>OX419716.1:51482560-56482560 GCA_948474765.1 Patella depressa
TATTTCTCACTTAAACTGGCCTTTGAATACCACTTGAAGACTAACACTTAAAAGTTAAGGCAGCTTAACTTCAAGGGAAAATTTGATACTTAACAGTGCCTTTGAATACCACCTGCCCTTAACTTACAGGAAGTTACGTATATTTAAGTGAAAGCTAGTAGTTAAGTGACTATCTTAGACTTAAGATATCCTTTGAATACGGACCCTGGTATATCAACATGCACTGAGAACTGCTAAGGAGTAACTTTGTGCACAGACCCCATAGTTTTCTTCATCATCCTTGTTATTTCTACGTGGGTCGGAAAATAATTAATTTTCAGACTATTACTCGGTATTACCGGGTTAAAACTGTAAAAAGGTGTGTTAATTAACGAGGGTGAAAAACTGTCTGAGAGGTGGGTTAATTAACGCTAAGTGCGTTTTCTGTAGGAGTGTGTTAATTAACCGACAGGTAAAAAATGAATGTCAATGTTGTGTATTGTTTAATTGGCGTGTTTTCTCGCTAGTTGCGATAACTGCACCAAAAGGAGTATAATCAAGGAACAACATAATGTGTCTCTCTCAGCTATTATTCTAGATATATTTAATTGACACATTTACTATTACTATCTCCCTAATTATGTCTACTACATCGTTAACACAGTTCATCACATGCATTTTGCATACCGATAGTTCATTGGCCAAACATGCTATTTTATTGAGATTTCGTCCAATAGTTTGGATGCAGCTATGGCGAGTGTGGCGCCAGGCAGCCTAAGCTTACTATTCCGGACACCTGTTACCACTGTTTGCTGTGTATGTTGTACACGGTGAACAGTCCATATGCTGATTACACTATTTTGCCTGATTACACTATTTTGCCTATACCGTTTTTGTTATACGCCCACATGGAAATGTGGTCGTATATTGCTGTCGCCCCCGTCCGTCCGTCCGTCTGTCGGTCCGTCCGTCCATCGTCCACAATTTCTTGTGAACGCTCTAGAGGCTAAAGTTAATATCCGATTGACTTTAAATTTATACACAGTGTTTAAGGTCATGAGACGAAGAAGCCTATTGATTTTCGGTGATATCCGATAATTACTACCAGAGTTATGACCCTTGATCACTTTGAAAAATCTTGTGAACACTCTAGAGGCTATAGTTAATATTCGATTGACTTTAAATTTATACACAGTGTTTAAGGTCATGAGACGAAGAAGCCTATTGATTTTCGGTGATATCTGATAATTACTGCCAGAGTTATGACCCTTGAACACTTTGAAAAATCTTGTGAACGCTTTAGAGGATAAAGTTAATATCCGATTGACTTTAAATTTATACACAGTGTTTAAGGTCATGAGACGAAGAAGCCTATTGATTTTCGTTGATATCCGATAATTACTACCAGAGTTATGACCCTTGATCACTTTGAAAAATCTTGTGAACGCTCTAGAGGCTAAAGTTAATATCCGATTGACTTTAAATTTATACACAGTGTGTAATGTCATGATAAGAAGAAGCCTGTTGATTTTCAGCAATATCCAATAATTCCTGCCCGAGTTATGACCCTTGATCACTTTGAAAAATCTTGTGAACGCTCTAGAGGCTAAAGTTAATACCCGATTGAATTTAAATTTATACACGGTGTTTAAAGTCATGATACAAAGAATCCTATTGATTTTCAGCAATATCCGATAATTACTGAGTTATGACCCTTGATCACTTTGAAAAATCTAAAGTTAATATCTGATTGACTTTAAATTTATGCACACTGTTTACAGTCATGATACAAAAAATCCTATTTATTTTCAGCGATATCCGATAATTACTGACAGAGTTATGACCCTTGATAACTTTGAAAAATCTAAAGTTAATATCCGATTGACTTTAAATTTGTACACAGTGTTTAGGGTCATGAGACAAAGAATCCTATTTGATTTTCAGTGATATCTGATAATTTCTGCCCGAGTTATGGCACTTAATCACTTGGAAATATCTTGTGGACGAAGCCCTTGAGACAAACAATCAAAACTATTCTAATCATTTCTGATAATTACTTAATAGGCTATTACTCGTAATAAGATTATCATGTGTTGTAAATGTTCTCCTTACTGACAAAAGAAACAATATGCGACAATCCTTGTTGACTGCCCGGACGACTTAGCTGTTGTGGACGTATGTTTCGTTGCCTGGCAACCTTTCTTTTTAGCTTCTGGTCTCTCTGGAGGTCACAATTATTTTCTGATTTAAAAAAACGTTTGATTATATCACCGTTACACCTTGGGGTTTGAGTTCGAATTTCGGGAAAATTGACAGACAAAATGGCCGCCATTTGTAAGCGAATACTGTTAAAATTGTGGACCCTGTATAGGTCACAATTTTAATTCAATTTTGATGAAACTTGAAATTCATGGTTATAACCCAAAGATCTTGCTTCCTTTCGATATTTGCGCATATCGGATCGTAACTTCCTGAATTATGGCCCCTGATTATACGCAAAATCGCCTTTTTTTTAGCTTGGAGGTCACAATTATTATTCGATTTAAAAAACCGTTTGATTATATCACCGTTACACCCTAAGCAAGGCTGAGTTCGAATTTCGGGAAAATCGGACGAAAATTGCCATACAAAATGTACGCGAATACTGTTAAAAAATGGTATATCAAGGTTGTGGACCCTGTAAAGGTCACAATTTTAATTTGATTTTGATGAAACTTGAAATTCATCGTTATATCCCAAAGATCTTGGTTCTTTTCAATATTTGCGCATATCGGATCGTAACTTCCTGAATTATGGCCCCTGGTTATACGCAAAATCCCCCTTTCTTTAGCTTGGAGGTCACAATTATTATCCGATTTAAAAAAATGTTTGATTATATTACCGATACACCGTAAGGACGGTTGAGTTCGAATTTCGGGAAAATCAGACCAAAATTGCCATACAAAATGGCCGCCGTTTGTACGCGAATACTGTTAAAAAATGGTATATCAAGGTTGTGGACCCTGTAAAGGTCACAATTTTAATTCGATTTTGATGAAACTTGAAATTCATCGTTATATCCCAAAGATCTTGGTTCTTTTCAATATTTGCGCATATCGGATCGTAACTTCCTGAATTATGGCCCCTGGTTATACGCAAAATCCCCCTTTCTTTAGCTTGTGGTCCCTCTGGAGGTCACAATTATTATCCAATTTAAAAAAACGTTTGATTATATCACCGTTACACTGTAAGGAAGGTTGAGTTCGAATTTCGGGAAAATCAGACCAAAATTGCCATACAAAATGGCCGCCGTTTGTACGCGAATACTGTTAAAAAATGGTATATCAAGGTTGTGGACCCTGTAAAGGTCACAATTTTAATTCGATTTTGATGAAACTTGAAATTCATCGTTATATCCCAAAGATCTTGGTTCTTTTCAATATTTGCGCATATCGGATCGTAACTTCCTGAATTATGGCCCCTGGTTATACGCAAAATCCCCCTTTCTTTAGCTTGTGGTCCCTCTGGAGGTCACAATTATTATCCAATTTAAAAAAACGTTTGATTATATCACCGTTACACTGTAAGGAAGGTTGAGTTTGAATTTCGGGAAAATCGGACCAAAATTGACAGACAAAATGGCCGCCGTTTGTACGCGAATACTGTTAAAAAAATGATATATCATGGTTGTGGACCCTGTACAGGTCACAATTTTAATTCGATTTTGATGAGGAAGGTTGAGTTCTAATTTTGTGAAAATCGTACCAAAATTGCCGGACGAAATGGTCGCCGTTTGTACGCGAATAGTGTAAAAATATGGTATATCATGGTTGTGGACTCGCTACAGGTCACAATTCTTATCCGATTTTGATGAAAAGTCACATTTCTAGGTTGTGTACCGTCACACCATAATCATTGTCGGCTTCGAATTTCATTAATATCAGACTGGAACTGACCAACTAAATGGCTGCTCCCAATACAGTATGAAATACAGGACTTAAAGATGTAGGAAAAATCACTTTCGGTATTGCTTGTTCTCTGTCCATCTCTCGAAAATGTGGGCGTATCCTGCCTGGCAGTGCCAGCCTATCTTTTTTTAAACCATACAAATCTAAATTAATATCGTAATTGTCATGTTCCATGTAGAATCGTCTATTGGTGGGGTCGGTAGGGTACCTTGATTTGCTTTCAGATATAGATTACTAGAATAACCAAAACAATATCATCAGTAAGAAAGATTCCTAATACAAAGCTAGCACCGATTACAGAACAGATTAGACACTTGTAAAAAGCAAGGGGGGGAGGGTTCCAAAAGACCCCTGGTGTCCGATGTCGTGGGGTCCCGAAATACCCCTTGTATAATGTTTGGAAGTATGTTTATTTAAGGAAAGTTTTATGGAATAATTAACAGTATTAAATAAATAATGACAGACTATTTTAATCAATCTGAATGAAAAATATGCAATAGCTGTTCAAGTTATGTACAGATTTGAGATGTACATTGACATTTTGAAGTTGGATTTGAATAAGTAAATACAAACTAGAAGATACATAATTAAGAACAAATTCAAATTCGAGATCCCGTGCCTTATTGTATGATAGCATTTACGCAAGAATAAATATTCTGAATATATTAACATGTATTTCGTATAAATGAAATGAAATGGGGCTTAACGTCCTACTGTTCTGCTCCGAACTGGGCTAATGAAGGCGGTGTATTTCCTATAACTTTATAGGGACTGAAAACGATCGATTACATTAACAAAAACACATATCTTCGTGGCCAGTATGTTAGATCTTCTTTCGTAATGGTATGTCAATCTATTTTTATACGCCCACATTGAAATGTGGTCGTATATTGTCGTCGCCCCCGTCCGTCCGTCCGTCGGTCCGGCGTCCACAATTGCTTGTGGATGCTCTACAGGCTAAAATTAATATTCGATTGACTTTAGATTTATACACAGTGTTTAAGGTCATGAGACGAAGAAGCCTATCGATTTTCGGCGATTTCCGATAATTAATGCCAGAGTTATTGCCCTTGATCTCTTTAAAAAATCATGTGGACGCTCTAAAGGTCAAAGTTAATATCCGATTGACTTTAAATTTATACACAGTATTTAAGGTCATAAGACGAAGAAGCCTATTGATTTTCAGCGATTTCCGATAATTAGTGCCAGAGTTATGGCCCTTGATCACCTCAAAAAATCTTGTGGACGCTCTGGAGGCCAAAGTTAATATCCGATTGACTTTAAATTTATACACAGTGTTTAAGGTCATAAGACGAAGAAGCCTATTGATTTTCTGCGATTTCAAATAATTACTGCCAGAGTTATCTCCCTTCAAAAATTCTTGTGACGCTATAGAGGCCAAAGTTACAATCCGATTGACTTCAAATTGATACATAGAGTTTAAGGTGTTGAAACGAACAAGTATTTTGATTTTCAATGAATTTAGATAACTGAACAGCTAAATCCATGATATTAAATGTTTCATGTATATACTAATTGTTAGCGTGGGGTAAAACTTTATAAAAAGCAATCAAATTCTAATGATTTTCTAATAATTACATAATGAGTTGTTACTCTTAATCAGTTGTTAGTGTATTACAAATGTTTCATTACAGAAAAAAGTAAAAATATGCGACAACCCTTGTTGACTGCCCGAACGATTTAGCTGCTGTGGGCGTATGTTTCGTTGCCTGGCAACCTATCTTTTTATTTGTCAAGACTTTATTATTATTAGCCTTCGTGTGAATGAATTCGTTTGAGGTCTTCCTTAGTCGATTTGTTAAACTGAAAATTGTTTTTTTTTATACCTATTGATCCTACTTACTAAATACCTATTTTTCCTATTTAATTTGGCCAAAGTCGAATCGACAAATGTCTGTGTCTCTCTATTAATTAAATGTATCTTGCTGGTATCTTTCGATGGTGTATTGTCCACTATCCCGGGGAAAAGGGGGCTATCGAGATAATCGTTATATAATTTTAAAGATTTATTAGAAGTTTGTATCTGCTGGATAGTAATTCATCGTTGGACGTCATGCCTGCTAATTGAATCGATTGACAACAATTTTGTTAAGGAATACTGTTAATTATTCCATAAAACTTTCCTTAAATAAACATACTTCCAAACATTATACAAGGGGTATTTCGGGACCCCATGACATCGGACACCAGGGGTCTTTTGGAACCCTCCCCCCCCCTTGCTTTTTACAAGTGTCTAATCTGTTCTGTAATGTGTAATCGGTGCTAGCTTTATTAGGAATCTTTCTTACTGATGATATTGTTTTGGTTATTCTAGTAAAATAGATCTGAAAGCAAATCAAGGTACCCTACCGACCCCACCAATAGACGATTCTACATGGAACATGACAATTACGATATTAATTTAGATTTGTATGGTTTAAGAAAAATCTTATAATTCCTATCGTCAGTGACAATACCTGAAATAATTTGTTTTAGCCTGATTGATTATTGTTCAGTCTTGATATGAAGCTGTAGTTTGATAGTATTTGATTACGATTATTCATCCAAAACCTATTTATGTTTGGGGTCTTAGGTTACCCCTTGTTGCTGACAACATTTTTCGCGCGACGTGTACGCACAAGGGTTAAATGGGACATCAAATGTAAATTTACAAAGGCACGTTCACATCTTTGGGTATAGAAACTATAAATAGATCGGTCCATTGTATCAACAAAAACTTAAACAAATGTAAATTGGGCTGCACACATATAAAATACACAGGAATGGCCGATCCAAACACTGAGCCGTATTGCGCTTGCTTGGAGATCTGAAATCCAATCGATACATGGAGCAGATTTTGTTAGATAACAAATTACGATATAAACGAAGAGTCCCGAATGGTTGTGGTGGTAAATTCTTATCGGAAAAGAAATCCATAATTTTCCATTTCCAAGAAAACATAACTCTGTCAACATTGAAATCCCAAAATACAAATGTCCGCCGCGAGTACACAAAAGTAGTGTATTTTACGGTACAGTCGAATGAATATATCTTGTGAAATAAAGCACGCAGGTACAGTTTCTTGACAGTTTATAATAAAGGGTTATCTGGGGTTGTTGTTTGTATAGATATAGTGCCATAACAGTAAATAGTTTTCAAGATTTCTTTTAGCTCGGGGCACCCTATTATAACCCAAAGATCTTGGTTCCTTTCGTTATTTGCATATTGGATCGTAACTTCCTGAATTATGGCCCCTGATTGTCCGAAAAATCGCCTATGGTCCCTTATTATCTGATTTAAAAAAAACATTTGCCTCTATCACCATTATACCCTACGGAAGGTTGAGTTCGAATTTCGAGAAAATCGGACTGTAGTGTAAAAATACCACCACCCACCACCCCACCCCCTGAGCACACTATAATTATATATACACGTGCCAGTTGGAAACATAATTGTCTAAGGTCTAATTGAACTGTGAAGTTTAAATCAAATATTAAATCGAATTAGGAAACAGGTAAATGTATTTTTGCATAAAATTACAATGCTGTTTGTTTCAAATCTGCAATGGACTATTCATGGTCTATTTATTGTTATTTATATTTGATATCTGTGAATGATATGACGATCATAAAAAGGGTCTTTTAAAAACTAATACTAATAACAAGATATATGTTCATTCAGAAAGTATTCAGATATCCTAAATTATCTGCTAGCTATTATAAAAACTTACAACACACACAAACAGGGTAAACTATATGATCAAAGTTTCCCAAAGAACTACCAATTTATCAGAATTTTCAAAGAAAAAATTGCCAAATGTTATAGTTTATTATTAGTATCTGCACGGACAATGCACGAACCAGAGTGACGTGAAGTCTGAAGTGCCAATGGATGGGTTGACATTTGAATTATATTATTTTTTGGATCATGAATACGGTTATATGGTACAAATTTGAAGACAAAAATAATAACTTGTCGGAAGACGAGATTAAGTATATTTACGATAATAAGTATATTTACATACTGTAAAGTTACAAGTTTAGTTCTGGAATTAGGATAATTTTAGTTTAAATACCATTTGCGTGGGAATTACCACTGTCCGTTTGGTTGTTGTGTCGTAATGTTTATCAACAAGGGGATTTCTGTTTGATGGATATTGCTTTTGAAGGTAAGATGCACAATTTACGCATTGTGGCCCGATTTTGCTGGATTTACTCTCTATCTCACGTTGATATTCAATTTGGGCACTGACTGCTTGGTATTTATAAATGAGGACATTACATTCGCCTTTCCGTATACGATAGATTAATCCATATTTTTATTTCATTAAATGCAACTTTATATGTATGGTACGTAATAGACCTACAATAGACATAATAGAAACGTAGATCATAGCGAGCACACATGCCTATCTAAAGACCTCATTATTTTACAAAGACCTGCGTAAAACACACGGCCGAATGATTAATCACACGGTGAAACAGTTTTACTTCTCAAATTTGATTTAATACGTACGTGTCAGATAAAGCATGTTGGTCCTTGATTATACTCCTTTTGGTGCAGTTGTCACAACTAGCGAGAAAACACGCCAAGTAAACAATACATAACATTGACATTCATTTTTATACGCCCACATTGAAATGTGAATCCGAATGATAAAGTGAGAGGAATCCCAAACCATTTAAATAACATAAACATAGACGGGATCAAAGTCATAATAAACTTGATACAGTGACAGCTGTAGTAGGAGTGGTTAAAAACAAAGACAAAGGTATCACAAAACCTACTTCTTCAGAGAATATAAGCTTATATTCTCTGAAGAAGTAGGTTTTTACTAACGAAACGTTAGATACTTTAAAGGATGGTTTTGTGATACCTTTGACTTTGTTTTTATACGCCCACATTGAAATGTGGTCGTATTATGTCGTCGCCCCCGGCCGGCCGGCGTCCACAATTGCTTGTGGACGCTCTAAAAGCCAAAGTTAATATCCGATTGACTTTAAATTTATACACAGTGTTTAAGGTCATGCGAGGAAGAATCCTATTGTTTTTCAGCGATTTCCGATAATAACTACCAGAGTTATGGCCCTCGATCACTTCAAAAAATCTTGTGGATGCTCCAGAGGCCAAAATTAATAACCGATTGACTTTAAATTTATACACAGTGTTTAAGGTCATGAGACGAAGAATCCTATTGATTTTCAGCGATTTTCAATAATTACTGCCAGAGTTATGGCCCTTGATCACTTCCCAAAATCTTGTGGATGCTCTAGAGGCCAAAGTTAATATCCGATCGACTTTAAATTTACACACAGTGTATTTTAGTGTATTACAAATGTTTCATTACCGAAAAAAGTAAAAATATGCAGCAACCCTTGTTGACTGCCCGGACGATTTAGCTGCTGTGGGTGTATGTTTCGTTGCCTGGCAACCTATCTTTACAGTTTTAAACTGGGAATACCGAGTAATAGTCAGAAAATTAATTATCTTCAGAAATAACAAGGATGATGAAGAAAACTATGGGGTCTGTGCACAAAGTTACTCCTTAGCAGTTCTCAGTGATGCTGGTTTGATATACTTTCCTCTGATATAATTTATAAGATAAACAAACTAACAGAACATGAAAGTCATCTTCAATATCATGACGGTTACTTCTCTAAATGTTGCTATACCTTCCTTTCTCTCATTGTGAATTGTAAGCAAAAATTATGTATACTAATGATTTAGCAGTAAAATTTGATATCAAGTCTGACTGCATTGAGGGGTTAGGGCTGAATAAAACTAAATATTTTGTTAAATTGTTTGTCTTTTTCCACTTGTAATTCACGAAATAATGACTATATGAAAATATGATGTACATTTTCTAAGAACATACTGTTAGTGTTAGTTTCGGTTAACGAAATGAGACATGTATTATAAGGTTATAAGCACAGTACAGTTTGTTCATCACAGCCAATAAAACACTGGCCTAGATATTAGTACAGTCTTGATTGGGCAATAAAACTGAAAACGTGCGACATGTACATAATTGTTCAATCAGAAAATGAACCACGGTTGTTTTACAATCAACAATAATGTTGAATGTTTGTCGGTCATTTTCTAACATTTCTTCCAAGTTGAAACCATATGCTTCATGAACTTTGCATGACACATCAACCATTCTATATCCTTTAATTAGGGTAGGGTAAATACACTTTTTTCTTCACTACAAGTGTTTCTAGAGGCGAAATTCGACGCTGAATCCGAATCTGTTAAAATTTTCGACCCAATTTAAGTCTACGTTTGAAAATGGCGACCAAAATATGACTTTTTGGCCGTTAAACTCCTAAAATTATGTGAGATATGGCCTATAATATGTCTTTTCTATGATTTTCTGGGTTGCTGAGTACGATGTCATGTTCAAAAATGCAATTAAAAGCGTCATAGTTGAAATATAATCAAGTATCGGTGTAAAAATCTAATATTTGTCTCGCATTTACGGCCACTGAAGCACAAAAGCAGCAGAGAAGTCTTGACGAAAATCTTGGCTAGAAGTTCATTACCAAATCTTTAAGGAAAAACAAAACCAGTATAATAATGCTATCGCATATGCCAAAACCCAATTTTTAAAAGAGAAGATTAACAATGCTGCCGGTAGTAAAGTATTATTCAATATCTGCAAAAGTCTCACGAAGAATTCATTTTCAGACGCTATGCCATCTAGTGCTGGCAATCGATACCGATTTTACATATCGATATCGGCAACCGTTTGGGAGATATCGGTATCGATATATCGGAAAAACCGAAAATTGTATGCTAAAAATGTACCGGGTATTTAAATGTGTTATTGATCATATAAAACAAAAAATAAACAAACTATGATTCTTAGCTATTGTTTCATAATATGCTTTTCAGTCAAAGCTTAAACTTGATGCTGCAATGGTGTTAGTAATAAAATAGTTTCGCGGCTTCGCGCTCGCCATCAATCATTCACGAGTCATTGTTGACGACTTTCTTCAGTCGCTTACAGCAATAAACAAACTTATTAAAATGGAGTTGTTCCCCCTGAACGGTGAACAATACGTAGCCATATGGCTAGTATAATTACGAACGAAAGGACGATATCTGTGACTTGTCTGCGATATCACTTATGTGGAAGCAGACGTTAAACACCAAGTAGTAGTAGTAGATATCTGTGATATCACCTCGGTGGAACCAACATTAAATAAAGCTATTTCACACACACGCGTTGATGAGACGGGCCAGGCATCTAAAAACTATTGTTCAAAGAATACATCTACCAATCAAAAACAGAGTTCGTATAATATGCTCTCGTAAATGTTTTCTCTAATGATCCACTACCAAACGCTACGTTTTTTTATTAATAAAGGGAAGAACTTCCCACTAAACCGTGCCACAGCCATTTTACATTTTACCCGCCGCAAATTGAGATTTGAAACATATATTATGATATATACTAGATATTGTCTGCGATATCACTTGCATGGAAGAGAAATCAAAAATATAAGACGTGTTCTGTTTGATTATTGATATAGACTTTAATAATAAAGTAATTGAGGTGAATATATTTATACACAAAACATATCTGAACTCATTACGAACTTGTGATTTTAAATTAATACCGTATACTGTAACTTTTCCGGTTTTATAAAACAAAGGCTATTACATTTTAGCATCCAATGTAATCTTAAAACTCAAAACAACAAAAAAAACGTATAACCTCAAACGTTTTAAAGTCAACATTTCTTTACAATACAATACTGTAGTTTTTGTTGAGGAAAATCATTTTATCCACATTCTGTGGAAGAAGGGAGCTTCTGTGTTTGTTCACAATGAAACCCGCAGTGCTAAACACGCGTTCGCTAGGAACAGAAGTTCCCGGAATGCAAAGGTATTTTTTTGCCAAAACCGCCAGATTTGGATAAACACTCTGCATCTGTTTCCACCAATCTAAAGATGATAGGTCCCCAGTGATTTTTGGCTCAGATGTAAATTTTCGTATTTCTTCCGTGGCAATTTCTCGTGCTGACTTATTAGCTACAGGGATGTCTTCATTTGCATCTTCATTGAAACAAGAAAAAAAAGCATCAATTGCTGACGACGATGTTTTTGATTTCTTAGTTGGAGAACATACATTATCGGGCTCGCCTGCAGTTTTAACCTCCGCCTGTGTGTCATAAACACCCATAACTTCTAGTGTCAAATTCTCCACGGCCGCCTTGTACTCGCTCTCATACAAGTAATTAATGTGATTATATCTAGGGTCTAAAATCGAAGAAGTAGCTAACATCCTTCTTATATCCGCATTCTGGTAACGCCTATTTAAATTTTCCTGGATCGCCCTTTTGATATCTTGTATACAAGTACTTGCACCATCATTTTCTTCAATTTTAAGATGATAACTAAGTTTGTATATAATTGGAAGAATCATTGATATGCTTGGGATGGATTCGTGACAAACGATTTGTGTAGCTGCCTTCATATGTTTTAGGATAGAAAGAACGTCTTCTGCCAGGCTTTGTTCGGGTGTCTAACAAAATGGATCTTGCGTCCTTTTTTATTGAAGGATCAGTAAAGGTAGCGTGGATAGGGACTGTTTGTTCTAATATCCTTTCTAGCATTTCGTAGGTGCTGTTCCATCTAGTATCAACGTCTTGGATTAATTTATGTTCAGGATAACCCATTCTATGTTGCTTGGTGTGCAACATGTTCGTTGCAAGTGCGCTCTTTTTAAAGAATCCAACAAGTTGTCGGCATCTTGTCAGGAGCACTGTTAGCTGTCTGTTTGCTGCTATTCCGGCTTTAACGGCCAGGTTGAGCGTATGGGCAAAACATGGAAGATGATGAGTGGACGTCTGATCAAATTTAGATACAGCTTTTACGATATTTGACGCATTGTCCGAAACAATGCAGATTGGATTTATGCCCCATTCATTAAATGATTCCATCAGAGCATCATACAGGTTTTCAGAAGTGTGGGAGCCTGGTAATTCTCGAGTTTGAAGAACAAAATTTTGAAGTTGCCAGTTACACATTAAATGAGCTGTCTCTGTCATGTATGACTGAGTAACATTGGAGGTCCAACAATCTGTAGTTACGGATACGTCCATGGCTTTGGTGATTTCTTGTTTAACTTTAGCTCGCGTGTCATCGTACATCTTTGGCAGAATCGATTCTCTGAAAGAGGTTCTTGATGGCAGGGTGTATTTGGGTTCAGCCTCTCGTAAGATTTCTCTAAATGAAGACGATTCTACAGTTGAAATGGGTCTCATATCGCTGAACAGATGGACAGCTACGGCTTTAGTTAATGCCATGGCCTTGGGACTGTTGTTTGGTAGTTTTTTTCATAAAATCAACTAGTTTTGGTTGTGTATGAGTAGTATGACTCTTGTAGGGATATGTAAAATGGTGCTTAGAAATGTGTGATTGTAAGTTGGTTGTGTTACCAATATATTTAACTTTTGAATGACATTGCCTGCAGATCGCATATGTTTTGTCTAACTCATCAGTAGGCCTATCACCATCAGTTGTTTTCTTATAAAATCCAAAATGCGACCACACACTACTTTTGGCCCCCGGAAAATCAAATATTGTCTGAGTCTCTTGAGACTGTTGAGACATCGTACTTATAAGATAATAACTGTAACTAAAATTAATAGCAATAATTCATAGGCATATATTTGCTGTGTTTTTGGCGAAATGGGCCTAGCGAAACGTAACGGACAACAATCGTGTTTTCAATTTTCCCGGCAAAAACCAGTTAAGGGAAATAACTCTATTCTAATTAATTACTTTTTATACGCCCACATTGAAATGTGGTCGTATATTGTCGTCACCCCCGTCCGTCCGTCCGTCCGTCCGTCGGTCCGTCGGTCCGTCGGTCCGTCCGTCGGTCCGGCGTCCACAATTGCTTGTGGACGCTCTACAGGCTAAAGTTAATATCCGATTGACTTTAAATTTATACACAGTGTTTAAGGTCATGAGACGAAGAAGCCTATTGATTTTCAGCGATTTCCGATAATTAGTGCCAGAGTTATGGCCCTTGATCACTTCAAAAAATCTTGTGGACGCTCTAGAGGCCAAAGTTAATATCCGATTTACTTTAAATTTATACACAGTGTTTAAGGTCATGAGACGAAGAAGCCTATTGTTTTTCAGCGATTTTCGATAATAACTACCAGAGTTATGGCCCTTGATCACTTCAAAATATCTTGTGGACGCTCTAGAGGCCAAAGTTAATATCCAATTGACTTTAAATTTATACACAGTGTTTAAGGTCATGAGACGAAGAAGCCTATTGATTTTCAGCGATTTCCGATAATTAGTGCCAGAGTTATGGCCCTTGAACACTTGAAAATATCTTGTGGACGCTCTAGAGGCCAAAGTTAATATCCAATTGACTTTAAATTTATACACAGTGTTTAAGGTCATGAGACGAAGAAGTCTATTGATTTTCAGCGATTTCCGATAATTAGTGCCAGAGTTATAGCCCTTGATCACTTCAAAAAGTCTTCTGGACGCTCTAGAGGCCAAAGTTAATATCCGATTTACTTTAAATTTATACACAGTGTTTAAGGTCATGAGACAAAGAATCCTATTGATTTTCAGCGATTCCCGATAATTAGTGCCAGAGTTATGTCCCTTGATCACTTCAAAAAATCCTGCGGACGCTCTAGAGGCCAAAGTTAATATCCGATTGACTTCAAATTTATACATAGTGTTTACAGTCATGAGACTAAGTCGTCTATCGATTTTCAGTGATTTTCAATAATTGCTGCAAGAGTTATGGCCCTTGATCACTTCGAAAAAATCCTGTGGATGCTCTAGAGGCCAAAGTTAATATCCGATCGACTTTAAATTAACACACAGTGTTTAGGGTCATGAGACGAAGAAGCCTATTGATTTTCAGAGATTTAAAATAATTATTGCCAGAGTTATCTCCCTTGATAACTTCAAAAAAAATCTTGTTACGCTATAGAGGCTAAACTTATCATCCGATTGACTTTAGATTGATACACAGAGTTTAAGGTGTTGAAACGAACAAGTATTTTGATTTTCAATGAATTTTAATAACTGAACAGCTAAATCCATGATATTAAATGTTTCATGTATATACTAATTGTTAGTGTGGGGTAACACTTTATAAAAAGCAATCAAATTCTAATGATTTTCTGATAATTACATAATGAGCCGTTACTCTTAATCAGTTTTTAGTGTATTACAAATGTTTCATTAGCAAAAAAAGTAAAAATATGCGACAACCCTTGTTGACTGCCCGGATGATTTAGCTGCTGTGGGCGTATGTTTCGTTGCCTGGCAACCTATCTTTGTCATTGTTGTAAGCGACATCGAAAATTACCGAAGCGATGGTTGAACTGCGAGGTGTGTGTGTTTTTAGTTTTAGCGTGATTTGAATGATCTAACGCTGAATATTTGATACCAAACATTCCATAAATCTTATCTTATTGAAGTCCATTCATATTTATGCGTGTATCGATATCACGAAACTGAATATCGATATCGATATTTTCCATAAGTCGCCGACGATTATCGGCTATATCGATATTTTTTGCCAGCACTAATGCCATCATGCTATAAAGCAAACCAGATACCTTACAGAGAAGATTGAGAAAATAAGACACAGCTTTCAAATTGAAAACGATTTTATTGACCATAATGACCAGAAGGATGATTACATTCCACCGTTTGAGGTAAAAGAGATATCCACAGACTACCTCCCGATGTTAATCAAGAAAGCTCCAACAAATCATGTGAATTGGATGTATTACCTACATGGCTTTTTAAGAAATTTTCCTGTGCGAATAAAACATATTTCCTTGGCCTTATCAATGGTACAATAACAGCTCAGAATTTCCCGAACTATTTAAGACAGCTTATGAAAAAACCGAACCATGACCAAGATATACTGAAAAATTACAGACCAGTTTCTATCTTTCATTTCTAAAGTTATTGAAAAAATCATTGCGGATCAACTAAAAGACCGCATGAATTAATATAATCTACTAGAAACGTACCAGTCTGCTTACAGAAATCTGCATAGTACAGAGACGGCCTTAACAAGGGTTCACAATGATATTCTCCGAGCGATGGACAAAAAACATGTTTTTCTATTCGTATTATTGGACTTACCAGTCGCATTTGACACCATAGATCGCCAACGTCTCCTGCAGCGCCTAAAGCAAAGAATAAAGCTATCTGATTCGTCATTGGGGCTTATTCAACATGCAGATCGCAATTAGTGTGTGTTGGGGGTGCAAAATCACAACCAACAGTACTACAGTACTGGGTTCCCCAAGGATCAGTCCTCGGCCTCTTGGCGATGTTATCAGGGAATGTGATGCAAATTTTCACCTCTTCGCTGATGGTACCCAGTTTTATCTCTGAGGCCCACGTTGCGATGTCCCAGAGAAAAAAAAACACCGACTGGAAAACTGCATTGAACAAATCAGTGTGTGGATGCATGAAAATTACTTGAAACTTGTTCAGATCAAACAAAATTTCTTTCGATCTATAGACCGACCATACAAACCTCCACAGCAGATTCCAACAACAGTCAAATATCTATTGGAGAATGTGTAATTCCTGTGGTCGAATAAGTAAAATTCGAAAATATCTTGATGTGGATTCGACCAAAACTCTTGTCAATGCCTCCATAACTTCTTGCCTGGACTATTGTAACTCCCTACTTGACGGTCTCCTAGCAACTTCATTAAATCGTCTACAGAAGATTCAAAACACAGCCAAACCAAACTAAAACCAAACTTTATGAGCATATTTCACCAATCATTAGGGAACTTCATTGGCTACCCGTGAGGAAACGTGTAGAATTTAAGATTTTACTATTGACATACAAGTGTCTTCATGCCACACCTCCAAACTATCTCCAGGACCTAATTCAAATAAAATCCAATCAGAGAATAACCAGGTCGTCAAATATACAACAACTTGATATTCCAAGAACAAATCGCGTATCGTGTGGTTATAGGGCCTTCTCTTGAGCAGCACCAGTCCTGTGGAACAAGTTACCCCAACATGTGAAAGAAGAAGGAACTATTGCAGAATTCAATATAAAATCATTTACTGTGACAGACAACTCAATGCCATTGAGCAGTCTACTGGATAATAGGTGTTATATAAATACATTACTATATTATTATAATAACATACATCCAATTATATGACTTGGAGCTTACATGTGGAACAGAATTCTTCCTCTTCATTGTAGCTAACACATTTAAGTTCATGAACTATAGCATCGCTACGAGTTGTTTTCGCTTTGGTAGTTGATGCCATCATATCATATTATCTCTGGAAGTAAGCTTACACAAATAACAAAAAACTTAAATCCCTGATAAGCTAGAGCACATCAAGAATTACAACCTGGAAGAGAACATTCACAAATCATCTCCGATACTCAAAAATAACATTCATCGAACACTTCCATCACTGTAGATATGATGAAATAGCACAAAACAAACCAATTATGGGCGTAAAGGTGGACTAAAATCATTACTGATCCATACAATCATATTTTTTAACACGGCATCATACTCAGTGACCCAGAAAAACATAGAAAACATATATTACACGTCATATTTTGCATCATTTTAGGGCATAACAGCAAAAAAGTCATATTTTGACCACCATTTTGAAAAAAATGCGATTGTACTGACCTAGGCACATGTTTTAGGTCAAAAATCTCTTCAGATTTGGATTCAGTGTCGAATTTCGCCTTAAGAAACACTTGTAGTTTCAATGTTTTGTGAAAAAGTGTTGTATTTACCCTACCCTACTTTAATATCGCCAAAATTATTGTCACAGGTAAATGCCAAAATTTATAATGAAGACATTATTAATTCCAAAGAGCAGCCTGGCAGCACAAACTCTGTAAAATTTAATGATTTTCGTCTAAAGTTATCTTCCGATCTGTATAAAATTGATATGCTTCAATTAAATTAATAAAAAGAAAAATCCTTTTCGAATTTAAGCAATTTCAGTTTAATGTGTCGAGAGTTATGGCCCTTGTTTCACTTTGTTGCCCATTGTGAACGCCATTAGTTTGCCCCACCCTAAATGAATATCTCCAAATATCTCGACAATTACACCACAATACTAATATATTTAGAAAGCCTTAAATCTGTTTCACACATTTATAGTCACTAAATAAACGACCATGCTGTACTTCATAAGCTATGATCATTAAACCATACATAAATAATACTGAAAAATGGTTTGGAGTGGCGTCCATAACATCCAGACACTTTGAGTAAAAGATAGGTTACGTGCCCTTGTTTTGAAATTAGTCTTGCTTAACTAGTCTACCGATCATTCTTCGTCTAATTGACGGGTCGGGATAATCAAGACTACTTTTTTTACGAAACGTGGAACAAGAAATTGAATTTAGAAGCACCAACATCAGGCATCTCAACAATATTTTTAAGAACCTTGTAAAAGTAAAATGAAACTACTGCTTTGATCATATTCTTGCATTACGGATGTTGAGTCAGAGATATTATTTGTACTTAACCAAAACTTGTAGCTTCTAATGGTACAGCTAATTATAAGGCAATTTAAAAAATAATATCTCTAAAGATGCCGTAATAACCAAAAAGTTAAATATTATTGCTATTCGGAATCGTCAACAATAGATTTTTTACGGCTGTAGTAGTGTTTGGTGTTTTGAACATTTCCGTATGCTGTTGCTATTTATAACCTCAACGAGTGTGCGAGACTGTTAGAAATCAGTAGTAAGTCATTGAACTAAAACGTGCAGGATCAACGTGTCAAGAACAACTTTTCAGTTGGCACGTGGGGCATCCTACATAAATTATCTGATCTGCATGAAATTGATATGTATCATTTAGACAAGTGAAATCAGTTTGTAGAACCTTGGGAACCTTCAGACCACAAAAATTATGATCTGATGTGTATGAAACTGTCTTGCAGATGCACCCAATTATATACAAAAGAAAACAACAACCATTATCAACTGTTCGGACAATTTAGCTGCTGTGGGCGTATGTTTCATTTCCTGGCTGTTGAACCTTGTGAATGCTCTGTTATCATCTGATCTTTGTGAAATTTATATGCATTGTTTGAATTGAAACAAAGAAGTCTATTATGGCCCTTGTTTTGCTCTGTTGAACCTTGAATCAGTGATGAAATCAGTGAGATTTTGGTGAAAATTCCACCAGATTTTTAAAAAACAGTCTTCAAAATTAAAAAACCCCAACATATTATGCCCGAACACAGTGTTTTGCTTTTGCGGGCACAAACATATTAGTCTTAACATGGCCTTGATGTGTCTCAGAAATGTCAAGATGAAATGAGAACGAAAAGAAACTCAGCTCAACCTTTGTTCACTTGAGCGTGTGTACACAAAGGAGTGATTATTATCCATTGATATTATCATTCACCTTTTAGAAATGTCAACATCAGGGTATTTGGTTCCGTCCAAATGACAAAGCGCAAGATAGCATTAGCAGATGGACCCCCTGACATTCCGAAAGGTGAATTGAATGTTGAGTAGATTTATAAATAGCGCTTTGTGTAAATTCCGGGTAATGTTCAAGCAGGTAGATAGACAAACTGACATACATGCGATATACGCAACTGTACATTTATTTTATCTTAATCTTTGCCTCAGATATCTCCAGAAAGTACTTTAGCATTCAATTTATTTCAAAATCCAGTGCTGACACAAGTTTAATGTTTACTGTAATAAAAAGTGGAAATTTTACCCTTTTTTTTATGTCTTAATTTTAGTTTTAGATATCACCAGAATGCACCACAGCCTTCCATTTTTTCAAAAATTTTCCTTGGGGGCATGCCCCCGGAAACCCTAGCTTGGCTTGCGCCTTCCATTTTTTCAAAAATTTTCCTTGGGGGCATGCCCCCAGAACCCCTAGCTTGGCTTGCCCCCACGTGGTTCTGACTTCACATCTGCGGCGCTTGTAAGTCGCACCTGTGGCGCTCAAAAATGTTACCAAAATATTTTCAGGAATTAATGCCATCAGCCACTTTCATCTCTGCCTTGTGAACACTCTAAAACCGAAAGTTAACATCCGATCTTTGTGAAATTTATATACATTATTTGAATTGGTGAAACGAAGATTTCCATTTATAATGTCTAGAGATATTGGATTTCAGCCATTTCCATTTATAACCTGTTTAACTTTGTTGAAATTTGTGAATGCTCAACGCCAAAAGTTATCATCTGATCTTTGTGAAATTCATATGCGTTATTTAAATTAGTGAAATGAAAAAAACCATTGAATTTCCGTAATTTTTGTCCCCCGCCTTTCGAAGAAAGTTGGGGGACTATTAAAATGGGTTCGTCCGTCCGTCTGTCTGTCTGTCTGTCTGTCTGTCCGTCTGTCCGTCACACTTTTTGGGACACAATAACTCTCTTCCTAATGGAGCTAGAATGTTCAAACTTGGTGTATGTGTTTATTAGGTCAATGCCTTGATGGAGTTCAAAGATGAGCATTTTCCGCTTAGGGTAAGCAGAGATAAGCAATTTGATTGGTTGATGCTTTGGGACACGATAACTTTAGTTCTAATTAAGTGAGAGTGATGAAACTTAGTGTATAGTTTCATTACAGTAATACCTTGACTAAGTTCGATAATGAGCATTTTCCGCTCAGGGTAAGCAGAGCAATTTGATTGGTCGAGACTTTGGGACACAATTACTCTCCTTCTAATTGAGTTAAAATGTTCAAACTTGGTGTATATGCTTATTAGGTCAATGCCTTGATGGAGTTCGGAGATGAGCATTTTCCGCTTAGGGTAAGCAGAGCGATACGCAATTTGATTGGTCGAGACTTTGGAACACAATAACTCTTCTTCTAATTGAGTAAAAATGTTCAAACTTGGTGTATATGCTTATAAGGTCAATGCCTTGATGGAGTTCGAAGATGAGCATTTTCCACTTAGGGTAAGCAGAGATAAGCAATTTGATTGGTTGATGCTTTGGCACACGATAACTTTAGTTCTAATTAAGTGAGAGTGATGAAACTTGGTGTATAGTTTCATTACAGTAATACCTTGACTAAGTTCGATAATGAGCATTTTCTGCTCAAGGCAAGCAGAGCGATACGCAATTTGATTGGTCGAGAGTAGTCGAGACTTTGGAACACAATAACTCTCCTTCTAATTGAGTTAAAATGTTCAAACTTGGTGTATATGCTTATTAGGTCAATGCCTTGATGGAGTTCGAAGATGAGCATTTTCCGCTTAGGGTAAGCAGAGATAAGCAATTTGATTGTTTGATACTTTGGGACAAGATAACTTAGGTTCATCTTGATTGATGATTTTTATGCCAATACAATGACTGCATTCTCATTTAGTAATCGATTCGACAGTAACAGTGAATAGAAACGATTGACTTGGACACGAGGGCCCTTTCCCTTGGCCAGAGGGGCCCTTTTGTCTGCCTTTAGGGTCCCCCTAACTAGGGTTCATTTTCATTTTTCTCGTCAGTTTTAGCATTTTTCTTTATAAAACACTTTTGGATGACACTTCGTGTACAGTTTGATTGCTCGATACATTGAAAAAAATAAATGTGCGATTAATTAATATGTGTCTTCTATTTATTTTGGGATTTCGGCGGGGGACATCAGCCTCACTGTTGGCTTGTTGTTTATTATTTAGGTACCATGGTTCACCTTGTGACAACGTATCGGATCTGTATGAAATTTATATGAATCATTCAAAGTACTATTGAGTTTCAGCAATTTTCATTTATTACTTCTAGAGTTATTGCCCTTGCTTCACTTTG
Organism: Patella depressa; assembly: GCA_948474765.1. Taxonomy (NCBI): domain Eukaryota; kingdom Metazoa; phylum Mollusca; class Gastropoda; family Patellidae; genus Patella; species Patella depressa. Next base: position 51,504,287 of record OX419716.1, read on the forward strand.
TTGCACCCCCTGAATGCTCTAACATCTAAAGTTATTGATCTGTATGAAATTTATATGCATCATTTAGATTTGTGAAATGGAGGTCTATTGAATTGCAGCAATTTCCGTCAATTATTTCTAGAGTTATGGCCCTTGTTTTACTTTGTGAACCTTATGACAAAAGTTATCATCCAATCTGTATGAAATTTAGAAGCATTATTTGAATTACTAAAACGAAAAAACATGTCAAATTTCAATATTTTCTGTAAATTACCTCAAGAGTTCAGGCGTTTGTTTCATTGTGTAGAACCTTGGGAACCTTCAAACAACAACAATTATAATGTAATCTGTATGAAACTGTCTTGTAAATGCACCCAATTACATGTAAAAGAATAAATTTGTGCCAACCCTATTCAACCGCTCAGATGTTTTAGCGGCTGTGGGCGTATGTTTCGTTGCTTGGCAACCTATCTTTTGTTGAGAAAACCATGTTCTATGAGTAGAATGAAGATATGATTTTTCTTGCAGGTTTGTCAAAAGGAGTTGGTTTTATTCGCTTTGACACAAGGATAGAAGCTGAGCGAGCTATTCAAAAACTAAATGGTTACATACCAGAAGGTGCCACAGAACCTGTAACTGTTAAATTTGCAAACTCCCCTAGTTCAAATAAGAACATGGCAGCCATGGCTCCTTTAGCTTTGGCAACATATTTATCACCAACAAGACGATTTTACGGGCCCATTCACCATCCAACAGCAACCAGTCGATTCAGGTAAGAAATTTGGTTACTGGTAGCTTTTCATGTTACCCAACAAGTTTTTATACTCCATGTCTAGGTCACAACAAGGTGTCAGGTGTTATAAAGTCGTAAACTCACAAAAAAACTGCTGTCGGCCTCATTGGTGTACTTTTTATTGATAAAGTTATAAAAAAAGTCGATTCGCTTTCCAGAATGATTGAACTTAATTGAAGTCGTAAAATGTACGTCACAACCCAGTTTTGGGGGGTCATAAGGTTGCGAAGTCTAAAGAAAACATATTTTAAGGGGTCTCCATTTTGAAAGAATGTCAGTTTTGTACGCCTAGATTGTTAATAATTTTGTCAGTATATAGAGTGATTCCGATGGATTTTTACCAGAAGATATATTAGACGTAGAAATTAGCAATAATAGTATCCTGGACAAGGAATTGACTGACAATTCAAGTGAGGAAAACGAAGGCTCCGAAATAGCTAATGGCGAAGTGAACCAAAATGGCGGACAATCTTTGAGCTTCAACTTTCAACAACGATTTTATTTGGAATGATGCACTGAATTCACTCAGCAAATCTCGACAGATTCCGGAACGTTCCGGAACCTACATCTAGTCTCGGCTGGATGACAGTGATATGTACCCAGGCCCATACATTTGCGATGTGGCTACCAGTTTACTTTAACAGGAAAACTTGACGCTATTACAAACAAGACACCATGGGCGCAGCCATGTTTCATCAGAGACCTTTAAAGTAGTTCCAATATGGCGGAATTCGTCATACAGCCGAGACTAGATGTAGGTTCCGAAATCTGTCGAGGATTGCCGAGTGACACTGAATTTTGTTATATGCCCATCATTTTTAGAAACCAGCCAGTTCCAAAAGACATATTAGAAAGTGAGAAAACCAAATTTAATTTCGTCGTCTGGACGTCCGTCCACAATTGTTTGTGGACTCTCTACAGGTCACAATTCTTATCCGATTTTGACGAAACTTGAAATATAGTTTTATCCCATAAGATCCTGGCTGCTTTCGATATTGGATATTTGCGCCCATCGGATCATAACTTCCTGAATTATGGCCCATGAATATCCGAAAAATCGCCCTTTTTAGCTTGTGGTCCCTCTGGAGGTCAGAATTATTATCTGATTTAAAAAAACGTTTAATCATATCAATGTTACATGGTAATGAAGGAGTTCAAATTTCGTGAAAATTGAACCAAAATTGACGGACAAAATGGCCGCCGTTTGTACGCGAATAGTGTGAAAATATGTTTTATCAAGGTTGTGGACCCTATAGAGGTCACAATTTTCAACCGATTTTGATGAAACTTGACATGTATGTTTATTACCCAAAGATCTTGGTTCCTTTCGATATTTGCGCCCATCAGATCGTAACTTCCAGTGGACGTTAAACCCCATTTCTCTCTCTCTCTCTCTCTCTCTATACGCCCACATGGTGTAGGCATTCATTAGGTTAATGTCTTGGGTGAGCAGAGATATGCAATCTGATTGTTTGAATTTTTGGAGCACAATAACTTTGGTTATAATGAAGTGAGAGCTATGAAACTCTTAATATAGATTCATTATATCATTACCTTGACAAAGTGTGATGGTGAGAATTTTCTTCATATGCTAAGGCGTGACAAGCTATATGATAGGGGGGGGCGTGTCCGAATGGTTAGCGTGGGTGTGCTGTATCATACGGCCTGCCATTGAGTCAACTGGGGTGGTTTCAAATCCCTGGTTGTACGTGGCAAGGTGTAGAGTCATCTGTCCAACCTTGTGGGTTTCTCTGGGTACTCCACATTTCTCCCACTGCTAAAGACCCCTACACGCAAGGAATTATTGAAATGAAATTAAACCATATGTTAGTGCCGAAATGACCTAGTTTGTGTCTAGGGGACGTAAAACCCCATTTCTCTCTTATCAAAAGGAACCAAGATCTTTGGGTTATAAACATGCCTTTAAAGTTTCATCTGATCAATATTGTGACCAGTAGAGTGTCCACGAGTGTTCTCTCTTATCAAAAGGAACCAAGATCTTTGGGTTATAAACATGCCTTTAAAGTTTCATCTGATCAATATTATGACCAGTAGAGTGTCCACGAGCTAAAAACACAATTTTCGTACAATCTGGGACCATAATCCATGAAGTTACAGTTCGATACATACCAGTATCGAAAGGAACAGAGATTTTAGGGAGATAAATCTATATCGGATCATAACTTCCTGCTAAAGCTAAAAAGAGCTAAGCAATTTCATTGGTTGAGGCTTTGGGACAAGATAACCTTGATTCTATCTAATAGACAGTTGATTCTATCTAATAGTTTGATTGCTCGATTAAGTAATGTGTCATCTATTTATTTTGGAATTTTGGCAGGGAACATCAGTCTCACTGTTGGCATGTTTTACAATAAATCTACATAGTATAATATTTTAGAGGTTTTTACAAAAATTCAATGGTTGAAGCTACAGCTCATTTCGGCCTCCATTACTCCATTCATTTTTATACGCCCACATTTTCATGTGGACGTATTATGTCGTCGCCCCTATCCGTCCGTCCGGACGCAATTTGTTTGTGGACTCTCTACAGGTCACAATTCTTATCCGATTTTGACGAAACTTGAAATATAGGTTTATCCCCAAAAGATCTCGGCTGCTTTCGATATTGGCATGTATCGGATCAAAACTTCATGGATTATGGCCCCTGATTGTACGAAAAATTACGTTTTTAGCTTGTGGACCCTATAGAGGTCACAATTTTGAACCGAATTTGATGAAACTTGACATGCATGTTTGTAACCCAAAGATCTTGGTTCCTTTCGATATTTGCGGCTATCGGAATGTAATTTCCTGAATTATGGCCCCTGATTATCCGAAAAATCACCGTTTTTAGCTTGTGGTCCCTCTGGAGGTCACAATTATTATCCGATTTAAAAAAAACGTGTTATTATATCACCGTTATACCCTAAGGAAGGTTGAGTTCGAATTTCGGGAAAATCGGACCAAAATTGCCATACAAAATGGCCGCCGTTTGTACGCGAATACTGTTAAAAAATGGTATATCAAGGTTGTGGACCCTGTGGAGGTCACAATTTTAATTCGATTTTGATGAAACTTGAAATTCATGGTTATAACCCAAAGATCTTGGTTCCTTTCGCAATTTGCGCATATCGGATTGTAACTTCCTGAATTATGGCCCCTGATTATACGCAAAATCGCCTTTTTTATACGCCCACATTTTCATGGCCGCCGTTTGTACGCGAATACTGTTAAAAAAATGATATATCATGGTTGTGGACCCTGTATAGGTCACAATTTTAATTCGATTTTGATGAGGAAGGTTGAGTTCTAATTTCGTGAAAATCGTATCAAAATTGCCGGACGAAATGGTCGCCGTTTGTACGCGAATAGTGTAAAAATATGGTATATCATGGTTGTGGACTCGCTACAGGTCACAATTCTTATCCGATTTTGATGAAAAGTCACATTTCTAGGTTGTGTACCGTCACACCATAATCATTGTCGGTTTCGAGTTTCATTAATATCAGACTGGAACTGACCAACTAAATGGCTGCTCCCAATACAGTATGAAATACAGGACGTAAAGATGTAGGAAAAATCACTTTCGGTATTGCTTGTTCTCTGTCCATCTCTCGAAAATGTGGGCGTATCCTGCCTGGCAGTGCCAGCCTATCTTTTTAGCTTGTGGTGCCTCTGGAGGTCACAATTATTATCCGATTTAAAAAAACGTTTGATTATATTACCGTTACACCGTAAGGAAGGTAGCATCTGAATTTTGGGAAAAAATCGGACCAAAATTGCCATACAAAATGGCCGCCGTTTGTACGCGAATACTGTTAAAAAATGGTATATCAAGGTTGTGGACGCTGTAAAGGTCACAATTTTAATTCGATTTTGATGAAACTTGAAATTCATGGTTATAACCCAAAGATCTTGGTTCTTTTCAATATTTGCGCATATCGGATCGTAACTTCCTGAATTATGGCCCCTGGTTATACGCAAAATCCCCCTTTCTTTAGCTTGTGGTCCCTCTGGAGGTCACAATTATTATCCAATTTAAAAAAACGTTTGATTATATCACCGTTGCACTGTAAGGAAGGACCAAAATGCTCATCTTCGAACTCCATCAAGGCATTGACCTAATAAGCATATACACCAAGTTTGAACATTTTAACTCAATTAGGAGAGTTATTGTGTTCCAAAGTCTCGACTACTCTCGACCAATCAAATTGCGTATCGCTCTGCTTACCTTGAGCAGAAAATGCTCATTATCGAACTTAGTCAAGGTATTACTGTAATGAAACTATACACCAAGTTTCATCACTCTCACTTAATTAGAACTAAAGTTATTGTGTCTCAAAGCATCAACCAATCAAATTGCTTATCTCTGCTTACCCTAAGTGGAAAATGCTCATCTTCGAACTCCATCAAGGCATTGACCTTATAAGCATATATATACACCAAGTTTGAACATTTTTATTCAATTAGAAGAAGAGTTATTGTGTTCCAAAGTCTCGACCAATCAAATTGCGTATCGCTCTGCTTACCCTAAGCGGAAAATGCTCATCTCCGAACTCCATCAAGGCATTGACCTAATAAGCATATACACCAAGTTTGAACATTTTAACTCAATTAGAAGGAGAGTTATTGTGTTCCAAAGTCTCGACCAATCAAATTGCTCTGCTTACCCTGAGCGGAAAATGCTCATTATCGAACTTAGTCAAGGTATTACTGTAATGAAACTATACACTAAGTTTCATCACTCTCACTTAATTAGAACTAAAGTTATTGTGTCCCAAAGCATCAACCAATCAAATTGCTTATCTCTGCTTAGCCTAAGCGGAAAATGCTCATCTTTGAACTCCATCAAGGCATTGACCTAATAAACACATACACCAAGTTTGAACATTCTAGCTCAATTAGGAAGAGAGTTATTGTGTCCCAAAAAGTGTGACGGACAGAGGGACAGACAGACAGACGGACGGACGAACCCATTTTAATAGTCCCCCAACTTTCTTCGAAAGGCGGGGGACAAAAATGGTATATCATGGTTGTGGACCCTGTATAGGTCACAATTTTAATTCGATTTTGATGAGGAAGGTTGAGTTCTAATTTTGTGAAAATCGTACCAAAATTGCCGGACGAAATGGTCGCCGTTTGTACGCGAATAGTGTAAAAATATGGTATATCATGGTTGTGGACTCTCGACAGGTCACAATTCTTATCCGATTTTGATGAAAAGTCACATTTCTAGGTTGTGTACCGTCACACCATACACTACAAGTATAGCATCGTCTAAAATGGTAGTTTTACCGATAGATTCTATTCATACCGTGTAATTTCAAAACATCGTTCAATAAATGATAAAACCCGTTGAAAATAACAAAAATGTTTTAATTAGTACCAAGGTTTAGATTAATAGCAACGGGTTTAGTTTCTCCGAGATGCATTTAAAAATGGACGATCCGTGCACTTATTTATGGCGATCATTTATTGGCCGAGTGGTTGAGTTTCCCCGAGATGGGTTTAAAAATGGACTTCCCGTTCACTTATCTATGATGTCCAGTTATTAGACGAGGCGTCGAATTTCTCGAGATACGTCGAATTTCTCGAGATACGTATATTCATCAACATACGAATAATTTATCTATATGGTGTTTTATTATAAGATAAAAATTGTAATTTCCCGCGTGCCGTTTATCCGATCAATTCATTTTGATTACGATTATTTACATACGAAGTACGAATAAAAATTTGAGTGTAAAAAAATGCGCACACATAGATATTCACCTTACCGTGTCGTACTGCTGTATATTATCCATTAGCCTATAAAAATAGTATTCCACCATTGACAAATACGTCAAAAATCGGTAAATCACGATATTCACCTTACCGTGGCCGTACTATATATTATCCATTATCCTATTAAAAATAGTATTCCACCATTGACAAATACGTCAAAAATTGGTAAATCTCGTCCCGGGTAATTATACAATCAGAACTCGGTAAATCACACAGAAAATGCATCTTCATTAAATCACAAATTAATTAACGTGTACATGTGGCCAGAAGTCAAGCCCACAATGGCAGTGCGATAGACCTGCGAGACAGTTAGACATGTACTGGCGCCAAAAGAAGTCACCCAGGAAATACGCTTCAATGATTGGTGCCTTGATGTTACGTAATCGCGGGATTTGGGTCAATAAAATGTTGACTTTAGTACAACAGTTTTTGTTGCACCTAAATCAAACCATATTGCATTATATCACAGGTGCATTTATCACAAATAATGCAGGTAGAAGATATAAAACAAAAGCATTCCAGCAATCAAACAATTAATCCATACTGTAATAACGGCGTGCGTATTCAAAAACATGGTTCCATATGGCACCCCATATTCCTGAAGCAATGGCGCGAGAAATCCCTCTCTTACTAATCAAACGAAACACTGCACAGGAGTATGATGGCACCCAGACACGTGATCACAGGTGGGAATTAATAAAACAATAGTATTCGTCCAATCAAATATTAATCTATATTGTAATAACTGACATTTATGACTTCTCTTTATATTAAAAATAACACCAATGACAGAAATTAAATAAATTTAAAATATCAAAGTATAAACGGCATATTTGAACACTGATACAAGGAGATCAACAAAGCTACTCGTATATAGTGTAATTAATTGATCTTACGTGGCGTTACATATAATATTACATATAATAAGATGGTAAGCTAAGATTTCTATCCTGCAGAGAAAAGGCGCAAGTGTCATTTCAGATACGAAATTCTATGTGGATTCTTAAAATGAGACTGACAAGACTTGGGCGTATTAACCAAGTTGCACTTACTGTTAAATAAACTGTTAAACGCTTACTTATTGTTAAATAGACAATAATGTATGGAATAAATAAGTTTTACACTTTGATTTTTGTTGATTACCGATCACGAGCGAGATTAGTTCTCGGCTGTATATTAGTATTTGAATTGGCATTTTAATTTAAATTTTTAGGTCAGTTCACCGATGTTTTAGTAATAATAAAGTATATCGCATTGTTTAATTAGTTCCCCGAAATTGAATTGGCTACGATGATGTAATAACAAAAAGCGAATTGTATACATTGATAATTACATGAATATGAATCATTCAAAATATAACACAATCTGTTAAAATATTAAGAATAATAGAAAGAGCGTCACATGGAATTTCACTAAATTTACATGAATTACAATCCAAAGTCATTGTTTTTTAGTGTAGTAACTTTTTATACGCCCACATTTTCATGTGGACGTATTATGTCGTCGCCCCTGTCCGTCCGGACGTCCGTCTGTCCGTCCGGACGTCCGGACGTCCGGACGTCCACAATTTGTTTGTGGACCCTCTACAGGTCACAATTCCTATCCGATTTTGACGAAACTTGAAATATAGGTTTATCCCCATAAGATCTCGGTTCCTTTCGATATTGGCATGTATCGGATCGGAACTTCATGGATTATGGCCCCTGATTGTGCGAAATATCATGTTTTTAGCTTGTGGACCCTATAGAGGTCACAATTTTGAACCAATTGTGATGAAACTTGACATGCATGTCTATAACCCCAAAATCTTGGTTCCTTTCGATATTTGCGCCCATCGGATCGTAACTTCCTGAATTATGGCCCCTGATTGACCGAAAAATCGCCCTTTTTAGCTTGTGGTCCCTCTGGAGGTCAAAATTATTATCCGATTTAAAAAACCGTTTGATTATATCACCGTTACATGGTAATGAAGGTTGAGTTCAAATTTCGTGAAAATCGGACCAAAATTGACGGACAAAATGGCCGCCGTTTGTACGTGAATAGTGTGAAAAAAATATGTTATATCAAGGTTGTGGACCCTATAGAGGTCACAATTTTGAACCAATTTTGATGAAACTTGACATGTATGTTTATAACCCAAAGATCTTGGTTCCTTTCGATATTTGCACCCATCGGATCGTAACTTCCTGAATTATGGCCCCTGATTGTCAGAAAAATTCCCCTTTTTAGCTTGTGATCCCTCTGGAGGTCAAAATTATTATCCGATTTACAAAACCGTTTGATTATATCACCGTTACATGGTAATGAAGGCTGACTTCGAATTTTGTGAAAATCAAACCAAAATTGACGGACAAAATGGCCACCGTTTGTACGCGAATAGTGTGAAAATATGTTATATCAAGGTTGTGGACCCTATATAGGTCACAATTTTGAACCGATTTTTATACGCCCACATTGAAATGTGGTCGTATATTGTCGTCGCCCCCGTCGGTCCGTCCGTCGGTCCGTCCGTCCGTCGGTCCGGCGTCCACAATTGCTTGTGGACGCTCTAGAGGCTAAAGTTAATATCCGATTGACTTTAAATTTATACACAGTGTTTAAGGTCATAAGACGAAGAAGCCTATTGTTTTTCAGCGATTTCCGATAATAACTACCAGAGTTATGGCCCTTGACGACTTCAAAAAATCTTGTTGACGCTCTAGAGACCAAAGTTAATATCCGATTGGCTTTAAATTTATACACAGTGTTTAAGGTCATAAGACAAAGAAGCCTATCGATTTTCAGCGATTTCCGATAATTAGTGCCAGAGTTATGGCCCTTGATCACTTCAAAAAATCTTGTGGACGCTCTAAAAACCAAAGTTAATATCCGATTGACTTTAGATTTATACACAGTGTTTAAGGTCATAAGACGAAGAAGCCTATTGATTTTCAGCAATTTCCGATAATTAGTGCCAGAGTTATGGCCCTTGATCACTTCAAAAAATCTTGTGAACGCCCTAAAAGCCAAAGTTAATATCCGATTGACTTTAAATTTATACACAGTGTTTAAGGTCATAAGACGAAGAAGCCTATTGATTTTCAGCGATTTCCGATAATTAGTGCCAAAGTTATCTCCCTTGATCACTTCAAAAAATCTTGTGGACGCTCTAAAAGCCAAAGTTAATATCCGATTGACTTTAAATTTATACACATTGTTTAAGGTCATAAGACGAAGAAGCCTATTGATTTGCATCAATTTCCGATAATTAGTGCCAGAGTTATGGCCCTTGATCAGATCAAAAAATCCTGTGGATGCTCTAGAGGCCAAAGTTAATATCCGATTGACTTTAGATTTACACACACTGTTTAAGGTCCTGAGACAAAAAAGCCTACTGATTTTCATCGATTTCAAATAATTACTTCCAGAGTTATCTCCCTTGATCACTTCGAAAAACCTTGTGGCGCTGTAGATGCCAAACTTGTAAATCATCCGATGGACTTCAGATTGATACACAGAGTTTAAGGTGTTGAAACGAACAAGTATTTTGATTTTCAATGAATTTTGATAACTGAACAGCTAAATCCATGATGTTAAATGTTTCCTATACTAATTGTTAGCTTGGGGCAAAACTTCATAAAAAGCAAACAAATTCTAATGATTTTCAGATAATTACATAATGAGTTGTTACTCAGATTTTAGTGTATTACAAATGTTTCATTACCAAAAAAAAGTAAAAATATGCGACAACCCTTGTTGACTGCCCGGACGATTTAGCTGCTGTGGGCGTATGTTTCGTTGCCTGGCAACCTATCTTTTGTATGTTCGTTAATCATAGGCGGGGCAATGTTCACACGAAAAATTGGCCAAATCAAAGCTGCCCCATTACGGGGGCGTGGGTTCCAAGGTCAAGGTCAACAACATCTGCCTGGGTTTTGTTCTGTCGAGTTTGTGCTCCTGATCTTTAGAAAGATCCATGTTTTCTGAACAATTTGATACCAATTTCATGTAAGTAGTATTACTAGGGACGAAATTATGGATTTTCAAAGTTTGAAGGTCAGCCGAAAAGGCCCAAATTTCGGAATGCCCCTGAAGGGGCCCCATGGGGCTCCCAGCGCTAAAATTTTGCACATCATGTTTTTGCGTCATAGTTAACTTGCACACCAAAAATCATCAAAATCTGTGATGGTCATGTCAGAACCTTGTGTACACTTGACGTGGAATCCCCCAATAACTGACGTATACCTGTCAATCAACTGATCTAAATAAACAGCCGTGTTTTGTCACGTAATAACAAGATAAGCCAATGACATTTACTGTTAGGCAACCAAATACTCTCACGTGACTCCATTGTACAATTAACATACTAGAAGCCACTACACTGACTAATCAAAATCGGTATTAGTAATTACATTAAACAAAGCATAAAGGACACAGATTACCAAATATTCATGGGTCGAAGTTATTTTTAGTCCTTCTCTCCCTTTCCCTTTTTCCCCCTTTTTGCATGGCGGTTTTTGTTATACGCCCACTTATGTGGACGTATATTGTCCGTCGCCCCTGTCCGTCCGTCCGTCCGTCCGTCCGTCCGTCCACAATTTGTTTGTGGACTCTCTACAGGTCACAATTCTTATCCGATTTTGACAAAACTTGAAATATAGGGTTATCCCCAAAAGATCTCGGCTGCTTTCGATATGGCATGTATCGGATCAAAACTTCATGGATTATGGCCCCTGATTGTATGAAAAATCACGTTTTTAGCTTGTGGACCCTATAGAGGTCACAATTTTGAACTGATTTTGATGAAACTTGACATGCATGTTTGTAACCCAAAGATCTTGGTTCCTTTCGATATTTGCGGCTATCGGGATGTAATTTCCTGAATTATGGCCCCTGATTGTCCGAAAAATCACCCTTTTTAGCTTGTGGTCCCTCTGGAGGTCACAATTATTATCCGATTTAAAAAAACGTTTGATTATATCACCGTTACACCCTAAGGTAGGTTGAGTTCGAATTTCTGGAAAATCGGACGAAAATTGCCATACAAAATGGCCGCCGTTTGTACGCGAATACTGTTAAAAAATGGTATATCAAGGTTGTGGACCCTGTGGAGGTCACAATTTTAATTCAATTTTGATGAAACTTGAAATTCATGGTTATAACCCAAAGATCTTGGTTCCTTTCGATATTTGCGCATATCGGATTGTAACTTCCTGAATTATGGCCCCTGATTATATACGCAAAATCGCCTTTTCTTAGCTTGTGGCCTTTCTGGAGGTCACAATTATTATCTGATTGAAAAAAAAAACGGTTGATTATATTACTGTTACACCGTAAGGAAGGTTGAGTTCGAATTTCGGGAAAATCAGACCAAAATTGCCATACAAAATGGCCGCCGTTTGTACGCGAATACTGTTAAAAAATTGTATATCATGGTTGTGGATCCTGTAGAGGTCACAATTTTAATTCGATTTTGATGAAACTTGAAATGCATGGTTATAACCCAAAGATCTTGGTTCCTTTCATTATTTGTGCATATCGGATCGTAACTTCCTGAATTATGGCCCCTGATTGTCTGAAAAATCGCCTATGGTCCCTCTGGAGGTCACAATTATTATCCGATTTGAAAAAACGTTTGACTCTATCACCGTTAAAAAAAACTCTGATTATATTACTGTTGCACCGTAAGGAAGGTTGAGTTCGAATTTCGTGAAAATCGTACCAAATTTGCCGGACGAAATGGTCGCCGTTTGTACACGAATAGTGTAAAAATATGGTATATCATGGTTGTGGACTCTATACAGGTCACAATTCTTATACGATATTGACGAGAAGTAACATTTCTAGGTTGTGTACCGTCACACCTTAATCATTGTCCGCTTCGAATTTCATGAATATCGGACTGGAACTGACCAACAAAATGGCTGCTCCCAATACAATATGAAATACAGGACTTAATGATGTAGGAAAAATCACTCTCTGTATTGCTTGTTCTCTATCCATCTCTCAAAAATGTGGGCGTATCCTGCCTGGCAGTGCCAGCCTATCTTTGACTTTTTGGTGTAGAATTGAAGAAAAGGGTTTAAAAATACATTTTCTGCCAGGTTTTGGTGAATATTCATGATTTTGAGGCGGAAGGATACAAGGGTTGTGAGGTTGGTTACGTTGAAAGGGAGGGCCGAAAATTGCTTGTTTAGTTGTCTCTACTTCCAGTTTTTCATGGTGAACCTCATACATGCTTTTGGGCCAGAGTTTGCCACATGTTGCTCCATCTGTGGCAGAAAGCGTTCTACCCAACGAATATTTGGGAAAAAGTTACAGCCAGTCTAAGAGACGAGAATTAACATTAAAGTCAATGTGGAAATAATTAGTGATCTGTGGCCATAATAACAAAAAGGGAAATAACTCTGTTTTAAAAATGGCGGGAGTTTTCCCTGGTGTGCCGAAAGTCGATCTGTAATAATAAAAAACAGTTTATGTCTTCAATTCCTTTTAAATATGAGATTATACTGATAGTTGGTAATGTTTTGGTTGTTTTTAAGATGAAAAAATGGTAACTTTAGGCTAAAAATGTCATTGAAAATCCTGGAATTTGACGTACATTTATCCTTGAATATCCTTGAAAAAATGTTTGACGAAGCCGCAGGAACCCTGTATATTATCAAATATCAATATAAATTATTGTGGTATGAGTTGAAATAGTGGTTGATTTGGGTAGATTTTTGGGATTTGGGTAAATCGTGCTACCCGTCCCAGGTGGCGCTATCCGTCTTTTGCTCGCGGCATATTTCTAACTGTGCGATGCACAATGGTGTGATTTGTGTTTTGATATTCAATTCAATACGGATATTTTAAAATTTGAATTCTACACCTCAACGCCCAACTATTCGATTTAGCATGGAGGTGTGATACCCTGATAATTTGCGGTATCCACGTGGCTACGGGTGATAGAAATTAGAATTGTAGTTGTACGAATCTTCGACTCGCTAGGCCAACGCAGATTCACCGACTTTCAAGAACTTTTAGGTATTCCGATGTTGAAGAAATAAAAAGGTTTTTATATTACGATATTTATATGAAGCAATGTACGTCAATACCTAAACAAACAAACGTGTGTGTAGTACTACATGTATGGATATGTGTGATACTATACTATTACTTAGTCTTTGGGTTTGACAATTGAGAGTGACAGGTTATTTACTGAAGCGACAGGTATGATAAAAAGCTTGCGACGGGTAGCTTTTTTCAAACATTTCGAGGCCTGCATGATATACCATTTTTTAACAGTATTCGCGTACAAATGGCGGCCATTTTGTCTGTCAATTTTGGTCCGATTTTCCAGAAATTCGAACTCAACCTTCCTTAGGGTGTAACGGTGATATAATCGAACGTTTTTTTAAATCGGATAATAATTGTGTCCTCCAGAGGGACCACAATCTAAAAAAAAAAAAGGCGATTTTGCGTATAATCAGGGGCCATAATTCAGGAAGTTACGATCCGATATGTGCAAATACGTGTGAAAATATGTTATATATAAAGGTTTTTGGACCCTATAGAGGTCACTAGGGTTGCAAAATTCCCGGGAATTTTCAAGCAGGTAAATTTCCTGACAATTTTTGGGAATTTTCCGAGAATTTTGGGAATGTTCAATTTGGCTTTAAAAATCGAAGCATCAAACCAACTAACTATAGTAGTTCTTATAACCTCCTAGCAACAGTTCCCTAAGCAACAGTCTTCTTCGTATAAAAGGAAACAATTCTCGATTGGATTTACGGTATTCTGCTGCTGTATGGATATACTGTCTCAAAGTAAAACAGGGACAGATTCTAACATCTTTAAAATTTGGAATTTTAACCCTGAATAACGGTGTTGACAAGGTTATAACAGAACCTGAATCATATAAAGCAACAGTCATTTGACATCTTTAAGCTGTAGCTGAAGTAAACAACCAACTGTTTTGTATGTCGTTATTATAGAGCTGGGTGGTTTTTCAATATAAAACCGTCAGAGAAATAAAAAAACGTCAAAAATACTGTCATCAGAAAAACATTGAAAAAACGAACATACCGCGATATATCACGGTTTTTATACGCCCACATTGAAATGTGGTCGTATATTGTCGTCGCCCTTGTTCTTCGTCCGTAAAAATATGGTATAATATAGGTCACAATTTTAATTCGTTTTGATGAAACTTGAAATGTATGTTTATAACCCAGAGATCGCGGTTCCTTTTGATATTCGGGCACATTGGATCAGAACTTACTGAATTATGGCACCTGATTGTACGAAAATCATGTTTTTGTCCCCCGCCTTTCGAAGAAAGTTGAGGGACTATTAAAATGGGTTCGTCCGTCTGTCTGTCCGTCTGTCTGTCCGTCTGTCTGTCCGTCACACTTTTTGGGACACAATAACTCTCTTCCTAATTGAGCTAGAATGTTCAAACTTGGTGTATGTGTTTATTAGTTCGAAGATGAGCATTTTCCGCTTAGGGTAAGCAGAGATAAGCGATTTGATTGGTTGATGCTTTGGGACACGATAACTTTAGTTCTAATTAAGTGAGATTGATGAAACTTGGTGTATAGTTTCATTACAGTAATACCTTGACTAAGTTCGATAATGAGCATTTTCTGCTGAGGGTAAGCAGAGCGATACGCAATTTGATTGGTCGAGACTTTGGAACACAATAACTCCCCTTCTAATTGAGTGAAAATGTTCAAACTTGGTGTATATGCTTATTAGGTCAATGCCTTGATGGAGTTCGAAGATGAGCATTTTCCGCTTAGGTTAAGCAGAGATAAGCAATTTGATTGGTTGATGCTTTGGGACACGATAGCTTTAGTTCTAATTTAGTGAGAGTGATGAAACTTGGTGTATAGTTTCATTACAGTAATACCTTGACTAAGTTCAATAATGAGCATTTTCTGCTCAGGGTAAGTAGAGCGCACAGGCACTTGAAGGGATTAAAATAAATTAAAATAAAACTTCTTACCACTGCTTAATAAATACAAGAAGGTAAGTCACTACGCCATCTTTGTTTTGACTGAGATACCATGAATCGTCTGAATTCATCTCACAATACTCACTAGTTCTAACACTTCATGTCATTTTTATTGCTAACGAGACTTTATTTGATTATTATTCACCTTCCGATGTAATTAAATTGGTCATTTAACACTGTTATTGATAACAAATCAAACTTGAACCGCTATCATTTATCCGCAATCAACTTGCCGAGACCGGAAGTATTCCGAAAATAGGTCAAAAGAAGTCGGTGTCACCCAGTTCCTATATAAACCTATCATTACTCTATATGTGCATAGGAACTGGGTGATCGAGTTTCGCCTAACAGCGGCCTCGCTTCGTAGGCTTTATCACGTTATAGAACTTACGAAGCCAGGCCGCTGTTGATTGAGACTTGATCACCCAGTTCCTATGCACATATCGAGTAATGATAGGTTTATAAAGGGACTGAGTGACACAGACTTCTTTTGACCTTATTTCGGGTTTCTTCCGGTCTCGGCAAGTTGAATATCGGTAAATAATAGCTTTTTAAGTTTGATTTGTTATTAATAACGCTGTAAAAGGACAAATTTAATTACATCGGAAGGTGAATAATGATCAAATAAAGTCTCGTTGGCAATAAAAATGACATGAAGTGTCAGAACTAGTGAGTATTGTGAGATGACACCAGACAATATATCATAAAAAAGTCAGAACAAAGATGGCGTCTGCCATCCCTTGATCATATAGGCTAGTTATAGTCAAGCAGTAGTAAGAAGTTTTAGTTTAATCCCTTCAAGTCCCTGTGGTAGAGCGATACGCAATTTGATTGGCCGAGACTTTGGAACACAATAACTCTCCTTCTAATTGAGTTAAAATGTTCAAACTTGGTGTATATGCTTATTAGGTCAATGCCTTGATGGAGTTCGAAGATGAGCATTTCCCGCTTAGGGTAAGCAGGGATAAGCAATTTGATTGGTTGATGCTTTGGGACACGATAACTTTAGTTCTAATTAAGTGAGAGTGATGAAACTTGGTGTATAGTTTCATTACAGTAATACCTTGACTAAGATCGATAATGAGCATTTTCTGCTCAGGGTAAGCAGAGCGATAAGCAATTTGATTTGCCGAGACTTTGGAACACAATAACTCTCCTTCGAATTGAGTTAAAATGTTCAAAATTGGTGTGTATGCTTATTAGGTCAATGCCTTGATGGAGATGAGCATTTTCTTCTTAGGGTAGGCAGAGATAAGCAATTTCATCTTAGGTTCATCTTGATTGATGATTTTTATGCCAATACAATGACTGCATTCTCATTCAGTAATGGATTCGACAGTAACAGTGTATCGAAACGATTGACTCGGACACGAGGGCCCTTTCCCTTGGCCAGAGGAGCCCTTTTGTCAAGCGTGGGGGCCCTTTGGTCTGCCTTTAGGGTCCCCCTAACTAGGGTACATTTTCATTTTTCTCGTCGGTTTTAGCATTTTTCTTTATAAAACACTTTTGGATGACACTTCGTGTACAGTTTGATTGCTCGATACTTGAAAAAAATAAATGTGCGATTAATTAATATGTGTCATCTATTTATTTTGGGATTTCGGCGGGGGACATCAGCCTCACTGTTGGCTTGTTTACTTTGTGGACCCTATGGAGGTCACAATTTTATTCCGAATTGAAAAACTGTTTGACTATATCCCTGTTACAAATTAATGATGATTGAGTTTGAATTTCTTGAAAATCGATAATTGAACAGCTAAATCCATAATATTAAATTAATTAAATGTTTTGTATACTAAACATTAGCATGGAAATGAAGGTTGAGTACGTTTGTGAAAATCGGACCAAAAGGTTTGTGGACCCTATAGAGGTCACTAGGGTTGCAAATTCCCGGGAATTTTCAAACAGTGTAAATTTCATGGGAATTTGGGGGAATTTTCCGGGAATTTTCAATTTGGTGTCATAAATCGAAACCTGTGTCGTTATTAATGAGTTGCAAGTGACAGTAATATTTTAATAACTAAAAGATACAAAACATATTATCTGATATGTCTTATACTAAAATCTAATAACTAATAATGAGATAGTTCTGTTAAATTGTTCATACACAGGTTACACACTTTATAATTAATGCTCAAAGTTAGGTAACTCATTCATCGTCTTCAAAATCATTATCTACATCATCATCATCGTTTGATAAAAGGGAGATTTCAGGTTCAAATGAATCCTCGTGAATATCTGAAATTTCTGTGCTGAAAGGATCTTTGTCAGCGTCGAAGAGTTTCAAATTAGATCTTATATTTTTTGTATACCTTTGAGAGCAGAATTTACATAAATTTATCCCCTTTAGTTTTACCATTTGGAACACAACTAACATGGTTAAATAAGTTTTAATGGTTTATATAGATGAAAGTAAAAGAGAAAAAGAAAATTCCAGTAAATAATTGTAATTTTAGTATTTGTCAGTTCTAAAAATAGATTCGGAAATTCCCAACACTGAAAATTCCCGGAAACTTTCCCACCCTTTGCAACCCTAGAGGTCACAATTATGATCCGATTTGATAAAACTTGAAATGTATGTTTATAACCCAAAGATCTTGGTTCCTTTTTATACGCCCACATTGAAATGTGGTCGTATATTGTCGTCGCCCCCGTCCGTCCGGCGTCCACAATTGCTTGTGGACGCTCTAGAGGCTAAAGTTAATATCCGATTGACTTTAAATTTATACACAGTGTTTGAGGTCATGAGACGAAGAAGCCTATTGTTTTTCAGCGATTTCCGATAATAACTACCAGAGTTATGGCCCTTGATCACTTCAAAAAATCTTGTGGACGCTCTAGAGGCCAAAGTCAATATTCGATTGGCTTTAAATTTATACACAGTGTTTACGGTCATAAGACGAAGAAGCCTATCGATTTTCAGCGATTTCCGATAATTAGTGCCAGAGTTATGGCCCTTGATCACTTCAAAAAATCTTGTGGGCGCTCTGAAAGCCAAAGTTAATATCCGATTGACCTTAAATTTATACACAGTGTTTAAGGTCATAAGAAGAAGAAGCCTATTGATTTTCAGTGATTTCCGATAATTAGTGCCAGAGTTATGGCCCTTGATCACTTCAAAAAATCTTGTGGACGCTCTAAAAGCCAAAGTTAATATCCGATTGACTTTAAATTTATACGCAGTGTTTAAGGTCATAGGACGAAGAAGCGTATTGATTTTCAGCGATTTCCGATAATTAGTGCCAGAGTTATGGCCCTTGATCACTTCAAAAAATCTTGTGAACGATCTAGAGGCCAAAGTTAATATCTGGTTGACTTAAAATTCATACACAGTGTTTAATGTCATAAGACGAAGAAGCCTATTGATTTTCAGCGATTTCCGATAATTAGTGCCAGAGTTATGGCCCTTGATCACATCAAAAAATCCTGTGGACGCTCTAGAGGCCAAAGTTAATATCTGATTGACTTTAAATTTACACACACTGTTTAAGGTCATGAGACGAAGAAGCCTACTGATTTTCATTGATTTCAAATAATTACTTCCAGAGTTATCTCCCTTGATCACTTCAAAAAACCTTGTGACGCTACAGATGCCAAACTTATCATCCGTTTGACTTCAGATTGATACACAGAGTTTAAGGTGTTGAAACGCACAAGTATTTTGATTTTCAATGAATTTTGATAACAGAACAGCTAAATCCATGATGTTAAATGTTTCCTATACTAATTGATAGCGTGGGGCAAAACTTTATAAAAAGCAAACAAATTCTAATGATTTTCAGATAATTACATAATGAGTTGTTTCATTACCAAAAAAAGTAAAAATATGCGACAACCCTTGTTGACTGCCCGGACGATTTAGCTGCTGTGGGCGTATGTTTCGTTGCCTGGCAACCTATCTTGATATTTGCGCCCATCGGATCGTAACTTCCGGAATTATGGCCCCTGATTGTCGGAAAAATCACCCTTTTTAGCTTGTGGTCCCTCTGGAGGTCAAAATTATTATCTGATTTAAAAAAACGTTTTGATTATATCACCCTTACATGGTAATGAAGCTTGAGTTAGAATTTCATGAAAATCAGAACCAAGTTGACAGACAAAATGTCCGCCGTTTGTACACGAATAGTGTGAAAATATGTTATATCAAGGTTGTGGGCCCTATAGAGGTCACAATTATGTTCCGATTTTGATGAAATATATGTTTATAAACCAAAGATCTTGGTTCCTTTCCATCATAACTTCCTGAATTATGGCCCTTGATCGTACGAAAAATCGCCTTTATTAGATTGAAATGCATTTTTATAACCTCAAGATCTTGGTTCCTTTCAATATTTGCACGTATCGGTTTGTAACTTCCTGAATTATGGCCTCTGATTGTACGAAAAGTCGCCTTTATTATCACTAGGGACCGGGAATCTTCAAGTTTTTACGAAAAAAGGTAAGAAACTACCCTTATCATCTAGAATCTAATACACATCAAGAATGTGTTAAATACCGTCAAGATTCATCAAAAACCGTCCAGTTTGTGCTACCGTGTAGATTTAGAAACACCGTCTAGTTTTGTCATCGATCATCTACTTTACGACCGTCCAGTTTCTCGGGATGTTTTAGATTTGAAAGGGGTTTAGTTTTTAGCAAGGCCTTATTTTCCCGTACGTTGTCTAGAAATGAACAGAGTGTTTAATTACTAACGGCGTTTAGTTTTTACGCCAAATTACCACTTTACCGAGAGCCGTCTAGAAACTTACGGGTGATTAGAAATGCAATGCCGTTTTCTTTTCATGTCTTTTAATTAGTTTGCCCGGTGTCATCTAGAAAACGTACGGCGTTTGTTTTTGTGTGAAATATTTAATTTCTATCTCCCAATTTTAGAAACTGTGTTCCGATTTAGAATCTTAGCATAGTGTCTAAAATTCTCGAATGAATTGCATATTTGTTGAATATCTTCTGTATTGCCGACGTCCGTTGGGAAACGTCCATTTGCAATGAATTATTTTCCCGGCGTAAATAAAACTCAACGATTTATTTGTTAGAAATTAACGAAACAAATGGACGTATATCTTGTTTCTTATAATCTTGTTTTCTGGGTTATTTACCCGCTCCAGTCATCAATAACAAATGTATTTGTGAATTTACAAATTAATGCGTGCAGTACTCATTGTGACCACAATGACGTAATTTTCGACATTTATCAAAGCGCATTCGGGGGACTGTTTTCGTCAACATTTATTTTTGTATCCCGTGGAAATGTTGAAGAAATGCAGAAGGAGGGGAATTGTTAACAGGCACAGTTTTCCCCCATTGACACGGACATGGACCGCAAATCGTATCTAAATATATTTCTCACCTGGGTCGTAATATATCATCACTAATAGATAAATCACATACCTAATATAAGCATATAATAATATGATGATAAAAAGTCGGCCACAAGCTTTTGAGCGGCCTTGTAAATAAATAAAGTAAATCATGCAGACATATATTACTACACCGCTACCGCACGATCCAGTCATTGTTTTACAATTCATACTGTCGATTCATGCACGCTTTTCACACAGAATTGTTCTTTGATGTTGATAGATGACACACAGTGACGTCGGCAATACAGAAGATAAAATATAACGGCGACGAAACTTACAGGTTATCATTAGTTGCGAGATTTTTTGTTTTATAATTTTGTTTTCGATATAGATTACAGCATCTGATATCAATCGAGATTAAAATACATCGGATAATCAAAATGAGGTTGGACAGGATATCGGTAAATAACGAAACTATGTTCCGATTTAGAATCTTAGCATAGTGTCTAAAATTCTCGAATGAATTGCATATTTGTTGAATATCATCTGTATTGCCGACGTCACTGTGTGTCATCTATCAACATCAAAGAACAATTTCGTGTGAAAAGCGTGAATGAATCGACAGTATGAATTGTAAAGTCATATCGCCGACAATAACATATAATTATATTTTGAACTGTGCCTGTTCCCCTCCTTCTGCATTTCTTCAACATTTCCACGGGATACAAAAATAAATGTTGATGAAAACAGTCCCCCGAATGCGCCTTAATAAATGTCGAAAAAGACGTCATTCGTGGTCGAAATGAGTACTGCACACATTAATTTGTAAATTCACAAATACATTTGTTATTGATGGCGGGAGCGGGTAAATGACCCAGAAAACAAGATTATAAGAAACAAGATATACGTCCATTTGTTTCGTTAATTTCTAATAAATAAATTGTTGAGTTTTATTTACGCCGGGAAAATTGTCAATTCATTGCAAATGGACGTTTCCCAACGGACGTCGGCAATACAGAAGATATTCAACAGATATGCAATTCATTCGAGAATTTTAGACACTATGCTAAGATTCTAAATCGGATCATAGTTTCTAAAATTGGGAGATAGAAATTAAATATTTCACACAAAAACAAACGCCGTATGTTTTCTAGATGACACCCGGCAAACTAATTAAAAGACATGAAAAGAAAACGGCATTGCATTTCTAATCGCCCGTAAGTTTCTAGACGGCTTTCGGTAAAGTGGTAATTTGGCGTAAAAACTAAACGCCGTTAGTAATTAAACACTCTGTTCATTTCTAGACAACGTACGGGAAAATGAGGCCTTGTCTAAAAACTAAACCTGTTTCAAATCTAAAACATCCCGAGAAACTGGACGGTCGTAAAGTAGACGATCGATGACAAATCTAGACGGTGTTTCTAAATCTACACGGTAGCACAAACTGGACGCTTTTTGATGAATCTTGACGGTATTTAACACATTCTTGACGTGTATTAGATTCTAGATGATAAGGGTAGTTTCTTACCTTTTTTCGTAAAAACTAGAAGATTCCCGGTCCCTAGTGTATCTTGTGGTCCCTCTGGAGGTCACAATTATTACCTGATTAAAAAAACGTTTGATAATATCACCGTTACATTGTAATGAATGTTTGGTTCGAATTTCATGAACATCGGACCAAAATTGCTGAACAGAATGGCCGCCACTTTTATGCGAATGGTGCAAAAATATAGTATATCAAGGTTGTTTAATCCGAATTTGATGAAATTTGAAATGTAAGTTTATAACCCAAAGATTACGGTTCCTTTCAATATTTGGGCACATTGGACCATAACTTCCTGAATTATGGCCCCTGATTGTACGAAAAATCATGTTTGTTTTACCTTGTGGACCCTATGGAGGTCACAATTTTATTCCAAATTTTAAAAAAAAACGTTTGACTCTATCCCCGTTACACATTAATGAAGGTTGAGTTTGAATTTCTTGAAAATCGTTAATTGAACAGCTAAATCCATAATATTAAATGTTTCATATTCTAAACGTTAGTTATGATTTTCTGATAATTACTTAAAATAGCATTATGCAAGAGCAAAATCTGATTATTACAGGTCTTTCTGAATTCTTTAGGCCTTGAAAGGCTATCTAAATAATCAATTAGACATTAATTATTACTAACATCATAAATACGAGTTTGCAGTCTGGAATAGTACAGATATGTTTTAAAACTGCAGTAGTCAAACCACTTATAAAAAAGTCGACACTTGACCCACAACTACTGAAAAATTATAGACCAGTATCAAATCTGACCTTTCTGTCTAAAATTCTGGAGAAGGTTGTCAAGCAGCAACTTCTTAGTCATTTAGAAAAATTTCAACTTCTTGAGGAGTTCCAGTCCGCTTATCGCTCTGGCCATAGCACTGAGGCAGCACTACTATGTGTTCTGGATGCCATAAAATCATCTGTTGATGAAGGAAAGATCGAAGTGCTGGTCCTGTAGGATTTATCAGCAGCTTTCGATACTATTGACCCACAACTACTGAAAAATTATAGACCAGTATCAAATCTGACCTTTCTGTCTAAAATTCTGGAGAAAGTTGTCAAGGAGCAACGTCTTAGTCATTTAGAAAAATTTCAACTTCTTGAGGAGTTCCAGTCCGCTTATCGCTCTGGCCACAGCACTGAGGCAGCACTACTATGTGTTCTGGATGCCATTAAATCATCTGTTGATGAAGGAAAGATCAGAGTGCTGGTCCTGTAGGATTTATCAGCAGCGTTCGATACTATTGACCACGGCTACCTACTGAATCGACTTTCATCAGATTATGGACTAACTGGATCCATTCTAAAATGGTTTTCATCCTATCTCACTGGACGATTTGAGTATGTTGAAGTTAACAACTCCTCATCAAGTCATCAACAACTCTTATGTGGTGTTCCCCAAGGATCTGTCTTGGGGCCCAATAATCTTCACAATGTATACTAAGCCGTTAGGCAAACTTATTCATGATGAAAATCTGCTGTACCATTTTTATGCTGATGATTCTCAGCTCCTTGACAGCTTCAAGCCACTTCCGATAGATCAAAATGCCGTCATTAAGAATCTGGAAGGGTGTCTTGAAAATGTCAAAAAAATGGATGTCATCCAATATGCTTAAACTCAACGTTGAAAAGACTGAGTTTCTTCTGGTGGGTCCTGCCAGCAGACTTAAGAAATGTGACATTCGAACGATCAGCATTGGAAACACCGAAATTCCTATGTCTAAATCTGTGAGAAATCTTGGAATTCTTGTCGATTCTCGTCTCAGCTTTGAAAACCATGTGAACAACATTTGTAAAATATGTCATTTCCATCTCCGAAGGTTAGGGTCCATTCGTCATCTATTAACTGAAGATGCTGCTGCAACCTTAGCTCGATCCTTCGTCCTGTCCAGAATAGACTATTGTAATTCAGTACTAACTGGTATTACGAACGAACAGATTTCAAAACTCCAAAGATTACAAAATCGTGCTGCTTACATTGTCACAAAAACTAAATCAAGATCACACATCACCCCAGTCTTAAACAAATTACATTGGCTTTGGTTCGAGAAAGGATCAACTTTAAAGTCTTATCGTTAACATATCAATTGATAAATAAATCTGTGCCAGGTTACCTTCAAAATGTAGTATCACTGTATCAACCTAAACGATCATTAAGATCAGAAGGGAAACTATTATTGGATGTACCTGCCTATAAATTTAAATCTTTGGATCTAAGACTTTTTGATACAGTGCATCAATTGTTTGGAATACACTTCCAGAAAATATCCGACAATGTGAATCTCTGTCGGTTTTTAAATCCAAAGTGAAAACTTGGTTATTTAGTCACTATCATTAACACTCCAAAGTGAGAACATTTTCTAGCGCCTAGTGCATTCCCTAGTGGATTGAATAGTTGCGCGATAAAAATATCATTATTATTAATTAACTTATCCAGACCATAATAAACTCTTGGTGTCAAGGCTAGCTTTCGATGTTGGCGGATTAAATTGATATTTAAATAGGCCATTGATATTTAAGTCGATCAAGTGGATAATCGAGACTACACTGTTTATATTAATGATTTTAGTAATGATGACCAAAGCTATGTGAATATTTCACTCGCTTTGTTCTCGGCTAATAATGGATCAATTTGACTGAAATTTTCAGCAAATTACCTTTACACTATTTAGTTTTTATACGCCCACATTGAAATGTGGTCGTATATTGTCGTCACCCCCGTCCGTAGGTCTGTTGGTCCGTCGGTCCACTGTCCACATTTGCTTGTGGAAGCTCTAGAGGCTAAAGTTAATATCCGATTGACTTTAAATTTCTGATAATTACTGCCAGAGTTATGTCCCTTCTTTACTTCAAAAAATGTTGTGTACGCTCTAGAGGCCAAAGTTAATATCCGATTGAGTCCTAATTTATACACAGTGTTTAAGGTCATGAGACGAACAAGCCTATTGATTTTCAGTGATTTCCGATAATTACTGCCAAAGTTATGGCCCTTGATCACTTCAAAAAAATCTTGTGGACGCTCTAGATTCCACAGTTAATATCCTATTGGCTTTAAATTTATACACAGTGTTTAAGGCCATGAGACGAAGAAGCCTTTTGATTTTCTGGTAATAACTGCCAGAGTTATGGCCCTTGATCATTTTGAAAAAATCTTGTCGCTTTCGAGGCTAAACTTAATATCCGATTGACTTTAGATTTATACACAGTGTTTAAGGTCATGTGGTCGTATATTGTCGTTGTACCCTTCCGTCTGTCCACATCAAAATCAGATTAAAATTGTGACCTCTACAGGCTAAAGTTAATATCCGACTTTTCAGCGAATTCCGATAATTACTGCCAGAGTTATGTCCCTTGATCACTTCAAAAAATCTTGTGGATACTGTAGAGGCCAAAGTTAATATCCGATTGACATAAAATTTAGATTCAGTGTTTAAGGTCATGAGACGAGGAAGCCTATTGATTTTCAGCGAAGTCCGTTAATTACTGTCAGAGCTATCTCCCTTGATCACTTTGAAAAATCATGTGATGCTCTAGAGGCCAAACTTATCATAGGATTGACTTCAGATTGATACCGAGTTTTAGGTCTTGAGACGAACAAGTACAGTGGACTCTGTCACATCCGATGTCTGATCACTCCGGATTTCTGTGACATCCGACATGATTTTCATGTCCCGATTTATTTCCCTATTACTTCAGCCAAAAAATTTCTGGTTAATCCGGACTCTGTATCTTCCGGATTACGACATCAATCAGCCGTCCCGTCACATAATTTCCATTGAATCGTCACCGTATAATCCGGCCTTAAACCGGTAGGTGTCAAGTATTTGCCAATCAATTGTCCGTTAGTTAGATTAAAACTTGATGGGTGTGAAGCCACAAAAGATTAACAAGCAATCACCAATCAATTGTCGGTAAGATTAAAACTCGCTATCGTGTAGGTCTTTATTGATTACTATGACAATTTTATAATCTCTTTTAAGACAGTAATTGTGACAAATACTCAAGGATATCTACGAATTTTCCCCACAAATTCGGTCGTACAAATATTCCTAGCACCTGCTAGAAACATTCGTTGCGCATGCCGATTAAACCCGAATAACATTAGTTTTTCCACGTTGAGCTGAATGCTTTCGCCGATGAGTATCAAGGTCATAAAACGTCCGCTCACTTCAGCCCATTGTTTGTTCACCCTACCATAGATCGTATTCTATGACCCTACGACAGATCTCACTGAACCGTATGACGACGACCTTGACATAGAACGGAATATTATCAATGAACACGTGATAGCAAACACAAGCCCAACTGAAGACGAATGTACAGAAAAGTTTATCATTTTTAAATGGAATAACGTTCTGGTGATTCGAAGTAAAATTATAATAATACTTCCGGTTTTCGAAGTTACAATATTTCCGGTTTTGACAAAACTGGGTATTCCGGATCTCTGTGACATCCGACATATTGTAACGATCCCGTACGATGTCGGATTTGACAGAGTCCACTGTATATTGATTTTCATTGAATTTTGATAACTGAACAGCTAAATCCATGATATTAAATGTTTCGTATTCTAAATGTTATCATGGGGCATAACTTTATAAAAACCAAACAAATTCTAATGATTAAGCATGACTGAGAATTTTATGAGGGCTGTGCACAAAGTCACTCCTTAGCAGTTCTCAGTGTGTGGGTGCATGTTTCTTTGTCTGGCAACCTATATTTTTGCCTGCCAACCTCTCTTTATATTTGTTAACTTATTTAATTATATATATATTTGCAGATATTCACCACTAGACCCTGGTCTTCTACCTAATACATTACTACCAAGCACTACCCCAGCTGCTACAACCTCATCTTCATCTTCATCACTTAATACTAATGGCACTGGTTGGTGTATATTTGTGTACAATCTTGCACCAGATACAGAAGATAGTGTTCTGTGGCAGTTATTTGGACCATTTGGAGCTGTCCAAAGTGTGAAAGTGATTCGTGATTTCCAAACACAAAAATGTAAAGGCTTTGGTTTTGTTACCATGACTAACTATGATGAGACACTGATGGCTATTCAAAGTTTGCATGGATTTACATTAGGCAATCGTGTTTTGCAGGTATCATTTAAAACCAACAATCGCAAGGTTTAAAACCTTGTAGTCCAGAATACAGTAAGCTATTTATATTAGAAGGTTTAAAAAGAGACCTGGACATTTTCAATATTAAGACAAATTAGGTAATTAACAGTCTAAATACCACATACACAGCATACTCTTTAATCTTGTGGGAAAATCTCTTAAACCAATAATTTTTGTTATCTTTTATATTTTCTGCATAATTTATTTACTTTAATTGTTGATTTCTGGTGTTTAAGTTCATCATTATTTAATTAGAATTTTCTCTCTTCATGTTGAGTACCTAGATTGCTTTTGTGTTTATATGGTAGCATAATAAGAAAACCATAGATTGTCCGTAATTATTATTATGTATAAGCTTATGCATGAAATTCTGCCAAGTTCCAACAAAAAGTCAATATTTATACGCCCCCATTGAAATGTGGTTATAAGCAGTCGTCTGTTGTCCACAGTTGCTCATGAAACAGTCTTTAATATCTTGTAGACGCTCTAGATGTTGAAGTTATAGACAAGGAAGTCTGTTGATAGGATTTTCAAGGATTTCCTAAAACTAGGAACACCAGAAATTGTCATTTGGGGTGTTGATTAGTGTTTAATGTCTTGTAAATGCTGCCATTACCTACAAAAGAATGAATAGGTGACCAACATTTGTACACGACTCAGGCGTCTAAGGTAGTTTGTGCGGATATTTTGTTGTCTGGCAACCTGTCTAAAGCTTAGTGTGCACTTTTATTGTGTACATTCTTTTAGATCGCTCAAGTCTTTTACTCAATTCAGTATTGTGACCATATTAATCAGTTATATTCTACATTTTTGCATATATTGAATCCACATTGGTATTTTTTTTTGTGGTTGGTTATTATTAAATTTTTTTGTTCAATTTATTTTGTTGTGTTATCTTTTATGTTTTATTATTATTTTATTTTTTTTGTGCATGAGCCTTGTCCATTTGTCCATGAAGAAACATTGAGCCTATTACATGTATGTATTATTCTACATTGATTAATCTGTTTGGGAGTTTTCCAGAACATGGTTAATAGGGTATCAATACTAAGAAAACACCCACATTTTTCATGGAAACATGGTTGTATTGTCGTCACCCTCATCCATCCGGCATCTACAATTTCTTGTGAACACTCTATACCGGCAATACTATATACTGGAAAATACTGAAACTCTACTGGAAAACACCATGTTATACTGAATACTAGAAAAACACTAAATACCGGAAAACATACTCAGGGGCGGTTTGGGGCCGGGAACCGTCCCGGGCCCCCGTGTCAGAGCGGCCCCTTTCACTGACTGTAAAGCCCAGACGGGGGGGGGGGGGGGCTCTCTCCCCCTGGAAATTTTGGAAATATGAATCCCAAATATGCGATTTGGTGGCATATATATCTGATATTATCTCTGTCAAATAATATATTTCATAAATCGATTAACTTAAGCCAAAACCCTGACCTGCAAGTAATTTACAACCATCAACTTATGAAATTATCATATCGTCAAGAGAATTTAACTGGTTAAAAAATGGGACTAGTTGAGAAAATTTTGACCATTTGATTAACCTGCAAGTAATTTACAACCATCAACTTATGAAATTATCATATCGTCAAGAAAATTTAACTGGTTAAAAAATGGGACTAGTTGAGAAAATTTTGACCATTTGATTAACCAGTTAGGAGTATTGATTAAGTAGGAATATTTTTATTGAAAAATGTCCCATTTTTGTTGCCGGGAGCGCTAGTTGATTCCTCCTGTGATGGAAGGCCACAAGACACATTGGTACAGAGTGACGAAAGTGAAATTCATAAAAGCTGTTTTTTTAATTTTGGATTCTGGCGTATCCCCACAAACAGGGTGCAGGGGACTTAATAATTAGCAAATTTGCGGGCGACAGTGTCTGGTTTAACCGATGAATTTTTCGGCTGAAATTTCGAAATCCCCATTGCAGGAGAATTCTGGCCCACACCCAGCACACCCGACCCAGAAAGTCTATTGTACCAGCCCACTCCAGACTCCTGTGATGGCGTAGCAGCCTGTTAAAGCCACCGGCCACATACAAAATGATCATCATCGCTCCATGGCTGGTCCAATACCCCTTCCCCCATATAATGTTCGTCAAAAATTATTTTTCTTTATTTTTTGTCCGACCAGCCCTGAACACACCTGATACCGGAAAACACACTTAATACCGGAAAACACCCTATGTAGGTAACCCGGAGCTAGGTTTTTCCGTTGTGGGTTAGAGTTAGGTTTAGTTTTTTTTGTGTGTTTTCCAGAGGACCAGGCATCGAGTTGCCTATTTAGAGTGTTTTCCGGTATTTAGTGTGTTTTCCTGTATTTAGTGTTTTTCCGGTAGTTTTGCCTTTGTTTTCCAGTGTTTTCCTGCATTTTTTGGTGTTTTCCGTAATGTAGTATAGCCCATCTATACAATCTGATTGTTTTGATATTTATATTGATTGTTTTGATAGTTATGTTTTGTTTACATTAATGAGATGAACAAAACTATTTAATTTAACAATTTCTGAATAGCCAGGGTTCTTAATCAATTTTAAATCAAACCAGCCAGACATCAACAAAAATAGTTCTTGGTAATTTATTGTGTAGAATGTCTTAAATCTGAATAGTTTAATATACGATTACCACAAAATATGACTACAAATAGGTACACCTGCTCAAAATATTCCATGTTTGGTTCATGTCATGTACCAACTTCATATCAATGATATTCCGAAATAAAAGACTGTCTTCCTGTATTTGACATTTGTGAAAAAAATACTTCATCTTCATTAGTCCATGAAATTGGGATTTTTCTTCTACAGCACCAGAAAGTGAGCTGCTAGAACGTAACTAAAAACATTGAGATGTACTTGTGTGCTGTTTTTAGCTACGATTGGATGTACTATCTTTAAAATAAGTTAATTTTACACTATGTGTACTTATTTCACATGCGCAGCTCAGTCTACTGAAACAACATTCATTTATCAGCAAATATTGACAATAAAGTAAATCAAGCGTTGTTTTTAGGTGTTAACGACGTTTAATTTAAATTGTCGGTAAAAGCAATCTTCTATCGCTATGATTTAAAAAGAGGGGATTTGTACTGTGTCTGGTAGGATTATCTGCTTAATTGTAGTTGGATGTGGCAGAAATGTTATAAATAACAATAATCAATCTTTGTTTTGATAAAAAATATTGTCAATTTTGATTACTTTTTATACGCCCACATGGAAATGTGGTCGTATATTGCCGTCGCCCCCGTCCGTCCGTCTGTCGGTCCGTCCGTCCGTCCGTCCACAATTTCTTGTGAACGCTCTAGAGGCTAAAGTTAATATCCGATTGACTTTAAATTTATACACAGTGTGTAAGGTCATGATAAGAAGAAGCCTGTTGATTTTCAGCAATATCCGATAATTCCTGCCCGAGTTATGACCCTTGATCACTTTGAAAAATCTTGTGAACGCTCTAGAGGCTAAAGTTAATATCCGATTGACTTAAAATTTATACACAGTGTTTAGGGTCATGATACGAAGAATCCTATTTGATTTTCAGTGATATCTAATAATTTCTGGCAGTTGATCACTTTGAAATATCTTGTGGACAAAGGCCTTGAGACAAACCATCAAAACTATTCTAATCATTTCTGATAATTATTTAATGGGCTATTACTCGTAATAAGATTATCATGTGTTGTAAATGTTCTCCTTACTGATAAAAGAAACAATATGCGACAACACTTGTTGACTGCCCGGACGACTTAGCTGTTGTGGGCGTATGTTTCGTTGCCTGTCAACCTATCTTTGTTAGTGTGATTCGTATTCGGCTTTGCTACATGGTACTAAATAGGACTATCTCTTATCTCAAAACACGGAGGGTGGAGAGATGAGGTTTGTTATCTACAGAAATTGTAGCAGTAGCCAAAGTCTGCTGCAACCACTCCACAGCATTCTTTCATATTTATCACAAATTGTTTTTTACACGCCCATATGTTTGTGGACATTCTACATTTTTATCCGATTTAAATGTAACTTGTAACCTTTTTTATAGGTTTATCTCCAAAAGATCTTGGTTCCTTTTGATATTGGCATGTATCGAGTCTAAACTTCTTAATTACTGGCTCTAATTGTTTCACTTTGTTGTCCCCCGCCTTACGAAGAAATTTCGGAGACTCTTAAAATGGGTTCGTCCGTCTGTCTGTCTGTCTGTCCGTCTGTCACACTTTTTGGGACACAATAACTCTCTTTCTAATTGAGCTTGAATGTTCAAACTTGGTGTATGTGTTTATTAGGTCAATGCCTTGATGGAGTTCGAAGATGAGCATTTTCCGCTTAGGGTAAGCAGAGATAAGCAATTTGATTGGTTGATTAATTGGGACACGATAACTTTAGTTCTAATTAAGTGAGAGTGATGAAACTTGGTGTATAGTTTCATTACAGTTATACCTTGACTAAGTTCGATAATGAGCATTTTCTGCTCAGGGTAAGCAGAACGATAAGCAATTTGATTGGTCAAGACTTTAGAACACAATAACTCTCCTTCTTATTGAGTTAAAATGTTCAAACTTGGTGTATCTGCTTATTGATGGAGTTCGAAGATGAGCATTTTCTGCTTAGGGTAAGCAGAGATAAGCAATTTGATTGGTTGATTAATTGGGACACGATAACTTTAGTTCTAATTAAGTGAGAGTGATGAAACTTAGTGTATAGTTTCATTACAGTAATACCTTGATTAAGTTCGATAATGAGCATTTTCTGCTCAGGGTAAGCAGAGCAATAAGCAATTTGAGTGGCCAAGACCTTGGAACACAATAATTCTCCTTCTCATTGAGTTAAAATGTTCAAACTTTGTTTATGTGCTTATTAGGTCCATGCCTTGATGGAGGTCAAAGGTGAGCATTTTCTGCTTGGGGTAGGCAGAGATAAGCAATTTGATTGGTTGATAATTTGGGACAAGATAACTGAAGTTCTAATTAAGTGAAGGTACCTTGACTAAATTCGATAATGAACATTGTTTGCCTAGGGATAGCAGAGCGATAAGCAATTTGATTGGCCAAGACTTTAGAACACAATGACTCTCTTTCTTACTGAGCTAGAATGTTCAAACTTGGTGTAGGCGTTCATTAGGTAAATGCCTTGATGGAGTTCGATGATGAACATTTTCTGCTTACAGTGAGCAGAGATAAGCAATCTGATTGGCTGATGCTTTGGGGCACAATAACTTTGGTTATAATGAAGTGAGAGCGATGAAACTCAGAATATGGGTTCATTATATCATTACCCTAAGAATTTTCTGCTTAGGCTAAGAATTGATAAACAATTTGATTGGTCAAGATTGGTCAACAACTCTGCTTCTATTTGAGGTAGAATGTTTAAGGTGAATGTTCATTAGGTGAGTGTCTTGAGTTGACTGAGTTCAATGATTAACATTTCGAGCTGAAGCTAAGTAGGGCTAATCACTTCCATTGGTCGATGCATTGGGACAAGATAATCTTCATTTTATCTGATAGTAAGTGATGGCACTTCGTGTACAGTTTGATTGCTTGATACTTTTGAAAAAAATAAATGTGCGATTAATGTGTCATCTATTTATTTTGAGATTTCGGCGGGGGACATCAGCCTCACTGTTGGCTTGTTGCACCCTGTGAATGCTCTAACATCCAAAGTTATCCGCCAATCTGCATGAAATTTCTATGTGTCATTTGAATTAGTAAAAAGAAGAATCCTACGGAATTTCTTCTATCTCCACTTATTTCTTCTAGAGTTATGGGGGGGTTGAGATGGCCAAGTGGTCTAGAGTGCTGTGCTTCGACCTCTAGCTGGCCGGTCACCTCTGGCTTGCGGCTGTGGTTTTGAGCGTATGTGGCATGGAGATAGGGGCGCCTTCTCAAACTCGTGGGTTTCCTCCGGACACTCCAGTTTCCTCCCACTGCTAAAGACCCCTACGAGCAAGCGAATTATTGAAATAAAATTAAACCATGTGTTAGTCCCAAATTGACCTACTTTGTGTCTAGTGGACCTTAAACCACATTTCTCTCTCTCTCTCTCTCTAAAGTTATGGCCCTTGTTTCACTTTATTGCACCATGTGAACGCTCTAACATCAACAGTTATCTGCAGATCTGTATAAAATTTATATGCATCATTTGAATTAGTAAAAAGAAGAATCCTATTGAATTTATTAATTTCTGTTTATTAAGTCTAGAGTGAAACCACAAAGCCTATTGAATTTCAGCAATTGACAATAATTATTTTATGCCCACATTTTCATGTGGACGTATTATGCCGTCGCCCCTGTCCTTCCGTCCACAATTTGTTTGTTACCTGCATTTAGACGGTCCTAACCAATGAAAAATTATCGTTGTTTGGTGCACTTAAGTAATACTTCAGCCATTTTTATAAAATTTCCTCTTGATGGAATATGAATAACAGAAATAATAAAACGATGACCAAGTTGAATCAGTGAATATTTTTAAAATCTCTTTTTTTTTCTATTAATTGTAACCACATAAATCGTAACCACATTGATTGTAACCACATAGACAGCTCTTGGTAAAGTGGTAATTTGTCGTAAAATCTGAACACCTTGTGTTATCAAACACTTGGTTCATTTCTGGACAACGTCCAGGAAAATAAATGCTGTGTCGAAAAACTTAAACCCTTTCAAATCTAAATGGTAGTGTTTATTTTAAAAAACATCCTGAAAAACGGAACGGTCGTAAAGTAGGCGATTGAGGTCAAAACTAAACAGCGTTTCTAAATCTACTTGGTAGCACAAACTGGGTGGTTTTTGATGAATCTTGACGGCATTTAACACATTCTAGACGACAATCTATTGACTAGATATGTGTATTAGATTCTAGATGGTAAGGGTAGTTTCTATCCTTTTTTCGTAAAATCTGGACGATACCCGGTCCCTGGTGTTAGCTGAGATTTAAATGCATCTTGGGAGTAAATGGTTCTAATTTTTTAAGGCAGCGAATTCCAAGAGAGGAACAGAGAATGATATATTTTGTTGAATGATCATGTAACACCTTGAAAGTCAGCAGTAATATTTTGAACTTTATTTGTTGTTGAACTGGGAGACAATGTAGATTTAGCAGAATCGGGTGATGTGGTCTGCTTTTTTTTGTACATGTCAAAACTCTGGCGGCAGCATTTTGAATTTCGTTGAAGGTGTTGATTTTGATATTTACATGCTATTGGCAGAAATCTAGGAGATTAAAACTTCCAACAATGGGGAAATCATGGGTCAATCACGTAGATTAAGTTTATAATCACTCTTATTGGATTGATACATATCCCTAAGGAGAAGCAATGACTTCTGTTCAATATTGGATTGATGAATTGCCTGATGAAGGATCAAGGGAGATTAACTAGTTATTCAAGGTAGGTATTTGGCGTTATAGCACAAGAATACTTACTTACTTACCTAATCAATCTAGCGTATTATCAATGATAATAGATAATCGGGTTGAGTGGTAGTAATACACCCAGTAAACTATATTAATTTTGGAATTTTGAATATTATTCACCATGTCTTGATGTCCAATTGGACATATTTCTGGTTGGACAATGTTGGGCGTTTGGAAAATAGCATCGGACAAGTCCTGGTATTTACCAACAAGCAATCATTTATCTGTAAGCATAAAACATGTGTCAGTATTTTTTGGTTACATTGATAATTTAATAATCTCTTGTCAAAGAGCACTTGGTTATTGATTTGAGTTTCTTACATCAAATACACACTCCGCAAACCGCGGCAGATTCAGGTTCTCTACATCTTATACTGCCGGCTTGCAAAATGTGGGTGTATCTCTTCTGGCAACTGCTGGTTTGGTTCTGTTTTACACAGGATTGAAGGGTCATCTAATTTGAGCAACAACTGAACTATATACAACCCATTCAGGCTTTTCAGATTTTCAAATATTTCTTTGTAACTTTTATAGATATAATCCATATGTTCAAATTAGTTTGTAATATAAGCAGTTTTCGTTATTTTACTTGTAAAATAGTCAATTATTATTGGTATTTTCATATAAAAGTGACACCATTTGATTAAAAAGCAAATATGCATAATATCAAATTAATTACAATTTAAAATTGACACTGATAGTGAACCATTTTTATACGCCCACATTATTTTACCTTGTGGACCCTATGGAGGTCACAATTTTATTCCGAATTAAAAAAACCATTTCACTATATCCCTGTTACACATTAATGATGGTTGAGTTTGAATTTCTTGAAAATCGATAATTGAACAGCTAAATCCATAATATTAAATGTTTCATATACTGGGGCAGAACTTTATAAAAACCAAACAAATTCTAATGATTTTCTGATAATTACTTAACATGCTACAACTCTTGTTGACTTCCCGGACGATTTAGCTCCTGGGGGCAATTGTTTTGTTGCCTGGCAATCTATTTTTATAAGCCCACATTGAAATGTGATCGTATATTGTCATCGCCCCCGTCCGTTTCGTGAAAATCGGACCAAAATTGACCGACAAAATGGCTGCCACCTTTACGCGAAAAGTGTAAAAATATGGTATGTCAAGGTTCTGAACACCGTAGAGGTCACAATTTTAAAACGAAATTGATGAAACTTGAAATGCATGTCTATAATTCAAAGATCTTGGTTCCTTTCGCATATCGGATCATAACATCCAGAATTATGGCCCCAGATTGTACGAAAAATCGCCTTTTTATACGCCCACATTTTTATGTGGATGTATATTGTCGTTGCCCCTGTCCGTCCGGATTAGAGGTCACAATTTTGAACCGATTTTGATGAAACTTGACATGCATGTTTGTAACCCAAAGATCTTGGTTCCTTTCGATATTTGCGGCTATCGGAATGGAATTTCCTGAAAAATCACCCTTTTGGCTTGTGGTACCTCTGGAGGTCAAAATTATTATCCAAATTAAAAAAATGTTTGATTATATCACCGTTACATGGTAATGAAGGCTGAGTTCGAATTTCGTGATAATCGAACCAAAATTGACGGGCAAAATGGCCGCCCTTTGTACGCGAATAGTGTGAAAATATGTTATATCAAGGTTTTTTACCCTATAGAGGTCACAATTTTGAACCGATTTTGATGAAACTTAACATGCATGTTTATAACCCGAAGATCTTGGTTCCTTTCGATATTTGCCCTCATTGATTCGTAACTTCCTGAATTATGGCCCCTGATTGTACGAAAAATCACCCTTTTTAGCTTGTGGTCCTACGTCAAAATTATTATCCGACTTAAAAAAACGTTTGATTATATCACCGTTACATGGTAATGAAGATTGAGGTAAAATTTCTTGAAAATCGGACCAAAATTGACAGACAAAATGGCCGCCGTTTATACGCAATTAGTGTGAAAATATGTTATATCAAGGTTGTGGACCCTATAGAGGTCACAATTTTGAACCGATTTTGATGAAACTTGAAATGCATGTTTATAACCCAAAGATCTTGGTTCTTTTTGATATTTGCGCCCATTGGATCGTAACTTCCTGAATTATGGCCCCTGATTGTCCGAAAAATGACCTTTTTATACGCCCACATTTTTATGCGGACGTAAATTGTCGTCGCCCCTGTCCGTCCGTCCACAATTTGTTTGTGGACTCTCTACAGGTCATAATTCTTATCTGATTTTGACGAAACTTGAAATATAGGTTTATCCCCAAAAGATCATGTATCGGATCAAGACTTCATGGATTATGGCCCCTGATTGTACGAAAAATCACGTTTTTAGCTTGTGGACCCTATAGAGGTCACAATTTTGAACCGATTTTGATGAAACTTGACATGCATGTTTATAACCCAAAGATCTTGGTTCCTTTCGATATTTGCGCCTATTAGAACGTAATTTCTTGAATTATGGCCCCTGATTGTCCGAAAAATCACCTTTTTATACGCCCACATTTTCATGTGGACGTATTATGTCGTCGCCCCTGTCCGTCCGGCCGTCCGTCCGTCCACAATTTGTTTGTGGACTCTCTACAGGTCACAATTCTTATCCGATTTTGACGAAACTTGAAATATAGGTTTATCCCCAAAAGATCTCGGCTGCTTTCGATATTGGCATGTATCAGATCAAAACTTCATGGATTATGGCCCCTGATTGTACGAAAAATCACGTTTTTAGCTTGTGGACCCTATAGAGGTCACAATTTTGAACCGATTTTGATGAAACTTGGCATGCATGTTTGTAACCCAAAGATCTTGGTTCCTTTCGATATTTGCGGCTATCGGAATGTAATTTCCTGAATTATGGCCCCTGATTGTCCGAAAAATCACCCTTTTTAGCTTGTGGTCCCTCTGGAGGTCACAATTATTATTCGATTTAAAAAAACGTTTGATTATATCACCGTTACACCCTAAGGAAGGTTGAATTCGAATTTCGGGAAAATCGGACGAAAATTGCCATACAAAATGGCCGCCGTTTGTACGCGAATACTGTTAAAAAATGGTATATCAAGGTTGTGGACCCTGTGGAGGTCACAATTTTGATTCGATTTTGATGAAACTTGAAATTCATGGTTATAACCCAAAGATCTTGCTTCCTTTCGATATTTGCGCATATAGGATCGTAACTTCCTGAATTATGGCCCCTGATTATACGCAAAATCACCTTTTTTTTAGCTTGGAGGTCACAATTATTATTCGATTTAAAAAACCGTTTGATTATATTACCGTCACACCCTAAGGAAGGTTGAGTTTGAATTTCGGGAAAATCGGACGAAAATTGCCATACAAAATGGCCGCCGTTTGTACGCGAATACTGTTAAAAAATGGTATATCAAGGTTGTGGACCCTGCGGAGGTCACAATTTTGATTCGATTTTAATGAAATTTGAAATTCATGGTTATAACCCAAAGATCTTGCTTCCTTTCGATATTTGCGCATATCGGATTCTAACTTCCTGAATTATGGCCCCTGATTATACTCAAAATCGCCTTTTTTTTAGCTTGGAGGTCACAATTATTCTCCGATTTAAAAAAAACGTTTGATTATATTACCTTTACACCATAAGGAAGGTTGAGTTCGAATTTCGGGAAAATCAGACCAAAATTGCCATACAAAATGGCCGCCGTTTGTACGCGAATACTGTTAAAAAATGGTATATCAAGGTTGTGGACCCTGTAAAGGTCACAATTTTAATTCGATTTTGATGAAACTTGAAATTCATCGTTATAACCCAAAGATCTTGGTTCTTTTCAATATTTGCGCATATCGGATCGTAACTTCCTGAATTATGACCCCTGGTTATACGCAAAATCCCCCTTTCTTTAGCTTGTGGTCCCTCTGGAGGTCACAATTATTATCCAATTTAAAAAAAACGTTTGATTATATCACCGTTACACTGTAAGGAAGGTTGAGTTTGAATTTCGGGAAAATCGGACCAAAATTGACAGACAAAATGACCGCCGTTTGTACGCGAATACTGTTATAAAAATGATATATCATGGTTGTGGACCCTGTATAGGTCACAATTTTAATTCGATTTTGATGAGGAAGGTTGAGTTCTAATTTCGTGAAAATCGTACCAAAATTGCCGGACAAAATGGTCGCCGTTTGTAATCGAATAGTGTAAAGATATGGTATATCATGGTTGTGGACTCTCTACAGGTCACAATTCTTATCCCATTTTGCAGAAAAGTCACATTTCTAGGTTGTGTACCGTCACACCATAATCATTGTCGGTTTCGAGTTTCATTAATATCAGACTGGAACTGACCAACTAAATGGCTGCTCCCAATACAGTATGAAATACAGGACTTAAAGATGTAGGAAAAATCACTTTCGGTATTGCTTGTTCTCTGTCCATCTCTCGAAAATGTGGGCGTATCCTGCCTGGCAGTGCCAGCCTATCTTTTTAGCTTGTGATCCCTCTGGAGGTCACAATTATTATCTGATTTAAAAAAAACGTTTGATTATATCACCGTTACACCCTAAGGAAGGTTGAGTTCGAATTTCGGGAAAATCGGACCAAAATTGCCATACAAAATGGCCGCCGTTTGTTAAAAAAGGTATATCAAGGTTGTGGACCCTGTAGAGGTCATAATTTTAATTCGATTTTGATGAAACTTGAAATTCATGGTTATGACCCAAAGATCTTGGTTCTTTTCGATATTTGCACATATCGGATCGTAACTTCCTGAATTATGGCCCCTGATTGTCCGAAAAATCGCCTATGGTCCCTCCTGAGGTCACAATTATTATCCGATTTAAAAAAAAACGTTTGGCTCTATCACCGTTACACCCTATGGAAGGTTGAGTTCGAATTTCGAAAAAATCGGATAATAATTGCCAGAAAAAATGGCCGCCGTTTGTACGTGAACAGTGTAAAAATATGGTATATCAAAGTTGTGGACCATAATCATTGTCGGCTTTGAATTTCATGAATATCAGACTGGAACTGACTAACAAAATGGCTGCTCCCAATACAGTATGAAATACAGGACTTAATGATGTAGGGAAAATCACTTTCGGTATTGCTTGTTCTCTATCCATCTCTCAAAAATGTGGGCGTATCCTGCCTGGCAGTGCCAGCCTATCTTTTAGCTTGTGGTTCCTCTTGAGGCTAAAATTATTATCCGATTTAAAAAAAAACGTCTGATGATGTCATCATTACGTCGTAAAGAAGGTTGTTCGAATTTCGTTAAAATCAGACCAAAATTGACAGACAAAATGGCTGCCACTTGTACGCGAAAAGTGTAAAAATATGGTATGTCAAGTTTGTGAACACTGTAGAGGTCACAATTCTGAACCGAATTTGATGAAACTTACAAGGCATGTCTACAATACAAAAATCTTGGCTCCTTTCGATATTTGCGCATATCGGATCGTAACATCCTGAATTGTGGTCCATGATTGTACGAAAAATCACACTTTTAGCTTGTAGACCCTATAGAGGTCACAATTTTGAACCGATTGTGTTGAAACTTGACATGCATGTTCACAACCCGAAGATCTTGGTTCCTATCGATATTTGCGCCCATCGGATCATAAATTCCTGAATTATGGCCCCTGTTTGTCCGAAAAATCATCCTTTTTAGATTGTGGTCCCTTTGAAGGTCAAAATTATTATCCGAGGTTCGCTAGCCTGGAGGTCTGGTGTTCGATCCCTGCATTGGCCGAGAAAGTTCATCTCGATTTTCCGGCGTGATTTCTCCTTGTCAGTGATGCAGAAGGAGGGCATGACAAGAACAGCTGCCTAGTCGTTTGGATGGGACGAAAAACCGAGTCCCGTGTACAAATTGGAGTGCACGTAAAAGATCCCTTGACAGTTGGAATTCGATATAAGAGTAGGCCCAGTCTATGTGAAATGATATTTTTTTTACTGGACATTTTGGCAGGTATTATTCCAACTATTACTGGACCGAATGAGATTTTACTGGTCCAAAAAAGTTCATACCAAACATATGCATAAAATAAGTAATAATGGCCTAAAACTAGAAAAACAACAAACAGTATACTTTACTTTATTACAAAGATTATCTATTGTATAAAGACTTTTTCGCACACTTCCTTAATTATCATTTTGTGTTATTTTTATTCTATTGTTACTAATATTATCTATGAATATGATACACATAAATCATTTTTTTTTTCTATCAACAATAGCTTGGACTTATAATTAAATTTTTATCGCGCCAATATTTTCAATCGTTTTACTGTTCTATAAATAGACCGCGTGAAGAAAATATAATCCCTTAGATGACAATCGAGTCTACCAGAAGCCAATGTTATTAATACAATAAAAGAACTTTCGACACACTATTTGTCCTCCATCAATCTGTCTTTAAAACTTTGGCAACATCTTGTTTTAAATTCTACATTTAAAAATTTACATGAGGCTAAGTAGTAGTAAAACATTTGGGTAATCAAAATACTGTACACCTATTATACACGTGGTGTGCCCTGCTAACACGCAGTCACTGCAAATTGCATAGCGCGGACGTGGGTGAAATCACCTGTCAATAAGGCGTAACACTTAGCTATTGCTAAAAATAGATTAGATTTTAATACTGGATGAATTATGAGCGTGGCTCTCCTCTGCCCCTGGGGGTCGGGCATGCACCAAAAACAATATAAGGATCATCATTAGGGTATAAGGAATAAATCAATCTGTTTCACAGAGAATTACTTACGAATTATCTCTGTCACACATGACTGTCTACAACATGTGCATTGACTTCACGTGCCGTCAGTCATTGGCTAAACGGCTCGTGCATTGTTTACATAACACCTAACTGCTTCGGGCAAAATGGTGCGTTTTACTCATTTTAATACCCATTTACACTAAATAGGAAATATTTTTTAATTACAAATGCTTCAAACTTCTTTATTTATTTTTCTTATAATTCAAAAAAATGTTTAAGAATTTAATTTGTCGGAGTAAAAAAGTTAATATGCCGTACTCATTAAGCCTCGTCGATGTCATGCTTATCAGTGATTGTAGCGGCAAAGCGAATATTCACTGCGGGATCAGTTTGGGAATAAATATGTAAAGTCTCAAGATGATCACGTAAGAATTGCCATCGCTGCTTCATATTGAGCGACTTGTTTATATGACTAACTTATACGACTGAAGTATATGACTTAACTATACGACTGAGCCATCTTAATTGTGGATTTAAATTGGTGTTAGGCATAAACGTTTTACCGACCACCCGACATAACCGAGGAGACCAAATTATCGTTCTCCTGAAATCTCGTCCAGGCGATACTATTTTGAG
The DNA here is from genome assembly GCA_948474765.1 of Patella depressa. NCBI lineage: Eukaryota > Metazoa > Mollusca > Gastropoda > Patellidae > Patella > Patella depressa. Next base: position 51,546,523 of record OX419716.1, read on the forward strand.
GCCTGTTACTACTTACTATTACTAGACTTGCTCGATATACGGCACTACGTACTCGAGATAAGATTTTGTTTACATTTTAAACAATAGTGAAATTAACACAATAAATTAAACGAGAATTCAACAGTCCGTGCACGAAGTGCCGTCAGTCAGTGCCAATACGGCGATGATTTAAATTGTTTAATACAACCAGCAGTCAGTAAACCGGGTCCAGAATCTTTCCGGACAACTGGGCCGGTATTCATGATGAAAATACCGGACCGAGAGCTATTTTATCGGTAATGACCGACGGCTTTCACATAGACTGAGTAGGCCGTAGCGCCGCTGCCCGGGCAAAATTTCCCTCATAGCACACTGTATGGCGTATGCCCGTTTTCCATTAGCCCAGGTTAGGTGCAAAAGAGTAGGACGTTAAACCCCATATCATTTCATTTCAAATTTCGTGAAAATCGGACCAAAATTGACTAACAAAATGGCCGTCGGTTGTACGCGAATAGTGTAAAAATACGTTATATCAAAGTTGTGGATCCTCTAGAGGTCACAATTTTAATTCGATTTTGATTAAACTTAAAATACATGTTTATAACCTAAAGATCTTAATTCCTTTCCATATTTGCACATATCGGATTGTAACTTCCTGATTTAGCTGCTGGTGGGCGTATGTTTCGTTGCCTGGCAACCTATTTTAAATGTTTCGTATACTAAGCGTTAGCATGGGGCAGAACTTTATAAAACCAAACAAATTCCAAACAAATTCTAATGATTTTCTGTTAATTACTTTATGAATTGTTAATCTTAAACAGATTTCAGATTATTATAAATATGTTTCATTACCGAAAAAAGTAAGAATATGCGACAACTCTTGTTGACTGCTCGGATGATTTAGCTGCTGTGGGCGTATGTTTCGTTGCCTGGCAACCTATCTTTTAAGAATTATGTAATATGTATTAAAAATGTTAACATTCAATTTAAGCAATATATCAATAAAAATGATACGGTCATATAGATATCACAAAATGGTTTCTAACATGTTCACTTTCGGAGAAATTTTCTAAAAGTCCCTTTTCAAGGTTTTGGTTCATGAAAGTGTCAATTTTTTTCGATTTTCATAAAATTTCTCATGGCAATTATTATTTTAAAAAGCTAACTTAACATTATCACCAGAAGTAATATCTTTTTGGCAAAAACTATATTTTGAGCCTCCATAACAAATATTTTGTAGTAACGAGTTTATTATGATATTTGGCTCCAATGGACACATAATCTAAACAGCAAAAAAAATTGTCAGTACAATTTTAAAATCAAAGAGACACTTTAATCAAATCATTCTAGAAAAGGACTTACTAAATGGATCAAAACAATATTTTGTGAACAGTATGTTGACACATTAGTGATTAATTCATCAAAATTCCAAGACATTATGAGAAGGTACACAGTTTCTAGTGTGTCCACTGCGAGTGTCAATAACAGCAGCGCAACATCTGTTCATAGAGTGGACCAGACGCAATCCATCAGCAGTGTTTGGTCTCCTTACAGCATAACAATTTCATCGCAAAGATGTTCAGTTGGGGTTAAGTCCGGACTAAGGCCTGGCCAGTGCATAAAGTTGACAGAATTCTGCAGTAGAAAGTCCCAAGTAACTCCGGCGGTGTGGAAAAAATCGTTTCGATGACGTGCCAAATGTGGTCTGAGAGCTTGCTCGATGTAGCACACTGCTGTGATAGGGTCTCCTTCACATCGATGGCGAGGGGTGGGATCAGTCCATGGTAAGGACTATAGCAATGTATGTTCTCTCTTGGGAGACGTCGGTGCACTGTATCCTATGCCTGTGTCGCCCGTTATGGTGTTGTTGGGAAAACTGCAGACGTTCATATGAATGGCGAAGGGTGGGGATCAGTCTACAGCAATGGATGTTCCCTCTGGGGAGATGTCGGTGCACTGTATCCATGCCTGGAAATAAGCGGCCTGTCACAGACACTGTCCGGCACAAAATCATGCTTTGTCAGGCACAAATCACATGGTGTCTGTCACCGAATTTTGAGGCATGTCGGTAAACGATTTACCTTTCAAATTTCAAAGATTTTGTTTACATTGGTGACCATTCAAAAGGAAACAAATCGTACATTATGCCAAAGTCTGTATGCATTTATTTTCGTATTCCTATATCGTGCATATTTTTGTACAAGTATGAAATCGAAGGTGGCTACTATACTCCTCTATTGATAAAATTTATTTTAGACTCTACGAATCAAACAAACCGATTTTTGCAGTCTTCAATCGGCGGTTGCTATGAGCAATTGCTACGGCCAATTAATCAGTATAATTACAAACTATTTTTATACGCCCACATTGAAATGTGGTCGTATATTGTCGTCGCCCCCGTCCGTCCGGCGTCCACAATTGTTTGTGGAGGCTCTAGAGGCTAAAGTTAATATCCGATTGACTTTAAATTTATACACAGTGTTTAAGGTCATGAGACGAAGAAGCCTATTGTTTTTCAGCGATTTCCGATAATAACTGCTAGAGTTATGGCCCTTGATCACTTCAAAAAATCTTGTGGACGCCCTAGAGGCCAAAGTTAATATCCGATTGACTTTAATTTTATACACAGTGTTTAAGGTCATGAGACAAAGAAGCCTATTGATTTTCAGCGATTTCCGATAATTAGTGCTAGAGTAATGGCCCTTGATCACTTCAAAAAATCTTGTGGATGCTCTAGAGGCCAAAGTTAATATCCGATTTACTTTGAATTTACACAGTGTTTAAGGTCACGATACGAAGAACCCTTTTGATTTTCAGAGTTTTCAAATAATTACTGCCAGAGTTATCTCCCTTGATAAAAAAATCTTGTGGCGTTATAGTTATAGAGGCCAAACGTCAGATTGATACACAGAGTTTAAGGTGTTGAAACGAACAAGTATTTTGATTTTCAATGAATTTTGATAACTGCACAGCCAAATCCATGATATTAAATGTTTCATGTATATACTAATTGTTAGTGTGGGGTAAAACTTTATTCTTATAATTACACGAGTTGTTACTCTAAATCAGATTTTAGTGTATTACAAATGTTTCATTACCAAAAAAAGTAAAAATATGCGACAACACTTGTTGACTGCCCGAACGATTTAGCTGCTGTGGGCGTATGTTTCGTTGCCTGGCAACCTATCTTTCAAACTATCGTGACACTGCCGAAAGCAGCAGTGGCAATAGTCGTCACACACACACATAATTTATTTTACTCTCGAATATTGTTTCTATGAATCAGGCAGACCGATGTTTGCACTCTTCAAAGTTCAATGGGCGGTTGATATGGGTGGTTGCTATGGCAACGTGTTACCTACCTACGTAGGACATAGTTACTTTTTCAAAATATTGTGACCTGCAGTGGCAGTAGTGGTCACACGTATAGGCCAAATAATGCCAATATGAATAATACAAGAAAAACTACGTCTAGCCAGCATTCAAAGCCAAAAACTCTAAAAGCCTGAAAACTGGGCAGAGTTTTTCACTGATTCAGAGGCTGACACAGACTCACATTTTTATGGGTTTTAGACATTAAAATACATGTAGTTATTTTTGGCCTATACTGGAAGTATCTATTAATAGTATTATACTGTTGATACTATGGTGGTGACAGGCACACTATTTTAGGTTATTTAGGTTATTGTATCGGTACTGATGGGTCTTCCGTGTGTTCCCACTGTCTCCGATGCCTGTGTGATGAGATTCTGCATAACTGTTGCCTTGTGATAACCCATGGTCTACCAGTTCAGGGAAGATCATCCGTGGTGTTTTGGCCCGAAAGCGTTGCTTGAAGCCTGTAGATGGTCCAAATATTGACCTGGAAGTGATTGACAACGGCTTGGGCAGATTAGACAGCGTCCAGCCTATCAGGTGCCTGGTTCCTCTGAGCTGTTGTTAGTCATGGCATGCTGCTGACGTTTAAGGTCATGAGATGTAGTAGCCTAGAGATTTTCAGCAATTTCCGATGATTACTGCCAGAGTTATGATCCTTGATCACTTCAAAAAATCTTGAGGACATCCTAAATTGTTTACAATTTATAATTGGCACTGGAAGTGCAATTTTGTCAAAAAATATATTTCTAACCTTTAAAATCAATATTGTTTCAACTAATTATTATTTGCTACATTTTGAAAAGTTTAACTTTTAGTTTAAATCAATAGATAAGTAAAAAGAATATGGTCATATAGATATCACAAAATCGCTTCTAACTTTAAAGGACCAAAAAGCTTGAAACGTGATTTATAGAAAGTCGTCTTTTTTCTATAAATCACTTTTCATTAAACTAATTAACTTTGTTAATAGCGGGTGAAACCACCACATGCTCGTAAGCAGTCTACACAACGACGAGACTTGCTGTCGATCAGACATCGAAAAAACATCTGGGGAAGGGCCTGCCACTCTGCCTGAAGGAACTGCACCAATTCTTAAAGATTATCAGGTTGCCTATGATTGTTTCTCACATGTCTGGCCAGCTCATCCCATGCGTGCTCAATTGGTGCCAAGTCAGGAGAGTATGCAGGCCAATCCATTTGTTCAATACCATTTTGGGTGAGAAAATCATTAACAATTCGTGCTCTATGCGGTCTAGCATTGTCATCTTGAAGAACAGAACCTGATCCAATTTGACGAAGACTTGGGATGACAAAAGGCTGTAAAATTTGTCTCTGTACCTGATACCCGTCAAATTTCCTTGGACGATGAAAAGAGGAGTCCTGTGATGTACAGAAATTCCAGCCCACACCATTACCGTACCACTTCCAAAGAGTTAGCGTTGTCTGACATTAACATCAGCAAATCTTTCTCCTTGCCGCCTATAGACGCGAAGTCTTCCATCATTGAACTGTAATGCAAATCGGGACTCATCCCCATTGTCGCCCTCTCCAGTCTCTATGACGTGTGCACCAGTCACGACGTGCTGCCCTATGACGTTGAAGAAGAGATGATCGAACCGCTTGTCGTCGTGATCGAATGTTCTGGGCTCGCAGACGATTTCTTATGGTCTGGTCTGATACCTGAACACCACTTGCATTTCGCAGTTCATCTCTCAGACATCTTGCTGTAACAACGCGCTGACGTAAGGCCATTTGAATGATATGCCTGTCTTGACGTTCCGACGTTGATCTTGGCCTACCAAACCGTGGGCGATTCTGAATTTAATTGGTTGCCTGAAAACGCTGCCATAGTCTCCCAATCACACTCTGGCTACAACCGATTCTCTGTGCCACATTCATCTGTGTAAAACCCTGTTGAAGCCACACAATGGCTCTTCCTCTGTCATGTTCACTTAGCTGACGTCTGACCATGTTGAAATTTCAACTGAGAGCCGCACGGTCATGGAAGGTTTTTTTATGCCAAAACTGTTCATGGAAAATGCATAGTGCACGTGCAAGGACATAATCAACTCTAAAAAGTCGTACCCTACTGCGTTTGGGCGATGGAAACAGTTTTGTGGAGCCTTGTTTTGAGCTTCAGATTATGGTTTCTAAGGAGACTGTCAAAATCGTTTTGTTTGAAAATGACATATGTCTTGTACACCGGTTTTATCGTCAGGTTTTCGTGAACCAATTTTTACACGATTTCCACCAATAAATTTATGTATATATCTGATATGTGCATAGACAATAACCTGGTAGAAAAAAAAGGTTTGATTTGACTCTTAACTTCTTTTGAGTAGTATATAGCACTGTTACACCATAATGACTTTTGAGTTCAATTTTCATGAAAGTTGGACCAAAACTGCTGGACAACGTGCAGGCAGCTCTATGTACATAAATAATGTAATAGTATGTAATATCACGGTTTTGTACCCTCTAGAGCCACGTTTCTCAACCTTTTCTCACCGCTCACCCCTAAAAATGAATTCTCAACCAACCCATTTACCCCCAGAGTTTTGAGGAGGTTACTGATCGCGGAGCCGTTGCCGGCGAAGCTGGTCACCGCGACCGCCATAGGCGCGAAGCCCGTCGGGGGGGGGGGGGTGTCTCCCCCCTAGGAAAGTTTTAGAAATTGGAGCCCGAAAATGTGATTTCCAGCCATTTCAGGCACTCTTCAGGCGTTTCATAGGAACTTGAAAATGGCCCTTTTCTATAGAAGCCATCCGACATGAATCGCGGATCCTTGCACGGGCCCGCACCCCCTGACCACATTGAGATTTAATATGGAATGAATACGGATCGAAGGTGAGATTTAATAATCACCAAATTTATATTTAATGAAAATACGTTGTTTCCAGGTCAGTGCGAAATTTGCTCCTGGTGATTGTCACAAACGATTTTTTTTTATTCTCGGGACAGTGTTTGAGAGTGCTAATCTCAACTGCACAACCTTTATATGATCATTTTTGAAGTTACTGGGAGTGTGGTCATTCACCCCGTGGACGCGAGCCAATCCCCCCTTGGGGGTGAATTCACCCCAGGTTGAGAAACGCGGCTCTAGAGGTTACAACTTTAGTTCTATTTTGATGAAACTTATAATATTTATTTATGGTTCCTTTCGACCAGCGCACATATAGTGACCTAAGTTCTTGGATTATATCCCCTGAGTGTTTTAGTAGGTTTCTTTTCAACGAAAACTTGACATGTTTTTTTGGCGTGTCTGAAGTCAGAAGAAATCAAAGATGATGTTTTGATACAATTTTACACCCCAATTATCAGTGGTCTATCTATGTATGGGTTAAAAAAAAAGTAGCAAGATTAATAGAAATATTATGAATTGATTTCTGTTTCTTTGCTTTTAAACTTAATACTGGTAATTTCCCGAGGGAAGGTCATTTTATTTTAGTCCAGATTATCAGGTCTACTTTTTGCCACAGCACAAAATTCTAAAGGCTCCGCTGGCGCTATACACAGGGGCCATGGTAATACCAAGGTTGTGTACCCGCTGAAGGTAACAATTAAGTTTTGTCCGATTTTGATGAACTTAAAATATGTTTATATCCCAAAGATCTTCATTCCTTTCGACATTCACATATATTGGATCGTAACTTTCTAGATTATTCTCTCTGTACAAAAAATACAGTTTTTAGCTTGTGGACCCTCTTGAGATCACAATTTTTGTTCAATTTTAAAACAGGTTTAAATATGTCAGTGTTACAACCTAAAAATATGAATTGATTTCTGTTTCTTTGCTTTTAAACTTAATACGGGTAATTTCCTGAGGGGAGATAATTTTATTGTAGTCCGGATTATCAGGTCTACTTTTTGCTGCAGCCCGCGCTATACACGGGGGCCATGGTAATACCAAGGTTGTGTACCCACTAAAGGTCACAATTAATTTTGATGAACTTTCGACATTCACATATATCAGATTGTAATTTTCTAGATTATGGCCCCTTGTACAAAAAATACAGTTTTAGCTTGTAGACCCTCTGGAGGTCACAATTTTTGTTCAATTATGGCCCCTGATTGTCCGAAAAATCGCCTATGGTCCCTCTGGAGGTCACAATTATTTTCCTATTTAAAAAAACGTTTGATTATATCACCGTTACACCTTAAGGTTTGAGCTCGAATATTGGGAAAATCGGACCAAAATTAACAGACAAAATGGCCGTTGTTTGTACGCGAATACTGTTAAAAAATGGTATATCATGGTTGTGGACCCTGTATAGGTCACAATTTTAATTCGATTTTGATGAAACTTGAAATGCATGGTTATAACCCAAAGATCTTGGTTCCTTTCGTTATTTGCGCATATCGGATTCTAACTTCCTGAATTATGGCCCCTGATTGTCCGAAAAATCGCCTATGGTCCCTCTGGAGGTCACAATTATTATCCAATTTAAAAAAAACGTTTGACTCTATCACCGTTACACCCTACGGAAGGTTGAGTTCGAATTTCTTACCCACTTAGCAACATCATCCCCAGTCGAATTTGAAGCCTACTGAAATGCACCTTTATAACCCAAAGATCTTAATTCATTTCGATATTTGCACATATCAAATACTAACTAAATGATGTAGGAAAAATCACTTTCGGTATTGCTTGTTCTCTACCCATCTCTCGAAAATGTGGGCGTATCCTGCCTGGCAGTGCCAGCCTATCTTTTTATTTGGATTCACATTGAAATGTGGTAGTATATATTCTTTGCCCTATCCGGATTTGCTAAGTTATTTGGAATGATCACTTTGATAATCTTGTGTAAGCTCTATCTAGAGGCTAAAGTTAGTATTCAATTGACTTTTAATTTTAAACACAGTGTCTATGGTCATCAAATGTCAATTTCTGATAATTAATACCAGATTTAGATGGTATGTAATCAATTTGAAAAATATTGTGGACACTTTAGAGGCTAAGGCTGATATCCAATTGACTTCAAATTCATAAACATTGGTAATGCTTTCTGGTAGATATTATGTCCCTTGATTTTCAACGATTTTGGATAAATAGAGCTGCTAAACATTTCCATGGAGCAGAACTAGAGGCCAAACAAATTCTAATGATTTCTATTAATAACTTAATGGATTGTTACTCTTAATCAGATTTTTGTGTATGGTAATTGTTTTCATTACTGAAAAAAGAAAACAATAATGCAACAGCCATCATGGACTGCTTGAACGACTTGGCTGTAGTAGGCGTAGTTTTTGTTACCCTACCAATTATCTTTTTGTTTTTCATTGTGTTATCTGTTTACTTTAATTGGTAATTATGAGTGTTTTCCCCATTTTAACACATTATGATATGGTACTGTTTTTGGTATAACTTTGCTAGGTATACAATTATAAATGTGCATAATAGAAAAGAAGAATGATACTGTTTTGAAAATTTTACAATGAATAAGAATGAATAACAAAAGAGAATATTGTGTTAAAATCGAGGTGAAAGGGGTTAATGACTATATCTTTGGCCTTGCAAGTATTTGTATATATTTTTTATTAACAAACACTTAAAACATTCTAGTCATACATTTAAATGTGCATTTACAGCTGTTCCGGTCCTTATTTCTGTATCTACATATATATATATGCTCAAAAAAGAAAAGAATTGAAAATACAGTATTTTTTTCAAGATAGGTATATGGGGTTAGGGGGAGGCTTTAAATACATATTTTATATCAGGCATGTTCTGGGTTAAATGTTAGTCATTTGAGGGATTTTTATACGCCCACATTTTCATGTGGACGTATATTGTTGTCGTCCCTGTTCGTCCGTCCGGACGTCCACAATTGTTTGTGAACAATCTACAGGTCACAATTTTTATCCAATTTCAATGAAACTTAAAATATAGATTTATCACCCTAAGATCTCGGTTCCTTTCGATATTGGCATGTATCGGACTGTAACTTCATGGGTTATGGCCCCTGACTGTACGAAAAATCACGTTTTTTAGCTTGTGACCAGTGTAGAGGTCACAATTTTGAACCGATTTGGATGAAATCCATGTTTATAACCTGAAGATCTTATTTCCTTTCGATATTTGAGCCAATCGAATCGTAACTTCCTGAATTATGGCCCCTGATTGTCCGAAAAATCGCCCTTTTTAGCTTGTGGACGTCAAAATTGTTATCGGATTTAAAACAAACGTTTGATTATAACACCGTTACATGGTTATGGAGGTTGAGTTCAAATTTCGTGAAAATCGGACTAAAATTGACGGCCAAAATGGCCACCGTTTGTACGCGAATAGTGTGAAAATATGTTATATCAAAGTTGTGGACCTTATAGAGGTCACAATTTTGAACCGATTTTGATGAAACTTGACATGTATGTTTATAACCCAAAGATCTTGGTTCCTGAATTATGTCCCTTGATTGTCCCAAAAATCGCTTTTGTTAGCTTGTGGTCCATTTGGAGGTCAAAATTATTAACCGATTTAAAAAAAACTGTTTGATTATATCACTCGTACATGGTAATGAAGGGAGAATTTGATTTTCGTGAAAATCGGACCATATTTGACGGATAAAATGGCCGCCGTTTGTATGCGAATAGTGTGAAAATATGTTATATCAAGGTTTGGACCCTATAGAGGTCACAATTTTGAACTGATTTTGATGAAACTTGAAATATATGTTTACAACCTAAAGATCTTGGTTCCATTGCATATTTGCGCATATCGGATCGTAACTTCCTGAATTATGGCCCCTGATTGTGGTCCCTCTGGAGGTCACAATTATTATCTGATTTAAAAAACGTTTGATTATATCACAGTTACACCGTAGTTATTGGTGAGTTTGAATTATGTTTTTCTGATAAATACTTAAAATGCAACAACTCTTGTTGACTGCCCGGACGATTTAGCTGCTGTGTTTAAGGGCATGAGACGAAGAAGCCTATTGTTTTTCAGCGATTTCTGATAGTATATACCAGAGTTATGGCCCTTGATCACGTCAAGAAATCTTGTGGGTGCTCTGGAGGCCAAAGTTAATATCCGATTGACTTTAAATTTATACACAGTGTTTAAGGTCATGAGACGAAGAATCCTTATGATTTTCGGATAATTGCTGCTAGAGTTATGGCCCTTGATCACTTCAAAAAACCTTGTGGTTGCTCTAGAGGCCAAAGTTAATATCCGATTGACTTAAAATTTATACACAGCGTTTACAGTCATGAAACGAAGATGTCTATTGATTTTCGGATAATTGCTGCCAGAGTTATGGCCCTTGATCACTTCAAAATATCCTGTGGGATCTAGAGGCCAAAGTTAATATCTGATTGACTTTAAATTTACACACAATGTTTAAGGTCATGAGACAAAGAAGCTTATTGATTTTCAGAGATTTCAAATATGTCAGAGTCATTTTCCTTGATAACTTCAAAAAATCTTGTGACGCTAAGAGGCCAAACTTTTCATCCGAATGACTTGATACACAGAGTTTAAGTAGTTGAAACTACGAACAAGTATTTTGATTTTCAATGAATTTTGATAACTGAACAGCTAAATCCATGATATTAAATGTTTCGTATACTAATTGTTTGGGTGGGGCAAAACTTTATAAAAAGCAAACAAATTCTAATGATTTCCTGATAATTACATAATGAGTTGTTACTATTTATCAGATTTTAGTGTGTTACAAATGTTTCATTGCCAAAAAAGTAAAAATATGCGACAACCCTTGTTGTCTGCCCGAACGATTTAGCTGCTGTATGTTTTCGTTGCCTGCAACCTATCTTTTAGTTAAAGACCACATCAAATGGTTGAGAAAATTTTTCCATACGGTACTCTATGGTTACAAAATCCATTTTACGGCAAGTTCAAACTAATCTGATTAACTACTACTACTACTACTACTACTACTACCTGGTGTTTTAACGTCCGCTTCCACAGAAGTGATATCGCAGACAAGACATAGGAGAGCCGAGGCTTCTTCCTGTTTTTAGAATATGATTTTGTAATCTTTCCATTTGCGGCCTCGAGCCATGGAGTAGGTTTAGTGAGAAGTTCTTCCCTTTATTTAATAAAACACATATTGTTTGGTAGTTGATCTGTAGGGACAGCATTTATGCAGACATATATGTGTCTCGTCTCTGGATTGGTTGGAGTCATCTTTTGGGGTATAGTGTTTAGGTGCCAGGCCCGTCATATCGTGGCCTCCCCTTACTCCACTTATCCCACTTTGTAGGTTTGGTGTCTTTGTAGTGGATTAGTGTTTAGATGTCGAGCCCGTCTTACCGTGACCCTCCCTTACTCCACTAGCCCGCTACTTTGGTGTATATCCCCTATGTAGTGTTTAGATGCCGAGCTCGTCTTATCGTAGCCCCCTCTTACTTCACTATTCTACTTAATCCAACGGTGTTCATTAAATCGTGGATTAGTTCGAAGATTTGCAGCTTCAGATCGGGCCTTGGAAAGAGTAGGTTCTTAGTGTTAATTCAGATATTTACGTTTTAGTATCCGACTGCCAAAAACGGTTTTCAAATTTTCAATTACAACCTTAATCCGGTTGATTAGTTGGTGACGTCACAGGCACTACACGTAGTATACACATCATCTATACAATATATCACTGTATATACACACAGCCAGTTGACACGTGTGTATTTGTCAGTCAAATTAACATTTGACTGGCGTAATCATTAACGTGTAATTATTTTGATGTAAGCTACTTATCACTATGTAAGTCAAAGCAGTTTCAAAAGCCGACATTTCTCGTCTTGAGTTGTAATAGATTATATATACTATTCAAAAAAAGTAGGGGATATTTGATTTTTAAGTGTTATTAAAGTCACCTAATGAAACTGACGAAGAAACAAATGACAAAATGAAATGAAGTTCACATTCATCGATTTATTCCAAATGATCGTTAGACTAAGTAAGGCACAGACTGACCATTATAAGGGTAAAATTATACCCGGGGTCAAACAGCAAAGTTACCACAGCATCACAACAAAGTCAGTAACGGGTAAATCCTTCTCTGTTTGCCAAACAAGCATTGATCCGACTTGGCATACCCCTAATGAGACGTCTATGGTCATTTTGGTCCAGATTGTCCCATTCCTGTTGCAACGCAGCAGCAAGTTCTTGGACATTGGCAGGACGTTGTTGACGTTGACGTAACCTCTGTCTAAACATGTCCCAGACATGCTCGATAGGGGGGAGGTCGGGACTCAGTGCTGGCCATGGTAATGTGGTGATGTTCTGTTGTTGGCGGTAACCTGTAACGATCCTGGCCCTGTGACATCTTGCGTTGTCATCCTGGAAGATGAAACGGCGGCCATGACGTCGTGCGAACGGCACAACATGGACTGCCAAGATGTTGTCCCGGTAGTACTGGCCTGTAACACGCCCTGCAACAACATGTAAAGCCGTTCTTCCAGCAACAGTGATACCTCCCCACACCATAACAGAACCACCCCCAAATCGATCATGTCTGATGACGTTAACGTCTTGGAAGCGCTCGTTTCGACGACGCCACACCCTCCTACGTCTGTCCAAAAAATCAACAGTGAACCTTGACTCATCTGAAAACATCACATTGCTCCAGCGTCGATTATCCCAGTGTTGACGATCCCTACACCAACGACGTCTTGCCTGAATGTGATGATCTCTCAAACAAGGGATCACGCGAGGACGTCGGGGGCGAAGGTGACCCCTATGCAGTCGATTCCGAATCGTCTGGCCACTCACTCTCACACCAGTGTCTGTTTGAAGACGAGCGCTGATCTGATTTGCTGTGATGACACGATTTCTCAAGGCCAAGGTACGGATAAATCGATCCTGGGCTTGAGTTGTCGCCCTTGGTCGACCTGAGCGTGGTCTGTCCTGTACAGATTGTGTATCACGGTATCTGGACCATAGCCTGCTTATGACAGACTGAGAAACATTCATCGTCCGCGCCACAACCGCCTGTGTTGTGCCGATCTGTAGCATGCCAAGGGCACGTAACCTTTCATTTTGGGTAAGCCGACGCATATCAAAATTTGTTTTCTGGTCACTAATACAATTAAACTGATGTTTCCACCCTGGAATTCAATGCCACAATGACTGTAACATTCAAAGTCAGAGTCGTGCAAATCTTGGGTTGGACCCCCATGAAGGCATGATGATCCCAAGCACCACCTGCATTCCATTCGGTAGCTATTGGTGCGTTTGGGCGTCACATGTAACTGGAAATGTTTCTTCTGTTAGGTTCTATAGTGACTTTTTTCGTAGGCATTTGCATATTTTAGTATTATACCCCCAAAATCAAATATCCCCTACTTTTTTTGAATAGTATATTTGTGACTAGAATACTACCGAGTGTATTTCAAGATGTCATGTTACCGTTATGTTATTGAGAGTTGTGGAAATTCCAGCAAGGGAAAGGGGAATAATGTACCGGCGGTTCTAAGATGTATATATCAAGGCAGTTAGACTGGAGTCCGGGGTGGTCGGTTATACAATGTATTGGGTACTGCATTTCTTCGAAAGCAGCCATCTTATCTTTTTTACGCTGTATTTCAATGCAGCATACAGACTCGTCTTCTGTGGGCATTAACGTACACTTTTCACACTGGCACCTGTATCCGAATACAATATATTATTATTATGGAATGGTACAGATCTGCAAAAAACTGTTTTTAATAGATATTATAAATTAATAAAAATTTGAAGACTGTCATTCAGTCAAAAAATTCGTACACAAAAATAAGTGTATAAAATATTATGCATTCCAGTACATCGCAATAGTCGGGTGATTGTCATTGTTAGATCCCGTATTCTCTACATTGCCATCCTCCACGGAACTACTGTCAGATAAATACGGCTCAAACATATATGGCGCTATATTAATCATTTCTCGCGACGTGTCTGTGTACAATACACTGCCCGAGCTAAAAGAACTACTGCTACAGGATAACTCGAAATATTCTGCCTCCATTCTCTCGGTGTATGTTAAAATGATCAATAACACAAATGTTGATGATCTAAGTTTATATGATTATTATTTGAAACCATTTAGTTTCTTAAAAGCCGACAATTAATTATTTCTATTGGCTTCAAAGATGTCGTAGCGCCGGCTATGACAATTTTACACCAATCTTGTTTCAATCAGCGGCCAATTATTGTTGGTTTACGGTCGGCTTATTCTGATTAAAAAGACTATGGCTACAACAATTGCCGTTATAAAACAAATTCTAAATTATATCACAAATTATTCCGTAGTCAATTGTTTTATTTAATTGTGGGGATTTAAAGTAATCAGTCAGGCGTTAATGAATACACACGCCAAGTGTATATAGGTAATTAAGGAATAAATATTCCGAATATGCTTTCGGTCACTGTGACGTCACTGGCGTCTAAGGGGATAAAGAGTGTTTTCGATAATTGGCAAAGTCGTTTTTATGGGAAGTCTGTTTTTACGACTTTGAGTGAAGATAACTGAATTAATTTTAGTCGGATTGATGTGAATTTGCCGTAAAGTAGATAAAATAACCATAGAGTATAATAACCGAATTAATTTTAGTCGGATTGATGTGAATTTGCCGTAAAGTAGATAAAATAACCATAGAGTATAATACATATAAAAAGATTCCCATGACCATTTTATGTGCACTTTAAGATATATAACTCAAATTTGATAGTTATGAAGAACTTTTTGTGTAGATTACGTATCTCACATTATCCAGAACACCTCTGGATCACCTAGACCCTTGGCAAATTTCGCATAATGGATAGGTTAATGAAGGGACTGGGTGAAACAGACTGTTACCAACAAAAACAAAAGAGAATTCCTTTGACCTCATTTCGTGCAACTTCTGGTCAAACGAATGTTGTTAATGGCCGTGTGATAGTCCACTGTAAAAAGACAAATTTAATTACATTGGAAGCTAAATAAGGATCAAATGAAGTTTTGTTAGCAACAAAAGTGTAAAAACAAATGAGTATTTAGAGATTATATTGCTGTAACTACTGTGTGAGTGAACACTTTAAAGGACACAATTTTTATACCCCCACATTTTCATGTGGACGTATTATGCCCTTGCCCCTGTCCGTCCGTCCGTCCGCAGTCCGCCCACAATTTGTTTGTGGACTCTCTACAGGTCATAATTCTTATCCGAATTTAACGAAACTTGAAATATAGGTTTATCTACATAAGATCTCGGCTGCTTTCGATATTGGCATGTATCGGATCGAAACTTCATGGATTATGGCCCCGATTGAACGAAAAATCATGTTTTTAGCTTGTGGACCCTATAGAAGTCACAATTTTAAACCGATTGTGATGAAACTTGGCATGCATGTTTATAACCCCAAAATCTTGGTTCCTATCGATATTTGCGCCCATCGGATCGTAACTTCCTGAATTATGGCCCCTGATTGTCCGAAAAATCGCCCTTTTTAGCTTGTGGTCCCTCTGGAGGTCAAAATTATTATCTGATTTAAAAAAAACGTTTGATTATATCACCCTTACATGGTAATGAAGCTTGAGTTAGAATTTCATGAAAATCAGAACCAAGTTGACAGACAAAATGTCCGCCGTTTGTACACGAATAGTGTGAAAATATGTTATATCAAGGTTGTGGGCCCTATAGAGGTCACAATTTTGAACCGATTTTGATGAAACTTTACATGTATGTTTATATCCCAAAGATCTTGGTTCCTTTCTATATTTGCGCCCATCGTTTTGTAACTTCCTGAATTATGGCCCCTGATTTTCCGAAAAATTGCCCTTTTTAGCTTGTGGTCCCTCTGGAGGTCAAAATTATTATACGATTTAAAAAACCCTTAGATTATGTCACCGTTACATGGTAATGAAGGTTGAGGTCAAATTTCGTGAAAATCGGACCAATATTGACAGACAAAATGGCCGCCGTTTGTACGCGAATAGTGTGAAAATATGTTATATCAAGGTTGTGGGCACAATTTTGAACCAATTTTGATGAAACTTGACATGTTTGTTTATAACCCAAAGATCTTGGTTCCTTTCTATATTTGCACATATTGGATCGTAACTTTCTGAATTATGGCCCCTGATTGTACGAAAAATCACCATTTTTAGCTTGTGGTCCCACTGGATTTCAAAATTATTACCCGGTTTGAAAATATGTTTGATTATATCACCGTTATACTGCAATGAATGTTGAGTTCGAATTTCATGAAAATCGTACCAAAACTGAAGGACAAAATGGCTGCCGTTTGTATGCGAATAGTGTGAAAATGTTATATCAAGGTTGTGGACCCCATAGAGGTCACAATTTTAATATGATTTTGATGAAAAAACTGTATGATTATATCACCGTTACATGGTTATGAAGGTTGAGTTCGAATTTTGTGAAAATCGGACCAAAATTGACGGACAAAATGGCCGCCATTTGTACGCGAATAGTGTGAAAATATGTTTTATCAAGGTTGTGAACAGTGTAGAGGTCACAATTTTGAACCGATTTGGATGAAACTTGAAATGCATGTTTATAATCCAAAGATCTTGGTTCCTTTCAATATTTGCACCCATTGGATCGTAACCTCCTGAATTATGGCCCTTGATCGTCCGAAAAATCTCCCTTTTTAGCTTGTGGTCCCTCTGGAGGACAAAATTATTATCTGATTTTGAAAACCGTTTGATTATATCACCGTTACATGGTAATGAAGAATGAGGGTGAATTTCCTGAAAATCGGACCAAAATTGACTGACAAAATGGCTGCCGTTTGTACACAAATAGTATGAAAGTATGTTATATCAAGGTTGTGAACCCTATAGAGGTCACAATTTTAATTCGATTTTGATGAAACTTGAAATACATGTTTATAAACTAAAGATTTTGGTTCCATTGCATATTTGAGCATATTGGATCGTAACTTCCTGATTTATGGCCCCCTTATTGTACGAAAAATCGCCTTTATTAGCTTGTGGTCCATCTGGAGGTCACAATTATTACCTGATTTAAAAAAACGTTTGATTATAAAAACCAAACAAATTCTAATGATTTTCTGATAATTCCTTAATATGCGACTACTCTATTTTTATCTGTTTTTGACAAAACTTGAAATATAGGATTATCTCCCTAAGATCTTGGTATGTATCGGATCGTAACTTGACGAAACTTAAAGTATATCTTTATATCTTTTAAGGTCATGAAACAAAGGATCCCATTGATTTTCAGTGATTTTTTTGTTTCCATAATTTTCACATTATTTTGCTTGTAAAAGAATCAATTATTATTCGATTTCCAATTTTCTTTCACCATTTGATGCCAAATGCCACTTTTAGTTGGGTCAAACAAATTAGACATTTTCAGTCACCGGAATTGACATCTATTGTGCAAAAACTGTATTTTTAGCCCTAAATAGAGATATTTTATCAAATGATTCTTAATTATAATGTTTTTAAAATTATGATATTTGATTCTAATCGATAAATAGGAAAAAACCCATACGATCATACGGATACCACAAAATGGTTTTGAACTTTCTACGTGTCACTTTTCATGGTTTTTATACGCCCACATTTTCATGTGGACGTATTATGTCGTCGCCCCTGTCCGTCCGGACGTCCGTCCGTCCGTCCGTCCGTTTGTACGCGAATACTGTTAAAAAATGGTATATCAAGGTTGTGGACCCTGTGGAGGTCACAATTTTGATTCGATTTTGATGAAACTTGAAATTCATGGTTATAACCCAAAGATCTTGCTTCCTTTCGATATTTGCGCATATCGGATCGTAACTTCCTGAATTATGGCGCCTGATTATACGCAATATCGCCTTTTTTTTAGCTTGGAGGTCACAATTATTATCCGATTTAAAAAAACGTTTGATTATATTACCGTTACACCGTGAGGAAGGTTGAGTTCGAATTTCGGGAAAATCAGACCAAAATTGCCATACAAAATGGCCGCCGTTTGTACGCGAATACTGTTAAAAAATGGTATATCATGGTTGTGGACCCTGTAAAGGTCACAATTTTTATTCGATTATGATTAAACTTGAAATTCATGGTTATAACCCAAAGATCTTGGTTCTTTTCGATATTTGCGCATATCGGATCGTAACTTTCTGAATTATGGCCCCTGGTTATACGCAAAATCCAAAAATCACAATTATTATCCAATTTAAAAAAACGTTTGATTATATCACCGTTACACTGTAAGGAAGGTTGAGTTTGAATTTCGAGAAAATCGGACCAAAATTGACAGACAAAATGGCCGCCGTTTGTACGCGAATACTGTTAAAAAAAATGATATATCCTGGTTGTGGACCCTGTATAGGTCACAATTTTAATTGGATTTTGATGAGGAAGGTTGAGTTCTAATTGCCGGACGAAATGGTCGCCGTTTGTACGCGAATAGTGTAAAAATATGGTATATCATGGTTGTGGACTCTCTACAGGTCACAATTCTTATCCGATTTTGATGAAAAGTCACATTTCTAGGTTGTGTACCGTCACACCATAATCATTGTCGGTTTCGAATTTCATTAATATCAGACTGGAACTGACCAACTAAATGGCTGCTCCCAATACAGTATGAAATACAGGACTTAAAGATGTAGGAAAAATCACTTTCGGTATTGCTTGTTCTCTGTCCATCTCTCGAAAATGTGGGCGTATCCTGCCTGGCAGTGCCAGCCTGTCTTTCTTCTATAAACATGTCAATTATTATCTGTTTTTCATAAAATATCACCATGTGATGCTTCATGCTATTTATGATTATGTAGAACTAATTTAACACTTTCTCTGTCACCGAAAGTGACAGCATTTGGGCAATAACTGAATTTTTGGCCTTGGAAACAAATATTTTATTCAAATGAGTCGTAATTGTTATTTGCTTAAAATTATTATATTTGATTCCAATCTACATATAGAATGAACCGATCTGATCACACAGATTCCACAAAAGGGCATCTAACTTCAACGGTTGCAGAGAAATGGTAAATTTTCTACAGATCTATAAAAGTGTCAATTATTATTCCATGTGATGCCTTATGCTATTTATCATTTCGTAATTTAACATTTTCATTATCATTGTAAGTAATGTCATTTTGGCAGAAACTATCTTTTTAGCCTTCAAAACAATTATGTTTTTGAAGTGAGTTATAATTATTGTTCGTTTAATATTATGATATTTAATTCCAATTGACAAATAGATTTTATCAATACGATCATGTACATAATTGTTATCCGATTTTGACGAAACTTGAATTATAGCTTTATCCCCATAAGATCCCCGCTGCTTTTGATGTATCAGATCGAAACCTCATGGATTATGATATTTAATTCCAATTGACAAATAGATTTTATCAATACGATCATGTACATAATTGTTATCCGATTTTGACGAAACTTGAATTATAGCTTTATCCCCATAAGATCTCCGCTGCTTTTGATGTATCAGATCGAAACCTCATGGATTATGGCCCCTGATTGTACGAAAAATCACGTTTTTAGCTTGTGGACATGTATGTTTATAACTCAAAGATCTTGGTTCCTCTTTCGGATCGTAACTACCTGAATTATGGCCCTCGATTGTAGGAAAAATCACTTTCTTTTTAGCTTGTTCTTTATCCATCTCTCCAGAATGTGGCCGTATCCTGCCTGGCAGCCGCTGGTTCCTTGTACCCTAAGGATGTTCCCTTTTTGGTGCGCTCAATTTTTGCATGAGTCAGTTTGTCACCTAAAAGCCTAACATTGATCTTTTATTGTTCTTTGTGCATCATCAACTCCCAGGGGCAGAGCCACGTTATTAAGCTTTCATATTACATATGAAAGCTTATTGTTTCTGTTAAGATTATTATTTCTATTATTATTATATTTTATTTATTTTTTTAGGGTTTCACACTGCGAAGCTTGTGTGAAACACTATTGTTTTTGTTAAAATTATTATTCTTATTCTTATTATTATTATTATTATTCTTTTGTTTTGAGTAGATCTCAGCAACTACGTGTCGCATCGTTACGATTTCTTCGGTTTTACTGGGAAAGTGGGTGTGACTTAGAGGATAAAGCTATTTTGAACGTTCTGCGACAATGCGAAATGTCCGAAATCACCGAAGTTATCGTTTTTATACGCCCACATTTTCATGTGGACGTATTATGTCGTCGCCCCTGTCCGTCCGGACGTCCGTCCGTCCGGACGTCCGTCCGTCCACAATTTGTTTGTGGACTCTCTACAGGTCACAATTCTTATCCGATTTTGACGAAACTTGAAATATAGGTTTATCCCCAAAAGATCTCGACTGCTTTCGATATTGGCATGTATCGGATCAAAATTTCATGGATTATGGCCCCTGATTGTACGAAAAATCACGTTTTTAGCTTGTGGACCCTATAGAGGTCACAATTTTGAACCAATTTTGATGAAACTTGACATGCATGTTTGTAACCCAAAGATCTTGGTTCCTTTCGATATTTGCGGCTATCGGAATGTAATTTCCTGAATTATGGCCCCTGATTGTCCGAAAAATCACCCTTTTTAGCTTGTGGTCCCTCTGGAGGTCACAATTATTATTCGATTTAAAAAACCGTTTGATTATATCGCCGTTACACCCTAAGGTAGGTTGAGTTCGAATTTCGGGAAAATCGGACGAAAATTGCCATACAAAATGGCCGCCGTTTGTACGCGAATACTGTTAAAAAATGGTATATCAAGGTTGTGGACCCTGTGGAGGTCACAATTTTGATTCGATTTTGATGAAACTTGAAATTCATGGTTATAATCCAAAGATCTTGCTTCCTTTCGATATTTGCGCATATCGGATCGTAACTTCCTGAATTATGGCCCCTGATTATACGCAAAATCGCCTTTTTTTTTTAGCTTGGAGGTCACAATTATTATTCGATTTAAAAAACCGTTTGATTATATCACCGTTACACCCTAAGGAAGGTTGAGTTCGAATTTCGGGAAAATCGGACGAAAATTGCCATACAAAATGGCCGCCGTTTGTACGCGAATACTGTTTAAAAATGGTATATCAAGGTTGTGGACCCTGTGGAGGTCACAATTTTGATTCGATTTTGATGAAACTTGAAATTCATGGTTATAACCCAAAGATCTTGCTTCCTTTCGATATTTGCGCATATCGGATCGTAACTTCCTGAATTATGGACCCTGATTATACGCAAAATCGCCTTTTTTTTAGCTTGGAGGTCACAATTATTATCCGATTTAAAAAAACGTTTGATTATATTACCGTTACACCGTAAGGAAGGTTGAGTTCGAATTTTGGGAAAATCAGACCAAACTTGAAATTCATGGTTATAACCCAAAGATCTTGGTTCTTTTCGATATTTGCGCATATCGGATCGTAACTTCCTGAATTATGGCCCCTGGTTATACGCAAAATCCCCCTTTCTTTAGCTTGTGGTCCCTCTGGAGGTCACAATTATTATCCAATTTAAAAAAATGTTTGATTATATCACCGTTACACTGTAAGGAAGGTTGAGTTTGAATTTCGGGAAAATCGGACCAAAATTGACAGATAAAATGGCCGCCGTTTGTACGCGAATACTGTTAAAAAAAATGATATATCATGGTTGTGGACCCTGTATAGGTCACAATTTTAATTCGATTGTGATGAGGAAGGTTGAGTTCTAATTTCGTGAAAATCGTACCAAAATTGCCGGACGAAATGGTCGCCGTTTGTACGCGAATAGTGTAAAAATATGGTATATCATGGTTGTGGACTCTCTACAGGTCACAATTCTTATCCGATTTTGATGAAAAGTCACATTTCTAGGTTGTGTACCGTCACACCATAATCATTGATCATTGTCGGTTTCGAATTTCATTAATATCAGACTGGAACTGACCAACTAAATGGCTGCTCCCAATACAGTATGAAATACAGGACTTAAAGATGTAGGAAAAATCACTTTCGGTATTGCTTGTTCTCTGTCCATCTCTCGAAAATGTGGGCGTATCCTGCCTGGCAGTGCCAGCCTATCTTTACAAATATTGCGGTAATTTTAACAATAATCATGGGATTTTAACTTTCGATACATTTTGGCATAGCTGGAGACAGGGCACATAGCTGCGCTACTTTCGATTTTTGATTTTCGGCAAATCTTCGAAGATATTAGGCGCCAAATTTCGGAAATTTAAAATTTTACAAAAAACTTTTTTATTTATGAATATTTTTTAGTCGTGTTGTGCACAGAATTAAAGAGTCATCTGACTTGCGCAAAAATGTTAAAAAATTTTGTCTCAGTAATTTTCCTTGGCCTCCATTGGCTAATTCAGTTTTTCAGTCCTAGATTAATTTTTTATTGTTCGATTTGTATAAAACAAAGTTCATATGCTTCGTTGTCTCAATTGTCATTTTTTTTATTACCAAAAGTGTTATCTGTCGGCACCGGAAGTGGCATAATTTTACCAAAAACTACAATTTTGACAGTTAGGTACATTTTTTGAAAACAAATATTATTTTTTTGAAAAATTATATGACTCAAAGAGTGTGTCCTTTAAAGGCGCAAAAAATGTCGGAAGCAGTTTTTTTAATTTCTTTTTCATTTTCTAGCAAATTGGATTAAGAGGTGAAAAAAGGCGTAAAATTGACCTATTTACAACTCATTCAGGCTTTTCAGATTTTAAAATATTTTTACGTAACTTTTATAAACTTGTAGCTATAATCCATACGAAGAGAATGTATGTGAAAATTAGTTTGTAATATAAGCAGTTGCCGAGAAATAGGCAATTTTGCATGAGTCACTTTTCACGTAATTTTGGCTGTAAAAGAATCAATTATTATTCGATTTTCAATTTTCTTTCGCCATTGGATGCCTAATGCCATAGTGGACTATGTCAAACCATTTTACCCCTTGCGCTGCCACCGGAAATGACGTCATTTGCTCAAAACTTAAATTTTAGCCTTCAAAAAACAATATTTTATTCAAATGAGTCGTATTTGTTATTTTTTTCAAATTGTGATATTTGATTCTATTGATCAAATAGATTGAACCCATACGATCATACAGATACCACAAAATGGTTTCTGACTTGTACGGTTGCAGAGAAATGGGCGATTTTCCTTAAGTCACTTTTCAAGGTTTTTGGTCTATAAAAGTGTCAGTTATTATTCGATTTTCATAAAATTTTCACCATATGATATCTTGTGTCATTTATGATTTCATAGATCTAATTTAACATTTTCAGTATCACCGGAAGTAATGTCATTTTGGCAAAAACTGTATTTTTAGCCTTCAAAACAGACATTTTTTTCAAATGAGTCTGATTTGTAATATATTTCAAATTATGATATTTGATTCCAATCAACAAATGGATTGAACCCATACGATCATATAGATACCAAAAGATAGTTTTTATCGTGTACGGTTGCCGAGAAATAGACGATTTTCTACAAGTCACTTGGTCTATAAAAGTGGCAATTCTCATTCGATTTACATACAATTTTCGCCATTATGCTGCCTTATGCCATTTCTGATTTCATAAAACTAATTGAACATTTTCATTATCACCGGAAGTAATGAAATTTTGCCAGGATCACTTACAAGTAACATATATATAAAATGAATTGATATTGCTGGATTTGGTTGATTCTTCGTCCATTTTATTTGATGTTTACAATGCTTATGTGGAAACCTGTTTGATGGTTTCATTGGTATCGGAAGTGACATATGTTTAAGGGTAACGTGGCACCGAAAGTGACGTGGCACCAGTGAAACCCGTCATTCCTGCATGCAGGTCTAGTTTTTTTTGTGTTTTATCCACAAATCGGATTTCTCAGAATCTAACCATAGGATCTTTCTGAAACTTTTACCTATCCCCCCCCCCAAAAAAAATGGGTGGTGGCTGTTGATTAAATATATTTTCACCGAATTTTACGAACGAATGCATTTGACCTACAATGCTGTAACTTTGTGACTATTTGACCTATTTTACTAAATCTTTTTTCTTTGAGTACCTTGAGACAATTCGTCGCTGTGATTTCGAACCGGAAGTTTGGACCAATTTGACAACTTCTTTAATAGTTGTACCATTTTCATGAAATTTAGTATATAAGTAGATCTTACCGATGTGACTTCAAAAATATAATTAGAAATTTTCTAAAGTATCTCCCCTTGACGAAATTTAGGATCAAATTTTTCAAAAACATCAAAGAAATATAGGTCAGAATGACCTAATTTTTTATTTTTTTTTTTGATACTAAACAAGTAATTACTGATTCGTACACAAAATATTGAGTTTGTGAATCGAACCGGAAGTGTCGCCATCTTGAAACGTGAAAAATCACAAAGGCTTTTGCGATATTTTACTTACAGACATGGGAGTTACATTTTCGGAATCCTTGAAGGAATGCCTAAAAATCTATCGGATCAGAATTTTGATTTCGGTGACATGATGGTCACTATTTCGAATTGAATATGAGAAAAAGTGAAAAATCGACATTAACGAGGACATAAATGAAAGCAATAGGCCGTAGTTTGGAGAATATGTCTCCTATTTCCAAAATGAATACATTTCTGGATAGCCGGGATCAGGGTCGAAATATTGTTATTTGAAAATGTCACATTTTCGAATTTTGTCTTTGATGTTTTTCGTGCCGATAAAGTTGTTTACGAGTGAAAAAACATAAAACCTTCGCTATATTTTGACCGATTTTAATGATTTTTTTTTTCTTGATGAGATTATTTGCATGACGTATGACATGTGACAGGAAGTGACTGTGAATATGAAAGCTTTAATATCTGCTTTGTAGATCTAGTTTTATTTATTTTATTTTTTTGTGTGGTGTGTTTTGATCATCTTGAAAACATTTCATACTTATACCTTTAGTGGGTGGGGGTGTCTAGAGTGTTGTGCTTCGAACTGTAGCAGGCCCGTCACCTCTGGCTTGCGCCTGTCGTTGCGATCCCTGGTGTGAGCGTATTTGGCATAGAGATAGGGGCGCCTTCTCAATCTCGTGGGTGTCCTCCCATTGCTAAAGACCCCTACGCCCAAGCGAATTATTGAAATAGAATTAAAAAACCATATGTTAGTCCTGAAATGACCTAGTTTGTGTTGAGTGGAAGTTAACACTGGAAAACTGGCATTGTTTAATTTGGGGTTTTTAGGCTTCTTAGGCTTCTTCATCTTATGACCTGAAACACTGTGTATAAATTTAAAGTCAATCGGATATTAGCTTTGGCCTTTAGAGCGTCCACAAGATTTTTTTAAGTGATCAAGGGCCATAACTCTGGCACTAATCATCGGAAATCGCTGAAAATCAATAGGCTCTTTCGTCTCATGACCTTAAACACTGTGTATCAATTTAGTCCATCGGATATTAACTTTGGCCTCTCGAGCGTCCACAATATTTTTGTCCCCCGCCTTTCGAAGAAAGTTGGGGACTATTAAAATGGGTTCGTCCGTCCGTCTGCCTGTCTGTCTGTCCGTCTGTCCGTCACACTTTTTGGGACACAATAACTCTCTTCCTAATTGAGCTAGAATGTTCAAACTTGGTGTATGTGTTTATTAGGTCAATGCCTTGATGGAGTTCAAAGATGAGCATTTTCCGCTTAGGGTAAGCAGAGATAAGCAATTTGATTGGTTGATGCTTTGGGACACAATAACTTTAGTTTGAATTAAGTGAGAGTGATGAAACTTAGTGTATAGTTTCATTACAGTAATACCTTGACTAAGTTCGATAATGAGCATTTTCCGCTCAGGGTAAGCAGAGCAATTTGATTGGTCGAGACTTTGGAACACAATAACTCTCCTTTTAATTGAGTTAAAATGTTCAAACTTGGTGTATATGCTTATTAGGTCAATGCCTTGATGGAGTTCGGAGATGAGCATTTTCCTCTTAGGGTAAGCAGAGCGATACGCAGTTTGATTGGTCGAGACTTTGGAACACAATAACTCTTCTTCTAATTGAGTAAAAATGTTCAAACTTGGTGTATATGCTTATAAGGTCAATGCCTTGATGGAGTTGGAAGATGAGCATTTTCCGCTTAGGGTAAGCAGAGATAAGCAATTTGATTGGTTGATGCTTTGGGACACGATAACTTTAGTTCTAATTAAGTGAGAGTGATGAAACTTGGTGTATAGTTTCATTATAGTAATACCTTGACTAAGTTCGATAATGAGCATTTTCTGCTTAGGGTAAGCAGAGCGATACGCAATTTGATTGGTCGAGACTTTGGAACACAATAACTCTCCTTCTTATTTAGTTAAAATGTTCAAACTTGGTGTATATGCTTATTAGGTCAATGCCTTGATGGAGTTCGAAGATGAGCATTTTCCGCTTAGGGTAAGCAGAGATAAGCAATTTGATTGGATGATGCTTTGGGACACGATAACTTTAGTTCTAATTAAGTGAGAGTGATGAAACTTGGTGTATAGTTTCATTACAGTAATACCTTGACTAAGTTCGATTATGAGCATTTTCTGCTCAGGGTAAGCAGAGCGATACGCAATTTGATTCGTCGAGACTTTGGAACACAATAACTCTCCTTCTAATTGAGTTAAAATGTTCAAACTTGGTGTATATGCTTATTAGGTCAATGCCTTGATGGAGTTCGAAGATGAGCATTTCCCCCTTAGGGTAGGCAGAGATAAGCAATTTGATTGGTTGATGCTTTAAGACACGATAACTTTAGTTCTAATTAAGTGAGAGTGATGAAACTTGGTGTATAGTTTCATTACAGTAATACCTTGACTATGATCGATAATGAGCATTTTCTGCTCAGGGTAAGCAGAGCGATAAGCAATTTGATTTGCCGAGACTTTGGAACACAATAACTCCCCTTCGAATTGAGTTAAAATGTTCAAAATTGCTGTGTATGCTTATTAGGTCAATGCCTTGATGGAGTTCGAAGATGAGCATTTTCTTCTTACGGTAGGCAGAGATAAGCAATTTTTGGATGACACTTCGTGTTCAGTTTGATTGGTCGATACGTTTGAAAAAAATAAATGTGCGATTAATTAATATGTGTCATCTATTTATTTTGGGATTTCGGCGGGGGACATCAGCCTCACTGTTGGCTTGTTTGAAGTGATCAAGGGTCATAACTCTTGTAGTTTTTATCGGAAATCGCTGAAAAACAATAGGCTTCTTCGTCTCATGACCTTAAACACTGTGTATAAATATAAAGTCAATCGGATATTAACCAATCGTGGACGCCGGACGGACAGGGTGACGACAATATTCGACCACATTTCAATGAGGGCGTAAAGGACGTCGCTGTGCCCCTGGGGTCCCGTATGCCCCCAAAATAATAGCGGTCATCCTAAAGGTATAAGAGAGAGAGAGATGGGGTTTAAACCCCATCTCTTTCTCTCTCTCTCTCTCTCTCTCTCATACCTTTAGGATGACCGCTATTATTTTTGGTGCAAGAGAGAGAGAGAGAGAGAAAGATGGGGTTTAAACCTCATCTCTTTCTCTCTCTCTCTCTCTCTCTCTCTCTCTCTCATACCTTTAGGATGACCGCTATTATTTTTGGTGCATACGGGACCCCCAGGGGCATAGCGACGCCCTTTACGCGAGTGTTAAATAAAGCTATT
This sequence comes from Patella depressa, assembly GCA_948474765.1. Classification (NCBI taxonomy): domain Eukaryota; kingdom Metazoa; phylum Mollusca; class Gastropoda; family Patellidae; genus Patella; species Patella depressa. Next base: position 51,574,393 of record OX419716.1, read on the forward strand.
TCACACAAACACACATCCGTTTAGGATCGCACGTGGTAGCACTCAGCAAAATTCTGTTACTCTTCATATAGCCTCGGCTGTATGACGCCAAGTAATGAACCACTGGTTTACTTACTTGGAAAACTTTCCGGTTGTAAAAAAAAATATCAAAATTGCGTCGTTCGAAAAGAGTGTTTAGAATTTTCAGAGCAAAGTTGTCCTTGTTTGAAAGAAAAACAGCTTCAGACTTTGAAATATTTGTATGAAAAATCTGGAATCTGCCAAGGTTTGCTGAGTGGCGGTTATACTCTAAATCTCGCGAGACACATGAAATTATGAAATGATTATGTGGCAAATTTCACACGTCTAATTTCAAGGAAAAGATTCTATTTTGATGGCATATTCTCAAATTTATGATCATATTTTGAATGGGGTTTATATCTTTAAATAAAGAAATAATTACGCAATGCAATGTTGACGATTATGTCAGCGTGCTAGAGTGGAATGCGATTACTTAGCAGGTGGTGTCACTCGCTCGTTGTGGTAGAGCGACGTTTACTGGCCAAATATATTTTGGGATATCCTTTTTTTACCTTCCGTATATAAGTCGAAACCGAGTATAAGACTTCTGTTGAAAAATGTATCAACTTATGACCTGAAAAATGCTGTAAATGTGGCGGAATTTTAAACAGTACAGATTGGCAGTAGCCGACACGCTTTATTGTATCGTATTACGACATCACGTAGTTTTGTAGGAATATTACTGACATAAATTTGAATACCGTACGGGAATTGAATATGAAAAATAACGAGGTGCACCTATTTTTTTATTACGTACGAATTTGAATATTTCGTTGACACGTGATTTGTAGGTGTGGTCTAAAAACTGCCTTCTTAAATAACGGTAAGAGTTATGTCCCTTTATTTCAGTAAAAATGTCTGACTAGAAATATTTTGAAATCCCATCACTGATTTAGACGTAATTTTAAAAACAACGTGAAAATTTTGATGATAGCTGTTAAAACTTCATCTCCGCACAAATTTCAAGTGGCAACTAAAAATATAAGCCATTAAATACACAAGATGGACTAAATGTAGACTATAATGGGGTAATTGAAGTTTCAATCTCAAACCTTTTCAGAATTTTCACCTCTGTCCCACATGGCCAAGGTGAAAATGGGTATATTTTGTACATTTTCAGTGTGCATTAAATTTCGAGACTGAATATTTGGAGAAGTATAAATCCCATCCACTAAGAATTTTTATATCCCCACATTGAAATGTGGTCGTATATTGTCGTCGCCCCTGTCCGTCCTTGCCACAGGCTAAAGTTAATATCTGATTGACTTTAAATTTATAGACAGTGTTAAAGGTCATGAGAAAAAGAATCCTATTGATTTTCAGCGATTTCCGATAATTACTCTTGTGGACGCTCTAGAGGCCAAAGTTAATAACCGATTGACTTTAAATTTATACACTGTGTTTAAGGTCATGAGACGAAGACGCCTATTGATTTTCAGCGATTTTCGATAACTACTGCCAGGGTTATGGCCCTTTATTACTTCAATAAATCTTGTGGACGCTCTAGAGGCCAAAGTTAATATCCGATTGACTTTAAATTTATACAAAGTGTTAAAGGTCATGAGACGAAGAAGCCAATTGAGTTTCAGTGATTTCCGATAATTACAGTCAGAGTTACGGCCTTGATCACTTTGTTGGTGCTCTAGAGGCCAAAGTTAATATCCGATTGACCTTAGATTACAGTGTTTAAGGTCATTAGACGAAGAAGCCTATTGATTTTCAGCGATTTCTGATAATAACTGCCAGAGTTATGGCCCTTGATCACTTCAAAAAATCTTGTGGATGCTCTAAGAGGCCAAAGTTAATATCTGATTGACTTTAAATTTATACACAGTGTTAAAGGTCACGAGACGAAGAAGCATATTGCTTTTCAGCGATTTCCGATAATTACTACCAGAATTATGGCCCTTGATCACTTCAAAAAATCTTGTGGACGCTCTAGAGGCCAAAGATAATATCCGATTGACTTTTAATTCATACACAGTGTTTTAGGTCATGAGAAGAAGAATCCTATTGATTTTCAATGAATTCCGTTAATTACTGCTAGAGTTATCTCCCTTGACCACTTTGAAAAATCTTTTGTAACGCTCTAGAGGCCAAACTTATCATCCAATTGACTTCAGATTGATACACAGAATTTAAGGCTTTGAGACGAATAAGCATTTTGATTTTCAATGAATTTTGATGACTGAACAGCTAAATCAATGATTTTAAATGTTTCGTATACTAAGCGTTAGCATATGGCAGAACTTTATAAAAACCAAACAAATTCTAATGATTTTCTGATAATTACTTTATGAGTTGTTAATCATAATCAGATTTCAGAGTATTATAAATGTTTCATTACCGAAAAAAGTAAGAATATTTGACAACTCTTGTCGACTGCCCGAACGAATTAGCTGCTGTGGGCGTATGTTTTGTTGCCTGGCAACCTATCTTTTGCGGGCATGATTGGTGGGCGCCTTATAATGACAATATATGATTGTCGGGCCGCACATGACGCAGTGTAAGATTGGTTGGGCGCCCAAAACGGCATGATTTGTTGGGTGTCCGTACGCCGATGGAGAGCTTCCTAGGGAGGCATATCCACGATACTGTTCGCAGTGAACTGTAAATTCCCCCAGCAAATTCCATTTATTAAGTTTAGAGTTGTGGGCCTTGCTTGCTTTTGATGAACCTTGTGAATATTCTGTAACGCCAAAAGTTATCATCTGATCTGTATTAAAATTTATTTTAAAGATTAACAATAATTAACAATGCTTACTTCAACTTAGTTAAACGTTGTTAATACTCTATTGATGAAAGTTATGATCCGATTTGTATGTAATTTACATGTATCATTTGAATTTGTAAAGTCTATTGAATTTCAGCACTTATCATCAATGACTTCTAGGATCATGGCCCTTGTTTTACTTTGTAAACCTTGTATAAAATTGATGTGCATTACTTGAATTAGTAAAATAAAAAAGAATATCAAATTTCAACTATTTCTGTAAAATACACTTCCAGAGTTAATGCATTTCTTTCAGTTTGTAACACCTTGTGACCCCTCAAACTACGAAAATCATAATATGATCTGTTTGAAATTGTCTTGTAAATGCCCTGAATTACCTACAAGGGAATAATTATGCAACTATGCACATATGTTTCGTTGTCTATTAACCTATCTTTTTTATGATTTTCATCGATTTCCAATATAATCACTGCCAAAGTTAGGACTTGCACTGTCGGTCTCAATATGCGATAAAAATATGAAAGTGGCGATTAAAATTTGATTTTGTTGATAATCTTTTGGGATATTACTTCATATTATCAGCGCCAAAATGCTCTAAAGTGATCGTAGAATATAATTATAAGCATTTATATCATTCTACCATGGATTCAGATTCTGATACCTTTACGGTACCTGAAAATAGCAATAGACATATTATGCACGCAAAACATAAATTTATAGAAAATTGGCCATCCAATGGAGTCACCAAAAAGTAAAATCTGATTTTAGTAAATCATCTTAAACTGAGCCAATGTATTATGTACAACCTGTGTAGAATCCACATTGAAAACAATGGATCGAGGAATCCGATACGGAAGTGTTCTTCACTAGATAAATGTTAAAGTGAATAAAGAAAAGAGACACTAACACTGTTTTTATCGTCAAATGTCATTGGACCAATTTTTCAAAGAGGTACCCTCTTCTTCTTTAAAGGTAATGAATAAAACATTTAGAAATAATCTCTAAGGAAAAAGAAATGACGTCATAGAGAACTATGACGAAGAGTGTAGAAACAATGGCGCGTGAAAAGAGGGGGAAAGAACCAAAAAAAATTTCATTGTCAGATGTTATCGGACCACGACAGATTTTTTAAATTGTTGTATATATCGGTAATTGTTTTATTATAAGCCTAGACATTTTTGGCAGATAAAATATTCCAGCTGGCAGGAAAAAAATATGAACATTTTTTATATAAAAATAATCATCCATTTTGTTGGGAAAAAACCCCTGAAAGCCAGTGTGAGCCCTGGCCAAAGTTATATGACACTGGATCACCCTGAAAAAACTTGTGGAAATAACCTAGTTTGTGTCGAGTGGACGTTAAACCCCATTTCTCTCTCTCTTTTATAGAATCAAACAATTTAAGGGTTCTTCAACATTCACGCCAATATGTATGCATTTACGTGACGTCTTTCCTTGTCAGGCATGTTGAAATACCCCAGGTGCAATAAATCATAATCTCTTTATGAGAATACTCTTGCAAACGGACTTTGCAATTATCAAAAAAAACTCTTAATCCCCTCAGATGCCAGTGACTGTATATATATATATATATATATATATATATATATCCGAAATTATTAGGACAACCGCAAAGTTGCACTACTTTGTTTCACGGTAAATGATAAAAAGATAAAAGGTATGCCGACACAAACTGATTTCAACACATATATATATATTCGGAATGTTTATTCCTTAATTAGCTATATACTGTCAGTGTGTGTAGTCCTTAATAGCCTTAATTAAATAAAACCGTCACAAAAATAAAAACCATCAAAACTACAGTTTTTAGAAAAATATCGAATGATGATATTTGACATAAATATTGAACACACTGTTTCCTTCTTTTTTGTGTTATATACAATATTTTGTTCCTTAATGATGAAAAAATAGTGTTATAAACTCCTGAGTATTCATTCCACAAAGTTTGCAAATGCCGTTAAGGAGCTTTGTTTATGTGACAAATTGTGAATACCGATTCTTTGATTTTCCAAAGCAATCATTGATTTTCAGATTGAAATAAATTTTAATAAAACAAAAATAGGCAAGACAAAAATACACTAATTTGTTGTCTGCGATATCGGTTAGGTGGAGGTTGCAAACATACAGTTACCTTGATTAAGCAATAGTTTTACACCTCCACCTAACTGATATCGCAGACAACAATTTAGTGTTTATCTGATCAAAATACAACAAATAATCCATTCTTATTAAACAAAAAAGCATTAAATTTCATTTCATATTTCCAATACGCCAGTTTATTTTTGTACGCCCACGTATATTGTCGTCGCCTCTGTCCGTCCAGACGTCCGTCCGTCCACAATTTGTTTGTGGACTCTCTACAGGCCACGATTCTTATCCGATTTTGACAAAACTTGAAATACAGGTTTATCCCCATAAGATCTCGGCTGCTTTCGATATTGGCATGTATCGGATCGAAACTTCGTGGATTTTGGCCCCTGATTGTATAAAAAAAATCATGGTTTTAGCTTGTGGACCCTATAGAGGTCACAATTTTGAATCGATTTTGATGAAACTGTATTAATAATCCAAAGATTTTGGTTCCTCTGGATATTTGTGCCCATCGGATCGTAAATTCCTGAATTACGGCCCCTGATTGTCCGAAAAATCGCCCTTTTTAGCCTGTAGTGCCTCTGGAGGTCAAAATTAATATCAGATTTAAAAAAAACCATTTGATTATATTACCATTACATAGTAATGAAGGTTTAGTTCGAATTTCGTGAAAATCGGAACAAAATTGACGGAAAAAATGGCCGCCATTTGTACGCGAATAGTGTGAAAATATGTTATATCATGGTTGTGGACCCTGTAGAGGTCACAATTTTAATCAGATTTTGATGAAATTTGAAATGTAAGTTTATAACGCAAAGATCGCAGTTCCTTCCGATATTTGGGCACATTGGACCATAACTTCCTGAATTTTGATGAAACTTGAGATATATGTTTATAACCTAAAAATCTTGGTTCCTTTCGATATTTGCGCATATCAGATTGTAACTTCCTGAATTATGGCCCCTGATTGTACGAAAAGTCGCATTTATTAGCTTGTGGTCCTTTTGGAGGTCATAATTATTTCCAGGCGTTAAAAACGTTTGATTATATCACTGTTACACCGTAATGAAGGTTCAGTTCTAATTTCATGAACATCAGATCAAAATTGCCAAACAAAATGGCCGCTGCTTTTACGCAAATAAAGTAAAAATATGGTACATGAAGGTTGTGGAACCTGTAGAGGTCACAATTTTAATCTGATTTTGATGAAACTTGAAATGCATGTTTATAACCCAAAGATCTTGGTTCCTTCCGATATTTGCGCATATCGAATTGTAAATTCATGAGTTATGACCCTTGATTGTAGGAAAAGTCACTTTCGTTTTAGCTTGTTCTCTATCCATCTCCGGAAAATGTAGGCGTATCCTGCCTGGCAGCCGCTGGATTATATTTGATGTAAAAAAAATAACTTGACTATAGCATTGACTGTTTCTGTTGAAACCCCATAACAGTGCACAAAATATTATTGGAGCAAAGCGATAAATTTGTCGGCTAAAACCAATTGCCAATTAAATGGGAAATAAAGCACACCTCATACATTAAAATTTAATTAAAATGTTTAAGTATGAAGACATATAGATATTAACAATGCGAAAATAATTTATGGTCTGTCGTGTATTCTTGTCTTGTCTATTTCTCTGATTATAATTCATAGTGTTTTTTTTACCTCGTTTGGACAGAATGCCGAACGAGGCATTCTGAGGTTTATAGTGTTTGTAAATCCGGTACTGTACGCTAAAGATAATATTGAATAGAAATAATAATATTGACTACTAAGTGTCAAGTGAATACTCCAGTGGTATTTCCAACTTTTTATGCATTGTTGTTTACATTTAAAAGGGGATAAACTGAAAGTTTAAACTTTTATAAACTATCGCTATATAGTGATTATATCGCAATATTTTTATACGCCCACATTTTGATATATTGTCGTTGCCCCTGTCCGTCCGTCCACAATTGTTTTTGAACAGTCTACAGGTCACAATTTTGATCCCATTTCAATGAAACTGGAACTACTTCCTGAATTATGGCCCCTGATTGTACGTAAAATCGCCTATTTTAGCTTGTGGTCCTTCTGGAAGTCACAATTATTATCCAATTTAAAAACATGTTTGATTATATCACCGTTACACCGTAATGAAGGTTGGCTTCGAATTTCGTGAAAATCTGACCAAAACTGGCGGACAAAATGGCCGCTGCTTGTACGCGATAGTGTAAAAATATGGTATATCAAGGTTGTGGACCCGGTAGAGGTAACAATTTTAATCTTGACGATTTAGCAGCTGTGGGCCTATGTTTTGTTGTCTGGCAACCCATCTTTATAAAGTTCTGCCACATGCTAACATTTAGTATACAAAACATTTAATATCATGGATTTAGCTGTTCAGAAAACAAAATTCGTCTGTGTATCAATCTGAAGTCAATCAGATGATAAGTTATCTCCCTTATCACAAGATTTTTCAAATTGATCAAGGGAGATAACTTTGACAGTAATAATCAGAAATTGCTAAAAATCAATAGGTTTCTCCGTCTCATAACCTTAAAACATTGTGTATCAATGTAAAGTCATTTGGATATTAACTTTTAAAGTCATTTGGATATTACAAGATTTTAACAAAATTTATCATTCATTTCTGTGTGAAATTGATGTGCATTTTTCAAATATACGCCTTTTGAATAACTTCTAGAGCTATGGCCCTTATTAAACCTTGTCAATGCTCTAACGACAAAAGTTATCCTTCGATTTGTATAAAGTTGATAACGGTGTCTTGTAAATGTTCCAATTACATAATAAAGAATAATTATGCAACAACCCTTGTCGACTGCTTGGATGATTTAGCTGTGGTGGATGTATGTTTTGTGCATGGCAATTGGCAACCTATCTTTAGTCTTGAAATTTTGCATACACTAGAATTAATCATCAGAATATGCTCAAGAAAAAACTTTTTAAACAAAATAGTTGAATCTCTAATGGTCATTCAGTATTAACTAAGAGATAATGAACGGAAATTTCCTCGATTTATGTTACTTACTAGTTAAATAGTACACTTACTTTTATCCGTCATCTTCATTTTCTTGACAGAATTTATCGACAACACCATCTTTATGTTTTACAAAATCTAATTGATGGGGCTGTTTTTAATCCGATTGAATGGAAGCCAGGGATTATTTAGCAAAAATGCAAATCACACACATTTACTTTAAATTTCCAATATTGATAATAATGTATTTTCAATTCTTTTAATATATATCACACAGACACACACACCCATGTTCTTGCAGTATACTATTCAACAATTCTTTAGGCTTGTTACATATTCATTTTATGTGGTGCAAAAAGCAAGGTGGGTGTATATTGATTGTGGTGTTTTAAAGTCAATAGTATAATAGGGGTGATGATTTACCGTTTCACAAAAAGAGAAGTTATATTGAAGCATTGGGAAATCTGTTCCCTTTCTATGAAATCAAACTTTCAGTGAGGCCGTTTCGGCTTTTAAGTAAACACCATATTTAATTTGACTTATGATGAAGTGTGCCATGTGCAACTATAAATAGCTTAGTGGTCAGAAGAAGGCAGGTTGAGTTAAGAAGACATAAGTCTTATCAAGAAAGTAAATTTGATGTTTTTGGGAGCGATTTATGAAAATGACACCTGAGCAACTATTGTATTTTATGATCACCTTTACTTATTATAATATTGCGAAAAATGGCTTTCCCCTTTGAAATTGTAAATTTGGTTTCAAATGTCAGATTGTACATTTACTACATATTTTCATCATCCCTAATATAAATGTAAGGAGTAAGGACATTTTATAACAAAGTAATTTATCTGGATAGAGGCACCCCCCCCCCCCAATAAACCCCAAAAGAACCACTTTGCGAGGAGAGAGCTTAGTTGCCATCAATTTGTATAAACTTTTTTTTAAACATTTACAAAATAGTAATATATCTTTGGAGACTTTATAACTCCATTTTATATAAGGAGCATCTTGTTTTTTGGCTAATCTTTTTGGGATTTGTTTTTCCAACACATGTCTGTTCTATTTTATGAACATATAAAACAAAATATTCTTATATGAAGACTTCCAATTGACTTAAGAGTCTCAAATGTAGAGATTCTAGCCCAAATATATGCAAAACTTTTACAATACTATTTAAACGAGACTTGTTATAGTACAGCCACTTGTTGTCTATTTTACCATGCTTTCATGTGTTTTTTTTTTTAGTTAGTGATGCTTTAAACATATTTATACCGAGATGATTATGTGCCAATTGTTCTTTTAAAAAAGTTGCTATTGTTTTTTTTTGACTGAAAATTTATTTTAGCACCAACTACAAAGAAATTGTGTGTATATATATATTTATTTATGCATTTATCTACCGTAAACAAAGAAGTACTTGTACTTTATATATATATGAAATTAAAGATGGCAAAATAAAACTACATAGCAGCTCTTCAGGCATTTATTAAACAATAATTAAATTAACATTGTAGTTTTAGTTTGCCATCTTTAACTTCAATTATATATTACCAAAGCTAATTTAATTTGTTCTTTCATATAAGTTGTATATTGTCATCCATCCTGTCTGTCTAAGAAGGCTAGTCCAGTATAATTATGAAATAAGTTATGATTGAATTAATATACTGTATACTAACTGAGATTCAATAATCTTAACGCAGAATGTTTTAGGTTTATCACATTGGAGAATTAAATTTTGGCTGTTGCCATTATGTTAAGGCCTAACATAATGTCATTTAGTGCACAAATTGCCACCGAAGTTGAGATAGTATTTCGCATTTCTAAAGTATGAGAATGTAGTTACTTTTTAATTTGAAACTTCTAGGATGGGTTGGATTTAGGTGCACATTGAAACTTCTGTACAGGAGTTAAGCCTGTGAAATATGTATCAAGTTTGTGGACCCTCCAGAGACGAGAATGTTTGTTCAATGTAAATGAAATTTTTATACGCACACATGGAAATGTCGTCGTAATTTGCCGTCGCCTCTTTCCATATATAGATAATTTCTTGTGAACAGACTTCATGTATTATCTCATAATTTTAAAATTTGTATATGTTGTTTACGTGAGTGAAACAGGGAAGCCTATTTATTTCAACAATTTCTAGAGTTATGGCCCTTTGTTGAACCATGTGAACACTCTATCGACAAGAGTTATCATTCGATCTGTATGACAATTATAGGCATTTGAATGCTATGTCGACAAAGTTATCATCCCATATGTATTAAATTTATATGCTTTATTTAGATCAGTCAAGTGAAAAAGCAAATTGGATTTCAGCAATTTCGATGAATTACTTCTAGAGTTATGGCCCTTGTTTTGCTTTGTTGAACCCATTGCCAATGCTCCAACAACAAAAAAGTTATCGTCTGAATTTTGCATTATTTAGATTAGTAAAACGGAGAATCCTATTGCATTTCATCAATTTCGGTTAACCACTTCTACAGTTATGGTCCTTGTTTTACTTTGTTGAACATTGTGAACCCTCTAAAGACAAAACTTATCATTCGATCTGTATGAAATTGATATCGGTATCTTGTAAATTCTCCTATTTCATACAACAAAATAAGTATGTGACAAACCTTTAGCTGCTGTGGTTGTTTTGTTGCCTGGCAACCTATCTTTTCAAGCTTGGTTGGAAACATTGAGGTCATGAGAGGATGAACCCTATTTATGATTAGCATTCAGAATTATGCCCTTTTAACGGAAAACTTTGCAAATCGGATAGCCCAGTTTTTACCTGGGTCTGTATTCAAAGGTTTTCTAAAAGTTAAGTAAAAATACTTAATTTTTCCACTTAACCAAGTGTCTTACCTTAAATCGGTATTCAAAGGTTGCATTTTTCATATACTTGAAAACTTAACTGCACACTTAAATTATGGAATACTCACATTCGCCAAAAAGCATGAATTTTCAATTTATGGAATACTCTCCACTGTCAAAAATCACGAATTTCTAACATTGCAATGCCCCCTTAAGAGCATTACTATACTCTATTAAATTCTTAGTGTACATCACCAGGAAAATGTTTGTCGAAATATTATATTGTAACCCATGAAAATAATATGATTATAATTTAGGATAAATTATGATAGTATGCATCCTTTGCCAGAACAGCTGTTTTCATAGACTTTTTTAAAAAAAATATATATATATATATTCCAATAGATTACAATAAATAGTGGTAGTATAATGATGGATAATGAAAATTTTAATTTGTTTAACAATATATCGCGAATAGAAAACAACATATTATTAGCAATACACAATAACCCTTGCCTTCTAAGTTAGACTGGACAAATTATACAGTGTTGTTTATAAATGTATCATTTGAGAAATTCATAGATATTGTGTGACTATCTCCATGTTAGATTTTGACAGGCCTGGCATGTGTATACGAAAAATGCATCATATTTTACCTAAATAAATACTACCGATTATGTATATATGAGAATGAGTTGTAAAAAATAGATCATGCCTTGATTCTAGCGGTAGTATAAATAATTTGTGAAATCTATAAAGCCATGTCATCACAAATGAATTCAACTTTATTATATGACAGTCATGGAAACATACAAACATAACATGATAAATGATAGGGAAAATATATCCTTAACTATCTCGGTGATAATAACCTTATACTCTATTATGGCACAATAACATCAATGTTGACGACGAAAAATATAAATTTGAGGTTAGCTATGCTCGGCGACATTGTCTTTGTTTTAATCTGAATCCCCTATCTTTTAAAATCGCCATTATGGGACTACTTCTACAGTATTAAAAGAAGTCATTATAATCTCACTTAACTTTAAGGTACCTCCCTTAGGTCACTTAAAGTTAAGTGGATATTTCTCACTTAAACTGTCCTTTGAATACCACTTAAAGACTAACTCTTAAAAGTTAAGGCAGCTTAACTTTAATGGAAAATTTGATACTTAACAGTGCCTTTGAATACCACTTGCCCTTAACTAACAGGAAGTTGCGTATATTTAAGTGAAAGCTAGTAGTTAAGTGACTATCTTAGACTTAAGATATCCTTTGAATACGGACCCAGATCTTTTTCAGATTTGGCGTGAAGCATTAAGTTTATGAGAGATCTAATTGAGTTTACAGAGATATTGCCCTTTCATGACAACTTGAACGTGAGAGATGATACTGTTTTTATTGAAATTATTTCACATTTGGCGTGTAGCATTCAGCGATATGTGACATTCTGATCTAAAGTCAGTCTGTAAATGCAATGGGGGATACAGTTTTTAACAGATTTATTTTCTGTGTGCGTATCTTGCATGGTAACTGCTTGTTACAAAAGATCTTGTAATCTAGAAGTTTATGAATAGTATTTTAGAGCAATATGTAAGTTTGTGAATAGTATCCAAGGGCAATTTAAAAAGTATTATATAGAAAAACAAACATTTACTGCTGTGGGCATATACTTGTAACTCCGGTTTGAAATGATTTTGGTATTATGTTCAGTGAAAAAGAAATGGTTAAATAATAATAATGTCCCCCTTAATATGCCCCTTGAATTCATACTTGTTAATTATTTCCTTATTCAGATTTGATTTTCTTCCATTTTTCATGTGTTTAGATTTTTTGAGTTTCTTCAATTTTAACATTTTCTTGTTAAGTGTTCTAGTTTGTAAAATATATTATTATTATTACACTTGTGTCATTCCAGTTTACAAAATCCATTTTTTCGATAGATGAGTTATTACATTTCATCCAAAAAAAGACTTTTGACATTAGAAACAATTATTTCTTACTTCACAGCAACCCTGCCTGATTAATTAATTGTCAGATTTGGGCCCTACCATGGTATAATGTGAACAAAACCCTCAAGTTGGATAACAGTAGTGGAATTGTCCCATATTTTAGTCAGAAACATGTGATATTCAACAAAACATATCTTATTTTCCTGATAATGCAAAAAGGGAGTTGATAAGCACATGTGCATGTAAAATCCCTTTGATCTCACCTTTTCAAAAAAACTATATCACCCCTTGTCATATGTTTGTCACAGAAACTACAGTGATTCTAGAGAAAGGCAAGTAAAATATTTTGGCCGAATGGAGTCGATATGGGTGAAAATAAAAGAGAAAGGCGGGTAGTATATATACATATATATATACATAGGTATACATAAATAAACATAAATAAATAAAAAATACGTCCAGGTAAAAAATTCTCTACTTTATATATATGTGAATATTATTTCAATGTTCACAGTGTCAACAGCATATGTAAGCATTTCAAAATACGTATTTTACTTTTACAATTTCCATTGCTTCACAATGAATACCAATGTCACTGTGTCCAAAAAAAAAATACAATACAATAGTTTTTTTGGACATCACACCTCTCCATTTTGCATTATAAACAGTACTGGAATCTATGATGAACCTCATTTGCATATGGAAGAGTCGGAACAAGGACTTAGATTAATGAATTACGCCATCAATCCTATTTACAGACCTTGAAATGAAATGGGATTTAACATCCTACTGTTCTGGGAAATTTACCCAGACATCGGCACTATAGTCTACTCTTGTATCAAATTCCAACTGCCAATGGATCTTTTACATGCAGCCCAATGTCATACTTTTGGTTTTGACCCCTCTGACTTTGTACCGTTGATTACAGATCAAACATCCAAATGTGTTGTTATTGATGTGTTCCCATTTGAATATTGTTCACAGTAAGAAGAAAAAGATCATTTTGTTATATGAAAAACTGAGTGATGCGTTTTGTATGGCCCTCAGTATATTTGAATTGATGACATGATCAGTTTGCTCCATGAACTTTAAAATAATCTTATCAACGTTATTCTTTCGTAAATATTGAATGAATGAAAATGGTTTTGGACCGAGTTTTTTCCCCTGAATTCGGCAGTCTGGCTTATGATTACTTATGAATATAGATATGAACATAACAGGCTTTAGGCCCAATAATGAGGCTCAACTTACTGTTGTTTATAAGTGATTTTACATGTGCTTGTGATGATATGTATGATACCTAGATTCTTCTTCTTAATGCCAATAAACAAAAATTTCCTTGAACAGAGGGTTTTTTTTTCTAAGTTATTGTTTTCTTTGTTTCAATAGGGATCCAAACTTCTGCAAACCGATTACCTTTTGATAAATGTGTAAATTGCCAGGTAGAACTAGTAAAACAATTATATGCCTCATATTGTCACAATAATGTACATAATTTCTCCAAATATGTTTTTGTCAAGAGTTTTTTTAGTATTTCTTTTTTATATTAGAATTGAATGAATTTTATGGTTTAAATAAGTGTTGCTATATTTATGTCAATGAAATCAGTTAGCATTGTGCATATATTATTATTTTAATGTAAAATGAAAGACACTGCTATAAATTTGATATTTTTGTCAACCATGTGTATTAATTTCAAAGCTGGTAATAAATTGGGCGATTGCATTGATTTTAAAAAGAAACGTATATTATGATTCTGAAATTTTCTCCAACACAAAATCCTGTACAAGAATGTGTAGACTATCTAAAAGTATTTATTCCAGGGTGCGTTTCCAGGAACACGGGGTAAAAGACTTACTAAATAAATATGTCTTGATCAACCCTGTCCGCCTGTCTACAATTTGTGGAGTGTGGACTCTCTACAGATCATAGTTCTTATTTGATTTGGACGAGACTTGAAATATAAGTTATCTATAGTAGTTAGGGCGCCTGTATACGGACGCACGTGCGCGCATGCGCGTGCGTGCATGTGCGTGCACGTGACCTTGCACTGGATGACCCCTGGCACGTGCGTGACCCCTGGCGTGACCTTGCACGTGCGTGACCCCTTGCGTGACCCCTGGTACGTGCGTGACCTAAATGACCCCTTGCACGTGCGTGACCTTGGGATTGCACGTACGGAGAGAGGGGCGCGCGCGCGGGAAGAGAGAGAGAGAGAGAGAGAAGAAGAAGAAGAAGAAGAAGAAGAAGAAGAAGAAGAAGAAGAAGAAAGGGGAAGAAGAGGGAAGAAGGGGAAACAACTCTTTTCCATTGATTAAGTTGGCCCTGACAAGGGCCGTTTGTCCACACAATGTGTGGGTTAGCAGGAGCACTTTGGCTGCTCCCACCGATTCGGTCTCTTCGAGCATTTGACAAGATGCTTGTGTCGGCTATGGTCGGTGTTGGACACATCTACCCCACACCAGAAGCAGACCAAGTAATCGGCATCGGGCCGATTACCCTTAAACATGGGGTGATACCCTCCACAAGTCTGACAAAACCTTTTGTCTTTTCGATCCATTTCGAATGTGACTTCTTTGGGCTTCGACACTCCTATTTATGGCTCGAGTCGGGACGAGTCTAAGGTGTTGGGACGATACCATTTTCCAACCAATCAGAAAAGCATGACGTCACATGACGTCACAAACAACAGACACGTGATATGTTGTCGACATTTTATTGAGCATATTTACAAAGCATTTTATTCAACACAAAATTGAACACAAAGGCATAGAACACAAATTTAATTGAACTTGAATTGAACATATTTACAGAGCAAAAAAGCATCGACATCGTTGTCCCTTCTTCTGGTCTTTTTGCAAGTCGGGAAAATGATCCCTAGCCCATTGTTCGACGAGTATATCGTTCACACGATACACGTGCCCGAACACCGAAAGGGCGTGCGGGGAGGGAACGTGAAACCGATGACACAAATAATACAAATAATAATGGCCGCAGACGACACTCTCGAGTCCCTGAATCCATCGGGGTTGGTAGTGGAGTTGTAGATCTTGGACGAAACGTCGAAAGGCTTCTCCGTAAACATCAGGGGGACACCCGTAGGAATCGAAGAAGGTAATGTGATCTGGTCCTTCGCACACAAACACGGTCCAGTGTCTACCGGGTTGATCTTCGTCGTCCGTGTTGATGACGTAGGCTTTGGGGTACGAGGTCGGGCGCAGTATATCCAGATGATTACGAGCCCACACGCCCCCGAACACGTTAGAGGGGAGGTGTTTTTCTAAAGCCCGTGTCAGTTGTCGATTGGAGAGAGCCTCACCAATCTGTGATGACTTGTCGGTTGGCGTCGATTTCCAAGACATTGTCGTATTCGGCAAACAGAACAAGACTGAGGTGATTGGTCGGGGCCGCACCGAACTTGAGTTCCAAAGACAGGTTACCCGCTGCTTTGGGATGAAAGTAGTTACCGTCGGCTCCGTGGTCGTTGGTCAAATCGAAACAATACAAAGTGTACCCATTGATATAGTCGTTGAAAGGGAGGTCAAGGTCTTCTCGGGTGTTTAAGACGGCCACTCTTTTCATCAAATCCAGGTATGGTGCGATGGCTTGTCGCTGGGGAAAATCGACGTCGTATTCGTCCACAATTTCCCCGTTCTTGGTCAATTTGATGTTCTGCAATTGATTGTGTTCGAATTGGAAGGGATTTCTGTTTTTTCTTCCGTCGTAGGCCGTGTTACGTACCATACCCACGATTAATCTCTTGGGAAGGCTTTCGTTGACAAACAGATTGTCTAGGACGTGACTGGCACGATTGTCGGGAATGACCATATCGCGGACCACCACGCGTTTCAGGGGATACTTGGCGTTGGACGATTGAAGTTGCGCGGCCACCCGTGTGTAGGTACTGGGAGCCAGAGTGACGAACGGGATATCCAGGTAGGCTTTGGTGAACTCGACTTTGTAGTCTTCGGCATCGTTGCCTTCGCCGTACATCAGAAAAAATTTCGGGGATTGCTTTTCCAATTTCAACCGCAAGTCCACACCGTCCAGCAGATACCGATCTTGTAAACACATGTCCAAGTGTAGACGCGACTGCAATTCAAAGGTGCGACTGGCAGCGATGGTTTTCTGGCGTTGTTCCAATCCTTTGTTACTCGGAGCCTGTCGTCCACCGTCTCCGGCGGTGGCGACGGATTTCGTGGAATTGAACTGCCCGGCGGTATCTTTTTCCCACAGGACTTGTTTCGACAGATGGTCGTTCTTGGCTCCCTTACCGAAACTCAGCAAATTCTCCAAGTAAGCCCGGTAGGGATAGGTGGGCAGAGAGGTGGTGACCAAAGTTTCGGCATCTTTTCCCAGGCGTAATTTGACGTCTTTAAACAACGAATGAAACAAGTTGTTAATGGGTGCGACTTGACTATACGCATCCAGGTCATCCCCGTTGTTCTTGGTCACCTTCAGGGCCACGTGCAGTGTCATGTTGGCCAGATCGATGAAATCGGTGGTGGCATTGGAAATATAAAATTCGATGGGTCCGTCGTGGTTCAAGTCGGGCGTCAGTGGATACTTTCTGATTTTCGTCACCTTGTTTATGGCCGTCTGCGTGTCGGGTACACTGAACAAATCCTGCAATTCGTCTCGCGCGCAGGGACAGGAATCATTGCGCATTACCTGCGTAGCCATGGTCGAAGATATCTAGTTTACGTCGCTTGTGAGAGGTGACCTGTGTCTTCTTCTTCCTCTTCGGACGATGTGAAGTGGACGGGGTTCGTGAGGGGTCTTTTATAGGTTCCAGGTGGGCGACCACGTTCTTGAGTGTGTCGGACATCGTGTTTGACACCGCGGGGCGAAGCGTGTCCTGGGCGACTTTCTTCCAGTTCCATTTTTCACGACCACTGACGGCGTCGAGCACGCTTTGCCCCACTTTGGGTAACACTTGGGCCACATTCTTTTTCACGGCAGCTTTACCGGCCGACCACAAGGTCTTCCCGACCGATTTGACGGCATTCAATAACCCCGACCATCGACCGGCACCCTGTTGTCTCAGAATTCCTCCCCTGTACACCACCAGACCATTGCCAGCCCCTCGCTGTCTGAGCACTCCACCTTTGTACACTCGAATCATCATCGGCGGCGAAAATGAAGTTGGGTCACCACCTTACCGTCGAGAAATGGCACGGCTTTCCCCATTCCGTTCCTTATATAGAGACCAATGGAGCTTAGTCGACTGTACTTCAGAGGTAAGTAGTGAATCCTGGCGGGGCGGTGATACAATCGTCGACTGGGAATCACGTCCAACAAGGTAGCCTTCACGTCGCCCACGGTGTGGGGTTCGATAATGTCCGTGTAGATGTAAAACAGATCGTACTGGATTTGAAGATTTGGGGTGTGATGGGCGTAGAAATACCGTAGACTTTGGCCATCGGCGCCGGTCATATCGATTGACTGCAGGGAAACCAACAGTTCGTTTCCAGGCCATCCCAACATGGACACGATGGGTCCACACAGACGAAGTTCGATTTTCGGCAACACGTCAAACCAGAAAAGCGACTGCACGTGATTGATCTTCAGATACACTTTGTCGTTGGTGTTGTCTCTCTTGAAAGACACGAAGGGACCTCTTGATACGGCCCCTTGGCGCATCACCTCTCGAGTTTCGTACTCGGTCTGCTCTTGCTTCTCGTGGTCGGTCATTTCCTTGTTATTGGGATCCAAACGAACGGGTTTATGGGCCAAATGATTGTAGATGGGAGGTAGGTTCCACAAATCATTCAGTCTGGTGTTCAGGACAGTCAGGATATGCCTCAGCGAGTCGTAGTCGTCACTCTTGATGTGCGTTTCCATTTCGATGGATCCCTTGATCTCATCACCCTTTACACCTTTGAAACAATTCGACGGGTCGATTCTGTGGCGGTCCCGGCATATCTTCACTTCGGGTTCGTCGCTCGGGGGCGACCATGGATGAATGCGTAAGCCGATCGTGTTGTCTCGTTGATCGATGTTTTGCCATTGGTCAGGTAACGTGATCATGGACAGGCCCACTTCCCATTCCCGGTGATCGACGAGAAGTGGCGGGTCCAGATGCGTATGATACGTGGAGACTTTGTTGTCGGGATACCACGACATGGAACTGTCACTAGGGAGCGTGAGGTAAAAGGGCCGGTCGTTGTTCATTATGTTTGGTTTTCAAGGTTGGAGAAGGTAACAGGTAACCCAAGGTACTGGAGAGCAAGGCCGTCCACAACGTGGTCTGCGAACCGTCGGGTTTGAAAGCCAGTTGGGACAAAGAAACACCCGCCACGACGTACACTAAAATCACTTGACAGAAAAAGACGATTTCCGCTTGTGGCACACGTTTTCCCAAGAGTGACCAATTGTGGGCACTCGCGGACGTAGACGTGGTTTCGTCTTGCATGTTGACTGATGTCGGCGTCTCTCGCTCCTATTTATACGTTTTGGAGACTGGTCCTGTCGATCCACGAATTAAAACTTGCCGGATAGCCCAACCATTTCACCAATACTTTGTCTTTTTTTCTTTCGAGTACTCTTTCGATGGGAAAGATCTCATCGTCGTTGACTTGGACCGCTTGCAATTCTTCGGGATAGAAGGTGCCCTGTATGGGTTCGCCTCTTTCGTCCAACAGTTTGTAACCGGGACCGACGTTGGGTGCGACGTTGAACGTTTCCAGAGTCCAGTTGGGCCAGTAACCTTTGTCGAAGGCACCATGTTTCGGCAAAGCCAAACGTACGGTCGTACCAATGTCCATTGATTTTTTCTTTTTCGGGGGACGCGGAGGAGGCGTTGTCAACATCCACTCGTGTTCGGGGCGAACGTCTTTGGGCGCCATTCCGATGGTCCGATGTCGTCTAGCATTGTAAGCTCGAACCAGGTCGTCTAGTACGTCAATGTACCGTTGTGTTTGTCGGTGAGTAAAGTATCGCCACATGCGTTCTTTCAGGGTCCGTTGAAATCGTTCGACCACACTGGCTTTGGTTTCGACGTTGTGTGTCACGAAAAAATGAATTTTTTTCTTCTTCAGGTACGCTTGCATTTTTCGATTGAGGAATTCGGTACCTTTGTCCGTTTGAAGTCGCAGGGGTTGTCGACTTTGAAAGATTTGACGAAAGGCATCCACCAAACTGTCCCCCGTCTTGTTTTTGAGGGGCAACACCCAAGCATACTTGGAAAACACGTCGATGACGCACAGCAAATACCGGTATCCCTCATTCTGTTTGGCCAAGGCCGACATGTCGCTCAAATCGGCTTGCCACTGATGATCTATGCCGGCCACCACCGTGGGAGACCGCGAGAATTTCTTTTTCAATGGTTTGTGCAAGGTGTATGCCCTTTGTTGTTTCAACCATGCCTTGACTTTGTCCAAGGACACACCGGTAGCTTTGTGAAGGCCCAGGGCTCCACCGAAAGCGGCCGGGTGGTTCGGGTCGTAATACACTTTCTTCAGCTGTCGTTCCATGTTTTAGCAGGTGTCCCTATGAACAGGCTATTTATAGTTTTTGCAAGGAGAGCCATCTTCTGGTAGGTATACTAGGGGTATCCGTACTGGAGATTTTCTTCTTTCTCGGGCGTCGCGGCGGAGTCCGTGTCGGTGGCGTGGACAACACGTTCCATCGATCTTGATTCCCGATGGCTTCGCGCGGTACGTTCGTGGCCTTCAAACTTTGCATCACGCCAAACCATCCCACGGGAGCCTGGGTATTCTTTCGCCGACGAACCAAATCGTTCACAATGTCAATGGCATTGGTGTTGGGTACGGGTACCCCATTCCGAACCAATTCCAAGTTCTCGTTCCACGACCAAGGTGTCTTTTCTTTCATGTGTTTCAACAAAAGGCGAGCTCGATGTTGATAGGGTCGGGGGACCGACTCCAGGATGGGTGCCTCCGAAGTTTCTTCTTTTGGCTCGGGTATGTTTTCATCCAACAAGGGAACAGCCTGTTTTCTTTTCCTTTGCATCGTTTGATAACGATGTAACAACTGTCCGTACCATTGCATTTTATTTTCGTCGGTTAGGGTGGGATCGTTTAGCACGTGTTGCATGTCTTGGTGGACATTTTCGTCTGCCTGCTGCAGTGGATCTCGATCGTACACGGGTTCGACTGGCCTGACTTCGACGGGTTTGACGTCGGGGAGTCCCTCGAAGGGTACCAGTTTCATTTTCTTGGCGAATTTCATCTTTGGGAAAGGACCGAAACAATCGGGTGAAGAAACCCCCTTTCTGTTGCTTCAGAAGTCGCCGACGGGTCTTCCAAGGTGTTTTAGACGTGCCCAAACGTCGTAACAAGGGGGCGTCCTTTTTCAAGCGCTTGACTTCTTTGTCGGTCACAGGAACGTTGCCGCGAATCAGGTTTCCAATACACTCACATACACCGTCGACAATGGGTTGGGTCTGGAGTAAAAGGGGACGGTCTTTCGGTGCAGTGTTCAAGAGGTACCGCAGTGTCTCCATGACTGAGCTCGGGGTCGTTCTCCGGTCCCATTTTTATACCTTTCTGTTCCCTTGGTTATCCACCAAATAGTTTAGATAGCTCGGCAGCCATAGCGTTCGCTCTATCGCGCTGTCTAAGGAAGGGATGTTTACCACCCTTTTGTCCACCCAATAGATTAGATACCAAGGGGACCAAAGCCGGGAGGGCCATGGCCAACAATGCCCCGATGGCACCACCCTGTTGATCGACAAGTCGCCGTTTGACGTCGGGTGGAACATTACTCAGTTTGCGAAGCAACGCTCGATGTTTGTTCAATTCTTCGGTACTCTGTCCCCTTCCGCGCTGTGCGGTCCGTCGAACGAATTGATTTCGTTTCTTGTTTCTTTCCTCTTGCAGCCTTTCCTTCCATCGCAGCAAGATACGAATCAACACACCCCCAAAAAATCCACGTCCCCCAGGTTTCATGATCAGGGAGAGTTTTTCGGTCGTCGGCATGTTTCTCTCCGTCAGTTGGGTCAACACTTGTCGATTTCGTTCCACCCATTTCTTGTGCTGAGCGTGCAGTGGCTGAATGTTACCCTTCAGCAAATGGTTGGCCGCCAACTTGAACCACTGCAACAATCCAATACGTGCCCGGCCCGTATTCTTGACCAACTGCCCATAAGCCATATCGGGAGTCAGATGTTGTAACTTGCGAATGAAGGACTCATAGAACTCTTCTTTTCTCTTCGTGGTCTGCGAAAGATCGGGGAGAGAGACCGAGCAGGGGAGGGTGATGACGTGAGGCGTGGAGGTGTAACCGGTAAGGTGAGACGTGGTGGTGTGGCCGGTAAAGGAGACATGGGACTCGTGGGTGGTGTCAACGAGGGAGGTGACCACTGTGTTCTGGGGGCCCTCATTCTCGGGCGAGTCTGACTTCGTACCGTGGGATCACGAAGGTCCGGTGCCAACGTCGGGAACGTCGCCCTGGGAAGGGTGGGAGATGGGTGTTTCCTCTGCGTATTCTTCGTACGAGCCATCGTGACAAACAAGAGTCAATTCGAGGTACAGGTCCCCTTTTATACTTTTTGGACGTAGACGATGGGTGGTTCCTCTTGGGGTAAAATGTTGGATCTCAGTCGCAAAGCTTCGGGTGTGTCGGGCTTCAAATCAACGAGTAAGTAACTGCGAGGGGTACTCGTCGCATCTTCATAAGCTTCTTGCATATACTTGGAACGGGAAGGGTACATCTGACGGGCCAACACACCAATTTGCGAGGCGTCACGGGGATTTTTGAACAAGACCAGGTAATGCGCATTCAGACTGATGGTACGCTGTTGCTTGTCAAACAAGTTTTGCACAATGTAAATGACACTCGTGTCGTGGTGATGACTCTTTTTCGTGAACCACTTTTGCAATATCTCCGTGTCTTCTCCCATCAAATCGTCCACGACTAAGACTTGTGGACCTTTGACTTGACCCATCACGTCGTCAATATCCGTCAAACCTTTGACATAAGTGTAGGGAAAGCGATCGTAACTCTCTTGCCATTCGCCATAAGCCCACACGATGCGTTGGGGAGGGACGTCGAACAGGGACGCTTGAAGAAACTTCTGCACAAAGACCGTTTTCCCAACACCCGTTGGACCACTGACTAACATGGTAAAGGGATGTTTGAACGTCACATCCATCTTGCACTGTTTTCCCCCATTCCCTTTTCCCCTGCCTTTTATACCTTCGCGCCAGAACAACAGACATGGAGTGAAATTAGAACACAATTTATTTTACAAAAAATACAAAAAGAACTTTCAATGCAACAAACATATCATACAAAGGAAAAGAACATTCAATAGAACATATCATACAAAGGAAAAGAAAAAACTGTTAGTTATCGCGTTCTCTCTTCAGGATCTCTTGTCTCACCCAGGGTACATTTCTCAGGACGCGAGGAATCCAATACACATGTCCCAAAAGCTTCTGCATCGTGTCGTGTGGGTGCCAGTCTTCCACTTCAGCAAACGTGACGACGACGGGTATCCATTCACTCATATCGAAACAAGGGGGATACGACAAGACTTCGGTCATATCTCTCGGACCCGCATATTGGATGAGTGCTCGGGAAAAACTTTCTGCTTCCTTCTCTGCCAACAAGAGGACAGCCGGCTTCGGGATTTCACCGTTCGAAGTTTCACCGTTTTCACTGGTAGTCGGGAGAATAGTGGTTGGAATAGAAAGCTTCGTCGGCTGTTTTCTTTTTTTCTTTGTATCGTCTGTAGAGCTCGAACGCTTCTCCGCACCAGTACCAGTATCGCTGACTGCGGGTGTTGTCTCTGGGCATGTCGATGTTGTTGTCGAACATGCGACTGGCAACGGCTTCAAAGTTGTTTTCTGTTTGGATTTCTTCTTGGCACTCGAGCAGGCCGTGTCCGAGCTGTCCACAGTTGAGGCACTTGTGATTTTCGTCGGTGGGTCTCTTGATTCCGTAACACTTTCTTTTGACAGTTTCTTTTCTTTCTTCATCACTCTTCGCTTTTTGGGCTTCTGTTCGTTTTCCACACTGGGGTGCCCAGTGTCCTGGTTCTCCGCAGAGGTAACAACTTCCATAGGAACCATAGGCTGGTCTGTCTTGTCTTGGTTTTCGTTGCTGCTGTTGGGAACGAGTAGGGCAGTCTCTATACCAGTGTCCGACATTGTTACAGGAGAAACAAGCTTGACTAGCCATCGAGAGCAGAATGAAATTTCAGTCTGACACTTCGCTTCTTATAGTCTTGGTCGTGACGTCACTCGCTTTTGATTGGTTCTTTCTTTTCCTTCGTTTTGATTGGTTCGTTGTTTAGTCTATGATTTCCAGGCTTTCCACGTACTTTTTCACTTCGTCCCAATCGATCAAGGCTTCACTCACGTGACAGGCTTCCAACAACGTCATCAGGTCGGCTCGATTACCGTGTTTTTGTCGCCAATGGTTGAACACGGTGAAGATTTGCATGCGCGCGTTGTTGGGATGACTCATCTTGGCTTGACTGATTCGCGCTTCTCTGATCCCCAGATGTCTGCCAATACATTCCCAGCCTTCTCCCATGTTGCCGGACATGACATTGATATCCATTTGATCCAGAGACCATCGTTTCTTTTTCTTCGGCAAGCCGTCCATCCACTGGCGTATGGGGTCTTCTTTCTGTTCGACAAACTCGTCTTTGCGTTTGATCAACACCGTCTTAAAGCCCGGTACCGCCGTCCAGAACTTTTTCAAGGCTTTCTCGACGTCTTCTCGCCATCGTTGTTCGTCCTCCCACGTCTTGACTTGATCTCGTGGATCGTCCATCATACTGCCTAGCACGTTATCGATGTCTTGCAGTTTCGGCTCGTCCACCCAAAGGTAGTGATTGTAATCGTCCACGGGATGCGAGGGTTGACCCGTTATGGAAGAAACGCCTAGTCCCAGACAAGAGTGGTATCTCTGACTGGGATGTTCGTACTTGCAGCCGATACACTCTTCATGTTGCCTTTCTTCTATAATGGGCAGGAAACATTTCAACACTCGAAAGTTGAGCCATCGTTGTCTAAGTTTCTCGATCATATCCGTATTTTCTGCCGGTTCGTCATCTTTTTTGTTTGTTCGCCATCGTCCTGAGACCCGCAAGTCAGTATCCATAGGGGTAAGTGTTGCTCGGTTGGCCATCGTCATTGAATTGAACAAACCGCTTGTCATACACGATTTTATATCGTTTGTTCTCGGGGCGTGTCCAAAGACGGCGGTCACGTGATCTGGTAATCTTGAACGGATTGGCTATGACCAGAGGTTCGTTTTGATTGACATGCCGTACATTCTCCTTCATGATGGCGTAATTCAGCTGCTGGGAGGCACGGTAATTCAAGGTGAATCCCCGGACTTTACACACAGTTTTACCATCGCTCTGGCGGTACGCGTAATTCTTTGGCCCTCCGCTAACAAATTCTCGAATGGTGACATCTTCGGGCAACTCGTTCTTCCACTGACCCAAACTCGAACCTTCCGGGGGATTCCATGACGTGGCGTGGTATTGATAGATGACGCTATCGGTGTCAAAATAGCAAACGCGCTCTCCCAACTTTTCCAAGACGGAATAGAGTTTCAAACGAGCTTGAGCCGTGACAAAGGCGGCGATAACCACGTTGGTGATGGGACAGGGTGCCACGTGTTCTTCTTTTTTCAGCGTTTCCATCAAGACCATATTATCGTTCACTAACTGCACATCTCGTACGGTCTGGGTCACGTCCAACATTTTTTCAAAATAGACGCTGGGCTCCGTGATGTATTCTGTTTTGGGAAAGTTGTCTCTCTGTCCGAATTTACCCCATGCTGTGTTCAATTGTAACTTGCTAAACGCCCGCATCCCTTTGTTGGGTTTTATCGACTCGGGATCCAGACGAATACCTTCGGTGTCGTACACGTCCTTGACGAAGCGGGTCTTGTCTTCTTCGGTGTGGCAGGTGTCGGGATAACCACTGCTTTCCATCTTCTTCTTGAGGTAGTGATTAATGTACCCCGTAAACAGACCGCCCGTTTTGGCCTCGGGATCGTAAGTGCTGAATTCTTTCCAGTGCCAGACTTCGTAGACTTTTAGTACTTGGTATCCTAGGGTCACCGCTTTCTTGAGTTCCAGGGTGACAAACGTACCCACCCAGGCTCGCTGTTCGTCGGTGTGCTCACACGGTTGGTATTCGGCAATCTCCCCTTGTTGCATGTGTTCGTCGACGCAGCTTCGACACAGGGCAAACACCAATTTCTGTTTGCGCCGAAACGGGAGCACTGGATGGAACAGGCCACGGGGTGGCAAGACGGAACACTGGATCAACCCTTCGTACTGCTGCCACTGGTCTTGATCGGGCTGTGTGACGATCGTGGGTTCCTTGATGGGAAAGGTACCGTACTTGCAGATGTACGGGTACAGGGACACCACGTCGATGTAGCGCATGTCTTCCACCGACTCGTTCCCCAACAGTTGAATGGCATTGGTTCTTCCGCCGAAGAAAGCGTTGCGGGGCATCAGAGGTTCGGGAGCGGGCCATTGCTGATCTTCCAAGCCTTGTAAAAATTCGTCCATCTCGGGATCATGGCGTCGTTCTTCCTCCATCTCACACTCCCACATGACGCGGATGGTCTTCATACCGTACTGGTCCTGGAGTCGACGGTGGCGTTCTTGGGTCTTCTGGTACAAGTCCCTCATACTGCGAGATGGATCGTAGGGATGTTTATGCTGAAGGTCTTGGACGGGACCCGGATAACATTTGGGACAACCGTGAAAGGCACACCCGTGAAACTCGTACACCGTACCCGTGGTCTTGTCCATGCCATCTAAACTATAAGGGCCAACTCGGCATTCACTACCGTTGCGGGCGTGTCGAATGTTGGGTAGTGGGGTCTGGTTTCGGAATGCAGCCATGGTCTGTTGATGTTGTTCCCATTCCAACCATCGAAGGGCTTTGTTGGACTGTTGTCGAGGCTGGAAGCGGTGCCAGTCCTTACCAGGTTTTGGCTCTTGCATCAGGGCTCGAGGAATGACGACGAGGGTGTCTTTCTTGAGGTAGTGCGTGCGTAACACGCGACTGCAGGCAGAGGCCAGGGTCAAGCTTTTTTCGAAGGGATCGATTCCCGTGTCCATGAGGAATATCTCGCGAAACACGCCACAGCATCGGCGGAGGACATCGACGTCACTTTTACAGTAGGCGAGAATTTCCTGGCGAAAATCAAAGACGTCGTGACTGTGTTGTTGGTACCACTCGTGAAATTTTTCTCGTTCAGTCACACTCATGCCATCCGGATCGTAATCGGTGTCGGGAGGATAGGCGCCCACGTAATCTTCGTTCTCCGGTTTGTTGAAGTGGTGAGGGAAGTAACCTTTCTTGAGTTCTTGCAGGCCAAAGGTCTTGGGCATGTCCCGTAAAGCCATCGGTAGAAAGTTGAGGGAATCGATGAATTTTACCGTACCGACAGTGATCGTCATCGCTTTACCACCATTCATAATCACTTCGGGTTGCGCCACGGAATGTTTGTGCAGCGTCTGTAAAATCAGCAGTCCGTCGTAACCTTTAAAGTTATGAGCCACGGCAATCACGGGACTCGATTCGTGACTGTCATGTTTCCGACCATTTACCACCGTACCGTGAGCAGCGAGTTGTAGAAACCATTTTCCCACATCGTCCAGCGTGTCTGGGCCTTTAAACACAATTTCCCGTTGGTGATTCCAGTACATGTCGCAGTGCTCGCAGGGATCTTGATTGTCGATACAAAAGTGGCAGCAGGTTTGCAGGACACATAGGTTGGGAATGTGCTCACCGGTATCTTGCTGGCATTCAAAGTCAAAAAAGACGAAACGGGTTAATGTTGATTTCTGTAGTTTATCGATTTGTATCTTTCGGTCTTTATTCATGTCGATGGGTGATTTCAGTGGTTGAATGTAACAAAACTGTTTCTCGGCCGTGTGCCACTCTCGGCAGATGGAACACTCGTATTCTCCGCATCGGTGTTCTTCCAAATTACGCTTGGCTTTGATGACATCCCACTCTTTTTGACATTTCTCACATTTCTTCCATCGATAACACACACTGCACTTGGCTCTGGAACGGGTGGCGAGATGGTTGTCGAAACACTGACGGCTCACAAACACACGATGACATCGGTAACACGTCTTTGTGTTGGGATCAGGTGGACAGGGTGGACCCACTGTCTTACATCCTTGACACATGACGTGACATGAATGTTTCTCTGCATGATCGTATCCTACCTGACAGGTCTCGCAAAAATACGAGTTCTCCACAAAGGCGGGCATGGAGGTAATGACGTCATAATGTCTGTCGTGTAAATACAGGTTGAGATGTTTTGGTGTGCCTGTGACGTGTTTTGTTCCCCGATAGATCGCCTTTCCAAAGATGGCTCGAGAGAAAACGTTGAGCTGATAACCTTGCTCTCCCAAATACTTGGCGTACAATTCCCAGGTTTCCACGCCCGTGCAGGCTTGCCTGGCTCCACCGACAGCATCGATGAGTGCTTCCGTTTTCTTCGTCTGCCACGAGTGGGGTCCTGCCCTCCTCTGTAGTCTGGTCTTCTCTCTTTCCCATTCAGGCGTGTCTTGTTTTCTTCTTTGATTGGCATTTAGTAATTGAACATATTATTTCGAACCGAATCACTGTGTGTGGAGATAGATTTTCTGGAAGATTGGTCCCACGTTCCAGCCAACGATGTACCACAACAACTACACAACACTTTTGAGGCCATCATCGAGGAAATTCGCCGAACCTTGGACGCCAGAGAAAGTGACTATGTTAGAATCGCCATCAGTCACCCAGGACTCAAAACACCTATTTGGTTACCTTTCCGTGAACATCGTTTGTTAAAGGCCGAAGACGTTTTGCAAAAAGTGGCTGCCGTGTTACAGAGTAACGAAGAATTTAGATTAGATCAACGCATGTCCATGAGTATCTGTCACGTGTCCCCTCCCGATGGCAGAGGTAACGGAACAAACACGAAGAAAAGACACAGTGCTAATTTCGAAGAATATTTAAAGAAAAAGCGATGTCTGGTCACCATAAAGAATGCCGACGAACTTTGTTTTCAGCGAGCTATTGTCGTCGCCCGTCATTATGCCAACAAACAAGACACGCAAGGTACAATTTTATGGATACACAATTACTGAGTTTGATACTAAGCGACGTTTCGACGAGGATACTCTCGTCTTTATCAAGCAAATGATACACAAATGTGAATAGTAGGGAAATATATACAGAATATGCAACAAAGATAAGAATAAATACAATTAAAGTTTAACACCTTTGATTAGGGGCCATTAAGGACTAATCCCACACAACGGAAAGCTCTTACAGGGATTAAAAGAAGGCGATTGCTATTATTTATAAAAAGATCAGTGTATTAACACTATTAATGGAAAACCAATTAACCTGAGCTATAGATAAACAATAATATATAGAGAAGTCTGTACGCATAAGTGAACAAGAGTGATCGCTGATGCATGTGTAAAGAAAAAATAAAATAATAAATTAAAATTCAGAAATAAAAAATATAAAATATATTAATTGAATCTCCAAAAATCATGATAGATGTTCATATATATTGATTCAATAAACTGAAAATCGAGGATTGTGTATTATATCTCTAGACTGTAAGAACTGGTTACTCCAACATCTGAACAGTCGACAAACGAGGATAAAATTCACGATGGAAACAGAAACGGATGACAGTCTCACATTTCTTGATGTCTTAGTGACTAAATCTGACAACAAATTCTCCACTGCTGTTTATAGGAAACCAACTCACACTGATCAATATATTCACTATAATTCAAATCATTCACATCAAATTAAGAAATCCATCATCACCACTCTAACCAGACGCGCCAACAATATTTGTGATGAAGGAAGTTTACCCGCGGAATTAGAGCATTTAAGGAACGTCTTCGTAAACAACAACAATTACCCCACCCAACTAGTCAATGACGTCATCGACACCACCATAGAGAACCAACACATGCCAAGAACGCCAAACACTGACCACTCCGGAATCAGAATAACCATCCCGTTCCACGGCAAAATCTCTTACCAGATCAGAAGGTTGATGAAACAAGAAGTGGGCATAGACGTGACCTTCTCTAGCGGCAGAACCATACAGAATTTACTGCAAGCCAATGGTAGATCAACACAGACCAACCCCCCACAGCCCAAAGGATGCATTTATGAAATAACATGCTCGTGCAAGCAAAAATATGTTGGGGAAACGAAACGTCCACTTGATGTACGAATAAAAGAGCACAAGTCACTAGCTTCCACCAATCCCTCAGCAGTAGCAGAGCATATTATTAACAACAGTGATCATACAATCTTGTGGGACCAAACCAGAACCCTTGCAGTACATCATCACCAGAAGAAAACCAGGAAACTTCTTGAGGCCATCAATATAAAGCGCATCAAGCCCAAGTTAAACCGGGATGTCGGACTATTTATACCAAGGGCTTATGACCAACTTATAAATTAATTCCAATACTTTATTTCTGTTTCAGGACTTATCCGGTTTTCACAGTCTAATTACACATCGTACATATCTTAATTTTCAGCACTTATCCATTTTACAGTCGGGGGATATTTTTCACAATTTTTGGTTTCAGTTTATTGAAAGAATATATGTTTTGTTTCCCCCATCCAAATTAAGTCTAATAATAGGTTTCTTTCATGATTTTCAGCTTACAGAATTAACACAATTCAGTGATTATCCAGTTTTACAGTCTAATTATATACTTTACACACCTTTATTTGCAGTGCTTATGCGTTTTACAGCCATAATATAAATATATTTCACATGATTGACCTTTAATACATGGAAATAATATATTTACGGTTTCTTTCTTCCAGATTTATACTCTGATAATAAGTTCTATCCCCCAGGACTTCCAGCTTATTGATTCTCATACTCTTGTTCCTTTTCAGTGGTTATCCAGTTTTTTCACAGTCTAATTATACATTTTATATATGTTTCTTTGCAGTACTTAACCAGTTCTTACAGTCTAGAGATATAATACACAATCCTCGATTTTCAGTTTATTGAATCAATATATATGAACATCTATCATGATTTTTGGAGATTCAATTAATATATTTTATATTTTTTATTTCTGAATTTTAATTTATTATTTTATTTTTTCTTTACACATGCATCAGCGATCACTCTTGTTCACTTATGCGTACAGACTTCTCTATATATTATTGTTTATCTATAGCTCAGGTTAATTGGTTTTCCATTAATAGTGTTAATACACTGATCTTTTTATAAATAATAGCAATCGCCTTCTTTTAATCCCTGTAAGAGCTTTCCGTTGTGTGGGATTAGTCCTTAATGGCCCCTAATCAAAGGTGTTAAACTTTAATTGTATTTATTCTTATCTTTGTTGCATATTCTGTATATATTTCCCTACTATTCACATTTGTGTATCATTTGCTTGATAAAGACGAGAGTATCCTCGTCGAAACGTCGCTTAGTATCAAACTCAGTAATTGTGTATCCATAAAATTGTACCTTGCGTGTCTTGTTTGTTGGCATAATGACGGGCGACGACAATAGCTCGCTGAAAACAAAGTTCGTCGGCATTCTTTATGGTGACCAGACATCGCTTTTTCTTTAAATATTCTTCGAAATTAGCACTGTGTCTTTTCTTCGTGTTTGTTCCGTTACCTCTGCCATCGGGAGGGGACACGTGACAGATACTCATGGACATGCGTTGATCTAATCTAAATTCTTCGTTACTCTGTAACACGGCAGCCACTTTTTGCAAAACGTCTTCGGCCTTTAACAAACGATGTTCACGGAAAGGTAACCAAATAGGTGTTTTGAGTCCTGGGTGACTGATGGCGATTCTAACATAGTCACTTTCTCTGGCGTCCAAGGTTCGGCGAATTTCCTCGATGATGGCCTCAAAAGTGTTGTGTAGTTGTTGTGGTACATCGTTGGCTGGAACGTGGGACCAATCTTCCAGAAAATCTATCTCCACACACAGTGATTCGGTTCGAAATAATCGGCTGTATCGTCTATCCACGGGTCGTAATGTAAAACTCATCTTGCTTTGCTCGCTGATCGCTTATCAATGACTGAAGCTGTCGCCTCCCTTCCTTTTATTCCTGTCACCCATGAATGGACTCGTCCATGACGTCATATCCTTCAAATGGACTCGTCCGTGACGTCATATCCATGCCATTACTCATAGATTGTGCAATACTTAACGTCAGGTTACATGCGGTTGTGTAATACTGGATTTTCCATACGTCTATTTTTAGCAACAAACGTACACACATGCGCTGTATAACGTTACATCGCGTCTATATTTAGCCTCCAACGTACGCATAACGTTGCATCACGTCTATATTTAGCCCACAACATTCAACCTACGATGCATAACGTTATGCTCAGTACTGTGACGTCACTCCATGAATGGACTCGTCCGTGACGTCATATCAAATGGATTCGTCCTTACGGTTTTAAAACGGTACAAGACCCGTCACTCTATCAGTATGAGAATGGCTGCTCCGGTCGTACGCATCGAAGAAAACCGCAGCACGGATACTCTCATGTATCTCAGGGGTCACACGCTTGCCGTGATTACCCCTGACGATATCTTTGTCTTACCTGACGAGGTATTAAAAACACTTCCCAGGAAAAGACCTCCTCCCGAATTAGTGGAGGCCATTAGACGCAACCGACATAAAGTGCGTCGTACCCTCACATTCTAGTGCTCGCATTCGAGTGAGGACAACGGCCCTTTTCAGGGCCAACTTAATCAATGGAAAAGAGTTGTTTCCCCTTCTTCCTCTTCTTCCCCTTTCTTCTTCTTCTTCTTCTTCTTCTTCTTCTTCTTCTTCTCTCTCTCTCTCTTCCCGCGCGCGCGCCCCTCTCTCCGTACGTGCAATCCCAAGGTCACGCACGTGCAAGGGGTCATTTAGGTCACGCACGTGCCAGGGGTCACGCAAGGGGTCACGCACGTGCAAGGTCACGCCAGGGGTCACGCACGTGCAAGGGGTCATCCAGTGCAAGGTCACGTGCACGCACATGCACGCACGCGCATGC
This sequence comes from Patella depressa, assembly GCA_948474765.1. NCBI lineage: Eukaryota > Metazoa > Mollusca > Gastropoda > Patellidae > Patella > Patella depressa. The sequence goes on from OX419716.1 coordinate 51,607,065, forward strand.
GCGCACGTGCGTCCGTATACAGGCGCCCTAACTACTTCTATAAAAGATATTGCTTCCTTTCATGCATGTATTGATTGAAATTTTATGGATTATGGCCTGTGATTGTATGGAAATTCACACTTATAGCTTGTGGACACACTAGAGGTCACAATTTTCATCTGATTTTGATGAAAATTGAAATGCATGGTTATTGTTTATAACCAAGAGATCATGGTTCCTCATTTATGGCAACTGATACGAATTGGATGGTAGCTTCCTGTATTATGGCCCTTGATTATTATCACGGCTACAAATTGCAGCTAGATGTTAGCCAATTTCCATGCGTTTACACGGCTTTAACCCCAGCCAATGAAATGGAGTTTAATAACTTACTGTTCTGCTACTAATCTGGGCTAATGAAGACAGACATCCACCATGCAGTGTGTTATGGGGCATTTTTTGCCCAAGCAGCGGCGCTATGGCCTACTGTTACATCAATTTCCAACTGCCAAGGAATCTTTTACATGCACACCAATGTTAACATGGGTTCCGGTTTTTCATGCCATCCGAAAGACTAGACAGCTGTCCTTCTTAGGCCATCAGTCCTGCATCACTGACAAGGGGAAACTACGCCAAAAAACCTGGATGGACTTTCTCTGTCAATGCAGGGATCGAACATCCGACCTCCGGGCTAACGAGCCAGCAACTTAACCATCATAATACCCCCCACCAAGAATATATAGTTGTTTAATGCATACTGTACATGTATAGTATTCTTTTCTAGGTATTGTTAATGCTGTTAAATAAATTCTGCTCTTCATATAAATGGCTTATTTTACTTCACAAGAACCCAGTCAACGTTTATGGGGATAAACAGTAGAAATTTCTGTCATCACCAGAAGCGATATGGTATCAAATATCCAACTTATATGACTGCTTCCAGTAATTATTAACGACTGTTGATGACAGTTAGCTATACACACTATCACGTTGAAAGAGGTCACAGTGCCACACGACATGATGGATGAAACAAATAAAATGATTATTGCTACTACTTAATAAGTTTATTGAAATGTAAGATATGTTTATCTATGATTTGTAAGACCTTAAACGGACTGACGGAGACCAACGGACGGACGGAGAAGAAAGGACGGACGGAGGGCCAGCCGGAGGGAGACGGTCGTACCGAAACGGAGACGGCCGGAAGGGTACGGAAACAGAGACAGACGGATGGAGACTGACCGACAGAGACGGACGGAGGCGAGCGGACGGAGACCAATGGACGGAGACGGAAGGACGGACGGACGGAGTCGTAGTCGGACGGACCGACGGGGTCGGGCGGACTGACGGAGTTGGACGGGCGGACAGACGAACAGAGTCGGAGACGGAATTGGACAGACAGGCGAATTGAGACAGAGTCGGACGGAGGGACTGACGGAAACAGACTGACGGAGACGGACTGACGGACGGAGACGAAGATTGACGGATGGAGTCGGACAGACGAACGGACAGATTGAGACGGCATCGGACAGACAAATGGAGGCGGGAGTCAGAGTTAGACAGACAGACATAGATACATACAGACAGACAGACCTACCTATTTCAATAGGAGGTCTATCAGCGCCTGCCTGTTCTCCAATACAATAGTTCCCCACTAGGAGGTCTATCGGCATCTGCCTGTTCTCCAATCCAGTTTCTGTGAATAAATATTGTTTAGAAAAAATAAAACTATACATTAAACTTGTACAATCTAAATATGGAGCAATGTTATATGATACTTAATATTCACTATAAACCATACCATCTGTATCAGATAATTAGACTACAAAGTTTAGTCTTTGACAAGTTGATAACAAGATTTCAATTACTAGGAGGTCTACAGTGTATTCTGTTTAATTACATGACCATAAATGTAGATTTTTCACTATTTCTTTCTTATATTCAATTCAAAATGGTGACTACCACTTGCTCTAAATCAAAATTCTGCTTTAACGTTTCTTATACAGTCTTCCAAGGATTCAAATAATATAACTCCGTGTCTGTAAGTAAAATATCAAAAAAAGCCTTGTAGATTTTCACATTTCAAGATGGTGGCACTTCCGGATTGAGCTACAAACTCCATTTTTTGTCTACAAATCAGTAGTCTCGTAGCTAGTAAAGAAAAAAAATCAAGGTGATCTGACCTATATTTCGTCGATTTTTTTTTTAAATTTGACCCTTAATTTATCGAAGGGTAGATAAGTTTTTCAAGTCGCATTGGTAAGATCTACTTTCATACTAAATTTCATGAAAATCGTGCAACTACTAAAGAAGTTGTCAAGTTGGTATAAACTTCCGATTTGAAATCACAGCGACGAATTTTCGAAATTTGAAAATCTGAAACTGCAGATGAAAATGTTTTTTTACAAGGTACTCACAGAAAAAAGAATTAGTAAAATAGGTCATTAAATAACAAAGTTACGACTATGCATTGTTAGTTTTTTCGTTCGTAAAATTCGGTGATTTCGGGTTCGTAAAACGTTTCGAAAATATATTTAAACAACGTTCGCACCCCATTTTTTGTGGGGTAGGTCAAAGTTTCAGAAATATGCTATGGTTAGATTCTGACAAGTCCGATTTGCAGAAAAAACACAAGGAAATATAATAACTAGATCTGCTGAGCAGATATTAAAGCTTTCATATTCACAATCACTTCCTGTCACATGTCTTGAGACATATAAATAATGCGAACAAAAAAAATCATTAAAATCGGTCACAATCTAGTTAATGTGATTTTTCACCCGTAAACAACTTTGTAGACACGAAAATAATTTTCGAAATTGTGACATTTTCTACTACCAAAAATTGGACATTGATCCAAGCAATCTAGAAAAGCATTCCTTTCGTCAAACTATTTTCACTCGTAAACAACTTTGTCGGTACGAAATTCGAATTTTTGAAATATTCGAATACTAAAAATTGACCCGTATCCCGGCAATCCTGAAATGTAGTAATGTCAGAAATAGGAGACGCAATGAACATACTATGGCCTATTGTGTTTGTTTACAAGCCCGTAAATGTCGATTTCTTTTTATTATTTTTCATATTCACTTCAAAATGGCGACAACCAGTTGACCTAGATCAAAATTTTGCTCTGAACTGTTTTTGGACGTTCCTTCAAGGATTCAGAAAATATAACTCCCATGTCTGTAAGTAAAATATCAAAAAAGCCCTGTGGATTTTTCACGTTTCAAGATGGTGGAACTTCCGGTTGGATCAACAAACTTCATATTGTGTGTACGAATCAGTAATTACTTATCTAGTATCGAAATCAGGTCATTCTGACCTACAATTCAACGATTTATTTTTACACTTTGATCCTTAATTTCATAAAGGGGAGATAATATAGAAAACTTTAATTATATTTTTGAAGTCACATCGGTAAGATCTACTTATATACTAAATTTCATGAAAATCGTACAACTATTAAAGAAATTGTCTAATTGGTCTAAACTTCCGGTTCGAAATCACAGCGACGAATTTTCGAAATTGTCTCAAGGTACTCAAAGAAAAAAGATTTAGTAAAATAGGTCAAATAGTCACAAAGTTACAGCATTGTAGGTCAAATGCATTCGTTCGTAAAATTCGGTGATTTCGGATACGTAAAACGTTTTGAAAATATATTTAATCAACAGCCACCGCCCATTTTTTTTGGGGGGGGGGGGTAGGTAAACGTTTCAGAAAGATCCTATGGTTAGATTCTGAGAAATCCGATTTATGGATAAAACACACAAAAAAATTAATAATAATTGAAACTAGATCTGCTAAGCAGATATTAAAGCTTTCATATTCAAGGTCAGTTTCTGTCGCATCTCATGAGTTACATAAAGGATCTTAAAAAGGAAAAAGAAATAATGAAATCAGCCAAAAACTCACCGAGTTATAACGAGAAACAATTCAACAGGTTCAAATTCTATCTTAATTAAAAACAGAGTTGTTATGTTCCAATGTGATCAGTCAAATTGCTTATCACTCCTAAGTCAAAACAAAAAATTCTCAACATCAGACTTAGTCAAGGTAATAACATAATGAATCTATATTTGGAATTTCGTCGCTCTCACTTCATTATAACCAAAGTTATCGTGCCCCAACGTATCAATCAATCAGATTGCTTATCTCTGCTTACAGTACGCAGACAATACTCATCTTCGCACTCCATCATGGCATTGACCCAATGAACGCCTTCGCCAAGATTGAACATTCTGCCCCAATTAGAAGGAGAGTTATTTTGTTTCAAATTCTCAACCAATCAAATTGCTCATCGCTCTGCTTATCCATGGCAGACAATGCTCATTGTCGAACGTATTCAGGGTATTGATGTTATGAAACTATACACTTAGTAGTTGGAATTCGATATTGTTGAATAAGCTCTATACGATGACTAAATGTGCAGATTGTAGCCAGCCACACTGCATGTTTCGCTTAACAATGAAAGGGTGCCCTGTTCAATTTTCGATCCCTTCGTTCTTCTACTCCTGATATTTTGAACTGTTGATCGATTGTTTCATACAAAAGACTACCGATAAGACTCTTTGTAGAAGAAGTTCCCAAAAAATATTTTGTTGACTTTACGAGAAAGACCTCTAAACATGCTCCAAATTGTAAAAAATACGACTTTTTGGATTTTCAATCTCTTTTTTCGGCTACCCCGGATATTTAAAAAAAAAATTATACAATGATTTCACACAAGAGGCTAGCTATTAGACTCTCGATTGACAAGAGTTTCATCGCCCTCCCTTCATTATAACCAAAGTTATCGTGCCCTAAAGAATCAACAAATCAGCTTGCATATCTCTGCTTACCCTAGTCAGAAAATGCTCATCTTTGAACCCACACAAGACAGTAACCTACTGAACGTCTACACCAAGTCAGTGACCGAGTGACCATCTACACCAAGTTTGAACATTCTAGCTCAATTAGAAGGAGAGTTATTGTGTTCCAAATTCTCGGCCCTTCAAATTGCTTCTATTTTTCACTTTCACTTCAAAGTGGCGACCATCACGTGACCGAAATCAAAATTCTGATCCGATAGATTTTTAGGCATTCCTTCAAGGATTCCGAAAATGTAACTCCCATGTCTGTAAGTAAAATATCGCAAAAGCCTTTGTGATTTTTCACGTTTCAAGATGGCGGCACTTTCGGTTCGATCCAAAAACTCCATATTTTGTGTACGAATCAGTAATTACTTGTCTAGTATTTAAAAAAAAATTTAGGTCATTCTGACCTATATTTCTTTGATTTTTTTTAAAGGGGAGATAATTTAGAAAATTTCTAATTATATTTTTGAAGTCACATCGGTAAGATCTACTTATATACTAAATTTCATGAAAATCGTACAACTATTAAAGAAGTTGTAAAATTGGTCTAAACTTCCGGTTCGAAATCACAGCGACGAATTTTCGAAAATCTGAAACTGCAGATTTAAAGTAATTGTCTCAAGGTACTCAAAGAAAAAAGATTTAGTAAAATAGGTCAAATAGTCACAAAGTTACAGCATTGTAGGTCAAATGCATTCGTTCGTAAAATTCGGTGATTTCGGATACGTAAAACGTTTTGAAAATATATTTAATCAACAGCCACCACCCATTTTTTGGGGGGTAGGTAAAAGTTTCAGAAAGATCCTATGGTTAGATTATGAGAAATCCGATTTGTGGATAAAACACACAAAAAAAAATAAATAATAATAATTGAAACTAGATCTGCAAAGCAGATATTAAAGCTTTCATAGTCACAGTCACTTCCTGTCACATGTCATAGATCATGTAAATAATCTCATCAAGAAAAAAAAATCATTAAAATCGGTCAAAATATAGCGAAGTTTTTATGATTTTTCACTCGTAAACAACTTTATCGGCGCGAAAAACATCAAAGACATAATTCGAAAATGTGACATTTTCAAATAACAATATTTCGACCCTGATCCCGGCTATCCAGAAATTTATTTATTTTGGAAATAGGAGACATATTCTCCAAACTACGGCCTATTGCTTTCATTTACGTGCTCGTTAATGTCGATTTTTCACCTTTTCTCATATTCAGTTCGAAATGGTGACCATCACGTGACCGAAATCAAAACTCTGATCCGATAGATTTTTAGGCATTCCTTCAAGGATTCCAAAAATGTAACTCCCATGTCTGTAAGTAAAATATCACAAAAGCCTTAATGATTTCTCACGTTTCAAGATGGCGGCACTTCCGGCTCAAGTCACAAACTCAATATTTGGTGTACGAATCAGTATTTACTTATCTAGTATGTAAATAAAATATCAGGTCATTCTGACCTATATTTCTTCGATTTTTTTTAAAACTTTGATCCTTAATTTCACCAAGGGGAGATAATTTACAAAATTTCCAAGGACATCTTTAAAGTTGCATCGGTAAGATCTACTTACATACTTAATTTCATGAAAATCGTACAACTATTAAATAAGTTGTCAATTTGGTGTCAACTTCCGGTTCGAAATAACAGCGACGAATTTTCGAAAATCTGAAATTGCAGTTAAAAATGATTTTTGTCAAGGTACTCACAGAAAAAAGAATTAGTAAAATAGGTTAAATAGTCACATAGTTACAGGAATGCAGGTCAAATTCATTCGTTCGTAAAATTCGGTGATTTCGAATGCTTAAAACGTTTTGAAAATATATTTAATCAATAATCACCACCCATTTTTGGTGGGGTAGGTAAAAGTCTCAGAAACATCCTATGGTTAGATTCTGAGAAATCCGATTTGCAGGAAACACGTTGACTTTTCGAGAGAGACCTCTAAACATGCTCCAAATTGTAAAAATACGACTTTTTGGATTTTCAATCTCTTTTTTTCGGCTACCCCGGACATTTAAAAAAAAATGATACAATGATTTCACACAACAGGCTTGCTATGAGACTCTCGATTAAAAAGAGTTTCATTGCCCTCCCTTCATTATAACCAAAGTTATCGTGCCCTAAAGAATCAACAAATCAGCATGCTTATCTCTGCTTACCCTAAGCAGAAAATGCTCATCTTTAAACTTAATCAAGACAGTGACCGAGTGACCATCTACACCAAGTTTGAACATTCTAGCTCAATTAGAAGGAGAGTTATTGTGTTCCAAATTCTCAGCCCTTCAAATTGCTTCTATTTTTCACTTTCACTTCAAAATGGTGACCATCACGTGACCGAAATCAAAATTCTGATCCGATAGATTTTTAGGCATTCCTTCGAGGATTCCGAAAATATAACTCCCGTGTCTGTAAGTAAAATATCGCAAAAGCCTTTGTGATTTTTCACGTTTCAAGATGGCGGCACTTCCGGTTCGATCCACAAATTCAATATTTTGTGTATGAATCAGTAATTACTTGTCTAGTATCGAAAAAAAAAATTAGGTCATTCTGACCTACATTTCTTTGATTTTTTTGAAAAATTTGATCGTTAATTTCGTCAAGGGGAGATAATTTAGAAAATTTCTAATTATATTTTTGAAGTCACATCGGTAAGATCTACTTATATACTAAATTTCATGAAAATCGTACAACTATTAAAGAAGTTGTCAAATTGGTCTAAACTTCGGGTTCGAAATCACAGCGACGAATTTCGAAATTCGAAAATTTGAAACTGCAGATGAAAATGATTTTTTTCAAGGTATTCAAAGAAAAAAGAATTAGTAAAATCGGTCAAAAAATAACAATGTTACGACTATGCATTGTCAGTGTTTTCGTTCGTAAAATTCGGTGATTTCGGATTCGTAAAACGTTTTGAAAATATATTTAATCAACAGCCACCACCCATTTTGGGGGGGATAGGTAAAAGTTTCAGAAAGATCCTATGGTTAGATTCTGAGAAATCCGATTTGTGGATAAAACACACAAAAAAAATAAATAACTAGATCTGCTAAGCAGATATTAAAGCTTTCATATTCACGATCAGTTTCTGTCGCATCTCATGAGTTATATAAAGAATCTTAAAAAGGGAAAAGAATTAATAAAATCCGCCAAAAACTCACCGAATTATAACGAGAAACAATGCAACCGGTTCAACTTCTACCTTAATTAAAAACAGAGTTGTTATGTTCCAATGTGATCAGTCAAATTGCTTATTGCTCCTAAGTCTACGCAGAAATTCTCAACATCAAACTTAGTCAAGGTAATGACATAATGAATCTATATTTGGAATTTTGTCACTCTCACTTCATTATAACCAAAGTTATCGTGCCCAAAAGTATCAACCAATCAGATTGCTTATCTCTGCTTACTGTAAGCAGACAATGCTCATCTTCGCACTCCTTCATGGCACTGACCTAACGAACGCCTTCACCAAGATTGAACATTCTGCCCCAATTAGAAGGAGAGATATTTTTTTTTTCAAATTCTCGACCAATCAAATTGCTCATCGCTATGCTTATCCATTGCAGACAATGCTCATTGTCGAACGCATCCAAGGTATTGATGTAATGAAACTATACACTAAGTTTCATCACTCTGACCTAATTAGAACTGAAGTGAAAGTGTCCGAAATCATCAACCAATCAAAATGCTTATCTCTGCCTACCCTAAGCATAAAATGCTCATCTTCGAACTCCATCAAAGCATTGACCTAATAAAGATCTACGCCAAATTTGAACATTCTAGCCGAATAACACTCAGAGTTATTGTGTTTAAATGTCTCGACCAATCAATTTGCGTATCGCTCTGCTTATCCTGATCAGAAAATGCTCATTGTCGAACTTAATCAAGGTAGTGATTTAATGAAACTATACACCAAGTTTCATCACTATCACTTAAACAGAACTAATGTTATTGTGTGTCGAATCATCAACCAATCAAATTGCTCATCTCTGCTTACCCAACGCCGAAAATGCTAATATTCGAACCTCATCAAGACACTGACCTAGTGAATGCATATACCAAGTTTAAACATTGTACCCCAATTAGAAGAAGAGTTATTGTGTTCCAAAGTCACCAAGGTATTGGCCTAATAAAGACCTACACCAAGTCTAGCTGAATTAGAAATAGAATTATTGTGTCCCAAACTAGATTATTTCGGGACTAATTGTTTTAAATAGACACGTTAAGGGTTGTTCATAGTTAAATGAAAGTTTAATTTTAAATAAGACGAGCGTCTACCAATAAAATTAGGATTTAATAATATTAAAATAAAGTTTTAAATCAAGAATAATTAATTATTGGTCTGATGGCAATGCAATGTTTTGATTTGACGGGTGAAATGTACGATGGGTGTCCACACTAAGTGGCTAAGGCGTTGTCCTGCTTGCCAAGAGGTCGGGTGTTCGATCCCTGCATTGGCCAAGAAAGTTCATCTCGATTTTCTGGCGTGCCCGCCCCCACCCCCGTGTACACATTGGAGTGCACGTAAAAGATCCCTTAGCAGTTGGAATTCGATACTGTTGAATAGGCTCTATACGATGACTAAATTTGTAGATTGTAGTCACCCACACATGTTTCGCTTAACAATAAAAGGATACCGTTTTCAATGTTCGATCCTTTTGTTCTTCTACTCCTGACATGTTGGATTGTTGATAAAAGACTACCATTAAGACTCTTTGTAGAAGAAGTTCCCAAAAATATTAAGTTGACTTTACGAGAAAGACCTCTAAACATGCTCCAAATTATAAAAATACGACTTTTTGGAATTTCAATCTCTTTTTTTCGCCTATCCCTGATATTTAAAATAAATGATACAATGATTTCACACAACAGGCTAGCTATTGGACTCTCTATTGACAAAAGTTTCACCGCCCTCCCTTCATTATAACCGAAGTTATCGTGCCCTAAAGAATCAACAAATCAGCATGCCTATCTCTGCTTACCCTAGTCAGGAAATGCTCATCTTTGAACTAAATCATGACATTGACCTAGTGAACGTCTACACCAAGTTTGAACATTCTAGCTTAATTAGAAGGAGAGTTATTGTGTTTCAAAGTCTCGGCCCTTCAAATTGATACTACTTTTCATTTTCAATTCCAAATGGTGACCATCACGTGACCGAAATCAAAATTCTGATCCGACAGATTTTTAGGCATTCCTTCAGGGATTCCGAAAATATAACTCCCGAGTCTGTAAGTAAAATAGCAAAAAAGCCTTTTTGATTTTTCACTTTTAAAGATGGTGGCACTTCCGGTTCGATCCACAAACTCCATATTTTGTGTACGAATCAATAATTGCTTGTCTAGTTTCAAAAAAAATATTTCTTTGATTTTTTTGAAAAATTTGATCCTTAATTTCGTTAAGGGGAGATAATTTAGAAAATATCTAATTATATTTTTGAAGTCACATTGGTAAGATCTACATATATACTAAATTTCATGAAAATCGTACAACTATGAAAGAAGTTGTCAAATTGGTCTAAACTTCCGGTTCGAAATCACAGCGACGAATTTTCGAAATTCGAAAATGTGAAACTGCAGATGAAAATGATTTTTTTCAAGGTATTCAAAGAAAAAAGAATTAGTAAAATAGGTCAAATAATCACAAAGTTACAGCATTGTAGGTCAAATGCATTCCTTCGTAAAATTCGGTGATTTCGGATTCGTAAAACGTTTTGAAAATATATTTAATCAACAGCCACCACCCATTTTTGGGGGGATAGGTAAAAGTTTCAGAACGATCCTATGGTTAGATTCTGAGAAATCCGATTTGTGGACAAAACACAAAAAAAAAAATAACAATAACTAGATCTGCTACTGTCCCATGCAGATATGAAAGCTTTCATATTCACAGTCACTTCCTGTCACATGTCATGGGTCATATGAATAATCCGAACAAGGAAAAAAAATCATTAAAATCGGTCACAATCTAGTATAGTTAATGTGATTTTTCACTCGTAAAGAATTTTGTCAGCACGAAAAACATCAAAGGCAAAAATCGAATTTTTGAAATATTCAAATACCGTATCCCGACTATCCTGAAATGTATTAATGTCAGACATAGGAGACACATTGAACATACTATGCTCTATTGTGTTTGTTTACAAGTCCGTAAATGTCGATTTTTCACTATGTTTCATATTCACTTCAAAATGGTGACTACCAGTTGACCTAAATCAAAATTCTACTTCGAACTTCATCAAGACATTGACCTAGTGAATGCCTATACCAAGTTTGAACATTGTACCCCAATTAGAAGAAGAGTTATTGTGTTCCAGAGTCATCAAGGTATTGGCCTAATAAACACCCACACCAAGTCTAGCTGAATTAGAAAGAGAGTTATTGTGTCCCAAACTAGATCATTTCGGGACTAACATATAGTTCGATTTTATTTCAATATTTCGCTTGCGCGTAGAGGTCTTTGGCAGTGGAAGGAAACCGGGGGAAATGACGAAAACCCACCAAGATGGACAGGCGACCTTAATCCTTGTCAGGTACGACCGGAGATTCGAAATCATCGCTTGCTGAATCGATGACAGGCCTTATGATACAGCGCGCGCGTGCTAGCCATTCAGCCACCAAACTCCCATTTGAAATCAGACACGTGCAATTTGTCATATAAGAAGAATAACAAGTCGCTCACATACAAAATGGTAAATTAATGAGCTTAGGTCAAAAGGTTGAGCTACTATTTTAGAGTATTTAATTGTTTTGTTAAGAGACACGTTAAGGGTTGTTCATAGTTAAATGAAAGTTTAATTTTAAATAAGACGAACGTCTACCAATAAAATGAGGATTTGATAATATTAAAATAAAGTTTCAAATTAAGAATAATTAATTATTGGTCTAATGCAATGAAATGCTTTGATTTGACGGATGAAATGTACGATGGGTGTCCACACTATGTGGCGAAGGCGTTGACCTGCTAGCCAGGAGGTCGGGTGTTCGATCCCTGCATTGGCCGAGAAAGTTCATCTCGATATTCTGGCGTGTCCTCCCACCGGCGTGTACACATTGGAGGGCACGTAAAAGATTCCTTAGCAGTTGGAATTCGATAATGTTGAATAAGCTCTATACGATGACTAAATGTGCAGATTGTAACCACCCACACTGCATGTTTTGCTTAACAATGAAAGGGTGCCGTTTTCAATTTTCGATCCTTTTATTCTTCTACTCCTGATATTTTGGACTGTTGATCGATGGTTTCATATAAAAGACTACCGATAAGACTCTTTGTACAAGAAGTTCCCCAAAAATATTATGTTCACTTTAAGAGAAAAGGACCTTTAAATATGCTCTAAATCGTAAAAATACCACTTTTTGGATTTTCGATCTCTTTTTTCTGCTATCCCTGATATTTGAAAAAAAATGATACAATGATTTCACACAACAGGCTAGCTATTAGACTCTCGATTGACAAGAGTTTCACCACCCTCCCTTCATTATAACCGAAGTTATTGTGCCCTAAAGAATCAACAAATCAGCATGCTTATCTCTGCTTACCCCGGGCAGAAAATGCTCATCTTTACACTCAATCATGACATTGAACTAGTGAACGTCTACCCTAAGTTTAAACATTCTAGCTTAATTAGAAGGAGAGTTATTGTGTTCCAAAAACTCGGCCCTTCAAATTGCTTCTATTTTTCATTTTCAATTCAAAATGGTGACTCCCAGTTGACCTAAATGAAAATTCTACTCCCGACGTTTTTTAGGCCTTCCTCCAAGGATTCAGAAAATATAATTCCCGTGTCTGTAAGTAAAATAGCAAAATGGCGTTTGAGGTTTTTACATTTCAAAATAGTGGCACTTCCGGGTTGAGCTGCAAACTCCATTTTTTGTGTACGAATCAGTGTTCTCGGAACTAGTAACCAAAAAAAAAATTCAAGATGATTTGACCTATATTTCGTCGATTTTTCTGAAAATTTCGATCCTCAATTTCTCCAAGGGGAGATAATTCAGAAAATTTCTGAAGTCATCTTTCGAGTCGCATCATTAAGGTTTACTTACATATTAAATTTCATGAAAATCGTACAACTACTAAAGAAGTTGTCGAGTTGGTCTAAACTTCCGGTTCGATATCACAGCGACGAATTTTCGAAATTCGAAAATCCGAAATTGCAGATTTGAAGTAAATGTCTCAAGGTACTCATAGAAAAAAGAATTAATTAAATAGGTCAAGTAGTCACAAAGTTACAGCATTGTAGGTCAAATGCATTCGTTCGTAAAATTCGGTGATTTCGGATTCGTAAAACGTTTTGAAAATATATTTAATCAAGGTTCGCACCCCATTTATGGGGGGGTAGGTCAGAGTTTCAAAAAGATCCTATGGTTAGATTCTGAGAAATCCGATTTGCAGAAAATACACACAAAAAAAAAAATAATAATAATAACTAGATCTGCTACTGTCCCATGCAGATATGAAAGCTTTCATATTCACAGTCACTTCCTGTCACATGTCATGGGTCGTATGAATAATCCGAACAAGGAAAAAAATCATTAAAATCGGTCACATTCTAGTGAAGTTAATGTGATTTTTCACTCGTAAAGAATTTTGTCAGCACGAAAAACATCAAAGGCAAAAATCGAATTTTTGAAATATTCAAATACCATATCCCGACTATCCTGAAATGTATTAATTTCAGACATAGGAGACGCATTGAACATACTATGCTCTATTGTGTTTGTTTACAAATCCGTAAATGTCGACTTTTCACTATGTTTCATATTCACTTCAAAATGGTGACTACCAGGTGACCTAAATCAAAATTCTACTTCGAACTTCATCAAGACATTGACTTAGTGAATGCCTATACCAAGTTTGAACATTGTACCCCAATTAGAAAAAGAGTTATTGTGTTCCAGAGTCATCAAGGTATTGGCCTAATAAATACCCACATCAAGTCTAGCTGAATTAGAAAGAGAGTTATTGTGTCCCAAACTAGATCTTTCGGGACTAACATATAGTTCGATTTTATTTCAATATTTCGCTTGCGCGTAGAGGTCTTTAGCAGTGGAAGGAAACCGGAGGAAATGAAGAAAACCCACCAAGATGGACAGGCGACCTTACTCCTTGTCAGGTACGACCGGAGATTCGAAAACTCGCTAGCTGACTCAATGACAGGCTTTATGATACAGCGCGCGCGTGCTAACCATTCAGCCACCAAACTCCCCTTTGAAATCGGACACGTGCAATATGTCATATAAGAAGAATAACAAGTCGCTCACATACAAAATCGTAAATTAATGAGCTTGGGTGCAATGAAATGCTTTGATTTGACAGATGAAATGTACGATGGGTGTCCACACTATGTGGCGAAGGCGTTGACCTGCTAGCCAGGGGGTCGGGTGTTCGATCCCTGCATTGGCCGAGAAAGTTCATCTCGATTTTTTGGCGTGTCCTCCCACCGGCGTGTACACATTGGAGTGCACGTAAAAGATTCCTTAGCAGTTGGAATTCGATAATGTTGAATAAGCTCTATACGATGACTAAATGTGCAAATTGTAGCCACCCACACTGCATGTTTTGCTTAACAATGAAAGGGTGCCGTTTTCAATTTTCGATCCTTTTATTCTTCTACTCCTGATATTTTGGACTGTTGATCGATGGTTTCATTTAAAGACTACCGATAAGACTCTTTGTACAAGAAGTTCCCCAAAAATATTATGTTGACTTTAAGAGAAAAGGACCTTTAAAAATGCTCTAAATCGTAAAAATACGACTTTTTGGATTTTCGATCTCTTTTTTCTGCTATCCCTGATATCTAAAAAAAATGATACAATGATTTCACACAACAGGCTAGCTATTAGACTCTCGATTGACAAGAGTTTCACCACCCTCCCTTCATTATAACCGAAGTTATTGTGCCCTAAAGAATCAACAAATCAGCATGCGTATCTCTGCTTACCCTAGGCAGAAAATGCTCATCTTTACACTCAATCATGACATTGACTTAGTGAACGTCTACCCCAAGTTTAAACATTCTAGCTTAATTAGAAGGAGAGTTATTGTGTTCCAAAAACTCGGCCCTTCAAATTGCTTCCATTTTTCATTTTCAATTCAAAATGGTAACTCCCAGTTGACCTAAATGAAAATTCTACTCCCGACGTTTTTTAGGCCTTCCTCCAAGGATTCAGAAAATATAATTCCCGTGTCTGTAAGTAAAATAGCAAAATGGCGTTTGAGGTTTTTACATTTCAAGATGGTGGCACTTCCGGGTTGAGCTACAAACTCCATTTTTTGTGTACGAATCAGTTGTCTCGCAGCTAGTAACCAAAAAAAAATCAAGATGATTTGACCTATATTTCGTCGATTTTTTTGAAAATTTCGATCCTCAATTTCTCCAAGGGGAGATAATTTAGAAAATTTCTAAAGTCATTTTTCAAGTCGCATCATTAAGGTTTACTTACATATTAAATTTCATGAAAATCGTACAACTACTAAAGAAGTTGTCGAGTTGGTCTAAACTTCCGGTTCGAAATCACAGGGACGAATTTTCGAAATTCGAAAATCCGAAATTGCAGATTTGAAGTAAATATCTCAAGGTACTCATAGAAAAAAGAATTAATTAAATAGGTCAAATAATCACAAAGTTACAGCATTGTAGGTCAAATGCATTCGTTCGTAAATTCGGTGATTTCGGATTCGTAAAACGTTTTGAAAATATATTTAATCAAGGTTCGCACCCCATTTATAGGGGGGTAGGTCAAAGTTTCAGAAAGATCCTATGGTTAGATTCTGAGAAATCCGATTTGCAGAAAATACACAAAAAAAAAATAATAACTAGATCTGCTACTGTCCCATGCAGATATGAAAGCTTTCATATTCATCGTCACGTGTCATCGATTATATCAAGTATCTCAAATAAAAGGATAAGAATAACAAACTATCAAAATTGGTCAAAAACTCGCGAAGTTACAAGTCTAAATATAGTATGAAACATTGAGTAATCTGAAAACTAAAGGGAAATAACTGATACTTGTGTTGCTGTAATCGGGATGAATGAGATAACTTTGAACAAAACTAAAACGTTTTGAATCAGGTTGAACTCAACTATTTGAATATGTACGGTAAATATGTAGATTTAGAAAATTATAAAGACATAATATCAAAATCGGTCAAAAACTCACAAAGTTACAAATTTAAATGTAGTGAGAAACA
The DNA here is from genome assembly GCA_948474765.1 of Patella depressa. Classification (NCBI taxonomy): domain Eukaryota; kingdom Metazoa; phylum Mollusca; class Gastropoda; family Patellidae; genus Patella; species Patella depressa. The sequence goes on from OX419716.1 coordinate 51,623,101, forward strand.
TTGCACCCGGACAAAAAATAATCTTTAAACTAAAGGGAAATAACTGAAACTTGTATAGCTGTAATCGGGCTTCCAAGATATGTTATATAATTATGGTTTCCAATATGTTTGGTTATAAGTAGGAAATCGTGATGACTTCTTAAGCATGTTTTAAACAAAGGGTCATAGACTGCAATATACAAGAATGGCACTCTGCAATAAAAAAAAAACTGGCCAGAGATTTCTATGCAGAAATTAAATAATTGCTAGAACCAGAAAATTATTTATCCACTATAATAAATAAGCAACATAGAGAAAATGAAATGAAATTGAATGGGGTTTAACGTCCTACTGTTCTGCTACTACAATGGGCTAATGAAGACGGGCATACGCCATAAAGTGTGCAATGAGGGAAATTTTACCCGGTCAGCGGCGTTACGGCCTACGAGGTTGGTAAGGCGACCATACTCCTTGTCACGTACAAACAAGAAATCGAAACAAGGCCAGTTGACTCAATGACAGACGTTATGATACAGAGCGCACGTGCTAACCATTCAGCCACGCAACCTCCCTAAAATCGGCAAATTGCTGACCTACAGCGAGAAACATTTCAACCGGGCCAAATTTTCTATTTAACAGTTTAATTTGCACGGTACCTTTAGTTATCAACCGAATATTACAAAACTTTTAAAAATAAGCTCCCCCTGACCAGCTTAATCGTTCGCAATAAACGTTTGCCCCTTAAAATCGACAAATTGCTGAATGTAAAGTGAGAAACATTACAACCGGGCCAAATTTTCTGTTTTATCACTTTAACAGTACCTTTGATTACCAACCGATTATTACAAAACTTTAAAAAGAGAAAGAGAGAAATGCGGCCTAACGTCCATTCGACACAAACTAGGTCATTTCGGAACTAACATATGTTTTTTAATTTTATTTAAAAACTCCCCTTGCGAGTACTGGTCTTTAGCCGTTGGGAGGAAACCGAAGAACACGGAGAAAACCCACGAGGTTGGACATCATACACCATGTCACGTGCAACCTGGAGATCGAAACGACGCCCGTTGACTCAATGACAAAGGTTACGATACAGCGAGCACATGCTAACCATTCAGCCATCCAGCCTCCCTGAATTCGGAAAATTGCTGACTTATAGCAAGAAACATTTCAACCGGGCGAAATTTTCTGTTTTAACAGTTTAATGTGCACGGTACTTTAATTACCAACCGATTATTACAAAACTTTTGAAAAATAAGCTCCAACTGACCAGCTTAATCGTATGCAATAAACGTTTTGCCTGAATTGAAAGTTCTGCACAGAGAAAGTTCATCTCGATTTCCCGGCGTGGTTCCCTTGTCAGTAAGGCAGAACGGAGGGCCTGACAAGCACAGCTGTCTAGTCCTTCGGATGGGACGAAAAACCAAGGTCCCGTGTACACATTGGAGTGCACGTAAAATATCCCTAAGCAGTTGGAATTCGATACTGTTGAAAAAGCTCTATACGATGACTAAATGCGTAGATTGTAGTCACCCACACTTCATGTTTCGCTCAACAATGAAAGGGTGCCGTTTTCAATGTTCGATCCTTTTGTTCTTCTACTCCTGATATGTTGGACTGTTGATCGATGGTTTCATATAAAAGACTACCAATAAGACTCTTTGTAGAAGAAGTTCCCAAAAAATAGTATGTTGACTTTACGAGAAAGACCTCTAAACATGCTCCAAATTGTAAAAATACGACTTTTTGGATTTTCAATCTCTTTTTTTCGGCTATCCCTGATATTTAAAAAAAATGATACAATCATTTCACACAACAGGCTACCCATTTGACTCTCTATTGACAAAAGTTTCACCGCCCTCCCTTCATTATAACCGAAGTTATCGTGCCCTAAAGAATCAACAAATCGGCATGCTTATCTCGGCTTACCCTAAGCAGAAAATGGTCATCTTTGAACTCAATCATAACATTGACCTAGTGAACGTCTACACCAAGTTTGAACATTCTAGCTTAATTAGAAAGAGAGTTATTGTGTTCCGAAGTCCGGGCCTTTCAAATTGCTTCTATTTTTCATTTTCAATTCAAAATTGTGACCATCACATGACCGAATTCAAAATTCTTCTCCCTACGATTTTTGGGCCATCCTTCAAGGATTCAGAAAATATAACTCCCGTGTCTGTAAGTAAGATAGCAAAAAAGCCTTAGGGATTTTTCATGTTTCAAGATGGTGGCATTTCCGGTTTGATCGACAAACTCCATTTTTTGTGTAGGAATCAGTAATTACCTGTCGAGTATCGAAAAAAATTTTCAGGTCATTCTGACCTATATTTCGACGATTTTTTTGAAAACTTTGATCCTTAATTTCACCAAGGGGAGATAATTTAGAAAATTTCTAATTATATTTTTGAAGTCACATCGGTAAGATCTACTTCTATTCTAAATTTCATGAAAATCGTACAACTATTAAAGAAGTTGTCAAATTGGTCTAAACTTCCGGTTCGAAATCACAGCGACGAATTTTCGAAATTCGAAAATGTGAAACTGCAGATGAAAATGATTTTTTTCAAGGTATTCAAAGAAAAAAGAATTAGTAAAATCGGTCAAAAAATAACAAAGTTACGACTATGCATTGTCAGTTTTTTCGTTCGTAAAATTCGGTGATTTCGGATTCGTAAAACGTTTTGAAAATATATTTAAACAACGTTCGCACCCCATTTTTTTTTGGGGGGGGGGGTAGGTCAAAGTTTCAGAAAGATCCCATGGTTAGATTCTGAGAAATCCGATTTGCAGAAAATACACACAAAAAAAAAATAATAACTAGATCTGCTACTGTCCCATGCAGATATGAAAGCTTTCATATTCATCGTCACGTGTCATTGATTGTATCAAGTATCCTAAATAAAAGGATAAGAAGAAAAAATTATTAAAATTGGTCAAAAACTCGCGAAGTTACAAGTCTAAATATAGTATGAAACATTGCACCCAGGCATAACAATAATCTGAAAACTAAAGGGAAATAACTGAAACTTGTATTACTGTAATGAGACGGATGAGAAAATGAAATGAAAATGGCGGGAAAAAAAAATTAAAAATGGCAGGTTGGACAGGCGAGGTTCCTCCTTGTCACGTACAACCGGGCATTCGAAAACACGCTAGTTAACTCAATGACAGGCGCGCGTGCTAACCATTCAGCCACCCAACCCCCCTTTGAAATCAGACACGTGCAATATGTCATATAGGAAGAATAAGATGTCGCTCACAACAAAATGGTAAATTAATGAGTTTAGGTCAAAAGGTTGAGCTACTGTTTTAGAGTACTTAATAGTTTTAAAGAGACACGTTAAGGGTTGTTCATAGTTATATGAAAGTTTAAGTTTAAATAAGACCAATAAAATTAGGATTTAATAATGCCAGACTAATATTTCCAATATGTTTGGTTATAAGTTTGGTTGCAAGATAACATTACTTTCTTTACAATCACAATAACATAGTTGTAAGATAACGGTACTTTGCGCATACCTAGATACAAACCTTAAATATGACGTCTTGTCTTGAATATAGTTTTAAGATAACGGTACTTTATAGTAACCTAGATACAGGTCTCATAATAATATATATTTTAAACACTGCAGTAACATAAAAGTACTTTGTATTTAACTAGAAATATACTCATAATAATATTTAGTTTGAACGATTGGTGGAAGATAACGGTAGTAAAGCTTTTCCAGTTACAGACTTTATAATGATAATATACTGTCTCCTCCCTAGTTGTAAGATAACGGTACTTTCTATTTACCTAGATACATATCTTCATATAATAGTGTTTTGTATATTGCTTTATGGTTACGGTACAATATATTTATCTAGAGTCTGATCTCAGAATAAAAATTATTTTGAACATAATTGTAAGATAACGGTACGTCGGTACTTTATAGTTGCCTTGATCTTCGGAATAATATACGGTATGAACATATAATGTTGCGTGATAACGGCACTTTATGCGTACTTAGATACAAATCTCATAATAAAATGATGTTTTGAACATGTGTAGTTGTAGGATAGCGGTACTTTATACTTACCTAGACTCGGATTTGTTTTGAATATTTACGTAGGATAACGTTTGTCTAGCCTCACTTAGTTATAATCCCCAATAATATATTGCCACGAACATACATGTAGTTGTAAGATAAAATTACCTAAACATAACCCATAGTAAACATACTGTTATTGTAAGGTAACGATACTCTATATTTGCATATATACATATCTCATAATGATATACAATGTTTCGGACAAAATCTTAAGATAACGGTACTTTATACTTACCTAGATGTAGATCTTATAATAATATAACATTTTGAACATACATGAAGTTCTCAGATAATAGTACTCTAGTCCTACCTATTTAAATTATGCATATTAATTGATTGTTTTGAATATAGCTATATGATGGTGGTACTCTGGACTTGCCAATATATATCTCACGAAATGAAATATTGTTTCGAATAATGTTTAACGATAACACACTTGGCACATTAGATATTCTTGAACTATGCTAGCAAAATATGACTTATTTCGCGTCACATACAGTTGTTGTATATTGTGATCGACTATATTAATTTTGATATATCAAATACAACTGTTACATAATAGTATGTTATGAATAGTATTTTAATACTAATGTTTTGTGTTCAAATCTGGATTCTCTTACATTGACTATAGAGTCATACACTTAAATAAAATTTGTACATGCATTCGAAATCTGTTCCATAACAGATCATAATCCAAGAATAATGTCTGTCTGAAACGATGGTGTAGCCATGGGTATCATGGCAAAAACAGTTGTACACCTAAACACTTCCTTGTGTTACTTTGTATATACGTTACACTGTTTCTGTTATAAATGTAAATATGTTATATCAATCTTAAACCCACAATCTGCTAGAGGAAATCTGACATTATTCTTTATTCTACTTCCTTTATTTTATTCCTTTATTTCTTTATATGTTATTATTACAATCTTGTTACGTAGTGGAGATGTCGAGGAAAATCCCGGACCAAATGGCAACATATCTTTCGTGCATCTGAATGTAAGAAGCTTACGTCATAAAGTTGATCTTGTTTCCGCTGAATTCTCCGAAAATTTCGACTTGATCTTGTTAACTGAGACATGGCTTGACAAAAGCATATCATCGGACACCCTTTCTATCCCTCGTTTTAATGCACCAATTCGCAAAGACAGGACTACAGGACAGGGTGGGGGAGTAGCAGTTTATTCTCGCAACAACATTTTAACAAAACGCAGGTCTGATTTAGAAACCGACAATACAGAGGGCATTTGGGTAGAAATTAATATTCATAATAAACATTTTTTAATTGGCACTTTTTATAGGCCCCCAAATTCCACTCTTCAATTAGATAATTCTATCTTCAATTCGTTTTCATTGGCAGCAGCAGACGACATAAACAATATCTTTATATTAGGTGATTTTAACATTGATCTTTTTACAAAAACCAATACTTTTATTCATTCGGCAAATGTTCTTTTCGATTTTAAACAAATTATCAAGGATCCAACCAGATATGGTAATAATGGTAACATTACATTAATTGATCTAATTTTAACAAATTGTTCCGGTTATATTTTTGATTCAGGTTGCTTAGATAATTCATGTAGTGATCACTGCCCTGTGTACTGTCGGTTAAATTTTCATCGTCTGAAATCAATTAGCTTCACACGTACTATATGGAATTATGATAAGACTGACTTTGACCAACTACGACGTGACGCTGGAAGTATTCTATGGGACTCCACTATTGACAAAAATTCTATTGATGTTACATGTGCCGCCTTCACAAACGAGTTAATAAATTTGGCAAGAACACATATCCCAAACAAAATAGCAACTATTAGATCAAAAGACAAACTTTGGATGAACAACACTATTCGGAAAATGAGCAAAAAGAAAAACAAAATTCACCGGAGAGCAGTAAAATCAAACTTGGACCTCGACTGGCAAAAATTTAGAAATATAAGGAATGACTATATAAGCTTGATTAGAAAATGCAAAAAAGAATATTATGAAAAATTAGACCAGAAATTAAATGATAATCAAAATTTTGGCAAAAAAGATTGGTGGCATATAGTCAACTCGTTTGTGAAGGGTCAAAGATCAGAAAAGGGAGATATTCCGCCTCTTGTGAATAATGGGGTTCCATATTTTAATCCGAAGGACAAAGCAAATTGTTTAAACGAATACTTTATTAACCAGTCACAGCTTGACTACACAAATGCACAACTTCCTGACCTCGAACAAAACCCCTTTTCACTTTGTCACCTACAATTAACACCTAAAGAGGTTGAAGACATGATTTCAATTATTGATACTTCAAAAGCTACAGGCCCAGATAACATCAGTGGAAAATTCCTTAAATCCATTTCTTTCGAAATTAGTAAACCTTTGTGTAACATTTTTAATCTGTCACTTGAGCTAAAAACCGTTCCTAATATTTGGAAATCAGCCAACGTAACGGCAATTCATAAAAAAGGCGACCCATCATTATGCGGAAATTACAGACCAGTGTCCTTATTGAGCATTATAATCAAAATTTTCGAAAAATGCATCTACAAACATGTATTTAACTTCTTTAAGGCTCACAATATTATTACTAATTTTCAAAGCGGTTTTTTGCAAGGAGACTCAACTACTTACCAACTAATAGATCTTTCGCACTTCTTCTGCCAAGCCATCGACCAGGGTCAATATACTAGAACGGTGTTCTGTGACATCAGTAAAGCTTTTGACAGAGTTTGGCATGCTGCACTCTGTCATAAGCTTGGGGCCGTTGTGATTAGAGGAGACTTGTTGGAATGGTTCAGGGACTATTTGTCTAACAGACAACAGAATGTTATTGTTAACGGAACCTCCTCTGAACCATTAACGGTCCCGGCTGGTGTTCCACAGGGCTCCGTTCTCGGTCCGTTACTTTTCATTATATACATCAATGATATAGTAAATAGTATAAAATCAAATATTAGATTTTTTGCCGATGACACTAGTTTATATGTAAAAATAACTGACCCAGCTGAGTGTGCGGGAGTCTTAAATGATGACCTAGAGAAAATAAACTTTTGGGCTAAGACGTGGCTTGTATCTTTTAACCCGCTGAAAACTGAAACACTAGCACTAGCAAATAAAAAGAATTTATTTCTTCCTACACTAAATCTAGACAATGTTCCAATCAAAGAAGTTTCTGAGCACAATCACCTGGGGCTGACTTTCCAAACAAACTGTAAGTGGGATACTCATATAAATAAGATTTTGGCCAAAACAAGTAAACTTGTAAATTGTCTTCGCTCCTTAAAATATAGATTAAGTCGTAGATCTCTCCAAACCATGTATACCTCATATATTCTTCCTCATTTCGACTACTGTGACGTTATTTGGGATGGGAGTACCGCCGAACTAACACAAAAACTAGAACTTTTACAACTAGATGCACTCAGAACTATATGCGGTGCTGTGAAAGGTACAAGTCACCAAGTGTTATATAAGGAAACCGGGTTTATTACACTGCAGGAGAGAAGAAGGCGACATAAACTAATTTTATTTTACAAAATCATAAACCATATCACTCCCGAATACTTATTTCAACTGATACCACCCAATATCAATTCCTATCGCCTACGAAACCAAAGTAACATCCCGACATACCTCTGCAGAACTTCTTTATTTTCTTCTTCTTTTATACCATCTACAATTCGAGAATGGAATCTACTCGACCTTTCTACTAGAAACTTACCTACTCTATCTTCTTTTAAATCTAAACTAGGCTGCCTTGATCGAATTATACCTTCATCATATTACTCTGGCAACAGGAAAAATCAAATTCAACACTCTCGCCTTCGACTCTCTTGCAGCGATTTAAACGGACATCGTTTTCTCAGGCATATTTCTGACAGCCCTATATGCGATTGTGGTCACCCCTTTGAAGATTCCGAACATTTTCTTTTAATCTGTCCCTTACGTTCAGATGCACGATCTGCGACTATATCAAAACTTCCAAAACTTTTTCAAAATTCTTATAATTTATTATTCGGAACTGAAAACAAAAACACTTCTGAAGAAATTTTTTCTTCAGTACATAATTTCCTCGAGATCTCCAAACGCTTTTAAAAATTTCCTTATGAAACTGTTTGAAATATAGTCATTTTGATTGTGGTTTGTACATATCGTGTATATAGTGTATATAGCCATCTTATAATTTACTTGTTCCTCTCTACTTTAGTTTTCCTTACTTTACTTTTCAATATATATTTATGTTTGTACTTTTATGGAGAGGGGGTCTATAGGCTTCTGCCTGTTCTCCAATCCAGCTTCTGTGAATAAATATTGTTTAAAAAAAAAAGAAAAAAAGTAGGAAATCGTGACGACTTCTTAAGCATGTTTTAAACAAAGGTTCATGTTTGTTTAAACAAGAATGGCACTCTGCAATAAAAAAAACTGGCCAAAGCAAGATTTCTATGCAGAAATTAAATAATTGCTAGAACCAGAAAAATATTTATCCACTATAATAAATAAGCAACATAGAGAAAATGAAATGAAATTGAATGGGGTTTAACGTCCGACTGTTCTGCTCCTAAAATGGGCTAATGAAGACGGGCATATGCCATAAAGTGTGCAATGAGGGAAATTTTACCCGGGCAGCGGCGGTTACGGCCTACGAGGTTGGACAGGCGACCATACTCCTTGTCACGTACAACCAAGAAATCGAAACAACGCCAGTTGACTCAATGACAGACGTTATGATACAGAGCGCACGTGCTAACCATTCAGCCACGCAACCTCCCTAAAATCGGCAAATTGCTGACCTACAGCGAGAAACATTTCAACCGGGCCAAATTTTCTATTGTAACAGTTTAATTTGCACGGTACCTTTAGTTATCAACCGAATATTACAAAACTTTTAAAAATAAGCTCTCCCTGACCAGCTTAAGCGTTCGCAATAAACGTTGCCCCTTAAAATCGGCAAATTGTTGACTTTAAAGTGAGAAACATTACAACCGGGCGAAATTTTCTGTTTTATCACTTTTACAGTACCTTTGATTACCAACCGATTATTACAAAACTTTAAAAATAAAAGAGAAAGAGAGAAATGCGGCCTAATGTCCATTCGACACAAACTAGGTCATTTCGGGACTAACATGTTTTTTAATTTTATTTAAAAACTCCCCTTGCGCTTACAGGTCTTTAGCCGTTGGGAGGAAACCGAAGGACACGGAGAAAACCCACGAGGCTGGACATCATACTTCATGTCACGTGCAACCTGGAGATCGAAACGACGCCCGTTGACTCAATGACAGACGTTACGATACAGTGCGCACATGCTAACCATTCAGCCTTCCTGAATTCAGAAAATTGCTGACTTATAGCAAGAAACATTTCAACCGGGCGAAATTTTCTGTTTTAACAGTTTAATGTGCACGGTACTTTAATTACCAACCGATTATTACAAAACTTTTGAAAATAAGCTCCAACTGACCAGCTTAATCGTATGCAATAAACGTTTTCGCCTGAATTGAAAGTTCTGCACGGAGAAAGTTCATCTCGATTTCCCGGCGTGGTTCCCCTTGTCAGTGAGGCAGAACGGAGGACCTGACAAGCACAGCTGTCTAGTCATTCGGATGGGACGAAAAACCAAGGTCCCGTGTACACATTGGAGTGCACGTAAAATATCCCTAAGCAGTTGGAATTCGATACTGTTGAATAAGCTCTATACGATGACTAAATGTGTAGATTGTAGTCACCCACACTGCATGTTTCGCTTAACAATGAAAGGGTGCCGTTTTCAATGTTCGATCCTTTTGTTCTTCTACTCCTGATATGTTGGACTGTTGATCGATGGTTTCATATAAAAGACTACCAATAAGATTCTTTGTAGAAGAAGTTCCCAAAAAATATTATGTTGACTTTACGAGAAAGACCTCTAAACATGCTCCAAATTGTAAAAATACGACTTTTTGGATTTTCAATCTCTTTTTTTCGGCTATCCCTGATATTTAGAAAAAATAATACAATGATTTCACACAACAGGCTAGCTATTAGACTCTCTATTGACAAAAGTTTCACCGCCCTCCCTTCATTATAACCGAAGTTATCGTGCCCTAAAGAATCAACAAATTAGCATGCTTATCTCTGCTTACCCTAAGCAGAAAATGCTCATCTTTAAACTCAATCATAACATTGACCTAGTAAACGTCTACACCAAGTTTGAACATTCTAGCTTAATTAGAAGGAGAGTAATTGTGTTCCAAAATCCCGACCCTTCAAATTGCTTCTATTTTTCATTTTCAATTCAAAATGGTGACTATCACGTGACCGAAATCAAAATTCTATTCGCTACATTTTTTAGGCTTTCCTACAAGGATTCAGAAAATATAACTCCCGAGTCTGTAAGTAAAATAGCAAAAAAGCCTTATTGATTTTTCACTTTTAAATATGGCGGCACTTCCGGTTCGATCGACAAACTCCATATTTTGTGTACAAATCAGTAATTACTTATCTAGTATCAGAAAAAAAAAATCAGGTCATTCTGACCTACATTTCGACGATTTTTTTTAAAACTTTGCTCCTTAATTTCATCAAGGGGAGATAATTTAGAAAATTTCTAATTATATTTTTGAAGTCACATTGCTAAGATCTACTTATATACTAAATTTCATGAAAATCGTACAACTATTAAAGAAGTTGTCAAATTGGTCTAAACTTCCGGTTCGAAATCACAGCGACGAATTTTCGAAATTCGAAAATGTGAAACTGCAGATGAAAATCATTTTTTTAAAGGTATTCAAAGAAAAAAGAATTAGTAAAATCGGTCAAAAAATAACAAAGTTACGACTATGCATTGTCATTTTTTTCGTTCGTAAAATTCGGTGATTTCGGATTCGTAAAACGTTTTGAAAATATATTTAAACAACGTTCGCACCCCATTTTTGGGGGGGTAGGTCAAAGTTTTAGAAAGATCCCATGGTTAGATTCTGAGAAATCCGATTTGCAGAAAATACACAAAAAAAAAAAAATAATAACTAGATCTGCTAAGCAGATATTAAAGCTTTCATATTCACGGTCAGTTTCTGTCGCATCTCAAGAGTTATATAAAGAATCTTAAAAAGGAAAAAGAATTAATGAAATCCGCCAAAAACTCACCGAGTTATAACGAGAAACAATTCAACCGGTTCAAATTCTACCTTAATTAGAAACAGAGGTGTTATGTTCCAATGTGATCTGTCAAATTGCTTATTGCTCCTAAATCTACGCAGAAATTCTCAACATCAAACTTAGTCAAGGTAATGACATAATGAATCTATATTTGGAATTTTGTCACTCTCACTTCATTATAACCAAAGTTATCGTGCCCCAAAGAATCAACCAATCAGATTGCTTATCTCTGCTTACTGTAAGCAGACAATGCTCATCTTCGCACTCCTTTATGGCACTGACCTAATGAACGCCTTCACCAAGATTGAACATTCTGCCCCAATTAGAAGGAGAGTTATTTTGTTTCAAATTCTCGACCAATCAAATTGCTCATCGCTCTGCTTATCCAGGGCAGACAATGCTCATTGTCGAACGTATTCAAGATATTGATGTAATGAAACTATACACCAAGTTTCATCACTCTGACTGAAGTGAAAGTGTCCAAAATCATCAACCAATCTAATTGCTTATCTCTGCTTACCCTAAGCATAATATGCTCATCTACGAACTCTGCGTTTTTAATGTATGGGGATCATGGTGGCTCAGTGATAAGAGACACTGATTAACTAACCAGTAGGTCTTGGGCTCTCTCCCGGGGTTTGACCAGAAAGTCAATTGTACAGGCTTGACTGCCCTTGTTAGCTGTACAGGACAGTAGGTCTGCCCGGTCTGACAGGGAATAGTGTCTAATTGTCAGGATGGGACGAAAAGCAATGTTCAGTGTGCACATTGGCGTGCACGTAAAAGATTCCTTGATAGAGTATATCGTGATACAGATGTCCGGGCAAAATCTACCTGTTTGTCTTCAATGGTCCAGTCGGTGTATAAAGTAGGACTTTTGCCCTACTCCGTATAAGATTTCAAATCTTTGAAGTTTTAAGATAAGCATACCCGGTCCCTGAAATCCTAAATGGGACTTGCTTTTTCGCCCTCTGTTCTGTACAGACTGGCCTAATACAGTAAAACATTGTAACAATCTACAGAGAGTAAATTTAACTTGTTGACTAAATAATCTTCAATACTTCTAATTAGCGGTATGTAGTGACAAGGATCGTGACCCAGATGGGATATACTTGAACTTTCTAGACAAGAAACCTGATATCTAATTTGGTATAGCACTAATAAGTTTCATTACATACTAAATTTTTATATGATTGCTTATCGCACTTGGCATGCATACCCATAGGTCCATCTTTAAATTTAAAACTGGTAGAAATTACCGAGGGTTGAACATGGTATTGCATCGTCACTGTTGTATTATTGCTTATCGCCCTTGACATTGTATTAAAGGCAGTTTTATATTCATAGGGCCAGAACGGTAAATTATAAAAAGTGTAAATTATTACCCAGAGTTGAACATTACTTGTGATTTTGCCTGGTAACGCCAAAACTCGATCATGTACTAAATAATGGCGGCACAGTAAAATTTCTTGATTGTCAAGTTTTGGGTTATAAATAAACCCTCGCGATTTTTTTTTAGTATGGAATCAAATCTACGGCTGTTTTTTTTTTTTCTTTTTCAGGCTTTCGTCGCTTTCGCTGTCTGTTTGACAGTAGCTGCTTCCCAATACATCGATGCTAAAATCTGACACGGTTTTGGACATGGTGTTGGTGTCTTTGCAAACGGAATTGGTAAAGGATATGGAAGAGGACATGCCGGTGTTGGACATGGTCTTGTTGGTGTAGGAGCTATTGGCAACGGACTCAACCATGGTATTGGACATGGTATCCAAGGAAACCGACTCAGACACGGAATAGTAGCTGTTGGCAAAGTCGGTGTTATTGGTAACGGAATTGGTCATGGTATTGTTGGTAACGGTATCAGTAACGGTATTGGACACGGTATTGTTAGAAACGGAATTGGTCATGGTATCGTTGGTAACGGTATCGGACATGGTATCATTGGAAACGGAATCGGACACGGACTTATTGGACATGGAGAGATTGGTAACGGCATTGGGCATGGCATCGTTGGTAACGGTATCGGACACGGTATTGTTGGAAACGGAATTGGTCATGGTATCGTTGGTAACGGTATCGGACATGGTATCATTGGAAACGGAATCGGACACGGACTTATTGGACATGGAAAGATTGGTAACGGCATTGGGCATGACATCGTTGGTAACGGTATCGGACACGGTATTGTTGGACACGGAATTGGTCATGGTATCGTTGGTAACGATACAACAACGGACTATACAAGTACAACCAATACAATAATAAAGGATACAATAGTTACAACGGCCCCTACAATTACAACAACGGTTACAACAATGGCCACAATAACAACGAATATGGGAAGGGATATAACAACTACAATAACAACGGATACGGTAACGGATACAACAACTACAACCGTTATCCTTCTTACAATAACTATCAAGGTTGCGGTTACAACAAATATTAAGACAATACGGCTATTTGATAGCATAATATTACCATAGCTTTAATACTTATAAATACTAGTATATAGTTTCTATTGTTCATGCATAATGTATATACGTAAATCAGGGAGTTAAGATATATATAAATAAAATAATATACATATAAACTCTTGTTATTTATCCGTTTATAGCTTACTACTAGTCCGGTCTATAGCTTGATAACCTCAATGTGCATATATACGTCACATCCTGTCTTCATTACGTTTGGTCAAAGGTCACGAGATGTAAATAGGGATATCGCTAATCCTAATCCTAACCCAAGACCTAACCTTAGCGCTTACCCTAACCCTAACCTACAATTTCGCCTGTCCAATCTCCTGGGTTTACTGTCAATAGTACTGCTAGTTCAAAAGCGTTTTATAGCTGAGGCGCTGGATTCGCCAGCCTCCCCGCGAAAAAAATCAAAGCAGTTGAAAAAATAAAACGGGAGAAAAATGCTAAAACCGATGCGAAAAATGAAAATGTACCCTAGTTAGGGAGGGCTCTAAAGACAGACAAAAGGGTCCCACGAATGACAAAAGGGTCCCTAGGGCCAAGGGAAAGGGCCCCCGAGTCCAACTCAATCGTTTTCTATACACTGTTACTGTCGGATCCACTACTGAATGAGAATGCAGCCATTGCATTGGCATGACAATCATCAATCAAGAACCTCCCCTCGCGACAGAGGGCCCTCAAAATAGTACAGCCTCCGCCATGATAAACCTTAAAACGCCCCTATGCTAGTTCTGTAACTGAAAGTCAAAATGGTGAAAGATGTTATTTGGTCAACATTTATCTACATTTACACAGACATTTTCAGATGAGGCGTGTAATAAAGTGGCTTAAATATATGAAAATCTTGAAAGAACTGATCGCAACCTATACCCTGCATTTGTTAGGTGTGTGGTTGCGAATGGGATATAGCGTCTTGTGACACCACCCCCACCCCATCACACACACATATACCACCCCGATTCTTCAATCCAAACTGATTAGAACCTGAATCACAATCGATCTAGTAGCAATCATACACAGTCGATATCAAAAATTGATTTCCAATCTCAAAGACGGCTTATCTCCCCTGAAACTGTTGAGTAATACGCGATTCCCAATTCACACAACTTTCATAGATTTAAGGAAATGGAATGAACTGAACAGAAATGGTTTTAACGACCTATCTTTTTGCGCCGACTGAATTAACTAAAGTTTGATCGGACAGCGTCGTTACGGTCTTTTCTTTCGAATTCCAACTGTTAAGTAGTCTTTTACGGGCATGTAGACATTGTTCCTAGCCGGGCCATTTAGGTTGCAAATTTCACAGTGTATTGATAGCCTTCTGGTTTCTGCTATGATTCGTTCATTGTTTCGCTGTTTTTTCTACTATGAACTCGTCTACTATTAATTCGTTCATTGTTCCACTCTTATTTCGGCTATGATTTCGTTGAACGTTTCATTGTTATTTCTGCTACGAATTCGTTAATTATTTTATCGTTATTTCTGCTACGAATTCGTTAATTGTTGAAGTGTTATTACTGCTATAAATTCGTTGATCGTTTCATTGCTATTTATGGGAATCACGGTGGCTAAGTGGGCAAGGCGCTGGCTCGTTAGAATGGAGGTCGGGTGTTCGATCCTTGCATTGGCCGAGAAAGCTCATCTCGATTTTCCGGCGTGGTTTCCTCTTGTCAGTGATGCAGAAGGAGGGCCTGATAAGGACAGCTGCCTAGTCGTTCGGATGGGACGAAAAACCGAGGTCCCGTGTACACATTGGAGTGCACGTAAAAGATCCCTTGCCCGGGCAAAAATTCCCTCATAGCACACTGTGTGGCGTATGGCCGTCTTCCATTAGCCCAGGTCAGGTGCAGAAGAGTAGGACGTAAAACCCCATTTCATTTCTGCTATGAATTCGTTAAGTTTTGCACTGTTATTTCTGCTATGAGTTCGTTGATCGTTTCACTGTTATTTCTGCTGTGAACTCGATCAAGTTTGAACATTCTAGCTGACCTACAGCGAGAAACATTTCAACCGGGCCAAATTTTCTATTTTAACAGTTTAATTTGCACGGTACCTTTAGTTATCAACCGAATATTACAAAACTTTTAAAAATGAGCTCCCCCTGAACAGCTTAATCGTTCGCAATAAACGGGGTTGGACATCATATTCCATGTCACGTGCAACCTGGCGATCGAAACGACGCCCGTTGACTCAATGACAGACGTTACGATACAGCGCGCACATGCTAACCATTCAGCCATTCAGCCTCCCTGAATTCGGAAAATTGCTGACTTATAGCAAGAAACATTTGAACCGGGCGAAATTTTCTGTTTTAACAGTTTAATGTGCATGGTACTTTAATTACCAACCGATTATTACAAAACTTTTGAAAATAAGCTCCAACTGACCAGCGTAATCGTATGCAATAAAAGTTTGGCTTGAATTGAAAGTTCTGCACGGAGAAAGTTCATCTCGATTTCCCGGCGTGGTTCCCCCTTGTCAGTGAGGCAGAACGGCTGTCTAGTTCGGATGGGACGAAAACCACGGTCCCGTGTACACATTGGAGTGCACGTAAAATATCCCTAAGCAGTTGGAATTCGATACTGTTGACTAAGCTCTATACGATGACTAAATGTGTAGATTGTAGTCACCCACACTGCATGTTTCGCTTAACAATGAAAGGGTGCCGTTTTCAATGTTCGATCCTTTTGTTCTTCTACTCCTGATATGTTGGACTGTTGATCGATGGTTTCATATAAAAGACTACCAATAAGACTCTTTGTAGAAGAAGTTCCCAACAAATATTATGTTGACTTTACGAGAAAGACCTCTAAACATACTCCAAGTTGTAAAAATACGACTTTTTGGATTTTCAATCTCCTTTTTTCGGCTATCCCTGATATTTAAAAAAAATGATACAATGATTTCACACAACAGGCTAGCTATTAGACTCTCTATTGACAAAAGTTTCACCGCCCTCTCTTCATTATAACCGAAGTTATCGTGCCCTAAAGAATCAACAAATCAATATGCTTATCTCTGCTTACCCTAAGCAGAAAATGCTCATCTTTGAACTTCATCATAACATTGACCTAGTGAACGTCTACACCAAGTTAGAACATTCTAGCTTAATTAGAAGGAGAGTTATTGTGCTCAAAAGTCTCGGCCCTTCAAATTGCTTCTATTTTTGATTTTCAATTCAAAATGGTGACTCCCGGTTGACCTAAATCAAAATTCTGTTCGCGACATTTTTTAGGCCTTCCTACAAGGATTCAGAAAATATAACCCCCGAGTCTGTAAGTAAAATAGCAAAAAAGCCTTATTGATTTTTCACGTTTCAAGATGGTGGCACTTCCGGTTCGATCGACAAACTCCATATTTTGTGTACGAATCAGTAATTCCTTGTCTAGTATCGAAAAAAAAAATTAGGTCATTCTGACCTATATTTCGACGATTTTTTTTAAAACTTTGCTCCTTAATTTCACCAAGGGGAGATAATTTAGAACATTTATAATTATATTTTTGAAGTCACATCGGTAACATCTACTTATACACTAAATTGAATGAAAATCGTACAACTATTAAAGAAGTTGACAAATTGGTCTAAACTTCCGGTTCGAAATCACAGCGACGAATTTTCGAAATTCGAAAATGCGAAACTGCTGATGAAAATGATTTTTTTCAAGGTATTCAAAGAAAAAAGAATTAGTAAAATCGGTCAAAAAATAACAAAGTTACGACTATGCATTGTCAGTTTTTTCGTTCGTAAAATTCGGTGATGTCGGATTCGTAAAACGTTTTGAAAATATATTTAATCAACAGCCACCACCCATTTTTGGGGGGATAGGTAAAAGTTTCAGAACGATCCTATCGTTAGATTCTGAGAAATCCGATTTGTGGACAAAACACAAAAAAAAAAATAACAATAATAATCTTAACAGAAACAATAAGCTTTCATATGTAATATGAAAGCTTAATAATCTTAACAGAAACAATAAGCTTTCATATGTAATATGAAAGCTTAATAATCTTAACAGAAACAATAAGCTTTCATAAGTACTAATGAAAGCTTAATAATAATCTTAGTAATAACAATAGTCTTTCACCATTTTCAATGGTGAAAACCTAAATATAGTATGAAACATTGCACCCAGGCATAACAATAATCTGAAAACTAAAGGGAAATAACCGAAACTTGTATTACTGTAATGAGACGGGTGAGAAAATGAAATGAAAATTGCCGGAAAAAAATTAAAAATGGCAGGTTGGACAGGCGACCTTACTCCTTGTCACATACAACCGGGCATTCGAAAACACGCAAGTTAACTCAATGACAGGCGCGCGTGCTAACCATTCAGCCGCCCATCCCCCCTTTGAAATCAGACACGTGCAATATGTCATATAGGAAGAATAACAAGCCGCTCACAACAAAATGGTAAATTAATGAGTTTAGGGCAAAAAGGCGTCTACAGCACCCGGTGTTCCCAGGCGTTCACCCATCCTAGTACTACCCGGGCCCGACGTTGCTTAACTTCAGTGATCGGACGAACCCGTGGACAGAACCCGTAGTTGCTGATTGTGTCTGGAACAACTGTACTAAAGAAAAAAGTGACCAACTAGAATCGCTACATTTATTCGAACTATTACAGGCCTTCCTCGTGGTACTTCTCATAATTTACTTTATAATGAATCTGGATTCTCCTCTCTTTTATAAAGACGCTACGAACATAAAATGGTTTTATTTTTCAAAATTATCAATCTTCAAACACCCTCGTATCTATTCGATTTAGTCCCCCAATGTATAGCGTCCAGTAAACCATATCAACTCAGAAACTCCAATAATCTAATGAGTATTAACTGTAAATCTAATCTTTATCAAAACTCGTTTTTCCCATCATCAGTACAAGAATGGAATCGTCTTGATGAAAACGTCAAAGCTTCAAATTCAATTTCTTCATTCAAATTTCAAATTAGAAAAACATATGGCAAACCTAAATACAATGATCTCTTCAATTTTGGTGACAGGTCGTTACAAATTATTCTTTCTAAATTACGCAACTCTAAATCTGACCTAAATCATCATAAATACCTCATGTATGTATCTGACGATCCATCCTGTTTATGCGGAAACAGATGTGAATCTAGTGAACATTATTTCTTTCAGTGTCGCCTTTTTATAGACCAACGCAGACTCACTATCGATACATTGGATGACCATTTCAAGAATATTAATTCACTTTTGTTTGGGATTGACAATCTTCCTAAAATTAAAAATGTGTCTGTAGTTCACCAATATATAGCTCTAACCAAACGCTTCAAATCTCGGAAATGAATGTGCCTCCGCTCTGCAAATCACCATTACAACTTGTATATGCGTAAAATGGTTATTACTAGTTTGATCACCTCCTAATCTCCTTTGCACAATCCATAGGTAACCCAGGGTCACGCGAGAAATGTGTAATCAATAACATTGAAACTGCTAAAATAAAAGTATTCTTACAAGCTTTTGGTGCGTGTTTTGCTTTTTGGGTTTTCTGGCGTTGCGTCCCAAACTACTTTCTAATTCAAATCTCTATTCCCCCCCCCCTACATCAATGTCCCTATCCTTCGCTACAATTTTTTCTTTCTCTTATTGTATTCGATTTTCCTTATTTTTTTTTTACTCAACACATTTTCTTCTTTCCACCGTTAACTATGAAACCCTAATCTAGATAATAATTTTTATTTTATTACACTGCCAGCTGATCATTTAAAATTTATATTCAATACATACTATTCTGGAAGCAGTTTTATATAAGCATTTAGTTGCTTGTTACTGTATCCAATTTATTCATATTATTCCCTCCATCGTTGTATATAAGAATTCTGAATAAATACTTTTAAATCACAACCCGTAGTAATACATACTTGAATTGACCCGCTTATTGATTTTTTGGGGGTGTTTTGTCGGTTTTAAAAAGGCGTCTACAACACCCGGTGTTCCCAGGCGGTCACCCATCCAAGTACTGACCGGGCCCGACGTTGCTTAACTTCAGTGATCGGACGAGAACTGGTGTTTTCAACGTGGTGTGGCCGTAGACGAGAGCAGGTGGACAGAACCCGTAGTTATACTTACCTGAATTGACCCGCTTATTGATTTTTTTTTTATTTTTGTCGGTTTTAAAAAGGCGCCTACAGGGCCCGGTGTTCCCAGGCGGTCACCCATCCAAGTACTGACCGGGCCAGACGTTGCTTAACTTCAGTGATCGGACGAGAACTGGTGTTTTCAACGTGGTATGGCCGCAGACGAGAGGGGGTGGACAGAACCCGTAGTTATACTTACCGGAATTGACCCGCTTATTGATTTTTGGGGCGGTTTTTGTCGGTTTTAAAAAGGCGTCTATAGCACCCGGTGTTCCCAGGCGGTCACCCATCCAAGTACTAACCGGGCCCGACGTTGCTTAACTTCAGTGATCGGACAAGAACTGGTGTTTTCAACGTGGTGTGGCCGTAGACGAGAGAAGGTGGACAGAACCCGTAGTTATACTTACCTGAATTGACCCGTTTATTGATTTTTTTTTGATTTTTTTTGGGGGGGGAGGGGGGGTCGGTTTTAAAAAGGCGTCTACAGCACCCGGTGTTCCCAGGCAGTCACCCATCCAAGTACTGACCGGGCCCAACGTTGCTTAACTTCAGTGATCGGACGAGAACTGGTGTTTTCAACGTGGTGTGGCCGTAGACGAGAGAACGTGGACAGAACCCGTAGTTATACTTACGAGAGAACGTGGACAGAACCCGTAGTTATACTTACCTGAATTGACCCGCTTATTGATTTTTTGTTTTGTTTTTTGTTTTAGAGTATTTAATTGTTTTAAAGAGACACGTTAAGGGTTGTTCATAGTTAAATTAAAGTTTAATTTTAAATAAGACCAATAAAATTAGGATTTAATAATGCCAGACTAATATTAAATAAAGTTTTAAATTAAGAATAATTAATTATTGGTCTAATGCAATGAAATGCTTTGATTTGACGGATGAAATGTACGATGGGTGTCCACACTATGTGGCTAAGGCGTTGGCCTGCTAGCCAGGAGGTCGGGTGTTCGATCCCTGCATTGGCCGAGAAAGTTCATCTCGATATTCTGGCGTGTCCCCCCATCCGCCGTGTACACATTGGATTGCACGTAAAAGATCCCTTAGCAGTTGGAATTCTATATTGTTGAATAAGCTCTATACGATGACTAAATGTGCAGATTGTAGCCACCCACACGGCATGGTTTGCTTAACAATGAAAGGGTGCGGTTTTCAATTTTCGATTCTTTTATTCTACTACTCCTGATATTTTGGACTGTTGATCTATGGTTTCATATAAAAGACTACCGATAAGACTCTTTGTAGAAAAAGTTCCCCCAAAATATTATGTTGACTTTAGAGAAAAGGACCTTTAAAAATGCTCCAAATCGTAAAAATACGACTTTTTGGATTTTCGATCTCTTTTTTCTGCTACCCCTGATATTTAAAAAAAAATGATACAATGATTTCACACAACAGGCTAGCTATTAGACTCTCGATTGACAAGAGTTTCATCACCCTCCCTTCATTATAACCGAAGTTATTGTGCCCTAAAGAATCAACAAATCAGCATGCTTATCTCTGCTTACCCTAGGCAGAAAATGTTCATCTTTGCACTCAATCATGACATTGACCTGGTGAATGTCTACACCAAGATTGAACATTCTAGCTCAATTAGAAAGAGAGTTATTGTGTTTCAAAGTCTCGGCCCTTCAAATTGCTACTACTATGAAATATGAAAGCTTAATAATAATAACTTTAACAGAAACAATAAGCTTTCATATGTAATATGAAAGCTTAATAACTTTAACAGAAACAATAAGCTTTCATATGTAATATGAAAGCTTAATAATCTTAACAGAAACGATAAGCTTTCATATGTAATATGAAAGCTTAATAATAGGAATAATCTTAACAGAAACAATAAGCTTTCATATGTAATACATATGAAAGCTTAACTAGATCTGCAAAGCAAATATTAAAGCTTTCATATTCACAGTCACTTCCTGTCACATGTCATGGGTCATGTAAATAATCTCATCAAGAAAAAAAATCATTAAAATCGGTCAAAATATAACGAAGTTTTTATGATTTTTCACTCGTAAACAACTTTATCGGCACGAAAAACATCTTAGACAAAATTCGAAAATGTGACATTTTCAAATAACAATATTTCGACCCTGATCCCGGCTATCCAGAAAAGTATTCATTTTGGAAATAGGAGGCATATTCTCCAAACTACGGCCTATTGCTTTCATTTATGTGCGCGTTAATGTCGATTTTTCACCTTTTCTAGTATTCAGTTCGAAATGCTGACCATCACGTGACCGAAATCAAAATTCTGATCCGTTAGAATTTTAGGCATTCCTTCAAGGATTCCGAAAATGTAACTCCCATGTCTGTAAGTAAAATATCGCAAAAGCCTTAGTGATTTTTCACGTTTCAAGATGGCGACACTTCCGGTTCAAGTCACAAACTCAATATTTTGTGTACTAATCAGTATTTACTTATCTAGTATCCAAAAAAAAATTAGGTCATTCTGACCTATATTTCTTCGATTTTTTTTTAAACTTTGATCCTAATTTCACCAAGGGGAGATAATTTAGAAAATTTCTAAGGACATCTTTAAAGTTGCATCGGTAAGATCTACATACATACTAAATTTCATGAAAATCGTACAACTATTAAAGAAGTTGTCAAGTTGGTCTCAACTTCCGGTTCGAAGTCAGAGCGACGAATTTTCGAAATTCGAAAATCTGAAAGTGCAGTTGAAAATGATTTTTGTCAAGGTTACTCAAAGAAAAAAGAATTAGTAAAATAGGTCAAATAATCACAGAGTTACAGTAATGCAGGTCAAATTCATTCGTTCGTAAAATTCGGTGATTTCGAATGCTTAAAACGTTTTAAAAATATATTTAATAAATACTCACCACTCATTTTTGGTGGCGTAGGTCAAAGTTTCAGAAACATCCTATGGTTAGATTCTGAGAAATCCGATTTGCAGGAAACACATGTTGACTATACGAGAAAGACCTCTAAACATGCTCCAAATTGTAAAAATACGACTTTTTGGATTTTCAATCTCTTTTTTTCGGCTACCCCGGACATTTAAGAAAAAATGATACAATGATTTCACACAACAGGTTAGCTATTAGACTCTCGATTGACAAGAGTTTCATCGCCCTCCCTTCATTATAACCAAAGTTATCGTGCCCTAAAGAATCAACAAATCGGCTTGCTTATCTCTGCTTACCCTAGGCAGAAAATGCTTATCTTTGAACTCAATCAAGACAGTGACCTAGTGAACGTCTACACTAAGTTTGAACATTCTAGCTCAATTAGAAGGAGAGTTATTGTGTTCCAAATTCTCGGCCCTTCAAATTGCTTCTATTTTTCACGTTCACTTCAAAATGGCGACCATCAATTGACCTAAATCAAAATTCTACTCCGAACGTTATTTAGGCCATCCTTCAAGGATACAGAAAATATAACTCCCATGTCTGTAAGTAAAATAGCAAAAAAGCCTTTGTGATTTTTCACGTTTCAAGATGGCGGCACTTCCGCTTTATCTACAAACTCAATATTTTGTGTACGAATCAGTATTTACTAATCTAGTATCCAAAAATAAATCAGGTCATTCTGACCTATATTTCTTCGATTTTTTTGAAAACTTTGATCCTTAATTTCGCCAAGGGGAGATAACTTATAAAGTTTCTAATGACATCTTTAAAGTTGCATCGGTAAGATCTACTTACATACTAAAATTCATGAAAATCGTACAACTATCAAAGAAGTTGTCAAGTTGGTTTCAACTTCCGGTTCGAAATCACAGCGAAGAATTTTCGAAATTCGAAAATCTGAAACTGCAGTTTAAAATGATTTTTGTCAAGGTAATCAAAGAAAAAAGAATTAGTAAAATAGGTCAAATAGTCACAGAGTTACAGTATTGTAGGTCAAATTCATTCGTTCGTAAAATTCTGTGATTTCGAATTCGTAAAACGTTTTGAAAATATATTTAATCAAAAACTGCCACCCAGTTTTTTTGGGGGGTAGGTCAAAGTTTCAGAAAGATCCCATTGTTAGATTCTGAGAAATCCGATTTGCAGAAACTACACACACAAAAATATAATAATAATAATAATCTTAACAAAAACAATAAGCTTTGCAGTTACTTATATTACATACATTACATATAATGTATACAATACTTACATAACATATATTACATACATTACATTACATACATTCTTTACATTACATTACATGCATTTTTAACATATCATAAATACCAGTACAAACAATCCGATCATGTCATATGATATTATAAAAGCATGAAATTTGGTAGGCTTTGCGAAAAAGATAGGTTTTTAGTTGTGCTTGGAATGATGCGAGAGATGGTGCTTCACGGAGAGTGTTAGGAATAGAGTTCCAGAGTGATGGTGCAGCAACCGAGAAGGCTCGTCTCCCATAGGAGCCCACATTGTACCCATGGGGTTCAAGGCGGACTTCCATGGAGAGACGATACATCTCCTCGGTTGAGAGACAGAGGCGAGGTCAGAGAGGTAGGATGGTGCTTGGTCGTGTAAAATCTTGTAGACAAAGACTAGAACTTTATATTCAATGCGATGTGTGACAGGAAGCCAGTGAAGACACATTAGGATTGGGGTGATGTGCTCATACTAGTCTCTGAACTTCGAATGGAAGTGTAGTACCTCTGTTTTTGCATCATTGAGTACCAGTCTGTTTGCTGACATTCACTCCCGAATTTCTAAAATTCAGACTTCGATCTTCGATTTGCTACTCATTGCCGAATCACACGTTAAATTAAGTTGGGTGTCATCTGCATAAATCATGTAGTCAATGCCATGTTTCACAATAATATCCTCGAGTGGAACACAATAAAGAGTAAAAAGTACCGGTCCTAAAACACTACCTTGTGGAACGCCAAAACTTAGCGTAGATGACTTTGATGCGGTATTACTTATTCTAACTTCTTGCGTACGATTTTTTCAAGGTAAGAGCGGCACCAAGATAAAACGACACCTTTGAGGCCAAATGGAGATTCAAGAATGTTCAATAAAATAGAATGGTCAATCGTGTCAAAAGCCGCACTCAGATCTAATAGTACTAGAATCACCTCTTTTTTCTGATCGATGGAGACTAAAACATCGTTATATACTTTCATCAACGCTGTCTCTGTGCTATGGAACTTCCTATATGCCGATTGAAATTTAGAAAACAACGAGTTATTCGAGAGATGACCTTGAATTTGTTCCAATACCACTTTCTCGAGAAGTTTACTGCCAAACGCTAAATTTGACACAGGCCTGTAATTTTTCATGACGTCAGGGTCTAAGCCGGACTTCTTCAACAATGGCCTGATTATAGCATGTTTCCATGTCGACGGAACGGTGCCAGACGTGAGAGACGTGTTGATAAGATTCGTCAAAAAGGGAACGATTTCTGGCAGAATCAATTTCAACTGAGCAGTCGGCATTGAATCTAATTGACAGGATTTAGAATTCATGGAACGAATGAGTTTTGAAACATATTCACTATTCACCACTGAAAAATCAGGGAATTTATATCCATAATCCACGAATGTATCTTGAATTGCGCATGCTTCGTCTAACTGTTGACGAAGTTTCAAAATTTTCTCGTTGAAAAACTTCATGAATTCTTGCGCCAAATGCGCTGGCTTAGTGTGCTTCGGTAAAATTTTACTCAAAGCCTGCTTTTCACCAACTAAAGAGTCAATTTCCTTGAATAAATCCTTCTGATCCGACTCATCAATACGCTTCCGAAAGTAAGAGTTACACTTTTCTTTGGTTAGTCCATTGTACCGGGTCCTAGCAGAGTGAAAGATCTGCTTGTCCACTTCCAACTGTGTGTGCTGCCAGTGTTTTTCAAGAGATCTCAGTTCCACCTTGGCCTTGAAAACGTCGTCGTCGAACCACGGAGCCTTTGGTTTGTCGATGGTAACCTTCTCTTTAATAGGGGCCACTTCGTCAAGCACGGATTCCAGCTTGGAATTAAACTCTGCTAGGAGTAGGTCAACGGATGACTGTTCAGGCGCTTTAAATGGATGAGCCGCCATTGACACGAGAAGGTCGGCTTGATTTACAGCTGACAACTTGCGACAAAAGCGTATGACTTTCATAGGATGCGGGCGCAGTAAGTCCAAGCGGAATTGAATCAAACTGTGGTCAGACGGGAGTCCATTTTCGATTTCAAAGTTTGTGAAAGTATTATCTAGGTCTAGCGTGTGACCTTTTTCGTGGGTCGGACATGATACACGTTGTGTGAGATTCATTGAACTGCCTGACGACTAGCGCTGATCCGTCA
This sequence comes from Patella depressa, assembly GCA_948474765.1. Taxonomy (NCBI): domain Eukaryota; kingdom Metazoa; phylum Mollusca; class Gastropoda; family Patellidae; genus Patella; species Patella depressa. The sequence continues at coordinate 51,649,154 of OX419716.1, forward strand.
TCCATATGAAAGTTGAAATCTCCAACTACAACTTGGCGTCCACTGGAGACAATGGCTGATTCCAAAAGTGAAGAAAATTCTTCCAGGAACTGAGGCACGATAGATTTGTTTTTCTTGGAGGGAGAAGGGCGGTAGATGCAGATCAGATGTACGGTGTCGGATCTGATAGAGATATTCATATCCATGACTTCAAATGATTTATGACTTTCAGAGCGATTCCGCTTCACTATGAGGTTATTCCTGCAAATTACCCCGATACCACCTCCTTTACGACCAGAACGGGAACGACTGTGAAATTCGTATCCAGATAAAAGTGAATTGAATTTATTGATAGTGGACTGCTGCTTAAGTCCATCTGACAACCAAGTTTCTGTAGCAATAAATACATCCACCTCATTGGCGTAAATAGCGGAAGTAATGGCGGGAAGTTTATTCACCACAGAGCGAGCATTCCATAGAGCAAAATTCACCTTCTGGCCAGTATCTTGTTTGGAAACGTAGTTAACTGTCGATAAATTGAACACCTCTAGAGTCGTTAGGCTTTCGTAAATACACATTATTAATAATTGATATTGATCTTTGTTTTCTGTTCCCAGCTCGACACCCCCTTGTTGTTGGTTTTGAAGTGCTGACTGTCAGTTCACGAAGACGGGACAAAAGAACAGGATTAATCCTTTGAGCTCCTTGATTAAGTTTAGTCAGCTGTTGAATGGAGTATTGAAGTCTTGGTTGATGAACAGCATTACTATTCATTAAACAAATATAAACAATAAGTGTTTTGATTGTGATAAGTGTAAGTGGTAGAAAAGTACAATAGGGATTAACACCTTGGTCGCCTAATGTACTTTACTATAGCATTTAAAACAAAACATGGCCGACAGAAGCTAGACGTGTACCTGGTCATAGCAAGTTATTACAAATCATGATTGATATACTTTAAATAATGGTTCTAGAAACTGCATAGTTTAGTTAAGTATGAAGACGGAGTGTTCTGTGAAATTAGACTAACTTTATGTAAAGCCGATTTTGAAATATTTGATGTTTAAAAGTGAAGATATTTTCCTCGGCTGACATATAATCACCTGTGTGAGATTGTTGTGAGTAGATTTTGTAACAGCCAAGTTCGTTCAACTTTACACTTAAACACCAAACATGCCTAAAGGGAAAGAACAGTTTGTATCGAAACATAGAGGTCGGTCTGTATCTATAAAACGTAAACGTGGAAATCTTGAGTCAAGTGCCAGTTCTCACAGCATTTCCGAGTTTTTAGATGATGTTCTTTCGAACGAATCATCCTTAAAGTCGTTTGTTGGAGAATTAGTCAAACGAGATTTGATCATGGACCACATAATAAAAATAATTCATCCAACATTAACAGACCCTCTACGCAATCGTATAGATGATTTAGAGAACCGAGTCGATGACTTAGAACAGTATTCCAGGCGAACATGCCTAAAATTTAGTGGCATCCCCGAAACACCTGGAGAAAACACTGATAATATAGTGATAAATGTTATAAACAATGACATACTTCCTGAAAAAGAGACCAAATTGACACTAAGTCAAATTGGCCGAACTCACAGGGTTGGAGCCGAACGCAAAGACAAGGGACGTGACATAATAGTACGCTTTATTAGCTACAGAGACAGATCAAGGATATATGGTTCTAAACGCAACTTAAAGCAGAGAAACCTCACCCAAAATCACAAGATATTTATCAATGAAGCCCTCACTCGTAAACGCGCTGCACTTTACAAAAGATGTCGTGATATGTTTAAATCAAAGCTGATTAAAAACTGTTGGACGTATGATGGTCGAGTGTACATACGACCTCTAGCAGACGACAGAAATATTGTCATAACATGTGAGCAGGACTTGGATAACTTTCATACATCTACAACCGGAGAAAATTCACAAGCTCATAAATCTTTGTTTAATTACAACGAAGCTACATTATCACATTCTGCAATTAACACATCTTCCGATTGTATAGACGACGATAATAGAGTTGGAACATTAAAACAACAATCCTTACGAGATTTTGGCGGATTTGCCTCAACCCCTCAGCCAGATAAAAAGAAATAATGATGCCCGACTGTATCTTTACAATTTTGAACCAATCAGTATTATTCCCAAACCACTATACCTTATTATATACTGATTTTTGTTGTTTTTCTTAATAACTAAACTTACATTTCATATATTTAAAATATATATAAACACACATTATGCAAGAACTAAATCTGGCTATTGTGGGTCTTGCTTTGGGCCTGAAATGTTGTCTAAGTTATTAATTAGAAGATACTTAGACAATAATCAACTTTCGATGTCATCGCTAACCTGCATTATTTACTGGATTAGGATCTGATTTGCTAATTAGTTTTCATTCACGATTTAATCATGAAATGCATAACTGATACTATGCCCTTTATCGTGCAGACCTTCGTAACGATGATCGAGGTTAGGTCGAAAATTCAATCGCTAAATCCTAGGTTCGGAGTGGATCAATTCGACTGAAATTTTCAGCAAATTCCATTTACATTATTTAGTTTGTAACTATTACCGAATCACCCATAAAGTATATTTAAGTTGATGACAACTTGATAATACCTCAAATTGTTTCATGCATTCGTCATTGCCACAATTATCCTACATGTAATTATAAGTTTGCTTAGATTTTTAAAAACAATATCGAAATCTCCCTGTAAAGTAATGTCACGTACGTTACTTGATGGTTCCCTATAGTCCAATTTTACTGAGTATTGTAAGCTTAGGCCACTATTTAGTTTATATTTTATAGTTATATATATTACATTTATATTATTACACGACTAATTACGATATAAATTTCATCGAATGTATAAACTGTGCCCACAATACAATGCTTGTAAAATTAACTACTCAAAGGTTTCATTCAAATATTTACTATTTGGGTTATCATCCTAGTCTAAACTTATTCCTTTTAACAGATAGATTGAAGACAGCCAGTTATCTAAATAATTGTCAACTATGGGAACTCACTTCTCGTATCAAAATTATATATCGGATTGTTAATCTGACCACCCTCTAAGTATTATCACTTTAAACTTCCATCTTCATTTTTGTTCAATTTGTCTACTTTAAATATCGTTCGATAAATGTTATAATAACTTAATTATGACCGAATCATTCAATGTTTATGTATTATACCTTTGTTTTAACTGTAAATATTTCACTGCTTTTGTGTATTTTGTATTTTGTATATCTTCTTCTTTTTCTTTGTCTAATGAACACACGGACATGCTTGCTACAACAACTAATGATTATATGACTGAGACCCAGCCAACCCACTTTCACAATCGTTTGATTAGTAGTTATATATACTACTGTTTGCTATTTCAAAAGGACTGATTGTGTGAGAAAGTGGTTTGATGGGTCTCATACATCGAAAGTATTATTGCTTTATATATGTATCCCAAAAGACATTTTCTTATATTCTTCGTTTACTTATCTATTTGATAATGTTTACATTCTCAAATCACTTCTATTAAAATCCGGCGATATAGAACTGAATCCCGGCCCCAACATTGAAAATATAGATCCGCTATCGGTATTCCATCTTAACACACGAAGTATAAGAAATAAACTTGACCAAATATTCGAAATAGCAGACGATTTTTATGTGTGTGGTTTTACTGAAACACATTTAGACGACAAAATAAGTCACGAGTGTTTATTAAGAACTGGTTTCCACAGTCCCTTTCGAAAGGACAGAAATTCAAACGGTGGTGGTATTTTGGTTTATATTAACGAAACTTTATTTTGCAAAAGAAGGAACGATTTAGAACATAAAGACACAGAAATCATATGGGTAGAAATCAAATTCAAACATAGGATCATCTTAATAGCAACAGCATACAAACCACCGAATGCTAACTATGAATTTTGGTCTCGTTTAGATACATCAATTGATACAGCGTACCAAACTACTGACACTGTTATAATTCTAGGTGATTTGAACATCGATCTTATCACTACAAAAAATAGTAAGTTACATGATTTATTGTTATCAAACTCGTTAAGAAATGTTGTTTTAACGCCAACAAGAGTTACGTCCACAACATCTACTTTATTAGACGTCATTTTAGCTCCACTAGACCTAAACGTTTGCTTAAGTGAAACTATAGATTTTGATAAACATATTTCTGATCATAAAGGTGTTAGTTGTGTTATAGATATTAATGTTAATACTACGGCAAGTTTTACAAGAGAAGTAACTATTTATAAGCAAGCGAATTATGATAAATTCAACAATCTTATATATGATTTTGACTGGATAAATCGATTTAATTTTCTCAATTTAGATGATGCAACTGAATTATTTTACGATACTTTAAATCAGTTTATCAACGAATGCATCCCCAAAAAACGCGTGACAATTCGACCTTCTGACAAACCATGGTTTAATTCCGAAATACGAAAAGCGATTAGAAAACGTGATAGGTTACGAAGAATTTCTATTCAAACAAAAAAACTCAAACACCAACTTATTGAATTATACGATAGCATATTGCAGTCATTAGAAAATGGCGAAAGTTCATGTTTCATCTTTTGTGACATCTCTAAGGCATTTGATAGAGTGAATCACAATGGCTTACTAAAAAAACTTTCTAGTTACGGCTTAGATGGTACCTTTCTCCATTGGCTTAGCAGTTATATAAGCGATAGAAACCAAACTGTTTTTGTAAATAACGCCTACTCGTCGACCCTATCACTTAATTCTGGAGTTCCACAGGGCTCTGTATTGGGTCCGTTTTTATTTCTTGTATACATAAACGATATTCAAGATTCTTTGGAAAATACAGCAAGATTATTTGCCGATGACACCGCCATTGGTTGCGCTAAATCTAATGTATATGAAATAGAAAATTCATTAAACGCTGACTTATCCAAACTAAAGTTGTGGTCCAAAGATTGGTTGATAAAATTTAATCCTTCTAAAACAAAAGTATTGCATTTCAGCAAAACCTCCGAGAACGCCCCAACTTTATATTTTGGTAATGAATCATTAGATGTTGTAGTTAACCACAAACACCTTGGCGTTACTCTATCAAATAACTGTAAATGGTCCGAACATGTCGATAATATCTGTAAAGCTGCATCTAAACGTTTAAATATATTAAGAAAATTTAAATATACCTTTAAGCGAAAAACACTAGAAATTATTTACAAATCTTTCATAAGATCCGTACTGGAATACGCGTGTGAATTGTGGGATTGTTGTAATGTATCTGATCGCGATAAACTTGAAAAAATTCAACTCGAGGCAGCCAGAATTATTACAGGACTCTCAAAATACTCAAGTAAAGAATCTTTATATTATGAAACTGGCCTGGTTAATTTGTCAGAACGTCGCAGGATAAGAAGACTGTCTCTCTTTCACAAAATTATTTATAACAATTCTCCACACTATCTTACAGATAAATTAACAGAGCTATACACGTCAAAGCACAATTATAACCTACGTAACAATGCTGATATTCCCGTTCCTTTTTGTAAATCCACATTATACCAAAAGTCATTTATACCCCAAACAATAAGAGACTGGAACAATTTACACGAATCTATAAAAACAATTCCTGATATTAAACACTTTAAATCTAAATTAAATAATACCAACAATGACAATGTAGCGCCCAGTTTTTTTCAATCCGGTAACAGAAAAGAAAATATTATACATACTAGAATGCGTCACCAGTGTAGTTCGCTAAATTCTGATCTGCATAAAATTAAATTGATTAATAGCCCTCAGTGTAATTGTGGATATCCAAATGAAAACGCAAACCATTTTCTTTTACAGTGTAAGCAATTTAATAGTGAAAGAGCAAAATTATTTGAATCCCTGACCCATTTCCCTACGATTAATGTGCACACACTATTGTGGGGTGACAGCAATTTATCCAACCACCTAAACAATTCATTGTTCGGAAAAGTGTGTTCATATATAAAAGCAACTAAACGTTTTAAATGTTGTTTGTAAGCTGTGTTCACTTGCACCCTGTTCATTTATGTTTTTTTTTTGTTTATTTGTCTGTTATTTATTATGTACATTAGATCAATATTTGTTACATCTCATAATTCCTTAAGTAAGCTGCACTATATATCACATTTATACAATTTCTGACTATGGAAAGGACGTTTGTAAGTTTTAATAACTTTTGTCCAATCCAATTGTATCAAGAATTTTTCTTGTTGATGCAATAAAATATGTTTAAACTAAACTATAGCAGAATTTCACAAAATAAAGTCCAAATTATTAATAATTTTCGCCATATCTGCAACAATTTTCTAAATTTTACAGATATCCAAATACTACGTGAGTATTTAATCATATGGATTAGCCTTTAGTGATATAAAGTTACTTGAACAACATCCTTTGTTTGTTTCCCTTCACACCTCTCTGTTTACAACAATGAGTGTTTTGATGAGTACAGGAGAACAATAGGGATTAACAGCAGTTCAGTTACACCACTTGATCAAAATACTATTTTCATTTGAAACCATATTTCAACAATAACTTTTGAAATTCAAAAGATTTTTTCAAAATTATTTAACTAAATGATTCCTTACAGTTAGTTGCATTTACATGCAGATATTTGTCACAAACCTATACTTGAAACACACAGAAAAGATCAAAATCTGGAGAGCACAATTACACACAGCTGCCTGTTAGGATTCCGAAAATATAACTCGTCAAGGGGAGATAATTTAGAAAATTTCTAATTATATTTTTGAAGTCGCATCGGTAAGATCTACTTATACATGTATATACTAAATTTCATGAAAATCGTACAACTATTAAAGAAGTTGTCAAATTAGTCTAAACTTCCAATTCGAAATCACAGCGACGAATTTTCGAAATTCGAAAATGCGAAACTGCAGATGAAAATGATTATTTTCAAGGTATTCAAAGAAAAAAGAATGAGTAAAATCGGTCAAAAAATAACAAAGTTACTGCTACTAAAGCTTTCATATTCACGGTCATTTCCTGTCACATGTCATGGGTCATGTAAATAATCTCATCAAGAAAAAAAAATCATTAAAATCGGTCAAAATATAGCGAAGGTTTTATGATTTTTCACTCGTAAACAACTTTATCGGCACGAAAAACATCAAAGACAAAATTCGTAAATGTGACATTTTCAAATAACAACATTTCGACCCTTATCCCGGCTATCCAGAAATTTATTCATTTTGGAAATAGGAGACATATTCTCCAAACTACGGCCTATTGCTTTCATTTTTAGGCAATCCTTCAAGGATTCCGAAAATGCAACTTCCATGTCTGTAAGTAAAATATCGCAAAAGCCTTAATGATTTTGCACGTTTCAAGATGGCGGCACTTCCGGTTCAAGTCACAAACACAATATTTGGTGTACGAATTAGTATTTACTTATCTAGTAGTCAAATAAAAAATCAGGTCATTCTGACCTATATTTCCTCGTTTTTTTTAAAACTTTGATCCTTAATTTCACCAAGAGGAGATAATTTAAAACATTTCTAAGGACACCTTTAAAGTTGCATCGGTAAGATCTACCTAATTACTAAATTTCATGAAAATCGTACATCTATTAAAGAAGGTGTCAAGTTGGTCTCAACTTCCGGTTCGAAATCACAGCGACGAATTTTCGAAAATCTGAAACTGCAGTTGAAAATAATTTTTGTCAAGGTACTCACAGAAAACAGAATTGGCAAAAAAAGTTTAAATTGTCACAGAGTTACAGTAATGTAGGTCAAATTCATTCGTTCGTAAAATTCAGTGATTTGGAATGCTTAAAACTTTTTGTAAATATATTTAATCAATACTCATCACCCATTTTTGGTGGGGTAGGTCAAAATTTCAGAAACATTCTATGGTTAGATTCTGAGGAATCCGATTTGCTGGAAACACATGTTGACTTTACGAGAAAGACCTCTAAACATGCTCCAAATTGTAAAAATACGACATTTGGATTTTCAATCTCTTTTTTGCGGCTACTCCGGACATTTAAAAAAAATGATACAATGATAAATGATACAAGTGTATACAACTATACACTTAGTAGTTGGAATTCGATATTGTTGAATAAGCTCTATACGATGACTAAATGTGCAGATTGTAGCCAGCCACACTGCATGTTTCGCTTAACAATGAAAGGGTGCCCTGTTCAATTTTCGATCCCTTCGTTCTTCTACTCCTGATATTTTGAACTGTTGATCGATGGTTTCATACATAAGACTCTTTGTAGAAGAAGTTCCCAAAAAATATTTTGTTGACTTTACGAGAAAGACCTCTAAACATGCTCCAAATTGTAAAAAATACGACTTTTTGGATTTTCAATCTCTTTTTTCGGCTACCCCGGATATTTAAAAAAAATGATACAATGATTTCACACAACAGGCTAGCTATTGGACTCTCTATTGACAAGAGTTTCAACACCCTCCCTTCATCATAACCGAAGTTATCGTGCCCTAAAGAATAAACAAATCAGCATGCTTATCTCTGCTTACCCTAGGCAGAAAATGCTCATGTTTGAACTCAATCATGACATTGACCTAGTGAACGTCTACCCCAAGTTTGAACATTCTAGCTTAATTAGAAGGAGAGTTATTGTGTTCCAAAGTCCCGGCCCTTCAAATTGCATCTATTTTTCATTTTCAATTCAAAATGGTGACCATCACGTGACCGAAATCAAAATTATAATCTGATAGATTTTTCGGCATTCCTTCAAGGATTCCGAAAATATAACCCCCGAGTCTGTAAGTAAAATAGCAAAAAAGCCTTATTGATTTTTCACGTTTAAAGATGGTGGCACTGCCGGTTCCATCGACATACTCCATATTTTGTGTACGAATCAGTAATTACTTGTCTGGTATCAAAAAAAAAAATATTAGGTCATTCTGACCTATATTTCATTGATTGTTTTGAAAAATTTGATCCTTAATTTCGTCAAGGGGAGATAATTTAGAAAATTTCTAATTATATTTTTGAGGTCACATCGGTAAGTTCTACATATATACTAAATTTCATGAAAATCGTACAACTATTAAAGAAGTTGTCAAATTGGTCTAAACTTCCCGTTCGAAATCACAGCGACGAATTTTCGAATTTTTTTTCAAGGTATTCAAAGAAAAAGAATTAGTAAAATCGGTAAAAAAATAACAAAGTTACGACTATGCATTGTCAGTTTTTTCGTTCGTAAAATTCGGTTATTTCGGATTCGTGAAATGTTTTGAAAATATATTTAATCAACAGCCACCATCCATTTTTTTTTGGGGGGGGGATAGGTAAAAGTTTCAAAAAGATCCTATGGTTAGATTCTGAGAAATCCGATTTGTGGATAAAACACAAAAAAAAAAATAATAACCAGATCTGCTACTGTCCCATGCAGTTATGAAAGCTTTCATATTCATCGTCACGTGTCATCGATTGTATCAAGTATCCTAAATAAAACGATAAGAAGAAAAAATTATCAAAATTGGTCACAAACTCGCAAAATTACAAGTCTAAATATAGTATGAAACATTGCACCCAGGCATAACAATAATATGAAAACTAAAGGGAAATAACCGAAACTTGTATTACTGTAATGAGACAGATGAGAAAATGAAATGAAAATTGCCGGAAAAAAATTAAAAATGGCAGGTTGGACAGGCGACCTTACTCCTTGTCACGTACAACCGGGCATTCGAAAACACGCTAGTTAACTCAATGACAGGCGCGTGTGCTAACCATTCAGCCACCCCCCCCCCCCACCTTTGAAATCAGACACGTGCAATATGTCATATAGGAAGAATAACAAGCCGCTCACAGCAAAATGGTTAATTAATGAGTTTAGGGCAAAAAGGCGTCTACAGGACACGGTGTTCCCAGGCGGTCACCCATCCAAGTACTAACCGGGCCCGACGTTGCTTAACTTCAGTGATCGGACGAGAACTGGTGTTTTCAACGTGGTATGGCCGTAGACGAGAGAAGGTGGACAGAACCCGTAGTTATACTTACTTGAATTGACCCGCTTATTGATTTTTTTTTGGGGGGGGGGGGGTGTCGGTTTTAAAAAGGCGTCTACAGCACCCGGTGTTCCCAGGCGGTCACCCATCCAAGTACTGACCGGGCCCGACGTTGCTTAACTTCAGTGATCGGACGAGAACTGGTGTTTTCAATGTGGTGTGGCCGTAGACGAGAGAAGGTGGACAGAACCCATACTTGTGCTTACTCAAATTCTTTTTGTTTCTTTTTCCCTGGGGAGACGGGAGTGGTGCAAAAGAGTGCGCGCTGTGGTCTGATTTGCGGAAAATTGATTTTTTCACGAAGAATCAGGGCAAAAAGGCGCTACAGCACCCGGTGTTCCCAGGCGGTCACCCATCCAAGTACTAACCGGGCCCGAGGTTGCTTAACTTCAGTGGTTGGACGAGAACTGATGTTTTCAACGTGGTGTGGCCGTAGACGAGAGAAGGTGGACAGAACCCGTAGTTATACTTACCTGAATTGACCCGCTTGTTGATTTTTTTTGTTTTTTGTCGGTTTTAAAAAGGCGTCTACAGCACCCGGTGTTCCCAGGCGGTCACCCATCCAAGTACTGACCGGGCCCGACGTTGCTTCAGTTCAGTGATCGGACGAGAACTGGTGTTTTCAACGTAGTTATACTTACCTGAATTGACCCGTTTATTGATTTCTGGGGGGGGGGGGGGGTTGTCGGTTTTTAAAAGGCGTCTACAGCACCCGGTGTTCTCAGGCGGTCACCAATCCAAGTATTAACCGGGCCCGACGTTGCTTAACTTCAGTGATCGGACGAGAACTGGTGTTTTCAACGTGATGTGGCTGTACACGAGAGAAGGTGGACAGAACCCGTAGTTATACTTATCTGAATTGACCCGCTTATTGATTTTTTTTTTTTGGGGGGGGGGGGGCGGTTTTAAAAAGGCGTCTACAGCACCCGGTGTTCCCAGGCGGTCACCCATCCAAGTACTGACTGGTGTTTTCAACGTGGTTTGGCCGTAGACGAGAGAAGGTGGACAGAAACCGTAGTTATACTTACTTGAATTGACCCGCTTATTGATTTTTTTTTTTTGGGGGGGGGGGTGTCAGTTTTAAAAAGGCGTCTACAGCACCCGGTGTTCCCAGGCGGTCACCCATCCAAGTACTGACCGGGCCCGACGTTGCTTAACTTCAGTGATCGGACGAGAACTGGTGTTTTCAACGTGGTGTGGCCGTAGACGAGAGAAGGTGGACAGAACCCATACTTGTGCTTACTCAAATTCTTTTTGTGTCTATTTGCCTGGGGAGACGGGCCGAGCGGAGAGCTGGAGTGGTGCAAAAGAGGCGCCGTGGTCTGATTGGCGGAAAATTGATTTTTTCACGAAGAATCAGGGCAAAAAGGCGTCTACAGCACCCGGTGTTCCCAGGCGGTCACCCATCCGAGTACTAACCGGGCCCGACGTTGCTTAACTTCAGTAATCAGACAAGAACTGGTGTTTTCAACGTGGTATGGCCGTAGACGAGAGAAGGTGGACAGAACCCGTAGTTATACTTACCTGAATTGACCCGGTTATTGATTTTTTTTGTTTTTTGTTTTAGAGTATTTAATTGTTTTAAAGAGACACGTTAAGGGTTGTTCATAGTTAAATGAAAGTTTAATTTTAAAAAAGACCAATAAAATTAGGATTTAATAATGCCAGACTAATATTAAAATAAAGTTTTAAATTAAGAATAATTAATTATTGGTCTAATGCAATGAAATGATTTGATTTGACGAATGAAATGTACAATGGGTTTCCACACTATGTGGCTAAGGCGTTGGCCTGCTAGCCAGGAGGTCGGGTGTTCGATCCCTGCATTGGCCGAGAAAGTTCATCTCGATTTTCTGGCGTGCCCCCCCCCCACCCGCCGTGTACACATTGGAGTGCACGTAAAAGATCCCTTAGCAGTTGGAATTCGATATTGTTGAAAAAGTTCTATACGATGACTAAATGTGCAGATTGTAGCCACCCACACTACATGTTTGCTTAACAATGAAAGGGTGCCGTTTTCAATTTTCGATCCTTTTATTCTTCTACTCCTGATATTTTGGACTATTGATCGATGGTTTCATATAATAGACTACCGATAAGACTCTTTGTAGAAGAAGTTCCCCAAAAATATTATGTTGACTCTAAGAGAAAAGGACCTTTAAAAATGCTCAAAATCGTAAAAATACGACTTTTTGGATTCTTTGGATTTTCGATCTCTTTTTTCTGCTACCCCTGATATTTAAAAAAAATGATACAATGATTTCACACAACAGGCTACCTATTAGACTCTCTTTTGACAAGAGTTTCACCACCCTCCCTTCATTATAACCGAAGTTATTGTGCCCTAAATAATCAACAAATCAGCATGCTTATCTATGCTTACCGTAGGCAGAAAATGCTCATCTTTGCCCTCAATCATAACATGGACCTAGTGAACGTCTACACCAAGATTGAACATTCCAGCTTAATTAGAAGGAGAGTTATTGTGTTTCAAAGTCTCGGCCCTTCAAATTGCTACTACTTTTCATATTCACTTCAAAATGGCAACCATAAGTTGACCTAAATCAAAATTCTGCTCCCAGCGATTTTTGGGCCATCCTTCAAGGATTTAGAAAATATAACTCCCGTGTCCGTAAGTGAAATAGCAAAAAAGCCTTAGGGATTTTTCATGTTTCAAGATGGTGGCACTTCCGGTTCGATCGATAAACTCCACATTTTGTGTAGGAATCAGTAATTACTTGTCGAGTATTGAAATTTTTTTTTTAGGTCATTCTGACCTATATTTCGACGATTTTTTAAAAAATTTGATCCTTAATTTCACCAAGGGGAGATAATTTATAAAATTTCTAATTATATTTTTGAAGTCACATGGGTAAGATCTACTTATATACTAAATTTCATGAAAATCGTACAACTATTAAAGAAGTTGTCAAATTGGTCTAAACTTCGGGTTCGAAATCACAGCGACGAATTTTCGAAATTCGAAAATGTGAAACTGCAGATGAAATTGATTTTTTTCAAGGTATTCAAAGAAAAAAGAATTAGTAAAATCGGTCAAAAAATAGCAAAGTTACGACCATGCATTGTCAGTTTTTTTGTTCGTAAAATTCGGTGATTTCGAATTCGCAAAACGTTTTCAAAATATATTCACCACCCATTTTTGGGGGGTAGGTCAAAGTTTCTGAAACATCCTATGGTTAGATTCTGTGAAATCCGATTTGCAGAAAAAACACAAAAAAAAAAAAAATAATAATCTTAACAGAAACAATAAGCTTTCATATGAAATATGAAAGCTTAATAATAATTTTAGTAAAAACAATAGTCGTTCAGACGAAAGTCTGAAAGCCTAATAATAATTTTAGTAAAAACAATAGTCTTTCAGACGAAAGTCTGAAAACCTAATAATAATTTTAACAAAAACAATAGTGTTTCACACAAGCTTCGCAGTGTGAAACCCTAACTAGACCTGCATGCAGGAATGACGGGTTTCACTGGTGCCACGTTACCCTTAAATATGTCACTTCCGGTGCCAAGTTACCCTTGAACATATGTCACTTCTGGTACCAACGAAACCACAGGTTTCCAAATTAACATTGCACACAAATAAAATGGACGCAGAATCAACCAAATCCAGCAATATCAATTCATTTTATACATTTGTTACTTGTAAATGATCTTGACAAAATTAAATTACTCCCGTTGTTATGAAAATGTTCAATTAGTCTTATGAAATCAGAAATGGCATACGATATCATATAGTGACCAAAGACCAAAAAACTTGAAAAGTGACTTGTAGAAAATCGGCTATTTCTCGGCAACCGTACAAGTTAGAAACCATTTTGTGGTATCTGTATGATCGTATGGCTTCATTCTATTTGTTGATTGACATCAAATACCATAATTGGAAAAAGATTTCAAAACAGACTCATTTGAATAAAATATCTGTTTTGAAGGCTAAAAATACAGTTTTTGCCAAAATGACGTTACTTCCGGTGATAATGAAAATCTTACATTACTTGTGTGATATCCTAAATGGCATTAGGTATAACATGGTGTAGCATTTATGAAAATCGAATAATAATTGACACTTTTATGGCCCCAAATCCTTCAAAAGTGACCTGTAGAAAGCCGTCTATTTCTCGGAAACCGAACAAGTTAGAAACAATTTTATGATATCTATATGACCATATGAGTTGTGTTTATATGTGAATTTAAATCAAAAGTTAAAATTATTAATACATATTAAGTAATTCTTGGTTGAATAAATCATTGATTTAAAAAGTTTAAAATGCAGTTTTTGACAAAATGGCGTCACTTCTGGTGTCAATTTTAAATTGTTATCAACTTGATATGACGATACATGCTTTTTGAATCAAATGACGTCACTTTTATAAAAAAATCCAATAATAATTGACTTTATTACACGCAAAATAAAGAAAACAGTGACTTATGCTGAACTGTCCATTTCTTGGCAACTGCTTATATTACAAACTAATTTTCACATACATCCTCTTCGTATTGATTATAGCTACAAGTCTATAAGAGTTATGTAAAAATATTTTAAAATCTGAAAAGCCTGAATGGGTTGTAAATAGGTCAATTTTACGCCTTTTTTCACCTCTTAATCCAATTTGCTAGAAAATGAAATAGAAATTAAAAAAACTGCTTCCTACATTTTTTGCGCATTGAAAGGACACACTCTTTGAGTCATATAATTTTTCAAAAAAATAATATTTGTTTTCGAAATAGGAAAATAACTGTCAAAATTGTAGTTTTTGGTAAAATTATGCCACTTCCGGTGCCGACAGATAACATTATCGGTCACAAAAAAATGACAATTGAGACAACGAAGCATATGAACTTTGTTTTATACAAATCGAACAATAAAAAAATAATCTAGGACTGAAAAACTGAATGAGCCAATGGCGGCCAAGGAAAATTACTGAGACCAAAATTTTTTAACATTTTTGCGCAAGTCAGATGACTCTTTAATTCTGTGTACAACACATCTAAAAAATATTCATAAATAAAAAAGTTTTTTGTAAAATTTTAAATTTTCAAAATTTGGCGCCTAATATCTTCGAATATTTGCCGAAAATCAAAAATCGAAAGTAGCGTAGCTATTTGCCATGTCTCCGGCTATGCCAAAATGTAGCGAAAGTTAAAATCCCATGATTATTGTTAAAATTAATGCAATATTTTAAAAAACGATAACTTCGGTGATTTCGGACATTTCGCATTGTCGCAGAACGTTCAAAATAGCTTTATCCTCTAAGTCACACCCACTTTCCCAGTAAAACCGAAGAAATCGTAACGATGCGACAAGCAGTTGCTGAGATCTACTCAAAACAAAAGAAGAATAACTAGACCTGCATGCAGGAATGACGGGTTTCACTGGTGCCACGTCACTTTCGGTGCCACGTTACCCTTAAACATATGTCACTTCCGATACCAATGAAACCATCAAACAGGTTTCCACATAAGCATTGTAAACATCAAATAAAATGGACGAAGAATCAACCAAATCCAGCAATATCAATTCATTTTATATATATGTTACTTGTAAGTGATCCTGGCAAAATTTCATTACTTCCGGTGATAGTGAAAATGTTCAATTAGTTTTATGAAATCAGAAATGGCATAAGGCATCATAATGGCGAAATTTGTATGTAAATCGAATGAGAATTGCCACTTTTATAGACCAAAAACCTTGAAAAGTGACTTGTAGAAAATCGTCTATTTCTCGGCAACCGTACACGATAAAAACTATCTTTTGGTATCTATATGATCGTATGGGTTCAATCCATTTGTTGATTGGAATCAAATATCATAATTTGAAATATATTACAAATCAGACTCATTTGAAAAAAATGTCTGTTTTGAAGGCTAAAAATACAGTTTTTGCCAAAATGACATTACTTCCGGTGATACTGAAAATGTTAAATTAGTTCTATGAAATCATAAATGACACAAGATATCATATGGTGAAAATTTTATGAAAATCGAATAATAACTGACACTTTTATAGACCAAAAACCTTGAAAAGTGACTTAAGGAAAATCGCCCATTTCTCTGCAACCGTACAAGTTAGAAACCATTTTGTGGTATCTGTATGATCGTATGGGTTCAATCTATTTGATCAATAGAATCAAATATCACAATTTGAAAAAAATAACAAATACGACTCATTTGAATAAAATATTGTTTTTTGAAGGCTAAAATTTAAGTTTTGAGCAAATGACGTCATTTCCGGTGGCAGCGCAAGGGGTAAAATGGTTTGACATAGTCCACTATGGCATTAGGCATCCAATGGCGAAAGAAAATTGAAAATCGAATAATAATTGATTCTTTACAGCCAAAATTACGTGAAAAGTGACTCATGCAAAATTGCCTATTTCTCGGCAACTGCTTATATTACAAACTAATTTTCACATGCATTCTCTTCGTATGGATTATAGCTACAAGTTTATAAAAGTTACGTAAAAATATTTTAAAATCTGAAAAGCCTGAATGAGTTGTAAATAGGTCAATTTTACGCCTTTTTTCACCTCTTAATCCAATTTGCTAGAAAATGAAAAAGAAATTAAAAAAACTGCTTCCGACATTTTTTTGTGCCTTTAAAGGACACACTCTTTGAGTCATATAATTTTTCAAAAAAATAATATTTGTTTTCAAAAAATGGTACCTAACTGTCAAAATTGTAGTTTTTGGTAAAATTATGCCACTTCCGGTGCAGACAGATAACACTTTTGGTAATAAAAAAATGACAATTGAGACAACGAAGCATATGAACTTTGTTTTATACAAATCGAACAATAAAAAATTAATCTAGGACTGAAAAACTGAATTAGCCAATGGAGGCCAAGGAAAATTACTGAGACTAAATTTGTTAACATTTTTGCGCAAGTCAGACGACTCTTTAATTCTGTGCACAATACGACTAAAAAATATTCATAAATAAAAAAGTTTTTTGTAAAATTTTAAATTTCCGAAATTTGGCGCCTAATATCTTCGAAGATTTGCCGAAAATCAAAAATCGAAAGTAGCGCAGCTATGTGCCCTGTCTCCAGCTATGCCAAAATGTATCGAAAGTTAAAATCCCATGATTATTGTTAAAATTACCGCAATATTTGTAAAAACGATAACTTCGGTGATTTCGGACATTTCGCATTGTCGCAGAACGTTTAAAGTAGCTTTATCCTCTAAGTCACACCCACTTTCCCAGTAAAACCGAAGAAATCGTAACGATGCGACACGTAGTTGCTGAGATCTACTCAAAACAAAAGAATAATAATAATAATAATAATAACTAGACCTGCATAGCAGTGCTGAATCGGCTTTCAGGGTCCTTTATATCATTGCCATGCCTCTAAATGTACATTTATACTTTAAACGACCAATAGGACTCGGGGTAACAGAAGTTTAAAAAGAGAAATAGAAGTAGTTTTCGAGATAAACGAGTCTGAATATGCTCCAAAAATAGAAGAAAATGCTACATTTTCGGCATCTCATAATCTATTGCCTACCATTGAATTTGTATCATTCTGATATCATATAAAAGTAAATTATGCGCGCTATTTAACGACACTCTATTTGTTTCGATTCGGTGAAATCTGCCGTAGAATTCACGTTTTTTTTGCAAAGTCTACATTTATTTTACTTATTTATAGGTTTATTCAAAATATCGGATCGTTTTTCGACTATTCCCGGTTTACAGATCATTGTTGAGATAATTTTAGCAAGTTGTCTGGATACTTAACTTCAAGTACTAGAAGTTTCAGAAACATCCATTATGTATTGTAGCACAAATTAGAAATTTCCTCATTCTGATTGGTCGAAAAGTGTGGTCGAATGGACAATAAACCCCCTCTGAATTATCAAGGCGAATTACTGCGTATAAATATTCCAGTGTACTTTTTTTCATTTTTGTGCTCCATGATCTTCCTCAACTCAAATCTTTATTGGCAAATATCTTCAAGAAATTCTGCACATATGACTATCACACCATTTTCAAACATCATCTTTTATGAAAACACATTTCTGAAATACATAAAACAGTAGAAAATAAGTCCATATATTAATTAAAACCGTTTTCAGGTATCTAAATATATTCGTAACTAGGCCGTCACAGTATGGACAAATTTATTTTCTTTTTTGATAGGATATAGCTTCACTCACCAATCAATTTTTACTTAATCAGGTGGATTTTTTTATTAAATCACGGTTTGATCAAAGTCTGGCTAACATGATCTACCTAATAATGAGTCATTATTCACAAGAAACCGCTTAAAAATACAATGAGGGGGTCGAAAATAGCAGCTGAATATCTAAACATGCCAAAATTGACATTTGTTGACAACACGTCAGAATAGTATACATAGCAACCACTTGAAATCTTAGGCTAGCCACCACTGTCATACGGTATTTTTGAGGATGTAAGTACGAAATGCAATTGTTTGAACACGAACAAGCTGCTGGGTTGTGATAAAAGTCTGCAAATAAAATAATAAAGACTGAAAACTTACATGAAACTCACGAAGCGAAGAAACCTTTGTTGCCAAGAGTTACCCCTCTTTTAGTCTCGGATAGCAGGCCGGAATTATTTCTATCACGCTAACACCCGTCTCTTAAAATGCCACAGTAAGGGGGGGTTGGGATGGCCTAGTGGTCTTGAGTGCCGCGCTTCGACCTCTAGCTGGCCGGTCACCCCTGGCTTGCGGCTGTGGTTTCGAGGCCTGGTGTGAGCGTATGTGGCATGGAGATAGGGGCTCCTTCTCAACCTCGTGGGTTTCCTCCGGGCACTCCGGTTTCCTCCCACAGCAAAGACCCCTGCGCGTGCGCTAAGATAATGAAAATGGAAAAAATAAGACTTGTCTGCGATATCACCTTCGGTGGAAGTGGACGTTAAACACCAAGAACAACAACAATGCCACAGTAAGACTAATTTCCCGTTCTTTTAAAAAAAATCTTCAAACGTTAAAAAAAAATTATATCGATATCCGAATAAAATTTTCTTTCATAATTCATTTACTAGACACTCGAGAATCCAGAATTTTAAATTTGAAGGAAAGCCAGGACGGCCTAAATGGCCTAAATGCTATCGCGTCTCGTGTTCTAATGATTCAAGCATGGTTAAATGGACAATAAACCCCCTCTAAATACGTAACAGGAAGTGTTTATCTCCTAAATATAAATCGAAAGGAAAATTAGTAAATAATTAGTGGCCTGATTCCATCCCACTTAGCACTAGTTATCTCCCTTACACCAATATTATAACTGTAGTTTAAAATACAACAATTTTTCTAATTTGTTCAAAGATTGTGGACCTTTTTGGATCAATTATACTATATAGAGGCTTTTTAATTTCGATTCACGCACTAGACAACAATTAGGATTCTAAGTAACAGAAGTGTAAGAAAAGAAATAAGACTACTTTTCGAGATAAAATCGTCTGAATAGCCTGAGAAATCGCAAATTTTGCAAGAGTACCAATTCTTCCCTGTATTTTCTCAAAATATCAAATATTTTTTCCACTACTTCCGGTTTTTGGATCTTTGTCGGTATTTTTTTAACAAGTTGTTTACATACTTAACTTTCTGTCCCATAAGTGTCAGAAATATCTATTCAGTAGTTTTTGTAAAAAAGATAAATAAAAGAACATTTTCAATAATTAACGATTTTTCAACTTTTTTCAAAGATTGAGGCCATTTTTGGACCACTTATATTATTTCAAACCTTTTTATGTTGGATTCACGCACTAGACCACAATTAGGATTCTAAGTAACAGAAGTGTAAGAAAAGAAATAAGACTACTTTTCGAGATAAAATCGTCTGAATATCCTGAGAAATCGCAAATTTTGCAAGAGTACCAATTCTTCACTGTATTTTCTCAAAATATCAAATATTTTTTCCACTACTTCCGGTTTTTGGATCTTTGTCGGTATTTTTTTAACAGGTTGTTTACATACTTAACTTTCTGTCCCATAAGTGTCAGAAATATCTATTCAGTAGTTTTTGTAAAAAAGACAAATAAAAGAACATTTTCAATAATTTAACGATTTTTCAACTTTTTTCAAAGATTGAGGCCATTTTTGGACCACTTATATTATTTCAAACCTTTTCATGTTGGGTTCACGCACTAGACCACAATTAGGATTCTAAGTAACAGAAGTGTAAGAAAAGAAATAAGACTACTTTTCGAGATAAAATCGTCTGAATAGCCTGAGAAATCGCAAATTTTGCAAGAGTACCAATTCTTCACTGTATTTTCTCAAAATATCAAATATTTTTTCCACTACTTCCGGTTTTTGGATCTTTGTCGGTATTTTTTTAACAGGTTGTTTACATACTTAACTTTCTGTCCCATAAGTGTCAGAAATATCTATTCAGTAGTTTTTGTAAAAAAGATAAATAAAAGAACATTTTCAATAATTTAACGATTTTTCAACTTTTTTCAAAGATTGAGGCCATTTTTGGACCACTTATATTATTTCAAACCTTTTCATGTTGGGTTCACGCAACAGACCACCGATAGGACTCTGCGTAAAAAAAGATTCAGAAGAATCGTAGGAGTCGTTTTCGAGAAAATAGCGTCTAAAAAGGCTCCAAAAAGGGAAAATACTAGATTTTCGACGTACCGTTATTTATTTTCTAACCATCGAAATCGTACCATATAATGCCATATAATAGTCCTTTAATGGGGCTATCCAAAGACACTTTACTTCTCTTGGTCCGGTAATATCTGACGGCGAAATCAAGCTTTTCGGAAGAGCGCCTATTTTTAAACCTTTTTTTTTACATTTTTTTAATACTTCCGGTATGGAGATTATTTTCGGGATAGTTTTAATAACCGGTTTCAGCAATTATATAGCCGCAAGGCTCTGTAATAATATATTGCATTATCTGATCAGATAAAATGCCCCTGAGAAATCATATGCTTAAAAGTGCCAAAAATGCAAAAATGTCAATATATCGAAAATTAAATTTCAATAACTGAATACATTTTATACATTATTGGAATTGGCATTAGATGGGCTATCTAAATATAAAAACATTTTTTGAAAATCAGTAAAAAAAAAAAAAATTAATAGAGCTTTTTTCAAAATTTCACGATTTTTCGACTTTTTTCGATTTTCAGTTCGGTATTTGACCTATTACAAATATTTCAAAGTCTTAACGGAATGTTTGATACACAAGATTACTGAAAGGTCTCTAGATAGATACAGTTTAAGAAAAATCGCTGGAGCTGTTTTCGAGATAAAGGCGTCCAAAAACGCTCCAAATCAGAAAATACTTGATTTCCAGAGTGTCATATTTTGCTGCTTGGTCATAGTATCTGTGTAAATTGGTCATCATACGACAATCCATTCCCCGAGTCACTCAACGAAAGCTTGATTCGTTTAATCCATTGATATTGGGTGGAGAAATCGAGTTTTTTTGCGTTTTTTTCGAAATATCGGGCATTATTTCCACTACTTCCGGTTTACGGATCGTTGTTGAAATTGCTTTATTAAAAGGTCTGACTATATAGCTTTATGTACCAGAGCTTACAGAACTATCGGATTATTCTTTCCAAAAAATATAAGGGTTCGGAAAATGGCAGAAAATTCGAAAAAAATCGAAAAATAAAGGGCAATAACTCGGAATGAAACTTGTATTTCTGGAATCGGATGGTCTTCAGGTATCCAAAAATGTAGGTGAAATTTGAAAATTTTGAAAAATAACAAAAATGTCTCTTTTGTCTCTTTTTTTCAGTTTTCGAACGCTAGAAGTCAGCGACGAAGTTTCAAAATTTCAAAATTTTCAACTGCTATCGTTCGAGAAAAGACTCAGGGTTTCCGAAAATGTCATTTGTATGAAAATAGGTACAGAATTGACGAATCTACGGCCGTTTTTTAATTTTTTGGTACCGCACGAAATTCTGTCACTTCCGGTCTGCGCAGAAGTTTCAAAAGTGATTTAATGAGTAGCCACCACCTAGTTTCCCGATAGAATATTTGGTTCCAGATCGATATCTGTTTTCGATCATGGAGAAATAGGCTTCGGGGATAAATAATAATAATAACTAGATCTGCTACTGTCCCATGCAGATATGAAAGCTTTCATATTCATCGTCACGTGTCATCGATTATATCAAGTATCTCAAATAAAAGGATAAGAATAACAAACTATCAAAATTGGTCAAAAACTCGCAAAGTTACAAGTCTAAATATAGTATGAAACATTGAGTAATCTGAAAACTAAAGGGAAATAACTGATACTTGTGTTGCTGTAATCGGGATGAATGAGATAACTTTGAACAAAACTAAAACGTTTTGAATCAGGTTGAACTCAACTATTTGAATATGTACGTTAAATATGTAGATTTGGAAAATTATAAAGACATAATATCAAAATCGGTCAAAAACTCACAAAGTTACAAATTTAAATGTAGTGAGAAACATTGCACCCGGGCAAAAAATAATCTTTAAACTAAAGGGAAATAACTGAAACTTGTATAGCTGTAATCGGGCTTCCAAGATATGTCATATAATTATGGTTTCCAATATGTTTGGTTATAAGTAGGAAATCGTGACGACTTCTTAAGCATGTTTTAAACAAAGGGTCATAGACTGCAATATACAAGAATGGCACTCTGCAATAAAAAAACTGGCCAGAGATTTCTATGCAGAAATTAAATAATTGCTAGAACCAGAAAAATATTTATCCACTATAATAAATAAGCAACATAGAGAAAATGAAATGAAATTGAATGGGGTTTAACGTCCTACTGTTCTGCTCCTACAATGGGCTAATGAAGACGGGCATACGCCATAAAGTGTGCAATGAGGGAAATTTTACCCGGTCAGCGGCGTTACGGCCTACGAGGTTGGTAAGGCGACCATACTCCTTGTCACGTACAACCAAGAAATCGAAACAAGGCCAGTTGACTCAATGACAGACGTTATGATACAGAGCGCACGTGCTAACCATTCAGCCACGCAACCTCCCTAAAATCGGCAAATTGCTGACCTACAGCGAGAAACATTTCAACCGGGCCAAATTTTCTATTTCAACAGTTTAATTTGCACGGTACCTTTAGTTATCAACCGAATATTACAAAACTTTTAAAAATAAGCTCCCCCTGACCAGCTTAATCGTTCGCAATAAACGTTTGCCCCTTAAAATCGACAAATTGCTGAATTTAAAGTGAGAAACATTACAACCGGGCCAAATTTTCTGTTTTATCACTTTAACAGTACCTTTGATTACCAACCGATTATTACAAAACTTTAAAAAGAGAAAGAGAGAAATGCGGCCTAACGTCCATTCGACACAAACTAGGTCATTTCGGGACTAACATATGTTTTTTAATTTTATTTAAAAACTCCCCTTGCGCGTACTGGTCTTTAGCCGTTGGGAGGAAACCGAAGAACACGGAGAAAACCCAAGAGGTTGGACATCATACACCATGTCACGTGCAACCTGGAGATCGAAACGACGCCCGTTGACTCAATGACAAAGGTTACGATACAGCGAGCACATGCTAACCATTCAGCCATCCAGCCTCCCTGAATTCGGAAAATTGCTGACTTATAGCAAGAAACATTTCAACCGGGCGAAATTTTCTGTTTTAACAGTTTAATGTGCACGGTACTTTAATTACCAACCGATTATTACAAAACTTTTGAAAATAAGCTCCAACTGACCAGCTTAATCGTATGCAATAAACGTTTTCGCCTGAATTGAAAGTTCTGCACGGAGAAAGTTCATCTCGATTTCCCGGCGTGGTTCCCCTTGTCAGTGAGGCAGAACGGAGGGCCTGACAAGCACAGCTGTCTAGTCATTCGGATGGGACGAAAAACCAAGGTCCCGTGTACACATTGGAGTGCACGTAAAATATCCCTAAGCAGTTGGAATTCGATACTGTTGAATAAGCTCTATACGATGACTAAATGCATAGATTGTAGTCACCCACATTTCATGTTTCGCTCAACAATGAAAGGGTGCCGTTTTCAATGTTCGATCCTTTTGTTCTTCTACTCCTGATCTATGGTTTCATATAAAAGACTACCAATAAGACTCTTTGTAGAAGAAGTTCCCAAAAAATAGTATGTTGACTTTACGAGAAAGACCTCTAAACATGCTCCAAATTGTAAAAATACGACTTTTTGGATTTTCAATCTCTTTTTTTCGGCTATCCCTGATATTTAAAAAAAATGATACAATCATTTCACACAACAGGCTACCCATTAGACTCTCTATTGACAAAAGTTTCACCGCCCTCACTTCATTATAACCGAAGTTATCGTGCCCTAAAGAATCAACAAATCAGCATGCTTATCTCGGCTTACCCTAAGCAGAAAATGCTCATCTTTGAACTCAATCATAACATTGACCTAGTGAACGTCTACACCAAGTTTGAACATTCTAGCTTAATTAGAAGGAGAGTTATTGTGTTCCGAAGTCCGGGCCTTTCAAATTGCTTCTATTTTTCATTTTCAATTCAAAATTGTGACCATCACATGACCGAAATCAAAATTCTGCTCCCTACGATTTTTGGGCCATCCTTCAAGGATTCAGAAAATATAACTCCCGTGTCTGTAAGTAAGATAGCAAAAAAGCCTTAGGAATTTTTCATGTTTCAAGATGGTGGCATTTCCGGTTTGATCGACAAACTCCATATTTTGTGTAGGAATCAGTAATTACCTGTCGAGTATCGAAAAATATTTTCAGGTCATTCTGACCTATATTTCGACGATTTTTTTGAAAATTTTGATCCTTAATTTCACCAAGGGGAGATAATTTAGAAAATTTCTAATTATATTTTTGAAGTCACATCGGTAAGATCTACTTATATACTAAATTTCATGAAAATCGTACAACTATTAAAGAAGTTGTCAAATTGGTCTAAACTTCCGGTTCGAAATCACAGCAACGAATTTTCGAAATTCGAAAATGTGAAACTGCAGATGAAAATGATTTTTTTCAAGGTATTCAAAGAAAAAAGAATTAGTAAAATCGGTCAAAAAATAACAAAGTTACGACTATGCATTGTCAGTTTTTTCGTTCGTAAAATTCGGTGATTTCGGATTCGTAAAACGTTTTGAAAATATATTTAAACAACGTTCGCACCCCTTTTTTGGGGGGGTAGGTCAAAGTTTCAGAAAGATCCCATGGTTAGATTCTGAGAAATCCGATTTGCAGAAAATAGACACAAAAAAAAAATAATAACTAGATCTGCTACTGTCCCATGCAGATATGAAAGCTTTCATATTCACTGTCACTTCCTGTCACATGTCATGGGTCATATAAATAATCCAAAGAAGAAAAAATAAATCATTAAAATCGGTCACAATCTATCGAAATTAATGTGATTTTTCACTCGTAAACAACTTTGTCGACACGAAAAACATCAAAAGCGAAATTCGAATTTTTGAAATATTCAAATAACAAAACCACCCGTATCCCGTCTATCCTGAAATTGAAATGTATTAAATTTTAGACATAGGAGACGCATTGAACATACTATGACCTATTGTGTTTCTGCTCTGACCGATTTTTAGGTTTTCCTTCAAGGGTTCAGAAAACGTAACTCCCATGTCTGTAAGTGCAATATCGCAAAAGATCTATTGTTTTTTCACGTTTCAAGATGGTGTCACTTCCGGTTCGATCGACAAACTCCATGTTTTGTGTACGAATCAGTAATTACTTGTCTAGTATCGAAAAAAAAAATAGGTCATTCTGACCTTTATTGCAACGATTTTTTTGAAAAATTTGATTCTTAATTTCACCAAGGGGAGATAATTTAGAACATTTTAAAAGTCATTTTTCAAGTCGCATCAGTAATGTCTAGTTACATACTAAATTTCATGAAAATCGTACAACTATTAAAGAAGTTGTCAAGTTGGTTTCAACGTCCGGTTCGAAATCACAGCGACGAATTTTCGAATATTACAAAACTTTTAAAAATAAGCTCCCTCTGACCAGCTTAATCGTTCGCAATAAACGTTTGCCCCTTAAAATCGGCAAATTGCTAACTTTAAAGTGAGAAACATTACAACCGGGCGAAATTTTCTGTTTTATCACTCTTACAGTACCATTGATTACCAACCGATTATTACGAAACTTTAAAAATAAAACAGAAAAAGAGAAATGCGGCTTAACGTCCATTCGACAAAAACGAGGTCATTTCGGGACTAACATATGTCTTTTAATTTTATTGAAAAATTTCCCTTGCGCGTACGGGTCTTTAACCGTGGGAGGTAACCGAAGGACACGGGGAAAACCCAAGCGGTTGGACACCATACTCCATGTCACGTGCAACCTGGAAATCGAAACGGCGCCGGTTGACTCAATGACAGACGTTACGATACAGCGCGCACATGCTAACCATTCAGCCATTCAGCCTCCCTAAAATCGGAAAATTGCTGACTTATAGCAAGAAACATTTCAACCGGGCATTTCAATCGAAACAACGCCAGTTGACTCAATGACAGACGTTACGATACAGAGCGCAGGTGCTAAACATTCAGCCACGTAAGCTCCCTAAATTTGGCAAATTGCTGACCTACAGCGACAAACATTTCAACCGGGCGAAATTATCAACCGAATATTACAAAACTTTTAAAAATAAGCTTCCACTGACCAGCATAATCGTTCGCAATAAACGTTTCCCCCTAAAATCGGCAAATTGCTGACTTTAAATTGAGAAACTTGACAACAGGGCGAAAAAATCTGTTTTATCACTTTTACAGTACCTCTGATTACCAACCGATTATAAAAAAAACTTTAAAAATAAAAGAGAAAGAGAGAAATGCGGGTTAAGGTCCATTCCACACAAACTAGGACATTTCGGGGCTCACATATATTTTTTAATTTTATTTTAAAACTTCCCTTGCACGTACGGGTCTTTGGGATTGGGAGGAAACGAAGGACACGGAGAAAACCCACGAGGTTGGACACCATACTCCATGTCACATGGAACCTGGAAATCGAAATGACCCCGATTGACTCAATGACAGACGTTACGATGCAGCGCGCACATGCTAACCATTCAGTTATTCAGCCTCCCTAAAAGCGGGAAATTGCTGACTTATAGCAAGAAACATTTCAACCGGGCATTTCAATCGAAACAACGCCAGTTGACTCAATGACAGACGTTACGATACAGAGCGCAGGTGCTAACCATTCAGCCACGTAACCTCCCTAAATTTGGCAAATTGCGGACCAACAGCGAGAAACATTTCAACCGGGCGAAATTTTCTATTTTAACAGTTTAATTTGCACCGAATATTACAAAACTTTTAAAAATAAGCTCCCCTTGACCAGCTTAATCGTTCGCAATAAACGTTTGCCCCTTAAAATCGGCAAATTGCTGACTTTAAAGTGAGAAACATTACAACCGGGCGAAATTTTCTGTTTTATCACCTTTACAGTACCAGTACCATGGATTACCAACCGATTATTACAAAACTTTAAAAATTTAACAGAAGGAGAGAAATGCGGATTAACGTCCATTCGACACAAACTAGGTCATTTCGGGACTAATGTATGTTTTTTAATTTTATTTATAAACTTCCCTTACGAGTACTGGTATTCAGGAGTGGGAGAAACCCGAAGGACACGGAGAAAACCCACGAGGTTGGACACCATACTCCATCTCACGTGCAACATGGAAATCGAAACGACGCCGGTTGACTCAATGACAGACGTTACGACAAAGCGCGCGTAGGCTAACCATTCAGCCTCCCTAAAATCTGGAAATTGCTGACTTATAGCAAGAAACATTTTAACCGGGCGAAATTGTCTGTTTTAGCAGTTTAATTTGCACGGTACATTAATTACCAACCGATTATTACAAAACTTTTGAAGATAAGCTCCAACTGACCAGCTTAATCGTATGCAATAAACGTTTGGCGTGAATTGAAAGTTCTGCACCGAGAAAGTTCATCTCGATTTTCCGGCGTGGTTCCCTCTTGTCAGTGAGGCAGAACGGAGGGCCTGACAAGGACAGCTGTCTAGTCGTTCGGATGGGACGAAAAACCAAGGTCGCATGTACACATTAAAGTGCACGTAAAATATCCCTAGGCAGTTGGAATTCGATACTGTTGAATAAGCTCTATACGATGAATAATGTGCAAATTGTAGTCACCCACGCTGCATGTTTCGCTTAACAATGACAGGTTGCAGTTTTCAATTTTCGATCCTTTTATTCTTCTACTCCTGATATTTTGGACTGCTGATCGATGGTTTCATATAAAAGACTATCGATAAGAATCTTTGTAGAAGA
This sequence comes from Patella depressa, assembly GCA_948474765.1. Classification (NCBI taxonomy): domain Eukaryota; kingdom Metazoa; phylum Mollusca; class Gastropoda; family Patellidae; genus Patella; species Patella depressa. The sequence goes on from OX419716.1 coordinate 51,677,454, forward strand.
AGTTCCCAAAAAATATTATGTTGATTGAAGAGAAAAGGACCTTTAAAAATGCTCAAAATCGTAAAGATACGACTTTTTGGATTTTCGATCTCTTTTTTTCTGCTATCCCTGACATTTAAAAACAATGATACAATGATTTCACACAACGGGCTAGCTATTAGACTCTCGATTGGCAGGAGTTTCACCACCCTCTCTTCATTATAACCGAAGTTATCGTGCCCTAAAGAATCAACAAATCAGCATATTTATCTCTGCTTACCCTAAGCAGAAAATGCTCATCTTTAAACTCAATCATGACATTGACCTAGTGAACGTCTACACCAAGTTTGAACATTCTAGCTTAATTAGAAGGAGAGTTATTGTGTTTCAAAGTCTCGGCCCTTCAAATTGCTACTACTTTCCATATTCACTTCAAAATGGAATCCATCAGTAGACCTAAATCAAAATTCTGCTCCCAGCGATTTTTAGGCCAACCTTCAAGGATTCAGAAAATATAACTCCCGTGTCTGTAAGTGCAATATCGCAAAAGATCTATTGTTTTTTCACGTTTCAAGATGGTGGCACTTCCGGTTCGATCGACAAACTTCATATTTTGTGTACAAATCAGTAATTACTTATCTAGTATCCAAAAAAAAAAATCAGGTCATTCTGACCTATATTTCGATGATTTTTTTGAAAATTTTGATCCTGAATTTCGTCAAGGGGAGATAATTCAGAAAATTTCTAATTATATTTTTGAAGTCACATGGGTAAGATCTACTTATATACTAAATTTCATAAAAATCGTACAACTATTAAAGAAGTTGTCAAATTGGTCTAAACTTCGGGTTCGAAATCACAGCGACGAATTTTTGAAATTCGAAAATGTGAAACTGCAGATGAGATTGATTTTTTTCAAGGTATTCAAAGAAAAAAGAATGAGTAAAATCGGTCAAAAAATAGCAAAGTTACGACTATGCATTGTCAGTTTTTTCGTTCATAAAATTCGGTGATTTCGAATTCGCAAAACGTTTTCAAAATATATTTAATCAACAGCCACCACCCATTTTTGGGGGGGTAGGTCAAAGTTTCAGAAACATCCTATGGTTAGATTCTGCGAAATCCGATTTGCAGGAAAAACACAAAAAAAAAAAAAATAATAATCTTAACAGAAACAATAAGCTTTCATATGAAATATGAAAGCTTAATAATCTTAACAGAAACAATAAGCTTTCATATGTAATATGAAAGCTTAACTAGATCTGCTACTGTCCCATGCAGATATGAAAGCTTTCATATTCATCGTCACGTGTCATTGATTGTATCAAATATCCTAAATAAAAGGATAAGAAGAAAAAATTATTAAAATTGGTCAAAAACTCGCGAAGTTACAAGTCTAAATATAGTATGAAACATTGCACCCAGGCATAACAATAATCTGAAAACTAAAGGGAAATAACTGAAACTTGTATTACTGTAATTAGACGGATGAGAAAATGGTATGAAAATGGCGGGAAAAAAAAATTAAAAATGGCAGGTTGGACAGGCGACCTTACTCCTTGTCACGTACAACCGGGCATTCGAAAACACGCTAGTTAACTCAATGACAAGCGCGCGTGCTAACCATTCAGCCACCCAACCCCCCTTTGAAATCAGACACGTGCAATATGTCATATAGGAAGAATAAGAAGTCGCTCACAACAAAATGGTAAATTAATGAGTTTAGGTCAAAAGGTTGAGCTACTGTTTTAGAGTACTTAATAGTTTTAAAGAGACACGTTAAGGGTTGTTCATAGTTAAATGAAAGTTTAATTTTAAATAAGACCAATAAAATTAGGATTTAATAATGCCAGACTAATATTTCCAATATGTTTGGTTATAAGAAGGAAATCGTGACGACTTCTTAAGCATGTTTTAAACAAAGGATCATGTTTGTTTAAACAAGAATGGCACTCTGCAATAAAAAAACTGGCCAAAGCAAGATTTCTATGCAGAAATTAAATAATTGCTAGAAGCAGAAAAATATTTATCCACTATAATAAATAAGCAACATAGAGAAAATGAAATGAAATTGAATGGGGTTTAACGTCCGACTGTTCTGTTCCTAAAATGGGCTAATGAAGACGGGCATATGCCATAAAGTGTGCAATGAGGGAAATTGTACCCGGGCAGCGGCGGTTACGGCCTACGAGGTTTGACAGGCGACCATACTCCTTGTCACGTACAACCAAGAAATCGAAACAACGCCAGTTGACTCAATGACAGACGTTATGATACAGAGCGCACGTGCTAACCATTCAGCCACGCAACCTCACTAAAATCGGCAAATTGCTGACCTACAGCGAGAAACATTTCAACCGGGCCAAATTTTCTATTGTAACAGTTTAATTTGCACGGTACCTTTAGTTATCAACCGAATATTACAAAACTTTAAAAAATAAGCTCCCCCTGACCAGCTTAAGCGTTCGCAATAAACGTTTGCCCCTTAAAATCGGCAAATTGCTGACTTTAAAGTGAGAGACATTACAACCGGGCCAAATTTTCTGTTTACAGTACCTTTGATTACCAACCGATTATTACAAAACTTTAAAAATAAAAGAGAAAAAGAGAAATGCGGCCTAACGTCCATTCGACACAAACTAGGTCATTTCGGGACTAACATATGTTTTTAAATTTTATTTACCCCCCCCCCCCCCCTTGCGCGTACTGGTCTTTAGCCGTTGTGAGGAAACCGAAGAACACGGAGAAAACCCACGAGGTTGGACATCATACACCATGTCACGTGCAACCTGGAGATCGAAACGACGCCCGTTGACTCAATGACAGACGTTACGATACAGTGCGCACATGCTAACCATTCAGCCATTCAGCCTCCCTGAATTCAGAAAATTGCTGACTTATAGCAAGAAACATTTCAACCGGGCGAAATTTTCTGTTTTAACAGTTTAATGTGCACGGTACTTTAATTACCAACCGATTATTACAAAACTTTTGAAAATAAGCTCCAACTGACCAGCTTAATCGTATGCAATAAACGTTTTCGCCTGAATTGAAAGTTCTGCACGGAGAAAGTTCATCTCGATTTCCCGGCGTGGTTCCCCTTGTCAGTGAGACAGAACGGAGGGCCTGACAAGCACAGCTGTCTAGTCATTCGGATGGGACGAAAAACCAAGGTCCCGTGTACACATTGGAGTGCACGTAAAATATCCCTAAGCAGTTGGAATTCGATACTGTTGAATAAGCTCTATACGATGACTAAATGTGTAGATTGTAGTCACCCACACTGCATGTTTCGCTTAACAATGAAAGGGTGCCGTTTTCAATGTTCGATCCTTTTGTTCTTCTACTCCTGATATGTTGGACTGTTGATCGATGGTTTCATATAAAAGACTACCAATAAGACTCTTTGTAGAAGAAGTTCCCAAAAAATATTATGTTGACTTTACGAGAAAGACCTCTAAACATGCTCCAAATTGTAAAAATACGACTTTTTGGATTTTCAATCTCTTTTTTTCGGCTATCCCTGATATTTAGAAAAAATAATACAATGATTTCACACAACAGGCTAGCTATTAGACTCTCTATTGACAAAAGTTTCACCGCCCTCCCTTCATTATAACCGAAGTTATCGTGCCCTAAAGAATCAACAAATTAGCATGCTTATCTCTGCTTACCCTAAGCAGAAAATGCTGATCTTTAAACTCAATCATAACATTGACCTAGTGAACGTCTACACCAAGTTTGAACATTCTAGCTTAATTAGAAGGAGAGTAATTGTGTTCCAAAGTCCCGACCCTTCAAATTGCTTCTATTTTTCATTTTCAATTCAAAATGGTGACCATCACGTGACCGAAATCAAAATTCTATTCGCGACATTTTTTAGGCCTTCCTACAAGGATTCAGAAAATATAACTCCCGAGTCTGTAAGTAAAATAGCAAAAAAGCCTTATTGATTTTTCACTTTTAAATATGGCGGCACTTCCGGTTTGATCAACAAACTCCATATTTTGTGTACAAATCAGTAATTACTTATCTAGTATCCAAAAAAAAAATCAGGTCATTCTGACCTATATTTCGATGATTTTTTTGAAAATTTTGATCCTTAATTTCGTCAAGGGGAGATAATTTAGAAAATTTCTAATTATATTTTTGAAGTCACATCGGTAAGATCTACTTAGATACTAAATTTCATGAAAATCGTACAACTATTAAAGAAGTTTTCAAATTGGTCTAAACTTCCGGTTCGAAATCACAGCGACGAATTTTCGAAATTCGAAAATGTGAAACTGCAGATGAAAATGATTTTTTTCAAGGTATTCAAAGAAAAAAGAATTAGTAAAATCGGTCAAAAAATAACAAAGTTACGACTATGCATTGTCATTTTTTTCGTTCGTAAAATTCGGTGATTTCGGATTCGTAAAACGTTTCGAAAATATATTTAATCAAGGTTTGCACCCCATTTTTGGGGGGATAGGTCAAAATTTCAGAAAGATCCTATGGATAGATTCTGAGAAATCCGATTTGCAGAAAACACACACAAAAAAAAAATAACTAGATCTGCTAAGCAGATATTAAAGCTTTCATATTCACGGTCAGTTTCTGTCGCATCTCATGAGTTATATAAAGAATCTTAAGGAGGAAAAGGAATTAATGAAATCCGCCAAAAACTCACCGAGTTATAACGAGAAACAATTCAATCGGTTCAAATTCTACCTTAATTAAAAACAGGTGTTATGTTCCAATGTGATCAGTCAAATTGCTTATTGCTCCTAAATCTACGCAGAAATTCTCAACATCAAACTTAGTCAAGGTAATGACATAATGAATCTATATTTGGAATTTTGTCACTCTCACTTCATTATAACCAAAGTTATCGTGCCCCAAAGAATCAACCAATCAGATTGCTTATCTCTGCTTACTGTAAGCAGACAATGCTCATCTTTCCACTCCTTCATGGCACTGACCTAATGAACGCCTTCACCAAGATTGAACATTCTGCCCCAATTAGAAGGATAGTTATTTTGTTTCAAATTCTCGACCAATCAAATTGCTCATCGCTCTGCTTATCCAGGGCAGACAATGCTCATTGTCGAACGTATTCAAGGTATTGATGTAATGAAACTATACACCAAGTTTCATCACTCTGACTGAAGTGAAAGTGTCCGAAATCATCAACCAATCTAATTGCTTATCTCTGCTTACCCTAAGCATACAATGCTCATCTACGAACTCCATGTTTTTAATGTATGGGGATCATGGTGGCGCTCAGTGATAAGAGACACTGATTAACTAACCAGTAGGTCTTGGGCTCTCTCCCGGGGTTTGACCAGAAAGTCAATTGTACAGGCTTGACTGCCCTTGTTAGATGTACAGGACAGTAGGTCTGCCCGGTCTGACAGGGAATAGTGTCTAATTGTCAGGATGGGACGAAAAGCAATGTTCAGTGTACACATTGGCGTGCACGTAAAAGATTCCTTGATAGAGTGTATCGTAATATAGATGTCCGGGCAAAATCTATCTCTTTGTCTTCAATGGCCCAGTCGGTGTATAAAGTAGGACTTTTGGCCTACTCCGTATAAGATTTCAAATCTTTGAAGTTTTAAGATAAGCATACCCGGTCCCTAAAATCTTAAATGGGACTTGCTTTTTCGCCCCTCTGTTCTGTACAGACTGGGCTAATACAGTAAAACATTGTAACAATCTACAGAGAGTAAATTTAACTTGTTGACTAAATAATCTTCAATACTTCCAATTAGCGGTATGTAGTGACAAGGATCGTGACCCAGATGGGATATACTTGAACTTTCTAGACAAGAAACCTGATATCTAATTTGGTATAGCACTAATAAGTTTCATTACATACTAAATTTTTATATGATTGCTTATCGCACTTGGCATTCATACCCATAGGTCCATCTTTAAATTTAAAACTGGTAGAAATCGAGGATTGAACATGGTATTGCATCGTCACTGTTGTATTATTGCTTATCGCCCTTGACATTGTATTAAAGGCAGTTTTATATTCATAGGGCCAGAACGGTAAATTATAAAAAGTGTAAATTATTACCCAGAGTTGAACATTATTTGTGATTTTGCCTGGTAACGCCAAAACTCGATCATGTACTAAATAATGGCGGCACAGTAAAATTTCTTGATTGTCAAGTTTTTGGTTATAAATAAACCCTCGCGATTTTTTTTTAGTATGGAATCAAATCTACGGCTATTTCTGTAAAACACATGTTTTTTTTCTTTTTCAGGCTTTCGTCGCCTTCGCTGTCTGGTTGACAGTAGCTGCTTCCCAATACATCGATGCTAAAGTCGGACACGGTTTCGGACATGGTGTTGGTGTCTTTGGAAACGGAAATGGTAAAGGATTTGGAAGAGGACATGCCGGTGTTGGACATGGTCTTGTTGGTGTAGGAGCTATTGGCAACGGACTCAACCATGGTATTGGACATGGTATCCAAGGAAACCGACTCAGACACGGAATAGTAGCTGTTGGCAAAGTCGGTGTTATTGGTAACGGAATTGGTCATGGTATTGTTGGTAACGGTATCGGACACGGTATTGTTGGAAACGGAATTGGTCATGGTATCGTTGGTAACGGTATCGGACATGGTATCATTGGAAACGGAATCGGACACGGACTTATTGGACATGGAAAGATTGGTAACGGCATTGGGCATGGCATCGTTGGTAACGGTATCGGACACGGTATTGTTGGAAACGGAATTGGTCATGGTATCGTTGGTAACGGTATCGGACATGGTATCATTGGAAACGGAATCGGACACGGACTTATTGGACATGGAAAGATTGGTTACGGCATTGGGCATGACACCGTTGGTAACGGTATCGGACACGGTATTGTTGGACACGGAATTGGTCATGGTATCGTTGGTAACGGTATAGGACACGGTATAATTGGAAACGGACTTGTTGGACATGGAAAGATTGGAGCTTACAAACAATCATACAACTACAACGGGTACAACAACGGGCCATACAACCGATACAACAACGGACTATACAAGTACAACCAATACAATAATAAAGGATACAATAGTTACAACGGCCCCTACAATTACAACAACGGTTACAACAATGGCCACAATAACAACGAATATGGGAAGGGATATAACAACTACAATAACAACGGATACGGTAACGGATACAACAACTACAACCGTTATCCTTCTTACAATAACTATCAAGGTTGCGGTTACAACAAATATTAAGACAATACGGCTATTTGATAGCATAATATTACCATAGCTTTAATACTTATAAATACTAGTATATAGTTTCTATTGTTCATGCATAATGTATATATGTAAATCAGGGAGTTATATATAAATTAAATAAAATAATATACATATAAACTCTTGTTATTTATCCGTTTATAGCTTACTACTAGTCCGGTCTATAGCTTGATAACCTCAATGTGCATATATACGTCACATCCTGTCTTCATTACGTTTGGTCAAATAGGGATATCGCTAATCCTAATCCTAACCCAAGACCTAACCTTAGCGCTTACCCTAACCTTAACCTACAATCTCGCCTGTCCAAACTCCTGGGCTTACCCCGGGACCTGCGGTTTCCTCCCACTGTTAATATGCGCAAGCAGATTATTGAAATAAAATTAAACCATATGTTAGTTCCAAAATGACCTAGTTTGCGTCGAGTGGACGTTAAACCCCATTTCTCTCTCTCTCTCTCTCTCTCTCTCTCTCTCTCTCTCTCTCTCTCTCTCTCGCTCTCTCTCCGTGTCATGGTTATTCAGTGCATATAACTGTAATTTCGGTATGTCAATTACTTCACGCAAACCTTAAAGTAATGTACAATTATTCCACCCTCGCATATTGTTTAGGGTTTTTCCCACAAACAGGTCTCATCTTACCGCTCCTATGGAAGACAGCGAATAGAATGTAGCATACCTGGAATGCCGAATGATTCTTGAAGAAACGAGTGAGTTACCATTACTGGAAAAAACGGTATTATGTCAATAGTACTGCTAGTTCAAAAGCGTTTTATAGCTGAGGCGGTGGAGGCGCCAGCCTCCCCGCGAAAAAAATCAAAGCAGTTGAAAAAATAAAACGGGAGAAAAATGCTAAAACCGATGCGAAAATGAAAATGTACCCTAGTTAGGGAGGGCTCTAAAGACAGACAAAAGGGTCCCACGAATGACAAAAGGGTCCCTAGGGCCAAGGGAAAGGGCCCCCAAGTCCAACTCAATCGTTTTCTATACACTGTTACTGTGGAATCCACTACTGAATGAGAATGCAGCCATTGTATTGGCATGACAATCATCAATCAAGAACCTCCCCTCGCGACAGAGGGCCCTCAAAATAGTACAGCCTCCGCCATGATAAACCTTAAAACGCCCCTATGCTAGTTCTGTAACTGAAAGTCAAAATGGTGAAAGATGTTATCTGGTCAACATTTATCTACACTAACACAGACATTTTCAGATGAGGCGTGTAATAAAGTGGCTTAAATATATGAAAATCTTGAAAGAACTGATTGCAACCTATACCCTGCATTTGTTAGGTGTGTGGTTGCGAATGGGATATAGCGTCTTGTGTCACCACCCCCACCCCATCACACACACATATACCACCCCGATTCTTCAATCCAAACTGATTAGAACCTGAATCACAATCGATCTAGTAGCAATCATACACAGTCGATATCAAAAATTGATTTCCAATCTCAAAGACGGCTTATCTCCCCTGAAACTGTTGAGTAATACGCGATTCCCAATTCACACAACTTTCATAGATTTAAGGAAATGGAATGAACTGAACAGAAATGGTTTTAACGACCTATCTGTCTGCGCCTACTGAATTAACTAAATTTTGATCGGACAGCGTCGTTACGAGACCGAAACGACGCCCGTTGACTCAATGACAGACGTTACGATACAGCGCGCACATGCTAACCATTCAGCCATTCAGCCTCCCTGAATTCGGAAAATTGCTGACGTATAGCAAGAAACATTTCAACCGGGCGAAATTTTCTGTTTGAGCAGTTTAATGTGCATGGTACTTTAATTACCAACCGATTATTACAAAACGTTTGAAAATAAGCTCCAACTGACCAGCTTAATCGTATGCAATAAAAGTTTGGCTTGAATAGAAAGTTCTGCACGGAGAAAGTTCATCTCGATTTCCCGGCGTGGTTCCCCCTTGTCAGTGAGGCAGAACGGAGGGCCTGACAAGCATAGCTGTCTAGTCCTTCGGATGGGACGAAAAACCAAGGTCCCGTGTACACATTGGAGTGCACGTAAAGTATCCCTAAGCAGTTGGAATTCGATACTGTTGAATAAACTCTATACGATGACTAAATGCGTAGATTGTAGTCACCCACACTGCATGTTTCGCTTAACAATGAAAGGGTGCCGTTTTCAATGTTCGATCCTTTTGTTCTTCTACTCCTGATATGTTGGACTGTTGATCGATGGTTTCATATAAAAGACTACCAATAAGATTCTTTGTAGAAGAAGTTCCCAAAAAATAGTATGTTGACTTTACGAGAAAGACCTCTAAACATGCTCCAAATTGTAAAAATACGACTTTTTGGATTTTTAATCTCTTTTTTTCGGCTATCCCTGATATTTAAAAAAAATGATACAATGATTTCACACAACAGGCTAGCTATTAGACTCTCTATTGACAAAAGTTTCACCGCCCTCTCTTCATTATAACCGAAGTTATCGTGCCCTAAAGAATCAACAAATCAGCATGCTTATCTCTGCTTACCCTAAGCAGAAAATGCTCATCTTTGAACTCCATCATAACATTGACCTAGTGAACGTCTACAATAAGTTTGAACATTCTAGCTTAATTAGAATGAGAATTATTGTGCTCCAAAGTCTCGGCCCTTCAAATTGCTTCTATTTTTCATTTTCAATTCAAAATGGTGACTCCCGGTTGACCTAAATCAAAATTCTATTCGCGACATTTTTTAGGCCTTCCTACAAGCATTCAGAAAATATAACTCCCAAGTCTGTAAGTAAAATAGCAAAAAAGCCTTAGTGATTTTTCACGTTTAAAGATGGTGGCACTTCCGGTTCGCTCGACAAACTCCATATTTTGTGTACGAATCGGTAATTCCTTGTCTAGTATCGAAAAAAAAAATTAGGTCATTCTGACCTATATTTCGACGATTTTTTTGAAAACTTTGATCCTTAATTTCACCAAGGGGAGATAATTTAGAAAATTTCTAATTATATTTTTGAAGTCACATCGGTAGAATCTACCTATATACTAAATTGAATGAAAATCGCACAACTATTAAAGAAGTTGTCAATTTGGTCTAAACGTCCGGTTCGAAATCACAGCGACGAATTTTCGAAATTCGAAAATGTGAAACTGCTGATGAAAATGATTTTTTTCAAGGTATTCAAAGAAATTTTTTTTAGTAAAATCGGTCAAAAAACAATAAAGTTACGACTATGCATTGTCCATTTTGTCGTTCGTAAATTTCGGTGATTTCGGATTCGTAAAACGTTTTGAAAATATATTTAATCAACAGCTACCACCCATTTTTGGGGGGATAGGTAAAAGTTTCAGAATGATCCTATGGTTAGATTCTGAGAAATCCGATTTGTGGATAAAACACACGAAAAAATAACAATAACTAGATCTGCTACTGTCCCATGCAGATATGAAAGCTTTCATATTCATCGTCACGTGTCATCGATTATATCAAGTATCTCAAATAAAAGGATAAGAATAACAAACTATCAAAATTGGTCAAAAACTAGCGAAGTTACAAGTCTAAATATAGTATGAAACATTGAGTAATCTGAAAACTAAAGGGAAATAACTGATACTTGTGTTGCTGTAATCGGGATGACTTCCGATTTCAAAACTTTCAGAAAAATGAAATGAAAATGGTAAGAAAACATCGAAAAATTAAATGAGATAACTTTGAACAAAACTAAAACTTTTTGAATCAGGTTGAACTCAATTGTTTGAATATGTACGTTAAATATGTAGATTTGGAAAATTATAAAGACATAATATCAAAATCGGTCAAAAACTCACAAAGTTACAAATTTAAATGTAGTGAGAAACATTGCACCCGGGCAAAAAAATAATCTTTAAACTAAAGGGAAATAACTGAAACTTGTATAGCTGTAATCGGGCTTCCAAGATATGTTATATAATTATGGTTTCCAATATGTTTGGTTATAAGTAGGAAATCGTGACGACTTCTTAAGCATGTTTTAAATAAAGGGTCATAGACTGCAATATACAAGAATGGCACTCTGCAATAAAAAAAAACTGGCCAGAGATTTCTATGCAGAAATTAAATAATTGCTAGAACCAGAAAAATATTTATCCACTATAATAAATAAGCAACATAGAGAAAATGAAATGAAATTGAATGGGGTTTAACATCCTACTGTTCTGCTCCTATAATGGGCTAATGAAGACGGGCATACGCCATAAAGTGTGCAATGAGGGAAATTTTACCCGGGCAGCGGCGTTACGGCCTACGAGGTTGGTAAGGCGACCATACTCCTTGTCACGTACAACCAAGAAATCGAAACAAGGCCAGTTGACTCAATGACAGACGTTATGATACAGAGCGCACGTGCTAACCATTCAGCCACGCAACCTCCCTAAAATCGGCAGATTGCTGAACTACAGCGAGAAACATTTCAACCGGGCCAAATTTTCTATTTTAACAGTTTAATTTACACGGTACCTTTAGTTATCAACCGAATCTTACAAAACTTTTAAAAATAAGCTCCCCCTGACCAGCTTAATCGTTCGCAATAAACGTTTCTCCTTTAAAATCGACAAATTGCTGACTTTAAAGTGAGAAACATTACAACCAGGCCAAATTTTCTGTTTTATCACTTTAACAGTACCTTTGATTACCAACCGATTATTACAAAACTTTAAAAAGAGAAAGAGAGAAATGCGGCCTAACGTCCATTCGACACAAACTAGGTCATTTCGGGGCTAACATATGTTTTTTAATTTTAATTAAAAACTCCCCTTGCACGTACTGGTCTTTAGCCGTTGGGAGGAAACCGAAGAACACGGAGAAAACCCACGAGATTGGACATCATACACCATGTCACGTGCAACCTGGAGATCGAAACGACGCCCGTTGACTCAATGACAAACGTTACGATACAGCGAGCACATGCTAACCATTCAGCCATCCAGCCTCCCTGAATTCGGAAAATTGCTGACTTATAGCAAGAAACATTTCAACCGGGCGAAATTTTCTGTTTTAACAGTTTAATGTGCACGGTACTTTAATTACCAACCGATTATTACAAAACTTTTGAAAATAAGCTCCAACTGACCAGCTTAATCGTATGCAATAAACGTTTTGCCTGAATTGAAAGTTCTGCACGGAAAAAGTTCATCTCGATTTCCCGGCGTGGTTCCCCTTGTCAGTGAGGCAGAACGGAGGGCCTGACAAGCACAGCTGTCTAGTCCTTCGGATGGGACGAAAAACCAAGGTCCTGTGTACACATTGGAGTGCACGTAAAATATCCCTAAGCAGTTGGAATTCGATACTGTTGAATAAACTCTATACGATGACTAAATGCGTAGATTGTAGTCACCCACACTGCATGTTTCGCTTAACAATGAAAGGGTGCCGTTTTCAATGTTCGATCCTTTTGTTCTTCTACTCCTGATATGTTGGACTGTTGATCGATGGTTTCATATAAAAGACTACCAATAAGACTCTTTGTAGAAGAAGTTCCCAAAAAATAGTATGTTGAGTTTACGAGAAAGACCTCTAAACATGCTCCAAATTGTAAAAATACGACTTTTTGGATTTTCAATCTCTTTTTTTCGGCTATCCCTGATATTTAAAAAAAATGATACAATGATTTCACACAACAGGCTAGCTATTAGACTCTCTATTGACAAAAGTTTCACCGCCCTCCCTTCATTATAACCGAAGTTATCGTGCCCTAAAGAATCAACAAATCAGCATGCTTATCTCTGCTTACCCTAAGCAGATAATGCTCATCTTTGCACTCAATCACGACAGTGACCTAGTGAACGTCTACACGAAGATTGAACATTCTAGCTCAATAAGAAGGAGAGTTATTGTGTTTCAAAGTCTCAGTCCTTCAAATTTCTACTACTTTTCATATTCACTTCAAAATGGCAACCATCAGTTGACCTAAATCAAAATTCTGCTCCCTGCGATTTTTGGGCCATCCTTCAAGGATTCAGAAAATATAACTCCCGTGTCTGTAAGTAAGATAGCAAAAAAGCCTTAGGGAATTCTCATGTTTCAAGATGGTGGCATTTCCGGTTAGATCGACAAACTCCATATTTTGTGTAGGAATCAGTAATTACTTGTCGAGTATCGGAAAAAAATTTCAGATCATTCTGACCTATATTTCGACGATTTTTTTGAAAACTTTGATCCTTAATTTCACCAAGGGGAGATAATTTAGAAAATTTCTCATTATATTTTTGAAGTCACATTGGTAAGATCTACTTATATTCTAAATTTCATGAAAATCGTACAACTATTAAAGAAGTTGTCAAATTGGTCTAAACTTCCGGTTCGAAATCACAGCGACGAATTTTCGAAATTCGAAAATGTGAAACTGCAGATGAAAATGATTTTTTAAAAGGTATTCAAAGAAAAAAGAATTAGTAAAATCGGTCAAAAAATAGCAAAGTTACGACTATGCATTGTCAGTTTTTTCGTTCGTAAAATTCGGTGATTTCGAATTCGCAAAACGTTTTGAAAATATATTTAATCAACAGCCACCACCCATTTTTGTAGGGGTAGGTCAAAGTTTCAGAAACATCCTATGGATAGATTCTGTGAAATCCGATTTGCAGGAGAAACACAAAAAAAAAAAAATAATAATCTTAACAGAAACAATAAGCTTTCATATGAAATATGAAAGCTTAACTAGATCTGCTACTGTCCCATGCAGATATGAAAGCTTTCATATTCATCGTCACGTGTCATCGATTATATCAAGTATCTCAGATAAAAGGATAAGAATAACAAACTATCAAAATTGGTCAAAAACTCGCGAAGTTACAAGTCTAAATATAGTATGAAACATTGAGTAATCTGAAAACTAAAGGGAAATAACTGATACTTGTGTTGCTGTAATCGGGATGACTTCCGATTTCAAAACTTTCAGAAAAATGAAATGAAAATGGTAAGAAAACATCGAAAAATTAAATGAGATAACTTTGAACAAAACTAAAACTTTTTGAATCAGGTTGAACTCAACTGTTTGAATATGTACGTTAAATATGTAGATTTGGAAAATTATAAAGACATAATATCAAAATCGGTCAAAAACTCACAAAGTTACAAATTTAAATGAAGTGAGAAACATTGCACCCGGGCAAAAAAATAATCTTTAAACTAAAGGGAAATAACTGAAACTTGTATAGCTGTAATCGGGCTTCCAAGATATGTTATATAATTATGGTTTCCAATATGTTTGGTTATAAGTAGGAAATCGTGACGACTTCTTAAGCATGTTTTAAACAAACGGTCATAGACTGCTATATACAAGAATGGCACTCTGCAATAAAAAAAAACTGGCCAGAGATTTCTATGCAGAAATTAAATAATTACTAGAACCAGAAAAATATTTATCCACTATAATAAATATGCAACATAGAGAAAATGAAATGAAATTGAATGGGGTTTAACGTCCTACTGTTCTGCTCCTACAATGGGCTAATGAAGACGGGCATACCCCATAAAGTGTGCAATTAGGGAAATTTTACCCGGGCAGCGGCGTTACGGCCTACGAGGTTGGTAAGGCGACCATACTCCTTGTCACGTACAACCAAGAAATCGAAACAAGGCCAGTTGACTCAATGACAGACGTTATGATACAGAGCGCACGTGCTAACCGTTCAGCCACGCAACCTCCCTAAAATCGGCAAATTGCTGACCTACAGCGAGAAACATTTCAACCGGGCCAAATTTTCTATTTAGTTTAATTTGCACGGTACCTTTAGTTATCAACCGAATACTACAAAACTTTTAAAAATAAGCTCCCTCTGACCAGCTTAATCGTTCGCAATAAACGTTTGCCCCTTAAAATCGACAAATTGCCGACTTTAAAGTGAGAAACATTACAACCGGGCCAAATTTTCTATTTTATCACTTTAACAGTACCTTTGATTACCAACCGATTATTACAAAACTTTAAAAAGAGAAAGAGAGAAATGCGGCCTAACGTCCATTCGACACAAACTAGGTCATTTCGGGACTAACATATGTTTTTTAATTTTATTTAAAAACTCCCCTTGCACGTACTGGTCTTTAGCCGTTGGGAGGAAACCGAAGAACACGGAGAAAACCCACGAGGTTGGACATCATACACCATGTCACGTGCAACCTGGAGATAGAAACGACGCCCGTTGACTCAATGACAAACGTTACGATACAGCGAGCACATGCTAACCATTCAGCCATCCAGCCTCCCTGAATTCGGAAAATTGCTGACTTATAGCAAGAAACATTTCAACCGGGCGAATTTTTCTGTTTTAACGGTTTAATGTGCACGGTACTTTAATTACCAACCGATTATTACAAAACTTTTGAAAATAAGCTTCAACTGACCAGCTTAATCGTATGCAATAAACGTTTTGCCTGAATTGAAAGTTCTGCACGGAAAAAGTTCATCTCGATTTCCCGGCGTGGTTCCCCTTGTCAGTGAGGCAGAACGGAGGGACTGACAAGCACAGCTGTCTAGTCCTTCGGATGGGACGAAAAACCAAGGTCCCGTGTACACATTGGAGTGCACGTAAAATATCCCTAAGCAGTTGGAATTCGATACTGTTGAATAAACTCTATACGATGACTAAATGTGTAGATTGTAGTCACCCACACTGCATGTTTCGCTTAACAATGAAAGGGTGCCGTTTTCAATGTTCGATCCTTTTGTTCTTCTACTCCTGATATGTTGGACTGTTGATCGATGGTTTCATATAAAAGACTACCAATAAGACTCTTTGTAAAAGAATTTCCCAACAAATATTATGTTGACTTTACGAGAAAGACCTCTAAACATACTCCAAATTGTAAAAATACGACTTTTTGGATTTTCAATCTTTTTTTTTCGGCTATCCCTGATATTTAAAAAAATGATACAATGATTTCACACAACAGGCTAGCTATTAGACTCTCTATTGACAAAAGTTTCACCGCCCTCCCTTCATTATAACCGAAGTTATCGTGCCCTAAAGAATCAACAAATCAACATGCTTATCTCTGCTTACCCTAAGCAAAAAATGCTCATCTTTCAACTCCATCATAACAGTGACCTAGTGAACGTCTACACCAAGTTTGATCATTCTAGCTTAATTAGAATGAGAGTTATTGTGCTCCAAAGTCTCGGCCCTTCAAATTGCTTCTATTTTTCATTTTCAATTCAAAATGATGACTCCCGGTTGACCTAAATCAAAATTCTATTCTCGACATTTTTTAGGCCTTCCTACAAGGATTCAGAAAATATAACTCCCGAGTCTGTAAGTAAAATAGCAAAAAAGCCTTATTGATTTTTCACGTTTCAAGATGGTGGCACTTCCGGTTCGATTGACAAACTCCATATTTTGTGTACGAATCAGTAATTCCTTGTCTAGTATCGAAAAAAAAAATTAGGTCATTCTGACCTATATTTCGACGATTTTTTTGAAAACTTTGATCCTTAATTTCACCAAGGGGAGATTATTTAGAACATTTCTAATTATATTTTTGAAGTCACATCGGTAGGATCTACTTATATACTAAATTGAATGAAAATCGCAAAACTATTAAAGAAGTTGTCAAATTGGTCTAAACTTCCGGTTCGAAATCACAGCGACGAATTTTCGAAATTCGAAAATGTGAAACTGCTGATGAAAATGATTTTTTTCAAGGTATTCAAAGAAAAAAGATTTAGTAAGATCGGTCAAAAAACAATAAAGTTACGACTATGCATTGTCCATTTTGTCTTTCGTAAATTTCGGTGATTTCGGATTCGTAAAACGTTTTGAAAATATATTTAATCAACAGCTACCACCCATTTTTGGGGGGATAGGTAAAAGTTTCATAAAGATACTGTGGTTAGATTCTGAGAAATCCGATTTGTGGATAAAACACAAAAAAAAATAACAATAATAATCTTAACAGAAACAATAAGCCTTCATATGTAATATGAAAGCTTAATAATAACTTTAACAGAAACAATAAGATTTCATATGTAATATGAAAGCTTAATAACTTTAACAGAAACAATAAGCTTTCATATGTAATATGAAAGCTTAATAATATTAACTTTAACAGAAACAATAAGCTTTCATATGTAATATGAAAGCTTAATAACTAGACCTGCAGACCTGCAGTGCTGAACCGGCTTTCAGGAATCAGGCAGGAAGTGCGTCATACAATAGCCGATCCATCGAGCTACCAAACGATACTGTAGTTGTTATGATTCAGTGACACCCTCTATCAGATTTTTTAGTAATATTTGCTTGCGAATACACCGGTCAAAATTGTATAATCTGGCAAAATTACTTCACTCCCGGTGCCAAAAGAAATCATTATCGGTAACAAATAAGTTGAGAATTCGCAATTGAGAATTGTTTTATACACACCAGGCAATAAATAATAAACTTGGAACCCATAAACTGAAATTAAAAAAGGTAAAAAACTTAACGGGAGACAAAATATATCTCAAATTAACCGGCACTACCGAGATGAGAGAAATGGGGTTTAACGTCGAATAGACACAAACTATGTCATTTTGGGACTAGCATGGCTTAATTTTATATCAATAAATCCTGTGTAAAATATCATCAAAAAGTATTCATAAATAAAAAAATGTTTTCGTAAAGGAAATAATTTTTTTCAAAATATCGGACATTTTTTCGACTTCTTCCGGTTTTACGATCGTTGTTGTGATAGCTTTACGATGTTCTTTGGATACTTAACTTTACGTACCAGAAGTTTCAGAAACATCCATTGAGTAGTTTGGGAAAAAAAGATAAATTAAAGAGCGTTTCCAAAAATTTAACGATTTTTCAATTTTTTTCAAAGTTTGAGGCCATTTTTATATTATTTCAACGCTTTTCATTTTGGATTCACTATATAGACAACCTATAAGACTTTGAGTAAGAAAAATTTAAGAAAAATCTGTGGCGTCGTTTTCGAGAAAAGGGCGTCTCAGAATGTTAAAAAATCGGAAAATACTAGATTTTTGGCATACAATAATTTATTTCCTTACCATCGAAATCGTATCATTTAGATACCATATGATGGTCCATTAATAGGGCTATATAGCGACACTTTAGTTCTTTTGGTCCGCTATTACCTAAGGGAGAAATCAAGTTTTTCGCAAGTGCGACAATGTTTTTAACCTTTTTTTTCATTTTTTGAATACTTCCGGTATGGTTATTATTGTCGGAATAGTTTTAATAGCCGGTTTGGGCACTAAAATAGCCACAGGGCTCTGTCATGATATATTACATTATCTGATCAGATAAAATGGCCCTGAGAAATCCTATGTTCAAAAAATCCAAAAACGCAAAAAATTTAAAATATCGAAAATTAAATTTCAATAACTACATGCATATTATATATCGTTAGAATCGTAATTAGGTCACCTTTCTGAATATACAACCTCTTTTTGAAAATCTCTTAAAATAAAAAAATAGTAGAGCATTTTCCAAAATTTCACGATTTTTCGACTTTTTTTGATTTTCAGTCCGTTATTTCACCTATTCCAGATATTTCAAAGTCGTAATGGGATGTCTCGTACACAAGACTACCGGAAGGTCTCTCGATAGAGATAGAGAAACTTTCATAAAAATCTGTGGCGCAGTTTTTGAGATACAGGCATCCAAAAACGCTCTAAATCAGAAAATACTTGATTTTCAGCGTGCCATATTTTGCTGCCTGCTCATCGTATCCGTACGAATTGGGTATCATACGACAGCACAATCCTAGTGCAATCGAATGGTACCCTAATTTTTCTAATCCATTGATATCGGACGGAGAAATCGCGTTTTCCCCCAAAATACCCATTTTTTGCATTTTTTCAAAATAGCGAACATTATTTCGACCACTTCCGGTGTACAGATTATTGTTGAAATTGCTTTATTCCTTGCAATGGCCATTTGGCTTCATGCCTCAGAAGTTTCAGAAACGTCAATTCTGCCATAAAACGAAACCCGAGCTCACAAAATGGGTAGAAAATTCTACTCGGAATGAAACTTATATTTCTGGAATCGGATGGTTTTCAGGTATCCAAAAATGTAGGTCAAATTTGAAAATTTTGAAAAATAACGAAAATTGTCTCTCAAACCACATTTTTCATTTTTCGATCGCAAGAAGTCAGCGATGAAGTTTCGAAATATCGAAATTTTCAACTGCTATCGTCCGAGAAAAGACTCAGGGTTTCCGAAAATGTCATTTGTATGAAAATAGGTACAGAATTGACGAATCTACGGCCGTTTTTTAATTTTTTGACACAGCACAAAATTCGACCACTTCCGGTCTGCGCAGAAGTTTCAAAAATAGTTTATCAAGTAGCCAACAAAACTTTCAGAAAAATGAAATGAAAATGGTAAGAAAACATAGAAAAATTAAATGAGATAACTTTGAACAAAACTAAAAAAAAATTTGAATCAGGTTGATCCCAATTGTTTGAATATTTACGTTAAATATGTAAATTTGGAAAATTATAAAGACATAATTATCAAAATCGGTCAAAACTCACAAAGTTACAAATTTAAATGTAGTGAGAAACATTGCACCCGGGCAAAAAAATAATCTTTAAACTAAAGGGAAATAACCTAAACTTGTATAGCTGTAATCGGGCTTCCAAAATTAGAGATATGTTATATAATTATGGTTTCCAATATGTTTGGTTATAAGTAGGAAATCGTGACAACTTCTTAAGCATGTTTTAAACAAAGGGTCATAGACTGCAATATACAAGAATGGCACTTTGCAATAAAAAAAAAACTGGTCAAAGCAAGATTTCTATGCAGAAATGAAATAATTAATAGAACCAGAAAAACATTTATCCACTATAATAAATAAGCAACATAGAGAAAATGAAATCAAATTGAATGGGGTTTAACGTCCTACTCCTAAAATGGGCTAATGAAGACGGGCATACGCCATAAAGTGTGCAATGAGGGAAATTTTACCCGGGCAACGGCGTTACGTCCTACGAGGTTGGACAGGCGACCATACTCCTTGTCACGTACAACCAAGAAATCGAAACAATGCCAGTTGACTCAATGACAGACGTTATGATACACAGCGCACGTGCTAACCATTCAGTCACGCAACCTCCCTAAAATCGGCAAATTGCTGACCTACAGATAGAAACATTTCAACTGGGCGAAATCTTCTATTTTATTAGTTTAATTTGCACGGTACCTTTAGTTATCAACCGAATATTACAAAACTTTTAAAAATAAGCTCCCTCTGACCAGCTAAATCGTTCGCAATAAACGTTTTCCCTTAAAATCGGCAAATTACTGACTTTTAAGTGAGAAACATTACAACCGGGCGAAATTTTCTGTTTTATCACTTTTACAGTATCTTTGATTACCAACCGATTATTACAAAACTTTAAAAATAAAAAAAAGAAAGAGAGAAATGCGGCTAAACGTCCATTCGACACAAACTAGGTCATTTCGGAACTAACATATGTTTTTTAATTTTATTTAAAAACTCCCCTTGCGCGTACTGGTCTTTAGCTGTTGAGAGGAAACCGAAGGACACGGAGAAAACCCACGAGGTTGGACACCATACTCCATGTCACGTGCAACTTGGAAATCGAAACGACGCCGGTTGACTCAATGACAGACGTTACGATACAGCGCGCGTATGCTAACCATTCAGCCTCCCTAAAATCTGGAAATTGCTGACTTATAGCAAGAAACATTTTAACCGGGCGAAATTTTCTGTTTTAACAGTTTAATTCGCACGGTATTTTAATTACCAACCGATTATTACAAAACTTTTGAAAATAAGCCCAACTGACCAGCTTAATCGTATGCAATAAACGTTTGGTCTGAATTCTGCAACGAGAAAGTTCATCTCGATTTTCCGGCGTGGTTCCCCTTGTCAGTGAGCAGAACGGAGGGCCTGACAAAGACAGCGGTCTAGTCGTTCGGATGGGACGAAAAACCAAGGTTCCGTGTACACATTGGAGTGCTCGTAAAATATCCCTAAGCAGTTGGAATTCGATACTGTTGAATAAACTCTATACGATGAGTAAATGCGTAGATTGTAGTCACCCACACTGCATGTTTCGCTTAACAATGAAAGGGTGCCGTTTTCAATGTTTGATCCTTTTGTTCTTCTACTCCTGATATGTTGGACTGTTGATCGATGGTTTCATATAAAAGACTACCAATAAGACTCTTTGTAGAAGAAGTTCCCAAAAAATAGTATGTTGACTTTACGAGAAAGACCTCTAAACATGCTCCAAATTGTAAAAATACGACTTTTTGGATTTTCAATCTCTTTTTTTCGGCTATCCCTGATATTTAAAAAAAATGATACAATGATTTCACACAACAAGCTAGCTATTAGACTCTCTATTGACAAAAGTTTCACCGCCCTCCCTTCATTATAACCGAAGTTATCGTGCCCTAAAGAATCAACAAATCAGCATGCTTATCTTTGCTTACCCTAAGCAGAAAATGCTCATCTTTGAACTCAATCATAACATTGACCTAGTGAACGTCTACAACAAGTTCGAACATTCTAGCTTAATTAGAACGAGAGTTATTGTGCTCCAAAGTCTCGGCCCTTCAAATTGCTTCTATTTTTCATTTTCAATTCAAAATGGTGACTCCCGGTTGACCTAAATCAGAATTCTATTCGCGACATTTTTTAGGCCTACCTACAAGGATTCAGAAAATATAACTCCCGAGTCTGTAAGTGAAATAGCAAAAAAGCCTTATTGATTTTTCACGTTTAAAGATGGTGGCACTTCCGGTTCTATCGACAAACTCCATATTTTGTGTACGAATCAGTAATTCCTTGTCTAGTATCGAAAAAAAAACCTAGGTCATTCTGACCTATATTTCGACGATTTTTTTGAAAATTTTGATCCTCAATTTCACCAAGGGGAGATAAGTTAGAAAATTTCTAAAGTCATTTTTCAAGTCGCATCATTGAGGTCTACTTACATATTAAATTTCATGAAAATCGTACAACTACTAAAGAAGTTGTCGAGTTGGTGTAAACTTCCGGTTCGAAATCACAGCGACGAATTTTCGAAATTCGAAAATCCGAAATTGCAGATTTGAAGTAAATGTCTTAGGATACTCAAAGAAAAAAGAATTAGTAAAATAGATCAAATAGTCACAAAGTTACAGCATTGTAGGTCAAATGCATTCGTTCGTAAAATTCAGTGATTTCGGATTCGTAAAACGTTTTGAAAATACATTTAATCAAGGTTCGCATCGCATTTTTGGGGGAGGGGGGGTAGGTCAAAATTTCAGAAAGATCCTATGGATAGATTCTGAGAAATCCGATTTGCAGAAAACACACACAAAAAAAAAAATAATAATAACTAGATCTGCTACTGCCCATGCAGATATGAAAGCTTTCATATTCACAGTCACTTCCTGTCACATGCCATGGGTCATATGAATAATCTGAACAAGGAAAAAAAAATCATTAAAATCGGTCACAATCTAGTAAAGTTAATGTGATTTTTCACTCGTAAAGAATTTTGTCAGCACGAAAAACATCAAAGGCAAAAATCGAATTTTTGAAATATTCAAATACCGTATCCCGACTATCCTGAAATGTATTAATGTCAGACATAGGAGACGCATTGAACATACTATGCTCTATTGTGTTTGTTTACAAGTCCGTAAATGTCGATTTTTCACTATGTTTCATATTCACTTCAAAATGGTGACTACCAGTTGACCTAAATCAAAATTCTACTTCGATCTTCATCAAGACATTGACCTAGTGAATGCCTATACCAAGTTTGAACATTGTACCCCAATTAGAAGAAGAGTTATTGTGTTCCAGAGTCATCAAGGTATTGGCCTAATAAACACCCACACCAAGTCTAGCTGAATTAGAAAGAGAGTTATTGTGTCCCAAACTAGATCATTTCGGGACTAACATATAGTTCGATTTTATTTCAATATTTCGCTTGCGCGTAGAGGTCTTTGGCAGTGGAAGGAAACCGGAGGAAATGAAGAAAACCCACCAAGATGGACAGGCGACTTTCTCCTTGTCAGGTACGACCGGAGATTCGAAAACACGCTAGCTGACTTGATGACAGGCTTTAAAATACAACGCGCGTGTGCTAACCATTCAGCCACCAAACTCCCCTTTGAAATCAGACAAGTGCAATGTGTCATATAAGAAGAATAACAAGTCGCTCACATACAAAATGGTAAATTAATGAGCTTAGGTCCAAAGGTTGAGCTACTATTTTAGAGTATTTAATTGTTTTGTTAAGAGACACGTTAAGGGTTGTTCATAGTTAAATGAAAGTTTAATTTTAAATAAGACGAACGTCTACCAATAAAATGAGGATTTAATAATATTAAAATAAAGTTTCAAATTAAGAATAATTAATTATTGGTCTAATGCAATGAAATGCTTTGATTTGACGGATGAAATGTACGATGGGTGTCCACACTATGTGGCGAAGGCGTTGACCTGCTAGCAAGGAGGTCGGGTGTTCGATCCCTGCATTGGCCGAGAAAGTTCATCTCGATTTTCTGGCGTGTCCTCCCACCGGCGTGTACACATTGGAGTGCTCGTAAAAGATTCCTTAGCAGTTGGAATTCGATAATGTTGAATAAGCTCTATACGATGACTAAATGTGCAGATTGTAGCCACCCACACTGCATGTTTTGCTTAACAATGAAAGGGTGCCGTTTTCAATTTTCGATCCTTTTATTCTTCTACTCCTGATATTTTGGACTGTTGGTCGATGGTTTCATATAAAAGACTACCGATAAGACTCTTTGTACAAGAAGTTCCCCAAAAATATTATGTTCACTTTAAGAGAAAGGGACCTTTAAATATGCTCTAAATCGTAAAAATACCACTTTTTGGATTTTCGATCTCTTTTTTGCTGCTATCCCTGATATTTAAAAAAAATGATACAATGATTTCACACAACAGGCTAGCTATTAGACTCTCGATTGACAAGAGTTTCACCACCCTCCCTTCATTATAACCGAAGTTATTGTGCCCTAAAGAATCAACAAATCAGCATGCTTATCTCTGCTTACCCGGGGCAGAAAATGCTCATCTTTACACCCAATCATGACATTGACCTAGTGAACGTCTACCCCAAGTTTAAACATTCTAGCTTAATTAGAAGGAGAGTTATTGTGTTCCAAAAACTCGGCCCTTCAAATTGCTTCTATTTTTCATTTTCAATTCAAAATGGTGACTCCCAGTTGAACTAAATGAAAATTCTACTCACGACGTTTTTTAGGCCTTCCTCCAAGGATTCAGAAAATATAATTCCCGTGTCTGTAAGTAAAATAGCAAAATGGCGTTTGAGGTTTTTACATTTCAAGATGGTGGCACTTCCGGGTTGAGCTACAAACTCCATTTTTTGTGTACGAATCAGTGGTCTCGGAACTAGTATCCAAAAAAAAATTCAAGATGATTTGACCTATATTTCGTCGATTTTTTTGAAAATTTCGATCCTCAATTTCTCCAAGGGGAGATAATTTAGAAAATTTCTGAAGTCATCTTTCAAGTCGCATCATTAAGGTTTACTTACATATTAAATTTCATGAAAATCGTACAAGTACTAAAGAAGTTGTCGAGTTGGTCTAAACATCCGGTTCGATATCACAGCGACGAATTTTCGAAATTCGAAAATCCGAAATTGCAGATTTAAAGTAAATGTCTCAAGGTACTCATAGAAAAAAGAATTAATTAAATAGGTCAACTAGTCACAAAGTTACAGCATTGTAGGTCAAATGCATTCGTTCGTAAAATTCGGTGATTTCGGATTCGTAAAACGTTTTGAAAATATATTTAATCAAGGTTCGCACCCCATTTATGGGGGGGTAGGTCAAAGTTTCAGAAAGATCCTATGGTTAGATTCTGAGAAATCCGATTTGCAGAAAATACACAAAAAAAAAAAAAAATAATAATAATAACTTTAACAGAAACAATAAGCTTTCATATGTAATATGAAAGCTTAATAATAACTTTAACAGAAACAATAAGCTTTCATATGTAATACATATGAAAGCTTAATAACTAGATCTGCTACTGTCCCATGCAGATATGAAAGCTTTCATATTCATCGTCACGTGTCATCGATTATATCAAGTATCTCAAATAAAAGGATAAGAATAACAAACTATCAAAATTGGTCAAAAACTCGCGAATTTACAAGTCTAAATATAGTATGAAACATTGAGTAATCTGAAAACTAAAGGGAAATAACTGATACTTGTGTTGCTGTAATCGGGATGACTTCCGATTTCAAAACTTTCAGAAAAATGAAATTAAAATGGTAAGAAAACATCGAAAAATTAAATGAGATAACTTTGAACAAAACTAAAACTGTTTGAATCAGGTTGAACTCAACTGTTTGAATATGTACGTTAAATATGTAGATTTGGAAAATTATAAAGACATAATATCAAAATCGGTCAAAAACTCACAAAGTTACAAATTTTAATGTAGTGAGAAACATTGTACCCGGGCAAAAAAATAATCTTTAAACTGAAGGGAAATAACTGAAACTTGTATAGCTGTAATCGGGCTTCCAAGATATGTTATATAATTATGGTTTCCAATATGTTTGGTTATAAGTAGGAAATCGTGACGACTTCTTAAGCATGTTTTAAACAAAGGGTCATAGACTGCAATATACAAGAATGGCACTCTGCAATAAAAAAAAACTGGCCAGAGATTTCTATGCAGAAATTAAATAATTGCTAGAACCAGAAAAATATTTATCCACTATAATAAATAAGCAACATAGAGAAAATGAAATGAAATTGAATGGGGTTTAACGTCCTACTGTTCTGCTCCTACAATTGGCTAATGAAGACGGGCATACGCCATAAAGTGTGCAATGAGGGAAATTTTACCCGGGCAGCGGCGTTACGGCCTACGAGGTTGGTAAGGCGACCATACTCCTTGTCACGTACAACCAAGAAATCGAAACAAGGCCAGTTGACTCAATGAAAGACGTTATGATACAGAGCGCACGTGCTAACCATTCAGCCACGCAACCTCCCTAAAATCGGCAAATTGCTGACCTACAGCGAGAAACACTTCAACCAGGCCAAATTTTCTATTTTAACAGTTTAATTTGCACGGTACCTTTAGTTATCAACCGAATATTACAAAACTTTAAAAAATAAGCTCCCCCTTACCAGCTTAATCGTTCGAAATAAACGTTTGCCCCTTAAAATCGACAAATTGCTGACTTTAAAGTGAGAAACATTACAACCGGGCCAAATTTTCTGTTTTATCACTTTAACAGTACCTTTGATTACCAACCGATTATTACAAAACTTTAAAAAGAGAAAGAGAGAAATGCGGCCTAACGTCCATTCGACACAAACTAGGTCATTTCGGGACTAACATATGTTTTTTAATTTTATTTAAAAACTCCCCTTGCACGTACTGGTCTTTAGCCGTTGGGAGGAAACCGAAGAACACTGAGAAAACCCACGAGGTTGGACATCATACACCATGTCACGTGCAACCTGGAGATCGAAACGACGCCCGTTGACTCAATGACAAACGTTACGATACAGCGAGCACATGCTAACCATTCAGCCATCCAGCCTCCCTGAATTCGGAAAATTGCTGACTTATAGCAAGAAACATTTCAACCGGGCGAATTTTTCTGTTTTAGCAGTTTAATTTGCACGGTACTTTAATTACCAACCGATTATTACAAAACTTTTGAAAATAAGCTCCAACTGACCAGCTTAATCGTATGCAATAAACGTTTTGCCTGAATTGAAAGTTCTGCACGGAAAAAGTTCATCTCGATTTCCCGGCGTGGTTCCCCTTGTCAGTGAGGCAGAACGGAGGGCCTGACAAGCACAGCTGTGTAGTCCTTCGGATGGGACGAAAAACCAAGGTCCCGTGTACACATTGGAGTGCTCGTTAAATATCCCTAAGCAGTTGGAATTCGATACTGTTGAATAAACTCTATACGATGACTAAATGCGTAGATTGTAGTCACCCACACTGCATGTTTCGCTTAACAATGAAAGGGTGCCGTTTTCAATGTTCGATCCTTTTGTTCTTCTACTCCTGATATGTTGGACTGTTGATCGATGGTTTCATATAAAAGACTATTAATAAGACTCTTTGTAGAAGAAGTTCCCAAAAAATAGTATGTTGACTTTACGAGAAAGACCTCTAAACATGCTCCAAATTGTAAAAATACGACATTTTGGATTTTCAATCTCTTTTTTTCGACTATCCCTGATATTTAAAAAAAATGATACAATGATTTCACACAACAGGCTAGCTATTAGACTCTCTATTGACAAAAGTTTCACCGCCCTCTCTTCATTATAACCGAAGTTATCGTGCCCTAAAGAATCAACAAATCAGCATGCTTATCTCTGCTTACCCTAAGCAGAAAATGCTCATGTTTGAACTCAATCATAACATTGACCTAGTGAACGTCTACAACAAGTTTGAACATTCTAGCTTAATTAGAATGAGGGTTATTGTGCTCCAAAGTCTCGGCCCTTCAAATTGCTTCTATTTTTCATTTTCAATTCAAAATGGTGACTCCCGGTTGACCTAAATCAGAATTCTATTCGGGACATTTTTTAGGCCTTCCTACAAGGATTCAGAAAATATAACTCCCGAGTCTGTAAGTAAAATATCAAAAAAGCCTTATTGATTTTTCACGTTTAAAGATGGTGGCACTTCCGGTTCGATCGACAAACTCCATATTTTGTGTACGAATCAGTAATTTTTGGCTAGTATCGAAAAAAAAAACTAGGTCATTCTGACCTATATTTCGACGATTTTTTTGAAAAGGGGAGATAAGTTAGAAAATTTCTAAAGTCATTTTTCAAGTCGCATCATTAAGGTCTACTTACATATTAAATTTCATGAAAATCGTACAACTACTAAAGAAGTTGTCGAGTTGGTGTAAACTTCCGGTTCGAAATCACAGCGACGAATTTTCGAAATTCGAAAATCCGAAATTGCAGATTTAAAGTAAATGTCTTAGGATACTCAAAGAAAAAAGAATTAGTAAAATAGATCAAATAGTCAAAAAGTTACAGCATTGTAGGTCAAATGCATTCGTTCGTAAAATTCGGTGATTTCGGATTCGTAAAACGTTTTGAAAATACATTTAATCAAGGTTCGCACCCCATTTTTTTTGTGGGGGGGGGGTAGGTCAAAATTTCAGAAAGATCCTATGGATAGATTCTGAGAAATCCGATTTGCAGAAAACACACACACAAAAAAAAAATAATAATAACTAGATCTGCTACTGTCCCATGCAGATATGAAAGCTTTCATATTCATCGTCATGGGGAGATAATTTAGAAAATTTCTAATTATATTTTTGAAGTCACATCGGTAGGATCTACCTATATACTAAATTGAATGAAAATCGCACAACTATTAAAGAAGTTGTCAATTTGGTCTAAACTTCCGGTTCGAAATCACAGCGACGAATTTTCGAAATTCGAAAATGTGAAACTGCTGATGAAAATGATTTTCTTCAAGGTATTCAAAGAAAAAAGATTTAGTAAGATCGGTCAAAAAACAATAAAGAAAAATTTTTTAGTAAAATCGGTCAAAAAACAATAAAGTTACGACTATGCATTGTCCATTTTGTCGTTCGTAAATTTCGGTGATTTCGGATTCGTAAAACGTTTTGAAAATATATTTAATCAACAGCTACCACCCATTTTTGGGGGGATAGGTAAAAGTTTCAGAATGATCCTATGGTTAGATTCTGAGAAATCCAATTTGTGGATAAAACACAAAAAAAAAAATAACAATAATAATCTTAACAGAAACAATAAGCTTTCATATGTAATATGAAAGCTTAACTAGATCTGCTACTGTCCCATGCAGATATGAAAGCTTTCATATTCATCGTCACGTGTCATCGATTATATCAAGTATCTCAAATAAAAGGATAAGAATAACAAACTATCAAAATTGGTCAAAAACTCGCGAAGTTACAAGTCTAAATATAGTATGAAACATTGAGTAATCTGAAAACTAAAGGGAAATAACTGCTACTTGTGTTGCTGTAATCGGGATGACTACCGATTTCAAAACTTTCAGAAAAATGAAATTAAAATGGTAAGAAAACATCGAAAAATTAAATGAGATAACTTTGAACAAAACTAAAACTTTTTGAATCAGGTTGAACTCAACTGTTTGAATATGTACGTTAAATATGTAGATTTGGAAAATTATAAAGACTTAATATCAAAATCGGTCAAAAACTCACGAAGTTACAAATTTTAATGTAGTGAGAAACATTGCACCCGGGCAAAAAAATAATCTTTAAACTAAAGGGAAATAACTGAAACTTGTATAGCTGTAATCGGGCTCCAAGATATGTTATATAATTATGGTTTCCAATATGTTTGGTTATAAGTAGGAAATCGTGACGACTTCTTAAGCATGTTTTAAACAAAGGGTCATAGACTGCAATATACAAGAATGGCACTCTGCAATAAAAAAAACTGGCCAGAGATTTCTATGCAGAAATTAAATAATTGCTAGAACCAGAAAAATATTTATCCACTATAATAAATAAGCAACATAGAGAAAATGAAAAGAAATTGAATGGGGTTTAACGTCATACTGTTCTGCTCCTACAATGGGCTAATGAAGACGGGCATACGCCATAAAGTGTGCAATGAGGGAAATTTTACCCGGGCAGCGGCGTTACGGCCTACGAGGTTGGTAAGGCGACCATACTCCTTGTCACATACAACCAAGAAATAGAAACAAGGCCAGTTGACTCAATGACAGACGTTATGATACAGAGCGCACGTGCTAACCATTCAGCCATGCAACCTCCCTAAAATCGGCAAATTGCTGACCTACAGCGAGAAACATTTCAACCGGGCCAAATTTTCTATTTTAACAGTTTAATTTGCACGGTACCTTTAGTTATCAACCGAATATTACAAAACTTTTAAAAATAAGCTCCCCCTGACCAGCTTAATCGTTCGCAATAAACGTTTGCCCCTTAAAATCGACAAATTGCTGACTTTAAAGTGAGAAACATTACAACCGGGCCAAATTTTCTGTTTTATCACTTTAACAGTACCTTTGATTACCAACCGATTATTACAAAACTCTAAAAAGAGAAAGAGAGAAATGCGGCCTAACGTCCATTCGACACAAACTAGGTCATTTCGGGACTAACATATGTTTTTTAATTTTATTTAAAAACTCCCCTTGTACGTACTGGTCTTTAGCCGTTGGGAGGAAACCGAAGAACACGGAGAAAACCCACGAGGTTGCACATCATACACCATGTCACGTGCAACCTGGAGATCGAAACGACGCCCGTTGACTCAATGACAAACGTTGCGATACAGCGAGCACATGCTAACCATTCAGCCATCCAGCCTCCCTGAATTCCGAAAATTGCTGACTTATAGCAAGAAACATTTCAACCGGGCGAAATTTTCTGTTTTAACAGTTTAATGTGCACGGTACTTTAATTACCAACCGATTATTACAAAACTTTTGAAAATAAGCTCCAACTGACCAGCTTAATCGTATGCAATCAACGTTTTGCCTGAATTGAAAGTTCTGCACGGAAAAAGTTCTTCTCGATTTCCCGGCGTGGTTCCCCTTGTCAGTGAGGCAGAACGGAGGGCCTGACAAGCACAGCTGTGTAGTCCTTCGGATGGGACGAAAACGAAAAACCAAGGTCCCGTGTACACATTGGAGTGCACGTAAAATATCCCTAAGCAGTTGGAATTCGATACTGTTGAATAAGCTCTATACGATGACTAAATGTGTAGATTGTAGTCACCCACACTGCATGTTTCGCTTAACAATGAAAGGGTGCCGTTTTCAATGTTCGATCCTTTTGTTCTTCTACTCCTGATATGTTGGACTGTTGATCGATGGTTTCATATAAAAGACTACCAATAAGACTCTTTGTAGAAGAAGTTCCCAAAAAATATTATGTTGACTTTACGAGAAAGACCTCTAAACATGCTCCAAATTGTAAAAATACGACTTTTTGGATTTTCAATCTCTTTTTTTCGGCTATCCCTGATATTTAGAAAAAAAAAATACAATGATTTCACACAACAGGCTAGATATTAGACTCTCTATTGACAAAAGTTTCACCGCCCTCCCTTCATTATAACCGAAGTTATCGTGCCCTAAACAATCAACAAATTAGCATGCTTATCTCTGCTTACCCTAAGCAGAAAATGCTCATCTTTAAACTCAATCATAACATTGACCTAGTGAACGTCTACACCAAGTTTGAACATTCTAGCTTAATTAGAAGGAGAGTAATTGTGTTCCAAAGTCCCGACCCTTCAAATTGCTTCTATTTTTCATTTTCAATTCAAAATGGTGACCATCACGTGACCGAAATCAAAATTCTATTCGCGACATTTTTTAGGCCTTCCTACAAGGATTCAGAAAACATAACTCCCGAGTCTGTAAGTAAAATAGCAAAAAAGCCTTATTGATTTTTCACTTTTAAATATGGCGGCACTTCCGGTTCGATCGACAAACTCCATATTTTGTGTACAAATCAGTAATTACTTATCTAGTATCAAAAAAAAAATCAGGTCATTCTGACCTATATTTCGATGATTTTTTTGAAAATTTTGATCCTTAATTTCGTCAAGGGGAGATAATTTAGAAAATTTCTAATTATATTTTTGAAGTCACATCGGTAAGATCTACTTAGATACTAAATTTCATGAAAATCGTACAACTATTAAAGAAGTTGTCAAATTGGTCTAAACTTCCGGTTCGAAATCACAGCGACGAATTTTCGAAATTCGAAAATGTGAAACTGCAGATGAAAATGATTTTTTTAAAGGTATTCAAAGAAAAAAGAATTAGTAAAATCGGTCAAAAAATAACAAAGTTACGACTATGCATTGTCATTTTTTTCGTTCGTAAAATTCGGTGATTTTGGATTCGTAAAACGTTTCGAAAATATATTTAATCAAGGTTCGCACCCCATTTTGGGGGGGGGGGGTGGTAGGTCAAAATTTCAGAAAGATCCTATGGATAGATTCTGAGAAATCCGATTTGCAGAAAACACACACACAAAAAAAATAATAACTAGATCTGTTAAGCAGATATTAAAGCTTTCATATTCACGGTCAGTTTCTGTCGCATCTCATGAGTTATATAAAGAATCTTAAAAAGGAAAAAGAATTAATGAAATCCGCCAAAAACTCACCGAGTTATAACGAGAAACAATTCAACCGGTTCAAATTCTACCTTAATTAAAAACAGAGGTGTTATGTTCCAATGTGATCAGTCAAATTGCTTATTGCTCCGAAATCTACGCAGAAATTCTCAACATCAAACTTAGTCAAGGTAATGACATAATGAATCTATATTTGGAATTTTGTCACTCTCACTTCATTATAACCAAAGTTATCGTGCCCCAAAGAATCAACCAATCAGATTGCTTATCTCTGCTTACTGTAAGCAGACAATGCTCATCTTTCCACTCCTTCATGGCACTGACCTAATGAACGCCTTCACCAAGATTGAACATTCTGCCCCAATTAGAAGGATAGTTATTTTGTTTCAAATTCTCGACCAATCAAATTGCTCATCGCTCTGCTTATCCAGGGCAGACAATGCTCATTGTCGAACGTATTCAAGGTATTGATGTAATGAAACTATACACCAAGTTTCATCACTCTGACTGAAGTGAAAGTGTCCGAAATCATCAACCAATCTAATTGCTTATATCTGCTTACCCTAAGCATACAATGCTCATCTACGAACTCCATGTTTTTAATGTATGGGGATCATGGTGGCTCAGTGATAAGAGACACTGATTAACTAACCAGTAGGTCTTGGGCTCTCTCCCGGGGTTTGACCAGAAAGTCAATTGTACAGGCTTGACTGCCCTTGTTAGATGTACAGGACAGTAGGTCTGTCCGGTCTGACAGGGAATAGTGTCTAATTGTCAGGATGGGACGAAAAGCAATGTTCAGTGTACACATTGGCGTGCACGTAAAAGATTCCTTGATAGAGTATATCGTAATATAGATGTCCGGGCAAAATCTATCTCTTTGTCTTCAATGGCCCAGTCGGTGTATAAAGTAGGACTTTTGCCCTACTCCGTATAAGATTTCAAATCTTTGAAGTTTTAAGATAAGCATACCCGGTCCCTAAAATCTTAAATGGGACTTGCTTTTTCGCCCCTCTGTTCTGTACAGACTGGGCTAATACAGTAAAACATTGTAACAATCTACAGAGAGTAAATTTAACTTGTTGACTAAATAATCTTCAATACTTCCAATTAGCGGTATGTAATGACAAGGATCGTGACCCAGATGGGATATACTTGAACTTTCTAGACAAGAAACCTGATATCTAATTTGGTATAGCACTAATAAGTTTCATTACATACTAAATTTTTATATGATTGCTTATCGCACTTGGCATTTATACCCATAGGTCCATCTTTAAATTTAAAACTGGTAGAAATCGAGGGTTGAACATGGTATTGCATCGTCACTGTTGTATTATTGCTTATCGCCCTTGACATTGTATTAAAGGCAGTTTTATATTCATAGGGCCAGAACGGTAAATTATAAAAAGTGTAAATTATTACCCAGAGTTGAACATTATTTGTGATTTTGCCTGGTAACGCCAAAACTCGATCATGTACTAAATAATGGCGGCACAGTAAAATTTCTTGATTGTCAAGTTTTTGGTTATAAATAAACCCTCGCGATTTTTTTTTAGTATGGAATCAAATCTACGGCTATTTCTGTAAAACACATGTTTTTTTTTCTTTTTCAGGCTTTCGTCGCTTTCGCTGTCTGTTTGACAGTAGCTGCTTCCCAATACATCGATGCTAAAGTCGGACACGGTTTCGGACATGGTGTTGGTGTCTTTGGAAACGGAAATGGTAAAGGATTTGGAAGTGGACATGCCGGTGTTGGACATGGTATTGTTGGTGTAGGAGCTATTGGCAACGGACTCAACCATGGTATTGGACATGGTATCCAAGGAAACCGACTCAGACACGGAATAGTAGCTGTTGGCAAAGTCGGTGTTATTGGTAACGGAATTGGTCATGGTATTGTTGGTAACGGTATCGGACACGGTATTGTTGGAAACGGAATTGGTCATGGTATCGTTGGTAACGGTATCGGACATGGTATCATTGGAAACGGAATCGGACACGGACTTATTGGACATGGAAAGATTGGTAACGGCATTGGGCATGGCATCGTTGGTAACGGTATCGGACACGGTATTGTTGGAAACGGAATTGGTCATGGTATCGTTGGTAACGGTATCGGACATGGTATCATTGGAAACGGAATCGGACACGGACTTATTGGACATGGAAAGATTGGTTACGGCATTGGGCATGACATCGTTGGTAACGGTATCGGACACGGAATTGGTCATGGTATCGTTGGTAACGGTATAGGACACGGTATAATTGGAAACGGACTTGTTGGACATGGAAAGATTGGAGCTTACAAACAATCATACAACTACAACGGGTACAACAACGGGCCATACAACCGATACAACAACGGACTATACAAGTACAACCAATACAATGATAAAGGATACAATAGTTACAACGGCCCCTACAATTACAACAACGGTTACAACAATGGCCACAATAACAACGAATATGGGAAGGGATATAACAACTACAATAACAACGGATACGGTAACGGATACAACAACTACAACCGTTATCCTTCTTACAATAACTATCAAGGTTGCGGTTACAACAAATATTAAGACAATACGGCTATTTGATAGCATAATATTACCATAGCTTTAATACTTATAAATACTAGTATATAGTTTCTATTGTTCATGCATAATGTATATATGTAAATCAGGGAGTTATATATAAATTAAATAAAATAATATACATATAACCTCTTGTTATTTATCAGTTTATAGCTTACTACTAGTCCGGTCTATAGCTTGATAACCTCAATGTGCATATATACGTCACATCCTGTCTTCATTACGTTTGGTCAAAGGTCACGAGATGTAAATAGGGATATCGCTAATCCTAATCCTAACCCAAGACCTAACCTTAGCGCTTACCCTAACCTTAACCTACAATCTCGCCTGTCCAAACTCCTGGGCTTACCCCGGGACCTGCGGTTTCCTCCCACTGTTAATATGCGCAAGCAGATTATTGAAATAAAATCAAACCATATGTTAGTTCCAAAATGACCTAGTTTGCGTCGAGTGGACGTTAAACCCCATTTCTCTCTCTCTCTCTCTCTCTCTCTCTCTCTCGCTCTCTCTCCGTGTCATGGTTATTCAGTGCATATAACTGTAATTTCGGTATGTCAATTACTTCACGCAAACCTTAAAGTAATGTACAATTATTCCACCCTCGCATATTGTTTAGGGTTTTTCCCACAAACAGGTCTCATCTTACCGCTCCTATGGAAGACAGCGAATAGAATGTAGCATACCTGGAATGCCGAATGATTCTTGAAGAAACGAGTGAGTTACCATTACTGGAAAAAACGGTATTATGTCAATAGTACTGCTAGTTCAAAAGCGTTTTATAGCTGAGGCGGTGGAGGCGCCAGCCTCCCCGCGAAAAAAATCAAAGCAGTTGAAAAAATAAAACGGGAGAAAAATGCTAAAACCGATGCGAAAATGAAAATGTACCCTAGTTAGGGAGGGCTCTAAAGACAGACAAAAGGGTCCCACGAATGACAAAAGGGTCCCTAGGGCCAAGGGAAAGGGCCCCCAAGTCCAACTCAATCGTTTTCTATACACTGTTACTGTCGAATCCACTACTGAATGAGAATGCAGCCATTGTATTGGCATGACAATCATCAATCAAGAACCTCCCCTCGCGACAGAGGGCCCTCAAAATAGTACAGCCTCCGCCATGATAAACCTTAAAACGCCCCTATGCTAGTTCTGTAACTGAAAGTCAAAATGGTGAAAGATGTTAATGGTCAACATTTATCTACACTAACACAGACATTTTCAGATGAGGCGTGTAATAAAGTGGCTTAAATATATGAAAATCTTGAAAGAACTGATCGCAACCTATACCCTGCATTTGTTAGGTGTGTGGTTGCGAATGGGATATAGCGTCTTGTGTCACCACCCCCACCCCATCACACACACATATACCACCCCGATTCTTCAATCCAAACTGATTAGAACCTGAATCACAATCGATCTAGTAGCAATCATACACAGTCGATATCAAAAATTGATTTCCAATCTCAAAGACGGCTTATCTCCCCTGAAACTGTTGAGTAATACGCGATT
Source organism: Patella depressa (assembly GCA_948474765.1). Taxonomy (NCBI): domain Eukaryota; kingdom Metazoa; phylum Mollusca; class Gastropoda; family Patellidae; genus Patella; species Patella depressa. The sequence continues at coordinate 51,713,919 of OX419716.1, forward strand.
CCCAATTCACACAACTTTCATAGATTTAAGGAAATGGAATGAACTGAACAGAAATGGTTTTAACGACCTATCTGTCTGCGCCTACTGAATTAACTAAATTTTGATCGGACAGCGTCGTTACGAGACCGAAACGACGCCCGTTGACTCAATGACAGACGTTACGATACAGCGCGCACATGCTAACCATTCAGCCATTCAGCCTCCCTGAATTCGGAAAATTGCTGACGTATAGCAAGAAACATTTCAACCGGGCGAAACTTTCTGTTTGAGCAGTTTAATGTGCATGGTACTTTAATTACCAACCGATTATTACAAAACTTTTGAAAATAAGCTCCAACTGACCAGCTTAATCGTATGCAATAAAAGTTTGGCTTGAATAGAAAGTTCTGCACGGAGAAAGTTCATCTCGATTTCCCGGCGTGGTTCCTCCTTGTCAGTGAGGCAGAACGGAGGGCCTGACAAGCATAGCTGTCTAGTCCTTCGGATGGGACGAAAAACCAAGGTCCCGTGTACACATTGGAGTGCACGTAAAATATCCCTAAGCAGTTGGAATTCGATACTGTTGAATAAACTCTATACGATGACTAAATGCGTAGATTGTAGTCACCCACACTGCATGTTTCCCTTAATAATGAAAGGGTGCCGTTTTCAATGTTCGATCCTTTTGTTCTTCTACTCCTGATATGTTGGACTGTTGATCGATGGTTTCATATAAAAGACTACCAATAAGACTCTTTGTAGAAGAAGTTCCCAAAAAATAGTATGTTGACTTTACGAGAAAGACCTCCAAACATGCCCCAAATTGTAAAAATACGACTTTTTGGATTTTTAATCTCTTTTTTTCGGCTATCCCTGATATTTAAAAAAAATGATACAATGATTTCACACAACAGGTTAGCTATTAAACTCTCTATTGACAAAAGTTTCACCGCCCTCTCTTCATTATAACCGAAGTTATCGTGCCCTAAAGAATCAACAAATCAGCATGCTTATCTCTGCTTACCCTAAGCAGAAAATGCTCATCTTTGAACTCCATCATAACATTGACCTAGTGAACGTCTACACCAAGTTTGAACATTCTAGCTTAATTAGAATGAGAATTATTGTGCTCCAAAGTCTCGGCCCTTCAAATTGCTTCTATTTTTCATTTTCAATTCAAAATGGTGACTCCCGGTTGACCTAAATCAAAATTCTATTCGCGACATTTTTTAGGCCTTCCTACAAGGATTCAGAAAATATAACTCCCGAGTCTGTAAGTAAAATAGCAAAAAAGCCTTAGTGATTTTTCACGTTTAAAGATGGTGGCACTTCCGGTTAGATCGACAAACTCCATATTTTGTGTACGAATCGGTAATTCCTTGTCTAGTATAGAAAAAAAAAAATTAGGTCATTCTGACCTATATTTCGACGATTTTTTTGAAAACTTTAATCTTTAATTTCACCAAGGGGAGATAATTTAGAAAATTTCTAATTATATTTTTGAAGTCACATCGGTAGGATCTACCTATATACTAAATTGAATGAAAATCGCAAAACTATTAAAGAAGTTGTCAATTTGGTCTAAACTTCCGGTTCGAAATCACAGCGACGAATTTTCGAAATTCGAAAATGTGAAACTGCTGATGAAAATGATTTTTTTCAAGGTATTCAAAGAAAAAATTTTTAGTAAAATCGGTCAAAGTTACGACTATGCATTGTCCATTTTGTCGTTCGTAAATTTCGGTGATTTCGGATTCGTAAAACGTTTTGAAAATATATTTAATCAACAGCTACCACCCATTTTTGGGGGGATAGGTAAAAGTTTCAGAATGATCCTATGGTTAGATTCTGAGAAATCCGATTTGTGGATAAAACACAAAAAAAAAATAACAATAACTAGATCTGCTACTGTCCCATGCAGATATGAAAGCTTTCATATTCATCGTCACGTGTCATTGATTGTATCAAGTATCCTAAATAAAAGGATAAGAAGAAAAAATTATTAAAATTGGTCAAAAACTCGCGAAGTTACAAGTCTAAATATAGTATGAAACATTGCACCCAGGCATAACAATAATCTGAAAACTAAAGGGAAATAACTGAAACTTGTATTACTGTAATGAGACGGATGAGGAAATGAAATGAAAATGGCGGGAAAAAAAAATTAAAAATGGCAGGTTGGACAGGCGACCTTACTCCTTGTCACGTACAACCGGGCATTCGAAAACACGCTAGTTAACTCAATGACAGGCGCGCGTGCTAACCATTCAGGCACCCAACCCCCCTTTGAAATCAGACACGTGCAATATGTCATATAGGAAGAATAAGAAGTCGCTCACAACAAAATGGTAAATTAATGAGTTTAGGTCAAAAGGTTGAGCTACTGTTTTAGAGTACTTAATAGTTTTAAAGAGACACGTTAAGGGTTGTTCATAGTTAAATGAAAGTTTAATTTTAAATAAGACCAATAAAATTAGGATTTAATAATGCCAGACTAATATTTCCAATATGTTTGGTTATAAGAAGGAAATCGTGACGACTTCTTAAGCATGTTTTAAACAAAGGATCATGTTTGTTTAAACAAGAATGGCACTCTGCAATAAAAAAAACTGGCCAAAGCAAGATTTCTATGCGGAAATTAAATAATTGCTAGAACCAGAAAAATATTTATCCACTATAATAAATAAGCAACATAGAGAAAATGAAATGAAATTGAATGGGGTTTAACGTCCGACTGTTCTGCTCCTAAAATGGGCTAATGAAGACGGGCATATGCCATAAAGTGTGCAATGAGGGAAATTTTACCCGGGCAGCGGCGGTTACGGCCTACGAGGTTGGACAGGCGACCATACTCCTTGTCACGTACAACCAAGAAATCGAAAAAACGCCAGTTGACTCAATGACAGACGTTACGATACAGAGCGCACGTGCTAACCATTCAGCCACGCAACCTCCCTAAAATCGGCAAATTGCTGACCTACAGCGAGAAACATTTCAACCGGGCCAAATTTTCTATTGTAACAGTTTAATTTGTACGGTACCTTTAGTTATCAACCGAATATTACAAAACTTTTAAAAATAAGCTCCCCCTGACCAGCTTAAGCGTTCGCAATAAACGTTTGCCCCTTAAAATCGGCAAATTGCTGACTTTAAAGTGAGAAACATTACAACCGGGCGAAATTTTCTGTTTTATCACTTTTACAGTACCTTTGATTACCAACCGATTATTACAAAACTTTAAAAATAAAAGAGAAAGAGAGAAATGCGGCCTAATGTCCATTCGACACAAACTAGGTCATTTCGGGACTAACATATGTTTTTTAATTTTATTTAAAAACTAACCTTGCGCTTACAGGTCTTTAGCCGTTGGGAGGAAACCGAAGGACACGGAGAAAACCCACGAGGTTGGACATCATACTTCATGTCACGTGCAACCTGGAGATCGAAACGACGCCCGTTGACTCAATGACAGACGTTACGATACAGTGCGCACATGCTAACCATTCAGCCATTCAACCTCCCTGAATTCAGAAAATTGCTGACTTATAGCAAGAAACATTTCAACCGGGCGAAATTTTCTGTTTTAACAGTTTAATGTGCACGGTACTTTAATTACCAACCGATTATTACAAAACTTTTGAAAATAAGCTCCAACTGACCAGCTTAATCGTATGCAATAAACGTTTTCGCCTGAATTGAAAGTTCTGCACGGAGAAAGTTCATCTCGATTTCCCGGCGTGGTTCCCCTTGTCAGTGAGGCAGAACGGAGGGCCTGACAAGCACAGCTGTCTAGTCATTCGGATGGGACGAAAAACCAAGGTCCCGTGACCACATTGGAGTGCACGTAAAATATCCCTAAGCAGTTGGAATTCGATACTGTTAAATAAGCTCTATACGATGACTAAATGTGTAGATTGTAGTCACCCACACTGCATGTTTCGCTTAACAATGAAAGGGTGCCGTTTTCAATGTTCGATCCTTTTGTTCTTATTTCAGTTATTTCGTTATCTTCAGTTATTTCAATATCTCCAGTCATTTCAGTTATTTCATTATCTTCCGTTATTTCATTATCTTCAGTGTTTGATCTAGCCATATACCTACATCCGAATCCGGATCTTTTGTTAATGTCATCAGAGTCTGAAAGTGTGTCACTTTATTCATAAATTTTATCTTCTAGGCTATTTTCTATATTTTCGTTCCCACTAGTATCGAAAAGCTTATCTATTGTGGAGACATTTAAACCGATTTCATCATAACTGGAATCACTGTCCCCTGAATACAGTTCGAGTTGGAATGTTTGAAGCAACACCTCTATTTCTGGCTCTCATATTTTCTATTTCGGGTTGTTTATTTTATTTGAGTGGATAGGGGTAGAATAAAGGTTTAAATCATCTGAAAAGTCATCCCCAAGCTGCATTTCCATTAGTACGGATCCGGTCCGGTTGCGGATACGGAAAAAACACTTTCATAGAATTTTAGTAAGAGTGCTTCCTTGTGTGCGGGTGCGGATACGGTTCTCTGTGCGGCGTCCGGTGCGGTTTTTCGGTACGGAAACGCATGCGGAACCGTGTCCGTAAACACACATAACACACATAGGGAAACACAGTTTTGGTAGCTCGCACGGCAAAAAGCTAAAAATAGGTAGGGAAATTCCAATTTTCACCCTTTCTTGGACACGTGCCAAGTTGAAAAGAGAGCGCTTCCAATTGAAAAACCGCATATAAGGAATACACAGCCTGCCGTGTGCCATAACTGCTCCCGGACCGGAGCCGAACTGGATCCGTACTAAAGGAAATCCGGTCCGGTTGCGGATACGGAAAAAAAACACTTTAATAGAATTTTAGTAAGAGTGTTTCCTTATGTGCGGGTGCGGATACGGTTCTCTATGCGGCGCACAGTACGTTTTTTCGAAACCGACCATGTCGCGTTCGGTACGAAACCGCATGCGGAACCGTGACCGTAAAGACCCATAACCCACATAAGGAAACACAGTTTGGGTAGTCCGCACGGCAAAAAGCTAAAAATAGGTAGGGAAATAATCACTTTCATAGAATTTTAGTAAGAGTGTTTCGTTATTTGCCGGTTCAGATACGGTTCTCTATGCGGCGTCCAGTACGATTTTTCGAAACAGACTATGTTGCGATCGGTACAGAAAAGCATGCGGAACCGTGTCCGTAAACGCAAATAACGCACATAAGGAAAGGCAGTTTCGGTAGCCCGCACGGCAAATAGGTAGGGAAATTTCAATTTTCGCCCTTTCTTAGACACGTGCCATGTTGAAAAGAGAGCCCTCCCGCTTGAATAATCGCATATAAGGACACACAAGCTGCCGTTTGCCATTTATGCTCCCGGACCGGAGCCGTACTAAAGGAAATGCAGCATTATTCGAATTAGTAGCTATCAAACTCGTCGCTTTTGGTGCTTGTTTAGCCCGGGCCATATTTACGAGTATCTGACCCCTTGATAAGGCTTTTGGCAGACTAGTAGACATATACTGATGCAGATTAAAAAGACAGAAACCGTTCTGAAATTCAAAAAAAAAATATGTCAAAATGTCGTATCTCTGTACGTTATTCGCCGATGGGGTATACCATTCATCGGTGTCGTTAATGTCAAATTATCGTATATCAGAATTTCCCTCTAATATCTTACTTATTAGTGTGTTATCAGTAAAAGAAGCACGTATTCATTAAATAATGATAGTATGTACTGTAATAGATTTTATATTTAGCCAATTTTATACAAATTGTAACTAAATAACCCCAAATCAATGAAAATAGGTTAATCAAAGTATTTGTAATTATAATTCGATATATATGCAAAATATTGACTTACTGTTTAAAGAAATTTAAGTTTTATTTCTGGATTAGTTATGGTTTACCTCATACAGCATTTAAAAGTGACTTCAAACTACACAAAACATCCATGTCGTCTGATTTTGCCACGTGGTACCGAGATACGATATTTTGTCAGAAATACGATGTTTTGGAGAAATTAATTTTGGCGATTTAGATTCCGAGAAATTGTCACATGCCCGAAAATCCTATTTCTAATTGGCGTAGAGGTACGAACTTTTGATAGATGGTGCGCGGCAGGAATTTGATTCTGATCAAGCAAAAATGTAAATACGAGGTACGAGGTTTGGATAGCACAGCGACGATATGTTTTTAAATTTTATTTACCCCCCCCCCCCCTTGCGCGTACTGGTCTTTAGCCGTTGTGAGGAAACCGAAGAACACGGAGAAAACCCACGAGGTTGGACATCATACACCATGTCACGTGCAACCTGGAGATCGAAACGACGCCCGTTGACTCAATGACAGACGTTACGATACAGTGCGCTCATGCTAACCATTCAGCCATTCAGCCTCCCTGAATTCAGAAAATTGCTGACTTATAGCAAGAAACATTTCAACCGGGCGAAATTTTCTGTTTTAACAGTTTAATGTGCACGGTACTTTAATTACCAACCGATTATTACAAAACTTTTAAAAATAAGCTCCAACTGACCAGCTTAATCGTATGCAATAAACGTTTTCGCCTGAATTGAAAGTTCTGCACGGAGAAAGTTCATCTCGATTTCCCGGCGTGGTTCCCCTTGTCAGTGAGGCAGAACGGAGGGCCTGACAAGCACAGCTGTCTAGTCCTTCGGATGGGACGAAAAACCAAGGTCCCGTGTACACATTGGAGTGCACGTAAAATATCCCTAAGCAGTTGGAATTCGATACTGTTGAATAAGCTCTATACGATGACTAAATGTGTAGATTGTAGTCACCCACACTGCATGTTTCGCTTAACAATAAAAGGGTGCCGTTTTCAATGTTCGATCCTTTTGTTCTTCTACTCCTGATATGTTGGACTGTTGATCGATGGTTTCATATAAAAGACTACCAATAAGACTCTTTGTAGAAGAAGTTCCCAAAAAATATTATGTTGACTTTACGAGAAAGACCTCTAAACATGCTCCAAATTGTAAAAATACGACTTTTTGGATTTTCAATCTCTTTTTTTCGGCTATCCCTGATATTTAGAAAAAATAATACAATGATTTCACACAACAGGCTAGCTATTAGACTCTCTATTGACAAAAGTTTCACCGCCCTCCCTTCATTATAAGTTATCGTGCCCTAAAGAATCAACAAATTAGCATGCTTATCTCTGCTTACCCTAAGCAGAAAATGCTCATCTTTAAACTCAATCATAACATTGACCAAGTGAACGTCTACACCAAGTTTGAACATTCTAGCTTAATTAGAAGGAGAGTAATTGTGTTCCAAAGTCCCGACCCTTCAAATTGCTTCTATTTTTCATTTTCAATTCAAAATGGTGACCATCACGTGACCGAAATCAAAATTCTATTCGCGACATTTTTTAGGCCTTCCTACAAGGATTCAGAAAATATAACTCCCGTGTCTGTAAGTAAAATAGCAAAAAAAGCCTTATTGATTTTTCACTTTTAAATATGGCGGCACTTCCGGTTAGATCGACAAACTCCATATTTTGTGTACAAATCAGTAATTACTTATCTAGTATCCAAAAAAAAAATCAGGTCATTCTGACCTATATTTCGATGATTTTTTTGAAAATTTTGATCCTTAATTTCGTCAAGGCGAGATAATTTAGAAAATTTCTAATTATATTTTTGAAGTCACATCGGTAAGATCTACTTAGATACTAAATTTCATGAAAATCGTACAACTATTAAAGAAGTTGTCAAATTGGTCTAAACTTCCGGTTCGAAATCACAGCGACGAATTTTCGAAATTCGAAAATGTGAAACTGCAGATGAAAATGATTTTTTTAAAGGTATTCAAAGAAAAAAGAATTAGTAAAATCGGTCAAAAAAAAAACAAAGTTACGACTATGCATTGTCATTTTTTTCGTTCGTAAAATTCGGTGATTTCGGATTCGTAAAACGTTTCGAAAATATATTTAATCAAGGTTCGCACCCCATTTTGGGGGGGGGGGGTAGGTCAAAATTTCAGAAAGATCCTATGGATAGATTCTGAGAAATCCGATTTGCAGAAAACACACAAAAAAAAAAAAAAATAATAATAATAACTTTAACAGAAACAATAAGCTTTCATATGTAATATGAAAGCTTAATAATCTTAACAGAAACAATAAGCTTTCATATGTAATATGAAAGCTTAACTAGATCTGCTACTGTCCCATGCAGATATGAAAGCTTTCATATTCATCGTCACGTGTCATCGATTATATCAAGTATCTCAAATAAAAGGATAAGAATAACAAACTATCAAAATTGGTCAAAAACTCGCGAAGTGACAAGTCTAAATATAGTATGAAACATTGAGTAATCTGAAAACTAAAGGGAAATAACCGATACTTGTGTTGCTGTAATCGGGATGACTTCCGATTTCAAAACTTTCAGAAAAATGAAATTAAAATGGTAAGAAAACATCGAAAAATTAAATGAGATAACTTTGAACAAAACTAAAACTTTTTGAATCAGGTTGAACTCAACTGTTTGAATATGTACGTTAAATATGTAGATTTGGAAAATTATAAAGACATAATATCAAAATTGGTCAAAAACTCACAAAGTTACAAATTTTAATGTAGTGAGAAAAATTGCACCCGGGCAAAAAAATAATCTTTAAACTAAAGGGAAATAACTGAAACTTGTATAGCTGTAATCGGGCTTCCAAGATATGTTATATAATTATGGTTTCCAATATGTTTGGTTATAAGTAGGAAATCGTGACGACTTCTTAAGCATGTTTTAAACAAAGGGTCATAGACTGCAATATACAAGAATGGCACTCTGCAATAAAAAAAACTGGCCAGAGATTTCTATGCAGAAATTAAATAATTGCTAGAACCAGAAAAATATTTATCCACTATAATAAATAAGCAACATAGAGAAAATGAAATGAAATTGATTGGGGTTTAACGTCCTACTGTTCTGCTCCTACAATGGGCTAATGAAGACGGGCATACGCCATAAAGTGTGCAATGAGGGAAATCTTACCCGGGCAGCGGCGTTACGGCCTACGAGTTGTCACGTACAACCAAGAAATCGAAATAAGGCCAGTTGACTGAATGACAGACGTTATGATACAGAGCGCACGTGCTAACCATTCAGCCACGCAACCTCCCTAAAATCGGCAAATTGCTGACCTACAGCGAAAAACATTTCAACCGGGCCAAATTTTCTATTTTAACAGTTTAATTTGCACGGTACCTTTAGTTATCAACCGAATATTACAAAACTTTTAAAAATAAGCTCCCCCTGACCAGCTTAATCGTTCGCAATAAACGTTTGCCCCTTAAAATCGACAAATTGCTGACTTTAAAGTGAGAAACATTACAACCGGGCCAAATTTTCTGTTTTATCACTTTAACAGTACCTTTGATTACCAACCGATTATTACAAAACTTTAAAAAGAGAAAGAGAGAAATGCGGCCAAACGTCCATTCGACACAAACTAGGTTATTTCGGGACTAACATATGTTTTTTAATTTTATTTAAAAACTCCCCTTGCACGTACTGGTCTTTATCCGTTGGGAGGAAACCGAAGAACACGGAGAAAACCCACGAGGTTGGACATCATACACCATGTCACGTGCAACCTGGAGATCGAAACGACGCCCGTTGACTCAATGACAAACGTTACGATACAGCGAGCACATGCTAACCATTCAGCCATCCAGCCTCCCTGAATTCGGAAAATTGCTGACTTATAGCAAGAAACATTTCAACCGGGCGAAATTTTCTGTTTTAACAGTTTAATGTGCACGGTAGTTTAATTACCAACCGATTATTACAAAACTTTTGAAAATAAGCTCCAACTGACCAGCTTAATCGTATGCAATAAACGTTTTGCCTGAATTGAAAGTTCTGCACGGAAAAAGTTCATCTCGATTTCCCGGCGTGGTTCCCCTTGTCAGTGAGGCAGAACGGAGGGCCTGACAAGCACAGCTGTGTAGTCCTTCGGATGGGACGACGAAAAACCAAGGTCCCGTGTACACATTGGAGTGCACGTTAAATATCCCTAAGCAGTTGGAATTCGATACTGTTGAATAAACTCTATACGATGACTAAATGCGTAGATTGTAGTCACCCACACTGCATGTTTCACTTAACAATGAAAGGGTGCCGTTTTCAATGTTCGATCCTTTTGTTCTTCTACTCTTGATATGTTGGACTGTTGATCGATGGTTTCATATAAAAGACTATTAAAAAGACTCTTTGTAGAAGAAGTTCCCAAAAAATAGTATGATGACTTTACGAGAAAGACCTCTAAACATGCTCCAAATTGTAAAAATACGACTTTTTGGATTTTCAATCTCTTTTTTTCGGCTATCCCTGATATTTAAAAAAAATGATACAATGATTTCACACAACAGGCTAGCTATTAGACTCTCTATTGACAAAAGTTTCACCGCCCTCCCTTCATTATAACCGAAGTTATCGTGCCCTAAAGAATCAACAAATCAGCATGCTTATCTCTGCTTATCTTTGACCTCAATCATAACATTGACCTAGTGAACGTCTACAACAAGTTTGAACATTCTAGCTTAATTAGAATGAGGGTTATTGTGCTCCAAAGTCTCGGCCCTTCAAATTGCTTCTATTTTTCATTTTCTATTCAAAATGGTGACTCCCGGTTGACCTAAATCAGAATTCTATTCGCGAAATTTTTTAGGCCTTCCTACAAGGATTCAGAAAATATAACTCCCGAGTCTGTAAGTAAAATATCAAAAAAGCCTTATCGATTTTTCACGTTTAAAGATGGTGGCACTTCCGGTTCGATCGACAAACTCCATATTTTGTGTACGAATCAGTAATTCCTTGTCTAGTATCGAAAAAAAAAACTAGGTCATTCTGACCTATATTTCGACGATTTTTTTTGAAAATTTTGATCCTTAATTTCACCAAGGGGAGATAAGTTAGAAAATTTCTAAAGTCATTTTTCAAGTCGCATCATTAAGGTCTACTTACATATTAAATTTCATGAAAATCGTACAACTACTAAAGAAGTTGTCGAGTTGGTGTAAACTTCTGGTTCGAAATCACAGCGACGAATTTTCGAAATTCGAAAATCCGAAATTGCAGTTTTAAAGTAAATGTAAATTTCACCAAGGGGAGATAAGTTAGAAAATTTCTAAAGTCATTTTTCAAGTCGCATCATTAAGGTCTACTTACATATTAAATTTCATGAAAATCGTACAACTACTAAAGAAGTTGTCGAGTTGGTGTAAACTTCTGGTTCGAAATCACAGCGACGAATTTTCGAAATTCGAAAATCCGAAATTGCAGTTTTAAAGTAAATGTATTAGGATACTCAAAGAAAAAAAGAATTAGTAAAATAGATCAAATAGTCACAAAGTTACAGCATTGTAGGTCAAAAGCATTCGTTCGTAAAATTCGGTGATTTCGGATTCGTAAAACGTTTTGAAAACACATTTAATCAAGGTTCGCACCCCATTTTTTGGGGGGTAGGTCAAAATTTCAGAAAGATCCTATGGATAGATTCTGAGAAATCCGATTTGCAGAAAACACACACACAAAAAAAAATAATAATAATAACTTTAACAGAAACAATAAGCTTTCATATGTAATACATATGAAAGCTTAATAACTAGATCTGCTACTGTCCCATGCAGATATGAAAGCTTTCATATTCATCGTCACGTGTCATTGATTGTATCAAGTATCCTAAATAAAAGGATAAGAAGAAAAAATTATTAAAATTGGTCAAAAACTCGCGAAGTTACAAGTCTAAATATAGTATGAAACATTGCACCCAGGCATAACAATAATCTGAAAACTAAAGGGAAATAACTGAAACTTGTATTACTGTAATGAGACGGATGAGAAAATGGTATGAAAATTGCCGGAAAAAAAAAAGAAAAATGGCAGGTTGGACAGGCGACCTTACTCCTTGTCACGTACAACCGGGCATTCGAAAACACGCTAGTTAACTCAATGACAGGCGCGCGTGCTAACTATTCAGCCACCCAACCCCCCTTTGAAATCAGACACGTGCAATATGTCATATAGGAAGAATAAGAAGTCGCTCACAACAAAATGGTAAATTAATGAGTTTAGGTCAAAAGGTTGAGCTACTGTTTTAGAGTACTTAATAGTTTTAAAGAGACACGTTAAGGGTTGTTCATAGTTAAATGAAAGTTTAATTTTAAATAAGACGAATAAAATTAGGATTTAATAATGCCAGACTAATATTTCCAATATGTTTGGTTATAAGTAGGAAATCGTGACGACTTCTTAAGCATGTTTTAAACAAAGGATCATGTTTGTTTAAACAAGAATGGCACTCTGCAATAAAAAAAAACTGGCCAAAGCAAGATTTCTATGCAGAAATTAAATAATTGCTAGAACCAGAAAAATATTTATCAACTATAATAAATAAGCAACATAGAGAAAATGAAATGAAATTGAATGGGGTTTAACGTCCGACTGTTCTGCTCCTAAAATGGGCTAATGAAGACGGGCATATGCCATAAAGTGTGCAATGAGGGAAATTTTACCCGGGCAGCGGCGGTTACGGCCTACGAGGTTGGACAGGCGACCATACTCCTTGTCACGTACAACCAAGAAATCGAAACAACGGCAGTTGACTCAATGACAGACGTTATGATACAGAGCGCACGGGCTAACCATTCAGCCACGCAACCTCCCTAAAATCGGCAAATTGCTAACCTACAGCGAGAAACATTTCATCCGGGCCAAATTTTCTATTGTAACAGTTTAATTTGCACGGTACCTTTATTTATCAACCGAATATTAAAAAACTTTAAAAATAAGCTCCCCCTGACCAGCTTAAGCGTTCGCAATAAACGTTTGCCCCTTAAAATCGGCAAATTGCTGACTTTAAAGTGAGAAACATTACAACCGGGCGAAATTTTCTGTTTTATCACTTTTACAGTACCTTTGATTACCAACCGATTATTACAAAACTTTAAAAAGAGAAAGAGAGAAATGCGGCCTAACGTCCATTCGACACAAACTAGGTCATTTACGGACTAACATATGTTTTTAAATTTTATTTAAAACCCCCCCTTGCGCGTACTGGTCTTTAGCCGTTGTGAGGAAACCGAAGAACACGGAGAAAAGCCACGAGGTTGGACATCATACACCATGTCACGTGCAACCTGGAGATCGAAACGACGCCCGTTGACTCAATGACAGACGTTACGATACAGTGCGCACATGCTAACCATTCAGCCATTCAGCCTCCCTGAATTCAGAAAATTGCTGACTTATAGCAAGAAACATTTCAACCGGGCGAAATTTTCTGTTATAACAGTTTAATGTGCACGGTACTTTAATTACCAACCGATTATTACAAAACTTTTGAAAATAAGCTCCAACTGACCAGCTTAATCGTATGCAATAAACTTTTTCGCCTGAATTGAAAGTTCTGCACGGAGAAAGTTCATCTCGATTTCCCGGCGTGGTTCCCCTTGTCAGTGAGGCAGAACGGAGGGCCTGACAAGTACAGCTGTCTAGTCATTCGGATGGGACGAAAAACCAAGGTCCCGTGTACACATTGGAGTGCACGTAAAATATCCCTAAGCAGTTGGAATTCGATACTGTTGAATAAGCTCTATACGATGACTAAATGTGTAGATTGTAGTCACCCACACTGCATGTTTCGCTTAACAATGAAAGGGTGCCGTTTTCAATGTTCGATCCTTTTGTTCTTCTACTCCTGATATGTTGGACTGTTGATCGATGGTTTCATATAAAAGACTACCAATAAGACTCTTTGTAGAAGAAGTTCCCAAAAAATATTATGTTGACTTTACGAGAAAGACCTCTAAACATGCTCCAAATTGTAAAAATACGACTTTTTGGATTTTCAATCTCTTTTTTTCGGCTATCCCTGATATTTAGAAAAAATAATACAATGATTTCACACAACAGGCTAGCTATTAGACTCTCTATTGACAAAAGTTTCACCGCCCTCCCTTCATTATAACCGAAGTTATCGTGCCCTAAAGAATCAACAAATTAGCATGCTTATCTAAGCAGAAAATGCTGATCTTTAAACTTAATCATAACATTGACCTAGTGAACGTCTACACCAAGTTTGAACATTCTAGGTTAATTAGAAGGAGAGTAATTGTGTTCCAAAGTCCCGACCCTTCAAATTGCTTCTATTTTTCATTTTCAATTCAAAATGGTGACCATCACGTGACCGAAATCAAAATTCTATTCGCGACATTTTTTAGGCCTTCCTACAAGGATTCAGAAAATATAACTCCCGAGTCTGTAAGTAAAATAGCAAAAAAGCCTTATTGATTTTTCACTTTTAAATATGGCGGCACTTCCGGTTCGATCGACAAACTCCATATTTTGTGTACAAATCAGTAATTACTTATCTAGTATCCAAAAAAAAAAAAAATCAGGTCATTCTGACCTATATTTCGATGATTTTTTTGAAAATTTTGATCCTTAATTTCGTCAAGGGGAGATAATTTAGAAAATTTCTAATTATATTTTTGAAGTCACATCGGTAAGATCTACTTAGATACTAAATTTCATGAAAATCGTACAACTATTAAAGAAGTTGTCAAATTGGTCTAAACTTCCGGTTCGAAATCACAGCAACGAATTTTCGAAATTCGAAAATGTGAAACTGCAGATGAAAATGATTTTTTTAAAGGTATTCAAAGAAAAAAGAATTAGTAAAATCGGTCAAAAAAAAAACAAAGTTACGACTATGCATTGTCATTTTTTTCGTTCGTAAAATTCGGTGATTTCGGATTCGTAAAACGTTTCGAAAATATATTTAATCAAGGTTCGCACCCCATTTTGGGGGGGGGGGGTAGGTCAAAATTTCAGAAAGATCCTATGGATAGATTCTGAGAAATCCGATTTGCAGAAAACACACACACAAAAAAAAATAAGAATCTTAAAAAGGAAAAAGAATTAATGAAATCCGCCAAAAACTCACCGAGTTATAACGAGAAACAATTCAACCGGTTCACATTCTACCTTAATTAAAAACATAGGTGTTATGTTCCAATGTGATCAGTCAAATTGCTTATTGCTCCTAAATCTACGCAGAAATTCTCAACATCAAACTTAGTCAAGGTAATGACATAATGAATCTATGTTTGGAATTTTGTCACTCTCACTTCATTATAACCAAAGTTATCGTGCCCCAAAGAATCAACCAATCAGATTGCTTATCTCTGCTTACTGTAAGCAGACAATGCTCATCTTTCCACTCCTTCATGGCACTGACCTAATGAACGCCTTCACCAAGATTGAACATTCTGCCCCAATTAGAAGGAGAGTTATTTTGTTTCAAATTCTCGACCAATCAAATTGCTCATCGCTCTGCTTATCCAAGGCAGACAATGCTCATTGTCGAACGTATTCAAGGTATTGATGTAATGAAACTATACACCAAGTTTCATCACTCTGACTGAAGTGAAAGTGTCCGAAATCATCAACCAATCTAATCGCTTATCTCTGCTTACCCTAAGCATAAAATGCTCATCTACGAACTCTATGTTTTTAATGTATGGGGATCCCGGTGGCTCAGTGATAAGAGACACTGATTAACTAACCAGTAGGTCTTGGGCTCTCTCCCGGGGTTTGACCAGAAAGTCAACTGTACAGGCTTGACTGCCCTTGTTAGCTGTACAGGACAGTAGGTCTGCCCGGTCTGACAGGGAATAGTGTCTAATTGTCAGGATGGGACGAAAAGCAATGTTCAGTGTACACATTGGCGTGCACGTAAAAGATTCCTTGATAGAGTATATCGTAATATAGATGTCCGGGCAAAATCTATCTGTTTGTCTTCAATGGTCCAGTCGGTGTATAAAGTAGGACTTTTGCCCTACTCCGTATAAGATTTCAAATCTTTGAAGTTTTAAGATAAGCATACCCGGTCCCTCAAATCTTAAATGGGACTTGCTTTTTCGCCCCTCTGTTCTGTACAGACTGGGCTAATACAGTAAAACATTTTAACAATCTACAGAGAGTAAATTTAACTTGTTGACTAAATAATCTTCAATACTTCCAATTAGCGGTATGTAGTGACAAGGATCGTGACCCAGATGGGATATACTTGAACTTTCTAGACAAGAAACCTGATATCTAATTTGGTATAGCACTAATAAGTTTCATTACATACTAAATTTTTATATGATTGCTTATCGCACTTGGCATTCATACCCATAGGTCCATCTTTAAATTTAAAACTGGTAGAAATCGAGGGTTGAACATTGTTTTGCATCGTCACTGTTATCGCCCTTGACATTGTATTAAAGGCAGTTTTATATTCATAGGGCCAGAACGGTAAATTATAAAAAGTGTAAATTATTACCCAGAGTTGAACATTATTTGTGATTTTGCCTGGTAACGCCAAAACTCGATCATGTACTAAATAATGGCGGCACAGTAAAATTTCTTGATTGTCAAGTTTTTGGTTATAAATAAACCCTCGCGATTTTTTTTTAGTATGGAATCAAATCTACGGCTATTTCTGTAAAACACATGTTTTTTTTTTCTTTTTCAGGCTTTCGCTGTCTGTTTGACAGTAGCTGCTTCCCAATACATCGATGGTAAAATCGGACACGGTTTCGGACATGGTGTTGGTGTCTTTGGAAACGGAAATGGTAAAGGATTTGGAAGAGGACATGCCGGTGTTGGACCTGGTCTTGTTGGTGTAGGAGCTATTGGCAACGGACTCAACCATGGTATTGGACATGGTATCCAAGGAAACCGACTCAGACACGGAATAGTAGCTGTTGGCAAAGTCGGTGTTATTGGTAACGGAATTGGTCATGGTATTGTTGGTAACGGTATCGGACACGGTATTGTTGGAAACGGAATTGGTCATGGTATCTTTGGTAACGGTATCGGACATGGTATCATTGGAAACGGAATCGGACACGGACTTATTGGACATGGAAAGATTGGTAACGGCATTGGGCATGGCATCGTTGGTAACGGTATCGGACACGGTATTGTTGGAAACGGAATTGTCCATGGTATCGTTGGTAACGGTATCGGACATGGTATCATTGGAAACGGAATCGGACACGGACTTATTGGACATGGAAAGATTGGTTACGGCATTGGGCATGACATCGTTGGTAACGGTATCGGACACGGTATTGTTGGACACGGAATTGGTCATGGTATCGTTGGTAACGGTATAGGACACGGTATAATTGGAAACGGACTTGTTGGACATGGAAAGATTGGAGCTTACAAACAATCATACAACTACAACGGGTACAACAACGGGCCATACAACCGATACAACAACGGACTATACAAGTACAACCAATACAATAATAAAGGATACAATAGTTACAACGGCACCTACAATTACAACAACGGTTACAACAATGGCCACAATAACAACGAATATGGGAAGGGATATAACAACTACAATAACAACGGATACGGTAACAGATACAACAACTACAACCGTTATCCTTCTTACAATAACTATCAAGGTTGCCGTTACAACAAATATTAAGACAATACGGCTATTTGATAGCATAATATTACCATAGCTTTAATACTTATAAATACTAGTATATAGTTTCTATTGTTCATGCATAATGTATATATGTAAATCAGGGAGTTATATATAAATTTAATAAAATAATATACATATAAACTCTTGTTATTTATCCGTTTATAGCTTACTACTAGTCCGGTCTATAGCTTGATAACCTCAATGTGCATATATACGTCACATCCTGTCTTCATTACGTTTGGTCAAAGGTCACGAGATGTAAATAGGGATATCGCTAATCCTAATCCTAACCCAAGACCTAACCTTAGCGCTTACCCTAACCCTAACCTACAATTTCGCCTGTCCAATCTCCTGGGTTTACCCCGGGACCTGCGGTTTCCTCACACTGTTAATATGCGCAAGCAGATTATTGAAATAATATTAAACCATATGTTAGTCCCAAAATGACTTAGTTTGCGTCGAGTGGACGTTAAACCCCATTTCTCTCTCCCTCTCTCTCTCTCTCTCGCTCTCTCTCCGTGTCATGGTTATTCAGTGCATATAACTGTAATTTCGATATGTCAATTACTTCACGCAAACCTTAAAGTAATGTACAATTATTCCACCCTCGCATATTGTTTAGGGTTTTTCCCACAAACAGGTCTCATCTTACCGCTCCTATGGAAGACAGCGAATAGAATGTAGCATACCTGGAATGCCGAATGATTCTTAAACGAGTGAGTTACCATTACTGGAAAAACGGTATTATGTCAATAGTACTGCTAGTTCAAAAGCGTTTTATAGCTGAGGCGCTGGATTCGCCAGCCTCCCCGCGAAAAAAATCAAAGCAGTTGAAAAAATAAAACGGGAGAAAAATGCTAAAACCGATGCGAAAAATGAAAATGTACCCTAGTTAGGCAGGGCTCTAAAGACAGACAAAAGGGTCCCACGAATGACAAAAGGGTCCCTAGGGCCAAGGGAAAGGGCCCCCGAGTCCAACTCAATCGTTTTCTATACACTGTTACTGTCGGATCCACTACTGAATGAGAATGCAGCCATTGCATTGGCATGACAATCATCAATCAAGAACCTCCCCTCGCGACAGAGGGCCCTCAAAATAGTACAGCCTCCGCCATGATAAACCTTAAAACGCCCCTATGCTAGTTCTGTAACTGAAAGTCAAAATGGTGAAAGATGTTATTTGGTCAACATTTATCTACACTAACACAGACATTTTCAGATGAGGCGTGTAATAAAGTGGCTTAAATATATGATCGCAACCTATACCCTGCATTTGTTAGGTGTGTGGTTGCGAATGGGATATAGCGTCTTGTGTCACCACCCCCACCCCATCACACACACATATACCACCCCGATTCTTCAATCCAAACTGATTAGAACCTGAATCACAATCGATCTAGTAGCAATCATACACAGTCGATATCAAAAATTGATTTCCAATCTCAAAGACGGCTTATCTCCCCTGAAACTGTTGAGTAATACGCGAATCCCAATTCACACAACTTTCATAGATTTAAGGAAATGGAATGAACTGAACAGAAATGGTTTTAACGACCTATCTGTCTGCGCCTACTGAATTAACTAAATTTTGATCGGACAGCGTCGTTACGAGATCGAAACGACGCCCGTTGACTCAATGACAGACGTTACGATACAGCGCGCACATGCTAACCATTCAGCCTCCCTGAATTCGGAAAATTGCTGACTTATAGCAAGAAACATTTCAACCGGGCGAAATTTTCTGTTTTAACAGTTTAATGTGCATGGTACTTTAATTACCAACCGATTATTACAAAACTTTTGAAAATAAGCTCCAACTGACCAGCTTAATCGTATGCAATAAAAGTTTGGCTTGAATTGAAAGTGCTGCACGGAGAAAGTTCATCTCGATTTCACGGCGTGGTTCCCCCTTGTCAGTGAGGTAGAACGGAGGGCCTGACAAGCACAGCTGTCTAGTTCGGATGGGACGAAAACCACGTTCCCGTGTACACATTGGAGTGCACGTAAAATATCCCTAAGCAGTTGGAATTCGATACTGTTGAATAAGCTCTATACGATGACTAAATGTGTAGATTGTAGTCACCCACACTGCATGTTTCGCTTAACAATGAAAGGGTGCCGTTTTCAATGTTCGATCCTTTTGTTCTTCTACTCCTGATATCTTGGACTGTTGATCGATGGTTTCATATATAAGACTACCAATAAGACTCTTTGTAGAAGAATTTCCCAACAAATATTATGTTGACTTTACGAGAAAGATCTCTAAACATACTCCAAATTACAAATAAAACACTTATATGGATATACTACTTCTGAATTTATTAACAAGCTACGTTTCGATACTCATACAGGTATCGTTCTCAAGCAAATAATTATTTGCTTGAGAACGATACCTGTATGAGTATCGAAACGTAGCTTGTTAATAAATTCAGAAGTAGTATATCCATATAAGTGTTTCATTTGTAATTTCTATTTCTATATGTCTTACAGGGATTATACTCCAAATTGTAAAAATACGACTTTTTGGATTTTCAATCTCTTTTTTTCGGCTATCCCTGATATTTAAAAAAAAATGATTTCACACAACAGGCTAGCTATTAGACTCTCTATTGACAAAAGTTTCACCGCCCTCCCTTCATTATAACCGAAGTTATCGTGCCCTAAAGAATCAACAAATCAAAATGCTTATCTCTGCTTACCCTAAGCAGAAAATGCTCATCTTTGAACTCCATCATAACATTGACCTAGTGAACGTCTACACCAAATTTGAACATTCTAGCTTAATTAGAATGAGAGTTATTGTGCTCCAAAGTCTCGGCCCTTCAAATTGCTTCTATTTTTCATTTTCAATTCAAAATGGTGACTCCCGGTTAACCTAAATCAAAATTCTATTCGCGACATTTTTTAGGCCTTCCTACAAGGATTCCGAAAATATAACTCCCGAGTCTGTAAGTAAAATAGCAAAAAAGCCTTATTGATTTTTCACTTTTAAATATGGCGGCACTTCCGGTTCGATCGACAAACTCCATATTTTGTGTACAAATCAGTAATTACTTATCTAGTATCAAAAAAAAAATCCCGAGTCTGTAAGTAAAATAGCAAAAAAGCCTTATTGATTTTTCACGTTTAAAGATGGTGGCACTTCCGGTTCCATCGACAAACTCCATATTTTGTGTACAAATCAGTAATTACTTATCTAGTATCCAAAAAAAAAATCAGGTCATTCTGACCTATATTTCGATGATTTTTTTGAAAATTTTGATCCTTAATTTCGTCAAGGGGAGATAATTTAGAAAATTTCTAATTATATTTTTGAAGTCACATCGGTAAGATCTACTTATATACTAAATTTCATGAAAATCGTACTACTATTAAATAAGTTGACAAATTGGTCTAAACTTCCGGTTCGAAATCACAGCGACGAATTTTCGAAATTGAAAAATGTGAAACTGCAGATGAAAATGATTTTTTTCAAGGTATTCAAAGAAAAAAGAATTAGTAAAATCGGTCAAAAAATAACAAAGTTACGACTATGCATTGTCATTTTTTTCGTTCGTAAAATTCGGTGATTTCGGATTCGTAAAACGTTTTGAAAATACATTTGATCAAGGTTCGCACCCCATTTTTTAGGGGGTAGGTCAAAATTTCAGAAAGAGCCTATGGATAGATTCTGAGAAATCCGATTTGCAGAAAACACACACAAAAAAAAATAAGAATCTTAAAAAGGAAAAAGAATTAATGAAATCCGCCAAAAACTCACCGAGTTATAACGAGAAACAATTCAAATAATAATAACTTTAACAGAAACAATAAGCTTTCATATGTAATACATATGAAAGCTTAATAACTTTAACAGAAACAATAAGCTTTCATATGTAATATGAAAGCTTAATAACTTTAACAGAAACAATAAGCTTTCATATGTAATATGAAAGCTTAATAATAATAACTTTAACAGAAACAATAAGCTTTCATATGTAATACATATGAAAGCTTAATAACTTTAACAGAAACAATAAGCTTTCATATGTAACACATATGAAAGCTTAACTAGATCTGCTACTGTCCCATGCAGATTCGAAAGCTTTCATATTCAACGTCATGTGTCATCGATTTTATCAAGTATCCTAAATAAAAGGATAAGAAAAAAAAATATCAAAATTGGTCAAAAACTCGCGAAGTTACAAGTCTAAATATAGTATGAAACATTGCACCCATGCATAACAATAATCTGAAAACTAAAGGGAAATAACTGAAACTTGTATTACTGTAATGAGACGGATGAGAAAATGAAATGAAAATGGCAGGAAAGAACTAAAAATGGCAGGTTGGACAGGCGACCTTATTCCTTGTCACGTACAACCGGGCATTCGAAAACACGCTAGTTAACTCAATGACAGGCGCGCGTGCTAACCATTCAGCCCCCCCCCTTTGAAATCAGACACGTGCAATATGTCATATAGGGAGAATAACAAGTCGCTCACAACAAAATCGTAAATTAATGAGTTTTGGTCAAAAGGTTGAGCTACTGTTTGAGAGTATTTAATTGTTTTAAAGAGACACGTTAAGGGTTGTTCATAGTTAAATGAAAGTTTAATTTTAAATAAGACCAATAAAATTAGGATTTAATAATGCCAGACTAATATTAAAATAAAGTTTTAAATTAAGAATAATTAATTATTGGTCTAATGCAATGAAATGCTTTGATTTGACGGATGAAATGTACAATGGGTGTCCACACTTTGTGGCTAAGGCGTTGGCCTGCTAGCCAGGAGGTCGGGTGTTCGATCCCTGCATTGGCCGAGAAAGTTCATCTCGATTTTCTGGCGTGAACCCCCACCCACCGTGTACACATTGGAGTGCACGTAAAAGATCCCTTAGCAGTTGGAATTCGATACTGTTGAATAAGCTCTATACGATGACTAAATGTGCAGATTGTAGCCACCCACACTGCATGTTTTGCTTAACAATGAAAGGGTGACGTTTTCAATTTGCGATCCTTTTATTCTTCTACTCCTGATATTTTGGACCGTTGGTCGATGGTTTCATATAAAAGACTACCGATAAGACTCTTTGTAGAAGAAGTTCCCCAAAAATATTACATGTATGTTGACTTTAAGAGAAAAGGACCTTTAAAAATGCTCCAAATCGTAAAAATACGACTTTTTGGGTTTTCGATCTCTTTTTTTGTCTGCTATCCCTGATATTAAAAAAAAATTATACAATGATTTCACACAACGGGCTAGCTATTAGACTCTCGATTGACAGGAGTTTCACCACCCTCCCTTCATTATAACCGAAGTTATCATGCCCTAAAGAATAAACAAATCAGCATGCTTATCTCTGCTTACCCTAAGCAGAAAATGCTCATCTTTGCACTCAATTACGACATTGACCTACCGAACGTCTACACCAAGATTGAACATTCTAGCTCAATTAGAAGGAGAGTTATTGTGTTTCAAAGTCTCGGTCCTTCAAATTGCTACTACTTTTCATATTCACTTCAAAATGGTAACCATCAGTTGACCTAAATCGAAATTCTGCTCCCTGCGATTTTTCGGCCATCCTTCAAGGATTCAGAAAATATAACTCCCGTGTCTGTAAGTAAAATAGCAAAAAAACCTTAGGGATTTTTCACGTTTCAAGATGGTGGCACTTCCGGTTCGATCGACAAACTTCATATTTTGTGTACAAATCGGTAATTACTTATCTAGTATCCCCTCAAAAAAATCAGGTCAAACCTATATTTCGATGATTTTTTTAAAAATTTTGATCCTTAATTTCGTCAAGGGGAGATAATTCAGAAAATTTCTATATATATACTATTCAAGAAAAGTAGGGGATATTTGATTTTGGGGGCATAATACTAAAATATGCAAATGACTACGAAAAAAGTCACTATAGAACCTAACAGAAGAAACATTTCCAGTTACACCTGACGCCCAAACGCACCAATAGCTACCGCATGGAATGCAGGTGATGCTTGGGATCATCATGGGGGTCCAACCCAAGATTTGCACGACTCTGACTTTGAATGTTACAGTCATTGTGGCATTGAATTCCAGGGTGGAAACATCAGTTTAATTGTTTTAGTGACCAGGAAACAAATTTTGATATGCGTCGGCTTACCCAAAATGAAAGGTTGCGTGCCCTTGGCATGCTACAGATCGGCACAACACAGGCGGTTGTGGCGCGGACGATGAATGTTTCTCAGTCTGTCCTAAGCAGGCTATGGTCCAGATACCGTGATACACAATCTGTACAGGACAGACCACGCTCAGGTCGATCAAGGGCGACAACTCAAGCCCAGGATCGATTTATCCGTACCTTGACCTTGAGAAATCGTGTCATCACAGCAAATCAGATCAGCGCTCGTCTTCAAACAGACACTGGTGTGAGAGTGAGTGGCCAGACGATTCGGAATCGACTGCATAGGGGTCACCTTCGCGCCCGACGTCCTCGCGTGATCCCTTGTTTGAGAGATCATCACATTCAGACGTCGTTGGTGTAGGGATCGTCAACACTGGAATAATCGACGCTGGAGCAATGTGATGTTTTCAGATGAGTCAAGGTTCACTGTTGATTGGACAGACGTAGGAGGGTGTGGCGTCGTCGAAACGAGCGCTTCCAAGACGTTAACGTCATCAGACATGATCGATTTGGGTTCTGTTATGGTGTGGGGAGGCATCACTGTTGCTGGAAGAACGGCTTTACATGTTGTTGCAGGGCGTGTTACAGGCCAGTACTACCGGGACAACATCTTGGCAGTCCATGTTGTGCCGTTCGCACGACGTCATGGCCGCCGTTTCATCTTCCAGGATGACAACGCAAGATGTCACAGGGCCAGGATCGTTACAGGTTACCTCCAACAACAGAACATCACCACATTACCATGGCCAGCACTGAGTCCCGACCTCTCCCCCATCGAGCATGTCTGGGACATGCTTGGCCAGAGGTTACGTCAACGTCAACAACGTCCTGCCAATGTCCAAGAACTTGCTGCTGCGTTGCAACAGGAATGGGACAATCTGGACCAAAATGACCTTAGACGTCTCA
The DNA here is from genome assembly GCA_948474765.1 of Patella depressa. Lineage (NCBI taxonomy): Eukaryota > Metazoa > Mollusca > Gastropoda > Patellidae > Patella > Patella depressa. Next base: position 51,738,455 of record OX419716.1, read on the forward strand.
TTAGGAGTATGCCACGTCGGATCAATTCTTGTTTGGCAAACAGAGGAGGATTTACCCGTTTCTGACTTTGTTGTGATGTTGTGGTAACTTTGCTGTTTGACCCCGGGTATCATTTTACCCTTATAATGGCCAGTCTGTGCCTTACTTAGTCTAACGATCATTTGGAATAAATCGATGAATGTAAACTTTTGTCATTTGTTTCTTCGTCAGTTTCATTAGGTGACTTTAATAACACTTAAAAATCAAATATCCCCTACTTTTTTTTAATAGTATATTTCAAAACAACACAACAGAAAACATCATTAAAAGCCATTAACGAGTTTGGAGAAATTATCAAAAAGGAATGTCAACCACTATTGTTACAATACGGGTTGATATTACAACAGGGGTTACATGGTATAACCCCTATTGCAATAAAATTTCAGTCAACCCCCTCTTTTAATAATTGTAATAAATTTGTTTTGCCATACCAATAAAATGGACACCTAACGTTAAAAGTGTATGGATTTGGATCACCATTTCCGTAAGGTTTGTTCTTTGAAATATCTGTTGTCTCATTATTTTATCTGATATGCAGACGGAGTTCAAAATCCCAAGAAGACAGAATTTTCAGTGAACATACTTGGCGTTAAATTAGATATATCATTGGTTACAACAGAAGTTGATATTCCATTTTAATTATTCTCCAAATAGCCTTGGGACATGTTTTAGGTGGTTTTGTTTCATAATATTCTATACAGTATAAGGACATACCTGTACACTTATTTCGGGAATAACATATTATTTTATTTTATTTCAATAAAATAACCCTTGTGCATAGGGGTCTTTAGCAGTGGGAGGAAACTGGAAAAGCCAGAGAAAACCCACGAGGTTGTACGGGCGACCCCACTCCTTGTCATGTACAACCGGGGATTCGAAACAAAGTCAGATGACCCAATTACAGGCTCTATGATACAGCGCGCACGTGCTAACCATTCGGCCATCCACCCCACCCCCATATCCATACGAAAATGGTGATCAAAATCCATAGACTTTAAAAGTTAGGTGTCGATTTTATTGGCCTGGCAAAACACATTTATTACAATTATTACAATAGGGGTTGACAGAAATTCTATTACAATAGGGGTTATAACGCGTAACCCCTATTGTAATATCAACCCCTATTGTAATACATGAGTCTAACTGTAGAGGAGAAATTTAAAAAGGCGATCAGGAGGATTATTTTATCTGACAGGGAAAAAGAAGTTCAAAATCCATAGACGACAGATATTTCAGAGAACATACTTTACGTTTATTTAAATATCATTGATTACAATAAGGTTGACATTCTATTTAACTAATTCTCCAAACGGGTTTTTAAAACATGTTTTTGGTTGTGTTGTCGATTTTATTGGTATGGAAAAACACATGTATTACAATTATTACAATAGGGGTTGACAGAGACATTTAATTTTATTACAATAGGGGTTATACCGTCTGACCCCTATCGTAATATCAACCCCTATTGTAATAAATTTGTCTTAGTTTAGATGAGGATTTAGAAAATACTAACAGGAGGATTATTTTATCTGATACGCACACGAAAAATTTTCAAAATCCTCAGACGACAGGTTTTTCAGAGAACATACTTTACGTTTATTTAAATATCATTGATTGCAATAGAGTTTGACATTCCAGACGGTTTGAAAACATGTTTTCGGTTGTGTTGTTACATTGTGCGGTATAAAGACATACCATTGTGCTATATATTGATACGGAAATAGTGATCAAAATCCATACACATTTTAAGTTAGGTGTCGATTTTATAGGCACGGCAAAATACATGTATTACAATAGGGGTTGACAGAAAATTTATTACAATAGGGGTTGTATCGTGTAACCCCTATAGTAATATCAACCCCTATTGTAATAAATGTGTTTTTCCATACCAATATAAACGACAACACGACCAAAAACATGTTTTAGAAAGCCGTTTGGAGAATTAGTTAAATAGAATGTCAACCCCTATTGATAAAAAAAAATAATCCTCCTGATCGCATTTTTGAATTTCTCCTCTACAGTTAGACCCATTTATTACAATAGGGGTTGATATTACAATAGGGGTTACATGGTATAACCCCTATTGTAATAACATTTCTGTCAACCCCTATTGTAATTGTCATAACTGTGTTTTGTCATGCCAATAATATCGACACCTAACTTTAACAGTCTATGGATTTTGATCACCATTTCCGTATGGATGGGGGGGGGGGGCGAATGCTTAGCGTGTGCTCTCTGTATCATAGAGCCTGTAATGGAGTCAACTAGCGTGGTTTCGAATCCCCGGTTGTACGTGACAAGGAGTGCGGTCGTCCGTCCAACCTCGTGAGTTTTCTCTGTGTCCTCCGGTTTCCTCCCACTGCTAAAGACCCCTATGCGCAAGCGAATTATTGAAATAAAATTAAATAATATGTAAGTCCCGAAATAAGAGTACAGGTATGCCCTTACACTGTATAGAATATTATGAAACAAAACCACCAAAAACACATCTTCTCCGTCTGCATATCAGAAAAAATAATCAGATGACAGCCGTTACCGAGTTCCGAGAAATTACTGAAATGGATTGTCAACTAATATTGTAATCAGTGAGATTTTAAATAACGTAAAGTTTGTTCTGTGAAAAGTCTGTCTTCTGACGAATTTAACATCTTATCCTCCTGATAGCAATTTTAAAGTCGTTCTCTACATTTAGACAAGCGTATTACAATAAGGGTCGATATTCCAATAGTGGTTAACGGTATAACCCCTATTGTAATAAACTTCCTATCAACCCCTATTGTAATAATTGTAATAAATGTCTTTTGTCATACCAATAAAATCGACAACACCATCAAAAACATGTTTTAAAGTCGTTTGGAAAAATTATTAAAACGGAATGTCAACCCCTATTGTTATCAGTGATATTTGAATAAACTTAAAGTATGTTCTCTGTAATATCTGTCGTCTAAGGATTTTGAACATCTTTTCCATGTGCATATCAGATAAAATAATCCCCCATGATGACATTTTTTAAATCCACCTCTACAGTTAGACTCATTTATTACAATAGGGGTTGATATTACAATAGGGGTTACGTGGTATTTTCCATACCAATAAAACATGCCTAAGAAAGCCGTTTGGAGAATTAGTTAAATAGATTGTCAACGCATTTTTAAATTTCTCCTCTACAGTTAGACTCATTTATTACAATAGGGGTTGATATTACAATAGGGGTTACCCGTTATAACCCCTATTGTAATAAAATTTCTGTCAACCCCTATTGTAATAATTGTAATAAATGTGTTTGCCCCGCCAATAAAATCGACACCTAACTTTAAAAGTCTTTGGATTTTGATCACCATTTCCGTATGGATAGGGGTGGGGGTGGATTGCCGAATGGTGAGTACGTGCGTGCTTATCATAGAGCCTGTAATAGACCTTTCTCACGCTAAATTCGAAAACGAGGCTCGGTATACAAACCCGCCGCATCCGGATGCAGACGTCGTCAATGTAAACAATGGCAATTCACTGCTGTGTCCCGTTGTGTACAAGCGATTCTAGGTACGATATTGACAAGAAGCTGTCCTTTCACAATATACCGAAAGACGAAAAGCTACGGAGAGAATGGATTGTTAAAATAAGAAGAGATGAGAATGCATTGTTCAAAGTAAGTCATGCATTTTTAATTTCATGACCTACGATTACGAGAATTATCATCGAATGTCAACATGCGTTGATTAACTTAAATCGCCGATCGTTGTAAATATTCCAAAATAAATATTTTATTATTTAGTTCTATAATATGTCTATTTTATTTATTGGCATTTTCAAAATGAAATTATCATCATCATTGTTATTATTAATGTAATGAAGGCCGCCAGCTTGAGCTTTGGCTATATTTCATTGTTTGTTAAACTTTTACTTTTTTTGCCATTGATAACTCGGCATAATTATTTTTTAAGTAACAAGTACCCGGTACCGTATGTATAGGCCTTATATCTTTTCATTGCCTTATAGTATAGGCCTAATGTTTGTTACAAAAATGTCATACATAATTATTTATTTATTTTTTTTTTTTAGATTACAGAAGCTAACCACGTTTGCTGTCTACATTTTAATTCAAATGACTTTAAAAAGACACTCTCTGGAATGAGAAGACTAAAGAATGGTTCTGTTCCGTCGCTTTTTAATTGGACAACCTGTCATGAGGAAAGGCCTGCACCCAAACAAAGATTACCATTTAATAATTCCAGGTATAGGAACCATACATAAATATTTTAGATTGTTAGTCGATTGCGTTCTCTTTAATTTTAATAATAGGCCTACATCTATGTATTTTTATGTAGTTGTTAAAAAAACTACCCCCCACCCCTATTATATAGTTAGCTCACTAACCAAGTCTCTGGTCCCTCCCGGTTTGGTTCAATTTTTTATGGGGAAGTTTCCTCTTGACAGTGTATATCTGTTCAGATGGAATGTAAAACTGCGGCCCATGTTCACATTGGCATGCACATAAAAGAATCCTTGGTAAAGAGCACTAAAAATAGGTTGTACCATCGTAAAACCGCTGTCCAACCCATCTGCACAGTGTACTGTAAGGCCATTTTTTATAAAGTAGAACGGAAAACCACATTTCATGTCATAATATAATCCTATTTTTATAATTTAATCCAGGAATGACATGGTGAAAGAATTTATGCCACCACCATTTGAAGATCATGATTATGCTGTTTCACCTTTAAGTTTAGAAGAAAAGTTTATTTCTCTTCAACAGCATAATAAATTTTTAGAAGATCGTGTTTTAAGTTTAAGTACCGGTAGTATGAAATTCGGAATTCAACGCTTTTGTATGAATGATGATATGGTTTTATTTTATACTGGTTTTCGTGATTATAATAATTTTTTATCTGTATTTAATGCTTTACAGCCAACTGCTGTAAACATGATTAGGTGGAGCCAAGTTCAGAGACAGCGCAATCAGTCATCACAATTTAATAGTACTGCTTTTCGTTCAGAAAGTCTTCTACTGATTGATCAATTTTTTATGTTTTTATGTCGAGTTCGGCAGGGTTTTTCTGAAAATGATTTAGCAGTGCGTTTTGATATTTCTATCAGCTCTGTAAGCAGATTTATTATGACCTGGTCAAATTATCTTTATGTAATGTTAGGCATATTACCTATATGGCCAGATAAAAGTACTATTAATAAATATATTCCAGAGTGTTTTAAGGTTTTATACCCTAATGTACGAGTAATTTTAGACTGTACTGAAATTAGAGTTCAAACCCCAAGTTCCAAAGTTCGTAATTCTGAAATGTATTCTAATTACAAGAGTCATACAACAATGAAGGGCCTTTTAGGAATAACACCTAATGGTATGATTAGTTTTATAAGTTCTTTGTACACAGGCAGTATTTCAGATAAAGAAATAACACGATTATCTGGGATTATTGATCATTCACTTGATTTGATGTTTTCCGCAGGTTAATCTTATAGGTTTTTTGTTTTTCGTGTAGTGCGGTCCCCCTGCACTTACTATTAGAGTAGAGTTTTAGCCCTTCGTACTGTAGAATGTTCTCGTTGTCGGGCTTTGCTCCTGTTTGCTCGCTACACTTATTATTTTGGCGTTTTCCGAGATTCTATCCGGATTATCGCCCTTATTGTTGAAATTGTTTGACGTTTTGACATCTGACGTCAACTGGCAGACTATCGCCATTGAAGAGACGACCATTGTAAAGATCGGTCGCATTGTTTCTGTTACCTCTTTTTTCAAATCATTTTTAGTGAAGTCTGTACCAAAACAGACCCGGGACTGTACAGCGCAGTGGACGCTTACGGCTGGCCCCCGGATCCATTCACTTGATTTGATGTTTTCCGCAGGTTAATCTTATAGGTTTTTTGTTTTTCGTGTAGTGCGGTCCCCCTGCACTTACTATTAGAGTAGAGTTTTAGCCCTTCGTACTGTAGAATGTTCTCGTTGTCGGGCTTTGCTCCTGTTTGCTCGCTACACTTATTATTTTGGCGTTTTCCGAGATTCTATCCGGATTATCGCCCTTATTGTTGAAATTGTTTGACGTTTTGACATCTGACGTCAACTGGCAGACTATCGCCATTGAAGAGACGACCATTGTAAAGATCGGTCGCATTGTTTCTGTTACCTCTTTTTTTCAAATCATTTTTAGTGAAGTCTGTACCAAAACAGACCCGGGACTGTACAGCACAGTGGACGCTTACGGCTGGCCCCCGGATCCATTCACTTGATTTGATGTTTTCCGCAGGTTAATCTTATAGGTTTTTTGTTTTTCGTGTAGTGCGGTCCCCCTGCACTTACTATTAGAGTAGAGTTTTAGCCCTTCGTACTGTAGAATGTTCTCGTTGTCGGGCTTTGCTCCTGTTTGCTCGCTACACTTATTATTTTGGCGTTTTCCGAGATTCTATCCGGATTATCGCCCTTATTGTTGAAATTGTTTGACGTTTTGACATCTGACGTCAACTGGCAGACTATCGCCATTGAAGAGACGACCATTGTAAAGATCGGTCGCATTGTTTCTGTTACCTCTTTTTTCAAATCATTTTTAGTGAAGTCTGTACCAAAACAGACCCGGGACTGTACAGCGCAGTGGACGCTTACGGCTGGCCCCCGGATCCATTCACTTGATTTGATGTTTTCCGCAGGTTAATCTTATAGGTTTTTTGTTTTTCGTGTAGTGCGGTCCCCCTGCACTTACTATTAGAGTAGAGTTTTAGCCCTTCGTACTGTAGAATGTTCTCGTTGTCGGGCTTTGCTCCTGTTTGCTCGCTACACTTATTATTTTGGCGTTTTCCGAGATTCTATCCGGATTATCGCCCTTATTGTTGAAATTGTTTGACGTTTTGACATCTGACGTCAACTGGCAGACTATCGCCATTGAAGAGACGACCATTGTAAAGATCGGTCGCATTGTTTCTGTTACCTCTTTTTTCAAATCATTTTTAGTGAAGTCTGTACCAAAACAGACCCGGGACTGTACAGCGCAGTGGACGCTTACGGCTGGCCCCCGGATCCATTCACTTGATTTGATGTTTTCCGCAGGTTAATCTTATAGGTTTTTTGTTTTTCGTGTAGTGCGGTCCCCCTGCACTTACTATTAGAGTAGAGTTTTAGCCCTTCGTACTGTAGAATGTTCTCGTTGTCGGGCTTTGCTCCTGTTTGCTCGCTACACTTATTATTTTGGCGTTTTCCGAGATTCTATCCGGATTATCGCCCTTATTGTTGAAATTGTTTGACGTTTTGACATCTGACGTCAACTGGCAGACTATCGCCATTGAAGAGACGACCATTGTAAAGATCGGTCGCATTGTTTCTGTTACCTCTTTTTTCAAATCATTTTTAGTGAAGTCTGTACCAAAACAGACCCGGGACTGTACAGCGCAGTGGACGCTTACGGCTGGCCCCCGGATCCATTCACTTGATTTGATGTTTTCCGCAGGTTAATCTTATAGGTTTTTTGTTTTTCGTGTAGTGCGGTCCCCCTGCACTTACTATTAGAGTAGAGTTTTAGCCCTTCGTACTGTAGAATGTTCTCGTTGTCGGGCTTTGCTCCTGTTTGCTCGCTACACTTATTATTTTGGCGTTTTCCGAGATTCTATCCGGATTATCGCCCTTATTGTTGAAATTGTTTGACGTTTTGACATCTGACGTCAACTGGCAGACTATCGCCATTGAAGAGACGACCATTGTAAAGATCGGTCGCATTGTTTCTGTTACCTCTTTTTTCAAATCATTTTTAGTGAAGTCTGTACCAAAACAGACCCGGGACTGTACAGCGCAGTGGACGCTTACGGCTGGCCCCCGGATCCATTCACTTGATTTGATGTTTTCCGCAGGTTAATCTTATAGGTTTTTTGTTTTTCGTGTAGTGCGGTCCCCCTGCACTTACTATTAGAGTAGAGTTTTAGCCCTTCGTACTGTAGAATGTTCTCGTTGTCGGGCTTTGCTCCTGTTTGCTCGCTACACTTATTATTTTGGCGTTTTCCGAGATTCTATCCGGATTATCGCCCTTATTGTTGAAATTGTTTGACGTTTTGACATCTGACGTCAACTGGCAGACTATCGCCATTGAAGAGACGACCATTGTAAAGATCGGTCGCATTGTTTCTGTTACCTCTTTTTTCAAATCTTTTTTTAGTGAAGTCTGTACCAAAACAGACCCGGGACTGTACAGCGCAGTGGACGCTTACGGCTGGCCCCCGGATCCATTCACTTGATTTGATGTTTTCCGCAGGTTAATCTTATAGGTTTTTTGTTTTTCGTGTAGTGCGGTCCCCCTGCACTTACTATTAGAGTAGAGTTTTAGCCCTTCGTACTGTAGAATGTTCTCGTTGTCGGGCTTTGCTCCTGTTTGCTCGCTACACTTATTATTTTGGCGTTTTCCGAGATTCTATCCGGATTATCGCCCTTATTGTTGAAATTGTTTGACGTTTTGACATCTGACGTCAACTGGCAGACTATCGCCATTGAAGAGACGACCATTGTAAAGATCGGTCGCATTGTTTCTGTTACCTCTTTTTTCAAATCATTTTTAGTGAAGTCTGTACCAAAACAGACCCGGGACTGTACAGCGCAGTGGACGCTTACGGCTGGCCCCCGGATCCATTCACTTGATTTGATGTTTTCCGCAGGTTAATCTTATAGGTTTTTTGTTTTTCGTGTAGTGCGGTCCCCCTGCACTTACTATTAGAGTAGAGTTTTAGCCCTTCGTACTGTAGAATGTTCTCGTTGTCGGGCTTTGCTCCTGTTTGCTCGCTACACTTATTATTTTGGCGTTTTCCGAGATTCTATCCGGATTATCGCCCTTATTGTTGAAATTGTTTGACGTTTTAACATCTGACGTCAACTGGCAGACTATCGCTATTGAAGAGACGACCATTGTAAAGATCGGTCGCATTGTTTCTGTTACCTCTTTTTTCAAATCATTTTTAGTGAAGTCTGTACCAAAACAGACCCGGGACTGTACAGCGCAGTGGACGCTTACGGCTGGCCCCCGGATCCATTCACTTGATTTGATGTTTTCCGCAGGTTAATCTTATAGGTTTTTTGTTTTTCGTGTAGTGCGGTCCCCCTGCACTTACTATTAGAGTAGAGTTTTAGCCCTTCGTACTGTAGAATGTTCTCGTCGTCGGGCTTTGCTCCTGTTTGCTCGCTACACTTATTATTTTGGCGTTTTCCGAGATTCTATCCGGATTATCGCCCTTATTGTTGAAATTGTTTGACGTTTTGACATCTGACGTCAACTGGCAGACTATCGCCATTGAAGAGACGACCATTGTAAAGATCGGTCGCATTGTTTCTGTTACCTCTTTTTTCAAATCATTTTTAGTGAAGTCTGTACCAAAACAGACCCGGGACTGTACAGCGCAGTGGACGCTTACGGCTGGCCCCCGGATCCATTCACTTGATTTGATGTTTTCCGCAGGTTAATCTTATAGGTTTTTTGTTTTTCGTGTAGTGCGGTCCCCCTGCACTTACTATTAGATGTTGGGGACGATGTCATGGTTGATAAAGGTTTTTTAATTCAGGATTTGTTGACTCCTAAGGGAGCTAAGATTGTCATTCCACCTTTTTTAAGACAAATGGATCAATTCACAAAAGAACAAGTTAAGGAAACTCAGGAAATAGCTCGACTGAGAATACATGTAGAAAGGGCAATAAGGCGTTGTAAGGAGTACCATATTTTTGATTCTGTAATTCCTCTTACCATAGCGGGTTCAATAGACCAAATTTGGACTGTTTGTTGCTTATTAACAAATTTTTATGGAAAATTATTTTGAGATTAAGTAATAACAAGACATGTGATTGACTTAAACATTTGTATGTTTATTTGACGTAAAATATTAATAATTATGTATTATGCAAATAACAGTAATATAATGTCAACAATAACATTTATATGTTTATTATAAATAAAGTATGTTATTAATATTATAAGGATAATTTTACTGATGTAAAAAATATTCACCCGATCTATAACACAGACTTCAGACTTTACATTTCTAGGGAATACAATGAATAATTTGCATGTATAATATAATTATAATATAACAATGTTAATACATAATCATTTAAGTAGATATATGTTTTATAAATGAAATTAAAAGCAATTTAACTGTAAGTGTTATGAATTGCCTTTATTACTACAAGATTTCCTAAACCTCACCGTGTTTACTGGATCTCTTAACTAGCTTGTTACAATACTATTTAGTCCTAATGATATTATTAATATGTTTTTTCTAGTTAGCTGATATAAAAGTAGGCCATGGGTGGGGTGCACGTAAAAGAACCCTTGACAGTTTCATTTTGGTATAAGAGTAGGCCATAGTGCCGCTGTGAGGGCAAAATTTCACAGATAGCACAACGTACAGCGTATGCCCATTTTTTTTTTTATCCCATCTGGATCTGAATTGTAGGATGTGAAACCTCATTTCATTTCATACTTAAAAATAAAAAAATATGACCTAATGAATGATGATTTAGATAGACCTTTTAATAAATTCAATTAATTATATGTCACTCTATTCACATCTAACAAATAAGAATCAATTTAGCTACATGTATAAATAATTCTAGTGAAATTGTACATAAATGATGATGCATGTACTTTATTTGTAACAGCTTATAAATATGTTTTTAATCTAGTCATCATATTGTACAGCTTATACATATGTTTTTAATCTAGTCATCATATTGTACATATAATTAATTATGAAGTTTATACATCACAACCTTGTTACAAGTTATTTACTTATATATGTAAGATAATGCTCAAAATAAAACAAGTCCAATTTTTCTTTTATTTGATTCCACTTGTTTTGATTAAAATAAATTCTCTCCAAATGAAAGTCATCTTTACACATTACATAAAAATCACACTATAACAACCCAGTAAGTGCCATTTGACCTAGAACTTGATAATAATAATCATGTGTCTCTTTAAGTTTATATGACTGACCATGTAATTTTAAATATTTAACATCAGATATAGATACAGAGGTGGGACATTTTATTTCGAGTAGTCCATATTTTGGATTTGCAGTGATGTCATAAACTTTACGATCAGGTGAAGAACCAAGATGGGGACAGCTTGGGTTTATTACAAGTCCACAACCATACACATTATTTCCTGAAAGGGCAGCATATTTAGATGCTGCTTCACCCTCATGGTCAATGCCATACTGCATTGCAGCGGTGGTTATACCTTTTTTACTAGCTAAAGACTCTGCCAGTTTTAAAAAATCACTTTGCCTAGAAACTATACGCTTAAAAATAGAAGACGTTAAGCGGTTATACCTGAATTTGTGCCACATGCTGTTCGATGACTGGTCACGTGTAGTTTTTTCAATATGTAATGAATCTGTTTCAGAAACAAAAAGCCCATCAAAAACATCTTGTTGGCTATGAGTTAATACAAAAGAAACACAAGAATTTAACTTAGGCAATTTAAAGGGGGGAAAATCAGTAACAATTGGATGGTTATTTAAAATATCCAATGTGTTTTCAGTGTCTAGTATAGGCTGTTGATAAGATAAAACACATCCTTTAGGTACTGGACCTAAACTACAATTAACCATTTCCATGCATTCAATATTTGTATTTGTCAGAATTGCTCTAAACTGAGCGCCAGAGTTGACAGAATCTAAATTATGTGACAATAAATTAATAAACTGAAAACATGGTAATGGAGTTTCAACTGGATTATAAAAAGAAGATTTTACACCATCAAGTCGAAAACGTTTTGCTTGAGGTGATCCCTCAACTGATTTTGATAAAGAAATCTTTTGAAAATTAATGTCCTGTACTTTTTTTGGTGTAATACCATTTGTTCTTGCAGGAATATGCCAAGTTTGTTTTAGAGATGTCTTAGATTGAAGTATTGGCACAGTTTTATATCCACATTTGCAGTAATGATGTAAAAGATAAAGCAAACCTAAAATATGATTACAGTCCCCCTCCCCAGCTTTACATGAACATAAACATTCTGATATTTTTACACAGCTATCTATTATTGATAATTTTAAATTTAAAGAATGGGGTAGATCATTCTTTTTCATAGACTTGAAGCATTTCGCTCTAACACAACATCCATCAATTGCTGTACGAACTGAAATTAAACAAAATGTTAAAAATTTAAAATGCTTTAAGAGGAATTTGAAGCTAACATTTGTCTGTTTAATAATTATGATTTTCATTATTTCCATTCTATGCTTTCACTTCAAAATCTACAACAACACAAGAGACTATAATAATAGGCCTATTAATATTATAACAATAACAAATTAAAATTGTGCTGCACAGTCTATCTTATAGGGTATAGGAATACTCTAGCCTACGCCAAAAGATAAGGGGGGGGGGGTATTTGAAATTTGAATACGAACCAAATAGAATTTTTAAAAAACAATTCTCCCAATTAAAGGTTTATAGGCCATACGGGGTCTTCTTTTCTGCAAAAAAACACTCCTTTCAATAATACCGTGGAATCCGCTTGAGATGACCGTGACCTGTCAAACGACAGTTTTATTTATAGTAACGAGAAATTAATAGCGTCGAACGAAGGGAATTCCCCCTCTTTCCGTGTTTTTATCATGGTTGGGCATTAAACAATTGCTCACATTTGCCGAGAATTTTATTATTAATGAAATAAACAATTAAAATAAATTACCTTCAACATCATGTACATACGACTCGGCAAAATTGCCGTAACCCTTGGTATGAACGGCTTTTGGTATTCGGCTTTGATTAGCCCACAGTTCTATATCTCTTTCTTTTAAAGCTGGTAATGACTTTAGACTAAGGGTCCACTGTGGTAGGGAGGGGCCGCAACTGATCATGTTGTAGTCTTACGTGTTTCGGTTACCGAAATAATAATATTTAGACAAGTAATAAAAGTAAAAGAAGACTTGTTTCTTGTTCATAAAAAAGGGGCGTCTGCTACACAAAAGTAAACAAATATGATACGTCACGATTTCCTGGGCTATGTATACCGAGCCTCGTTTTCGATGTAAAATGGCCGACGCGTGAGAAAGGCCTATTGGGTCAACTGGCGTGGTTTCGAATCCCCGTTTGTACGTGACAAGGAGTGGGGTCGCCCGTCCAACCTCGTTGGTGTTCTCCAGTTTCCTCCCACTGCTAAAGACCCATATGCGCAAGCGAATTATTGAAATAAAATTTAAAAATATGTTAGTCCCGAAATAAGAGTACAGATATGCCCGTATGCTGTATAGAATAATATGAAACAAAACCACCAAAAACATGTCCCATGGCTATTTGGAGGATTATTAAATGGAATATCAACCTATGTCGTAACCAATGATATCTAATTTAAGTATGTTATCTGAAGATTCTGTCTTCTTGGGATTTTGAACTCCATCTGCATATCAGATAAAATAATGAGACGACAGATATTTCAGAGAACAAACCTTACGGAAATGGTGATCCAAATTCATACACTTTTAACGTTAGGTGTCGATTTTATTGGTATGGCAAAACAAATTTATTACAATAGGGGTTGACTGAAATTTTATTACAATAGGGGTCATGCCATGTAACCCCTGTTGTAATATCAACCCTTATTGTAATAAATGTGTCTAAGGATTTAGAAAATGCTATCAGGAGGATTATTTTTTATCTGATATGCACACGGAAAAGATGTTCAAAATCATTAAACTACATGTTTTTCAGAGAACATACTTTACGTTCATTTAAATATCATTGATAACAATAGCGGGTTACATTCCTTTTCAATAATTTCTCTAATCTCGTTAACGGCTTTTAATGTCGTTTTCGGTTGTGCTGTTTTGAAATACCCTATGCAGTATAAAAGCATACGATTACTCCTATTTATTGATATTCAAACGGTTATCAAACTCCATAGACTTTAGATGTCGATTTTTTTGTATGGTAAAATATATTTATTACATTTATTACAATAGGGGTTGATATTACGATAGTGGTTGATTGAAATTTTATTAGAATGATTACATTTATTACAATAGGGGTTGATATTACAATAGGGGTTAATTGAAATTTTATTACAATTATTACATTTATTACAATAGGGGTTGTTATTACAAGAGGGGTTGTAACATCGCTCTGCTTATCCTGAGCACAAAGTCAAGGTAGTGATTTAATGAAACTATACACCAAGTTTCATCACTATCACTTAATCAGAACTAATGTTATTGTGCGTCGAATCATCAACCAATCAAATTGCTCATCTCTGCTTACCCAACGCAGAAAATGCTGATATTCGAACTTCATCAAGACATTCACCCAGTGAATGCCTATACCAAGTTTGAACATTGTGTTCCAAATTCACCAAGGTATTGGCCTAATAAACACCTACACCAAATCTAGCTGAATTAGAAAGAGAGTTATTGTGTACCAAACTAGATCATTTCGGGACTAATTGTTTTAAAGAGACACGTTAAGGGTTGTTCATAGTAAAATGAAATTTTATTTTTAAATAAGGCGAACGTCTACCAATAAAATTAGGATTTAATAATATAAAAAATAAAGTTTTAAATTTAGAATAATTAATTATTGGTCTGATGGCAATGCAATGTTATGATTTGACGGATGGAATGCACGATGGGTGTCCACACTAAGTGGCTTAGGCGCCCTCCATTCATTATAACCAATGTCATCGTGCCATAAAGAATCAACAAATCAGCTTGCTTATCTCTGCTTACCCTAGGCAGAAAATGCTCATTTTTGAACTCGATCAAGACAATGACCTAGTGAACGTCTATACCAAGTTTGAACATTCTAGCTGACCTACAGCGAGAAACATTTCAACCGGGTCAAATTTTCTATTTTAACAGTTTAATTTGCACGGTATCTTTAGTTACCAACCGAATATTACAAAACTTTTAAAAATAAGCTCCCCCTGAACAGCTTGATCGTTCGCAATAAACGGGGTTGGACATCATATTCCATGTCACGTGCAACCTGGAGATCGAAACGACGCCCGTTGGCTCAATGACAGACGTTACGACACAGCGCACGTATGCTATACATTCAGCCTCCCTAAAATCGGGAAATTGCTGACTTATAGCAAGAAACATTTCAACCGGGCGAAATTTTCTGTTTTAGCAGTTTAATTTGCACGGTACTTTAATTACCAACTTATTATTACAAAACTTTTGAAAATAAGCTCCAACTGACCAACTTAATCGTATGCAATAAACGTTTAACGTGAATTGGAAGTTCTGCACCGAGAAAATACATCTCGATTTTTCGGCGTGGTTCCCTCTTGTCAGTGAGGCAGAACGGAGGGCCTGACAAGGACAGCTGACTAGTTGTTTGGATGGGACGAAAAACCAAGGTCCCGTGTACACATTGAAATGCACGTAAAATATCCCTAAGCAGTTGGAATTCGATACTGTTGAATAAGCTCTGTACGATGACTAAATGTGTAGATTGTAGTCACCCACACTGCATGTTTCGCTTAACAATGAAAGGGTGCCGTTTTCAATGTTCGATCCTTTTGTTCTTCTACTCCAATATGTTGGACTGTTGATCGATGGTTTCATATAAAAGACTACCAATAAGACTCTTTGTAGAAGAAATTCCCCAAAAATATTATGTTGACTTTACGAGAAAGACCTCTAAACATGCTCCAAATTGTAAAAATAAGACTTTTTGGATTTTCAATCTCTTTTTTTCGGCTATCCCTGATATTTAACAAAAAGTGATACAATGATTTCACACAACAGGCTAGCTATTAGACTCTCTATTGACAAAAGTTTCACCGCCCTTATAACCGAAGTTATCGTGCCCTAAAGAATCAACAAATCAACATGCCTATCTCTGCTTACCCTAAGCAGAAAATGCTCATCTTTGAACTCAATCATAACATTGACCTAGTGAACGTCTACACCAAGTTTGAACATTCTAGCTTAATTAGAAGGAGAGTTATTGTGTTTCAAAGTCTCGGCCCTTCAAATTGCTACTACTTTTCATATTCACTTCAAAATGGAATCTATCAGTAGACCTAAATCAAAATTCTGCTCCCAGCGATTTTTTGGCCAACCTTCAAGGATTCAGAAAATATAACTCCCGTGTCTGTAAGTAAAATAGCAAAAAAGCCTTACGGATTTTTCACGTTTCAAGATGGTGGCACTTCCGGTTCGATCGACAAACTTCATATTTTGTGTACAAATCAGTAATTACTTATCTAGTATCCAAAAAAAAATCAGGTCATTCTGACCTATATTTCGATGATTTTTTTTGAAAATTTTGATCCTTAATTTCGTCAAGGGGAGATAATTTTGAAAATTTCTAATTATATTTTTGAAATCACATCGGTAGGATCTACTTATATACTAAATTTCATGAAGATCGTACAACTATTAAAGAAGTTGTCAAATTGGTCTAAACTTCCGGTTCGAAATCACAGCGAAGAATTTTCGAAATTCAAAAATGTGAAACTACAGATGAAAATGATTTTTTTCAAGGTATTGAAAGAAAAAAGAATTAGTAAGATCGGTCAAAAAATAACAAAGTTACGACTATGCATTGTCAGTTTTTTCGTTCGTAAAATTCGGTGATTTCGGATTCGTAAAACGTTTTGAAAATATATTTAAACAACGTTCGCACCCCATTTTTTTTTGGGGGGGGGGGGGTAGGTCAAAATTTCAGAAAGATCCTATGGATAGATTCTGAGAAATCCGATTTGCAGAAAACACACGCAAAAAAAAAAAAAAATAATAACTTTAACAGAAACAATAAGCTTTCATATGTAATATGAAAGCTTAAAGGGACAATCCCGATAAGAACAGAGTCTCAAAAATTAAAGTCCGAGAGTTTATGAAATTTATGGACCAAACTATAGAGGCATGGTGTATTTATCTTGTCTCAAAATTTCAGCTCAAAATATTGAGTCGTTTGGACGTGAACGTCAACACTGCTTATACGGACACGTAACCCTTTTAAGATTTCGGGTCAATTTTTTCATTGGGTGACCTGATAATCGATTCACATTTCTTGAGAGGTCTGTACAGTGAATGACCCATGTACTGTACTTGATAAAAAAAGGTAAATTTCACCTACATATTATTTTTATAGAAAAACGTCTGGTTTTATCCAGATACTGTATAATACAACGGTCTCCATTTCCAGATGAAGACTGTCAGATTTAAGTTATTTACAAGCGTATCACAAATATCGTGTTGGTTGGTCGGCCTTAGGTAATGGGTTTTAAAGGGCCAATCCCGATAACTTTTTTGGGAATAAAACTGCTTCATTTTGTGTTAAAATCCTTTAAAATCCATAACCTAAGGCCCACCTACTAACCCGATATTTGGGATACACTTGTAAATAACTTAAACCTGACAGTCTTCATCTGGAAATGGAGACCGTTGTATTATACAGCACCTGGATAAAACCAGACATTTTTCTATAGAAATAATATGTAGGTGAAATTTACCTTTTGTTATCAAGTACAGTGCATGGGTCATACACTGTATAGACCTCTCAAGAAACGTTAATCGATTATCAGGTCACCCAATGAAAAAATTGACCCGAAATCTTAAAAGGGTTACGTGTCCGGATAAGCAGTGTTGACGTACATGTCCAAACGACTCAATATTTTGAGCTGAAATTTTGAGACAAGGTAAATACACCATGCCACTATATTTTGGTCCATAAATTTCATAAATACTCCGACTTTAGTTTTTGAGACTCTGTTCTTATCGGGATTGTCCCTTTAAGGGATTTTAACACAAAATTAAGCAATTTTATTCCTCAGAAAGTTATCGGGATTGGCCCTTTAATAATCTTAACAGAAACAATAAGCTTTCATATGTAATAAGAAAGCTTAATAATCTTAACAGAAACAATAAGCTTTCATATTGACCTTTGACCCCACTATTGACCTTTGACTCAATGGGTTGACTTTTGACCTGCCACACTGACTTTCGACCCCAAAATTGTTTTTTTTATACTTCTGTTGTTAAAATAATACCCACAGCTGCTATTATGAAAATATTACAACATTTGCCATAAGGTAAACACGATCCCAAAGACAATAGCCCTTTTTTACACCGAAATATGAAAGTAGGCACAAGGCGGATAACAAAAATTCAGAATACATACAATCAAGTAGATACATGTACACAGGCCTAGGAAAATTATGCAACAATCAATAATTATGTTATTAACAATAAATATAGCAATGACAAAAAATCTGCTATGTTATCTAGTTTTCACCCGTCAAACAGACTAAATTCCATTGTGCCAACTGCCAACTCATGAAACTCCAATTCCATGTCTTGGAATAAACTTCGGTATACTGGGCTCTGTGTCTATACACTGTCCATGCTTCCATTCTTCTGTGCTAATATTATGACTTATCTTCTGATGACCACAAGGCTGGAATGCAGATGGCTGTGTTCTGTTCAATGGTAAATTTTCTTCACAAGAATCTTCTGCATAGGAAGCTTCTATGTTTCTTGACCCCTTGACCTGGTGGGACATGTACTTTTGTTATACTGTTGTACCCAAACTTTCTCAACAATATCATTGGGTCTACCTATTTCCATCTTCAGATAAGGGCCTTCAAATATAAATAAATAAATGTAAAGCATTCAGTGCAATAAAAACCCCCCAAAAGACTTCTACATTGAGTAACCTTAGGTAAAATTATTTGAAAGAGGAAGGTCATAAATCAATATTTTATACTATAGTAAATCTAGGCATACAATCTAAAGCTGTAGAACATTTAGACATTTTAGGTTTATACTTGTTTTGAATAATTTGAATATAAAACATATACATTATACATAACAAACAAAACTCACACATCCCAATCCATGCTTGTATCAGTACCATAAGGCCTAAGGCCTAAGACTATCATTAGTCTACCATGTCCATGTGCAGTATCTTCAACTGAGGTTGAAGGCCTAGGAAAAAAATTAAATAACACACTTTCATTAAATAGTGTAAATGTAAAACACAGAAGGATAGTCACACACGCTTTCGTTTGGCATTTATAATATACATTGTGTAGGCCTATTATTTATTTTTACCAAAGGGTAGAGATAGAAATCTAAATTATCATAAGTGATTTAGCCTTACTTGCCCGAGGCCTAGAGGCCTAGTCCCAACAACGGTCCAACCCCTCGATCATCGCTGGAATTGGAACGAAAGCAAACAAACGAAAACTGACAATAATTAGTGGCCAAGCCTTTTTGAAATTTGAATAACTATACGCGGGTTTCTGCATTTCATGCCAAAATTATCTAATTGAAACAGAAAACATCCCCTTTTACTTTTCATCAAGTAAGCCATGTGCGTACTCCGCCATACGCACGTGACCGAGAAATATACTACTGTAGTACTATTACTATTAGTATTACATTTTAGGCCCACATATTTGATCTAATTTACCGATAATTCGATGCTAAATGGATAATTCATGGTAGAAATAAGCACACATTCTACAATTAAATAATTATCATCATCAAGTTTACGTTTGTTCGGGTGTAAAAAAATAAATTAGTAAACAAAACTCACTCATCTAATCTAATCAGGATCTCTCGTTGACAAATTCTTCGTCGGACGAATCTAGGTCACATGTTTGCTCATTTGAATTCACCGGCATCGCTCACATATTCAAGATCACACGTGTTTAATCATTGGACAACTTAACAAAACTTCTATTCTTAATTTTCGGTTTAATAATTTATCTTTTAGACGTAATAAACCAAATTTTACGGCTATAGGTACACGAAATAATAGGACTTCTGCTAAATATAAATAACACGACGTCATTTGTTTACGCTCACAGAGTTACCCATCTTTGTTAGACTCTAGACTCGTATAACACGACTTCTATGTTGAATAATCGCCCGTTTTTAGTCTCATTTTACGGGGAATTTTCGTGGCTTTCGAATGATATAAATGATATTCGTTTACTGTGAATATTTTTTCGGATATGACGTGATGAATTTATCGAATTTATCGAATTTTCATGGCTTTCGAATGATATAAATGATATTCGTTTACTGTGAATATTTTTTCGGATATGACGTGATGAATTTATCGATCGCCGGCGATCGATTTTAACAGGGGGGGGGGGTCTTAGGGTTAAGAGAAAAGGACCTTTAAAAATGCTCCAAATCGTAAAAATACGACTTTTTGGATTTTCGGTCTCTTTTTTCTGCTATCCCCGATATTTAAAAATAATGATACAATGATTTCACACAACAGGCTAGCTATTAGACTCTCGATTGACAAGAGTTTCACCACCCTCCCTTCATTATAACCGAAGTTATCGTGCCATAAAGAATCAACAAATCAGCATGCTTATCTCTGCTTACCCTAGGCAGAAAATGCTCATCTTTGAACTCAATCATGACATTGACCTAGTGAACGTCTACACCAAGTTTGAACATTGTAGCTTAATTAGAAGGAGAGTTATTGTGTTCCAAATTGCTTCTATTTTTCATTTTCAATTGAAAATGGTGACCATCACGTGACCGAAATCGAAATTCTGATCCGATAGATTTTTAGGCATTCCTTCAAGGATTCCGAAAATATAACTCCCGAATCTGTAAGTAAAATAGCAAAAAAGCCTTATTGATTTTTCACTTTTAAAGATGTTGGCACTTCCGGTTCGATCCACAAACTCCATATTTTGTGTACGAATCAGTAATTACTTGTCTAGTATCAAAAAAAAAATTAGGTCATTCTGATCTATATTTCTTTAATTCTCTTGAAAAATTTGATCCTTAATTTCGTCAATGGGAGATAATTTAGAAAATTTCTAATTATATTTTTGAAGTCACATCGGCAAGATCTACTTATATACTAAATTTCATGAAAATCTTACAACTATTAAATCACAGCGACGAATTTTCGAAATTCGAAAATGTGAAACTGCAGATGAAAATGATTTTCTTCGATGTATTCAAAGAAAAAAGAATTAGTAAAATCGGTCAAAAAATAACAAAGTTACGACTATGCATTGTCAGTTTTTTCGTTCGTAAAATTCGGTGATTTCGGATTCGTAAAACGTTTTGAAAATATATTTAATCAAGGTTCGCACCCCATTTTTTTTTTTGGGGGGGGGGGGGGTAGGTCAAAATTTCAGAAAGATCCTATGGATAGATTCTGAGAAATCCGATTTGCAGAAAACACACACAAAAAAAAATAATAATAACTAGACTGGAAGTTTATTATACCATAGCCAATCCATTGAGCTACCAAACTATACTTTAATTGTTTTGCTTCAGTGACACCCTCCATCATATGTAAAAGTAATATTTGCTGGCGAAAAGACCGGTCAAAATTGTAAATTATGGCAAAATTACGTCACTTCCGGTGCCGAAAGAAATTTTTATAGGTGAAAAATAAGTCGAAAATTCGCAACATACAAAATGCAAACTTTGTTTTATACATGTCGGGCAATAAATAATTAACCTATAACCCATAAACTGAAATTAAGAAGATAAAAAAGTTAAAAGTGACCCTGGGAAATTTGGCTATTTTTCGACAAGGGAACATGCTATAAGCCTTTTCTTGATATCAATATGATGGTATTGATTCAATCTTACTGCCCATTAGAGTCAGACGTTATAAAGTTAAACGAATAATAAACATAAATCACTTCAAAAAAATGTTTGTTTTGAAGGCCAAAAATATGTTCTTTGCAAAAATTACATTACTTCCGGTGATATTGAAAATGTTAATTTAGTTCACAGAAGTCATAAATGGCATAAGGCATCAAATGGTAAAAAAAATATAAAAATCGAATAATAATTGACACTTTTATAGACCAAAAACCTTGAAAAGTGACTTATCGAAAATCGCCTATTTCTCTGTAACCGAACAAGTTAGAAACCATTTTGTGGTATCTATATGGTCGTATGGCTACATTCTATTCGTTGATGAGAATCAAATATCATAATTTTAAAAATATTATAAGGCAGACTCATTTGAATAAAATATTTGTTTTTTAGGTTAAAAATACAGTTTTTGCCCAAATGACGTCATTTCCGGTCACAGTGAAATTGTAAAAGTGGCTTGACCTAGTCCAAATTGGCATTAAGAATCAAATGGAAACAAAAATATTGCCAATCGAATAATAATTCACTCTTTTATAGGCAAAATAACGTGAAAAGTGATGCATGCAAAATTGCATATTTCTCGGCAACTGATCATATTACAAACTAATTTTCGCATACATTCTCTTCGTCTGGATTATTGCTACGAGTTTATGAAAATTACAAATAAATATTTCAAAATATGAAGACGCCGAATAATTTGTAAACAACTGAATTTTACACTTAAAAAATCTTTGCAGGGTGCATCCTTTTAGCTATATCAGTTTTGAAACAAATTAATAATATGATGGTATTGATTCAATCTTACTGCCCATTAGAGTCAGACGTTATAAAGTTAAACGAATAATAAACATAAATCACTTCAAAAAAATGTTTGTTTTGAAGGCCAAAAATATGTTCTTTGCAAAAATTACATTACTTCCGGTGATATTGAAAATGTTAATTTAGTTCACAGAAGTCATAAATGGCATAAGGCATCAAATGGTAAAAAAAATATAAAAATCGAATAATAATTGACACTTTTATAGACCAAAAACCTTGAAAAGTGACTTATCGAAAATCGCCTATTTCTCTGTAACCGAACAAGTTAGAAACCATTTTGTGGTATCTATATGGTCGTATGGCTACATTCTATTCGTTGATGAGAATCAAATATCATAATTTTAAAAATATTATAAGGCAGACTCATTTGAATAAAATATTTGTTTTTTAGGTTAAAAATACAGTTTTTGCCCAAATGACGTCATTTCCGGTCACAGTGAAATTGTAAAAGTGGCTTGACCTAGTCCAAATTGGCATTAAGAATCAAATGGAAACAAAAATATTGCCAATCGAATAATAATTCACTCTTTTATAGGCAAAATAACGTGAAAAGTGATGCATGCAAAATTGCATATTTCTCGGCAACTGATCATATTACAAACTAATTTTCGCATACATTCTCTTCGTCTGGATTATTGCTACGAGTTTATGAAAATTACAAATAAATATTTCAAAATATGAAGACGCCGAATAATTTGTAAACAACTGAATTTTACACTTAAAAAATCTTTGCAGGGTGCATCCTTTTAGCTATATCAGTTTTGAAACAAATTAATATTTGCTTTCAAAAAGTGGTACCGAACTGTCAAATTTGTAGTTTTTGTTAATATTACGTCACTTCCGTTGCAGACAGAAAAATTTTACAGTAACAAAAAAAAATTACAATTGTGACCACGGAGCATATGAACTTTGTTTTATACAAATCGAACAATAAATAATTTTTCTGGGTACGAAAAACTAAATTAACCGATGGGGGCTAACGCAAATTACCGAGACAATTTTTTTATCTCATTTCTGCTCTCAAGTACGATGATATTTTAACCCTGTGTAAAATATCATCAAAAAGTATACATAAATAAAAAAGGTTTTCGTAAAAAAATTATTTTTTTTCAAAATGTCGGAAATTTTTTCGACTATTTCCGGTTTTACGATCGTTGTCGTGATAGCTTTACGAAGTTCTTTGGATATTTAACTTTCTGTACCAGAAGTGTCAGAAACATCCATTGAGTAGTTTTGGAAAAAAAGATAAATTAAAGAGCGTTTACAAAAAATTAACGATTTTTCAATTTTTTTCAAAGTTTGATACCATTTTTGGACCACCTATATTATTTCAATGCTTTTCATTTTGGATTCACTATATAGACAACCGATAGCACTATGAGTAAGAAAAGTTTCAGAAAAATCGTAGGCGTCGTTTTCGAGAAAAGGTCGTCTCAGAATGTTAAAAAATCGGAAAATACTAGATTTTTGGCATACAACAATTTATTTCCTTACCATCGAAATCGTATTATTTAGATACCATATGATGGTCCATTAATAGGGCTATCCAACGACACTTTAGTTCTTTTGGTCCGCTATTGCGGTTAAGTTTTCGAGATATAGGCGTCCAAAAACGCTCCAAATCAGAAAATACTTGATTTTCAGCGTGCCATATTTTGCTGCCTGGTCATAGTATCCGTATGAATCGGGTATCATACGATAGTACAATCTTAGTGCAGCCCAATGGTACCCTAATTTCTTTATTCCATTGATATCGGGCGGAGAAATCGCGTTTTTCCCCAAAATATCAATTTTTTGCATTTTTTTCAAAATATTGCACATTATTTCGACCACTTCCGGTTTAAGGATTCTTGTCGAAATTGCTTTATAAGTTGGTATTGGACTATAACTTCATGTTCCAGAAGTTTCAGAAACGTCAATTCTGCCATAAACCGAAACCCGAGCTCACAAAATAAGAAGAAAATTCGAAAAATAAAGGGCGATAACTCTGAATGAAACTTATATTACTGGAATCGGATGGACTTCAGGTATCCAAAAATGTAGGTCAAATTTGAAAATTTTGAAAAATAACAAAACTTGTCTCGTAAACAACATGTTTTCAATTTTCAAACGATAAATGTCATAGACGAATGTTCGAAATTGAAAAATGTGAGATAGTCATTGTCTCAAAAAAGATTCAGGGATTCCAAAAATGTAATTTGTTTGAAAATGGATAAAGAATTGACGAAACTATGGCCGATTTTCAAAGTTCGGTCACTTCCGGTATGCGCACAAATTTCAAAAATATTTTATCAGGTAGCCACCACATGGTTTCCCAATAGAAAATATAATTCCAGATCGATATCTGTTTTCGATCATGGAGATCTAGGCCCTCGCGGTAAATAATAATAATAAACTAGATCTGCTACTGTCCCATGCAGATATGAAAGCTTTCATATTCATCGTCACGTGTCATCGATTATATCAAGTATCTTAAATAAAAGGATAAGAATAACAAACTATCAAAATTGGTCAAAAACTCGCGAAGTTACAAGTCTAAATATAGTATGAAACATTGCATAATCTGAAAACTAAAGGGAAATAACTGATACTTGTGTTGCTGTAGTCGGGATGACTTCCCACTTCAAAACTTTCAGAAAAATGAAATGAAAATGGTAAGAAAACATCGAAAAATTAAATGAGATAACTTTGAACAAAACTAAATTTTTTTGAATCATTGAATCAGGTTGATCCCAATTGTTTGAATATTTACGTTAAATATGTAAATTTGGAAAATTATAAAGACATAATTATCAAAATCGGTCAAAACTCACAAAGTTACAAATTTAAATGTAGTGAGAAACATTGCACCCGGGCAAAAAAATAATCTTTAAACTAAAGGGAAATAACCTAAACTTGTATAGCTGTAATCGGGCTTCCAAAATTAGAGATATGTTATATAATTATGGTTTCCAATATGTTTGGTTATAAGTAGGAAATCGTGACAACTTCTTAAGCATGTTTTAAACAAAGGATCATAGACTGCAATATACAAGAATGGCACTCTGCAATAAAAAAAAAACTGGTCAAAGCAAGATTTCTATGCAGAAATGAAATAATTAATAGAACCAGAAAAACATTTATCCACTATAATAAATAAGCAACATAGAGAAAATGAAATGAAATTGAATGGGGTTTAACGTCCTACTGTTCTGCTCCTAAAATGGGCTAATGAAGACGGGCATACGCCATAAAGTGTGCAATGAGGGAAATTTTACCCGAGGTTGGACAGGCGACCATACTCCTTGTCACGTACAACCAAGAAATCGAAACAACGCCAGTTGACTCAATGACAGACGTTATGATACAGAGCACACGTGCTAACCATTCAGCCACGCAACCTCCCTAAAATCGGCAAATTGCTGACCTACAGCGAGAAACATTTCAACCGGGCCAAATTTTCTATTTTAACAGTTTAATTTGCACGGTACCAACCGAATATTACAAAACTTTAAAAAATAAGCTCCCCCTGACCAGCTAAATCGTTCGCAATAAACGTTTTCCCCTTAAAATCGGCAAATTGCTGACTTTAAAGCGAGAAACATTACAACCGGAATAAATTTTCTGTTTTATCACTTTTACAGTATCTTTGATTACCAACCGATTATTACAAAACTTTAAAAATAAAAAAAGAAAGAGAGAAATGCGGCTTAACGTCCATTCGACACAAACTAGGTCATTTCGGGACTAACATATGTTTTTTAAATTTTATTTAAAAACTCCCCTTGCGCGTACTGGTCTTTAGCTGTTGGGAGGAAACCGAAGGACACGGAGAAAACCCACGAGGTTGGACACCACACTACATGTCACGTGCAATCTCGAAATCGAAACGACGCCCGTTGACTCAATGACAGACGTTACGATACAGCGCGCACATGCTAACCATTCAGCCATTCAGCCTCCCTTAAAAATAACCCCCCCCCCCCCCTGACCAGCTTAATTGTTCGCAATAAACGTTTGCCCTCTAAAATCGGCAAATTGCTGACTTTAAAGTGAGAAACATTACAACCGGGCGAAATTTTATGTTTTATCACTTTTACAGTACCTTTGATTACCAACCGATTATTACAAAACTTTAAAAATAAAAGAGAAAGAGAGAAATGCGGCTCAACGTCCATTCGACACAAACTAGGTCATTTCGGGACTAACATATGTTTTTTAATTTTATTTATAAACTTCCCTTGCGCGTACGGGTCTTTAGCCGTGGGAGGAAACCGAAGGACACGGAGAAAACCCACGAGGTTGGACACCATACTCCATGTCACGTGCAACTTGGATATCGAAACGAGGCCGGTTGACTCAATGACAGACGTTACGATACAGCGCGCGTATGCTAACCATTCAGCCTCCTTAAAATCGGGAAATTGCTGACTTATAGCAAGAAACATTTCAACCGGGCGAAATTTTCTGTTTTAACAGTTTAATTCGCACGGTATTTTAATTACCAACCGATTATTACAAAACTTTTGAAAATAAGCTCCAACTGACCAGCTTAATCGTATGCAATAAACGTTTGGCCTGAATTGAAAGTTCTGCAACGAGAAAGTTCATCTCGATTTTCCGGCGTGGTTCCCCCTTGTCAGTGAGGCAGAACGGAGGGCCTGACAAGGACAGCTGTCTAGTCGTTCGGATGGGACGAAAAAACCAAGGTCGCGTGTACACATTGGAGTGCACGTAAAATATCCCTAAGCAGTTGGAATTCGATACTGTTGAATAAGCTCTATACGATAACTAAATGTGCAGATTGTAGTCACCCACACTGCATGTTTCGCATAACAATAAAAGGGTGCCGTTTTCAATGTTCGATCCTTTTATTCTTCTACTCCAGATATTTTGGAATGTTGATCGAAGTTTGCATATAAAAGACTACCGATAAGACTCTTTGTAGAAGAAGTTCCCAAAAAATATTATGTTGACTTTAAGAGAAAAGAACCTTTAAAGATGCTCCAAATCGTAAACATACGACTTTTTGGATTTTCGATCTCTTTTTTTCTGCTATCCCTGATATTTAAAAAAAAAGATGCAACGATTTCACACAACAGGCCAGCTATTACACTCTCGATTAACAAGAGTTTCACAGCCCTCCCTTCATTGTAACCAAAGTTATCTTGCCCTAAAGAATCAACAAATCAGCATGTTTATCTCTGCTTACCCTAAGCAGAAAATGCTCATCTTTGAACTCAATCATAACATTGACCTAGTCAACGTCTACACCAAGTTTGAACATTCTAGCTTAATTAGAAGGAGAGTTATTGTGTTTCAAAGTCTCGGCCCTTCAAATTGCTACTACTTTTCATATTCACTTCAAAATGGAATCCATCAGTAGACCTAAATCAAAATTCTGCTCCCAGCGATTTTTTGGCCAACCTTCAAGGATTCAGAAAATATAACTCCCGTGTCTGTAAGTAAAATAGCAAAAAAGCCTTAGGGATTTTTCACATTTCAAGATGGTGGCACTTCCGGTTCGATCAACAAACTTCATATTTTGTGTACAAATCAGTAATTACTTATCTAGTATCCCCCCAAAAAATCAGGTCATTCCGACCTATATTTCGATGATTTTTTTGAAAATTTTGATCCTTAATTTCATCAAGGGGAGATAATTTAGATAATTTCTAATTATATTTTTGAAGTCACATCGGTAAGGTCTACATATATACTAAATTTCATGAAAATCGTACAACTATTAAAGAAGTTGTCAAATTGGTCTAAACTTCCGGTTCGAAATCACAGCGACGAATTTTCGAAATTCGAAAATGTGAAACTGCAGATGAAAATGATTTTTTTCAAGGTATTCAAAGAAAAAAGAATTAGTAAAATCGGTCAAAAAAAACAAAGTTACGACTATGCATTGTCCATTTTGTCGTTCGTAAATTTCGGTGATTTCGGATCCGTAAAACGTTTTGAAAATATATTTAATCAAGGTTCGCACCCCATTTTCGGGGGGGGGGGGTAGGTCAAAATTTCAGAATGATCCTACAGATAGATTCTGAGAAATCCGATTTGCAGAAAACACACACCAAAAAAAAATAACAATAGTAATCTTAACAGAAACAATAAGCTTTCATATGTAATATGAAAGCTTAATAATAATAATAATAACTAGACCTGCATGCAGGAATGACGGGTTTCACTGGTGCCTGGTTGCCCTTGAACATGTCACTTCCGGTGCCAAGTTACCCTTGAACATATGTCACTACCGGTACCAACGAAACCACTAAACAGGTTTCCAAATAAACATTGCTCACGTCAAATAAAATGGACGCAGAATCAACCAAATCCAGCAATATCAATTCATTTTATACATTTGTAACTTGTAAATGATCTTGACAAAATTACAATACTTCCGGTGTTAATGAAAATGTTCAATTAGTTTTATGAAATCCGAATTGGCATAGATATCATATAGTGAAAATTTATGTAAATCGAATAATAATTGCCACTTTTAAAGACCAAAAAACTTGAAAAGTGACTTGTAGAAAATCGGCTATTTCTCGGCAACCGTACAAGTTAGAAACCATTTTTTGGTATCTGTATGATCATATGGGTTCATTCTATTTGTTGATTGGCATCAAATATCATAATTTGAAAAAATTTCAAAACAGACTCATTTGAATAAAATGTCTGTTTTGAAGGCTAAAAATACAGTTTTTGCCAAAATGACGTTACTTCTGGTGATAATGAAAATCTTAAATTACTTGTATGAAATCCTAAATGGCATTAGGTATAACATGGTGTAAAGTTTATGAAAATCGAATAATAATTGATACTTTTATGGCCCCCAAACCTTCAAAAGTGACCTGTAGAAAACCGTTTATTTCTCGGCAACCGAACAAGTTAGAAACAATTTTATGCTATGTATATGAGCATATGAGTTGTGTTTATATGTGAATTTAAACCAAAAGTTAAAATTATTAATACATATCAAATAATTCTTGGTTGAATAAAACATTGATTTAAAAAGTTAAAAATGCAGTTTTTGACAAAATGACGTCACTTCCGATGTCAATTTTAAATTGTAATCATCTTGATATGACGCTACGTGCTTTTTGAATCAAATGATGTCAATTTTATAAAAATCCAATAATAATTGACTATTTTACAGGCAAAATAACGAAAACAGTGACTTATGCAGAACTGCCCATTTCTTGGCAACTGCTTATATTACAAACTAATTTTAACATACATTCTCTTCGTATGGATTATAACTACAAGTTTATAAAAGTTACAAAGAAATGTTTCAAAATTTGGAAAGCCTGAATAGGTTGTAATTAGGTCAATTTTACAACATTTTTAGCCTCTTAATCGAATTTGCTCGAAAATGAAATCGAAATTGAAAAAACTGCTTCCGACATTTTTTGCGCCTTGAAAGGGCACACTCTTTGAGTCATATAATTTTTCAAAAAAATAATATTTGTTTTCGAAAAATGGTACCTAACTGTCAAAATTGTAGTTTTTGGTAAAATTATGCCACTTCCGGTGCCGACAGATAACACTTTTGGTAATAAAAAAAATGACAATTGAGTCAACGAAGCTTATGAACTTTGTTTTATACAAATCGAACAATAAAAAATTAATATGGGACTGAAAAACTGAATTAGCCAATGGCGGCCAAGGAAAATTACTGAGACAAAAATGTTTAACATTTTTGCGCTAGTCAGATGAGTCTTTAATTCTGTGCACAACACGACTAAAAAATATTTATAAATAAAAAAGTGTTTTGCAAAATTTTAAATTTTCGAAATTTGGCGCCTAATATCTTCAAAGATTTGCCGAAAATCAAAAATCGAAAGTAGCGTAGCTATTTGCCCTGTCTCCGGCTATGCCAAAATGTATCGAAAGTTAAAATCCAATGATTATTGTTAAAATGACTGCAATATTTTCAAAAACGATAACTTCGGTGATTTCGGACATTTTGCATTATCGCAGAACGTTCAAAATAGCTTTATCCTCTAAGTCACACCCACTTTCCCAGTAAAACCGAAGAAATCGTAACGATGCGACACGTAGTTGCTGACATCTACTCAAATTGGAATCGGAATAATAATAATAATAAGAATAACTAGACCTGCAAGCAGCACTGAACCGGCTTTCAGGAATCATACAGGAAGTTTATTATACCATAGCCGACCCATTGAGCTACAGAACTATACTTTAGTTGTTTTGCTTCAGTGACACCCTCTATCCTATGTAAAAGTAATATTTGCTGGCGAAAAGACCGGTCAAAATTGCAAATTATGGTCAAATTACGTCACTTCCGGTGCCGAAAGAAATTTTTATAGGTGAAAAATAAGTCGAAAATTTGCAACATACAAAATACAAACTTTGTTTAATACATAGCGGGCAATGAATAATTAACCTATAACCCATAAACTGAAATTAAGAAGGTAAAAAAATTAAAAGTGACCCTTGGAAAATTGGCTATTATTCGACAATGGAACATGCTAGAAGCCTTTTCTTGATATCAATATGATGGTATTGATTCAATTTTACTGCTCATTAGAGTCAGACGTTATAAAGTTAAACAAATAATAAATATAAATCCCTTCAAAAAAATGTTTGTTTTGAAGGCTAAAAATACGTTGTTTGCAAAATTTACATTACTTCCGGTGATATTGAAAATGTTAACGTAGTTGATAGAAGTTATAAATGGCATAAGGCATCAAATGGTAAAAAAAATTTAAAAATCGAATAATAATTGAAACTTTTATAGACCAAAATCCTTGAAAAGTGATTTATAGAAGATCGCCTATTTCTCTGTAACCGTACAAGTTAGAAACCATTTTGAAGTATCTGTATGGTCGTATGGTTTCATTCTATTCGTTGATGGGAATCAAATATCATAATTTTAAAAATATTATAAGGCAGACTCATTTGAATAAAATATTTGTTTTTTTAGGTTAAAAATACAGTTTTTGCAGAAATGACGTCATTTCCGGTCACAGTGAAAATGTAAAATTGGCTTGACCTAGTCCACATTGACATTAGGCATCAAATGGAGTAAAATATTGCAAATCGAAGAATAATTCACTCTTTTATAGGCAAAATAACGTGAAAAGTGATGCATGCAAAATTGCATATTTCTCGGCAACTGCTCATATTACAAACTAATTTTCGCATACATTCTCTTCGTCTGGATTATTGCTACGAGTTTATGAAAATTACAAATAAATATTTCAAAATATGAAGACGCTGAATGAATTGTAAACAACTGAATTTTACACTTTATTTTACATTTTATTCGAAATTGCCCGAAAATGAAATTGAAATTAAAAAATCTGAGTTAGGGATTTTGTGCACCTTTGCAGGGTCCATCCTTTTAGTTATATCAGTTTTGAAAAAAATTAATATTTGCTTTCAAAAAGTGGTACCGAACTGTCAAAAAATTGTAGTTTTTGTTAATATTACGTCACTTCCGTTGCCGACAGAAAAATTTCACCGTAACAAAAAAAATACAATTGGGACCACGGAGCATGTGAACTTTGTTTTATACAAATCGAACAATAAATAATTTTCCTTGGTACGAAAAACTAAATTAGCCGATGGCGGCTAACGCAAATTACCGAGACATTTTTTTTTTTTCTCATTTCTGCTCAAGTAGGATGATATTTTAACCCTGTGTAAAATATCATCAAAAAATATTCATAAATAAAAAAGCTTTTCGTAAAAAAATATATTTTTTTTCAAAATATCGGACATTTTTTCGACTACTTCCGGTTTTACTATCGTTGTCGTGATAGCTTTACGAAGTTCTTTGGATACTTAACTTTCTATACCAGAAGTGTCAGAAACATCCATTGAGTAGTTTTGGAAAAAAAGATAAATTAAAGAGCGTTTACAAAAATTTATAACGATTTTTCAACTTTTTTTAAAAGTTTGATGCCATTTTTGGATTCACTATATAGACAACCGATAGGACTTTGAGTAAGAAAAGTTTCAGAAAAATTTGCCGCGTCGTTTTCGAGAAAAGGGCGTCTCAGAAAGTTAAAAAATCGGAAAATACTAGATTTTTGGCATACAATAATTTATTTCCTTACCATATGAAAGCTTAATAATAAATTTAACAGAAACAATAAGCTTTCATATGTAATACATATGAAAGCTTTATAACTTTAACAGGAATAATAAGCTTTCATATGTAATATGAAAGCTTAATAATAACTTTAACAGAAACAATAAGCTTTCATATGTAATACATATGAAAGCTTAATAACTTTAACAGAAACAATAAGCTTTCATATGTAATATGAAAGCTTAATAACTTTAACAGAAACAATAAGATTTCATATGTAATACATATGAAAACTTAATAATAACTATAATAACTTTAACAGAAACAATAAGCTTTCATATGTAATACATATGAAATCTTAATAACTAGATCTGCTAAGCAGATATTAAAGCTTTCATATTCAAGGTCAGTTTCTGTCGCATCTCATGAGTTACATAAATGATCTTAAAAAGGAAAAAGAATTAATGAAATCGGCCAAAATCCCACCGAGTTATAACGAGAAACAATTCAACAGGTTCAAATTATATCCTTAATTAAAAACAGAGTTGTTATGTTCCAATGTGATCAGTCAAATTGCTTATCACTCCTAAGTCAAAGCAGAAAATTCTCAACATCAGACTTAATCAAGGTAATAACATAATGAATCTATATCTGGAATTTCGTCGCTCTCACTTCATTATAACAAAAGTTATCGTGCCCCAACGTATCAACCAATCAGATTGTTTATCTCTGCTTACACTACGCAGACAATGCTCATCTTCGCACTCAATCATGGCATTGACCCAATGGACGCCTTCACCAAGATTGAACATTCTACCCCAATTAGAAGGAGAGTTATTTTGTTTCAAATTTTTTTTTATAAACATATTTTATTCACTATGAATGAATGGGAAATTTTGGAACAGGCAAAATGCCTATGTCAGACCCCTATCCCTATTTACAATGATAAATTATATACTAATAATAAAAAGCAGTATATACAATATATACAATATATACAACCCCTACTTAGTTGAATACACCTAAAGTATTATAGTATGTAATAGTAATAATATTAATAACAATAACAATAATGATATAAAATAATTTAGTTAAATAATAATATAAAATAGTTTATTTAAATAATAATTAAAATCGTTTAGTTAGATTGAAATATGATTGAACTGTTGTAAAGATAAGGTTACTAATTTCGCTGGTGGAGTCATGGTAGAGTTTTGCTATTCTTATACTCATCAGGTAATGTAGAAATGGTTAGTTGTCGAAAAGTATTGAAATTTGGACAGTGTAAAAGATAGTGTTCGCTGGATTTTCAGAGATGTGTCTAAAAAAACATGTGACCATTTAAGTCACTGCACGAGAGTCGTAGTTTGCTGTGGATAATTTCAAATTTCCTAGAACCAATGTAGAAGTGTTTTGGGGGTTTAGAGTCATGTTCGGAGAGCTTTTGTTTAAAGGAGGAGAGAGTTATTGAACGTTTTATTGACTGGTCTAACCGGTTCCATTCCTTTATTGCTGATGGTACAAATGAGTTGGAAAATAACTTCCTTCTACACCGATATTCGGTGAAATCATTCATATTTCTGAAATTGTACGAAGATTTTCTAGAGGGTGGAAAAAGTGTAGACAGATAATTGGGTGTAGTATTGTTGAAAATTTTATATACAAGAATAAGTTTATGTCTAAGTCGACGTTCTTTTAAAGGAATGAAACCGGTCTCCTTGTAAAGAGAATCGTGACTCGTACCTTTAACCGCTCCGCAGATTGTGCGTAGTGCGTCCAGTTGCAAGTGCTCATATTGATTTGTTAGTAGTTCCGAACACCCATCCCAAACGATGTCCGCGTAGTCGAAGTGAGGCAAAATGTAAGCGTTATAGAAAGACAGTAAGGATCTACGTTTCAAGCGATATTTCAGGGACCTCAAGCAGTTTACTAGTTTTGATACTTTTTTTGCATAAATTTCCTATGTGGACATCCCACTTGCCGTTATTTTGGAATGTAAGGCCTAAATGTTTGTGGAAAGAGACTTCATTTATTTTTACAGAATTGAAAACTAGTGGCGGTTTAGTAATTTTTATTCTAGTGCTGATAGTCAAAGTTTCAGTTTTAAGGGGATTAAAGGTAACCAGCCAGGTTTTAGCCCAGTCATTAATAGTTTCGAGATCAGAATTAAGAGTATTGGCGCTTGCAATCGGGTCATCGATTTTGAGAAAAAGCGAGGTATCATCGGCAAATAATCTGACATTTGATTTAATATTCTCAACAATATCGTTGATGTAAATGAGGAAGAGCAAAGGACCGAGTACGGAGCCTTGGGGGACACCAGCAGGGATTACTTTGGTTTCAGAGGCAACCCCATTTAGTACAACTTTCTGCTGTCTATTTGAAAGATAATTGCCAAACCAATCTAGCAAGTCTCCCCTGATTCCAACGCCATCCAACTTCCAACATAGTCCAGCGTGCCAGACACGGTCAAAGGCCTTGCTAATGTCACAGAAGACAATTCTGGTGTGTGAACTGTTATCAATGGCTTGAAAAAACATGTGTGTTAATTCTATTAGTTGGTATATAGTACTGTCACCTTGAAGAAATCCGCTTTGGAACGTAGTTAGTATTTGACAACCCCGCAAGAAGTTAAAGACATGCTTATAAATTACTTTTTCAAATACTTTAATTATAATGCTTAACAATGAGACAGGTCTGTAGTTTCCACATTCGTTAGGAGATCCTTTCTTAAATATGGCCGTGACGTTGGCAAATTTCCAAATTTGGGGAACCTTTTTGGTTTCTAGGGAGAGTTTGAATAGAATACAAAGTGGAGGGGAAATTTCATTTGAAATGGTTTTAAGTAATTTTGCACTGATGTCATCAGGACCGGATGCTTTTGATATATCCAAACTGTTGATGATATCTTTAACTTCTTGTTGGGTTGGTACGATCTGCGTTAGTGAGTTCGGATATTGTCTAATAGAAGGAAAAGCGGTGTTAGTATCGTTTAATTTGGATTGTTCGATGAAGAAATTATTGAGTGCATTGGCTTTATCTGCTGATGTAAAAAAAAGTATCTTTGTCCCCTGGCCTTTCACAAATGAGTTAATAATTTTCCACAATGTGTTATTTCCAAAATTTTCTGAATCATTAATTTTATTGTCAAGTTTTTCATAGTATTTAATTTTTGCAGTTCGAATTAGATTAATATATTGATTGCGGATAGATCTGAAATGCTGCCAATGTATGTCATGATTAGATTTCGTTGCTTTTTTATTTATTCGATTTTTCTTTTTGCGTAATTTCCTAATTTCTACTGTCATCCATGGTTTATCGTTTGTACGAATAGTTACAATTCGGTTAGGTATGTTGACCTTGGCAATTGATATTAACTCACTTGTGAAGTCTATAGAAGCACGGTCAATGTCTTTTCCATCGATCTGATCGTACCAATTTGTTCTTGTGATATCCCGTTTTAGTTTTTCGATGTCAATGTTATTGTAGTCCCATATCGTTCTTTTAAAACATTGTGCCTTTGAAATTTTGAAAGATAAGTCGCATGATACAGGACAATGGTCACTGCAGAAATTATCAGATACGTCGCAATGTTTAGTAAATTGAGGAAAATTGGTCAAAATTAAGTCAATTAAAGAATTGGTGCCGTTTTCTTGGTATCTGGTAGGTGTTGTCACTAATTGTTCGAAGTCGAGTAAATTTATTGCGTCATGTATTATCGAGTGAGTAGTCCGTAACATGTCAATATTAAAATCTCCCACTATTAAGCATTTAGAGACATCGTCATTGTTAGCCAAGAGAAATGAGTCAAAGATTTGATTGTCAGTTTTCTTATCGGAGTTTGGAGGTCTGTAGTAAGAGCCAAGTAAGAATTTTTTATTCAGTTCTAGCCAAAGTGATTCGATAGAGTTGTTCTCAAGATCAGTACGACGTTTGAACGATATGGTATTACGTACATAAACAACGACCCCTCTCCCGCTGCTGTTAGTTTTATCTTTGCGTACTGGTGTATAGTAACTTGGAATTAAAAGTGTGTCAGTTGGTATGTTTTCGTCAAGCCATGATTCAGTTATAGATATAATATCAAAGGAAGATAACTCTGCGGCAATTAAGTCTACTTTTTTTTTCTTAGGCTACGGACATTGATGTGGACAACGGACAAGAGACTAGAAGTTGAGGACTGAATAACGGAACGACATCTGTAAGAGACGGACGACTTAGCTAATGGACCCGGATTGGGTTCTACATTACCTGATAATAGAATTACCCTGATTTTAAAAAATATATATGGCTGATTAAAGATGGGTTTAAGAATAGGAGTGTTGATGTATAATTCTGTAAAACTAGGTGCATAGTTCGGGTAGGATAAGATTTTAAATGATCAAGAGTCCTTAATACTATTAAGTAGTGGTATATACAACTAAGTAGGGGAAACTCATAATTTGTCATGTTTCGAGTATGCGATCGAAATATATCGGGGCTCAGAGAGTTTGAACAATAATGAAGTTATAGTTGAAAATGTTCGGGCCACAGTTTTGTGTAAATTTTGCTATCACGTATTTCAAAATAGTATAAAAACATTGACTGTATATAGTCAATAACTGAGGGTACCATTGTAGTACATACATGTACACAAAAATTCGATTATACATTAATAATGTTCATACAGTAAATACATTATCTACAGAAATATAGGTATCCAGTTTTTCAATATAGCTCATCCAGTAAATATATTAGCTATAATAGTTCATGTCAAAAGTTTCAATATAGTCCATACAGTAAACCATTAGCTATAATAATATGGAATCAAGTGATCCACGGTTGCTCAAACAGTAAATAGGCTATGTACAGTAATATGGGTATCACTATTTCAATGTTGTTCATTATATATATAACATGGATATAGAATATTTCAATTTTGACTACACGGTGCATACGTTGTCTACGGTAGGATTGGTATCAGATATTTCAATATTGAACATACACTAAATACATAAAATACATGAATCACATATTGAACATACAGTAAATACATAAGTTACATGAATCGCAAATTACATACATGTTCTGTAGTAATACGAGTATTAATGAATATTGAATATTAAATATTTCTATTGTGAATTCACAGTAAATACATTGTTTATAACATATCGACATCAATATTGAATATACAGTTAGTACATAAAATACATGGAACACACATTACATACATTTTCTATAGTGATAAGGATATTAATTATTGTATGTTAAATATTTTTATATTGAATTCACAGTAAATACATTGTTTATAACATGTGGACATCAAATATTTCCATGTTGATACACAGTAAGTACATTAACTACAATAATAGGTATTATTTCAATGTTCGATATACAGTAAATACATCATCTGTGGTAATATAGCTATCAAGTGTTTCAAAGATATTGAAGAAGTACATAGTCATCTATTATAAAGTATTTATATATATATATTATCTGCAGAAATATTGATATTAAATATTGCAATGTTATACACATAGTGAATACATCAGGTATTCCAAGGTTGTTCAGACAGTAAATACATTATCCATAGTAATGCAGCGTTGGTGAATACATATTTACAGTAATATTGGTATTCAATGTTAGATATGAATAGTGATGGATATTATAAGTAAAATTTACCTATAATATCACATATTTCAAAGTTTGTGAAAGAATATAGACTGTTTACAGTAGTTGCATTATCTATAACATGGATATTGAATATTTCAATGTTGACTACACAGAGCATACATTAATAACAGTAATGTGGATATTAAATATTTCAATGTTGAACACACAGTGAATACATTTTCTTTAAAATATGGATATCAGATATGTCCATGCTGAATACACAGTAGTTACATTATCTACAATAACAGATATTTTAGTGTTGGATATAGTAAATACATTATCTACAATAATAAGGATATCAAATAATTCGATGTTGAATACACAGTAAATACATGTGCACTGTCTACAATAATAGGTATTCCAATGTTGAATATATAGTAAATACATTATCTATTGTAATATAGCTAAGTGGGTTTTTTTTTAAATTTATCTACAGTAATATGGATGTTAAATATTTAAGAGTTGTTTAAACAGTAATAAGAATACCAAGTAGCTCAGCATTGTTTAAGCACTAAATACATATTTACATTGTAAAATGGATATCAAATATTTCAATGTTGAATATACAGTAGATACATTATCTATAGTAATAACTATATTAATATAATTACACATTAAATAAATTGAATATAGTCACATCGTTGTTTGAGCTGATAGCACAATGTCTATAGTATTTGCGATTTAAATATTTCAATGTTGAACACACCTAATATGAATATCAAATATATGTTATAATACTATAATAATATGGATTTAGTAAAATGAATATAGTAATATACATGTAGATATCTAATATTTCAGTGTTATTTGACAGTAAGTACATTATCTGTATTAATATGGTAACAATATTTCAGTGTTATACATACAGTAGATAAATTGATTTTATTATCTGTAGTATTTTGATATCAAACATTTGAATGTTGAACACACAGTAAGTACATTTTCAATGTATATATTTCAATATAGGTCATACAATGATAGCATAAGTTGTGACAGGGCCATACAATAATAACATAAGTTGTAATAAGGCCATACACTAATAACATTAGTTGTAATAAAGCCATACAATAATAACATTAGTTATAATAATATGTGTATAGATATTTCAATGTTGTCAAACAGTGAATGCATGTTCTATAGCCATATGTACATCCAACATTTCAATGGTCTTCCAACTCTAAATAAATAGAGTATACTACTATAGTTATCAAATATTTCAATATACAGTTGATACCTTATCTATACTAATGTTGATATGAAATGTTTTTGATAATGTTTAAGCAGTAAATACATGATCCATAATATTATGGATAATGAATATTTCAATGTTGTTCAGCACAAATTACATTGGCCACAGTAAAGTAAATATCAGGAGTTTCACTGCTGCACACACTGTAAGTGCACTTTATAGTATGGATATCAAAAAGGGATATCAAGTTTTTCGACAGACACATTGCTATAGTAACGGTAGGTTTGCATATGGATGTCTAGTATTTAACTATGGACATTGTTTACTATAACTTATTAAT
The DNA here is from genome assembly GCA_948474765.1 of Patella depressa. Lineage (NCBI taxonomy): Eukaryota > Metazoa > Mollusca > Gastropoda > Patellidae > Patella > Patella depressa. Next base: position 51,778,127 of record OX419716.1, read on the forward strand.
GAGTGTCAATTTTGGTATTTCATAATAATTAACAATAAAGACAATGTTATTGAATAAGATAGGTATCCATGTGTACATTAGAATGATTAAGTAATACATGATAATCAATAGTTGTTTAGTAATCAAAGGTAGGTATGAATATCAATTATTTTATGATAGGCAACAATAAAGGCTCTGTTTATTTTAGTTTAGTAGGTAAATATACTTTTATTAGCAATTTAATAATGGTTAATAGTCATATCTATGGATTTGACATTTAATTTCACATCTGGCATGTCAAGCTGTTCAACAACGTTGCAATTAACCATGCCAGATAGAGACCAGTACGAGTTAGATATCAAATCTTTCAAAATTGCAGAAACTTTAATGACAAGGCTATCAGAGGAATAAAGGTAGGTATGGGTATGGTATATGATAATTCATTGATTCAAATAATACAGGCACTACGTACCTGTATGCTAAATAAATGTCGGAGTTTTCTTCGTTGCCTAAGCATAGGTAAACCCTATGGTAGATAAGGTAGGTAATAATTATTAATAGAATTACATAACAAATATTATAATGTGGTTTGAATCTTTCGGTCGGTATGTTATTCGGGAGCTGGCGTCATGGATTCACCGCAATACTTTATTATATCCTCCTCGCTGGGGGCGTACCCAGGGATATCTAAGGGAGTTAGAATTCTCTTGACCTTGCCAAGTTCGTCTTCGGAGACATGATTAAGTCTTACAAATACCTTACCATCTCTGGTCCAGCATTGACTATTTGATTTAGATTTAAAGGCCTTTCTTGTAAGACTATAGATATATGATCTATATTTTGTCAAATCTTCATTGATGTAGACATTTTCAGGCAGGTTCTTGTGTTGCTTCATGTCACTAAATATCTTTCTCTTACGTCTATAGCTGTTAAATCTGAGGATTATCTGTCTAGGTCCCCTCTCTGGTTTACCAACTCTATAGCAGTTCTCTATATCACTAGAAACAACATTAGGGTATACAATCTGCAACACATCCAGTGACTTCTTTTCAACATCTTCTTTATTTTGCTCTTCGATTCCATTTATTCTGATACAATTCTTTCTGCTATACTGTTCTAATTCATCTGTTCACATCTGTATTTTATTGTTCAGGCAGTTTGTAACTCTAGCTAGCTCTATCTTTAAACAATTCACTTCTTCCTTCAGTGGAGACACAATTTTTTGCAGGCTGTCATTTACTATCTCACTTATCATATTTCGTAACAAATTTTGAACAGGAGCCTGCCTGAAAGAGTCTGCAACTTTCAAGGCAATTGTACTTACAGTGTCTGCTAACAGAGTATTGTCAATGTCTTTGATTGCCTCAGGAAAGTGTAACAGGTCCTCAAAATTGTCGTCTTGTTCTGCAATACACTCTGAATGAAATAATTCTCTAACAGTGGGGGGTGATGGTTCTGAAGGGTAACTTGTTTTTGTTAGCATTGATTTTATGTCCTGTTGGACCACTCGCTGTTTCTTTAGTGTCTCATTTTTGTTTGCGGCCATTAGAATGTCTTGCTGCATCTCTATTGGTGATCTTGTAGGGGGTCTTTTCCTGGTAGATATTGGCGATTCCATCATAATTTAGTTTATTCAGATCACTAGATAAAATAAGTCAGATGAGAGATGTTGTTGTCTGTACCTGTTATAGTATAAGACAGTAAAAACAACATGGCGCCCTTAGCGATATGTAAACAAATACTTGTATTCGTCTTGAACTTGGAAAATAGTAATCCAGATTATAATTACGCGTCAAAGTACTTTATCAGTGTTCCAAAGATTATTTACCATCTATCTATACACCAGGAAGCCTTTAAAATACCGATACAAACACTATTTTCATTTATTTCTCTCTGAGCTCCAAAGTTTGCGACTGCTTACTCGAACATACCAGACCCAGATTCTCGACCAATCAAATTGCTCATCGCTCTGCTTATGAAACTATACACTTAGTAGTTGGAATTCGATATTGTTGAATAAGCTCTATACGATGACTAAATGTGCAGATTGTAGCCACCCACACTGCATGTTTCGCTTAACAATGAACGGGTGCCCTTTTCAATTTTCGATCCTTTCGTTCTTCTACTCCTGATATTTTGGACTGTTGATCGATGGTTTCATACAAAAGACTACCGATAAGACTCTTTGTAGAAGAAGTTAACAAAAAATATTATGTTGACTTTACGAGAAAGACCTTCAAATATGCACCAAATTGTAAAAAATACGACTTTTTGGATTTTCAATCTCTTTTTTCGGCTACCCCGGATATTTAAAAAAAATGATACAATGATTTCACACAACAGGCTAGCTATTAGACTCTCGATTGACAAGAGTTTCATCACCGTCCCTTCATTAATAGAAAAGGACCTTTAAAAATGCTCCAAATCGTAAAATACGACTTTTTGGATTTTCGATCTCTTTTTTTCTGCTATCCCTGATATTTAAAAAAAATGATACAATGATTTCACACAACAGGCTAGCTATTAGACTCCCGATTGACAAGAGTTTCATCGCCGTTCCTTCATTATAACTAAAGTTATCGTGACCTAAAGAATCACCAAATCAGCTTGCGTATCTCTGCTTACCCTAAGCAGAAAATGCTCATCTTTGAACACACTCGAGACAGTGACCTACTGAACGTCTACACCAAGTTTGAACATTCTAGCTTAATTAGAAGGGGAGTTATTGTGTTCCAATTTCTCGGCCCTTCAAATTGCTTCTATTTTTCACTTTCACTTCAAAATGGCGACCATCACGTGACCGAAATCAAAATTCTGATCCGATAGAATTTTAGGTATTCCTTCAAGGATTCCGAAAATATAACTCCCGAGTCTGTAAGTCAAATAGCAAAAAAGTCTTATTGATTTTTCACTTTTAAAGATGGTGGCACTTCCGGTTCGATCCACAAACTCCATATTTTGTGTACGAATCAGTAATTGCTTGTCTAGTATCGAAAATAATTAGGTCATTCTGACCTATATTTCTTTGATTTTTTTGAAAAATTTGATCCTTAATTTCACCAAGGGGAGATAATTTAAAAAATTTCTAAGGACATCTTTAAAGTTGCATCGGTAAGATCTACTTACATACTAAATTTCATGAAAATCGTACAACTATTAAAGAAGTTGTCAAGTTGGTCTCAACTTCCGGTTCGAAATCACAGCGACGAATTTTCGAAATTCGAAAATCTGAAACTGCAGTTGAAAATGATTTTTGTCAAAGTACTCACAGAAAAAAGAATTAGTAAAATAGGTTAAATAGTCACAGAGTTACAGTAATGCAGGTCAAATTCATTCGTTCGTAAAATTCGGTGATTTCGAATGCTTAAAACGTTTTGAAAATATATTTAATCAATACTCACCACCCATTTTTGGTGGGGTAGGTCAAAGTTTCAGAAATATCCTATGGTTAGATTCTGAGAAATCCGATTTGCAGGAAATACATGCTGACTTTACGAGAAAGACCTCTAAACATGCTCCAAATTGTAAAAATACGACTTTTTGGATTTTCAATCTCTTTTTTTCGGCTACCCCGGACATTTAAAAAAAAATGACACAATGATTTCACACAACAGGCTAGCTATTGATTGACAAGAGTTTCATCGCCCTCCCTTCATTATAACCAAAGTGATCGTGCCCTAAAGAATCAACAAATCACCGTGCTTATCTCCGCTTACCCTAAGCAGAAAATGCTCATCTTTGAACTCAATCATGACCATGACATTGACCTAGTGAACGTCTACACCAAGTTTGAACATTCTAGCTTAATAAGAAGGAGAGTTATTGTGTTCCAAATTGCTTTTATTTTTCATTTTCAATTCAAAATGGTGACCATCACGTGTCCGAAATCAAAATTCTGATCCGAAAGATTTTTAGACATTCCTTCACGGATTCCGAAAATATAACTCCCGAGTCTGTAAGTAAAATAGAAAAAAAGCCTTATTGATTTTTCACTTTTAAAGATGTGGCACTTCCGGTTCGATCCACAAACTCCATATATTGTGTACCAATCTCAGTAATTACTTGTCTAGTAACGAAAAAACAAAAATTAGGTCATTCTGACCTATATTTCTTAGATTTTTTTGAAAAATTTGATCCTTAATTTCGTCAAGGGGAGATAATTTAGAAAATTTCTAATTACATTTTCGAAGACACTTTGGTAGGATCTACTTATATACTAAATTTCATGAAAATCGTACAACTATTAAAGAAGTTGTCAAATTGGTATAAACTTCCGGTTCGAAATCACAGCAACGAATTTTCGAAATTCAAAAATGTGAAACTGCAGATGAAAATGATTGTTTTCAAGCTATTCAAAGAAAAAAGAATTAGTAAGATCGGTCAAAAAATAACAAAGTTACGACTATGCATTGTCAGTTTTTTCGTTCGTAAAATTCGGTGATTTCGGATTCGTAAAACGTTTTGAAAATATATTTAAACAACGTTCGCACCCCATTTTTTTTTGGGGGGGGGGGGGTAGGTCAAAATTTCAGAAACATCCTATGGATAGATTCTGAGAAATCCGATTTGCAGAAAACACACACACATACACAAAATAATAACTAGATCTGCTACTGTCCCATGCAGATATGAAAGCTTTCATAATCACTGTCACAATCTATCGAAATTAATGTGATTTTTCACTCGTAAACAACTTTGTCGGCACGAAAAACATCAAAAGCGAAATTCGAATTTTTGAAATATTCAAATACCAAAAATTCTACCCGTATCCCGTCTATCCTGAAATTGAAATGTATTAAATTTTAGACATAGGAGACGCATTGAACATACTATGCCCTATTGTGTTTCTGCTCTGAACGTTTTTTAGGTTTTCCTCCAAGGGTTCAGAAAACGTAACTCCCATGTCTGTAAGTGCAATATCGCAAAAGTTCTATTGTTTTTTCACGTTTCAAGATGGTGTCACTTCCGGTTCGATCGACAAACTCCATGTTTTGTGTACGAATCAGTAATTACTTGTCTAGTATCAAAATTTTTTTTAGGTCATTCTGACCTTTATTTCGACGATTTTTTGGAAAAATTTCATTCTTAATTTCACCAAGGGGAGATAATTTATAAAATTTTAAAAGTAATTTTTCAAGTCGCATCAGTAATGTCTAGTTACGTACTAAATTTCATGAAAATCGTACAGCTATTAAAGAAGTTGTCAAGTTGGTCTCAACTTCCGGTTCGAAATCACAGCGACGAATTTTCGAATATTACAAAACTTTTAAAAATAAGCTCCCCCTGACCAGCTTAATCGTTCGCAATAAACGTTTGCCCCTTAAAATCGGCAAATTGCTGACTTTAAAGTGAGAAACATTACAACCGGGCGAAATTTTCTGTTTTATCACTCTTACAGTACCATTGATTACCAACCGATTATTTTACGAAACTTTAAAAATAAAACAGAAAGAGAGAAATGCGGCTTAACGTCCATTCGACAAAAACGAGGTCATTTCGGGACTAACATATGTCTTTTAATTTTTATTGAAAAACTTCCCTTGCGCGTACGGGTCTTTAGCCGTGGGAGGTAACCGAAGGACACGAGGAAAACCCACGCGCAACCTGGAAATCGAAACGACGCCGGTTGACTCAATGACAGACGTTACGATACAGCGCGCACATGCTAACCATTCAGCCATTCAGCCTCCCTAAAATCGGAAAATTGCTGACTTATAGCAAGAAACATTTCAACCGGGCATTTCAATCGAAACAACGCCAGTTGACTCAATGACAGACGTTACGATACAGAGCATAGGTGCTAACCATTCAGCCACGTAACCTCCCTAAATTTGGCAAATTGCTGACCTACAGCGACAAACATTTCAACCGGGCGAAATTATCAACCGAATATTACAAAACTTTTAAAAATAAGCTTCCCCGGACCAGCATAATCGTTCGCAATAAACGTTTCCCCCTAAAATCGGCAAATTGCTGACTTTAAATTGAGAAACTTGACAACAGGGCGAAATTTCCTGTTTTATCACTTTTACAGTACCTCTGATTACCAACCGATTATAACAAAACTTTAAAAATAAAAGAGAAAGAGAGACATGTGGGTTAACGTCCATTCCACACAAACTAGGACATTTCGGGGCTCACATATATTTTTAAATTTTATTTTAAAACTTCCTTTGCACGTACGGGTCTTTAGGAGTGGGGGGAAACCGAAGGACACGGAGAAAACCCACGAGGTTGGACACCATACTCCATGTCACATGGAACCTGGAAATCGAAATGACGCCGGTTGACTCAATGACAGACGTTACGATACAGCGCGCACATACTAACCATTCAGCCATTCAGCCTCCCTTAAATCGGGAAATTGCTGACTTATAGCAAGAAACATTTCAACCGGGCATTTCAATCGAAACAACGCCAGTTGACTCAATGACAGACGTTACTATACAGAGCGCAGGTGCTAACCATTCAGCCGCGTAACCTCCCTAAATTTGGCAAATTGCGGCCCTACAGCGAGAGACATTTCAACCGGGCGAAATTTTCTATTTTAACAATTTAATTTGCACCGAATATTACAAAACTTTTAAAAATAAGCTCCCCCTGACCAGCTTAATCGTTCGCAATAAACGTTTGCCCATTAAAATCGGCAACTTGCTGACTTTAAAGTGAGAAACATTACAACCGGGCGAAATTTTCTGTTTGATCACTTTTACAGTACCAGTACCATGGATTACCAACCGATTATTACAAAACTTTAAAAATAAAACAGAAGGAGAGAAATGCGGCTTAACGTCCATTCGACACAAACTAAGTCATTTCGGGACTAATATATGTTTTTTAATTTTATTTATAAACTTCCCTTTAGCCGTGGGAGGTAACCGAAGGACACGGGGAAAACCCACGCGCAACCTGGAAATCGAAACGACGTACTGGTATTCAGGAGTGGGAGGAAACCGAAGGACACGGAGAAAACCCACGAGGTTGGACACCATACTCCATGTCACGTGCAACCTGGAAATCGAAACAACGCCGGTTGACTCAATGACAGACGTTACGACAAAGCGCGCGTATGCTAACCATTCAGTCATTCAGCCTCCCTAAAATCGGGAAATTGCTGACTTATAGCAAGCAACATTTCAACCGGGCGAAATTTTCTGTTTTAGCACTTTAATTTGCACGGTACTTTAATTACCAACCGATTATTACAAAACTTTTGAAAATAAGCTCCAACTGACCAGCTTAATCGTATGCAATAAACGTTTGGCGTGAATTGAAAGTTCTGCACCGAGAAAGTTCATCTCGATTTTCCGGCGTGGTTCCCTCTTGTCAGTGAGGCAGAACGGAGGGCCTGACAAGGACAGCTGTCTAGTCGTTCGGATGGGACGAAAAACCAAGGTCCCGTGTATACATTGAAGTGCACGTAAAATATCCCTAAGCAGTTGAATAAGCTCTATACGATGAATAATGTGCAAATTGGAGTCACCCACGCTGCATGTTTCGCTTAACAATGACAGGTTGCAGTTTTCAATTTTCGATCCTTTTATTCTTCTACTCCTGATATTTTGGACTGTTGATCGATTGTTTCATATAAAAGACTATCGATAAGACTCTTTGTAGAAGAAGTTCCCCAAAAATATTATGTTGATTGAAGAGAAAAGGACCTTTAAAAATGCTCAAAATCGTAAAAATACGACTTTTTGGATTTTCGATCTCTTTTTTCTGCTATCCCTGACATTTAAAATCAATGATACAATGATTTCACACAACGGGTTAGCTATTAGACTCTCGATTGGTAGGAGTTTCACCACCCCCTCTTCATTATAACCGAAGTTATCGTGCCCTAAAGAATCAACAAATCAGCATATTTATCTCTGCTTACCCTAAACAAAAAATGCTCATCTTTAAACTCAATCATGACATTGACCTAGTTTAATTAGAAGGAGAGTTATTGTGTTTCAAAGTCTCGGCCCTTCAAATTGCTACTACTTTTCATATTCACTTCAAAATGGAATCCATCAGTAGACCTAAATCAAAATTCTGCTCCCAGCGATTTTTGGGCCAACCTTCAAGGATTCAGAAAATACAACTCCCGTGTTTGTAAGTAAAATAGCAAAAAAGCCTTAGGGATTTTTCACGTTTCAAGATGGTGGCACTTCCGGTTCGATCGACAAACTTCATATTTTGTGTACAAATCAGTAATTACTTATCTAGTATTCAAAAAAAAAAAATCAGGTTATTCTGACCTATATTTCGATGATTTTTTTGAAAATTTTGATCCTTACTTTCGTCAAGGGGAGATAATTTAGAAAATTTCTAATTATATTTTTGAAATCACATCGCTAGGATCTACTTATATGCTAAATTTCATGAAGATCGTACAACTATTAAAGAAGTTGTCAAATTGGTTTAAACTTCCGGTTCGAAATCACAGCAACGAATTTTCGAAATTCAAAAATGTGAAACTGCAGATGAAAATGATTTTTTTCAAGGTATTCAAAGAAAAAAGAATTAGTAAGATCGGTCAAAAAATAACAAAGTTACGACTATGCATTGTCAGTTTTTTCGTTCGTAAAATTCGGTGATTTCGGATTCGTAAAACGTTTTGAAAATATATTTAAACAACGTTCGCACCCCATTTTTTTTTGGGGGGGGGGGGGTAGGTCAAAATTTCAGAAAGATCCTATGGATAGATTCTGAGAAATCCGATTTGCAGAAAACACACACAAAAAAAAAATAATAATAATAACTTTAACAGAAACAATAAGCTTTCATATGTAATATGAAAGATTAACTAGATCTGCTACTGTCCCATGCAGATATGAAAGCTTTCATATTCATCGTCACGTGTCATCGATTGTATCAAGTATCCTAAATAAAACGATAAGAAGAAAAAATTATCAAAATTGGTCAAAAACTCGCAAAATTACAAGTCTACATATAGTATGAAACATTGCACCCAGGCATAACAATAATCTGAAAACTAAAGGGAAATAACCGAAACTTGTATTACTGTAATGAGACGTATGAGAAAATGAAATGAAAATGGCGGGAAAAAAATTAAAGATAGGTTGCCAGGCAACGAAACATACGCCCACAGCAGCTAAATCGTCCGGGCAGTCAAGAATGGTTGTCGTATATTTTTACTTTTTTTTGGTAATACACTAAAATCTGATTAAGAGTAACAACTCATTATATAATCATCTGAATATCATTAGAATTTGTTTGCTTTTTATAAAAGTTTTGCCCCACGCTAACAATTAGTATAAGGAACATTTAATATCATGGATTTGGCAGTTCAGTTATCAAAATTCATTGAAAATCAAAATACTTGTTCGTTTCAACACCTTTAACTCTGTGTATCAATCTGAAGTCAATCAGATGATAAGTTTGGACTCTATAGCATCACAATGTTTTTTGAAGTGATCAAGGGAGACAACTCTGGAAGTAGTTATTCGAAAACGCTCAAAATCAGTAGGCTTCTTCGTCTCATGACCTTAAACAGTGTGTGTGTATTTAAAGTCAATCGGGTATTAACTTTGGCCTCTACAGCGTCCACAGGATTTTTTGATGTGATCAAGGGCCATAACTCTGGCAGTAATTATCAGAAATCACTGAAAATCAATAGGCTCTTTCGTGCCATGACCTTAAACAATGTGTATAAATTTAAAGTCAATCGGATATTAACTTTGGCCTCTAGAGCACCCACAAGATTTTTTGAAGTAATCAAGGGCCACAACTCTAGCACTAATTACTAGAAATCGCTGAAAATCAATAGGCTTCTTCGTCTCATGACCTTAAACACTGTGTATAAATTTAAAGTCAATCGGATATTAACTTTGGCCTCTACAGCGTCCACAAGATTTTTTTGAAGTGATCAAGGGCCATAACTCTGGCACTAATTATCGGAAATCGCTGAAAATCTCATGACCTTAAACACTGTGTATAAATTTAAAGTCAATCGGATATTAACTTTGGCCTTTAGAGCGTCCACAAGATTGTTTGATGTGATCAAGTTTTCACATTGTCCTTATGAGTGAGAAAATGCTTATTGATATTTGTTGAAAGCTTTTTACATATGAAACAGCAATGATAGTTGTTATATATACGGTCAGTTGCCTTTACTCGTCCAGTTTGAGAGAACTTTGATTTTAGTTTTTTCCTGATGTAAATGCCAGGTTTTGTTTCATCTCTGTCAATAAGTGCCTCATTTAATTCAGTATGAGCACATACACATCCACCACTCTGAGAACTTGTAGGTATAGAACAGGGTTTGTATATTACTGATACACCTTCCTCTTCCAATTCGTCTGTCTGCGCAACACTCAGAGAATTTGTGGGTATAGAATAGGGTTTGAATATTACTGATTCCTCTTCCTCTGTCTGCGCAACACTCATAGACCTTGCAGGTACAGAATAAGGTTTGAATATTACTGATTCATCATCATCTTCCGATTCTGATTCTTCTGTCTCCGCAACATAGTCACTATCTAAATATATAACAGAAATTACCAAGATTTAATTTTGTTTAAGAATAAAATATGGCAACATTTGAATATAATTTGGAACATAGAAATTGACACCAGTGGGTTGCAACACTTATAATACTGCAATATGAACAATGGTTTCCGTTTTACTCTAATTTCAAATCATTTATGTTCCGCGAAATAAGCCAGTATTCTTAATCGAATGCAAATTTCTAGTGTCTGGTACAATGTTTCTAGCCTAGTCCCACGAGACTCTTGCTAGAACTGGGGCTGAAATGCATTAAGGTACACGATTCATGTACCAATGCTAAAATGTTTATTTTGTCCTAAGGGATTTAAATTTATAAAAAAAACGATTGCGCATTGGCATATGACAAGCATGGAGTACAGTGTAATTAATTATTTACACAAAAAATAGCACACAAAAATTGTTTTAAAATAGATGTACTTTTGCTTACCTTCATCATCGTATTCTGAACAGCATGAAACATCATCATCATTATTCTCTTTTGCATCTTCTGTAATTATAAACAAGACACTTTAAGCTAATTGTCAAGTTTTTAGTAAGGCCTCCAAAATCTTTGTCCACTCACTACAGTAGAACAAGATTCTTTGAAACAATCAAACTATAAATAGCCCAAAAGTGACAGACTATATAATACCACATAATCCATGGCAGGTATATATACCACATAATCTTTGTCTACTCCAGAACAACGATTCTTTTAAAAATTCTAACTACAAATTGTTTTAAAATAGATGTAGTTTCGCTTACCTTTTTCTGAACAGTATGAAACATCATCATTATACTTTTCAACTGTTTTTTCTTTCAGAGGGACTTTTGTAATTGTGTCGTTTGGACTTCCATGTCTTTTTCTCTTATTCTTCTTACCATTCTCTAATGTATCTTCTGTAATTATGAACAGAACACTTTAAGTTAGTTGTCAAATTTTCAGTAAGGTCTCAAAAATCTTTGTCTACTGTAGAACAAACTTCTTGAAACACTTGAACTATAAATACCCCAAAAGTGACAGACCGTATGGTACCACATAATCCACGGCAGGTACATATACCACATAATCTTTGTCAACCGTAGAACAAAGATTCTTTGAAACAATGAAACTATAAATACCTCATAAGTCACAGACAGTATGGTACCACATATTCCATGGCAAGTATATATACCACAATCTTTGTCTACTCCAGAACAGCGATTCTTTTAAAAATTCTAACTACAAATTGTTTTAAAATAGACGTAGTTTCGCTTACCTTTTTCTGAACAGTGTGAAACATCATCATTATACTTTTCAACTGTAGTTTCTTTCAGAGGGACTCGTTTGGACTTCCATGTCTTTTTCTCTTATTCTCCTTACCATTCTCTAATGTATCTTCTGTAATTATGAACAGAACACTTTAAGTTAGCTGTCAAATTTTCAGTAAGGCCTCAAAAATCTTTGTCTACTGTAGAACAAACCTTTTGAAACACTTGAACTATAAATACCCCAAAAGTGACAGACTGTATGGTACCACATAATCCATGGCAGGTATATATACCACATAATCTTTGTCTACTCCAGAACAACGATTCTTTTAAAAATTCTAACTACAAATTGACTTAAAATAGATGTAGTTTCGCTTACCTTTTTCTGAACAGTATGAAACATCATCATTATACTTTTCAACTGTAGTTTCTTTCAGAGTGACTTTTGTAATTGTGTCGTTTGGACTTCCATGTCTTTTTCTCTTATTCTTCTTACCATTCTCTAATGTATCTTCTGTAATTATGAACAGAACACTTTAAGTTAGTTGTCAAATTTTCAGTAAGGCCTCAAAAATCTTTGTCTACTGTAGAACAAACTTCTTGAAACACTTGAACTATAAATACCCCAAAAGTGACAGACCGTATGGTACCACATAATCCACGGCAGGTACATATACCACATAATCTTTGTCAACCGTAGAACAAAGATTCCTTGAAACAATAAAACTATAAATACCTCATAAGTCACAGACAGTATGGTACCACATAATCCATGGCAGGTGTATATATACCACAATCTTTGTCTACTCCAGAACAGCGATTCTTTGAAAAATTCTAACTACAAATTGTTTTAAAATAGACGTAGTTTCGCTTACCTTTTTCTGAACAGTATGAAACATCATCATTATGCTTTTCAACTATAGTTTCTTTCAGAGGGACTTTTGTAATTGTGTCGCTTGGACTTTCATCTCTTTTACTCTTATTCTTCTTACCATTCCCTAATGTATCTTCTGTAATTATGAACAGAACACTTTAAGTTAGTTGTCAAATTTTCAGTAAGGTCTCAAAAATCTTTGTCTACTGTAGAACAAACTTCTTGAAACACTTGAACTATAAATACCCAAAAAGTGACAGACCGTATGGTACCACATAATCCACGGCAGGTACATATACCACATAATCTTTGTCAACCGTAGAACAAAGATTCTTTGAAACAATGAAACTATAAATACCTCATAAGTCACAGACAGTATGGTACCACATAATCCATGGCAGGTATATATACCACAATCTTTGTCTACTCCAGAACAGCGATTCTTGGAAAAATTCTAACTAAAAATTGTTTTAAAATAGACGTAGTTTCGCTTACCTTTTTCTGAACAGTGTGAATAATCATCATTATGCTTTTCAACTATAGTTTCTTTCAAAAGGACTTTTGTAATTGTATCGCTTGGACTTTCATCTCTTTTACTCTTATTCTTCTTACCATTCTCTAATGTATCTTCTGTAATTATGAACAGAACACTTTTAGTTAGCTGTCAAATTTTCAGTAAGGCCTCAAAAATCTTTGTCTACTGTAGAACAAACCTTTTGAAACACTTGAACTATAAATACCCCAAAAGTGACAGACAGTATGGTACCACATAATCCATGGCAGGTATATATACCACAATCATTGTCTACTCCAGAACAGCGATTCTTTGAAAAATTCTAACTACAAATTGTTTTAAAATAGACTTAGTTTCGCTTACCTTTTTCTGAACAGTACGAAACATCATCATTATGCTTTTCAACTGTAGTTTCTTTCAGAGGGACTTTTGTAATTGTGTCGTTTGGACTTCCATGTCTTTTTCTCTTATTCTTCTTACCATTCTTTAATGTATCTTCTGTACTTATGAACAGAACACTTTAAGTTAGTTGTCAAATTTTCAGTAAGGCCTCAAAAATCTTTGTCTACTGTAGAACAAACTTCTTGAAACACTTGAACTATAAATACCCCAAAAGTGACAGACTGTATGGTACCACATAATCCACGACAGGTATATATACCACATAATCTTTGTCAACCGTAGAACAAAGATTCTTTGAAACAATGAAACTATAAATACCTCATAAGTCACAGACAGTATGGTACCACATATTCCATGGCAAGTATATATACCACATAATCTTTGTCTACTCCAGAACAGCGATACTTTGAAAAATTCTCACTACAAATTGTTTTAAAATAGATGTAGTTTCGCTTACCTTTTTCTGAACAGTATGAAACATCATCATTATACTTTTCAACTGTAGTTTCTTTCAGAGGGACTTTTCTAATTGTGTCTTTTGGACTTCCATGTCTTTTTCTCTTATTTTTCTTACCATTCTCTAATGTATCTTCTGTAATTATGAACAGAACACTTTAAGTTAGATGTCAAATTTTCAGTAAGGCCTCAAAAATCTGTGTCTACTGTAGAACAAACTTCTTGAAACACTTGAACTATAAATACCCCAAAAGTGACAGACTGTATGGTACCACATAATCCATGGCAGGTATATATACAACATATTCTTTGTCAACTGTTGAACAACGATTCTTTGAAACAACAGGGCTGGAATTAAGGACTGGGCATTGGAAGCAATATCACAGGAGAAATCAAATTAAATCATACAAAATTACATGTAATTTACCTTTTTTGACCCATTCGAGATCATCTAACCACGACCCCCAAGTGGAAGGTTTCCTCTTGAATTTCTCTACAAAATAATAATATGTATGAATTAGAAATAATATAATGTGGTCGACAACTATACAAAATAAAATGAAATGGCCTAATGAAGACAGCCATACAGTGTGCTATGAGGGAAATTTTGCCCATAAAGTGGCACTACAGGCTACTTCTATATCTAATTTTAACTGCCAAGGGATTGTACACACTATACAGTGTCCTTTGCCAGGCCTTCGTTCCTGCACTACTGACAAATAGGAACCACTCTGGAAAATCCTGATGAACTTTCTCAGCCAACGCAGTGATCGAACCTGGGACTTCCCAGTTAGCGAGTCAACGTCTTGCTCACTGAACCACCATGGCTCTCGACAACTATACAAAATCCATGTAAATAAAGCTATCTTAATTCTTTTTAAATTGAATTATTTTTTCTCCCCTTTATAACAATTTTGATATATTCTCTCATTAGAGTAAATATTGCAAAAGTACCCCTACTCTTAAGACTCTACCAATAATAATTTTCATAGGCATATTTTAGTATGGAAGCTCCTTATCAATGTATACTGAAATGTTAAACATTATTATTAAGAACTTAGATCAAACAAGAAGCAATTTGAGTAAAAAAAACTACATGCAAACATTAGGATGTATACCTTTAAATAAAACATGGTATACTATTTCTTGTATTCATTGCAATCACGGTAGTATGATGTTAGTACATAGAAGCAAATCATAAACAAAACAAAATAAACAAGATACCCACTTGCTTTGAGACATAACAAAAATAAATGGAGGACATTGAGAGGAAATGTAAACGAAAAACATATTGCTATCGCACACCTACGGGCCTTCAGCAAATGTATAATGAAATTTGATATACCGGTACGTAAAACGGATCTTATTTGCCCTTTGCCTTTGACTATAAGTTGAATTTCAAACTAGAATGGATAATTCGGTCTAATTTAGAACATATCTTCAATGGAAAATAGCATAAGGCTGAGCAAGCAAATAAATTCCGTTTAACAGTGCATAATACGTGCAATAAACCAATTTTAACAAATTTTGACAAAACTGAACATTCAAACTTCAAAAAATTATCAATTACTTTGTGCCAGTTTTTTGTAAGAGTCAATATTGTTAAGGTCGATTTGTTCACCAATATTTTTAGAAGATACTGATAATCTGTAATTAAACAAGGCATTACCATGTATACAAATCGCACTGTAAAGAACCAGAACAGGGTGTATTACTTTTAATGATGACGTTAGGGGTAAGAGTGAAACGATTATCGCGATACATATCGAAATATACTTTCACTTAGTACCTATAAACACAGAATCTTTAAGTTCCTGTGTATCACGATACATATTCATATCAAGATCTCTGTGTGGCACCTTGTATCATATCACCAACTAAGAAACATGTTTGATGTTAACTGTTTTTGAGTAAAATATATAAGAGACAAACACAGGTTCATCATATAGTCAACCATATGTTAAATTGGACAAATTCATTTCCCTATTATTAAATTTGATGCCAATGCAACCCATATGAGAAACTTCTTTTTTCTGTTTACAATACTTTGTTATCTTTAAAGCATGGTTTGCACCTAAATTAAAACACTAAATTTACTTACACAGCATTATCAGAATTACAAAAGACTTCATTTGTTCCATCTCTCCTAACAGGCCATGGACAGCCACCGATGTATATCCAAATGAAAATACCCATTACCAGTATGAACCAGTTTCTGTGAAATATATTGTGATGATGTTATTATACAACAACTTGTTTAATTAGTGATCTCACATGCAATTTTCATTTGTGAAATATGTAATCATCATTAACCAACTTATTAAGATTTATTGATGTGTGAAACTAGATAAACATTGTTTGGTATCACATTGAACTTACAGGGATCGACTTTCAGTGAAAATACTCGCTAAATGTGAGTGGAAATTGCATTTATCGAGTTCAAAGTGAAAAGTACTTGCAAAATGTAGCAAGTGTCAAACAAAGTGGATTTGCTTTTTTGAAAGTTTGATCCCTGAACCTTGCCAGTTCCTAAATAATCCTCAATAAAATTGATAAAAATTCGAATTTCTCAGAAAAGAAATATCAAAGTAACAAAATTCACTGTACTTACAGCAGATATTTAAAACACTTGATGGAAAATAGCATACTCTTCGCAAAATAATTTGGAAAGTAAAAATGAACTGTAAATTGAAAAAACAAACAAATAACCGTTGTCAAATCACTTAACGTAATACTTTGAGGTGTTATTAAATTGTTTCAACATTAAATAGTTTGGAAATGTTAATATAAAAATAGACTTTTTGGAAAAGCTACTCATTGACATTGTGAAGATGTTGCGTAACTAATATCTATGTTATCTGAAATGAAAAAAGGTAAATTTTCTGTTGTAGCAACAGGGAGAAGGAAATTACAGCCAGTCCGTCTGTTTGTGACTGAGTAGGGGGTTCAGGTCAAAGTTTCAAATGACAGAAAAAATTTTGTTTAAAATATTTTGTGAAAATATACATAAAATGCTACCCAAGGGAAATTCTTTATTTCATCGAAATATTCCAATTAGATCCGAAGTTATGGAATTTTAAAATCCAAAATAGACGTCAAAAATGCAATCAAAACGCTCTATACAAGTCAATGTGTGGAATGGCACCAAAATAAGTGCTTTTCAGTCATATCTGAGTGATGTCATTATGGGTATTTTCCCTTCAGAATCACTAGTACTAATTTTAAAACTGAAATCCGCACGTTATTGTCTGCTAAGATTTATAAAAATTGTAATAATATGAATGATATATGTCAAATATTTATAATCTTGATGATACCAGGAAAAACGTAGGTTATATTAAGTCGAAATTTAGCAAATGTCAGTCATCAAAACAGATAAATCTGGTTTTCTTCGGTTCTAATTATCGGATCATGTGATATCAGAGGACGTAATAAAAAGAAAAATGCTATCTATCATTTGATTGGTTCTATATCAGAATCCACCGGAAACTAAGGTGCGGAAATCAAATGAAGTGGGCTGTATCAATGGAAAATTCTAGGTTGCGTGACGTCAGAGCGGGATTTTCCCGCTGCCGCCTCATGTAAACAAACGGTAATTTCGCTTACATTTTGATCATTTTTTAGCCTGAATCTTTGCAGATATCGAGATTTACATTAAACTATTACAATACAATTGCTAGTAATACATTTACATAAAATAGTAATCCAGAATTGTAGATTGAAGTGGGCTATATTTCAACTGCTGGCTGTCCAATTTCACACTAAGTCACGTGACCTGAAACCCCTAAGTGTGAGGTTATAAAAGATTAGAAATCTAATTTGGGCTGACTGAAATTTTGACGAGTTTCCTACCTACACTGAACAACAGAAACATTATTTTCAAACCTTTTTTTTAAATTTCTAATACTCAACTCGTCCAAATTCAATGACCAGACCAGCTTTTTTTTAAATTAAATCAAATTGATTTTCACAATCGAGTCAATTGGCTCACAACAAGCAATAAAAGATGCATGTTTCATTGTTTCAATTTCTTTGAGTACAAAGAACATTTAAAATTTCTAATTGTTTTCATTAAAATTAAACAGTTAAAATCCACATCATATATTCATCATAATCTGGTCGAATTTTAAGTACGTAGGAGCTGTACACCTAAGGCTAAGTAGATAAAAAAAATTTATCTGTCAACTCATCAGTATATCTAAAAGTTCTCGTATCTATACACTAAGTAGAACTTCTACTTAGCCTACTGGGCCTACGTACTTAAAATCGTCTGTTGAAAAATCCAAAGTCCTAGCAAAATTTAATAAATAATTATTGCAGAGATTTTCATCATATATTACGATATATTTATGAAAATTACACGGTATAAATAGCATTATCGCTACCACAAAAGTAATATAGATTACTAATAGCCTACCACTAGTGTTTACTTTTTAGTAATGTCTACGTCAACGGTCAAGTCGGAGTTTTTTCAATTTTCAGTTGTTTTTGAACGATATCACATGTCGTCGTTTCTTCAAGATATCCCTCAAAACTACTTAGATTGAAACAAAATAATATAGAGAGTCGAATAAAAGAACAAACATTTAGCTCATAGGCATTAAAAGCTAGAATAGATGTGTATAAATTAATAAGTTTTTGTGTTACCAACCTTTGCCGTTTCCCGGCCGCCATTTTTCTCCGGAAGTGTTGTTTTCCCGCGCTGCTCTAACCTTAGTCAATATCATCCAGTAAAATATTCCGTACGTTGAAGACAAGGGTTGGGTAATCGAGACTACGCTCAGGTTGGTGTAAGAGATACAGAGTTATTTCCCCTGAAGTTTTCCAGTCCGTCAAAGCAAGACGAAGCCGTAAAGTTTTCGTCTTTGCCTTATGTGGTACTTTTTGTGCCGAGGATTTTTAGACCACCCTGGGACGTCCTGGACAAAAACTAAACTGTGATTTACCGCTTAAGCCCAAAATACCACTTAAGGAATAATTGAACTTATATGTTACCACTTAAGGTATCAAATGTAAACACGGACGGACGGACGGACGGACGGACGGACAGGGGCGACGACAATATACGACCATATTTCAATGTGGGCGTATAAAAATGGCAGGTTGGACAGGCGACCTTACTCCTTGTCACGTACAACCGGGTATTCGAAAACACGCTAGTTAACTCAATGACTGGCGCGCGTGCTAAGCATTCAGCCACCCGCCCCCCTTTGAAATCAGACACGTGCAATATGTCATATAGGAAGAATAACAAGCCGCTCACAACAAAATGGTAAATTAATGAGTTTAGGGCAAAATGGCGTCTACAGCACACGATGTTCCCAGGCGGCCACCCATCCAAGTACTAACCGGGCCCGACGTTGCTTAACTTCAGTGATCGGACGAGAACTGGTGTTTTCAACGTGGTATGGCCGTAGACGAGAGAAGGTGGACAGAACCCGTAGTTATACTTACTTGAATTGACCCGCTTATTGGTTTTTTTTTTTTTGGGGGGGGGGAGGCGGGTTGTCGGTTTTAAAAAGGCGTCTACAGCACCCGGTGTTCCCAGGCGGTCACCCATCCAAGTACTGACTGGTGTTTTCAACGTGGTTTGGCCGTAGACGAGAGAAGGTGGACAGAAACCGTAGTTATACCGTAGCTTACATTTTGATCATTTTTTAGCCTGAATCTTTGCAGATATCGAGATTTACATTAAACTATTACAATACAA
This sequence comes from Patella depressa, assembly GCA_948474765.1. Taxonomy (NCBI): domain Eukaryota; kingdom Metazoa; phylum Mollusca; class Gastropoda; family Patellidae; genus Patella; species Patella depressa. Next base: position 51,797,807 of record OX419716.1, read on the forward strand.
TTGCTAGTAATACATTTACATAAAATAGTAATCCAGAATTGTAGATTGAAGTGGGCTATATTTCAACTGCTGGCTGTCCAATTTCACACTAAGTCACGTGACCTGAAACCCCTAAGTGTGAGGTTATAAAAGATTAGAAATCTAATTTGGGCTGACTGAAATTTTGACGAGTTTCCTACGTACACTGAACAACAGAAACATTATTTTCAAACCTTTTTTTTAAAATTTCTAATACTCAACTCGTCCAAATTCAATGACCAGACCAGCTTTTTTTTAAATTAAATCAAATTGATTTTCACAATCGAGTCAATTGGCTCACAACAAGCAATAAAAGATGCATGTTTCATTGTTTCAATTTCTTTGAGTACAAAGAACATTTAAAATTTCTAATTGTTTTCATTAAAATTAAACAGTTAAAATCCACATCATATATTCATCATAATCTGGTCGAATTTTAAGTACGTAGGAGCTGTACACCTAAGGCTAAGTAGATAAAAAAAATTCATCTGTCAACTCATCAGTATATCTAAAAGTTCTCGTATCTATACACTAAGTAGAACTTCTACTTAGCCTACTGGGCCTACGTACTTAAAATCGTCTGTTGAAAAATCCAAAGTCCTAGCAAAATTTAATAAATAATTATTGCAGAGATTTTCATCATATATTACGATATATTTATGAAAATTACACGGTATAAATAGCATTATCGCTACCACAAAAGTAATATAGATTACTAATAGCCTACCACTAGTGTTTACTTTTTAGTAATGTCTACGTCAACGGTCAAGTCGGAGTTTTTTCAATTTTCAGTTGTTTTTGAACGATATCACATGTCGTCGTTTCTTCAAGATATCCCTCAAAACTACTTAGATTGAAACAAAATAATATAGAGAGTCGAATAAAAGAACAAACATTTAGCTCATAGGCATTAAAAGCTAGAATAGATGTGTATAAATTAATAAGGTTTTGTGTTACCAACCTTTGCCGTTTCCCGGCCGCCATTTTTCTCCGGAAGTGGTATGGCCGTAGACGAGAGAAGGTGGACAATAATGTTTCTGTTGTTCAGTGTACGTAGGAAACTCGTCAAAATTTCAGTCAGCCCAAATTAGATTTCTAATCTTTTATAACCTCACACTTAGGGGTTTCAGGTCACGTGACTTAGTGTGAAATTGGACAGCCAGCAGTTGAAATATAGCCCACTTCAATCTACAATTCTGGATTACTATTTTATGTAAATGTATTACTAGCAATTGTATTGTAATAGTTTAATGTAAATCTCGATATCTGCAAAGATTCAGGCTAAAAAATGATCAAAATGTAAGCTACGGTATAACTACGGTTTCTGTCCACCTTCTCTCGTCTACGGCCAAACCACGTTGAAAACACCAGTCAGTACTTGGATGGGTGACCGCCTGGGAACACCGGGTGCTGTAGACGCCTTTTTAAAACCGACAACCCGCCTCCCCCCCCCCCCAAAAAAAAAACAAACCAATAAGCGGGTCAATTCAAGTAAGTATAACTACGGGTTCTGTCCACCTTCTCTCGTCTACGGCCATACCACGTCCGGAGAACACCGGGTGCTGTAGACGCCTTTTTAAAACCGACAACCCGCCCCCCCCCCAAAAAAAAACAAACCAATAAGCGGGTCAATTCAAGTAAGTATAACCCGCTTATTGGTTTGTTTTTTTTTGGGGGGGGGGGAGGCGGGTTGTCGGTTTTAAAAAGGCGTCTACAGCACCCGGTGTTCCCAGGCGGTCACCCATCCAAGTACTGACTGGTGTTTTCAACGTGGTTTGGCCGTAGACGAGAGAAGGTGGACAGAAACCGTAGTTATACTTACTTGAATTGACCCGCTTATTGATTTTTTTTTTGGTGGGGGGGGGGTGTCGGTTTTAAAAAGGCGTCTACAGCACCCGGTGTTCCCAGGCGGTCACCCATCCAAGTACTGACCGGGCCCGACGTTGCTTAACTTCAGTGATCGGACGAGAACTGGTGTTTTCAACGTGGTGTGGCCGTAGACGAGAGAAGGTGGACAGAACCCATACTTGTGCTTACTCAAATTCTTTTTGTGTCTTTTTCCCTGGGGAGACGGGTCGAGAGCTGGAGTGGTGCAAAAGAGTGCGCGCCGTGGTCTGATTGGCGGAAAATTGATTTTTTCAAGAAGAATCAGGGCAAAAAGGCGTCTACGGCACCCGGTGTTCGCAGGCGGTCACCCATCCAAGTACTAACCGGGCCCGACGTTGCTTAACTTCAGTGATCGGACGAGAACTGGTGTTTTCTACGTAGACGAGAGAAGGTGGACAGAACACGGAGTTATACTTACCTGAATTGACCCGCTTATTGATTTTTTGTTTTGTTTTTTGTTTTAGAGTATTTAATTGTTTTAAAGAGACACGTTAAGGGTTGTTCATAGTTAAATGAAAGTTTAATTTTAAAAAAGACAAATAAAATTAGGATTTAATAATGCCAGACTAATATTAAAATAAAGCTTTAAATTAAGAATAACTAATTATTGGTCTAATGCAATGAAATGCTTTGATTTGACGGATGGAATGTACGATGGATGTCCACACTATGTGGCTAAGGCGTTGGCCTGCTAGCTAGGAGGTGGGGTGTTCGATCCCTGCATTGGACGAGAAAGTTCATCTCGATTTTCTGGCGTGCCCCCCCCCCCGCCGTGTATACATTGGAGTGCACGTAAACGATCGCTTTGCAGTTGGAATTCGATACTGTTGAATACGCACTATACGATGACTAAATGTGCAGATTGTAGCCACCCACACTGCATGTTTTGCTTAACAATGAAAGGGTGCCGTTTTCAATTTTCGATCCTTTTATTCTTCTACTCCTGATATTTTGGACTGTTGGTCGATGGTTTCACATAAAAGATTACCGATAAGACTCTTTGTAGAAGAATTTCCCCCAAAATATTATGTTGACTTTAAGAAGGACCTTTAAAAATGCTCCAAATCGTAAAAATACGACTTTTTGGATTTTCGATCCCTTTTTTCACCACCCTCCCTTCATTACAACCGAAGTTATTGTGTCCTAAAGAATCAACAAATCAGCATGCTTATCTCTGCTTACCCTAGGCAGAAAATGCTCATCTTTGTACTCAATTAGAAGGAGAGTTATTGTGTTTCAAAGTCTCGGCCCTTCAAATTGCTACTACTTTTCATATTCACTTCAAAATGGAAACCATCAGTTGACCTAAATCAAAATTCTGCTCCCAGCGATTTTTGGGCCATCTTTCAAGGATTTAGAAAATATAACTCCCGTGTCTGTAAGTAAAATAGCAAAAAAGCCTTAGCGATTTTTCATGTTTCAAGATGGTGGCACTTACGGTTCGATCGACAAACTCCATATTTTGTGTAGGAATCAGTAATTACTTGTCGAGTATCTAAAAATTTGTTTAGATCATTCTGACCTATATTTCGACGATTTTTTTTAAAACTTTGATCCTTAATTTCACCAAGGGAAGATAATTTAGAAAATTTCTAATTATATTTTTGAAGTCACATGGGTAAAATGGTACAACTATTAAAGAAGTTGTCAAATTGGTCTAAACTTCGGGTTCGAAATCACAGCGACGAATTTTCGAAATTCGAAAATGTGAAACTGCAGATGAAATTGATTTTTTTTCAAGGTATTCAAAGAAAAAAGAATTAGTAAAATCGGTCAAAAAATAGCAAAGTTACGACTATGCATTGTCAGTTTTTTCGTTCGTAAAATTCGGTGATTTCGAATTCGCAAAACGTTTTCAAAATATATTTAATCAACAGCCACCAACCATTTTTTTTTTTGAGGGGGGGGGGGGGTTAGGTCAAAGTTTCAGAAACATCCTATGGTTAGATTCTGTGAAATCCGATTTGCAGGAAAAACACACCAAAAAAAATAACTAGATCTGCTACTGTCCCATGCAGATATGAAAGCTTTCATATTCATCGTCACGTGTCATTGATTGTATCAAGTAACCTAAATAAAAGGATAAGAAGAAAAAATTATCAAAATTGGTCAAAAACTAAAAACTAAAGGGAAATAACTGAAACTTGTATTACTGTAATGAGACGGATGAGAAAATGAAATGAAAATGGCGGGGAAAAAATTAAAAATGGTAGGTTGGATAGGCGACCTTACTCCTTGTCACGTACAACCGGGCATTCGAAAACACGCTAGTTAACTCAATGACAGGCTTTATGATACTGCGCGCGCGTGCTAACCATTCAGCCACCCAACCCCCCTTTGAAATCAGACACGTGCAATATGTCATATAGGAAGAATAACAAGTCGCTCACAACAAAATGGTAAATTAATGAGTTTAGGTCAAAAGGTTGAGCTACTGTTTTAGAGTATTTAATTGTTTTAAAGAGACACGTTAAGGGTTGTTCATAGTTAAATGAAAGTTTAATTTTAAATAAGACCAATAAAATTAGGATTTAATAATGCCAAACTAATATCAAAATAAAGTTTTAAATTAAGAATATTTAATTATTGGTCTAATGCAATGAAATGCTTTGATTTGACGGATGAAATGTACGATGGGTGTCCACACTATGTAGCTAAGGCGTTGGCCTGCTAGCCAGGAGGTCGGGTGTTCGATCCCTGCATTGGCCGAGAAAGTTCATCTCGATTTTCTGACGTGCCCCCCACCCGCCGTGTACACATTGGAGTGCACGTAAAAGATCCTTTAGCAGTTGGAATTCGATACTGTTGAATAAGCTCTATACGATGAATAAATGTGCAGATTGTAACCACCCACACTGCATGTTTTGCATAACAATGAAAGGGTGCCGTTTTCAATTTTCGATCCTTTTATTCTTCTACTCCTGATATTTTGGACTGTTGATCGATAGTTTCATATAAAAGACTACCGATAAGACTCTTTGTAGAAGAAGTTCCCCAAAAATATTATGTTGACTTTAGGAGAAAAGGACTTTTTGGATTTTCGATCTCTTCTTTCTGCTACCCGTGATATTTAAAAAAAAATGATACAATGATTTCACACAACAGGCTAGCTATTAGACTCTCGATTGACAAGAGTTTCACCGCCCTCCCTTCATTATAACCGAAGTTATCGTGCCCTAAAGAATCAACAAATCAGCATGCTTTGTTATTAAGCTTTCATATGTATTACATATGAAAGCTTATTGTTTCTGTTAAAGTTATTATTATTTTTTTTTGTGTGTGTTTTCTGCAAATCGGATTTCTCAGAATCTAACCATAGGATCTTTCTGAAACTTTCTGAAATTTTTACCTACCCCCACCCCCAAAAAATGGGGTGCGAACTTTGATTAAATATATTTTCAAAACGTTTTACGAATCCAAAATCACCGAATTTTACGAACGAAAAAACTGACAATGCAGAGTCGTTACTTTGTTATTTTTTGACCGATTTTACTAATTCTTTTTTCTTTGAATACCTCATCTGCAGTTTCACATTTTCGAATTTCGAAAATTCGTCGTTGTGATTTCGAACCGGAGGTTTAGACCAATTTGACAACTTCTTCAATAGTTGTACGATTTTCATGAAATTTAGTATATAAGTAGATCTTACGGATGTGACTCCAAAAATATAATTAGAAATTTTTTAAATTATCTCCCCTTGACGAAATTAAGGATCAAAATTTTCAAAAAAATCATCGAAATATAGGTCAGAATGACCTGATTTTTTTTTGGATACTAGACAAGTAATTACTGATTTGTACACAAATTATGAAGTTTGTCGATCGAACCGGAAGTGCCACCATCTTGAAACGTGAAAAATCCCTAAGGCTTTTTTTGCTTTTTTACTTACAGACACGGGAGTTATATTTTCTGAATCCTTGAAAGATGGCATAAAAATTATTCAGAGCAGAATTTTGATTTAGGTCAATTGATGGTTGCCATTTTGAAGTGAATATCAGGAGTAGAAGAATAAAAGGATCGAACATTGAAAACGGCACCCTTTCATTGTTAAGCGAAACATGCAGTGTGGGTGACTACAATCTGCACATTTAGTCATCGTATAGAGCTTATTCAACAGTATCGAATTCCAACTGCTTAGGGATATTTTACGTGCACTCCAATGTGTACACGCGACCTTGGTTTTTCGTCCCATCCGAACTAGTAGACAGCTATCCTTGTCAGGCCCTCCGTTCTGCCTCACTGACAAGGCGGAACCAAGCCGGAAAATCGATTGCGCGTATAGGTCTTTAGCAGTGGAAGGAAACCGGAGGAAATGAAGAAAACCCACCAAGTGTCAGGTACAACCGGAGATTCGAAAACACGCTAGTTGACTCAATGACAGGCTTTATGATACAGCGCGCGCGTGCTAACCATTCAGCCACCCAACTCCCCTTTGAAATCAGACACGTGCAATATGTCATATAAGAAGAATAATAAGTCATTCACATACAAAATGGTAAATTAATGAGCTTAGATCCAAAGGTTGAGCTACTGTTTTAGACTATTTAATTGTTTTAAAGAGAGACGTTCATAGTTAAATGAAAGTTTAATTTTAAATAAGACGAACGTCTACCAATAAAATTAGGATTTAATAATTTTAAAATAAAGTTTTAAATTAAGAATAATTAATTATTGGTCTGATGGCAATGCAATGTTTTGATTTGACGGATGAAATGTACGATGTGTGTCCACACTAAGTGGCTAAGGCGTTGGCCTGCTAGCCAAGAGGTCGGGTGTTCGATCCCTGCATTGGCCAAGAAAGTTCATCTCGATTTTCTGGCGTGCACCCCACACCCGTGTACACATTGGAGTGCACAAAAAGATCCCTTAGCAGTTGAAATTCGATACTGTTGAATAAGCTCTATACGATGACTAAATGTTCAGATTGTAGCCACCCACACTGCATGTTTTGCTTAACAATGAAAGGGTGCCGTTTTCAATTTTCGATCCTTTTATTCTTCTACTCCTGATATTTTGGACTGTTGATCGATGGTTTCATATAAAAGACTATCGATAAGACTCTTTGTAGAAGAAGTTCCCAAAAAATATTATGTTGACTTTAAGAGAAAAGGCCCTTCAAAAATGCTCCAAATCGTAAAAATACGACTGCTATCCCTGATATTTATAAAAATGATACAATGATTTCACACAACAGGCTAGCTATTAGACTATCTATTGACAAGAGTTTCACCGCCCTCCCTTCATTATAACCGAAGTTATCGTGCCCTAAAGAATCAACAAATCAGCATGCTTATCTCTGCTTACCCTAAGCAGAAAATGCTCATCTTGGAACTCAATTATGACATTGACCTAGTGAACGTCTACACCAAGATTGAACATTCTAGCTCAATTAGAAGTAGAGGTACTGTTTTTCAAAGTCTCGGCCCTTCAAATTGCTACTACTTTTCATATTCACTTCAAAATGGTACCTATCAATTGACCTATATCAAAATTCTGCTCTGAACAATTTTTAGGCCATCTTTCAAGGATTCAGAAAATATAACTCCCGTGTCTGTAAGTAAAATAGCAAAAAAGCCTTAGCGATTTTTCACGTTTCAAGATGGTGGCACTTCCGGTTTGATCGACAAACTTTATATATTGTGTACAAATCAGTAATTACTTATCTAGTATCCCAAACAAAAAATCAGGTCATTCTGACCTATATTTCGATGATTTTTTTGAAAAATTTGATCCTTAATTTCGTCAAAGGGAGACAATTTAGAAAATTTTTAATTATATTTTTGAAGTCACATCGGTAAGATCTACTTGTATACGAAATTTCATGAAAATCGTACAACTATTAAAGAAGTTGTCAAATTGGTCTAAACTTCCGGTTCGAAATCACAGCGACGAATTTTCGAAATTCGAAAATGTGAAACTGCAGATGAAAATGATTTTTTTCAAGGTATTCAAAGAAAAAAGAATTAGTAAAATCGGTAAAAAAAAATAACAAAGTTACGACTATGCATTGTCATTTTTTTCGTTCGTAAAATTCGGTGATTTCGGATTCGTAAAACGTTTTGAAAATCTATTTAATGAAGGTTCGCACCCCATTTTTTTTTTGGGGGGGGGGGTAGGTCAAAATTTCAGAAAGATCCTATAGATAGATTCTGAGAAATCCGATTTGCAGAAAACACACACAAAAAAAATAATAATAATAACTTTAACAGAAACAATATGAAAGCTTAATAATAACTATAACTAGATCTGCTAAGCAGATATTAAAGCTTTCATATTCACAGTCAGTTTCTGTCGCATCTCATGAGTTATATAAAGAATCTTAAAAAGGAAAAAGAATTAATGAAATCCGGCAAAAGGTTCAAATTCTACCTTAATTAAAAACAGGGGTGTTATGTTCCAATGTGATCAGTCAAATTGCTTATTGCTCCTAAATCTACGCAGAAATTCTCAACATCAAACTTAGTTAAGGTTATGACATAATGAATCTATATTTGGAATTTTGTCACTCTCACTTCATTATAACCAAAGTTATCGTGCCCCAAAGTAGTAACCAATCAGATTGCTCATCTCTGCTTACAGTAAGCAGACAATGCTCATCTTCGCACTCCATCATGGCGTTGACCTAATGAACGCCTTCACCAAGATTGAACATTCTGCCCCAATTAGAAGGAGAGTTATTTTGTTTCAAATTCTCGATCAATCAAATTGCTCATCGCTCTGCTTGTCCATGGCAGACAATGCTCATTGTCGAACGTATTCAAGGTATTGATGTAATGAAACTATACACTAAGTTTCATCACTCTGACTTAATTAGAACTGAAGTGAAAGTGTCCGAAATCATCAACCAATCAAATTGCTTATCTCTGCTTACCCTAAGCATAAAATGCTCATCTTCGAACTCCATCAAAGCATTGACCTAATAAAGACCTACGCCAAGTTTGAACATTCTAGCCGAATAACACTGAGAGTTATTGTGTTTCAATGTATCGACCAATCAATTTGCGTATCGCTCTGCTTATCCTTAGCAGAAAATGCTCATTGTCGAACTTAGTCAAGGTAGTGATTTAATGAAACTATACACCAAGTTTCATCACTATCAATTAATCCGAACTAATGTTATTGTGTGTCGAATCATCAACCAATCAAATTGCTCATCTCTGCTTACCCAACGGAGAAAATGCTGATATTCGAATCTCATCAAGACATTGACATAGTGAATGCCTATACCAAGTTTGAACATTGTACCCCAATTAGAAGAAGAGTTATTGTGTTCCAGAGTCATCAAGGTATTGGCCTAATAAACACCTACACCAAGTCTAGCTGAATTAGAAAGAGAGTTATTGTGTCCCAAACTAGATCATTTCGGGACTAACATATAGTTCGATTTTATTTCAATATTTCGCTTGCGCGTATAGGTCTTTAGCAGTGGAAGGAAACCGGAGGAAATGAAGAAAACCCACCAAGTGTCAGGTACAACCGGAGATTCAAAAACACGCTAGTTGACTCAATGACAAGCTTTATGATACAGCGCGCGCGTGCTAATCATTCAGCCACCCAACTCCCCTTTGAAATCAGACACGTGCAATATGTCATATAAGAAGAATAATAAGTCACTCACATACAAATTGGTAAATAAATGAGCTTAGGTCCAAAGGTTGAGCTACTGTTTTAGACTATTTAATTGTTTTAAAGAGAGACGTTAAGGGTTGTTCATAGTTAAATGAAAGTTTAATTTTAAATAAGACGAACGTCTACCAATAAAATTAGAATTTAATAATATTAAAATAAAGTTTTAAATTAAGAATAATTAATTATTGGTCTGATGGCAATGCAGTGTTTTGATTTGACGGATGAAATGTACGATGGGTGTCCACACTAAGTTGCTAAGGCGTTGGCCTGCTAGCCAAGAGGTCGGGTGTTCGATCTTTGCATTGGCCAAGAAAGTTCATCTCGATTTTCTTGCGAGCCCTCTACCCCCGTGTACACATTGGAGTGCACGTAAAAGATCCCTTAGCAGTTGGAATTCGATACTGTTGAATAAGCTCTATACGATGACTAAATGTGCAGATTGTAGCCACCCACACTGCATGTTTTGCTTAACAATGAAAGGGTGCAGTTTTCCATTTTCGATCCTTTTATTCCTCTACTCCTGGTAATTCGGAGTGTTGATCGATGGTTTCATATAAAAGACTATCGATAAGACTCTTTGTAGAAGAAGTTCCCCAAAAATATTATGTTGAATTTAAGAGAAAGGGACCGTTAAAAATGCTCCAAATCGTAAAAATACGACTTTTTGGATTTTCGATCTCTTTTTTCTGCTATCCCTGATATTTAAAAAAATGATACAATGATTTCACACAACAGGCTAGCCATTGGACTCTCTATTGACAAGAGTTTCACCGCCCTCCCTTCATTATAACCGAAGTTATCGTGCCCTAAAGAATCAACAAATCAGCATGCTTATCTCTGCTTATCCTAGGCAGAAAATGCTCATCATTGAACTCAAATGCTCATCATTGACCTAGTGAACGGGCACACCAAGTTTGAACATTCTAGCTTAAATAGACGGAGAGTTATTGTGTTCCAAAGTCCCGGCCCTTGAAATTGCTTCTATTTTTCATTTTCAATTCAAAATGGTGACCATCACTTGACCAAAATCAAAATTCTGATCAGATAGATTTTAAGGCATTCCTTCAAGGATTCCGAACTCCCGAGTCTGGAAGTAAAATAGCAAAAAAGCCTTATTGATTTTTCACTTTTAAAGATGGTGGCACTTCCGGTTCGATCCACAAACTCCATATTTTTTGTACGAATCAGTAATTACTTGTCTAGTATCGAAAAAAAATTTAGGTCATTCTGACAAATATTTCTTTGATTTTTTCTGAAAAATTTGATCCTTAATTTCATCAACGGGAGATAATTTAGAAAATTTCTAATTATATTTTTGAAGTCAGATGAAAATGATTTTTTTCAAGGTATTCAAAGAAAAAAGAATTAGTAAAATCGGTCAAAAGTTACGGCTACGCATTGTCAGTTTTTTCGTTCGTAAAATTCGGTGATTTCGGATTCGAAAAACGTTTTGAAAATATATTCAATCAACAGCCACCACCCATTTTGGGGGGGATAGGTAAAAGTTTCAGAAAGATCCTATGGTTAGATTCTGAGCAATCCGATTTGTGGATAAAACACACAAAAAAAAAATAATAAATATTCACGATCAGTTTCTGTCGCATCTCATGAGTTATATAAAGAATCTTAAAAAGGAAAAAGTATTAATAAAATCTGCCAAAAACTCACCGAGTTATAACGAGAAACAATTCAACCGGTTCAAATTCTACCTTAATTAAAAACAGAGTTGTTATGTTCCAATGTGATCAGTCAAATTGCTTATTGCTCCTAAGTCTACGCAGAAATTCTCAACATCAAAAGGTAATGACATAATGAATCTATATTTGGAATTTTGTCACTCTCACTTCATTATAACCAAAGTTATCGTGCCCCAAATTATCAACCAATCAGATTGCTTATCTCTGCTTACAGTAAGCAGACGATGCTCATCTTCGCACTCCATCATGGCATTGACCTATTGAACGCCTTCGTCAAGATTGAACATTCTGCCCCAATTAGAAGGAGAGTTATTTTGTTTCAAATTCTCAACCAATCAAATTGTTCATCGCTCTGCTTGTCCATGGCAGACAATGTTCATTGTCGAACGTATTTGAGGTATTGATGTAATGAAACTATACACCAAGTTTCATCAATCTGACTTAATTAGAACTGAAGTGAAAGTGTCCGAAATCGTCAAACAATCAAATTGCTTATCTCTGCTTACCCTAAGCATAAAATGCTCATCTTCGAACTCCATCAAAGCATTGACCTAATAAAGACCTACGCCAAGTTTGAACATTCTAGCCGAATAACACTGAGAGTTATTGTGTTTTAATGTCTCGATCAATCAATTTGCGTATCGCTCTGCTTATCCTGAGCAGAAAATGCTCATTGTCGAACTTAGTCAAGGTAGTGATTTAATGAAACTATACACCAAATTTCATCACTACCACTAAATCAAAACTAATGTTATTGTGTGTCGAATCATCAACCAATCAAATTGCTCATCTCTGCTTACCCAACGCCGAAAATGCTGATATTCGAACTTCATCAAGACACTGACATAGTGAATGCCTATACCAAGTTTGAACATTGTATACCAATTAGAAGAAGAGCTATTGTGTTCCAGAGTCATCAAGGTATTGGCCTAATAAACACCTACACCAAGTCTAGCTGAATTAGAAAGAGAGTTATTGTGTCCCAAACTAGATCATTTCGGGACTAACATATAGTTCGATTTTATTTCAATATTTCGCTTGCGCGTATAGGTCTTTAGCAGTGGAAGGAAACCGGAGGAAATGAAGAAAACCCACCAAGTGTCAGGTACAACCGGAGATTCGAAAACACGCTAGTTGACTCAATGACAGGCTTTATGATACAGCGCGCGCGTGCTAACCATTCAGCCACCCAACTCCCCTTTGAAATCAGACACGTGCAATATGTCATATAAGAAGAATAATAAGTCATTCACATACAAAATGGTAAATTAATGAGCTTAGATCCAAAGGTTGAGCTACTGTTTTAGACTATTTAATTGTTTTAAAGAGAGACGTTCATAGTTAAATGAAAGTTTAATTTTAAATAAGACGAACGTCTACCAATAAAATTAGGATTTAATAATTTTAAAATAAAGTTTTAAATTAAGAATAATTAATTATTGGTCTGATGGCAATGCAATGTTTTGATTTGACGGATGAAATGTACGATGTGTGTCCACACTAAGTGGCTAAGGCGTTGGCCAGCTAGCCAAGAGGTCGGGTGTTCGATCCCTGCATTGGCCAAGAAAGTTCATCTCGATTTTCTGGCGTGCACCCCACACCCGTGTACACATTGGAGTGCACGTAAAAGATCCCTTAGCAGTTGAAATTCGATACTGTTGAATAAGCTCTATACGATGACTAAATGTTCAGATTGTAGCCACCCACACTGCATGTTTTGCTTAACAATGAAAGGGTGCCGTTTTCAATTTTCGATCCTTTTATTCTTCTACTCCTGATATTTTGGACTGTTGATCGATGGTTTCATATAAAAGACTATCGATAAGACTCTTTGTAGAAGAAGTTCCCAAAAAATATTATGTTGACTTTAAGAGAAAAGGCCCTTCAAAAATGCTCCAAATCGTAAAAATACGACTGCTATCCCTGATATTTATAAAAATGATACAATGATTTCACACAACAGGCTAGCTATTAGACTATCTATTGACAAGAGTTTCACCGCCCTCCCGTCATTATAACCGAAGTTATCGTGCCCTAAAGAATCAACAAATCAGCATGTTTATCTCTGCTTACCCTAAGCAGAAAATGCTCATCTTGGAACTCAATCATGACATTGACCCAGTGAACGTCTACACCAAGTTTGAACATTCTAGTTTAGTTAGAAGGAGAGTTATTGTGTTCCAAAGTCCCGGCCCTTCAAATTGCTTCTATTTTTCATTTTTAATTCAAAATGATGACCATCACGTGACCGAAATCAAAATTCTGATCCGATAGAATTTTAGGCATTCCTTCAAGGATTCCGAAAATATAACTCCCGAGTCTAAGTAAAATAGCAAAAAAGTCTTATTGATTTTTCACTTTTAAAGATGGTGGCACTTCCGGTTCGATCCACAAACTCTATATTTTGTGTACGAATCAGTAATTGCTTGTTTAGTATCGAAAAAAATTAGGTCATTCTGACCTATATTTCTTTGATTTTTTTGAAAAATTTGATCCTTAATTTCACCAAGGGGAGATAATTTAAAAATTTCTAAGGACATCTTTAAAGTTGCATCGGTAAGATCTGCTTACATACTAAATTTCATGAAAATCGTACAACTATTAAATAAGTTGTCAAGTTGGTCTCAACTTCCGGTTCGAAATCACAGCGACGAATTTTCGAAATTCGAAAATCTGAAACTGCAGTTGAAAATGATTTTTGTCAAGGTACTCACAGAAAAAAGAATTAGTAAAATAGGTTAAATAGTTACAGTAATGCAGGTCAAATTCATTCGTTCGTAAAATTCGCTAATTTCGAATGCTTAAAACGTTTTGAAAATATATTTAATCAATACTCACCACCCATTTTTGGTGGGGTAGGTCAAAGTTTCAGAAATATCCTATGGTTAGATTCTGAGAAATCCGATTTGCAGGAAACACATGCTGACTTTACGAGAAAGACCTCTAAACATGCTCCAAATTGTAAAAATACGACTTTTTGGATTTTCAATCTCTTTTTTTCGGCTACCCCGGACATTTAAAAAAAAATGACACAATGATTCCACACAACAGGCTAGCTATTGATTGACAAGAGTTTCATCGCCCTCCCTTCATTATAACCAAAGTGATCGTGCCCTAAAGAATCAACAAATCACCGTGCTTATCTCCGCTTACCATAAGCAGAAAATGCTCATCTTTGAACTCAATCATGACCATGACATTGACCTAGTGAACGTCTACACCAAGTTTGAACATTCTAGCTTAATTAAGAAGGAGAGTTATTGTGTTCCAAATTGCTTTTATTTTTCATTTTCAATTCAAAATGGTGACCATCACGTGTCCGAAATCAAAATTCTGATCCGAAAGATTTTTAGACATTTCTTCACGGATTCCGAAAATATAACTCCCGAGTCTGTAAGTAAAATAGCAAAAAAGCCTTATTGATTTTTCACTTTTAAAGATGGTGGCACTTCCGGTTCGATCCACAAACACCATATATTGTGTACGAATCTCAGTAATTACTTGTCTAGTAACGAAAAAACAAAAATTAGGTCATTCTGACCTATATTTCTTTGATTTTTTTGAAAAATTTGATCCTTAATTTCGTCAAGGGGAGATAATTTAGAAAATTTCTAATTAAATTTTTGAAGTCACATCGGTAAGATCTACTTATATACTAAATTTCATGAAAATCGTACAACTATTAAAGAAGTTGTCAAATTGGTCTAAACTTGCGGTTCGAAATCACAGCGACGAATTTTCGAAATTCGAAAATGTGGAACTGCAGACGAAAATGATTTTTTTCAAGGTATTCAAAGAAAAAAGAATTAGTAAAATCGGTCAAATAATAACAAAGTTACGGCTACGCATTGTCAGTTTTTTCGTTCGTAAAATTCGGTGATTTCGGATTCGTAAAACGTTTTGAAAATATATTTAATCAACAGCCACTACCCATTTGGGGGGGATAGGTAAAAGTTTCAGAAAGATCCTATGGTTAGATTCTGAGAAATCCTATTTGTGGATAAAACACACAAAAAAATAATAATAATAGGAACTAGATCTGCAAAGCAGATATTAAAGCTTTCATATTCACAGTCACTTCCTGTCACATGTCATAGGTCATGTAAATAATCTCATCAAGAAAAAAAAAATCATTAAAATCGGTCAAAATATAGAGAAGGTTTTATGATTTTTCACTCGTAAACAACTTTATCGGCACGAAAAACATCAAAAACAAAATTCGAAAATGTGACATTTTCAAATAACAATATTTTGACCCTGATCCCGGCTATCCAGAAATGTATTCATTTTGGAAATAGGAGACATATTCTCCAAACTACGGCTATTGCTTTCATTTTCGTGCTCGTTAATGTCGATTTTTCACCTTTTCTCATATTCAGTTCGAAATGGTGACCATCACCTGACAGAAATCAAAATTCTGATCCGGTAGATTTTTAGGCATTCCTTCAAGGATTCCGAAAATGTAACTCCCATGTCTGTAAGTAAAATATCGCAAAAGCCTTTGTGATTTTTCACGTTTCAAGATGGCGGCACTTCCGGTTCGACCCACAAACTCAACATTTTATGTACGAATCAGTAAATACTTGTTTAGTATCGAAATTTCTTTTTAGGTCATTCTGACCTATATTTCTTTGATTTCTTTGAAAAATTTGAAATGGTGACCATCACGTGACCGAAATCAAAATTCTGCTTCGATAGATTTTTAGGCATTCCTTCAAGGATTCCGAAAATGTAACTCCCATGTCTGTAAGTAAAATATCGCAAAAGCCTTAATGATTTTTCACGTTTCAAGATGGCGGCACTTCCGGCTCAAGTCACAAACTCAATATTTGGTGTACAAATCAGTATTTACTTATCTAGTATCCAAAATAAAAAATCAGGTCATTCTGTCCTATATTTCTTTGGGTTTTTTTAAAAACTTTGATCCTTAATTTTTTTTAAACTTTGATCCTTAATTTCACCAAGGGGAGATAATTCGAAAAATTTCCAAGGACATCTTTAAAGTTGTATCGGTAAGATCTACTTACATACTAAATTTCATGAAAATCGTACAACTATTAAAGAAGTTGTCAAGTTGGTCTCAACTTCCGGTTCGAAATCACAGCAACGAATTTTCGAAATTCGAAAATCTGAAACTGCAGTTGAAAATGATTTTTGTCAAGGTACTCACAGAAAAAAGAATTAGTAAAATAAGTTAAATAGTCACAGAGTTACAGTAATGCAGGTCAAATTCATTCGTTCGTAAAATTCGGTGATTTCGAATGGTAGGGTAGGTCAAAGTTTCAGAAATATCCTATGGTTAGATTCTGAGAAATCCGATTTGCAGGAAACACATGTTGACTTTACGAGAAAGACCTCTAAACATGCTCCAAATTGTAAAAATACGACTTTTTGGATTTTCAATCTCTTTTTTTTCGGCTACCCCGGACATTTAAAAAAAAATGATACACCTTTCTCAACGGCAGTGTCATATACCTGTACATTAAATTTAAAGCATGATTTGGGACACATGCTTTTACTTAATGGAATCCACGTTATTTCGGGTCGGAGACTTACAGCTAATCCGGCAATTTGTGCTAATTTTTAGTTCGGCTGATGCCAAAGAAATTAATTATGATATTCACATGGATCAAAATAAGAACCAAAACTGCTTAATCGTGTTTGTGTGCATGGATAATGTGTACCGTGGAAAATTATAAATAACAGGTTACTTAGGCCACATTTCGAGGTCTGTCTGATTAAAGTTTAAACTCTATATTTATTTATTTCTATTTATGTAAACCATTAAAACACACACACACATACTTATTATAGAAAATCCCACGAGGAGCTTAAATCCTCGATTGAATTTTGTACGTGATCAAACAACTATTTTTTTCATTGGTCAGAGGCGTCTAACCGCAGAAAAATTTACAGCTACTATCGGATTACAGTATCCATGCACGAATCAAACCATCTTATTTGCATACTTTATTGAATAATGGTTGGACCGATAACCTCAACTACCAACATGTATTACCTTTTATTATTGTGCTACCTAGTTTGCCATTGTGGACAATTATTCGAGGATTGTTTTACATGGACTTTATTTGCAGTTTGGGGGTTCGTTTTTTGACAAATATGTAAAATCTGACGAGAGCGATTTTATCCTCGGAGGATAGCAATAAAAAGCTCTTCTATTTTGACATTTGCGCGAGTCGAGAAGAGTGAGAGCGATCGCTCGCGTCAAACGTGAAGCAATGAATATCATATTGTTATTAATGTATGAATAAAATATCAAAAACACCTAATACTTTTTTTTTTAATTTGTGGGATGAAACGGCCCGATATAGGCTAAGTGGGATGAAATGACCCTTGTAAATTTGGGATGAAACAGCCCGGGGTGGAACGATCGTGAGATGAAACGACCCGCTCCCTATAATAGGAATAGTATCTTTCAAACTACCTCAGTAAACTATTTTGTGCATCTCGTAAGAGTGTCTGTTGGGGTCTAAATATATCGAGTGTAGCAATCTGATGACCACCTTCCCATACTCTTAATTAGATGGTCTTCAATTCCAGCCTTACCCCTTACGATTTACCCAATACTACCCAATAACACCCCAATACCAACTCAATATCACCACATAATAACCAATACTACAAGATATTGGTGCAAAATAGACATATCATTTGATTTTGTTCCAAAATAGAGAGTTATATCGCGGGAAATGTACTATCCGGTTCCGGTAGGTTGAATTTTACCTATAAATAACGTGGTCGTGGAATGTATAAATAAGTAGCTGTAAATGTTTTCTGAAGTTCCCATGGTACCAGGAATTTGTATTTTGTGTCGAACATGATTGTATTTTATGGAAAATTAGGCAAATTGATCGTAAGTGCTCCAGTTTTTCTTTTTCTGTAAACAAAGATGGCGGACTCGACGGCGCAATCACTAACCATTGCGTGTAATGAAACAACGACACTGCCGTCTGACATTAAAATTTCTTCGACAAACGGGCCAGCACATGATGAGATTGATAGACCGTATAATTTAGGAAATATGAACTGTAAGATAAAAATCAATTAATGCCTCAACAAACAGCTCCAAGCTATGTTCAGGGAAAATTTAAAAATTGTTGAAACTGGCGGCGGATTACGCTTATTAATGAACACTGGACATTACCATGAATTTAGAATAGTCACAACCGTGTACTACAAACATTTAAAGAAACACAATGACATGAATTTAGAAGAGTCACAACCGTGTACTACAAACATGTAAAGAAACACAATGACATGAATTTTGAATTCCAGGATCTAGCTGATGCTAATAATATTTCTTATACAACAATAATTCGTGCATCTATCTATCAATAAACGCTTAGCAAGCTGGCGATATACAGTTAATCTATACCACACAACCCTGAGTACGTTGGTCAACGGATCGCACGGGGAGGTATTCTACAAGGGATATATTTACCGGAAATACTTGCGCAAATGGACTCACAGCGAGTAGGAAATCTCAACAAAAATGTGCCGAATATGTCTCATGTCTAACGCTCCAGTCACAACTTTATAAGTACCAGACACACAGGCTAACACACCAATTACAGTAACTGAAGATTACAACCTGTCTACTGAAAATACACCAACAAGTACGATAGGGACGGGACCAGAACAAGATACATGTCTGTATTCAGAAACTGAGTTAGATACCTCATATCTATCCCCATCACCCACGTTGGGAAATACTCCTTCAAGGTGCTATTCCTGGGAAACTGAACCTATCAAGCTCAAAACCAAAAAATAATCTTCTCTAAGTTTGTCAATAAATCAAGTAAAACAAAATATTCAAGTACATGTAATTGTAATTCCCTAGACAAAGAAATAACTAATCTTAATCTTGTTATTAAAAAAATCTTGAAGCATCTGCACTCAAATTGAATGACCAACTAGCTGTGCAGTGTGAAAAATACAAACTTCTGCAAACAAACTGAAAACCAGTCACTCACACTTTGGGTGCAGAAAATAAAGAGATCTCAACCAAAATTATTTCCGTACTTGCAAAATGTAACAAAAGTAACGAGGAGATAACAACTCTTATCCACTATTTCCTTGCTCCACAATGAAATTGAGTGTCAAGATGCTAAAGTAACAGAACAGGATAAAATGCTAACCAGTCTACAGGAACAATTACATCTTCTTGAACTGTGACTGTCATCCAATAAGCCCCACACAAGCAAAGGTACAAGTACTGACCCGGTAACATCAAGTCAATCAAATATTCCTTCAGCATCTACTGCTCGCACAATACAGCAATCCACTGATAAATTTCCCTCATTGCACACTAAATGATGTAGGCCAGTCTCCATTAGCTCAGTTTACGAGCAGAACAGTAAGACTTTAAACCTCATTTCATTTCACCTTTTTGTTAATATTTTGTCTATTAATAGTCTACAGGTTGCAGTTAGTAACAGTTTTTGTTCCATCTTATTATGATCCACCATAGGGTTGTACCTATTTATATTGTTTCATGTCGGAGCCCCAGTGGCAGAGCCATGCCAACTTTTTGTCGGTTTCTTCTGCCTACAGGCTGCAATTCTGAATGCATCCTTTTTGAACTTGGTATATTTTTTCCTTATACCGTAAGGATATTAACAACTATCAATTTCGGTGCCTGGCTCGTCTAAGGGATGGTGCCACACCCACTTTTTAGTTAATGTTTTGTACATAAATATTATCAAGGTTACAATTATTAACAGATTTTGTTCAAGTTGCCTAAAAAAATGCTTAAAATTTAGAATTTGGTTAACTTAAATTTGGTTAACTTAAAGGTTAGATAGCTAACAATTGAAAAGTAACAGTAATTTAATTGTTGGTATCCTGATATTAAACTAACATCCGTTAGACAATGTGGGTAAGGCGCTGGCTTGCTAACCTGGTAGTCGGGTTTTCGATCCCTGCATTGGCCGAGAAAGTTCATCGAGATTTTTCGGCCTGGTTTCCCCCTTGTCAGTGAAGCAGAACGGAGGGCCTGACAAGGACAGCTGCCTAGTCGTTCGGATGGTATGAAAAACAGAGGTCCTGTGTACACATTGGCGTGCACGTTAAAGATATCTTGGCAGTTGGAATTCGACATAAGAGTAGGCCGTAGCGCCTGGGCAAAAGATCCCTCATAGCACACTGTATGGCGTATGCCCATCTTCAATTAGCCCAGGTTAGGTGCAGAAAAGTAGGACATTAAACCCCATTTCATTTCATTTCCAACAAATATTAGGTTTATGTTAGATTCACGTTAGAAACTAATGTTAAAATTATGACATAAAACTAACGTTACGTTAACGTTAGATAACTAAGGTTATATTAACGTTAGAAAGTTAACGTTAGATTTACGTCAGAAAACTAACCGTAATCTAATTTATGTTAGATTAACGTTATAATTATCACCAATAACACATATATAATTATTTTGTCTGAATTCTGACTATTTATCAATTGTTAGACTGTGCACACACTGGTATGAGTACTTAACCAAGAAGTATTTAAAGCGGTAGCTGTACCATTGTTATTACCCAGTAAACATGGATGGTTAGATTTACGTTACTTTTACGTCATTATGGTTAGATTATGGTTAGCGTCCAATAATGGTAAAATTTTACGTTTAAATTTACGTTACTTTTACGTCATAATGGTTATGGTTACTTTTACGTCAGAAAATGACATAAATCTAACGTAAACTTTATGACGTTTTTCTTACAAATTTTTGTCGCTTTAAATACTTCTTGATTAAGTACCCATATCAGTGTGTGCACAGTCTAACAATTGATAAATAGTCGGAATTCAGACAAAATAATTATATATGTGTTATTGGTGATAATTTCTAACGTTAATCTAACATAAATTTTATGTCATGTATCTAACCATTAGATTATGGTTAGTTTTCTGACGTAAATCTAACGTTAATTTTCTAACGTTAATATAACGTTAGTTATCTAACGTTAATGTAACGTAAGTTTTATGTCATAATTTTAACATAAGTTTCTAATGTGAATGTAATATAAACCTAATACTTGTTCTCTATCGGAAATGAAATGCAATGAAATGGGGTTTAACGTCCTACTTTTCTGCACCTAACCTGGGCTAATTGAAGATGGGCATACACCACACAGTGTGCTATGAGGGAACTTTTTCTCAGACAGCGGCACTACAGCCTACTCTAAAATCGAATTCCAACTGCCAAGGGATCTTTAAGATGCACACCAATGTGTACATGGGGCCTGGGTTTTTCGGCCCATCCGAATAACTAGGCGTAAATCTAACGTAAACTTTATGACGGTTTTCTTACCAATTTTTGTCGCTTTAAATACTTCTTGATTAAGTACCCATATCAGTGTGTGCACAGTCTAACAATTGATAAATAGTCGGAATTCAGACAAAATAATTATATATATGTGTTATTGGAGATAATTCTAACGTTAATCTAACATAAATTTTACGTCATGTTTCTAACCGTTAGATTATGGTTAGTTTTCTGACGTAAATCTAACGTTAATTTTCTAACGTTAATATAATGTTAGTTATCTAACGTTAATGTAACGAGGGGGTTGGGATGGCCTAGTGGTCTAGAGTGCCGCGCTTCGACCTCTAGCTGGCCGGTCACCTCTGGCTTGCGGCTGTGGTTTCGAGCCCTGGTGTGAGCGTATGTGGCATGGAGAAAGGGGCGCCTTCTCAACCTCGTGGGTTTCCTCCGGGCACTCCGGTTTCCTCCCACTGCTAAAGACCCTTACGCGCAAGCGAATTATTGAAATAAAATTAAACCATATGTTAGTCCCGAAATGACCTAGTTTGTGTTGAGTGGACGTTAAACCCCATTTCTCTCTCTCTCTTTAATGTAACGATAGTTTTATGTCATAATTCTAACATAAGTTTCTAATGTGCATCTAACATAAACCTAATACTTGTTCTCTATCGGAAATGAAATGCAATGAAATGGAGTTTAACGTCCTACTTTTCTGCACCTAACCTGGGTTAATTGAAGCGGCACTACAGCCTACTCTAATATCGAATTCCAACTGCCAAGGGATCTTTACCATGCACACCAATGTGTACATGGGACCTGGGTTTTTCGGACCATCTGACAAGGGGAAACAATGTCGGAAAATCGAGATGCAGGGATCGAACACCTGACTACCAGGTTAGCGAGCCAGCGCCTTACCCACATTGTCTAACGGAAAAGAATGTCAGTTTTATAATGTTAGGATACTAACAATTACGTAAACAAATATCAGTTTAATATCAGGATAACAACGATTAAATAAATGTAAGTTTTTGATTGTTGGCTATCCAACCATAATCAAAAAAATCCATTTAAGTTAACCTTATTTACTAAATTTTAAGCGTTCTTTTAGGCAACTTGAACAAAATCTGTTAACAATTGTAACCCGTATAATATTTATGGATAAAACATTAAAAAGTTGAGCCATGCACTGAAATTGATATCCTTACGGCATAAGGAATAAATATACCAAGTTCAAAAAAAAAAACCACGAAAAGTTATGTGGCTCTGCCTCTGGGACTCAGACACGAAACAATTCTGATTATTTATCAATTGTTAAAATGTGCACACACTGGAATGGTTATTTAATCAAGAGGTACAATGGGGGATCATATCGAGATGTAACAAAAACTGTTACTAACTGGAACCTGTAGACTATTTATAGACAAGAGAGAGAGAGAGGGAAATGGGGTTTAACGTCCACTCAACACAAACCAGGTCATTTTGGGACTAACATATGGTTTCATTTCATTTCTATAATTCGCTTGCGCGTAGGGGTCTTTAGCAGTGGGAGGAAAACGGAGGAAACCCACGAGGTTGAGAAGGCGCCCCTATCTCCATGCCACATACGCTCACACCACGGCTCGAAACCACAGCCGCAAGCCAGAGGTGACCGGCCAGCTAGAGGTCGACGCGCGGCACTCTTTTTTTTTCTTTTTATTCACAGAAAGACATTAGTTCATTACATGTTCATTGCGAATATAATCGTAGTTAATCATTAATCGGACAGCTATTTACAATATAAAAAAATTGTTTTTAGTATTTTGTGAGTTATAATAAAACATTTAAAGTTTGCCGTAAAAAATGTTTTTGGTTGGGTTTATAAGTAAAGCTAAAAACCTATAAAATATATAATTTACAATTAAGAGATTTGGTATGTACATGAAAAATAATTTAAGAAGGTAAAATATGATTCGTCAACTGAAGGCTTTATAGGGTTCAGGAAAGTCTTACAAATTCGAAGGATCTTGGTTTAGAAAGATTCTCCTGTTGCTATTTCCTGTGGAGATATACTTTAGATCTTATTAGTTTACTGCATTCCCCCTACTGGCGAAAACGAAATGTAGGGGTTCTCGTAGAAGTATATCTCTACGCCACTAAGTGGCTTTATATCAATACATACTTAACATGGAATACAGTTAATATATATTTAATATATTTCACAACGGCACCTTATACCGCAAATGTAAAATTAGAAAAGTGGTTACATATCTATACATAATTTAACACTTGAATCTTCAATGGTAATATAAGGGGGTGAGACTATAGCGTTTCTAAATCTGTCATCTTTTAATTGGAAGTACATATAATTCATATGTTTTTCAAACATTCTCTTAAATAATTTAATAATATCTACCTTTCTATTATGGTTAATATACATAAATCTTCTTTTAATAATTGCTAAACGTATAAAAGAGAAACACATATTTAGAAAATTGTTGGATTTACTATCATTAAGTACTGGGATTCCGAATACAGTCCACGTAAGCAGTTGTTCCTGTGTAAATCCATACGGGTAGAAATCTATTAGGAACAGGCGGATCTGTTCGTGGAGTTCTGACAGTTCTGGACACCCAAGAAACAAGTGATGCATGGTTTCTACAATATTCTTGTTACAAATTGTACAATAAGGTTCTTGAATCGTACGAATTTTACAAAGTTTTTCGTTAGTAAATATAACGTTATGGCATATTTTATAATCATTTAGAATACATTCAGCACTTTTATAACGGTTAAAGACATTTTTCCACACATTTGGCCATTTAACGTGAAAATTAAGGTTTCTCCAGAATTCTACTGAAGTGGGCTCTTTAAATATGATATTAATTAGAGATCTGTAGAAAAATCTGGATGAACAGTTAGATATTAACAATGGTTTGCCGTTATGAGTTAAATATAAATCATTTTCATTGTTGGTAAAACCAGATTGGTTGTTTAAGATATGGAGCCATTCTTTTGGCAGGGAAGCACATATTGTCTTAAACATTTCTTTGACTTTATCATCGTCGATTTCACTTGTATCTTCGAAATCGTACTGACAATGAAAAAGGTCTAGAATATGCCTAGTCGGAAGTATACCGGGAATAGCACAGTATAGGATATCACAGACTTTGGTAATATTATGTTGTATAAACAATTCATATGATAATACCTTATTATTATATACAATGAGTGGGTTATATAATAAAGGTTGGCTAATTATTTCAGAGTATAATTTAGGTACATATCGATTTGAGTTGATTGTATTCCAGGATTTCAATAGTGACTTATAAAATTCTGGTATTTTAGGGACCCTTTAGGCACATAAATCATGGAGAAAACTTCTAAAGTCAAATTCATATTAAGGTACATTTTGAGAAAGTGTACCATTAGATACTTCCAAATTGCAGCTACAGAGTTGTTGCAGAACATCTTAAGGTACGACAGTCTAAAAGCCATTTGCCTACTTTCAATATCGGGGATATTCAGGCCACCTTGTGAGTGGTGCCCGACAATGGTTGTAGATTTAATTAAAGGAGGTTTGTTTGACCACATAAACGATTTAATGGATTTATCTATCTTTTCAACAAAATTTTCAGGTATATTTACCACTCGCAGAGTGTACCACAATTTTGACATACATAAAGTATTGATGATTACTGATTTTCCAATAATAGAAAGGTTTCTTTGAGACCATATATCTAGCAAAGTCTTAATGGATTTTACCTTTTTAGCCCAGTTATATTCTGCACATTGGATTTTATTTGGTCCTAAGAATATTCCAAGGATTTCAATGGTATCAGACACAATTCGGACATTAGTAGACAGCAAAGAGTATGTATATTTGGCGGATCCTGCAGGTAAAACTTCTGATTTCTCAGTGTTGAAACGGGCCCCCGAGGCCGTGCAATAACCTTGTAAGTGATTAAAGGTTTTAGAGACTGAATCAAAATCAGCTAAAGTTAGAGTGCAGTCATCCGCATGTTGGTAAAGTAAGGAAGGACGAGGAGATCCGGGTATGGGAATTCCATACAGGTCTGATTTTGAGTTCAGAATATCGTTTATCATCTGAGCTGATAGACAGTATAGAGAACAGGAAATTGGGCACCCCTGGCGAATTCCTCTGGTTAGTGCTAAGTAAGAAGAAAGATGTCCGTTAATTTTGACACAGCTTCTTATATCAGTATAAAGGATCTTGATATGTCTAAGGAAGCTATTCTGAAAACCTAGCTTTTCAATGACTTTAAACATATAATTGAACTTAATTCTATCAAAAGCCTTAAGAGCGTCTAATTTCAGTATATAACATGGAATATTTTCGATATCGGTGTAATCAAGTACGTCCCTAATAGATGAGATATTATGGGAAATGTCGCGTCCAGGAATTCCAGTTTGTTCCGGGGAGATTATCTCCGGTAGGACTTTTTTAAGTCTTAAAGCCAAAACTCGAGCGTAAATCTTGTAATCTACATTAAGCAGGCTGATGGGGCGATAATTTTTCAAGTCTGCTTTGTCACCTTTGTTTTTGTAAAATACACTGATTACACCGTTCTTCATAGACCTACTCAGACAGCCCTTATCAAAAACATTTTCTAATATATACAAATAAATGGGTCTAATTACATCCCAGAAGTGTACATAAAACTCAACGTTGAGTCCATCAGATCCCGGGGACTTTCTTTTCTTCATGCCGTTGAGGGCCTCGCTTACTTCTTGTGATGTAATTTTACCCTCACAAATAGTTGCAGATTCGTAAGTAAGTATATTTTGTGTGCAGTTGAAAACGTTTGATTCATAATTAAAATTTTCTATTTCAGGTTCAGCTGTATAGAGCTCTCGATAGAAATTGGTGCAAGTATGGAGTACATCACATTGATCGGTAAGTATGTTTTTATCTTTATCATATATAGAATAGATATAATTGTTTTCTTGATTCCTTTTCTCAAGGTTTAAAAAGTAAGAGGTGCATCTGTCAGTCTCGAGAGCATCTGCGGATTTTGATCTAAGGATAACGCCTTGGCATTTGTCAAGTTCGTATTCTGCAATCCTACTTTCTAAATCTTGGATAAGTTCAAGGTCGACAGTTTAACCCCTAGAAGCGTGTTCGTGCTCTTTAAGGAGCCTATTTGACAAATCCCAGTATTCTTTTTTCTCACGCTTGCGTTTTCCCCTAGAGAATTGTATAGATTCTCTCTTAATTAGGAATTTTAGGTTGTCCCACCATATAAGAGGCTGAGTTTTATAAAAATCACAATTAACCTGTTTCTGAATGAGATCTTTAATGATGGCGTTAAATTTTTCATCTTTTAAAAGGTTATTGTTCAGAATATAAAGTCCCGGGCCTCTCTCTTTGGTGTCAAAATTTAGCATACAAATAATGAAATTATGATCAGAGAAGGTTGATGGTTGAATAAAACAATGTTGGCAGTAAATTAACAAATTTGAACTTAAGAATATATAGTCCAACCGGCTCATTTTGGCTTCTCCGGCCCTTATTTGGGTTCTTGTATAATGTTTCTTGTCGGGGTTCTTTTCTCTGAAAATGTCTGAAAGGGAATGTTTATCAACAAAGTTGTTAAAGCATACAGAACTTTTGATAACAGTTTTCATTTTGGCACATCTGTCTTTAGATGTATCTAAAACATCATTGAAGTCACCGAATAGTCCATTATTTTCGTTTGTGTCAATGTAGTTTGATAGGGTGTTGAAAAAGCGTATCCTGTCGTTATAGTCGTTTGGGGCATAAATGGAAAACAAATTAACACTTTTATCACAAATCACTACATTGGCCTTAATAATACGACCTGGTCCATCATGGGATACGCTAATCACAGACTTTCTGTATCTTTCACTAATTAGGATGGCTACACCTCGTCTTTGGTTTGTATGGTTATTGTAAAGTATTCTCCCTTTCCAAAGGCTTTGGCAGAAGGCTACGAGAGTAGTAGTTAGGTGACTACAGTGTTTTTTCTTTTGTTCTATTGTTAGTGTATTGTTTTATGAACAATGGGCGCTATTGTTAGTGTATTGTTTTATGAACAATGGGGCGCTATTGTTAGTGTATTGTTTTGTGAACAATGGAGCTATTGATTAGTTTATGGTTCTCCCCGAACAATGGTTGGTGAAGTAATAGACGAATAGACTTTTGTTATAGAGGCCAGGTGATGATTTTTTGTTGTTAAAACGCTCCCCTCTGCAATGAGAGTATGGTTTAATGTTTAATGTTTAATTATTGATTTTTGTTCACCGAACAAGGGTTGGTGAAGCAATAGACGAATAGTCTTTTTGTTATAGAGTTTGGGGTGTTGTTAAACTGTCACTCTCTGTTTAGTAATGAGATGTCGTTTAATGTTGAATTATTGAGTTTTGTTTGAGTTTTGTGAATGAATCCCACGTGTCGTCTATATTATACGGTCCTCTGTAGGGTGGGTATTTAAAAGTGACGGTTCGATTAACCTGTGTTTACTCTGTATTTAAATATTGGAAATGGTTCCAAATTCACGAAATCGTAGTATTGTACACGTCCTCACGATGTTTGTTGTATTCGTGTAGGAATAAGATTAAAGTAAAAAAAAAACCCATTTACTCAACCCGAGTTGAATCTAAATATACCAATAAAACAATTTTCAATAAATAAATGGAGAAAAAAGAGAGATGAAATGGAAAACTCGCGCATATTCAATTGTTGTCTTTCATCGTTGATTATTTATCATAAATATCGAAGGTCAATAAATTCTCGAATTATACACTCTTTTTCCGTTGTTTTTGTATTATATTAGAAACTTTATCAACTTTATTAACATACACACCAAGCACTCACTAACACTGGGAGATTTAGACAATCACCAAGCGCTACCTCTCACGTTACTCACGCAGACATCGCTAATCGTCAGGGTTGTCAGTTAGGGAAATCTTACATTTTTGTCCTGTAGGCACCCTATGGATGTTTTTTCGGGGGGAATCTGGTATTTTTCTAGTAAGATTGGGTGTTTCTACTTTCAATACATATCAAAATTATCATACTTTTATTAGAAATAACCATCCGATAAATAGTTTTTCAGGAAAAAAAAGTTAAAAAAAGTATTGTATTGTACCTGGACAGCGAATTGAACCGTGTTAAATACGTCAAACCGATACACGGTAATGATCGAGGTATAGTGACGCGCTCTATACACGGCGGCCTCGGTTTTTTCGACACATCAAAAACAGACAGCTGTCCCTGACAGGCCCTGCGTCGAGTAGCGGGAGAAACCTCGTCGGATATCGATACTTTCACGGCCTATAGAGCGATCTTAACCACTCGGATAACGGGGGACATGCGGTTTCAAGGTGTTTTCGACGTGCACGCATGGCTCTAGGCTCTCGGACTATATTATGGACCCGTTTGACAGAAAAAAAGGGGAGGGGGGCATCTTCGTAGCCACCGAGAAGTGTATTGCACGCGTGATCGACCCACGTGAATGTGCGACATGACAAAACGATAATACAATTATCAAGAGACCATTTTCAAAAGGTTCGACTTTCAAAGCCTTTGAAACAATGGTCGCGATAGCTGTTAAAAGTTGATTAAGAACATTGTTTTAATTTTATTTCAACAGATAAGTATATTACGTATCGAAATAATTATCACTGAAACTTAACGCTATATTATCGATATAGACGTTTTTCGTTCTTTTGACATGTCAAACAACCAGTTTACCCCACCCCCACCCCCCAAAAAAAACAACAAAAAAGCAATTTACGTTTCGTGTTCTAGGCTACGTGTAGAGTTACATCTTATAATATATTGGTAAATGAATCGGGTGGTACACTTGGACTGAAATTAGACGGTATAAACTAACCCTGTTTTACAAAATAGCGGATTTCGATTTGACTATTCTTGTTCTACCCAAATCGCGGGGTATAAACCCTTATCAAACGTGGAATCCAAAGCTGTATATAAATATTCCTGCAAATACTACATTTTACACCCCCACACCTCGCCTTCCATCTCTTACCTTGTGTAATAAGTGACTGGGATGATTTACCCGAGCATATAAAATCGTCTTCTACTTTTACAAAACCTTTAAAAGCTCAATTAACTAATGGTGATTTTTTCCTAAATATTTTTTTACATCGGGAAATATAAGCTTGCGTTTCAAAAAAAAGTAACATAAAACTACCAGAAACTCTGGTAAATATATATATAAAGACGCGTCGAGTCAAATTTTGTCGATGTTAGATTTCAAAACTATAAAGAAATGGTTTAATATTTTATTTACAAACTATATCTATTGTAAAATATTAGTAAAATCAATTACGTGCTCTGTTCAAATGTGTTTGAAACTTTCAAAACATCATACTAAATAAGAGGCAATGCATTAAAAGCGACAATAACTATTCAATTTACATACACGATTTATAATAATCATTAAAATTACAAATCGTAGTTATATTGTGTGGGGCTGATTTGAATGACAATTATTGATTTAAGACTAGGTCGCGTGCTTGACGGTTCATTAAATTTGGTGAATGATGAAAAGGGGCACTCAACCGATAAACACTACCTCTCATAATGTACACACACACACCAACACACCGTAGTTTTTTTAACGACACCCCAAATAATATCTGTTCATAATTGTTCATCACAAAATGTATATAATTCTTCACTGTGTTTTTTTTATAAATATATATAACACTCTTACATTTTATTTTTCTCAAAAATGGTGATTAGAGCGTGCCTTTACTCGTGTAGTTCTCTTTATGTATTTTCGTTATCTTTTTGAACTTTTTTTCGTCCCGAAACGCGTAACGTATTATATTCTTGAAATATCACTAGTAAATGATATATGTAAAGCTATCGTATCTTAAAACATGTTATGATATATTTTCATATTTTACGATATCGTTTAAAAAAATAAACATCCCCAAATGATAATAGTATGTTATGTGAAAGAGAACGACACAGTTTCTTTGATTACTTATGTATGGTTTTACAATAGGTAAGTTAAGAGAGCTGAGATACTTTAAGTAACGAGTTATTAATTTTGTTTGATTTCGTTATACTTGGGAATCAATAATTTTTTTTTTCTTTTTTACTAAGTCAATATATATTTATTAGTTTGATTTCTCATACGTTTTAATATAAAAAGTTTAGTTTCGAGTAATATTCCGTTTGAGTTTTTTTAAAAGCATCCCGGTGAAAAATATGTAAATACTCAAACAACCGATTTTCCATTAAGAAATATTTTTTGAGTGTAAATAGCAGATTTATCAATAACTTTCTCGAATTGCACCAAAATTCGATAAATATCAAAATATATAGAAATCATAAAGTTTTAATGTATTTTTTTTTGATAACATATTCTCATCAGATATCTTGCGATAACTACATATTCTCATCAGATATCTTGCTATAACTAAACAGAAAGCTAATACTGACCTCTAGATATGGCAAAAAAAGACATAGATGTCATAGAAATACTAAAATCATAGTCCAAAATCATAGAGATAAAACACTAGCGACATAGATATGTATCCTCGGAGAAAAGTTATACCTCGAAAAAGCGTATATATAATGATTTACAGTATAGGTTTTTTTTCTCCAGAAGTAAGGGATGTGCCTTAAATACTCTCGTCAGTATTTAATAAACGGTGATTTTGTCGAGGTGTTTGACTTAAACAACGATTTTTAAGTATGTGTTGAACTAGATGATGTAACGGAATATATTGCGATAATTGCACATTTATTAAAATTTAAATGCCCCAGTGTGCATATTACATATTATGTCACGAATACGCACAGGAAAATAATGCATGTCTATTTTTTAATCCGTCATAATAAACAAGTCAGAGACCTCAATTTAAAACTGGAATTCGGATGTATCGAGTTATGGTCAATGAAAGTACATTTCGGAAAGATTTATCAATGATTGTCAGTTAAGGGCAATTCTCAAATGATGCTTAGTCCCCGTTTCAAAAAGTTGTAAATAAAAGCGATAGCTCATTCCAACCTATAATTCTTACGGTCTGAATCGTGGCTGTGCCTTTTAATACATCGAGCAAATAATCGCCTAATAATGTGTTAAATTACGTTCAGACTAAAATACTACAATATCTGCAGTTTTTCAAGACGACGAAGGCTAATTTATCCTCGTAAAGGTAACTCCATTTTTCGACGAATAACGAACGACACACGTCCAATCACACACACAACTAAAGGTAACTCCATTTCGACGAATAACGAACGACACACGTCCAATCACACACACACACACACACACACATACAAACTCCAACACACTCAATCCTACCATACAGTTTGAAAGGTGTATTATCTGTATCGATATCAAATCAAAGTCCTATAATCGCTGTTATCATCAAAATTGTATTCTTGTAGTAGTAATCCAAGCATGCATTTTATTTGGAACTTAATATATAGACTGTCACTCTTAAGAAGTTAAAAAAACAAAGAATTCAATTATAAAATTAAAAAAATGAATTTACAAAATAAAAGAAATAACTATTCTACAAAAAAAAAAAAAATATTCTTGAAAAAAAAAAAAAAGAAATTAAATTATTCTTATTACAAAATTAATTATATTTTTTTTATAAAATGATTTATTATTCTACATTGTAACACGATTACGGGCGAATCTTGCGTTTTGATTGGTCGATTAGGCATTGAGGATGGGCTAGTAACACACCCCTCTAAATTAGCAAAAATCACCGTGTATTAATATTATGCGTACTATTTTTAATGGAGATAACCAAAAAATGGAGACCATCAATTTTGATCTCGGTACATTTACAAAATTATTTTCGAGAATTGAAAAGGGGGAGGTTTACGATGAATGATTTTTATTTAGTTCACAAAGGCCAAAGATAAATGTACACCATCATTGCGGAAAATCCATTGGGCTTCCAGTTCGTGCGAGGATACAATTTAAAACCATTTGCGAATGTGTTTAATCAATTTATTCCGACAATGCCAACCGCTCCCCTCACCCACAATAATTTAAAAAGAAATTTTTGATCTCTATACCCCACGGCAATCCAACCATTTGTTCTTAGAGCGTCGCTAATTGGCGATTCCGAAATAAGCGTTACGGTGAATTTGTGTTCTCTACCAGAGCAGCTAAAAATATGCCTACCAGAGCAGCTAAAAATATGCTTTCACCTTGCGAAAACATCTTCCACCCGGAGTTTTAAGAGTTACATAACTAGCGGTTGCCGTCGTGCAAGATACCCCACCCCCACCCCACATTTTGCAAGAGATTCACCTAGAAGAAGCTAAAAAAGAAGCGACTTTTCGTACAATAAAGGGGACCCCATAACTCAGGAACTTACGATCCGATATATGGCCATTATCGACAGAGGAGTTATAAACATACATGTGTGTGTCTGTGGACGTGTGGTGTATATCGGGGGGCCCTTTTAATCGCTGGCCAATGCGGATGGTTGAAATATCTTACGACGTGAATGAAAAGGGTAGCGTTGTCGGAAAAAGGCGTATTGAAATGTGTTGCGTGACGTAGCAGATCTTGTGTATATTGTACACAACTACCGTCGGTACTATACTCTGGCCAATTTCTGTTGCGATGCTACTATTATTGCATTATTGGGATTATTTATAAAGTAGAGTTGCGATCAGTTTTCCCAGTACAACAGACATAATTTGTACGTGATGGATACACCGATGAGTCGCCAATCTTCAATGTCCGATTCCGAGAAACAATTCCTATTGAACGCGGTAAAAGAATTCCTAAATATAATTAATAATAAGCGAAGGGATGTAGAATCGGTTTCTCTTAAAGAACAGACTTGGAAAAAAATTGCAGCGCGATTCTGCGCACAGCCAAATTTCCCAGTTAGAAGTGCGACTCATTTAAAGAATTGCTGGCGTCATCTTAAAAGAAACGAAATGAAGTTAGCGAAAACCCCTATTAAAAGACCGAGGGATAGCGTAGTAAATGAGACATCTTTTGGTAAGTGATTAAAACCTACTTTAAAAAAAAGAAGCAATATACCATGTTAGAACGTCACATTAGTTACATCGACGGTGGATAGATTTTGTTTGCGCATAGATGATTTAGATACATTGTACAAACATTTGTTTGTGCATGAAGGATTTAGATACATTGCAGCATAAATTATTCATCATATTTAAGCATTGGTATGTCCTCGTTAGACTAAACTATTTTGCTACATTCTGGGTTTTTTTTTTCAGATACTATTGAAAACAATATCAACCAGGACCGGCCCAACACCATTTCCGAACCATTCAGTGTAAATAATGGGGCATCTGTGGCTGATCTGAGGTTAACATTGTTAAACGCTAAGATTAATGCTATTGTGAATGAACATAAACTTAAAATGGAGATTCTGAGACAACAAATCCTGGAAAGATAATAAAACCCATTACGAAATCCAAAGAAATTCTATGGTGACATACCTAAAGAAAAATTCAAAAACAAAATTTTGTCATTCTGACATCATCTTTTCGTTTTAATTTTTTGATACTGTAATGTATATAATAAAGACATCATTTCAAAGTACATATTGTGTTAGTTTTCTTGTACACACAATCTGTTCACCGATACTAACGAAACAACGAGGAATAAGTGTATATCTAGAAGATGTGGAGTTTTTGTAAGGCGATATCATATTTTAGCTGCTCATTATTGTTCGATTTATATAGTGTTTCATTACACACGAGTGTTTCTAAGAGCACTCACACCTAAAACCATCCAAAAAAACGTTTTTTTTTAAATAAATAAGTTTTTTTATACGCCAACACAATCACGTGGACACTGTTACACAATATCATTTTTGGTCTAAAATGAAATATTGTATTTTAATCCATATTTTATATTGTAATTTCAATTGTAACGCATTCTGTACATATTAAGTGACAGATTAATGGCAAGCTTTAGTCTGTTTGCAGAGGTGAGTTTGTCTGACATAGTATTATGGAAGATGTATCTGTTGTACAAACCTTGTATCATCCAAGTGTTTATTTGATATAAGTCGTAAGCTTAACACTTGTTGTTTTAGAGCTAAGGTGTGAATATATTTAATTAGTTTTCATTATTCTGATCTCTAATACTATTAACTATGGTGTGCCTTAGGATTTGACAGGCATTGCTGGATAGTATATATAAAGCCTAGTTTAGAGTTAAAGGAGGACACCTGGGACCAGAGACCAGAATCAGGTCTTGGGGAGACCTAGGGAGAAGTCGGTCCGTCCTGGACTATGGAGCAGTTGGGTTTTCTGTGACCTAGGGAGAACATCTTTAGTTAGATATCTCCTGACCCAACCACCATATATATATATATTATGCAGTAATAAAAGTCTGTTTAATAAAAAGAGTATGTGTTATGTTACAACACTCCGGAGTTCACAATTGTCATCTGATTTGATGAAACTTATCAATGTATGTTTATAACTCCTCTGTCGATAATGGCCATATATCGGATCGTAAGTTCCTGAGTTATGGGGTCCCCTTTATTGTACGAAAAGTCGCTTCTTTTTTAGCTTCTTCTTGCAAAATGTGGGGTGGAGGTTGGGTATCTTGCACGACGGCAACCGCTAGTTATGTAACTCTTAAAACTCCGGGTGGAAGATGTTTTCGCAAGGTGAAAGCATATTTTTAGCTGCTCTGGTAGGCATATTTTTAGCTGCTCTGGTAGAGAACACATATTCACCGTAACGCGTATTTCGGAATCGCCAATTAGCGACGCTCTAAGAACAAATGGTTGGATTGCCGTGAGGTATAGAGATCAAAAATTTCTTTTTAAATTATTGTGGGTGAGGGGAGCGGTTGGCATTGTCGGAATAAATTGATTAAACACATTCGCAAATGGTTTTAAATTGTATCCTCGCACGAACTGGAAGCCCAATGGATTTTCCGCAATGATGGTGTCCATTTATCTTTGGCCTTTGTGAACTAAAAAAAAATCATTCATCGTAAACCTCCCCCTTTTCAATTCTCGAAAATAATTTTGTAAATGTACCGAGATCAAAATTGATGGTCTCCATTTTTTGGTTATCTCCATTAAAAATAGTACGCATAATATTAATACACGGCGATTTTTGCTAATTTAGAGGGGTGTGTTACTAGCCCATCTTCAATGCCTAATCGACCAATCAAAACGCAAGATTCGCCCGTAATCGTGTTACAATGTAGAATAATAAATCATTTTATATAAAAAAATATAATTAATTTTGTAATAAGAATAATTTAATTTCTTTTTTTTTTTCAAGAATATTTTTTTTTTTTTGTAGAATAGTTATTTCTTTTATTTTGTAAATTCATTTTTTTAATTTTATAATTGAATTCTTTGTTTTTTTAACTTCTTTAGAGTGACAGTCTATATATTAAGTTCCAAATAAAATGCATGCTTGGATTACTACTACAAGAATACAATTTTGATGATAACAGCGATTATAGGACTTTGATTTGATATCGATACAGATAATACACCTTTCAAACTGTATGGTAGGATTGAGTGTGTTGGAGTTTGTATGTGTGTGTGTGTGTGTGTGTGTGTGTGTGTGTGTGTGATTGGACGTGTGTCGTTCGTTATTCGTCGAAATGGAGTTACCTTTACGAGGATAAATTAGCCTTCGTCGTTTGTTAGTTGTGTGTGTGTGTGTGTGTGATTGGACGTGTGTCGTTCGTTATTCGTCGAAAAATGGAGTTACCTTTACGAGGATAAATTAGCCTTCGTCGTCTTGAAAAACTGCAGATATTGTAGTATTTTAGTCTGAACGTAATTTAACACATTATTAGGCGATTATTTGCTCGATGTATTAAAAGGTACAGCCACGATCCAGACCGTAAGAATTATAGGTTGGAATGAGCTATCGCTTTTATTTACAACTTTTTGAAACGGGGACTAAGCATCATTTGAGAATTGCCCTTAACTGACAATCATTGATAAATCTTTCCGAAATGTACTTTCATTGACCATAACTCGATACATCCGAATTCCAGTTTTAAATTGAGGTCTCTGACTTGTTTATTATGGCGGATTAAAAAAATAGACATGCATTATTTTCCTGTGCGTATTCGTGACATAATATGTAATATGCACACTGGGGCATTTAAACTTTAATAAATGTGCAATTATCGCAATATATTCCGTTACATCATCTAGTTCAACACATACTTAAAACTCGTGGTTTAAGTCAAACACCTCGACAAAATCACCGTTTATTAGATACTGACGAGAGTATTTAAGGCACATCCCTTACTTCTGGAGAAAAAAACCCTATACTGTAAATCATTAGATATACGCTTTTTCGAGGTATAACTTTTCTCCGAGGATACATATCTATGTCGCTAGTGTTTTATCTCTATGATTTTGGACTATGATTTTAGTATTTCTATGACATCTATGTCTTTTTTTCCATATGTAGAGGTCAGTATTAGCCTTCTGTTTAGTTATAGCAAGATATCTGATGAGAATATGTAGTTATCGCAAGATATCTGATGAGAATATGTTATCAAAAAAAAAATACATTAAAACTTTATGATTTCTATATATTTTGATATTTATCGAATTTTGGTGCAATTCGAGAAAGTTATTGATAAATCTGCTATTTACACTCAAAAAATATTTCTTAATGGAAAATCGGTTGTTTTAGTATTTACATATTTTTCACCGGGATGCTTTTAAAAAAACCTCAAACGGAATATTACTCGAAACTAAACTTTTTATATTAAAACGTGTGAGAAATCAAACTAACAAATATATATTGACTTAGTAAAAACGAAAAAATAAAAGCATTATTGATTCCCAAGTATAACGAAATCAAACAAAATCAATAACTCGTTACTTAAAGTATCTCAGCTCTCTTAACTTACCTATTGTAAAACCATACATAAGTAATCAAAAAAACTGTGTCGTTCTCTTTCACATAACATACTATTATCATTTGGGGATGTTTATTTGTTTAAACGATATCGTAAAATATGAAAATATATCATAACATGTTTTAAGATACGATAGCTTTACATATATCATTTACTAGTGATATTTCAAGAATATAATACGTTTCGCGTTTCGGGACGAAAAAAAGTTCAAATAGATAACGAAAATACATAAAGAGAACTACACGAGTAAAGGCACGCTCTAATCACCATTTTTGAGAAAAATAAAATGTAAGAGTGTTATATATATTTATAAAAAAAAAACACAGTGAAGAATTATATACATTTTGTGATGAACAATTATGAACAGATATTATTTGGGGTGTCGTTAAAAAAAACTACGGTGTGTTGGTGTGTGTGTGTACATTATGAGAGGTAGTGTTTATCGGTTGAGTGCCCCTTTTCATCATTCACCAAATTTAATGAACCGTCAAGCACGCGACCTAGTCTTAAAGCAATAATTGTCATTCAAATCAGCCCCACACAATATAACTACGATTTGTAATTTTAATGATTATTATAAATCGTGTATGTAAATTGAATAGTTATTGTCGCTTTTAATGCATTGCCTCTTATTTAGTATGATGTTTTGAAAGTTTCAAACACATTTGAACAGAGCACGTAATTGATTTTACTAATATTTTACAATAGATATAGTTTGTAAATAAAATATTAAACCATTTCTTTATAGTTTTGAAATCTAACATCGACAAAATTTGACTCGACGCGTCTTTATATATATATTTACCAGAGTTTCTGGTAGTTTTATGTTACTTTTTTTTGAAACGCAAGCTTATATTTCCCGATGTAAAAAAATATTTAGGAAAAAATCACCATTAGTTAATTGAGCTTTTAAAGGTTTTGTAAAAGTAGAAGACGATTTTATATGCTCGGGTAAATCATCCCAGTCACTTATTACACAAGGTAAGAGATGGAAGGCGAGGTGTGGGGGTGTAAAATGTAGTATTTGCAGGAATATTTATATACAGCTTTGGATTCCACGTTTGATAAGGGTTTATACCCCGCGATTTGGGTAGAACTAGAATAGTCAAATCGAAATCCGCTATTTTGTAAAACAGGGTTAGTTTATACCGTCTAATTTCAGTCCAAGTGTACCACCCGATTCATTTAACAATATATTATAAGATGTAACTCTACACGTAGCCTAGAACACGAAACGTAAATTGCTTTTTTGTTGTTTTTTTTTTGGGGGGGGGTAAACTGGTTGTTTGACGTGTCAAAAGAACGAAAAACGTCTATATCGATAATATAGCGTTAAGTTTCAGTGATAATTATTTCGATACGTAATATACTTATCTGTTGAAATAAAATTAAAAAATGTTCTTAATCAACTTTTAACAGCTATCGCGACCATTGTTTCAAAGGCTTTGAAAGTCGAACCTTTTGAAAATGGTCTCTTGATAATTGTATTATCGTTTTGTCATGTCGCACATTCACGTGGGTCGATCACGCGTGCAATACACTTCTCGGTGGCTACGAAGATGCCCCCCTCCCCTTTTTTTCTGTCAAACGGGTCCATAATAAAAGACACGTGGTGTCTGTATAGTCCGAGAGCCTAGAGCCATGCGTACACGTCGAAAACACCTTGAAACCGCATGTCCCCCGTTATCGGAGTGGTTAAGATCGCTCTATAGGCCGTGAAAGTATCGATATCCGACGAGGTTTCTCCCGCTACTCGACGCAGGGCCTGTCAGGGACAGCTGTCTGTTTTTGATGTGTCGAAAAAACCGAGGCCGCCGTGTATAGAGCGCGTCACTATACCTCGATCATTACCGTGTATCGGTTTGACGTATTTAACACGGTTCAATTCGCTGTCCAGGTACAATACAATACTTTTTTAACTTTTTTTTCCTGAAAAACTATTTATCGGATGGTTATTTCTAATAAAAGTATGATAATTTTGATATGTATTGAAAGTAGAAACACCCAATCTTGCTAGAAAAATACCAGATTCCCCCCGAAAAAACATCCAAAGGGTGCCTACAGGACAAAAATGTAAGATTTCCCTAACTGACAACCCTGACGATTAGCGATGTCTGCGTGAGTAACGTGAGAGGTAGCGCTTGGTGATTGTCTAAATCTCCCAGTGTTAGTGAGTGCTTGGTGTGTATGTTAATAAAGTTGATAAAGTTTCTAATATAATACAAAAACAACGGAAAAAGAGTGTATAATTCGAGAATTTATTGACCTTCGATATTTATGATAAATAATCAACGATGAAAGACAACAATTGAATATGCGCGAGTTTTCCATTTCATCTCTCTTTTTTCTCCATTTATTTATTGAAAATTGTTTTATTGGTATATTTAGATTCAACTCGGGTTGAGTAAATGGGTTTTTTTTTTTACTTTAATCTTATTCCTACACGAATACAACAAACATCGTGAGGACGTGTACAATACTACGATTTCGTGAATTTGGAACCATTTCCAATATTTAAATACAGAGTAAACACGGGTTAATCGAACCGTCACTTTTAAATACCCACCCTACAGAGGACCGTATAATATAGACGACACGTGGGATTCATTCACAAAACTCAAACAAAAATCAATAATTCAACATTAAACGACATCTCATTACTAAACAGAGAGTGACAGTTTAACAACACCCCAATACCCACCCTACAGAGGACCGTATAATATAGACGACACGTGGGATTCATTCACAAAACTCAAACAAAACTCAATAATTCAACATTAAACGACATCTCATTACTAAACAGAGAGTGACAGTTTAACAACACCCCCAAACTCTATAACAAAAAGACTATTCGTCTATTGCTTCACCAACCCTTGTTCGGTGAACAAAAATCAATAATTAAACATTAAACCATACTCTCATTGCAGAGGGGGGCGTTTTAACAACAAAAAATCATCACCTGGCCTCTATAACAAAAGCCTATTCGTCTATTACTTCACCAACCATTGTTCGGGGAGAACCATACACTAATCAATAGCTCCATTGTTCACAAAACAATACACTAACAATAGCGCCCCATTGTTCATAAAACAATACACTAACAATAGCGCCCATTGTTCATAAAACAATACACTAACAATAGAACAAAAGAAAAAACACTGTAGTCACCTAACTACTACTTACGAGTTCCGCGTCCCAGAACGTTTCTTGGAGAAAAACAAAGTCGAGATGATAAAAGACAAAAAGTGCGAATAAGTTCTTAATCTTTGAGCTGGTCTTTAGACCTTTAACATTTATAGAAGCACACTTAAGAGCCATTTTGTTATTTCTAATTGGTCGCTTGGGAAAGTTCTTTTACACGTTTGAGTCTTTCATTCACCGATTTTATCAAACTTTCTGGTTTGGGGTTTTTAAACGGCAAATTTCGTCTGGTTAGGGGTGGAGGAGTAGACATACTTTCGTCTACAGATTTTATTATAGAACAGTCGGATACATCTATTTCAGGAACGTCGTCATAATCGATTCTGGTAGATTCATTAGGAGTGACTAAGTTTTTAGGTGGGGATATAACAATTCGAGCTTTTTTGGCCGCACGAATTTGTTCGAAGGAGTCGGGTGAGGTATCCACTTTTCCTACCTCAACTTCCTCTTCTTCATCTTCCGTATATTCAATACTCTCTTCATTACCTTCTGTCTTAGTAGTCAATTTTACATTCCTGTCTTCAATTTTATTTTCGTTATTCTTTACCTGTTGATAATCGCTCGTCGTTTCTTCTCGGAATTCGTTCTCCGTGGATTGGTTGGCTATCTTGGATTCGCTATCTACTTGCGTCTGATCTTTGGGATCGTCTTCCTGCTCTAAATTACCCTGTCTCGTATCGCTCTTTAGTTTAGATTTCGGAGAATCTTTGGTATTACTTTTGTTTTTCCCCTCTGCCCTTTCAGTTTTTTCTATATCATTATTTTTGGTGTTTGTATGAGTGTCATCTTGATTTCCGTCTGTCGTGTTGGCTTGCAGGTCGTTAGACGTGGATTCTTGTGTAGGAGAAGTTCTTTCATTGTCTTCATTTGGATTCGGGATATGTTCGGGTATTCCACAGTCAAGTTTTCTACATGACTTGCACCAGATTTTAGGGCATTTATATGACAGATGCCCATATTCTTTGCATTTTCGACACTGGATTTTGGGGCAAGATTGTTTAAGATGATTTTCATCGTAATAATAGAAGCAAACTTTTCGTTGGTTATTGTGAATAACTTTAAAGCTCTTGGGGCCTGCAACTGTCCTAAAGTTTAGTGCCCATGGTAAGGAATTTAGACCAGGTGGAAAGCGGCATTTTACATGTCTGGTCCCGTCCATACAATTGCGAAAAATTTTATGATAGTTTTTAACGACGGGGCCGCATATTTCGACCTTAAATTCTGACAACTTCTCACAAATCTCTTCGTCTGTTGTGTAAG
This sequence comes from Patella depressa, assembly GCA_948474765.1. NCBI lineage: Eukaryota > Metazoa > Mollusca > Gastropoda > Patellidae > Patella > Patella depressa. The sequence continues at coordinate 51,839,659 of OX419716.1, forward strand.
CTGGCAGATTAAGGATAGAAACAACAATGAATGGTGAATACAACGGTTCACTCTGGTAAACAGTGTTATTAATCACAATGTTCTCATTGGAAAAATAGGTCACATATTCAGTCGAACTCAAAGTATATCTGGGGATACAGGCAAGACAATTTCCTAACCCAATTTTCTCTTCTATATAAGCAATAAATTTATTGACATCAGCGATTTTTACATTTTCCACGTCAACCTTGATTGAGCATTCAGCGGTAAAGTTTCTCTCGGTATTCATCTTTCAGTGATCACTGCACACTATGAATACCCAGGGAAATAAATAATATACCAGCAAGATTAAGTTTAATAAAACGCCCAAGCGGGCCCAGAGGCCTAAAGTTAGTAGTATGGATCTGTAGAGCACTGAATTATTAGCCGTACGAGGTAAATAAACTTACTATAATCAGTTGAAACATTTTTAAGACTTCGTGTGGAGAGCTCGATGTAAACACGTCTTGACACTTCGATTCAACAACCGGCACTCTAGACCACTAGGCCATCCCACCCCACCCCCCATTTATAGACAAAATATTAACAAAAAAGTGAAATGAAATGAAATAAGGTTTAACGTCCTACTGTTCTACACGTAAACTGGGCTAATGAAGACGGGTCTACATCATATAGTGTGTTATGAGGGTTATTTTGCCCGGGCAGCGGCACTATGGTCTACTCTTAAATCTAATTCCAACTGCCAAGGGATCTTTTACGTGCACGCCAATGTGTACACAGGACCTCAGTTTTTTTATGTCCCATTCAAACGACAAGGGGAAACCTCGTCAGGAAATCTGGATGACATGAAATGAAATGAGGTTAACGTCCTACTTTTCTGCTCATAGACTGGGCTAATAAAGATGGGCCTATAGGGAAATTTTGCCCAGACAGCGGCGCTACGGCCTACTTGTATATCAAACTCCAACTACCAAGGGATCTTTGACGTGCCCGCCAATGTGTACACGGAATCTTGGGGTTTTTTTTTGTTCACCCGAACGACTAGACGGTTGTCCTTGTCATGCCCTCCATTCTACATCATTGACAAGGAAACCACCCCGGAAGATCTGGATGAAATTTCTCAGCCAATGCAGGGATCAAACACCCGACCTCCAGGCTAACGAGACAGCGTCTTACCCACATAGACAAAAAACTGGCTGTGGCCCATCAAAAAGGGAGCGAGAAAAAAAATGGGGTTTAATATTTATTTCACACAAAAAAGAAATGGTGCCCTGATTTAAAGTTAGAAGAAGCATATAGGAAAGTAAGTGTCTTTTTAACATACAAACATCCGTCTAAATATAATTTGTAGACTTACAAATTCAGCAAATAATGGCCGTTGACAATTTTACACAATCACCGTAAAATGCTAAAAAAAACAACGGTAAAAAAAGTCACAAGATTAGATGGCCTGTGGTGTTATTTTCTGGATGTAAAACTTTGTAGCTGCACGATTTATACACAATATAAACTACTTTAATCGAAAAAAAATCATGTTTCAAAATCACGGGAATCAAACATTTTTCACTTTAGGTATTATTCAACATTGGTAATCACACAGAATACAATTGTAGTCTTAGTCTATACAACCTACTTCAATTTTTTTTATTTAAAAAAAAACCCCTGCATAACCATTTTTATACTATTCAAAAAAAGTAGGGGATATTTGATTTTTAAGTGTTATTAAAGTCACCTAATGAAACTTACGGAGAAACAAATGACAAAATGAAATGAAGTTCACATTCATCGATTTATTCCAAATGATCGTTAGACTAAGTAAGGCACAGACTGACGATTATAAGGGTAAAATGATACCCGGGGTCAAACAGCAAAGTTACCACAGCATCACAACAAAGTCAGTAACGGGTAAATCCTCCTCTGTTTACCAAACAAGCATTGATCCGACGTGGCATACTCCTAATGAGACGTCTAATGTCATTTTGGTCCAGATTGTCCCATTCCTGTTGCAACGCAGCAGCAAGTTCTTGGACATTGGCAGGACGTTGTTGACGTTGACGTAACCTCTGTCCAAGCATTCCCAGACATGCTCGATGGGGGAGAGGTCGGGACTCAGTGCTGGCCAAGGTAATGTGGCGATGTTCTGTTGTTGGAGGTAACCTGTAACGATCCTGGCCCTGTGACATCTTGCGTTGTCATCCTTGAAGATGAAACGGCGGCCATGACGTCGTGCGAACGGCACAACATGGACTGCCAAGATGTTGTCCCGGTAGTACTGGCCTGTAACAAGCCCTGCAACAACATGTAAAGCCGTTCTTCCAGCAACAGTGATGCCTCCCCACACCATAACAGAACCACCCCCAAATCGATCATGTCTGATGACGTTAACGTCTTGGAAGCGCTCGTTTCGACGACGCCACACCCTCCTACGTCTGTCCAGAAAATCAACAGTGAACCTTGACTCATCTGAAATCATCACATTGCTCCAGCGTCGATTATCCCAGTGTTGACGATCCCTACACCAAAGACGTCTTGTCTGAATGTGATGATCTCTCAAACAAGGGATCACGCGAGGACGTCGGGCGCGAAGGTGACCCCTATGCATTCGATTCCGAATCGTCTGGCCACTCACTCTCACACCAGTGTCTGTTTGAAGACGAGCGCTGATCTGATTTGCTGTGATGACACGATTTCTCAAGGCCAAGGTACGGATAAATCGATCCTGGGCTTGAGTTGTCGCCCTTGGTCGACCTGAGCGTGATCTGTCCTGTACAGATTGTGTATCACGATATCTGGACCATAGCCTGTTTTTGACAGACTGAGAAACATTCATCGTCCGCGCCACAACCGCCTGTGTTGTGCCGATCTGTAGCATGCCAAGGGCACGTAACCTTTCATTTTTGGTAAGCCGACGCATATCAAAATTTGTTTTCTGGTCACTAAAACAATTAAACTGATGTTTCCACCCTGGAATTCAATGCCACAATGACTGTAACATTCAAAGTCAGAGTCGTGCAAATCTTGGGTTGGACCCCCATGATGATCCCAAGCATCACCTATATTCCATGCGGTAGTTATTGGTGCGTTTGGGCGTCACATGTAACTGGAAATGTTTCTTCTGTTAGGTTCTATAGTGACTTTTTTCGTAGTCATTTGCATATTTTAGTATTATGCCCCCAAAATCAAATATCCCCTACTTTTTTTGAATAGTATATATAGGCCTATAATATATATAGCCATAACAACTGTCTTTACATACATGATGGCCCTTCACTCCCCTGCAGAGTAAAGTTTTTTCTTCTACACTTTTACACCATTTTAGGCCTCACTCCTGACAATGTAGACTGAATAATTCTCATGTATACTTTGAATATGTTCTTTATTCTATCTCTAAGCAAAATCTTTATTCTATCTCTAAGCAAAATCTTTTTTTTACAGATCCTAAATTTGAGCAACATTGATGGCACTAATGTGAAAGAAGTGACAAAAAGATTTTTTGAAGGCTTTGTTTACGTAAATGGTAGCCAGGTGACACCAGCTTACTCCTTGTCATGTACAAAAGTAGGATCAATGCCATACCACTGGACTCAATGACGGTGGACGTTATGATGAAAAGTGCTCTCATCCACCCTACTCTCAGGATGACAAGGGAATCAAGGCTGTTTTCATATACATTTAATAAATGTAGATATGCGATTTGAAACAAAAAACTAACCGCAACTGGTTAACCAATTTATTCACCACCCTACTCTCACGATGACAAGGGAATCAAGGCTGTTTTCATATACATTTAATAAATGTAGATATGCTATTTGAAACAAAAAACTAACCGCAACTGGTTAACCAATTTATTCACAAAATATTTGTTGGACCACAGGAAGACTTGTTGATACATATTGGAATTAATAATATTATAATTAAAGTTCCATGCTTAGCAGCGAGTGCTAATAACATTTACAAAACTTTGAGCGGGAATTTCAAGGCATTAACCTCCTGTGATATAATAACAAATGACAAGTGCGAAATAAAGTATTTATGTGGTCTTGGGTGAAACAACAGTGTTGTGGCTAGCCAAATGAAATGAAACAAAATGGAGTGTAATGTCCTACTGTATTGCTCCGAACTGGGCTAATGAAGACTGGCATACGCTATACAGTGTGCTATGAGGGAAATTTTGTCTGGACGACAGGGCTACTGCCTACTCTTATAATCGAATTCCAACTACCAAATGAAATGAAATGGGGTTTAACGTCCTACTCTTTTGCACCTAACCTGGGCTAATGGAAGACGGGCATATGCCATACAGTGTACTGTGAGGGAAATTTTACCCCGGCAGCGGCGCTACGGCCTACTCCTATACCGAATTCCAATTGCCAAGGGATCGTTTACATGCACTCCAATTTGTATTCGGGACCTCGGTTTTTCGTTCCATCTTAACGACTAGGCAGCTGTCCTTGTCAGGCTCTCCTTCTGCATCACTGACAAGGGGAAATCACGCCGGAAAATCTAGATGAACTCTCTCGGCCAATGCAGGGATCGAACACCCGACCTCCAGGGTAGCGAACCAGCGCCTTATGCACTTAGCCACCGTGATCCCCTTGATCTTTTACGCGCACACCAATGTGTACACAGGACCTTAGTTTTTTTGTCCCATCTGAATGACTAGACAGTTGTCCTTGTTAGGCCCTCCGTCCTACATCACTGACAAGGGGAAACTACACTGGAAAATCTGGATTAACTTTCTCAGCCAATTCAGGGATTTAGTGTCCAACCTCAAGACAGAGGGACTGAGAAGGAAAGCTGTCTAGTCGTTTGGATGGTATGAATGACTGAGCGTCTGTGAACACATTGCTGTGCATGTAAAAGATCACCGGGCAGTTCGAATGCGATATAGGAGTAGACCTTAGCCACTGCCTGGACAAAATTCCCTGATGGCACACTGTATAGAGTATGTCCCTTTTCGTTAGCCACGTCGGAATAGGTCGTTAAACCCCATTTCATTTCATTTCATTTCATTCCATCAATGCCTCGAGCAAACAAGATAGAGGCTACACGTAAAGGTTTTGGCCAAATTTGGTCAATATCCCAGTTTTCCTTTCTGATATGCATATCCACACTTTCACAAGACTAATTTAGACTTTTTTCTTGAACATTTTCAAATGTCAGTGATGCAGGACAGAGGACCTGACATGGATAGGTGACTAGTCATACGAATGGGACAAAAAACCAAGGTACTGTGTACACTTTGATGTGTGTGTGAAACATTTCTTGGCAGTTTGATGGAATTTTATATAAGATATAAGAGTATGCCGTAGCTCTGCTGTTGAGACAAATGTTTATAGTTATGGTTTGTGTATGGTCACCCTGTTTGTATTCTTGTCAATTATCACCATTTCACGATGTATGATTACTGTTAACAATTGTATTTTTTAAATTTTTTTAAAATAAAATTTAGATATTATGTTGACTTTTTGTTGTAATTATATGAATTTGCGATTTCAAAAGGTTATTGGTTGACTGTTAACATTTCAAGGGTTATATTTCTACATACTCTTTAAAGATTTACAAAAGAAAGTGATGTAAATTTTAAAATTTAATGTTAGATATATAATGAAATGAAATGGGGTTTAAAGTCCTACTGCCCTGAAATCCTGATTCTCAGTCAATGCATGTACCAATCCCGGGTCTGCAGGTTAGCTGAGCCAACATTTTACTCTGAGGATCATGACCCTGATTTCCATAAAATGGTCGGTTAGTTTTAATCATGTTAGATTAACGTCAAAAATTGAAGTTATATTTACGTCAAATTTACGTCAAAATGGTTGGTCAGACTACAGTCATTTTGCTCATCTTCTTAACGATAATGTAATGTCATGACGCAAATCTAACGTAAAGTTTTTTTTCATTTTATGACGTAGATCTAACGTAAACTTTACGTAAACTTTACGTTAGATTTATGTCAAAATATGACGTAAACTTTACGTTAAATTTGCGTCAGGAAATATCGTAAATATAACGTAAAAATGACGTTACATTTTCATTAAGAAGATGAGCAAACTGATGGTAAACTGACTGACCATTTTCATGTAAATTTTACGTAAAAGTAACGTCATGTTGTTATTTTCATTAAGAAGATGAGCAAACTGATGGTAAACTGACTGACCATTTTCATGTAAATTTTACGTAAAAGTAACGTCATGTTGTTATGTGGGTAAGGTGTGTTGAGCCATCATACAAGTACCGTTTAACTGAGCTTTCGTTATACACGAATTGATTGAGTGTCTTAATTAGGCTGCAGTTGAGCTTTGACTATAACCCCGTTTACATTACAAATTTTAGGCGTGCCAGGTACCGTTCCTGTTACGGCACGGTTAATTATTTTGTAGTGTAAACGGGTCCAACGCAAGCGTGCCGTACTGAGTACCGTGCCAATCTGGCCCACTGAAATGAAGTGGTCTGGGAACCGTACAAAGAACGGCTTGGTTTAAATTTACGTAGTGTAAACGCTAACCGGTCTGAGTACGGATTACTTCGCATGCGCCAAATGAACCTTGGCCCTTTTTTCCTTGCAAACTTTGACAGTTCTGTCATCAGTTCTGTCAAAATGACTGCTCAAACTAAATCAGTCGTCATAATTGTTTTCGTCTGGGTAATTTGTACAGGGACTGAAATTAACTTTTCTGTGAAGAGTTCCACATTTGGCATGCTTGGCACGGTTCTGGGACCGGTTATTTTAGAGTAATGTAAACGGGTCAATTTCTTGAAATTTATCGCGGCCTAGTACCGTGCCCAGTACGGCACGCTTATCGCGGCCAGGTGTAAACAGGGCTAAAATATGTAACCCTGTTTACATTACAAATTTTAAGCGTGCCAGGTACCGTTCCTGGTACGGCACGGTTAATTATTTTGTAGTGTAAACGGGTCCAACGCAAGCGCGCCGTACTGAGTACCGTGCCAATCTGGCCCACTGAAATGAGGTGGTCTAGGAACCGTACCAAGAACGGCTCGGTTTAAATTTACATAGTGTAAACGCTAACCGGTCTGGGTACGGATTACTTCGCATGCGCGAAATGAACCTTGACCTTTTTTCCTTGCAAACTTTGACAGTTCTGTCATCAGTTCTGTCAAAAATACTGCGCAAACTAAATCAGTCCTCATAATTGTTTTCATCTGGGTAATTTTTACAGGGACTGAAAGAGTTCCACATTTGGCATGCTTGGCACGGTTCTGAGATCGGTTATTTTAGAGTAATGTAAACGGGTCAGTTTCTTGAAATTTATCGCGGCCTAGTACCGTGCCCAGTACGGCACGCTTATCGCAGCCAGGTGTAAACGGGGCTATACATTTGCTATCATGCTCCCGAGACCTCTTACATACTGATAGGATTTATAGTTTCTAGGTAGTAACTCGATAAACTGTATTTTTGATTTGGGGAATTTATATTTAGTAATGTTAATCAGGTTGATCAGGTCACACTCACATTGTACCAGATCCATGTGTGCTGACACATTATTTGAACCAATTAGGTATATAATATTTGCCACTCTACTGGATGATGGACATCTCTCAATATAGTTACACATATCTTTAATGTTGGCACCAGATAGCGTTCTAACACAAGTGTTATTTTCATTGCCTAATATCCTTGAATTTAAACCTTTTACCAAAGAGGAACTAAAAATCAGATTTTTGTTTGGTAGAGTAACTCTAATGGCATCTAATCGCGCTCTTGCCGTGTTTGTGTTTTGTCAGTGGGTTACTGTACTGTGCGAGCAGTAGAAGCTTAAGGAATATTTGATTGACTTGATGTTACCGGGTCAGTACTTATACCAGTGCTTGTGTCAGGCTAATTGGATGACAGCCACAGTTCAAGAAGATGTAATTGTTCCTGTAGACTGGTTAGTATTTTATCCTGTTCTATTACTTTAGCATCTTGACACTCAATTTCATTGTGTAGCAAGGAAATAGTGGATAAGAGTTGTTTATTCTCCTCGTTACTTTTGTTACATTTTGCAATTAGGGAAATAATTTTGGTTGAGATCTCTTTATTTTCTACACCCTGAAGTGAGAGTGACTGGTTTTCAGTTTGTTTGCAGAAGTTTGTATTTTTCACACTGTATAGCTAGTTGGTCATTCAATTTGAGTGCAAATGCTTCAAGATTTTTTAATAACAAGATTAAGATTAGTTATTTCTTTGTCTAGGGAATTACAATTACATGTACTTGAAGATTTTGTTTTACTTGATTTATTGACAAGCTTAGAGGAGATTATTTTTGGTTTTGAGCTTGATAGGTTCAGTTTTCCAGGAATAGCACCTTGAAGGATCATAAATGTTGGAGTATTTCCCAACGTGGGTGATGGGGATAGATATGAGGTAAGTTTCTGAATACAGACATGTATCTTGTTCTGGGCCCGTCCCTATCGTACTTGTTGGTGTATTTTCAGTAGACAGGTTGTAATCTTCAGTTACTGTAATTGGTGTGTTAGCCTGTGTGTCTGGTACTTTTAAAGTTGTGACTGGAGCGTTAGACATGAGACATATTCGGCACATTTTTGTTGAGATTTCCTACACGCTGTGAGTCCATTTGCGCAAGTATTTCCGGTAAATGGTCCTTGTAGAATACCCCCTCGTGTGATCCGTTGACCAGTGTACTAAGCGTTTATTGATAGATAGATGCACGAATTATTGTTGTATAAGAAACATTATTAGCATCAGCTAGATCCTGGAATTCCAAATTCGTGTCATTGTGTTTCTTTAAATGCTTGTAGTACACGGTTGTGACTCTTCTAAATTCATGGTAATGTCCAGTGCTCAACTATTCTTAAATTTTCCCTGAACATAGCTTGCAGCTGTTTGTTGAGGCATGCATTGATTTTTATCTTACAGTTCATATTTCCTAAGTTATCAATCTTATCATGTGCTGGCTCGTTTGTCGAAGAAATTTTGATGTCAGACGGCAGTGTCGTTGTTTCATTACACGCAAAAGTTAGTGATTGCGCGGTCGAGTCCGCCATCTTTGTTTACAGAAAAAGAAAAACTGGAGCACTTACGATCAATTTGGCTTATTTTTTTAATAAAATACAATCGTGTTCGACACAAAATACAAATTCCTGGTACCATGGGAACTTCAGAAAACATTTACAGTTACTTATTTATACATTCCACGACCACCTTATTTATAGGTAAAATTCAACCTACCGGAACCGGATAGTACATTTCCCGCGATATAACTCTCTATTTTGGAACAAAATCAAATGATATGTCTATTTTGCACCAATATCTTGTAGTACTGGGTATTATGTGGTGATATTGAGTTGGTATTGGGGTGTTATTGGGTAGTATTGGGTAAATCGTAAGGGGTAAGGCTGGAGTTGAAGACCATCTAATTAAGAGTATGGGAAGGTGGTCATCAGATTGCTACACTCGATATATTTAGACCCCAACAGACACTCTTACGAGATGCACAAAATAGTTTACTGAGGTAGTTTGAAAGAAAGATACTATTTTTATTATAGGGAGCGGGTCATTTCATCCCACGACCGTTTCACCCCGGGCGGTTTCATCCCAAAATTACAAGGGTCATTTCATCCCACTTAGCCTATATCGGGCCGTTTCATCCCACAAATTAAAAAAACCCCAAGTATTACGTGTTTTTGATATTTTATTCATACATTAATAACAATATGATATTCATTGCTTCACGTGTGACGCGAGCGATCGCTCTCGCTCTTCTCGACTCGCGCAAATGTCAAAATAGAAGAGTTTTTTTATTGCTATCCTGCGAGGATAAAATCGCTCTCGTCAGATTTTACATATTTGTCAAAAAACGAACCCCCAAACTGCAAATAAAGTCCATGTAAAACGATCCTCGAATAATTGTCCAGTGGGAATTTTGATTTTGTCCCCCAGAAAAATATCGATAAATTTGATTCTGGGTACTGGAAACATGATGCGTCGAGTAAATATTTTTGTTAACGTGAAAATATCCCCTTTTTTATTGTATATAAAGGCAAGTAAATATTTTTGTTAACGTGAAAATATTCCTTATTTTTATTGTATACAATGGCAAACTAGGTAGCACAATAATAAAAGGTAATACACGTTGGTAGTTGAGGTTATCGGTCCAACCATTATTCAATAAAGTATGCAATATGCATATAAGATGGTATTTGATTCGTGCATGGATACTGTCATCCAATAGTAGCTGTAAATTTTTCTGCGGTTAGACGCCTCTGACCAATGAAAAAAATAGTAGTTTGATCACGTACAAAATTCAATCGAGGATTCAAGCTCCTCGTGGGATTTTCTATAATAAGTTCTAACATTAATATTTATTTCATGCAACACGCGTAGGCATTTTGAACAGGTCGAGTCTGGCGTTAATTTATCTTCGTCGTCGTCTTCAGTTGGTCGCACGCTTGTGTTTGCTATCACGTGTTCATTGATAATCGCCCGTTCTATGTCAAGGTCGTCGTCATACGCTTCGGTGAGATCCGTCGTAGGGTGAACAAACAATGGGCTAAAGTGAGCGGACGTTACGTTTTCAGCGGCCGTTTTATGACCTTGACACTCATCGGCGAAAGCTCATTTCAGCTCAACGTGGACAAAGTAACGTTATTCGGGTTCAATCGGCATGCGCAACGAATGTTTCTAGCAGGTGCTAGGAATATTTGTACGACCGAATTTGTGGGGAAAATTCGTAGATATCCTTGAGTATTTGTCACAACTACTGTCTTACAAGAGATTATAAAATTATCAAGGTAATCAACAAAGACCTACATTTCAAGGTCTAAAAGAAAATACGGGTGAAAATACAGAAGAGCTACTAAGACTGTTTATTGGGCGTGAACTAGGTGTTGATTACCATTTTGAATTTGGTAATGTCCATCGGTTTGGTCGACATAACACGGGACGTAATCGCCAAATTGTAGTCAGATTTATTTACCACAGAGACCTAGAGTATATACTCAGTATCTGTAATAGACTCAGAGATAAGCCGTATGGTATCACCCAAGAAGCGAAAAATACTTTGACGTGTGGTGAAAACTTATAAGCAGAAGGCCATAAAAGTCGGATGGTAAGAGATAATTTATTTATAGATGGGAAATTGTATGAACAGTCTGTCCATGCTGAGGATAATGAAAATACTTTGCCCAAAACTGCGCCTGTGTACCGACCATGGAAAGATCCCCCAGCAGACAGAAGAAGTAAGAGGCGATGTATGAGTAGTGGATCTCCTTATAGAAATGACATGGCGTATACTTTTACGGAAAACAATCCCATCGCGTAGGAAATTCTGGAGAGTAGATCTGAGTTATCTTTTTTATCGTGGAATATCGGTAAAGGATTATGTGGAAAATTAAAAGATGGTGGTTTTGTCGGGCTTCTTGTTGTATATGATATAATAATGTTGTATGAGTGCTGGATTTCTGTACACGACGAGATTGGGCTCACAAATTATACGGCTTTCGCTTTTGCAAGAGAGTGGGCTAAGGGTGGGGGATCAGTCATTCTTATTAAAAATGTGATAATACATAAATGTACCATAGTTGAAAATTTGTATGATACTATTGTTGTTATTAAAATATGTGGATATGTAGAAACTCTGTATATTATCGCATGCTACTTCCCACCCTCTGGTAGCATTTTCTATAATAAATATTTTGTTAACCTATTTATCGTATTACAGGATATTGTAGCTAAGTATGATGATCGAGGCGTGGTTATTGTAACTGGTGATTTTAATTCTAGGCTAGGTACATTAGATGAGTTTATCGAGAATGATATATTTTCAGAGTCTGTATCCAGTAAAATATCCCATATATGTAGTTATACCCCAGATGTTGAATTACCAACCCGGTGCAATATGGATAGTTCTATTAACCAGTTTGGTAGACAACTGATCTCTCTTTGTAAAGCTACAGGATTAAGAATTGTGAACGGAAGGCATAGGAATGATATTAATGGTAGTTTTACATTTTGCTCAAATAAAGGCAGTAGTCTTACTGATTATCTATTTCTTCATTCCAACCATTAATCACTTATTAAATATTTCCAATCTGGCTATTTCAACGAATTCTCTGACCATTCACGCAATATATTTAACGTATTTATTCCAACAAATAAAACGGAAACAGTACATGGTAACAATAAGGAAAGTAAACGTGAACAAAGAGCGGAAACAAATAGTAAAATTAACTGGGGTAAAGTGAACATTGATGATATTCGTAAGACACTGAGGGATAACCAAGACGTGTTAACGAGCTCTTGCTTTGCGGACAACACTACTCAGGACAGCGTTGACAACTGTGTCGAAGGTTTTTCCAGATGTCTATCTGATTTGATATCAGTATACACTGTAAACAATGCACATAGAAAAAGTCCCTCTAAAAAATAAACTTGATAAGCCATGGTTTACAGACGACTGAAAAAGTAAATACCATGAATACAAATCAGCTTTATTTGTATATAATCACAATAGGACTACTAAAAATAGGTTGAATTTAATACAATTAAAACTAATTACAAAAAAAAAACTAGATCTGCTACTGTCCCATGCGGATATGAAAGCTTTCATATTCATCGTCACGTGTCATCGATTATATCAAGTATCTCAAATAAAAGGATAAGAATAATAAACTGTCAAAATTGGTCAAAAACTTGCAAAGTTACAAGTCTAAATATAGTATGAACCATTGCATAATCTGAAAACTAAAGGGAAATAACTGATACTTGTGTTGCTGTAATCGGGATGACTTTCGACTTCAAAACTTTCAGAAAAATGAAATGAAAATGGTAAGTAAACATCGAAAAATTAAACTTTGAACAAAACTAAAACTTTTTGAATCAGGTTGAACTCAACTGTTTGAATATGTACGTTAAATATGTAGATTTGGAAAATTATAAAGACATAATTATCAAAATTGGTCAAAAACTCACAAAGTTACAAATTTAAATGTAGTGAGAAACATTGCACCCGGGCAAAAAAATAATCTTTAAACTAAAGGGAAATAACTGAAACTTGTATAGCTGTAATCGAGCTTCCAAAATTAGAGATATGTTATATAATTATGGTTTCCAATATGTTTGGTTATAAGTAGGAAATCGTGACAACTTCTTAAGCATGTTTCAAACAAAGGGTCATAGACTACAATATACAAATATGGCAGTCTGCAATAAAAAAACTGGTCAAAGCAAGATTTCTATGCAGAAATTAAATAATTGCTAGAACCAGAAAAGTATTTATCCACTATAATAAATAAGCAACATAGAGAAAATGAAATGAAATTGAATGGGGTTTAACGTTCTACTGTTCTGCTCCTAAAATGGGCTAATAAAGACGGGCATACGCCATAAAGTGTGCAATGAGGGAAATTTTACCCGGGCAGCGGCGTTACGGCCTACGAGGTTGGACAGGCGACCATACTCCTTGTCACGTACAACCAAGAAACCAAAACAACGCCAGTTGACTCAATGACAGACGTTATGATACAGAGCGCACGTGCTAACCATTCAGCCACGCAACCTCCCTAAAATCGGCAAATTGCTGACCTACAGCGAGCAACATTTCAACCGGGCCAAATTTTCTATTTTAACAGTTTAATTTGCACGGTACCTTTAGTTATCAACCGAATATTACAAAACTTTTAAAAGCTCCCCCTGACCAGCTTAATCGCTCGCAATAAACGTTTGCCCCTTAAAATCGGCAAATTGCTGACTTTAAAGTGAGAAACATTACAACCGGGCGAAATTTTCTGTTTTATCACTTTTACAGTACCTTTGATTACCAACCGATTATTACAAAACTTTAAAAATAAAAGAGAAAGAGAGAAATGCAGCTTAACGACTATTCGACACAAACTAGGTCATTTCGGAACGAACATATGTTGTTTAATTTTATTTAAAAACTTCCCTTGCGCATAGGGGTCTTTAGCCGTGGGAGGAAACCGAAGGACACGGAGAAAACCCACGAGGTTGGACACCATACTCCATGTCACGTGCAACCTGGAAATCGAAACGACGCCCGTTGACTCAATGACAGACGTTACGATACAGCGCGCACATGCTAACCATTCAGCCATTCAGCCTCCCTGAATTCGGAAAATTGCAGACTTATAACAAGAAACATTTCAACCGGGCGAAATTTTCTAATTTAACAGTTTAATGTGCACGGTACTTTAATTACCAACCGATTATTACAAAACTTTTGAAAATAAGCACCAACTGACCAGCTTAATCGTATGCAATAAACGTTTGGCCTGAATTGAAAGTTCTGCACCGAGAAAGTGAGGCAGAACGGAGTGCCTGACAAGGACAGCTGTCTAGTCGTTCGGATGTGACGAAAAACCAAGGTCCCGTGTACACATTGGAGTGCACGTAAAATATCCCTAAGCAGTTGGAATTCGATACTGTTGAATAAGCTCAATACGATGACTAAATGTGCAGATTGTAGTCACCCACACTGCATGTTTCGCTTAAGAATGAAAGGGTGCCGTTTTCAATGTTCGATCCTTTTGTTCTTCCACTCCTGATATGTTGGACTGTTGATCGATGGTTTCATATAAAAGGCTACTGATAAGACTCTTTGTAGAAGAAGTTCCAAAAAAAATATCATGTTTACTTTAGAGAAAAATGCTCCAAATCGTAAAAATACGACTTTTTGGATTTTCGATCTCTTTTTTCGGCTACCGTGGACATTTGAAAAAAATGATACAATTATTTAACACAACAGGCTAGCTATTAGACTCTCGATTGACAAGAGTTTCATCGCCCTCTCTTCATTATAACCAAAGTTAACGTGCCCTAAAGAATCAACAAATCAGCTTGCTTATCTCTGCTTACCCTAGACAGAAAATGCTCATCTTTGAACTCAATCATGACATTGACCTAGTGAACGTCTACACCAAGATTGAACATTCTAGCGCAATTAGCAGGAGAGTTATTATGTTCCAAAGTCTCGGCCCTTCAAATTGCTATTACTTTTCATATTCACTTCAAAATGGTGACCATCAATTGACCTAAATCAAAATTGTACTCTAAACGTTTTTTAGCCATTCCTTCAAGGATTCAGAAAATATAACTCCCGTGTCTGTAAGTACAATATCGCAAAAGTTTTATTGCACTTTATGTTTCTGGTGGCACTTCCGGTTCGATCCACAAACTCCATATTTTGTGTACAAATCAGTAATTACTTATCTAGTATCAACAAAAAAATCAGGTCATTCTGACCTATATTTCGACCATTTTTTTTAAACATTTGACTTTTAATTTCACCAAGGGGAGATAATTTAGTAAAATTCTGAAGACATCGATGAAGTCGCATTGGCAAGTTCTACTTACATTCTAAATTTCATGAAAATCGCACAACTATTAAAGAAATTGTCAAGTTGGTCTCAACTTCCGGTTCGAAATCACAGCGACGAAGTTTCGAAATTCGAAATTGCGGATTTGAAGTAAATGTCTTAGGATACTCAAAAAAAAAGAATTAGTAAAATAGGTCAAATAGTCACAAAGTTACAGCATTGTAGGTCAAATGCCTTCGTTCGTAAAATTCGGTGATTTCGGATTCGTGAAACGTTTTGAAAATATATTTAATCAAGGTTCGCACTCCATTTTTCTTTGGAGGGGGGGGGGGGGTAGGTCAAAATTTCAGAAACATCCTATGGATAAGTTCTGAGAAATCCGAGTTGCAGAAAACACACACACAAAAAAAATAATAATAATAACTTTAACAGAAACAATAAGCTTTCATACGAAATATGAAAGCTTAATGAATTAAAACTCAAACACGATTATAAACATAAGCTTGGTAATTTATATGATTTTTTGCGTAAGTAGAATTCAAAAATATTTTATAAACTATTAAATAAAGGCAAAACAAAAACGGATCCCAATTTAACTATAGGTGATTTCTATACTCATTTCAATAATTTGTCTTCAAACCTGCCGACTGTTAATGAAGGAATTATCGAATTTCTTACATCATATGATAACGAACCTGATAAAAATATCACCGATGAGATTTTTGATAAAGCGATACCCGAACATGAAATTAGAGAGTGTATTAAACGCCTACAACTAAATAAGGCTTCTGCAAATGACAATATTCAGAATGAAAGTCTTAAATAAGGCCAGAATGAACTCATGCCGTGTCTCCTTCGTATTTTCAATAATGTCTTCAACTCTGGCTACTTCCCGTCAGCTTGGGCAATTGGTAATATCATATCGGATTTTAAAAAAGGTGATACTTCAGACCTAGATAATTATAGAGGAATCACGATTGTTTCTTGTCTCGGTAAATTATTCACTTCTATTATTAATAATCGTCTATTAAAGTTTGATGCTAATGAGATGAAAATTACTAGCTGTCAATTTGGGTTCCGTAAAAACCAGTCCACTGTAGACGCTATTTTTATTTTACAATCAATTATTTATTATTTCCTAAAGAAAAAACGTCGTCTTTACGCGTGCTTTGTAGATTACTGTAAAGCATTTGATTATTTAAACAGGTGTAATTTATGGTATAAATTAATATAGGAGGGAATTGGGGATAAAACTTTGAAAATAATAAGGTCTCTCTATGATAAGGTTAAGTGTTGTGTTAAATTAGATTTTTTTTTTGTAAACAATATTTTATTTCATTTGAAAATGGATTGGAGAACAGGCTGGGCCTATGTTGACTCCTCTCCAAATTAGATGGAGAACTATCTGAATATTTTAATAGTAAGGATGGTCTATTTCAAGGGGAAGTTTTATCGCCGTTGTTATTTTCTTTTTATATAAATGAGTGCTAATCTCATCTCCTAGCCGATAATTGTGAGGCTATTGATATCCAGACATTAAATTTATTTTTGCTAATGTACGCAGATGATAAAGTTGTTCTTTCAGAAACTCCACAAGGCCTCCAAGATATTTTAAATTCACTATGTCGATACACACATGAATGGGATTTGCAAATTAAAATTAAAAAGACTAAAATTATGATTTTCCGAAATGGGGGTAAACTTAAAAGTTATGAGAATTGGACTCTTGATGGTTGTAATATTGAAGTTGTAAATAGTTTTAATTATCTTGGACTACTACTAAATTTTAATGGCAAATATCTTATCACACAAAAACACATTGCTGAACGGGGTCGAAAAACTCTCTTCTCAGTCTCAAAAGTTTGTATTGAAAATGTAATGGGAGTGGCCATTTATGATTTGTTGGAATATGTGGTTGTTTTTTAAATACATTCTATACGTTAGTCATGTGGTAATGTAGAATGGCTTTGAGGATGGAGCAATTAGATTTCTGGTTGGGATATACCACTATAGAAACAATCTGGCTATTGCCATCCCTATGCTGAGCATTTTGCAACAAGTTTCGTGCGATAAGTAAATAAGCTTATCTGCATGGGTTATAACCTTTTGCTTTGGGAATACTATTCAAAAAAAGTAGGGGATATTTGATTTTTAAGTGTTATTAAAGTCACCTAATGAAACTGACGAAGAAACAAATGACAAAATGAAATGAAGTTCACATTCATCGATTTATTCCAAATGATCGTTAGACTAAGTAAGGCACAGACTGACCATTATAAGGGTAAAATGATACCCGGGGTCAAACAGCAAAGTCACCACAGCATCACAACAAAGTCAGTAACGGGTAAATCCTCCTCTGTTTGCCAAACAAGCATTGATCCGACGTGCATACTCCTAATGAGACGAAGGTCATTTTGGTCCAGATTGTCCCATTCCTGTTGCAACGCAGCAGCAAGTTCTTGGACATTGGCAGGACGTTGTTGACGTTGACGTAACCTCTGTCCAAGCATGTCCCAGACATGCTCGATGGGGGAGAGGTCGGGACTCAGTGCTGGCCAAGGTAATGTGGCGATGTTCTGTTGTTGGCGGTAACCTGTAACGATCCTGGCCCTGTGACATCTTGCGTTGTCATCCTGGAAGATGAAACGGCGGCCATGACGTCGTGCGAACGGCACAACATGGACTGCCAAGATGTTGTCCCGGTAGTACTGGCCTGTAACACGCCCTGCAACAACATGTAAAGCCGTTCTTCCAGCAACAGTGATGCCTCCCCACACCATAACAGAACCGCCCCCAAATCGATCATGTCTGTCCAAAAAATCAACAGTGAACCTTGACTCATCTGAAAACATCACATTGCTCCAGCGTCGATTATCCCAGTGTTGACGATCCCTACTCCAAAGACGTCTTGCCTGAATGTGATAATCTCTCAAACAAGGGATCACGCGAGGACGTCGGGCGCGAAGGTGACCCCTATGCAGTCGATTCCGAATCGTCTGGCCACTCACTCTCACACCAGCGTCTGTTTGAAGACGAGCGCTGATCTGATTTGCTGTGATGACACGATTTCTCAAGGCCAAGGTACGGATAAATCGATCCTGGGCTTGAGTTGTCGCCCTTGGTCGACCTGAGCGTGGTCTGTCTTGTACAGATTGTGTATCACGGTATTTGGACCATAGCCTGCTTATGACAGACTGAGAAACATTCATCGTCCGCGCCACAACCGCCTGTGTTGTGCCGATCTGTAGCATACCAAGGGCACGTAACCTTTCATTTTGGGTAAGCCGACGCATATCAAGATTTGTTTTCTGGTCACTAAAACAATTAAACTGATGTTTCCGCCCTGGAATTCAATGCCACAGTGACTGTAACATTCAAAGTCAGAGTCGTGCAAATCTTGGGTTGGACCCCCATGATGATCCCAAGCACCACCTGCATTCCATGCGGTAGCTATTGGTGCGTTTGGGCATGTGTTAAATGTGGTCTGACTCCATATAATAATAATATCTGAGAGTTATCTCTCTTTTAAAGACTCTATTATTTTAGTGACGTTTTAACCGGAAGTCACGAGCACATGTTTACGTGCGCGAATGTCATGTATGAAACTGAAATAAAACCCACAGAATAAAATGCACATTTTCTTTTAGTTTACATTCGTAACATGGTGTCAGAAGTGGGATAAGTGACAATCTAAACGGTGAGAGATATTGTTGGACATTTTTTTAAGGAAACTTTCTGGAGAAACGTTACCGGTAAGAAAATGCCAAAGTTTAACCTACCGGAATCATTTGATTTTCACAAGCCTTCTGTATGGCCTGAATGGAAGAAGAGATTTGTTTTCTGGTCACTAAAACAATTAAACTGATGTTTCCACCCTGGAATTCAATGCCACAATGACTGTAACATTCAAAGTCAGAGTCGTGCAAATCTTGGGTTGGACCCCCATGATGATCCCAAGCATCACCTGCATTCCATGCGGTAGCTATTGGTGCGTTTGGGCGTCACATGTAACTGGAAATGTTTCTTCTGTTAGGTTCTATAGTGACTTTTTTCGTAGTCATTTGAATATTTTAGTATTATGCCCCCAAAATCAAATATCCCCTACTTTTTTTGGTCTGGGTGGGACGGCAGAAGTTTGCCAAATACTACCCAACATAATTAAAGTATAATGTTACTTTTCCACGCTAACGGGGAATTGTTCAGTTAGTATTGGCTAAATTACCCAACCCTGCGAGGATACCCCACCACTGAAAATATCTGGAGGTAGTCTTTGTAAATACATGTGAATTTGCTGAACATTTTTCAACAGGTTTCGCGTGGTTAGTAAATGAGCGATTATGGACGCCTGACGAACCCCACCACTGACAATATCTGACAGTTGTCACTAGTACTCATCCTGGGTTCCATTTTGTTCCGCCAATATTTGATTTGAATTTCTGTATTTGCTTTTTTATATAATATTTTGTCAACAGTCTGTAGGTGCCAAGATCTACCTTTATTCTAATTTTTTCTGCCGCAGACTTTTGGGGTACATGCAGACCTATTGTAGACGTAGACATCGCTTCGGTATCATCTGTAGACTTGGCACTTTTGATGCACGTGACAATGGTAAATGCGCTGATCTAGCTTAGCTGTTGGGATGAGGCAAGAGCAGTTATGGCCTTCTTTACAATTAGTATTCCCCAACATTGGAATCAACTCACTGATTTTATCGATTGTCTAATAACAGAAAATCACTTGTGATGCATAAAAATATTATCCGCAGGCCGATTTGACCGGTGGATTTTTTCCTGAGGTTGTACTCATATAGACCTTTTCATAAAAAGCAAGAACTATTTGTTTCCCCAGCTCACCTAAATCTCAAGTTCTCCTACCAGCCTAAGTTTTCCTTATCCGTAACATATTGACAAGCCAAACAATGAAGTTCGAGATGGAGTCGATTGAGTCATGCAAGTTCTAGGAAATATATCAACAGTTTGCTTTAAGTTACCCACTAGAAAAAAACGTATACGCTGACAAATGTCCCTTGCTTACGTCTTTCCATCAACTGTCTTTAAAATCAGCTTAAATGGTTTACTAATGCTTAGTACTACGAGGCGTCTTTCAGGGAGTAAGCACCATTTAAAATGTGTGTCAACTACTGTAACTTATTCAAAGTACACTAAGGTAATATCGAATTCAAGTTGGTGTAGGATCCCAAACATTGAGTCTGGCACCGACATAAATATTCCTCACTAGGGAGCGTCTTTAAGGGGATAAGCACCATTTAAAAAGCGTTTCAACTACTGTAATTGTTACCCCCAATATTGTCTGCCATTACTGTTTCCATAATTAAAACACCTCATTCATCATGTATGAAATGGATTTCACTCAGTACCTCTCACTTATTATTTAAGGAAATAGTCGCAACTTGCTATAAAGGTAAACATCGGTATCTCCTTAGTTGGAGTTTGCAGGCCTGGGCTGCCAAACTAATACATTATTCAACAGCACGTATCAACTCCAGACGTCAAATACAGTTCAATCATTACTGAGAGTTTAATTTAACAAGTAAAACAACAAAAAATCTATTCCAGACTACCCCAACTTTGACCCATCTTCATTTTTACTGAAAGTGGAACTGAAAGTTTCATAGCGTTTTCCATTTGTTGTTTGATTACTTTTAAAACATTTTCAATTTCTGCACTAGAAACCTCATATATTAACTCATCGTGTAATTGGAGTACAAGAAACGCGCCTTCGGGTAGATTCTTTTTTTCTTTACCTGGAAATAAAATATTTTGAAATTGATAAGCTTAAACACACACACTACATAGAATAGGGTGGTCCTTATTTTGCAAATTTGAACAGTTATGGGGCTACCCTCAATTTATGTTGAAAATTGATGAGAAAAAATGGAAACAAATACAAATAAAAGAACAAGCCAACAGTGAGGCTGATGTCCCCTGCCGAAATCCAAAAATAGATAGACGACACTTATTAATTAATCCCACATTTATTTTTTTTCAAAAGTATGAAGCAGTCAAACTCTACGCAAGTTTCATCCCTCTTTATAAGATAGAATCAAGATTATCTTGTCCCACAGCACTGTTCAATGAAATTAATTAGCTCTGATTAGCTTCAGCTCGACATGTATAATCACTGAACTCGATCAAGACATTCACATAATGAACATCTACATCAAATTTAAACATTATACCTCAATTAAAAGCAGAGTTTTATGTTCCAAAATCTTTACCAATCAAATTGCTTATCACTCTGCTTACCCCGAGCAGAAAATGTTCATCACCCTCACTTAATTAGAACTAAAGTTATCGTGTCCGAAAGCATCAACCAATCAAATACTAGCAGTTTATCTCTGCTTACCGTAAACAGAAAATGTTCATCTTCTAACTCCATCAAGACATTGACCTAATAAACACACATACTCAGTTTGATCATTTTAGCTCCATTATAAGGAGAGTTTTTATGTTCCAAAGTCTCATCCAATCAAATTGCATATCGCTCTGCTTACCCTGAGCAGTAAATGCTCATTATCGAACTCAGTCAAAGTATTGATGTAATGAAACTATACACCAATTTTTATCACTTTCATTTAATTAGAACTAAAGTTATCATGTCCCAAAGCATCAACCAATCAAATCGCTTATCTCCACCAAGTTATTTACCTACATGTAATAAACAACTACACCAAGTTTGAACATTCTAGCTCAATTAGGAAAAGTTATTGTGTCCCAAAGTATTTGTGTCCCAAAGTCTTGGCCAATCAAATTGCTACATTTTTTTTTTATTTAAACAATATTTTATTCATTTAAATTTACAAAATTTATATAGTGAATATAGGATACGATAACAAGATTTATCAGCTTATATAAAATCGCTTCCTAAAACGGATCTTTAATATATTTACAACTGGCAGCCATAATATTAACACAGATATTAGTATAAAACATATATTATGTACAATTAGGATGATAATTTTGGGTTTCTTAAAGGGACATTCTCACGAGGGGAATACTAAATATTTATATCTTGATATTTTGTTAACAAACAAAGTTGATTTGTTTTCATATGTTGTACTTCAATATATGCTTTGATTGCTTTGGTTCAGTAAAGTTATTTTCAGATCAGATACGCACGAATGTCCCTTTAAGCTCACACACAATAAGAAACAAAAATAATAAAGGGGGGCTATCAACACCACATCGACAAATGTTGTTGGGTTTTTTTTGGGGGGTGGGGGGGTACTGTTTTTATTTGTTTGTCGTCTTCAGCGTATTAATTTTGTCAGTCGGAAAGAAGGTAACCATTTACTAATTTTGAGTTTCATTTAATACAGATAAAGAAGAAAAAGAAAGATACTCAATGGCATTTACACGGTACTGGCATCATTTAAATGTAAAATTTTGTATGATTACGAACAGAAACGTTTTGTAATATCCAAGTACTTATGAACAGTTTTGAAAATTTTAGCATTTTCATCATATGTATTACTTTTTTGCCCGAAAAGTAAAGACTGACTGTTTTGGTTTTTCGTCAGAAGTTTATCAATTGTTTCTTTTCTAGCTTTTAGAAATAATGGGCAATGAAAGAAAAAGTGTTCGCAATCCTCTATAGCATTTCCACAATGGCAAATAGGGTCATCTGATATATGCATTAACGTTTTGTGAAATTTTAAATCACTTTTGAGATTTCTTAATTTACAGTGGATAATTTGATTTTGTCTATTGCCTATACAATAGAGCTCGGGTGCTGGCTGTACAGAATTATTTTGCCGTAGCTTTGATTTAAATTGTGATAGTGTTCGTGAATCTCGTATTTCGCTAGCAAGATTATTCCAATCTTTGATAACTGACGGGAAAAAAGAGTTTTGATAGTGTGAAGTTCTACAGTTTATTTGTTTAATATTATCAGAGTTTCTCAATTGATATGATTGATGTGATGAAATTTGAGGTGGTACAAGATTAGAGAGGAAAGTCGGAACTTGATTATTCACTATCTTATAGAAAATTACTAATTTATGTTGAAAACGCCTCGAAGAAAGAGAAGTGAAGCCAGATTCTTTAAGTAATATCTGGTGAGAGGTGCCTCTTGGCAATCCTGTGATTGTTCGAATTGCATCTAGATGGAGTTTTTCTAATTGTTCAGATTTTTCATTTGTGCAGTTGTTCCAGACAACATCCGCGTAGTCAAATATTGGAAGTATATAAGATTTATATAAAATCTCGAGAGTTTTACGTTTTAATCTGTATTTGAGAGACCGAAAACAATTTATCATGGTACTTATTTTGCTTGTTAAATAGTCGATATGTGTATCCCAAGTAGTTCGGTTATTTAAGAAAACGCCCAGATGTTTATGACTAGAATCGTCTGTTATATCATAGTTATTATATGAAAGATTGAATGTTGATGCGGACAGCTTCCTTGAAAAGGTCAGGCTTTTAGTTTTCGAAGGGTTGAAATCTACTTTCCATTTGATTGACCAATTACAGATTCGTTTTATATCATCATTAAGAATTTGCTGGATAAGAAGAGGGTTATCGATAACGAGGAAGAGGTGTCATCAGCGAAGATGCGTATGTTGGAGCTGATATCATCCACGATATCGTTTATGTAAACTAGGAAAAGGAGAGGGCCTAAGATAGAGCCTTGGGGAACTCCAGAGGTAACAATTTTTGATAATGAACATTTACCTCCTAAGACGACTTTCTGAGAGCGATTTTGTAAGTAACTAACAATAAGTTTGTAAGTTTTCCCTCTAATACCTATTGATGAGATTTTATGTAGTAGGCCTTGGTGCCAAACTCTGTCGAAGGCTTTACTTATGTCGAAAAAGATTGCTTTCACTTCTAGTCCCTTATCAAGAGACTTACATATGTAGTCGTACATCTCAATCAGCTGATATACAGATGAATTTTGAGGTTGAAAACCTGATTGAAAGGGGGTAATAATTCCTTCTTTTAAAATGAAGTTATGGATATGTTTCCGTAGAAGTGATTCAAAGACCTTACCCAGAGAGCTTAGCAACGAGATAGGTCTGTAGTTAGAACAGTCGTGAATATCACCTTTTTTGTAGATAGGGACAATATTGACCCTTTTCCAGCAATCCGGATATATAGATGCATCATAAAGTGTTTGAAACTGTCGATGAAGAGGATATTTCAAAGAAGGCGCTATACATTTCAGAATAAAATTGTTAATGTTGTCCGGCCCACTTGATTTTTTGCTTTTAACTGAAAGAAGTGTATCTTCGACATCAACTAACGAGATCACCAAGTTGGAAATTTCCGATTTCCGTTGAGATAAATTTGGCAACGAATGTGGGCTAAACGTGTCAGTACAGAGTGAAATGAAATAATCATTTAGAGCGTTCGCTTTCTCTGCATTTTCAAAATATATCGTATTATTCGAATTTAATGGAGGAATTTCCGTTGATGAGTTACCTTTCTTGAGAGAAATATTTTTTAGCAAAGACGACCAATTTGAATCACCGAATTTATTTTCGTTTATTTTATTGTCAAGCTTCGAGTAATACTGACTTTTCGATTTTCGTATTTCACTAATCACGTGGTTTCGTTTTTGTCTGAATTCAAGCCAATCGTATGGACAATTTGATCTTTTAGCTTTTTTATGGGCCCTGTTACGACAACGAATAAGTCTACGAATATTTCCATTCATCCATTTGGGATCGCTTTGTCTCACTGTTACGACTTTATTTGGCACAAATTGATGAATTCCAGATAAGATAACTTCAATTACGTTTTCAGTAAGCTTATTTGGACACGATTCTGTCTCGAATAAAGAATTCCAATCGTAGGAGACAATGAAATTGTTGAAAGCTTCAGTATTTATTTCTTCCTATCTCCAAACCTTTCTCAGAAAACAGTTTGAATTCGGTTTACTCGCATGTAACTGGAGAACTATACCAGATTCCAAAACCTGAACCTCTCTTATGTCACCAGGGCAACTAACAATAGCCAGGTCAATTAATGATGAAGAATTTGGCTGAATGCGAGTGGGATCCTTGACTAATTGAACTAAGTTTAATCTATTTATTATTCTGTGTAACTTACTTACCCTTGATGATGGAAGGAAATCTTGATTAAAATCACCTAGTATTATGATTTTATAATCTGTAAGGTCAGACACAGAGATAAAACTCTCTTCAATTAGATTCCAATACTCTGTGTTTGCTGCAGGGGGGCGATAGAATGTGCCCACAAGAAACTTATTACTATTAAGTATGAATTCGATCCATACAGCTT
Organism: Patella depressa; assembly: GCA_948474765.1. Taxonomy (NCBI): domain Eukaryota; kingdom Metazoa; phylum Mollusca; class Gastropoda; family Patellidae; genus Patella; species Patella depressa. The sequence continues at coordinate 51,865,203 of OX419716.1, forward strand.
CAAGTTTATTAATTGTGAGGTCTTGGCGTGCTTTAAAGAACAAATTTTCTTTAACATATACTGCCACACCACCACCTCTACAGCCTTCCCTGTTCACCAACACAGGGGGGTGATAGCCACTTATACTAACATCTGAGGGGGAGGTTGTAGTATCGAACCAAGTTTCTGAGAAAGTTAGAATATCATGACCGTTTAGTTCACAGGATATTTGATCTAACTTGTGTTTAAGACTTCTCGTATTTAAATAACTAAAGAAAGATTTTTTTATCGGTCCTGGATATGAATGAATATCTCCACATGCGAGTAACAAATGCTGGAAAGAAATAAGTATATGAAGCTGGATGCGGTTTTCAAATAAATGAAGGTAGACGACTACGAGAATATAACTTAGACCACCTACGCCATATTTTTTTACAACATATTTAAGTGACTGCACTATGAAAAATGGTTATAATTGATAGTAGATAAGTATGGCGATGGTGGTCATGTAATGAGTGTGGTGCGGCATGATGTTGATAACTTTTAGTGGACATCAAAGAGGGGACAAGGGATATTAACGTAACCATAAAACAGTAAATATGTACAAATAAGTCAGTACTGTGGGCCATGTCGGGGTGTAAAAAAAAAACAAGCCAACAGTGAGGCTGATGTCCCCCGCCGAAATCCCAAAATAAATAGATGACACATATTAATTAATCGCACATTTATTTTTTTCAAACGTATCGACCAATCAAACTGAACACGAAGTGTCATCCAAAAATTGCTTATCTCTGCCTACCGTAAGAAGAAAATGCTCATCTTCGAACTCCATCAAGGCATTGACCTAATAAGCATACACACCAATTTTGAACATTTTAACTCAATTCGAAGGAGAGCTATTGTGTTCCAAAGTCTCGGCAAATCAAATTGCGTATCGCTCTGCTTACCCTGAGCAGAAAATGCTCATTATCGAACTTAGTCAAGGTATTACTATAATGAAACTATACACCAAGTTTCATCACTCTCACTTAATTAGAACTAAAGTTATCGTGTCCCAAAGCATCAACCAATCAAATTGCTTATCTCTGCTTACCCTAAGCGGAAAATGCTCATCTTCGAACTCCATCAAGGCATTGACCTAATAAGCATATACACCAAGTTTGAACATTTTAACTCAATTAGAAGGAGAGTTATTGTGTTCCAAATTCTCGACCAATCAAATTGCGTATAGCTCTGCTCACCCTGAGCAGAAAATGCTCATTATCGAACTTAGTCAAGGTATTACTATAATGAAACTATACACCAAGTTTCATCAATCTCACTTAATTAGAACTAAAGTTATCGTGTCCCAAAGCATCAACCAATCAAATTGCTTATCTCTGCTTACCCTAAGCGGAAAATGCTCATCTTCGAACTCCATCAAGGCATTGACCTAATAAACACATACACCAAGTTTGAACATTCTAGCTCAATTAGGAAGAGAGTTATTGTGTCCCAAAAAGTGTGACGGACGGACAGACAGACGGACAGACAGACGGACAGACAGACAGACAGACGGACGAACCCATTTTAATAGTCCCCCAACTTTCTTCGAAAGGCGGGGGACAAAAACACAAAAAGTACAGAATAAACAACAAAAAGTGAAAACATGTGTAAACACTGTAAAAGGATATTATTACTACGGATTTCTACTCATAAGTTATATTTGAAACATAATGTCATTATTTCTAGTAATAAGTTTACTGGAGGACCTTATATTTTAAGTAATTTATTAAGTGGGAACTAGATTTGTGATTTGTTTTCTAGTTCAATAGTGTACAATATGCATACATGAATGAATAGTGGTATACGTTCTTGTGTAATATTTAACTAAAGGGGGGGGGGGGCATACCAGATTGATTTAAGATGAAGAGAAACCAGATTTGATAATCGATTACAAAGCAACAAAATTTTGATATTTGTAATTTGTTTTCTACATTTGGACATTTGATTTGTATCGAATGATACCGTGTTAAGTCTGGTATAGCTCCTTTAATAATAATGTATTTGATACAAGATTTGTATTTTACAATTTTTCGACTAATTGAATAAGTAATAACCGAGAAGAAGTAAATGATAGTGACTTCATGCGAGGGATTTACTTCTTCTCGGTTATTACTTTTTTAAAAAGTAATAACCGAGAAGAAGTAAATCCCTCGCATGAAGTCACTATCATAAGAAATACCATATAGTAGATCTTTTCTGCTTTCATTTATCATATTATTTTATCGAAAAAAACGAAAGTCATGATAGAGTCTTCGAGTGATTCTTCGTTTGAATAATTTTGACATCAAGTGAATATACTATCGCATAAAAAACATTAACAGTATAGGTATAAGTAATTTAATAAAAGCGATAGAAAGGTAATAAGTCGCTGATGTGTTGATTTCCGATAACTAAGTCATAATAAACTATAGCCTGATCGGAGCGAATCTTCTAATAACTTATATTACAATCCATAATACACGAGATATGCAGACGTTTTCAAAATTTGGTTTAACTACAAAACCGGTATATTTGAGTAAACAGCAATTGATTTGACATTTGTAACCTGAGATATGTTCACACCAAATATACCAAGGTTAAATAAACCCAATCGGTTGAGGTGATTAATGTTTAAGTAGAGTCGAGTGTAACAACATTAATATCCCTGTATAACAAAACATGAGCTAAGAAAACGGATACCGCTACATTTACTTTTTCTTCGAAAGGCGAGGGACAATTAAAAAAAATAGGTTGCCAGGCAAAGAAACATACGCCCACACAGCAGCTAAATCGTCCGGGCAGTCAACAAGAGTTGTCGCATATTAAGTAATTATCAGAAAATCATTAGAATTTGTTTGGTTTTTATAAAGTTCTGCCCCATGCTAACATTTAGTATACGAAACATTTAATATTATGGATTTAGCTGTTCAATTATCAATTTTCAAGAAATTCAAACTCAACCATTATTAATGTGTAACGGGAATATAGTCAAACGGTTTTTTAATTCGGAATAAAATTGTGACCACAATGTAAAAAACATGATTTTTCGTGCAATCAGGGGCCATAATTCAGGAAGTGATGGTCCAATGTGCCCGAATATCGAAAGAAACCGCGATCTTTGGGTTAAAAACATACATTTCAAATTTCATCATAATCGGATTAAAATTGTGACATCTATAGGGTCCACAACCTTGATATACCATATTTTTTACACCAATCACGTACAAACGACGACCGAAATTCGAACACAGCCTTGATTACCCTGTAACGATTATATAATCAAACGGTTTTTTAATCAGGTAATAATTGTGACCTCCAGAGGGACCACAAGCTAATAAAGGCGATTGTTCGTACAATCAGGGGTCATAATTCAGGAAGTTACGATGTGATATGCGCAAATACAAAATGGAACTAAGATCCTTAGGTTATAACCATGTATTTCAAGTTTTATCAAAATCGAATTAAAATTGTGACCTCTATAACGTCCACAACCTTGATATAACATACTTTCACACTATTCGATTCGCGTACAAACGACGGCCATTTTGTCCGTCAATTTTTGCACAGCTTCTATGCAGTGATATGTTTCATATCCCCATACATCTGACCCATATGTTAGGACAGGTATTACCATTCTATCAAAGAGAAATAATGAATTCAGTATACTGAGTTTTTGATTTACACAAAAGGCATACAACATATTCATGGCCTTCTCTCCTTGTTGGGCTAAATGGTTACAACATTTGCTCCAAGAAGTTTTGGAGTAAAGAATACACCAAGATATTTATAAGCAGACACTGACTCGATTACCTCCCCTTGATAGAACCATTTCTCATAATGCTTTATAATGCCACCTCTTCTAAAAACAATAACTTTGGTCTTAGATAAATTAATTTTCATGCCATATTTTATACAGAATTCACTAATACAATTTATTTATTTTTGCAATCTCCCCACGGTGTCTGACACAGAAGCTATATCATCTGCATAACATAGCGCTGAGATGTTTTCCACAGATTCATTTACATAGGTTCCAACACAGTTATTCAGATTTAACATTTCTAGTAACTCGTTCAGAAATAAAGTAAAAAATATTGGGCTTATCATGCAGCCCTGTCTTGTACCCATGCTACAATTAAAATAATCTGACAAAAGTAACTTATCAGTTTGGACACATGATTTAAGTTGAGAATACATGGAGGTTATCACACGAAAAAATCTGCCCTTCATACCATTTTTTAATAGAATATAGCGTAGATGACAATGTGAAATACAATCGTAAGCTTTCGAAAAATCAACATATAAGAATTAGACGCGACCTTTTTTACGTGTGAGGTATTTTTGAACCAGAGCATATAAGCAAAAGATATTATCAGATGTACTATATCCTTTTCTATAACCTGACTGTTCTTCATATAATATATCCTCGGCTTCACACATTTCAGACAGACGAGTATTTAGGATTTTGGTAAATACTTTTCCTATCACTGATAATAAAGAAATCCCTCTGTAGTTTGGAGGATTAATCTTCTCACCCTGCTTATGTAATGGACCAATGACGGCTTTACACCATAATTCTGGATAATTTCCACTCTGTAAGATTGTGTTGAACAGTAGGGTTAGAAGTGGGAGCAAAAGGAACATAGAGTGCCTTACGTGCTCATTCAGAATTCCATCTGGACCTTTTCCATTGGGTAGACTTTTTATGGCATTTTCTATCTCATTAACATTTATTGGTTCATCTAAGATACAACCATCGATCTCTTCATTCATGTTAATATCACAGTCCGCTTCATAATCTTCAACATAACTCTTGACATATTCTGTGAACACCGGATCAATTTCATATTTCGTATCGTTGTACAAACCATTAAAGTATGCATACCAATCATCTGTAGAAATATTGCTTGTAGTTTTGGTTCCTCTGTATTTGACAATCTCCATCTGTTTAGTAACATATATTTGTTGTTTTTACTGAGATTACATTCATTGTCCCACCATATTGGTTGTTTCTCTGTTGTTTGAAGTTTTACTGGATTCCTACATATCATCATTCCACTGTGTTTTCCAGCACTAGATATGGCTTCATGTAATAATACAACCATACCATTGGTATCCCCGCTATCTTTACATTTTAGAAAGGAAACATGCAGGTCAGCATTCCAATACTTTTTAACATTATTCACAAAATTATCCGCAACTCTTCTTTTTGTTGTTAGCAACGCCGCTATCTTGCCTCTTTGCCTCAGATTCACAGCCATCAAAAAATCTTGTGTAGTAGTTAAAGTTAATATCTGATTGACTTTAAATATATACACAATGTTTAAGTTTGTGAGACGAAGAGGCCTATTGATTTTCAGTGAGTTATGGCCCTTAATCACTTCAAAAAATCTTGGGGCGCTCTAGAGGCTGAAATTATCATCTGATTAAGACTAACAATTATATAATTGTTTTTCAGTGAATTTTGATAACTTTATTAACTAAATCCATGATATTAGATGATTTGTATTCTAAACATTCACATTGAGAAGAACTTGATCAAAGTCAAACAAATTTTTATTATTTTCTGATGAGTAGTTGCTCTTAATTAGTCTTAATCAAACTTTAGTGTATTATTATTATCTTAAAAAAACGTATATCATAGCTAATATACTGACAATGGAGAATACAAATAAAACACATGTATTTATCAAACTATAGCTCATATCCTCTGGCGCACTTACGTTCGTCTAAAACAATTTCACATAAATTATCAAACAGTACTACAAAAATGCCTTTTAATCTGTCGGGGCCAAATATCTGCCATAGCACATTGCAAGGTATATTGATAGGTCGACGAGTGCAGAAAAGTAGGATGTTAAACCCCATTTTCTTGTTATATTGTATATTTTGGTGAAAGGGGGGCACCATCATGTAATAAAAAATCGAACAAAATACTTTGAAAGGGTTTTTTCTTGTTTAATAGTCATCAGGATACTTAAATCAGGATACTTAAACTAGCAGGAAAAGTTTCACGAATTTTATTAACAACACAAGATTGAATGACTTTTCTGTTCTTTTTACCAAGGATATGCCATATCCATCTTGTAAACCTTCTGTAAGCTATGTATCTGTAGATCCTGGAATAAATAAATTTGGCACCATTAACTAAAAGAATTGTATGTGAGCAGTTAATAATAAATATTGTATGTTGTTAAGTAATTGAAAAGCTCAAGCAAGATATTTTTATGCAAGTAATAAACTACTCCCATGTGTGTGGCAGTGTATTTTACTGAATATTTGTGTAGCAATCCTATTGGGATGATAATATGTAGCAGTAATTCAATCTGGCTCATTTAGAGTCTAATTGGAGAAATTGACCCCAAAACCTGAATGTAAAAAAAAAAAAAAAAGGTTCATCGTCACCAACCGGCCCTTGTTGCTCAATGTACTCATAAAATGAGGCCTCTAGTACATGAGGATTTAAACAGTTGGCAACAAAACCATCATGTTGACAGATGCAACTATGTTGTCCCATTTTCTCGACACACTGCAGACAATCATTACAACATTTCCTGTAACGTGGAACTTGCATTTATTGGCAATTTCCACAAGTGCATCTGGACGAAAATTTAAAAAAATATTTTAGCAATAAAAAAATAGTACTAGTAGTAAGTATCTATAGATCATACCCATCGACATCTACGTGAACGTGATCAACGCTATTAAAATTATCAACCATTAAAATTGTTCCTTGATTACATGGAATCACTATATTGCAGAGCTAAAATTATATTCTGATGGGTACAATTAGGCCCACACAGATTCTCCATTAAATAGACCCATGGGCATTGTTCGAAATGAGATAGTCATAGTAATTATGTATTATTCAAAAGTAGTTAATTGGAGGTAACTCTAAATAGCTTTTAGTTCCTTTAGTGGCCGCTAGAGGTCATGGGCAGTTCGGGGGAAAATGGCTGTTTGCCATACATCGTTGTTTTGATTAACATCGTTTGTTTACGTCGTTAATTGTAAATGATGAGAAGATTCATTAAAATTATTAATTTACATCGTTTCGCCATTCCTCTGGGCTCGTACCGCACATATTTTTGGTAGCAGAGCGTGGTTAGTTACTTGTAAGTAGCATCGAAAATAGTCATCGAACGCCAACATGTCAGATACAGACATAATGGCGCGAAAGCAGTCGTACTCGCTCAAAGCCACAGTTAGGCCCAATACAAGTCAAGATACTAGTAATAATAGTGATAATAGATTAGAAGAATTACTAAAGAAGAAACGTAAGTTGAAAACGCAACTAACAAAGGCCAGAATTAATTTGACTGCATTATTATGTTCTGAAGTCGAGTCAGAAATTAAAGCTACCGTCGGATTCGTAGCGCCCTAGCGGTTTTGTCATCTCAAGAAGACGTTATAGACCTTTTAATAATTCTTTGTGAAATTGATGAAGAAAAATATGATATAGAATTAGACTCCGTTCAGAATGACCCCTCGGTTATCAACGTTGTAGAAAGAACTACGGATATATTGTTGAAAGTACCGTGTTCGGTTAGGCCTATTGCTGGTGCAAGACAGACAACTCCGATTATGCTGCCAAGTGATGACAGTGAAGTTAGCACTCCAATTCAAAATATTTCTTCACCAGAACCTGACCCAATACCTCAAGATAAGAATTCGTCAAATGATAGAGCGTCATCGAACAGTCAACAATCTGTTAATTGCGCATCAAAGTTTAATAATTCTCAGCAGGACACGTATCATCATTACAGAGAGCCAAAGTGCCTAAATTCTCGGGTGGTAAGAAACTTTATCAGATTTTTAAAGATGCGTTTTTTGAATGTATAGATAAAACAACATGCAGTCCAGCATATAAAATGTTACAACTTCGTCAGTGTTTACAAGGCTATGCACATCAAATTATTGAAGGTTTTCCAGCGTCATGGGTAGGCTATGAAGCAGCCAAGAAACGCCTTGAAGATAAATTCGGAGGTGAGCGTCGTGGTATTCTTATGCATTTAGATACAATCCGTCAAATGAAACCCGTTAGTCCTGATTTAAAAAGTATTGAAGTGTTCGCTGATAAATTAGAATTAGCTATCATCAGTCTTCAAGATAATGACAGAAACGAAGAGTTTGAAACTACTGTAATTCAATGTTTTATTGTATCGTTAAATCAAAACTATCAACAATTCAAATGACACATTTCAAGCGTTGGATCGTTGCTGAGAAAAAAGATAAAAATATTGTTTCGCTTCATAGATGGCTGTCGGCAGAAGTTAAAGTTAGAACCGAAGCACAAGAAGAAGTAGAAGGTTTTAATAAATTGTCATTTACGTCAGAACAAAGATATAATATTAACACCGGTCACTCCCAAACTTTTACAACCTTTAATAAATATCGCTCGTATTCAAAAAATAGAAATCCATGTATGATTTGTCAGAAAGATCATAACCTACAAGATTGTCACGTATTCAAATCGATGCATGTACACGGCAGATGGGAGGTCGCCAAATCAAAGAATTTGTGCTTTCGTTGTTAAGATTCTTCACATATTGGTATGGATTGTAATAATGCGAGGCAATGTTCGATAGATGGTTGTCCAAAAACACATCACATACTCCTTCACGGAGGGGGATCCAGACTAACAAAACAATATTTTGATAATTCGAATCAGCAGAGTAACTATTCGTCACAAGATAGTAGATTTCATTAGTCACGAATACGTGCGCACACGCATACATCGTCAAGTCAAAACGATTTTAAAAATATCGCATTTCGAACATTTTCAGTTTATCTTCAAAATGGCAGTCTGGGTAAATTATTAAACTGTTTACTCGATGAATGTTCGACAGACAGTTATTTAAATAAAGATGTCTCGTCGGAACTCGGTCTTCAAGGGGCATTCCAACAGCTTAAGGTATCAGTGTTAGGTGGACGTACTAATAAACTTAATACAACCCAAGTCAAAGTTAACTTAATGAGCTATGATAAATCGCTTAGTGTAACATTTAGTGCATTTACTGTGGATAGACTGGTCAAAAAAGGCATCGAATTAGCCACACCTTAGTGGTATTAACTTTACAGCAATTGCAGGTCGCACTGGCGATCCCACCGCGCGTCTTACACCACTTGGTTGGACGTGTTTAGGAGCATTAGGTCCACAATCGTATAGTAATCAAGGCATTATACATTATACTAGGACATTTAATATAATGAGCAGTCTAGAAGTTGACACTAACACATTACTTCGTCAGATGTGGGATGTAGAGTCTATGGGTGTAGTCGTCTATAGTAAACAAGCCACACCTGTAGAACAAGATATTCTCGACCGTGCAGATGAATCAATGCAACTGGTTGATAATCGTTATCATGTTGAAATTCCCTGGAAGGAAAATGAGCCTATTCTTGCAGATAATTACAAGTTAGCAGAATCCAGATTAAAAACTTTAGAGAAATCTTTAAAGAAACATCCTCTTGTCGCTGAAGAATACATAAGATACAGTGGTTCAGAGACACAATATTTGTCCTTATAAAAACTGACCCGCTTTTCCGTGTGATTGCTCCGTCGAGAAATCTTCTGAAGTGAGCAGAAGTTAGCACCGCGTACGTGGTTTAGGAAGTCGCAGCAAATATACGTCACATGAGGTATTTTTACAAACATGTATTGGTATATAACGCCGAGTAAAAAATACACTCATTACGGGCTTCGACTTACGTGTTTATTTAATAGCGAACGTGAGCAAAAATTTCGATTTCACTCCTTGATTTGATTTTTGATTTTGGCGATTTTGGTGATTTAAATACAGAGCTAGCTGTAATAGCTTCGTTTCATTTCTAACTTTCAGTAGGTGAAATCGCCGAGATAAATTCACTACAACCTTTCGAGATTTACTTTTATTAAAGGACAATATTGGTGCCAGTCATTATCACATATGTGATAGAACTGATTAAACACTTTCCAAATATAATATTAACACAGAGATCATCGCTACCATAGAGGAGTAATAAAGGATTCATGAATCGGAAGTGACGAACGCCAAAGGAAAACACGAGTTATCTCTCTATGTGAATGACTGAAATGACGAGTGATGACAGATACGTGAGGTAATATCTGCTCACTAATAATTCCCTCGAAGACCTAAAGTTGCTGTGTGACACTGTGAGAAAATATCTTACAATTCATAAAGAGAATTGACTGCCACTAGATAAGAGAACAGGAAAGAAAAACAGATTAAAAGTCCGTGCATTACCATGTTTTTATAAGGTAGGGGAGACCGGGGCACATTGAACCACCATGGATATATCCTTTATAAATAATACTATACAACCCAACACTATACATCAATAAGCCACATGCAATTATTTTCTTAGGCAGTGGATTTTTCAAAAAAGCGCTTAAAAGAGAAACATTTTCCATACATGTTAACTTCTTAGCCTAGGAAATTCTTGTACTTAAGTTCATATATGTCTAATCTATACAATCCAGATAACCCGGGGTTTGATCCATATAAGAGGGCATATTGATTTTTTTTTAAAATTTTGATCATGAAATAAAGAGATCTTCTAATAAAAACATTTGATATGAAATGAGGACAAACATGTATGTGAACAAAGTGGTTCAATGTGCCCCGGTCTCCCCTATAGAAGAAATAAATAAAAACAAGGGGCTGTACGGAGTATTTCTATTTTTCCCGTGTTCTCTTATCTTATGACACTTAATTACTTTATTGTATCGTCGGATAACCTCTTGCGGTCCCATATAACAACTTTTTGTCTTCGAAGGAATTATTAGTGACCAGAAATTCGGCCGTTTATCTGTCATCACTCGTCATTTCAGTCATTCACATAGAGAGATAACTCGTGTTTTTCTTTGGCGTTCGTCACTTCCGATTCATGAATCCTTTATTACTCCTCTATGGTAGCGATGATCTCTGTGTTAATATTATATTTGGAAAGTGTTTAATCAGTTCTATCACATATGTGATAATGACTGGCACCAATATTGTCCTTTAAGTGGTTATAATCTTGGTTTACGCAGCGATCTATCCTGGTTAGGAAATAAATATTTGCTAGCTCTAAACACGCAAAACTATTTGAGACCGGAAAATAACCGAAACAAACTTTTTATTTGTAGTCTTTATTTTCCAGACTCTTTTCGGTAACATGGTGTAAATTATTTTTATAATCATAGTATATTATCTAACCATCCTGTAGCCATAGGCTTTGGTCGACGGACTTATTTTTTTCTAGATTTGAGACTGAGCCCTGCAAGATATCGTTCACGGATGATTTGCTAGCCAGCATTGGATTGGACAAGTACCCCTATGATTTGGGAACTGTAACAAACTATAGGCTTTATGCTAGACAAATGTTAATAAATTCCCGACAACTTCGGAGCATCGGTCTATCATGACTGTTTTACATGACGACTGTGTGACTTTTGGTGACAAATACATTCAAAATAGACTGGTCAGGCTGACGACAAAGACTAGGAAGCTGAGTAAAAGTAAAAGTCCACTAAATGTATGAAATCATACGACGATTTTCTTGACACCCCATTTTTTTCCGGGATAGTTTACGTTACTCCATCGGCAGACACAAGTGAAATTAATTTAATAAATAGAGAGACTCGGACATCTGCCGATGCGACCTTAACTGATTTAGATAGAAAAAAAAGTATTTGCGGCGATTGTCATAAAAGCACAATCGCCAAGTTTAAAAAAAAAAATCAACTTCGGAAGACTAAAAAAGAAATGATTCGTATGAAGGCTAATAATGAAAATAAAAAAACAATTGGCAGGTAAAAAGAATGGTTGCAAGTCCAAACCTTTTTAGATGAACGAAGGAATTTTGTATGATGTCAAAAATCAACGATACACAGCAGAATTTGGTCATGGAACTTAAAAATCTAAACGTTTCCAATGGTAACGTAGCAGAGTTTATAACCGCATGTTTGGCTGTCGCGGGACTAAATCTAATTACACTCCATCAAAATCTACAGTTCAAAGAATATCACGTGAGCGCGTCGGTGTATCTTTAAAACATGTTTAGGAAACCTTGAAGTCGGCGAAAAATACCGCCCTTCATACAGACGAAACTACAAAATTTGGCTCTAAATTCGGTACATGACCAATAATCGCTGGCTCGACACATAACATACGCCACTTCTCCAGCAATGTGTTCTTTTTTCATAACAAACATCATGCAGTACAATATATTTATTTATCTGAGGGACAAAAAATAAAGTCTTAAATTAATAGTTTTATTGGGGTGTTTATCCCTCTCTCTCACTCCCCGTATTACATGTCATTATATTTTCATCGTACTTTACCCGGCAATTTATTTTTCATAACAAACATCATACTGCACAATATAATATTTAGTTATCTTTGAGATTAACATTAAAGTGTTACATTATTAGATTTATAGACCTCTCTCGCCCCCTCTGTATAACATGCCGTTATAAATAGGCCAGTGTCTGGGTATAAATAAGTAAACGCACTGTTCATTTTAATATATGTATTAGGCTAATCTTGAAATAATTCATGTCAAATGCCGATCTTTTCATCTCCAGCTTAACATGTATTTTAATTTCTACTGTAGCATTATAAACACAGTTAATATAAAGACATTTGAAGGCGTGGGTTTACTGTTAAAACAACTAAGCGTTCGCACATGCGTACATATGTCAAATCCAATCGTCTCATAGAGTGTATTCTGTTACTTCGCAGTAAGGAAATAAACGATATTTTCCGACTGCGATAAAGTTATTTCGTTTCACTTTCAGGGACGTGCGTAGCTTGGAGCATATTTTTTTTTAGTACAACCAAGGGACATAGCTCTTATTCTCACTAAGGAGGCAGACCACCATTAATTTCCCCATTGACTTCAATGTTAATTCTGGACTCTTTGCCCACCTCCAACTTATCCCCAAATTTTCGTTGGGCGAAATGCTTTTCACTATAGACAGAGGAACACATGGCCATGTCTTTGCACTAAAATTTTTATGAGGTTGACCACCAAAATTTTGAGATACACGAACTTGAAGAAGCATACTCAAAACATGTATCTAGTTGCCGTACATATCACCGTAGCCAACCTCATAACGCCGTTATCCTTCCGCCTCAAAATCATGAATATTTACCAAAACCTAGCAGAAAATATTAATTCAAACCCTCTTAGTCCATTCTAGGCCAAAAAATCAACAAAAATGGGCATGCAAAAGGGGAGAAAAGAGACAGAGAGAGAACTGCTATAAATAGACGAACTACAATTTGTGGGTACCGAGATGTAAAATTTAATGGTGGTCTGCCTCCTATATGTTTTTAAAAGTTCATATATCATCAAAATTCTTTTCTTTATAGCTTCACATTTATTTTTGCAAAATTATTATAATACAGAATCAAAAAAAATTAATTGCATAAGAAATGGTGACCCTTTAAAGTTATGTACTGTTTTGTATGCTGGGTTGCAGATCAGGTCCATGGGCCTTTTGTTCTAGAATTGAAGACTCTTTCTTAATTTTGTCAAAATGTGAGTTTTGCAAAAAGATTTAAAGAGTTTCAAACAAGTCTCATCAAAAATATTCAAAGTATTGGGATATTTTTCAAAAATTGACTTTATTTTACCTTTTTTTACAAAATGGCCCATTTTTTGACACTTTGTATGTCTCAAAATGCCAATAATTCCCTATTTCTTGGAAACTCTGAGGTGAAAGGCATTTATTTCTAGAAACCTTGGCCAGTATACAAGAAGACAAGCTGCAAATTGGTTGCATTGAGGGTAACTGTAAGGAACTATAATGAAACTTGTAAGCCCACCCCCTGAAAATGTTGCTTTGATAACAAATCCAACCTGTGTCCACATAAGTAATACTGTTGATGGAATATGGCTAAAAGCCACATTTTTCTATCTCTGGCTTGTATAAATACATACAAACACAGGTACTTGTAAGAAATATGAATTATTTATTAAAATATGGATTGATAAATGTAAAATAAATGCTGTATTTAGTTGACAACCAGCCACTCCAACAAAAGGGTCACAAAGCACTATTTTTTTTTAAAAATGGGAATATTTCAGTATTTAAAACACTTTAACAATCAGAGGTATCCTTGGAATTATATAGTGTCAATATTTTGTGGAAGCAAGTTGTTTTAATCTTTACATCAATTTCCTGACAAAATGAGGTGGAAAAAAGGGGTTATGACATAATTCATTGCATAAAAGGAGTATGAAAAGGCTATTAATTAATATTTCATTGCTCTGTAAGTGCCACATTTTAAAAGATCACCACAAATAATAGATTTACATCAAAAATGTCAAACATTAAGCTGCAAAAGACACAGCTACAACATATCCATTTTGGGGTGTGGACTCATTTGGGGAAAATGTCATAGAATAACATGTTTGGCCATAAACAAAAAGTCTTAAAAATTCATGGAATCTTTTATGTAACTATTTGTTTGTGCAAAATAAAATGCTCGGTTACAATTCAAGCACAAAATCCAATTACTGTTAATTCGGAGTCAATATATTTTCAATTGAATATCCAAATATCATGTTCAAGAAAATGGGTGGGGTGGGGAGGTTGAGCCAGTCTAAATGAAATGAAGACAGAGAAATTTCCCTGCAGACACACAGATTTTACTTTCTCGAGAAGGGAAATGCAACAATTGCAGGTTTTAAAAGATTAAAATTGTGTTAAGTCTGAGGAACACCCAAGAAAAATGCAGTTCACACATGTTTTGAAAATTCTAACATGCCTCAGCAGTACATAATTAGACAACATTTCTTAATTTTTAAATTTCTATTAAACACATATATACTTTTTCAATATCTGACAAACACATGGCTCCTTTCCAAGTTATTTAACAATGGAAATAAAGACATGCAAGACATTTTGTTTCATTTTAAAACAGATGAATAATTAAAATTTTGACAGTAATATTGGGGGTAATCTGAAGAATTTCAGACAAATTATCATGATTTTTAGGCAAAATTGAGTGACATTATAATACTTTCTTCCCATCTAACCTTTACGATGCAGAAAAAGTCAAAATTACACATTAAAATATTTTTCACTAATTTTAAAAAGCAAATAAACACTGAAAATCACAAAATTTGGACTAAAATCAAATATTCCCCTCACAAATTTGTCAAATATTTTAGAAATTTTACCATTTCACTTTTTTTATTATCAAAATGTCATATATCACATTTTCTGACAAATTGGAGATCATAGCATCAAATTTAGGCCACTCATACACCGTCAGTTTGCTTACATACAGGAGGCAGACCACCATTAATTTCCCCATTGACTTCAATGTTAATTCTGGACTCTTTGCCCACCTCCAACTTATCCCTAAATTTTCGTTGGGCGAAATGCTTTTCACTATAGACAGAGGAACACATGGCCATGTCTTTGCACTAAAATTTTTATGAGGTTGACCACCAAAATTTTGAGATACACGAACTTGAAGAAGCATACTCAAAACATGTATCTAGTTGCCGTACATATCACCGTAGCCAACCTCATAACGCCGTTATCCTTCCGCCTCAAAATCATGAATATTTACCAAAACCTAGCAGAAAATATTAATTCAAACCCTCTTAGTCCATTCTAGGCCAAAAAATCAACAAAAATGGGCATGCAAAAGGGGAGAAAAGAGACAGAGAGAGAACTGCTATAAATAGACGAACTACAATTTGTGGGTACCGAGATGTAAAATTTAATGGTGGTCTGCCTCCCTAAGAGATAACTCCTTTGATTATGGAAGCCGGGAAGATTTTGAGCCATTTATAACATATGTCCAAATGGTGATATATCCTCAAAAATCAGAAGTGGCCAGACTTCCATTGTTGATCAATGAAGTTTTTATAGTAAGTCTTATCATATAATGTCTTTACTGTCCCGAAATAGTGTCTGTTTGTTATAAAACATTTTAGCCTGAACCACTCTACATAAGAATAATGAACGATCATTTACTTTAAGGTTACACTGCAGAAGTTAAATCGCTTTCAGATAGCACTTCTTGGTATCTTCCTCATTTCGCTGTAGTTCGCCTAAATAAAGAGACAACGAAGGTTCGAATTGCCATGGAGGCAGCCACTCGATATGAAGGTAAATCTTTAAATGACTGTATTCATTCGGGTCCAAAGTTACAGCGATAACTTCTAGATATCTTAATTAGATTCCGTAGTAACCAGATAGCAATAGCTGCAGATATCACCGAGATGTTCTTACAAATACAGATAGACCACGATGACAGAAAGTATCACAGATATTTATGGAGAAATTTGGACGAAAACGCACCTGTCAAGATATTTGAGTATCAACGTTTAGTATTCGGAAATACTTCGTCCCCGTTTCTGTCACAAGCAGTTATTCGTCATCATGCCACTTTAAATCAAGAAGCATGATCATATTGGAACAAATGGTTTAATAAGCTTATGTAGCTGGACTTAATTCGAATACCTCGCTGCCTTGTCACATTGGTTTAGTAGTTAATAGTCGGTCGATTCATACATTCGTAGATGCGTCAGAAAAAGCTTATGCCGCTGTTTGTTATCTAAGATGTGAATATGACAAAAATAGTTTTTCGGTAGTTATAGTTGCTTCTAAAACGCGTGTCGCCCCGCTTAAGACATTATCAATTCCAAAATTAGAACTTTCAGGAGCAGTCCTAGGTTTACGTCTAAGTCAAACAGTTTGTGAAACTGTATTAGTTCCCTTGACAAATGCTACGTATTGGTCGGGTAGTCAGAATGTCCTTTATTGGAATCGTAACGAGTCTCGTATTTACAAACATTTTGTCGCTCACAGAATAGGAGAAATTCATAGTCATTCCAGTCCAGAACAATGGAGATTTACGTCAACGAAGACTAATAGCGCAGATTTATTTAATTTTTTTTTTTTAAATCTTTATTTACGTCAAATTTTTACAAGCACATATTAAGTACATTTGTATCTTAAATGATAAAATACATTGTTCTAAATAGATGGTGGGTCGCAGGGTTCCTACTATACAGTCTGTTAATTCTTAAAAAGATATTTCCGTTTATTTGTGCATAATTCCGGAAATATCTCAATCTCCATTTTAGCATGTTCTACTAAAAAGCTTTCATACTTATTAATATTGAGTATTTCGTTTCGTAGTTTAGCCCGATAAATATAGAATGTAGTTAAAATAATTACATGATTAATGAACATCCATTTAGTATTATTTGTATAATTTGGTTTGTTAGTTAGACCAAATAGCGCAGATTAGCTACCAGTACCAGAGGCATATCGGGTGAAGCTTTAAGTAATAGTAAGTTGTGGTGGCATGGTCCAGACTTTCTTTTATATGACAGTTGTAATTGGCCTAAAACAGATTTAATCGGCTGAAGCTTTAAGAAATAGTAAGTTGTGGTGGCATGGTCCAGACTTTCTTTTATATGACAGTTGTAATTGGCCTAAAACAGATTTAATCGGCTGAAGCTTTAAGAAATAGTAAGTTGTGGTGGCATGGTCCAGACTTTCTTTTATATGACAATTGTAATTGGCCTAGAACAGTTTTACTCGTTCCAGATAACGCTTCGGAGGAAATTCGTCAAAACGCCTCTTCCGCATTTGTTACTTTTCCAGTAGTAAAGTCAGATCAAGGTCGACTTAACCCGGTTAGATAAATTCATTTAGTCAGAGTTACTTCGTGGGTATTTAGATTCTATAATAACCTTCGTAAATCCGTTGATGATCGCAGTAGAGACAATATTCTCAAGATAGATGAACTGATAGAATCGGAAAACTACTGATATAGATATGTTCAACATGACTCTTTCGCGGATGAGATCAGGTGTACAGAAAAGGGAACTACGGTTGATAGTAAATATAGTCTTGTGCAACTCAAGCCATTCCTCGACTCGAATAACGTTCTTCGTGTAGATGGTCGACTTCAGAAAGCTGAACATTTATCGTATGACTGTCGTAATCCAGTTATTTTACCAAAGAAACATGAGATTTCTCGCTTAATAGTTAATTATCATCATGAACTAGGAAATCATAGTTGTGGAACTTCTCATACGCTCGCTAATTTAAAGGAGAAGTATTGTATTCTTCGTGGTTGCGAATTGATTAAAGAAGTCAAATACAGATGTCCAGAGTGTCGTCGGAGACTAAGAAAACCAGTAGAACAACTTATGGCCCCATTGCCAAATGCGTTTAGGTGTACCTTTAAGAGCGTTCGCAAGAGTTGGAGTCGATTATGGAGGACCGTACCTGACATAACAAGGTCGTGGTAAAGTGCGAACAAAGCGTTATTTATGTTTATTTACCTGCTGTATACCTAGAGATGTAGTGGAGTTTAGACACTGACAGTTTTCTTTGTGCCTTTGATCGGTTTGTTAGTCGCAGAGGCAAACCTATCCAAGTAGTGTCGGATAACGGTACTAATTTCGTAAGTGCCAATCGTGAAATTCGAGAATTGTTTCTTGCCTTAGATCAAGATAAAATTGGTAGTTTTTTTTAGCTAATAGAGGAATTGACTGGAAGTTTAATCCACCACTAGCTCCACATTTCGGCGGAGTGTTTGAGTCGCTTATCAAGACATCTAAGAGAGCTATAGATTCGATATTAGGAAATGCGGATATATCTGATGAGGAGTTATTGACAGCAATTATAGACGCTGAAGGCTTGTTAAATTCGCGCCCATTATGCTATGTTAGTGATAGCCCCGAGGATCCAGTTCTCACGCCTAACCATTTTTTGTTTGGACAATGTAGTTGACAGTTAGCACCTAAATCTGTCGATTATTTGAAATTTAATCCTCGTCTTCGCTAGCGACGTGTTCAGGATCTCATTAAGCAGTTTTGGCAGCGTTGGATGGGGGAATTTCTGACCACTCTTAATAATCGTAAAATGTGGAATGTTTCTAGTAAAAACTTAGAGATCGGTGACTTAGTTATAGTTATAGACCCACACAGCCCCCGTGGAAAGTGGCCTTTAGGCAGAGTTGTTAAAACATTCCAGGCAGTGATGGTCATGTTCGAGTCGTTGAGATTCAAGTAGGTCAGTCGGTATTAAAAAGGCCTATTCGCAGATTGTGTCATTTAGAGGCATAGACATCGTATTCAGGTTTTGTAGACATCGAATAATAGTTAATCGTCTCGTTGAATAGACTTCGAAATCGTATCGTTATCGGAAATAGAGACAGTTTGATAAAAAGACATTGCTAGTTTATATAGACATTTGTTTTATATAGTTAAATCGTAAATAGTTTCAAATTGATCTTTATTGTAGATCATTTTCATAGTTTCTAGTGTCAGTGTATTGTAGATCACTTTCTATTGTAGGTTATTTTGTTGATGTTTGTTTGGAAACACATCAAAGAGGGGGATATGTTCGAAATGAGATAGTCATGGTAATTATGTATTATTCAAAAGTAGTTAATTGGAGGTAACTCTTAATAGCTTTTAGTTCCTTTAATGGCCGCTAGAGGTCGTGGGCAGTTCGGGGGAAAATGTTTGCCTTACATCGTTGTTTTGATAAACATCGTTTGTTTACATCGTTAATTGTAAAAGATGAGAAGATTCATTAAAATTATTAATTTACATCGTGTCGTCATTCCTCTGGGCACGTACCGCACAGGCATGACACTTTAAAAAATGACTGATACTGGTATCAGCGGACGGCGGTAACTCAAAGGACTATTAGGCCTAGGCCTTCTAATTGATTATCGACCGTTCGACAATCGTCTTGACGCTAGATCGAAGAAGCATGTTTATTTGAGTGTATGTATTTCAAATGAATATGATAAATTATGTTATTAATATAGATCTAATAGGCCTAGGCCTAATAATAGTGATAATGATAATAAAGAAAAGTCGAATGGTACTAACCAGTACGTTACATCGTGCAGTTGACCTTCGGATTCAGAGGCATCGCTACTGCTGGACGAATCGTTTTCGCGGATGGTTCGAACTGGTAAGGCTGGTCAAAAAATTCTAGTTCCCAAATGTCTGTCATCGTAAAGAAAGTAAAAGACCGATATTGACGTCTGTTTGTTTACATTGAAGAGGACTAATATGACGTAATAACGTATTGACCAATGAGATTGTTTGAAATACCAAAGGGCAGATAACTCCGTATTCTATTTATACACAGGTAAACACGGGTGAATGCTCGCGATGCACGCTGAAAATATTTAGGCAGTCAATAAGGATATAAATTTAAGGTCGATCGTATATTAACTTTGGCCTCTAGAGCGTCCACAAGATTTTTTGAAGTGATCAAGGGCCATAACTCTGGCAGTAATTATCGCAAATCGTTGAAAATCAATAGGCTTCTTCGTCTCATGACCTTAAACACTGTGTATAAATTTAAAGTTTATCGGATATTAACTTTAGCCTGTAGTGCTTGTGGACACTGGACCGCCGGACGGACGGGGGCGACGACGATATAAGACCACATTTCAATTTGGGCGTATAAAAAGGTAACTTTCAAAGCTGAATATTGAAACTTTTATTGCACACATATTTTTTTTTATCTCGGTGAAAGATAGGTTGCCAGGCAACGAAACATACGCCCACAGCAGCTAAATCGTCCGGGCAGTCAACAAGAGTTGTCGCATATTTTTACTTTTTTTCGATAATGAAACATTTATATTACACTAAAATCTAATTAAGAGTAACAACTCATAAAGTAATTATCAGAAAATCATTAGAATTTGTTTGGTTTTTATAAAGTTCTGGCCCATGCTAACATTTAGTACGGTATACAAAACATTTAATATCATGGATTTAGCTGTTCAGTTATCAAAATACATTGAAAATTAATCGGATAATAAGTTTGGTCTCTAGGGCGTCACAAGATTTTTCAAAGTGTTCAAGGGAGATAACTTTGGCAGTAATTATGGGAAATCGCTGAAAATCAATAGGCTTCTTCGTCTCATGACCTAAGATAGTGTGTATCAATTTAAAATCAATCAGATGTTAACTTTGGCCTCTAGCGCGTCCACAATATTTTTTGAAGTGATCAAGGGCCATAACTCTGGCAGTAATTATCGGAAATCTCTGAAAATCAATAGGATTCTATGTCTCATGACCTTAAACACTGTGTATACATTTAAAGCCAATCGGATATTAACTTTGGTCTCTAGACCATCCACAAGATTTTTCAAAGGGATCAAGGGCCATAACTCTGGCAGCAATTATCGAAAATCGGTGAAATTCAATAGGCTTCTTAGTCTCGTAACTTTAAATACGGTATATAAATTTAAAGTCAATCGGGTATGAACTTTAGCCTCTACAGCCTTCACAAGATTTTTCAAAATGATCAAGTGTCATAACTCTGGCAGTAACAATCGGAAATCGCTGAAAATCCTAGGCCTCTTCGTCTCATAGCTTTAAACACTGTGTATAAATATGAAGTCAATCAGACATTAACTTTAGCCTGTAGAGCGTTCACCAGATTTTTCAAAGTGATCAAGGGTCATACCTCTGGCAATAATTATCAGATATTGCTAAAATCAATAGGTTTCTACTTCTCATGACCTACGGCAATATACGTCCATGTGGGCGTATAAAAAGTTAAACTTTGATCTTTCGATACAAGCAGGAAATAGTTGCATTATTACACCAATATTTATTACTTCTCAGCCAGACAGAAATATTGGTGTAATTAGGATTTCACACTGCGTAACTTGTGTGAAACACTATTGTTTTTGTTAAGGTTATTATTGGGGTTTCACATGGCGTAGCTTGTGTGAAACACTATAATTCTTCTTATTAGGTTTTCACACTGCGAGTGCAATGTGTCGGACAATATACCAACGAACTACGATGGTTAGATATAATGTGGGGGAATATCTCAAATAATTTCCTGTTGTATATTTTGTGGGCGTATAAAAAGTTAAACTTTGATCTTTCGATACAAGCAGGAAATAGTTGCATTATTACACCAATATTTATTACTTCTCAGCCAGACAGAAATATTGGTGTAATTAGGGTATCACACTGCGTAACTTGTGTGAAACACTATTGTTTTTGTTAAGATTACTATTAGGGTTTCGTATGGCGTGGCTTGTGTGAAACACTATAATTCTTCTTATTAGGTTTTCACACTGCGAGTGCAATGAGTCGGACAATATACCAACGAACTACGATGGTTATATATAATGTGGGAGAATATCTCAAATAATTTCCTGTTGTATATTTTGTTGCTATGAAGAGGGTAAAAATTTATAAATTTGTTCCATTCATATTACTTAAGTACAAAGTAGAACTCTAGAAATTTTTCCTATTTTACTATCATTTGTGGGGAAAAACACAAAATGTAAACATTGTCTTAGATCAATCTTTTATTTACCTTTATATATCTTAAGTGAATGTGGATATATGGTATCTGGATACACGTCCATCAGTTCTTTGTCTATATTCTTCATTGCTGTTTTAACAATATCAGCTGCTGACCCTTGGACTATTGTATTAATAGCTTGCCTTTCAGCCTTTAAATATAAATTTCAAATCAATCGAATTATCTTCAGCCCCTAGAATGCCCACCCAATTTTTCAGATTGATTAAAGACATTAACTATGTCACCGCATAATATAAGCCAAAGTAGCGTCAAACGAGAAGTGGAGAAAGAAGGGGTACCACAACGCAGAGTTCGCAGTGATTTCGCTAACCAAGGAATAAGAAGATTTTGATAAAAGTAATAAAAGTAGCAACATGATCTTATCCACATTTACATATAAACAATGTTTTAAATGTAGACGGTACATACAAATACGTTGACAGACTAAATAAACATATATACAAGAATTGTAGAAGTGTTGTAAAAGGTTTGATGGGTTCAAGTACTTATGCATAAAGTATTTAAAATGTAAGTGGGGTATAATACAAGATGAGCAGGTTTCAAACAACAGACATGAATCATCGAAAACGAACACATTTACATTAGACGTAGAGAATAGTACCTCGATTGTGTCTTGAATGAGTATCGGATCGTTGTCAATAAAAAAATTGTTAATAGTGGGTAGTACCAGTATAAGTCAAAATGGGTTTTAAATCACAATTATCTGGGTGACCCATTTCCTTACTCTATGTTACCTTAAGGTCTTTACAACAAAAGATGTACTATGACTAAGGTATGTGTGTATTGGTATATGAGTATTATAACCAGGGACATATGCATTATGACAATACTAGTTATATTTGGCGTACATTTAATAATAGTAATTTTAGGTATATTGGAAAGCGTACCTTATAGTAGTGTTAGGTATATAGGGATACATACCTTATTGTAGTGGTAAGTATGTTGAGATACATGTATAGGTAGTGGTAGGTATGTAGGGAAAACATGTTAACTAGTTATTGTAGGTAAGTAGGGATACATGTATACCAAGTAGGGATACGTTTATACACGTATACTAGTAATGGTAGTAGCTAGGGATTCATGCATTAAAGTAATGGTAGGTATGTAGGGATACATGTATACTAGTACAGGTAGGTATGAAGGGATACATTTATACTTGTAATCTTGGGTAGAGATACATTTATACATACATCATAGTTGTGATAGGTATTTAGTGATACATACACCATAGTAATAATAAGTATGAAGAAATACATGTATGCTAGTAATAGTAGGTATGTAGGGATACAAGTAGAATTTTGCCAGCGTTACATATAAAGCACCTACGACCATATGTTATATTAGTAAATTTAAAATATATTATATTATATTAGTTAAAGATACATTACGAGTTAGCAGTTCTCACTATTAAAAACTGCATAATGTAAAGGCAATTTGATGAAATTTTCAGTCATATGATCACTATGAACCAAGAACTAAGCAGATAAAAGTTGCGCTTAGCCTCGATCATGATTACTGAAGTCGGTAAGACAAAACTAATAGCCTCAATTATCCATTTAATCTTTAATCACGAAGGAAAGTTTTGAGTGTTAATCGGATTATAATTCAACAAATATCGCAGGCTAGCCTTGATTTCGAGAGTTGGTTATGGTCTGGATAAGTTATTTAATGTCTAATTAATAGTTTTTATAACATTTCATACCTAAAGAAAGACCTACAATAGGAAGATTTTGCTCTTGCATAATGTATGTTTAATTAAAATACATATGTTATATTAGTAAATTAAAATATATGTTATATTAGTAAATTTAAATATATATTATATAAGTGAATTAAAACATATGCTATATTAGTAAATCAAATAAATGTTATATCAGTAAATTAAATAAATGTTATATTTGTTAATTAAAATATATTAAAAGTTATATTTGTAAATTAAAATACATATTATATTAGTAAATCAAAATATATATTATATTAGTAAATTAAATAAAATTTTATATTGTTAAATGTTATATAAGTAAATTAAATAAATGTTATATTAGTAAATTAAAATATATATTATATTAGTAAATCAAAATATATATTATATTAGTAAATTAAATAAAATTTTATATTGTTAAATGTTATATAAGTAAATTAAATAAATGTTATATTAGTAAATTAAAATATATGTTATATAAGAAAATTAAAATATACGTTATATTGGTAATAAAGGTAAATTAAAATGTATATTATATTTGTAAATTAAAATATATATTATATTAGTAAATCAAATAAATGTTGTATTAGTAAATCAAAATATACGTCATATTGGTAAATGTTATATTAGAAAATTAAAATAAATAGGTCATTAAATAAAATTACATAGGAACATAAATACATGTGATATTAGTAACCCCATTATTCGTCTCATTATTCATTTCTAGAAATTTATATATTTTAATTAAATTACAATTTTAGGCAGCCAAGTCAAAAAGTATAGAAAGTATGCGAAAAGCTGCTAAACAAGAACGACTATTCAACGCAGAGTTTCCAAGGATTGAGTCTTCATCTGCTGCTGGTAATTCAACTAATTTGTCTGCTAGAGTTTTATTACATCGATACATGCCAGTTCTACAATGTAATCCACTAAAAACATCAGTTGATAAAAATTTCTTATTCAACGCTGTTTCCCTACTTTTACAAGGAGATGAAAAACTACCTGTAGCATTAAGATACTTGTCATGTCTTACATTAATTGAAAACAAACAGTTCTATAAGAAACATATAGAATTTTCAAAGCTGCATAGTCTGTCACCAACCTTTTCAACTGCCGTATTGTGCCAATATAGGACATGTTTTTCTACGTGGACAATTATTGCTTTATGTAACGTGGTATCCAGACCAATTAAAATTATTTATCCACCATAATGAAACTCGGGATTTTGCGCAAAAGCATTTAAATTAAATTTCGGTCAACTTGTCAGGTAGAAGAAGATGTTCACGAACTAACTATATTGTGGTGTGGGATCGGTTGTCTACCGAAGAAAAATTAATGGTATTCTGTTAACCATTTTGTAGCTGTGGCGCGTGCAGCTGCCATTACGATCCCTTTGAAAAGGCACAACACTTTTGAGCATTGACGAATGGATAAAACCGGAGAAAGTCTCGTCTCCTTTTCACGTCAGTACCTCTGGCTCTTTTGAAGCATTGGCCAGTGAGAATATAGTAAAGACCAAGAAAAGACCCAAGAAACAATTACAGACACTACCAACAGGGGCAAGTTCTGATGATTTCAGTTTATCAGCCGATGAATTTGCATGCAGTTCACCCATCCCACAGAACTACTCTTCATTCGAAAACGTTTCTGGCAAGAGACATCACCACGTTGCGAGACAGAAAAGGCTCAGAAGACACTCACCACCCCAACCATTTTTTGAAAACTTGTCTGTGTATTCTAATGTTGGGTCTTGTCCACCTCTGATCAAGTCAGCCTTAGCAAAGAGTAAATTCATGTGTAACAATGAAATTATGAAAGCTTTCAAAACTGGTACACCATCCGATTTTATTCCTGGCGGGGAAAAGTATCACCGAATAGTGATACCAATTTTTTAGTCTTTTTTCAAATTTTATTTTAAGAATATACATAATTAATAACCTAACCTTTTATTCACATATATAAACAATATATTATAGCAAATATTAAGATTATCAGTTGCTCTTTCCTTACTTTTAATGTCAAAATTTTGGTTTTAAAGTAAGTGCCTAAAAGCATGATTGGTTTTGACTGTTTTATATTCTTTGAATGCCAGTAGGCTTATTAAGAGAAACCTTGAGCAAAGATTTATACAGTTAAAACAATGCAGTCAGATCAAGTGTCAACGCATTTACTTTCTTTTGGGCTTAAAACGGCAATTTCATATTTTTTAGTTATATTTTTAAAATATATTAAAATAAAGCCCTAAAATAGATTGTATCTATAAACAGTCCTACCTTGTTAAAGAATAATCCTATTAATCCTATAATTCATTTTTGCCAGATGAGGAATTGGCAAAAAATATCATTTTCAACTTCAAATTCAAACGTTTGAAGATCGCCATTGCATGGAGGGGAATGAAAAACAAGGGAGGTAATTCAAGTAATTGTGTTATTATTTTTGTGACAAGGATTTTTATGCCTGTGAAATATTGCTCATGATCGTATAATAGTGAGTTGACAACCTTTTGAGCAAAAGTCATAGAAATAATTATGTTTTGACTTTCTTAGAAAATATGAAATTTCTGCCTTAAAGCTTATTACCTAATTGTAATGGGGTCCATCTATAACGAATGAGAAACATTAGGTTTCAATGAAGTACATTTTATTATTATCAGGCAAGCATGGCTGACATACAATCTAAAGACAAAAGCGCCACCTTCTGGCATAAAAGGGATATAACTCTGTTCATACTTATACAACTCAGACCACAATAATATGAACAATACTGTTGTAGGACACTACATTCCTTCCTTCTTCTAGATGTGATTGTAACTTAATGAAATAAGACAATTAACAGATAACATGAATATTTAAATGTATCGAGTATCGAAATACTGGGTAAAATAATATATTTCAAAAGGCGTAATAATTGTTTCGGGAGAGTTATACATTGATGTCTTTTATGGCTGAGTTCGGTTACTCGTTTTTGCAGTGACTGTGGTATAACAACTTTGTAACCTATCCATACAATGTCATCTAACACACACAGTTCCGAAAATACTTGCGAAATCTGTTTCATTCTTTGATATTCAGCACACATTTTCTGACTACCACTTTTGATATATTCTTTCAGTTTATTCAACGATTCTTTTTTAACGGTTTCACCATGAACTTGTTTTAACGTTACGGCAGGTGGAACACAATGACGAATTACAGTGATTTTACCAATTTCTGTATCGGTCTTGTCATGATCGTTTGGATGACGACTTAAATAATCTGCGGGGTTGTATTTTACCTTTTCGTACACCACTGTCTGGTCAAACTGTTGTAAATGCAGTAATCAACGTTCTATCCTGATTGGAGGTCTACTATTTGGATTATTAAACAATGGCAACAATGGTTGGTGATCAGTCGCAATTTCAAATTTGGAATCAATAACATAAATGTAAAGTCTTTCGTAGGCCCAACGAACACCAAGAGCTTCCTTCTCAATTTGGGTGTACCGGTGCTCTACTTTGGTTAAAGAACGACTTACACACAATATTGGTCGCCAACTAGAGTCTTGTCCAGATTTTCTCTGGGCTAACATCGCACCTAAACCATTAGGTCCTGCATCGGTGTAAATACGTGTTTTATATTGTTTGTTGTAGTACTGTAGAGTAATGTCTTTTGACAAGGCTGTTCTCAATTTTGCGAATGCTTTTCCTCGTTGTGTCCCCATTGCCATTTAGCATTTTGCTCTGTCAATTTTCGTAAAGGAGCGGTGATTGATGAAAAACCAGGAATAAATCTTGATGAAAATGCGACCAGGCTGACCAGAGATCTAATTTAGTCAACACTCTTCGGGGCATCTAAATTCTGAATAATGTCTGCTTTTTCTGGATCAGGCTTTACACCATCTTTTGAAAATATAAAACCAAAAAATTTTACTTCATCGAGATTGAACTGACCTTTGTTCTTGTTAAGTGTCAAACCACAGTCGTTAAATCGTTGAAGCACATTGTTTAACGTTCTGTTGTGAGACGCTGCGTCTTCCCCATAACATAAAATATCGTCATTGATATTAAGGATACCAGGTATATCACCTACAGATGATACTATCGAAAATATCTTGTGATGAAATGGATCAGTAGTTGAGACGTATGAATCTTTTTTCCCATTTACACCATAAATTTGGTGATAAGATTCATTCATATCGAGTTTGGAGAATAGTCGTACACCATTCAGTTTAACAGCGATATCTTCTACTGTTGGCACTTCGATGATAGGACGTTTTACAGCAATATTCACAGGTCTCATATTAGTGCAATATCTTATAGCATCTTTATTGTGTGGTTTGCAGGCTATTACACGGTTTGTACACCAGGTAATTGGTTCTGTACTAGGTACATCTTCAATAATGTTGTTATTTATTAAACGTATTTCTTCTGCAAAAGCCTTGTCCTCTAGATTATATGGAACTTTTCGTTGCTTTTGAATAACAGGTTCAACAGTTTTGTCTACAATAAATGAGACTTTTATAAAGTTTGTGCTTGTCTAGACCATGAAATACTTTATCATGTTTAAGCAGGCTCTCATCTATGTACTGTTGATTCGCGTCTAAGAATTTGACAGTCTGTGTTTTAGTCTTATTATTGATGTGTATGATTGCTAATTTGATCGAGGTATTCAAGCTTAGAAATGGTACAGATTAAGCTAAGCATTTTACTACTAAAAATTCATCTATATCAGATTTACCAGTTTCTCTGTTTTCAACAACAGTCCTAAAACAACCAATAATAGGAATCTTGAAGTCAGCATAAGACAATAACTTAGCTTTCGTAGGGTTTAGCTTCAGTTTTTGTGAGGCTGGTAGTCGATCTTGTATTTGTTGGAATCGATCTTCATCGATGAGATTTGCGCTGGAACCAGAATCAGCTTCGCGCTGAACCTTGACATTATTGATGTGAACTTTGACCATAGCTGAATATTAGTTACCACAGTTGATCTTGTTTGTTAATCTACTGTAATATACACAGTCGGCTTCATCACTGTCTTCCTCAATTTGACTTTTCTTGAAGTAGATTGTGAGCGCTGGAACCAGAATCAGCTTCGCACTGAACCTTGACATTATTGATGTGAACTTTGACCATAGCTGAATATTCGTTACCACAGTTGATCTTGTTTGTTAATCTACTGTAATATACACAGTCGGCTTCATCACTGTCTTCCTCAAATTTGACTTTTCTTGAAGTAGATTGTGAATGGCTGCGATACCTTGATCGTTTTCTGCGGAAACTGTATCTATGATTGCGACTTCTACCTCTGTGGGGAGTTTTAAACCTATTGCGTTGATTAAATTTACAGGAAGGGCAGTCATGGACTTGGTACTTTCTATCATAATTTTCTTCCTTCTTTTCTGGATAATGATTGGAACTGTCTCTTTCCCTGTCATTTCAGGAAACCTGAAGATTTTAATTCATTTTATGGTCACTTCTAGACTTGATAACTGTAATTCTCTTTTAGTTGGCCTTCCCAACAGATTGATAGATAAACTTCAAAAGGTACAGAATAGTGCTGCCAGGCTTATAAGCAGAACCAGTTTTAATGACCACATTACTCCGGTTTTATACCATTTACACTGCCTCCCTGTTCGTTTTAGAATCCGTTTTATAATACTTTTATTAACTTATAAATATCTTAATCACATGGCACCTTCTTATTTGAGCAACTTATTAGAATTTTATACTCCTAATCGTACTTTGCGGTCATCCTCTGGTAATCTCTTAATTAAAAGACCTGTCCTTACTTGTGGAACAACTTACCCCTGAGTGTACGTAATTCGCCGTCCTTGTCTACTTTTAAAACACATCTATTTAATGAAGCATTTCAATAGTTAGGGTTTCACACTGCGAAGTTTGTGTGAAACACTATTGTTTTTGTTAAAATTATTATTCTTCTTATTATTATTCTTCTTTTGTTTTGAGTAGATCTCAGCAACTGCTTGTCGCATCGTTACGATTTCTTCAGTTTTACTGGGAAAGTGGGTGTGACTTAGAGGATAAAGCTATTTTGAACGTTCTGCGACAATGCGAAATGTCCGAAATCACCGAAGTTATCGTTTTTTAAAATATTGCAGTAATTTTAACAATAATCATGGGATTTTAATTTTCGATACATTTTGGCATAGCCGGAGACATGGCACATAGCTACGCTACTTTCGATTTTTGATTTTCGGCAAATCTTTGAAGATATTAGGCGCCAAATTTCAAAAATTTAAAATTTTACAAAAAACTTTTTTATTTATGAATATTTCTTAGTCGTGTTGTGCACAGAATTAAAGAGTCATCTGGCTTGTGCAAAAATGTTAAAAAATTTTGTCTCATTAATTTTCCTTGGCCGCCATTGGCTAATTCAGTTTTTCAGTCCTAGATAATTTTTTTATTGTTCGATTTGTATAAAACAAAGTTCAAATGCTTTCTTGTCTCAATTGTCATTTTTTTTGTTACCAATAGTGTTATCTGTCGGCAACGGAAGTGACATAATTTTACCAAAAACTACAATTTTGACAGTTATTTACCTTCTTCGAAAACAAATATTATTTTTTTGAAAAATTATATGACTCAAAGAGTGTGTCCTTTCAAGGCGCAAAAAATGGCGGAAGCAGTTTTTTAATTTCTATTTCATTTTCTAGCAAATTGGATTAAGAGGTGAAAAAAGGTGTAAAATTGACCTATTTACAACCCATTCAGGCTTTTCAGATTTTAAAATATTTTTACATAACTCTTATAGACTTGTAGCTATAATCAATACGAAGAGAATGTATGTGAAAATTAGTTTGTAATATAAGCAGTTGCCAAGAAATGGGCCGTTCTGCATAAGTCACTGTTTTCTTTATTTTGCGTGTAATAAAGTCAATTATTATTGGATTTTTATAAAAGTGACATCATTTGATTCAAAAAGCATGTAGCGTCATATCAAGTTGATTACAATTTAAAATTGACACCGGAAGTGACGTCATTTTGTCAAAAACTGCATTTTAAACTTTTTAAATCAATGATTTATTCAACCAAGAATTACTTAATATGTATTAATAATTTTAACTTTTCGTTTAAATTCACATATAAACACAACTCATATGGTCATATAGATATCATAAAATTGTTTCTAACTTCTTCGGTTGCCGAGAAATAGACGGTTTTCCACAGGTCACTTTTGAAGGATTTGGGGCCATAAAAGAGTCAATTATTATTCGATTTTCATAAAAGTTACACCATGTTATACCTAATGCCATTTGGGATTTCATACAAGTAATGTAAGATTTTCATTATCACCGGAAGTAATGTCATTTTGGCAAAAACTGTATTTTTAACCTTCAAAACAGATATTTTATTCAAATGTATCGAAAGTTAAAATCCAATGATTATTGTTAAAATTACTGGAATATTTTCAAAAACGATAACTTCGGTGATTTCGGACATTTCGCATTGTCGCAGAACGTTCAAAATAGCTTTATCCTCTAAGTCACACCCACTTTCCCAGTAAAACCGAAGAAATCGTAACGATGCGACACGTAGTTGCTGAGATCTATTCAAATTGGAATCTGAATAATAATAATAATAATAACTAGATCTGCAAAGCAGATATTAAAGCTTTCATATTAACAGTCACTACCTGTCACATGTCATGGGTCAT
Source organism: Patella depressa (assembly GCA_948474765.1). Lineage (NCBI taxonomy): Eukaryota > Metazoa > Mollusca > Gastropoda > Patellidae > Patella > Patella depressa. The sequence goes on from OX419716.1 coordinate 51,896,911, forward strand.
GTAAATAATCTCATCAACAAAAAAAAATCATTAAAATCGGTCAAAATATAGCAAAGTTTTTATGATTTTTCAATCGTAAAAAACTTTATCGGCACGAAAAACATCAAAGACAAAATTCGAAAATGTGACATTTTCAAATAACAATATTTCGACCCTGATCCCGGCTATCCAGAAATGTATTCATTTTGGAAATAGGAGACATATTCTCCAAACTACGGCCTATTGCTTTCATTCACGTGCTCGTTAATCTCGATTTTTCACCTTTTCTCATATTCAGTTCGAAATGGTGACCATCACGTGACCGAAATCAAAATTTTGATCCGATAGATTTTTAGGCATTCCTTCAAGGATTCCGAAAATATAACTCCCGAGTCTGTAAGTAAAATAGCAAAAAAAGCCTTATTGATTTTTCACTTTTAAAGATGGTGGCACTTCCGGTTCAATCCACAAACTCAATATTTTGTGTACGAATCAGTATTTACCTATCTAGTATCCAAAAAAAAAATCAGGTCATTCTGACCTATATTTCTTCGATTTTTTTGAAAACTTTGATCCTTAATTTCACCAAGGGGAGATAATTTAGAAAATTTCTATTTATATTTTTGAAGTCACGTGGGTAAGATCTACTTACATACTAAATTTCATGAAAATCGTACAACTATTAAAGAAGTTGTCAAGTTGGTCTCAACTTCCGGTTCGAAATCACAGCGACGAATTTTCGAAATTAGAAAATCTGAAACTGCAGTTGAAAATGATTTTTGTCAAGGTACTCAACGAAAAAAGAATTAGTAAAATAGGTCAAATAGTCACAGAGTTACAGTAATGCAGGTCAAATTCACTCGTTCGTAAAATTCTGTGATTTCGAATTCGTAAAACGTTTTGAAAATATATTTAATCAAAAACTGCCACCCAGTTTTGGGGGGGTAGGTCAAAGTTTCAGAAAGATCCCATGGTTAGATTCTGAGAAATCCGATTTGCAGAAATGACACACAAAAAAAAAATAATAATAACTAGATCTGCTACTGTCCCATGCAGATATGAAAGCTTTCATATTCATCGTCACGTGTCATTGATTGTATCAAGTATCCCAAATAAAAGGATAAGAAGAAAAAAATTATTAAAATTGGTCAAAAACTCGCGAAGTTACAAATCTAAATATAGTATGAAACATTGCACCCAGGCACAACAATAATCTGAAAACTAAAGGGAAATAACTGAAACTTGTATTACTGTAATGAGACGGATGAGAAAATGGTATGAAAATGGCGGGAAAAAAAAATAAAAATGGCAGGTTGGACAGGCGACCTTACTCCTTGTCACATACAACCGGGCATTCGAAAACACGCTAGTTAACTCAATGACAGGCGCGTGCTAACCATTCAGCCACCCAACCCCCCTTTGAAATCAGACACGTGCAATATGTCATATAGGAAGAATAAGAAGTCGCTCACAACAAAATGGTAAATTAATGAGTTTAGGTCAAAAGGTTGAGCTACTGTTTTAGAGTACTTAATAGTTTTAAAGAGACACGTTAAGGGTTGTTCATAGTTAAATGAAAGTTTAATTTTAAATAAGACCAATAAAATTAGGATTTAATAATGCCAGACTAATATTTCCAATATGTTTGGTTATAAGTAGGAAATCGTGACGACTTCTTAAGCATGTTTTAAACAAAGGATCATGTTTGTTTAAACAAGAATGGCACTCTGCAATAAAAAAAACTGGCCAAAGCAAGATTTCTATGCAGAAATTAAATAATTGCTAGAACCAGAACAATATTTATCCACTATAATAAATAAGCAACATAGAGAAAATGAAATGAAATTGAATGGGGTTTAACGTCCGACTGTTCTGCTCCTAAAATGGGCTAATGAAGACGGGCATATGCCATAAAGTGTGCAATGAGGGAAATTTTACCCGGGCAGCGGCGGTTACGGCCTACGAAGTTGGACAGGCGACCATACTCCTTGTCACGTACAACCAAGAAATCGAAACAACGCCAGTTGACTCAATGACAGACGTTATGATACGTGCTAACCATTCAGCCACGCAACCTCCCTAAAATCGGCAAATTGCTGACCTACATCGAGAAACATTTCAACCGGGCCAAATTTTCTATTGTAACAGTTTAATTTGCACGGTACCTTTAGTTATCAACCGAATATTACAAAACTTTTAAAAATAAGCTCCCCCTGACCAGCTTAAGCGTTCGCAATAAACGTTTGCCCCTTAAAATCGGCAAATTGCTGACTTTAAAGTGAGAAACATTACAACCGGGCGAAATTTTCTGTTTTATCACTTTTACAGTACCTTTGATTACCAACCGATTATTACAAAACTTTAAAAATAAAAGAGAAAAAGAGAAATGCGGCCTAACGTCCATTCGATACAAACTAGGTCATTTCGGGACTAACATATGTTTTTAAATTTTATTTACCCCCCCCCCCCCTTTGCGCGTACTGGTCTTTAGCCGTTGTGAGGAAACCGAAGAACACGGAGAAAACCCACGAGGTTGGACATCATACACCATGTCACGTGCAACCTGGAGATCGAAACGACGCCCGTTGACTCAATGACAGACGTTACGATACAGTGCGCACATGCTAACCATTCAGCCATTCAGCCTCCCTGAATTCAGAAAATTGCTGACTTATAGCAAGAAACATTTCAACCGGGCGAAATGTTCTGTTTTAACAGTTTAATGTGCACGGTACTTTAATTACCAACCGATTATTACAAAACTTTTGAAAATAAGCTCCAACTGACCAGCTTAATCGTATGCAATAAACGTTTTAGCCTGAATTGAAAGTTCTGCACGGAGAAAGTTCATCTCGATTTCCCGGCGTGGTTCCCTTTGTCAGTGAGGCAGAACGGAGGGCCTGACAAGCACAGCTGTCTAGTCATTCGGATGGGACGAAAAACCAAGGTCCCGTGTACACATTGGAGTGCACGTAAAATATCCCTAAGCAGTTGGAATTCGATACTGTTGAATAAGCTCTATACGATGACTAAATGTGTAGATTGTAGTCACCCACACTGCATGTTTCGCTTAACAATGAAAGGGTGCCGTTTTCAATGTTCGATCCTTTTGTTCTTCTACTCCTGATATGTTGGACTGTTGATCGATGGTTTCATATAAAAGACTACCAATAAGACTCTTTGTAGAAGAAGTTCCCAAAAAATATTATGTTGACTTTACGAGAAAGACCTCTAAACATGCTCCAAATTGTAAAAATACGACTTTTTGGATTTTCAATCTCTTTTTTTCGGCTATCCCTGATATTTAGAAAAAATAATACAATGATTTCACACAACAGGCTAGCTATTAGACTCTCTATTGACAAAAGTTTCACCGCCCTCCCTTCATTATAACCGAAGTTATCGTGGCCTAAAGAATCAACAAATTAGCATGCTTATCTCTGCTTACCCTAAGCAGAAAATGCTCATCTTTAAACTCAATCATAACATTGACCTAGTGAACGTCTACACCAAGTTTGAACATTCTAGCTTAATTATAAGGAGAGTAATTGTGTTCCAAAGTCCGACCCTTCAAATTGCTTCTATTTTTCATTTTCAATTCAAAATGGTGACCATCACGTGATCGAAATCAAAATTCTATTCGCGACATTTTTTAGGCCTTCCTACAAGGATTCAGAAAATATAACTCCCGAGTCTGTAAGTAAAATAGCAAAAAAAGCCTTATTGATTTTTCACTTTTAAATATGGCGGCACTTCCGGTTCGATCGACAAACTCCATATTTTGTGTACAAATCAGTAATTACTTATCTAGTATCCAAAAAAAAAATCAGGTGATTCTGACCTATATTTCGATGATTTTTTGAAAATTTTGATCCTTAATTTCGTCAAGGGGATATAATTTAGAACATTTCTAATTATATTTTTGAAGTCACATCGGTAAGATCTACTTAGATACTAAATTTCATGAAAATCATACAACTATTAAAGAAGTTGTCAAATTGGTCTAAACTTCCGGTTCGAAATCACAGCGACGAATTTTCGAAATTCGAAAATGTGAAACTGCAGAAGAAAATGATTTTTTTAAAGGTATTCAAAGAAAAAAGAATTAGTAAAATCGGTCAAAAAATAACAAAGTTACGACTATGCATTGTCATTTTTTTCGTTCGTAAAATTCGGTGATTTCGGATTCGTAAAACGTTTCGAAAATATATTTAATCAAGGTTCGCACCCCATTTTTGGGGGGGGGGGGGGGTAGGTCAAAATTTCAGAAAGATCCTATGGATAGATTCTGAGAAATCCGATTTGCAGAAAACACACAAAAAAAAAATAATAATAACTTTAACAGAAACAATAAGCTTTCATATGTAATACAAATGAAAGCTTAACTAGACCTGCAAGCAGCACTGAACCGGCTTTCACGAATCATACAGGAAGTTTATTATACCATAGCTGATCCATTGAGCTACCAAACTTTAATTGTTTTGCTTCAGTGACACCCTCTATCAGATTTTTTAGTAATATTTGCTTGCGAATACACCGGTCAAAATTGTATAATCTGGCAAAATTACTTCACTCCCGGTGCCAAAAGAAATCATTATCGGTAACAAATAAGTTGAGAATTCGCAATTGAGAATTGTTTTATACACACCAGGCAATAAATAATAAACTTGGAACCCATAAACTGAAATTAAAAAAGGTAAAAAACTTAACGGGAGACAAAATATATCTCAAATTAAATGGGGTTAAACGTCGAATAGACACAAAACTATGTCATTTTGGGACTAGCATGGTTTAATTTTATATCAATAATTCCTGTGTAAAATATCATCAAAAAGTATTCATAAATAAAAAAAGGTTTTCGTAAAGGAATTAATTTTTTTCAAAATATCGGACATTTTTTCGACTTCTTCCGGTTTTACAATCGTTGTTGTGATAGTTTTACGAAGTTCTTTGGATACTTAACTTTCCGTACCAGAAGTTTCAGAAACATCCATTGAGTAGTTTGGGAAAAAAAGATAAATTAAATAGCGTTTCCAAAAATTTAACGATTGAGGCCATTTTTGGACCACTTATATTATTTCAACGCTTTTCATTTTGGATTCACTATATAGACAACCGATAGGACTTTGAGTAAGAAAAATTTAAGAAAAATCTGTGACGTCGTTTTCGAGAAAAGGGCGTCTCAGAATGTTAAAAAATCGGAAAATAATAGATTTTTGGCATACAATAATTTATTTCCTTACCATCGAAATCGTATTATTTAGATACCATATGATGGTCCATTAATAGGGCTATATAGCGACACTTTACCTAAGGGAGAAATCAAGTTTTTCGCAAGTGCGACAATCTTTTTAACCTTTTTTTTTCATTTTTTGAATACTTCCGGTATGGTTATTATTGTCGGAATAGTTTTAATAGCCGGTTTAGGCACTAAAATAGCCACAGGGCTCTGTCATGATATATTACATTATCTGATCAGATAAAATGGCCCGGAGAAATCCTATGTTCAAAAAATCCAAAAACGCAAAAAATTTAAAATATCGAAAATTAAATTTCAGTAACTACATGCATATTATATATCGTTAGAATCGTAATTGGGTCACCTTTCTGAATATACAACCTCTTTTTGAAAATCTCTTAAAAGAAAAAAAATAGAAGAGCATTTTCCAAAATTTCACGATTTTTCGACTTTTTTTTATTTTCAGTCCGTTATTTCACCTATTCCAGATATTTCAAAGTCGTAATGGGATGTCTCGTACACAAGACTACCGGAAGGTCTCTCGATAGAGAAAGTTTCATAAAAATCTGTGGCGCAGTTTTCGAGATACAGGCATCCAAAAACGCTCCAAATCAGAAAATACTTGATTTTCAGCGTGCCATATTTTGCTGCCTGCTCATCGTATCCGTACGAATTGGGTATCATACGATAGCACAATCCTAGTGCAATCTAATGGTACCCTAATTTGTCTAATCCATTGATATCGGACGGAGAAATCGCGTTTTTCCCCCAAAATACCGATTTTTTTCAAAATATCGGACATTATTTCGACCACTTCCGGTGTACAGATTATTGTTGAAATTGCTTTATTCCTTGCAATGGTCATTTGGCTTCATGCCTCAAAAGTTTCAGAAACGTCAATTCTGCCATAAAACGAAACAAGAGCTTACAAAATGGGTAGAAAATTCGAAAAAAATCGAAAAATAAAGGGCGATAACTCGGAATGAAACTTATATTTCTGGAATCGGATGGTTTTCAGGTATCCAAAAATGTAGGTCAAATTTGAAAATTTTGAAAAATAACAAAAATTGTCTCTCAAACCACATTTTTCATTTTTCGATCGCAAGAAGTCAGCGATGAAGTTTCGAAAAGACTCAGGGTTTCCGAAAATGTCATTTGTATGAAAATAGGTACAGAATTGACGAATCTACGGCCGTTTTTTAATTTTTTGACACAGCACAAAATTCGACCACTTCCGGTCTGCGTAGAAGTTTCAAAAATAGTTTATCAAGTAGTCAACACATGGTTTCCCAATAGAGAATAAGGTCCCAGATCGGTATCTGTTACAGGCACTGAGAAATAGGCTCCGGCGAAAAAAAAAATAATAATAATAAACTAGACCTGCAAGCAGCACTGAACCGGCTTTCAGGAATCACACAGGAAGTTTATTATACCATACTCGATCCATTGAGCTACCAAACTATATTTTAGTTGTTTTGCTTCAGTGGCACCTTCTATCATATGTAAAAGTAATATTTGCTGGCGAAAAGACCGGTCAAAATTGTAAATTATGGCAAAATTACGTCACTTCCGGTGCCTAAAGTAATTTTTATAGGTGAAAAATAAGTCGAAAATTCGCAACATACAAAATACAAACTTTGTTTTATACATATCGGGGAATAAATAATCAACCTATAACCCATAAACTGAAATTAAGAAGGTAAAAAACTTAAAAGTGACCCTGGGAAAATTGGCTATTATTCGACAAGGGAACATGCTAGAAGCCTTTTCTTGATATCAATATGATGGTATTGATTCAATCTTACAGCCCATTAGAGTCAGACGTTATAAAGTTAAACGAATAATAAATATAAATCACTTCAAAAAAATGTTTGTTTTGAAGGCTAAAAATACGTTTTTTGCAAAAATTACATTCCTTCCGGAGATATTGAAAATGTTAATTTAGTTCATAGAAGTCATAAATGGCATAAGGCATCAAATGGTAAAAAAATTATAAAAATCGAATAATAATTGACACTTTTATAGACCAAAAACCTTGAAAAGTGACTTATAGAAGATCGCCTATTTCTCTGAAACCGTACAAGTTAGAAACCATTTTGTGGTATCTGTATGGTCGTATGGCTTCATTCTATTCGTTGATGGGAATCAAATATCATAATTTTAAAAATATTATAAGGCAGACTCATTTGAATAAAATATTTGTTTTTTAGGTTAAAAATACAGTTTTTGCCCAAATGACGTCATTTCCGGTCACATTGAAAATGTAAAATTGGCTTGACCTAGTCCAAATTGGCATTATGCATCAAATGGAAAAAAAGATATTGCAAATCGAATAATAATTCACTCTTTTATAGGCAAAATAACGTGAAAAGTTAACGTGAAATTGCATATTTCTCGGCAACTGCTCATATTACAAACTTATTTTCGCATACATTCTCTTCGTCTGGATTATTGCTACGAGTTTATGAAAATTACAAATAAATGTTTCAAAATATGAAGACGCTGAATGAATTGTAAATAACTGAATTTTACACTTTATTTTACATTTTATTCAAAATTGCCCGAAAATGAAATTGAAATTAAAAAATCTGAGCGAAGGTTTTTGTGCACCCCTTTGTGCAGGGTGCAACCTTTTAGTTATATCAGTTTTGAAAAAAAATAATATTTGCTTTCAAAAAGTGGTACCTAACTGTCAAAATTGTAGTTTTTGTTAATATTACGTCACTTCCGTTGCCGACAGAAATATTTCACCGTAACAAAAAAAAATACAATTGGGACCACGGAGCATATGAACTTTGTTTTATACAATTCGAACAATAAATTAGCCGTTGGCGGCTAACGCAAATTACCGAGACAATTTTTTTTCTCATTTCTCCTGAAGTACGATTATATTTTTAACCCTGTGTAAAATATCATCAAAAAATATTCATAAATAAAAAAGGTTTTCGTAAAAAAATTAATTTTTTTCAAAATATCGGACATTTTTACGACTACTTCCGGTTTTACGATCGATGTCGTGATAGCTTTACGAAGTTCTTTGGATAATTAACTTTCTGTACCAGAAGTGTCAGAAACATCCATTGAGTAGTTTTGGAAAAAAAGATAAATTAAAGAGCGTTTCCCAAAATTTAACGATTTTTCAATTTTTTTCAAAGTTTGAGGCCATTTTTGGACCATTTATATTATTTCAATGCTTTTCATTTCGGATTCACTATATAGACAACCGATAGGACTTTGAGTAAGAAAAGTTTAAGAAAAATCTGCGGCGTCGTTTTCGAGAAAAGGGCGTCCCAGAATGTTAAAAAATCGGAAAATACCAGATTTTTGGCATACAATAATTTATTTCCTTACCATCGAAATCGTATTATGTAGATACCATATGATGGTCCATTAATAGTGCTATCCAGCGACACTTTAGTTCTTTTGGTCCGCTATTAGTTAAGGGAGGAATCAAGTTTCTCGCAAGTGCGACAATGTTTTTAACCTTTTTTTTCATTTTTTTAATACTTCCGGTGTGGTTATTATTGTCGGAATAGTTTTAATAGCCGGTTTGGGCACTATAATAGACATGGGGCTCTGTAATGATATATTACATTATCTGATCAGATAAAATGCCTCTGAGAAATCCTATGTTCAAAAGTGCCAAAAATGCAAAAAAATTAAAATATCGAAAATAAAAATTTCAATAACTACATACATATTATACATCAGTAGAATCGTAATTAGGTCAGCTATCTGAATATACAACCTTTTTTTGAAAATCTCTTAAAATAAAAAAATAGTAGAGCATTTTCCAAAATTTCACGATTTTTCGACTTTTTTTGATTTTCAGTCCCTTTTTTATCGTATTCCAGACATTTCAAAGTCTTATTGGATGGCATAATTCAGAAGACTATCGAATGGACTCTCGATAGAGAAAGTTAAAAAAAAAAGAGTTGCGGTTAAGTTTTCGAGATACAGGCGTTCAAAAACGCTCCAAATCAGAAAATACTTGATTTTCAGAGAGCCATATTTTGCTTCCTGCTCGTCCTATCCGTACGAATTGGGTATCATACGATAGCACAATACTAGTGCAGTCCATTGTACACTAATTTGTTTAATCCATTGATATCGGACGGAGAAATCGCATTTTTCCCCAAAATACCCATTTTTTGCATTTTTTTCAAAATATCGGACATTATTTCGACCACTTCCGGTGTACAGATTATTGTTGAAATTGCTTTATTCCTTGCAATGGTCATTTGGCTTCGTGCCTCAGAAATTTCAGAAACGTCAATTCGGCCATAAAACGAAACCCGAGCTCACAAAATGGTTGGAAAATTCGAAAAAAATCGAAAAATAAAGGAAGATAACTCTGAATGAAACTTATATTTCTAGAATCGGATGGACTTCAGGTATCCAAACATGTAGGTCAAATTTCAAAATTTTGAAAAATAAAAAAAATTGTCTCTCAAACAACATTTTTCATTTTTCGATCGCAAGAAGTCAGCTATGAAGTTTCGAAATATCGAAATTTTCAACTGCTATCGTCCGAGAAAAGACTCAGGGTTTCCGAAAATGTCATTTGTATGAAAATAGGTACAGAATTGACGAATCTACGGCCGTTTTTTAATTTTTTGACACCGCACGAAATTCGACCACTTCCGGTCTGCGCAGAAGTTTCAAATATAGTTTATCAAGTAGCCAACACATGGTTTCCGGATAGAGAATTAGGTCCCAGATCGGTATCTGTTACAGGCACTGGGAAATAGGCTCCGGCGAAAAAAAAATAATAACTAGATCTGCTACTGTCCCATGCAGATATGAAAGCTTTCATATTCATCGTCACGTGTCATTGATTGTAGCAAGTATCCTAAATAAAAGGATAAGAAGAAAAAATTATCAAAATTGGTCAAAAACTCTCGAAGTTACAAGTCTAAATATAGTATGAAACATTGCACCAAGGCATAACAATAATCTGAAAACTAAAGGGAAATAACTGAAACTTATTACTGTAATGAGACGGATGAGAAAATGAAATGAAAATGGCGGGAAAAACAAATTAAAAATGGCAGGTTGGACAGGCGACCTTACTCCTTGTCACGTACAACCGGGCATTTGAAAACACGCTAGTTAACTCAATGACAGGCGCGCGTGCTAACCATTCAGCCACCCAACCCCCCTTTGAAATCAGACACGTGCAATATGTCATATAGGAAGAATAAGAAGTCGCTCACAAGAAAATGGTAAATTAATGAGTTTAGGTCAAAAGGTTGAGCTACTGTTTTAGAGTATTTAATAGTTTTAAAGAGACAAGTTAAGGGTTGTTCATAGTTAAATGAAAGTTTAATTTTAAATAAGACCAATAAAATTAGGATTTAATAATGCCAGACTAATATTTCCAATATGTTTGGTTATAAGTAGGAAATCGTGACGACTTCTTAAGCATGTTTTAAACAAAGGATCGTAGACTGAATTATACAAGAATGGCACTCTGCAATAAAAAAACTGGACAAAGCAAGACTTCTATGCAGAAATTAAATAATTGCTAGAACCAGAAAAATATTTATCCACTATAATAAATAAGCAACATAGAGAAAACTAGACCTGCATGCAGGAATGACGGGTTTCACTTTTGCCATGTTACCTTTGAACTTGAACTTGTGTCACTTTTGGTGCTACGTTACCCTTGAACATATGTCCTTTCCGGTACCAATGAAACCAATATACAGGTTTCCACATAAGCATTGCACACATCAAATAAAATGGAAACAGAATCAAACAAATCCAGCAATTTTATTTTATACATTTGTTACATGTAATTGATCCTGACAAAATAACAGTACTTCCGGTGATAATGTAAATGTTCCCTTAGTCTTATGAAATCAGAAATGGCATAAGGCATCATATGGTGAAAATTTTATGTAAATCGAATAATAATTTCCACTTTTATAGACCAAAAACCTTGAAAAGTGACGTGTAGAAAATCGTCTATTTCTCGGCAACCGTACAAGTTAGAAACCATTTTTTGGTATTTATATGACCGTATGGGTTTAATCTATTTGTTGATTGGAATCAAATATCATAATTGTATAAACATTACAAATCAGCCTCATTTGAATAAAATATCGGTTTTGAAGGCTTAAAATACAGTTTTTGCCAAAATGACGCTACTTCCGGTGATAATGAAAACGTTAAATTAGTTTTATAACATCGTCTATGACATTAGGCTTCAAAGGGTGAAAATTTTATGAAAATCAAATAATAATTGACACTTTTATGGGCCAAAAACCTACAAAAGTGACTTTCAGAAAATCGCCTATATCTCGACAACCGAACAAGTTAGAAACAATTTTATGATATCTATTTGACCGTATGAGTTTTGTTAATATGTGAATTTAAACCAAAGGTTAATTTTATTATTACATGTGACATAATTCTTGGTTGAAAAAAAGATCGATTTTAAAAGTTAAAAATTGAGTTTTTGACTAAATGACGTCACTTCCGGTGTCAATTTTAAATAGTAATCAACATGATATGACGCACACTTGCTTTTTGAATCAAATGATGTCACTTTTGTGAATATCCATTAATAATTGACTATTTTACAGGCAACATTACGAAAACAGTGACTTATGCAAAACTGCCCATTTCTCGGCAACTGCTTATATTAGAAACTAATTTTAACATACATTCTCTTCGTATGGATTATAGTGACAGGTTTATAAAAGTTAAGTAAAAAAAATTTAAAATCTGAAAAGCCTGAATGGGTTGTAAATAGGTCAATTTTACGCCTTTTTTCACCCCTTAATCCAATTTGCTAGATAACACTTTTGGTAATAAAAAAAAATAACAATTGGGACAACGAAGCATATGAACTTTGTTTTATACAAATCGAACAATAAAAAATTAATCTAGGACTGAAAAACTGAATTAGCTAATGGCGGCCAAGGAAAATTACTGAGACAAATTTTTTTAACATTTTTGCGCTAGTCAGATGACTCTTTAATTCTGTGCGCAACACGACTAAATAATATTTATAAATAAAAACGTTAAATCGAATAATAATTGCCACTTTTAAAGACCAAAAAACTTGAAAAGTGACTTGTAGAAAATCGGCTATTTCTCGGCAACCGTACAAGTTAGAAACCATTTTGTGGTATCTGTATGATCGTATGGGTTCATTCTATTTGTTGATTGGCATCAAATACCATAATTTGAAAAAGATTTCAAAACAGACTCATTTGAATAAAATATCTGTTTTGGAGGCTAAAAATACAGTTTTTGCCAAAATGACGTTACTTCCGGTGATAATGAAAATCTTAAATTACTTGTATGAAATCCCAAATGGCATTAGGTATAACATGGTGTGACGTTTATGAAAATCGAATAATAATTGACCCTTTTATGGCCCCGAAACCTTCAAAAGTGACCTGTAGAAAACCGTCTATTTCTCGGCAACCGAACAAGTTAGAAACCATTTTATGATATCTATATGACCATATGAGTTTTGTTTATATGTGAATTTAAACCAAAAGTTAAAATTATTAATACATATTAAGTTATTCTTGGTTGAATAAAACATTGATTTAAAAAAGTGTAAAATGCATTTTTTGACCAAATGATGTCACTTCCGGTGTCAATTTTAAATTGTAATCAACTTGATATGACGCTACGTGCTTTTTGAATCAAATGATGTCACTTTTATAAAAATCCAATAATAATTGACTATTTTACAGGCAAAATAACGAAAACAGTGACTTATGCAGAACTGCCCATTTCTTGGCAACTGCTTATATTACAAACGAATTTTAACATACATTTTCTTCGTATGGATTATAGCTACAAGTTTATAAAAGTTACGAAGAAATATTTTAAAATCTGAAAAGCCTGAATAGGTTGTAAATAGGCCAATTTTACACCATTTTTAGCCTCTTAATCGAATTTGCTCGAAAATGAAATCGAAATTAAAAAAACTGCTTCCTACATTTTTTGCGCCTTGAAAGGGCACACTCTTTGAGTCATATAATTTTTCAAAAAAATAATATTTGTTTATGAAGATCGTAAATAACTGTCAAAATTGTAGTTTTTGGTAAAATTATGCCACTTCCGGTGCCGACAGATAACACTTTCGGTAATAAAAAAAACGACAATTGATACAACGAAGCATATGAACTTTGTTTTATACAAATCGAACAATAAAAAATTAATCTAGGACTGAAAAACTGAATTAGCCAATGGCGGCCAAGGTAAATTACTGAGACAAAATTTTTTAACATTTTTGCACTAGTCAGATGACCCTTTAATACTGTGCACAATACGACTAAAAAATATTCATAAATAAAAAAGTTTTTTGTAAAATTTTAAATTTTCGAAATTTGGCGCCTAATATCTTCGAAGATTTGCCGAAAATCAAAAATCGAAAGTAGCGTAGCTATGTGCCCTGTCTCAGGCTATGCCAAAATGTATCGAAAGTTAAAATCCAATGATTATTGTTAAAATTACTGCAATATTTTTAAAAACGATAACTTCGGTGATTTCGGACATTTCGCATTGTCGCAGAACGTTCAAAATAGCTTTATCCTCTAAGTCACACCCACTTTCCCAGTAAAACCGAAGAAATCGTAACGATGCGACACGTAGTTGCTGAGATCTATTCAAATTGGAATCTGAATAATAATAATAATAATAATAATAATAATAATAAGAATAATAATTTTAACAAAAACAATAGTGTTTCACACAAGCTACGCAGTGTGAAACCCTAATGAAATGAAATTGAATGGGGTTTAACGTCCTACTGTTCTGCTCCTAAAATGGGCTAATGAAGACGGGCATATGCCATAAAGTGTGCAATGAGGGAAATTTTACCCGGGCAGCGGCGTTACGGCCTACGAAGTTGGACAGGCGAACATACTCCTTGTCACGTACAACCAAGAAATCGAAACAACGCCAGTTGACTCAAAGACAGACGTTATTCAGCCACGCAACCTCCCTAAAATCGGCAAATTGCTGACCTGCAGCGAGAAACAGTTCAACCGGGCCAAATTTTCTATTTTAACAGTTTAATTTGCACGGTACCTTCAGTTATCAACCGAATATTACAAAACTTTTAAAAATAAGCTCCCCTTGACCAGCTTAATCGTTCGCAATAAACGTTTGCCCCTTAAAATCGGCAAATTGCTGACTTTAAAGTGAGAAACATTACAACCGGGCGAAATTTTCTGTTTTATCACTTTTACAGTACCTTTGATTACCAACCGTTTATTACAAAACTTTAAAAATAAAAGAGAAAGAGAGAAATGCGGCCTAATGTCCAATAGACACAAACTAGGTCATTTCGTGACTAACATATGTTTTTTTAATTTTATTTAAAAACTCCCCTTGCGCTTACTGGTCTTTAGCCGTTGGGAGGAAACCGAAGGACACGGAGAAAACCCACGAGGTTGGACATCATACTCCATGTCACGTGCAACCTGGAGATCGAAATGACGCCCGTTGACTCAATGACAGAAGTTACGATACAGCGCGCACATGCTAACCATTCAGCCATTCAGCCTTCCTGAATTCGGAAAATTGCTGACTTATAGCAAGAAACATTTCAACCGGGCGAAATTTTCTGTTTTAACAGTTTAATGTGCACGGTACTTTAATTACCAACCGATTATTACTAAACTTTTGAAAATATGCTCCAACTGACCAGCTTAACCGTATGCAATAAAAGTTTGGCATGAATTGAAAGTTCTGCACGGAAAAAGTTCATCTTGATTTCCCGGCGTGGTTCCCCGTTGTCAGTGAGGCAGAACGGAGGGACTGACAAGCACAGCTGTCTAGTCGTTCGGATGGGACGGAAAAAAATATCCCTAAGCAGTTGGAATTCGATACTGTTGTATAAGCTGTATACGATGACTAAATGTGTAGATTGTAGTCACCCACACTGCATGTTTCGCTTAACAATGAAAGGATGCCGTTTTCAATGTTCGATCCTTCTGTTCTTCTACTCCTGATATGTTTGATTGTTGATCGATGGTTTTATATAAAAGACTACCAATAAGACTCTTTGTAGAAGAAGTTCCCCAAAAATATTAAGTTGACTTTACGAGAAAGACCTCTAAACATGCTCCAAATTGTAAAAATACGACTTTTTGGATTTTCAATCTCTTTTTTTCGCCTATCCCTGATATTTAAAATAAATGATACAATGATTTCACACAACAGGCTAGCTATTGGACTCTCTATTGACAAAAGTTTCACAGCCCTCCCTTCATTATAACCGAAGTTATTGTGCCCTAAAGAATCAACAAATCAGCATGCTTATCTCTGCTTACCCTAAGCAGAAAATGCTCATCTTTGAACTCAATCATGACATTGACCTAGTGAACGTCTACACCAAGTTTGAACATTCTAGCTCAATTAGAAGGAGAGTTATTGTGTTTCAAAGTCTCGGCCCTTCAAATTGCTACTACTTTTCATTTTCAATTCAAAATGGTGACCATCACGTGACCGAAATCAAAATTCTGCTCCCTACGATTTTTGGGCCATCCTTCAAGGATTCAGAAAATATAACTCCCGTGTCTGTAAGTAAAATAACAAAAAAGCCGTAGGGATTTTTCATGTTTCAAGATGGTGGCACTTCCGGTTCGATCGACAAACTCCATATTTTGTGTAGGAATCAGTAATTACTTGTCGAGTATAGAAATTTTTTTTTAGGTCATTCTGACCTATATTTCGACGATTTTTTTGAAAATGTTGATCCTTAATTTCACCAAGGGGAGATAATTTAGAAAAGTTCTAATTATATTTTTGAAGTCACATCGGTAAGATCTACTTGTATACTAAATTTCATGAAAATCGTACAACTATTAAAGAAGTTGTCAAATTGGTCTAAACTTCCGGTTCGAAATCACAGCGACGAATTTTCGAAATTCGAAAATGTGAAACTGCAGATGAAAACGATTTTTTTCAAGGTATTCAAAGAAAAAAGAATTAGTAAAATCGGTCAAAAAATAACAAAGTTACGACTATGCATTGTCAGTTTTTTCGTTCGTAAAATTCGGTGATTTCGGATTCGTAAAACGTTTTGAAAATATATTTAAACAACGTTCGCACCCCATTTTTTTTTTTGGGGGGGGGGGTAGGTCAAAGTTTCAGAAAGATTCCATGGTTAGATTCTGAGAAATCCGAATTGCAGAAAATACACAAAAAAGAAAAAATAATAATAATCTTAACAGAAACAATAAGCTTTCATATGTAATATGAAAGCTTAATAATAAACTAGATCTGCTACTGTCCCATGCAGATATGAAAGCTTTCATATTCATCGTCACGTGTCATCGATTATATCAAGTATCTCAAATAAAAGGATAAGAATAACAAACTATCAAAATTGGTCAAAAACTCGCGAAGTTACAAGTCTAAATATAGTATGAAACATTGAGTAATCTGAAAACTAAAGGGAAATAACTGATACTTGTGTTGCTGTAATCGGGATGAATGAGATAACTTTGAACAAAACTAAAACTTTTTGAATCAGGTTGAACTCAACTGTTTGAATATGTACGTTAAATATGTAGATTTGGAAAATTATAAAGACATAATATCAAAATCGGTCAAAAACTCACAAAGTTACAAATTTAAATGTAGTGAGAAACATTGCACCCGGGCAAAAAAATAATCTTTAAACTAAAGGGAAATAATTGAAACTTGTATAGCTGTAATCGCGCTTCCAAGATTTGTTATATAGTTATGGTTTCCAATATGTTTGGTTATAAGTAGGAAATCGTGACGACTTCTTAAGCATGTTTTAAACAAAGGGTCATAGACTGCAATATACAAGAATGGCACTCTGCAATAAAAAAAAACTGGCCAGAGATTTCTATGCAGAAATTAAATAATTGCTAGAACCAGAAAAATATTTATCCACTATAATAAATAAGCAACATAGAGAAAATGAAATGAAATTGAATGGGGTTTAATGTCCTACTGTTCTGCTCCTACAATGGGCTAATGAAGACGGGCATACGCCATAAAGTGTGCAATGAGGGAAATTTTACCCGGGCAGCGGCGTTACGGCCTACGAGGTTGGTAAGGCGACCATACTCCTTGTCACGTACAACCAAGAAATCGAAACAAGGACAGTTGACTCAATGACAGACGTTATGATACAGAGCGCACGTGCTAACCATTCAGCCACGCAACCTCCCTAAAATCGGCAAATTGCTGACCTACAGCGAGAAACATTTCAACCGGGCCAAATTTTCTATTTTAACAGTTTAATTTGCACGGTACCTTTAGTTATCAACCGAATATTACAAAACTTTTAAAAATAAGCTCCCCCTGACCAGCTTAATCGTTCGCAATAAACGTTTGCCCCTTAAAATCGACAAATTGCTGAATTTAAAGTGAGAAACATTACAACCGGGCCAAATTTTCTGTTTTATCACTTTAACAGTACCTTTGATTACCAACCGATTATTACAAAACTTTAAAAAGAGAAAGAGAGAAATGCGGCCTAACGTCCATTCGACACAAACTAGGTCATTTCGGGACTAACATATGTTTTTTAATTTTATTTAAAAAATCCCCTTGCACGTACTGGTCTTTAGCCGTTGGGAGGAAACCGAAGAACACGGAGAAAACCCACGAGGTTGGACATCATACACCATGTCACGTGCAACCTGGAGATCGAAACGACGCCCGTTGACTCAATGACAAAGGTTACGATACAGCGAGCACATGCTAACCATTCTGCCATCCAGCCTCCCTGAATTCGGAAAATTGATGACTTATAGCAAGAAACATTTCAACCGGGCGAAATTTTCTGTTTTAACAGTTTAATGTGCACGGTACTTTAATTACCGATCGATTATTACAAAACTTTTGAAAATAAGCTCCAACTGACCAGCTTAATCGTATGCAATAAACGTTTTGCCTGAATTGGAAGTTCTGCACAGAGAAAGTTCATCTCGATTTCCCGGCGTGGTTCCCTTGTCAGTAAGGCAGAACGGAGGGCCTGACAAGCACAGCTGTCTAGTCCTTCGGATGGGACGAAAAACCAAGGTCCCATGTACACATTGGAGTGCACGTAAAATATCCCTAAGCAGTTGGAATTCAATACTGTTGAATAAGCTCTATACGATGACTAAATGTGTAGATTGTAGTCACCCACACTTCATGTTTCGCTCAACAATGAAAGGGTGCCGTTTTCAATGTTCGATCCTTTTGTTCTTCTACTCCTGATATTTTGGACTGTTGATCGATGGTTTCATATAAAAGACTACCAATAAGACTCTTTGTAGAAGAAGTTCCCAAAAAATAGTATGTTGACTTTACGAGAAAGACCTCTAAACATGCTCCAAATTGTAAAAATACGACTTTTTGGATTTTCAATTTCTTTTTTTTCGGCTATCCCTGATATTTAAAAAAAATGATACAATCATTTCACACAACAGGCTACCTATTAGACCCTCTATTGACAAAAGTTTCACCGCCCTCCCTTCATTATAACCGAAGTTATCGTGCCCTAAAGAATAGACAAATCAGCATGCTTATCTCTGCTTACCCTAAGCAGAAAATACTCATCTTTAAACTCAATCATAACATTGACCTAGCGAACGTCTACACCAAGTTTGAACATTCTAGCTTAATAAGAAGGAGAGTTATTGTGTTCCGAAGCCCGGGCCTTTCAAATTGCTTCTATTTTTCATTTTCAATTCAAAATTGTGACCATCACATGACCGAAATCAAAATTCTGATCCGATAGATTTTTAGGCATTCCTTCAAGGATTCCGAAAATATAACTCCCGAGTCTGTAAGTAAAATAGCAAAAAAGCCTTTTTGATTTTTCACGTTTAAAGATGGTGGCACTTCCGGCTCGATCGACAAACTCCATATTTTGTGTACGAATCAATAATTCCTTGTCTAGTATAGAAAAAAAAATAGGTCATTCTGACCTATATTTCGACGATTTTTTTGAAAACTTTGATCCTTAATTTCACCAAGGGGAGATAATTTAGAAAATTTCTAATTATATTTTTGAAGTCACATCGGTAAGATCTACTTGTATACTAAATTTCATGATAATTTCAAATTATATTTTTGAATTCACATCGGTAAGATCTACTTGTATACTAAATTTCATGAAAATCGTACAACTATTAAAGAAGTTGTCAAATTGGTCTAAACTTCCGGTTCGAAATCACAGCGACGAATTTTCGAAATTCGAAAATGTGAAACTGCAGATGAAAATGATTTTTTTCAAGGTATTCAAAGAAAAAAGAATTAGTAAAATCGGTAAAAAAATAACAAAGTTACGACTATGCATTGTCAGTTTTTTCGTTCGTAAAATTCGGTGATTTCGGATTCGTAAAACGTTTTGAAAATATATTTAAACAACGTTCGCACCCCATTTTTTGGGGGGGGGGGGGTAGGTCAAAGTTTTAGAAAGATCCCATGGTTAGATTCTGAGAAATCCGATTTGCAGAAAATACACAAACAAAAAAAATAATAATAATCTTAACAGAAACAATAAGCTTTCATATGTAATATGAAAGCTTAATAATAACTTTAGTAATCACAATAGGCTTTCAGACTTTCTAATAATAATAATTTTAGTAATCACAATAGGCTTTCAGACGAAAGTCTGAAAGCCTAATAACTAGACCTGCATGCAGGAATGACGGGTTTCACTGGTACCACGTTACCCTTGAACATGTCACTTCCGGTGCCAAGTTACCCTTGAACATATGTCACTTCCGGTACCAACGAAACCACTAAACAGGTTTCCAAATACTTTGCTCACATCAAATAAAATGGACGCAGAATCAACCAAATCCAGCAATATCAATTCATTTTATACATTTGTTACTTGTAAATGATCTTGACAAAATTACATTAATTCCGGTGTTAATGAAAATGTTCAATTAGTTTTATGAAATCAGAAATGGCATAGATATCATATAGTGAACATTTTTTTGTAAATTGAATAATAATTGCAACTTTTAAAGACCAAAAAACTTGAAAAGTGACCTGTAGAAAATCGGCTATTTCTCTGCAACCGTACAAGTTAGGAACCATTTTGTGGTATCTGTATGATCGTATGGGTTCATTATATTTGTTGATTGGCATCAAATATCATAATTTGAAAAAGATTTCAAAACAGACTCATTTGAATAAAATATCTGTTTTGAAGGCTAAAAATACAGTTTTTGCCAAAATGATGTTACTTCCGGTGATAATGAAAATTTTAAATTACTTGTATGAAATCCTAAATGGTATTAGGTATAACATGGTGTAAAGTTTATGAAAATAGAATAATAATTGACACTTTTATGGCCCCAAAACCTTCAAAAGTGACCTGTAGAAAACCGTCTATTTCTCGGCAACCGAACAAGTTAGAAACAATTTTATGATATCTATATGAGCATATGAATTGTGTTTATATGTGAATTAAAACCAAAAGTTAAAATTATTAATACATATTTTAATAAAAAAGTAATTCTTGGTTGAATAAAACATTGATTTAAAAAGTTTAAAATGCAGTTTTTGACCAAATGACTGTTTATATGTGAATTTAAACCAAAAGTTAAAATTATTAATACATATTAAGTAATTCTTGGTTGAATAAATCATTGATTTAAAAAGTTTAAAATGCAGTTTTTGACAAAATGACGTCGAAATTAAAAAAACTGCTTCCGACATTTTTTGCGCCTTGAAAGGGCACACTCTTTGAGTCATATAATTTTTCAAAAAAATAATATTTGTTTTCGAAAAATGGTACCTAACTGTCAAAATTGTAGTTTTTGGTAAAATTATGCCACTTGCGGCGCCGACAGATAACACTTTTGGTAATAAAAAAAATGACAATTGAGACAACGAAGCATATGAAATTTGTTTTATACAAATCGAACAATAAAAAATCAATCTAGGACTGAAAAACTAAATTAGCCAATGGCGGCCAAGGAAAATTACTGAGACAAAATTTTTTAACATTTTTGCGCTAATCAGATGACTCTTTAACTCTGTGCACAACACGACTAAGAAATATTCATAAATAAAAAAGTTTTTTGTAAAATTTTAAATTCTCGAAATTTGGCGCCTAATATCTTCGAAGATTTGCCGAAAATCAAAAATTGAAAGTAACGTAGCTATGTGCCCTGTCTCCGGCTATGCCAAAATCTATCGAAAATTAAAATCCAATGATTATTGTTAAAATTACTGCAATATTTTCAAAAATGATAACTTCGGTGATTTCGGACATTTCGCATTGTCGCAGAACGTTCACACCCACTTTCCCAGTAAAACCGAAGAAATCGTAACGATGTGACAAGCAGTTGCTGAGATCTACTCAAAACAAAAGAAGAATAATAATAATAATAACTAGATCTGCAGACCTGCAGTGCTGAATCGGCTTTCAGGAATCAGACAGGAAGTGCGTCATACAATAGCCGATCCATCGAGCTACCAAACGATACTGTAGTTGTTATGATTCAGTGACACCCTCTATCAGATTTGTAAGTAATATTTGCTTGCGAATACACCGGTCAAAATTGTAAAATCTGGCAAAATTACTTCACTTCCGGTGCCAAAAGAAATCATTCTCGGTAACAAATAAGTTGAGAATTCGCAATTGAGAATTGTTTTATACACACCAGGCAATAAATAATAAACTGAAATTAAAAAGGTAAAAAACTTAAAGGGAGACAAACTATATCTCAAATTAACCGGCACTACCGAGATGAGAGAAATGAGGTTTAACGTCGACTAGACACATACTATGTCATTTCGGGACTAGCATGGTTTAATTTTATATCAATAATTCCTGTGTAAAATATCATCAAAAAATATTCATAAATAAAAAAGGTTTTCGTAAAAAAATTAATTTTTTTCAAAATATCTGACATTTTTACGACTACTTCCGGTTTTACGATCGTTGTTGTGATAGATTTACGAAGTTCTTTAGATACTTAACTTTCTGTAACAGAAGTGTCAGAAACATCCATTGAGTAGTTTTGGAAAAAAAGATAAATTAAAGAGCGTTTCCAATAATTTAACGATTTTTCAATTTTTTTTCAAAGTTTGAGGCCATTTTTGGACCACTTATATTATTTCAACGCTTTTCATTTTGGATTCACTATATAGACAACCGATAGGACTTTGAGTAAGAAAAATTTAAGAAAAATCTGTGGGGTCGTTTTCGAGAAAAGGGCATCTCAGAATGTTAAAAAATCAGAAAATACTAGATTTTTGGCATACAATAATTTATTTCCTTACCATCGAAATCGTATTATTTAGATACCATATAGTGGTCCATTAATAGGGCTATCCAGCGACACTTTAGTTCTTTTGGTCCGCTATTACCTAAAGGAGAAATCAAGTTTTTCGCAAGTGCGACAATGTTTTTAACCATTTTATTTCATTTTTTGAATACTTCCGGTATGGTTATTATTGTCGGAATAGTTTTAATAGCCGGTTTGGGCACTAAAATAGCCACAGGGCTCTGTAATGATATATTACATTATCCGATCAGATAAAATCCTCCTGAGAAATCCTATGTTCAAAAGTGCCAAAAATGCCAAAAAAATAAAATATCGAAAATTAAATTTCAATAACTACATACATATTATAAATCGTTAGAATTGTAATTAGGTCAGCTATCTGAATATGCAACCTTTTTTTGAAAATCTCTTAAAATAAAAAAATAGCAGAGCATTTTCCAAAATTTAACGATTTCAGTCTGTTATTTCACCTATTCCAGATATTTCAAAGTCTTACTGGATGGTTTTATGCAAAATAACTCCGAAAGGACTCTCGATAGAAAAAATTTAAAAAAAAGTTGCTGTTAAGTTTTCGAGCTACAGGCATCCAAAAACGCTCCAAATCAGAAAATACTTGATTTTCAGCGTGCCATATTTTGCTGCCTGCTCATCGTATCCGTACGAATTGGGTATCATACGATAGCACAATCCTAGTGCAATCCAATGGTACCCTAATTTGTCTAATCCATTGATATCGGACGAAGAAATCGCGTTTTTTCCCAAAATACCCATTTTTTGCATTTTTTTCAAAATATCGGACATTATTTCGACCACTTCCGGTGTACAGATTATTGTTGAAATTGCTTTATTCCTTGCAATGGTCATTTGGCTTCATGCCTCAGAAGTTTCAGAAACGTCAATTCTGCCATAAAACAAAACCCGAGCTCACAAAATGGGTAGAAAATTCGAAAAAAATCGAAAAATAAAGTGCGGTAACTCGGAATGAAACTTATATTTCTGGAATCGGATGGTTTTCAGGTATCCAAAAATGTAGGTCAAATTTGAAAATTTTGAAAAAGAACAAAAATTGTCTCTCAAACCACATTTTTCATTTTTCGATCGCAAGAAGTCAGCGATGAAGTTTCGAAATATCGAAATTTTCAACTGCTATCGTCCGAGAAAAGACTCAGGGTTTCCGAAAATGTCATTTGTATGAAAATAGGTACAGAATTGACGAATCTACGGTCGTTTTTTAATTTTTTGACACAGCACAAAATTCGACCACTTCCGGTCTGCGCAAATGTTTCAAAAATAGTTGATCAAGTAGCCAACACATGGTTTCCGAATAGAGAATTAGGTCCCAGATCGGTATCTGTTACAGGCACTGAGAAATAGGCTCCGGCGAAAAAAAAAAATAATAACTAGACCTGCATGCAGGAATAACGGGTTTCACTGGTGCCACGTTACCCTTAAACATGTCACTCCGGTGCCAAGTTACCCTTGAACATATGTTACTTCCGGTACCAATGAAACCACTAAACAGGTTTTCAAATTAACATTGCACACAAATAAATTGGACGCAGGATCAACCAAATCCAGCAATATCAATTCATTTTATACATTTGTTACTTGTAAATGATCTTGACAAAATTAAATTACTTCCGGTGTTAATGGAAATGTTCAATTAGTCTTATGAAATCAGAAACGGCATACGATATCATATAGTGAAAATTTTATGCAAATCGAATAATAATTGCCATTTTTAAAGACCAAAAAAACTTGAAAAGTGACTTGTAGAAAATCGGCTATTTCTCTGCAACCCTACAAGTTAGAAACCATTTTGTGGTATCTGTATGATCGTATGGGTTCATTCTATTTGTTGATTGGCATCAAATACCATAATTTGAAAAAGATTTCAAAACAGACTCATTTGAATAAAATATCGGTTTTGAAGGCTAAAAATACAGTTTTTGCCAAAATGACGTTACTTCCGGTTATAATGAAAATCTTAAATTACTTGTATGAAATCCCAAATGGCATTAGGTATAACATGGTGTAACGTTTATGAAAATCGAATAATAATTGACACTTTTATGACCCCAAAACCTTCAAAAGTGACCTGTAGAAAACCGTCTATTTCTCGGCAACCGAACAAGTTAGAAACAATTTTATGATATCTATATGACCATATGAATTGTGTTTATATGTGAATTAAAACCAAAAGTTAAAATTATTAATACATATTAAGTAATTCTTGGTTGAATAAAACATTGATTTAAAAAGTTTAAAATGCAGTTTTTGACCAAATGACGTCACTCCCGGTGTCAATTTTAAATTGTAATCAACTTGATATGATGCTACATGCTTTTTGAATCATATGATGTCACTTTTATAAAAATCCAATAATAATTGACTATTTTACACGCAAAATAACGAAAACAGTGACTTATGCAGAACTGCCCATTTCTTGGCAACTGCTTATATTACAAACTAATTTTAACATACATTTTCTTCGTATGGATTATAGCTACATGTTTATTAAAGTTACGAAGAAATATTTTAAAATCTGAAAAGCCTGAATGGGTTGTAAATAGGTCAAATTTACACCATATTTAGCCTCTTAATCGAATTTGCTCGAAAATGAAATTGAAATTAAAAAAACTGCTTCCGACATTTTTTGCGCCTTGAAAGGACACACTCTTTGAGTCATATAATTTTTCAAAAAAATAATATTTGTTATAGAAGAAGGAAAATAACTGTCAAAATTGTAGTTTTTGGTAAAATTATGCCACTTCCGGTGCCAACAGATAACATTATCGGTAACAAAAAAATGACAATTGAGACAACGAAGCATATGAACTTTGTTTTATACAAATCGAACAATAAAAAAATAATCTAGGACTGAAAAACTGAATTAGCCAATGGCAGCCAAGGAAAATTACTGAGACAAAATTTTTTAGCATTTTTGCGCAAGACAGATGACTCTTTACGTACAATACGACTAAAAATAATTCATAATTAAAAAGGTTTTTTGTAAAATTTTAAATTTTCAAAATTTGGCGCCTAATATCTTCGAAGATTTACCGTAAATCAAAAATCGAAAGTAGCGTCGCTATGTGCCCTGTCTCCGGCTATGCCAAAATGTATCGAATCTTAAAATCCCATGATTATTGTTAAAATCACTGCAATATTTTTAAAAACGATAACTTCGGGGATTTCGGACATTTCGCATAGTCGCAGAACGTTCAAAATAGCTTTATCCTCTAAGTCACACCCACTTTCCCAGTAAAACCGAAGAAATCGTAACGATGCGACAAGCAGTTGCTGAGATCTATTCAAATTGGAATCTGAATAATAATAATAATAATAATAATAAGAATAATAATTTTAACAAAAACAACAGTGTTTCACACAAGCTACGCAGTGTGAAACCCTAATAACTTTAACAAAAACAATAGTGTTTCACACAAGCTACGCAGTGTGAAACCCTAATAACCTTCCCTTGTAGGTAAATGTTCGATTAACATCCCTCTCCCTTTCGCCTTCAATTTCTGAAGTGTGCTTATTAAGTCAGAGTGATGAAACTTAGTGTATAGTTTCATTACATCAATACCTTGAATACGTTCGACAATGAGCATTGTCTGCCATGGATAAGCAGAGCGATGAGCAATTTGATTGGTCGAGAATTTGAAACAAAATAACTCTCCTTCTAATTGGGGCAGAATGTTCAATCTTGGTGAATGCGTTCATTATGTCAATGCCATGATGGAGTGCGAAGATGAGCATTGTCTGCTTACTGTAAGCAGAGATACGCAATCTGATTGGTTGATACTTTGGGGCACGATAACTTTGGTTATAATGAAGTGAGAGTGACGAAATTCCCAATATAGATTCATTATGTCATAACCATGACTAAGCTTGATGTTGAGAATTTCTGCGTAGACTTAGGAGCAATAAGCAATTTGACTGATCACATTGGAACATAACAACTCTGTTTTTAATTAAGGTAGAATTGTTGATCACATTGGAACATAACAACTCTGTTTTTAAATTAAGGTAGAATTGTTTCTCGTTATAGCTCGGTCAGTTTTTGGTCGATTTCATTAATTTTAGTAATCTCAATAGGCTTTCAGTCCGATATATTTAAAAAAAAATGATACAACGATTTCACACAACACGCTAGCTATTTGACTCTCGATTAACAAAAATTTCACCGCCCTCTCTTCATTATAACCGAAGTTATCTTGCCCTAAAGAATCAACAAATCCGCATGCTTATCTCTGCTTACCCTAGGCAGAAAATGCTCATCTTTGAACTCAATCATGACATTGACCTAGTGAACGTCTACACCAAGATTGAAAAGTCTAGCTCAATCAGAAGGAGAGTTATTGTATTTCAAAGTCTCGGCCCTTCAAATTGCTACTACTTTTCATATTCACTTCAAAATGGCAACCATCAATTGACCTAAATCAAAATTCTACTCTGAACAATTTTTAGGCCATCCTTCAAGGATTCAGAAAATATAACGCCCGTGTCTGTAAGTAAAATAGCTAAAAGGCCTTAGGGATTTTTCACGTTTCAAGATGGTGGCACTTCCGATTCAATCGACAAACTCCATATTTTGTGTACGAATCAGTAATTACTTGTCTAGTATCGAAAACAAATCAGGTCATTCTGACCTATATTTCGTCAATTTTTTTGAAAAATTTGATCCTTAATTTCTCCAAGGGAAGATAAGTTAAAAAATTTCTAAAGTCTTTTTTTTAAGTCGCATCATTAAGGTCTACTTACATATTAAATTTCATGAAAATCGTACAACTACTAAAGAAGTTGTCGAGTTAGTGTAAAATTCCGGTTCGAAATCACAGCGACGAATTTTCGAAATTCGAAAATCCGAAATTGCAGATTTGAAGTTATTGTCTTAGGATACTCAAAGAAAAAAGAATTAGTAAAATAGATCAAATAGTCACAAAGTTACAGCATTGTAGGTCAAATGCATTCGTTCGTAAAATTCGGTGATTTCGGATTCGTAAAACGTTTTGAAAATATATTTAATCAAGGTTCGCACCCCATTTTTTTTGGGGGGGGGGGGGGGTAGGTCAAAATTTCAGAAAGATCCTATGGATAGATTCTGAGAAATCCGATTTGCATAAAACACACACACACAAATAAATAATAATAACTAGATCTGCTACTGTCCCATGCAGATATGAAAGCTTTCATATTCACAGTCACTTCCTGTCACATGTCATGTGTCATATAAATAATCCGAACAAGAAAACATAAATCATTAAAATCGGTCACAATCTAGCGAAATTAATGTGATTTTTCATTCGTAAACAACTTTGTCGGCACGAAAATATCAAAGGCGAAATTTGAATTTTTGAAATATTCAAATACCAAAATTTCGACCCTTATCCCGGCTATCCTGAAATGTATTAAATCTTTATACGCCCACATTTTCATGTGGACGTACTATGTCGTCGCCCCTGTCCGTCCGGACGTCCGTCCGTTCACAATTGTTTGTGGACTCTCTACAGGTCACAATTCTTACCCGATTTTGACGAAACTTGAAATATAGGTTTATCCTCATAAGATCTCGGTTCCTTTCGATATTGGCATGTATCGGATCGGAACTTCATGGATTATGGCCCCTGATTGTACGAAATATCATGTTTTTAGCTTGTGGACCCTATAGAGGTAACAATTTTTAACCGATAGTGATGAAACTTGACATGCATGTTTATAACCCCAAAATCTTGGTGCCTTTCGATATTTGCGCCCATCGGATCGTAACTTCCTGAATTATGGCCCCTGATTGTCCGAAAAATCGCCCTTTTTAGCTTGTGGTCCCTTTGGATGTCAAAATTATTATCCGATTTAAAAAAAACGTTTGATTATATCACCGATACATAGTAATAATGGTTGAGTTCAAATTTCGTGAAAATCGGACCAAAATTGACAAACAAAATGGCCGCCGTTTGTACGCGAATAGTGAGAAAATATGTTATATCAAGGTTGTGGACCCTGAAGAGGTCACAATTTTGAACCGATTTTGATGAAACTTGACATGTATGTTTATAACCCAAAGATCTTGGTTCCTTTCGATATTTGCACCCATCTGATCGTAACTTCCTGAATTATGGAACCTGATTGTCCGAAAAATTGCCCTTTTTAGCTTGTGGTCCCTCTGGATGTCAAAATTATTATCCGATTTAAAAAACCGTTTGATTATATCACCGTTACATGGTAATGAAGGCTGAATTCGAATTTCGTGAAAATCGAACCAAAATTGACGGACAAAATGGCTGCCGTTTGTACGCGAATAGTGTGAAAATATGTTATATCAAGGTTGTGGACCCAATGTAACAATTTTGAACCGATTTTGATGAACCTTGACATGCATGTTTATAACCCGAAGATCTTGGTTCCTTTCGATATTTGCGCTCATTGATTCGTAACTTTCTGAATTATGGCCCCTGATTGTACGAAAAATCACCCTTTTTAGCTTGTGGTCCCACTGGAGGTCACAATTATTTTCCGATTTAAAAAAAAAACGTTTGATTATATCACCGTTACACCTTAAGGAAGTTTTGAGTTCAAATTTCGGGAAAATCGGACCAAAATTGACAGACAAAATGGCCGCCGTTTGTACACGAATAGTGTAGAAATATGGTATATCAAAGTTGTGGACCCTGTAGAGGTCACAATTTTAATTCGATTTTGATGAAACCTGAAATGCATGTTTATAACCTAATGATCTTTATTCTTTTCGATATTTGCGCTATCAAATTGTAACTTGCACCGTAAGGAAGGTTGAGTTCGAATTTCGTGAAGATCGTACCAAAATTGCCGGACGAAATGGTCGTCGTTTGTACGCGAATAGTGTAAAATATGGTATATCATGGTTGTGGACTCTCTACAGGTTACAATTCTTATCCGATTTTGACGAAAAGTCACATTTCTAGGTTGTGTACCGTCACACCATAATCGTTGTCGGCTTCGAATTTCATGAATATCAGTCTGGAACTGACCAACAAAATGGTTGCTCCCAATACAGTATCAAATACAGGACTTAATGATGTAGGAAAAATCACTTTCGGTATTGCTTGTTCTCTGTCCATCTCTCGAAAATGTGGGCGTATCCTGCCTGGCAGTGCCAGCCTATCTTAGACATAGGAGACGCAATGAACATACTATGCCCTATTGTGTTTGTTTACAAGTCCGTAAATGTCGATTTTTCACTATGTTTCATATTCACTTCAAAATGTCGGCCATCAGCTGACCTAAATCAAAATTCTGCTCTGAAGATTTTTTAGGTTTTCCTTCAAGAATTCAGAAAATGTAAGTCCCATGTCTGTAAGTGCAATATCGCAAAAGTTCTATTGTTTTTTCACGTTTCAAGATGGTGGCACTTCCGGTTCGATCGACAAACTCCATGTTTTGTGTATGAATCAGTAATTACTTGTCTAGTATCGAAAAAAAAAATTAGGTCATTCTGCCCTTTATTTCGACGATTTTTTTGAAAAATTTGATTCTTAATTTCACCAAGGGGAGATAATTTAGAAACTTTTAAAAGTCATTTTTCAAGTCGCATAAGTAATGTCTACTTACATACTCAATTTCATGAAAATCGTACAACTATTAAAGAAGTTGTCAAGATGGTCTCAACTTCCGGTTCGAAATCACAGCGACGAATTTTCGAATATTACAAAACTTTTAAAAATAAGCTCCCCCTGACTAGCTTAATCGTTCGCAATAAACGTTTGCCCCCCAAAATCGGCAAATTGCTGACTTTAAAGTGAGAAACATTACAACCGAGCGAAATTTCCTGTTTTATCACTTTTACAGTACCTCTGATTACCAACCGATTATAACAAAACTTTAAAAATAAAAGAGAAAGAGAGAAATGCGGCTTAACGTCCATTCGGCACAAACTGGGTCATTTCGGGACTAACATACGTTTTTTAATTTTATTTTAAAACTTCCCTTGCGCGTACGGGTCTTCAGGAGTGGGAAGAAACCGAGGGACACGGAGAAAACCCACGAGGTTGGACACCATACTACATGTCATGTGCAACCTGGAAATCGAAACGACGCCGGTTGACTCAATGACAGACGTTACGATACAGCGCGCACATGCTAACTATTCAGCCATTCAGCCTCCTTAAAATCGGGAAATTGCTGACTTATAGGAAGAAACATTTCAATTGGGCATTTCAATCGAAACAACGCCAGTTGACTCAATGACAGACATTACGATACAGAGCGCAGGTGCTAACCATTCAGCCACGTAACCTCCCTAAATTTGGCAAATTGCTGACCTACAGCGAGAAACATTTCAACCGGGCGAAATTTTCTATTTTAACAGTTTAATTTGCACGGTACCTTTAATTATCAACCGAATATTACAAAACTTTTAAAAATAAGCTCCCCCTGACCAGCTTAATCGTTCGCATTAAACGTTTGCCCCCCAAAATCGGCAAATGGCTGACTTTAAAGTGAGAAACATTACAACCGGGCGAAATTTCCTGTTTTATCACTTTTACAGTACCTCTGATTACTAGTTTCCATTCAAGCTCAATTTTTTCATCAGTTATTTTAGGTGATTTTGGATTCGCAAAACGTTTTGAAAGTATATTGATTATAACAAAACTTTAAAAATAAAAGAGAAAGAGAGAAATGCGACTTAACGTCCATTCGACACAAACTAGGTCATTTCTGGACTAACATATGTTTTTTATTTTTATTTAAAAACTTCAATTGCGCGTACTGGTCTATAGCCGTTGGGAGGAAACCGAAGGGCACGGAGAAAACCCACGAGTTTGGAAACCATACTCCATGTCACGTGCAACCTGGAAATCGATACGACGCCCGTTGACTCAATGACAGACGTTACGATACAGCGCGCACATGCTAACCATTCAGCCATTCAGCCTCCCTGAATTCGGAAAATTGCTGACTTATATTAAGAAACATTTCAACGGTCGAAATTTTCTGTTTTAACAGTTTAATGTGCACGGTACTTTAATTACCAACCGATTATTACAAAATAAGCTCCAACTGACCAGCTTAATCGTATTCAATAAACGTTTGGCCTGAATTGGAAGTTCTGCACAGAGAAAGTGAGGCAGAACGGAGGGCCTGACAAGGACAGCTGTCTAGTCGTTCGGATGGGACGAAAAACTTATGTCCCGTGTACACATTGAAGTGCACGTAAAATATCCCTAAGCAGCTGGAATTAGATACTGTTGAATAAGCTCTATACGATGACTAAATGTGCAGAATGTAGTCACTCACACTGCATGTTTCGCTTAACATTGAAAGGGTGCCGTTTTCAGTGTTCGATCCTTTTGTTCTTCTACTCCTGATATGTTGGACTGTTCATCGATGGTTTCATATAAAAGGCTACTGATAAGACTCTTTGTAGAAGAAGTTTCCAAAAAATATCATGTTTACTTCGAGAAAAATCCCTCTAAAATTGCTCCAAATCGTAAAAATACGACTTTTTGGATTTTCGATCTCTTTTTTTTGGCTACCCCGGACATTTAAAAAAAATGATACAATTATGTCACACAACAGGCTAGCTATTAGACTCTCGATTGACAGGAGTTTCATCGCCCTCCCTTCATTATAACCAAAGTTAAAGGGCCCCAAAGAATCAATAAATCAGCTTGCTTATCTCTGCTTACCCTAGACAGAAAATGCTCATCTTTGAACTCAATCATTACATTGACCTAGTTAACGTCTACACCAAGACTGAACATTCTAGCGCAATTAGCAGGAGAGTTATTGTGTTCCAAAGTCTCGGCCCTTCAAATTGCTATTACTTTTCATATTCACTTCAAAATGGCGACCATCAATTGACCTAAATCAAATTTCTACTCTGAACGTTTTTTAGCCATTCCTTCAAGGATTCGGAAAATATAACTCCCGTGTCTGTAAGTACAATATCGCAAAAGTTTTATTGCCCTTTATGTTTCAAGATGGTGGCACTTCCGGTTCGATCCACAAACTCCATATTTTGTGTACAAATCAGTAATTACTCATCTAGTATCTAGTATCTAATTGGGGCAGAATGTTCAATCTTGGTGAAGGCGTTCAGTAGGTCAATGACATGATGGAGTGCGAAGATGAGCATTGTCTGCTTACAGTAAGCAGAGATAAGCAGTCTGATTGGTTGATACTTTGGGGCACGATAACTTTGGTTATAATGAATTGAGAGTGACAAAATTCCAAATATAGATTCATTATGTCATTACTTTGACTAAGTTTGATGTTGAGAATTTCTGCGTAGACGTAGGAGCAATAAGCAATTTGACTGATCACATTGGAACATGACACCTCTGTTTTTAAATTAAGGTAGAATTTGAACCGGTTGAATTGTTTCTCGTTATAACTCGGTGAGTTTTGGGCAGATTTTATTAATTCTTTTTCCTTTTTAAGATTCTTTATATAACGCATGAGATGCGACAGAAACTGATCGTGAATATGAAAGCTTTAATATCTGCTTAGCAGATCTAGTTAAGCTTTCATATTACATATTACCCAGAAAATGCTTATCTTTGAACTCAATCATGACATTGAACTAGTGAACTTCTACACAAAGTTTGAACATTCTAGCTTAATTAGAAGGAGAAATATTGTGTTTCAAATTCCCGGTCCTTCAAATTGCTTCTATTTTTCATTTTCAATTCAAAATGGTGACCATCACGTGACCTAAATCAAAATTCTGATCCGATAGATTTTTAGGCATTCCTTCAAGGATTTCGAAAATATAACTCCCGAGTCTGTAAGTAAAATAGCAAAAAAAGCCTTATTGATTTTTCACTTTTAAAGATGGTGGCACTTCCGGTTCGATCCACAAACTCCATATTTTGCGCACGAATCAGTAATTACTTGTCTAGTATCGAAGAAAAAAATTAGGTCATTCTGACCTATATTTCTTTTAGTTTTTTGAAAAATTTGATCCTTAATTTCGTCAAGGGAAGATAATTTAGAAAATTTCTAATTATATTTTTGAAGTGACATCGGTAAGATCTAGTTACATGCTAAATTTCAAGAAAATCGTACAACTATTAAAGAAGTTGTCAAATTGGTCTAAACTTCCGGTTCGAAATCACAGCGACGAATTTTCGAAATTCGAAAATGTAAAACCGCAGATGAAAATGGTTTTGTTCAAGGTATTCAAAGAAATTTTTTTTAGTAAAATCGGTCAAAAAATAACAAAGTTACGGCTAAGCATTGTCAGTTTTTTCGTTCGTAAAATTTGGTGATTTCAGATTTGTAAAATGTTTTGAAAATATATAGGGTAAGCAGAGATAAGCACGCTGATTTGTTGATTCTTTAGGCCACGATAGCTTCGGTTATAATGAAGGGAGGGCAATGAAACTCTTGTCAATAGAGAGTGTAATAGGTAGCCTGTTGTGTGAAATCATTGTATCATTTTTTTTTTAAATGTCCGGGGTAGCCGAAAAAAAGAGATTGAAAATCCAAAAAGACGTATTTTTACAAATTGGAGCATGTTTAGAGGTCTTTCTCGTAAAGTCAACATGTGTTTCCTTCAAATCGGATTTCTCAGAATATAACCATAGGATGTTTCTGAAACTTTGACCTACGCCACCAAAAATGGGTGGTGAGTAGTGATTAAATATATTTTCAAAACGTTTTAATCATTCGAAATCACCGAATTTTACGAACGAATGAATTTGACCTGCATTACCGTAACTCTGTGGCTATTTAACCTATTTTACTAATTCTTTTTTCTGTGAGTACCTTGACAAAAATTATTTTCAACTGCAGTTTCAGATTTTCGAATTTCGAAAATTCGTCGCTGTGATTTCGAACCGGAAGTTGAGACCAACTTGACAACTTCTTTAATAGTTGTACGATTTTCATGAAATTGAGTATGTATTGAGTACGATTTTCATGAAATTTAGTATGTAAGTAGATCTTACCGATGCAACTTTAAAGATGTCATTAGAAAATTTTAAGATTATCTCCCCTTAGTGAAATTAAGGATCAAAGTTTTAAAAAAAATCGAAGAAATAAAAGGTCACCTTTTCGAATTTTGTTTTTGATGTTTTTCGTGCCGATAAAGTTGTTTACGAGTGAAAAATCATAAAAACTTCACTATATTTAGACCGATTTTAATGATTTTTCTTTCTTGATGAGATTATTTACATGACCTATGACATGTGACAGGAAGTGACTGTGAATATGAAAGCTTTAATATCTGATTTGCAGATCTGGTTTCAATTATTAAGCTTTCATATTACATATGAAAGCTTATTGTTTCTGTTAAGATTATTATTTCAATTATTATTAAGCTTTCATATTACATATGAAAGCTTATTGTTTCTGTTAAAGTTATTATTAAGATTTCATATTACATATGAAAGCTTATTGTTTCTGTTAAAGTTATTATTATTATTATTTTTTTTTTGTGTGTATTTTCTGCAAATCGGATTCCTCAGAATCTATCCATGGGATCTTTCTGAAATTTTGACCTACCCCCCCCCCCCAAAAAAATGGGGTGCGAACCTTGATTAGATGTATTTTCAAAACGTTTTACGAATCCGAAATCACCGAATTTTACGAACGAAAAAACTGACAATGCGTAACTTTGTTATTTTTTGACCGATTTTACTAATTCTTTTTTCTTTGGATACATTTTCATCTGCAGTTTCACATTTTCGAATTTCGAAAATTCGTCGCTGTGATTTCGAACCGGAAGTTTAAACCAATTTGACAACTTCTTTAATAGTTGTACGATTTTCATGAAATTTAGTATATACGTAGATCTTACCGATGTGACTTCAAAAATATAATTAGAAATTTTCTAAATTATCTCCCCTTGACAAAATTAAGGATCAAAATTTTCAAAAAAATCATCGAAATATAGGTCAGATACTAGATAAGTAATTACTGATTTTTACACAAAACATGAAGTTTGTCGATCGAACCGGAAGTGCCACCATCTTGAAACGTGAAAAATCCCTATGGCTTTTTTGCTATTTTACTTACAGACACGGGAGTTATATTTTCGGAATCCTTGAAAGATGGCCTAAATATTGTTCAGAGCAGAATTTTGATTTAGGTCAATTTGCCATTTCGAAGTTAATATGAAAAGTAGTAGCAATTTGAAGGGCCGAGAATTTGAAACACAATAACTCTCCTTCTAATTGAGCTAGAATGTTCAAACTTGGTGTAGACGTTAACTAGGTCAATGTCATGATTGAGTTCATTTTCTGATAAGGGTAAGCAGAGATAAGCATGCTGATTTGTTGATTCTTTAGGGCAAGATAACTTCGGTTATAATGAAGGGAGGGCGGTGAAACTCTTGTTAATCGAGAGTGTAATAGCTAGCCTGTTGTGTGAAATCGTTGTATCTTTTTTTTCAAATATCAGGGATAGCAAAAAAAAAGAGATTGAAAATCCAAAAAGTCGTATTCTTTTACGATTTGGAGCATCTTTAAAGGTTCTTTTCTCTTAAAGTCAACATAATATTTTTTGGGAACTTCTTCTACAAAGAGTCTTTTCGGTAGTCTTTTATATGAAAACTTCGATCAACATTCCAAAATATCAGGAGTAGAAGAATAAAAGGATCGAACATTGAAAACGGCACCCTTTCATTGTTAAGCGAAACATGCAGTTGACTACAATCTGCACATTTAGTCATCGTATAGAGCTTATTCGAATTCCAACTGCTTAGAGATATTTTACGTGCAGTCCAATGTGCACACTCGACCTTGGTTTTTCGTCCCATCTGAACGACTAGACAGCTGTCCTTGTCAGGCCCTCCGTTCTGCCTCACTGACAAGGGGGAACCACGCCGGAAAATCGAGATGAACTTTCTCGGTGTAGAACTTTCAATTCAGGCCAAACGTTTATTGCATACGATTAAGTTGGTCAGTTGGAGCTTATTTTCAAAAGTTTTGTAATAATCGGTTGGTAATTAAAATACCGTGTGAATTAAACTGTTAAAACAGAAAATTTCGTCGGTTGAAATGTTTCTTGTTATAAGTCAGCAATTTACCGATTTTAGGGAGGCTGAATGGCTGAATGGTTAGCATACGCGCGCTGTATCGTAACGTCTGTCATTGACTTGACCGGTGTCGTTTCGATTTCCAGGTTGCACGTGACATGGAGTATGGTGTCTAACCTCGTGGGTTTTCTCCGTGTCCTTCGGTTTCCTCCCACGGCTAAAGATCCGTACGCGGAAGTGAAGTTTTTAAATAAAATTAAAAAAACATATGTTAGTCCCGAAATGACCTAGTTTGTGTCGAATGGACGTTGAGCCGCATTTCTCTTTCTCTTTTATTTTTAAAGTTTTGTTATAATCGGTTGGTAATCAAAAGTACTGTAAAAGTGATAAAACAGAAAATTTCGCCCGGTTGTAATGTTTCTCACTTTAAAGTCAGCAATTTGCCGATTTTAGAGGGCAAACGTTTATTGCGAACAATTAAGCTGGTCAAGGGGAGCTTATTTTTAAAAGTTTTGTAATATTCGGTTGATAATTAAAGGTACCGTGCAAATTAAACTGTTAAAATAGAAAATTTCGTCCGGTTGAAATGTTTCTCACTGTAGGTCAGCAATTTGCCAAATTTAGGGGGATTACGTGGCTGAATGGTTAGCACCTGCGCTCTGTATCGTAACGTCTGTCATTGAGTCAACTGGCGTTGTTTCGATTGAAATGCCCGGTCGAAATGTTTCTTGCTATGTTTCTTTCACTTTAAAGTCAGCAATTTGCCGATTTTAAGTGGCAAACGTTTATTGCGAACGATTAAGCTAGTCAGGGGGAGCTTATTTTTAAAAGTTTTGTAATATTCGAAAATTCGTCGCTGTGATTTCGAACCGGAAGTTGAGACCAACTTGACAACTTCTTTAATAGTTGTACGATTTTCATGAAATTTAGTATGTAAGTAACCATTACTGATGCGACTTGAAAAATGACTTTTAAACTTTTCTAAATTATCTTCCCTTGGTAAAATTAAGAATCAAATTTTTCGAAAAAATCGTCGAAATAAAGGTCAGAATTACCTAATTTTTATATTCAATACTATACAAGTAATTACTGATTCGTACACAAAACATGGAGTTAGTCGATCGAACCGGAAGTGCCACCATTTTGAAACGTGGAAGAACAATAGAACTTTTGCGATATTGCATTTACAGACACGGGAGTTACATTTTCTGAATCCTTGAAGGAAAACCTAAAACACGTTCAGAGCAGAATTTTGATTTAGGTCAGCTGACGGTCGCGATTTTGAAGTGAATATGAAACATAGTGAAAAATCGCCATTTACGGACTTGTAAACCAACACAATAGGGCATAGTATGTTCAATGCGTCTCCTATGTCTAAAATTTAATACATTTCAGGATAGCCGGGATACGGGTCGAATTTTCGGTATTTGAATATTTCAAAAATTCAAATTTCGCCTTTGATGTTTTTCGTGCCGACAAAGTTGTTTACGAGTGAAAAATCACATTAATTTCGCTAGATTGTGACCGATTTTAATGATTTATTTTTTCTTGTTCGGATTATTTATATGACCCATGACATGTGACATGAAATGACTGTGAATATGAACATGGGACAGTAGCAGATCTAGTTATTATTTTTTTGTGTGTTTTATCCACAAATGGATTTCTCAGAATCTAACCATAGGATCTTTCTGAAACTTTTACCTACCCCCCAAAAATGGGCGGTGGCTGTTGATTAAGTATATTTTCAAAACGTTTTACGTATCCGAAATCAGCAAATTTTACGAACGAATGCATTTGACCTACAATGCTGTAACTTTGTGACTATTTGACCTATTTTACTAAATCTTTTTTCTTTGAGTACCTTGAGACAATTACTTTATATCTGCAGTTTCAGATTTTCGAATTTCGAAAATTCGTCGCTGTGATTTCGAACCGGAAGTTTAGACCAATTTGACAACTTCTTTAATAGTTGTACGATTTTGATGAAAATAAGTATATAAGTAGATCTTACAGATGTGACTTCAAAAATATAATTAGAAATTTTCTAAATTATCTCCCCTTGACGAAATTAAAGATCAAATTTTTCAAAAGAATCAAAAAAATATAGGTCAGAATGACCTAATTTTTTATTTTAGATACTAGACAAGTAATTACTGATTCGTACGTAAAATATTGAGTTTGTGGATTAAACCGGAAGTGCCGCCATCTTGAAACGTGAAAAATCACAAAGGCTTTTTTTGAATTGAAAATGAAAAATAGAAGCAATTTGAAGGGCCGAGAATTTTGAACACAATAACTCTCCTAATTAAGCTAGAATGTTCAAACTTGGTATAGACGTTCAGTAGGTCACTGTCTTGAGTGAGTTCAAAGATGAGCATTTTCTGCCTAGGGTAAGCAGAGATAAGCAAGCTGATTTGTTGATTCTTTAGGGCACGATAACTTTGGTTATAATGAAGGGAGGGCGATGAAACTATTGTCAATCGAGAGTCTAATAGCTAGTCTGTTGTGTGAAATCATTGTATCATTTTTTTTATGTCCGGGGTAACCGAAAAAAGAGATTAAAAATCCAAAAAGTCGTATTTTTTACAATTTGGAGCATGTTTAGAGGTCTTTCTCGTAAAGTCAACATAATATTTTTGGGGAACTTCTTCTACAAAGAGTCTTATCGGTAGTCTTTTATATGAAGCCATCGATCAACAGTCCAAAATATCAGGAGTAGAAGAACGAAGGGATCGAAAATTGAAAAGGGCACCCATTCATTGTTAAGCGAAACATGCGGTGTGGGTGGCTACAATCTGCACATTTAGTCATCGTAT
This sequence comes from Patella depressa, assembly GCA_948474765.1. NCBI lineage: Eukaryota > Metazoa > Mollusca > Gastropoda > Patellidae > Patella > Patella depressa. The sequence continues at coordinate 51,936,169 of OX419716.1, forward strand.
AGAGCTTATTCAACAATATCGAATTCCAACTACTAAGTGTATAGTTTCATAACATCCATACCTTGAATACGTTCGACAATGGGCATTGTCTGCCATGGATAAGCAGAGCGATGAGCAATTTGATTGGTCGAGAATTTGAAACAAAATAACTCTCCTTCTAATCGGGGCAGAATGTTCAATCTTGGTGAAGGCGTTCATTGGGTCAATGCCATGATGGAGTGCGAAGATGAGCATTGTCTGCATACTGCAAGCAGAGATAAGCAATCTGATTGGTTGATACTTTGGGGCACGATAACTTTGGTTATAATGAAGTGAGAGCGACGAAATTCCAAATATAGATTCATTATGTTATTACCTTGACTAAGTCTGATGTTGAGAATTTTCTGCTTTGACTTAGGAGTGATAAGCAATTTGACTGATCACATTGAAACATAACAACTCTGTTTTTAATTAAGATAGAATTTGAACCGGTTGCATTATTTCTCGTTATAACTCGGTGAGTTTTTGGCCGATTTCATTAATTCTTTTTCCTTTTTAAGATCCTTTATATAACTCATGCGATGCGACAGAAACTGACCTTGAATATGAAAGCTTTAATATCTGCTTAGCAGATCTAGTTTTTTTTTGTGTGTGATTTCTCAGAATCTAACAATAGGATCTTTCTGAAACTTTTAGCTATACCCCCAAAATGGGTGGTGGCTGTTGATTAAATATATTTTCAAAACGTTTTACGAATCCGAAATCACCGAATTTTACGAACGAAAAAACTGACAATGCGTAGCCGTAACTTTGTTATTTTTTGACCGATTTTACTAATTCTTTTTTCTTTGAATACCTTGAAAAAAAATCATTTTCATCTGCAGTTTCACATTTTCGAATTTCGAAAATTCGTCGCTGTGATTTCGAAGCAGAAGTTTAGACCAATTTGACAACTTCTTTAATAGTTGTAAGATTTTCATGAAATTTAGCATGTAAGTAGATCTTACCAATGTGAATTCAAAAATATAATTAGAAATTTTCTAAATTATCTCCCCTTGACGAAATTAAGGATCAAATTATTCAAAAAAATCAAAGAAATATAGGTCAGAATGACCTAATTTTTTTTTCGATACTAGACAAGTAATTACTGATTCGTACACAAAATATGGAGTTTGTCGATCGACCCGGAAGTGCCACCATCTTTAAAAGTAAAAAAAAAAAAAGGCTTTTTTTGCTATTTTACTTACAGACTCGGAAGTTATATTTTCGGAATCCTTGAAGGAATGCCTAAAAATCTATCGGATCAGAATTTTGATTTCGGTAACGTGATGGTCACCATTTTGAATTGAAAATGAAAAATAGAAGCAATTTGAAGGGCCGGGACTTTGGAACACAATAACTCTCCTTCTAATTAAGCTAGAATGTTCAAACTTGGTGTAGACGTTCACTAGGTCAATGCCATGATTGAATTCAAAGATCAGTTTTATCTGCCGAGGGTAAGCAGAGATAAGCACGCTGATTTGTTGATTCTTTAGGGCACGATAACTTTGGTTATAATGAAGGTAGGACGATGAAACTCTTGTCAATCGAGAGTTTAATAGCTAGCCTGTTGTGTGAAATCATTGTATCATTTTTTTTAAATGTCCGGGGTAGCCGAAAAAAAGAGATTGGAAATCCAAAAAGTCGTATTTTTACAATTTGGAGCATGTTTAGCGGTCTTTCTCGTAAAGTCAACATGTGTTTCCTGCAAATCGGATTTCTCAGAATATAACCATAGGATGTTTCTGAAACTTTGACCTTCGAAATCACCGAATTTTACGAACGAATGAATTTGACCTGCATTACTGTAACTCTGTGACTATTTAACCTATGTTACTAATTCTTTTTTTTGTGAGTACCTTGACAAAAATCATTTTCAACTGCAGTTTCAGATTTTCGAATTTCGAAAATTCGTCGCTGTGATTTCGAACCGGAAGTTGAGACCAACTTGACAACTTCTTTAATAGTTGTACGATTTTCATGAAATTTAGTATGTAAGTAGATCTTACCGATGCAACTTTAAAGATAAATTTAAATCGTTAAATATCGATCTGGAATTAGATTTTCTATCGGGAAACCATGTGGTGGCTACTTGATAAAATATTTTTGAAATTTCTGAAATTTCTGACCGAACTTTGTACGTTTCAAAAAATTGAAAATTGGCCATAGTTTCGTCAATTCTTTATCCATTTTCAAGCAAATTACATTTTTGGAATCCCTGAATGTTTTCTGAGACAATGACTATCTCACATATTTCAATTTCGAACATTCGTCTATGACTTTTATCGTTCGAAAATTGAAAACATGTTGTTTACGAGACAATTTTTGTTATTTTTCAAAATTTTTAAATTTGACCTACATTTTTGGATACCTGAAGTCGATCCGATTCCAGTAATATAACTTTAAAATTATCTCCCCTTGGTGAAATTAAGGATCAAAGCTTTAAAAAAAATCGAAGAAATATATGTCAGAATGACCTGATTTTTTATTTGGATACTAGATAAGTAAAAACTGATTCGTACACCAAATATTGAGTTTGTGACTTGAACCGGAAGTGCCGCCATCTTGAAACGTGAAAAATCATTAAAGCTTTTGCGATATTTTACTTACAGACATGGGAGTTACATATTCGGAATCCTTGAAGGAATGCCTAAAAGTCTATGGGATCAGAATTTTGATTTCGGTCACGTGATGGTCACCATTTCGAACTGAATATGAGAACAGGTGAAAAATCGACATAAAGGTGCACGTAAATGAAAGCAATAGGCCGTAGTTTGTAGAATATGTCTCCTATTTCCAAAATGAATACATTTCTGGATAGCCGGGATCAGGTTCGAAATATTGCTATTTGAAAATGTCACCTTTTCGAATTTTGTTTTTGATGTTTTTCGTGCCGATAAAGTTGTTTACGAGTGAAAAATCATAAAAACATCGCTATATTTAGACCGATTTTAATGATTTTTTTCTTGATGAGATTATTTACATGACCTATGACATGTGACAGGAAGTGACTGTGAATATGAAAGCTTTAATATCTGCTTTGCAGAACTGGTTTCAATTATTAAGCTTTCATATTACATATGAAAGCTTATTGTTTCTGTTAAGATTATTATTTCAATTATTATTAAGCTTTCATATTACATATGAAAGCTTATTGTTTCTGTTAAAGTTATTATTAAGCTTTCATATTACATATGAAAGCTTATTGTTTCTGTTAAAGTTATTATTATTATTTTTTGTGTGTGTGTGTGTGTGTTTTCTGCAAATCGGATTCCTCAGAATCTATCCATGGGATCTTTCTGAAATTTTGACCTACCCCCCCCCCCCAAAAAAAAAATGGGGTGCGAACCTTGATTAAATGTATTTTCAAAACGTTTTACGAATCCGAAATCACCGAATTTTACGAACGAAAAAACTGTCAATGCATAGTCGTAACTTTGTTATTTTTTGACCGATTTTACTAATTCTTTTTTCTTTGAATACCTCGAAAAAAATCATATACATCTGCAGTTTCACATTTTCGAATTTAGAAAATTCGTCGCTGTGATTTCGAACCGGAAGTTTAGACCAATTTGACAACTTCTTTAATAGTTGTACGATTTTCATGAAATTTAGTATATACGTAGATCTTACCGATGTGACTTCAAAAATATAATTAGAAATTTTCTAAATTATCTCCCCTTGACAAAATTAAGGATCAAAATTTTCAAAAAAATCATCGAAATATAGGTCAGATACTAGATAAGTAATTACTGATTTGTACACAAAATATGAAGTTTGTCGATCGAAACGGAAGTGCCACCATCATGAAACGTGAAAAATCCCTAAGGCTTTTTTGCTATTTTACTTACAGACACGGGAGTTATATTTTCGGAATCCTTGAAAGGAGGCCTAAATATTGTTCAGAGCAGAATTTTGATTTAGGTCAATTGATGATTGCCATTTCGAAGTTAATATGAAAAGTAGTAGCAATTTGAAGGGCCGGGACTATTTTACTTACAGACTCGGAAGTTATATTTTCGGAATCCTTGAAGGAATGCCTAAAAATCTATCGATCAGAATTTTGATTTCTGTCACGTGATGGTCACCATTTTGAATTGAAAATGAAAAATAGAAGCAATTTGAAGGGCCGGGACTTTGGAACACAATAACTCTCCTTCTAATTAAGCTAGAATGTTCAAACTTGGTGTAGACGTTAACTATGTCAATGTCATGATTGAGTTCAAAGATGAGCATTTTCTGCCTAGGGTAAGCAGAGATAAGCATGCTGATTTGTTGATTCTTTAGGACAAGATAACTTCGGTTATAATGAAGGGAGGGCGATGAAACTCTTGTTAATCGAGAGTGTAATAGCTAGCCTGTTGTGTGAAATCGTTGTATCTTTTTTTTTCAAATATCAGGGATAGCAAAAAAAAAAGAGATTGAAAATCCAAAAAGTCGTATTCTTTAAAGGTTCTTTTCTCTTAAAGTCAACATAATATTTTTTGGGAACTTCTTCTACAAAGAGTCTTATAGGTAGTCTTTTATATGAAAACTTCGATCAACAGTCCAAAATATCAGGAGTAGAAGAATAAAAGGATCTAACATTGAAAACGGCACCCTTTCATTGTTAAGCGAAACATGCAGTTGACTACAATCTGCACATTTAGTCATCGTATAGAGCTTATTCAACAGAGCTTATCGAATTCCAACTGCTTAGGGATATTTTACGTGCACTTCAATGAGTACACCCGACCTTGGTTTTTCGTCCCATCTGAACGACTAGACAGCTGTCCTTGTCAGGCCCTCCGTTCTGCCTCACTGACAAGGGGGAACCACGACGGAAAATCGAGATGAACTTTCTCGGTGCAGAACTTTCAATTCAGGCCAAACGTTTATTGCATACTATTAAGCTGGTCAGTTGGAGCTTATTTTGAAAAGTTTTGTAATAATCGGTTGGTAATTAAAATACCGTGTGAATTAAACTTTTAAAACAGAAAATTTCACCCGGTTGAAATGTTTTTTGCTATAAGTCAGCAATTTCCCGATTTTAGGGAGGCCTAACGGCTGAATGGTTAGCATACGCGCGCTGTATCGTAACGTCTGTCATTGAGTCAACCGGCGTCGTTTCGATTTCCAGGTTGCACGTGACATGGAGTATGGTGTCTAACCTCGTGGGTTTTCTCCGTGTCCTTCGGTTTCCTCCAACGGCTAAAGACCCGTACGCGCAAGGGAAGTTTTTAAATAAAATTAAAAAACATATGTTAGTCCCGAAATGACCTAGTTTGTGTCGAATGGACGTTAAGCCGCATTTCTCTCTTTCTCTTTTATTTTTAAAGTTTTGTAATAAAATTTTGGTAATCAAAGGTACTGTAAAAGTGATAAAACAGGAAATTTCGCCCGGTTGTAGTGTTTCTCACTTTAAAGTCAGCAATTTGACGATTTTAGGGGGCAAACGTTTATTGCGAACGATTAAGCTGGTCAGGGGGAGCTTATTTTTAAAATTTTGTGATATTCGGTTGATAATTAAAGGTACCGTGTAAATTAAACTGTTAAAATAGAAAATTGTTTTGTTATAATCGGTTGGTAATCAGAGGTACTGTTCTCTTTCTCTTTTATTTTTAAAGTTTTGTTATAATCGGTTGGTAATCAAAAGTACTGTAAAAGTGATAAAACAGGAAATTTTGCCCGGTTGTAGTGTTTCTCACTTTAAAGTCAGCAATTTGACGATTTTAGGGGGCAAACGTTTATTGCGAACGATTCAGCTGGTCAGGGGGAGCTTATTTTTAAAAGTTTTGTGATATTCGGTTGATAATTAAAGGTACCGTGTAAATTAAACTGTTAAAATAGAAAATTTTGCCCGGTTGAAATGTTTCTCGCTGTAGGTCAGCAATTTGCCAAATTAAGGGAGGTTGCGTGGCTGAATGGTTAGCACCTGCGCTCTGTAACCGACCTGAATCTCTCACCGTATTCCAGCACCCGGATTCGAGATCAACTTAGCACCCATATTCTCTCACCGTATTCCAGCACCCGGATTCGAGATCACGTTAGCACAAATATTCCTAGCGCCAAGAAAAAACTAGATATAATTTCACGAAAATAATTGTTACCTTTATATTAGAAAATAATGCAAAGTATATATCTAACAGATCCCCCGACCCACACCCAAAAATATACTATTACCGTAAACATACGTAAATATCGCACACCAGGATAACTGAGCATGCAACAAACGGTGTACGTCCATTTTGCATCAAAAAGCACCCAAACCAGCTTTGGTGGGAAAATATTTTTTCTTTCACGGAATCAAGACATGAATAAACTACTAGAATACAAAATTTCATAAGGCTCCTATGCTGGCGTTTCGAGATATATTACCGTAAATAGAATAAACATATTGGAGAATCGGGTTAGGGTAGGCTCACCGCGCAGGCAATAACTTCTAAACTGGCTTTGGTGGCTTCAGTATCTTTATTTCATCAATTGAACTGGTGCATAAGGTATGCACATGCAAAATTTCGTAAACTTTCTAAGTTGGCCTATCGGGTTATACCACCGCAAATTACCTAGCACCCGGATTCGAGGTGGAATTTGTGGGTTCAATAAACAACGGGTATGCCTACGCTGCATTAAAAATCAACCCAAACCAGTTTTGGTGGGAAAATGTATTTTCTTTCATGGAATCAAGTAATGAATAAACTACTTGAATACAAAATTTCAGAAGGTTCCTATGCTGGCGTTTTGAGATTTATTACCGTAAACATACGAAACATATGCCATGATATGTGCGAATCGGTTTAGGGTAGGTTCACTGCGCACGCAATAAGTTTTCAACTACATTTGGTGGCTTCAATATCTTTATTTCACAAACTGGACTGGTGCATAAGACATGCACATGCCAAATTCAATTAACTTTCTATTTTGGCGTATCGATTATACCACCGCAAAGTTCCTAGCACACGGATTCGAGGTGGAGTTTGTGGGTTCAATAAACAAGGGGTACCCCCACGCTGCATCAAAAATCAACCCAAACCAGGTTTGGTGGGAAAATGTTTTTGTTTCATAGAATCAAATGATGAATAAACTACTAGAATATAAAATTTCAGGAGGTTCCTATGCAGGCGTTTTGAGATATATTGCCGTAAACATACTAATAATATGATATGGGGCAATCGAGTAAGGGTAGGTTCACTACGCACGCAATAACTGTTCAACTACATTTGGTGGCTTCAATATCTTTACTTCACCAACTGCTCTGGTGCATAAGGTATGAACATGCCAAATTTCATTATCTTTCTATGTTGGCCTATCGAGTTATACCACCGCAAAGTTCCTAGCACCCGGATTACCGCAAAGTTTCTAGCACCCGGATTCGAGGTGGAGTTTGTGGGTTCAATAAATAACGGGTATGCCCACCCTGCATTAACTTTCTATGTTTGCCTATCGAGTTATACCACCGCAAAGTTCCTAGCACCCGGACTAAACTACTAGAATACAAAATTTCAGAAGGTTCCTATGCTGGATTTTTGAGATATATTGCCGTAAACATACTAATTGTAGTTGTATCAAATATTAGCAGTTTTACTGTAGTTCTATATGTCACGTGATCATAGGAGCCGATCTGTAATGGAGTTAGAATAAAGACAGTCACCAAGATTATGCTTATATCTTGTTATAACCATCTTCTTAATAAAGACCAAACAGGCATGTAACATGGTGTCAGAAGTGGAGGATTGGGGGAGCTATTTAAATGGTAAATTTTCATCAAGATTTTTACATCAAACGAGGAATTTCAACCGCGTGTAAAAGTCGAAAAGTTTCCGCCATTTTGTCTCACTCTCAGACAATGACAGATCTAGGCCCAACTCTACTCGTCTAATAATCAAATTTGTTTAGACATATTCATAGAGTTTATATTGTCTGCATATTCTGAAGAATTATGAATAATCTCCCTCCTCCCGAAAAACTCAGTCTTGAAGGAAATTTGGAAGAAAATTTTCGTCAATTCCAGCAAGCATTCAGAGTATATCTCGTAGCTGCTGGCCTCGACAGCAAGTCAGAACGCGTAAAAGCCAACATCTTACAGCATGTCATAGGTCCTGAAGCCATAAAAGTTTTCGATGGTTTCCAGTGGAGGGAAAAAACGAAGACAAAGAGAAATCCGAAGATATTCTGAACAAGTTTGAAGAATACTGTACACCTATGAAAAATCTCACAATCGAAAGATTTAATTTTAATACCAGATATCAAGGTAAAGATGAACCATTTGAAGCATTTTACTCTGCTATTTGTAAAATTGCCAACAGATGTGAATTTTCTGTTTTACATGACTCCCTTATCAAAGTGTGGCATCTATGATATTAGACTAAAAAAAGATTTGGTGAGAAAACCAGCTCTTACTTTAACGAAAGCTGTTGAATACTGTAAAGCAGCAGAGGTCACTTTGCATCGAAGTATTATATCATTACAGCATCATCAAGAAAAATCTGTGGTTGAACCGCCATTTGAAGAGAATCTTCATCAAGTTCATGGTCATGCCAAGTCCCATTATCAAAGAAAACCAGCTTTTCCAAAGTTCTCTTCGTATAGCCAACCAGGAGCCACCGGTACAAGTCAATCAAGCATGAAAGCTGACTCATCATACAGAAATTCAAAGTGTCAGTATTGTGGTAAAGAGCAGCATCAACGAAACTTTTGTCCAGCCAGTAATGTAAAATGTATAGCCTGTAAAAAGAGAGGACATTTTCAATCCATGTGTCAGGCAAAGTTAAAAGCCTAATCACATTTCAGACGTCAATACGGCAGAGTTCGTGCTTTCAATGATGGTGAATTAGATAAAAGTACTGATGAAGTTTCTGAAACAGAGAATAATAATGACGTGGACAACGACAATTTCAATTTTATTGGTGCTGTTGAATCTTCACACTCTCAACCAATCAAAGATGATTGGGGCGTCAGAGTTACAGTGGATTATATCAAATTACGTTTCAAGGCAGATTCAGGAGCCGACGTCACAGTTATCCCTAAATGGCTATACAGGAAAAATTTTCAACATCAGCGACTTCATACTTCAGATAGAGTACTCACTGGTCCTGATAATCATCGCTTAGATATCTGTGGTTATTTTAAAACAAATATATCATGGCAAGGTCGAGCTCGTGCTGAAAGTATTTTTGTCATTGAAAATCTCAAAATGCCATTGTTGAGTAATACTGCTTGTCAATCCCTGGGTGTAATAATTTTTTTGGGTGAAATTAGTGATCAAGCTTCGATAGAAGAAAACTTTCCTGAACTTTTTGATGGTTTAGGTAAATTAGAAGGAAAATACGAAATCCAGCTAGCAGATGGAGCTGTTCCTTACTCCGTGGATGCCCCTCGACGTGTAGCTTTACCATTAATGACTAAGGTCGAAGAAGAATTAAAGCGACTTCAACGTTTAGATGTCATAAAACCAGTAGATGTTCCTACACCTTGGTGTTCACCTCTATGTGTCATTCCTAAAAAAAACCTAAAAAACCCTGTCACTGGTCAACGCGAAGTTTCTGCTGCCCGCATGTGTTGACCTTACCAGGTTAAATAAAGCTGTCAAACGCGAGAGACATATGATACCCTCTGTTGAACATGTATTAGGACAGATGGCAGGTTCACGTATTTTTTTCAAAATTAGATGCAAACAGTGGATTCCATCAAATCCCATTAACTGAAAAGTCAGCTCTCCTTACTGCTTTCATGAGTCCCTATGGTCGATTCTGTTACAACCGACTGCCTTTTGGGATTTCCAGTGGTCCTGAACATTTCATGAAACGCATGTTCAGAATATTAAAAGGCCTTAATGGAGTAGCCTGTCTCATGGATGATATTGTTGTTTACGGGTCATCATATGCTGAGCATGACAAGAATCTTAATCTCGTTCTTCATAGACTTCGTAAACATAAACTTACTTTGAATAAATCAAAATGTCAGTGGCGTACATTAGAGATCAGATTTCTAGGACAAGTAGTCAGTGTAGATGGAATCAAAGCAGACTCAGACAAAATATCTGACATCAAAAGTTTCCCACAACCGAAAAATGTTGGTGACATAAGGCGACTCTTGGGAATGGTCAATCAGCTCTCAAAGTTTATAGACAACTTGGCTGCTCTTACAAAACCATTGCGAGCTTTATTTCGTTCTGGTTCATTGTGGATATGGGACACACCTCAGGAAGATTCATTTCAAGCAATCATAAAAGCTTTAACCAACAGTCCAGTTTTAAGTCTGTATAATCTGGCGTTGGAAACTACAGTGAGCGCCGATTCATCCTCATTTGGAGTTGGAGCTGTCATACTACAACGACATTTAAGTGGATGGAAACCCGTTGCATACGCATCGCGTAGCTTGACGGACACTGAGCAAAAATACCCTCAGATTGATAAGGAAGCCTTAGCTACAGTGTGGGCATGTGAAAAGTGTGAAGATTATCTACTTGGGTTACCAACGTTTCTTATAGAAACCGATCACAAACCCTTAGTTTCATTATTAGGAACTAAAGATCTAACTCATCTACCAATACGCATACAGAGATACAGAATGCGTTATTCCTATTCGATAGTTCATGTTGCTGGAAAGAATTTATCTACAGCCGATTGTTTATCAAGAGCACCAAGCTCTGAACCGACTGAAAATGATACTGATTTCCAGAATTCTGTTACGTCATATGTAAACTTAGTTGTGTCAAATTTTTCCTCCTGAAATAAACGTTTGCAAGAGATTATCAATGAACAATTAAATGATGATGTGTGTAAACAGTTGTTTTCCTACTGCATGCATGGTTGGCCTTGATACATTATTTCTGTTATTGACAATTTACTAATCTGTGAATCCAGAATTATTATCCTTCAACCCTTACAAACTGATATCTTGGGTAAAATACATGAAGGGCATCTTGGCATTACAAAGTGTCGCGAGTTAGCTAAACTTTCCGTTTGGTGGCCAGGCATCAGCAAAAGTATTTGTGACTTTATTAAGAACTGCGATGTGTGTTCTGCGAAAGCTATAAATAAACTTGAACCGTTGAATACTACAGACTTCCCTTCTAGACCATGGTGTAAACTTGCATCAGATCTGTTTGAATTTAAAGGTTCACATTACGTACTTGTAGTAGATTACTTTTCTCGTTATATTGAGGTAGCAAAACTCACAAGCCTAACTTCATATAATGTGATTACCCATCTTAAATCAATGTTTTCACATCACGGAATACCTGAACTATTTTTTAGTGATAATGGTACCCAGTATTCCTCCGCAGAATTTGCTTTTTTCGCAAAATGTTATGGATTTATTCATCAAACAAGCAGTCCGCTACATAGCTCTGGTAATGGGGAAGCTGAACGAGCTGTCAGAACCGCAAAACAATTAATGGAAAATAAAGATCCATATATAGCATTTTTAAATTACAGAAATGCACCCTTGCATAATGGATACAGTCCTGCAGAATTACTTATGGGACGAAGCCTTAATTCCAAACTGCCTGTCCAGGCGCGGATCCAGAGGGGGGGTTTGGGGGGTCCACCCCCCCCCCCTGCTCAGATACATAAAAAGAAAACAAGCCAACAGTGAGGCTGATGTCCCCCGCCGAAATCCCAAAATAAATAGAAGACACATATTAATTAATCGCACATTTATTTTTTTCAATGTATCGAGCAATCAAACTGTACACGAAGTGTCATCCAAAAGTGTTATAAAGAAAAATGCTAAAACCGACGAGAAAAATGAAAATGTACCCTAGTTAGGGGGACCCTAAAGGCAGACAAAAGGGGCCCTCGTGTCCAAGTCAATCGTTTCTATACACTTTTACTGTCGAATCGATTACTAAATGAGAATGCAGTCATTGTATTGGCATAAAAATCATCAATCAAGATGAACCTAAGTTATCTTGTCCCAAAGTATCAACCAATCAAATTGCTTATCTCTGCTTACCCTAAGCGGAAAATGCTCATCTTCGAACTCCATCAAGGCATTGACCTAATAAGCATATACACCAAGTTTGAACATTTTAACTCAATTAGAAGGAGAGTTATTGTGTTCCAAAGTCTCGACTACTCTCGACCAATCAAATTGCGTATCGCTCTGCTTACCTTGAGCAGAAAATGCTCATTATCGAACTTAGTCAAGGTATTACTGTAATGAAACTATACACCAAGTTTCATCACTCTCACTTAATTAGAACTAAAGTTATCGTGTCCCAAAGCATCAACCAATCAAATTGCTGATCTCTGCTTACCCTAAGTGGAAAATGCTCATCTTCGAACTCCATCAAGGCATTGACCTTATAAGCATATACACCAAGTTTGAACATTTTTACTCAATTAGAAGAAGAATTATTGTGTTCCAAAGTCTCGACCAATCAAATTGCGTATCGCTCTGCTTACCCTAAGCGGAAAATGCTCATCTCCGAGCTCCATCAAGGCATTGACCTAATAAGCATATACACCAAGTTTGAACATTTTAACTCAATTAGAAGGAGAGTTATTGTGTTCCAAAGTCTCGACCAATCAAATTGCTCTGCTTACCCTGAGCGGAAAATGCTCATTATCGAACTTAGTCAAGGTATTACTGTAATGAAACTATACACTAAGTTTCATCACTCTCACTTAATTAGAACTAAAGTTATCGTGTCCCAAAGCATCAACTAATCAAATTGCTTATCTCTGCTTACCCTAAGCGGAAAATGCTCATCTTTGAACTCCATCAAGGCATTGACCTAATAAACACATACACTAAGTTTGAACATTCTAGCTCAATTAGGAAGAGAGTTATTGTGTCCCAAAAAGTGTGATGGACAGACGGACAGACGGACAGACAGACAGACAGACAGACGGACGGACGAACCCATTTTAATAGTCCCCCAACATTCTTCGAAAGGCGGGGGACAATAATGCCTTGCATCAATGAAATTACATCACAAAGTGATCCTACATCAGTATAAAATGATTTCTCTGTTTAAAAAGCTCAATTTGTATGTATGCCTATGTAATTTAGAGACAATGATGGCAGATTTCCGTAACAGAAACCTGGCAAACCCCCTCCTGCAAAAATTCCTGGATCCGCACCTGCCTGTCATATCATCACAGTTACAGAGTAAATTGGTGGATGTGAATAAGCTAAACTCATGTGAACATAAATTACGCGGACAACAAAAAGTCAATTTTGATAAAAGACATTCAGCGAAAAATCTACCAAAATTGTGTGAAGGTGATTCAGTATTTTTAAAAGACAGAAATGAAAAAGGTGTTGTCACGCGACAAGTTTCTCATCGTTCTTATGCGGTTGAAACTTCAACAGGCAACTTTCGACGAAAACGTTTTCACATAAATAAACTGCCAAATGCTGAAATTAACAATAGTATGGAAAATAAGAAAAATTCCCACTCTGGTGATGGTATTTCTTTAAGGAAGTCAAAACGTGAGATAAAGTTACCATCCCGGTTTCAAGACTGACATTAAAAACTAAAACATTTGAACATTATCAAATATAATTCTTTGTTTTCACATAGTACATAAGATGTGTTTCTCTCAATTTAATACCTAGGATTTGGTATTTCTAATTTTAGTTTTTAATGGTAGGTAGAGATGAACATATAGTATGCATAAGTGGGAATGTTTATTCTTTTTGTGTAATGTATAAATAAGTTTTTGTTTCTGTAAGTTTATCCAAAAACTTAGGAGGGGAGATGTAGTGGTATCAAATATTAGCAGGTTTACTGTAATTCTATATGTCACGTGATCATAGGAGCCGATCTGTAATGGAGTTAGAATAAAGACAGTCACCAAGATTATGCTTATATCTTGTTATAAACATCTTCTTAAAGGGACAATCCCGATAAGAACAGAGTCTCAAAAATTAAAGTCCGAGCCTTTATGAAATTTATGGACCAAAATATAGAGGCATGGTGTATTTACCTTGGCTCAAAGTTTCAACTCAAAATATTGAGTCGTTTTGACGTTAACGTCAACACTGCTTATCCGGACACGTAACCCTTTTAAGATTTTGGGTCAATTTTTCGATTGGGTGACCTAATAATCGATTCCCTTTTCTTGAGAGGTCTATACAGTGAATGACCCTTGATAACAAAAGGTAAATTTCACCTACATATCATTTTTATAGAAAAAAGTCTGGTTTTATCCAGATACCGTACAATACAACGGTCTCCATTTCCAGATGAAGACTGTCAGGTTTAAGTTATTTACAAGCATATCACAAATATTGGGTTAGTTGGTCGGCCTTAGGTAATGTGATATAATGGATTTTAACACAAAATTAAGCAGTTTTATTCCCAAAAAAGTTATCGGGATTGGCCCTTTAATAAAGACCAAACAGACATGTAACACTAATAATATGATATGGGGCAATCGAGTAAGGGTAGGTTCACTGCGCACGCAATAACTTTTAAACTACATTTGGTGGCTTCAATATCTTTATTTCACCAACTAAACTGGTGCATAAGTCATAAATATGCCAAATTTCATTAAATTTCTATGTTGGCCTATCGAGTTATAGCACCGCAAAGTTCCTAGCACTCAGATTCGAGGTGGAGCTTGTGGGTTCAATAAACAACGGGTACCCCCACGCTGCATCAAAAATCAACCCAAAGCAGCTTTGGAGGGGAAATGACATTTGTTTCATGGCATCAAGTGATGAATAAACTACTACAATGCAAAATTTCAGAAGAGTCCTATGCTGGCGTTTGAGATATATTACCGTAAACATACAAAACATATGCCATGATATGGGGGAATCGGGTTAGGGTAGGGTCACTGTGCACGCAATAACTTCTCACCTGGCTCTGGTGGCTTCGATATATTTATTTCACAAATTGGACATACTGTATGCATAAGGTATGCACATGCAAAATTTCATTAACTTCCTATGTTGGCCTATCGAGTTATACCACCGCAAAGTTCCTAGCACTCGGATTCGAGGCGGAATTTGTGGGTTCAATAAACAACGGGTATGCCCACGCAGCATCAAAAATCAACCCAAACCAGCTTTGGTGGGAAAATGTTTTTTGTTTCACGGAACCAAGAGATGAATAAACTACTAGAATACAAAATTTCAGAAGGCTCCTATGCTGGCGTTTTGATATATATTACCGTAAACATACGAAACATATGCCATAATATGGGGAGATTGGGTTAGGGTAGGTTGACTGCACATGCAATAACTTTTAAACTACATTTGGTGGCTTCAATATCTTTATTTCACCAACTGAACTGGTGTATAAGACCTGAACATGCCAAATTTCATTATCTTTCTATGTTGGCCTATCGAGTTATACCACCGCAAAGTTCCTAGCACCCGGATTACCGCAAAGTTTCTAGCACCCGGATTCGAGGTGGAGTTTGTGGGTTCAATAAATAACGGGTATGCCCACCCTGCATCAAAAATCAACCCAAACCAGCTTTGGTGGGAAAATGTTTTTTGTTTCATGGAATCAAGGGATGAATAAACTACTAGAATACAAAATTTCAGACGGTTCAAATGCTGGCGCTTTGAGATATATTACCGTAAACATACTAATTATATGATATGGGGCAATCGGGTAAGGGTGGGCTCACTTCGCACGCCATATCTTCTGAAATGGCTCTGGTGGTTTCAACATCTTTATTTCACTAAATGGACAGATGCATAAGGCAAGACAATGCACTTGCAAAATTTCATTAACTTTCTATGTTGGCCTATCAAGTTATAGCACAGCAAAGTTCCTAGCTTTGAATAATGGTGGTAGGAACTTTCGAGGCGGAGTTTGTGGGTTCAATAAAAAACGGGTACGACTACGCTGCATCAAAAAACGACCCAAACCACCTTTGGTGGCAAAACATTTTCCCACCAAAGCTACAGCGTGGGCGTACCCGTTGTTTATTGAACCCACAAACTCAACCTCGAACCCGGGTGCTAAGAACTTTGGGGTGGTATAACTCAACACGCCAACATAGAAAGTTAAGGAAATTTGGCATGTGCATACCTTAAGCCTAGCTTATGTCGCCCTACGACGCGACGAAACTGACGGCAACTAACGGCGACTGGTAGCTTATATCGCTACGACTGAATTTATCCAAGACTGGATTCAACCGCGAGCAACTAGTTGGTCTTATCGTAAGCCCGCGTATTTCGCCCGGCATCAGTTAGAGAATCGGAGTCACATGACTGAAAGTAGCACGTGATAAGCTTCAAAATGGCGGCGGCAATTCTGAAAGAGGAGAGTTCCACATCGTTGTAATAAATAAAAGGGGGTAGGCCCTACTGTTCATTTATCCCAACAATGCGCGGTATGTTTTTTAACAAATCAGATTTAGTCACGTGTTGCCGAATAGCGAGGGTCGTTGCTGCCATAATTCAATTAACCTATCTTCGTCGGCCTCGATCCACTTTTCTGCCATGATTGTTGCCTCCCTTGTTACCACGTGACTAAATAACAGAATTTTATTGGCTACCTCAGGGAAGCGCTGAGTCGAGATTGTCGTAAGAGCGCTCATGTCGCTTGCGACTAGAGACAACTAGTTGTCCCCAGTCGTAAGAGTAGAACATACGCGACTCGAAAAAACTGGAGACGACTGGACGGCGACTGATCGCCGTCCGACTTGCACCAGTCTTAAGAGCGCTCAGGTCGCCAAGGTAGTCACGACTGATCAGTTCCAGTTAATCGTAAACCAGTCGCCGATTCCCAGTCGCCGTCAGTTTTGTCTCGTCGTGGGGCGACATAAGCTAGGCTTTATGCATCTGTCGATTTAGTGCAATAAAGATATTGACGTAACCAAATATAGTTTAGCAGTTATTGCGTGCACAATGAGCCTACCCTAGTCCGATTTCCCCATATGTTTAGTATGCTTACGGTAATATATCTCGAATCGCCAGCATGGGAGCCTTGTGAAATTTTGTATTCTAGTAGTTTATTCATCTCTTGATTCCGCGAAGCAAAAAAAAACATTTTCCCACCAAAGTTGGTTTGGGTAGTTGTTTGTTGAACCCACAAATTCTACCCCGAATCCGGGTGCTAGGAACTATGCGGTGCTATAACTCGATACGCCAACTTAGAAAGTTAATGAAATTTTGCATGTGCATACCTTATGTATCTGTCGACTTAGCGAAATAAAGATTTTGAAGCCACCAAAGCTAGTTTCGCAGTTATTATGTGGGCAGTCGGCCTACTCTAACCCGATCGTCCCCCCCTCCCCATATCTTGGCATATGTTTCGTATTTTTACGGTAATATATCTCAAAACGCCAGCATAAGAGCCTTCTGAAATTTTATATTCTAGTAGTTTATTCATCTCTTGATTCCGTGAAACAGAAAACATTTTCCCACCGAAGCTGGTTTGGGTCGTTTTTTAATGCAGCGTGGGCGTACCCGTTGTTTGTTGAACCCACAAACTCCGGCTCGAATCCGGGTGCTAGGAACTTTGCGGTGGTATAAATCGATACGCCAACTTAGAAAGTTAATGGAATATGGCATGTTCATGCCTTATGCATCTGTCGATTTAGTGAAATAAAGATATAGACGCCACCAAAGATAGTTTAGAAGTTTTTGTGTGCGCAGTGACCCTACCCTAACCCGATCTCCCCATATTATGGCATATGTTTCGTATGTTTACTGTAATATATCTCAAAACGCCAGCATATGAGCTTTATAATATACTATTCAAAAAAAGTAGGGGATATTTGATTTTTAAGTGTTATTAAAGTCACCTAATGAAACTGACGAAGAAACAAATGACAAAATGAAATGAAGTTCACATTCATCGATTTATTCCAAATGATCGTTAGACTAAGTAAGACACAGACTGACCATTATAAGGGTAAAATGATACCCGGGGTCAAACAGCAAAGTTACCACAGCATCACAACAAAGTCAGTAACGGGTAAATCTTCCTCTGTTTGCCAAACAAGCATTGATCCGACGTGGCATACTCCTAATGAGACGTCTAAGGTCATTTTGGTCCAGATTGTCCCATTCCTGTTGCAACGCAGTAGCAAGTTCTTGGACATTGGCAGGACGTTGTTGACGTTGACATAACCTCTGTCCAAGCATGTCCCAGACATGCTCGATGGGGGAGAGGTCGGGACTCAGTGCTGGCCAAGGTAATGTGGTGATGTTCTGTTGTTGGAGGTAACCTGTAACGATCCTGGCCCTGTGACATCTTGCGTTGTCATCCTGGAAGATGAAACGGCGGCCATGACGTCGTGCGAACGGCACAACATGGACTGCCAAGATGTTGTCCCGGTAGTACTGGCCTGTAACACGCCCTGCAACAACATGTAAAGGTGTTCTTCCAGCAACAGTGATGCCTCCCCACACCATAACAGAACCACCCACAAATCGATCATGTCTGATGACGTTAACGTCTTAGAAGCGCTCGTTTCGACGACGCCTCACCCTTCTACGTCTGTCCAAAAATTCAACAGTGAACCTTGGCTCATCTGAAAACATCACATTGCTGTAGTGTCGATTATTCCAGTGTTGACGATCCCTACACCAACGACGCCTTGCCTGAATGTGATGATCTCTCAAACAAGGGATCACGCGAGGACGGCGGGCGCGAAGGTGACCCCTATGCAGTCGATCCCGAATCGTCTGGCCACTCACTCTCACACCAGTGTCTGTTTGAAGACGAGCGCTGATCTGATTTGCTGTGATGACACGATTTCTCAAGGCCAAGTTACGGATAAATCGATCCTGGGCTTGAGTTGTCGCCCTTGGTCGACCTGAGCGTGGTCTGTCCTGTACAGATTGTGTATCACGGTATCTGGACCATAGCCTGCTTATGACAGACTGAGAAACATTCATCGTCCGCGCCACAACCGCCTGTGTTGTGCCGATCTGTAGCATGCCAAGGGCACGTAACCTTTAATTTTGGGTAAGCCGACGCATATCAAAATTTGTTTTCTGGTCACTAAAACAATTAAACTGATGTTTCCACCCTGGAATTCAATGCCACAGTGGCTGTAACATTCAAAGTCAGAGTCGTGCAAATCTTGGGTTGGACCCCCATGATGATCCCAAGCATCACCTGCATTCCATGTGGTAGCTATTGGTGCGTTTGGGCGTCACATGTAACTGGAAATGTTTCTTCTGTTAGGTTCTATAGTGACTTTTTTCGTAGTCATTTGCATATTTTAGTATTATGCCCCCAAAATCAAATATCCCCTACTTTTTTTGAATAGTATATTATGAACATGTGTTAAATGTGGTCTAACTCCATATAATAATAATATCTGAGAGTTATCTCTCTTTTATAGACTCTATCATTTTAGTGACGTTTTAACCGGAAGTCACGAGCACATGTTTACGTGCGCGAATGTCATGTATGTACCTGAAATAAAACCCACAGTATAAAATGCACATTTTCTTTTAGTTTACATTCGTAACATGGTGTCAGAAGTGGGATAAGTGACAATCTAAACGGTGAGAGATATTGTTGGACATTTTTTTCTGTGAAACTTTCTGGAGAAACGTTACCGGTAAAAATGCCAAAGTTTAACCTACCGGAATCATTTGATTTTCACAAGCCTTCTGTATGGCCTGAATGGAAGAAGAGATTTATGCGATACCGAACAGCAACGAAACTCGGCGAGGACGACGATAATGTCCAGGTTAGTTCTCTCATATACGCCATGGGTGGTGAGGCGGAGAATATATTTGGAACTTTTCAATTTTTGGAGGACGAGAGTGAGGAGAATTTTGATCATGTCATGAAGAAATTCGACGAATATTTCGTGCCCAAATTGAATGTGATCCACGAAAGAGCTATATTTCACAGCATGGCCCAGCAACCCGGTGAATCTGGTGAAGTATTTATTAGAAATCTGTATGATAAGGCTGAAAACTGTAATTTTGGAGACCAAAAATGTGAAAATATTGTAGACAGAATTGTGGTTGGAATATTGGACAAATGTTTATCATAACGACTCCAACTAGAACCAGGGTTGACTTTAGAAACAGCGACACAGATGGTGCGACAGTCTGAGCTGGTCAAGGATCAAATAAGGGTGCAGGAAAAGGGAAAATCTGACATAAGCATATCCGATTCTTCTAAAATGGAAGAGGTTTTTCGTAGAAAGCCCAAACAGCATCGCACATTTCAGCCGGAAAATAAATTCTACAAGCAAACTCAACAGAATTACAAGCCCCAGTCATACGGTAATCAAGTTTGCGATAAATGTCGAACATCACACTTTAAAGGCCGATGTCCAGCCAGGGGAAGACGCTGTCATGCCTGCAATCGTTATAATCACTTTAAGAAATGCTGTCGAGTTACCGGGAAAAGCTGTGGTGAAGTTTTAACAGACAGTAACACTGAAGAAAGTACTGATGAATTCTTTTCAGGATCGATATTCTGTAAAGATGCGTATAAATCACCAAGATGGCAAGTTACACTTCTCATGGGAAACACTCAAATAACTTTTAAAATCGACACAGGGGCCGATACAACAATAATTTCTGAAAACACTTACCTATCGCTGAGAGTCCAACCTAAACTAGAGATGCCAACATCGAAGTTATCCTGTCCTGGTGGTCCCCTATAGTGCGTTGGTCAGTTTATTACAACTCTGTGTCACAAAGGCTCTACCTACTTTTTTAGAGTTAGTGTTATAAGAGGACCAAGTGTGAACAACTTACTAGGACGAAGTGTCGCTGAATCCATGGCTCTTTTAAAACGTCAGATGTATTTACTTCTGGTGGACTCATAGATTGTGAACCTGTTAAAATAATTTTACGAGATGACGCGGTTCCGTATAGCGTTCCTACTGCGAGACGTGTGTCTTTCCCATTGCTCCCAAAAGTAGAAGCAGAGCTCAACAGAATGCAACAAGACGGTATTATTGAACGTGTAACTGTTCCAACAGAATGGTGTATCCCTATGGTTCCTGTTAAAAAGCCATCGGGGAAGATTAGAATATGTGTGGACCTAAAGAAACTAAATCAGTCTGTTAAGAGGGGAAAATTTATGCTACCAAACTTGGAAGACATTGCTCCTAAGCTTGTAGGCTGTACAGTATTCAGTGCACTTGATGCTTATCAAGGATTTTATCAGTTACCCTTTGATGAGGAAAGCTCCAAACTTACTACTTTTATCACCCCACTGGGACGTTTCTGTTTTAAACGCGCCCCGTTCGGAATAACGTCAGCACCTGAGATTTTTCAACGGAAAATGACAGAATTGTTAGGTGACCAGGAAGGTGCAGCTGTCTGTATGGATGATATTATTGTGTTTGGTAAGGACAGGGAAGAACATGATAGACATTTGAATGATGTTTTTCAGAAATTATCTAATGCCGGTGTCCGCCTTAATAAGGATAAGTGTCAAATCAGGAAATCTCAAATAACATATTTTGGACATGTCATTGATTCAAATGGAGTTAGTGCAAGTCCGAATAAAGTTACAGCCATCACTGAAATACCAGCACCTACAAATATTACAGAATTAAGGAGGATTATTGGTTCAATCAACTATTTAGGTAGATTCCTCGGCAATCTTTCAGAGATTATCATTCAAATGACGGAATTACCCAAGGCGGACGTTGCATGGTATTGGTGTCCAGCACAAGAGGCAGCCTTAGAAAAAGTTAAAGATATGCTAACTTCCACTCCAGTGTTATCATTTTATGATGCCAGGAAGTCAACAATAGTTTCAGCTGATGCAAGTAGCTACGGGATAGGTGGAGCTCTGTTTCAACGACAAGATGATGGTGTGCTCAAGCCTGTAGCATTCTGCTCTAGAACTCTTACATCAGCCGAACGTCGTTACGCCCAGATTGAGAAGGAGTGTCTCGCTAGTGTATGGACTTGTGAACGTTTCCAAAGATATCTGGATGGAATGGAAAGTTTTAAACTACTTACTGATCACAAACCCTTGATTCCGCTTATGAACACTCAAGACTTGAACAGGACACCAATCAGGTGTCGGCGTCTTCGCAGATTCAAAGCTATTGCGGAATATGTTCCTGGAAAAAACTTGGTCATTCCAGATATGCTGTCACGAAGCCCCCTGTCAGAAGAGAAAAGCTCATCAATTGAAGAGGAAATAGAAACGTATGTCAACTTTGTCGAATCAAGCGTGGCCAGCGACAGAAAAATTCAGCGGATACGTGAGGAAACATTAAACGATCCGGTTCTAGAGTCAATGATAAACTTTACATCTAATGGTTGGCCCGATTACCATAAAGATGTTCCGAATAATATTCAACCGTACTTTGCTTCACGCCATGAACTCTCTATTGATAAAGGGTTACTGTTGTTTCGTAATCGTCTCGTCATTCCATCATCTATGCGAACTGAAATTCTACAAACTGTGCATGGTGGACATGTAGGCATCACTAAGTGTATGGAGCGTATCAAAACCACTGTTTGGTGGCCTGGAATCTCTACAGAAATCAAATCACTGGTATCAAGTTGTGAATTCTGTCAGGTTAATCAACCTACACAAGTTAAAGAACCACTCAAACCAACTACTACTTTACCAGACCTACCCTGGTCAAAACTTGGTACAGATATTTTAGAATATAAAAATCATCACTACATAGTTGAGATTGCTCCATTAAGAAATCTGCAAAGTTCTACTGTCATCGAGAGATTAAAATGTATATTTGCCAGATGGGGTGTTCCAAAAATCTTGGTATCTGATAATGCGACCCAGTTTACATCTGTAGTCTTTAAGGACTTTGCCAAGGAGTACAATTTTACCAGTCAATTTACCAGTCCACATTATCCACAGACTAATGGAGAAGCGGAGGTTGCCGTGAAAATTGCGAAAAAGATACTTGCCCAACCTGATCCAGCTGTGGCCCTCCACATCCACGAAACTAAGTCCGGTCCAGTTGCTTATGGGTCGTCAAATGAGAACACCAGTTCCTGTTTTGGATAAAGTCTTAAAGCCTAAGTGGGCAATTCATTCCCATGTCAAAGCCACTGAGGGGGAGATGTTATAATATTATGAACATGTGTTAAATGTGGTCTGACTCCATATGATAATAATATCTGAGAGTTATCTCTCTTTTATAGACTATCATTTAGTGACGTTTTAACCGTTAGTCACGATGGCGACTGGAGAAAGTCGTTTTCATCAGCGCTCCGCCTAAAGTTTCAAAACCCTAGAAATACTGCAACGTAATCAAATAAATGAATATAATGTGAATGTAATGTATTAACCAGTGTGTATTCTTACAAAAAGGATGTATATTTAGTGACCTTTTGTTGGATTTTGTAACACTTTAAGAATGGATATCGATGAATTGGACCAAGAAACTACTCAGGTGAACACCATCTCAGGTGATGTGGAAAGTCCTTTGTTTGACGTTGTTAAAATAAACTCTATAGTCGACAAGGCAGTGAAAGCGGCTGTAAATGAACTTAAAATTGGTCTTACTGCAATCATCAACGAACGACTATCGAAAATAGAAGAAAGGGTAACAGAAGTTGAAATGACCCTTGTAAACGTAGGCAGCGATGTTGATAGCTTCCATGAACGATTCGAGAAGATTGAATCCAGTATAAAAATTAACGATGAAGAGGTAATGTTACTTAAAAATAAAATTAACAATCTTGAACAATATACTCGTAAATCGCATCTAAGAGTTTTTGGCGTCAAGGAGACCGCTGGAGAGAGTTGTATAGAGCTAGTCAACAAAATAATTAAAGAACGATTAAAGATTGATCAGCCGATATCGATAGATGCCACTCATAGAGTCGGACCCAAATCGAAAACAAACCAGGCTGTTGTAGGACAAGTCCATCCAACACCAATACATCATAGAGGCATCAATGTGCGTTTTATGAGACGCGATGAAAGACAACTAGTGCTGTCTAATAGGAAAAAAACTAAAACAATCTGGCATATCTATATCAGAAGACATGACACAAGTCAATGTGAAACTTCTAGCAGCTGTACAAAAACACCCCCTTGTGAAATCAGCGTGGTTTTCAAATGGTAAGGTTCGAGCAGAGGGTCATAATGGTAAAACTTGCCGTGTTGAATTATACCCTGATATGGATGATCAACTTATAAAGTATTTATCTGACTGAAGAAATCTGAATGTGTAATCTGATAAATATATGCGAAAATCCGATTGTGTTTCTCAAAAGATAATATGTATGCAGATATCTTCCTCCACAGTCGATAAACTTAACATCAAACACAGTTCAACTGCTGAACACACTTCGATGTCAATAATTGGCTACCATACTTTTTGTCGTCTACTCGCTTGTTTGAAGTACATGTAAAATCCATGGTAGTTATGATAGATGTGCGAATCCTGTTATAAAAATGTATTTATATAACATAGCTCAACCTATATATTGTTATAAAATATTGTTACAAATGTATAAGCACAAATTATTTATAACTGGAAGTATGCTGACATACATTTGTCTTTATGATAACTATCCCCATTTCTTTCCTTGTTCACAACAAGTGGATTTAATGAGTAAAATTGTATAGTAGCAGACATATTTCTTTTTTTTCTTCTGAAAGAGCTCTAAAATATATATAATAAATCTAATCAGTAAAATTTCAAAGAGCATATTTCAAACAAATTTTATCATACATATACGAACATATACTTCTAGCTAAATTTGTTCATAATTAAATACTTCTGTGCATATACATAAGTATATTGTATATTCATAAACCTTCTACCTCCTTTATATCTGCCTTTGTATACCTTACATCATTCCACTTAAACTGATAGAGAGAGCACACTTAAGTTTGGGACAAACCTGTTTTCTAATGTACATCATGTAAACCTTGTAAAATTGTTTGATAACATAAGTATAATCTTAAATCCAGGTTAAAAATGTTAATCAATCAATCAAAGCATCTTATACTGGCCATTGTACAGCCACTGAAGCTCGCAAATTGGCCCTTCCAACTTTGGATGTATGTAGTACCAGCTTGTCTCCCTAAATTGCTATCAACTTTCGATTTTCGGCTCCACTTCGTTTAAAGATATATGAATTTAGACGCAACGTCATGTGTAGCACCCGATAGCTTTTAAAAAGGAAAGATATCGCTGTATCCATCAAAATTTGATTTGTAAACAATTCCAATGAAAGTCCAAAACAGTCCCTTGCTCTTTCGATACACGTGCTCACTCCGTGACCTCTGTCACCGTCAAAATTACAGTTATAACGTTGTCTTAACTTAAAACCAACAGCAAAATCCCACACCCGAAAAGGTAGCACAAAAAGTATAATTGCTGTGACATGTTATAGGTAACACTATCTTGTAAATAAACCCAGATATCTGAATATTATAACTATTATCACCATCAACATTATTCTATTATATGCATTTACAAATAATATACAATATATAATGTCTTGATATATTAAGCAGTATTATATCCGATTAACTATCTTTACCCTGATCTCCCCACACCCTGACCGCCGCCCCCCCCCCCCACACACACACCCTGACCCCCCCCATCCTGACCACACCTTGAGATATATTAGTTACATATCCCATGAACGTGACCATTACTCGCTTTGTCACTTACAAAACCTTTACTATTTGTTGTCACAAACTTAGTCCATCCTATCAATATCAAATTTCACCCCTATATTGATCAATAGTTGCTTTCTGTTTCAAGTACTCCATATGTCTGTTGTGACCCCCCCTACACCCTTGTAAATATTTGTTAACATTTTTTGTCTTGTACCTTTATTTTGCATATTTTTCTTCTAAATGTAAAACGCATTGCATACTTTTGATCACATTTTTCCTGGAGGTAATACATCCCTTGGTAAAGTTTTATTTCATCTTAACTTATTGTCATCGTATTATTGATTATTTCTTATATTATTATCACACATTGTAAATTTATATTATCTGCAGGAAATACAACTATGTCGATAACCAGTTATTTTAATCCAAACACTATCACTTAATATTTAAATATGTAACGCTAAACGATATAGTTTGTATTTCTTACAGATACTTAATAACTTTTAACAGACTTAACCCTCTTAGTCTTACGAAACCTGCTTATCTCTTAATATTAAACTTTTAGCATTGTGCGGCGATATCCACCCAAATCCGGGACCTGATAAATTTTCGATTCTGCACTTAAATGTGCGAAGCATTAAACACAAAATCGACGAAATAACGGTAGAATTAAAAGATTTCGATATACTAACTTTTTCTGAGACATGGCTAAATAATAACACACCTTTAGATATTTTGAGCATACACGGTTATCATCGACCCGTATTATTGAATCGCGAAGACGGTAGGGGTGGAGGGGTTGCAATTTATATTAAATCAAACCTATATTTTAAACCACGTTATGAACTTATCATTAAAAAAACTCGAGGCGATTTGGGTAGAGGTGCATTTCAGAAATAAAAAGTTTTTAATAGGTTCATTTTATCGTCAACCTTCAGTTTCCATTGATTATTGGGACCTCGTAGAAGAAAGTTTTAATGCAACTCGTGATTTTGTTGACTATAATATTATTATTTTAGGAGATTTTAACGTTGATTTTCTTGTTATTAAAAATAGCAGACTACATAAACTGATAAACACTTTTAACTTCTCTCAAGTTGTAAAACAACCAACACGTGTTCAGCCAAACTCTAAATCATTGATCGACCTTGCTATC
This sequence comes from Patella depressa, assembly GCA_948474765.1. Classification (NCBI taxonomy): domain Eukaryota; kingdom Metazoa; phylum Mollusca; class Gastropoda; family Patellidae; genus Patella; species Patella depressa. The sequence goes on from OX419716.1 coordinate 51,962,799, forward strand.
GTGAGTTGTCCTGATTACCTGAGTAGTGTTGATGTGAGGGATTCTGGCTTAAGTGACCATAGCCCGATAGTTTTACATTTTAATTTTAACAAGCTAAAACCCCATTGTTTTAATAGGACCATTTGGAATTACAATAATATGAATGTTATAGGGCTAAACGAATTTATAAATAACTTTGACTGGGATAGTACTTTTAACTCTATTGCTTGTCCACATGAATTAACTTTAAATGTTTCAAAAATTTTAGTAAGTGGTATTAAATCATTTGTTCCAAATAAGGTTATAGTATGTCGACCCAAGGATCCCGTATGGATAAATGCGCATCTCAGAAAACAGATAAGGCAAAGAAATAGAATTCATAAAAAGGCTAAACTTTCTAACGATTCGAACCATTGGTACTTATTTAGATAAAAACGAAATTTAGTAACAAACGAAATCCGAAAATCCAAAAAAGCCTACTTAGATAAAATTGATAGATTAATAGACGAAAATAACTTTAATGAATCAAAATGGTGGTCTTTGATAAAAAAAACGTTTCTTTAAATAATGGAAATTCTGAATACAAACTACCGCCACTTAAATCGAAAGATACTGTCTATTTCGAAAATGTTGATAAGGCAAATCTCATGAACGATTACTTTGTATCCCAGTCAGTAACAGACTCTAAATCGTCCAATGATCTCCCTTTTGTTACAACGTACAACACGACTATAAACGACCTCTCTGTAAATCCATATGACGTTAAACTTACACTACTCTCCCTAAAAAAGAAAACATCCTGTGGTCCTGACAACATCAAAAATATTATTCTGAAAAGCGTAGCCAATTCTTTTAGTAATCCCCTATCCAAACTTGTTAACATTTTAATAGAAAATTGTATTTTCCCAAACTGCTGGAAAGAAGCTAATATAGCTCCGATATATAAGAAAGGCGATATTCATGATTGTTCTAATTATAGGCCTATATCTCTTCTCAGCTCGATTGGAAAAGTATTTGAAAAAATTGTATACAAACATATTTTTAATTTTACTCTACGCCACAATCTTATAACCCCTTTACAGTCGGGCTTTCAACCAGATAATTCTTCCGTTTACCAATTGATTGAAATGTATGATTATATATGTAGAGCCATCGACAATGGACATGAAGTCAAATCCATCTTTTTTGATATAAGTAAAGCATTTGATCGTGTTTGGCACGAGGGCCCTTTGCATAAACTAAATTCGGTAGGTATTAGAAATAATACTTTAAAATTAATCGAAAATTATTTATCTAATCGAAAACAAAAGGTGCTAATTGGTGGCCAGAGTTCCTCTTTTCAAAATATTACTTCTGGGGTACCCCAGGGTTCCATTTTGGGTCCGTTACTATTCCTTATTTACATAAATGATATTGTAAATGACATTGAATCTAATATACGCTTGTTCGCTGACGACACTTCTCTTATTTTAATAATAAATAACCCTAAAGATGCACAAGACATTCTAAAAAGAGATATTGAAAAGATATTTCAATGGTCAATTAAATGGAAAGTGGATTTTAACCCATCAAAAACTGTAAGTTTAACCTTTTCAAGAAAATTATCACCCTCAATCTTTAAATTATCGCTAAACAACTCAGATATAAACGATGAAATAAGCCATAAACATTCAGGCCTTCTTTTCAGTAAGTCGTGTAACTGGGATGTGCATATAGATTACCTTACGTCCAAAATAAGAAAACTGATAAATTATCTGCGAAGTTTTAAATACCGTCTAAAACGAAAAACATTAGAAACTATATATAAGTCATTCATTCTTCCAATTTTCGATTATGCAGATTGTGTATGGAATAACTGTTCTAAAGATAAATCAACCCAACTTGAAAAACTTCAACTCGGTCTTCCACGTGGTACCTCTCATAATATACTTTATACGGAAACCGGAATATGCCAGCTTCAACTAAGACGCTATCAACATAAAATGATACTTTTCTACAAAATTTTAAATGGACTAGTTCCTAAATATCTAACCGATATAATCCCACCTCTTGTATCCGCCGACCAATCCTACCGTCTTCGTAACTCAAACCAAATTAAGCAAATAAACTGTAGAACATTACTATACCAGAATTCTTTTTTTCCTTCCTCTGTTAAACAGCGGAATGATCTAAGTCATCAAATAAAAAATTCCAAAACTATTTCTGAATTCAAAACTAAATTAAAATCAGGCATGCGCTTAATCGAAACAAATGCTCACTACTATATAGGCGAAAGACATCTACAGATAATACATTGTAAACTACGAAACTCAAAGAGCGACTTAAACCTTCATAAGTGTTTGATGCACATATCGGAAAATCCCTCATGTTTTTGTGGCCAAGGTGTCGAAGACTGTGAACATTATTTCTTACACTGTCCACTATACAATTCTCAGCGAAAAATCACAATAAATAAATTAGGTTTTGATCAAACTAACTAAACGCTTTAAAACTGCCTAGATCATTACTGATCATTGTTTATGGAAGCGATTTTACATAAGCAGCAATGCTTGTTATTGTATCCATATATTGTATGTTAAATATATCTGTGATTCACTAAGAAATAAAATATTGTTTAAACCAAGTCACGAGCACATAGTTACGTGCGCGAATGCCATGTATGTACCTGAAATAAAACCCACAGTATAAAATGCACATTTTCTTTTAGTTTACATTCGTAACAGGAGCCTTCTGAAATTTTGTATTTTAGTAGTTTATTCATCTCTTGGTTCCGTGAAACAAAAAACATTTTCCCATCAAAGCTGGTTTGGGTCTTTTTTTGATGCAGCGTGAGCGTACCCGTTATTTATTGAACCCAGGAACTTTGCGGTGGTATAACTTGATACGCCAACATAGAAAGTTCATGAAATTTTGCATGTACATACCTTATGCATATGTCCATTTTGTGAAATAAATATATCGAAGCCACCAGAGCCAGGTGAGAAGTTATTGCGTGCGCAGAGACCCTACCCTAACCCGATTCCCCCATATCATGGCATATGTTTGGTATGTTTTCGGTAATGTATCTCAAAACGCCAACATAGGAGTCTTCTGAAATTTTGCATTCTAGTAGTTTATTCATCACTTGATTTCGTGAACCAAAAAACATTTTCCCAACAAAACTGGTTTGGGTTGATTTTTAATGCAGCGTGGGGATACCCGTTGTTTATTGAACCCACAAACTCCACCTCGTATCCGGGTGCTAGGAGCTTTGCGGTGGTATAACTCGATAGGCCAACATAGAAAGCTAATGGAATTTGGCATGTGCATGTCTTATGCACCAGTTCAGTTGGTGAAATAAAGATATTGAAGCCACCAAAGCTAATTTAGAACAAATTGCGTGCGCAGTGAGCCTACCCTAACCCGATTCCCCCATATCATGACATATGTTTGGTATGTTTATAAACCTATAATGGTAAATCTCTTTGATCTTTTGGGTAAATTCTATGCTCGGAATAACTTGCGATCTTGAAGTCGGGGGCGGCTTTGAATATATATAGGGGAATTTGGGGTTATTCTTCTGAGGTTTTTCTTTTAACCCGTACCGGGTTATTCTTTCACTGCAGGTTTTTATTTCCCCATAAGAAAACATGGAATAGGGTTTTTCTTGTGGGAATTCTGGGATATACTCATGATCAATATAGCGGGTAAAATTTGAGTTTTTAACAATCTGTTGACGTGCTCGCCAAAATAACACTTCCGTGTATGACATTAAAGGTACCCTACTTTCAATTATAAATTAAATGGGGGTTTAACTTCTGTTCTACAGTGTGGGGGAGATAGGGTTTAACGCCCAATCGACACAAACCAGGTCATTTCGGGACTTACACGTCGTTCAATTTTATTCCAATAATTCCCTTGCGCGTAGGGTCTTAGGACGTTGGAGGAATCCGGAGAAAACCCACGAGGTTTGACAGGCGATCCCAAGTCCTGTCACGTACATCTGGGGAATCGAAAAAATCCAGTTGCAACAAGGGGAAACCCACGAGGTTTGACAGGCGATCCCAAGTCCTGTCACGTACATCTGGGGAATCGAAACAATCCAGTTGCAACAAGGGGAAATAAACAACACAAATTATATGCTTTATTTCATATTTATATGGAAGGTTAGAGTATTTCTTGCATTTTTGACTTCAAGGGGTTGGTCAAGTTTCACTTGAAGACAGTCGTCGAGTGAGGCGTTCTGCGGCGAGTCGTCGAATATGCATCTTTGTGGTTGGTCGTTTATCTAGGCCGACAAGTCGACTATTTTGGCCGATAACGGGTGGTCGGCTAGTTTCTTTACTTCCCCATACAAATAATTAGAAACATCGGATCTGTATATTTGAGGTTCATTTGTAAGTACGAATGGCTTCACTTTTATGACCTATAAAAAATGGACATAAAAAAAATTACATGTATATTATACGAGTATTTGAATATTCTATTACATATACTTTCAAAATAAGAATAAAGCTATTAACAAGGGGGGGGGGGCGCTGTGAAGAGTACGATTTCGATACTACGATCTCCTGAAGTCGAGCCCGGGTCCTCCAGCACGATAGGCAACAATCTAACTTATGATTGAAGTCACCACAGCCCCTGAGTAAATGATATGATACAGGTTGTGCTCACATCAATTAATGTTTGTATTACTAGACAATATTTTATATACATGCATATAAATAAATTAAAAATAATTTACCTGTTTGTTCACATATCTGTTGTTTGTCTACTCCTACTTGCCAACTTGGTAAAGTCTGGTGAACAGTGTCCACGCCAGCCAAACTAATGAAAAGGTCGACCGTGATTTGCACGTGCAACTTTGAACCAATCAACAACTTGTTTCTTGATCTATATTCAACATCAGTCACTGTAGACGATATGACACAGGGAATATTCTATTTAGATTTAATATTGGTGTTATTATTGCCCTTGATTCCATGAAACAAAAATCATTCTCCCACCAAAGCTGGTTTGGTTGATTTTTGATGCAGCGTGGGGGTACCCCTTGTTTATTGAACCCACAAACTCCACCTCGAATCCGGGTGCTAGGAACATTGCGGTGGTATAACTCGATAGGCCAACATAGAAAGTTAATGAAATTTCGCATGTTCATACCTTATGCACCAGTTCAGTTGGTGAAGTAAAGATATTGAAGCCACCAAATGTAGTTGAAAAGTTATTGCGTGCGCAGTGAACCTACCCTTACTCGATTGCTCCATATCATATTATTAGTATATTTACGGCAATATATCTCAAAACGCCAGCATATGAACCTTGGGAAATTTTGTATTCTAGTAGTTTATTCATCACTTGATTCCATGAAACAAAAAACATTTTCCCACCAAAGCTGGTTTGGGTTGATTTTTAATGCAGCGTGGGCATACCCGTTGTTTATTGAACCCACAAATTCCACCTCGAATCCGGGTGCTAGGTAATTTGCGGTGGTATAACCCGATAGGCCAACTTAGAAAGTTTACAAAATTTTGCATGTGTATACCTTATGCACCAGTTCAATTGATGAAATGAAGATACTGAAGCCACCAAAGCCAGTTTAGAAGTTATTGCCTGTGCGGTGAGCCTACCCTAACCCGATTCTCCAATATGTTTAGTATGTTTACGGTAATTTATCTCGAAACGCCAGCATAGGAGCCTTCTGAAATTTTGTATTCTAGTAGTTTATTGATGTCGTGATTCCGTGAAAGAAAAAACATTTTCCCACCAAAGCTGGTTTGGGTGCTTTTTGATGGAAAATGGACGTACACCTTTTTTGCATGCTCAGTTATCCTAGTGATTTTGTATGTAGCTATCTTAAATTCAACAAAATGTACCTTATTCCGCAAAAGACCTAGTTTGTGCCGAGTGAGCGTTAAGGCAGTTTTTATTTTGTCTCATTACAGTAACTTTTTTGTTGATATCGTCCTAAAACCTGAACTGCCGTACAATAACAAATTGGAACACAATGGAAAGTCAGGCATCTTTCTCATTTTCTATTTAATGTGTTTCTTGACATTATTCAGAAAATGTATCCCAATATGTAAAATTTTAAAAATCACATATTCAAATCGATATCCACGTCCACAACACTAATTTAACTACAAAAATAGCATAATTATCGTTTAAAAAGTTCAACTTTGTAACTTTCGCTTCCATCTTGTCACGTCATATGTCGTGAACTCGGTATAGTTTTAGCTACCCGAGTTCTCCAGTAGTAATTACAACTTCCGAGCCATTTTTCGTAGTTACGAACGCTACTTACCATTTCGTTAGTCGTATTTTCCATAAAACCGAGGAGTAACGAATACAGCATAGAATATGGTGAGAGAATATGGGTGCTAACTTGATCTCGAATCCGGGTGCTGGAATACGGGTGAGAGATTCAGCTCGGTCATGTAGTGACGTCAAATCTTTAACGTGCACGAAATCAGAAAATTGTAGATGAAATAAAGATACTGAAGCCATCATAGCCAGTTTAGAAGTTATTGCGTGCGCGGTGAGCTTACCCTAACCCGATTCTCCAATATGTTTATTATGTTTACGGTAATATATCTCGAAACGCCAGCATAGGAGCCTTCTGACATTTTGTATTCTAGTAGCTTATTGATGTTTTGATTCCGTGAAGAAAAAACATTTTCCCACCAAAGCTGGTTTGGGTGCTTTTTGATGCAAAATGGACGTACACCTTTTTTGCATGCTCAGTTATCCTAGTGTGCGATATTTTAGTATGTTTACGGTAATAATATATTTTCGGGTGTGGGTTGGGGTCGGGGGATCTGTTAGATATATACTTTGCATTAATGTTTGAAAATTTTATTTTCTAATATTAAGTTTGAACAGACCGGAAGTGATGTAAATCTTTAACGTGCACGAATGAAAATTGGTCCTAATTATGTCAATTCCCAACTGATTTTCGACAAAGTTATATTTTCATACAGCCGGGGATATTGTGGATGCGACAGATGCCGAATTGAGATAACCATGTCGTTCTCAATTGTTTTTGAAAATTTACTAAAATTGTTATTTCTTGGAATTTTGATTTTCAAATACATATTTGGATTTCCCAGATCTGTCCAATTCTATTGATCTGGTATTATTATTTATTATTATGATCTGAATTGTTCAACTTTATTTTTCTATTTTCTTTTATCGTAATGCGCAAGTCAAGCGAGTCTAAATATCTCAGTTATACAGGTGTGTGTGTGTGTGTGTGTCTTTGGTTTTACCGTAAAGTCGGCATGACTTAGAGATTAAATCTATTTCGAACATTCTGCGACAATGCGAAATACCCGAATTTGTCGTGTATTTAAATCTTGCTGTAATATTTACAATAATCGGTGGATTTTAACATTTGGTACAATTTGACATATCCGAAGACAGGGCAAATAGCCTCAATACTTCAGATTTTTCATTTTCGACGTATCTTCGATTATATTAGGCGCGAAAATTTGAAAATTTAAATTTTCACAAACATTTTTTTATTAATTAATATTTTTTGATAGTATTTTACACAGGATTAAATTGTCACCTGACAATTTTTGTGTCAGTAATTTGAGTTAGCCGCCATCAGGAAATTCAATTTTTCGGTCCTAGAGTAATTATTCATTGTTCGATTTGTATAAAACAAAGTTCATTAGGTCTGTTTTCCGAAATTTCATTTTTTTGTTACCGTTAAAGTTTCCTTTTAAAAGCAAATATTATTTTTTTCAAATCTGGTATAACTGAAATGGTGCGTCCTTAAAGGCGCACAAAACATCGGACTCAGTTTTTTAAATTTCGATTTCGTTTTCGGCCTTTTTTGATAAAAGGTGAAAAACGGTGAAAAATTAAGCTATTTTACAACCCATTCAGCGTTTTCATATTTTCAAATATTTCTTCGTAACTTTCATAAACTTGTAGCAATAAACCATAAGAAGAGAATGTATGTGAAATTTGGTTTGTAACATGCGCAGTTGCCGTGAAATAGGCAATTTTGCATGCGTCACTTTTCACGTTATTTATCTTTTGAATGAGTCAATTATCATTCGATTTTTAATTTTGTTTTACCACTGGATTCCTAATGCCAATTTGGAATAGGTCAAACCATTTTAAAATTTACAATGTCAACGGAAATGACGTCATCGTAACATATATTTTATTCAAATGAGTCTGATTTGTAATGTTTTTAAAATTATGATATATGATTCCAATCAACAAATAGATTAAACCCATACGATCATACAGATACCCAAAAAACGTTTCTAACGTGTACGGTTGCCGAGCAATACGCGATTTTCAACAAGTAACTTTTCAAGAATTTTGGTCTATAACAGTGGAAATTATCATTCGATTTACATAAAATTTTCACCATGTGATGCATTATGCCATTTCTGATTACGTATAAACTAATTGAACAGTTTCATGATCACCGGAAGTAATGTAACTTTGTCAGGATCACTTACAAAATTTATGTATAAAATGAATTGATATTGCTGGATTTGGTTGATTCTGCTTCCATTGTATTTGATGTGTACAATGTTTATGTGGAAATCTGTATATCGCTTCCATTGGTACTGCAAGTGCTATGAGTTCAAGGGCTATGTGGCACCGAAAGTGACAGAAGTTCAAAGGTAATGTGGTACCGGTAAAACCCGTCATAGCTGTTACGCAGGTCTAGTTTGATTATGATTTGTTGAAATTGTTCCTTTGTGTATATGCAAATTAATGTCTTTAAAAGAACAGGGAGATGAAATTACACACACAGACAGGGAGATCAGATGCCTTATATAGAATTTGTAAATAATGTATTTTTAAACTGTATATAAAGTAATATTGAAATGGATTCGAAATTTGACTTATAATTCACAGTGACGGCCTCCACCAGAATACTTCTCCAGGAATGAGCTATATACACCCCAAATCCTAGCTCGTCCATATCTATGAAATATTACATATGTATCAGCTGGGTGCATATTCGAAATAAGACTAGCCTTGAAACCGTCGGTGATAAAAGAATGACTGCTTTTATTGATTAAATCGACTTGTTCTGAGTTCCAGATGACTGCGGTGTTTGGGAATTCACGTACAGGAACAACTGTAAAGCAAAACTTTATTTATGAACTCAACAGAACTTTAATTGCAATTTATGAAAAGAAAATATAATTGTGAATATAGAAAGTAAATAACAAAACTCATTAGCACCCATTGAATTGGAAGATTTATTAAATTTGGCAATTGTTGACTATAGCGGAGCGAATTTCGCACCCAAACCGCCGCATAGCAATTCGAAAGATACTGTGCCATACATTCCAACTAATCCCGAAATACTGAGAAAAAGCATATTCCAAGTCAAAATCGGAAAAGGCAAGTGTTGTTGCACATAAAATGTGCTTGGATGACAGTTTAGAGGCACTAAAATGTTCACGACAAGTTCAAGATAAAATATACCGTGAATCAAAAAAATCGAACCCTTTCATAAATTACTGGCTAGAGGTATGCTTCAGTGATCACAGACAACCATCTATTATTTTGTATTCGAAAGAACAATTAGTAGATATCAAGAAGAACTGTTTTGGTGAAAATGAAAGTGTACAGGCGAAGAACCAATTATGCTAGGGCCACTTTTTTACATCGAGACGGGGAACAACGTACATTTAATCATTTTTTTGGCCCATATTAGGGATGTCCTTGGACCTTGAGAGTGGAAATTCGGGTGTGAACAGGAAAAGGCTATACTTAATTCATTGAAAGAAAATTTTCCTTGTAATACCATATTGTTATGCACAACACATATTAAAGACAACATAAAACTTTATGAACAAAAATTGTGACCGTCCGAAGACAACAGAAATAAGATTTTATTTATAATTTTCAACAGCAAAACTAGTATATTTGGAAAGACTAAAACAGCTTACAGACTGGAAACAACACACTATCAATAATCTTACTGAAAACCTAACCTTGGCATCTGAAATCCAAATTCTAAATTTACGACATGCTTTATATGGATACGGTAACTTATTCAAAAAGCTTCACAATTTTATAAATTTGATTTTGATGTTTGGCACTCCAAAAACAAACGCGAAAAAAATGACGTATGTTGGAGATTTTTAAATGATAAAAGAACTTTAGCAAATCCAACTCGGTATTTATCACAGGCGCTGAGAAATAGGCTCCCGGGATAAAAAAAAATAATAATAACTAGACCTGCAGTGCTGAATCGGCTTTCAGGAATCAGACAGGAAGTGCGTCATACAATAGCCGATCCATCGAGCTACAAAACGATACGGTAGTTGTTATGATTCAGTGACACACTCTATCAGATTTGTAAGTAATATTTGCTTGCGAATAGGAATTTAAACCCCAATCATTTCATTTCATTCTATCAATGCCTTGAGCAAACGAGATAGAGGTTACATGTATAGGTTTTGGCCAAATTTGGTCAATATCACAGTTTTCCTTTCTGATTTGCATATCCACACTTCCACAAGACTAATGTAGACCTTTTTCTTGAACATTTTCAATTGACAGTGATGCAGGACAGAGGACCTGGCATGGATAGGTGACTAGTCATACGAATGGGACAAAAAACCAAGGTAATGTGTACACTTTAATGTGTGTGTGTGTGAAGCATTTCTTGTCAGTTGGATGGAATTTGATATAAGAGTATGCCGTAGCCGTGCTGTCGAGACAAAATTTCCCTCATAGCACACTGGGTGGTATATGCCCGTCTTCATTCTTCATTTCTCAAACAGGTGTGAAATGAAATTATATGGGCTAATGAAGACGGGCATACGCTATACAGTGTGCTATGAGGGAAATTTTGTCTGGACGACAGGGCTACTGCCTACTCTTATAATCGAATTCCAACTACCAAATGAAATGAAATGGGGTTTAACGTCCTACTCTTTTGCACCTAACCTGGGCTAATGGAAGACGGGCATACGCCATACAGTGTACTATGAGGGAAATTTGCCCCGGCAGTGGCGCTACGGCCTATTCTTATATCGAATTCCAACTGCCAAGGGATCGTTTACATGCACTCTAATTTGTATTCGGGACCTCGGTTTTTCGTACCATCCGAACGACTAGGCAGCTGTCCGTGTCAGGCCCTCCTTCTGCATCACCGACAAGGGGAAATCACGCCGGAAAATCGAGATGAACTTTCTCGGCCAATGCAGGGATCGAACACCCGACCTCCAGGGTAGCGAACCAGCGCCTTATGCACTTAGCCACCGTGATCCCCGGGACTTTTACGTGCACACCAATGTGTACACAGGACCTTAGTTTTTTGTCCCATCTGAATGACTAGACAGTTGTCCTTGTTAGGCACTCCTGATTTCCATAAAATGGTCGGTAAATGCATGTACCAATCCCGGGTCTGCAGGTTAGTTGAGCCAACATTTTACTCTGAGGATCATGACCCCGATTTCCATAAAATGGTCGGTTAGTTTTAATCATGTTAGATTAACGTCAAAAATTGGAGTTATATTTACGTCAGATTTACGTCAAAATGGTTGGTCAGACTACAATCATTTTGCTCATCTTCTTAACGATAATGTAATGTCATGAAATGACATTAATCTAACGTAAAGTTTACGTCATTTTTACCTTATTTTTACATCATTTTCTGACGCAAATCCAACGTAAAGTTTTTGTCAGTTTTTGACGTTGGATTTATGTCAAAATATGACGTAAACTTGACGTTAGATTTGCGTCAGAAAATGTCGTAAATATAACGTAAAATGACGTAAATTTTACGTTAAATTAACTAAATTTCCTGATAGTGGAGCAGATAAGAGCAATTTTTGGCAAGAATCGTGCAAATGATGATACAATACAAGCATCAAATTTGGCACAATTGTTCTCCAAGGGATACTTATCAAATCTGCCCATTGGCCAATTGAAAATCCAAGATGGCCGCCATTTTTCAAGATGGCCGCCAAAACGGTCACCCTAAGTTGATGTTTTGCTTAGAAATATTTGTAGTTGTACGATTCCTATGTTTTAAAGCCTGCTGAACTATATTTTCCTGTTCAAAATGCACCCAGAGACATATTTTCACAGGAAAAGCACTCCGAGGCATATTTTATATATATATATATATATACACAATATACATATCATTTTAATTTCTATAACAAATGTATATTATAAACACGATTGTCTGCCTTTCGTCACATTCCGTGACATATTGTTCTCACTTCGCATGTTTATTCATGAGTTTCATTTGTTTGCATGTCTTTGCAATGTAAGGGGTGTATGGGGTGTAGTGTTAGTACCTTTGTTTCAGCAGTCGGACACATCCATTGGATGGACTACTGACACTGGTCCTCACCACTGGCACAACTCTCATCTATGGCTCCAAGTAAACCACTTTGGCTGGCGGGCTAAACTAGATGACGGAAGCACAGTACATTTGCTAGGGAAGCACACAGTGCATTTGCCCGAGAATTCCAAGTGCACATTGATTATCATCTTGAACGTCTCAGGAGTGATTGTCGGGCACTACCAAGCAGTGGCGGCGTCAAGGGGGGCATTTGCCCCCCCCCCCCTAAATCAGGTCTGCCCTCTGTTTGCCCCCCACCCACCCAATAATTTTAGAAATAGTTTTTGTGATATGTTTCGATTATCAATACCTTCCACATCCCCACTCAGTCATAGACCTGCATGTTGAGTGATTTCTTACCAAGCCCACCCTGCTTTTTACGATCCTCAAAGTTTTTGGGTATAGGTTCAACGCGATGAGAACATTCACTTGGTACACTCACTCCATTCGCGTTTGACACTCCACTTTTGTTCGGATAAGGTGGTGATTTGGCGACGAACAGTATCTGGCCAGCTTTATTTATCAACACGACCAGTGTCTGAAATGCTGCCTTTTCAACAGTCTATTCCACCAAATATAGTGGCGAAAATATTCATTCACGTTTGACACTTTCCTCTCTTTTCGAATAAACTAGTGATTTTGTGACAACGGTATCTGTTATGCTCTATTTATCTCGACGATCAGTGCCTGAAATACCGCCAGACTGCTATTCAAATTATTGGGGACTTCGTTGAGGTTCGCAAGTCTGTTCATTTGACAATTTGCTCTCTTGGGTCGGTAAAACTAGTGACCAGACGGCATCCCATCAGCACATTTTATCGCTACGCTCGGTGCCTGAATACTGCCAGGCAGCATTTCCAACAGTCTATTTTTCAAAATCTACTTGGGGAGGTCCCCAAATCCCCCCCCCACAAGGGCTCGCTACTTTGGCGCTCACAAGGGAAGTTCGTTGAGAGTCGGAATTCCGTTCGTTTGACATTTTGTTCTCTGGTCGGATAAACTAGTGATCAGGCGACGGACGGTATGTGGTCAGATTTATTTATCTCACCTGACTGAATATCGCCATACATCATTTCCGACAGTCTATTATTACAAATTTTCTGGGGGGAGGTCCCCATACCCCCCATAAGGACTCCCTTCTTTGGTGTGGGTTGTGTCGAGGTTTGCAAATCCGTTCGTTTGACACTTTTACTTCAACGATCATTGCCTGAAATACTGCTAGGTTGCATTTCCGGCAGCCTGTTTTTCAAAGATTTCTGGCGGAGGCCTCCCTACCCTTAGTTGAACCCCGTACCTTTGCCCCCTTAACCCTTTACTTGGCCCAAGCTTTGCCCCTCCAACCACCGACGGCTGGCGCCGCCACTGCTACCAAGGCGCATTGGTGAGATCACTGGAAATATAATATGTTGGCATCATTCTGCTGCCTAATCAACCCCAGATCAGTTAGGCAGCTGCACCTGAATGTTCAGGACATGCCAGCGCAGTAGACACGAGCCAAGGATAACGGGATTGTAGTTATCTGGATGGTGTACAGATCGCACGGGACTTATGATACTGGATGAACGATCGGACTAGGTGTAGGACAGAATGCAAGAACCTAGTTGTATCCCATACAGGAAAGTGCCCATTTTACATTACATAGTGTATAGTGTCTAATGTATATAGTGTGCATACTGTATAGTTCTATAAAAGTACATATATAGTAGCTATAAGTAAATAGTGTACATACATTATATACATATACATAATAGGGTGGTAAAAGGATCATCCCTCGACCATCCGGATAACTCCGACCCCATTATCCTTGGCTCGGCTCTCCCGCGCTGGCACGTCATGTCCATTTTGGTGCGGCTGCCTAACTTATCTGGGGTTGATTAGACAGCATTTGGGATACTAGTAGGTTGCTGCACAGTATGATGCCAACATATATTTCCTACTTAGCTGACACTGACCCCCATGCTGGGTTTAACAGCTGTGATGTCACCAATGTGCCATGGTAGTGCCCGACAATCACTCCTGAGAAGTTCAAGACCATCATCAATGTACACTTGGAATTTTCGGGCAAATGTACTCCATCGCACACAGAGACCCTTGGTGTGTTTCTCTCATCTAGTTTAGCCCGCCAGCCAAAGCGGCTTACTTGGAGCCATAGATGAGAGTTGGGCCCGTGGTGAGGACCAGTGTCAGTAGTGCATCAAGTGGATGTGGCTGACTGCTGAAACAAAGGTACTAACACTACACCCCATACACCCCTTACATTGCAAAGACATGCAAACAAATGAAACTCATGAATAAACATGCGAAGTTAGAAAAATATGTCTGGTAGTGTGAAGAAAGGCAGACAATCGTGTTTATAATATACATTTGTTATAGAAATTAAAATGATATGTATATTGTGTTTATATACATATATATATATATAGAAAATATGTCTCAGAGTGCTTTTCCTGTGAAAATATGTCTCTGATTGCATTTTGAACAGGAAAATGTAGTTCAGTAGGGTTTAAAACATAGAAATCGACACTTAGATCACGAAAATCGGACAACTACAAATATTTCTAAGCGAAATATCAACGTAGGGTGGCCATTTTGGCCATCTTGGATTTTCAATTGGCCAATCGGGCAGATTTGATTAGTATCCCTTGAAGAACAATTGTGCCATATTTTCATGCTTGTATCATCATTTGCACGATTCTGCTGTTATCTGCCCCACTATGACGTTATATTTTCATTAAGAAGATGAGCAAACTGATGGTAAACTGACTGACCATTTTTACGTAAATTTTACGCAAAAGTAACGTCATGTTGTTATGTGGGGAAATGACCTTGTTTGTGTCGAGTAGACGTTAAACCACATTTTGTTCTCTCTCTCTTCTTGATTTCGGTTGCAAACCACATAAAAAGGCTATTTATTGGACCAGTTTTAAATTTTGTAGTTACAGACTCGAATATTAAGGAGAATGTGTTTGTGAACTGCAAAGTTTTTTCTTGGCATTACATTTATGACTGCGGAGAAAATGTTTTTTTTTATTGTCAGTGATGCAGAACGGAGGGCCTGACAAGGACAACTGTCTAGTTGTTTGGATGGGACGAAAAAATCGAGGTCACGTGCACACATTGGCGTGCACGTAAAAGACCCATCGGCAGTTGCAATTTGATACAAGAGTAGGCCGTAGCGCCGCTGCCCGGGCAAAATTTCCCCCATAGCACACTATATGATGTAGGCCTGTCTTCATTAGCCCAGTTTACGAGCAGAACAGTAGGACACACCCACTTTTTAGTTATTGTTTTGTCCATAAATATTATACAGGTTACAATCATTAACAGATTTTTTTTCAAATTGCCTAAAAGAATGCTTAAAATTTAGAATTTGATTAACTTAAATGGATTTTTTTTAGATTATGGTTAGATAGCTAACAATCAAAAACTAACAATAATTTAATTGTTGGTATCCTCCTTTAAAACTGCCATTTGTTTACGTAAGAAAATGAATGATAAAAAAAATAACAGTAGTTTAATTATAAGTATCCTGACATTTTAAAACTGACATTTGTTTTACGTTCGACAAAAAAAAATAGGTTTATGTTAGATTCGCGTTAGAAAACTAATGCTAAATTAACGGTTAAAATTATGACATGAAACTAACGTTACATTAACGTTAGACATCTAACGTTATTTAACGTTAGAAAATTAACGTCAGATTTACGTTAAAAAACTAACCATAAACTAACGGTTAGAAACCTGACGTAAAATTTATGTTAGATTAACGTTAGAATTATCACCAATAACACATATATAATTATTTTGTCGGAATTCCGACTATTTATCAATTTTTAGAATGGTATGGTTATTTAATCAAGAAGTATTTAATGCCCCCCAAAATTGGTAAGAAAACCGTCATAAAATTTACGTTAGATTTACGTCATTTTTCTAAAGTAAAGTTAACCATAACCATTATGTCGTAAAAGTAACGTAACTGCTGTATTTTGTAGATTTTGCAGTGCCTTAATATGGAATACTCTAAATAACGAAGAATTAAATGAATCTAAAAAAAAAATAATAGTTAACAATTCAGGGTTTGGTACCGTCAACTGATATATACTTGCATATTTTGCTAGTTTTCCTGAAGTGATTATCGTAAATTGGGGCTATTTTGAAATCGGGGGGGGGGGACTTTGAAATTTTTTTGATAAAATGATTTGACTGAAAATAGCCATAAATGAATTGGAAAGACATTGAAAAAAAAATTAACAATTAACTTATGACCTTTTTGTGCTTTATTTTTGTGGTCATTGTGAAGTTACAAAAATGAGCATGGTGGATTGAGAAAGGGTTGATTTTGAGTCTTTGGGAACTTGTTGTAAGTTTGTTATGGATAAGTAACTTCACAATCTGCAAATGTTTTCTCTGTGTTGCAAGTATATTCATGATTTAAAATATAATTTTATTCAATCTTAATTCAAAAAGTTTTCCAAAAAATCTAACTTTTCCAATTTGATCATCATTGAACATGCGTTGTGAGGTATTTTTGAACAGTTCATACTAAGCCCATATGGTGTTGAAAGAGAGGAATAGAGCGAAAAATGGGCTTTAACGTCCACTCGACACAAACTAGGCCTTTCGGGACTAACATATGGTTTAATTTTATTTCAATAATTCGATTGCGCCTAGGGGTCTTTAGCAGTGGGAGGAAAATGGAGTACCCGGAGAAAACCCACGAGGCTGGACAGGCGACCCTACTCCTTGCCACGTACAACCGGGGATTCGAAACCACGCCAGTTGACTCAATGGCAGGCCGTATGATACAGCGCGCACGCTAACCATTCTGCCATCCACCCCCCTGGTGTTCAAAGAAACCCCACAAAACATGTTACTGGATCCATAAAATAAAATATGTGTTAATTTTGACTCATAAAAGTAACTTTTTGTTTTGGAAATAATACATTATTTGATGTTTTAAAGTTTTTGATGTTAAAGAATTTAATGTTTTCAAATTTTTTACCACATTTTTATCATGAAAGAAACATGTTCCTTATTTTGAGTGCACGTAAAAGATCCCTTGGCAGTTGGAATTCGATATAAGAGTAGGTCGTAGCGCCGCTGCCCGGGCAAAATTTCCCTCATAGCACTCTGTATGGCGTATGCCCGTCTTCCATTAGCCTAGGTTTGGTGCAAAAGAGTAGGACGTTAAACCCTATTTCATTTCAGTTCATTTCATTTCCTTATTTTGTTTATCATAGCATTTGTTAGCATTATTTCTTTAAACGCCAAAAAGTGTCCATTTTAACCTCAATGAAGGTGCTATCTTAAAGATGTGTTTATTTCTGTTGCAGAAGTCTTATAATTTTGATGTGTTCAAAGAATCCCCAAACCATTATGTAACATTGAACACCCATAGGTCATAGTTTTAAAAAAATACATAGTTTAAGATGGTTATTTCAATTTGTTTAACAGTACATGTTGTGGCCTTATACCAAGCCCTATCACTGCACTAATGGAAATTAATTTTTAGATATAAAAGAAAATCTTCGAAAAATGTACTAAGTAGCCCTAGTTTACGGTGTGTCAATTTTACCTGAGCTTTAGCATGTGGCTGATGTGAATTAATAGCTGGTAAATATCTTTTCCTACCAGTTATAGTTCTAACATATCCATTGTTCCTACAACCTTCGACCGATTTAAGTAGGTATTTTCTCAATCCTGTAGCAAAAAAAGAAAGGAGATATTGCGGTTCTTTTAACTAAAATTCATAACTGAAGAAGTAATTTTTGACTTACAGAAATGCAATTAATTACATTCAATAAATTCAAGATGGCAGAACAATAAAAGATAGTCACATAGTGGACATACGTCCATACAGCACCTATGTCTCAGTTTTCTTAAGAAAAAACTTGGATGTAAGTAGACAAAATCTGATCAGGATGGATCCTACAAACAAGAAGTCTAATTACTATAAGTGTTCACGAAGTTTTCCGAAAACATAATAGATGTCTGGAACAGAAGGTGCTAGATGCTGAAAATTAATGAGTTCCTCTTTTCTGATTGCAATACTCCAAATCAAATTTGAAAAGCAAAAGATCACTTAACCTTCTCGCAGTCCTAATGCTTCAGGCCAAATTTGCAAAAAATAGCCACACTGATCCTCCCATAAAGCAGCAATGTATCGACAGCTACTTATCTGAAAGGAGAATTTGAGATTTCGGCAAAGGGAGGGGGGTAACTCTGGAACCAAAAGTTGCAGACTGCTGAATATTGATAACGGTTGTCTTCTTATGACCACATCGCTTCACTCCCACTTTGAAAACAATCCGTTAAAATACTATTACCTGTACTGTTGTGTTGATTAGTTTTTTGGCAAGGGGGGGGGAGAAATATCGATGAACGTTGGATATCGATAGCCTCGTGATTCTTTGTACAATCAGCGGCCATAAAAAAGTTGTGGTCAGACATTCACAAATATTGAAATGAATTTAGATCTTTTGGACATAAAAATATATTTGAAATGTCATCAAGATCGGATAAAAACCTTGACTTCTTAAGGGTCAACAACTTTGGGATGACATACTTATACACTATTTGTGTATAAGCTGCAGTTCTTTGCCAAACAGTTTTGTTTTGATTTTCACGAAAATTTGAACTCAACATTCATGGTGGTGCAATTATTCATACCATCAGGGGGTATACTCCAGGAGGTTACAGCCTGATATGCGCAAATATCAAACAGAATCGAGATCAGTGGGTTATAAACACACATTTGAAGTTTTTTGGCAAAGAGGGGAAGGAATATCGATGAACGTTGGATATCGATAGCCTCGTGATTCTTTGTACAATCAGCGGCCATAATAAATTAACAGTCAGATATTCACAAATATTGAAAGGAATTTAGATCTTTCGGGCATAAAATAGTGACCGTCTACACCAAGTTTGAACATTCTAGCTCAATTAGAAGGAGAGTTATTGTGTTCCAAATTCTCGGCCCTTCAAATTGCTTCTATTTTTCACTTTCACTTCAAAATGGCGACCATCAATTGAACTAAATCAAAATTCTACTCTGAACGTTTTTTTAGGCCATCCTTCAATGATTCAGAAAATATAACTCCCGTGTCTGTAAGTAAAATAGCAAAAAAGCCTTAGGGATTTTTCACGTTACAAGATGGTGGCACTTCCGGATCGATTACAAACTTCATATTGGTCTCAACTTCCGGTTCGAAATCACAGTGACGAATTTTCGAATATTACAAAACTTTTAAAAAAAAGCTCCCGGGCGAAATTTTCTGTTTTATCACTTTTACAGTACCATTGATTACCAACCGATTATTACAAAACTTTAAAAATAAAAGAGAAAGAGAGAATGCGGCTTAACGTCCATTCGACACAAACGAGGTCATTTCGGGTCTAACATATGTCTTTTAATTTTATTTAAAAACTTCCCTTACGCGTACGGGTCTTCGGGAGTGGGAGGAAACCGAAGGACACGAAGAAAACCCACGAGGTTGGACACCATACTCCATCCATGTCACGTGCAACCTGGAAATCGAAACGACGCCGGTTGACTCAATGACAGACGCTAATGCTAACCATTCAGCCATTCAGTCTCCCTAAAATCGGGAAATTGCTAACTTATAGCAAGAAACATTTCAACCGTGCATTTCAATCGAAACAACGCCAGTTGACTCAATGACAGACGATACGATACACAGCGCAGGTGCTAACCATTCAGCCACGCAACCTCCCTAAATTAGGCAAATTGCTGACCTACGGCGAGAAACATTTCAACCGGGCGAAATTTTCTATTTTAACAGTTTAACTTGAACGGTACTGTTAATTATCAACCGAATATTACAAAACTTAAAAATAAGCTCCCCCTGACCAGCTTAATCGTTCGCAATAAACGTTTGCCCCCTAAAATCGGCAAATTGCTGACTTTAAAGTGAGAAACATTACAACCGGGCGAAATTTCCTGTTTTATCACTTTTACAGTACCTCTGATTACCAACCGATTATAACAAAACTTTAAAAATAAAAGAGAAAGAGAGAAATGCGGCTTAACGTCCATTCCACACAAACTAGGTCATTTCAGGGCTAACATATGTTTTTTAATTTTATTTAAAAACTTCCCTTGCGCGTACGGGTCTTCAGGAGTGGGAGGAAACCGAAGGACACGGAGAAAACCCACGAGGTTGGAAACCATACTTCATGTCACGTGCAACCTGGAAATCGAAACGATGCCTGTTGACTCAATGACAGACGTTACGATACAGCGCGCGTATGCTAACCATTCAGCTAGTCAGCCTCCTTAAAATCGGGAAATTGCTGACTTATAGCAAGAAACATTTCAACCGGGCGAAATTTTCTGTTTTAACAGTTTAATTTGCACGGTACTTTAATTACCATTCGATTATTACAAAACTTTTGAAAATAAGCTCCAACTGACCAGCTTAATCGTATGCAATAAACGTTTGGCCTGAATTGAAAGTTCTGCACCGAGAAAGTTCATCTCGATTTTCCGGCGTGGTTCCCCCTTGTCAGTGAGGCAGAACGGAGGACCTGACAAGGACAGCTGTCTAGTCGTTCGAATGGGACGAAAAACCAAGGTCCCATGTACACATTGGAGTGCACGTAAAATATCCCTAAGCAGTTGGAATTCGATACTGTTGAATAAGCTCTATACGATGACTATGCAAACCATTATTAATTTATGAATGTGTTAAAATGTACAAAATATACACAGTATTAATCTAAATCAATAACATAAATGATTACAAAGTTTTAAAATAGAAAACAAATAATTATATCAAATCAAACCTATTCAATTTCAATTAATATGAGGACTGGCTGCAAAGTTCTAAGCCTATGTGTGCAAGACCTATATAATGTTGATGTTTCCATCCAAGCTCAATTTTTTCATCAGTTATTTTCGGTGATTTTGGATTCGCAAAACGTTTTGAAAATATATTGATTCCAAGGCCACCGCCCATTTTTGAAAGGAGGTTAACCAGAAAAGTAAAAAAAGATCACAAAATCATGAAGTAACACAGCTGTCAAGGTCAATTTTTTCATCAGTTGTTTTCGGTGATTTTGGATTCGCAAAACGTTTTGAAAATATATTGATTCCAAGGCCACCACCCATTTTTGAAAGGAGGCTAAACCAGAAATGTATTGATTTCCCAGATTTGAGACGAAATCGCGAAACTGCGATCTATTTGATTATTTTCAAGTTGTTAATCGGAGTTATTCACGCGAAAACAACTTTGTCGGCACGGAAAACATCAAAGGCGAAATTTGAAATTTCGAAATTTGCAAATACCAAAAATTCGACAATGAGCCAGGCTATCCCCAAATGTATTAATTTCAAAGATAGAGAACGAATTCAACAAACTACGGTCTATTCTGATAATTTACATGCCCGTTAATGTCCATTTTTCACTATTTCTGATATTCAATTCAATATGGTGACTATCCATTGACTTAAATCAAAATTCTACTGCCAACATTTTATAGCCATCCCTTCAAGGATTCAGAAAATATAACTCCCGTGTCTGTATGTAAAATAGCAAAATGGCGTTTGAGGTTGTTACATTTCAAGATGGTGGCACTTCCGGATTGAGCTACAAACTCCATTTTTGTGTACGAATCAGTGGTCTCGTAGCTAGTATCTAAAAAAAAATTCAAGATGATTTGACCTATATTTCGTCGATTTTTTTGAAAATTTCGATCCTCAATTTCTCCAAGGGGATATAATTTAGAAAATTTCTTAAGTCATTTTTCAAGTCGCATCATTAAGGTTTACTTACACATTAAATTTCATGAAAATCGTACAACTACTAAAGAAGTTGTCGAGTTGGTCTAAACTTCCGGTTCGAAATCACAGCGACAAATTTTCGAAATTCGAAAATCCGAAATTGCAGATTTGAAGTAAGTGTCTCAAAGTACTCATAGAAAAAAGAATTAATTGAATAGTCAAAAAGTTACAGTATGGTAGGTCAAATATATTCGTTCGTAAAATTCGGTGATTTTGGATTCGTAAAACGTTTTGAAAATATATTTAATCAAGGTTCGCACCCCATTTTTTTGGGAGTGGGGGGGTAGGTCAAAGTTTCAGAAAGATCCTATGGTTAGATTCTGAAAAATCCGATTTGCAGAAAATACACAAAAAGAAAAAATAATAATAACTAGACCTGCAGACCTGCAGTGCTGAATCGGCTTTCAGGAATCAGACAGGAAGTGCGTCATACAATAGCTGATCCATCGAGCTACCAAACGATACTGTAGTTGTTATGATTCAGTGACACCCTCTATCAGATTTGTAAAAGTAATCTTTGCTTGCAAATACACCGGTCAAAATTGTAAAATCTGGCAAAATTACTTCACTTCCGGTACCAAAAGAAATCATTATCGGTAACAAATAAGTTGAGAATTCGCAATTGAGAATTGTTTAATACATATCAGGCAATAAATAATAAACTTAGAACCCATAAACTGAAATTAAAAAGGTAAAAAACTTAAAAAGTGATCCTTAGAAAATTGGTTATTTCTCGACAAGGGAATATGCTAGAAGCAATTTTTTGATATCAGTACGATTATATTGATCCATTCTAAAGGGCCATTAGAATCAAACGTTACAACGTTAAACGAATATTACATATAACTCACTTCAAAAAAATATTTGTTTTGAAGTCTAAAAATACGGTTTTTGCAAATATGAAATTACTTCTGGTGATAAAGGAAATGTTAAATCAGATCATTGCAATCTTAAATGGCATAAGGCATCACATGATGAAAATTGTATGAAAATTGAATAATAATTGACACTTTTATAGACCAAAAAGCTTGAAAAGTGACTTGTAGAAAATCGTCTATTTCTCGGCAACCGTACAAGTTAGAAACTTTTTTGTGGTATCTGTATGATCGTATGGGTTCATGGGTTGATGGGATTCAAATATCATAATTTTAAAAATATTATAAAAAAGACTCATTTGAATAAAATATTTGTTTTTTAGATTAAAAATACAGTTTTTGCCAAAATGACGTGAAAAGTGATGCATGCAAAATTGCATATTTCTCGGCAATTGCTTATATTACGAACTATTTTTTGCACACATTTTCCTCGTCTGGATTATTACTACGAGTTTATGAAAGTTACGAATAAATAGTTCAAAATATGAAGACGTTGAATGGGTTGTAAATAACTGATTGTTACACTATTTTTTTTACATTTATTCGAAATTGCCCGAAAATGAAATTGAATTAAAAAATCGGAGCTAACGATTTGTGCCCCTTTACAGCGCGCATCCTTTTTGCTATAACAGATTTCGGAAGAAAAAAATATTTAGTTTCAAAAAGTGGTACTGAACTGTCAAAATTGTAGTTTTTGTTAATATTACGCCACTTCCGTTGCCTGCAGAAATATTTCACGGTAACAAAAAAGATTACAATTGAGACCACGGAGCATATGCACTTTGTTTTGTACAAATCGAACAATAAATAATA
The DNA here is from genome assembly GCA_948474765.1 of Patella depressa. Classification (NCBI taxonomy): domain Eukaryota; kingdom Metazoa; phylum Mollusca; class Gastropoda; family Patellidae; genus Patella; species Patella depressa. Next base: position 51,986,593 of record OX419716.1, read on the forward strand.
AAACTAGATACGAAAAACTAAATTAGCCTATGGCGACTAAAGAAAATTACGGAGACAAAATTCTTTCTCACTTCTGCTCAAGTAGGGTGATACTTTAACTCTGTGGAAACTACCATCAAAAAATATTCATAAATAAAAAAGTTTTCTTCAAAAATGTAAAACAAATTCAAAATATCGGAAATTTTTTCGACTACTTTCGGTTTTTCGATCATTGTCGGAATAACTTTAACAAGTTGATTAAGTACCTAACTTCCTGTACCAGAAATGTCAGAAACATTCATTGAGTAATTTTCGAAAAAAAGATAAAAAAAATAGCATTTTCAGTAATTTAATGATTTTTCAACTTTTTTTCACAGATTGAGGCCATTTTCGGACCACCTATAACATTTCAATGCTTTTAATTTTGGACGCACACTCTAGACCATCGATGGGACTCTTAGCAAAAAATATTTTAGAAAAATCGTAGGCGTCGTTTTCGAGAAAAAGGCGTCTCAGAATGCTCCAAAACGGAAAATACTTAGTTTTCGGCGTACCATAATTTATTTCCTAAGAAACAACTTTGTGTTATTTAGACGTTATACAATCGTCTATTAATGGAACAATCCAACGACACATTAATTGTTTTGGTCCGCTAATATGTGACGGAGAATTTGAACTTTTGGCAAGAGCTCCAATTTTTTTTTTATCTTTTTTTACATTTTTCTTCGTTTTTTGAACTACTTCCGGTATACGAATCATTGTCGAGTAGTTTTCACATCCAGTTTTGGAGTTTGCATGGGAACAGGGCTCTCTAATGATATACTACACTATACGATCAAATAAAATACTTCTGAGAAATTGTATGTTCAAAAGTGTTACAAATGTCAAAATGTCAAAATATTCAAAATTAGATTTCAACAACTGCATACATATTATACATCATTAGAATCGTAATTAGGTCAGCTTTTTAAATATATATCTTTATTTTTGAACATCTCTTAAAATAAAAAAATAGTAGAGCATTTTCCAAAATTTCACGATTTTTCGACTTTTTTCGATTTTCAGTCCGTTTTTGGTCCTATTAGAATCGTAATTAGGTCAGCTTTTTAAACATATATCTTTTTTTTGAAAATCTCTTCAAATAAAAAAATAGTAGAGCATTTTTGAAAATTTCGCGATTTTTCGACTTTTTTCGATTTTAAGTCCGTTTTTGGTCCTATTCCAATTATTTGAAGGTTTTAATGGGTGGCTTCATGCTAAAGACCACCGAAGGGACTCTCGATAGAAAAAGTTTAAGATAAATCGCTGGAGCAGTTTTCGAGATAAAGACGTCTAAAAACGCTCCAGATCAGAAAATACTTGATTTTCAGCGTGCGATATTTTACTTCCGGGTCATCGTATCTTTATGAAATGGGTACCATACGATACTTCAATCCCCATGCAACGCAACGATACGCAAATCCCTTTCATCCGTTGATATCGGACGAAAAAATCACGTTTTTCCCCAAAGCACCCATTTTTTGCGTTTTTTTCCAAACATCAGAAATTATTTCGACTACTTCCGGTTTACGGATCGTTGTTGAAATTGCTTTATCCCACTGTCTGACTATATGGCTTTATGTTCCAGAGGTTTCAGAAATATCGATTTATCCTTTCCAAAAAATATAAGGGTTTGAAAATTGGTAGAAAATACGAAAAAAATCGAAAAATAAAGGGCGATAACTCTGAATGAAATTTATATTACTGGAATTACATAGACTTTAGGAATCCAAAAATGTAGGTCTAATTTGAAAATTTTGAAAAATAAAAAAAATGTTTCGTAAATAAAATTTTTTCAATTTTCGAATGACAAAAGCCATAGACGAATGTTCGAAATTGAAAAATGTGAGATAGCCATTGTCTTAGAAAAGATTCAGGGTTTCTGAAAATTGGCGAAACTATTTCCGGACAACCTACAAGGTTCGGTCACTTCCGGTATGCGCAGAAGTTTGAAAAATAGTTTATCCAGTAGCCACCACAAGGTTTTCTGATAAAAAAAAAGGTTTCAGATCGATAACTGTTTCCGATCATGGAGAAATAGGCTCCCGCGGAAAAAAAAAATAATAACTAGACCTGCAAGCAGCACTGAACCGGCTTTCAGGAATCATACAGGAAGTTTATTATACCATAGCCAACCCACTGAGCTACCGAACTATACTTTAGTTGTTTTGCTTCAGTGACACCCTCTATCATATGTAAAAGTAATATTTGCTGGCGAAAAGACCGGTCAAAATTGTAAATTATGGCAAAATTACGTCACTTCCGGTGCCGAAAGAAATTTTTATAGATGAAAAATAAGTCGAAAATTTGCAACATACAAAATTTGTTTAATACATATCGGGCAATGAAAAATTCACCTATAACCCATAAACTGAAATTAAGAAGGTAAAATAATTAAAAGTGACCCTTGGAAAATTGGCTATTATTCGACAAGGGAACATGCTAGAAGCCTTTTCTTGATATCAATATGATGGTATTGATTCAATCTTACTGCCCATTAGAGTCAGACGTTATAAAGTTAAACAAATAATAAATATAAATCCCTTCAAAAAAATGTTTGTTTTGAAGGCTAAAAATACGTTTTTTGCAAAAATTACATTACTTCCGGTGATATTGAAAATGTTAACTTAGTTGATAGAAGTCATAAATGGCATAAGGCATCAAATGGTAAAAAAATTATAAAAATCGAATAATAATTGACACTTTTATAGACCAAAAACCTTGAAAAGTGACTTATAGAAGATCGCCTATTTCTCTGTAACCGTACAAGTTATAAACCATTTTGTGGTATCTGTATGGTCGTATGGTTTCATTCTATTCGTCGATGGGAATCAAATATCATAATTTTAAAAATATTATAAGGCAGACTCATTTCAATAAAATATTTGTTTTTTAGGTTAAAAATACAGTTTTTGCAGAAATGACGTCATTTCCGGTCACAGTGAAAACTGTCAAAATTGTAGTTTTTGTTAATATTACGTCACTTCCGTTGCCGACAGAAAAATTTCACCGTAACAAAAAAAGTTGCAATTGGGACCACGGAGCATATGAACTTTGTTTTATACAAATCGAACAATAAATAGTTTTTCTGGTTACGAAAAACTAAATTAGCCGATGGCGGCTAACGCAAATTACCGAGACATTTTTTTATCATTTCTGCTCAAGTAGGATGATATTTTAACCCTGTGTAAGATACAATCAAAAAATATTCATAAATAAAAAAGGTTTTCGTAAAAAAAAAAAAATTTTTTTCAAAATATCGGACATTTTTCGACTACTTCTGGTTTTACGATCGTTGTCGTGATAGCTTTACGAAGTTCTTTGGATACTTAACTTTCTGTACCAGAAGTGTCAGAAACATCCATTGAGTAGTTTTGGAAAAAAAGATAAATTAAAGAGCGTTTCCAAAAATTTAACGATTTTTTAATTTTTTTCAAAGTTTGAGGCCATTTTTGGACCTCTTATATTATTTCAATGCTTTTCATTTTGGATTCACTATATAGACAACCGATAGGACTTTGAGTAAGAAAAGTTTAAGAAAAATCTGCGGCGTTGTTTTCGAGAAAAGGGCGTCTCAGAATGTTAAAAAATCGGAAAATACTAGATTTTTGGCATACAATAATTTATTTCCTTATCATCGAAATCGTATTATTTAGATAGGACTTTGAGTAAGACAAGTTTGAGAAGAATCGTAGGCGTCGTTTTTGAGAAAAGGGTGTCTCAGAATGTTAAAAAATTGGAAAATACTAGATTTTTGGCATACAATAATTTATTTCCTTTCCATCGAAATCGTATTATTTAGATACCATATGATGGTTCATCAATAGGGCTATCCAACGACACTTTAGTTCTTTTGGTCCGCTATTACCTAAGGGAGAAATGAAGTTTTTCGCAAGTGCGACAATGTTTTTAACATTTTTTTTCATTTTTTGAATACTTCCGGTATGGCTATTATTGTCAGAATAGTTTTAATAGCCGGTTTGGGCATTAAAATAGCCACAGGGCTCTGTAATGACATATTACATTATCTGATCAGATAAAATGCCCCTGAGAAATCTTATGTTCAAAAGTGCCAAAAATGCAAAAAAAATTAAAATATCGAAAATTAAATTTCAATAACTACATACATATTATACATCGTAATTAGGTCAGCTATCTGAATATACAATCTTTTTTTGAAAATCTCTTAAAATAAAAAAATATTAGAGCATTTTCCCAAATTTCACGATTTTTCGACTTTTTTCGATTTTCAGTCCGTTATTTCACCTATTCCAGATATTTCAAAGTCTTATTGGATGGCTTCATGCAAAAAAACTCCGAAAGGACTCTCGACAGAAAATATTAAAAAAAAAGTTGCGGTTAAGTTTTCGAGATACAGGCGTCCAAAAATGCTAAAAATCAGAAAATACTTGATTTTCAGCGTGCCATATTTTGCTTCCTGCTAATCGTATCCGTACGAATTGGGTATCATTCAGTGGTCCAATCACCGCCCGACCAAATGATACCTTAATTCGTTTAATCCGTTGATATCGGGCGGAAAAATCGTGTTTTTACCCAAAACACCCATTTTTCCCTTTTTTTTCAAAATATCGCATATTATTTCGACTACTTCCGGTTTACGGATTGTTGTTGAAATTGCTTTAAACAGTGGTTTGACCATATTACTTCATGTTCCGGGAATTTCAGAAAGTCGATGTGGCCGTAAAACGAAACTTAAGCTCACAAAATGTGAAGAAAATTCGAAAAAAATCGAAAAATAAAGGGCGATAACTCTGAATGAAACTTATATTACTGGAACCAGATTGCCTTCAGGTATCCAAAAATGTAGGTCAAATTTAAAAGTTTTGAAAAATAACAAAAAATGTGTCTTAAACAACATATTTTCATTTTTCGAACGCTGGAAGTCAGCGGCGAAGTTTCGAAATTGCAAAATTTTCAACTGCTATCGTCCGAGAAAATACTCAGGGTTTCCAAAAATGTAATTTGTATGAAAATAGATACAGAATTGACAAATCTACGGCCGTTTTTTAATTTTTTGGCACCGCACGAAATTCGGCCACTATCGGTCTGCGCAGAAGTTTCAAATACAGTGGAAGGGATAGCCACCATACGGTTTCCTGATAGAAAATTATGTCCCAGATCTGTATCTATTACAGACACTGAGAAATAGGCTCCCCCGAAAAATAAAATAATAATAACTAGACCTGCAAGCAGCACTGAACCGGCTTTCAGGAATCATACAGGAAGTTTATTATACCATAGCCAACCCATTGAGCTACCGAACTATACTTTAGTTGTTTTGCTTCAGTGACACCCTCTATCATATGTAAAAGTAATATTTGCTGGCGAAAAGACCGGTCAAAATTGTAAATTATGGCAAAATTACGTCACTTCCGGTGCCGAAAGAAATTTTTATAGGTGAAAAATAAGTCGAAAATTTGCAACATACAAAATTTGTTTAATACATATCAGGCAATGAAAAATTAACCTATAACCCATAAACTGAAATTAAGAAGGTAAAATAATTAAAAGTGACCCTTGGAAAATTGGCTATTATTCGACAAGGGAACATGTTAGAAGCCTTTTCTTGATATCAATATGATGGTATTGATTCAATCTTACTGCCCATTAGAGTCAGACGTTATAAAGTTAAACAAATAATAAATATAAATCCCTTCAAAAAAAATGTTTGTTTTGAAGGCTAAAAATACGTTTTTTGCAAAAATTACATTACTTCCTGTGATATTGAAAATGTTAACTTAGTTGATAGAAGTCATAAATGGCATAAGGCATCACATGGTAAAAAAATTATAAAAATCGAATAATAATTGACACTTTTATAGACCAAAAACCTTGAAAAGTGACTTATAGAAGATCGCCTATTTCTCTGTAACCGTACAAGTTAGAAACCATTTTGTGGTATCTGTATGGTCGTATGGTTTCATTCTATTCGTCGATCGGAATCAAATATTATAATTTTAAAAATATTATAAGGCAGACTCATTTGAATAAAATATTTGTTTTTTAGGTTAAAAATACAGTTTTTGCAGAAATGACGTCATTTCCGGTCACAGTGAAAATGTAAAATTGGCTTGACCTAGTCCACATTGACATTAGGCATCAAATGGAAAAAAAATATTGCAAATCGAATAATAATTCACTCTTTTATAGGCAAAATAACGTGAAAAGTGATGCATGCAAAATTGCATATTTCTCGGCAACTGCTCATATTACAAACTAATTTTCGCATACATTCTCTTCGTCTGGATTATTGCTACGAGTTTATGAAAATCACAAATAAATATTTCAAAATATGAAGACGCTGAATGAATTGTAAATAATTGAATTTTACACTTTATTTTACATTTTATTCGAAATTGCCCGAAAATGAAATTGAAATTTGAAAAATCTGAGCTAAAGATTTTATACACCTTTGCAGGGTGTATCCTTTTAGTTATATCAGTTTTGAAAAAAAAAATATTTGCTTTCAAAAAGTGGTACCGAACTGTCAAAATTGTAGTTTTTGTTAATATTACGTCACTTCCGTTGCCGACAGAAATATTTCACCGTAACAAAAATAATTGCAATCAGGACCACGGAGCATATGAACTTTGTTTTATACAAATCGAACAATAAATAGTTTTTCTGGTTACCAAAAACTAAATTAGCCGATGGCGGTTAACGCAAATTACCGAGACATTTTTTTTATCATTTCTGCTTAAGTAGGATGATATTTTAACCCTGTGTAAAATACAATCAAAAAATATTCATAAATAAAAAAGGTTTTCGTAAAAAAAAAAAAAAAATACAAAATATCGGACATTTTTTCGACTACTTCCGGTTTTACGATCATTGTCCTGACAGCTTTACGAGGTTCTTTGGATAATTAATTTTCTGTACCAGAAGTGTCAGAAACATCCATTGAGTAGTTTTGGAAAAAAAGATAAATTAAAGAGCATTTCCAAAAATTTAACGATTTTTCAATTTTTTTCAAAGTTTGAGGCCATTTTTGGACCTCTTATATTATTTCAATGCTTTTCATTTTGGATTCACTATATAGACAACCGATAGGACTTTGAGTAAGAAAAGTTTAAGAAAAATCTGCGGCGTTGTTTTCGAGAAAAGGGCATCTCAGAATGTTAAAAAATCGGAAAATACTAGATTTTTGGCATACAATAATTTATTTCCTTATCATCGAAATCGTATTATTTAGACACCATATGATGGTCCATTAATAGGGTTAACCAGCGACACTTTAGTTCTTTTGGTCCTCTATTACCTAAAGGGGAAATCAAGTTTTTCGCAAGTGCGACAATGTTTTTAACATTTTTTTTTCATTTTTTGAATACTTCCGGTATGGCTATTATTGTCGGAATAGTTTTAATAGTCGGTTTGGGCACTAAAATAGCCACAGGGCTCTTTAATGACATATTACATTATCTGATCAGATAAAATGCCCCTGAGAAATCCTATGTTCAAAAGTGCTAAAAATGCAAAAAAATTAAAATATCGAAAATTAAATTTCAATAACTACATACATATTATACATCGTTAGAATCGTAATTAGGTCAGCTATCTGAATATACAATCTTTTTTTGAAAATCTCTTAAAATAAAAAAAATAGTAGAGCATTTTCCAAAATTTCACGATTTTTCGACTTTTTTCGATTTTCAGTCCGTTATTTCAACTATTCCAGATATTTCAAAGTCTTATTGGATGGCTTCATGCAAAAAACTCCGAAAGGACTCTCGATAGAAAAAATTTAAAAAAAAGTTGCGGTTAAGTTTTCGAGATACAGGCGTCCAAAAATGCTAAAAATCAGAAAATACTTGATTTTCAGCGTGCCATATTTTGCTTCCTGCTAATCGTATCCGTACGAATTGGGTATCATTCAGTGGTCCAATCACCGCCCGACCAAATGATACCTTAATTCGTTTAATCTGTTGATATCGGACGGAAAAATCGTGTTTTTACCCAAAACACCCATTTTTCACTTTTTTTTCAGAAACGTCGATGTGGCCGTAAAACGAAACGTAAGCTCACAAAATGTGAAGAAAATTCGAAAAAAATCGAAAAATAAAGGGCGATAACTCTGAATGAAACTTATATTACTGGAACCGGATTGCCTTCAGCTATCCAAAAATGTAGGTCAAATTTTAAAATTTTGAAAAATAACAAAAAAATGTGTCTTAAACAACATATTTTCATTTTTCGAACGCTAGAAGTCAACGGCGAAGTTTCGAAATTGCAAAATTTTCAACTGCTATCGTCCGAGAAAAGACTCAGGGTTTCCAAAAATGTAATTTGTATGAAAATAGATACAAAATTGACGAATTTACGGCCGTTTTTCAATTTTTTGGCACCGCACGAAATTCGGCCACTTCCGCCCAGAAGTTTCAAATACAGTGGAAGGGATAGCCACCATATGGTTTCCTGATAGAAAATTATGTCACAGATCTGTATCTGTTACAGACACTGAGAAATAGGCTCCCCCGAAAAATAAAATAATAATAATAAACTAGATCTGCTACTGTCCCATGCAGATATGAAAGCTTTCATATTCATCGTCATCGATTGTATCAAGTATCCTAAATAAAACGATAGGAAGAAAAAATTATCAAAATTGGTAAAAAAAACTCGCAAAATTACAAGTCTAAATATAGTATGAAACATTGCACCCAGGCATAACAATAATCTGAAAACTAAAGGGAAATAACCGAAACTTGTATTACTGTAATGAGACGGATGAGAAAATGAAATGAAAATTGCCGGAAAAAAATTAAAAATGGCAGGTTGGACAGGCGACCTTACTCCTTGTCAACGTACAACCGGGCATTCGAAAACACGCTAGTTAACTCAATGACAGGCGCGCGTGCTAACCATTCAGCCACCCACCCACCTTTGAAATCAGACATGTGCAATATGTCATATAGGAAGAATAACAAGCCGCTCACAACAAAATGGTAAATTAATGAGTTTAGGGCAAAAAGGCGTCTACAGCACACGGTGTTCCCAGGCGGTCACCCATCCAAGTACTAACCGGGCCCGACGTTGCTTAACTTCAGTGATCGGACGAGAACTGGTGTTTTCAACGTGGTATGGCCGTAGACGAGAGAAGGTGGACAGAACCCGTAGTTATACTTACTTGAATTGACTCGCTTATTGATTTTTTTTTTTTTGGGGGGGGGGGTGTCGGTTTTAAAAAGTCGTCTACAGCACCCGGTGTTCCCAGGCGGTCACGCATCCAAGTACTGACCGGGCCCTACGTTGCTTAACTTCAGTGATCGGACGAAAATTGGTGTTTTCAACGTGGTGTGGCCGTAGACGCGAGAAGGTGGACAGAACCCGTAGTTATACTTACCTGAATTGACCCGCTTATTGATTTTTTTTGTGTTTTTTTTCGGTCTACAGCACCCGGTGTTCCCAGGCGGTCACCTATCCAAGTACTGACCGGGCCCGACGTTGCTTAACTTCAGTGATCGGACGAGAACTGGTGTTTTCAACATGGTGTGGCCGTAGACGAGAGAAGGTGGACAGAACCCATACTTGTGCTTACTCAAATTCTTTTTGTGTCTATTTCCCTGGGGAGACGGGCCGAGCGGAGAGCTGGAGTGGTGCAAAAGAGTGCGCGCTGTGGTCTGATTAAAAGTTTTAAATTAAGAATAATTAATTATTGGTCTACTGCAATAAAATGATTTGATTTGACGGATGAAATGTACAATGGGTGTCCACACTATGTGGCTAAGGCGTTGGCCTGCTAGCCAGGAGGTCGGGTGTTCGATCCCTGCATTGGCCGAGCAAGTTCATCTCGATTTTCTGGCGTGCCCCCCCCCACCCGCCGTGTACACATTGGTGCGCACGTAAAAGATCCCTTAGCAGTTGGAATTCGATATTGTTGAAAAAGCTCTATACGATGACTAAATGTGCAGATTGTAGCCACCCACACTGCACGTTTTGCTTAACAATGAAAGGGTGCCGTTTTCAATTTTCGATCCTTTTATTCTTCTACTCCTGATATTTTGGACTGTTGATCGATGGTTTCATATAAAAGACTACCGATAAGACTCTTTGTAGAAGAAGTTCCCCAAAAATATTATGTTGACTGTAAGAGAAAAGGACCTTTAAAAATGCTCCAAATCGTAAAAATACGACTTTTTGGATTTTCGATCTCTTTTTTTCTGCTACCCCTGATATTTAAAAAAAATGATACAATGATTTCACACAACAGACTAGCTTTTAGACTCTCGATTGACAAGAGTTTCACCACCCTCCCTTCATTATAACCGAAGTTATTGTGCCCTAAAGAATCAACAAATCAGCATGCTTATCTTCTGCTTACCCTAGGCCGAAAATGCTTATCTTTGCACTCAATCATGACATTGACCTAGTGAACGTCTACACCAAGATTGAACATTCTGGCTCAATTAGAAGGAGAGTTATAGTGTTTCAAAGTCTCGGCCCTTCAAATTGCTACTACTTTTCATATTCACTTCAAAATGGCAACCATTAGTTGACCTAAATCAAAATTCTGCTCCCAGCGATTTTCGGGCCATCTTTCAAGGATTTAGAAAATATAACTCCCGTGTCTGTAAGTGAAATAGCAAAAAAGCCTTAGGGATTTGTCATGTTTCAAGATGGTGGCACTTCTGGTTCGATCGACAAACTCCATATTTTGTGTAGGAATCAGTAATTACTTGTCGAGTATCGAAAATTTTTTTTAGGTCATTCTGACCTATATTTCGACGATTTTTTTTAAAAAATTTGATCCTTAATTTCACCAAGGGGAGATAATTTAGAAAATTTCTGATTATATTTTTGAAGTCACATGGGTAAGATCTACTTATATACTAAATTTCATGAAAATCGTACAACTATTAAAGAAGTTGTCAAGTTGGTCTCAACTCCGGTTCGAAATCACAGCGACGAATTTTCGAATATTACAAAACTTTTAAAAATAAGCTCCCCCTGACCAGCTTAATCGTTCGTAATAAACGTTTGCCCCTAAAAATCGAAAAATTGCTGACTTTAAAGTGAGAAACATGACAACCGGGCGAAATTTTCTGTTTTATCCCTTCTACAGTACCATTGATTACCAACCGATTATTACAAAACATTAAAAATAAAAGAGAAAGAGAGAATTGCGGCTTAACGTCCATTCGACACAAACGAGGTCATTTCGGGACTAACATGTCTTTTGATTTTATTGAAAAACTTCCCTTGCGCGTACGGGTCTATAGCCGTGGGAGGAAACCGAAGGACGCAGAGAAAACCCACGAGGTTGGACACCATACTCCATGTCACGTGCAACCTGGAAATCGAAATGACGCCGGTTGACCCAATGACAGACGTTACGATACAACGCGCACATGCTAACCATTCAGCCATTCAGCCTACCTAAAATCGGGAAATTGCTGACTTATAGCAAGAAACATTTCAACCGGGCGAAATTTTCTGTTGAGGAAACCGAAGGACACGGAGAAAACCTATGACGTTGGACACCATACTCCATGTCACGTACAACCTGGAAATCGAAACAACGCCGGTTGACGCATGATAGACGTTACAATACAGCGTGCACATGCTAACCATTCAGCCTCCCTAAAATCGGGAAATTGCTGACTTATAGCAAGAAACATTTCAACCGGGCGAAATTTTCTGTTTTAACAGTTTAATTTGCGCGGTACTTTAATTACCAACCGATTATTATAAAACTTTTGAAAATAAGCTCCAACTGACCAGCTTAATCGTATGCAATAAACGTTTGGCCTGAATTGAAAGTTCTGCACCGAAAAAGTTCATCTCGATTTTCCGGCGTGGTCCCCCTTGTCAGTAAGGCAGAACAAGGACAGCTGTCTAGTCGTTCGGTTGGGACGAAAAACCAAGGTCCCGTGTACAGATTGGAGTGCACGTAAAATATCCCTAAGCAGTTGGAATTCGATACTGTTGAATAAGCTCTATACGATGATTATGCAAACCATTATTAATTGATGAATGTGTTAAAATGTACAAAATATAAACAGTATTATTCTAAATCAATAACATAAATGATTACATTTTTTTTTAGATAGTTTTAAAATAGAAAACAAATAAATATATCAACTCAAACCTATTCAATTTCAATTAATATGAGGACTGGCTGCAAAGTTCTAAGCCTATGTGTGCAAGACCTATATAATGTTGATGTTTCCTTTTATTTTTCTATATAGTTTCCACCCAAGCTCAACGTTTTCATCGGTTATTTTCGGTGATTTTGGATTCGCAAAATGTTTAGAAAATATATTAATTCCAAGGCCACCACCCTTTTGTAAACGGAGGCTAACCAGAAAAGTAAAATAGATCACAAAATCACGAAGTAACACAGATGTCAAGGTTAATTTTTTCATCAGTTGTTTTCGGTGATTTTGGATTCGCAAAACGTTTTGAAAATATATTAATTCCAAGGCCACCACCTATTTTTGAAAGGAGGCTAACCAGAAATGTATTGATTTCCCAGATTTGAGACGAAATCGCGAAACTGCGATCTATTTGATTCTTTTCAAGCTGTTAATCGGAATTATTCACGCGAAAACAACTTTGTCGGCACGGAAAACATCAAAGGCGAAATTTAAAATTTTGAAATTTACAAATACCAAAAATTCGACAATGAGCCAGGCTATCACCAAATGTATTAATTTCAAAGATAGGAAACGAATTCAACAAACTACGGTCTATTCTGATAATTTACATGCCCGTTAATGTCCATTTTTCACTATTTTTGATATTCAATTCAATATGGTGACTATCCATTGACTTAAATCAAAATTCTACTGCCAACATTTTATAGCCATCCCTTCAAGGATTCAGAAAATATAACCCCCGTGTCTGTATGTAAAATAGCAAAATGGCGTTTGAGGTTTTTACATTTCAAGATGGTGGCACTTCCGGATTGAGCTAAAAACTCCATTTTTTGTGTACGAATCAGTGGTCTCGTAGCTAGTATTTAAAAAAAATTCAAGATGATTTGACCTATATTTCGTCGATTTTTTTGAAAATTTCGATCATCAATTTCTCCAAGGGGAGATAATTTAGAAAATTTCTAAAGTCATTTTTCAAGTCACATTATTAAGGTCTACTTACATATTAAATTTCATGAAAATCGTACAACTAGTAAAGAACTTGTCGAGTTGGTCTAAACTTCCGGTTCGAAATTCGAAAATCCGAAATTGCAGATTAAAAGTAAATGTCTCAAGGTACTCATAGAAAAAAGAATTAAATAAATAGATCAAATAGTCACAAAGTTACAGCATTGTAGGTCAAATGCATTCGTTCGTAAAATTCGGTGATTTCGGATTCGTAAAACGTTTTGAAAATATATTTAATCAAGGTTCGCACCCCATTTTTTTTTGGGGGGGGGGGTAGGTCAAAGTTTCAGAAAGATCCTATGGTTAGATTTTGAGAAATCTGATTTGCAGAAAATACACAAAAATAATAATAATAATAACTAGATCTGCTACTGTCCCATGCAGATATGAAAGCTTTCATATTCACAGTCACTTCCTGTCACATGTCATAGGTCATATAAATAATCCGAACAAGAAAAAATAAATCATTAAAATCGGTCACAATCTAGCGAAATTAATGTGATTTTTCACTCATAAACAACTTTGTCGGCACGAAAACATGAAAGGCGAAATTCGAATTTTTGAAATATACAAATACCAAAATTTCGACCCGCATCCCGACTATCCCGAAATGTATTAATTTTAGACATAGGAGACGCATTGAACATACTATGCCCTATTGTGTTTGTTTACAAGTCCGTAAATGTCGAATTTTCATTATATTTCATATTCAATTCAAAATGGCCACCATCAGCTGACATAAATCAAAATTCTGCTCTGAACGTTTTGTAGGTTTTCCTTCAAGGATTCAAAAAATGTAAGTCCCATGTCTGTAAGTGCAATATCGCACGTTCTATTGTTTTTAACACGTTTCAAAATAGTTGCACTTCCGGTTCGATCGACAAACTCCATGTTTTGTGTACGAATCAGTAATTACTTGTCTAGTATCGAAAAGAAAAAAAAAATAGGTAATTCTGACCTTTATTTCGAAGATTTTTTTGAAAAGGGGAGATAATTTAGAAAAGTTTATAAGTCATTTTTCAAGTCGCATCAGTAATGTCTACTTACATATTAAATTTCATGAAAAACGTACAACTATTAAAGAAGTTGTCAAGTTGGTCTCAACTTCCGGTTCGAAATCACAGCGACGAATTTTCGAATATTACAAAACTTTTAAAAATAAGCTCCCCCTGACCAGCTTAATCGTTCGCAATAAACGTTTGCCCCTTAAAATCGGCAAATTGTTGACTTTAAAGTGAGAAACATTACAACCGGGCGAAATTTTCTGTTTTATCACTTTTACAGAACCATGGATTACCAACCGATTATTACAAAACTTTAAAAATAAAACTGAAGGAGAGAAATGCGGCTTAACGTCCATTCGACACAAACTAGGTTATTTCGGGACTAACATATGTTTTTTAATTTTATTGAAAAACTTCCCTTGCGCGTACTGGTCTTCAGGAGTGGGAGGAAAACGAAGGACACGGAGAAAACCCACGAGGTTAGACACCATACTCCATGTAACGTGCAACCTGGAAATCGGAACGACGCTGGTTGACTCAATGACAGACGTTACGACACAGCGCACGTATGCTATCCATTCAGTCATTCAGCCTCCCTAAAATCGGGAAATTGCTGACTTATAGCAAGAAACATTTCAACCGGGCGAAATTTTCTGTTTTAGCAGTTTAATTTGCACGGTACTTTAATTACCAACCTATTATTACAAAACTTTTGAAAATAAGCTCCCCCTGACCAGCTTAATCGTTCGCAATAAACGTTTGCCCCTTAAAATCGGTAAATTGCTGACTTTAAAGTGAGAAACATTACAACCCGGCGAAATTTTCTGTTTTATCACATTTACAGTACCATGGATTACCAACTGATTATTACAAAACTTTAAAAATAAAACAAGAGAGAAATGCGGCTTAACGTCCATTCGACACAAACTAGGTCATTTCGGGAATAACATATGTTTTTTAATTTTTATAAGCTCCAACTGACCAGCTTAATCGTATGCAGTAAACGTTTGGCGTGAATTGAAAGTTCTGCACCGAGAAAGTTCATCTCGATTTTCCGGCGTGGTTCCCTCTTGTCAGTGAGGCACAACGGAGGGCCTGACAAGGACAGCTGTCTAGTCGTTCGGATGGGACGAAAAACCAAGGTCCCGTGTACACATTGAAGTGCACGTAAAATATCCCTAAGCAGTTGGAATTCGATACTGTTCAATAAGCTCTATACGATGACTAAATGTGCAAATTGTAGTCACCCACGTTGCATGTTTCGCTTAACAATGAAAGGGTGCAGTTTTCAATTTTCGATCCTTTTATTCTTCTACTCCTGATATTTTGGATTGTTGATCGATGCTTTCATATAAAAGACTATCGATAAGACTCTTTGTAGAAGAAGTTCCCCAAAAATATTATGTTGATTTAAGAGAAAAGGAACTTTAAAAATGCTCAAAATCGTAAAAATACTACTTTTACGATTTTCGATCTCATTTTTTTATGCTATCCCTGACATTTAAAAAAAATTATACAATGATTTCACACAACGGGCTAGCTTTTAGACTCTCGATTGACAGGAGTTCCACCACCCTCTCTTCATTATAACTGAAGTTATCGTGCCCTAAAGAATCAACAAATCAGCATATTTATCTCTGCTTACCCTAAGCAGAAAATGCTCATCTTTAAACTCAATCATGACATTGACCCAGTGAACGTCTACACCAAGTTTGAACATTCTAGCTTAATTAGAAGGAGAGTTATTGTGTTTCAAAGTCTTGGCCCTTCAAATTGCTACTACTTTTCATATTCACTTCAAAATGGAATCCATCAGTAGACCTAAATCAAAATTCTGCTCCCAGCGATTTTTGGGCCAACCTTCAAGGATTCAGAAAATATAACTCCCGTGTCTGTAAGTAAAATAGCAAAAAAGCATTAGGGATCTTTCACGTTTCAAGATGGTGGCACTTCCGGTTAGATCGACAAACTTCGTATTTTGTGTACAAATCAGTAATTACTTATCTAGTATCCCCCCCAAAAACACAGGTCATTCTGACCTATATTTCGATGATTTTTTTGAATATTTTGATCCTTAATTTCGGCAAGGGGAGATAATTTTGAAAATTTCTAATTATATTTTTGAAATCACATCGGTAGGATCTACTTATATACTAATTTTCATGAAGATCGTACAACTATTAAAGAAGTTGTCAAATTGGTCTAAACTTCCGGATCGAAATCACAACGACGAATTTTGGAAATTCAAAAATGTGAAACTGCAGATGAAAATTTTCATATTCACAGTCACTTCCTGTCACATGTCATGGGTCATATAAATAGTCCGAACAAGAAAAAATAAATCATTAAAATCGGTCACAATCTAGCGAAATTAATGTGATTTTTCACTCGTAAACAACTTTGTCGGCACGAAAACATCTAAGGTGAAATTTGAATTTTTGAAATATACAAATACCAAAATTTCGACCCGTATCCCGACTATCCCGAAATGCATTAAATTTTAGACATAGGAGACGCATTGAACATACTATGGCCTATTGTGTTTGTTTACAAGTCCGTAAATGTCGATTTTTCATTATGTTTCATATTCAATTCAAAATGGCGACCATCAGCTGACATAAATCAAAATTCTGCTCTAAACGTTTTTTAGGTTTTCCTTCAAAGATTCAGAAAATGTAAGTCCCATGTCTGTAAGTGCAATATCGCACGTTCTATTGTTTTTTCACGTTTCAAGATGGTGGCACTTCCGGTTCGATCAACAAACTCCATGTTTTGTGTACGAATCAGTAATTACTTGTCTAGTATTGAAAAGAAAAAAAATAGGTCATTCTGACCTTTATTTCGATTATTTTTTTTGAAAAATTTGATTCTACAGCGAGAAACATTTCAACCGGGCGAAATTTTCTATTTTAACAGTTTAATTTGCACGGTACTTTAAAATAGCATTATGCAAGAGCAAAATCTGCTTTTTACAAGTCTTTCTTTAAGCCTGAGATGTTATCTAAATAATCAATTAGACATTAATTAACACATCCAGACCATAATAAACTCTTTATGTCAAGGCTAGCCTTCGATGTTGGCAGATTAAAATCGTATATGCCGCTTAATGGCGGTTGATAATTAAATCAATCAAGTGGATAATCGAGACTATGCTGTTTATATTAATAATTTGAGTAATGATGACCGAGGCTATGAATATTTTAAATGCTTTTTTTCTCGGCTAATAGTGAATCAATTTGACTGAAATTTTCAGCAAATTATCTTTACACTATCTAGTTTTTAACTATTATAGTGAGAACTGCCATCTCTTTATCTTATCTCCCATAATGTAACTTTAATTACCAACCTATTATTACAAAACTTTTGAAAATAATGTCCAACTGACCAGCTTAATCGTATGCAATAAACGTTTGGCGTGAACTGAAAGTTCTGCACCGAGAAAGTTCATCTAGATTTTCCGGCGTGGTTCCCTCTTGTCAGTGAGGCACAACGGAGGGCCTGACAAGGACAGCTGTCTAGTCGTTCGGATGGGACGAAAAACCAAGGTCCCGTGTACACATTGAAGTGCACGTAAAATATCCCTAAGCAGTTGGAATTCGATACTGTTGAATAAGCTCTACACGATGACTAAATGTGCAAATTGTAGTCACCCACGCTGCATGTTTTGCTTAACAATGAAAGGGTGCAGTTTTCAATTTTCGATCCTTTTATTCTTCTACTCCTGATATTTTGGACTGTTGATCGATGGTTTCATATAAAAGACTATCGATGAGACTCTTTGTAGAAGAAGTTCCCCAGAAATATTATGTTGATTTAAGAGAAAAGGAACTTTAAAAATGCTCAAAATCGTAAAAATACGGCTTTTAGGATTTTCGATCTCTTTTTTTATGCTATCCCTGACATTAAAAAAAAAATGATACAAAGATTTCACACAACGGGGTAGCTTTTAGACTCTCGATTGACAGGAGTTTCACCGCCCTCCCTTCATTATAACCGAAGTTATCGTGCCCTAAAGAATCAACAAATCAGCATATTTATCTCTGCTTACCCTAAGCAGAAAATGCTCATCTTTAAACTCAATCATGACATTGACCCAGTGAACGTCTACACCAAGTTTGAACATTCTAGCGTAATTAGAAGGAGGGTTATTGTGTTTCAAAGTCTCGGCCCTTCAAATTGCTACTACTTTTCATATTCACTTCAAAATGGAATCCATCAGTAGACATAAATCAAAATTCTGCTCCCAGCGATTTTTGGGCCAACCTTCAAGGATTCAGAAAATATAACTCCCGTGTCTGTAAGTAAAATAGCAAAAAAGCATTAGGGATCTTTCACGTTTCAAGATGGTGGCACTTCCGGTTGAATCGACAAACTTCATATTTTGTGTACAAATCAGTAATTACTTATCTAGTATCCCAAAAAAAATCAGGTCATTCTGACCTATATTTCGATGATTTTTTGGAAAATTTTGATCCTTTCGTCAAGGGGAGATAATTTTGAAAATTTTCAATTATATTTTTGAAATCACATTGGTAGGATCTACTTATATATTGAATTTCATGAAGATCGTACAACTATTAAAGAAATTGTCAAATTGGTCTAAACTTCCGCTTCGAAATCACAGCGACGAATTTTCGAAATTCAAAAATGTGAAACTGCAGATGAAAATGATTTTTTTCAAGGTATTCAAAGAAAAAAGAATTAGTAAGATCGGTCAAAAAATAACAAAGTCAGTTTTTTCGTTCGTAAAATTCGGTGATTTCGGATTCGTAAAACGTTTTGAAAATATATTTAAACAACGTTCGCACCCCATTTTTTTTTGGGGGGGGGGTAGGTCAAAATTTCAGAAAGATCCTATGGATAGGTTCTGAGAAATAATAATAACTAGACCTGCATGCAGGAATGACGGGTTTCACTGGTGCCACGTTACCCTTAAACATGTCACTTCCGGTGCCAAGTTACCCTTGAACATATGTCGCTTCTGGTACGAACGAAAGCACTAAACAGGTTTCCAAATTAACATTGCACACAAATAAAATGGACGCAGAATCAACCAAATCCAGCAATATCAATTCATTTTATACATTTGTTACTTGTAAATGATCTTGACAAAATTAAATTACTCTCGGTGTTAATGAAAATGTTCAATTAGTCTTATGAAATCAGAAATGGCATACGATATCATATAGTGAAAATTTTATGTAAATCGAATAATAATTGCCACATTTAAAGACCAAAAAACTTGAAAAGTGACTTGTAGAAAATCGGCTATTTCTCGGCAACCGTACAAGTTAGAAACCATTTTGTGGTATCTGTATGATCGTATGGCTTTATTCTATTTGTTGATTGACATCAAATACCATAATTTAAAAAAGATTTCAAAACAGACTCATTTGAATAAAATATCTGTTTTGAAGGCTAAAAATACAGTTTTTGCCAAAATGACTTTACTTTCGGTGATAATGAAAATCTTACATTACTTGTATGAAATCCCAAATGGCATTAGGTATAACATGGTGTAACGTTTATGAAAATCGAATAATAATTGAAACTTTTATGGCCCCAAATCCTTCAAAAGTGACCTGTAGAAAACCGTCTATTTTTCGGCAACCGAACAAGTTAGAAACAATTTTATGTTATCTATATGACCATATGAGTTGTGTTTATATGTCTATTTAAACCAAAAGTTAAAATTATTAATACATATTAAGTAATTCTTGATTGAATAAATCATTGATTTAAAAAGTTTAAAATGCAGTTTTTGACAAAATGACGTCACTTCCGGTGTCAATTTTAAATTGTAATCAACTGGATATGACGCTACATGCTTTTTGAATCAAATAATGTCACTTTTATAAAAAATCCAATAATAATTGACTTTATTACACGCAAAATAAAGAAAACAGTGACTTATGCAGAACTGCCCATTTCTTGGCAACTGCTTATATTACAAACTAATTTTCACATACATTCTCTTCGTATGGATTATAGCTACAAGTCTATAAGAGTTATGTAAAACTATTTTAAAATCTGAAAAGCCTGAATGGGTTGTAAATAGGTCAATTTTACGCCTTTTTTCACCTCTTAATCCAATTTGCTAGAAAATGAAATAGAAATTAAAAAAAACTGCTTCCGCCATTTTTTGCTTCTTGAAAGGACACACTCTTTGAGTCATATAATTTTTCAAAAAAATAATATTTGTTTTCGAAGAAGGAAACTAACTGTCAAAATTGTAGTTTTTGGTAAAATTATGCCACTTCCGCCGACAGATAACACTATCGGTAACAAAAAAAATGACAATTGAGACAACGAAGCATATGAACTTTGTTTTATACAAATCGAACAATAACAAAATAATCTAGGACTGAAAAACTAAATTAGCCAATGGCAGCCAAGGAAAATTACTAAGACAAAAAGTTTTAGCATTTTTGCGCAAGACAGATGACTCTTTAATTCTGTGTACAATACGACTACAAAATATTCATAAATAAAAAAGTTTTTTGTAAAATTTTAAATTTTCAAAATTTGGCGCCTAATATCTTCGAAGATTTACCGAAAATCAAAAATCGAAAGTAGCGTAGCTATGTGCCCTGTCTCCGGCTATGCGAAAATGTATCGAAAGTTAAAATCCCATGATTATTGTTAAAATTACTGCAATATTTTTAAAAACGATAACTTCGGAGATTTCGGACATTTCGCATAGTCGCAGAACGTTCAAAATAGCTTTATCCTCTAAGTCACACCCACTTTCCCAGTAAAACCGAAGAAATCGTAACGATGCGACAAGCAGTTGCTGAGATCTATTCAAATTGACAGGAGTTTCACCGCCCTCCCTTCATTATAACCGAAGTTATCGTGCCCTAAAGAATCAACAAATCAGCATATTTATCTCTGCTTACCCTAAGCAGAAAATGCTCATCTTTAAACTCAATCATGACATTGACCCAGTGAACGTCTACACCAAGTTTGAACATTCTAGCGTAATTAGAAGGAGGGTTACTGTGTTTCAAAGTCTCGGCCCTTCAAATTGCTACTACTTTTCATATTCACTTCAAAATGGAATCCATCAGTAGACATAAATCAAAATTCTGCTCCCAGCGATTTTTGGGCCAACCTTCAAGGATTCAGAAAATATAACTCCCGTGGCTGTAAGTAAAATAGCAAAAAAGCATTAGGGATCTTTCACGTTTCAAGATGGTGGCACTTCCGGTTGAATCGACAAACTTCATATTTTGTGTACAAATCAGTAATTACTTATCTAGTATCCCAAAAAAAAATCAGGTCATTCTGACCTATATTTCGATGATTTTTTGGAAAATTTTGATCCTTTCGTCAAGGGGAGATAATTTTGAAAATTTTCAATTATATTTTTGAAATCACATTGGTAGGATCTACTTATATATTGAATTTCATGAAGATCGTACAACTATTAAAGAAATTGTCAAATTGGTCTAAACTTCCGCTTCGAAATCACAGCGACGAATTTTCGAAATTCAAAAATGTGAAACTGCAGATGAAAATGATTTTTTTCAAGGTATTCAAAGAAAAAAGAATTAGTAAGATCGGTCAAAAAATAACAAAGTCAGTTTTTTCGTTCGTAAAATTCGGTGATTTCGGATTCGTAAAACGTTTTGAAAATATATTTAAACAACGTTCGCACCCCATTTTTTTTTTGGGGGGGGGGGGGTAGGTCAAAATTTCAGAAAGATCCTATGGATAGATTCTGAGAAATAATAATAACTAGACCTGCATGCAGGAATGACGGGTTTCACTGGTGCCACGTTACCCTTAAACATGTCACTTCCGGTGCCAAGTTACCCTTGAACATATGTCGCTTCTGGTACGAACGAAAGCACTAAACAGGTTTCCAAATTAACATTGCACACAAATAAAATGGACGCAGAATCAACCAAATCCAGCAATATCAATTCATTTTATACATTTGTTACTTGTAAATGATCTTGACAAAATTAAATTACTCTCGGTGTTAATGAAAATGTTCAATTAGTCTTATGAAATCAGAAATGGCATACGATATCATATAGTGAAAATTTTATGTAAATCGAATAATAATTGCCACATTTAAAGACCAAAAAACTTGAAAAGTGACTTGTAAAAAATCGGCTATTTCTCGGCAACCGTACAAGTTAGAAACCATTCTGTGGTATCTGTATGATTGTATGGCTTTATTCTATTTGTTGATTGACATCAAATACCATAATTTAAAAAAGATTTCAAAACAGACTCATTTGAATAAAATATCTGTTTTGAAGGCTAAAAATACAGTTTTTGCCAAAATGACTTTACTTTCGGTGATAATGAAAATCTTACATTACTTGTATGAAATCCCAAATGGCATTAGGTATAACATGGTGTAACGTTTATGAAAATCGAATAATAATTGAAACTTTTATGGCCCCAAATCCTTCAAAAGTGACCTGTAGAAAACCGTCTATTTTTCGGCAACCGAACAAGTTAGAAACAATTTTATGTTATCTATATGACCATATGAGTTGTGTTTATATGTCTATTTAAACCAAAAGTTAAAATTATTAATACATATTAAGTAATTCTTGGTTGAATAAATCATTGATTTAAAAAGTTTAAAATGCAGTTTTTGACAAAATGACGTCACTTCCGGTGTCAATTTTAAATTGTAATCAACTGGATATGACGCTACATGCTTTTTGAATCAAATAATGTCACTTTTATAAAAAATCCAATAATAATTGACTTTATTACACGCAAAATAAAGAAAACAGTGACTTATGCAGAACTGCCCATTTCTTGGCAACTGCTTATATTACAAACTAATTTTCACATACATTCTCTTCGTATGGATTATAGCTACAAGTCTATAAGAGTTATGTAAAACTATTTTAAAATCTGAAAAGCCTGAATGGGTTGTAAATACGTCAATTTTACGCCTTTTTTCACCTCTTAATCCAATTTGCTAGAAAATGAAATAGAAATTAAAAAAAACTGCTTCCGCCATTTTTTGCGCCTTGAAAGGACACACTCTTTGAGTCATATAATTTTTCAAAAAAATAATATTTGTTTTCGAAGAAGGAAACTAACTGTCAAAATTGTAGTTTTTGGTAAAATTATGCCACTTCCGCCGACAGATAACACTATCGGTAACAAAAAAAAATGACAATTGAGACAACGAAGCATATGAACTTTGTTTTATACAAATCGAACAATAACAAAATAATCTAGGACTGAAAAACTAAATTAGCCAATGGCAGCCAAGGAAAATTACTAAGACAAAAAGTTTTAGCATTTTTGCGCAAGACAGATGACTCTTTAATTCTGTGTACAATACGACTAAAAAATATTCATAAATAAAAAAGTTTTTTGTAAAATTTTAAATTTTCAAAATTTGGCGCCTAATATCTTCGAAGATTTACCGAAAATCAAAAATCGAAAGTAGCGTAGCTATGTGCCCTGTCTCCGGCTATGCGAAAATGTATCGAAAGTTAAAATCCCATGATTATTGTTAAAATTACTGCAATATTTTTAAAAACGATAACTTCGGAGATTTCGGACATTTCGCATAGTCGCAGAACGTTCAAAATAGCTTTATCCTCTAAGTCACACCCACTTTCCCAGTAAAACCGAAGAAATCGTAACGATGCGACAAGCAGTTGCTGAGATCTATTCAAATTGGAATCTGAATAACAATAATAATAATAATAATAAGAAGAAGAATAATTTTAACAAAAACAATAGTGTTTCACACAAGCTACGCAGTGTGAAACCCTAATAACTTTAACAGAAACAATAAGCTTTCATATGTAATATGAAAGCTTAATAACTTTAACAGAAACAATAAGCTTTCATATGAAATATAAAAGCTTAATAATAATAACTTAAACAGAAACAATAAGCTTAATAATAATAACTTTAACAGAAACAATAAGCTTTCATATGTAATACATATGAAAGCTTAATAATCTTAACAGAAACAATAAGCTTTCATATGAAATATGAAAGCTTAATAAATAATAATTTTAGTAATCACAATAATAATCTTTACAGAAACAATGTAATATGTAATATGAAAGCTTAATAATAACTTTAACAGAAACAATAAGCTTTCATTATTTTACTATTATTTTTTTCTTGGAGTACCTTGTAAAAAAACATTTTCATCTGCAGTTTCAGATTTTCGAATTTGGAAAATTCGTCGCTGTAATATGAAAGCATAATAATAAGTTTATTGTTTCTGTTAAGATTAATATTATTACCTTTAAGCTGATTAAACTTAAGCTTATTGTTTCTGTTAAGATTATTATTTTCTGCAAATCGGATTTCTCAGAATCTAACCATGGGATCTTTCTGAAAATTTGTCCTACCCCCCCCCCCAACAAAAAATGGGGTGCGAATGTTGTTTAAATATATTTTCAATACGTTTTGCGAATCCGAAATCACCGAAGTTTACGAACGAAAAAACTGACAATGCATAGTCGTAACTTTGTTATTTATTAACTTATTTTACTATTATTTTTTTCTTGGAGTACCTTGTAAAAAAAACATTTTCATCTGCAGTTTCAGATTTTCGAATTTGGAAAATTCGTCGCTGTGATTTCGAACTGGAAGTTATGACCAATTTGGCAACTTTTTTAATAGTTGTACGATTTTCATGAAATTTAGTATGTAAGTAGATCTAAAATATGATTAGAAATTTTCTAAATTATCTCCCCTTGATGAAATTGACGAAATATAGGTCGAATGACCTGATTTTCTTTTTGATACTAGATATGTAATTACTTATTCGAACACAAAATATGGAGTTTGTCGATCGAACCGGAAGTGCCACCATCTTGAAACGTTAAAACCGAATAGGGCTGTTGCGATATTGCACTCACAGACGTGGGAGTTATATTTTCTAAATCCTTGAAGGAAGACCTGAAAAACGTTCGGAGCAGAATTTTGATTTAAGTCAACTGATGGTCGCCATTTTGAAATGAATATGAAAAAAAGTGAAAAATCGACATTTGCGGGCTTGTAAACAAATACAATAGGGTATAGTATGTTCAATGCGTCTCCTATTTCTGAAATTGATAACATTTCAGGATAGCAGGGATACGGGTCGAATTTCTGGTATTTGACTATTTCAAAAACTCGAATTTTGCCTTTGATGTTTTTCGTGCCGACAAAAGTGTTTGCGAGTGAAAACAATCTGATTAAAACACAGATCCAATTTCGTTTCGTTTTTTATAGTTCAAAATTTCGTTTTTACTTGTCTTTACTACTCTTGGATCTGGATGACTTGTTATTTAACTCGTGTTCTGCCTGAAATGAGGGGTCAGCCAATCAAATGGTCTGTCGAATCGACCGTTTGACCTTTTCATGCGTGGAACTGTGGGTAGATATTATCAGCCAATGACGTCTATACTAACACAAGCGGATAGAAATCAAAACAAAACAAAAGTAGCTTTTGAAAAGCATGGCGGTCGCTAATTGGTTAATCGAATGACTGACGTTATCGGGTCAAATGTCCCGTGCTTGATACCTGACGTCACAGAACCTGAGCTCCCACTATAACTTGTTAGATCTACATGAGCGTAGGCCATCGAAAGTATAAAAAACGAAACGAAATATAGATCTATATTTTAATTAGATTGGAGTGAAAAATGATTGTAACTGATTTTAATGATTTATTTTTTCTTATTCGGATTATTTACATGACCCATGATATGTGACAGGAAGTTACTGTGAATATGAAAGCTTTAATAGCTGCTTAGCAGATCTAGTTATCATTATAATTTTTGTGTGTGTGTGGTTTCTGCAAATCGGATTTCTCAGAATCTAACCATACGATCTTTCTGAAACTTTGACCTACCCCCACCACAATTGGGTGTCAGTTTTGATTAAATATATTTTCAAAACGTTTTACGAATCCGAAATCACAGAATTTTACGAATGAAGAAATTGACCTACATACCTATAACTCTGTTACTATGTGACCTATTTTACTAAAAAAAATTTCTTTGAGTAGCTTGACATAATTATTTACTTCAACTCTGCTATTTCCAATGAGGTCATTGACATTTTGTAGCGGAAGTAAAGCAGACTTGTTAAATTTTTAAATATTCGTACGATTTTCATGAAATTTGGAACGTATGTAGCTATCATGTACCCAACTTCAACGATATCATTTGATGTGTCATGAATTATCTCCCCTTGAAGAAATTTAGGATCAAAGTTTTGAAAACAGTCGACGAAATATAGGTCAGATCACCTTGAATTTTTCATTGTGTACTAGCTGAGGTATTATTGATGCATACACAAAATATCAAGTCTATCGTTTGAACCATAAGTGCCGCCATCTTGAAACGTGAAAAATCCTTAAGTATTTTTTGCTATTTTACTTACAGACACGGGAGTTATATTTTCTGAATAGGCCAAAGATTGTTTTACCTATCCCCCCCCCACAAAAAAAAATGGGTGGTGGCTATTGATTAAATATATTTTCAAAACGTTTTACGATTCCGAAATCACCGAAATTTACGAACGACAAAATTGACAATGCATAGTCGTAACTTTGTGGTTTTTTGAACGATTTTACTAATTCTTTTTTCTTTGAATACCTTGAAAAAAATCATTTTCATCTTCTGTTTCACATTTTTGAATTTCGAAAATTCGTCGCTGTGATTTCGAACCGGACGTTATGACCAATTTGACAACTTTTTTAATAGTTGTACGATTTTCATGAAATTAAGTATGTAAGTAGATCTCACCGATGCGACTTCAAAAGTATAATTATAAATTTTCTAAGTTATCTCCCCTTAATGAAATTAAGAATCATAATTTTAAAAAAAATCATCGAAATACAGGTCAGAATGACCTTTTTTTTTTTTGATACTAGAAAAGTAATTACTGATTGGTACACAAAATATGGAGTTTGTCGATCGAACCGGAAGTGCCGCCATCTTGAAACGTGAAAGTCCCTAAGGCGTTTGCGATATCGCACTTACAGACATGGGAGTTATATTTTCTGAATCCTTGAAGGAATGCCTAAAAAACGCTCAGAGCAGAATTTTGATTTAGGTCATTTGATGGTCGCCATTTTTAAGTGAATATGAAAATAGTGAAAAATCGACATTTGCGGACTTGTAAACAAACACAATAGGCATAGTATGTTCAATGCGTCTCCTATTTCTGAAATAAATACATTTCAGGGTAGACGGGATACTGGTCGAATTTTTGGTATTTGACTATTTCAAAAATTCGAATTTTGCTTTTGATGTTTTTCGTGCCGACAAAGTTGTTTACGAGTAAAAAATGACATTAACTTCACTAGATTGTGACCGATTTTAATGATTTATTTTTTCTTGTTCAGATTATTCATATGACCCATGACATGTGACAGGAAGTTATTTATTATTATTTGCCTGAATCTTTTCCGAGCCAAAAGGAATCTAAGACTTTGTAATTTCGAAACTTCAGCGTTCGAAAATTGAAAATGTTGTTTAAGAGACAATTTTTTTCATTTTTCAAAATTTTCAAATTTAACCTACATTTTTGGATACCTTAAGTCCATCCGATTCCAATAATATAAGTTTCATTCAGAATTTTCGCCCTTTACTTTTCGATTTTTTTCGAATTTTCTGTCCAATTTGTAAGCTTCAGATCAATTTTACGACAAATTTGATGTTCCTGAAACTTTTGGAGCATGACGTCATTAGACCATAGCAAGGAATAAAGCAATTTCAACAATGATCTATAGACCGGAGGTAGTCGAAATAATATCCGATATGTTGAAAAAAAAGCAAAAAATGGAGATTTTTGGGAAAAAACACTATTTCTCTGTCCGATATCAATTGATTAAACAAATTAGGGTACCGTTGGATGGCACGAGGATTGTACTATCGTATGAAATATCTGGAATAAGGGAAATAACGAACAGAAAATCGAAAAAAGTCGAAAAATCGGGAAATTTTGGAAAATGCTCTACTATTTTCATATTGTAAGAGATTTTCATCAAAATGCTATATATTCAGATAGCTGACCGAATTACGATTTTAACGATGTATAATAAATATGTATGTAGTTATTCAAATTTAATTTTCGATATTTTGAAATTTTTGCATTTTTGGCACTTTTAACCATAGTATTCCCCAGGTGCATTTTATCTGATCAGATAATGTAATATATCATTACAGAGCCCTGCGACATTTTAATTTCACAAAATAGTTATTCAAACTATACCGAAAATAATCTCCATACCGGAAGTATTCAAAAATTGAAAGAAAGAGGTAAAAAAAATTGGCGCTCTTGCGAAAAACTTGATTTCTCTGTTCGATATTAGCGGTCCAACAGAACTAAAGCGCCATCAGATAGCCCTATTAATGGATTATCGTAACGATTTCGATGCTTAGAAAATAAATTATGGTACGCCGAATATCTAGTATTTTCCGTTTTGAAGCATTCTTAGATGCCAGCGATTTTTCTTAAACTTTTCTTATCTCAAAGTCCTATCGGTTGCCTAGAGTGTGAATCCAAAAATAAAAGCATAGCCCTAATCTTTGAAAAAATGTTGAAAAATCGTCAAATTATTGAAAATATTCTCTTATTTGTCATTTTTTTTTCCAAAACTACTCAGGGGATATTTCTGACAAAAAAAATCGTAAAAAGTAACAAAATGGTTCTCTTGTGAAAGAAATGTGATTACTATGTCAGATTTCTTCAAATGAAAATAAATAAGGTATTGGTGGATAGCGTGGATATTGGTATATTATATGATGTCAAAATAAAGTCCTGTTTGATTCCTGAAAGCTGGTTCAGTGCTGCTTGCAGGTCTAGTTTATTATTATTATTAGTTACCGCCGGATCCTATTTCTCCATGATCGAAAACAGATATCGATCTGAAACCAAATTTTCTATGGGGAAACCATGTGGTGGCTACTTGATTAACTATCTTTGAAACCGGAAGTGGTCGAAATTCGTACGTTGGTCTGAAATTGAAAATCGGTCATAGTTTCATCAATTCTTTATCCATTTTCAAACAAATTACATTTATGGAATTCCTGAATCTTTTTTGAGACAATTGCTTTCTCACATTTTTCGTCTATGACTCTTATCGTTCGAAAATTGAAAACATGTTCTCTACGAGACAATTTTTGTTATTTTTCAAATTTTCAAATTTGACTTACATTTTTGGATTCCTTAAGTCCATCTGATTCCAGTAATATAAGTTTCATTCTGAGTTATCTCCCTTTATTTTTTTCGATTTTTTTCGAATTTTCTACCCATTTTCAAACTCTTATATTTTTTGGAAAGGATAATTCGATACTTCTGAAACCTCTGGAACATAAAGCCATATGGTTAGACAGTTGGATAAAGAAATTTCAACAACGATTCGTAAACCGGACGTAGTCGAAATGATTTCTGATATTTGGAAAAAAGTGCAAAAATGTGTGCTTTGGGGAAAAACGTGATTATTTTGTCCGATATTAACGGATTAAAGAGATTAGGGTATCGTCGCGTTGCACCGGAATTAGGGTATCGTATCATAAAGATACGATGACCCGGAAGTAAAATATGGCACGCTAAAAATCAAGTATGTTCTAATTTGGAGCGTTTTTGGACGCCTTTATCTCGAAAACTGCTCCAGCGATTTTTCTTAAACATTCTCTATCGATGGACCTTGCGGTAGTCTTTAGGATATAAATTCAGATAGCTGACCTAATTACGGTTCCAACGATGTATAACAAGTGATTTAATTTATTTTGACATTTTTGCATTTTTGACTCTTTTGAACATAGGATTTCTCAGAAAAGTTTTATCTGATCGGATAGTGTAGTATATCATTATAGAGTCCTGTTCCCTTTCAAACTCCAAAACCGGATGTTAAAACTACTAGACAATGATTCGTATATCGGAATAGTTCAAAAACCGACAAAAAAGCTTAAAGATGATAAATAATTCAGTGCTGCTATGCAGGTCTAGTTATTATTTTTTTTTGTGTAGTTTCTGCAAATCGGATTTCTCAGAATCTAACCATACGATCTTTCTGAAACATAGACCTACCCCCCCCCCACCAAGATAAAAACAAAAAACAAAACTGGGTGGCAGTTTTTGATTAAATATGTTTTCAAAACGTTTTACAAATCCGAAATCATCGAATTTTACGAACGGAGAACTTGACCTACATACCTACAACTCGGTTAATATGTGACCTATTTTACTACAAAAAATTTCTTTGAGTAGCTCGACATATTTACTTTAAATCTGCTAAAACAGACTTGATAACTTCTTTAATATTCGTACGATTTTCATGAATTTTGCAATGTATGTTGTATGTTGCAATATCATGTACCCAACATCAACGATACCATTAGATGTGTCATAAATTATCTCGCCTTCGAGAAATTAGGGAATTTTACGGAGAAATTGACCTACATATCTATGACTTGGTTACTATGTGACCTATATTACTAAAAAAATTTCTTTAAGTAGCTTGGCATATTTACTTTAAATCTGCTATTTCCGATTTTCGAATTTCCAAAATGAGGTCATTGACATTTCGTCCCGGAAGTAAAACAGACTTGATAACTTCTTTCATAGTCATACGATTTTCATGAAATTTGCAATGTATGTAGATATCATGTACCCAACTTCAACGATACCCTTAGGAGGCAGACTACCATTAAATTTCACCATCTCGGTACCCACAAATTGTAGTTCGTTTATTTATAGCAGTTCTCTCTCTGTCTCTTTTCTCCCCTTTTGCATGCCCATTTTTGTTGATGTTTTGGTCTAGAATTGACTAAGAGGGTTTGAATGAGTCTGATTTGTAATGTCTTCAAAATAATGATATGTGATGCCAATCAACAAATAGAATGGACCCATACGATCATACAGATGCCACAAAATCGTTTCTACCTTGTACGGTTGCCGAGAAGTAGCCGATTTTCTATAAGTCACTTTTCAAGGTTTTGGGTCTATAAAAGTGGCATATATTATTCGATTTGCATAAAATTTTCACCATGTGATACCTTATGCAATTTCTGATTTCATAAAAGTAATTGAACATTTTCATTATCACCGGCAGTACTGTACACTTACATGCAAAAAATGTATAAAATGAATTGATAGTGCTGGATTTGGTTGATTCTGCTTCCATTTTATTTGATGTGTGCATCATATTATTCGATTTGCATAAAATTTTCACCATGTGATACCTTATGCAATTTCTGATTTCATAAAAGTAATTGAACATTTTCATTATCACCGGAAGTACTGTACACTTACATACAACAAATGTATAAAATGAATTGATAGTGCTGGATTTGGTTGATTCTGCTTCCATTTTATTTGATGTGTGCATCATATTATTCGATTTGCATAAAATTTTCACCATGTGATGCCTTATGCCATTTCTGATTTCATAAAAGTAATTGAACATTTTCATTATCACCGGAAGTACTGTACACTTACATGCGACAACTGTATAAAATGTATTGGTATTGCTGGATTTGGTTGATTCTGCTTCCATTTTATTTGATGTGTGCAATGTTTATGTGGAAATCTGTTTATCGGTTCCATTTGTACTGGAAGTGAAATGAGTTCAAGGGCAACGTGGCACCGAAAGTGACATAAGTTGAAAGGTAACATGGCAACAGCGAAACCCGTCATTCCTGCTACGCAGGTCTAGTTCACATTGTTTTTAAAGATCTATAAATATGTTTATGGACATGTAGATTTGTTTTACGCCATAGATGTTCGGCATTATTACGATTCTTTTTGGCTTTTAAAATAAAATCATTAAACCACTGGGTATTGGGACGGATGGTAAATGTTTTTTGTTTGAAGAGGCACAATTGAGTCCAAAATTATCACAAGATCGAGAATATGTACACCATTATGAGAAGAAGAAGAAACATCTTGTGTCCCCGTCACTTCGTTTTCGTCTCCTTCCGTCCGTCCGTCTTCGTCCGTCCGTCCGTCTTCGTCCGTCTCCGTCCTCTCCGTCCGTCTGTCCATCTCCGTCCGTCCTTCCATCTCCGATCGTCCTTCCGTCTCTATCCGCCCTTCCGTCCATTGGTCTCCGTCTCCGTCAGACAGTTTCCGCTCCGTCCGTCCGTCCGTCCGTCCGTCCGTCTCCGTCCGTCCTTCCGTCTCCGTCCGTCCTTACGTTGGTCTCCGTCTCCGTCAGTTTAATGTATCCGTCAGTCCGTCTCCTTCCGTCCGTCCGTCGGTCTTCGTTCGTCTACGTCCGTCCGTCCGTCTCCCTCCGTCTCTGTCCGTCCGTCGCCCACTCCGTCTACAACTTGGTCTTCGACTCCGTTTCCATCCGTCTGTCTCCGACTCCGATTCCGTACGTCCGTCTCCTTCCGGCCGGCCCTCTCTGTCCGTCTCCGACTCCGTTTAAGGTCTTACAAATCATAGATTAACATATCTTACATTTCAATAAATTTACTGTCCAGTAGCAATGATCATCTTATTTGTTTCATTCATCATGTCGTGTGGCACTGTGACCTCTTTCAACGTGATAGTGTGCATAGTTAACTGGCATCAACAGTCGTTAATAATTACTGGCAGCAGTCATATAAGGAGGATATTTGATACCATATCGCTTCTGGTGATGAGAGGAATTTCTACTGACTGAATATTTATATGAAGATCAGAATCTTATTTAACAGCATTAACAACACCTCGGTTTAATCCTTCGGTCAAACTGCAAATGGCACGCACACGTAGTTTCAATTATAATTAAAACAAGCAAACTAATTAACTCCTTACAGTCCCTTAAATATTGGCTTACTTCAAAATCCCTGGACACTCTGTACACTTCCTTCAACAACAAGAGAATGGAATAAACTTGATATCAATATAAAACAAAATCTAAAACTAAACGATCCAATAATTCCTAATTCATTTCTACAGGCAAAAGAAAGAACCAGATAATTTACAGCAGACTGCGGCTTTCTTGTAGCAACCTAAACGGACATAAATTTTTACGACATATCTCCGAGGATCCATCCTGCAGCTGCGGTCATCGATTTGAAGATTCTGAACATTTTTCTCCGCTAGTGCCCATTGTATTCAGATGCACGAAAAAATACAATACATCTTTTACCATCACACCAGCAATCAATTAAACCACTTCTTTTTGGCATAGAAAATGAGGCTACATCTAATAATATCTTTAAAATAGTACATGAATACTGTAACAGTATTTTAGTTATTACAGAGTCAGCTTTCGTAAATATATGTTTTATTTACATCGGGAACAGAATTTAAAACAGATACAAAGATAGGCCTACATCTACACTACAGGAACTAGTCTATATATACTGGAACAATTACTACGACAGGAACACATCTAACTATATTGTATCTACCATTCTGTACCGCTGCCAGTGCAGTGGCTGGACTCGGGGCGAGTCCATACGCCGGTCTCTGCCGTCTGCTCTCTCCCTCTCTCTAAGGTGGTATTGTCTTCACTGCCAACTGTGAGTATGCTACTGTATATAAAGCCTCCAACAATTAGGGAAGATGGACAGGAGTGATCATCAAATAAGGAAGTTCTATGGCGTGTTTACATATCGTAATATGTAGCTTATAAATAACATATGGAATAAATTATATAGTTAATAAAATCGTGCCTTAAATAAGTTTAGAGAGTAAAAGAAACGTCCACTATAATATATCAAAACTAACAGAGGTCATACAGTTCTTGGTACCAAAATGAATGTTCAGTTTATGAAAGGTATAGACAACTTTGTTACAATACTTCGATGTTATCAGACGCTTCATTATCTGATTCTATTTATAGAAACCTTTTATTCATGTTATATAACAGCACTTCCTCCTTTTTATTTGTTGTAAATGTATGTATATTAATTATTTAACTTCATATGATTTTCACCACTATTGTATAATGTGTACATAGACGATCTGTATATATTACTATATGTTTTATATTCCTTGTATGAGAAGAGGGGTGATATAGGCCTTGCCTGTTGCCTGATCCCGTTTCATGTATTTCTGAAATAAAATATTGTTTACAAAAAAAAAACCCAAAAAACAAACCAAAACAATACCTAGAAAAAATATATACATGTATAGTTAAAAGTATTTTTTAATGTGCACGCCCCTCCCCACCTTAAAAATAATAATAAAAGAATGGGGTGATTAAACACGATTTACGGAAAAAACCACAACATAGTTATATGGAAAAACGGGGTATTCTCACTGTGCCACCCGCTATTGTTCTCATGGGGGGATTAATCAAACAAGGGGATTGTCGAATACAATGGTGTTAAAAGTATAGTCCGTTTTTTAAAACTACTAGGTTTAAACTAATTAACAACTTTATTCACAATAAATAACATAAACGTAACAACAAATACATGTATCAAACATAAATCATAACCCTACTAAATGAAGAAACCTGTCACCTCTGGAAGTATGGCTGTAGGCATGTGGTAGTTCAATATCTGAGCGCTGACTTGGAAGTCGGGGTAGATTTTTGGATCTGGCTCTGTACAACGATGCATGTAGGCTATAGTATGTCGGAACATGCTTGATTATATCTTCGGCTTCGCGTCTGAAATCTGGAAAATAAAAACCAACAAATACAAAATAAATTCAAATGATAAAAATAAAAACTCCATAAATGAACATATTTAATAACAGATATAAAAGAATGACTTAAACAAAACATGCTATACTAAATATTAATATAATAATGTTACATAATTATTTGTTAAAGTTAAAAAGGGTAAACTTACCAGATAAACATTCGTTATAAATGGAAGTAATTGGCTGACAAGTATGTTCTAGTTTGGCGTTCATTGAGGTAATAAACTCTTGTACTATTATAGCATTGTCGTCGGATGGGTGGTTGTGGTTCTGACCGCAGCTTCTTACCATACCATTTGATGTGTTGATCGTTGCAACATCGCCAATGGGTGCTATTGGTTTTCGTATTTCGTACTCTATACTTATACCGAAAATTAACTAAATTTTGACCTCCTTGAGAATTAGGAATAAACCGTACACGCACTTGTGCCATTTTAAAAAATATAATTGAATTGGGGGTGACAACTATCATTATAAAATGATAGTGAGTTTCTAATCATATATTTGATTGATTTATGAGTACTGTCTGAATGAAAGATGGGTGAGTAATATTTAAGATACTCGATAACCGATGACACGTGAACTTAACTTATATATTTTAATCATTAAAATAATTAAAACTTAACTAGGTGAACAGTACTAATACGGATACAGTCTATAATCCTTTGTTTATTTAACTTTTCACACCACTACCCCATAACACCAGTTGATTGGGTGGCACAGTGAGATTAAACCGGAAAAACACGTTTTACAAATCCGATCTACCCATAGTATCTTTCTGAAACTTTAACCTGGTGGGTATTGTTTAAATATGTATTTTCAAAACGTTTTAAGCATTCTCAATCACGGAATTTTACGAACGAAAAAACTGACAATGTATAGCCGTAACTTTGTTATTTATCGACCTATTTTACTAATTTATTGTCTTTGAGTACCTTGTAAAAAAAACATTTTCGTCTGCAGTCGCAGAATTTCGACCAATTTGACAACTTCTTTAATAGTTGTACGATTTTCATGAAATTTAGAATGTAGGTAGATCTTAGCTATGGGACTTCAAAAATATGATTATGATTTTTCACCACTATTGTATAATGTGTACATAGACGATCTGTATATATTACTATATGTTTTATATTCCTTGTATGAGAAGAGGGTGATATAGGCTTTGCCTGTTGCCTTATCCTGTTTCATGAAATAAAATATTGTTTACAAAAAAACCCCCCAAAAACAAAAAAACAAAACAAAACAAACAAAACAATACCTAGAAAAGAATACTATACATGTACAGTTAAAAGTATTTTTTAATGTGCAGCCCCCCCCCCCACCACCTAAAAAAAAATAATAAAAGAATGGGGTGATTAAACACGATTTACGAAAAAAAACACAACATAGTTATATGGAAAAACACGTTTTACAAATCCGATCTACCTACAGTATCTTTCTGAAACTTTAACCTGTTGAGTATTGTTTAAATATATATTTTCAAAACGTTTTAAGCATTCGAAATCACGGAATTTTACGAACGAAAAAACTGACAATGTATAGTCGTAACTTTGTTATTTATCGACCAATTT
Source organism: Patella depressa (assembly GCA_948474765.1). NCBI lineage: Eukaryota > Metazoa > Mollusca > Gastropoda > Patellidae > Patella > Patella depressa. The sequence continues at coordinate 52,022,908 of OX419716.1, forward strand.
TACTAATTTATCGTCTTTGAGTACCTTGTAAAAAAACATAGTTGTACGATTTTCATGAAATTTAGAATGTAGGTAGATCTTAGCTATGCGACTTCAAAAATATGATTAGAAATTTTCTAAATTATCTCCCCTCGATGAAATTAGGGATCAAAGTTTTAAAAAACAAAACAAGAAAATATAGGTCAGAATGCCCTAATTTTTGTTTTGATACTAGACAAGTATTTACTGATTCGAACACAAAATATGGAGTTTGTCGGTCGAACCGGAAGTGCCACCATCTTGAAACGTAAAAAAACCAATAGGGATGTTGTGATATTGCACTCATAGACATTGGAGTCATATTTTCTTAATCCTTGAAGGAAGGCCTAAAAAATGTTCAGAGCAGAATTTTTATTTAGGTCAACTGATGGTCGCCATTTTGAAGTGAATATGAAAAATAGTGAAAAATCGACATTTACGGGCTTGTAAACAAACACAATAGGGCATAGTAAGTTCAATGCGTCTCCTATTTCTGAAATTAATACTTTTCAGGATAGCCGAGATACGGGTTGAATTTTTGGTATTTGACTATTTCAAAAATTCAAATTTTGCCTTTGATGTTTTTCATGCCGACAAAGTTGTTCACGAGTGAAAAATGACAGTAACTTCACTAGATTGTGCTCGATTTTAATGATTTATTTATTCTTGTTCGGATGTTTTATATGATCCATGACATGTGACAGTAAGTGACTGTGAATATGAAAGCTTTAATATCTGCTTAGCAGTTCTAGTTATTATTGATTAAGCTTTCGTCTGAAAGACTATTGTTTTTACCAAAATTATCATTATTTATTTATTATTATTATTTACCCCCGGAGCCTATTTCTCCATTATCGAAAACGGATATGGATCTGAAACCAAATTTTCTATCGGAAAACTATGTGGTTGCTACTTGATAATCTATTTTTGAAACGTCTGCGCATAACGGAAGTGGTCGAACTTTGAACGTTGGCCTGACATTGAAAATCGGCAAAAGTTTCGTACCGAGTTTTTTCCGAGATAACAGCAATCTCAGATTTTGCAATTTCGAAACTTTGAAGTAGTCGAAATAATGTCCGATATTTTGAAAAAACGTAAAAATGTGTGCTTATGGGCAAAACGTTATTTCTTCGTCAGATATCAACGGATTGAATTGATTTAGGTATCGTCGGGTGACACATGAGTCGTAGTATCGTATGATACCCATTTCAGAAAGATACAATGAACCGGAAGTAAAATATGGCACGCTGTGAAGCCATGCAATAAGACCTTCAAATAACTGGAATAGGGCAAAAAAGGGACTGAAAATCGAAAAAAGTCGAAAAATCGTGAAATTTGGGAAAATGCTCTACTTTTGTTTTTATTAAAAGAGATATTGAAAACAGATATATATTCTGATAGCTGAACTAATTACGATTCTAACAATGCATAATATGTATTTAGTTATTGAAATTCGATGTTCAATATTTTGACATTTTTGACTCTTTTGAACATTGGATTTCTCAGAAGGATTTTATCTGATCGGATAGTGTATTATATCATTATAGAGCCCTCTCCCCATTCAAAACCCAAAGCCGGGTATTAAGACTACTAGACAAATATTCGTATACCGGAAGTAGTTCAAAAAAAAAAGAAAAAAAAAGTAAAAAAGATAAAAAAAAAATGGCACTCTTGCTAAAAATTCGAATTCTCCCTCACATATCAGCGGACTAAAACAGTTGAAGTGCCGTTGAATAGTCCGATAAATGGACTATCTTATGACCTCCAAATACGAATTCGATTGTTAGGAAATAAATTATGGTACTACGAAAATCAAGTATTTTCCGCATTTGCGCATTCTCAGACGCCTTTTTCTCGGAAACGACGCCTATGATTTTTCTAAAACAAGGTGTCCCATCGATGGTCTGGAGTGTGCGTCCAAAATTAATATCATTAAAATATTATAGGTGGTCCGAAAATGGCCTCAATCTGTGAAAAATGTTGAAAAATTATTAAATATCAAAACAATTTGTTCAAGCTATCCCGGCAATGATCGAAAAACCGGAAGTAGTCGAAAAAATATCCGATATTTTGAAAAACAAAATTAAATTTTTTCAAAACACTTTTTTATTTATCAATGTGTTGATGGTATTTTACACAGGGATAACGTATCATCCTAATTCAGAAGGAACGAGAAAGAATCTTATCTCAGTAATTTGCGTTAGTCGCCATTGGCTAATTTAGTTTTTGTACCTAGATTAATTATTTATTGTCCGATTTGTATAAAACAAAGTGCATATGCTCCGTGGTCTCATTTGCAATTTTTTCGTTACCGTGAAATTTTTCTGCACGCACCGGAAGTGGCGTCAAATTAAGCAAAACTACAGTTTTGACAGTTCAGTTCCACTTTTTGAGAGCAAATGTTACGTTTTTTTCAAAATCTGATATAACAAAAAGGATGTGAGCTGTAAAGGCGCACAAAATCCTTGGCTTTAATTTCAATTTCATTTTCGGGCAATATCGAATAAAATGTAAAAGAAAATGTAAAATTCAATTACCCATTCAACGTCTTCATATTTTGAAATATTTATTGGTAACTTTCATAAACTCGTAGCAATAATCCAGACGAAGAGAATGTATGTGAAAAATAGTTTGTAATATAAGCAGTTGTTGAGAAATATGCAATTTTGCATGCATCACTTTTCACGTTATTTTGCCTATAATAGAGTAAATTATTATCCGATGTTAAAAAAAAAAATTCCATTTGTTGCCTAATGCCAATTTGGAATAGGTTAAGCCAACTTCACATTTTCACTGTGACCGGAAACGACGTCATTTGGCCAAAAACTGTATTTTTAACCTAAAAAAACTTTATTTTATTCAAATGAGTCTTATTTAAAATGTTTTTAAAACTGTGATATTTGATTCCAATCAACGAATAGCATGATTCAATACGATCATATAGATACCACAAAATGGTTTCTAACTTGTGCGGTTACAGAGAAATAGGCGATCTTCTATAAATCACTTTTCAAGGTTTTGGGTCTTTAAAAGTGTCAATTATTATTCGATATTCTTAAATTTTCGCCATTTGATGCCTTATGCCATTTATGATTGCAATAAGCTAATTTAAGATTTTTATTATCACCGGAAGTAATGTCTTTTTTGCAAAAACCGTATTTTTAGACTTCAAAACAAATATTTTTTTTTTAAATTGTATTAAATATATTATTTGTTTAACGTTATAATGTTTGATTCTAAAGGTCGTTTAGATTGGATTAATACAATCATATTGATATCAAAAAATTGCTTCTAGCATATTCCTTTATCGAGAAATAAGCAATTTTCTCGGGATTTTTAAGTTCTTTTACCTTTTTAATTTCAGTTTATGGGTTCTAGGTTTATTATCTATTGCAAATTCTCAACATATTTATCATCGATAAAGATTTCTTTTGGCACCGGAAGTGACGTAGTTTTGCCAGATTTTACAAGCAAATATTACTTTTACAAATCTGATAGAGGCGGTCACTGAATCAAAACAACTACAGTATGGTTTGGTAGCTCGATAGATCGGCTATTGTAAGTCGTATTTCCTGTCTGATTCCTGAAAGTCGATTCAGCACTGCTATGCAGCTCTAGCTATTATTATTACTATTGTTTTTGTTCCGATTATCATTCTTATCATTAGGCTTTCAATGTGGGGGGGGGGGCTCTAAAAGAATGGTGTGAATTTATTAAAGTCAATGGAGAGAGAGTTACTACTCTGCGACTGTTCAGACAGATGAAAAACAAAAGGTTTTGCTTTTCTTACTGTCGTTGATATTTTAAACTGCCACAAATAGAAATATGTGGTTTCTGGCCTTAATTTGTGTATAATAATTAAAAGAATGAAATTCTTACAGGTTGGGCTATTTACCTGGATATTTAGATTTAAAACTGTCTATAAAAGTTGCTGCATCATTCTCAAGTATACTGATCTGTTCTGCTAGAGACTTCGGTCCCATACCATATAAAATTCCATAACAAATCTAGAAAAGAATGATACCATCAATTCATATGAGTGGATGCCCACATTTAAAGTTTTCTGAAATAACAAGAAAGCAAAATTTTACCAGCACTAATACCAGGGCCGTATTACGGATTTTAAAAGTGTGTGTGTGTGTGGGGGGGGGGGGGGGGGCAGCAGAGTGGTGGTGCGCCAATATAATACACAAGCCACTGAAAATTAGACTGGCGCAAACGCAAATCACTGGTTTATTATACACAAGCACAGCGTTTCGATAAGTATCAATCACAATATACTAAAACTATATAGTAAACTGGAAGGTCCATATATGTATATATGTGTAAATGTACTGTTTTTGTTCAGATTATCATTAGGGTTCACACTGCAAAGGTTCTGTGAATACTATCATCGGTAAATTTGGCTGTCGCTGAATCTCGAACATGACTTCTGTAAACTTGTCTTTTTGTACCAGCCTTCAATTCTACTGTCTATCATTGTGATGCATTCGATAATATTTATCCATTTTTGTGAAGAAAATCGTAAATTAATTTTATTTGATCAAAAAAGCACATGAACAAATAAAAATTGCTGATTTTGTCACCGATTCAAGGGGGTGTAACTCTGTATGTAATATTATAGGAAGCGCTATAAACGTCTATTTAACTACAAGTGTCAATGGAAAAGAGATGCTAGTTTATCGTGATAAAACTCGGCTATTCATCAGTACTTTCAGTTTATTCAATCAGTATCAAATAATGTTCCGTTACGTGTGAAAACAATTATCAGGTTAGTCGTTTAATAAAACAAAAGATTAATTAACAGATAATCCCTGGTTAATTGTTATTTTCACTCTTTTTTTTACCTGATCAGTTGGGGTACAGTTAATTAATCAATTACTACTCACGGGATTAGAGGGGATGTTACCAAGAACGACAAGATGGTATCATTCAACAATGACCGTTGAATGGGTGATGTTTTGTTGAATTATTAGCAAAATAGTGACCGCTGGCCGCGTTAGAGGAGTGACCGTTGAATAAAGAGATGAAACAATAGAATTCTTACAGGGGGAACTTATCGAGACCGTTTACAAGGAGATGTCGCTAAACAGGGGTGGCTGCTCATACAGATTCTACTGTAATATTTCTTTTGTGTGTGGGTGAGTGTGTGCTTTTCCTGCAAATCTTATATCTCAGCATTTAACCACAGGATCTTTTTGAAACATTGACCTACCCCATCTGCCTAGATTGGATAACGGTTATTTTTGTTCTACTAATTCTGTTTTCTTTGAGTACATTGACAAACCTAGTTTAAAACTGATATTCAACATGTTCGTAAACTGTAATTGCTTCTATATACAATACGACAAGAGGCACATCTGCTATTATAACCCTGTTAAGCTCTATTGATGTAAGCTCTTATATAGTAACATACATAATATAAGGTATTGGTGGAACTAATGAATATTAATGAGGTATAAGAATGGCATACTATTGGTATATATATATTATACTGTATAGCATAGAAACTATAAGGATCTTTCTGAAACATTGACCTACCCCATCTGCCTGGATTGGATAACGGTTATTTTTGTTCTACTAATTCTGTTTTCTTTGAGTACATTGACAAACCTAGTTTAAAACTGATATTCAACATGTTCGTAAACTGTAATTGCTTCTATATAGAATAAGACAAGAGGCACATCTGCTATTATAACTCTGTTAAGCTCTATTGATGTAAGCTCTTATATAGTAACATACATAATATAAGGTATTGGTGGAACTAATGAATATTAATGAGGTATCAGAATGGCATACTATTGGTATATATATATTATACTGTATAGCATAGAAACTATAAGACATTACATCTTCTTTTTTTTCAAATGATATAAATTTTATACTTAAATTTATATTATGACACTTCAATTTAAAAATTCAAATTAACAGAAATTAATTAACACTTTTTTAAAATGTAAAAATCGTGAATCTTAAAATCACATATTAAATCCAAACTATTTTAATTAAATAGAACAATTTTAAATTCACAATCTTTGTCTCATAATTTTCGTAACATGCAAATCAAATATGTTAAAGCAATACCTCTACAATAAAGTAAACAAACTAAGCTAAACTAATAACTATCTTGAGAAACCAATACCATTCATAACCTTTTAACCATCTTGGTCTACGTATTTCTCTAACATAACGTGATCAACAGTTCAGTTGGTATTGGAGAAATAGGATTTGGAGCTATTTCTTTTCGGATGAACGTAGATAATACAGAATCGGGAGTCTTTGCTGTTTTGGATTATATCTTTTCTCTTTTGTTTTTAAAATACGATGACCGTTTCAACTGTATTGCCTATTCTGACTTCCTGAAATCATCAAATGTGATCTTGGCAAATTGTGTGGTCATAGGTATTTAGTTTGTTTCAATCCATTAGGTGTTTGGGTACGAACTGCATCATTGGTAATAATAGGTGGTTGTTGTCGAGTGTGGACATCATAATAGTATTTTTGTTTAACCCGATACATTTCAAACTGTCGTTTTAATATCTCTGGAGATTTGGTATTCGGTCTTAAAAGTTGTTCAGTTGTGAGCAATAATGTCATTGTTCGTCTACCAAATAATCTTTGGGCTGGTGATCCTACTAAACCCTGTCTTGGCGTATTAGTCAGGTCAATATATGGAAAATATCCCTCAACCCTCAAAAAATCGAAACAAAAGGGTTTAGTGTACTTTATAACATATTAAAAGTTTACCAAAGGAGGACCCCCGGAAAAGTAATAGCTTCTATATAAAATAAGACAAGAGGCATGTCTGCTAAGCTGTATTGGTGTAGGCTCTTATATAGTAACATTTATACTTGTGTTGATGCAATGGGGTTATACATACAGGCATTTGACCAACTAATCAGTCCGCGGGAATCTCAGCTTCCGGTGCATTCCTGGAAATTTTCTCAAGCAGTGGTCTGCTGTGAAAGTGTTGTTGTGGCGTATTTTAAACTAAAGAATTACTGTGTTGCACATTATTGTGGTGCTGTTTTTTACTATTAGACAGGCTTGGTTGCTTTTTTGTAAGTTGTTCTTGTGTTCCGAGTTTTGATCAATTTCGTTGTCTTTGTTTGCCGTGTCACTCGAATTTATGTTTTTGTCACAATGATACGGGTGCCAACAATGGCGGAGGATAACACTGGGTTTATTTTGTCAAGATTATGCGATGCCAAAATAGCGATAGACAACGCTGGCAATGATCACGACGACAACACTTTAGGTACCGCGCTAGAGTAGGAATTAATTTGCAGTCAGACTTGTCTGTGTTTTACAAGTTGCTCTTGTGTCCCGAGTTGCTCTTGTGTTTCGAGTTTTGATCAATTTCGTTGTCTTTGTTTGCCGTGTCACTCAAATTCATGTTTTTGTCACAATGATACGGGTGCCAACAATGGCGGAGGATAACAGTGGGTTTATTTTGTCAAGATTATGCGAAGCCAAAATAGCGACAGACAACGCTGGCAATGTTCACGACGACAACACTTTAGGTATCGCGTAAGAGTAGGAATTAATTTACAGTCAGACTTGTTTGTGTTTTACAAGTTGCTCTTGTGTCTCGAGTTTATAAAAATTCCATGCCTTGCCAGGGGAACTTGTACTTATTTCCTCATAATGACGAGGGGACAAACGGACAACAGACAATACCGCCCACGATCCGAGTAGAAGGCACTTCTCGACCACATTCACGACCCGTTATAGTTCGTCGCAGGTTAAATAACCTCGCATGTGTAGTGAGTAGATTACTTTATTTTCCATGTTTGGCTGCTATTTAATTGTCCATGCATGGCTGCTATTGTTGGGCTGTTATTCTTTTGTCCATGCTTGGCTGCTATTCAATTGTCCAGGTTTGGCTGCTATGTAATTGTCCAAGTGTGGCTGTTATTTGACTGTTCATGTTTGGCTGGGTTTAATTGTCCAAGTTTGACGGCTATTTAATGGTCCATGTTTGGCGCAACTTCTTTAGTCCATGTTTGGCTGAAGTTTAAATTGTCTATGTATGACTGAGAGAGAGAGAGAGAGAGAAATGGGGTTTAACGTCAACTCGACACAAACTAGGTCATTTCGGGACTAATATATGGTTTAATTTTATTTCAACAATTCGCTTGCGCGTAGGGGTCTTTAGCAGTGGGAGGAAACCGGAGTGTCCGGAGGAAACCCACGAGGTTGAGAAGGCGCCCCTATCTCCATGCCACATACGCTCACACCAGGGCTTGAAACCACAGCCGCAAGCCAGAGGTGACCGGCCAGCTAGAGGTCGAAGCGCGTCACTCTAGACCACTAGGCCATCCCAACCCCCCTGTATGACTGAGATTTAATTGTCCTGTTGCCTAGGCATTGATTGCCCATGTTTGGCAGACTTTTATGTCAACAATTTACAGTTACCTTGCTCAGGATTAGTCTTGAACTGGCCCATGTGTGCCTTATTTGTATACTGTTAGCTCACTTTATTCATTCATTGCCCTTATTTGGGCATGTGTCCCCTTGTTTTCAGATTCATGATGTCTTAGAGAACAATCAGTAAGAGAGTGAGTGGTACCTGCGGTGCCGGGTGACAGGTGCTCGCTTGTACCTGTACTGATGAAAGAGGTGGTAGCGATAGTTCGCCAGATGAAGATGCCAGACCAGCTTCTGCCAAGCTACCCAGAAACAGAAGGGATAGCGCGGGTGGTCCCATGATGACAACAGTCAGATATTATTCAAAAAATGGTTGATCGGGGTTCGGTGTTACCCACCTTCAATACAACTGTTGTGCACACTACAACATCCACGCCAGTCATCCTACGAGTGTCTTATCTCAATCAACACCTGTCAGTGTCTTATCATCTCCACCAACATTGGCCAGTGTGTCACCCGAATAATAAGTTACGTGAGATTTTGTCTAAAGGACCCAAATACCGGGAACCGCAACCATTTTCGCGAGATCAAAATTTCAAACTTATTATGGTGGAGACCCCCACCCAACACCTAGTTGAAACTCGTGCCTTTGCCCCCTTAACCTTGGACTTTGCTCCTCCAACCACCGACGGCTGGCGCCGCCACTGCTATTATGACTGTCTGTTCAAAGAACTTGGTTTTGTGAAATCAATGGACAGTGCTAAGTATAAACGTACTACACTTAGTAAGGATGAAATTATACTATTCACAAAAAGTAGGGGATATTTGATTTTTAAGTGTTATTAAAGTCACCTAATGAAACTGACGAAGAAACAAATGACAAAATGAAATGAAGTTCACATTCATCGATTTATTCCAAATGATCGTTAGACTAAGTAAGGCACAGACTGACCATTATAAGGGTAAAATGATACCCGGGTCAAACAGCAAAGTTACCACAGCATCACAACAAAGTCAGTAACGGGTAAATCCTCCTCTGCCAAACAAGCATTGATCCAACATGGCATACTCCTAATGAGACGTCTAACGTCATTTTGGTCCAGATTGTCCCATTCCTGTTGCAACGCAGCAGCAAGTTCTTGGACATTGGCAGGACGTTGTTGACGTTGACGTAACCTCTGTCCAAGCATGTCTCAGACATGCTCGATGGGGGAGAGGTCGGGACTCAGTGCTGGCCAAGGTAACGTGGTGATGTTCTGTTGTTGGAGGTAACCTGTAACGATCCTTGCGTTGTCATCCTGGAAGATGAAACGGCGGCCATGACATCGTGCGAACGGCACAACATGGACTGCCAAGATGTTGTCCCGGTAGTACTGTCCTGTAACACCCCCTGCAACAACATGTAAAGCCGTTCTTCCAGCAACAGTGATGCCTCCCCACACAATAACAGAACCACCCCCAGTTCAATCATGTCTGATGACGTTAACGTCTTGGAAGCGCTCGTTTCGACGACGCCACAGCCTCCTACGTCTGTCCAAAAAATCAACAGTGAACCTTGACTCATCTGAAAACATCACATTGCTCCAGCGTCGATTATCCCAGTGTTGACGATCCCTACACCAACGACGTCTTGCCTGAATGTGATGATCTCTCAAACAAGGGATCACGCGAGGACGTCGGGCTCGAAGGTGACCCCTATGCAGTCGATTCCGAATCGTCTGGCCACTCACTCTCACACCAGTGTCTGTTTGAAGACGAGCGCTGATCTGATTTGCTGTGATGACACGATTTCTCAAGGCCAAGGTACGGATAAATCGATCCTGGGCTTGAGTTGTCGCCCTTGGTCGACCTGAGCGTGGTCTGTCCTGTACTGATTGTGTATCACGGTATCTGGACCATAGCCTGCTTATGACAGACTGAGAAACATTCATCGTCCGCGTCACAACCGCCTGTGTTGTGCCGATCTGTAGCATGCCAAGGGCACGTAACCTTTCATTTTGGGTAAGCCGACGCATTTCTGGTTACTAAAACAATTAAACTGATGTTTCCACCCTGGAATTCAATGCCACAATGACTGTAACATTCAAAGTCAGAGTCGTGCAAATCTTGGGTTGGACCCCCATGATGATCCCAAGCATCACCTGCATTCTATGCGGTAGCTATTGGTGCCAAAATAGGGGCCAAAATTCAGGAAATTATGGTCCAATGTGCCAGAATATCGAAAGGAACAGCGATCTTTGGGTTATAAACTTACATTTCACATTTCATCAAAATTGGATTAAAATTGCAACCTCAACCTTGATATATCATATTTTTACACTATTTGCGTATTAGCGGCAGCCATTTTGTCCATCAAATTTGGGTTATAAACTTACATTTCAAATTTCATCAAAACCAGATTAAAATTGTGACCTCTACAGGGTCCACAACCGCTGATATACCATATTCTTACACGGCCATTTTGTTCAGCAATTTTGGTCCAATGTTCATGAAATTCGAACGAAACATTCATTACAGTGTAACAGTGATATAATCAAACGTTTTATTAAATTGGTAATAATTGGGACAACCAGACGGACCAAAAGGTAATAATGGCGATTTTTCATACAATCAGAAGCCATAATTCAGGAAGCTACAATCCGATATGCGCAAATATTGAAAGGAAACAACATCTTTAGGTTATAAACATGTATTTCAAGTTTCAACAAAATCGAATTAGAATTGTGCCCTCTTTAGGGTCCACAACCTTGATATACCATATTTTTACACTATTCGCGTACAAACGACAGCCATTTTGTTTGCCAACTTTGGTCCGATTTTCACGAAATTCAAACTCAACCTACATTACCCTGTAACAGTGATATAATCAAACGTTTTTTGAAAATACGGTAATAACCTTGATATAACATATTTTCACACTATTCCCGTAACATGAAAATGTGGGCGTATAAAAATGCTGTGACAAAATATACACTCGTAGTGGTATTAATCAGATGTGGATATTAAATAATACCAAAGAATTACTTGATGGTTTACAATCTAGATCACTTGCTTCAGTTTCATCTATACAAACGTTTGCCTTTTGTACTTTATACACGAAAATTCCCCATAGTAAATTAAAAGCTCGGTTAATATACATTATTCACAGTGTCTTTTTATCCAAATCAGGAACTACTAGATATCAATATCTAGTTGTTAATTACAATTCCACATATTTTGTCAAGAACCATCGTGACTCCAAAAATAAATTCACCGCCAATAAGATAATTCAGATGTTGGATCTTTTAATTGATAATATCTTTGTTGAATTTGGAGGGGAGATATATCAGCAAGTGGTAGGTATCGCCATGGGCACCAACTGTGCACCTTTGCTTGCTGATTTATTTCTCTATTCATACGAAGCCGATTACATACAGGCACTCGTGAAAACTAATCAACGATTAGTCAGACATTTCCATTTCACTTATCGATATATCGATGATGTTCTATCACTGAATAATCCAAAATTTGGTGAATTCATACGTAGAATTCATATATCCTGATGAGCTCGAAATTAAAAACACTACTGACAGTGACAATCACGCTTCCTACTTGGATCTGCGTCTCGATTTTGAAATTGCCATAAACTTAGTGTTAAATTGTACGATAACAGAGGACGAGCCAGTTCTTAAGATATCATCCGCTCCCAAACCCAAATCCTTGAGTTTTTCTCAATGGCAGCGAGATTTCGCAATTTTGATGGACATTGCGTGCATGCAATTATTATGGTATTCGATTCCGAAGCTTACGACAGTCGAGGACATATATTTCATGGGGTCAAATCAATGCTGATTTGTGGCTTAAAGCTACAACTTTGCACAGTGCACAACTGGGAAAATTACGAAATATGTCAGGCCCAGTCACCTCCGGTCGAGAATTGCGCCAACAAGGGGGTAATTTTAATGAAGGGATCTGCTGGCAGTTCATCTGTCCATCTGGATGTAGGCGACAGTCTTGGATTTTTAGCCATGTATGCTCTAGATGTGGTCAGGGCCCGAGATTTCCTGTGCCTTTTAAGAACCGCTATTCCTTTCGTAGAGATAGTCCACCCTCCGCTATAGGTAGACTCGGATAGATTAAGGTCCATACTGTCTAATTATGACCCACTGAAGAAAATTTTTTTAATTGATGGTTTCGTTGAAGGTTTCCGCATTCCTTTTCAGGATTTTCGAACTTTTAGGATGGCAAAAAATCCTTTAAAATGGATATGTTAGTGACTAAAACAAATGAGGAATTAGCCTCTGGGAGAGTTATGGGACCTTTTCTTACACCCTCTTTTTCGGACTTGAGATACTCCGCGCTGGATATAATTCCACAAAATGAGACAAGAGCTTGTCGTTTGATACACACCTTCACGGTGTTTTGTATTTGATGTTCCAGCGCTGGATTTCCAACATCCATATCGAAAATATACTTTAATTATTGTATACGCTGACTTTTTGAAATTATATCCTCGTCCGAATTTTCAAATAAATTTAAATTGCTTTCGGCAATCTGGCTGGCAAAAAGGAGTACTTCGTCTGACTCCGTCATTGACAGCATTTTACTAATGAACTGGTCTATGTATGACTGAATAACGCAGGTGTATTTTGAGCAGTGGTGGACAACAGTTCACTATTAGTATACTCATTCCAGCAGTGACGTAGCCCTCATGCTAAAACAACACGGGGCGATATTATGTTTATGTTGCTATATAGGGGGTATGCTGACCACTCTGTAATTGAAGTGATGTCAATGTGTATGTCAAATAATACCCCACTCACCCTCGGTTCGATATTAGATGGGTAGGGGTGTGTTGATGGCAAACACGGATATAGAGAATGTCTATCGCCTCTTGTCCATTCATCCACATGGTTATAACTTGTTGGGTTTTACAATAGAATGTCATAATAATCTCTATTATTTTGCTGATATGTGTTTACCTATGGGTCTAAGCATCAGTTATCAAACGTATGAATAATTCAGTTCGGCACTGCACTAGTATATGGAGACCACACAGGGTGCTAGCCTGAGTCACATAAGCGACGATTTCTTCTTTATTGGCCCACCAGATTCAGATCAATGTGCCAATAAACTGAACACATTCCTGCAATTGACACAATTGACAGACTTTCTGGGTGTACCAATAAAGGAGGCGACAACAGTTTAATAGCATAATAGTAAGTGCAGGAACAATTTATGGTAGAAGACTCTGTAGCTATGGTTAATTGTGCTGCACAGCGTGCGTAAGAGCCAGTGGAGGACACGCGCGCTACTGACAATTAACCATCTTTGTCGTACTTATGGTTTTGACCCCTCTGACTTTGTACCGTTGATTACAGATTACACATAAGTGTACAAATGTGTCGTTATTGATGTGTTCCCATTTGAATATTGTTCAAAATAAGAAGCAAAATAAATAAGATATGTTTACATGATCATTTTGTTATATGAAAAACTAAGTGATGCGTTTTCTATGGCGCTCAGTATATTTACGTCATTTTCTGACGTAAATCTAACGTAAAGTTTACGTCATTTTCTGACGTAAATTTAACCTAAGTGACGTAAAGTTTGCGCAAAGTTTACGTTAGATTTACGTCAGAAAATGAAGTAAACTTTACGTTAGATTTACATTAGATTAAAGACAACGTAAAGACAACGTAAAAATGACGTAAAGTTTACGTTACATTAACGTAACGTCATTTCCTGGCGTAAAATTATCGTTAAAAAGATGAGCAAAATGATGGTAAATTGACTGATCATTTTTACGTAAACTTAACGTAAAATTAACATCATATTGTTATGTAGGAATATTATGATCATGTTCTTTTCAAATATGAAATGATATCTTGTTTAATATCATATTAATGTTCTTTCTATTATGATATGCTGTTTGTTTCTCATATTGCATGTTTTAGTCTGTATTAAGGCCTGTTTTAGTCTGAATTAAGCCCAACTGTTGTTGAGCAAGGAACATGATATTAGAGTAAAGGGGGGGGGGGTAATTTTACTTTCGATCGACTACCCATTAGAAACATGAGGCCTACTATACTGATTATTCAACAAAAAAAAATTTTAGAATCGGACCCCTCTAACCCCCCTGTACATACCCTTTAAAGATTCATACCCAAATTTTCACCCCAAAATAGAGGTTTTTGGCGGAATAGGCCACAGAAATATGTAAAAGGTGGTTTGTATGTTATCTTTTCATAAGTTTTTAATGACGCTGAGTCCGATTATTGACTTTATCATTATTTTCGATATTTCAAAATGGCGGGAATTCAAAATGGCGACCAAAATGACCCCCATTTTGCTGGAGATCTTTGTTTATTTTTAAAGGGCCAATCCCGATAACTTTTTGGGGAATAAAACTGCTAAATTTTGTGTTAAAATCCCTTAAAACCCATTACCTAAGGCCTACCAACTAACCCGATATTTGTGATATGCTTGTAAATAACTTAAACCTGACAGTCTTCATCTGGAAATGGAGACCATTGTATTATACAGTATAGGGATAAAACCAAACGTTTTTCTATATAAATAATAAATAGGTGAAATTTACCTTTTCTTATCAAGTGCAGTACATGGGTCATTCACTGTATAGACCTCTCAAGAAACGTGAATCAATTATCAGGTCACCCAATGAAAAAATGACCCGAAACTTAAAAGGGTTACGTGTCCGGATAAGCAGTGTTGACGTTAACGTCAAAACGACTCAATATTTTGAGCTGAAATTTTGAGACAAGGTAAATACACCATGCCTCTATATTTTGGTCCATAAATTTCATAAATGCTCGGACTTTAATTTTTGAGATTCTGTTCTTATCGGGATTGTCCCTTTAATGTATGGCTTGTAATATGTCTTTTTGAAGGTTTTCTTTGCTGCAAAGTCTGAATCGAATCTTGAAAAATAGTTTCGGCCATCCAATGTGGCGGAAATTCATGATGGTGGATATAAACATGGCCGCCATTTTGAACAACCTCATACATAATCAGGTGACAACTTGAAAAAAAACCCTCAAATTTAGTTTTTAAAATGCGAATATGATCTCCATGTAATGGTAATGTCTCTATGTTTGTGTCTCTGTCTATCATGTAACTAGATGTACACGTATGCACTGCAGTTGTCTAATCCCATTCACGAATCGCACATTGGCGCAACATTTGTGTACTTTCAGATATTGTTATTCTAGTGTACTAGTAATGTCGTCCTATGCGTACCCTCAAACATGTACAACTTATCAAAAACGCCAACTTGATCTTCAGCAAGGAAAGATCTGGCAGACAGAAAGTATATGGAAAATCCCGGTCCCTAGTGTACGAATAAAGTATGTTCGAAATGCAGTAAACATGGTCATTTCACACGTGTGTAATTCCCGTTCAGTAAATCAGATTGATTTTGATCAGTATTGTGATGATAACGAAAATAGTAGTTCTCACTGTTAGCAACCAGTCGATACAAAAGCTTTCGACTCAAGTTTATATTAACAATTACCCATTCGATGTGCTCATTGATACTGGTTCACAATTTCGATTATAAACAAAAAGATGTTTGATTATTATTTTCAGACATATCAGATTTATTATTCAGACACTGTCTTAAACAGTGGCGGCGCCAGCCGTCGGTGGTTGGAGGGGCAAAGCTGAGGCAAAGTCCAAGGTTAAGGGGGCAAAGGCACGAGTTTCAACTAGGGGTGGGGTGGAGGTCTTCACCAGAAAATTTTGAAAAACAGGTTGCCGGAAATGCAGTCTGGCAGTATTTCAGGCAATGATCGTTGAACTAGTTGAAGTAAAGTGTCAAACGAATGGACTTGCGAACCCCAACGAATCCCACTTACGAGCGCTTATGTAGTGTGCAATTATGGAGGGTATCGGGGACCTCCCCCACAAAATTTTGAAAAATAGCCTGTCGGAAATGCTGTCTGTCAGTATTCAGTCAGGCATCGATCGTCAAGATAAATAAATCTAACCACGTACCGTCCGTCGCCTGATCACTAGTTCCCACATAACAAAATGACGTTACTTTTACGTAAAATTTACGTAAAAATGGTCAGTCAGTTTACCATCAGTTTGCTCATCTTCTTAATGAAAATGTAACGCCAGGAAATGATGTTAATTTAACGTAAAATTTACGTCATTTTTACGTTATATTTACGACATTTCCCGATGCAAATCTAACGTCAAGTTTACGTCATATTTTGACATAAATCTAACGTAAAGTTTACGTTAGATCTACGTTAAAAAATGACAAAAACTTTACGTTAGATTTGCGTCAGAAAATGATGTAAAAATAAGGTAAAAATGACGTAAACTTTACGTTAGATTAACGTCATTTCATGACATTACATTATCGTTAAGAAGATGAGCAAAATGATTGTAGTCTGACCAACCATTTTGACGTAAATCTGACGTAAATATAACTTCAATTTTTGACGTTAATCTAACATGATTAAAACTAACCGACCATTTTATGGAAATCAGGGTCATGATCCTCAGAGTAAAATGTTGGCTCAACTAACCTGCAGACCCGAGATTGGTACATGCATTGACTGAGAATCCGGATTTCAGAGCAGTAGGACTTTAAACCCCATTTCATTTCATTATATATCTAACATTAAATTTTAAAATTTACATCACTTTCTTTTGTAAATCTTTAATGAGTATGTAGAAATATAACCCTTGAAATGTTAACAGTCAACCAATAACCTTTTGAAATCACAAATTCATATAATTACAACAAAAAGTCAATATTATATCTAAATTTTATTTAAAAACATTTTAAAAAATACAATTGTTAACAGTAATCATACATCGTGAAATGGTGATAATTGACAAAGGATACAAACTGGGTGACCATACACAAACCATAATTATAAACATTTGTCTCGACAGCAGGGCTACGGCATACTCTTATATCTTATATAAAATTCCATCAAACTGCCAAGAAATGTTTTACACACACGTCAAAGAGTACACAGTACCTTGGTTTTTTGTCCCATTCCAACGTGGCTAATGAAAAGGGACATACTCTATACAGTGTCCCATCAGGGAATTTTGTCCGAACTGCCTGGTGATCTTTTACATGCACACCAATGTGTTCACAGACGCACGGTCATTCATACCATCCAAACGACTAGATAGCTTTCCTTGTCAGGCCCTCTGTCTTGAGGTTGGACACTAGATCCCTGCATTGGCTGAGAAAGTTAATCCAGATTTTCCAGTGTAGTTTCCCCTTGTCAGTGATGTAGGACGGATGGCCTAACAAGGACAAAAACTAAGGTCCTGTGTACACGCTGTGTGCGTGTAAAAGATCCCGGGGATCACGGTGGCTAAGTGCATAAGGCGCTGGTTCGCTACCCTGGAGGGTGTTCGATCCCTGCATTGGCCGAGAAAGTTCATCCCGATTTTCCGGCGTGATTTCCCTTCGTCAGTGATGCAGAAGGAGGGCCTGACAAGGACAGCTGCTGTTGTTCGGATGGGATGAAAAACCGAGGTCCCGAATACAAATTGGGGTGCATGTAAACGATCCCTTGGCAGTTGGAATTCGATATAAGAGTATGTCATAGCGCCACTGCCGGGGCAAAATTTCCCTCATAGTACACTGTAGGGCGTATGCCCGTCTTCCATTAGCCCAGGTTAGGTGCAAAAGAGTAGGACGTTAAACCCCATTTCATTTCATTTGGTAGTTGGAATTCGATTATAAGAGTAGGCAGTAGCCCTGTCGTCTTCATTAGCCCGTATTATTTCATTTCACACCTGATTGAGAAATGAAGAATGAAGACGGGCATATACCACCCAGTGTGCTATGAGGGAAATTTTGTCTCGACAGCAGGGCTACGGCATACTCTTATATCAAATTCCATCCAACTGACAAGAAATGCTTCACACACACATATCAAAGTGTACACATTACCTTGGTTTTTTGTCCCATTCGTATGACTAGTCACCTATCCATGTCAGGTCCTCTGTCCTGCATCACTGTCAATTGAAAATGTTCAAGAAAAAGGTCAACATTAGTCTTGTGGAAGTGTGGATATGCATATCAGACAGGAAACTGGGCTATTGACCAAATTTGGCCAAAACCTATACATATAGCCTCTATCTCATTTGCTCAAGGCATTGATGGAATGAATTGAAATGAATTGGGGTTTAACGTCCTATTCAGTAACTAATGATAAGGGACATACTCTATACAGTGTGCTATCAGGAAATTTTGTCCAGACAGTGGCTAAGGCCTACACCTATATCGCATTCGAACTGCCTAGTGATCTTTTACAATGTGTACACAGGCGCTTGGTCATTCATACCATCCAAACGACTAGACAGCTTTCCTTGTCAGGCCCTCTGTCTGGTGGTCGGGCACTAGATCCCTGCATTGGAAGTGAAAGTTCATCCAGATTTTCCAGCGTTCTTTCCTCTTGTCAGTGATGCAGGCGGGCCTGACAAGACAGCTGTCTATTCATTCAAATGGTACAGAAAAACTGAGGCCATGTATACATATTGGCACACCCTTGACAGTTGGAATTTGATATGAGTAGGCTGTAGTGCAAAATTTCCCTCATAGCATACTGTATGAGGTATGCCCGTCTTCATTAGCCCAGTTCGGAGCAAAACAGTAGGTCATTAAACTCTATTTTGTTTCATTTCATTTGGCTAGCCACAACTCTGTTTTTCACCCAAGACCACATAAATACTTTATTTCGAACTTGTCATTTGTTATTATATCACAGGAGGTTAATGCCTTGAAATTCCCGCTCAAAGTTTTCTAAACGTTATTAGCACTCGGTGCCAAGCATGGAACTTAAAGCTATGATATTATTAATTCAAACATGTATCAACAAGTCTTCCTGTGAAAAAACAAATATTTTGATAGAAATTTTGTATCAAATGTGAATAAATTGGTTAACCAGTTGTGGTTAGTTTTTTGTTTCAAATAGCATATCTACATTTATTAAATGTATATGAAAACAGCCTTGATCCCCTTGTCATCGTGAGAGTAGGGTGGATGAGAGAACTTTTCATCATAACGTCCACCGTCATTGAGTCCAGTGGTATGGCATTGATCCTACATTTGTACATGACAAGGAGTAAGCTGGTGTCACCTGGCTACCATTTACGTAAACAAAGCCTTCAAAAAATCTTTTTGTCACTTCTTTCACATTAGTGCCATCAATATTGCTCAAATTTAGGATCTGTAAAAAAAAAAGATTTTGCTTAGAGATAGAATAAAGAACATATTCAAAGTATACATGAGAATTATTCAGTCTACACGTGAGATGTGAATAGAACTTTTAATTATGGATGAAATGCAATGAAACACTGTAAATTTGAGAGTTATCAGTAAAGTCTAAAGACAATATTTCTGCTCATTTAGGTGTTTAAGATTAGACAGGAGTGAGGCCAAAAATGGGTGTAAAAATGTAGAAGAAAAAACTTTACTCTGCACATTCAGGGGGAGTGAAGGGCCATCATGTATGTAAAGACAGTTGTTATGGCTATACATTATAGGCCTATATATAGAAATGGCTATGCAGGGTTTTTTTTTTAAAAAAAAAATAATTGAAGTAGGCTGTATATATAGAGTAAGACTACAATTGTATTCTGTGTCATTACCACTGTTGAATAATACCTAAAGTGAAAAATCTTTGATTCCCGTGATTTTGAAACAGGATTTTTTTTCGATTAAAGTAGTTTAGATTGTGTACAAATCGTGCAGCTACAAAGTTTTACATTCAGAAAATAACAGGCCATCTAATCTTGTGACTTTTTTTTACCGTTGTTTTTTTTTAGCATATTAATTACGGTGATTGTGTAAAATTGTCAACGGCCATTATTTGGTGAATTTGTAGTTCTACAAATTATATTTAGACGGATGTTTGTATGTAAAAAGGACACTTACTTTCCTATATGCTTCTTCTAACTTTAAATCAGGGCACCATTTCTTTTTTGTGTGAAATAAATAGTATTTTGTCCAAAATCTCCGATATTCTATCGCTTTTGGGCGCCATCTTGCTATACCCACAATTCCGTTCGCTTTTATTATTCCCCAACACGGAAGCCGTCTATACGTATTTTTGATAATGGAATCTAGAATGTAATCTGTTTCTGTACGCTCTGCTAGATTTTATATTACCTATACTTAATATTATAAGAATAATCCAATAGAGAAATTTCAATTTTCAGATTTCTTTTATAGGGGACGATCTAGAATATAATCTGTTTCTGTGCGCTCTGCTGGGTAACACGTTGTCTCGTTAGCCTGGAGGTCGGGTGTTCGATCCCTGCATAATTGGCTGAGAAAGTTCATCCAGATTTTCCGGGTTGGTTTCCCCTTGTCAATGATGCAGAATGGAGGGCAACTGTCTAGTCGTTCGGATGAACGATAAAAAACGAGGTGCCGTGTACACATTGGCGGGCACTTCAAAGATCCCTTGGCAGTCGGAGTTTGATAAAAGAGTAGGCCGTAGCGCCGCTGTCTGGACAAAATTTCCCTATAGGCCCATCTTTATTAGCCCAGTCTATGAGCAGAACAGTAGGACGTTAACCTCATTTCATTTCATTTCATCCAGATTTTCTGACGAGGTTTCCCCTTGTCGTTTGAATGGAACAAAAAACTGAGGTCCTGTGTACACAGTGGTGTGCACGTAAAAGATCCATTGGCAGTTGGAATTAGATTTAAGAGTAGGCCATAGTGCCGCTGCCCGGGCAAAATTACCCTCATAGCATACTATATGATGTAGACCCGTCTTCATTAGCCCAGTTTACGAGTAGAACAGTAGGACGTTAAACCTTATTTCATTTTATTTCACTTTTGTCTATAAATAGTCTACAGGTTTCAGTTAGTAACAGTGTTTGTGGCATCTCGGTATGATCCCCCACTGTACCTCTTGATTAAATAATCATACCAGTGTGTGCACATTTTAACAATTGATAAATAATCAGAATTGTTTCAAGTCTGAGTCCCAGAGGCAGAGCCACATCAACTTTTCGTGTTTTTTTTTTTTGGAGCTTGGTATATTTATTCCTTATGCCGTAAGGATATTAACAACTATCAAGTGCCACACCCACTTTTTAATGTTTTATCCATAAATATTATACAGGTTACAATTATTAACAGATTTTGTTCAAGTTGCCTAAAAGAACGCTTAAAATCTAGTAAATTTGGTTAACTTAAATGGATTTTTTTGATTATGGTTGGATAGCCAACAATCAAAAACTAACATTTATTTAATCGTTGTTATCCTGATATTAAACTGACATTTGTTTACGTAATTGTTAGTATCCTAACATTATAAAACTGACATTCTTTTCCGTTAGACAATGTGGGTAAGGCGCTGGCTCGCTAACCTGGTAGTCAGGTGTTCTATCCCTGCATCTCGATTTTCCGGCGTGGTTTCCCCTTGTCAGTGAAGCGGAAGGGAAGGCCTGACAGGGCCTAGTCATTTGGATGGGCCGGAAAACTCAGGTCCCATGTACACATTGTTAAAGATCCCTTGGCAGTTGGCATTCGATATTAGAGTAGGCTGTAGTGCCGCTGTCTGAGAAAAAGTTCCCTCATAGCACACTGTATGGCGTAACTAACGTTACATTAACGTTAGATAACTAACGTTAACGTTAGAAAATTAACGTTAGATTTACGTCAGAAAACTAACCATAATCTAATGGTTAGAAACATGACGTAAAATTTATGTTAGATTAACGTTAGAATTATCAACAATAACACATATACAATTATTTTGTCTTGCGCGTAGGGGTCTTTAGCAGTGGGAGGAAACCGGAGTGCCCGGAGGAAACCCACGAGGTTGAGAAGGCGCCCCTATCTCCATGCCACATACGCTCACACCAGGGCTCGAAACCACAGCCGCAAGCCAGAGGTGACCGGCCAGCTAGAGGTCGAAAAGCGGCACTCTAGACCACTTCTTTGATCTTTATATAATTTATCGACGGCTGGTTTGGTTACGACCTATTTGAGAAGAAGTTATCTAAGATGGAAAGTTAATATATTTCTTCATATTAACTTTTAATATAGTTCGTAAGTGTCGGTGAGAAATACCGACGTTTTGTATAGACATGTGAGTACAGAATAGTACCCGTACGGTAATAAATAATATTCACAAAGTCAGTGATGGAAGCCTTTTCCCGCAAGATTAAAGAGAGAGAGAAAGAAATGGGGTTTAACGTCCACTCAACACAAACTAGGTCATTTCGGGACTAACATATGGTTTAATTTTATTTCAACAATTCGCTTGCGCGTAGGGGTCTTTAGCAGTGGGAGGAAACCGGAGTGCCCGGAGGAAACCCACGAGGTTGAGAAGGCGCCTCTATCTCCATGCCACATACGCTCACACCAGGGCTCGAAACCACAGCCGCAAGCCAGAGGTGACCGGCCAGCTAGAGGTCGAAGCGCGGCACTCTAGACCAGGAAGTGCCGGATTATGTGCTCATGTAGGTGTTCTACTCTATACACTCGTCAAGACCAAAAATGCATGCACATCAAATGAGTGTACATGGGACCGACCAAGACCATTACAAAGAAAACCAAGTCCAACTAGACTTGCTTGCAAGGCTGAAGGCTTTCACCTTACCCAAGGCAGCACAAATTGCCTACCACTCACCCCTTAAAACACACACACACACACGCTTAAACAACTCAGACATTGACACTTTCTGTGCATGTGCATTACGATAGAAGGAAAGTGAAAAATATAGTTGAACAATTATGAACTTGGATCGGTAGAATCCTACAGACGCCAGAAATCTAAATACGCAATCAAAAACGCAAAAATTCTAAAAAAAAATTACAATTTTAGTACATTTTCAAATTTTCAGGAAGAAAAGAGAACTGCGTGGTATTGCAATTCGACCTATATCTCATCCGCAATATCACCGGCTCTACAAAAATGTAACTTTTTCGAAAATCGGTTGGGAATTGACATTATTAGGACCTATTTTCATTTATGCACGTTAAAGATTTACTTCACTTCCGGTCTGTTCAGAATTTTCGCAATAGTTCTAAGTACTTACTGCTTAAAACATAGGAAAAATCATTATTCTATATGCTTTAGTTTCAGAGATCTACACGAGAATAAAAAAAAACAGTTTTCCAAATGGGACAAAAAAAAGATCGTGTCAGATAATAACCAAAACCAAGAATCATACCT
This sequence comes from Patella depressa, assembly GCA_948474765.1. Taxonomy (NCBI): domain Eukaryota; kingdom Metazoa; phylum Mollusca; class Gastropoda; family Patellidae; genus Patella; species Patella depressa. The sequence goes on from OX419716.1 coordinate 52,046,475, forward strand.
TTCAACATAAACTTTTCAACATTTGTACAGAGGGGTGCCTTCCTTATAAATAGCTTCAGTAAATAGAGTCATTTTCGCTGGTATCATATGATGGCGTATGTAGACAAAAAATTGATTTAATATTCGATGAAATATCAACAATTTTCTGAGTTCGTGCACGTTAAAAATTTGACGTCAATAATAGAGGTATTACAAACAGATTCCATTCTCATACTACATCATGCCTTCTATCACAGGTACAATATTCGTACTTCCGCACGATACTACTGAAAGATACATGTACAACTGCAACCTCTTAAAAATTGGACATCCTTATAAACAGCACGAGTCGTCGATTTGTGTCGAGATGATTACGGTTATGAGGTAATTTTGACCAAAGAGAAACAATATTAATTCAAAGACTAATTATTACACACATAAATCAAATATTTCTGTTTCAGGGTCACTATACCCTTATTTTGAATAGAAGTAAACACTCAAAGTTGAAATACTTTTGCCCAAATATCATCACTATGAGAGAAAAGGGAACTTTTGAATATTCTGTAAACGTTGGTAATACGTACAGATTGTATCAACTCTTACTGCATGTTTCGCTTAACAATGAAAGGTGACGTTTTCAATTTTCGATCCCTTTGTTCTCATACTCTCGATACCTCTAACTGTTGCACAGTGGTTTCATAAATAAGACTACAGACCAGACTCTTTGTAAAACAACTAGCAAAATAAATATTACGTTGACTTTTCGAGAAAAAGACCTGTAAAAATGCTCCAAATCGTAAAAATACGACGGTTTGGATTTTCAATCTCGTTTTTCGAATACTCATGACATTTAGAGAAATTGTACAATGGTTTCACACAATACACCACCCATTAGACTCTCGACTGAGAAAGTTTTAAAAAAATCGTAGGCTGCGTTTCAGAGAAACATGCGTTTAAATTGCACGAAATCGTAAAAAACCTTACTTTTCAAAGTCCTATAACTTTTTCAATTTTTGATAGAAACTTGTCGCTGTAGTATCTTGGGATAGTTAGTTAATTCAATAGACTATTCAATGATATAAAAAGTTATATTCAGAACTCTATATATGTTTTAGTTTCAGAGATCTAAACGAGTATTAAAAAAAAAACAGTTTTCCGAATGAGACAAAAAAATACCTTAAGTATCAGGTAATAACCAAAACCCCAAATCGCACCATTCAACATTAATTTTTCAACATTGTAATTGAGGGGTACCTTATTTAAAAATAGCTTCAACAGAGAGCTTCATTTTCACTGGTATCAAATGATGACGTCATGTAGACAAAAACCCTGGGATATTAATTTCAGGAGTAACTGTTAATTACTAGAATGAATTATTTTCATTCTAGAAGCACCAATACCAGATATTGGTTACCATTCAAACACCCTTAGTTCAAATATTGCCAGTTTTTAAAAAAGCTCTCTATATATGCTTTATACGTATGCAAAACGTTCCATTTATAACCAATTCGGACTTTTGTCGATGTCACACCAATGTGCTACACGGAACGTTGGAATCGCGTTCAGGTCAGCTACTCAAATATGTAACTGGTTCAAAAATAAGTTGAATATTCAATGAAATATCGACAATATTCTGATTTCGTGCACGTTAATGATTTGACGTCACAAACATATAAAAATTTATCTTTAATTAGAGATAGGGCCCAAGCTCAAACTACATCATGCTTTCTATCATAGGTGCAATATTCGTACTTCTGCACGATACTACTGCAAGATACAACTGCAACCTACAGACAATTGGATTTCCTTATAAACAGCGCGAGCCGTCGATTTGTGTCGAGATGATTACGGTTATGAGGTAATTTTGACAAGGAAGAAACAATATTAATTCAAAGACTAATTATTACACACAGACATCAATTATTTCTGTTACAGGGTCACTAAACCCATATTTTGAATATAAGTAAACACTCAGCGTTGAAATATTTTTAGCTCAAATATCGTCACTGTGAGAGAAATGGGGAATTTTGAATATGCTCTAAACGTTGGTAATACGTACAGATTGTATCAACTCTTACTGCATGTTTCGCTTAACAATGAAAGGTGACGTTTTCAATTTTCGATCCCTTTGTTCTCATACTCTCGATACCTCTAACTGTTGCACAGTGGTTTCATAAATAAGACTACAGACCAGACTCTTTGTAAAACAACTACCAAAATAAATATTACGTTGACTTTTCGAGAAAAAAACCTGTAAAAATGCTCCAAATCGTAAAAATACGACGGTTTGGATTTTCAATCTCGTTTTTCGAATACTCGTGACATTTAGGGAAATTGTACAATGGTTTCACACAATACACCACCCATTAGACTCTCGACTGAGAAAGTTTTAAAAAAATCGTAGGCGGCGTTTCAGAGAAACATGCGTTTAAAATTGCACGAAATCGTAATAAACCTTACTTTTCAAAGACCTATAACTTTTTCAATTTTTGATAGAAACTTGTCGCTGTAGTATCTTGGGATAGATAATTCAATAGACTATTCAATGATATAAAAAGTTATATTCAGAACTCTATATCTGTTTTAGTTTCAGAGATCTAAACGAGTATTAAAAAAAAAACAGTTTTCCGAATGAGACAAAAAAATACCTTAAGTATCAGGTAATAACCAAAACCCAAAATCGCACCATTCAACATTAATTTTTCAACATTGTAATTGAGGGGTACCTTATTTATAAATAGCTTCAACAGAGAGCTTCATTTTCACTGGTATCAAATGATGACGTCATGTAGACAAAAATCCTGGGATATTAATTTCAGGAGTAACTGTTAATTACTAGAATGAATTATTTTCATTCTAGAAGCACCAATACCAGATATTGGTTACCATTCAAACACCCTTAGTTCAAATATTGCCAGTTTTAAAAAAAGCTCTCTATATATGCTTTATACGTATGCAAAACGTTCCATTTATAACCAATTCGGACTTTTGTCGATGTCACACCAATGTGCTACACGGAACGTTGGAATCGCATTCAGGTCAGCTACTCAAATATGTAACTGGTTCAAAAATAAGTTGAATATTCAATGAAATATCGACAATATTCTGATTTCGTGCACGTTAATCATTTGTCGTCACTAACATATAAAAATTTATCTTTAATTAGAGATAGGGCCCAAGCTCAAACTACATCATGCTTTCTATCATAGGTGCAATATTCGTACTTCTGCACGATACTACTGCAAGATACAACTGCAACCTACAGACAATTGGATTTCCTTATAAACAGCGCGAGCCGTCGATTTGTGTCGAGATGATTACGGTTATGAGGTAATTTTGACAAAGAAGAAACAATATTAATTCAAAGACTAATTATTACACACAGACATCAATTATTTCTGTTACAGGGTCACTAAACCCATATTTTGAATATCAGTAAACACTCAGAGTTGAAATATTTTTAGCTCAAATATCGTCACTGTGAGAGAAATGGGGAATTTTGAATATGCTCTAAACGTTGGTAAAACGTACAGATTGTATCAACTCTTACTGCATGTTTCGCTTAACAATGAAAGGTGACGTTTTCAGTTTTCGATCCCTTTGTTCTCATACTCCTGATATTTCTAAATGTTGCGCAATAGTTTCATACCTAAGACTACCGATAAAACTCTCTGTAGAAGAAGTTCAAAAAAAAAATTTACGTTGACTTTTCGAGAAAAAGACGTCTAAAAATGCTCCAAATGGTAAAAATACGATGTTTTGGATTTTCAATCTCGTTTTTCGACTACTCATGACATTTAGAGAAATTGTACAATGGTTTCACACAATACACCACCTATAAGACTCTCGAATGAGAAAGTTTAAAAGAAATCGTAGGCGGCGTTTCCGAGAAATTCGCGTCTTAAGTTGATCGAAATAGCAAAATACCTTACTTTTCAAACTCAGATAACTTTTTTATTTTTTGATAGAAACTTGTCGCTATAGTATCATCTTGTAGATAATTCACGTGGCTATCAAACGATATAATACTTTAACTACTCTGTAATCAACCAAATGATACATCGCATTTTGCGCATCGGTACCCATTTTTCAGAATTTTGTCAAACTTTGGATACTTTTCTTGACCACTTCCGGTGATTAGAGGATTTTTATTTATAGTTCATGGACTGGTTTGGACCTTCGACTTCATATTCCATAAGTTTCAGAAAAATCGTAGGCGCCGTTTTAAAAAAATAAGAACTCTACGATTTGACCAAAATGCGAAAAAAAGTGAAAAATCAAAGATAACATTTCAGAATAAAACTAATATTGTTGGAATCGGATTGATGTCAGCTATCCAAAAATATAACTCATAATTCAAAATTCCCAAAAATAAAAATTTGGGAAATTTTTGAAAATTTTCCAATTTTCACCAAAAAAATGAAAGCGACAAAGTTTCTAAATTTGGCAATTGTGAACTGCTATCTTCTTAGAAATGTCTCAAGCTATCCAAAAATGTAAATATCAGAGAAATCGGTTGAGAATTACCAAAATTACGGCCGATTTTCAATTTTCGTGCACGTTAAAGATTTAAGGCATTTCCGCTATGCGCACGAATTTCGTTTTACATTTAAGCACTAACTACCACCCAGTTTCCCGAGAGAAAATCAAACTTCAGACCTCTATCTCTTATAGTTGCTGAGAAATAGGCAAAATGGAAAAAAAAAAGAATAATAACTAGACTTGCTTGCAAGGCTGAAGGCTTTCACCTTACCCAAGGCAGCACAAAATGCCCAACACTCACTCCTTAAAACATACACAAACACACACACACTTAAACAACGCAGATATTGACACTTTCTGTTCATGCGCATTACGATAGAAGGAAAGTGAAAAATATAGTTGAACAATTTACAACATTATGAACTTGGATCGGTAGAATCCTACAGACGCCAAATCTAAATACGCAATCAAAGATGCAAATATTCTAAAAAAATTTTTTAGTACATTTTCAAATTTTCAGGAAAAAAAGAGAACTGCGTGGTATTGCAATTCGACCTATATCGCATCCGCAATATCCTCGGCTCTACAAAAATATAACTTTTTGGAAAATCGGTTGGGAATTGAGAATATTAGGACCTATTTTCATTTTTGCACGTTAAAGATTTACTTCACTTCACGTCTGTTCTAAGCACATACTGCTTAAAACATAGGAAAAATCATTTCTCAGAACTCTATCTGCTTTAGTTTCAGAGATCTACACGAGAATGAAAAAAAAAAACAAGTTTTTCGAATGGGACAAAAAAACACCGTGTCAGATCATAACCCAAACCAAGAATCATTTTTTTTTTTTTTTTTTTTTTTAAATTATTTATTCACGAAAATATTACATATAATTATAATGATACGTATGTGCAATTTAATCTAAAACATTTAAGATAAAAGGAAGTTAATGTACAGATAAAATTTATGTAAAATCAATTTTTAATTCGTTGTCAATAATATCAATGTATGGGTTCTGGCTAATAAAATTTTCAAATTTATAAATCATATTTGTGTTTTTCATGTAATGGTACATATATTCACAGTGATCGGACAAAATCTTCTTAAATAAAATACAAACATTTATTTTTGAATTGTGCATACTGAAAAAGAGCCTACACTTCATTATGCTTATTCTATACGAGGAAAAAACGATGTTAAGGAATTTACTTTGCTGATTGTGTTTTTTGACTGGGTATCCAAACAAGAGCCAAAAATTTAAACTGTACATCGTGTAACCTGTCTCTTTAAAGAAGAATGAAATGATTGATTTAACTAATTCTTGAAGGCTGTTTAGTTTTTTACAATTAAGAAAAATGTGTTCTATATCTTCTATAACATTATTTACACTATAAACAGGTTTACATAATTTACAATATGGCGAATCTATTTTACCGACATTGTATAGCTTTTCAAGAATCATACCTTTCAACATCAACTTTTCAACATTTGTCAAGAGGGGTGCCTTCCTTATAAATAGTTTCGGTAAATAGCGTCATTTTCGCTGGTATCATATGATGGCATCATGTAGACAAAAAACCTGGGATAATAATTTCAGGAGTAACTGTTATTGACTAAAATGAATTATTTTCACTCTAGAACAGCATTACCAGACATTGGTTACCAGTAAAACACCTTTAGTTCAAATATTGCCTCTTTCAAAAAAAGATCTCTATATAATGCTTTATACGTAGGCAAAACGTTGCGATTATTACCAACTCGGCCTTTGTCAATGTCACACCAATGTGTACACGGGACTTTGGAATCACGTCCATATCAACTACTCAAATATGCAACTGGTTCAAAAATTGATTAAATATTCAATGAAATATCTACAATTTTCTGATTTCGTGCACGTTAAAGATTTGACGTCACTACATGTAACATATAAAAATTTAATATTTATTACAGATAGAGTCCATGCTCAAACTGGTTTTCTCAACTGAGAACGACATGGTTATCTCAATTCGACCTTTATCCCAACCGCAATATCCCGGGCTGTACAAAAATATAATTTTTTCGAAAATCGGTTGGGAATTGACATAATTAGAACAGATTTTCATTCGTGGACGTTTACATCACTTCCGGTCTGCTCACAACTTTCTAAGTACTAAATGTTTAAAACATAGGAAAAACCAATATTCAGAACTCTATATCTGTTTTAGTTTCAGAGATCTAAACGAGTATTAAAAAAAAAACAGTTTTCCGAATGAGACAAAAAAATACCTTAAGTATCAGGTAATAATAACCAAAACCCAAAATCGCACCATTCAACATTAATTTTTCACCATTGTAATTGTGGGGTACCTTATTTATAAATAGCTTCAACAGAGAGCTTCATTTTCACTGGTATCAAATGATGACGTCATGTAGACAAAAATCCTGGGATATTAATTTCAGGAGTAACTGTTAATTACTAAAATGAATTATTTTCATTCTAGAAGCACCAATACCAGATATTGGTTACCATTCAAACACCCTTAGTTCAAGTATTGCCAGTTTTTAAAAAAGCTCTCTATTTATATGCTTTATACGTATGCAAAACGTTCCATTTATAACCAATTCTGACTTTTGTCGATGTCACACCAATGTGTTACACGGAACGTTGGAATCGCGTTCAGGTCAGCTACTCAAATATGTAACTGGTTCAAAAATAAGTTGAATATTCAATGAAATATCGACAATATTCTGATTTCGTGCACGTTAATGATTTGACGTCACTAACATATAAAAACATATCTTTAATTAGAGACAGGGCCCAAGCTCAAACTACATCATGCTTTCTATCATAGGTGCAATATTCGTACTTCTGCACGATACTACTGCAAGATACAACTGCAACCTACTGATAATTGGATTTCCTTATAAACAGCGCGAGCCGTCGATTTGTGTCGAGATGATTACGGTTATGAGGTAATTTTGACAAAGAAGAAACAATATTAATTCAAAGACTAATTATTACACACAGAAATCAATTATTTCTGTTACAGGGTCACTAAACCCATATTTTGAATATAAGTAAACACTCAGAGTTGAAATATTTTTAGCTCAAATATCGTCACTGTGAGAGAAATGGGGAATTTTGAATATGCTCTAAACGTTGGTAAAACGTACAGATTGTATCAACTCTTACTGCATGTTTCGCTTAACAATGAAAGGTGACATTTTCAGTTTTCGATCCCTTTGTTCTCATACTCCTGATATTTCTAAATGTTGCGCAATAGTTTCATACCTAAGACTACCGATCAAACTCTCTGTAGAAGAAGTTCCAAAAAAAAATTACGTTGACTTTTCGAGAAAAAGACGTCTAAAAATGCTCCAAATGGTAAAAATACGACGTTTTGGATTTTCAATCTCGTTTTTCGACTACTCATGACATTTAGAGAAATTGTACAATGGTTTCACACAATACACCACCTATAAGAATCTCGAATGAGAAAGTTTAAAAAAAATCGTAGGCGGCGTTTCCGAGAAATTCGGGTCTTAAGTTGATCGAAATAGCAAAATACCTTACTTTTCAAACTCAGATAACTTTTTTATTTTTTGATAGAAACTTGTCGCTATAGTACCATCTTTTAGATAATTCACGTGGCTATCAAACGATATAATACTTTAACTACTCTGTAATCAACCAAATGATACATCGCATTTTGCGCATCGGTACCCATTTTTCAGAATTTTGTCAAACTTTGGATACTTTTCTTGACCACTTCCGGTGATTAGAGGATTTTTATTTATAGTTCATGGACTGGTTTGGACCTTCGACTTCATATTCCATAAGTTTCAGAAAAATCGTAGGCGCCGTTTTAAAAAAATAAGAACTCTACGATTTGACCAAAATGCGAAAAAAAGTGAAAAATCAAAGTTAACATTTCAGAATAAAACTAATATTGTTGGAATCGGATTGATGTCAGCTATCCAAAAATATAACTCATAATTCAAAATTCCCAAAAATAAAAATTTTGGAAATTTTTGAAAATTTTCCAATTTTCACCAAAAAAATGAAAGCGACAAAGTTTCTAAATTTGACAATTGTGAACTGCTATCTTCTTAGAAATGTCTCAAGCTATCCAAAAATGTAAATATCAGAGAAATCGGTTGACAATTACCAAAATTACGGCCGATTTTCAATTTTCGTGCACGTTAAAGATTTAACGCATTTCCGCTATGCGCACGAATTTCGTTTTACATTTAAGCACTAACTACCACCCAGTTTCCCAAGAGAAAATCAAACTTCAGACCTCTATCTCTTATAGTTGCTGAGAAATAGGCAAAATGGAAAAAAAAAGAACTAGACTTGCTTGCAAGACTGAAGGCTTTCACCTTACCCAAGGCAGCACAAAATGCCTACCACTCATCCCTTAAAACACATACACACACACACTTAAACAACTCAGACATTGACACTTTCTGTGCATGCGCATTACGATAGAAGGAAAGTGAAAAATATAGTTGAACAATTATGAACTTGGATCGGTAGAATCCTACAGACGCCAGAAATCTAAATACGCAATCAAAAACGCAAAAATTCTAAAAAAAAAAATTACAATTTTAGTACACTTTCAAATTTTCAGGAAAAAAAGAGAACTGTGTGGTATTGCAATTCGACCTATATCTCATCCGCAATATCCCCGGCTCTACAAAAATATAACTTTTTCGAAAATCGGTTGGGAATTGAGATTATTAGGACCTATTTTCATTTATGCACGTTAAAGATTTACTTCACTTCAGGTCTGTTCAGAACTTTCGCAATACTTCTAAGTACTTACTGCTTAAAACATAGGAAAAATCATTATTCAGAACTCTATCTGCTTTACTTTCAGAGATCTACACGAGAATGAAAAAAAAAACTGTTTTTCGAATGGGACAAAAAAAAAAAGATCGTGTCAGATCATAACCAAAACCAAGAATCATACCTTTCAACATCAACTTTTCAACATTTGTCCAGAGGGGTGCCTTCCTTATAAATAGTTTCGGCTAATAGCGTCATTTTCGCTGGTATCATATGATGGCGTCATGTAGACAAAAACCCTGGGATAATAATTTCAGGAGTAACTGTTATTGACTAAAATGAATTATTTTCACTCTAGAAGCAGCATTACCAGATATTGGTTACCAGTAAAACACCTTTAGGTCAAATATTGCCTCTTTCAAAAAAAAGCTCTCTATATAATGCTTTATACGTAGGCAAAACGTTGCGATTATGACCAACTCGGAATTTTGTCAATGTCACACCAATGTGTACACGGGACTTTGGAATCACGTCCATATCAACTACTCAAATATGCAACTGGTTCAAAAATTGATTAAATATTCAATGAAATATCGACAATTTTCGGATTTCGTGCACGTTAAAGATTTGACGTCACTACTTGTAACATATAAAAAAGTAATATTTATTACAGATAGAGTCCATGCTCAAACTGGTTATCTCAACTGAGAACGACATGGTTATCTCAATTCGACCTTTATCCCATCCGCAATATCCCCGGCTGTACAAAAATATATTTTTTTCGAAAATCGGTTGGGAATTGACATGATTAGAACCGATTTTCATTCGTGCACGATAAAGATTTACATCACTTCCGGTCTGGTTCACAACTTTCGCAATATTTCTAAGTACTAAATGTTTATAACAAATGAAAACTCAATATTCAAAACTCTATCTGTTTTAGTTTCAGAGATCTACACGAGAATAAAAAAACCCGAGTTTTCCGATTGGGACAAAAAAGTATCGTAAGTGTCAAATAATAACCAAAATCCAGAATCATACATTCAACATTAATTTTCTGGTGTACCACAGGGCTCTGTCCTCGGCCCCCTTCTCTTTCTTATATATATAAATGATATCGTTAAGAACATTAAATCGAATATTCGACTTTTTGCGGATGACACTAGCATCTATCTAAAAATTAATGACCCAACCGCATGCGCGACTGTCTTAAATAGTGACCTTGAAATGTTAAACAAATGGGCAAAAACGTGGCTGGTTTCCTTTAACCCGCTGAAAACCGAATCACTTGCACTGACTACTAAACGAGACCCACTGTTACCTACACTAAATTTAGACGGAATTCCTATTACAGAAGTTTACCAACACAAGCATTTGGGATTGACTTTTCAGAAAAATTGCAAATGGGACAAACACATAAATATAATTTTGGCTAAAACGAGTAAAATGATTAATTGCCTTAGGTCTTTAAAACACCGCCTTAATAGAAATACCTTGAAAACTATATATACCTCTTTTATCCTTCCACATTTTGACTATTGTGACGTAATATGGGATGGGTGCACAGAAGAACTAAAAAACAAATTAGAACACTTGCAACTAGATGCACTCAGAACTATATGCGGGGCTGTAAAGGGTACCAGCCATAGGTTATTATATGAAGAAACAGGATTTATCACTCTGCAAGAGAGGCGAAGGCGTCACAAACTCATCTTAATGTACAAAATTATTAATCATTTAACTCCCCCATACCTCCACAATTTAATTCAATTTTCCAATATTCCTTATAATCTTCGTAATAGCAATATTTTAACTGATTACTTATGTCGAACAACTTTATTCTCTAAATCCTTTATACCTTCTACCATAAAAGAATGGAATAACCTTGATATAAGTATTAAAAATTCGCCCTCAATAAATAATTTTAAAACCAAAATAACTGATAAAGATAAAAATATACCCCCTTATTTCAACTTTGGCAAACGTAAAAATCAAATATTACATAGTCGTCTTCGTCTCTCATGCAGTGACCTAAATGGGCATAAATTTTTAAGGTATATTTTGGACAGCCCCGAGTGTGATTGCGGTCATTCCTTCGAAGATACTGATCATTTTCTTATACATTGCTCCTTACATTCTGATGCACGAAAAATATCTATAAATCTTTTACCATCGAATTTTATCAATACACATAATCTGTTATACGGTGTAAGCAGCAGTGATATTTCGTTAACAATTTTTGAAAGGGTCCACATGTTTTTTGACATGAGTAGAAGGTTTTAAGATCTATTTCGACCAAAATGCGAACACGAACAACTGCGTAGCCAATGTGTAAATATGTATATATGAAATGTTGATTAAGTATTCATTTTATTGTTTTGTTGTTCACTCGATTACTTCTTTTACATATCCATATTATTTTTTGTATTTAGGAGAGAGGTCATATAGGCTATGCCTGTTCCTCAATCCCTTTCAATTTCTGAATAAAATATTGTTTAAAAAAAAAAAAAAAAAAAAAAAAAAAATTAATTTTTCTGCATTTATATCGAGGAGTGCCTTCCTTATAAATAGGTTCAACAGAGAGGTTTATATTCACTGATATCAAATGATGACGTCATGGAGAAAAAAATCCGGCGATATTAATTTCAGGGGTAACTATTATTTACTAAAACGAATTATTTTCACTCTAGAAGCACCAGTAACAGATATTGGTTACTATTAAAACACCCTTAGTTCAAATATTGCCACTTTTAAAAAAATCTCTCTATATATGCTTTATACGTATGCAAAACGTTCCAATTATGACCAATTCAGACTATTGTCGATGTCACACCAAGGTGTACACGGGACTTTGGAATCGCGTTTTCATGTCAGCTACTCAAATATGTAACTGGTTCAAAAATTGATTTTATATTCAATGAAATATCGCCAATTTTCGCATTTCGTGCACGTTAAAGATTTGACGTCACCAACATATAAATGTTCGATATTTATTAGAAACAGAGTCCACGCTCTAACTACATTAAACTTTCTATGACCGGTGCAATATTCGTACTTCTGCACGATACTACTGCAAGATACAACTACAACCTCTTAAAAATTGGATTTGCTTATAAACAGCGCGAGTCGTCGATTTGTGTCGAGATGATTACGGCTATGAGGTAATTTTGGCCAAAGAGAAACAATATTAATTCAAAGACTAATTATTACACACATAAATCAAATATTTCTGCTACAGGGTCACTATACCCTTATTTTGAATAGAAGTAAAGACTCAAAGTTGATATACTTTCTGCCCAAATATCGTCACTGTGAGAGAAAAAGAGACTTTTGAATATGCTCTAAACGTTGCTAATACGTACAGATTGTACCAACTCTTACTGCATGTTTCGCTTAACAATGAAAGGTGACGTTTTCAATTTTCGATCCCTTTGTTCTCATACTCCTGATATTTCTAACTGTTGCGCAATGGTTTCATACCTAAGACTACCGATAAAACTCTCTGTAGAAGAAATTCAAAAAGAAAATTACGTTGACTTTTCGAGAAAAAGACGTCTAAAAATGTTCCAAATGGTAAAAATACGACGTTTTGGATTTTCAATCTCGTTTTTTGACTACTCATGACATTTAGAGAAATTGTACAATGGTTTCACACAATACACCACCTATAAGACTCTCGAATGAGGAAAGTTTTAAAAAAATCGTAGGCGGCGTTTTCGAGAAATACGCGTCTAAAATTGATCGAAATAGCAAAATACCTTACTTTTCAAACTCTGATAACTTTTTATTTTTTGATAGAAACTTGTCGCTATAGTACCATCTTGTAGATAATTCACGTGGCTATCAAACGATATAATACTTTAACTACTCGGTAAACAACCAATCGATACATCTTATTTGACGCACAGGCACCCATTTTTCTGAATTTTGTCAAACTTTGGATACCTTTCTTGACCACTTCCGGTGATTAGAGGATTTTCATTTATAGTTCATGGACTGGTTTGGTCCTTCGACTTCATATTCCTGAAGTTTCAGAAAAATCGTTGGAGCCGTTTTAAAAAAATAAGAACTCTACGATTTGACCAAAATGCGAAAAAAAGTGAAAAATCAAAGTTAACAATTCGGAACAAAACTTATATTGTTGGAATCGGATCGATGTCAACAATCCTTAAATATAAGCAGAAATTCAAAATTCCAAAAAATAAAAATTTTGGGAAATTTTTGAAAATTTCCAAATTTTCACCAAAAAAAATAAAGCGACAAAGTTTCTAAATTCGACATTTTTGAACTGCTATCGGCTTAGAAATGTCTCCAGCTATCCAAAAATGTAAATATCAAAAAAATTGGTTGAGAATTAACAGAATTACGGCCGTTTTTAGTATTAAACGTCACTTCCGGTGTGCGCACAGATTTCAAAATAGCTTTAAGCAGTAGCTGCACACCACTTTTCCGACAGAAGATCAAATTGCAAACCTCTATCTCTTATAGTTGCTGAGATCTAGCTTCCCCCAATAAAAAAAAAAATAATAACTAGATCTGCTACTGTCGCATGCAGATATGAAAGCTTTCATATTCATCGTCACGTGTCATCGATTATATCAAGTATCTCAAATAAAAGGATAAGAATAACAAACTATCAAAATTGGTCAAAAACTCGCGAAGTTACAAGTCTAAATATAGTATGAAACATTGAGTAATCTGAAAACTAAAGGGAAATAACTGATACTTGTGTTGCTGTAATCGGGATGACTTCCGATTTCAAAACTTTCAGAAAAATGAAATGAAAATGGTAAGAAAACATCGAAAAATTAAATGAGATAACTTTGAACAAAACTAATACTTTTTGAATCAGGTTGAACTCAACTGTTTGAATATGTACGTTAAATATGTAGATTTGGAAAATTATAAAGACATAATATCAAAATCGGTCAAAAACTCACAAAGTTACAAATTTAAATGTAGTGAGAAACATTGCACCGGGGCAAAAAAATAATCTTTAAACTAAAGGGAAATAACTGAAACTTGTATAGCTGTAATCGGGCTTCCAAGATATGTTATATAATTATGGTTTCCAATATGTTTGGTTATAAGTAGGAAATCGTGACGACTTCTTAAGCATGTTTTAAACAAAGGGTCATAGACTGCAATATACAAGAATGGCACTCTGCAATAAAAAAAAAACTGGCCAGAGATTTCTATGCAGAAATTAAAAGATAGGCTGGCACTGCCAGGCAGGATACGCCCACATTTTCGAGAGAAGGATAGAGAACAAACAATACGGAAAGTGATTTTTCCTACATCATTAAGTCCTGTATTTCATACTGTATTGGGAGCAGCCATTTTGTTGGTCAGTTCCAGTCTGATATTCATGAAATTCGAAGTCGACAATGATTATGGTGTGACGGTACACAACCTAGAAATGTGACTTTTCGTCAAAATCGGATAAGAATTGTGACCTGTACAGAGTCAACAACCATGATATACCATATCTTTACACTATTCGCGTACAAACGGCGACCATTTCTTCCGGCAATTTTGGTACCATTTTCACGAAATTCGAATAATTCAGGAAGTTACGATCCGATATGCGCAAATACCGAAAGGAACCAAGATCTTTGGGTTATAACCATGCATTTCAAGTTTCATCAAAATCGAATTAAAATTGTGACCTTTACAGGGTCCACAACCTTGATATACCATTTTTTAACAGTATTCACGTACAAACGGTGGCCATTTTGTATGGCAATTTTGGTCTGATTTTCCCGAAATTCGAACTCAACCTTCCTTACGGTGTAACGGTAATATAATCAAACGTTTTTTTAAATCGGATAATAATTGTGACCTCCAAGCTAAAAAAAAAGGCGATTTTGCGTATAATCAGGGGCCATAATTCAGGAAGTTACGATCCGATATGCGCAAATATCGAAAAGAAGCAAGATCTTTGGGTTATAACCTTGAATTTCAAGTTTCAACACAATCGAATCAAAATTGTGACCTCCACAGGGTCCATAACCTTGATATACCATTTTTTAACAGTATTCGCGTACTAACGGCGGCCATTTTGTATGGCAATTTTCGTCCGATTTTCCCGAAATTCGAACTCAACCTTCCTTAGGGTGTAACGGTGATATAATCAAACGGTTTTTTAAATCGAATAATAATTGTGACCTCCAGAGGGACCACAAGCTAAAAAGGGTGATTTTTCGGACAATCAGGGGCCATAATTCAGGAAATTACATTCCGATAGCCGCAAATATCGAAAGGAACCAAGATCTTTGGGTTACAAACATGCATGTCAAGTTTCGTCAAAATCGGTTCAAAATTGTGACCTCTATAGGGTCCACAAGCTAAAAACGTGATTTTTCGTACAATCAGGGGCCATAATCCATGAAGTTTTGATCCGATACATGCCAATATCGAAAGGAACCGAGATCTTTTGGGGATAAACCTATATTTCAAGTTTCGTCAAAATCGGATAAGAATTGTGACCTGTAGAGAGTCCACAATCAAATTGTGGACGGACGGACGTCCGGACGGACAGGGGCGACGACATAATACGTCCACATGAAAATGTGGGCGTATAATAATTGCTAGAACCAGAAAAATATTTATCCACTATAATAAATAAGCAACATAGAGAAAATGAAATGAAATTGAATGGGGTTTAACGTCCTACTGTTCTGCTCCTACAATGGGCTAATGAAGACGGGCATACGCCATAAAGTGTGCAATGAGGGAAATTTTACCCGGGCAGCGCCGTTACGGCCTACGAGGTTGGTAAGGCGACCATACTCCTTATCACGTACAACCAAAAAATCGAAACAAGGACAGTTGACTCAATGACAGACGTTATGATACAGAGCGCACGTGCTAACCATTCAGCCACGCAACCTCCCTAAAATCGGCAAATTGCTGACCTACAGCGAGAAACATTTCAACCGGGCCAAATTTTCTATTTTAACAGTTTAATTTGCACGGTACCTTTAGTTATCAACCGAATATTACGAAACTTTTAAAAATAAGCTCCCCCTGACCAGCTTAATCGTTCGCAATAAACGTTTGCCCCTTAAAATCGACAAATTGCTGAATTTAAAGTGAGAAACATTACAACCGGGCCAAATTTTCTGTTTTATCACTTTTACAGTACCTTTGATTACCAACCGATTATTACAAAACTTTAAAAAGAGAAAGAGAGAAATGCGGCCTAACGTCCATTCGACACAAACTAGGTCATTTCGGGACTAACATGTTTTTTAATTTTATTTAAAAACTCCCCTTGCACGTACTGGTCTTTAGCCGTTGGGAGGAAACCGAAGAACACGGAGAAAACCCACGAGGTTGGACATCATACACCATGTCACGTGCAACCTGGAGATCGAAACGACGCCCGTTGACTCAATGACAATACAGCGAGCACATGCTAACCATTCAGCCATCCAGCCTCCCTGAATTCGGAAAATTGCTGACTTATAGCAAGAAACATTTCAACCGGGCTAAATTTTCTGTTTTAACAGTTTAATGTGCACGGTACTTTAATTACCAACCGAGAGAGGGAGAGGGGTTTTACATAGGCTAAGCCTGTTCCCCAATCCCATCCAGACATCCTGAATAAAATATTGTTTATAAAAAAAAAAAATTACCAACCGATTATTACAAAACTTTTGAAAATAAGCTCCAACTGACCAGCTTAATCGTATGCAATAAATGTTTTGCCTGAATTGAAAGTTCTGCACAGAGAAAGTTCATCTCGATTTCCCGGCGTGGTTCCCTTGTCAGTAAGGCAGAACGGAGGGCCAGACAAGCACAGCTGTCTAGCTAGTCCTTCGGATGGTACGAAAAACCAAGGTCCCGTGTACACATTGGAGTGCACGTAAAATATCCCTAAGCAGTTGGAATTCGATACTGTTGAATAAGCTCTATACGATGACTAAATGCGTAGATTGTAGTCACCCACACTTCATGTTTCGCTCAACAATGAAAGGGTGCCGTTTTCAATGTTCGATCCTTTTGTTCTTCTACTCCTGATATGTTGGACTGTTGATCGATGGATTCATATAAAAGACTTCCAATAAGACTCTTTGTAGAAGAATTTCCAAAAAAATAGTATGTTGACTTAACGAGAAAAACCTCTAAACATGCTCCAAATTGTAAAAATACGACTTTTTGGATTTTCAATCTCTTTTTTTCGGCTATCCCTGATATTTAAAAAAAATGATACAATCATTTCACACAACAGGCTACCTATTAGACTCTCTATTGACAAAAGTTTCACCGCCCTCCCTTCATTATAACCGAAGTTATCGTGCCCTAAAGAATCAACAAATCAGCATGCTTATCTCTGCTTACCCTAAGCAGAAAATGCTCATCTTTGAACTCAATCAAGATAGTGACCTAGTGAACGTCTACACCAAGTTTGAACATTCTAGCTCAATTAGAAGGAGAGTTATTGTGTTCCGAAGTCCGGGCCTTTCAAATTGCTTCTATTTTTCATTTTCAATTCAAAATTGTGACCATCACAATTTTCGATCCCTTTGTTCTCATACTCCTGATATTTCTAACTGTTGCGCAATGGTTTCATATCTAAGACTACCGATAAAACTCTGATTTCGTGCACGTTAATGATTTGACGTCTCTAACATATAAAAATTTATCTTTAATTAGAGATAGGGCCCAAGCTCAAACTACATCATGCTTTCTATAACAGGGGCAATATTCGTACTTCTGCACGATACTACTGCAAGATACAACTGCAACCTACTGATAATTGGATTTCCTTATAAACAGCGCGAGGCGTCGATTTATGTCGAAATGATTACGGTTATGAGGTAATTTTGACAAAGAAGAAACAATATTAATTCAAAGACTAATTATTACACACAGAAATCAATTATTTATGTTACAGGGTCACTAAACCCATATTTTGAATATAGGTAAACACTCAGAGTTGAAATATTTTTAGCTCAAATATCGTCACTGTGAGAGAAATGTGGAATTTTGAATATGATCTAAACGTTGGTAAAACGTACAGATTGTATCAACTCTTACTGCATGTTTCGCTTAACAATGAAAGGTGACGTTTTCAGTTTTCGATCCCTTTGTTCTCATACTCCTGATATTTCTAAATGTTGCGCAATAGTTTCATACCTAAGACTACCGATAAAACTCTCTGTAGAAGGAGTTCCAAAAAAAAATTACGTTGACTTTTCGAGAAAAAGACGTCTAAAAATGCTCCAAATGGTAAAAATACGACGTTTTGGATTTTCAATCTCGTTTTTCGACTACTCATGACATTTAGAGAAATTGTACAATGGTTTCACACAATAAACCACCTATAAGACTCTCGAATGAGAAAGTTTAAAAAAAATCGTAAGCGGCGTTTCCGAGAAATTCGCGGCTTAATTTGATCGAAATAGCAAAATACCTTACTTTTCAAACTCAGATAACTTTTTTATTTTTTGATAGAAACTTGTCGCTATAGTACCATCTTGTAGATAATTCACGTGGTTATCGAACGATATAACACTTTAACTACTCTGTAATCAACCAAGTGATACATCGCATTTTACCCATCGGTACCCATTTTTCAGAATTTTGTCAAACTTTGGATACTTTTCTTGACCACTTCCGGTGATTAGAGGATTTTTATTTATAGTTCATGGACTGGTTTGGACCTTCGACTTCATATTCCATAAGTTTCAGAAAAATCGTAGGCGCCGTTTTAAAAAAATAAGAACTCTACGATTTGACCAAAATGCGAAAAAAAGTGAAAAATCAAAGTTAACATTTCAGAATAAAACTAATATTGTTGGAATCGGATTGATGTCAGCTATCCAAAAATATAACTCATAATTCAAAATTCCAAAAAATAAAAATTTTGGAAATTTTTGAAAATTTTCCAATTTTCACCAAAAAAATGAAAGCGACAAAGTTTCTAAATTTGACGTTTGTGAACTGCTATCTTCTTAGAAATGTCTCAAGCTATCCAAAAATGTAAATATCAGAGAAATCGGTTGACAATTACCAAAATTACGGCCGATTTTCAATTTTCGTGCACGTTAAAGATTTAACGCATTTCCGCTATGCGCACGAATTTCGTTTTACATTTAAGCACTAACTACCACCCAGTTTCCCGAGAGAAAATCAAACTTCAGACCTCTATCTCTTATAGTTGCTGAGAAATAGGCAAAATGGAAAAAAAAAAGAATAATAATAATAACTAGACTTGCTTGCAAGGCTGAAGGCTTTCACCTTTACCCAAGGCACCACAAATTGCCTACCACTCACCCCTTAAAACACATACACACACACACACACTTAAACAACTCAGACATTGACACTTTCTGTGCATGCGCATTACGATAGAAGGAAAGTGAAAAATATAGTTGAACAATTATGAACTTGGATCGGTAGAATCCTACAGACGCCAGAAATCTAAATACGCAATCAAAAACGCAAAAATTCTAAAAAAAAAATTACAATTTTAGTACATTTTTAAATTTTCAGGAAAAAAAGAGAACTGCGTGGTATTGCAATTCGACCTATATCTCATCCGCAATATCCCCGGCTATACAAAAATATAACTTTTTCGAAAATCGGTTGGGAATTGACATAATTAGGACTGATTTTCATTCGCGCACGTTAAAGATTTACATCACTTCCGGTCTGTTCACAACAAGTACTAAATGTTTAAAACATAGAAAAAAACAACATTCAGAATTCTATCAGTTTTAGTTTCAGAAATCTAAACGACTACAGAAAAAACACAGTTTTCCGAATGAGACAAAAAAAAATACCTTAAGTATCAGGTAATAACCAAAACCCCAAATCGCACCTTTCAACATTAATTTTTCAACATTGTAATTGAGGGGTACTTTATTTATAAATGGCTTCAACAGAGAGCTTCATTTTCACTGGTATCAAATGATGACGTCATGCAGACATAAAACCTGGGATATTAATTTCAGGAGTAACTGTTAATTACTAAAATGAATTATTTTCATTCTAGATGCACCAATGTCAGAAATTGGTTACCATTAAACACCCTTTGTTCAAAAATTGCCAGTTTTAAAAAAAGCTCTCTATATATGCTTTATACGTATGCAAAACGATCCATTTATAACAAATTCGGACTTTTGTCGATGTCACACGGAACTTTGGAATCGCGTTCAGGTCAGCTACTCAAATATGTATTTCTATCACAGGTGCAATATTCGTACTTCTGCACGATACTACTGCAAGATACAACTGCACCCTATAGGTAATTAGATTTCCTTATAAATAGCGCGAGCCGTCGATTTGTGTCGAAATGATTACGGTTGAGAGGTAATTTTGACGAAGAAGAAACAATATTAATTCAAAGACTAATTATTACACACAGAAATCAATTATTTCTGTTACAGGATCACTAAACCCATATTTTGAATATAAGTAAACACTCAAAGTTGAAATACTTTTAGCTCAAATATCGTCACTGTGATAGAAATGGGGAATTTTGAATATGCTCTAAACGTTGGTAAAACGTACAGATTGTATCAACTCTTACTGCATGTTTCGCTTAACAATGAAAGATGATGTTTTCAATATTCGATCCCTTTGTTCTCATACTCCTGATATTTCTAACTGTTGCGCAATGGTTTCATACCTAAGACTACCGATAAAACTCTGATTTCGTGCACGTTAATGATTTGACGTCACTAACATATAAAAATGTATCTTTAATTAGAGATAGGGCCCAAGCTCAAACTACATCATGCTTTCTATCATAGGTGCAATATTCGTACTTCTGCACGATACTACTGCAAGATACAACTGCAACCTATAGATAATTGGATTTCCTTATAAACAGAGGGAGCCGTCGATTTGTGTCAAGATGATTACGGTTGAGAGGTAATTTTGACAAAGAAGAAACAATATTAATTCAAAGACTAATTATTACACACAGGAATCAATTATTTCTGTTACAGGGTCATTAAACCCATATTTTGAATATAAGTAAACACTCAAAGTTGAAATACTTTTAGCTCAAATATCGTCACTGTGATAGAAATGGGGAATTCTGAATATGCTCTAAACGTTGGTAAAACGTACAGATTGTATCAACTCTTACTGCATGTTTCGCTTAACAATGAAAGGTGACGTTTTCAGTTTTCGATCCCTTTGTTCTCATACTCCTGATATTTCTAACTGTTGCGCAATGGTTTCATACCTAAGACTACCGATAAAACTCTCTGTAGAAGAAGTTCAAAAAAAAAAATTACGTTGACTTTTCGAGAAAAAGACGTCTAAAAATGCTCCAAATGGTAAAAATACGACGTTTTGGATTTTCAATCTCGTTTTTCGACTACTCATGACATTTAGAGAAATTGTACAATGGTTTCACACAATACACCACCTATAAGACTCTCGAATGAGAAAGTTTTAAAAAAATCGTAGGCGGCGTTTCCGATAAATTCGCGTCTTAAGTTGATCGAAATAGCAAAATACCGTACTTTTCAAACTCAGATAACTTTTTTATTTTTTGATAGATAATTCTCGTGGCTATCCAACGATACAACACTTTAACTACTCTGTAATCAACCAAGTGATACATCGCATTTTACCCATCGGTACCCATTTTTCAGAATTTTGTCAAACTTTGGATACTTTTCTTGACCACTTCCGGTGATTAGAGGATTTTTATTTATAGTTCATGGACTGGTTTGGACCTTCGACTTCATATTCCATAAGTTTCAGAAAAATCGTAGGCGCCGTTTTAAAAAAATAAGAACTCTACGATTTGACCAAAATGCGAAAAAAAGTGAAAAATCAAAGTTAACATTTCAGAATAAAACTAATATTGTTGGAATCGGATTGATGTCAGCTATCCAAAAATATAACTCATAATTCAAAATTCCAAAAAATAAAAATTTTGGAAATTTTTGAAAATTTTCCAATTTTCACCAAAAAAATGAAAGCGACAAAGTTTTTAAATTTGACGTTTGTGAACTGCTATCTTCTGAGAAATGTCTCAAGCTATCCAAAAATGTAAATATCAGAGAAATCGGTTGAAAATTACCAAAATTACGGCCGATTTTCAATTTTCGTGCACGTTAAAGATTTAACGCATTTCTGCTATGCGCACGAATTTCGTTTTACATTTAAGCACTAACTACCACCCAGTTTCCCGAGAGAAAATCAAACTTCAGACATCTATCTCTTATAGTTGCTGAGAAATAAGCAAAATGGAAAAAAAAAAGAATAATAATAATATTAATCTTAGTAATAACAATAGTCTTTCACCATTGAAAAATGGTGAAAGCCTAACTAGATCTGCTACTGTCCCATGCAGATATGAAAGCTTTCATATTCATCGTCACGTGTCATTGATTGTATCAAGTATCCTAAATAAAAGGATAAGAAGAAAAAATTATTAAAATTGGTCAAAAACTCGCGAAGTTACAAGTCTAAATATAGTATGAAACATTGCACCCAGGCATAACAATAATCTGAAAACTAAAGGGAAATAACTGAAACTTGTATTACTGTAATGAGACGGATGAGAAAATGAAATGAAAATGGCGGGAAAAAAAATAAAAATGGCAGGTTGGACAGGCGACCTTACTCCTTGTCACGTACAACCGGGCATTCGAAAACACGCTAGTTAACTCAATGACAGGCGCGCGTGCTAACCATTCAGCCACCCAACCCCCCTTTGAAATCAGACACGTGCAATATGTCATATAGGAAGAATAAGAAGTCGCTCACAACAAAATGGTAAATTAATGAGTTTAGGTCAAAAGGTTGATCTACTGTTTTAGAGTACTTAATAGTTTTAAAGAGACACGTTAAGGGTTGTTCATAGTTAAATGAAAGTTTAATTTTAAATAAGACCAATAAAATTAGGATTTAATAATGCCAGACTAATATTTCCAATATGTTTGGTTATAAGTAGGAAATCGTGACGACTTCTTAAGCATGTTTTAAACAAAGGATCATGTTTGTTTAAACAAGAATGGCACTCTGCAATAAAAAAACTGGCCAAAGCAAGATTTCTATGCAGAAATTAAATAATTGCTAGAACCAGAAAAATATTTATCCACTATAATAAATAAGCAACATAGAGAAAATGAAATGAAATTGAATGGGGTTTAACGTCCGACTGTTCTGCTCCTAAAATGGGCTAATGAAGACGGGCATATGCCATAAAGTGTGCAATGAGGGAAATTTTACCCGGGCAGCGGCGGTTACGGCCTACGAGGTTGGACAGGCGACCATACTCCTTGTCACGTACAACCAAGAAATCGAAACAACGCCAGTTGACTCAATGACAGACGTTATGATACAGAGCGCACGTGCTAACCATTCAGCCACGCAACCTCCCTAAAATCGGCAAATTGCTGACCTACAGCGAGAAACATTTCAACCGGGCCAAATTTTCTATTGTAACAGTTTAATTTGCAAGGTACCTTTAGTTATCAACCGAATATTACAAAACTTTTAAAAATAAGCTCCCCCTGACCAGCTTAAGCGTTCGCAATAAACGTTTGCCCCTTAAAATCGGCAAATTGCTGACTTTAAAGTGAGAAACATTACAACCGGGCGAAATTTTCTGTTTTATCACTTTTACAGTACCTTTGATTACCAACCGATTATTACAAAACTTTAAAAATAAAAGAGAAAGAGAGAAATGCGGCCTAATGTCCATTCGACACAAACTAGGTCATTTCGGGACTAACATATGTTTTTAATTTTATTTAAAAAATCCCCTTGCGCTTACAGGTCTTTAGCCGTTGGGAGGAAACCGAAGGACACGGAGAAAACCCACGAGGTTGGACATCATACTTCATGTCACATGCAACCTGGAGATCGAAACGACGCCCGTTGACTCAATGACAGACGTTACGATACAGTGTGCACATGCTAACCATTCAGCCATTCAGCCTCCCTGAATTCAGAAAATTGCTGACTTATAGCAAGACACATTTCAACCGGGCGAAATTTTCTGTTTTAACAGTTTAATGTGCACGGTACTTTAATTACCAACCGATTATTACAAAACTTTTGAAAATAAGCTCCAACTGACCAGCTTAATCGTATGCAATAAACGTTTTCGCCTGAATTGAAAGTTCTGCACGGAGAAAGTTCATCTCGATTTCCCGGCGTGGTTCCCCTTGTCAGTGAGGCAGAACGGAGGGCCTGACAAGCACAGCTGTCTAGTCATTCGGATGGGACGAAAAACCAAGGTCTCGTGTACACATTGGAGTGCACGTAAAATATCCCTAAGCAGCTGGAATTCGATACTGTTGAATAAGCTCTATACGATGACTAAATGTGTAGATTGTAGTCATCCACACTGCATGTTTCGCTTAACAATGAAAGGGTGCCGTTTTCAATGTTCGATCCTTTTGTTCTTCTACTCCTGATATGTTGGACTGTTGATCGTTGGTTTCATATAAAAGACTACCAATAAGACTCTTTGTAGAAGAAGTTCCCGAAAAATATTGTGTTGACTTTACGAGAAAGACCTCTAAACATGCTCTAAATTGTAAAAATACGACTTTTTGGATTTTCAATCTCTTTTTTTCGGCTATCCCTGATATTTAGAAAAAATAATACAATGATTTCACACAACAGGCTAGCTATTAGACTCTGTATTGACAAAAGTTTCACCGCCCTCGCTTCATTATAACCGAAGTTATCGTGCCCTAAAGAATCAACAAATCAGCATGCTTATCTCTGCTTACCCTAAGCAGAAAATGCTCATCTTTAAACTCAATCATAACATTGACCTAGTGAACGTCTACACGAAGTTTGAATATTCTAGCTTAATTAGAAGGAGAATAATTGGGGGGGTGTTATGCAAATGTGTTCTAACCCTCAAATTTCCAAAAATCATTTTAGTACATGCTTAGATTAAAGAATTTGTGACGATTGATATGCAATATTGTTCTAACCGATATCTATTAATAGAACAGAACTATTTATAGATTGTTTAATAGAACAACATTACAAAATGATCTATTTCCCTTTAATTATTAAACTAATCGGATCTATGTGGGTTGGATCACTATTATCTTGGAATTTGCATTTCGCTGAACAATGCTATGTGGGTTAGATCATTCTTCTGGTAAGTATGTCGATGGTTAGATCCTTTTCGCCTATTTTCCATTTTCGGCTTCTACTCAAAACTACAAACTGAGGGTTAAATCACTTTTGCTTAACACCGTCCAATTGTGTTCCAAAGTCCCGACCCTTCAAATTGCTTCTATTTTTCATTTTCAATTCAAAATGGTGACCATCACGTGACCGAAATCAAAATTCTATTCGCGACATTTTTTAGGCCTTCCATCAAGGATTCAGAAAATATAACTCCCGAGTCTGTAAGTAAAATAGCAAAAAAGCCTTATTGATTTTTCACTTTTAAATATGGCGGCACTTCCGGTTCGATCGACAAACTCCATATTTTGCGTACAAATCAGTAATTACTTATCTAGTATCAAAAAAAAAAATCAGGTCATTCTGACCTATATTTCGACGATTTTTTTGAAAATTTTGATCCTTAATTTCGTCAAGGGGAGATAATTTAGAAAATTTCTAATTATATTTTTGAAGTCACATCGGTAAGATCTACTTAGATACTAAATTTCATGAAAATCGTACAACTATTAAAGAAGTTGTCAAATTGGTCTAAACTTCCGGTTCGAAATCACAGCGACGAATTTTCGAAATTCGAAAATCTGAAACTGCAGATTTATAGTAATTGTCTCAAGGTACTCAAAGAAAAAAGATTTAGTAAAATAGGTCAAATAGTCACAAAGTTACAGCATTGTAGGTCAAATGCATTCGTTCGTAAAATTCGGTGATTTCGGATACGTAAAACGTTTTGAAAATATATTTAATCAACAGCCACCACCCATTTTTGGGGGGATAGGTAAAAGTTTCAGAACGATCCTATGGTTAGATTCTGAGAAATCCGATTTGTGGATAAAACACAAAAAAAAAAATAATAATAATATTTATCTTAACAGAAACAATAAGCTTTCATATGTAATACATATGAAAGCTTAACTAGACCTGCAAGCAGCACTGAACCGGCTTTCAGGATTCATACAGAAAATTTATTATACCATAGCCGATCCATTGAGCTACCAAACTATACTTTAGTTGTTTTGCTTCAGTGACACCCTCTACCATATGTTAAAGTAATATTTGCTGGCGAAAAGACCGGTCAAAATGGTAAATTATGGCAAAATACGTCACTTCCGGTGCCGAAAGACATTTTTATAGGTGAAAAATAAGTCGAAAATTCGCAACATACAAAATACAAACTTTGTTTTATCATATCGGGCAATAAATAATTAACCTATAATCCATAAACTGAAATTAAGAAGGTAAAAAACTTAAAAGTGACCCTGGGAAAATTGGCTATTATTCGACAAGGGAACATGCTAGAAGCCTTTTCTTGATATCAATATGATGGTATTGATTCAATCTTACTGCCTATTGGAATCAAACATTATAAAGTTAAACGAATGATAAATATAAATCCCTTCAAAAAAAATGTTTGTTTTGAAGGCTAAAAATACGTTTTTTGCAAAAATTACATTACTTCCGGTGATATTGAAAATGTTAATTTAGTTCATAGAAGTCATAAATGGCATAAGGCATCAAATGGTAAAAAAATTATTAAAATCGTATAATAATTGACACTTTTATAGACGAAAACCCTTGAAAAGTGACTTATAGAAGATCGCCTATTTCTCTGTAACCGTACAAGTTAGAAACCATTTTGTGGTATCTGTATGGTCGTATGGCCTCATTCTATTCGTTGATGGGAATCAAATATCACAATTCTAAAAATATTATAAGGCAGACACATTTTAATAAAATATTTGTTTTTTAGGTTAAAAATACAGCTTTTGCCCAAAAGACGTCATTTCCGGTCACAGTGAAAATGTAAAATTGGCTTGACCTAGTCCAAAATGGCATTAGGCATCAAATGGAAAAAAAATATTGCAAATCGAATAATAATTCCCTCCTTTATAGGCAAAATAACCTGAAAAGTGATGCATGCAAAATTGCATATTTCTCAGCAACTGCTCATATTACAAACTAATTTTCCCATACATTCTCTTTGTCTGGATTAATGCTACGAGTTTATGAAAATAACAAATAAATATTTCAAAATATGAAGACGCTGAATGAATTGTAAATAACTGAATTTTACACTTTATTTTACATTTTATTCGAAATTGCCCGAAAATGAAATTGGAATTAAAAAATCTGAGCTAAAGATTTTGTGCACCTTTGCAGGGTGCATCCTTTTAGTTATATCAGTTTTGAAAAAAATAACATTTGCTTTCAAAAAGTGGTACAGAACTGTCAAAATTGTAGTTTTTGTTAATATTACGTCACTTCCGTTGCCGACAGAAAAATTTCACCGTAACAAAAAATATTACAATTGGGACCACGGAGCATATGAACTTTGTTTTATACAAATCGAACAATAAATAATTGTTCTGGGTACGAAAAACTAAATTAGCCGATGGCGGCTAACGCAAATTACCGAGACAATTTTTTTTCTCATTTCTGTTCAAGTAGGATGATATTTTAACCCTGTGTAAAATACCATCAAAAAATATTCATAAATGAAAAAGGTTTTCGTAAAAAAAAATTTTTTTTTTCAAAATATCGGACATTTTTTCGACTACTTCCGGTTTTACGATCATTGTCGTGATAGCTTTACGAAGTTCTTTGGATACTTAACTTTCTGTACCAGAAGTGTCAGAAACATCCATTGAGTAGTTTTGGAAAAAAAGATAAATTAAAGAGCGTTTCCAAAACTTTAACGATTTTTCAATTTTTTTCAAAGTTTGAGGCCACTTTTGGACCACCTATATTATTTCAATGCTTTTCATTTTGGATTCACTATATAGACAACCGATAGGACGTTGAGTAAGAAAAGTTTAAGAAAAATCGTAGGCGTCGTTTTCGAGAAAAGGGCGTCTCGGAATGTTAAAAAAGCGGAAAATACTTGATTTTTGGCATACAATAATTTATTTCCTTACCATTGAAATCGTATTATTTAGATACCATATGATGGTCCATTAATAGGGCTATCCAACGACACTTTAGTTCTTTTGGTCCGCTATTACCTAAGGGGGCAATCAAGTTTTTCGCAAGTGAGACAATGTTTTTAACCTTTTTTTTTCATTTTTTGAATACTTCCGGTATGGTTATCATTGTCGGAATATTTTTAATAGCCGGTTTGGGCACTAAAATAGCCACAGGGCTCTGTAATGATATATTACATTATCTGATCAGATAAAATGCCCCTGAGAAATCCTGTGTTCAAAAGTGCTAAAAATGAAAAAAATTTAAAATATCGAAAATTAAATTTCAATAACTACATACATATTATACATCGTTAGATTCTTAATTAGGTCAGCTATCTGAATATACAACCTTTTTTAAAAAATCTCTTCAAATAAAAAAATAGTAGAGCATTTTCCAAAATTTCACGATTTTTCGACTTTTTTCGATTTTCAGTCCGTTATTTCACCCATTCCAGATATTTCAAAGGCTTATTGGGTGGTTTCATGCAAATTAACTCCGAAAGGACTCTCGATAGAAAAAATTTAAGAAAAAGTTACGGTTAAGTTTTCGAGATATAGGCGTCCAAAAACGCTCCAAATCAGAAAATACTTGATTTTCAGCGTGCCATATTTTGCTGCCTGATCATAATATGAATTGGGTATCATACGATAGTACAATCCTAGTGCAGTCCAATGGTACCCTAATTTGTTTAATCCATTGACATCGAACGGAGAAATCGCGTTTTCCCCAAAACTATCCATTTTTTGCATTTTATTTCGACTACTTCCGGTCTACGGATCATTGTTGAAATTGCTTTATTCCTTGCAATGGTCATTTGGCTTCATGCCTTAGAAGTTTCAGATTCGCCAATTCAGCCACATAACGAAACCCGAGCTCACAAAATAGGTAGAAAATTCGAAAAAAATCGAAAAATAAAGGGCGGTAACTCTGAATGAAACTTATATTACTGGAATCGGATGGACTTAAGGTATCCAAAAATATAAGTCAAATTTGAAAATTTTGAAAAATGAAAAAAATTGTCTCTTAAACAAATTTGTTTAATTTTCGACCGCTAGAAGTCAGCGACGAAGTTTCGAAATTACAAAATCTTAGATTGCTATTGACTCGGAAAAGATTCAGGGTTTCCGAAAATGTCATTTGTTTGAAAATGGGTAAATAATTGACGAAACTATGGCCAATTTTCAATTTTTTGACAACGTACAAAGATCTGTCACTTCCGGTATGCGCAGAATTTTCGAAAATACTTTATAAAGTAGCCACCACATGGTTTCCCGAAAGAAAAGTTGATTTCAGATCGATATCTGCTTTCGATCATGGAGAACTTGGCCCCCGCGGTAAATAATAATAATAATAATAATTTTAGTAATCTCAATAGGCTTTCAGACGAAAGTCTGAAAGCCTAATGAACTAGATCTGCTAAGCAGATATTAAAGCTTTCATATTCACGGTCAGTTTCTGTCGCATCTCATGAGTTATATAAAGAATCTTAAAAAGGAAAAAGAATTAATGAAATCCGCCAAAAACTCACCGAGTTATAACGAGAAACAATTCCACCGGTTCACATTAGAGTTGTTATGTTCCAATGTGATCAGTCAAATTGCTTATTGCTCCTAAGTCTACGCAGAAATTCTCAACATCAAACTTAGTCAAGGTAATGACATAATGAATCTATATTTGGAATTTTGTCACTCTCACTTCATTATAACCAAAGTTATCGTACCCCAAAGAATCAACCAATCAGATTGCTTATCTCTGCTTACTGTAAGCAGACAATGCTCATCTTCGCACTCCTTCATGGCACTGACCTAATGAACGCCTTCACGAAGATTGAACATTCTGCCCCAATTAGAAGGAGAGTTATTTTGTTTCAAATTCTCGACCAATCAAATTGCTCATCGCTCTGCTTATCCAGGGCAGACAATGCTCATTGTCGAACGTATTCTAGGTATTGATGTAATGAAACTATACACCAAGTTTCATCAATCTGTCTGAAGTGAAAGTGTCCGAAATCATCAACCAATCTAATTGCTTATCTCTGCTTACCCTAAGCATAAAATGCTCATCTTCGAACTCCATGTTTTTAATGTATGGGGATCATGATGGTGGCTCAGTGATATGAGACACTGATTAACTAACCAGTAGGTCTTGGGCTCTCTCCGCGGGGTGGGGGGGGGGCTAGTGGTCTAGAGTGCCGCGCTTCGACCTCTAGCTGGCCGGTCACCTCTGGCTTGCGGCTGTGGTTTCGAGCCCCGGTGTGAGCGCATGTGGCATGGAGATAGGGGCGTCTTCTCAACCTCGTGCGTTTCCTCCGGGCACTCCGGTTTCCTCCCACCTCTAAAGACCCCTACGCGCATGCGAATTATTGAAATAAAATTGAAACCATATGTTAGTCCCGAAATGACCTGGTTGTGTTGAGTGGACGTTAAACCCCATTTCTCTCTCTCTCTCTCTCTCACTCCCGGGGTTTGACCAGAAAGTCAATTGTACAGGACAGTAGGTCTGCCCGGCCTGACAGGGAATAGTGTCTAATTGTCAGGATGGCACGAAAAGCAATGTTCAGTGTACACATTGGCGTGCACGTAAAAGATTCCTTGATAGAGTATATCGTAATGTAGATGTCCGGGCAAAATCTATCTGTTTGTCTTCATTGGTCCAGTCGGTGTATAAAGTAGGACTTTTACCCTACTCCGTATAAGATTTCAAATCTTTGAAGTTTTAAGATAAGTATACCCGGTCCCTGAAATCTTAAATGGGACTTGCTTTTTCGCCCTTCTGTTCTGTACAGACTGGGCTAATACAATAAAACATTGTAACAATCTACAGAGAGTAAATTTAACTTGTTGACTAAATAATCTTCAATACTTCCAATTAGCGGTATGTAGTGACAAGGATCGTGACCCAGATGGGATATACTTGAACTTTCTAGACAAGAAACCTGATATCTAATTTGGTATAGCACTAATAAGTTTCATTACATACTAAATTTTTATATGATTGCTTATCGCACTGGGCATTCATACCCATAGGTCCATCTTTAAATTTAAAACTGCTAGAAATTACCGAGGGTTGAACATGGTATTGCATCGTCACCGTTGTATTATTGCTTATCGCCCTTGACATTGTATTACAGGCAGTTTTATATTCATAGGGCCAGAACGGTAAATTATAAAAAGTGTAAATTATTACCCAGAGTTGAACATTATTTGTGATTTGCCTGGTAACGCCAAAACTCGATCATGTACTAAATAATGGCGGCACAGTAAAATTTCTTGATTGTCAAGTTTTTGGTTATAAATAAACCCTCGAAAAGTCGGTGTTATTGGTAACGGAATTGGTCATGGTGTTGTTGGTAACGGTATCGGACACGGTATTGTTGGAAACGGAATTGGTCATGGTATCGTTGGTAACGGTATCGGAAACGGTATTGTTGGAAACGGAATTGGTCATGGTATCGTTGGTAACGGTATCGGACATGGTATCATTGGAAACGGAATCGGACAAGGACTTATTGCACATGGACAGATTGGTAACGGCATTGGGCATGGCATCGTTGGTAACGGTATCGGACACGGTATTGTTGGAAACGGAATTGGTCATGGTATCGTTGGTAACGGTATCGGACATGGTATCATTGGAAACGGAATCGGACACGGACTTATTAGACATGGAAAGATTGGTAACGGCATTGGGCATGACATCGTTGGTTACGGTATCGGACACGGTATAATTGGAAACGGACTTGTTGGACATGGAAAGATTGGAGCTTACAAACAATCATACAACTACAACGGGCCATACAACCGATACAACAACGGACCATACAAGTACAACCAATACAATAATAAAGGATACAATAGTTACAACGGCCCCTACAATTACAACAACGGTTACAACAATGGCCACAATAACAACGAATATGGGAAGGGATATAACAACTACAATAACAACGGATACGGTAACGGATACAACAACTACAACCGTTAT
Source organism: Patella depressa (assembly GCA_948474765.1). Taxonomy (NCBI): domain Eukaryota; kingdom Metazoa; phylum Mollusca; class Gastropoda; family Patellidae; genus Patella; species Patella depressa. The sequence goes on from OX419716.1 coordinate 52,078,786, forward strand.
CCATCTTACAATAACTATCAAGGTTGCGGTTACAACAAATATTAAGACAATACGGCTATTTGATAGCATAATATTACCATAGCTTTAATACTTATAAATACTAGTATATAGTTTCTACTGTTCATGCATAATGTATATACGTAAATCAGGGAGTTAAGATATATATAAATTTAATAAAATAATATACATATAAACTCGTGTTATTTATCCGTTTTATAGCTTACTACTAGTCCGGTCCATAGCTTGATAACCTCAATGTGCATATATACGTCACATCCTGTCTTCATTACGTTTGGTCAAAGGTCACGAGATGTAAATAGGGATATCGCTAATCCTAATCCTAACCCAAGACCTAACCTTAGCGCTTACCCTAACCCTAACCTACAATCTCGCCTGTCCTATCTCCTGGGTTTACCCCGGGACCTGCGGTTTCCTCCCACTGTTAAAGGGGAAGACCAACGATTTTCAACAAGGTTTCCATAAATCTGAAATATATATTCAGAAAGAATCCCCACTGTAAAAAAAGTAAAAAAGTTTTTGTGAACGAGAAATTAATTTTCATTAAAACCGGAAGTGACATAGTTGGTTCAACACGCTCACTGGGCTCTATAGAAAGCATACAGATTTGGCATAAGTTTACTGATGTATTGTATTCACGTCCCGTCCTTGGGCCAAAAATCTGATGAAATGGACTGTTTGTTAGGATATTATAAACACGAATTTATGTTTTTTTAACGTTTAGTACACAAAGCCGTCGCGTAAATTCACTCACACTGAACAGTCCGCTGTGGACCAATTCACACCGCATGGCTAATTATTTACATCACGTGGTTTGATTGTCAGCATATACCACCCCGATTCTTCAATCCAAACTGATTAGAACCTGAATCACAATCGATCTAGTAGCAATCATACACAGTCGATATCAAAAATTGATTTCCAATCTCAAAGACGGCTTATCTCCCCTGAAACTGTTGAGTAATACGCGATTCCCAATTCACGCAACTTTCATAGATTTAAGGAAATGGAATGAACTGAACAGAAATGGTTTTAACGACCTATCTTTCTGCGCCGACTGAATTAACTAAATTTTGATCGGACAGCGTCGTTACGGTCTTTTCTTTCGAATTCCACTGTTAAGTAGTCTTTTACGGGCATGTAGATATTGTTCCTAGCCGGGCCATTTAGGTTTCAAATTTCACGGTGTATTGATAGCCTTCTGGTTTCTGCTATGATTCGTTCATTGTTTCACTGTTTTTTCTACTATGAACTCGTCTACTATTAATTCGTTGATTGTTTCACTCTTATTTCGGCTATGATTTCGTTGAACGTTTCATTGTTATTTCTGCTACGAATTCGTTAATTGTTGAAGTGTTATTTCTGCTACGAATTCGTTAATTGTTGAAGTGTTATTACTGCTATAAATTCGTTGATCGTTTCATTGCTATTTATGGGAATCACGGTGGCTAAGTGGGCAAGGCGCTGGCTCGTTAGCCTGGAGGTCGGGTGTTCGATCCTTGCATTGGCCGAGAAAGTTCATCTCGATTTTCCGGCGTCAGTGATGCAGAAGGATGGCCTGATAAGGACAGCTGCCTAGTCGTTCGGATGGGACGAAAAACCGAGGTCCCGTGTACACATTGGAGTGCACGTAAAAGATCCCTTGGCAGTTGGAATTCGATATAAGAGTAGGCCGTAGCGCCGCTGCCCCGGCAAAAATTCCCTCATAGCACACTGTATGGCGTATGCCCGTCTTCCATTAGCCCAGGTCAGGTGCAGAAGAGTAGGACGTAAAACCCCATTTCATTTCTGCTATTTATGCTATGAATTCGTTAAGTTTTGCACTGTTATTTCTGCTATGAGTTCGTTGATCGTTTCACTGTTATTTCTGCTGTGAACTCGATCAAGACAATGACCTAGTGAACGTCTACACCAAGTTTGAACATTCTAGCTGACCTACAGCGAGAAACATTTCAACCGGGCCAAATTTTCTATTTTAACAGTTTAATTTGCACGGTACCTTTAGTTATCAACCGAATATTGCAAAACTTTTAAAAATAAGCTCCCCCTGAACAGCTTAATCGTTCGCAATAAACGGGGTTGGACATCATATCCCATGTCACGTGCAACCTGGAGATCGAAACGACGCCCATTGACTCAATGACAGACGTTACGATACAGCGCGCACATGCTAACCATTCAGCCATTCAGCCTCCCTGAATTCGGAAAATTGCTGACTTATAGCAAGAAACATTTCAACCGGGCGAAATTTTCTGTTTTAACAGTTTAATGTGCACGGTACTTTAATTACCAACCGATTATTACAAAACTTTTGAAAATAAGCTCCAACTGACCAGCTTAATCGTATGCAATAAAAGTTTTGATTGAATTGAAAGTTCTGCACGGAAAAAGTTCATCTCGATTTCCCGGCGTGGTTCCCCCTTGTCAGTGTGGCAGAACGGAGGGCCTGACAAGCACAGCTGTCTAGTTCGGATGGGACGAAAACCACGGTCCCGTGTACACATTGGAGTGCACGTAAAATATCCCTAAGCAGTTGGAATTCGATACTGTTGAATAAGCTCTATACGATGACTAAATGTGTAGATTGTAGTCACCCACACTGCATGTTTCGCTTAACAATGAAAGGGTGCCGTTTTCAATGTTCGATCCTTTTGTTCTTCTACTCCTGATATGTTGGACTGTTGATCGATGGTTTCATATAAAAGACTACCAATAAGACTCTTTGTAGAAGAAGTTCCCAACCAATATTATGTTGACTTTACGAGAAAGACCTCTAAACATGCTCCAAATTGTAAAAATACGACTTTTTGGATTTTCAATCTCTTTTTTTCGGCTATCCCTGATATTTAAAAAAAAAATGATACAATGATTTCACACAACAGGCTAGCTATTAGACTCTCTATTGACAAAGGTTTCACCGCCCTCCCTTCATTATAACCGAAGTTATCGTGCCCTAAAGAATCAACAAATCAACATGCTTATCTCTGCTTACCCTAAGCAGAAAATGCTCATCTTTGAACTCCATCATAACATTGACCTAGTGAACGTCTACACCAAGTTTGAACATTCTAGCTTAATTAGAATGAGAGTTATTGTGCTCCAAAGTCTCGGCCCTTCAAATTGCTTCTATTTTTCATTTTCAATTCAAAATGGTGACTCCCGGTTGACCTAAATCAAAATTCTATTCGCGACATTTTTTAGGCCTTCCTACAGGGATTCAGAAAATATAACTCCCGAGTCTGTAAGTAAAATAGCAAAAAAGCCTTAGTGATTTTTCACGTTTAAAGATGGTGGCACTTCCGGTTCGATGGACAAACTCCATATTTTGTGTACGAATCAGTAATTCCTTGTCTAGTATCAAAAAAAAAAATTAGGTCATTCTGACCTATATTTCGACGATTTTTTTGAAAACTTTGATCCTTAATTACACCAAGGGGAGATAAGTTAAAAAATTTCTAATTATATTTTTGAAGTCACATCGGTAGGATCTACTTATGTACTAAATTGAATGAAAATCGCACAACTATTAAAGAAGTTGTCAAATTGGTCTAAACTTCCGGTTCGAAATCACAGCGACGAATTTTCGAAATTCGAAAATGTGATACTGCTGATGAAAATGATTTTTTTCAAGGTATTCAAAGAAAAAAGATTTAGTAAAATCGGTCAAAAAACAATAAAGTTACGACTATGCAATGTCCATTTTGTCGTTCGTAAATTTCGGTGATTTCGGATTCGTAAAACGTTTTGAAAATATATTTAATCAACAGCTACCACCCATTTTTGGGGGGGTAGGTAAAAGTTTCATAAAGATACTGTGGTTAGATTCTGAGAAATCCGATTTGTGGATAAAACACAAAAAAAAAAAATAACAATAATAATCTTAACAGAAACAATAAGCTTTCATATGTAATATGAAAGCTTAATAACTAGATCTGCTACTGTCCCATGCAGATATGAAAGCTTTCGTATTCACAGTCACTTCCTGTCACATGTCATGGGTCATATGAATAATCCGAACGAGGAAAAAAAATCATTAAAATCGGTCACAATCTAGTGAAGTTAGTGTGATTTTTCACTCGTAAAGAATTTTGTCAGCACGAAAAACATCATAGGCAAAAATCGAATTTTTGAAATATTCAAATACCGTATCCCGACTATCCTGAAATGTATTACTTTCAGACATAGGAGACGCATTGAACATACTATGCTCTATTGTGTTTGTTTACAAGTCCGTAAATGTCGATTTTTCACTACGTTTCATATTCACTTCAAAATGGTGACTACCAGTTGACCTAAATCAAAATTCTACTTCGAACTTCATCAAGACATTGACCTAGTGAATGCCTATACCAAGTTTGAACTTTGTACCCCAATTAGAAGAAGAGTTATTGTGTTCCAGAGTCATCAAGGTATTGGCCTAATAAACACCCACACCAAGTCTAGCTGAATTAGAAAGAGAGTTATTGTGTCCCAAACTAGATCATTTCGGGACTAACATATAGTTTGATTTTATTTCAATATTTCGCTTGCGCGTAGAGATCTTTAGCAGTTGAAGGAAACCGGAGGAAATGAAGAAAACCCACCAAGATGGACAGGCGACCTTACTCCTTGTCAGGTACGACCGGAGATTCGAAAACACGTTAACTGACTCAATGACAGGCTTTATGATACAGCGCGCGCGTGCTAACCATTCAGCCACCAAACTCTCCTTTGAAATCAGACACGTGCAATATGTCATATAAGAAGAATAACAAGTCGCTCACATACAAAATGGTAAATTAATGAGCTTAGGTCAAAAGGTTGAGCTAATGTTTTAGAATATTTAATTGTTTTAAAGAGACACGTAAAGGGTTATTCATAGTTTAACGAAAGTTTAATTTTAAATAAGACGAACGTCTACTTATAAAATGAGGATTTAATAATATTAAAATAAAGTTTAAAAATTAAGAATAATTAATTATTGGTCTAATGCAATGAAATGCTTTGATTTGGCGGATGAAATGTACGATGGGTGTCCACACTATGTGGCGAAGGCGTTGACCTGCTAGCCAGGAGGTCGGGTGTTCGATCCCTGCATTGGCCGACAAAGTTCATCTCGATTTTCTGGCGTGTCCTCCCACCGGCGTGTATACATTGGAGTGCACGTAAAAGATTCCTTAGCAGTTGGAATTCGATAATGTTGAATAAGCTCTATACGATGACTAAATGTGCAGATTGTAGCCACCCACACTGCATGTTTTGCTTAACAATGAAAGGGTGCCGTTTTCAATTTTCGATCCTTTTATTCTTCTACTCCTGATATTTTGGACTGTTGATCGATGGTTTCATATAAAAGACTACCTATAAGACTCTTTGTACAAGAAGTTCCCCAAAAATATTATGTTGACTTTAAGAGAAAAGGACCTTTAAAAATCCTCTAAATCGTAAAAATACGACTTTTTGGATTTTCGATCTCTTTTTTCTGCTATCCCTGATATTTAAAAAAAAATGATACAATGATTTCACACAACAGGCTAGCTATTAGACTCTCGATTTACAAGAGTTTCACCACCCTCCCTTCATTATAACCGAAGTTATTGTGCCCTAAAGAATTAACAAATCAGCATGCTTATCTCTGCTTACCCCAGGCAGAAAATGCTCATCTTTACACTCAATCATGACATTGACCTAGTGAACGTCTACCCCAAGTTTAAACATTCTAGCTTAATTAGAAGGAGAGTTATTGTGTTCCAAAAACTCGGCCCTTCAAATTGCTTCTATTTTTCATTTTCAATTCAAAATGGTGACTCCCAGTTGACCTAAATGAAAATTCTACTCCCGACGTTTTTTAGGCCTTCCTCCAAGGATTCAGAAAATATAATTCCCGTGTCTGTAAGTAAAATAGCAAAATGGCGTTTGAGGTTTTTACATTTCAAGATGGTGGCACTTCCGGGTTGAGCTACAAACTCCATTTTTTGTGTATGAATCAGTGGTCTCGTAGCTAGTAACCCCCAAAAAATTCAAAATGATTTGACCTATATTTCGTTGATTTTTTTGAAAATTTCGATCCTTAATTTCTCCAAGGGGAGATAATTTAGAAAATTTCTAAAGTCATTTTTCAAGTCGCATCATTAAGGTTTACTTACATATCAAATTTCATGAAAATCGTACAACTACTAAAGAAGTTGTCGAGTTGGTCTAAACTTCCGGTTCGATATCACAGCGACGAATTTTCGATATTCGAAAATCCGAAATTGCAGATTTGAAGTAAATGTCTTAAGGTACACATAGAAAAAAGAATTAATTAAATAGGTCAAATAGTCACAAAGTTACAGCATTGTAGGTCAAATGCATTCGTTCGTAAAATTCGGTGATTTCGGATTCGTAAAACGTTTTGAAAATATATTTAATCAAGGTTCGCACCCCATTTATGGGGGGGGGGGTAGGTCAAAGTTTCAGAAAGATCCTATGGTTAGATTCTGAGAAATCCGATTTGCAGAAAATACACAAAAAAATAATAATAATAATAATAATAATAACTTTAACAGAAACAATAAGCTTTCATATTACACGGTCAGTTTCTGTCGCATCTCATGAGTTATATAAAGAATCTTAAAAAGGAAAAAGAATTAATGAAATCCGCCAAAAACTCACCGAGTTATAACGAGAAACAATTCCACCGGTTCACATTAGAGGTGTTATGTTCCAATGTGATCAGTCAAATTGCTTATTGCTCCTAAGTCTACGCAGAAATTCTCTACATCAAACTTAGTCATGGTAATGACATAATGAATCTATATTTGGAATTTTGTCACTCTCACTTCATTATAACCAAAGTTATCGTGCCCCAAAGAATCAACCAATCAGATTGCTTATCTCTGCTTACTGTAAGCAGACAATGCTCATCTTCGCACTCCTTCATGGCACTGACCTAATGAACGCCTTCACGAAGATTGAACATTCTGCCCCAATTAGAAGGAGAGTTATTTTGTTTCAAATTCTCGACCAATCAAATTGCTCATCGCTCTGCTTATCCAGGGCAGACAATGCTCATTGTCGAACGTATTCAAGGTATTGATGTAATGAAACTATACACCAAGTTTCATCAATCTGACTGAAGTTAAAGTGTCCGAAATCATCAACCAATTTAATTGCTTATCTCTGCTTACCCTAAGCATAAAATGCTCATCTTCGAACTCCATGTTTTTAATGTATGGGGATCATGATGGTGGCTCAGTGATATGAGACACTGATTAACTAACCAGTAGGTCTTGGGCTCTCTCCGCGGGGGGGGGGGGGGCTAGTGGTCTAGAGTGCCGCGCTTCGACCTCTAGCTGGCCGGTCACCTCTGGCTTGCGGCTGTGGTTTCGAGCCCCGGTGTGAGCGTATGTGGCATGGAGATAGGGGCGTCTTCTCAACCTCGTGCGTTTCCTCCGGGCACTCCGGTTTCCTCCCACCTCTAAAGACCCCTACGCGCATGCGAATTATTGAAATAAAATTGAAACCATATGTTAGTCCCGAAATGACCTGGTTGTGTTGAGTGGACGTTAAACCCCATTTCTCTCTCTCTCACTCCCGGGGTTTGACCAGAAAGTCAATTGTACAGGACAGTAGGTCTGCCCGGCCTGACAGGGAATAGTGTCTAATTGTCAGGATGGCACGAAAAGCAATGTTCAGTGTACACATTGGCGTGCACGTAAAAGATTCCTTGATAGTGTATATCGTAATGTAGATGTCCGGGCAAAATCTATCTGTTTGTCTTCATTGGTCCAGTCGGTGTATAAAGTAGGACTTTTGCCCTACTCCGTATAAGATTTCAAATCTTTGAAGTTTTAAGATAAGTATACCCGGTCCCTGAAATCTTAAATGGGACTTGCTTTTTCGCCCTTCTGTTCTGTACAGACTGGGCTAATACAATAAAACATTGTAACAATCTACAGATAGTAAATTTAACTTGTTGACTAAATAATCTTCAATACTTCCAATTAGCGGTATGTAGTGACAAGGATCGTGACCCAGATGGGATATACTTGAACTTTCTAGACAAGAAACCTGATATCTAATTTGGTATAGCACTAATAAGTTTCATTACATACTAAATTTTTATATGATTGCTTATCGCACTTGGCATTCATACCCATAGGTCCATCTTTAAATCTAAAACTGCTAGAAATTACCGAGGGTTGAACATGGTATTGCATCGTCACCGTTGTATTATTGCTTATCGCCCTTGACATTGTATTACAGGCAGTTTTATATTCATAGGGGCAGAACGGTAAATTATAAAAAGTGTAAATTATTACCCAGAGTTGAACATTATTTGTGATTTGCCTGGTAACGCCAAAACTCGATCATGTACTAAATAATGGTGGCACAGTAAAATTTCTTGATTGTCAAGTTTTTGGTTATAAATAAACCCTCGCAAAGTCGGTGTTATTGGTAACGGAATTGGTCATGGTGTTGGTAACGGTATCGGACACGGTATTGTTGGAAACGGAATTGGTCATGGTATCGTTGGTAACGGTATCGGAAACGGTATTGTTGGAAACGGAATTGATCATGGTATCGTTGGTAACGGTATCGGACATGGTATCATTGGAAACGGAATCGGACACGGACTTATTGGACATGGACAGATTGGTAACGGCATTGGGCATGGCATCGTTGGTAACGGTATCGGACACGGTATTGTTGGAAACGGAATTGGTCATGGTATCGTTGGTAACGGTATCGGACATGGTATCATTGGAAACGGAATCGGACACGGACTTATTAGACATGGAAAGATTGGTAACGGCATTGGGCATGACATCGTTGGTTACGGTATCGGACACGGTATAATTGGAAACGGACTTGTTGGACATGGAAAGATTGGAGCTTACAAACAATCATACAACTACAACGGACCATACAACCGATACAACAACGGACCATACAAGTACAACCAATACAATAATAAAGGATACAATAGTTACAACGGCCCCTACAATTACAACAACGGTTACAACAATGGCCACAATAACAACGAATATGGGAAGGGATATAACAACTACAATAACAACGGATACGGTAACGGATACAACAACTACAACCGTTATCCTTCTTACAATAACTATCAAGGTTGCGGTTACAACAAATATTAAGACAATACGGCTATTTGATAGCATAATATTACCATAGCTTTAATACTTATAAATACTAGTATATAGTTTCTACTGTTCATGCATAATGTATATACGTAAATCAGGGAGTTAAGATATATATAAATTTAATAAAATAATATACATATAAACTCTTGTTATTTATCCGTTTTATAGCTTACTACTAGTCCGGTCTATAGCTTGATAACCTCAATGTCCATATATACGTCACATCCTGTCTTCATTACGTTTGGTCAAAGGTCACGAGATGTAAATAGGGATATCGCTAATCCTAATCCTAACCCAAGACCTAACCTTAGCGCTTACCCTAACCCTAACCTACAATCTCGCCTATCCTATCTCCTGGGTTTACCCCGGGACCTGCGGTTTCCTCCCACTGTTAAAGGGGAAGACCAACGATTTTCAACAAGGTTTCCATAAATCTGAAATATATATTCAGAAAGAATCCCCACTGTAAAAAAAGTAAAAAAGTTTTTGTGAACGAGAAATTAATTTTCATTAAAACCGGAAGTGACATAGTTGGTTCAACACGCTCACTGGGCTCTATAGAAAGCATACAGATTTGGCATAAGTTTACTGATGTATTGTATACACGTCCCGTCCTTGGGCCAAAAATCTGATGAAATGGACAGTTTGTTAGGATATTATAAACACGAATTTATGTTTTTTTAACGTTTAGTACACAAAGCCGTCGCGTAAATTCACTCACACTGAACAGTCAGTCCGCTGTGGACCAATTCACACCGCATGGCTAATTATTTACATCACGTGGTTTGATTGTCAGCATATACCACCCCGATTCTTCAATCCAAACTGATTAGAACCTGAATCACAATCGATCTAGTAGCAATCATACACAGTCGATATCAAAAATTGATTTCCAATCTCAAAGACGGCTTATCTCCCCTGAAACTGTTGAGTAATACGCGATTCCCAATTCACGCAACTTTCATAGATTTAAGGAAATGGAATGAACTGAACAGAAATGGTTTTAACGACCTATCTTTCTGCGCCGACTGAATTAACTAAATTTTGATCGGACAGCGTCGTTACGGTCTTTTCTTTCGAATTCCAACTGTTAAGTAGTCTTTTACGGGCATGTAGATATTGTTCCTAGCCGGGCCATTTAGGTTTCAAATTTCACGGTGTATTGATAGCCTTCTGGTTTCTGCTATGATTCGTTCATTGTTTCACTGTTTTTTCTACTATGAACTCGTCTACTAGTTATTCGTTGATTGTTTTACTCTTATTTCGGCTATGATTTCGTTGAACGTTTCATTGTTATTTCTGCTACGAATTCGTTAATTGTTGAAGTGTTATTACTGCTATAAATTCGTTGATCGTTTCATTGCTATTTATGGGAATCACGGTGGCTAAGTGGGGAAGGCGCTGGCTCGTTAGCCTGGAGGTCGGGTGTTCGATCCTTGCATTGGCCGAGAAAGTTCATCTCGATTTTCCTCTTGTCAGTGATGCAGAAGGATGGCCTGATAAGGACAGCTGCCTAGTCGTTCGGATGGGACGAAAAACTGAGGTCCCGTGTACACATTGGAGTGCACGTAAAAGATCCCTTGGCAGTTGGAATTCGATATAAGAGTAGGCCGTAGCGCCGCTGCCCGGGCAAAAATTCCCTCATAGCACACTGTATGGCGTATGCCCGTCTTCCATTAGCCCAGGTCAGGTGCAGAAGAGTAGGACGTAAAACCCCATTTCATTTCTGCTATTTATGCTATGAATTCGTTAAGTTTTGCACTGTTATTTCTGCTATGAGTTCGTTGATCGTTTCACTGTTATTTCTGCTGTGAACTCGATCAAGACAATGACCTAGTGAACGTCTACACCAAGTTTGAACATTCTAGCTGACCTACAGCGAGAAACATTTCAACCGGGCCAAATTTTCTATTTTAACAGTTTAATTTGCACGGTACCTTTAGTTATCAACCGAATATTACAAAACTTTTAAAAATAAGCTCCCCCTGAACAGCTTAATCGTTCGCAATAAACGGGGTTGGACATCATATCCCATGTCACGTGCAACCTGGAGATCGAAACGACGCCCATTGACTCAATGACAGACGTTACGATACAGCGCGCACATGCTAACCATTCAGCCATTCAGCCTCCCTGAATTCGGAAAATTGCTGACTTATAACAAGAAACATTTCAACCGGGCGAAATTTTCTGTTTTAACAGTTTAATGTGCACGGTACTTTAATTACCAACCGATTATTACAAAACTTTTGAAAATAAGCTCCAACTGACCAGCTTAATCGTATGCAATAAAAGTTTGGCTTGAATTGAAAGTTCTGCACGTAGGAAGTTCATCTCGATTTCCCGGCGTGGTTCCCCCTTGTCAGTGTGACAGAACGGAGGGCCTGACAAGCACAGCTGTCTAGTTCGGATGAGACGAAAACCACGGTCCCGTGTACACATTGGAGTGCACGTAAAATATCCCTAAGCAGTTGGAATTCGATACTGTTGAATAAGCTCTATACGATGACTAAATGTGTAGATTGTAGTCACCCACACTGCATGTTTCGCTTAACAATGAAAGGGTGCCGTTTTCAATGTTCGATCCTTTTGTTCTTCTACTCCTGATATGTTGGACTGTTGATCGATGGTTTCATATAAAAGACTACCAATAAGACTCTTTGTAGAAGAAGTTCCCAACCAATATTATGTTGACTTTACGAGAAAGACCTCTAAACATGCTCCAAATTGTAAAAATACGACTTTTTGGATTTTCAATCTCTTTTTTTCGGCTATCTCTGATATTTAAAAAAAATGATACAATGATTTCACACAACAGGCTAGCTATTAGACTCTCTATTGACAAAAGTTTCACCGCCCTCCCTTCATTATAACCGAAGTTATCGTGCCCTAAAGAATCAACAAATCAACATGCTTATCTCTGCTTACCCTAAGCAGAAAATGCTCATCTTTGAACTCCATCATAACATTGACCTAGTGAACGTCTACACCAAGTTTGAACATTCTAGCTTAATTAGAATGAGAGTTATTGTGCTCCAAAGTCTCGGCCCTTCAAATTGCTTCTATTTTTCATTTTCAATTCAAAATGGTGACTCCCAGTTGACCTAAATCAAAATTCTATTCGTGACATTTTTTAGGCCTTCCTACAAGGATTCAGAAAATATAACTCCCGAGTCTGTAAGTAAAATAGCAAAAAAGCCTTAGTGATTTTTCACGTTTAAAGATGGTGGAACTTCCGGTTCCATCGACAAACTCCATATTTTGTGTACGAATCAGTAATTCCTTGTCTAGTATCAAAAAAAAAATTAGGTCATTCTGACCTATATTTCGACGATTTTTTTGAAAACTTTGATTCTTAATTTCACCAAGGGGAGATAAGTTAGAAAATTTCTAATTATATTTTTGAAGTCACATCGGTAGGATCTACTTATATACTAAATTGAATGAAAATCGCACAACTATTAAAGAAGTTGTCAAATTCGTCTAAACTTCCGGTTCGAAATCACAGCGACGAATTTTCGAAATTCGAAAATGTGAAACTGCTGATGAAAATGATTTTTTTCAAGGTATTCAAAGAAAAAAGATTTAGTAAAATCGGTCAAAAAACAATAAAGTTACGACTATGCAATGTCCATTTTGTCGTTCGTAAATTTCGGTGATTTCGGATTCGTAAAACGTTTTGAAAATATATTTAATCAACAGCTACCACCCATTTTTGGGGGGGGGTAGGTAAAAGTTTCATAAAGATACTGTGGTTAGATTCTGAGAAATCCGATTTGTGGATAAAACACAAAAAAAAAAATAACAATAATAATCTTAACAGAAACAATAAGCTTTCATATGTAATATGAAAGCTTAATAATAATAATCTTAGTAATTTCAATAGTCTTTCACCATTGAAAAATGGTGAAAGCCTAATTAATCTTAGTAATAACAATAGTCTTTCACCATTTTCAATGGTGAAAGCCTAAAAAGGGTTTACGATATAAACTTTGTAAAAACTGAAAAAGATAACATTGTAGAAAAGGTGAAGCCTTACCCAGGTACTTACAATGCAGGGGCCTATTTCACGAAATTTTAACTAAGATAAGATCCCAATTTTAGTAATTTGATTGGATAATATTAGATTGATTTTAGTGCTTAGCCAATCAAAATTGAAGTATCTACTAAAATTGGATTTTATCTTAAGTTAAAATTTCGTGAAACAGGGCTCAGGACCACATAAAGAGTGCTCCTTTTTAGACGACATTTTAGATTGTCTCAAAGATGTTCAACCTCAAACAGTTTTATACCAGACATTGAGAGGTGATGATTTTAAAATAAACTCATTTTTGTCTTCATACCAACCACCTTTCATGTATGTGGACAGTGCTGATTTGAAATCAGATATGTGTACTGGTGTTTTCCGATCTTTCTTGGACAACATTAATTTGTCTTCAGACCTCTGCCAAGCATTAGAACGATCGACAAGGGGTCAGGGGTCTAATCAAAACTGACTGAAGGCTAGGACATAACAGCCTCTGTGATGGGGGAGGTTTGTCGTAGGACAAAGGTTGCACCAGACAATTAATTGAAAAAGATTTGTGGCTATACCAATGTCCCAAAATATGTTAAAAGCATTGCATATGGAAATGCAAATGAATCTGTTGCATTGGCCAAATACATGCAAAGCCATTTGCAGACGTGTGGTGATGTCTTCGTTGAAACCTGTGGACTTTTAGTTAATGGAAAATATCCGTTCCTAGGTGCAAGTATTGACGGACTTGTTACTTGCGCAAAGTGTGGCACAGGCCTAATTGAAATTAAATGTCCTTATGGAAGTGACTCTGCTGATATTCCCTGGAGAAATATGCCCCCGATCCACTGTGCTAGGAATAAAAATTTCTTTTGTCAAATAGTCAATGGCAAATTTACATTAATGGAAACGCACAATTATATGTTTCAAATTCAAGGACAAATGGCTGTTTATGAACTGTCGTGGGTAGACTTTGTTGTATATACAAAGAAAGGCATCAATGTTGAGAGAATTAGATTTTCTCAAACAATGTGGGACACTATGCACACTCAACTAAAAGACTTTTATCTTGCAAGCATTATTCCAGAATTTCTTTCAAGAAGAGTGCAAAGGGGGAAATCTTTATATATGTCTTGATTGGTATTAAAAAGAAGAAATACAAACACATTTTGTAGTTTTTAATTATTTTCTGGTGTTTTATTTTAAAAGTGGGGGGAGTAAATTTGTGAGTGCAGCACATATAAGAACAATTTGCTCAGATAAGTGAGCCTCAGATATAGGGAAGCATGAGTTGAGAATTCTATAGTTTTTTATTTGCTCCATTTTCATCTCAACCACAATTCGAGCTGAGGCAATTCGGTTTGTTTTAAAGAATTCATTAGATGACATTTGGCACTTAGTTGACACCTTGGGAGGAACATTCAAACTAATATCTGTGGGTAGCAAATCTTCAATTGTGAAGCCTTTGTCTGCCATTACCACATCTCCTGATATAAGTCTTGGCAAAAATCCAACATGCTGGGCTATATGACGGTCAGACACGTTTCCACCCCACAGTCTTGAAATGAATGTTACCATTCCACTTGGTGACACCCCAATTAAAACTTTTAATGTGTTGGAGTGCTTGTATTCTGACCATGTCATCCACGGCGACGTGAAGTTAGCCTGTTGTTCGTGGTTCGGTATTCGCGAATAACGAACAACGAGCCAGTTTGTTGTTCGGTATTCGCGAATAACGGACAACGAGCTGGTTTGTTGTTCGGTATTCGCGAATAAAGAACAACGAGCTGGTTTGTTGTTCGGTATTCACCAGATATGGAATTAGTAATGTAATAAAAGATTTTTTGCAGGGAAAACGCCGCAGGCGGGTTTTTATAAGCCTAACTGGATTATAAAGCTTCAAACAGGGCTCACACTGTCGGTCGCCAAAGTCGCAATTTGCGATAAAAAGATGAAAGTGGCGATTAAAATTTGATTTTTGCGATAATTTTTGTGATAAAGTTTTACGGTACTGGCGATTCTTTTTGAGAACTGGCGGAAAAAAATCTTAAAATTCTAATCGTATTCATAATGTTTTAACCATTATTGAGTGTCAATCACGTGGCTAAACACAATAATAAATTAATCAACTGGCTGATAATCCGGATAACGTCGCCGAGTAATACTAATCAATTGTCTCGGATTAATGATTAGTTGATTGATAATTGACAATGATGTATATTAAACCTATCTTCCGTCACTATTTAATCTTAATGATTAAATTAAGCGGTGATTATTTGATGTTTCGTTTCGTCTTAAAACGAAGAAAGGTAATACATGTAACCAAAATGGCCGACAATTCTATCGAAAAGAAGTAAATCTAGTTCAATTCCGTTTACTGTGGCATCATATACGGCATGTAAAACATACAAGTATGCCTATTGGATGTCATTATTTCAAATTATCGCATCATCATGGTCGAAAACGCATGAACTAGGCTACTTGAATATCGGCGATTCTTGAGCGAGAAAGCGGTTCGCCATTTGTATCACATTACCGTCGCTAAAATGGTCTAAAGGCGAACGACGGGTATAATTGTAAGCATTTCTTACAAATATAATTTAGTACATATCATTCTATCTGAGATTTAGATACCGTTACGGTACCTGAAAATAACAATAGTTCTATTGTACACGCAATCCTTGGACGAGATTAGACGTGTAAATATTTTTTAGTATATAAGAGGGTGTGTAGAAGTTCTACACACCCTCTTATATACTAAAAAATATGTCAGCCCTTTAGTGTATGTTCCATATTAGATTGCGGAACAACAAGGCTGAACATTCACGTAACACTTGCCGACACATCAGAAATAAATTAAATCAACCTTAGTGTATGTCCCATGTTAGATTGCGGAACAACAAGGCTGAGCCTTTTACAGAAAAAAACATTCGCTTGGCTACTTGCCGACACAGTTGAAATAAATTAAGACAACATATATAGCTCACATAAGTTATTAAAAAAAACCCACTCACTTTAATACTTTGTCGACACAGTGGATGTTCCATGTAATAATTATATTGCAGAACAATAAAGCCGAACAGGCTCTCCCCCAAATAATAAATAAAGACAAGCAAGCATTTATTACCGTGTTAAAGTTGGCAAAATATCCTTACCAGTTAACCACTGTTAAACACAAGTCAAGCGTTGACACACGCGCGTGACCCACATCAGCGTCTTCGTTCAAATACCGACATACTGATGTTAGTACGTATAATATGCTATTACTATACCTTCTAGATTCACATTCAGATCTTATTGTCTAACATCTTAATAGCCGCGACAACTAATGTTAGATTATCCCCCATTCTAGCTTCTATATCAAAGGTTTTCTCTGGCCTGTTCATCACCAAAATTTATGTTCGTCGCAAACCATTGTCGATCTACATGTATTACGTTCAAAGTTTCGATATTTACATCAGAGACGATATTGGTCAACTTCTTCGGGTTTAAACCATTTCCTCAAAACGTCTACATAAATTTATTTGCAAAAGGGTTTACTTTCCCGTTCAAAACTGTTTGTGAAATTTTAAAGCAGATCGTGAACTTGACTTGACGACTCAAGTGTTTCAGACAAACTAACAGTTGGGACACTTCCCTCTTACGGCTAGGGCCGGTAACTCAGTGAATAGTGACTTATTGTATGCCAGGTTGATTTCTAATGTTCCGGTTCGATGAATTTCGAGAAATGTATTTGGAGAAATGTTTTTGAAGAAATGTTTTTAGAGAAATGTTTTTGGAGAAATGTATTTGGAGATTTGTATTTTGAAATTTGTTGAAATTTCGACATTTGTACACTAAAATTAACATTTGTATCTTAAAATCAATATTTGTATATAGTCAAAAATATTCATATTCATATTGTGTTATCAATTAATAAAATTCTGAAAGTATACATTAATATTTTTCAACTAAAAAGGTTATTTGTTATACATAATAACTAATTTTGGTTTAAGGTCGGTGAGTGTATAAATATATATATAGGATTTAGTGATGGTAATGGTAAATGACGATTTAGTATTTAAAATCTGCTACTTAATTCTAAAAAGTTTTGTGCACCTTAGAAAATATTAATTTATTTTGTTCAAGTGAAATATCGGTAGAGCCATACAATAGAAATTTTGTGTTGATACATTCAGTTGGTAATGTCTTAATAGTTTTATTTCGTGCATCTGTATAAAAGGGACATATCAGCAGAAAGTGATAAGGATCTTCAAAGTTATGTCCACATCGGCAGGTTGGAAAGTCGCTTATGTGCCTTATAAATGCATGTCCTTTAAGATCACTGTTTGATAAACGAAGTCTTGAATGGATGATTTGAACTTTTCTTTTTCCAATATTGTAATATGAAGGTGCCAAGTGATAATGTTTTGAGAGTTATTGTTTAAAAGAGAATAACGTATTTGATTTGCGTATATAAGGATCTAGACTGTTCCATAGTCGTGTAGTTGAAAGAAAGAAAGGATTATAAAATAGATTAGTTTTACAAGAATAATATGGTAGGTTTTTTTGCTTAGACTATCACAAAGGTAATCAGGAGTTAAATGGTTCAATATTTTATATAAAAATATCAACTTGTGTCTTTCGCGACCTTGTTTTAGAGGCAAAATACCGACTTTTTTATATAGTAAATCATGGCTAGTTCCCTTCTTAGCGCCACATATTGTACGTAAAGCATCTAATTGTAATTGTTCTAACTGGTTAGCTAAATAGTCCGTGCACCCATCCCAAATAATGTCAGCATAATCAAAGTGTGGTAAAATATAGGAGGTATATATTGTTTTGAGTGATTTCCTTCCTAGTCGGTATTTTAGTGATCTTAAGCAGTTGATAAATTTTGACACTTTATTACAAAGACTTACTATATGTATTTTCTATTTAAGATTGTTTTGAAAAATAAGCCCCAAGTGTTTGTGGTGAGGTACTTCATTTATTTTTACCGTATTCATGCAAAGATGAATCGAATCGTGCTTAGGTGTGGTTGAGATTGTTAATGTTTCAGTTTTATAAGGATTAAAGGAAACTAGCCATGTTTTAGCCCATGTGTATATTCTCTCAATATCTCATAACGTTACGGTATTGATGACATTGGAAAATTTAGGATAAACATACCCGAAATGTGCTCGCTACTTTATCAAATATCGCGGGACTCTTGACGCGGATGATTACGTGATTTTGTTGTTTACGTCATTTGTCGTTACCACATGGTGATGGTTACACTTTTTGTTATGGTACTGACTTAAAATTCAGCGACCGTACAATAATCGCATATATTTTCTTGATGAAAATGTTTGATTTCGCCAAATCATTAAATAAAACAATAAGCCCATAGAATTCATCATCAGAAAAAAAAAAAAATAAAAAAAACATCGACCGTTGTGTTGAATTTTAAATCGATGTTACATGGTGTTAATTAGCTTTTGCGACACAACAACGACGTTATGTTTAGGAATTATACCATGGGTTCCACGTTGGCCGTATGTGCCGGTTGGTACCGAGGGATATGGAAAATGACCGTAACTAGATGTGACCAAGCGGTCATTTTGCATGCCAAAAAATAGCCCTTTTTCAAAACCCAATAAAATTTTCAAACATGGCTACGATCGACATCCACTATGTAACTATACCATTGTACGGCCTGTGCAGACTAATGCGTATTTTAAGATAGGTTGCCAGGCAACGAAACATACGCCCACAACAGCTAAGTCGTCCGTGAAGTCAACAAGGATTGTCGCATATTGTTTCTTTTGCCGTAAGGAGAACATTTACAACAAATGATAATCTTATTACGAGTAATAGCCCATTAAGTAATTATCAGAAATGATTAGAATAGTTTTGATTGTTTGTATCAAGGCCTTCGTCCACAAGATATTTCAAAGTGATCAAGTGCCATAACTTTGACAGAAATGATCAGATATCACTGAAAATCAAATAGGTTCTTCGTCTCATGACCCTAAACACTGTGTACAAATTTAAAGTCAATCGGATATTAACTTTAGCCTTTAGAGCGTTCACAGGGTTTTTCAAAGTGATCAAGGGTCATAACTCTGGCAGTAATTATCGGATATCGCTGAAAATAAATAGGCTTTTTTGTATCATGACCGTAAACTGTGTGTATAAACTTAAAGTCAATCGGATATTAACTTTAGATTTTTCAAAATGATCAAGGGTCATATGTGGGCGTATAAAAATAGCAATTATTCTTTTCTTTACACAAATCAATAAAGAAAACAATAATTGTTATTTCAATAGAATTATTATGGTGTTTTGATGCTTGCGAGCCATATTGATCAATTTATTCAAAAACAACCCATACATATTACACTGTATAGTATTGAAACTATAGGACATTACATAAACTATGTAACTGACATATCATCCCGGAAGTAAAATCCAACTTGACAACTTTTTTACTATTACAAAGTTTTCATGAAATTTAAAATGTAACGGTAAACAGATCTTACTGATTGGACTTTAATGGACAATATTGGTGTCAGAGACGAACGCAAAAGGAAAACACAGGTTATCCTTCTACATAACTAACTGGAGTGACGAGTGATAACAGATACATGAGCGAATTTCTGTTCACTTCCCTTTCTTCATAACTCATACATCGTAGCAATGATCTCTGTGTTATCTTATTATTGACCGACATACGTACATATAACCTCTACAGCTAGATTTATTTTCCTCAAATGAACAATCACATCGTACCTACTTCCCAGTGTCAGCTGGATGAATTCAGCTGGATGAATTTAACATTTATGAGACGAATTCTTTAGTTTCTGCTGTGATTTTTGACAATATAATCAACTTTGAATATCTTGTAAATTTGAACTTGAGCAAATTGTATACACAACAATTGCAAGACCCCTATCTTACTCCCTGGGACACTTACCTGTTTAGCGTGTTGTCGATGCTCTGTACTAACTTGCTCTGGTCTTAAATATACTTCCCAGTGTCAGCTGGGTGAATTTAGTATTGCTAGCATTTATATAACAAATTCTTTAGTGTATGATGCGATTATAATCACCTTTAAATATCCTGTAATTTGAACTTGAACAAATTCTATTCACAACAATTGCAAGACTCCTATCTTATTCCCTGGGACACTTACCTGTTTAGCTTGTTGACGTTGCTCTGTACTAACTTGCTCTTGTCTTAAATCTAACCATTGACTTGCTATCTCTTTAAACACATCATGGTTAGTGTTTAAAATGGCAATTAACTTTTTATCTTGTGACAGGTGAGCTATTACCCGTAGCTCCAGCTGGGAATAATCAGCAGCCAATATTACTCCACCTACATAAAGAAAATTGCAATAATATTGTTCGTCTACGATTCTATTCTAAAAATAATCAAAAAATTAACATCTTCTGCAAAGCTGAATATTCAGTAAGCTTAATAATAAAAGATATAACCATAGACAACCATCCCATGTGAAACAAAACTATCAGACATCCACAAATTTCACACGTTTCATAACAAAATATAGCATAAATTTAAATTTGATAGTTAATTAGAAAATAATTTGTTTTTAAATATTTCTTGAGGTTGATATATTGGAGCTATCCCTGGACAGTTGTTTGATACTTTATTCCACGTATTTGGACACACGTTTTTTCTGAAAGTTTGGATTTAGGAACAGTACAAACTGATTAAATAATAATAATAATAATATTTTAGTTAATGAAATAAACAAACTTACGTCACACTTCATTCTTTTATTAAAACAAAATAATGCCTTATCTTCACCCAAAATGCCAATTCACATAATACATCAATAATACAATACATAATACCATAATATCCTATAACTCAAATAACATGCACTTTTGGCAAAGACTATTATACTTGTTTACGACAAGTGTCGTAAACTTAAGTGTCGTACAATTAACATTGATTCGTGTGACTACAGTTTAGTTAATGAAATAAACAAACTTACGTCACACTTCATTCTTTTATTAAAACAAAATAATGCCTCCTTATAGAGATTTGATTTACAATGCAGAAAATACCATAAAAGTACCGTAGGACTAAGCAATTAAAATGTTAAACAAAATCATAAATACACTAATATTTCAAACCCTGAAATTGTAAGATTTTAGATGTATAATCAGACGGTGCCATGGGGTGAACATAATGATCATAAAATACCTCTTGGGTCTTCCAGCGACCAATATGCATAGCAGTTTGGGGGTCACAACCCGACTTAACGGCAGCATCGAAAACATTTCGGAGAGAAACCAGAATTAGCAAGACCGGCTAAACTAATTGACTCTGCAAGAATTTGACTAATTGTGTCAGATTTGATAGGTTTGAAAGGTTTAACTAAGGAAATAAACACAGCACCTGATGTAGGTGATAAACTAGAAGTGTGATCAATATAACTTTTTAAAGTAGAAACTGGATCCACTTTGTCATTGGTAGCTGCTGGAATTCTAACTTCGAATCCAGATCTATTTGTATCATTCTTTATACCAAAGAAATTTACTGACATCGATTTATCTGTATGAAATACAACATTGTCTCTACTGAAAGAAAACGGAACATCATAATTGCCGGATGGTTCAAAGTGATCTGCTCTGGGAGCCAAGTCCGAAGGCCGAGCCATGGAGGCCAACGCCATCAAAGTTACAGTTTTTAATCTTAAGTCTTTTATAGTTAACTCATTATTATCTTTCCAAGATTCAAATAGTTCAATGAATGGAGTTGCTGGCATGCCTGGTGTTATTTTACCAGGTTGACGTGTCCCAGATTTAACTAAAGCTGAGCAAAGTTTCTTTAGCTTTATATTAAGCATGGGATTTGGCTCTCCCAAAGCATCATATAAACACGATAAAGCTGCTGATGTCATTTTAAGGACAGACTCTGGTCTAACACTTTTGTCAGACACAGAACACAAAAATTCTGAAAACACTGCTGTATCCTGTGAACTTGGAGGAAATGGAATACATTTGTTATCACAATATTCTTTAAATAAATTTACATGACGTTCATTCTGAGAAAATGCTGATTTAGCCCAACATGTCATAAATTGTCTGGAAGCACGATAAGACCACCCTTCCGTTCTTAGATGTTGTTGCCAGATATCCTCCAAGCGAATATCTTCCACTTCATATTTTTGAGTGGTTCTGGAAGTTTCCCGAATTGTATGAAATAATTTCGACTGTTCGGAATGCGTATTGGAGGTGAGATTGACAGACGTTTTAGTGTTTGCAACCACGGCTTTGCTGTCCACAATGGTGCAATCACAGTTGCCGCCGCCTTTTGTTGAATTATGACTTTTAATATCATTGGAATTATTTGGAACGGTGGATTTACAAAGTTGTTGTGGTACTTCAAATTTTGTTGACCTAAACAATCGATGCCGGTGGATTGAGGATCGAAATAAAGACTGTTGTATGTTGGTATTTGATGGTTTAAAAACGAAGCACACCTGTCTATTATGTGTGGACCCCAAATTCTGTCCAGATACTGAAACACCATGGGATGCAACTTCCAGTCCGCATGAGACACTGTCCTGCTTAGGAAATCTGAACGCGTATTCTGACACTCAGAGATGTGCTTGGCAGTTAATTTTACATTGTCTTGGAGAACCTAGGCCCAAATTGAGGTTGCTATTTGAGATAGTCGAGCACTTGTTCCACCTTGATAGTTGATATAAGCTATTGTTGAGATATTGTCGCTCAATAATTGGACCACTTTGCCGCGAATGTGTTGTTGAAATGACTTCAACGCCAGTAGCACAGCTAGCATTTCTCTCACATT
Source organism: Patella depressa (assembly GCA_948474765.1). Classification (NCBI taxonomy): domain Eukaryota; kingdom Metazoa; phylum Mollusca; class Gastropoda; family Patellidae; genus Patella; species Patella depressa. Next base: position 52,101,757 of record OX419716.1, read on the forward strand.
TGAGTGTTCGAAAGACATTTCTTGGTTCCACAACCCTCTGGCTTGCTTGTCTTCTAACACAGAGCCCCATCCTATGGAGCTCGCATCCGTCAACATTTGTACATCTATAGTATTGTGTACTATTTTCGTTCCATTCCATGAATCGAGAGCGGAATTTCACCACGTTAAATCTTAAATTGTTTATGAAACTAACTTAAGATGATCCTGCCATGAAGACTTTTCACGCAGAAGACGATATAAGTTTCTCAATAGCAGTTTACCTGGAGGAATCGCGCGTGACATAGACACACATTGTCCGGCTATTCTAGCCAATTCTCTAGCAGTCACACATTTTCTCTTTAATGATAAATTTATAGAACGACGTAATTTTGTAATTCTTTTTCTAGGAATAAATATCCAAACATTATCATCAGTATTGTTAGTGTCTATAACATAACCAATATACTCCTTCCTCGTAGAAGGCTCTAAACTTGACTTGTCAAAGTTCACAGAAATTCGTAATCTTTGTAAAAGGGAAAGTAACAATTGCTTATGACACTCAATTTCTTCAGAATTTGAAGCCAAAATAAAATCGTCAACGTAGACTGAAATCTTTAAACCTAAAGCTCTCAAATGTGCAATAATTGGTCGCAATGTTTTACAAAAGAAATACGGTGACACTGATAACCCAAAGGGTAATTTAGTCCATTTATAAATTCTATTTTGAAACGAGATACCAAGGTACTTCTGTGAACTTTCACTCACAGGTACATGGTGAAAACCATTTTTAATATCAACAGTAATTATCTCATCTTTAGGCTTGACTATATCATTAATGACCCTAATATCTTCATATTTAAAGCTTTTGGGAGTAATATAAGAATTTAAACGTCTTAAATCAACGACTAATCTTAGTTTGTGATTTTTCTTTGGGACACATGAAATAGGAGAAATACAAATCGGTTTTGAAACAGACTCTTTACATTCAACAAGAACACCATCATTTATTAGTTTACTGATTTCGTTAGTTAAAAAATCATGTTCACGTTTAGAAAAATGGCGATTGTTAGCTACAAATGACTCGGGTTTTGACTCAAAAGGTATATCAATACCATGTTAAATCCAATTAAGAACCGTTGAATGTGTCTGAATTTCCATCCATTCTGATATGGATGTTCTCAAAGCTGAAAAACACATTAATAATAAAGTATATGAAACAATAACAAATACTTATTAACTGTGGGGCATATGCACATATCATATTAATTTTCGTCAGTGTTCCTTTCATTTGGAATTGTTGACTGAAATCTTTGATAAGAGTCATTTGATCTTCGTTGATAATTATTCGTAAATCATTAATTTTGTCTTCATTAGACATTGCGTTCTCCACCCGTGAATTGGCACTTTTGGCAAATAATAATAATTAATTTTTCATATAGCGATTTACATTAGAAAATCTCAAACCGCTGTACATAATGTTTATAAAGATGTAAACATAACGCTAACGCTAAAATATACGTTCACATTCCTGCTTTAATTGATATGGTACTTTGTCAAGAAGGCTAGGCGTGTCTTGCCTGTGTGAGTCGGGACATGCAGTTGACGTCCTTAGGCTATAAGGAATACATATCCCAAGTTTAAAGACGATCCATTAAGAATCGTGGCCTGTAGATAACACACACAGACACGGAGTAAAAATGGGCATGGCTCTGCCCCTGGGGGTTAGGAAATCACCAAAAACAATAGGGGTCATCTTTAGGGTATAAGGAATAGGTATTTTCAAGATAATCCATTCAGAATTGTGCCTTCCTAATGCTAAAGGCAAAGGGGGGCGTGGCTTTGTCCCTGGGGTCGGGACATTCATCAAAATCAATAGTGGACGCCCTCGGGCTATAAGCCAAGTACCAAGCTGATTCATTCAGAATTGTGGCCTGTAAACGACAAACACAAAAATTGGGCGTGTCTTGCCTGTGTGAGCCGGGACATGCAGTTGACGTCCTTAGGCTATAAGGAATACATATCCCAAGTTTAAAGACGATCCATTAAGAATCGTGGCCTGTAGATAACACACACAGACACGGAGTAAAAATGGGCATGGCTCTGCCCCTGGGGGTTAGGAAATCACCAAAAACAATAGGGGTCATCTTTAGGGTATAAGGAATAGGTATTTTCAGTTTCAAGATGACCGATTAAGAATTGTGGCCTGTAGGCGACACACAAAAAGAAAATGGGCGTGACTCTGCCCCTGGGGGCTGGGCATGCACCCCAAATTATGGGAATGTTCCTTAGGGTACAAAGAATAAGCACTCAAAGTTTCAAGATGATACGTTAAGAAATGTCGCTTGTAGACGACAAACAAATAAATACAAGGAATGGGCGTGGCTCTGCCATTGGGGGTCGGGCATGCACCAAAAACAATACGGATCATCCTTAGGGTGTAAAGAGTAAGGATACAAAGTTTTAAGAAAATCCAGTTAAAATTGCGGCCTGTAGGCGACACACAGACACACAAAAAGAAAATGGGCGTGGCTCTGCCCCTGGGGGTTGGGCATGCACCCCAAACGATAAGGATCATCCTTAGAGTATAAAGAGTAAGTTTAAAGAAAATCCAGTAAGAATTGCACCCTGCAGGTGACACAAAGACACACGAAAAGAAAATGGGCGTGGCTCTGACCCTGGGGGTTGGGCATGCACCCCAAACGATAGGGATGTTCCTTAGGGTACAAAGAATGTGTATGCAAAGTTTCAAAATTATAAGTTAAGAAATGTGGCCTGTAGACGACAAACAAACACATGCTAGAAATGGGCGTGGCTCTGCCCCTGGGTGTCGGGCATGCACTAAAAACAATAGCGATCTTCCTTGGGGTATAAGGAATACGTAAACCAAGTTTGAAGAAAATCCAGTAAGAATTGCGCCATGTAGGCGACACAAAGACACACGAAAAGAAAATAGGCGTGGCTCTGCCCCTGGGGGTTGGGCATGCACCCCAAACAATAGGGATGTTCCTTAGGGTACAAATAATGTATATGCAAAGTTTCAAGATTATAAGTTAAGAAATGTGGCCTGTAGACGACAAACAAACAAATAATATAAATGGGCGTGGCTCTGCCCCGGGGGGTCGGGCATGCACCAAAAACAATAGGGATCTTCCTTGGGGTATAAGGAATAAGTATACCAAGTTTGAAGAAAATCCATGAAGAATTGCGCCCTGTAGGCGAACCACAGACACAGACACACACACACACACCCACACACACACACATACACACACACACACAGACAGGGGCGACGGTATAATACGTTCACATTATGAATGTGGACGTATAAAAACAATAATTGTTCACTATACATAGGTGCATTATGTTGAATAAAATTTTCGAAAGATAGGTTGCCAGGCAATGACACATACGCCCACAGCAGCTAAATCGTCCGGGCAGTCAACAAGAGTTGTCGCATATTCTTACTTTTTTCGGTAATGAAACATCTATAATACTCTGAAATCTGATTAAGATTAACAATTCATAAAGTAAATATCAGAAAATCATTAGTATACGAAACATTTAAATTTATGGATTTAGCTGATCAGTTATAAAAATTCATTGAAAATCAATATACTTGTTCATCTCAAGACCTTAAACTCTATGTATCAATCTGAAGTCAATTGGGTGATAAGTTTCCCCTCTAGAGCGTTACAAAAGATGTTTCACAGTGATCAAGGAAGATAACTCTGGCAGTAATTTTCAGAATTCGCTGAAAATCAATAGGCTTCTTCGTCTCATGACCTTAAACACTGTGGATAAAGTCAATCGGATATTAACTTTGGCCTCCAAAGCGCCCACAAGATTTTTTTGAAGTGATCAAGGGTCATAACTCTGGCAGTAATTATCGGAAATCGCTTTGTCCCATTACGTTAAACACTGTGTATAAATCTAAACTCAATCGAATATTAACTTTGGACTCGAGAGTGTCCACAAGATTTTTTGAAGTTATCAAGGGCCATAACTTTGGCAATAAGTATCGGATTTCGCTGAAAAACAATAGGCTTCTGTGTCTCATGACCTTAAACACTGTGTATAAATTTAAAGTCAATCGGATATTAACTTTGGCCCCTAGAGCGTCCACAAGCAATTGTGGACGCCGGACCGACCGACCGACGGACGATGGCGACGACAATATACGACCACATTTCAATGTGGGCGTATAAAAAGGTATTTTTTTAAAGAACATTTAAAAGATATCAAATTCGTAATAGACCTCAAGTGACCAGGCATGAAATTTCATAGGGTTGGTGCAAAAACACTGAAAGCGCGATCGTCATAAGCTCTAGACGGTTTGGGTAGGAGTGGTTGATACAAAAGTTTCAGACCGTCAGCACCACGAAGATTTCTCACCGGTGTAGCAACAGAAATCAGCTCAGTGAGATGTTGTATGATAGATCAACTTGAAAATTCTACAGATGACCTTAAACTGGACATATTGTGTTAATATATCAGTCACATAAGCAGGCGCAGAGGGATTGTTGATACACTTAATTTACTTTAAAGGAGCTACATCGCTAATATTTGGGGCCTAGAAATTTACCCAAATGGGTCGCAACGCATAAAATAATCGTATATGAATGTATATAAACTGATTTACATTCATTCATTTCCGTCTTTACTCTAATTTCAAATCACTTATGTTCGGCGAAATATGCCTGAAGTCTCAATAGCATGTCAATCTCTAGCGTCTGGTTGTTCCAGTCTACACTATTGCGTATCTTTGGATTATAAACCCGCATTTCAAGTTTCATTAAAATCGGTTCGAAAATGTCAATCTCTAGCGTCTGGTTGTTTCAATCGACACTATTGCGTATCTTTGAGTTATAAACCCGCATTTCAAGTTTCATTAAAATCGGTTCGAAAATGTGACCTCTATAGACTCCACAAGCTAAAAACGTGATTTTTCGGACAATCGGTCATAATCCATTAGGTTTCAATTCTTTACATGCTAATATCGAAAACAGCCAAAACCTTTTGGTGATAAACCTATATTTCAAGTTTCATCAAAATCGGATAAGACCGGACGGACAGGCGACGAAAATATACGTCTACATTAAAATGTAGGTGTATAAAAAGGCGATTTTTCTTACAATCAGGAGCTATAATACTATGACCAGGAAGAATTAGGGCATAGTTAATTGTAGGTCCCAGCCATTATAGATTAGCTAGAAGCCTAATCAAGTGCAACCCTTTAATTATATTAGAGACATTGTTTTAAAAATTATCATCTATTACTAATCCTGTAGGCATTAATGTATTAAGGATTATAAAGTTAGGGTTACTAAGAAACAAAGCGAAAGTTATAAAGTCCTGAAATTTGTATATTAAAAAAAAGAGGAGTTGACGACATGCAGGCAGTAGGACATACTGAGAGGCAGGTCTCTGATAAGTTATTTCTTAGATACGGTTCCCTATTAGATTACCATCTTGCATCTTTCAGTCATATTGGCCAAACTAGTGGCGGCATGAATTTTTGATAATGACATTTAGATTCAGAGACCTTTAAAACACGGGAATAGCCACCTTGGAAACCTATATTAAATATTTTACATTTTTCGCGCCAAATTTGGCCTCCATTTTGAATTTGGCCCCCTAGCACATTTCACCAAGCTTAATCACTTTAGCAGGTTTGTTTTAATACAGAAACGACTTTCAATGCATATCCCTGACAGAAGGGAGAAGCAAGAAATGGACAAGCATAAAACGAAACTTAAACTCACCGGAGCTAATTTTCAGGCTTATTTAATGCTTAATTACTGAAAGTCCAGGATCCCACACTCTTCCGTTGGTAATGGTTGGAAAATGCTCCATAATGGACAGTGCGGCTCAATTAGATACATGAACCCAGCATTACCAGGACGTTTAAGTGACTTACTTGTTCATTGCAAGTGATGAAGATTCATTCTGAATCTGAACAATCAAAACTGGATCTATCTTTTGAATCGGATGACTGTGATTCTGATAAGTAAAAGTTTGATTTTGGTGATGTTGATCATCATGCTTGATTAAATATTACATGGGTCCATTATTAAGCGTTGATTGAATTAAAATCAGTTGACCACAGAGTATATCAGGAGTTTTTCAAGTCTCTCGTTGTGTTCCTTTTCACCGTGCATCATGACACCATTAAAGATAGGTTGCCAGGCAACGAAACATACGCCCACAGCAGCTAAATCGTCCGGGCAGTCAACAAGGGTTGTCGCATATTTTTACTTTTTTTGGTAATAAAACATTTATAATACACTAAAATCTGATTAAGAGTAACAACTCATTATGTAATTACCAGAAAATCTTTAGAATTTGTTTGCTTTTTATAAAGTTTTGCCCCACGCTAACAATTAGTATAGGAAACATTTAATATGATGGATTTAGCTGTTCAGTTATCAAAATTCATTGAAAATCAAAATACTTGTTCGTTTCAACACCTTACACTCTGTGTATCAATCTGAAGTCAATCGCATATTAAGTTTGGCCTCTAGAGAATCCACAAGATTTTTTGAAGTGATCAAGGACTACAACTCCGGCACTTATTATCAGAAATCGCTGAAAATCAATAGGCTTCTTCGTCTCATGACCTTAAAAACTGTGTATAAATTTGAAGTCAATCGGATATTAACTTTGGCCTCTTGAGTATCCACAAGATTTTTTGAAGTAATCAAGGGCCATAACTCTGACACTAATTATCGGAAATCGCTGAAAATCAAAAGGCTTCTTCGTCTAATGACCTTAAACACTATACACAAATTTGAAGTCAATCGGATATTAACTTAGGCCTCTTTAGTATCCACAAGATTTTTTAAAGTGATTAAGGGCCATAACTCTGGCACTAATTATAAGAAATCGCTGACAATCAATAGGATTTTTTGTCACATGACCTTAAACACTGTGCACAAATTTAAAGTCAATCGGATATTAACTTTGGCCTCTAGAGCAACCACAAGATTTTTTGAAGTGATCAAGGGACATAACTCTGGCACTAATTATCGGAAATGGCTGAAAATTAATAGGCTTCTTCGTCCTATGGCCTTAAACACTGTGTATAAATCGGATATTAACTTTGGCCTCTAGAGCGTCCACAAGATTTGTTTGAAGTGATCAAGGGCCATAACTCTAACATTAATTATCGGAAATCGCTGAAAATCAATAGGATTCTTCGTCTGGTGACCTTAAACACTATGTATATCGGGTATTAACTTTGGCCTTTAGAGCGTCCACAAGATTTTTTAAGTGAGCAAGGGCCATAACTCTGGCACTAATTATCGGAAATCGCTGCAAATCAATGGGCTTCTTCATCTTATGACGTTAAACACTGTGTATAAATTTAAACTCAATCGGATATTAACTTTGGCCTCTAGAGCGTCCACAAGATATTTTGAAGTGATCAAGGGCTATAACTCTGACATTAATTATCGGAAATCGCTGAAAATCAATAGGCCTCCTCGTCTCATGACCTTAAACACTGTGTATAACTTTAAAGTCAATCGGATATTAACTTTAGCCTCTAGAGCGTCCACAAGCAATTGTGGACGCCGGACCGACGGACGGACGGACCGACGGACGGGCGGACTGGAGCGACGACAATATACGACCACATTTCAATGTTCCTCACTCCTTCCAAGCCTTGGAAATCTTGTTGAATAACCCGTTGATTCATTTCTGGAGCACACGATACCCCAAACATTAATCTGTTGTATCTATAGAGTCCCATATAGGCACAAACGTCGTTATGGGCCTTGAATCCTTGTGTAGTTCTATCTGGTGGAACGCAGATAAAATATCAACCTTGCTAAAAACGGTACTTTCATTTATATCATGCAAAATTGGGTGTTTCTCTCTCTCTAATAATCTCAGTATTCACCTGCCTCGTGTCAATAAACAGTCTTATTTCTCCATTTGATTTAGGTACAACACACGGAGAAATCCAAGGTGCTGGACCTTGAACTTTTTCAATAACATCTAAACGTTCAATTTTTTTTTATTTTAGCTTCCACTTTAGGTCTCAGGTTAAATCCCTCTCTTCGCAACTGTTAAGCCACAGGTTTTACTGTGTTGTCAATGGGTAACATTAACTGAAAGTTTTTATTTTTTCCTAAAGCCCCAAAACATGGACTATATTTATCAAAAATGTTAACCTTTCACCTTACAGAGTGAACGTAATTTAGTTGTAACACATTCAGTTCCATGGCTGTGTCTCTTCCCAATAAAGTCTGGCCCTTAAATTGTGACTTCAGTTGATTTATTTCCAAAAGTTGTAAATCATCCAATCATTGTCTGGTTTGTCACTTCCAAAAGGATAAATTTTCTTATTTGTAAGTGATTCTCGGCACTTAATTAACTTGTGTTTTAATTCCTCCCAATGTTCTTGATCCGTAACATTACAACAGCACCTGAATCCGGAATCATTTTCACACTTGGAACGTTGGCAATACTAACTAAAACTTTCGGCTTCAAAACTAAATATAACATCATCTTGGCGTACTTTTAAATATCGAAATTCATCTGTCATCCTATCTTCACTGTCTCTGTCGTTTCCCGACTGAACGAATTTTAATCGGTAGTTGTTTCTCAAGTCTTCAGAATCATTCCTGTATTTATAGTCGCGACGACCTTGATGTGAAAAATTAGGTCGCGAACTAGATTGCTCTGTTTGTGTCCCATATTACCTTATCTGTAACTCTTCAATTCAAAATTACTCGGTCTATAGTTATAGTTCGATCTAGGTGGACGTCTGTCTCTGTACAAAATTCGATTTATTTCAGTCTTTCCGCCATTTGCAGGTTTATCAAAATTTTACACTTGTCTCTGGGTTGCCTTCATTGTTCTGGCAAGTGTTTGTGGGTCAGTCAAATGTAATCCTTGCCCTCGTTCCAAACATTTCCTCAGCAAATCGTGCGATGTGCACATTAGGATAACTTGATCCCGAATTTCTTCTTCAACGTGGTCAAAACCACGGGCGTCGCCGCGCAAATGTAACCGAGTCACAAATTGGTCCACGGTTTCGTTAAGAAATTGATAAAGTTTCCTAAACAAGTGTCTTTCATACGGGGTGTTTATTTGTGGAGTAAAATAGCCATCCAATAATCGCAAAGCCACGGCGTATATGCTGTCGTCGTCTGTTGGTGCAGGAACGTCAAAGGTTAAAAAATATCTTGCATCTGTATTCCGCCACAGTGCAGCAATAATGACTTCTTCTGTGCATTGCTACGAATTCCTTTCCCTTCAATAAAAAGTTCAAAGGCACGCTTCCATTTGCGCCATCTTGTCCCCACGGATGTTGGACCCCCCCCCCCCCAACAATCATAATTTGGAATTCCACCAATTTCTGTAGGAATATAGGCCGCCATACCTCTTCTTTTCCGTGAAAATTATCCTCGTTGCCAATTGTTATATCTCCCGGTCATAAATCTCAAGGATTGCATCGGATTTAACTCAGATTAAAATACACACATACGAATCTAATCAAACACGTTTTATTCCTCTTAGTCTTATACACGCAACTCTAATTATATTAACAATAGAGGGGTACAACAATTGAAATAGTGATCACGTGTATATAAGTAACCTTATACACTGAAAAAAAAATTGTGTTCTTTTCAACACAAGTTGGGTGTTACTATTTAACAACACAAACTTGTGTTGAAACAACACAAACTTGTGTTAAATGTCGAAACAACACAAGACTTGTGTTAAAATTGATCAAACAACACAAACTTGTGTTGAAACTTGTGTGAAAATCTACACAATACTTGTGTTAAAATTTCTGAAACTTGTGTTGAAAATTTTGAAACTTGTGTTGAAATTTCTAAAACTTGTGTTGAAATTTCTGAAACTTGTGTTGTTTCATACAAACTTGTGTATAACCACCAACAGACCCCTCCTTTTATTCTGTTTTAACTGAAATATTTGATAAATGACATGACAACAATTTTGTTCATAAAATTACTATTTATTCATAAAATTATTATTCATTCAAAAATTATTATTTATTCAAAAATTATTATTTATTCATAAAATTATTATTTATTTATAAAATTATTATTTATTCATAAAATTATCATATATTCATAAAATTATTATTTATTCATAAATTATCATATATTCATAAAATTATATGAACAATTAAATCAATGCCAGATCAAAACTTAACAGACATTTCGATGGATAATAAAAAAAAAGAAAATCCAATACTAATAAAATTGTGGTATATAATGAAAAATCCCCCCCCCCCCCAACAGAAATATAAATAAATAAAAAATAAACAAATCATAAAATAAACATAGCTATTTAAATTGAAAAAAAACCCTCAAAACAAGCAGAGACATTTGGAATACTAATAAACAAAGTTACTTCCAATGCTAATAAAATTGTGTTATATAATAACAATTTATTCCCCACCCCCACCAAGTTTTTTTTAAAAAGAAATGATAATTTAAATGCTATGTACACAATATTCCTACACCATGCCCCCTTAAAATAGGATTTACCTACATTGTATATCTAAATTAAATAACAATCAAAACAAGCATTACAGACATAAATTATGCACAAAAACAGAAAAAACTACTTACAAATGAAATATAAGAGGCATGTACAAACTATTTATATACAAGCCATAAGTAAGGGGGAGCTATGATGGTTCTTTTTGGATCCCGCTGTTGGTCTACATAACAAAGAAAAGTAGGGAGAGAGAGATAGAGATAGCGTTTAGCGTCCACTCGACACAAACTACGTCATTTTGGGACTAACATATGGTTTAATTCTATTTCAATAATTCGCTTGTGCGTAAGGGTCTTTAGCAGTGGGAGGAAACCGGAGTACCCGGAAAAAACCCACGAGGTTGGACAAGCGACCCTACTCCTTGCCACGTACAACCGGGGATTCGAAACCACGCCAGATTGGCAGGCCAAGTGATACAGCGCACGCACGCTAACCATTCGGCCATCCACTCCCACCCCACCCCCAAAGAAAAGTAGGATGTAGCGAGAGGAAACCGGACGACCCGGAGAAAACCGTCAAGGTTGGTCACGCGACCCTACTCATTATCATGAACACAAGGGGAATCGAAACTACGTTAGTTGACTCAATGACCTTATGATACAGCATACACGTCCTATCTCCCCTTCATTTAATAAGCAAGGGGAAGTCACCGTAATGTACCTGAGTGCCCTATATAATACTTTAGGATTCACGACCAAATTCTGAGTGATTCAAAGGTCAATTTACAGTCTATATTTTACACAAATTTCTGGAGAGAATTACAATACAATTGTTTTTGCAAAGGATATTCAACATTAAAAACAAAAATAAAATATTTGAATAACAGACCAAATGCAACAGATAACCTATTAACTTTTATAATCACTACATTCTTTTTCAAAATTATAAAATAATTTGATGGCTTAATATTCAAAAGGTATATGGTCGACTTCTCTTGTAGCTGGAACCACGCATCAAATGCTCTCCAGTCTGAAAAAAAAATATTATACATTATTATAGCAGGCAATATATATACTTTCTATGGTTCAGAATGTTTAAATAAACAACTCGTTTTGCCACATGTGGGGTCTCTATTTTGTTTCAACTTTGCATAATACTTATGCCTTTTTTAGTTAGACCTAGGCTGATTATTATGACTCAATGGTTAAGAAGCCAGAACAAAACTCTTGAAAAAATGACAATATAAATGAGTTTATTGTCTTACTGTTTTGCTCCTAAACACGATGAATGAAGACGGACATACGCCATACAGTGTGCTATGAGGAAAATTTTGCCCTGCATGCCAATCTGGATGATTTTTTTCGGCCAATGCAGAGATCGAACACCTGATCTCCAGGCTAGAGAGTCAGTGTCTTACCCACTTAGCCACTTGATCCCCAGCTCCACTAAGAAAAGTGTGAATACAATATTGTATACAGTAATATAATATGATATTAATTATATTTCACAAATTCGTACATTTGAAGGCTTTATAATATTCATTATGAAAGGATGTAACATTGCATCAATCTTATAGTTTTGACGTAATATATCACAATAGCATAACAACAATCTTTTATACTAGAATTGAATAGTTACCCACCAAGAACAAGCTGCTCTATCATCATTTATTCAGCTATTTCTTCTTCCATTTTTTAATTTCTTTTGTTGTATGATCTTTTTCTAGGTGATTTTCATATGCATCCATTATTGAAACTGAAAAAATAAATACATGACATGTAATTAAAAATTAAAGATACTTTACCATATACAAACTGTGTGGGGGATCACGTGGCTAAGATGCTGGCTCGCTAGGCTGTAGGTCGGGTGTTCGATCCCTGCATTGACCGAGAAAGTTCATCCAGTGATGCAGGACGGAAAGCCTGACAAGGACAGTTGTCTAGTCGTTCAGATTTTCAGATGGGACGGAAAATTGAGGTCCCGTGTACACATTGGTGTACACGTAAAAGTCCCCTTGGCAGTTGGAATTCAATATAAGAGTAGGCCTTAGAGTCACTTCCCGGGCAAAATTTCCTCATAGCACACTGTATGGCATATGCACGTTTTCATTAGTCCAGGTTAGGAGCAGAACAGTAGTACGTTAAACTTGGTTTCATTTCATTTCATTTGTGATATGAAATTGAAACTAATGTAATCTCGAGGAACTACCTAAGCTGTATAAAGCTATTTAAATAATCTTTGGTTGTAACATGATTTAACTGTCGCAGTAATTAGAAGATGGCCATAGTGACTGAGTGAGTTAGGTGCTTGCACACTAGCCTGGAGATCACAGGTTACCTCTTGGTGTTGACCGAGAAATCCCATCCGTATTTAAATTGTAGCATGGTTTCCCCGGACATCCAATCTACACATTGTCTTACACGTAAAGGTTCCATTGGCAGTTGGAATTTAATATGAGAGTAGACCATAATGCCACTGTCCAGGCAAAATTTTTACCTAACACGCTGAATTAGACTAGCAAATATCTTCATACGCCATTTTTGTTTTCAATATGGGGTGGGGTGAATGGTCTACTAGTGGTTTAATACATGAACATGAAATCACACACTTGGGTGGGTGACATTTCAGACTCGGGAATAAGTTGAAAGGAAAGATTGAACACGACTGTCAAATCAATTTATAAGAAGCCAAAAACGATTTTTTTAAAAAAAATGCAGGTAAAATTTACCGCTCACCATCAATATACAGCACCTTGATCACGCACATACAGCAAAATTTCCAATTTTGAATGTTTACGAAAAGAATGTTTTATTTATTTCTTTTTATATATGTACTATGTTACATGTATGTATATAAAAAAAAGTTGCTGATGAATTTATCAGAAATAGGGCAATTCAAAACAGTTTTCAGACGGAGTCCGAAAATTTGGCAAGTAAATCCGAAAAGTCATCATACCGAGTCCAACAGATCGTCTGTGTTGAGTCCGAAATGACGCTGGACCAAAATGTTTTGCTATCGTCTGTCCAACTTCTTGAATTTTCTGTGGGTTCTATGGTTTCATCTTTTTGTTAAATACCCAAACTCGCAAGAAAATTATTCATATTAAATTTAACCATACCTTAGTTAGTCCCAAAATGACCTAGAGTTAGAGCCAGTAAGTAGATAAGGACCCATCCTACAACAATTCTAGGTTCATGCAGAATTAATATTGCACAATAAACCAATTTTGAATACATGTAGAATGAGGCAATAAAACGGAAGTCAGCTACTCGTTGTAGTTGATTACCGGTAGCCTATGCATGTAGGAGTAGGACATAGTTGGACTACTTGATTCGGCAAATACAAGTACATATAGGCCTTGTTTACATGTATGTCAACCCCCCCCCCCTCTCTCTCTGTTGGACATTGGTAAAAAAAAAGAAGAAAATATAAATTGTAAAAGTTAAATGAAATTCAAATTGTTACCTGTTTTTCTTCTACATGGTAAATTCTCAATAATTGCTTAAAAGCTGGAAGGTGGAAAGAGTCACATAGCAGCATTGACTGAAAAATAAAATGAAAATAAAAAGAAACTTCCAAAGACAAATTCTAAATTCTATCATTTTTATTGACTGAATCATTGAATCAGAGGTTGAACGGATTGTGTGTGGAAAATGTCTGCTTATTTGATTAGAGAGGGTCTTTTTTTTAAAACATAAATTAGATTAGGCCTACATTTCAACAAACACAAAAGTGTATAAAGTTATTTTCTAGTCCGTGCCGAGTTTATGTCTACTCTAGCCAAAATGTTTTTATATATAAAAAAAAACATGGCCGTCAATCAAAATACCAATCCAACCGCCCTAGGTATTATTTTAAAACAGATTCTTACCTACTGGCTCAAGTCGAGCCGTTCCTGGTTTAATGTGATTCTGTAACATCGCGGCGCCAAACAACTAATGTTCATTAAGCAGAGTTCAGAAAAATGAGACAGATTCAACAATATCATGCTGAAATATTTTTTCACTGTCCCCGCCATTGTAAATGATAAATTATCACCGCGCATGCGCGAATCTCCGTCTCATCAGTAATCTACGCGCGCGAAGTGAATTACTGCGATGATAATCCGCTTAATGTTAATCGGTATTCACCATGGATCACTGCCTTAGTATTATTAGTCATTTTAATGAATTTTGCGACGGTTAGTTTTTTGGTACAAGTACGGGCAAGGCGATACGGAAAGAAAATACCATGGACCTTATGTGTTATAAGGTCCATGAAAATACTAATATACAAAGAAACAATATCGATGCTAAAGAAATAAATACATGACATTTTATATATATATATATTCCCTGTGGTGACTATTATATCACTGCTCAAAAATCATTAATGGTAAATGTTTGTGTGTGAAATCGCTTTATTTAACGTCCGCTTCCACCGAGGTGATATCGCAGACAAAATGTAGCCTAGAGTAGTTGATTTTATTAACAAATTACATTAAGAAAGAGTTTTACCCATTGTCAACGCGTTTGGAGTCAATTGTTAAAATCCCACCGGAATGATCTACCAGTTTATTGGGCCAATAAAAAAATCAACAACTTTATTTTAACCACAGACATCTAAACACCAATTAACATTCAAGTCTGGCTATATTGTCTGTGTAAAAAAAATATACCTTTCTTATAACTTGTGGACCCCAAAATTAATACTTTGTATGGAGTTTAATTTTTAAAATTAAAAACACAAAATATTTATTGACTATAGTATACACATTACTTGTGTTAATTTTATGACAAAAACACGAGATTTTATAAATCAACACAAGTTTGTGTTAAAACATTAAAAAGAACACTAGTTTGTGTTGATGCAATGCAAAACAACACAAGTTTGTGTTGATGCAATGCAAAACAACACAAGTTTGTGTAGATTAATTTTAACACAAGTACTTGTGTTGTGATCCAACACAAGTTTTTTTTTTCAGTGTATGGAATACATACATATTCATCAGACACTATATTGACCAATCAAATTACTTATCACTCTTAGCCTAAGCAGAAAATTCTCACTATCGAAATTAGTCATGAGTTTCATCGCTCTGACATCATTATAACCAAAGTTATCGTGGCCCAAAGCATCAACCAATCAGATTGCTTATCTCTGTTTACTGTAAGCAGAAAATGTTCACAATCAAACTCCTTCAAGGCATTCATCTAAGAAAAGCCTACAGGAGAGTTATTGTGTTCCAAAGTCTCGGCGAATCAAATTGCTATTGGCTCTGTTTACCCCGAGCAGAAACTGTTCATTATCAAACTTAGTCAAGGTACTGGTTTAATGAAACTTTACACCAAGTTTCACCACCCTCACTTTATTAGAACTAAAGTTATTGTGTCCCAAAGCATCAACCAATCAATTTTTTTATATCTGCTTACCCTAAGCAGGAAATGCTCATCTTCTAACCCCACCAAGGTATTGACCTAATAAACACATACACCAAGTTTGGACATTTTAACTCAATTATAAGGAGAATTGTTGTGTTCCAAAGTCTTGGCAAATCAGTTGTTTATCGCTCTGCTTACTCTGGGCAGAAAATACTCATTTTCAGCTTAGTCAAGGTATTGATGTAATGAAACAATACAGCAAGTTTCATCACTCGCACTTAATTAGAACTATAGTTATCGTGTCCCAAAGCATCAACCAATCAATTTGCTTATCTCTGCTTACCCTAAGAAGAAAATCCTCATCTTCAAACTGCATCAAGACATTTAGTCCGGGAGCTAGGTGGGATTTATTCAACATGAAAGGTGTGGAAGGTTTGGGATGCTAGTGGTGTATGGCTGGGCTAGGAGACTCCAGAAACCCAATTCTTAAGTTGCACCAGTGCTGGGTGTGGTAGGAGGAGCCACACATAGTACCCCCCAAAATCGGTTTATTCAACATGGAAGGTGCGGCCTCCACTTCAGTGGCATTTGATAGAGGATTGTGCCCTGAACCAGGAAATACAACCTAAGAATTAATTTGTGGTGGAAAGGTCGCTTAAAAAGAGGTTAAAGGTCACTAATTTGCATTTTTTCGACTTTACCCCCAAAATTGGTTTATTCAACATGGAAGGCACGGGTTACACTTCAGTGGCATTTGATAGAGGATTATGCCCTCAACAAGGAAATATAACTTAAGAATAGAATTTTTGGTGGAAAGGTCACTTAAGAAGAGGTTAAAGGTCACCAATTTGCAATTTTTCGATTTTACTCTGAACTATTTTTTCATTATCAGAAATCATTATCACCAACTTAAGAAAGAAATTTCTGGTGGCCAATGTACTTAAAAAGAGGATAATGCTGGTGTGCACTCAGTGACCCCTAATTAGAAATTTAATTAACATGAAAGGTGCGACATTGGAACAAGGTGTAAAATGTAGGGAGTGATCATAAGATTCACAACCACGGACTTAAGAATGAATATTTTGGTGGTAAATGAACGTAAGAATATCAGATGTGACCAATGCCCAAAACAATTCAGTGACAAGCAGTAAAATATGGCCGGAATGCTAAGTTTCCTCATGATATCTGATACTAATAGTGATTTATTAAATTCCACTTACTGCCTTCATACTAATAGTCATTTAAACATAGATCTATGTCATGTTATTGCAGACATCAATCAGGACCCAATCAACCAAAAACTAACATAACAGGGGAAGCAATGTCGAGGTTCATCATTAGATGTATCCTGATCAGATTCTCCAATGTCCTCTTCAACCAATGACTCCCGAAGTTCAGGACCATTAATATGATTTCATACCGCCCTTCGTTCAACTCCCATCGAACTTTTAGCGCTGGGTGCTGGTTTATTCATGATTTGTCAGCTCTTCCCCACATCTTTGCGACCAATAGTGCCCTTTTGATCTATAGTGACACTTCCAATTTGCAGGGAGGAATTATGCTACCATCAATGCACTTCAATTTCTCCAGAAGAATTTTGCATCTTGCCTTAGACCTATTACGTCTTCCCAAACACGGCTTAGCTATGCCTATTGAGTGAGGATATTGCCTGGCCCTTAGTTCCATACATCTGCCAGCTTTCCTCTAGTCGCGGTGTCGCTTACAAGCGCTGTGCATATGGCCGAACCTTAACTTTTCTGTGAAAAGCTAATATTGATGACATTCCAACATCCATCAAGATGTGACCATCCAATTACATTCATTGGTAGAGGAAACTACGCACATCTCGAGGGATTTTTGAATATCTTCAAAAAATAATCTATACAACCTTTCTGACATGCTTTGCCAAGGTTCTTGCCTTGATAGGGCCAGACTACCCATCAGCTATTCACGGCCATATGCACAGCTTTTAGAAGACTCCTATTCAGAGGGCATTTTCGGCGATGGCTAGAGGGGAAACGAGCAGATGGGGATCAAGAAGCCCTATATCAGTCACCGCGCAGATGTATGGGGTTAAGGGACAAGCAATCTCAACAGTACATCGTGTTTGGGAAGACGTAAAGTGTCTAAGGCAAGAGAAAAAAAGGGCGTCGACAATACCATGATTCCTCCCTGCGAATAAGTACACTACAAATCAAAAGGGGTATCTTTGGACGCAAAGATGAGGGGGGGGGCTAAAAAAAAACGGAATTAACCAGCACCCATCGTTAGAAGATGGTTGGGAGTGGAGAGAAGGGCAGTATAAATTCATATGGTTTTAATGGTCGGTCCTGAACTCCGGGAGTCATTGGTTGAATAGAACATTGAGGAATCTGATCAGGATACCTATAGGCATACCTTCGACATTGCTTCCTCTGATGAAGACAGTTGCCTCTCCTAAGTTAGTTTTTGGTTGATTGGGTCTTGATTGATGTCTGCAATAACATGACATAGATCACTATTAGTATTAGTATCAGAGATCAAGAGGAATCTTAGCATTCCGGTCATATTTCACTACTTGTCACTGAATTTGTTTGGGCATTGGTCACATCTGATGTTCTTAAGTTTATTTACGACCAAAATATTCATTCTTAAGTTAAAAGTTGTGAATCCTATGATCACTCCCTACATTTAACACCTTGTACCAATGTCGCGCCTTTCATGTTAATTAAATTTCTAATTAGGGGTCATTGAGTGCACATCAGCATTATCCTCTTCTTAAGTACATTAGCCACCAGAAATTTCTTTCTTAAGTTGATGGTAATGATTTCTGATATCATTTTGTACAATTTAGGCTTAATTTCACACTCGCAAAACTTGGCAAAACTAGTGGCTGGGTGGATTTTGAATACAATATTTCGATTCAGAGACCCTTTAAACATACGAATGTACACATCAGAAGCCTATATTACATAATTTTATATTTTCCCGCCACACCTGACCACCATTTTGAATATGGTCCTCTAGCGGCTTTCGCCAGCATTTTAGAGAGAGGCACCAAATCTTAATCGATTCAGCAGGTGTTTTTCATATAGAAACCACCTTCAAAACAACTTCCCCGCAAATTGGTCACGGATTTTAGGTCTCGTACCCAACTACAATAAACACCTACACCAATTAGAAAGAGAATTATTGTGTCCCACAAAGTGTGACGGACAGACGGACGGATGAACCCATTTTAACAGTCCCCTGATTAACAAAAAAGTAAATATGAATTATTACAGTTTCAAACAGCACCCATAAAATTTGACAATGATTAACATAAAAGTATTTGTGCTCGCTGCCCTGGAAGACAATAATTAATTCGAAGTTTTTTCGTCGTAATTTAAATTTTCAAAATTTGGCGCATAATATATCCAAAGATTAATTGAAAATCGAAAATTTAAGGAATTGTAGCGTTTTGCCTTGCTTCAGGCTATGTCAATGTGAATCAATTATTAAAATCCGACAAATTATTGTCAAAAACGTTTAAAAGCTGGGGCGCTGAAAAAATAAACGGGGGGGGGGGGAGAAATACTAAAATCGATGAGAAAAATGTACCCTCTTTCGGGAGGGCCCAAAAGGCTGACGAAAGGGCCTAACGTCTGACAAAGGGCACCTCTGGCCAAGGGAAAGGACCCCGAGTCTGAGTCAATCGTCGTAATTTAAAGTTTCAAAACTTGGCGCATAATATATCCAAAGATTAATTGAAAATAGAATTGTAGCTTTTTGCCTTGCTTCAGGCTATGTCAAAATGTATCAATTATTAAAATCCGACAAATTATTGTCAAAAGCGTTTAAAAGCTGAGGCGCTGGAGGCGCCAGCGTCTTCGCGAATAAATATCAAAGAAGATGAAAAAATAAACGGGAGGGGGGGGGGGGAATACTAAAACCGATGAGAAAAATGAAAATGTACCCTAGTTAGGGAGGGCCCTAAAGGCTGACAAAAGGGCCTTACGTCTGACAAAGGGCACCTCTGGCCAAGGGAAAGGTCCCCCGAGTCTGATTCAATCAGTTTCTATACATTGTTACTGTCGATTCCACTACTGAAGGAGAATGCAGTTATTGCATTGGCATAAAAATCATCAATAAAGACCCGCCCCACCCTTCCGCGAAAAAGGGCCCTCATAATATACTGAGCGCCATAGAAAACGCATCACTTAGTTTTTCGTATAACAAAATGATCCTGTAAATATATCTTATTTACTTTGCTTCTTATTGTGAACAATATTCAAATGGGAACACATCGAGTCAGACAAAGAGTTTAAAACCAAAAGTACGACAAAGTTGGTTGATTGTGCTGCACAGCGTGCGTTAAGTGCCAGTGGAGGACACACGCACTGACATCTGTGTCGTACTTTTGGTTTTGACCTCTCTGACTTTGTACCGTTGATTACAGATTAAACATCCATAAGTGTACAAATGTGTTGTTATTGATGTGTTCCCATTTGAATATTGTTCACAATAAGAAGCAAAATAAATAAAATATGTTTACAGGATCATTTTGTTATACGAAAAACTAAGTGATGCGTTTTCTATGGCGCTCAGTATAGTATAGCCTCCGCCACGATAAACCTTAAAACGCCCCTGATTATTGTTAATATTACGGCAATGTTTCAAAAATAGGTTGCCAGGCAACGAAACATACGCCCACACAGCAGCCAAATCGTCCGGGCAGTCAACAAGAGTTGTCGCATATTAAGGAATTATCAGAAAATCATTAGAATTTGTTTGGTTTTTATAATCAAACGTTTTTTTTTAAATCAGATAATAATTGTGACCTCCAGAGGCACCACAAGCTAAAAAGGGTGATTTTTCGTACAATCAGGGGACATAATTCAGGAAGTAATGACCCGATGGGCGCAAATATCGAAAGGAACCAAGATCTTTGGGTTATAAACATACCTGTCAAGTTTCATCAAAATCGATTCAAAATTGTGACCTCTATAGGGTCCACAACCTTGATATAACATATTTTCACACTATTCGTGTACAAACGGCGGCCATTTTGTTCGCCAATTCTAGTCCGGTTTTGACGTAATTCAAACTCTCTCTTCATTACCATGTAATGATGATACAGTCAAACGAATTTTTAAATCGGATAATAATTTTGACCTCCAGAGGGACCAAAAGCGAACAAAAGCGATTTTTTGGACAATCCGGGGACATAATTCAGGAAGTTATGATCCAATGGGCGCAAATATCGAAAGGAACAAAGATCTTTGGGTTATAAACATACATGTCAAGTTTCATCAAAATCGGTTCAAAATTGTGACCTCTATAAGGTCCACAACCTTTATATAACATATTTTCACAATATTCGCGTACAAACGGCGGCCATTTTGTCCGTCAATTTTGGTCCGATTTTCACAAAATTCATACTCAACCTTCATAACCATAGAACGGTGATATAATCAAACGGTTTTTTAAATCGGATAACAATTTTGACCTCCAGAGGGACCACGAGCTAAAAAGGGCAATTTTTCGGACAATCAGGGGCCATAATTTAGGAAGTTACGATCCGATTGGCGCAAATATCGAAAGGAACCAAGATCTTTGGGTTATAAACATGCATTTTAAGTTTCATCCAAATCGGTTCAAAATTGTGTCCTCTACACTGTTCACAACCTTGATATAACATATTTTCACACTATTCGCGTACAAATGGCGGCCATTTTGTCCGTCAATTTTGGTCCGATTTTCACGAAATTCCAACTCGACCTTCATAACCATGGAACAATGATATAATCAAACGGTTTTTTAAATCGGATAACAATTTTGACCTCCAGAGGGACCACAAGCTAAAAAGGGCAATTTTTCGGACAATCAGGGGCCATAATTCAGGAAGTTACGATCCGATTGGCGCAAATATCGAAAGGAACCAAGATCTTTGGGTTATAAACATGCATTTAAAGTTTCATCCAAATCGGTTCAAAATTGTGTCCTCTACACTGTTCACAACCTTGATATAACATATTTTCACACTATTCGCGTACAAATGGCGGCCATTTTGTCCGTCAATTTTGGTCCGATTTTCACGAAATTCGAACTCGACCTTCATAACCATGGAACGGTGATATAATCAAACGTTTTTTTAAATCGGATAACAATTTTGACCTCCAGAGGGACCACAAGCTAAAAAGGGCGATTTTTCCGACAATCAGGGGCCATAATTCAGGAAGTTACGATCCGATTGGCGCAAATATCGAAAGGAACCAAGATCTTTGGGTTATAAACATGCATTTCAAGTTTCATCCAAATCGGTTCAAAATTGTGACCTCTACACTGTTCACAAGCTAAAAAACGTGATTTTTCGTACAATCAGGGGCCATAACCCATGAAGTTACAGTCCGATACATGCCAATATCGAAAGGAACCGAGATCTTAGGGTGATAAACCTATGTTTTAAGTTTCATTGAAATCGGATAAAAATTGTGACCTGTAGACTGTTCCCAAACAATTGTGGACGGACGGACGGACGGACGGACGGACGGACGGACGAACAGGGGCGACGACAATATACGTCCACATGAAAATGTGGGCGTATAAAAATGTGGGCGTATAAAAATTATATTCTGATTATCTTAGCCTTCCACTTGACCACAGAACTTGACAGTTTTTTTTTGACAGATTCGGCCATTAATTACCTTTATACGGTATAAATGCGTGTCTAACGCTAACAATCACTTGATTTCTGCATTTCTTATCTTTGCATTGGGTGTTAATAATTGACATTCTACTTGTTCTTGTTTTTATTCTCACCAAATCATCAGTAGTTGTGTCTAAAATACAACACAATTGAAAACATATCACTGCTTCTACATAAAATACAGCACACTTCAAGGACTGAAAATGGGTATTGAGATGGACAGGGAAAATTAATAGGGCTCATCCTATTGAATTTGAAAATTCACATTGAATTTGAAAAAAAAAGAATCAGTTAAAGAAACGAATTCAAGATTTACCTCTATAATTTATCATGTAATATCCTGAGAACTAGGTAAGGTGTGTTTTGCATGTTAGCCATTTATAAATCTTGCTCTACAGGGTTATTCACACTTTCTCTGTGTGTGAGTTTTCATTTTTTGAAAATCCCTTTATAACAAAACTATCACACGATTTGCTTCAAAACTACTTGTAGCATATTAAAAACACTCTATACTTTCGTGTTTGGGACCACTTGCGTATAGAACATTTGTTTGTTTACCATATTACATGAATAATTGTCAATATTCATTATTTACCAGTCAAAAGTCGGCCATGCTTGATTCACGCCTTGAGCTTTCGCTACGTCCTCTATGATTGGCTACGCGCGACCAATCAAATCTGCGTTTAATTGTATACATTTAGCGCTGATCGCATGAGCGTTTCGCTGGTAAGAGTGTATATAAGCAGCCGAATTCGTCACTTTTTTGGGTGGGGGTGGGGGTGGGGAGTGGGGGGATGGCCTAGTGGTCTACAGTGCCGCGCTTAGACCCCTAGCTGGCCGGTCACCTCTGGCTTGCGGCTGTGGTTTCGATCCCCGGTTTGAGCGTATGTGGTATGGAGATAGGGGCTCCTTCTCAACCTCGTGGGTTTCCTCCGGGCACTCCGATTTCCTCCAACAGATAATGCAAATGAAAAATAAGACTTGTCTGCGATATCACCTTCGGTGGAAGTGGACGTTAAACACCCAGAACAACATCACTTGTCTTTGTACCGCGGTCGGGGATTAATATAGGTACGGGAATAGTAACTATTCCATTCATTAGCCGAGAAAGTAGCTTTCCGCCATGCTAATAATCTATATTTAATTTTCACTTTTATTTATCGATGATTTAAAAAGTATTTAAAAGCCGTGGTTTAGTTAGGCTTAAGTTAGGAATGTTCACGCTCATATACGTTTAGCATTTAAAGTGGCTTTCCACATTTTCTAATATCACTGTGCTTTCGGTTCGAATCTATACTCGTCGATCATTGGCGCGGGTTCACTTTCGAGAGGTGATCCCGTGGAGTTTTTTTTTTACTTTGTGGACTTTCGTCTGCATTTCAGCTGATTCGGGCTTGGTTTTTCTGGTCATTGGTTTTATTGTGCGGACTTTGTGCAAACCGGTACCTGCATTGTGTCGCGTTTAAATGACTGTGCCTGATCGTCTGAATTCTATCTTGCATAAAATTCGTACTTGTTGAAAGTTACTCTGAAATATTATCATGGAATCTCGAGATTGCATTTAAATTAGTTGTTTTGGTAAAAACGTACCTTGATACTCATCTGGATAAACCCTGCTAAACCCTTATCTTGGAACTTGGGGCCCGTTTTATTGGTTAGGGATACACATTCATTCATTTATTTATTTACTTATTTGTTACCCAATTGTCAGATGTTACAATTGGTATAATAAACTGGATTAATAATTATTGTTTGTTTTCTCTGAATTGATGTTTGGGGCAAACCATTGAGCAATCCAGTATACGAATCCCTGCTTCTTCTGAACAAACCCACAGTTGGAGGCTTTGTGTCTGGTAAAACCCTACACTCCCTTGGATTAATATGATAGAAAACACTTATGCATAACTGACTGAAGTGACGAGCGATAACGGATATCCTATCACAGTCCCACACAACATCTTTTGGTCTTCGAAGGGATTATTAGTGAGCAGAAATTCGCCCATGTATCTGTTATCACTCGTCACTTCAGTCAGTTACATAGAGTGATAACTCATGTTTTCCTTTAGCGTTCGTCACTTCCGATTGTTGAAACCTTTAAAAGGAGTTGAGCCATTCTTGCTATAACAGTTCAAAAACAGATGATGAAAGAAGAATATATTCAAAATTTCTGTCAAATAACTTTATTCTGAACATAGTTATAACCACTGTAATATTTGTTTAGAAATGGTAGTTAACCCCATCTTCACAGATTCTTAATATGGCCTATCGTTTGATTGACAGGCGTTAACTCCACCTACATAATCTCTGCTGTCTGCTGTCATAATATCTAAATTTGTGTTTTACCATTTTGGATTTTTATAACAATTGGATAAAATGAGTGAGAGCGTAAATTTTCATCCCTACTTGTATTTTGGGCATGCATTAAATCAATTGGATATAGGGGAGAGAGAAATGGGGAAATAAAAATATTTTTATTGATATTGTTAAAGGACAATATTTGTGCCAGTCATTATTACATATGTGATAGAAATGATTAAACACTTTCCAAATATAATATTAACACAGATCATCGCTACCATAGAGGAGTAATAAAGTATTCATGATTCGGAAGTGACGAACGCCAAAGGAAAACACGAGTTATCTCTCTATGTGAATGACTGAAGTGACGAGTGATGACAGATAAACGGCCGAATTTCTGCTCACTAATAATTCCTTCGAAGACAAAAAGTTGTTATATGGGACCACAAGAGGTTATCTGACGATACAATAAAGTAATTAAGTGTCATAAGATAAGAGAACACGGGAAAAATAGAAATACTCCGTACAGCCCCTTGTTTTTATTCCTTCTATAGGGGAGACCGGGGCACATTGAACCACTTTGTTCACATACATGTTTGTCCTCATTTCATATCAAATGTTTTTATTAGAAGATCTCTTTATTTCATGATCAAAATTTAAAAAAAAAATCAATATTCTCTCACAGTGTCACACAGCAACTTTAGGTCTTCGAGGGAATTATTAGTGAGCAGATATTCGCCCATGTATCTGTTATCACTAGTCACTTCAGTTAGTTATATAGAGGAATAACTCGTGTTTTCCTTTGGCGTTCGTCACTTCCGATTCATGAATCCTTTATTACTCCTCTATGGTAGCGATGATCTCTGTGTTAATATTATATTTGGAAAGTGTTTAATCAGTTCTATCACATATGTGATAATGACTGGCACCAATATTGTCCTTTAAGACAGAAGACCTGTCCGTCCGTATTAGTCATCACACGGTCCCCAGGATTTGTATAATTTGTCTTTATCTGTGTTTAGTTTATTGCAGTTTAAATAGTTTAGATGTCATTTGTTAAGGGAGATAACTTTGGCAGTAATTATCAAATATATCTGAAAATCAATTGGCTTCTTCGTCTCATGACTTTAAACACTGTGTATAAATAAAAAGTCAATCGGATATTAACTTTAGTCTCTAGAGCGTTCATAAGATTTTCAAAGTGATCAAAGGAGATAACTTTGGCAGTAAGTATGGGATATCTCTGAAAATCAATAGACTTCTTCGTCTCATGACTTTAAACACTGTGTATAAATTAAAAGACAATCGAATATTAACTTTAGCCTCTAGAGCGTTCATAAGATTTTCAAAGTGATCAAGGGAGGTAACTTTACCAGTAATTATGGGATATCTCAGAAAATCAATAGTCTTCTTCGTCTCATGACTTTAAACACTGTGTATAAATTAAAAGTCAATCGAATATTAACTTTAGCCTCTATAGCGTTCAAAAGATTTTTCAAAGTGATCAAGGGTCATAACTCTGGCAATAATTATCGGATATCGCTAAAAATTAATAAACTTCTCCGTCTCAGGACCTTAAACAATATGTATAAATTTAAAGTCAGTCGGATATCAACTTTAGCCTCTAGTGCGCTCACAAGAAATTGCGGACGAATTTCAATATTTTGTTGATTTTTAGGTGTGGTCTAAAAACTGCCTTCTTAAATAATGATAAGAGTTATGTCCCTTTATCTTTGGTAAAAATGTCCGACAAGAAAAATTTTGAAATCCCATCACTGCAACATACGTATGGTAATAAGAACATCCCAAGAAATAATGAAGTGTGTGTCAACAAAATGGAACAATACAGCTAAATCGTCCGGGCAGTCAACAAGAGTTGTCGCATATTTTTACTTATTTCGATAATGAAACATTTATATTACACTTAAATCTGATTAAGAGTAACAACTCAGAAAATCATTAGAAATTGTTTGGTTTTTATAAAGTTCTGACCCATGCTAACATATAGTATGGTATACAAAACATTTAATATCATGTATTTAGCTGTTCAGTTATCAAAATTCATTGAAAATTAATATACTTGATCTTCTCAAGGCCTTAAACACTGTGTATCTCTTTGAAGTCAATCGGATAATAAGTTTGGCCCCTAAAGCACCACAAGATTTTTCAAAGTGATCAAGGGAGATAACTTTGGAAAAAATTATGGGAAATCGTTGAAAATCAATAGGATTCTCTGCCTCATGAACTTTAACACTGTGTATCAATTTTAAGTAAATTTGATATCAACTTTGGCCTCTAGAGCATCCACAAGATTTTTTGAAGTGATCAAGGGCCATAACTGTGGCAGTAATTATCGGAAATCTCTGAAAATCAATAGGATTCTACATCTCGTGACCTTAAACAATGTGTATA
Organism: Patella depressa; assembly: GCA_948474765.1. NCBI lineage: Eukaryota > Metazoa > Mollusca > Gastropoda > Patellidae > Patella > Patella depressa. The sequence goes on from OX419716.1 coordinate 52,128,952, forward strand.
AATTTAAAGTCAATCGGTTATTAACTTTGGCCTCTTGACCACCTACAAGGTTTTTCAAAGTGATCAAGGACTATAACCCTGGCAGTAATTATAGGAAATCATTGGGCTTCTTCGTCTCATGCCCTTAAACACTGTGTATAAATTTAAAGTCAATCGGATATTAACTTTAGCCTCTAGAGCGTCCACAAGATTTTTTGAAGTGATCAAAGGCCAAAACTCTGGCAGTAATTACCGGAAATTGCTGAAAATCAATAGGCGTCTTCGTCTCATGACCTTAAACACTGTGTATAAATTTAAAATGTCAATCGAATATTAACTTTGGCCTTTACAGCGTTCACAAGATTTTTCAAAGTGATCAAGGGTCATAACTCTGGCAGTAATTATCGGAAATAGCTGAAAATCAATAGGCTTCTTCGTCTCACGAACTTAAACAATGTGTATAAATTTAAAGTCAATCGGATATCAACTTTAGCCTCTAGTGCGTTCACGAGAAATTGTGGACGACGGACGGACGGACCGACGGACGGACCGACAGACGGACGGACGGGGGCGACGGCAATATACGTCCACATTTCCATGTGGGCGTATAAAAAGGGTGGTGTACATGTATGGCTTGCCAAGGACATTCATGTTGTCATATTGGTGCTTTATTATGGGAAATCCGCATGCAGTTTGAAATACCTACACTGACATTTCATGTACAAATTAATCTGCTGTATGGAACAGGGGAACAAATTCGTAAATCTTTGAATAAATATTTCTGCACTGTCTATAATACAAATTGTCTTGTGATAATTTTCTTTAAAAGATTCCGGACAACATGCTCGTAGCCAAGCTACAAGTCCCTTCGATTTGTCATCAAGAACAGGAATCCGTGTGTTGAAAATTTTACAGGCTAAATTTGTCAATATTCCAAATCTTTGAGATTAGTCATCAATTATCCAGTGCAGTTTAAGTCTCATTAAAACAAGCATAATTTGACCAGAAAGCTTCATTTTGAAACTAAATGTGTTAAGTAAAAAATACCTGATTATTTACACCTGTATAGAGCGGTGAGTCACTGTCATTATGTTTGCTTTTGCTGACATTGTCCCTCCCTCAATCATTTTCTGCTGTCATTGTTTCATTTGCCGGAGTATAACTTGATTTAATATCTGACTAGGGCTGTGTATATGAATGATCATATAGATACAGTATGGGAGTTAGGATAAAGAGTTGGCACTATAATAGACATTACGACGTCATTACCTCCATGCCCGCCTTTGTGGAAAGGTCGTATTTTTGTGAGACCTGTCAGGTGGGATACGATCATGCCGAGATACATTCGTGTCACGTCATGTGTCAAGGATGCAATACAATGGGTCCACCCTGTCCATCCGATCCCAACACAAAGACGTGTTACCGATGTCATCGCATGTTTATGAGAAGCCAATGTTTCGACAATCTTCTTGCCACTCATTCCAGGGTCAAGTGAGGTGTCTGTCATCGGTGGAAGAAATGCGAGAAGTGCCAAAAGGAGTGGGACGTCTTCTAAGCCAAGCGAAATTTGGAAGAACATCGATGCGGCGAATACGAGTGTTCCATCTGCCGAGAGTGGTACATGGCCGAAAAACAATTTTGCTACATCCATCCGCTGAAATCAGCAATCGACATGAACGGAGACAGGAAGATACAAATCGACAAACTACACGTCCGCCACGGTAGTGAATGCCGTGTTGGCCCTTACAGTTCAGATGGTATGGACACGACCACGGGTACGTGTACGAGATTCACGGGCAGTGGTGGTTGGAGGGGCAAAGCTGGGGCAAAGTCCAAGGTTAAGGGGACATAATATTTCTTGTCTTTGAATGGCAAATGATAGTCTTGGTGACATTGTGTATATAGTCTTAAGTGACGGACATTGGGGTAAAATGACAACAATCTGTAAGTATTATGATTTTAACCAATTGTAATTATTTGGTATTTTTGAGGTATAAAATATGATGTATAATGTTAAGATATATCATGAGCCGAAACGTTATACTTACATTTTGTATATATATAATTTGCTAACCGAAAATAACTTTTCTCTTGTAGATGGCAGTAAATTGTAATATGTTTAATTAATGTAATTCGACACAGTAAAACAGAGTCTGTGTTCAGCTCGTATCAAGTAGTGATTTGTTTAACGTAATTCGACACAGTAAAACAGAGTCTGTATTCAGTTAGTATCAAGTAGTGATTTGTGCCTCGTCATATGGTGTTTAATCGTGTGTATAACAGAACCAAAAGTGAAACTTCGTTGCATACAGTGGTTCCTGGTGATAAATGATAAACTTTGTCGACACGGAGGTTGGATATTGAATATGTGTATTTTGTGTTTGTATATATGTTGTGTTTTTGTGTAACTGTTTGTTTTTGTCTTGTGATGAGAAATGGGTGGCTATAGAGGTGGCCGTTCGTCCGTCTTGTAACATTTGGTGTCAGAAGTGGGATAATCCTCTAAGCTACATTTCTTATCCCAAGATAAAGACACATTTTAGTACTAGAATTTGCATTGTTGTGTTAGTTAAGGGGGTATAATTATTGTGTAAGACATATAATGGAAGTTGTAACTTATCTGTAAGTAAATATAAACTAATAGTAATGACTGGGTGTATTTAAATTTAGTTCGTACTGACAGACAAGGAATAGTTGAATTGATGTTTTGAAGGCTATTTCGTTATTTATAGGTCAATTATTTGTGTTGTAAGCTTTTTAGTTAGTTGTAAGGATGGATATTAAACAGTTTGTTAAGCTTGGAAAGGAAATTGGTTTAGAGGGTGAAAAGTTGAGAGGTTTTGTAGATGAACGAAAGAAGTCTGCAAGAGAGGAGCGAGATCTTGAGAGACAGGAAAGAGCGAGAGAACGTGAGCTTCGAATGCGTGAAAGTGAGCGAGTGAGTAAGGATTTAGAAATGCAAGGGCAAATTGTTGACAAGGAGATATTAGAAAATTTAAAACAACAAACAAGGGAGACAATTGATGCTTCGAGTAGGTGTGAAAGTACACCGGCTCGTCGTCCGAAATTGCCGAGTTTTGATGAAACGATGGATGATATCGACGCGTATTTATATCGTTTCGAACGCTACGCGAATTCTGAAAATTGGGACCGCGGGGACTGGGCATTTAATTTAAGTGCACTGCTTACAGGTAAAGGGTTGGATGTCTTTTCAAGATTATCTACTGAGGATTCTTTGAATTATGATGTTTTAAAGGAATCGCTTTTAAAAAGGTATGATTTGACAGCGGATGGTTTCAGACAGAAGTTTAGAACAGCCAAACCAGAAAAAGGTGAGTTTGCTAATTCATTTTTTGTGAGACTTGAGAAAGATCTTTTACTTCGTGAACAGTACATGCAGTCTTGTCCCAGAGATTTGGCACTGTTTATTCGAGAGAATTGTCCTAGTAATGTGACAGAAACTGCCGAACCTGCAGACAGGTATATGGAAGCGCATAGTAAACATAATTTTAATAAAGAGTTTTCAGGTAACTGCGAAAATGAGGGTTTGCAGCAGATTAAAAGGTGTTATATTTGTAAACGAGTCATGAAATGAAGAGTTGTCGTCTCTTAGGTCGGCTCAGAACTCAAACAAGTAGTGCGTCAGTAGAACCCAGTTCTAATTTTGGCGGTCGAAGGTCATTTAATGCGAGTCGAAATACTGGTCACGATACAAATAGACAAGGGTTTTATAGTCATAATTATAATGGATCGAATCAAGGTTATAATTCCAGATATAGTCAGGATAACCGAGTCAATGGTTCAACTAGGAAGTCTGATCATCGCCCGGAACGCGCTTGTTTTGTTGACGGGTACGACGAGGGTATAGATGAAAAATTACCTTATGTAAGTGCTGCTTATAAGAAAGAAAGGACAAGTAATAATTGTATGCCGATAACTAATGGGTTACTAGGTGATGTTGAAATATCAGTACTGAGAGATACTGGTTGTTCGAGAGCAGTGGTTAGAGATTCTCTGGTAATTGACGATGAATATACAGGTGAGATTCAGAAATGTATTTTAATAGATGGTACTATAAAATGTGTTCCTGTTGCAGCACTGAATGTCAACACATCTTATTTTAAAGGGTCACTTAAAGCTTTATGCATGGAAAACCCTGTATGTGATCTTATTATAGGTAATATTGAGAATGCGAGGAAAACGTTTGAACCCTATGAGAATTGGATGAAGGAAGAGCAGGGGATAAATGATTCGGAGAAAGGTGTTCAAACACTAAAGGCTGTTGACACCAGGTCAAAAATAAAACTTAAAGCCAAGTTGTTTGAGGGCATTAAGGCCCCTGAAACTATTGAAAGTGTAAGCCGCGCCGAGATTCAACATGGTCAAGAAATTGATGTGACATTAAATAAAGTAAGAGAAAAGGTCAATACCTGCGAGCGAAAGACCACGGGTAATAATGTAATTTTCTTTGAAACCGGTAATAACCTAATATATCGTATTTTTCAGTCACCATCTTTAAAAGTTAGTCAGCTTGTAGTGCATTTAGAGTATCGTAATAGAGTGTTACAGCTAGCTCATGAATCCATGTCATTTAGGCGTTCGAAAAACAGCAGATCGAATTCTAACAATGTTCTATTGGCCAGCTTTGCAAAATGATGTTAGGTGTTTTTGTCGCTCTTGCGATGTGTGCCAACGGACCTTTCCTAAAGGTAAAGTTATTAAGGTACCATTGGGCGAAATGCATATAATTGATATCCCATTTAAACGTATAGCCATTGATTTGGTTGGTCCTATTAAACCAGTGACGGAGAAAGGTAATAGATATATTTTAACAGTAGTGGATTATGCGACCCGTTATCCAGAGGCGGTAGCTTTACCTAGAATCGAGGCAGAAAGAGTGGCGGAGGCTTTAGTTGATATTTTTTCAAGAGTTGGAGTACCGGAAGAAATATTGTCCGATTGAGGTTCACAATTTACGTCTGAGGTAATGAGAGAGGTAAGTCGTTTGTTATCTATCAAACAGTTAGTTACAACCCCATATCACCCAGCATGCAACGGACTCGTAGAACGATTTAACGCCACACTCAAATCCATGTTAAAGAAAATGTGTGCAGAAAAACCTAAAGACTGGGATCGCTATTTATCACCGATCTTATTTGCGTATCGAGAAGCTACTCGGGAAAGTTTAGGTTTTAGCCCTTTTGAGTTGTTATATGGTAGGAATGTTAGAGGGTCAATGCAGATCTTGCATGAACTTTGGACTGGTGAAACATCTTCGACTGAGGTAAAAACAACCTATCAATATATTTTAGATTTGAAAGATTGTCTTGAAGAAACGTGTAAACTTGCATTGGATAATTTGCTCAGATCTAGTAAGAAATCGAAATATTATTACGATAAAACAAAGTCGTAAGAAAAGTCTTAAGGTTGGGGACAAGGCTTTAATATTATTACCAACTGATAATAATAAACTGTTAATGCAATGGAAAGGACCGTATCCCGTTGTAGAACTTCACGGTAAATTTGATTACAAGTTGGAAGTAAACGGCAAGATAAAAACATTTCATGCTAATCTGTTGAAACCTTACATTAGTAGAATATCTTACAATGCTGATTAACATAATTTAGTTCAGACTGCGGCAATAACAGTTTGTGAACCTGTGGATACATCTGTAAATGAAAGCGAAGTGGTTTTACCTCCCTTGGTGGCTACAGAGACCATCCGAGATGTCGTTATTGATCAAAAGTTGACAAAGAATCAATTGTTGGAGATGGAGAACTTCTTAAGCCAATATACAGATGTCTTGACTGATTTACCAGGTAAGACTAACTTAGGTGAACATTCAATCAAAGTAACAAATGGCGAGCCTATTCGACTACGCCCTTATCCCATTCCTCATGCAATGAAAGATGTTATGGAACAAGAAGTGACATCGATGTTAAACATGGGTATAGTTGAGGTTTCGAACTCTCCATACTCGTCGCCTATTGTCATAGTGAAAAAACCTGATGGTTCCAATAGGTTCTGTATTGATTTTAGAAGGTTAAATCAGATAACAGTTTTCGATGCCGAACCAATTCCTAAATCAGATGATATATTCCATAAACTTTCAAATTGTAAGTATTTGTCAAAACGTGATCTTACTAAGGGGTACTGGCAATTACCTATGGAGGAGAATTCCAAACAATATACTGCGTTTTCCACTCACATGGGCTTATTTCAATTTAACATGCTTCCTTTCGGATTAGTTTGCGCACCGCGTCCTTCTCCGGAATTATGCGGAAATTGTTAAGGGGCATGGAAGGAATAGCCAATTATATGGATGATATATTAGTTTTTAGCTTGACATGGGTGGAACACCTTAATAGTTTATATGAACTTTTTGCAAGGTTACGGAAAGCAAACTTGACAGCTCGGCCGTCGAAATGTCTATTTGGATTTAGACAGCTAGATTACTTGGGTCATTCTGTGGGTAATAAGGTTATACAACCCCAGGTTAAGAAAATGGAAGCCATTGAATCTGCCATGATCCCAAACAGCAAGAAAAACCTGCGCAGTTTTCTCGGCCTGCAACTATAGCTGCTCCTTTAACTGATTTAACGAAAAAGGGTGAACTAAATAAAATTGTTTTTTGGTCATGAACATGTTAAAGCATTTGATGAATTGAAACGGATATTATCATCGTCATTAATCTTAAGATTACCTAATATTGATAACACATTTTATTTGCAAACATATGCTTCGGATGTTGGTTTAGGTGCTGTGTTGCTGCAAGTGCTCGAAGATGGTAAAGTTCCGGTGGCTTACATTAGTCGTAAGTTATTGCCAAGAGAAACCCGATACTCGGTCATCGAGCGGGAGTGTTTAGCTTTAGTTGGGTCTATTCAAACGTTTCAAGAGTATTTGTATGGTAAGGAATTTGTACTTGAAACTGACCACCAACCTCTTATTTATTTGAATAAGACGGGTATAAATAATAATAGAATTATGCGATGGGCTTTATCCTTACAGCCTTGCAGATTTCGAATTATGGCTATAAAAGGTAAGGATAATGTGGGAGCTGATTTTATGAGTAGAAATTTTCAATGATTTTGTGTTTGTATGCCAAAATTCCTTTAGAATTTAGTCAGAAGATGGGGGAGTAAATATCACAAAATCATGCTTTGAGGGAGGTATTGCCCCTTTATTGAATTGGGTACTGTCTCTTTAATGTACTAATTGACCCTCTGTTTACTGCCATAGATTGTTTACTGATCACCCAGACAGAAATAAATGTATTTCATTCAACAGGATGTTCTGGTTATCAGTTACAAAGTCACAAGTGATGGGTATGTGTACATATGACTGGCTGGAAAGCATGCTGTGTGTGAGTTGTAGTTGAGGTAGAGTATATAAGAAGTTATTCATAATTTGTTTGTTGCTGTTCCCGAAGTATAGTAGGGAGTAAGCGACATGTCTAATGTCTAATTTGTGTTACATGTAACTTTTAATTGTGTTTGTGAAAAGTCCTAGGTGAATTTCTTGTCTTTGAATGGCAAATGACTGGCTGGAAAGCATGCTGTGTGTGAGTTGTAGTTGAGGTAGAGTATATAAGAAGTTATTCAGAATTTGTCTGTTGCTGTTCCCGAAGTATAGTAGGGAGTAAGCGACATGTCTAATGTCTAGTTTGTGTTACATGTAACTTTTAATTGTGTTTGTGAAAAGTCCTAGGTGAATTTCTTGTCTTTGAATGGCAAATGATAGTCTTGGTGACATAATATTTCTTGTCTTTGAATGGCAAATGATAGTCTTGGTGACATTGTGTATATAGTCTTAAGTGACGGACATTGGGGTAAAATGACAACAGTCTGTAAGTATTATGATTTTAAGCAATTGTAATTATTTGGTATTTTTGAGGTATAAAGTATAATGTTAAGATATATCATGAGGCGAAACGGTATGCTTACATCTTGTATATATATAATTTGCTAACCGAAAATAACTTTTTTCTTGTAGATGGCAGTAAATTGTAATATGTTTAATTAATGTAATTCGACACAGTAAAACAGAGTCTGTGTTCAGTTCATATCAAGTAGTGATTTGTTTAACGTAATTCGACACAGTAAAACAGAGTCTGTATTCAGTTAGTATCAAGTAGTGATTTGTGCCTCGTTATATTGTGTTTAATCGCGTGTATAACAGAACCAAAAGTGAAACTTCGTTGCATACAGTGGTTCCTGGTGATAATTGATAAACTTTGCCGACACGGGGGTTGGATATTGAATATGTGTATTTTGTGTTTGTATATATGTTGTGTTTTTGTGTAACTGTTTGTTTTTGTCTTGTGATGAGAAATGGGTGGCTATAGAGGTGGCCGTTCGTCCGTCTTGTAACAACTATTTTATACGATCAGAGACCAAAATGACAAATGGACGGACTTGCGAACCTCAACGAAGTACCTTTGTGAGCGCCAAAGTAGCGTATCTTTGTGGGGGTTTGGGAGACCTCCCCAAGAAAATTTTGAAAAATAGACTGTTGGAAATGCTGCCTGACAGTATTTAAGCACCGATGCATGTCTTGATAAATAGAGCTGTTCGAATGTCGTCTGTGGCCTGATCACTAATTTGTAAAGTAGACTGCCCGAAATGTAGTCTGGCAGTATTTCAGGCATTGATCTTCGAGATAAATAGAGCTTAACAGATACCGCCTGTCGCCAAGTGTAGTGTTCCATCTGCCGAGAAGGAGTGGGTCGTCATGAAAAATGGTGATAGATGGTCGGAAAATTGACAGTCACGAATCGAGTCCCGTAATTGCCGAGGCGCACAACTTCAAAGGTTACGACTGACTGCTGATTTTACAGACGCTGTAGAAACATTCCGTGGCGCAACCCGAAGTCAATATGAATGGTGGCAAAGAAAGGTTATTTCCTTCACCATTTTTACCGGAGAATGCTTACGATCCAGATGGCATAAGTGTATCAGAACGAGAGAAATTTCACGAGTGGTACGAACAGCACAAACACGACGTCTTTGATTTACGGCAGGAAATTCTAGCCTACTGTAAAAGTGGCGTAGATGTCCTCCGCCGATGTTGTGGTGTGTTTCGAGAGATCTTCCACGTGGACACGGGAATCCAGCCCTTTGAGAAGAGCCTGACACTGGCCTCCGCCTGTAGTCGCGTGTTACGCTCACACTACCTCAAAAAAGACACCCTCGTTGTCATTCCTCGAGCCCTGATGCAAGAGCCGAAACCTGGTAAGGACTGACATCGCTTCCGGCCTCGACAACAGTCCAACAAAGCACTTCGATGGTTGGAATGGGAACAACACCGACAGACCATGGCTGCATTCCGAAACCAGACCCCACTACCAAACATTTGACAAGCCCGCAACGGTAGTGAATGCCGTGTTGGCCCTTACAGTTTAGATGGTATGGACACGACCACGGGTGCGGTGTACGAGTTTCATGGGTGTGCCTTTCAGTGTTGTTCCAAATGTTTTCCGGGCCACATCCAAGACGTTCAACATAAACATCCCTACGATCCATCTTGCAGTATGAGGGACTTGTACCAGAAGATCCAGGAACGCCACCGCCGTCGATTCCAGGAATAGTACGGTATGCAGACCATCCGCATCATGTGGGAGTGTGAGATGGAGGAAGAACGACATCATGATCCCGAGATGGACGAATTTTTGAGAGGATTGGAAGATCAGCAATGGCCCGCTCCCGAACCTCTGATGCCCTGCAACGCTTTTTTTCGGCGGGAGAACCAATGCCATCCAACTGTTGGTGAACGAGTCGGTCGAAGACATCCGCTACATTGACGCGGTGTCCCTGTACCCTTACATTTGCAAGTACGGTACGTTTCCCATCAAGGAACCTACGATCGTCTCACAACCCGATCAAGACCAGTGGCAGCAGTACGAAGGATTGATCCAGTGTTCCGTCTTACCTCCTTGTGGCCTGTACCATCCAGTGCTCCCGTTTCGTTGCAAACAGTAATTGGTGTTTGCCCTGCGTCGAAGCTGCGTCGACAAACACATGCAACAAGGGGAGATTGCCGAATACCAACCTTGTGATCACACCGATGAACAGCGAGCCTGGGTGGGTACGTTTGTCACCATGGAAGTCAAGAAAGCGGTGACCCTGGGATACCGAGTACCGAAGGTGTACGAAGTCTGGCACTGGAAAGAATTCCGCACTTACGATCCCGCCGCCAAAACAGGAGGTCATATTACTGGGTACATAAACCACTACCTCACGAAGAAGATGGACAGTAGCGGTTATCCCGACAACTGCCACACCGAAGAACACAAGGCCCGCTTTGTCAACGATGTGTACGACACCGAAGGTATTCGTATGGATCCCGCGTCGATAAAACACAACAAAGGGATGGGGACGTTTAGTAAGCTGGGACTTAACACAGCAGGGGGGAAATTCGGACAGAGAGACAACTTTCCCAAGACGGAGTACATCACGGAGCCCAGCGTCTATTTTGAAAAAAATGTTGGCTGTGACCCAAACCGTACGAGATGTGCAATTAGTGAACGATAACATGGTCTTGGTGGCAACGCTGAAGAAGGAATAACACGCCGCACCCCGTCCCACCACCAACGTGGTTATCGTCGCCTTTGTCACTGCCCGGGCCCGTTTAAAACTCTATTCCGTCTTTGAAAAGTTCGGAGAACGCGTATGCTATTATGACACCGATAGCGTCATCTATCAATACCACTCCACGTCACCTTCAATGATCGTGCCTCCCAGTAGCTGAATTACGTCACCATGAAGGAGAATGTACGGCACGTCAATCAAAGCGAGCCTCTTGTCATCGCCAATCCGTTCAAGATTGCCAGATCACGTGACCGCCGTCTTTGGGCACGCCCCGAGAACAAAAGATATAAAATCGTGTATGATAAGCGGTTTGTTCAATTCAATGACGATGACCAACCGAGCAACACTTACCCCTATGGATACTGACTTTCGGGTTTCAGGACGATGGCGAACAAACAGAGAAGATGACGAACCGGTAGAAAATACGTATATGATCGAGAAACTTAGACGACGATCACTCAACTTTCGAGTGTTAAAGTTTTTCCTGCTCATCATAGGAGAAAGGCAGCACGAAGAGTGTATCGGCTGCAAGTACGAACATCCCAGTCAGAGATACCACTCGTGTCTGTGACTAGGCGTGTCTTCCATAACGGGTCAACCCTCACATCCCGTGGACGATTACAATCACTACCTCTGTGTGAACGAGCCGAAACTGCAAGACATCGATAGCGTGCTAGGCAGTATAATGGACGATCCACGGGATCAAGTCAAGACGTGGGAGGCCGAACAACGATGGCGAGAAGACGTCGACAAAGCCTTGAAAAAGTTCTGGACTGTGGAACCGGGCTTTAAGACGGCGCTGATCAAACGCAAAGACGAACAGAAAGAAGACCCCATACGCCAGTGGATGGACGAATTGTCGAAAAAAAACCCAAACGATGGTCTCTGGATAAAATGGATATCAACGTCATGTCCAGTAACCTGGGAGAAGGCTGGGAATGTATTGGCAGACATTTGGGGATCAGAGAAGCGCGAATCAGTCAAGCCAAGATGAGTCATCCTAACAACGCGCGCATGCAAATTTTCACTGTGTTCAACCATTGGCGACAAAAACACGGTAATCGAGCCGTCCTGATGACGTTGTTGGAAGCCTGTCACGTGAGTGAAGCCTTGGTCGATGGGGACAATGAAAAAGTACGTGGACAGTCTGGAAATCATAGACTAAACAACGAACCAATCAAAACGAAGGAAAAGAAAGAACCGATCAACAGCGAGTTACGTCACGACCAAGACTATAAGAAGCGAAGTGTCAGACTGAAATTTCATTCTGCTCTCGATGGCTAGTCAAGCTTGTTTCTCCTGTAACACTGTCGCCTTATGTCGGACACTGGTATAGAGACTGCCCTGCTCGTTCCCAACAGCAGCAACGAAAACCAAGACAAGACAGACCAGCCTGTGGTTCCTATGGAAGTTGTTACCTCTGTGGAGAACCAGGACACTAGGCACCCCGGTGTGGAAAACGATCCGAAGCCCAAAAAAGTGAAGAGTGATGGAGGAAGAAAAGAAACTGTCAAAAGAAAGTGTTACGGAATCAAGAGACCCGCTGACGAAAATCACAAGTGCCTCAACTGTGGACAGCTGAGACACGGCCTGCTCGAGATGACAAGAAGAAATCCAAATAGAAAACAACTTTGAAGCCGTTGCCAGTCACATGTTCGACAACAACATCGACATGCCCAAAGACAACAGCGATGCTGGTACCGGTGCCTAGAAGCGATCGAACTCGACAGACGATACAAAGAGAAAAACAAAACAGCCGACGAAGCTTTCCATCTCACCCACTATTCTCCCGACTACCAGTAAAAATCACGCAGCCGGCTGTCCTCTTGTTGGCAGAGAAGGAAGCAGAAAGTATTTCCCGAGCACTCATCCAATATGTGGGTCTGCAAGATATGACCGAAGTCTTGACGTATCCCCCTTGTTTCGATATGAGTGAATGGATATCGGTCGTCGTCACGTTTGCTGAAGTGGAAGAGTGGCACTCACACGACACGATACAGAAGCTTTTGGGCGTGTGTATTGGATTCCTCGCGTCCTGAGCAATGTACCCTGGTTGAGACACGAAAAGATCTTGAAGAGAGAACGTGATAACTAACAGGTTTTTTTTTCTTTTCCTTTGTATGATATGTGATATGTTTTTTTTGCATTGTTGTATTGAATGCTCTTTTTATGTTTTTTGTAAAATAAATTGTGTTCTACTTTCATGTCTGTTGTTCTTGTGCGAAGGTATAGAAGGCAGGGGAAAGGGGGATGGGGGGATAGTGCAAGATGGATGTGTCGTTCAAACATCCCTTTACCATGTTGGTCAGATGGATGTGTCGTTCAAACATCCCTTTACCATGTTGGTCAGTGGTCCAACGGGTGTTGGAAAGACGGTCTTTTTGCAGACATTTCTTCAGGCGTCATTGTTCAACGTCCCTCCCAAATGCATCGTGTGGGCTTATGGCACAAACCATTGAAAAGGAAATTCTCGTGGTATCTCACGGTGGTGGACGACATAGATCGGCCTTGGCCAAACAGAATGACGGATACAGGTATTTGCTGTGCGTCATCGACGTGTTTTCCAAGTATGCTTGGGTGTTGCCCCTCAAAGGCAAGACGGGGGACAGTTTGGTGGATGCCTTTCGTCAAGTCTATCAAAGTCGACAACCGCTGAGACTTCAAACACACAATCGAAAAATGCAAGCGTAGCTGAAGAAGAAAAAGATTCCTTTTTTTCGTGACACACAACGTCGAAATCAAAGCCAGTGTGGTAGAACGATTTCAACGGACACTGAAAGAGCGCGTGTGGCGATATTTTACTCATCGACAAACACAACGGTACATCGACGTGCTGGACAACCTGGTTCGGGCTTACAATGCTAGACGACATTGGACCATCGGAATGGCGCCCAAAGACGTTCGCCCCGAACACGAGTAAATGTTCACAACACCTCCGCCACGTCCCCTGAAAAAGAAAAAAATCAATGGGCATTGGTACGACCGTACGTTTGGCTTTACCGAAACATGGTGCCTTCGACAAAGGTTACTGGCCCAACTGGACACTGGAAACGTTCAACGTCGTGCCCAACGTCGATCCCGGTTACAGACTGTTGGACGAAAGAGGCGAACCCATACAGGGCACCTTCTATCCCGAAGAATTGCAAGCGGTCCAAGTCAACGCCGATGAGATCTTTCCCATCGAAAGAGTACTCGACAGAAAAAAAACAAAGTGTTGGTGAAATAGTTGGGCTATTCGGCGAGTTTTAATTGGTGGATTGACAGGACCATCTCCAAAACGTATAAATAGGAGCGAGAGACCCCAACATCAGTCAACATGCAAGACGAAACGACGTCTGCGTCCGTGAGTGCCCACAATTGGTCGCTCTTGGGAAAACGTGTGCCACAAGCGGAAATCGTCTTTTTCTGTCAAGTGATTTTGGTGAACGTCGTGGCGGGTGTTTTTTTGTCCCAACTGGTTTTCAAACCCGACGTTGTGGACGGTCTTGCTCTCCAGTATCTTGGGTTACCTGTTACCTTCTCCAACCTTGAAAACCAAACATAATGAACAACGACCAGCCCTTTTACCTCACGCTTCCTCGTGACAGTTCCATGTCGTGGTATCCCGACAACAAAGTCTCCGCGTATCATACACACCTGGAACCGCCACTTCTCGTTGATCATCGGGAATGGGAAGTGGGTCTGTCTATGATCACGCTACCTGGCCAATGGCAAAACATCGATCACCGAGACAACACGATCAGCTTACGCATTCATCCTTGGTCTCCCTAGAGCGAAGAACCCGAAGTAAAGATATGCCGGGACCTCCACAGGATCGACCCACCGCATTGTTTCAAAAGTGTAAAGGGTGGTGAGGTCAAGGGATCGATTGAAATGGAAGCGCACATCAGCGGTAAGGTGGTGGTCCAACTTCATTTTCGCCGCCGATGATGATTCAAAAGTACAAAAGCGGAGTACTCAGACAGCGAGGGGACGGTAGTGGTCTGGTGGTGTACAAGGGGGGAATTCTGAGACAACAGGGTGCCGGTCGATGGTTAGGTTAATTTGTGATAAATAAAATGCTTTGTCAGCAATACAATATATCAAGTGTCTTTTTTTGTGACGTCATGCTATTCTGATTGGGGGAAAATGGTTTCGTCCCAACCCAATAGACGCGTCCCGTCCCGAGCCATAAATAGGAGTGTCGAAGCCAAAAGAAGTCACAATCGAAATGGATCGAAACGATAAAAGATATTGTGCCACTTGTGGAGGAGGGGGGGTATCACCCTATGTTTAAAGGGAACCGGCCAGAAGCAGATTACTTGGTCTGTTTCTGGTGTGGGACAGAGATTTGAAACACCTGTCATAGACGGAGCAAACACTTGGTAACATGCTCGAAGAAACTCAATCAATCACGCACGTGCAATGTCACACACGTGCAAGGGGTCATCCAGTACAAGGTCACGCACGTGCCAAGGGTCACCAGGTCACATGCATGTGCATGCGTGCGTCCCTCAACAAGCGCTATAACTACTGCCTTCGATATTTCTTTTCCATCAGATTTTGTTTTTTCCAGTATAACCTTTGAGTCATGCTTAATTTATATTTAAATGAACAGATAGAAATATAATATTCTATAATCTCACCTGGCATGGTTATTTCAAAATCTTTCGGTACATTTTGAATATTTGGTTCTCTCATGCTTACACGACCAGTAGTTGTATGGTACTGACATATACCAAAAATACGGTCCATGCTTAACCTTTCATTAAACATTTTTTTGCTTTGCAATGGAGAAACATGTTTTGTGAGAGTGCTGGAAATTCTGCGCCATTCTAATATAATATTTGGTAATGGATGCAAATTTTTCAATTTCTCTAAGATTACTTTAGAAGTGCTGTATTGTGGTTTTGATTTAATAAGTCTTGCACAGGATCTACTTTTAGTCCCCAGAGCGTCTGTAGATTTATCATCATTTACAGGTAATAGCTGTTCTTTAGATAAAACCTATAAGACACAAAGCAGTTATCATTTAATGATTATAATTATTAAAGAGCACATTGTTAAAGTTCCAGCTACAGTCAGTTAAAACCAGTTACCCTAGTTCAGCTCTGAACATAGTTCTCATTGCACTCGCCCGGTAAATGTACGTTGATGGATCGTTCTACTGAATCCTTATCCAAAAATAG
The DNA here is from genome assembly GCA_948474765.1 of Patella depressa. Classification (NCBI taxonomy): domain Eukaryota; kingdom Metazoa; phylum Mollusca; class Gastropoda; family Patellidae; genus Patella; species Patella depressa. Next base: position 52,144,689 of record OX419716.1, read on the forward strand.
GTTGTCAGGCAACGAAACATACGCCCACGGTAGCTAAATCGTCCGGGCAGTCAACAAGAAAATCACTAGAATTTGTTTGGTTTTTATAAAGTTCTGCCACATGCTAACGCTTAGAATACGAAACATTTAAAATCGTGGATTTAGCTGATCAGCTAAAAAAAAATTCACCGAAAATCAATATACTTGTTCATCTCAAGACCTTAAACTCGGTGTATCAATCTGGAGTCAATTGGGTGATAAATTTGGCCTCTAGAGCATTACAAAAGATTTTTCAAAGTGAGATGACTCTGGCAGTAATTGTCAGAATTTTCGTCTCATGACCTTAAACACTGTGTATAAATTTAAACTCGATCGGATATACACTTTGGCCTCTAGAGCGTCCAGAAGATTTGTTGAAGTGATCAAGGACCATAACTTTGGCAATAATTATTGGATTTCGCTGAAAAACAATAGGCCTCTTCGTCTCATGACCTTAAACACTGTGTATAAATTTGAAGTCACTCTGATATTAACTTTGGCCTCTAGAGCGTCCAGAAGATTTGTTGAAGTGATCAAGGACCATAACTTTGGCAATAATTATTGGATTTCGCTGAAAAACAATAGGCCTCTTCGTCTCATGACCTTAAACACTGTGTATAAATTTAAACTCGATCGGATATACACTTTGGCCTCTAGAGCGTCCAGAAGATTTGTTGAAGTGATCAAGGACCATAACTTTGGCAATAATTATTGGATTTCGCTGAAAAACAATAGGCCTCTTCGTCTCATGACCTTAAACACTGTGTATAAATTTGAAGTCATTCTGATATTAACTTTGGCCTCTAGAGCATTCACAAGCAATTATGAACGCGGAACTGACGGTCGGACCGACGGCCGGACTTGGGCGACGACAATACACGACCACATTTCAATGTGGGCGTATAAAAAGGTATGTTTTTAAAGAACATTTAAAAGATATCAAATTCGTAATAGACCTCAAGTGACCAGGCAAGGAATTCCATAGGGTTGGTGCAAAAACACTGAACGCGCGATCGCCATAAGCTCTAGACGGTTTGGGTCGGAGTGGTTGATACAAAAGTTTCAGACCGTCAGCAATACGAAGATTTCTCACCGGTGTAGCAACAGAAATCAGCTCAGTGAGATGTCGTATGATGGATCAACTTGAAAATTCTACAGGTGACCTTAAACTGGACACATTGTGTTAATATATCAGTCAAATAAGCAGGCTCGGAGGGATTGTTGATACACTTAATTTACCTTAAAGGAGCTACATCGCTAATATTTGGGGCCTAGAAATTTACCCAAATGGGTCGCAACGCATAAAATAATCGTATATGAATGTATATAAACTGATTTACATTCATTCATTTCCGTCTTTACTCTAATTTCAAATCACTTATGTTCGGCGAAATATGTCTGAAGTCTCAATAGCATGCCAATCTCTAGCGTCTGGTTGTTCCAGTCTACACTACTGCGTATTTTTGGGTTATAAACATGCATTTCAAGTTTCATTAAAATCGTTTGGGAAATGTGACCTCTACAGACTCCACAAGCTAAAAACGTGATTTTTCGGACAATCGGCCATAATCCATTAGATTTCAATTCTTTACATGCTAATATCGAAAGCAGCCAAGATCTTTTGGTGATAAACCTATATTTCAAGTTTCATAAAAATCGGATAAGACCGGACGGACAGGGGCAACGACAATATACGTCCACATTAAAATGTAGGTGTATAAAAAGGCGATTTTTCTTACAATCAGGAGCTATAATACTATGACCAGGAAGAATTAGGGCATAGTTAATTGTAGGTCCCAGCCATTATAGATTAGCTAGAAGCCTAATCAAGTGCAACTCTTTAATTATATTAGAGACATTGTTTTATAAATTATTATCTATTGTCTAGCTAATCCTGTAGGCATTAATGTATTAAGGATTATAAAGTTAAGGTTACTAAGAAACAAAGCGAAAGGTATAAAATCCTGAAATTTGTATATTAAAAAAAGAGGAGTTGACCACAGGCAGGCAGTAAGACAGTCAACAAGAGTTGTCGCATAGTAAGTTATTATCAGAAAATCTTTAGAATTTGTTTGGTTTTATAAAGTTCTGCCCCAAGCTAACGTTTAGTATACGAAACATTTAATATTATGGATTTAGCTGTTCAATTATCGATTTTCAAGAAATTCAAACTCAACCATCATTAATGTGTAACGGGGTTATAGTCAAACCTTTTTTGTTTTTTTTTAATTCGGAATAAAATTGTGACCTTTAGGTTTTAAACATGTATTTCAAGTTTCATCAAAATCGAATTAAAATTGTGACCTCTATAGGGTCCACAACTTTGATATACCATATTTTTTACACTATTCGCGTACAAACGTCGGCCATTTTGTTTGTCAATTTTGGTCTGATTTTCACGAAATTCAAACTCAACGTGGATTACCCTGTAACGGTGATATAATCAAACGTTTTTATTAAATCGGGTAATAATTGTGACCTCCAGAGGGGCCATAAGCTAATAAAGGCGATTTTTCGTACCACCAAGGGCCATAATTCAGGAAGTTACGAACCGATGTGCCTGAATATATAAAAGCACCAAGACCTTTGGGTTATAACCATGCATTTCAAGTTTCAACAAAATCGAATTAAAATTGTGACCTCTACAGGGTCAACAACCATGATATATCATTTTTTAACAGTATTCGCGTACAAACGGCGGCCATTTTGGTCTGATTTTCCAGAAATTCGAACTCAACCTTCATTACCATGTAACCGTGATATAATCAAACGTTTTTTAAATCGGATAATAATTTTGACCTCCAGAGGGACCACAAGCTAAAAAGGGTGATTTTCGGACAATCAGGGGCCATAATTCAGGAAGTTACGATTCGATGGGTGCAAATATCGAAAGGAACCAAGATCTTTGGGTTATACACATGCATTTCAAATTTCATCAAAATCGGTTCAAAATTGTTATCTCTATAGGGTCCACAAGCTAAAAATGTGATTTTTGGGACAATCAGGGGCCATAATCCATGAAGTTTCAAATCAATACATGCCAATATCGAAAACAGCAGAGATCTTTTGGAGATAAACCTATGTTTTAAGTTTCGTCAAAATCGGATCAGAATTGTGACCTGTAGAGTGTCCACAAACAATTGTGGACGGATGGACGGACATGGGCGACGACAATATACGTCCACATGAAAATGTGGGCGTATAAAAAGTTTCGCTTCCCAGACAATTTTACTGTCAAATGAAAATTCCGTGATGAAGAAGAACTTACCAAACGGTTAATAAAATAATTAATAATCGGTACTCAATACTAGACTGTACAAGAAAGAATTGTTGTAAAGGGGATATGCTTGACTTGGATAAAGGAATTAATATTGCAATTTGTACGAACATAGCAACCCTAATCCAGATGCAACGACTCAGTATTAGTGGAAATACAAACTCAAACACAGCTCAGTCAATTTTTGCCCGATTCAAGCAAACAATACATACATCAAATTGAAGGTAATAAGTTGGAGAATGTGAAAGATCAATAACTCAATTTTCAAAATGTTCTTATTATGTTGCGACACATTATGCTATTGGGGGTCACATATATAAATAATTCTAAACTAGTAAATTAAGTATTAGCAAGTTAATAAATATATAGAGATATATAGAAACTAACTAACTCAACAAACATTATAGTGTAACGGTGATAATATATTCGTTTTTTTTTAAATAGGATAATAATTGGTACTTCTAGAGGGACCACAAGCTAAAAACATTATTTCTAGTACAATCAGCAACCATAATACAGGAAGTTAGGATCTGATATGGGCTAATATTGAAAGAGACCAATATCTTGCATTTCAAGTTCAAAATCGGATCAAAATTGTGGCCTGTAGAGGGTCCACAACTTTAATATGCCAGATGTTTAAATTATTTACGTATGTGGAGAGAGAGGGAGAGAGAGAGAGAAATGGGGTTTAACGTCCACTCCAAACAAACTAGGTCATTTCGGGACTAACATATGGTGTAATTTTATTTCAATAATTCGCTTGTGCGTTGGGGTCTTAAGTAGTTGGAGGAAATCGGAGTACCCGGAGGAAACCCATGAAGTTGGACAGGCGACCGTACTCCTTGCCACGTACAACAGGGCATTCGAAACCACGCCAGTTCACTCAATCGCAGGCCGTATGGTACAGCGCGCCCACGCTAACCATTCGGCCACCCAACCCTTCTTACATATGAAACATTTCATGTTTCATCAAAATCAGATGAAAATTGTGACTACCCCGATACACAATATTTTGACACTATTTGCAAACAAAGGGCGGCCATATTGTCTGTCAGTTTCTGTCTGATTTTTACAAAATTCGAGCTCAACCATTCTTAGGGTGTAACAGTGATATATTCAAACGTTTTCTTAAATCGGTTAAAACATGTGACCTCCATACGGTCCACAAACTAAAACGCAGTTTTCCGTACAATTAGGGGACATAATGCAGGATGTTATGGTCCGATAGGCATGAATTTTCGTACAATCAGGGGCCATAATCCGTGAAGTTACAGTCCGACACATGCCAATATCGAAAGTTTTTCTTCATACAACCAGCTAGGGGCCATAATTCATAAATTTATGGTCCAATACATGGCAATATCATCAGGAATCGAGATCTTTGTTAGTAAACCTATATTTCAAGTTTCGTTAAAATGGGCTAAAAAGTTTTGTCGGACAGACATGGGCGACGGCATAATACGTCCACATGTCACATGAAAATAAGGGTGTATAAAAAAAAAACAACCAAAAACACAAACCAACCAACCTGAGCTATTTCTTTTGTAGATGATAAACAAAATGGATGGCCTGATATTTTATAAGCTTCTGTCTCTAAAGCACATAAATTGGTAGTCATTATCGTTTTCTGATTTTCACATTCAACATTATTAAAACCTTTAAGAGAACAATAGTAAAGTAAATCTGTGAATGAAGGGCAATGGTATAGGTAAAATATGTAGGGTCATTATTCCTAATTAGGATTTCACGCTCTATTAACTTGAAACACCATATAAGCTTCCGTCTCTAAAGCAAATATATTGGTAGTCATTACTTTAACATGCGCCATGATAAAACAGAAAAATAGTATTGTAAATCTATGAGTGGCAATGACATATATTGGTAGTCATTACTTTAACGTGCGTCATGATAAAACCTTTAAGAGAAAAATAGTATTGTAAATCTATGAGCAAATGGCAATGACATAGCTAAAATATATTGGTAGTCATTACTTTAACATGCGTCATGATAAAACATTTAAGAGAAAATAGGATTGAAAATCTATGTGTGAATGGCAATGACAGCTAAAATATATAGAGTCATTATCCCGAATTAGGGTTTCACACTTTGTCAATGTGAACAGGAAGGGTGATAACTATATAAAAACTGTAGTCTGCAACACTTTCATACAGTTTTCAGCAAAGGGTTCAGGGTGGTTATGTTTCCGCAATTCCAGAACCGTTAGGTTTGATCCTCTCATGTCCCACGTGTACAACATGCTTCACACCGAATCGGAAAAAAAACCTGCTAACAGATCATTAATAGATTTCATTTGCATTCTTTGATGGCACAATATCATTTATTATAATTAATTAAAACATGGCGGATATGAGAAGTCACACAAAAGGCAGCTCTGAGTAAACTTTCAGTTTATCCTCGTATGCAGCAGTTTTAGTTAAGTATGTGCTAACAAGGTGAAATTATGTGTATCTGTGTTCTGACAAAAGCAAATAGAATTATGATCTACATAGTGTGGTGAAAATATCCAGTTTGAAGAAGTCGATAAAAATCAATACTAAACATGGCGGAATGTCAACAAATGGTGATTAAGAACTCACTAACAAAACAAACTAAAGAAACAAAGGCGAAGATTTCTACTCGAACAAATGACTTTGGGAAAAATTATCGACATAGTGTTTCCAGTACCTCTAGCCAAGACTCGCCACACCATATAAATTCCAAAACACCCAAAATAGTAGACGAAAAGGGAGCCGAAATTAAAAAGGACTTGTCACAAGTTAAATCAGGTACAGTTGATAATACCATTTTTGACAGTAAATCTTTTCACGAAGCGGTACAATCTGCAGTAGCAGGTATTGAAAAGAAAGTTCTATCCTATGTCCAAAGTCAGTTGAGTCAGATTGAAGAGAGGTTGTCAGAGGTCGAACTTACTCAAGGTAATATCGGTCTGGACGTCGATAACTTCCATGAAAGATTTGAGGCCTTAGAAGCCAACATGAAAGAGAAGAATACTGAGAATAAAATACTCGCTTTTAAATTGAACAATCTAGAGCAATATACCCGTAAGACTCACTTACGCGTCTTTGGAGTAAAGGAAACCCCAAAGGAAAACTGTATTGACATTGTATCTGATATTATCAAAACAAAACTTAAAATAGACATAACACTTTCAATCGATGCTGCCCATAGAGTTGGTCCATTTTCACGAGCTGAAAACGACTCAGTTGTTGCGAAAACTGTTAACCCCAGGGGGATAATAGTTCGATTTATGAGAAGAGATGAAAGGCAGCTAGTACTCGCAAATCGAAGAAAATTGAGCAAGTCAGGAATTTCAATCGCTGAAGACATGACCGCCTAAAATGTGCGATTATTGGACAAAGTCCAAAAACATCCTCTAGTCAAATCATCCTGGTATTCTAACGGTAAAGTACGAGCACAGGGCCACAACGACAAAATCTGTAGAGTTGAACTATTTCCTGACTTAGAAGACCAACTTATACTTAGATTGGGTGACCAGTAGCGTGGGCTAATTATAAGTAAACTACAGTTAGATTTCCGACTTACTGACGGGTACGTGAGTTATCAGTCAATGAACGGTATAATCGACAAGTGAAATGTACTCGGGCGTATACGCTCTACCATACAAACTTACCTTTCCTAGATCTTATTTTTTATACTGTTAATACATAAAGGCACATACTATTGAACTTAGCATGGTGACATACACCTATTTATCTATTAATTTACTAGCATCTGATCCAACAGATACATATGTATCTATGTGCGTATACGTATGCGCGCATATTCATGAAATTATATGTGTAATACCTCGTAATCGTATGTGCTATACCCAGCTTTAAATTATACAACCCCACATGAAATTATATGTGTAATACTTCGTAATCGTATGTGTTATACCTAGCTTAAAATTATGTAACCCCACACGTCCCCTTAGTTTTATCTTCAAACTTTTATCACATGGTAAAGCCCCCACCCACCCACCTAAATACGCACCCACCAACCCAAAATCCTCCCCCGCCACCGCTCCGTGTTAACCATGACATCTTATATTACCGTCTGTTCCAGCAGGTTAAAGGTCGGGAGACACTCAATTTTTGTATGTAGAAATTCGTTGACAAAATTAAATTTGTTATTCTGAGAAACCCCGTGTAAACGGTTTCTTGTCTGTTACTAGGTATACCTGAGAGGTATCTTCTGGAATTGCTATCACCTTTCGTAATCTTTCGACCACCATCCCCTTCCTTATTGACAATTACCTAATTTTAACATCCAAATCAATGATAAATAAATCATTAATTAAATCATGATGATAAATTGCATTGATTAATTAGATGGGTTATAATATATATATATATATATTTTTTTTTTTTTTTTTTTTTTTTTTGATAGCTCTCCCAAATAGAAGATCTACTTCTATTGATATATGAACATGCACTATTATCTTATTACCTTCACTGTTTATAGATGGCTCCCTATTACTACGCAGTACCATAATATTTGTCCAACATAACGGTAATTATATATCTGTCTACCTAAAGTTATCCAGAACCTTATCAACCATCCGTGACGGCCACTTGCTAACGTATCGTCCAGCCTGTAGATATGGATATGGTGACGTGATTCTCGACAAACCCCCTTACTCAACTTCTGAGGTGCATATCCACGTAAGCATTGAGTAGTTGTCCGAGAAAGACATGTCGTTAGTTCACACATTACTAAAAGTACTCCCTTTGTTTCACCTTAATATAACAATACGCTGCTAAATCCGAGGACCCTCCTTTAAAATGTGTCATACGTTATACTTTGTAAATATTATAGTTGATTACTTGTATATTATTTCTCTATATTCAATTGTGTTTTGTATTCCTGCACATTTATATCACCAGTCTGTCATCAGTCTAGAAGATCAGTTTTGTCATGTTAGTTCTATCTCAATAACAGCTGGCAGTTCGCTAAATTCTTGCGGTGTACATGTTACATTAAATCCTATAACAATATGCCATTGATGGCATCTTTAAATCGTGATACACCGCAAAATAAGCAGTCAACTCTGGGCGTTTATTATAATGAATTCACATCTCGTCTCGTTGATTTTTGTTTTAGTCATCCGTATCTTCCGATTGAATTAGTTTTACTAAGTAACGACGTTCACCCAAATCCAGGTCCACCTAACCTTTCCGTCCTCCACCTAAATACAAGAAGCATTAGAAACAAAATTGATGAAATTTCCTTGGAATTAATAAAGTTCGATATTTTGACCTTTTCGGAAACATGGCTAGATGACTCGGTTGATCTCAGTAATGTCACAATCGATAGTTATCACCCGCCGGTCCTACTAAACCGTGAGGATTGTAGGGGTGGCGGTATAGCAGTTTACGTCAAAGAATACCTGTACTTCAAACCAAGACATGACCTCACAATTAAAGGTTTGGAAGCTCTGTGGGTTGAAGTTCGGTATGCAAAAGATAAATTTCTGATAGGAACTTTTTATCGCCCACCGTCTGTTAGCGCTTCCTATTGGAATTTAATCGAAGATAGTTTTAATTTCGCTAAGGATTTCGCTGACTATAACACCATCATTTTAGGCGATTTTAATGTCGACTTTTTGACGAAAACTCGATCTAAGATCCACGACTTCATCGATAATTTAGATTTTAAACAAGTGATTAATTCCCCTACGCGTATCCAGCGCGACTCTAAAACTCTACTTGATCTCGCTATTGTAAGCTGTCCTGATTTTGTAAAAGATATTGAAATTCTTGATTGTAGCTTTAGTGATCATTGTCCAATCGTCCTTTATCTTAATACGTCCAAACCGAAAGTCCATAGTTACCAACGAACTATCTGGAAATACCAAAATCTAGATGTAGATGGCCTTAATAAATTTATCCTTAATCGTGACTGGGAAGAACTCTTTTCAAACAAACAGGATCTTGAATCTCTTGCTGCTAATTTCTCAGAGGTAATCATTAATGGAATAAAAACATTCGTGCCCCATAAAACCGTAACTATCCGTCCAAAAGACCCAAAATGGTTTAACAGCCGTTTGAGAAAATTACTAAGACAGAAAAACAGAATTCACAAGAAAGCAAAATTATCAAATATTCCTGAACAATGGCGTAAGTTTCGAATTATCAGAAATAAAGTAACATCAGAAATTAGAAAAAGCAAGAAGGCGTATATAGATAAAATTGATTCAGAAGTTAACTCAAATTGTTTCAACGAATCTAAATGGTGGTCTCTTATAAAGGATATTTCATTTAAACGTGGAAATTCATCTACAAAAATCCCTCCTTTATCTCATGGAGACAAAATATATTTTGATAATTATGACAAAGCGGAAGCTCTAAATGATTTTTTTGTTTCCCAGTGCTCAGTAAGCGACGATTGTGAAACTCTACCAACAATTGATTTTCTTGAAACTTCTATTCCAAACCTAAATGTCAATGTTACCCAAATCGAGAATATCTTACTATCCTTGAAAACAAAGAAAGCATGTGGTCCAGATAATATCAGCAACTTAATCTTAAAAACTATTGCAAAATCCTTAAGTTTTCCATTCAAACGTTTGATAGATATCTTAGTAACGTCTGCAGTTTTCCCAAATTGCTGGAAGATAGCAAACGTTGTTCCTATCTACAAGAAAGGAGATGCACACCACTGCTCAAATTATCGCCCAATCTCATTGTTGTCTTCTCTTGGTAAGGTCTTCGAGAAATTAATTTATAATCATATTTACAATTTTATTCTTTCAATTAAATTACTTAGTCCATTTCAATGTGGCTTTCAACCTGGAAATAGCGCCATATATCAACTAATCGATATGTATGACTTTATTGGACAGGTCTTAGATACCGGTGGTGAGGTAAAGGCAATATTTTTTGACATAAGTAAAGCTTTTGATAGGGTATGGCACGACGGACTAATACATAAATTAAACGCTTCTGGAATCCGCAACGAAACATTGGAACTTCTGAAAAGTTATCTGTCACATCGCTTCCAAAGAGTTAGTATAGCTGGTAGCTCGTCAAGTCCTAGACAAATTTTATCCGGTGTTCCACAAGGCTCAATAATAGGTCCCTTGCTTTTTTTAATCTTTATTAATGATATATCTGAAAAATCTCGAATCAAACGTGAGATTATTTGCAGACGATACGTCTCTCTTTCTTGTTATCAATAATCCTCATCAAACACGCGATATTTTAAATAGAGACATTGAACGTATCTATCAGTGGTCCGTAAAATGGAAAGTTGCTTTTAATCCTCTGAAAACTACTAGCTTGACCTTCTCAAGAAAAATATCCCCCTCTGATTTTAGTCTTGATTTTAATAATGTAACCATAAGTGATAGTAGCAACCACAAGCACCTTGGTGTTATTTTCAACTCAAAGGGAAATTGGGAGTCACATATTAATTATCTAACTTCAAAAACAAGTAAGCTGATATGCTGTCTGAGATTTTTAAAATACCGCTTAAATCGCAAAACTTTAGAAACCGTTTACAAATCGTTCATTTTACCTATTTTTGATTATGCTGATGTTTTGTGGGATAACTGTACAATCGAACAAGCAAATAAATTAGAAAAATTACACCAAGATGCCTTAAGAACCATAACTGGTCTCCCAAGGGGGACCTCCCACGAAATTCTTTACTCTGAGACTGGATTTTGTCCTTTGAAGTATCGCCGAACCCAACATAAATTGATTACTTTTTATAAAATAATCCATAATGATGCTCCAGAATTTCTTTCAAACAAGATACCCTTACAGGGATCAGCTAACAAGTCCTACCATCTGCGAAACTCAAGATATCTTAAAAACTTTAGGTGTAGAACTAATCATTACCAAAGCTCATTTTTTCCCTCTTCAATCTCAATCTGGAACACCCTTGAAACTGATATTTTAAATACGGAGTCTATATCACATTTTAAATCAAAGATCAAATCATTATACTCACCTACTTCTAATGACATATTTTACTTCGGTGACAGATCTTTCGAAATAATTCAATGCAAACTGAGACATTATAAAAGTGACCTAAACCACCACAAAGTCTTGATGCACATATCAAATAATCCTATGTGTGTCTGTGGTAAATCAGTTGAAAACTGTGACCATTACCTTTTTCAATGTACATTATATACCGACCCACGATCTAAAACATTGGATACACTTGATCCAAAATATCAAAACAGTACAGTACTGCTCTTTGGAGTCGAAAATGTTCCCCCAGACATAAATCATTCAATATTCAACACCTTACGAATCTTCATAACTCAAACTAAGCGATTCAAATTGTGAGTGCCGCCTTACGTAATCCTCGTCCAGAATAAAACCATAGTAGAATGCTTACTGCCTACTTTCCTCGACACTGATGACTACCCCCGCACCATCTTTTTGTATTTTTTGTTTTTCTTTGTTTATGTATATGTGTGCGTATTCTAAATATCTTTCATATCCGCTTCATCATTTATACATCTTATTCAGGAAGCGATATATATAAGCATCTTCGTGCTTGTTTTCGTATCCTATATACTGTAATTCATCTATATCAATTGTAAATATTGCAAATAAATATTGTTTAAACCATATCATTTATTATTCAGGCTATCCAGTGTCATGTTAGTGGTTTCCATTAGGTGAGATCTAGCGTGGTAATCACTTTTTTTCGCAAAAGCATCATTTTTGTTTTACTTTTTACGTATCTATTTTCAAAATATCGGATATTTTTTCGATTAATTCCGGTGTTTAGATCATTTTAGGCATACTTAACTTCCTGTACCAGAAGTTTCAGAAACATTCCTTGAGCAATTTAAAAAAATAGAAGAAAATTAAGAAGAGCATTTTCAGTAATTTAACCGTGTTTTAACTTTTTTCAAATATTGAGGTCCTGTTTGGACCCCTTACAGTACGGAGGTCGTGGAGTATTGACCAAACACGATGATAATGTCGTTTTTTTGTTGAAAATTGCCACGATAACGCCACGATAAATAACTTGGTGTGGTAGATGGTATAGTGTGACACGATAGTCATGTGACACGATAGGCCTCTGTGTGATTTTACATGTAAAATTAACGGTTTAAATTTGTCGTACACAAATGTCAAAATGATACACTGCCACGATGTTAAGAATGTTAAATATTTTCGTTAATAATACGGACACAATAGGCTAGGTTATATAATCTGAACATGCACAATATATTTGCGGTTAAATTTCCACGTAGTCATGTAAAGCTGCATGTGTAGTACACGTATGCACAAGACTATATTTCACAGTTTAGATATTTATGTAGGATACATGTATAGATAGAACTTGCAACGGGATTTGATAGCGCTTTCAAGTCAAACATAAAGCAGTGGACATAGCCGAATCATTCGGCCGAATGGTTCGTCCGGACAAATCGGCGCCGAATTTTATTCGGCCGAATGGGTGGACACACTAGCCGAATGCTTCGCCCGACTGACCAGTCGATTGCGTCACCTTTCACGTCACATGATTAAAATATGGAGGCGTCTATGGCTTCAAACAATCACGTGCTTTCTCGATATGAGTGGCGATTGGCCGAATGACAGTGGAAACACTAGGCGAATTTTGATGCCGATTGATTCGGCCGAATCATTGGGCTAGTGTGTCCACCGCTTATTTAGCTCGTACTTATCGTCAAAATGAAATGAATGCAACACAAGTCTCCGATCGAAGAGAAATAAGTTTATTGTAACCGCTATCGAATCCACACAAAAATCCAAGGCATTCGTTTTATTTTAGAAAAAAATAAATGTATTTTGATCGAAGAGTCTATTCCCCCTAAATCTCAAATCAATGGACAGTCATGACTTTCAAAAAGATTTGATTCTTATCAACTTCCCAATCCTCTACCAAGCGTAAACGATCCTCATTGCTGAACTGTCAACTTCAAATGTCGTCATTTTCATGCAGGTTCAATAGCAGAAATGTCCCGTGACTCAATGACAGGCCATATGATACAACGCGCGCACGCTAACCATTCGCACCCCCCCCCCCATTGTTAAATAAACTGTTAAACACTTACTTATTGTTAAAAACACATGCACGACTTTGTTATTTAGGAGATAAACACCGACTGTTTAAAATTTAGAGGACTGTTATTGTCCATTTGATACCGCTTAAATCATTAGAGACCGAGATTTAAGCGGTATCAAATGGACAATGACAGTCCCCAGATTCTAAACTGAGGTGTTTATCGATATTGTAGCCCAAAATATTTAACATAATGAAAAAATTGACGTAATGAAAATATCCCGAGACGTAATAAGATAACACTCTCTTCCGTTCTATTTGGTTTACTGAGCGACTAGTTAGTTGTGTCTGTTGTGTCTGCGATAATTTTGAAGATAGGAAACAGAAATCGTAAGTGTATTTTATGTACTTTTTAAATGATTTTAAACTCCAGCGATAACTCTGGTCGAAGTAAATTGCATATCATGTTTGATAAATGTCTATGACTCGGGTGACTGTTTAGATACGTGCTGTGTAGCGTACGCATGCGGTTGCTATGCTTGTTTGAAAACTGTACCACGTTGTAATTACGTGATTACGACGGTGTTTTTTTTTTGTACTTTTTAAATGATTTTGAACTCCAGCGATAACTCGGGTCGAAGTAAATTGCATATCTGTTTAGATACATGCTGTGTAGCGTACGCATGCGGTTGCTATGCTTGTTTGAAAACTGTACCACGCTGTCATTACGTGATTACGACGGTGATTTTTTTCTTCACAAAAAAAAACGTGTGTATGAAAATTAGTCTCTGTCCTATTCATATCAGTATCAATCAGCCCGACTTTTAAAATATATCACCATCACGTTCCATACAGAGTTTAATAAATTGTAGTATTTTCATTTGCTTGTTAAAAATCTTCGATTTTGACCAGTCTGATTATGACAGAATGACCATAGCAACCAATATTGTCAGACAATCCTTAAAATGAAATTTTCCTATTATCTTTCAAATACACTCACTAACTTTAATTTGTTTCGTGTTTCAGGTGTTTCAATAAGCCAATGGTTGAATTTCAATGTTGATTTCCTGGAATAAAGTTTTGAGGTGTAGAATTTGTGGCCACTGCAAACAAGAGTCTAGCACCCACAAAATATTCATTCGCAGTGAGTCGCCCTGGAAATTTAGAGGACTGTTATACTCATTCGACGCCACTTTTCGACCAATCAGAATCCAAGAAATTTCCATTTTGGGCTACAATTATTATTTAAAATAAGGTTGCCAGGCAACCAAACATACGCCCACCAGCAGCTAAATCGTGCGGGCAGTCAACAAGAGTAATCAATTATTAAGTAATTATAAGAAAATCATTAGAATTTGTTTGGTTCTTATAAAGTTCTGCCCCATGCTAGCGTTTAGTATACGAAACATTCAATATTATGGGTTTAGCTGTTCAATTATTAAAATTCCTTGAAAATCAAACTCAGCCATCATTAATGTGTAACAGGGATATAGTAAAACGGTTTTTCTTTTAATTCGGAATAAAATTGTGACCTCCATATGGCCCACAAGATAAAAACATGATTTTTTCGTACAATCAGGGGCCATAATTCAGGAAGTTATGGTCCAATGTGCACGAAGGAGCTGTGGTTTGTGGGTTATAACCTTACACTTCAAATTTCATCAAAATCGGATTAAAATTATGACCTCTACAGGGTCCACAACATGGATATATCATATTTTTTTACACTATTCGCGTATTAGCGGCAGCCATTTTGTCCGGCAGTTTTGTCCGATTTTTAAGAAATTCGACCTCAACCTTCATTACAGTGTAACGGAGATATAATCAAACGTTTTTTTTAAAAATCGGATAATAATTGAGACCCCTAGAGGAACCACAAGCTAAAAAAGTCGATTTTGCGTACAATCTGGGGCTATAATTTAGGAAGCTACAATCCGATATGCGCAAATATCAAAAGGAACCAAGATCTTTAGGTTATAAACATGTATTTCAAGTTTCATCAAAATTTGATTAAAATTGCGACCATTTTGTCTGGCAATTTTGGTCCGATTTTCGCTAAATTCAAACCCAATCTTCATTACAATGTAACGGTGATATAATCAGACGGTTTTATAAATCGAATAATAATTATGACCTCTAACAAGATCAAAAGCTAAAAAGGGCGACATTTCGTACAATCAGGGGCCATAGTTCAAGAAGTTATGATCCGATATGTGCAAATATCGAAAGGAACCAAGATCCTTGGGTTATAAATATGCATTTCAAGTTTCAACAAAATCGGTTCAAAATTGTAGCCTCTACACGTGATTTTTCGTACAATCAGGGGTCATAACCCATGAAGTTACAGTCCGATACATGCCAATATCGAAAGGAACCGAGACCTTAGGGTGATAAAACTACATTTCAAGTTTCATCGAATTCGGATAAAAATTGTGACCTGTAGATTGTTGACGGACGGACGAACAGGGGCGACGACAATATACAACCACATGAAAATGTGGGCGTATAATAAACACGTAATTAGTTGTTATGGATAAGTAATAAAAACATGCGGTGCGAGTTGAGTTGTATTTACACATTTAAGTAATAAGCTAGATAACTTAACAATATACACGAAGGGATCACTCACTAGGTGTAGTTATTCCTGAATTTAATATCAATTTTTCAAAAAGGCTACCAGATGGATTACCATCCATAGCGCAGAATTAAAGGCATTATCCACAGCTCTTGAGTGGCTTATGTCATCCACCATTGAAAAGCAGTCATTGTGTCAGACTCCCTTTGCAGCATAAAGTCAATAATACATGACAAAACAACATCTAGACCAGAAATTATTCAGAATATCCGAGCGAGTGTTTGTTCCCTCCGAAAGAAAAATAAAACCGTAGAATTTACATGGATACCATCCCCTGTTGGCATAGTAGGCAATGAGTCTGCAGACAATCTGGCTCTCAAAGGACTCAGTCTCTGCGATACCGAAGACTTAAAATATAGCGTTCATGAATTTAACAGCATTGTTAAAACTAAGATTAAATCTGAATGGAAAACTGAGTTGGCCAAGGCAAACACTTTTAGATTCAAATTAAATAACGATCTGGTTGTAAAAGCTGAGGTCAAACACCCATCTCGCAAAATCTGTAGTTTAATCCCAAAACTAAACTGAGAACAAAAGATTTGATCACGGACCATACATTGCAAGAGAAAAGACTCCCTATACAAAGTTTAATAGAAGATGCCAAACTTCAATATACGCTTCAAAATGTACTCTTCCCCATACGGAATATGTCATATAAAATTTATGAAGCTATCTCAAAATTGTGTAGACCAGGTTGGCCCCTTTAATAATATCAGAAAAATTAACGTTAAGATATCAATAGTTGGGTACGAGACCTAAAATCCGTGACCAATTTGCGGGGAAGTTGTTTTGAAGGTGGTTTCTACACGAAAAAAACCTGCTGAAGCGATTAAGCTTGGGTGCCGCTCTCTAAAATGCTGGCGGAAGGGGCTAGAGGGCCAAATTCAAAATAATGGTCAGATGTGGCGGGGAAATATAAAATTGTGTAATATAGGCTTCTGATGTGTCTATTCGTATGTTTTAAGGGTCTCTGGATCGAAATATTGTAATCAAAAATCCATCAAGCCACTAGTTTTGCCAATATGGCCGAACCATTTAAGATGGCCACCATTTTTGGCCTGGTAAATAGTTTCGGAGTTGATGTCTTCAATTTTGATGAATTTGTGTCTATAGATGGCAACCAGCAATAATAATCACCGATATTCATCATCTGATATACTCTGTAGTCCACTGATTTTGATTTAAATTTAATCAACGCTTAATAATGGAGCCATGTAATATTTAATCACGCATGATAATCAACATCACCAACTTATCCAGTCAAAGTCAAAGTTTTACTATCAGAATCCGATTTAAAAGATAGGTCCAGTTTTGATTGTTCTGACTCAGATGTTGAAGTTTCATCGGAATCTTCATCACTTGCACTATCACTGCAGTGAACAAGTAAGTCACTTAAACGTCTAGGGGCCTATTTCACGAAATTTTAACTAAGATAAGATCCCAATTTTAGTAATTTGATTGGATAATATTAGATTGATTTTAGTGCTTAGCCAATCAAAATTGAAGTATCTACTAAAATTGGATTTTATCTTAAGTTAAAATTTCGTGAAACAGTGCCCTGGTAATGTTGGGTTCACATATCTAATTGAGCCGCACTGTCCATTATGGAGCAGTTTCCAACCATTACCAACGGAAGAGTGTGTGATCTCAGACTTTTAGTAATTAAGCATTAAATAAGCCTGAAAAAAAATAAAGACAAGACACAACTATCGTTATGCGAACAGTTGTTTATTGATAACTCGACGATGAACTTAACTACTGAAAATCGGAAGGATGAGGAGGATGCCGCTATTGCATTTATTTTCTTTGCTGGTGCTCATCTCAGAAGACAACATTGTCAAGGTCGTATTTCATTATAGTATCACTATCGGTCGCCCAAACTCCGCTGCGTGGCTCGTCTAAACTAATTACATGTAATATATTAAGGCTCGTCCAAACTTTCTACCTGCAATGCACGTGCATACATGTAGTATATAAGCCGGCCAATCGGGCTTGTTGGGAGATGAATTATGTCAGTGGTACTGAGGACTCGATACTGCCACCAGGTACTTGGGTGAGTGAAATTATACTTTTAACTTTGTTGTCTTAGGTTCCTCTGTGCAGGATTCGTATGTTCTACTCTCATCGTTTTATATTTTAGTATGAGTAAATAAGTTAGTATGAGTAAATTTATGTACAAATGTTGACTAATTTTACAGGTCCCCTTTGGATACCTACTGATTGTTCCTGGAATGTTATCATCTAAGAATAGTCGCCGATAAATAGAATCGTCGTTGAATAGTCGCCGATTCATGGTATCGTCGTTGAATAGTCGCCGATACATGGTATCGTCGTTGAATAGTCGCCGATACATGGTATCGTCGTTATATAGTAGCCGATCGTCGTTGAATAGTAGCCGATACATGGTATCGTCGTTGAATAGTAGCCGATACATGGTATCGTCGTTGAATAGTAGCCGATACATGGTATCGTCGTTGAATAGTAGCCGATACATGGTATCGTCGTTGAATAGTAGCCGATACATGGTATCGTCGTTGAATAGTAGCCGATACAGGGTATCGTCGTTGAATAGTAGCCGATACAAGGTATCGTCGTTGAATAGTAGCCGATACATGGTATCGTCGTTGAATAGTAGCCGATACATGGTATCGTCGTTGAATAGTAGCCGATACATGGTATCGTCGTTGAATAGTAGCCGATGCATGGTATCGTCGTTGAATAGTAGCCGATACATGGTATCGTCGTAGTATGGTCTTGCCGATAGGTGGACAGTTTCTTCTTGGAATGGCATCGTCTAAGAATAGTTGTCGATAAATGTTATCGTCGACAGTTTGTTCCTGGAATGGTATCGCCGATAAATGGTATCGTCGAAGTATAGTCTTGCCGATGGGTGGACATTTTGTAACGTCATAATTCATTTAGTGCGCGCACTCGTAAAAGAATTGTTATGTTGTAATATATAAACTGAATTCTTTTTTATCTTAGTTTTCTTTATTCCCCAAAACGGTCACGCTTCGCTCATTCTGTGACAAACATGTCTTCAGACAACGCCCAAGGTGCTGGGTCCGGCCAATTTTAGAACTCGCAATGAACTGGCCTTGAAACAGACCGAGAGATGCGTCTCCATACAATGTCGTACTGGTAAATGCGTGTTCCCTCTTGTGCAGCTGCAAAACAATTGACAAGTTCATTATCTGTGTTCCCGGTCACATGTTCCGTGCGCAAGGCCACATGTCCCTTGGGTAGTAATTAATTAACTGGACTCCCACTGATCAGGTAAAAAAAAAATGTGAAAATAACAATTAACCATGGATTATCTGTTAATTAATCTGATAATTGTTTTCACACGTAACGGAACATTATTTGATACTGATTGAATAAACTGAAAGTACAGACGAAAAGCAGAGTTTTGTCACGATCATCTAGCATCTCTTTTCCATTGCCACTATGTTGTTAAATAGACGTTTTTAGCGCCTCCTATAATATTACATACAGAGTTACACCCCCTGTGAATCGGTGGCAATATCAGCGATGTTTATTTTGTTCAAGTGCTTTTTTGATAAAACAAAATTTATTCATCGATTTTTTCTTCACAAAAATGGATAAATATTATCAAATGCATCACAATGATAGACAGTAAAACTGAAGGTTGGTACAAAATGACAAGTTTACGGAAGTTATGTCCGAGATTCAGCAACGGCCAAATTTAGCGATGCAAGTATTGGTGTTTGCTTCCAATGCAATCATCAAGCGTAATATTAGTTTATGTCAGCTCAAAAAACAAGAGATTTTATAAAGCGGTCAATTGTAAAAATTCCCTTAGGTGGCTGCTTAATGCAGATTCTACTGTAATTGTAGATTGGAAGTTTGACTTTGGCCCATAGAAAAATATTGCTAAATTCGATTCTGAGTGCTGGAAACATGATGCGTCAAGTGAATATTTGTACTCAGAGACCACAAACAAAACAATTCAAAAAGAGTGAACGGATCCGGGGGCTAGCCGTAAGCATCCACTGCGCTGTACAATCCCTGGCCTATGGTGACACAGACTTCACTCATATTTGAAAACAATTTGGAATACAACCCAAAGAAATAATAATGTAGAACACAATTTTTATGGGAAACAATCACTGGTTTATTCTACAAGCATGACGTTTCGACATGTATCCTCTTATCATTATCAAGCACAACGACATTTAGTAAACTTGGGTTTAATATATAAGAGTTCATGATGAAGCCATTTACAAAAATAGGTTGCCAGGCAACGAAACATACACGCACACAGCAGCTAAATCGTCCGATCAGTCAACAAGACTTGTAGCATATTGTGTAATTATCAGAAAATCATTAGAATTTGTTCCGCCCCATGCTAACGTTTAGTATACGAAACATTTAATATAATGGATTTAGCTCTTCAATTATCGATTTTCAAGAAATTCACACATTAATGTGTAACGGGGAAATAGTCAAACGGTTTTTTAATTCGGAATAAAATTATGACATCCATAGGGTCCACAAGGTAAAATACATGATTTTTCATACAATCAGGGGCCATAATTCAGGAAGTTGTGGTCCAATGTGCCCGAATATCGAAAGGAACCGCAATCTTTGGGTTATAAACTTACATTTCAAATTTCATCAAAATTGTGACCTCTACCGGTTCCACAACCTTGATATACCATATTTTTACGTCGCGTAAAAGTGGCGGCCATTTTGTTCAGCAATTTCGGTCTGATGAAATTCAAATGAAAATTCATTACAGTTTAAATCAGGTAATAATTGTGATCTCCAGACGGACCACAAGATAATAACGGCGATTTTTCGTATAATCAGTGGCCATAATTCAGGAAGGTACAATCCGATATGTGTGCAAATATCGAAAGGAACCAAGATCTTTAGGGTACACTCATGTATTTCAAGTTTCCTCAAAATCGAATTAAAATTGTGACCTCTATAGGGTCCTCAACCTTGATATACCATATTTTTACACCATTTGCGTACAAACGGCGGCCATTTTGTTTGTCAATTTTGGTCCGATTTTCACGAAATACAAACTCAACCTAGGTTACCCTGTAATGGTGATATAATCAAAGTTTTTTTATAAAATCAGGTAATAATTGTGATCTCCAGATGGACCACAAGCTAATAAAGGCCATTTTTCGTACAATCAGGGACCATAATTCAGGAAGTTAAGGTCCGATATGCGCAAAAATATGCAATGGAACACAGATTTTTAGGTTATAAACATGTATTTCAAGTTTTATCAAAATCGGTTCAAAATTATGACTTTTATAGGGTCTACAACCTTGATAAAACATATTTTCACACTATTTGCGTACAAACGGCAGCCATTTTGTCCGTCAATTTTGGTCCGATTTTCACAAAATTCAGACTCATTCATCATTACCATGTAACGGTGATGTAATCAAGCGTTTTTTTTTTTAAATTGGATAATAATTTTGACCTCCAAATCAGGGACCACAAGCTAAAAAAGCGATTTTTCGGACAATCAGGGGCATAATTCAGGAAGTTACGATCCGATAGGCACAAATATCGAAAGCAACCAAGATATTTGGGTAATAAACATGCATTTCAAGTTTCATCCAAATCGGTTCAAAACCGTGACCTCTACACAGTTCACAAGCTATTTTTCGTACACACAGGGGCCATAACCCATGAAGTTGCAGTCCGATACATGCCAATATCGAAGGAAACGAGATCTTAGGGTGATAAACCTATATTTTAAGTTTCATTGTATTCGGATAAAAAATTGTGACCTGTAGACTGTTCATAAACAATTGTGGACGGACGGACGAACAGGGGCGACGACAATATACGTAACAATAACAATAAGTAACAACATAATATAATAGACTCACGGTCCAACCAAAGGATAATATGAACTAAAAAACGAATGCCTTCAAAGGGAGCCATTGGGTGAAACCATATTACAGTTAATGAGGTGATCAAGATGAGACTATTTACCATGAAATACAAACACAACATGACCCTGTTAACATCTGTGCTCCAGAGCTCCAAAGCTATTGCTGAGTTTATCATAGATAAAGAAGCCTAGCCAAGACTCAAGAATCCAAAGACTCCTCAAATCCAGAAAGACTACTAGATACTGCAAAGATCTTCCAGTCCTAAGTAATTTAAGGTTGTTTTTATTTTTATACCCTCACAAGGTATAAGCCTTTATTTTCTTTTATTTTTCTCTACTTTTTTTTCTGTTCATTACTATTTACCTTTTTTTGTTTTTTGTTAATTTCATTTTTCTTTTGTCAAATTTCCCTTCTTCCTTGCTTTATTAATAGGATAATATCTCTTCTTACTTATTCAACATATATAGGCTTTTTTTTTATTATACTAGTTTTACCCATCTCTCATTTATAATCTACGCTACTTAGTTACTTTTTTTTTTCTTTATTCTTTTTGTCTTACCATCCATCACTCATTAGTCGAAAAGCTCAGTGAACAAGCCAATCAACTGATTGTACTCATAACAAGCTTCTTAATAAAAACAAGAACAAGCTAAACTATTCTTACAGTTAACAAGCCTGACAACTGTTAAGTAAACTCACACAGGCAATAAGAGCCCATAGTTAATTAGCTTTAAATAACATTAATTAACTAGCGGCTCTCCGTGGAAAGGGTTAACAACAGTTAAATCAGCTTACAAGCTTAATCAACAACAGCTTTAAACTCCAATCAACACTGTTCGGTCCCTCCTTTTGTTTTTTGATTATTTCGACAGCATAAGAACGATGGCGTCAGAGGTTAGCTCAACCATGTCCATGGCTGACGCTTTTAAAAGCAGCCCTGCACCAAAGTTCTTTCCTGTGACAAAAAGGAGAGAGGAACAGACCCACGTCGTTCTAGTGAAGCCACTTGAAGGCAAGTCCTTCCAAGGGGCCAAACTTACGGCTGTGGGGAAGGAGATAAAAAGTAAGTGGGGTATCACCAGCATACCCGATATCAAGATAGCAGTGCCAGGCCATCTCAGACTAGCCCTAAAAAGCAGGTCTGACATGGATATGGCATTGGGACAGAAGGCACTTCTTGGTATGTCCGTGATGGTGTCCGAACCGATCACCTTGTCAATAGACAAGGTGGTTGTCCATGGGATACCAGCCGAATATACCGGGGATGAAATTCTGGAAGACTTGACAGAGAGGGGGTACCAGACAACCGAGGTGTACCGGTTTAAAGTGGCCGAGGGGAAGGACCAGGGAAGCGTCGCCCTGTCCTTCAAGAAAGGAACAGCGCCCGAGGCCCTAAAAATCGTGTACCTGAAAAGACGTACCCACCCGTATGTTCAGAGGGTGAGGCAGTGTGCTAACTGCCAGAAACTGGGACACACAGTCAAGTAATGCAAGGGAAAGACTGTGTGCGCCCAGTGTGGGAGGAGTCATGCGGCGACTGATTGCAGGGCGGGCATACCAAATAAATGTTCGAACTGCAAAGGCGGTCACGCAGCGAACTCACCCGAATGCCCAAAGATTCAAAATACCAAGGCAGCCTTAAAAATACAGGTGAAAGAAAAAGTAAGTTTTAATGAAGCCTCATTAATCCTGAAAAAGAAGGAGGGGAAGTCCAAAGAGGTCAGGAATAAGGCTCCGGTCGCAAAACCAATCATTAGTCGAAAAGCTCAGTGAACAAGCCAATCAACTGATTGTACTCATAACAAGCTTCTTAATAAAAACAAGAACAAGCTAAACTATTCTTACAGTTAACAAGCCTGACAACTGTTAAGTAAACTCACACAGGCAATAAGAGCCCATAGTTAATTAGCTTTAAATAACATTAATTAACTAGCGGCTCTCCGTGGAAAGGGTTAACAACAGTTAAATCAGCTTACAAGCTTAATTAACAACAGCTTTAAACTCCAATCAACACTGTTCGGTCCCCCCTTTTGTTTTTTGATTATTTCGACAGCATAAGAACGATGGCGTCAGAGGCTAGCTCAACCATGTCCATGGCTGACGCTTTTAAAAGCAGCCCTGCACCAAAGTTCTTTCCTGTGACAAAAAGGAGAGAGGAACAGACCCACGTCGTTCTAGTGAAGCCACTTGAAGGCAAGTCCTTCCAAGGGGCCAAACTTACGGCTGTGGGGAAGGAGATAAAAAGTAAGTGGGGTATCACCAGCCTCGATTGGAAGGAAGAAGATATCATCGACACCGACATCGACGTGTACTCCGCCAATATCACGAATGCAATTATAGGTGCAGCAGACAACTCCATTCCAAAGACTTCTGGCAGGAAACCAAGGAATACAAAACCCTGGTGGTCTCCAGAATGTCAAGAGGCAGTTTACGAAAGAAAGAAGGCACTTCGTCTACGAAAACGCCACTTCAATGAAGTCAACCACCAAAATTACCTGAAGTTGAAATACGCCGCAAGAGACACCATCCAGAAGGCACAAAGTGGGCACTGGAGGACATTCTGTAATGTACTGAACCAAAACACGCAAATAGGTGTCGTCTGGAAGAAACTGAACGCCATCCACGGAAAACGCAGATCGTTCAACATACCAAACCTTGAAGATGGAGACAAGTACGTTACCAACGGCAATGAAAAGGCGGATTTACTTGCTAAGACATTTGCAGATGCAAGTAAAGATGAAAACCAACCACCAGAATTCATGAAGAGGAAAGAAATCTTTTACTCACAGCACCCTTCATTAGTAATTGAATCTAATGTAGAGGTTGAACCAATCAATCTGCCCTTCTCAGAGGAAGAGTTAAATAAGACTCTTTCCCTCAAGAAGGATAGTGCGGCTGGTGAGGACAAAGTAAAGTACCCAATGCTCAAACATCTGCCCAGAAATGCCAAAAAGATACTACTGAACTTCTTCAACACATCTTGGTTGACAGGGGAGGTACCTAAAGAATGGCGGAAAGCCAACGTCATCCCTCTTCCGAAACCAGGGAAAGAGAGAACAAAGGCAGAGTCCTATCGACCAGTAAGCTTGACTTCCACACTGTGCAAAACCTTGGAGACAATGGTTAACATCCGACTTCAGTTCTACCTGGAGAGTAACCGACTGATCGACGAAAATCAAAGCGGGTTCAGGAAGGGACGATCAACAATGGACCACTTGGTGCGACTACAGCAAGTCATGTCTCAGGCACTCCTCTCGGGGCACCTGCTATGTGTCGTGTTTGTAGATTTAACAAAGGCTTTCGATTTAGTTTGGTTGGACGGGCTGCTTTTCAAGCTGGGACGTATCGGAATAACGGGCACAATGTTTCGGTGGATCAAAAGCTTTCTGAGCGATAGAAGGATACAGGTGAATGTTGGCAGATTCCTGAGTGCCGAGCAAACATTAGAAAATGGCACGCCTCAGTGGTTGGTCATCCGTCCCACTCTCTTCAATATTATGATCAACGACATACAGAAATCTTCATATCTCGACGCCAGAACTGAGCTAGCAAAATTTGCTGACGACAGCACGATATGGAGGAAAGGGACGAGGTTCTGTGAACTTCAAAAGAATATGCAAAAGGCCTTAGACAAATTCATGACATGGGCAAACGACTGGGGATTTAAGGTCTCAGAGAAGAAAACAGTCGGCATGCTTGTGTGCAGGGATAGAGGGATAAGCAGAATGACTCTGTGTATGAACGGGAAAACCATCGAGTTTAAAGACCAAACCAAGTGCCTTGGCGTAATCTTTGATCGAAGGCTGACCTGGAAACCGCACATCGACTGGACTGTAGATAGATGCTCCAAAGTCCTAAACTTAATGAGAAAAATAACGGGTAGCACCTGGGGAGCCAATAGAGTTACACTTATAATGGTGTATCGTGCGCTAATACGCTCTGTATTAGACTACGGATCTTTGGTCTTCATGAACTGCGCGCCAACACTCTTAAGTAAGCTTGACACCATCCAATACAAAGCTCTGTGTATTGCGACTGGCGTAGGGCTTGGGACCAGGAGAGAGGCATTACTACAGGAAGCCGGAGAGTTGCCCCTATCCCAAAGAAGAAAAGAACTAGCAACAAGGTATTGGGCTAAGATCTCGCAATTGGGCGAGAGATCCCCGGCCTTTGTCAGCCTAAAGAAGACAAGATATGTAAGAGATCCTAGAAAGAAAAGCTTCGGCCAGGGTAACAGGGAAACAGTCAAGGAACCACGACTGGAGGAACTCGTGATAAACGAACACGACCCACCATCGATCGCTCCTTGGACACTCCCAATACCACCGGTCAATCTAGATCTGCTACGGAAAACCGACAAGAAAAACAACCCCACTGCAGCACGGGCTCTCTCTCTGGAACACCTGGAAGA
Organism: Patella depressa; assembly: GCA_948474765.1. Lineage (NCBI taxonomy): Eukaryota > Metazoa > Mollusca > Gastropoda > Patellidae > Patella > Patella depressa. The sequence goes on from OX419716.1 coordinate 52,170,932, forward strand.
CAACTGGCCGTCGGATGACTGGGAACATGTTTATACGGATGGCTCACGCAATCCTGAAAGGGGCACCAGCTCGTTTGGAATATACCTGCCAAACGAGGAACAGGGAATAAGCAGGAAACTGCCCAATAACTGTTCGGTGTACACTGCAGAGATTGTGGCCATCCGTGATGCTATATCATGGATCTCTTATCAAAAGACTAGTAAGTTCGTCATCCCAAGCGACTCTCTGAGCAGTCTGATTTCAATCCAAAATGACAACTCGGACTCAAGACCAGAAGTTATTTTGGAAATCAGGCAGCTGTACCAGAGGGTCCTAGAGAAGGGAAGCAAATTAGAGCTCGTGTGGATTCCATCACATGTGAACATTAGAGGAAACGAGGAAGCAGATCGACTCGCAAATGAAGGTCTCGGGGACACAGCACCACTCCGCACCATAGAATACAGCACCACGGAAATCTACAGTATGGTAAAAAGACAGGTCAATTCACTCTGGGAATTAAAGCTCGTTGAACTTGACACATACAGATTTCGGCTGGATGACAAGATCTACACGAAGACAGCTATCAATCACCCTAGAAGAGATATATGCAAACTTATATCGAAACTAAGGGTGAAAGAGCGGCTGCGAGACTACAAACACCAAGTCATCGTCTGTGAGTGCGGAGAAGAATGTACCACCAACCATGTCCTGGTAGACTGCGAGGTATTCAAGGAAGAGAGAACGGAACTAGTGGAGATGATGGAGACCAACAACATACCGCTCAACACTAAGAACCTACTCTTTCCAAGACCCGATCTGAAGCTGCAAATCTTCGAACTAATCCACGATTTAATGAACACCGTTGGATTAAGTAGAATAGTGAAGTAAGAGGGGGCTACGATAAGACGAGCTCGGCATCTAAACACTAAACTACATAAGGGATATACACCAAAGTAGCGGGCTAGTGGAGTAAGGGAGGGTCACGGTAAGACGGACTCGGCATCTAAACACTAATCCACTAGAAAAACACCAAACCTACAAAGTGGGATAAGTGGAGTAAGGGGAGGCCACGATAAGACGGGCCTGGCACCTAAACACTATACCTCAAAAGATGACTTCTACCAATCCAGAGACGAGACACATATATGTCTGCATAAATGCTGTCCCTACAGATCAACTACCAAACAATATGTGTTTTATTAAATAAAGGGAAGAACTTCTCACTAAACCTATTCCATGGTTCAAGGCCGCAAATGGAAAGATTGCAAAATCATATTCTAAAAACAGGAAGAAGCCTCGGCTCTCCTATGTCTTGTCTGCGATATCACTTCTGTGGAAGCGGACGTTAAAACATCAGGTAGTAGTAGTTTAGTCGAGGATTCCAGTTTATCATGCGATTTTCTATGATAAATAGAAATAAGTCAATATATAGTTTAAATTTTAATGTCGCTTTACTAACTAACCGCCATTTATAATTTCCCACAACACACATTATCCATGCGCACAAACATGAGTAAATGGTTTTGGTTCTTATTTTGATCCATGTAAATATCATATTTAATTCTTCGATATTGGTCGGACTAAAAATTTTCACATTGCGACTAATTTACGCTAAATATTGCATGTGTAAAATACTCTTTTGATCAATTTTTTTTCTATTGTCAAATTGTCTTGTAAATTATACATAAACTTTATTTTCGGACATTGATCTGAATTTTATATTTTTATTAGAGACAAAACGGAAACATCGAATTGTTACGGTGCAGGCTTTGTACCCAAACTGTTGTTGTTTATTACAGATTTAACGTCCAATACATATTATATTATGGACAGGTTGATTAAATTAAGTTATTTACACTTCATGGGTTGGTAAAAACATACAATAAAACGAAATAAAAAATCCTTGTATATTAAAGATAGGTTGCCAGGCAACGAAACATACCCCACAGCAGCTAAATCGTCCGGGCAGTCAACAAGGGTTGTAACATATTTTTACTTTTTTTGGTAATGAAACATTTGTAATACACTAAAATCTGATTAAGAGTAACAACTCATTATGTAATTATCTGAAAATCATTAGAAATTGTTTGCTTTTTATAAAAGTTTTGGCCCACGCTAACAATTAGTATATGAAACATTTAATATCATGGATTTAGCAGTTCAGTTATCAAAATTCATTGAAAATCAAAATACTTGTTCGTTTTAACACCTTAAACTCTGTGTTTCAATCTGAAGTCAATCGAATGATAAGTTTGGCCTATATAGCATCACAAGGTTTTTTGAAGTGATCAAGGGAGACAACTCTGGAAGTAATTATTTGAAATCGCTCAAAATCAATAGGCTTCTTTTTCTTATGACCTTAAACACTGTGTATAAATGTAAAGCCAATCGGATATTAACTTTGGCCTCTAGAGCGTCCACAAGATTTTTTGATTTTGAAGTATCAAGGGCCATAACTCTGGCACTAATTATCGGAATTCGCTGAAAATCAATAGGCTTCTTCGTCTCATGACCTTAAACACTGTGTATAAATTTAAATCGGACATTAACTTTGGCCTCTAGAGTTTCCACAAGATTTTTTGAAGTGATTAAGGGCCATAAATCTGGCACTAATTATCCGAAATCTGGCCATAACTCTGGTAGTTATTATCGGAAATCGCTGAAAAACACTGTATAAATTTAAAGTCAATCGGATATTAACTTTAGCCTCTAGAGCGTCCACAATCAATTGTGGACGCCGGACCGACGGACGGACCGACGGACCGCCGGACGGCGGCGACGACAATATACGACCACATTTCAATGTGGGCGTATAAAAAGTCAATCCAAATGACACTTATAAAACCACTGTCGTGAGAAGAGAGGGCGAGTCATCTTCTCCCTTGTATTTATATTATTCCAATGTTTTTATTTTTGGATATACGCCATACACCACCGATAAGACCCTGAGTATAAAAAGTTTAAGAAAAATCATACTTGTCGTTTTTGCGGAAAAGTTGATTTAACATTTTATTAACATTTTTCAAAGATTGAGGCCTTTTATGGGCATATTATATGATTCCAATGCTTTTATTTTTGGATACACGCCATACATCACCGATAGGACACGTAATTCATTTACTAACCATTGAATTTGTATTATTTCAATGTCATATGCTAGTCCAATAATGGGACTATCCAACAATACTTTGGTTGTTTTGGTCATTCATTATAATCTATGAAGTTACTGTCTATACATGCCAATATCTAAACAAGTAGCTGTTATTCCATAAGTATGCGTTTTTGTGTATTGGCATTGCTTTATCCAGTAACTAAATGCCTCTAAAAGATTATAATCAATTATGGGTGAAATTAAAACTAGATTGGTGTGAAGCCACAAAAGATTAACAAACAATCACCAATCAAGTATAGGTGAGATTGAAACTCGCTACCATAGGTCTTTGTTGATTACTTATAATCTCTTGTAAGACAGTAATTGTGACAAATACTCAATATCCACGAATTTTCGCACTAATTCACAGTCGTAAAAATATTACGATATCTACATCGATGAACTAAATTTCTTTAATTTCGTAGTTTTATAGTATTTTCGGTAACAAAACTACTGAGAATTATCACATAGAATACAATGTTAGGTATGTGTGTGTAACAATGTGTTTCAGGAATTTATAAAACATGATTCATATTTTTAAAACATGCATATAATAATAATAATAATAATAATAATAATAATAAACAACACTGAATTTATATAGCTCAAAAACACTCTGTTAAAGTTTCTATTGTGCTTTCACCAAAGGTTTCAGTTCTGGTAAGGGAAAGCTTCATTGAACAATAAAGTTTTTAGTCCTTTTTTGAAAATTATTATTGAGCTTGATTGTCTAATGGCTTGGGGTAGCGAGTTCCAAAGGAACGGTGTCGCATACCAAAGTAATCTTTTTGTCATTTCAAGATTAGTTGCAGGTTGATGGAGCCTTGACGTCTCTGATGCGATACGAGTTCTGGTTGGTGCAGTTCCGTTAAGGGCTTTATAGGTTGTCAGTAGGATTTTGAATTTGATTCTCTGGATTACTGGGAGCCAATGTAATTCACATAATTTCGGAGTGATGTGTTCTGATTTTTTCGTTCCTGTAAGAAGGTGCGCTGCGGAATTTTTGAACTCTTTGTAATTTCTCAATCTGATATTTAGGAAGCTCATATAGAAACCTGTTTTGATAATCTAATTTATTTGTAATGAAGGTGTGGACGAGTAGTTCTGCTGTATCTGGAGTGAGGTATTTCTTGATTCTGCTTGATGATGAGAAGACAGATTTGATATGGGCATCAAAAGATAGGTTGGTGTCAATCACTGCTCCGATGTTTTTGGCATATGAAGTGGGGATTAAAGACTGCTTTTGAAAGTTGAGGGTAGGTGTGCCAAATTTCCGGAGTTGGTACTGTATTCCTATCACAAGAAATTCTGTTTTCTCAGGGTTCAATTTGAGAAAGTGGGAAGACATCCATCTATGAATTTCTTCGAGGCATTGCTCAATGTTGCCTACAGCTTGGATTGAGGATTTCCAATCTAACGCCAGATAGGATTGAGTATCATCTGCGTAAAGATGCATGCTAAAACCAAACCTTTCAGCGATTCTTGCAAGAGGCTTTGTAAATATTATAAATACCACCGGGCCCAACAAATACCCTTGTGGGACACCAGAAAGCATTGGTAACGACTCTGATTTGGCACCATTTATGATTATAGTCTGCTGGCGTTGTGTTAAGTAGCTGTAGAACTATTTCAAAACATCTCCACGCAATCCAATCTCTATTTCTAGGGCTTGAAGTAGATCTGTGGCATAGAGTGTACCAAACGCTGCAGAAAGATCTAGCAGAACCAGTAACACACATTTTTTATCATTAATTGACTTATAAATATCACTGGTGATTTTTAGCAAGGCTGTTTCAGTACTATGAAACTGCTTGTATGCAGAATTGAGAAGAATGTCAAGGTTAGATCTATTCATATGTGCTATTATTTGATCATGTACACATTTTTCTATTAGCTTTGAAATAAATCTAAGATTACTGGCTGGTCGGTAATTCTTTAAGATACCAGGGTCCAAATTTGTTTTCGCGAGGAGGGGTTTCACTAGAGCTTCCTTGAGTTGAACTGGAAAGATACCCTCTTGTAGGGATGTATTCACTATTCTACAGAGAACCGACAAGAACGCATCTCTCTTTCAGTAGGCTGGTTGGTAGCGGATCAAGGTGACACGATTTTGATTGCTTAGACTGGATGACATTCCTCAGTTGACCTGTAGTGTATTGGTCAAATACATGGAACAGATAATTTGATCGAGTCCTATACGATTCCACTGGTGTTGTTAAGAAAGCTTGAACCTCCACGATATCTTTTTTTATTCGTTGAATCTTGTCGTTGAAGTAGTTAACAAAACGATTTGCCAGATCGAGGGAGGATGTATGAGAAGGTAACGAGCTGTCATATTTTTGGCGACCTAATAGCGAGTTGGTGACACTAAAAACTTTCTTGTAGTCGCTTCCACAATCTTGAATTTTCTGACTGTAAAAAGACTTTTTCTTCGCTTTAATTAGGTACATTTCTTTGTGAATCACGAGTCTTGTTTTCAGCCATAAAGTTTCCGCTTTCCTTCTCTTACGTCGTGCATCTTTAATAGTACCGTCAAACCATGGTACGGCCAGAAATGAAGAAATGAAGAAGTGAAAGACGGAAATTGTGACGGTCTACGAATTGGTCTAAGGCCGTAAATTATTGTCGATTTTAAAAAGTTTTTATTAATTTTAAAAGAAATCCAACAAATATTTGTTGTTTCGATTCATAGATTTGCCATTCTGGTTATTTTTACTCTGTGATATACGTTTGTTCACCTTGCAGATCTCTCCGAACCGTGTGACGACGACCGTGACAGATTATCAATGAACACGCGATAGCAAACACAACTGTGCAATCAACTAAAGACGAAGAATATAAATTAACGACAAACTAGTCTTGACCTATTCAAAATGCCTTGGCATGTTGTATGAAATAAAAATTAATGTAAGAAAATTTGAATGTTCATCAAAATTTATCATTCTTAAAGGGAATATCGTTCTGGTTATTCGAAGCTACATTATAATAATACTTCTGGTTTTTGAAGTTACAATATTTCAGATTTTGACAAAACTGGATATTCTGACACTCTGTGCAATCTGACATATTGTAATGATTCCGTATGATGTCGGATTTGACAGAGTCCACTGTATATGGTCAATTTTGTTAAGAGAGAGAGAGAGAGAGAGAGAGAGAGAGAAAGGAATGGGGTTTAACGTCCACTCGACAAAAACTAGGTCATTTTTGGGACTAACATGGTTTCATTTTATTTCAATAATTCGCTTGCGCGTAGGGGTCTTTAGCAGTGGGAGGAAACCGGAGTGCCCGGAGGAAACAATTTTGTCAAAATCAGACAAATGATGTGAAATGTAGGTGTTCACAAATAAACGTGAATGGTGGCCAATGGAAACAAAATGGTTTACCGATAAGCCTGAAAATTCGGTGACGGGCAAAACAGTATTTGTGCTTGACAAGGCATAATTTTGTGCTGCTTTTTTCTATGCATAAATGAGGTGTAGAGAAATATATAAGTTTACCAAAACCATTGAGTTCCATTTTGGCAAGAGTGATAACAGATGGCATTTCTACTTCTTTAAAGGCTGTTAGTAAATCTTCTGTTTGAAGCTTCTGTACATGCAGATCCATTAATCTTAATGCTAAAACACTTTCTATTGCAGCTCTGTAACGACCCGATAAACATGTATTTGATGCTGAACCTAAATTACCAGATCCAAGACTTCCACCAATACCTAAAATTAAAATAGGTTGTCAGGCAACATAACATATGCCCACAGAAGCTAAATCGTCCGAGCAGTCGACAAAGGTTGTCACATATTTATTCCTGTGTAGTTAATTGGGAGTTAATTAATCTTTGACGTCACACAAGATGGCGGAAAGTAGTGTGTTGTGTTCTGCTCCGGAATAAATTTTCAAGTTATTTGGGGCTATGTCCTAAATTTGTGATATACAGTCCGGTATGGTACTTTATTAATATTAAGTGATGATTTTTATTCAAACATATGGTTTGATATGTGGATTGTGATAGTTAATTTAGTTAAATCAAACTCGGGTTGCAGACTGCCCATGTGGTTTAAGCTGCACGGACTTTTCGTGTGCGGTGCGAAATCTTAGTAACAGTGAAAGAACAGTCTCCTGTTGACTTCATTACCAAGTGATAGTATTTGAAAACCAGTATTTGACAATGGTTATAGTTATACCAATACTAATAGTTATATAGGCTATATGGCTAGTACGCTTGCAAATTTGAAACGCCGATTATTCTCCGACACTAGTGCGAGTTAGCAACAGGAGACGAAGCGGCTTAACCGTGATACAAGTACAAATATCGACCTTTCAGAACCAATTCCCTATACGTCTCTTATTCTGAATACCGATATGGATTCAGATAACGATAGCGACCATGTCCTGCTGGACCCAGTGATCCCAGAAGTAGTATCGACTAATAAACAAATGCATGTACCAATAGACAGCTTGATAATGGCTCTAAAAACAAGGCAGTCCTCAGTGCTATAAGCAATGCACTTGCCACTGTGTTTATGCCTCAAATACATGAAGAAATTAAAGCAACTGTACAACATTTGGGCATGAAAGTTAAAGTCTTAGAACATAAAGTGACAGAGAAAGAGAGAGAGATAGACATTCTCAAAGAAAAAGTAGACGAGCTTGAACAATATAGCAGGCGTGAAGCTATTCGTATATCTGGCATCGACGAACGTGATGGTGAATCGACAGATGAACTTGTTGTCAAAGTTCGAAAGCTTGTTGGTGTGGATATCCAAGCCAGTGATATAAACCGTAGCCATCGCGTGGGGCACCCCTCTAATTACAAAGATGAGCCACGCCCAATTATTGTCCGCTTTCGCGGGTATTATACTAAAAAGTCATTCGTTAAAGGTAGAGGTAGACTCAAACAGATAGCTTCTAAGGTTACCACTAGTCAAAGGACTAGTAAGAGCCCTGACAACAATGATACAACAAATCATAATGATGCTTTTGATTTGGAATCTGTGCCTCTAGAAATGCGACGAAACCCTGTGTACATTAACGATGATTTATCTCAGAAAAGGTCAAAATTGGCTGCGATCGCAAGACGACTCTTCAAGGAGGGGAAAATTCAAGAAACCTGGGTTGCAGATGGAATAATCTTTGTTAAAAAAATAGATTGGAACACAACCCTTGTAACAAAGCAACATGAAATGGACCTTCTGTTGGGATCATCAGAGCAAATGATGAAGAAACAACAGTGAAACAAGTTTAAACCTTACTGCATAGTTTTTATTTAATAACTTATCTAAAGTCAATTTAAGTTAGCATACAAAATGTTGCTTTGAAACATCCAAGCAATGTTTGTACATGTACATCTACAACATTTATTGGTAATACCTATGTTTTTGCATAGATATGAAGAGTAGGCCTACATGTTATGTTATTATTAGCCTGTATCATGATCTAAAACTAACAGTCAACATGTCCCAGTTTTTCATAAGATATTAACTCCCAGCTCTTGTTCATTTAAATGTGTTTGAAACTTAAAATGCAATCTGGATATGCATCTTGTAAATACTACCCACTTCCCCAAAATTATATATAAAAAAAAAATGTTATCTGCATGGAATTATACTTCAATTAATTACAAAATTGCTTGTGTATCTCATGTACTTATCTTTGCTCACTAGACTCTAAGCATTCCAAGTCCCAGCTACAATGTATGATACACATGATAAAATCGATTACAAGGTTATATTATGCTGACTTAAGAAATTCTTCACCTTTCTACATAGGTATATAAGATCCCATGTACATCACAGAGCATATTGTTACATTTAGGATATGTAGTAAAACCAAAAGTTGTGAAGTAAACTTGGAATGATATATGGAATGAGTGTATGGTTATATCTGGAATATGTAGTTATCTTAAGGTTGCAACTTGAAATAGTATATGGAGAGAGTGAATTGTTATATTTAGAATATGTACATAACTTAAGGCAGTGAAGCTCACTTGAAATAGTATAACTTAAGGTTGTGAAGCTAACTTGAAATATATAGTATATCGAACGGGCCCATGGTTATATCTAGAATATGTAGTTAACTTAAAGTTTGTAAAATAAACTCAAGGGTGACAAGTTAACTTTTCGAGATTGTTACAAACAGGCATGTTTGTTACTGAGTCCCACATGGCACAAACCATAAAGAAATATCTCAACATTCAATGATTACAAATTTCCAGGCTGAAGAATTATTCCTTATTAATTGATTTTGTGTATAGATTCCTCATCATGATCTTATTTATGAACCTATGGTTTCATAAAAACAAAAACTTAATTAATCATAATATTAAAGAACTATCCAAGTTCTTAGAAACAAATACATAATAAAGTACATAATGTATTGTTAAATATTGTTACTGGGAGTCTACATGTATACCGAACTACTATTGTATCCCAGGTTGTAGGATTATTTTAGATTATTTGCTCTAACTTAGTAATGAAGAAATTAAGTATTTTTTTTAACTTTTGTGTCTTTCCATTTCCCACAATGGATATTAAATTGCGAGTAAGTCAATTTCTGCCAAAGTTTATTAGACCTGCTAAAAAGTGAAGTGTGCAGACATTCGCATTTCATTGGCTGTTATTTTTAGACTGTCCAATCATATCTTGTCGATCCCCTACCCCCACCCCTCATGGTAAACCTTGCTGTATGGTTAAGCTGATATGCTATACATAGTGTTTGGTTCTGAAGAGAAGTTAATTTGAATTTGCAAGATCGGGAAAGTTATTATTTCGTTCTGTGCACATCTAAGTAGCTGCTTGTTGAACCATCAACCTAGTCTTCTATTAGTTATCCATATGAACGAATAATGATCGTGACATGAATGATAATGTGTTGTGTAAACATAGATTCCATCCGGACTCATCTTAGTAATTATCATAGGCCCTATTAGGCCCTATATATGTGATATTATATACCTAGAAGTCCCAAATAATTCCTTCTTTCATACCATTACATATCTTGATGCGCGTTTATCCTCTTTTTAATTTATTTTTATTGAGTAACAAGACCTTTCTTTCTACCCCAGCCAACTTCGCAATGTTCTTTTTGTTGTGATGCATTGTAGGTTATATTGTTTAAAGAAGTGCCCCAGTCCCTTGATGAACATTTTGAATCCTTACGCCAACAGTGAAGTTTTGTACCATTACGCTAAGTTAATTTTAATGTTATCTGGAGACATACATCCAAATCCAGGCACTACTAAATTGCTAACAATATTGCACCTAAATGTGAGAAGTCTGCAGTCAAAACTTGATATGATTAGTGCTGAAATGTCTGAATTTTACGTTCTAACCTTTTCTGAAACCTGGTTAACTGATACATCAAACATTGAACTGCTTGAATTAAGGGGTTATCATAAACCCATACTACGCAATAGGACAGTTGGACCCGGTGGAGGTGTAGCTATTTACATACGCGACTCGCTTTATTTTAAAGCTAGGCTTGACTTAAACATTGCTGGATTAGAGGCAGTATGGGTTGAAATAAGAAATAAAAATAATATTTATTGATAGGTTCTTTTTATAGATCCCGAATAGCTAATTCTGAATACTGGAATTTAATTGAACAGAGCATAGAACTTACCAAAGAACAAAATATTAAAACTATAATTTTAGGTGATACAAATTCTTCAAGGATTAGCAATATTATGCGTCGCTTTGATCTTACACAACGCGTATTACTGAGACTACTGCAACGCTACTTGATATAATACTTGTAAGTTGCCCGGATAACATTCACTCAACTGAAATTCTCGACGCGAACATCAGTGATCATTGTCCTATAACAATAACTGTGTTTTTAAAGAAACCGACTTGTAAGACTTATCCAAGGCAAATCTGGAATTATCATGACTTTGACCCCATACACTTAAATAATTTCCTTAAGAGTTTTGACTGGGATGACTTTTTCGATCAAAGTTCCAGCCCAAACGTGCTAGTTGAAAACTTCTCGAATATATTAATGAAAGCTGTTGAAAAATTCGTTAGACACAAATTTGTAACGATTCGAACACGTGATACTCCATGGATGAATGGGTATATTAGAAAAATAATTAGAAAAAGAAATCGTATTCATAAAAAGGCAAAATACTCAAACTCTCCCGCCAACAGGCAATGTTATCGTAAGAACAGGAATTTCGTCATTTCGGAAATTCGAAAGGCAAAACTTAACTATTATCTCAAATTAGATAGCGACATTAGTTCAAATCGTTTTCAAGAAAACCACTGGTGGAATCTTGTCAAGCAATTTGGTATAAAAAATGGAAACTCGAGGAGGGACTTGCCACCTCTACTTGATTCTGATAATAAAATTATATATGGAGGCAAGGCAAATATTTTAAATTCCTTCTTTATTAACCAGACAATTTTAGACAATATTGATGATAAAGTCCCTACCATTGTCTTCAATGATTTTGAAATGGAAGAACCAATATATACATCTAATATTGTTTGTGATATACCAAATTCACTGCCCACAAATAAAGCTAGTGGCCCTGATCATATTAATAACAAAATATTAAAGGCGTGTTCAGTTAGCCTGGTAGATCCACTAAGTAAAATTTTCAATCTTTGTCAGCAAAATGCAATTTTTCCAAACAAGTGGAAAATGGCAAATGTTGTTCCGATATTTAAGAAGGGCGATCCACATCATTGTTGTAACTATCGACCTATATCTTTGCTTAGTACCTTAGGTAAAGTTTTCGAGAAGTGTATTTATAAGTTTATTCATAACTTTGTTCTCACTCATGATATATTAACTGTCTTTCAGTCTGGATTTAGACCCAACGACTCGACAGTCTACCAACTTTTAGATATTATGATCAAATTTCGAATTTCCTTGACCAAGGTACTGAAGTTAAAGTAATATTTTTTGACATCAGTAAGGCGTTCGATCGCGTGTGGCACAAAGGTCTACTACATAAACTAAATGCCATTGGCATAAGGGGTAAACTACTTTCACTTATCGAAAATTATTTACAAAATCGAAAACAGGCAGTTGTACTTAAAGGTGAATATTCCAAGTTAAAAACTGTATCTTCAGGAGTACCCCAGGGCTAAGTCATGGGACCCCTCCTGTTTTTGATCTATATTAACGATGTAATAAATGATATTATATCTAGTATACTTCTGTTTGCTAATGATACGTCGTTATACATGGCCATAGAAGATAACTCTGAATGCAGTAAAACTTCCATAAATTCCTTATGCATATCGGTGAAAACCCAGCGTGCTCACGTGGCCATCAAATAGAGAATCCCGAACATTATTTTCTCTACTGTAATAATTATTTAGCTATCCACAATGTAACCATAAATAAACTGCCATATGACCAACGGTCTATCACTTGTTTGCTTAAAGGTAACAATGATCTTGGTGATGATGTAAACGAAAATATATTCCAGATAGTTCATGATTACTTAAAACTAACAAAACGTTTTGAGACCTAGAAAATCATTTTTGCGAACAACTGGAATACGTCTTTGGACAAATAATCAATAATTACTCTTCAACTTTAACTGAATATCTAATAATGCAATTAAGTTAGTTGGCGTGGTGGTTGGAACGGTCTGTTACTCATTTATTTATCTTTATCAATTTACGATTTCGTCGTCAAGAAATAAGTACATGATCAAATTCTTGAAATATCAAAAGTAAGTAACATACACATATATGAAGCAAATTTATATAAGCTTTTAGCTTGTTTTTGTATCATATTTTTATAACTGTAATGTATTATATGATATTTTATGAATAAATATTGTTTAAACCAATTGGGAGCTTTTACGCGACAGTTCAGATTATAAGTAAAACAAGGGTCATAGCTCTAGAAATAATTGACGGAAATTGCTGAAATTAAACAGACCTCTGTTTCACAAATTTAAATGATGCATATAAATTTCATCAGATGAACAAAGTGAACCAAGGACCATAACTCTAGAAGTAATTATTGTAAATTGCTGTAATTCAATAGGATTCTTCTCTTCACTAATTTAAATGACACATATAAATTTCATTCACATCGGCAGATATCTTTTGATGTTAGAGCGTTCCCATGGTGCAAAAAAAGTGAAACAAGGCTCTATAGTAAGCATACAGATTTGGTATAAGTTTACTGCTGTATTGAGTACACGCATCGTCCTTTGACCAAAAATCTGATAAAATGGACTGTCTATTAGGATATTATAAACACTAATTTATGTTTTGTTAACGTTTTATAGTACACAAAGCCGCTGCGTAAATTCACTCATACTGAACAGTACACGCAGGGGCGTAGCCGTGAAATATATATTGGGGGGGTCCGAAACTTCGGCGGGGGGGGGGGGGGGTACCCATAAGTCTCAATCTTCCGTAAACATTGTTTGGCATAATTTACGCGGTTAAACTAAAATATCACACCAATACAACGTTTATCATGTTTACAGACAGCGGCACCGGTCTTCCCCGAGAGGCGAAGAAGCTGGCTTGCCCCCACCTAAGAAAATTTTGGAATATTGAACGGCTGTAAACAATTTTTCCTGCTATTTTGGCCCATGAACAAAGCAATTTCAAAGTTGTCTAATATAGCCTAATTAAGGTGGCTTGCTGACTCGAATTCCAATCAATCGTTTACACCCACAGTAACTTCAATTTGGTCCAATATAGCCTACCTGGCTGCCCAGAATTCCAAACAACCAATCAATCGGAGCCTCACCCTCCCGGAGAAAATTTTGAAAATTTAACCACCGCAAATGCGTTTTCTGCTATTCTAGCCTGTGTGAGCAAGTCCAAAAGTATCCAATGGTTCTGTAACCGAAATCCCACTCTGAATTCCATCCAATCTCACTGTTGCAGTTGCATTCACAAAGTAGAGTGGCCCCAGACAAAATGTTTTAATCGATAGTCAACTCAGTACAAATTCGTGGTATTCAATTAAAAGAAAAGTGAAGGGAAGCAAAACTAGAAATGCCCAAAGCAGGTTTACGGGCGGCCACTTTTCTTCGCGGGGCGAAGAAGCGGAGCTGACCTTGTATGGACCCCCAAGAAAATTTTGGAATATTTGATGGCCGCAAACGCGTTTTACTGCTATTCCAGTCCTAAAATTAGTGTTTTATGAGATTTCGGGCACTTTACTTTGCCAAATTTTTTGGGGGTCCAAGTATATTCAGACCCCCCCCTCCCCCCCCCCAGAAAAACAATTGGGGGGGGGGGTCCGACCCCCTCCGGACCCCCCCCCCCCATGTGTGACGCCCATGAGTACACGGTGTCTCAATTCACGCCACATGTCTTTGTGCGTGCTGAGTCTAACATATATATACATGTGTGGATATGAATTAACCAGGGGGTGTAACCTTTGTGTTATAACCTTAATTAATCCGTGTGAACTGTTTAGTACATGAGGGTGAGTACAATTAAACAATTCGCTAAACTTGTGTGTATTTGATCGTAAGTAGAACTTAGAAAATATCGACAATTTCCTTTTCTTTGAAATAACCGAATCTGAACAAATAAATAAATAGTGAAATTCGTCGCATATTTCGTTTAGATTCTATTTTCTCTTGGGGTTTTCTTTCATTGGCCAGTTTCTATGTGTAGCTTGATATTACAAGTTCTAAATCTACATATTAATTTAGATTTGTACATGGGTAAAACTGAGGGATATTTTTCTAGGTCAAGACTATGTTTAAATAATCTATAGTTTAAATCAACCTTTTGAAGATAATGCGATGCTACTATGCAATGATTGTAAAAATTGGTCTTACAGGGTTTGGGTAATTCGGGTTTTCAGCCATTTAAAGGGACAATAACACTCTTGCTGGCTTGGCAGCTCTAGAAAATAAATAATAGTCTTATTCTAAGTACTAGATGTTTATGTGTCCTACCTGTTGTGTAAATTATCCATTACATCATATTTTACTTGTCCAGAGGGTTCGAAAATATCTCAAAATCCAAGTCACATTTGAAAAGGTTTACGTTAACCTTTTCAAATCATGTAGTTGAATTTTTCCAATTTTTTAAATTAGGTGTGTTAAGATGAATTTGTATCATCAATTAATTTGAATATTGTAAAATAATACAATTTGTTGACCAGAATAAAGATTGGGACATATTATTCAATTACAACAAGAGTGTTATTGGGGCTTTAATATTTAATATTTAAAAAGGTTTGTGTTACATATATACACGATAAGCCACATTCGAAAAGGATGTTTTTAATATATTTCATCCAGGGTGTATTGCACGATTTTGACAGAATATATAGTTTAGTTGTCAGTTTGTTTTCATCAGTTACTACTTTAGCCCAGAAGCATACCATTCGTACTTTAATATCAATAATTAACGGTAACCTGCCCAGTTCACCCAAGACCATCGAGGAACTAGTGGAATTATTTAGTGATAATATGTATTTACAATATTTCATATGGATTCGTTCGATATTGTTAGTGTTACTATAGCCCCAAACTTCGCAGGTATATAATAATATAGGTTTTATTACTTTATCAAAAATATCCAATTTACATTCTATACTTAAATTATGTTTAGTACATTTTGATAAAACTCCTTACATAGCTTTCGTAGATTTGTCATTATTACTCTTGCTATGATAGTTAACATATCCATTTTTCGTGAAATAAACACCCAAAAACTTAAAATTATCAACAATATCAATACTAGAGTTACTAAAATAAAATGTACAATCATCTGGTTCTTTTCCATTAAAAATCATTATCTTATTTTTATGTGTATTTACTTTTAATTTCCATAATAGGCAGTATTCATTTAAAAATATTTAGTTGTTTTTGTAGATCCTCGCTTGACTCTGCAAGCAGTTTAGTGTCGTCAGCATACAACAATATAAATAGTTTTAAATAGATGCTAGATATAGTGCTAAGGCCGTTTACATTATTTTTATTTAGAAATTCTTCTAAATCATTCAAGAAGATGGAAAATAGGAATGGGGAGAGATTTTCGCCCTGTCGGATTCCATTAGTGCATTCGAAACTAAGCGATTCTTCGCCGTTTAGTTTGACCATGGCCTTGGCCTTAATGTCTTTGTAAATATTGGTTATAACATTAAAACATTTTCCATTTATATAGTTTTGTAATAATTTATTCCATAAACCAATCCTCCAAACAGTATCAAACGCTTTTTCAAAGTCAATAAATGCCCAATAAAGTTTCTTACGAAACCCTTTATAAAGTTGGATAAGAGTATACAAGTTAAAAATATGATCAACTGTGGAATAATGTTTCCGAAAGCCTGCTTGATTTTCTAAAATAATATAGCTTTCGGAGAATTGGTTTAGTCGTTCATTAATAATAGAGGTGAACAATTTGCCCAGGCAACTCAGTAAAGTGATTGGTCGATAATTAATTGGGTTTAAAGCATCTCCATTTTTTTATAAATGGGGATAATATGTCGGACGGGATTATTCCTGTGTCAAATACAAAGTTAAACATAAGAGCATAAGTCGGTACCAATGCATGAATGCTATGTTTTATATACTCGTTAATAACAGCGGCCTCGCCAGAAGATTTATTTAGTTTTAGTTTTTTGACAGCTTTGAAAATTTCGTCAGCAGTTATGCTTGCGTTTATGCAAACGTTGCTATCTATATCGTATATTTCATTCAATTCGTGCATTGGTAATACATAATTAGGAACATCATTGTTTACATTTCTATTCACATTACTAAAATAATCATACAGCAATTATAGGGGTATTTCACTATTGGCCTTGCCCTTACTGTCCTTATTATTAAAAATTTTCCAATATTCATTTGGGTCTGAACATCTGATATTTTGTAATTTTCTTTGCATGTCGATTCCATGTAATTTTATGAATTTATGCAGAGTTTTTTTGTAAGATGCCCCTTTTCGTATCAATTTATTTTTAAATAAGGTCCCGCCATATTTTTTATATAGTCGCTTGGATTTTCTATAATTCTGACGCGCTAACTGGCATTCTTTATTAAACCATGGTTGTTTATACTTAAATACTCTTTTGGGGGCGAATGTATTTGTACATACATGGCTGGTACCAAATGTTGACTTGCCAGCATCTACAAGAATATTACAAACATCATGCATTAAGTTAACGACGATATCAATATTTACAGTATCAAGTTTCACATTCCTTCGTATATTATTCATTTGATCTAATTTGGGTAGGTTTTCATTTATCAAAAGACAATATTTAGCTTTATTTTGGGGTTCCCTCTATTGACAATTTCTTGGGTGATAGGTGTGGTTTTCTTTTGACACAATAGAATTGGGTTGTAATTAGAAAACGAATGGATTTGTGGATATTTGAAAAAAGGTTGCAGTATGGGAGTATTGAGAAACCTTCAATGTTAGATAGGAATTCAGAATTAGATACACAATAATCTACAATACTTGCATCATTGCAGGTAAATTCGCCAATTCCTTTATCCTGGCCTAAACGGACATTTAATATCACCAAATTGTCATGTTTACAAAAATTAAGTAGAAGTCGACCGTAAGTGCTTATAGTTGTGTCCCTTGATGTTCTCTGTAACGGTATTTTTAACTGTTTTAAGACCAACGTGACATCATTAATTATGCTATAAGTTGGTTATAATTTTTACTTTCACTGTAAACAAGAAAATAAACAACAGTTGACCCGAGCAGTTGAAGAGACAGTAACTAATGTTACCAAAGTCAGATGGAAAGATGATCTCCAGCATGAGTTCTGTGCCAATATAGACGAGAATAAACTTTGTGATATAGGGAAAAGTATAGAAAATTTAAATATAGGGGAGGCAAACCCAACTTGTATAAATCACATAGTTACCGAGATTGGAAATGTGTTTCGTAATAGTGCTATTAAATCACAAATAAGTAAACATATCATAATTAGAAATAACTCCACGACCAGTATGGGAAAATCTAAATCAAAGCCATGGTTTACTGAACAATGCGCAGTTAAGCGACGATTATTTTTCCAGAGAAAGAAACACTACCAAACGAGTCAATCAGAAGCAAATAAAGTTAAATTAAGCGAAGCCAGTAAAGCATATAAAAGACAATTGAAATATGAGTACAGTTTATATTTCAAAAATTTTAATCATGATTTGAAATCATTACACCGTACTGACACTAAGGAATATTGGAGAATCTTAAATCAGGATCGTGAATATTATACAAACAATGATAATCCATTGGAACTCTCAGACTTGTATAAACATTTCGTCGCTTTGAACAGTGGCGATAAAATCCCCGACAAGACGAATAATGAGATACTCGAAAAAGCTCTTCTGGACTCTGATTGTGCTTACAGAAAAAGAAATAAAATCGTGTATACACAAATTGAAAAATAATAAGGCACATGGTGTTGACTTCATCATAAATGAATACATTAAATATACCGAAGCTTCTTTCAGTAGTCTTTATGTTAAGTTATTTAATTTGATATTAGATACATGAAATATACCAACTGAATGGGTTACAGGGGTTATTAGCCCAATTTACAAAAATAAGGGAGATAAGCAAGATGTGAAAAATTACAGAGGAATAACATTGCTAAGCTGTCTGAGCAAATTATTAACATCAGTAATAAATGAGAGATTGTCAAACTTTATTGAATCATGTCGCATAGTTGGTCCAGAGCAAGCAAAGAATTCTCCACAACTGATCATATCAATCTGATATCAAAGTTTCTTCGTTTTATTATAACGGCCATCGGAAATCCCAAATAATTCACTGTAAATTACGACTTCGATGCTCTGACCTGCAGGGTCATAAATTCCTTCGACACATTGCCGACAGTCCCGCATGCCTCTGCGGTCACATATTTGAAGATCCCGATCATTATCTTCTGCGATGTTCCTTACATTCAAATGCACGAACAGAAACCACTGACAAATTACAATATGATTTTAAAAATATAAACTGTCTTTTATTCGGCTCCAAATCCTACAGTCTTGAAACTAATACTAATATTTTTAACCAGGTCCATAATTGTATTAATATGTCAAACAGATTTTAAACTCAATTCGATCAAGTAATATTTTCATTTATAATCTTGGCTGTCTATCTAATGTTGCTTATTATTAAATAATCCTCACTTTACTTGCATATGTATAATTATTAATTACTATATATACTGTACATTCTCACCCATTTTATTATGTTTTATATAATATGTATGTGTTTGCCATTTTAACTATGTATATACACCCATATGTATACAAATTACGTAGGGAGAGGGGTTTTACGTAGCCTAAGCCTGTTCCCCAATCCCATTCAGACAACCTGAATAAAATATTGTTTAAAAAAAAAAATCATATTTTCACCCTTAAACACATAGTAGATATATATTTGCTGAAGAAACGCAGGCTTTATGCCATTTTCTTTGACTATCGGCGTGCTTTTGATATGGTTCCTAGATTACATCTATGGAATAAAGTTTTAGACTGTAAAATCAATGGTAAACTATTCATTTTGATTTATAATATGTATAAAAATGCTAAATCTAGTGTTAGGATAAATAACAAATTGTCTGAAACTTTTAAGTGTATGGTAGGTGTTCGTCAAGGTCAAAATTTATCACCTCTGCTATTTTCTATATACCTCCAAGACTTAAAATCATCTCTGTCCAAAAATTATACTGGATTAAGGCTCTTAAAACAAGAAATAGCTGATAATTTACACAAACTTGACGACTTTGATGTATTATGTATTAGTAGATTTATTTTTTCTTATTCATGCATAGGTACCGACTTAATTGACTTATGTTCTTATTTAACTTTGTATTTGACACAGGAATAATCCCGTCCGACTGGTTAATCGGACATATTATCCCCATTTATAAAAATAAAGGAGATGCTTTAAACCCAATTAATTATCGACCAATCACTTTGCTGTGTTGCCTGGGCAAACTGTTCACCTCTATTATTAACAAACGACTAACCCAATTCTCCAAAAGCTATCAGATTATTTTAGAAAATAAAGCAGACTTTCGGAAACATTATTCCACATGTGATCATATTTTTAACTTGTATACTCTTATCCAACTTTATAAAGGGTTTCGTAAGAAACTTTATTGCACACTTATTGACTTTGAAAAAGCGTTTGATACTGTTTGGAGGATTGGTTTATGGAATAAATTATTACCAAAACTATATAAATGGAAAATGTTTTAATGTTATAACCAATATTTACAAAGACATTAAGGCCAAGGTCAAACTAAACGGCGAAGAATCGCTTAGTTTCGAATGCACTAATGGAATCCGACAGGGCGAAAATCTCTCCCCATTCCTATTTTCCATCTTCTTGAATGATTTAGAAGAATTTCTAAATAAAAATAATGTAAACGGCCTTAGCACTATATCTAGCATCTATTTAAAACTATTTATATTGTTGTATGCTGACGACACTAAACTGCTTGCAGAGTCAAGCGAGGATCTACAAAAACAACTAAATATTTTTAATGAATACTGCCTATTATGGAAATTTTAAGTAAATACACATAAAAATAAGATAATGATTTTTAATGGAAAAGAACCAGATGATTGTACATTTTATTTTAGTAACTCTAGTATTAATATTGTTGATAATTTTAAGTTTTGGGGTGTTTATTTCACGAAAAATGGATATTTTAACTATCATAGCAAGAGTAATAATGACAAATCTACGAAAGCTATGTAAGGAGTTTTATCAAAATGTACTAAACATAATTTAAGTATAGAATGTAAATTGGATATTTTTGATAAAGTAGTAAAACCTATATTAATTAAATAATTGTTGTAATTGAATAATATGTCCCAATCTTTATTCTGGTCAGTAAATTGTATTATTTCACAATATTCAAATTAATTGATGATACAAATTTCATCTTAACACACCTAATTTAAAAAATTGGAAAAATTCAACTACATGATTTGAAAAGGTTAACGTAAATTGGATATTTTTGATAAAGTAGTAAAACCTATATTAATTAAATAATTGTTGTAATTGAATAATATGTCCCAATCTTTATTCTGGTCAGTAAATTGTATTATTTCACAATATTCAAATTAATTGATGATACAAATTTCATCTTAACACACCTAATTTAAAAAATTGGAAAAATTCAACTACATGATTTGAAAAGGTTTTTGAAGTTCAGCTAAGTTAAGTTGAAGGTAAGTGCCTTTTGTATTTTCAAATGTGACTTGGATTTTAAGATATTTTCGAACCCTCTGGATAAGTAAAATATGATGTAATGGATAATTTACACAACAGGTAGGACACATAAACATCTAGTACTTAGAATAAGACTATGATTTATTTTCTAGAGCTGCCAAACCAGCAAGAGTGTTATTGTCCCTTTAAATGGCTGAAAACCCGAATTACCTAAACCCTGCAAGGCCAATTTTTACAATCATGGCATAGTAGCATCGCATTATCTCCAAAAGGTTTAAACTATAGATAATTTAAACAAAAGTGTACACAGGACCTCCGTTTTTCGTCCCATACGAATTTAGCTACTGACAAAGATATAATTCAAGCAAACATTTCAGAAATGTTAATGCAATTATCATAATTATACATGTACTTCAATGTAAACAGCCCGTTCCTTGCATTTTTTGGTTTTAGAGTGAGGTGTGTTCAAATTTTGGGAGAGAGGGAGCGAAATGGGGTTTATCGACCACTCGACACAAACTAGGTCATTTTGAGACTAACGTAAGGTTCAATTTTATTTCAATAATATGCTGCGCGTAGGGGTTTATCAGTGGGGGACTACCAGGGGAAGTGATTTGCCAAATGAAGGAAGGTTAGATAAAGGCTACTGAGATCTACCAATCGACAACTCCATCAGAACACTAGTTTCCTCTTGTCAGTGATGCAGAACGGAGGGCCTGACAAGGACAGCTGTCTAGTCGTTCGGATGGGACGAAACACCGAGGTCCCGTATACACATTGGCGTGCACGTAAAAGATCCCTTGGCAGTTGGAATTCGATATAAGAGTAGGTCGTAGCGCCGCTGCCCGGGCAAACTTTCCCTCATAGCACACTGTGTGGCGTAGGCCTATGTCCGTCTTCCATTAGCCTAGATTAGGTGCAGAAGTGTAGGACGTTAAACCCCATTTCATTTCTCAATCATGAATATTCACCAAAACCTTGCAGAAAATATTAATTCAAACCCTCTTCATTCACTCTTGACCAAAAAATTGACATACAAAAGGGGAGAAGAGAGAGAGAGAGAGAGAGAGAGAGAGAGAGAGACAATTACTATAAACAAACGAACTACATTTTAATGGTCGTCTGCGGGTTAGATCTACTAGATAAGGCCAACTTCAAGTTGGTCAAAGGTCAAGAGATGTAAGCAGGGCTAGCGGTAATCTAAACCTTATTCCAGACAAAATTCATCAAAGTAAGCTGAAAGAAAGATACCCACGGACAATATGGTAATTATATTTTGACGGCCCAGGATACACATTTGACGTCATTTACCAGAGTTATCTACCTTGCATCGCTAAGACGTTAATCCCTATTTTACACACCTTTGTCGGCACAAAAATGTTTAGAGGCGAAATTGGAAATTTTAAATGTTACAAATAACAAAAATTCGACCATGAGCCAGGCTATCCAGAAATGTATTAATTTAAGAAATACTAGACGAACTCGGTGATTACAATGAAAATGCACGTAAAGTACCGTATATTGCTCCTGCAAATGATAGCATGTGATAGCATCATTATGCATGTATAAATATAACGCGTGCAACAAAACATTCATGGTTTTCTTTAAACTGCAAATCTGAATGAAATGAAATGGGGTTTAACGTCCCAATCGTCTGCACATAATCTAGGCTAATGGAGGACGGGCATACGCCATACAGTGTGCTATGCGGGAAATTTTTTCCCGGCAGCGACGCTACGGCCTACTCTTATATCGAATTCCAACTGCCAGGGGATGTTTTACGTGCACACCAATGTGTACACGAGACATCCGTTTTTCATCAAATACGAACTTAGCCATTGACAAAGATATAATTTCAGAGATGTTAATGCAATTATTATAATTATACATGTGCTTCAATGTAAAAAGGCAAGTTCCTTGCATTTAGTTTTAGAGTGAGGTGTGCTAAAACTTAGAGAGACTAGGTCATTTTGAGACTAAATTTTGGTTCAATTTTATTTCAATAATATGCTGTAGGGGTTGATCAGTGGGAGAAAAACAGAGTTATCTACCTTGCATTGCTAAGATGTTAAGTTAATGCCTCTTTTTCACTCGTACACAACTTTGTCGGCACTGAAAACGTCAAAGGCCAAATTTGAAATTTTGAAATATTCAAATACCCAAAAATTCGACCATGAGCCAATCTATCCAGAAATGTATTGATTAAAGAAATACTAGACGAATTGACCAAACAACGGCCTATTGTGTTTATTTACAAGATCGTTAACGTAGACTTTTCATCGTTTTATATTCAATTCAAAATGGTAACCATCCGTAACCCTAAATCAAAATTCTACTCTGAACGGTTTTTAGCCATTCTTTCAAGGATTCAGAAAATATAACCCCCGTGTCTGTAAGTCAAATATCAAAAAAGCAATGTAAATTCTTCACATTTCAAGATGGTGGCACTTCCGGTTGATCGACAAACTCCATATTTTGTGTACGAATCAGTAATTACTAAACTAGTATACAAAACAAATTTTAAGGCATTCTGACCTATATTTCGTTGATTTTTTGAAAACTTTGATCCTTAATTTCATCAAGGGGAGATAATTTAGAAAATTTCTAAATATATTTTTGAAGTTGCTTCGGTAAGATCTACTTACATACTAAATTCCATGAAAATCGTGCAGATATTAAAGAAGTTGTTAAATTGTTCATCACAGCGACGAACTTTTGAAATTCGAAAATCTAAAACTGCAGACGAAAATGATTTTTTCAAGGTACCTTAAGAAAAAAAAATAAATAACATCGGTCAAAAAACCAAAAATTTACGACTATGCATTGTATTTTTTTTTCGTTCGTAAAATTCGGTGATTTCGAATTCGTAAAACGTTCTGAAAAAATATTTAATCAACAGCCACCACCCATTTGGGGGGGGGGGGGATAGGTAAAAGTTTCAGAAAGATCCCATGGTTAGATTCCGAGAAAAAAATAAAAAAATAAAAAAAATAATAATAATAATCGTAACAGAAACAATAAGCTTTCATATGTAATACATATGAAAGCTTAACTAGATCTGCTAAGTAAGCAGATATTAAAGCTTTCATATTCACGGTCAGTTTCTGTCTCATCTCATGAGTTATAATAAAGAATCTTAAAAAGGAAAAAAAATTATAAAAATCGACCGAACACTCACCGAGTTCTAACGAGATACAAATCAATCGGTTCAAATTCTACCGTAATTAAAAACAGAGTTGCTATGTTCCAATGTGATCTACAAAATTGCTTATCGCTCCTAAGTCTAAGCAGAAAATTCTTAACATCAAACTTAGTCAAGGTAATGACATAATGAATCTATATTTAGAGTTTCTACGCTGTCACTTCATTCTAACCAAAGTTATCGTGCCCCAAAGTATTAACCAATCAGATTGCTTATCTCTGCTTACAGTATGCAGACAATGCTCATCTTCGCACTCCATCACGACATTGACCTAATGAACGCCTTCAGCAAGATTGAACATTCTGCCCCAATTCGAAGGAGAGTTATTTTGTTTCAAATTTTCGCCCAAACAAATTGCTCATCGCTCTGCTTATCCATGGCAGATAATGCTCATTGTCGAATGTATTCAAGGTATCGATGTAATGAAACTATGCACTAAGTTTCATCAATCAAATTGCTTATCTCTGCTTATCCTAAGCAGAAAATGCTCATCAAAACATTGAGCTAATAAAGACCTACACCAAATTTGAACATTCTAGCTGAATAATATCGAGAGTTATTGTGTTACGAAGTCTCGGCCAATCAAATGGCTTATCACTCTGCTTTCCCTGAAATTAGTCAAGGTATTGACCTGATAATAACATATACCAAGTTTCAACCTTTATAACTCAATTAGAAAGAGAGTTATTGTGTTCCTAAGTCTCGGCCAATTAAATTGCTTACCGCTCTGCTTGCCCTGAGCAGAAAATGCTCATTATTTAACTTAGTCAAGGTAATGATGTAATAAAACTATAGATCAAGTTTCACCACCCTCACACTTAATTAGAACTAAAGTCATCGTGTCCCTAAACATCAACCGATCAAATTGCTTATCTCTGATTACCCTAAGCAGACAATGCACACCTCTGAACTCCATCACGGCATTGACATAATGAACGCCTACACCGAGATTGAACATTCTGCCTCAATTAGAAGGAGAGTTATTGTGTTTCAATGTCTCGACCAATCAAATTGCTTATCGTTCTGCTTATCCTGAGCAGACAATGCTCATTGTCGAACCTTGTCAAGGTAGTGTTTAGTGAAACTATACACCAAGTTTCATCACTATCACTTAATCAGAACTAATGTTATTGTGTGTCAAGACATTGACTTATTGAATGCCTACACCAAGTTTGAACATTGTACCCCAATTAGAAGAAGAGTTATTGTGTTCCAAAGTCATCAAGGTATTGGCCTAATAAACACCTACACCAAGTCTAGCTAAATTAGAAAGAGAGTTATTTCGGGACTAACATATAGTTTGATTTTATTTCAATATTTCGCTTGCGCGTAGAGGTCTTTAGCAGTAGAAGGAAACCGGAGGAAATGAAGAAAACCCACCAGGTTGGACAGGCGACCTTACTCCTTGTCACGTACAACACGCTAGTTGACTCAATGACAGGCTTTATGATACAGCGCGCTAACCATTCAGCCACCCAACTCCCCTTTGAAATCAGACACGTGCAATATGTCATATAAGAAGAATAACAAGTCGTTCACATACAAAATGGTTGAGCTACAGTTTAAGAATATTTAATTGTTTTAAAGAGACATGTTAAGGGATGTTCATAGTTAATTGAAAGTTTAATTTTGAATAAGACGAACGTCTGCCAATAAAATTAGGATTTAATTATGCCAGACTTATATTTTTAAATAATGTTTTGAATTAAGAATAATTAATTATTGGTCTGAAGGCAATAAAATGTTTTGATTTGACGGATGAAATGTACTATGGGTGTCCACACTAAGTGGGTAAGGCGTTGGCCCGCTAGCAAGGAGGTCGGGTGTTCGATTCCTGCATTGGCCGAGAAAATTCATCTCGATTTTCCGGCTTGGTTCCCCCTTGTCAGTGAGGCAGAACGGAGACCTGACAAGGACAGCTGTCTAGTCGTTCGGATGGGTCGAAAAACAAAGGTCCCGTGTACACATTGGAGTGCACGTAAAAGGTCCCTTAGCAGTTAGAATTGGATACTGTTGAATAAGCTCTATACGATGACTAAATGTGCAGATTGTAGCCACCCACACTGCATGTATGGCTTAACAATGAAAGGGTGCCGTTTTAGATTTTCGATCCTTTTTTTCTTCTACTCCTGATATTTTGGACTATGATGGATGGTTTCATATAAAAGACGTTCCACAAGAATATTATGTTGACTTTACGAGAAAGACCTCTAAACATGCTCCAAATTGTAAAAATACGACTTTTTGGATTTTCAATCTCTTTTTTTCGGCTACCCCGGACATTTAAAAAAGATAGGCTGGCACTGCCAGACAAGATACGCCCACATTTTCGAGAGATAGATAGAGAAGAAGCAATAGCGAAAGTGATTTTTCCTACATCATTAAGTCCTGTATTTCATACTGTATTGGGAGCAGCCATTTTGTTGGTCAGTTCCAGTCTGATATTCATGAAATTCGAAGCCGACAATGATTATGGTGTGACGGTACACAACCTAGAAATGTGACTTTTCGTCAAAATCGGATAAGAATTGTGACCTGTAAAGAGTCCACAACCATGATATACCATATTTTTACACTATTCGCGTACAAACGGCGACCATTTCGTCCGCAATTTCGGTACGATTTTCACGAAATTCGAACTCAACCCACCTTACGGTGCAACAGTAATATAATCAGAGGGTTTTTTTTAAATTGGATAATATTTGTTCGAGAGATAGATAGAGAACAAGCAATACCGAAAGTAATTTTTATACAATCAAAGGCCATAATTCATTAAGTTACAATTTGATATGCGCAAATATCGAAAAAGAATCAAGATCTTTAGGTTATAAACATGCATTTCAAGTTTCATCAAAATCGAATTGAAACTGTAACCCCTACAGGGTCCACAACATTGATAATAATATACCATATTTTTACACTATTCGCGTACAAACGGTGGCCATTTTGTCTGGCAATTATGGTCCGATTTTCTCGAAATTCGAACTCAACCTTCCGTAGGGTGTAACGGTGATAGAGTCAAACGGTTTTTTTTTAAATCGGATAATAATTGTGACCTCCAGAGGGACTATAGGCGATTTTTTCGGACAATCTGGGGCCATAATTCAGGAAGTTACGATCCGATATGCACAAATACAGAAAGGAACTAAGATCTTTGGGCTATAACCATGCATTTCAAGTTTCTTCAAAATCGAATTAAAATTGTGACCTATACAGGGTCCACAACCATGATATACCATTTTTTTAACAGTATTCGCGTACAAACTGCGGCCATTCTGTCTGTCAATTTTGGTCCGATTTTCCCTTCCTTAAGGTGTAACGGTGATATAATCAAACGGTTTTTTTTAAATCGGAAAATAATTGTGACTTCCAGAGGGACCACAAGCTAAAAAGATAGGCTGGCACTGCCATGCAGGATACGCCCACATTTTCGAGAGACGGATAGAGAACAAGCAATACCGAAAGTGATTTTTCCTACATCATTAAGTTAGAATTTGATATGTGCAAATATCGAAATGAATTAAGATCTTTGGGTTATAAAGGTGCATTTCAGAAGGCTTCAAATTCTACTGGGGATCATGTTGCTAAGTGGGCTGGCTCGGTAGCCTCGAAGTTGGGTGTTTGATCCCTGCATTGGGTGACAAAGTTCATCTAGATTTTCTGGCGTGGTTTCCCCTTGTTAGTGATGAAGGATGGATGGCCTGACAAGAACAGCTGTCAATTTTGGTCCGATTTTCACGAAATTCGAACTCAACCTTCATTACGATGTAACGGTGATATAATCAAACAGTTTTTTAAATGGGATAATAATTTTGAACCCAGAGGGACCACAAGCTAAAAAAAGGGTCATTTTTCGTACAATCATGGGCCATAATTCAGGAAGTTACAATCCAATATGCACAAATATCGAAAGGAACTAAGATTGTTAAGTTGTAAACATGTGTTTCAAGTTTCATCAAAATTGAATGAAGATTGTGACCTCTACAGGGT
Source organism: Patella depressa (assembly GCA_948474765.1). NCBI lineage: Eukaryota > Metazoa > Mollusca > Gastropoda > Patellidae > Patella > Patella depressa. Next base: position 52,199,410 of record OX419716.1, read on the forward strand.
TCACAACCTTGATATACCATATTTTTACACTCTTCGCGTACAAGCGGCGTCCATTTTTTCAGTCAATTTTAGTCCGATTTTCACGAAATTTTACCTCAATCTTCATTACCATGTGACGGTGAAATAAACAAACGTTTTTTTTAAATTGGATAATAATTTTGACCTCCAGTGGGACCACAAGCTAAAAAGGGTGATTTTTCGTACAATTAGGGGCCATAATTCAGGAAGTTAAGAATCAGTGGGCGCAAATATCGAAAGGAACCAAGATCTTCGGGTTATAAACATGCATGTCAAGTTTCATCAAAATCGGTTCAAAATTGTGACCTCTGTAGGGTCCACAACCTTGATATAACATATTTTCACACCATTCGCGTACAAACGGCGGCCATTTTATCGGTCAATTTGGGTCCGATTTTCACGAAATTTGAACTCAATCTTCATTACCATGTAACGGTGATATAATCAAACGTTTATTTTAAATCGGATGATAATTTTGACCTCCAGAGGGACCACAAGCTAAAAAGGGTGATTTTTCGGACAATCAGGAGCTATAATTCAGGAAGTTACGATGCGATGGCCGCAAATATCGAAAGGAGCCAAGAACTTTGGGTTATAAACATACATGTCAAGTTTCATCAAAATCGATTCAAAATTGTGACCTCTACAGGGTCCACAACCTTGATATAACATATTTTCACACTATTCGCGTATAAACGGCGGCCATTTGGTTTGTCAATTTTGATCCGATTTTTACGAAATTTGAACTCAACCTTCATTACCATGTAACGGTGATATAATTAAACGGTTTTTTTTAAATCGGATAATAATTTTGACCTCCAGAGGGACCACAAGCTAAAAGGGCAATTTTTCGGACAATCAGGGGCCATAATTCAGGAAGTTACGATCCGATGGGTGCAAATATCGAAAGGAACCAAGATCTTTGGGTTATAAACATACATGTCAAGTTTCATCAAAATCGGTTCAAAATTGTGACCTCTATAGGTCCACAACCTTGATATAACATATTTTCACACTATTCGCGTACAAACGGCGTCCATTTTGATTGTCAATTTTGGTCCAATTTTCACGAAATTTGAACTCAATGTGGGCGTATATAAACTGATTTTTCGTACAATTAGGGGCCATAATCCATGAATGCAGCCGAGATCTTTTGGGGATAAACCTATGTTTCAAGTTTCGTCAAAATCGGGTAAGAATTGTGACCTGTAGAGAGTCCACAAACAATTGTGGACGGACGGACGGACGTCCGGGCGGACAGGGTCGACGACATAATACGTCCACATGAAAATGTGGGCGTATAAAAATGATACAATGATTTCACACAACAGGCTAGCTATTAGACTCTCGATTGACAATAGTTTCATCGCCCTCCCTTCATTATAACCAAAGTTATCGTGCCCTAAAGAATCAACAAATCAACTTGCTTATCCCTGCTTACCCTAGGCAGAAATTGTTCATCTTTGAACTCAATCAAGACAGAGACCTACTGAACGTCTACACATTTGAACATTCTAGTTTAATTAGAAGGAAAGTTATTGTGTTCCAAAGTCTCGGCTTGCTTCTATTTTTCATTTTCAATTCAAAATGGTGACTATCGGTTGGCCTAAGTCAAAATTCTACTCCGAACGTATTTTAGGCCTTTCTCCAAGTATTCAGAAAAGTCTGTAAGTAAAATAGCAAAAAAACATTTGAGACTTTTCACATAATTCGAACTGCAAAAAGTAAATACTATGAAAAACTTGACAATAAAATTAATGATTCAGAAAATTTTGGAAATAACACCTTTTGGAAACTTATTAACTCATTTGTGAAAGGCCAGGGGACAACCAAGACAGATATGCCACCCTTAGTTGTGAACAATGACACCTTTTTTACATCAGCAGATAAAGCCAATGCACTCAATAATTTCTTCATCGAACAATCCAAATTAAACGATACTAACACCGCTTTTCCCTCTATTAGACAAAATCCGAACTCGCTAACGCAGATCGTACCAACCCAACAAGAAGTTAAAGATATCATCAACAGTTTGATTATATCAAAAGCATCCGGTCCTGATGACATCAGTGCAAAATTACTTAAAACCATTTCAAATGAAATTTCCCCTCCACTTTGTATTCTATTCAAACTCTCCCTAGAAACCAAAAAGGTTTCCCAAATTTGGAAATTTGCCAACGTTACGGCCATATTTAAGAAAGGATCTCCTAATGAATGTGGAAACTACAGACCTGTCTCATTGTTAAGCATTATAATTAAAGTATTTGAAAAAGTAATTTATAAGCATGTCTTTAACTTCTTGCGGGATTGTCAAATACTAACAACGTTCCAAAGCGGATTTCGTCAAGGTGACAGTACTATATACCAACTAATAGAATTAACACACATGTTTTTTCAAGCCATTGATAACAGTTCACACACCAGAATTGTCTTCTGTGACATTAGCAAGGCCTTTGACCGTGTCTGGCACGCTGGACTATGTTGGAAGTTGGATGGCGTTGGAATCAGGGGAGACTTGCTAGATTGGTTTGGAAATTATCTTTCAAATAGACAGCAGAAAGTTGTACTAAATGGGGTTGCCTCTGAAACCAAAGTAATCCCTGCTGGTGTCCCCCAAGGCTCTGTACTCGGTCCTTTGCTCTTTCTCATTTACATAAACGATATTGTTGAGAACATTAAATCAAATGCCAGATTATTTGCCGATGATACCTCGCTTTTTCTCAAAATCGATGACCCGATTGCAAGCGCCAATACTCTTAATTCTGATCTCGAAACTATTAATGACTGGGCTAAAACCTGGCTGGTTACCTTTAATCCCCTTAAAACTGAAACTTTGACTATCAGCACTAGAACAAAAATTACTAAACCACCACTAGTTTTCAATTCTGTAAAAATAAATGAAGTCTCTTTCCACAAACATTTAGGCCTTACGTTCCAAAATAACGGCAAGTGGGATGTCCACATAGGGAATTTATGCAAAAAAGTATCAAAACTAGTAAACTGCTTGAGGTCTTTGAAATATCGCTTGAAACGTAGATCCTTACTGTCTATCTATAACGCTTACATATTGCCTCACTTCGACTACGCGGACATCGTTTGGGATGGGTGTTCGGAACTACTAACAAATCAACTTGAGCACTTGCAACTTGACGCACTACGCACAATCTGCGGAGCGGTTAAAGGTACGAGCCACGATTCTCTTTACAAGGAGACCGGTTTCATTCCTTTAAAAGAACGTCGACTTAGACATAAACTTATTCTTGTATATAAAATTTTCAACAATACTACACCCAATTATCTTTCTACACTTTTTCCACCCTCTAGAAAATCTTCGTACAATTTCAGAAATATGAATGATTTCTCTGAATATCGGTGTAGAACGAAGTTATTTTCCAACTCATGTGTACCATCAGCAATAAAGGAATGGAACCGGTTAGACCAGTCAATAAAACGTTCAACAACTCTCTCCTCCTTTAAACAAAAGCTCTCCGAACAGGACTCTAAACCCCCAAAACACTTTTACATTGGTTCTAGGAAATTTGAAATTATCCACAGCAAACTACGACTCTCGTGCAGTGACTTAAATGGTCACATGTTTTTTAGACACATCTCTGAAAATCCAGCTTGCAATTGTGGTCACCCTTTCGAGGATAGCGAACATTATCTTTTACACTGTCCAAATTTCAATACTTTCCGACAACTAACCATTTCTACATTACCTGATGAGTATAAGAACAGCAAAACTCTACTCTACGGCCTGCATGACTCCACCAGCGAAATCAATAACCTTATCTTTACAACAGTTCAATCATATTTCAATTTAACTAAACGATTTTAAATTATTATTTAACTAAACTATTTTATATTATTATTTAACTAAACTATTTTATATCATTATTGTTGTTGTTATTAATATTACTACTATTACATACTATAATACTTTAGGTGTATTCAACTAAGTAAGGGTTGTATATATTGTATATACTGCTTTTTATTATTAGTATATAATTTATCATTGTAAATAGGGATAGGGGTCTGACATAGGCATTTTGCCTGTTCCCCAATTTCCCATTCATTTATAGTGAATAAAATATGTTTATAAAAAAAAAAATAAGATGGTGGCACTTCCGGTTCGATCGACAAACTTCACATTTTGTGTACAAATCAGTAATTACTTATCTAGTATCGAAAAAAAATCAGGTCATTCTGACCTATATTTCGACGATCTTTTTTTTAAAACTGTGACCCTTAATTTCACCAAGGGGGGATAATTTAGAGACGTTCTGAGGACATCATTGAAGTCGCATTGGCAAGTTCTACTTACATTCTAAATTTCATGAAAATCGCACAACTATTAAAGAAATTGTCAAGTTGGTCTCAACTTCCGGTTCGAAATCACAGCGACGAAGTTTCGAAATTCGAAAATCCGAAATTGCAGATTTGAAGTAAATAACTTAGGATACCCAAAGAGATAAGAATTAGTAAAATAGGTCAAATAGTCACAAAGTTACAGCAGTGTAGGTCAAATACATTCGTTCGTAAAATTCGGTGATTTCGGATTCGCAAAACGTTTTGAAAATATATTTGATCAAGGTTTGCACCCCATTTTTTTTTTGGGGGGGGGGGGGGCGCGAGCAGGTCAAAATTTCAGAAAGATCCTATGGATAGATTCTGAGAAATCCGATTTGCAGAAAACATACAAAGAAAAATAATAATAACTAGATCGGCAAAGCAGATATTAAATCCTTCATATTCACAGTCACTTCCTGTCACATGTCATGGGTCATGCAAATAATCTGATCAAGAAGAAAAAGCATTAAAATCGGTCAAAGTATAGCGAAGTTTTTATGATTTTCCACTCGTAAACAACTTTATCGGGCCGAAAAACATCAAAGACAAAATTCGAAAATGTGACATTTTCAAATAACAATATTTCGACCCTAATCAAGGCTATCCAGAAATGTATTCATTTTGGAAGTAGGAGACATATTCTCCAAACTGCAGCCTACTGCTTTCATTTACATGCTCGTTAATGTCGATTTTTCAGCTTTTCTTATATTCAGTTCGAAATGGTGACCATCACGTGACCGAAATCAAAATAAATCAAAATTCTGATCCGATACATTTTTAGGCATTTCTTCAAGGATTCCGAACATGTAACTCCCATGTCTGTCAGTAAAATATTGCAAAAGCCTTGGTGATTTTTCACGTTTCAAGATGGCGACACTTCCGGTTCGATCCACAAACTCAATATTTTGTGTACGAATCAGTATTTACTTATCTAGTATCAACCCAAAAAATCAGGTCATTCTTACCTATATTTCTTCGATTTTTTTTAAAACTTTGATCCTTAATTTCACTAAGGGGAGATAATTTAGAAAATTTCTAAGGACATCCTTAAAGTTGCATCGGTAAGATCTACTTACATACTAAATTTCATGAAAATCGTACAAATATTAAAGAAGTTGTCAAGTTGGTCTCAACTTCCGGTTCGAAATCACAGCGACGAATTTTCGAAATTCGAAAATCTGAAACTGCAGTTGAAAATGATTTTGTCAAGGTACTCAAAGAATTAGTAAAATAGGTCAAATAGTCAGAGTTACAGTTATGCAGGTCAAATTCACTCGTTTGTAAAATTCGATGATTTCGAATTCGTAAAACGTTTTGAAAATATATTTAATCAAAAACTGCCACCCAGTTTGGGGGGAGGGGGGTAGGTCAAAGTTTCGGAAAGATCCCATGGTTAGATTCTGAGAAATCCAATATGCAGAAAGTACACAAAAAAATAGATTGGCAGGCAACGAAACATACCCCCACACAGCAGCTAAATTGTCCGGGCAGTCAACAAGAGTTGTCGCATATTAAGTAATTATCAGAAAATCATTAGAATTTGTTTGGTTTTTATAAAATTCTGCCCCATGCTAACGTTTAGTATACGAAACATTTAATATTATGGATTTAGCTGTTCAAGTATCGATTTTCAAGAAATTCACACTCAACCATCATCAATGTGTAACAGGGATATAGTCAACCGCGTTTTTGGAATAAAATTGTGACATCCATAGTAGAGGGTCCACAACCTTGATATATCATATTTTTACACTATTCGCGTATTAGCGGCAGTTTTGGTACGATATTTACGAAATTCGAACTCGACCTTCAATACAGTGAAACAAAGATATAATCAAACGTTTTTTAAAATTGGAAAATAGTTGTGACCTCCAGAGGGACCACAAGCTAAAAAGGCAATTTTTCGTACAACCAGGGGCCATAATTCAGGATACTATGATCCGATATGCGCAAATATGCAATGGAACAAAGATTTTTAGGTTATAAACATGTATTTCAAGTTTCATCAAAATCGGTTCAAAATCGTGACCTCTATAGGGTCCACAACCTTGATATAACATATTTTAACACTATTTACATGCAAACGGCGGCCATTTTGTCCGTCAATTATGGTCCGATTTACATGAAATTCACACTCCTTCTTTAATACCATGTAATGGATATATAATCAAACGTTTTTTAAAATCAGATAAAAAATTTGACATCTAGAGGGACCACAAGCTAAAAAGAGCGATTTTTCAGGGGACATAATTCCGGAAGTTAAGATCCGATGGGCGCAAATATCGAAAGGAAGCAAAATTTTTCGGTTATAAACATACATGTCAAGTTTCATCGAAATCGGTTAAAAAATTGTGACCTCTATAGGGTCCATAATCTTGATATAACATATTTTCACACTATTCGTGTTCAAACGGTGGCCATTTTGTCTGTCAATTTTGGTCCGATTTTCACGAATTTCGAACTCAACCTCCATAACCATGTAACAGTGATATAATCAAACCGTTTTTTTTAAAATCGGTTAACAATTTTGACCTCAGAGAGACCACGAGCTAAAAAAGGCGATTTTTCGGACAATCAGGGGACATAATCTCGAAAGGAACCCAGGACTTTTGGGCTATAAACATACATGTCAAGTTTTATCAAAATCAGTTCAAAATTGTGACATCTATAGGGTCCACAACCTTGATATAACATATTTTCCCACTATTTGCGTACAAACGGCAGCCATTTTGTCTGTCAATTTTGGACTGATTTTACTGAAATTTTAACTCAACCTCCATAACCAATTAACGGTCATATAATCAAACCTTTTTTTTTTAATCGGACAACAATTTTGACCTTCAGAGGGACCACTAAAAGGGCGATTTTTCGGACAATCAGGGGCCATAATTCAGAAAGTTACGATCCGAAGGGCGCAAATATCGAAAGGAACCAAGATCTTTGAGTAATAACGATGCATTTCAAGTTTCATCCAAATCGGTTCAAAATTGTGACCTCTACACTGTTCACAAGCTAAAAACCATAACCCATGAAGTTACAGTTTGATACATGCTAATATCGAAAGGAACCAAGATCTTAGGATGATAAACCTTTGTATTAAGTTTCATTGAAATCGGATAAAAATTGTTACCTGTAGACTGTTCACAAACAATCGTGGACTGACGGACGGACGGACAGTGGCGACGACAATATACGTCCACATGAAAATTTGGGCGTATAAAAATAATAATAACAATAGATCTGCTAAGCAGATATTAAAGCTTTCATATTCACGGTCTGTTTCTATCGCATCTCATGAGTTATATAAAGAATCTTAAAACGGAAAAAGAATTAATGAAATTGGCCAAAAACTCACCGAGTTATAATGATAAACAATTCAACCGGTTCAAATTCTACCTTAATTAAAAAGAGAGTTGTTATGTTCCAATGTGATGAGTCAAATGGCTTATCGCTCCAAAATCAAAGCAAAAAATTCTCAACATCAAACTTAGTCAAAGTAATAACATAATGAATCTATATTTGGAATTTCGTCGTTCTCACTTCATTATAACCAAAGTTATCGTGTCCCAAAGTATCAACCAATCAGATTGCTTATCTCTGCTTATAATACGCAGACAATGCCCATCTTTGCACTCCATCTTGGCATTGACCTAATAAACGCCTTCACCAAGATTGAACATTCTGCCCCAATTAGAAGGAGAGTTATTTTGTTTCAAATTCTCGAAAAATGAAATTGCTCATCGCTCTGCTTATCCATGGCAGACAATGCTCATTGTCGAACGTATTCAAGGTATTGATGTAATGAAACTATACACTTAGCAGTTGGAATTCGATATTGTTGAATAAGCTCTATACGAAGGTCCTGTGTACACATTGGTGAACACGTAAAAGGTCCCTTAGCAGTTGGAATTGGATACTGTTGAATAAGCTCTATGCGATGACTAAATGTGCAGATTGTAGCCATCCACACTGCATGTTTCGCTTAACAATGAAAGGGTGCCGTTTTAGATTTTCGATCCTTTTTTTCTTCTACTCCTGATATTTTGGACTATGATCGATGGTTTCATATAAAAGACTACCGATAAGACTCTTTGTAGAAGAAGTTTCCCAAGAATATTATGATGGCTTTACGAGAAAGGCCTCTAAACATGTTCCAAAATACGACTTTTTGTATGTTCAATCTCTTTTTTTCGGCTACCCCGGACATTTAAAAAAGATACGCCCACATTTTCGAGAGATGGATAGAGAACAAGCAATACCGAAAGTTATTTTTCCTACATCATTAAGTCCTGTATTTCATACTGTATTGGGAGCAGCCATTTTGTTGGTCAGTTCCAGTCTGATATTCATGAAATTCGAAGCCGACAATGATTATGGTGTGACTTTAGATTTTCGATCCTTTTTTTCTTCTAATCCTGATATTTTGGACTATGATCGATGGTTTCATATAAAAGACTACCGATAAGACTCTTTGTAGAAGAAGTTTCCCAAGAATATTATGATGGCTTTACGAGAAAGGCCTCTAAACATGTTCCAAAATACGACTTTTTGTATGTTCAATCTCTTTTTTTCGGCTACCCCGGACATTTAAAAAAGATACGCCCACATGTTCGAGAGATGGATAGAGAACAAGCAATACCGAAAGTTATTTTTCCTACATCATTAAGTCCTGTATTTCATACTGTATTGGGAGCAGCCATTTTGTTGGTCAGTTTCAGTCTGATATTCATGAAATTCGAAGCCGACAATGATTATGGTGTGACGGTGCACAACCTAGAAGTGTGACTTTTCGTCAAAATCGGATAAGAATTGTGACCTGTAGAAAGTCAACAACCATGATATACCATATTTTTACACTATTCGCGTACATACGGCGACCATTTCGTCCGGCAATTTCGGTACGATTTTCACGAAATTCGAACTCAATCTTCCTTACGGTGCAACAGTAATATAATCAGAGTTTTTTTTTTTTTTAAATCGGATAATAATTGTTCGAGAGATAGATAGAGAACAAGCAATACCGAAAGTAATTATTCCTACAATCAAAGGCCATAATTCATTAAGTTACAATTTGATATGCGCAAATATCGAAAAGAATCAAGATCTTTAGGTTATAAACATGCATTTCAAGTTTCATCAAAATCGAATTAAAACTGTGACCTCTACAGGGTCCACAACATTGATATACCATATTTTTACACTATTCGCGTACAAACGGTGGCCATTTTGTCTGGCAATTATGGTCCGATTTTCTCGTAATTCGAACTCAACCTTCCGTAGGGTGTAACGGTGATAGAGTCAAACGTTTTTTTTTTTAAATCGGATAATAATTGTGACCTCCAGATGGGACCATAGGCGATTTTTCGGACAATCTGGGGCCATAATTCAGGAAGTTACTATCTGATATGCGCAATATACCGAAAGGAACCAAGATCTTTGGGCTATAACCATGCATTTCAAGTTTCATTAAAATCGAATTAAAATTGTGACCTATACAGGGTCCACAACCATGATATACCATTTTTTAACAGTATTCGCGTACAAACGGCGGTACGGCAATTTTGGTCCGATTTTCCCGAAATTCGAACTAAATCTTCCCTTAGGGTGTAACGGTGATATAATCAAATGGTTTTTTAAATCGGATAATAATTGTGACCTCCAGGGGGGCCACAAGCTAAAAAAAGGTGATTTTTCGGACAATCAGGGACCATAATTTAGGAAATTAAGTTCCGATAGGCGCAAATATCAAAAACAACCAAGATCTTTGGGTTATAAACATGCATGTCAAGTTTCATCAAAAATCGGTTCAAAATTGTGACCTCTATAGGGTTCATAAGCTAAAAACGTGATTTTTCGTATAATCAGGGGCCATAATCCATGAAAGCAGCCGAGATCTTTTGGGGATAAACCTATATTTCAAGTTTCGTCAAAATCGGGTAAGAATTGTGACCTGTAGAGAGTCCACAAACAATTGTGGACGGACGGACGGACGGACGGACAGGGGCGACGACATAATACGTCCACATGAAAATGTGGGCGTTAAAAATGATACAATGATTTCACACAACAGGCTAGCTATTAGACTTTCGATTGACAAGAGTTTCGTCGCCCTCCCTTCATTATAACCAAAGTTATCGTGCCCTAAAGAATCAACCAATCAGATTGCTTATCTCTGCTTATCCTAGGCAGAAAATGCTCATCTTAGAACTCAATCAAGACAGTGACCTACTGAACGTCTACACCAAATTTGAACATTCTAGCTTAATTAGAAGAAAAGTTATTGTGTTCCAAAGTCTCGGCCCTTCAAATTGCATCTATTTTTCATTTTCAATTCAAAATGGTGACTACCGGTTGGCCTAAATCAAAATTCTACTCCCAACGTATTTTATGCCTTCCTCCAAGGATTCAGAAAATATAACTCCCGAGTCTGTATGTAAAATAGCAAAAAAACATTTGAGACTTTTCACATTTCAAGATGGTGGCACTTCCGGTTCGATCGACAAACTTCATATTTTTTGTACGAATCAGTAATTCCTTGTCTAGTCTCGAAAAAAAAAATAGTTCATTCTGACCTATATTTCTTTGATTTTTTTGAAAAATTTGATCCTTAATTTCGTCAAGGGGAGATAATTTAGAAAATTTCTAATTATGTTTTTGAAGTCACGTCGGTAAGATCTACTTATATACTAAATTTCGTGAAAATCGTACAACTATTAAAGAAGATGTCAAATTGGTCTAAACTTCCGGTTCGAAATCACAGCGACGAATTTTCGAAATTCGAAAATGTGAAACTGCAGATGAAAATGATTTTTTTCAAGGTATTCAAAGAAAAAAGAATTAGTAAAATCGGTCAAAAATTAACAAAGTTACGACTATGCATTGTCGGTTTTTTCGTTCGTAAAATTCGGTGATAACGGATTCGTAAATTGTTTTGAAAATATATTTAAACAACGTTCGCACCACATTAAATAATAATATTCTTTACAGAAATAATAAGCTTTCATATGTAATATGAAAACTTAATAATAACTTTAACAGAAACAATTAGCTTTCATATGAAATATGAAAGCTTAATAATAGTAACTTTAACAAAAACAATAAGCTTTCATATGAAATATAAAAGCTTAATAATAAGAATAATAATTTTAACAAAAACAATAGTGTTTCACACAAGCTACGCAGTGTGAAACCCTAATAATGTTGATGAAATGTACCACGATATCCTAAGAAGAATTCGCCATGAACCTAGTTATTTGAAGGACTATACTTGATAAATGTAATGATAATGATGTACATACAAGAAGAATCATACGAGATGAAATAACGTTAAACTTTATAGTATCAGAATTACTTGCATAGTGTAAAAGCGTACTGATGACTATCTTTATTGGAAGAGGGGAAATATGTGGTGTCTGTCAATTCATTATATCATTAATGTGTTTCCATACCTTGTCATAGCAATAGTTAAAATAGGTTGCCAGGCAACGAAACATACGCCCACACAGCAGCTAAATCGTCCGGGCAGTCAACAAGAGTTGTCGCATATTAAGTAATTATCAGAAAATCATTAGAATTTGTTTGGTTTATATAAAATTCTGCCCCATGCTAACGTTTAGTATACGAAACATTTAATATTATTTCTAAAATTGGAAAATAAGTGAGACCTCTAGAGGGACCACAAGCTAAAAAAGTCAAATTTGCGTACAATCAGGGGCTATAATTCAGGAAGTTACAATCCGATATTATCCGTTAAATATCAAGATCTTTGGGTTATAAACATGCATTTCAAGTTTCATCAACATCAGATTAAAACCTATATATACCATACTTTTACACTTTTCGGGTACAAGCGGCGGCCATTTTGTCGGTCAATTTTGGTCCGATTTTCACAAAATTTGAACTCAACCTTCATTACCATGTAACGGTGATACAATCACACGGTTTTTGAAATAGGATAATAATGTTGACCTCCAGAGGGATCACAAGCTAAAAAGGGCGATTTGTCGGACAATCAGGGGCCATAAATGAGAAAGTTACGAATTAATGGGCGCAAATATCGAAAGGAACCAAGATCTTTGGGTTATAAACATGTATGTCAAGTTTCATCAAAATCGATTCAAAATTGTGACCTCTATAGGATCCACAAGCTAAAACATGATTTTTCGGACAATCAGGGGCCATAATCCATGAAGTTTCGATCCGATACATGCCAATATTCAAAGCAACAGAGATCTTATAATTATTAACTTATATTTCAAGTTTTGTCAAAATCGGATAAGTATTGTGACCTGTAGAGAGTCTACATAAATAGATAACAGGGGCGACAACAATATACGTCCACGTGAAAATGTGGGCGTATAAAAATGTATATAGACATGCGCAGTTGATATTGAGATGTACAGTTCCGTCATGCCGATGAATAAATGTTGTTCAAGCCTTTCCTGATGTTATTCTTTCATATATAATCAGCCAAATTAATCCTATTGAACACATCTGGGACGAACTGGGTCAGGGTGTTCGTCAGCAAGTGAATCCACCACTGACGTTGCAGGACCTTCAACATGCTCTTGCTGAGCAGTGGCGACGTCTTCCTCGGGTAGTGTTTACTAATGTTCAGAGATCCACGAGAAGACGTTGTGTGGCAGTACGAGATGCTAGGAGGCCACAACCGTTACTAAACACTTTATTCCGATTGTTCTCCAAGTCTGCGAATTTCATTTTGGGGGGTACTGTGACATCACGAACGTTATCAATGTCAAGGACTTTCGGCGAGAAAATTCTGTGAACTCGACCCCCTTCCGACATGGCTGTTAAAAACTCACATTGATTCATTTTTACCTATCATCTGTTTGATTGTAAACAGCTCTTTGAAAAGTGGTATTTTCCCAGAGGATTTAGGCGAGGCTCTGTTAAAACCACTACTAAAGAAACCCGGTCTTGATCCAGATCTCCTGAAAAACTACAGACCAGTTAGCAATCTGAGCTATATCTCAAAACTGATTGAAAAATGTGTACTAATCCAGCTACTCGACCACATTGCGAGTAATTCTCTCAACAATGTATTTTAATCTGCATATAAACCTTACCACAGCACAGAAACAGCAATGATTAAAATAACAATTGATATTTTCCAATCTATAGACCGACAACAATGCGTTTTTCTAATCCTTCTCGACTTATCAGCCGCCTTTGACACTCTCGATACGAACGACTTACTCGTAACTCTTGAAGAAGAAATAGGTGTACGCGGAGTGGCTCTTGAATGGTTTCGATCATATCTGTCCAATCGAAAGCAAACTGTTAACATCCACGGTTCCAAATCAGAACCCCGTCCTATGCATTGTGGCGTACCACAGGGTTCAGTGTTAGGACCTGTGCTATTTATAATCTTCACGAAACCGCTGAAAGATATTGCTGTGCGCTTTGGACTAAAAATCCATTTGTATGCCGACGATACCCAGATCTATATAAGTTTTGAAACTAAAAACCAGCTCAGTTCAAAACATTCCATAGAAGCCTGTTTAGATGAAATTCATAGATGGATGTCGACCCACTTTTTAAAATTAAATCCTGAAAAAACAGAATTTTTGATTATAGGCACAAAACAGCAACTAAAGAAGATTGATTCAACAACCCTAATTTTTCAACAAGAAAATGTCACATCTACTCCTACAGCAAAAAACATTGGCGCCATCTTAGATTCAAATATGCCTTTCTCTGCCCACATTAAATCCGTCTGTTCCACATCTTTTTTTCATCTACATAGAATAAGTAAAATTAAAAAATACCTGACCCCAGAAAGTGCCGAAGTTCTTGTCCATTCATTTATATCTTCTAAGATAGATTATCATAACGCAATACTGTTTGGGCTACCAAAGTATCTGATTCAAAACCTTCAACACGTCCAGAATTCTGCTGCTCGCCTCTTAACAAACACCAGAAAACACCAGCACATATGTAAGACTTTGGTCTTAGGTCTTTAAGACCATATTGTGTCTTGGGAAAATTATTAAATTCTCTGTCTATAAAATTAAAATCCCACGTACCCAGTAAACGTGAAATATAAGCTATACATAATAAGTCAGTGATGTTTTGGTAAAATCATAACCTATGACAAAACTGTCCATCACGTTCTTCCTATTATTGGACCTATGGTTAGTAGACATAATATGGTATCAGCACCTGCTTTATTTGTGTGAAATTTAGTAGGTTATTACGCATTTGGAATGGAAATTAACGTCAAGGCTATATCTTGGACGTGCAGGAAATGGAAATTAACGTCAAGGCTATATCTTGGACGTGCAGGGAAGAGGGTATAAATTTGAGTGTAGATTAAGCCCCATTAGATACTCTCCCAGATATTCAAGCAGCCATTATCTGTTGAGAACAAGGGACCTGCGAAATCATCCAGCTTGGCAATAAAGTTCTTATAGCTGAAATACTGTGGTATTGTTTTACGATCACAAGACACAACAAAGAAGAAGTCCTAAAAGTAGCAGTAGTACTACAGTGTTGATTTTGTGCCGTGAATTCCAGGGACAGATAGAATTAGCCAAATTTTATTTTTGTGAGTATCTCTTTTCGATTTTTCACTGATTTCTATTTGTAATAATGGCTGAAGAATTTTATAGAAATTTAGGTGCCCATTTGACAGGTTTGTCTTCCTCGATTTCCACAAATTCGATAGCTAATATAATTGAACCGTATAAAGGGGATCCAAAACAATTTAAAGAATGGATAAAAAAATATTGAAAAATACTGTGTTTTCGCAACAGTACCTGAAGACCGGGTAAAGTTAGTCGCTTTTCAATCAAGTAGAGGGGTCGTAAGTCATTTTATACAAAGGAAAATCATAGCAGATGCAGATATGACGTGGGATGTATTGAAACAAGATTTAATTAACAGGCATTGGCAATTCTAGCAAAAATTAAACAAAAACCCGAAGAAAATGTCCAAGTTTTTGCTGAAAGAATTCTCTCTTTAACCGCTGAAGCATTTCCAGGTTATGCCGGTCAGCGAGAGTTTGACAGGCAACTAATTACTTTCTTTGTAGATGGACTTCAGCATGAAAATATCAAAACAAAAATTTTACGAGACGACCCGCAGACTTTCGTCGCAGCAGTAGATTTGGCCAGCCAAGAACAAAATATTAGGAAAAGATTTGCGTTAAGATTAGGCGGACAACACACACGAGTATATGCAAATAGCGAACATGAACCCATAGATGTCGATTACGTGAGAAACCGCACGTGTGGAATATGTTTTCGTCGTGGTCATGTAAGCCGCGAATGCTGACAAAAACGAGGTATAAATGAGGTTAAGGCGCGTTTTCATGGAAATACGACGTGTTGGTTTTGTGGTGTAGAGGGACATTTTAAACGTGACTGTAGGAAATTTGATGACTATCTTAAATCAAACTCAAGATATAAACGACGGGATAAGTCAGTGAAGCCTAAAACTCCACATAAACCGGGAAACTAAGATACTCTTTTCGGGGGGCTTACGGGAAGAGTAGATATAAAAAGCCCTTCTCTGGTATAAATGTTTCGGGTTGTTCAAGTTCATGTTTGATTAAAATAGAAAAACGAAATTTTCGATCATTAGTTGACACCGGGGCTCAAGTATCTTTACTTAGTAAGCAGGTATATGATTCTTTAAAATATAAACCAAAATTGGACAAAAGTAAAAGTAAAATTACAGTCAGTAAATGGACTTGAAATTAACTTGGTAGGTTCTGCAAATTTGGAATTTCAAATTAAGGGTAAAAAGTTAAGACACGTGTTTCATGTTGTTTCCAATATGAATAGAAACGTAATTTTAGGTCGTGATTTTCTCGTTTCTCATGCTTGTAGGCTTTTCTTTGATTTGGGATGTATGAAAATTGGAAAAATGTATGTTTCCTTGGATAATGACGCAGAAATATCTTCTGTTTTGCGAATAGCAAACGACGTAATTTTAAAACCCCAGACAAGGTACATCGTTCATGCGAAATTGAAAAGACATAGTTACGACAGGGAAAAATCATGATTTATTTGCGATAAGTGACTCAGAGTTAGGACATACCGATACTGTAAAAATGACTATTGACACAGGTGACCACTCCCCCATCAAACAGCGGGCATATCGTACTCCATTGACGTCTAGACCCATTGTTAATGAAGCTATCGATGACATGTTACGTAATAATATCATAAAGGAGAGTAACAGTCCTTGGTCATTTCCTATTGTCTTAGTAGACAAGAAAGGTTGAACAAAACGATTTTGCGTTGACTTTCGGAAGCTTAATAAAATCACTAAGACCGTCAGTTGGCCCCTACCCCTTATTGAGGACATGTTAGGTCGATTAGATAAATCAGAATACTTCACAACTCTCGATATGAAATCAGGGTATTGGCAAGTTTTGGTCGATGAAAAAGATGAGGAAAAAACAGCGTTTGTATGTCATAGAGGGTTGTTTGAATTCAATGTTATGCCATTTGGAATTAACAATTGTCCAAGTATTTTTTCGCTTTTAATGGCACGCGTTCTTAAAGGACTTGAAGATTTTGCAATAGCATATATCGATGATATACTCATTTGTCTCGTTCAAAGCGAGAACATTATGAACATATTAAGCTTGTATTTGATCGTTTGCGACAACATGGGTTGAAATTAAAACCCTCTAAATGTAAATTTTTTCAACAAGAAACTAAATATTTGGGTTTTGTCATCACTCCTAAAGGAATTAAAACAGATCAGGATAACGTTTGTGCTATTAAGGGTATGGATCAACCTCGTACGGTAAAAGAAGTTAGGAGTTTTATGGGAATGTGTAGTTATTATAGACACTTTATTCCAAATTTTTCTACCATTGCTGAACCTTTAATCAAATTAAAGAGAAAATATGCAAAATTTAAATGGACATCTGAATGTCAAATTGCTTTTGAATTTTTAAAAGAGAGTTTAACGACGGTGCTGTTATTAGCTTACCCAGATCCTAATTTACCGTATATCCTTTATACTGATGCAAGCGATACATCTATAGGCGCAGCGTTAGTGCAGGTGTACGAGGGTGGAAACGGAGGGAAAGTCGAACGCCCAATTTACTTTTTGTCACACAAGTTATCAAAGTCTCAGGTGAAGTGGAGTGTTGTAGAACGTGAGGCTTATGCCATCCATTACGCGTTACAAAAGTTGGATTATTATTTACATAATGCCAATTTACCATCCGAACTGATCATAAGCCGTTGCAATATCTTTTGGAATCACCTGTGCAAAATAAGAAAATACAGTTATGGGCATTGGGGATCGCGGGATTTAATTGTAAGATTGAATATGTACCTGGAAAACAAAATTCTATAGCTGATCTTCTCTCTCGAGTTCCATTAAAACAAGAAGCAAATGATAATAACGCTGACGGTGAAACAATCGAACCGCGCACTAGTGATAATATGTTTGAGATTAGTGCATTCAATTCAAATGAATTCATTCCACATAATTATGCGAAATGTACTGTTCCGGATAAAGATCTGCCGGATAAAATAGATTTAAATGTGGATAATTTTGACATCGAAAAGGAACAAAATGACGATCCGGAAATTGTATCTATTATTAAAAAACTAAAGGCAAATACGGGTGGAAATAAGACAAAAAATAGATTTCTGCTTATAGACAAAGTATTATATTTCATCTCAAGTCCTGATGATGACCCAACACTGAGGTTATACATACCTCAACACCTTCAAAATACTGTTATAAAACAATATCATGACAATAACGGACATTTGGGCATAGATAAAACACATGATACCATAAAAAGACATTATTATTTTCCAAACATGTATGTCCGTATTCATAATCATGTAAATGAATGCGTGTTGTGTCAATCGAGGTCTTTAACTAAACAAATTCCACTTATGCAGTTCTATGATATACCACCTTATGCTTTTGCGAAGATAGGGTTAGACTTATCGGGGCCGTATCCGACAACTCTTTCGGGGAACAAATATATAATTAGTTTTATTTGTCATTTTTCGGGTTATGCGGAGGCCTTTGCAGTAAAAAGTAAATCTGCCGAGCATGTCGCCCACTTACTTATAGAGGAAATTTTCCCTCGATATGGTGCTCCGTTAGAATTGGTTACAGACAACGGTAGCGAGAACGTAAATAGGGTAATGGAGAAAACACTTAAAGAATTAAATATTAAACATGTCCTTACGTCGTTTTACCACCCACAAGCGAACGCGCGTGTTGAGCGCATGCACCGCACGATGCACGACATATTATCTAAAAAGATCGCTGAAAGTTATAACACTTGGGATTTATATTTAAATCAAACTTTGGCCGCTATTCGATTTAATGTCAATGAATCTACAAAATTTTCTCCTTTTTACTTGTTGTATAATCGTGATCCTGTATTGCCATTGGACAACATTTTGAAACCTCGAAGGAAATATTTGGGAACCGATCCTCACGAAATCGCGTTGCAAAATCAGCATAAGGCTTTTCTTTTGGTTCACAAGAGGTTACGGAAAACACAGCGTAAAAACGCTCAATATGTGAATAGAAATGCAACTGACACCCTTTTTAAGGTGGGTGACCCAGTGTATTATAAAAACCATCTTCGAAAACACAAATTACAGGAACGATGGACACCATATCATCGGATAATCGAACAAACGTCGCCGGTTTCCTTTATAATACATAATCAATTAACAGGCCGAACTACAAAGTCAAATGCACAAGATCTGCGTTTAGCAAAACTTGATAATTGGCAAATTCCGGAAAAACAATCCGATAAAGAAAAGTTGCTGCGAAAGGCACAATATGTTGAAGATCCATCGAGTTCCGATTCTAGCTCAGAAAACGAAACCAGTGAGCCCGATGATGATGTACCATGGGCACAACTGGCTACACGATTTAGGCGGGCAAGATCGGAAAGCGCGTCGGACGGGGAAGATGTTCCATTAATGGAATTATCCAAGCGTCTGAAGGCTCGTGATGATCAAGATACTGAAAATGTTATGGACACGAATAGCTTGTCATCAAGTGGTAGTGACACCTCTGATGATGAACGCAACATAGATGCGGATGTCCTTGAATGCGATACAAAGAGCGATGGTAAATTACAACCTGAAAAATCGCCGAACAAAAAAACGAAACAGTTGTTAAAACTGATTGCCAGTATGCTATAATATTTGATATTCTTACGTTAATGATTAATTAACCGAGTCGATTTTTAGTTAGGAATGCCAAAAACAGTTGTGTTGTTCCAAAAACGGTTGGGTTACTAAAATTCGTAGACTTACTAGACTCACGATTTCCCTTGATTGAAATGTTACTATGTGTAGACTGTAATTATGTTTCATAAAACTAGCAAATCATTCGGATAAAAACTTTAGACACCCTTAGCCACTCTACTCATGATCATCAATAATTATACACTTACTAAATTACCTCTAAAATTATAGAATTGCAAGGGCAATTTCTATGCAAGGGTTAATTTATGAGTTACAAAATTTGAGGTACTTAGAGAAAGACAATACCCTGACCTTTATATATGTTATCATGTAATAATACTTATTGGTTCAACACTTGTAATTCTCATTGGCTTTATCTCTTGCTATAAACGCAACCCGAAATTTAAAAAAAATTCGTAAGTCATTATTTTAGAGGGAAACAATGTGGAAATCGTCCTGAGATCAGTATAAGAGAAGAAATGGCTCTATCACGAAAAAGCGAGTTAACAACTAATGGGAATGAATCAGCAACCATCTCGCCACCGACCACCGTTGCTCAATCAACGTCAGTACTTGGTACACCTACTTCGTCATCAATAACTACAACTGTTCCTGTCGCAACTGGTACCAGAATTCCAAAGAAAAGGAAATTAGTGGAGAAATTACCTCCAGACTTTATTCTGCCCGATATAAAGGAAATTTTCCATGTGACTTCATAAGAAGTGTTGTGTTAAACAATCATTCACGGAATGTGTGTATTTCATACAACTATTGTGTTCTGGGTGAATAACCCACTCATCAGAGACTATTTGTGCGCATCTGTCGACAGCTTAGATATAATCTTCCTACTGCGCTTATATAATATATCCATATTATACTAGTATCTATGTAGACATATATACCCAGAGTGTTTCAGTTCCATTACACATTGTTCGGTAGCTGTGTTGTCGATCAAACTGTCATTAAAACACGGTGTAACTTTTCACCTTTTGTGGTAACCAGAAGTCAAATATGTGACCCTAATATGTGACAGAGTGTATATTATCAAACAAACTATGGAGGTCAACTTCATTAGGTCACATATTATATAATGTGTGTTGTAGCAGGACTGTATTTCATATCATTTGATAACGGACTGATTGTTTGTTTCTCGAATGTGAATTGGACTTAAAGGGTGCCAACCATGAACGTTTAACAACAGTTTTGTGTCGTGTTTTACCATACTTGTGTAGTAGTGGGAATCGTTATCGTGTTTAGGGCACTTCAAGAATTAAGAACTTTTTAGTTAACATTAAAGTGAATTTTGTATCATTTTGCAATATTTTATGCATGAAATTTTATTATATTGATGCAATCCTATGGTTCTTTGCAAGGTTTCCTTGTTCTCCAGTTCCCTTACTCCCCATAAGACCTATATTTTTTTATTACATGTTTTTACTATGGTAAGAACATGTCTTTAGTGGGGGAAGGTATGTAAGACTTTGGTCTTAGGTCTTTAAGACCATATTGTGTCTTGGAAAAATTATTAAATTCTCTGTCTATAAAATTAAAATCCCACGTACCCAGTAAACGTGAAATATAAGCTATACATAATAAGTCAGTGATGTTTTGGTAAAATCATAACCTATGACAAAACTGTCCATCACGTTCTTCCTGTTATTGGACCTATGGTTAGTAGACATAATATGGTATCAGCACCTGCTTTATTTGTGTGAAATTTAGTAGGTTATTACGCATTTGGAATGGAAATTAACGTCAAGGCTATATCTTGGACGTGCAGGGATGGGGGTATACATTTGAGTCACATTTGAATGTAGATTAAGCCCCATTAGATACTCTCCCAGATATTCAAGCAGCCATTATCTGTTGAGAACAAGGGACCTGCGAAATCATCCAGCTTGGCAATAAAGTTCTTATAGCTGAAATACTGTGGTATTGTTTTACGATCACAAGACACAACAAAGAAGAAGTCCTAAAAGTAGCAGTAGTACTACACATATCTCCAATATTAAAGCGTCTTCATTGGCTACCAGTTAGTGAACGAATAAAATTCAAAATCCTTCTCATAACCTACAAAGCCTTACATGACAAAGCTCCTGAATACATAAAAGAACTTCTCATTACGCATGGTCCTACTAGAAACTTACGATCAACGAATAAAAATCTATTGACGGTCCCTGCTGTCAATCTTGAGATAGGCCGCCGTTCATTCGCATACTCTGCCCCATTTCTATGGAATTCACTACCCTTGTCAATTAGGCTGGCCAAATCTGTAGAAAGCTTTAAATCTCAGATGTTGGTTTGGATTGACATATTATCTTCCTTATCTCCTCAGGTGAGACTGGATTAAAGGAGTCAAATTGAATTGATGGAACTACGAACCTACTGTCATCACACCCTTGTGTGTTGATAGAACCAAGACCATGACGAATCTTATCGATTTTATCAATGAAATAATCACTGAAATTCTGAGCAACAACACTATCATCTCCCTCTGGAAGGATGACACTCTGTTCTTTTCCCAGTAAATAGTTTAGCGTAGAGAACAATAATTTCGGATTCCGTGAGCATGATGATATCATTCATTTTATACATTTGTTACATGTAATTGATCGTGACAAAATTACAATACTTCCGGTGTAAATGTTCAATTAGTTTTACAAAATAAGAAATGGCATAAGGCATCACATGGTGAAAAATTTATGTAAATCGAATAATAATCGCCACTTTCATAGACCAAAAACCTTGAAAAGTGACTCGTAGAAAATCGTAATTTCTCGGCAACCGTACAAGTTAAAAACCATTTCTTGGTATCTATATGATCGTATGTGTTCAATCTATTTGTTGATTGGAATCAAATATTATAATTTTAAAAACATTACAAATCAGACTCTTTTCAGTAAAATATCTGTTTTGAAGGCTTAAAATACAGTTTTTGCCAAAATGGCATTACTTCCGGTGATAATGAAAATCTTAAATCTTTATTGTGAAATCGGAAATGGCATTAGGTATCACACAGTGGAAATTGTATGAAATTCGAAAAATAATTGAAACTTTAATCCCAGCAAACACAAAACATTTTGGTAACATTCGTAATTGTTTCTAATATGGTTGCGTTCAGAATGTTTGTTTAAGCACGTTCTCCAAACGTTCAGAAAGGGTTCAGTGATAGACTGTACTTTTTATAAACGTTCCAGAAACATGATCAGAATGTTGTCTTTTGACGTTCTAATTTTACTTTCATTCAACAATGACCGAACGTTATTTTGAATGTTTTCATAATGTTTCATCGGCAAACGTTGCATTAAAACATTAGATTAATGTTTCAACTCTGTTTTTTTATGACGTTATATCGTTGATACCGTGAGAAGTTACTAAACATTAGTTAATATTGTTCTACTGACGTTTACTTTAGAAACGTTCAGATAAGTTGTTTCAAGAACGTCAAATGAATCGCCTGATTTAACGTTATTTGTCACGCCTGGTCAGACAAATTATAGACGTCAGTAAACTATGTTCTTCTAACGTAACTTTTGTAATGTTTTAAATTATGATTCTTTGAACGTTGCTAACACTTTTGTTTGGGATGTTATATTTATCATATTGAATTTCAGTTTTTAAAACGTTCTGTTTTCCTCATTTAAAAACGTTAAAATTAAACGAAAAATAAACCCTTCCAATAAAGTTCGTAAAACGTTGGGGGTTGGGATGGCCTAGTGGTCTAGAGTGCCGCGCTTCGACCTCTAGCTGGCCGGTCACCTCTGGCTTACGGCTGGTGTAAGCGTATGTGGCATGGAGATAAGGGCGCCTTCTCAACCTATTGTAGCGTTTGTAGCGTTTTAACTTATGATTCTTTGAAAGTTAGTAATACATTAAACTAATGTTTCAACTCTGTTTTTATGACGTTATATCGTTTATACCGTGAGACGTTACTAAACATTTTAGTTAATATCGTTCTCTTGACGTTTACTTTAGAAACGTTCAGATTAGTTGTTCAAAGAACGTCAACTGAACGTTATTTGTCAAGCCTGGTCAGACAAACTGCACACGTCAGTAAATTATATTCTTCGAACGTAACTTTTGCAACGTTTTAAATTATGATTCTTTGAACGTTGGTAATATATTTGTTTGTGACGTTATATTAATTATATTGAAATACATTATGTTCTCCTAACGTAACTATTGTAGCGTTTAAACTTAGCACTAATTATAATCGTTGTAGCGACTTTTACTTCAGGAACGTTGGGATTAGTTGTTGTGAGAACGTCAAATGAACCATCTGATTCAACGTTATTTCCTAAGCTTGGTCAGACAACCTGTAAACGTCAGTAAACTATGTTCGTCTAACGTAACTTTTGTAGAGTTTTAGCTTATGATTCTTTGGATCTCATTAACATATTTGTTTGTGACGTTATATTGATTATTGGATTTTAGTTTTTAAAACATTTTGTTTACCTTATCTTAAAAAGTTGAAATTAAACGAAAATATAAATGCAACCGTTACATTGATGACATAACACCAATCAATGATAATGGTAATTTCAATAAATATAAAGATGAAATATATCCTCCTGAACTTATATTAAACAAAGAAATTTCGGGCACTATTAATGCATCTGTTCTTGACCTGGACATCAATATAATTTACGATAAATTTAATGTCGGTATATTCGATAAAACGGACAAATTTGGTTTTGAAGTAGTAAAATACCCGTCAGCTTACAGTAACATTCCAGATACTACACTATATAATGTTTTCTATTCACAGGCATTACGATTTTTAAAAATATGCAACAAGAAGGAACTGTTTCTCTCGCGTATAAAAACTCTTAATTTTAAGTGCACGGCCAAAGGCGGATCACAATTACGCATTTTTAAAGAAATTTCTAAACTTCCATTTCTTCAACATAATAGATTTGACATTTCTTATAAATATATTACTGACTACATATTGGATAATGATTCAATATATTTTTTTATCTTCTATAAATGTCTAGTCCTGTTTGGATTATCGCCCTTATTATTATGCCTTTGTGAATACACTTATAATCTACGATTTCTTCAGCATTCCTGTTTTGCGTTTCTTACGTGGGTTATTATATGATATTTATGCTTTGGTTTGTACAATTACATGGTCTCAAAAACTTATAGTTTTTTAGTTTTTAACGTTATTTCATCTGGATTATCGCCCTTTTTTATCGGGCAATTGCACATTCTAAGCGACGACGTCATAACAGCTATAACGACAGATTCACGTCACGCCATTCAGTTAGCAGACGACGGTCTTCCTAGACGGTCTTACATTCCTTTGCTTCCATGTATTCAGTTTTGTTTTGTTTCTGTGACGGTTGTAATGTGTGTCCTAATGCATTCAATATACTTCAATCCTCTTCTTTATTGATTTAATGCATCTAGTTTTTTAGAACTAGGCCTACTTCTTTGATACATTTAACGGTGTGGTTACTTGTATATCGGAATTTATACAACAATATGCTTGCATTCGTAATTCTTGCAACATATGACAGATCATGACTCATGCTGACATTATATTATTGTTTCCTTGAGTTTTACTCCCAACTTGTTTTCAAATATGAGTGAAGTCTGTGTCACCACAGGCCCAGGACTGTACAGCGCAGTGGGCGCTCACGGCTAGCCCCCGGATCCATTCACTCTTTTTGATTTGTTTTTGTTTGTGGTCTCTTAGTATGATGTCTTATCTGTATATTTGTTTTTGTGTAGAATTGTGTGTGGTGCAGTCCCCCTGCACTTACTATCACGTCATTAGCAAACGTTGCATTAACACATTAGATTAATGTTTCAACCCCGTTTTTTAGGACGTTATATAATTGATACTGTGAAACGTTACCAAACATTAATTGGTGTCGTTCTAGTGACATTTACATTAGGAACGTTCAGATTAGTTGTTCCAATAACGTCAACTGAACCACCTGATTCAACGTTATTCCCCAAGCCTAATCAGACAACCTGTAAACCTCAGTAAATTTTGTTCTTCTAACGTAACTTTCGTGGCGTTTTAGTTTATAATTCTTAGAACGTTAGTAATACATTAAACTAATGTTTCAACGTTATATTGTTGATACTGTGAGACGTTACTAAACATTAGTTAATATCGTTCTACTGACGTTTACTTTAGAAACGTTCAGATTAGTTGTTCCAAGAACGTCAAATGAATCACATTCATTTCAATTAAGTTCGCAAAAACATAATACTGTTTCACTTCTTTTCTTACATTTTACATCATTAGCAAACGTTGCATTAAAAATGTGCGAGGTAAGGTCAAGTTTAATGTCATTTATGAAAGGTCATTATATACCATAGGTCAAAACCAAGGGTTCGAACATTTACCTTGAAAAAGAAATTTTATTTCGGAGTCATTTTTTCATTCAATAGATTTGATGGTCATTTCATGTTCTTTTGACCCATGAACCAGACCAAAAGTCCCATCTTAAACTGGATATTAGGCCAAACACAAGTTCAAGGTCACTTCTTGGTAGGAAATTACATGGACTTTAACACATTAAAGGTCAATTTACCTGACTTTACCACAGGTGTCACAGTAAGGTCGAGTAAGTTTCATTTTATTTTCCATCTTTGAACAATTTTCAAGGTAAAATACAAGGCGATGTTCTGGTTCACCGTTGACGATTTAGTTGGGATGGTCGGAGTCTTTAAGGTGTGAGTCATCAAATTAAAGATTTTTCCCCAAAGAGCAAATGTTCATGCTAAATTATTTTAGTCCTGAATTTAACTTTGACTCAAGTTCGTACAGACGCCATATCTTTTGAACCATAATGAGTATCAATCCGAAATTCATTGTGTATCCGAATGGGACCCGTCGCCAGAGGGCCCTAACAATCCCAAGCCACCCTTCAAATAGTTTTTCTAAAGTAATTGTTTAAGAACTCAATTTAGAACCCTAGTCGACCTTACTCCGATAGTAACATTGGTGTGCCAATATTTGTCAACTTCCTTTACCCGGGGTGGATGGGGGATTTCACACCCCTTATGGTATAAGGTCGGACTTTGATACCGTGGGTCGGCTTCTCCGACATAATTTTCAAAAGTAGCCTGGATAGATGCACCGTAAAATCTCAAACGATCATACAGATAGGTTGCCAGGCAAGGAAACATACGCCCACAACAGCTAAATCGTCCGGGCAGTCAACAAGAGTTGTCGCATATTTTTACTTTTTTGGTAATGAAACATTTATAATACACTAAAATCTGATTAAGAGTAACAACTCATTAAGTAATTATCAGAAAATCATTAGAATTTGTTTGGCTTTTATAAAGTTCTCCTCCATGCTAACGTTTAGTATACGAAAGTTCTTTGTGGTCGCTATAAAGCATATTCTATTTCTGAACAAAAGTGGCGCTGTTTCAGCGAAGAGCAAAAGGAAAATGTTTTACAAATTTTCTTAAAGACTCGAAAAGGAAACACGACGAAGAAGAAATTATTTGTTTAATAAATAAAAAAATTTGTGTTGTAAAAAAAGCAAAATTACCAGCCAAAAAACCCCTTTAAACCAAAAGGTGTAGAAGTGTTCGCACTAATAGAAGGGATTGTGCGGGATTACACCTCAAATAAAAAAATAACATTCTTTGTTGTATTCTTTTTACAAAAAAAAAACTAACCGTAAAATAGTGGGCTGTAACAAGGAATCATTCATACTCCGCGCAGTGTTGCGTTTGATTAGAGGTAATCCTACTACACACTGCTGTTATGAGTGGATATTGTTGTTTTAAATTTTGATTTGTCAGTAATCCGTCTACCAACCAATCACTAGCTGCCAATATTGGACCAAATATGTTTACATAACGTTACGTCATGATTCGCGATTTTATTATGACTAATTAACCCGTGCACAGTAGAATACTACAGTAAAACAAATTGCGTGACAAACGAGGCTATCAAGTCGAATGAAATGTAAACAATACTGTTTTTCGGAAACGAACATACTTTCACGGTTTTTAATACCTTAAATCACTGTCCAAAGTTTTAGGGAAGACCCAGATTAAACGAAGGACTGTCATGTTGCTGTACTTAGTGATAGCTTTCATTGAACGGAAAGAATAGACACACTCCCGCATAAGTTCAAGAAACAGACGCTATTCCAGCAATGGTCAGAGAGGGATTTCTCGGGCCATTGCTTCAGGAATATGGGAATCATTAAGCATTTGGTCGGCGGCTGTGCCCGATTAACCTTGCGGTGGGTTCGGGACAATTTATACAGCGATTTCATTGACGTTTATAATTCGTTGACAATTTGAGTATTTCTCTTATGATGTTTTCATTTACTTTATTTTAGTGAAATCCGGGATAAAATGTGGGGGGCCCGGAACATTTGTCCCACTTTGCCCTCCTTACCTCCGGCACTGGTCGGCGGTAGTCGGCGGTAAAAAGTACCACCGGTGTTGAAACACCATCTGGGACATGCATCTACAAGGGCCTTTGCGTTAAGAGATATAGCTAAATAAATATGGGACGTAAAGCTAAGTTCAAGATCATTTATGGGAGGTTATTTACAGGTCAAGGACAAAGGGTGGAAAATTGACCTTTAAAAAAAGAAGTTTTATTCCAAAGCCAGTTTCACCTATTTGACCTTGGCCTAGGACCTTGAGACAGTTCAGATGGGTTGAAAGTTATTTAATGTTCTTTTGAACCACGACCGTGAACTTGGCCAAACATCCAATTTTTAAGGTCACAAATGAATGATCTATTTTTTTTATTTTTTTTTTAAAGCAAATATTACTCAATTTTATCTCTAAATTATTTTACGTTTTTTATTCTTGTACCCAACTTTGTTCAAGAAAAAAAATATTCACGGTCATGGAGTTAAAATTATACTCACAAATGGGCTCTTTGTGGGTATAGAGATTAATATCACCGAAATATTAAAACAAAATGTTATAGGCCCAGAAATGTGACTGTTAGCTTATATAGTGTTAGGTCATATCCATGGCAGAAAAAAACGAAGTATACCGACTGTCGATTACATGTAGGTTCAAAATTGGCGCAATTTTGTCACAGTCAGTCATTGAGTTATGTATGTCGAAGACGCTGACAACCCGAAAGGAAAATTTATTACTATTAGACGGTGAGTACAATTTATTTATTGTTAAACTATAAGTAGACACTTTGCAGGCACTTGACAGCAACTTTGTGTGACTAGTAGTAAAGTCAGTAGACATAGCCGAAAACACATAATGTCTAAATAAATGTGACATAACCAGCCTCGCAAGACCAGGGCCCGATTCCTAGAAAATTCTTAAGCACGTTCTTGTGCTTCGATTTTAAGTAGACTTTGCAATTAAGTAAACTTATCTTATTTTGTGTTCCCAAAAAATTCTTAAGAACGTCTTTGTGCTTAGATTTTAAGTAGACTTCAGAGTAAGCATAAGCACTTTATTATGTGTTCCAAGAAAAAACTTAAGCACAACTTCGTTCTTAATATTGTCAATCTAAGCACAAGTCCCTAGCAAGGTATAGGGCTTGATTACCAACCTTAAGCCTGTTTCTGCTTCAAACAATATGGCTGACCGTATAGTTAGTTATTCGGCGGCATTTACTACATCTTTTGATACCTAAGAGACATTTGGAAGACAGAAAATCCTTAAGAAATATATTCTCGACAAGAATGCTATAGAATATTTCGCTTCTACTAGCGATGCCAAACGCCGCTAGGGGCGCTGACTATACTATTTTCAGACACCACAACAAGTTGACCGAGAAAAGTATACTTCGTGTTACGCCTTCTCATGAATTGACCACGCGATGTTTACTATCGAGAAAAATGAATGAACTTGCTGTCGAGTAGGATCTGGAGAAACTGAGGTAAGATTTTCTGATATTTTTCATCAATTGAAAATTTGAAGTTGATAGAAATTTTTGAAAAAGGCCCTCGACGCTCAAGATTTTGGTATATTTGGAAAGCCCAATTCATTAACTACTTAGTTTGACCGTTTTAAGTCTGAATCCCCGTAGGAATCCGTAAATTGTCAGAAAACGAACCATGTGGCGTTAGAGGGAGGTAATTCGTGGTTGATCAGGGTTCAGACCGCAATTGAAAACGCCACAGACTTCAGTGTAAAAAAAAATAATGATAGATTTGGACAGGGTTTTTCTTATATTGAATGTTACTAAAGCTACCGACCAAACTTTAGCCAGACATTTCACTAACAAAGGATGAAAATCGTGAATGTTGTTGACCACCCTGGATATTTTTTTCATGAACTGCAGCTGAAGAAGTAAGCTTCTGCTTATAATATGTACTCATCCAAATCCAAACATAGACAAAGGCGATCCCTGCTGATATTACTTGCCTTAAATTTTAATAAAATTCAACAAAAATTAGTTTTGTCCTTTGTGGAAGCCAGTTAGCTTAGCATGTTAGTTATCTTAGGTCTCAAATAATTTACAACAAGATTTTTTCATTTCAGAATTGTTTAATTTAGTAGTGCAGCTCATACTGTGATTATTAAATTGGAAGAAGAAAATTCCCACACATTTTTACCGGAGGAAGTGATGAAGAATTTTTATATTTTTTTTTTCCTTGGGATAATATCTCAACAAGAAAGCTATATTTCTACTACTGATACTATAATCTAGTATATCGTAATGCACATATGTATCACAATTTTGATTTATTTTAAATACTCTTTCATGTAGATCATACCTTACATTTATAAGCTTACCTTTTAATTTATTTTTTTAGCACACTGCATTTTGTTTTTATCAATTTGCATATTTATCAGACAATTGAAGTAATCATGATACTCATTGTTTAGGGTTATTTTGACTCTTTTAAGATATTTAAATGTTTTAATTATGTCTATGTAACTGTTTTTATTTGAAATTTTAATGATGTTGATCACAAAAATATAGCTGTTATATAAATCATAGTTTAATTGTTAATTTTCATTCCTGAAACAAACAATCTCAAATCGATGTACATGGCAGTTTATATAAAAAAAAACCAAAGCAATTGGTGTGGAAAAAGCTGCAAATCCACCAAAATCTTACATGTATATTTCTCATTTAGTTGGGATGGTCGGAGTCTTTAAGGTGTGAGTCATCAAATTAAAGATTTTTCCCCAAAGCGCAAATGTTCATGCTAAATTATTTTAGTCCTGAATTTAACTTTGACTCAAGTTCGTACAGACGCCATATCTTTTGAACCATAATGAGTATCAATCCGAAATTCATTGTGTATCCGAATGGGACCCGTCGCCAGAGGGCCCTAACAATCCCAAGCCACCCTTCAAATAGTTTTTCTAAAGTAATTGTTTAAGAACTCAATTTAGAACCCTAGTCGACCTTACTCCGATAGTAACATTGGTGTGCCAATATTTGTCATTTTCCTTTACCCGGGGTGGATGGGGGATTTCACACCCCTTATGGTATAAGGTCGGACTTTGATACCGTGGGTCGGCTTCTCCGACATAATTTTCAAAAGTAGCCTGGATAGATGCACCGTAAAATCTCAAACGATCATACAGATAGGTTGCCAGGCAAGGAAACATACGCCCACAACAGCTAAATCGTCCGGGCAGTCAACAAGAGTTGTCGCATATTTTTACTTTTTTGGTAATGAAACATTTATAATACACTAAAATCTGATTAAGAGTAACAACTCATTAAGTAATTATCAGAAAATCATTAGAATTTGTTTGGCTTTTATAAAGTTCTCCTCCATGCTAACGTTTAGTATACGAAAGTTCTTTGTGGTCGCTATAAAGCATATTCTATTTCTGAACAAAAGTGGCGCTGTTTCAGCGAAGAGCAAAAGGAAAATGTTTTACAAATTTTCTTAAAGACTCGAAAAGGAAACACGACGAAGAAGAAATTATTTGTTTAACAAATAAAAAAATTTGTGTTGTAAAAAAAGCAAAATTAGCAGCCAAAAAAACCCCTTTAAACCAAAAGGTGTAGAAGTGTTCGCACTAATAGAAGGGATTGTGCGGGATTACACCTCAAATAAAAAAATAGCATTCTTTGTTGTATTCTTTTTACAAAAAAAAACTAACCGTAAAATAGTGGGCTGTAACAAGGAATCATTCATACTCCGCGCAGTGTTGCGTTTGATTAGAGGTAATCCTACTACACACTGCTGTTATGAGTGGATATTGTTGTTTTAAATTTTGATTTGTCAGTAATCCGTCTACCAACCAATCACTAGCTGCCAATATTGGACCAAATATGTTTACATAACGTTACGTCATGATTCGCGATTTTATTATGACTAATTAACCCGTGCACAGTAGAACACTACAGTAAAACTAATTGCGTGACAAAGGAGGCTATCAAGTCGAATGAAATGTAAACAATACTGTTTTTTGGAAACGAACATACTTTCACGGTTTTTAATACCTTAAATCACTGTCCAAAGTTTTAGGGAAGACCCAGATTAAACGAAGGACTGTCATGTTGCTGTACTTAGTGATAGCTTTCATTGAACGGAAAGAATAGACACACTCCCGCATAAGTTCAAGAAACAGACGCTATTCCAGCAATGGTCAGAGAGGGATTTCTCGGGCCATTGCTTCAGGAATATGGGAATCATTAAGCATTTGGTCGGCGGCTGTGCCCGATTAACCTTGCGGTGGGTTCGGGACAATTTATACAGCGATTTCATTGACGTTTATAATTCGTTGACAATTTGAGTATTTCTCTTATGATGTTTTCATTTACTTTATTTTAGTGAAATCCGGGATAAAATGTGGGGGGCCCGGAACATTTGTCCCACTTTGCCCTCCTTACCTCCGGCACTGGTCGGCGGTAGTCGGCGGTAAAAAGTACCACCGGTGTTGAAACACCATCTGGGACATGCATCTACAAGGGCCTTTGCGTTAAGAGATATAGCTAAATAAATATGGGACGTAAAGCTAACTAACGTGAAATAACAGAATAATTGATGTTTTCAAAACGTTAACATTAATGTTTTCAAAACGTTAACATTAATGTTTTCAAAACGTTAACATTAATGTTTTCAAAACGTTAACATTAATGTTTTCAAAACGTTAACATTAATGTTTTCAAAACGTTAACATTAATGTTTAGTAAATGTATCCTGTAATGTTTGTAAAAACGTTAACGTTATGAAAACAAAATTTTCCTGGCTTACGTCAGATGAACATTCAAAACTAACGTGAAATAACAGAATAAATGATGTTTTAAAAACGTTAACATTAATGTTCAGTAAACGTATGCTGTAACGTTTGTAAAAACGTTAACGTTACGACAACAAAACTTTCCTGGCTTACGTCAGATGAACATTCAAAACTAACGTGAAATAACAGAATAAATGATGTTTTAAAAACGTTAACATTAATGTTCAGTAAACGTATCCTGTAACGTTTTTAAAAACGTTAACGTTACGACAACAAAACACTAATGTTTTCAAAACGTTAACATTAATGTAAAGTAAACGTATCCTGTAACGTTTGTAAAAACGTCAACGTAACAAATACAAAACTTTCCTGGGTCACGTGCCACAAACATTCACAGGGAACGTTATATAACGAAAAAATAATGTTTTGAAAACGTTCGGAAAACATGTTAGGAACCATTTAGTGATATCTATATGTTCGTAAGGGTTTATTCTATTAGTTTTCTGGAATCAAATATCAAAATTTTAAACAAATATCAAAAACGACTCATTTGAATAAATTGTTTGTTTAGAAGGCTATAAATATATTTTTGCTCAAATTACGTCATTTCCGGTGACATTGAAAATGTTAAATCGATTAGACCTAGTTAAAATTGACATTACGCATCAAATGGTATCACTTTTATGAAAATAATTCACTCTTTTACAGGCAAAATAACGTAAAAAGTGACTCCTGAAAAATTGCCTATTTCTCGGCAACTGCTCATATTACAAACTAAAGGGCGCATCTTTTTTGTTAGCTGGGGTGGACTAAAAACCTTGAAAAATAAACTGTTGCAAATCGCCCATTTCCCTGCAACTGAACATGTTAGAAACCATTTAGTGATATCTATATGTTCGTAAGGGTTTATTCTATTAGTTTTCTGGAATCAAATATCAAAATTTTAAACAAATAACAAAAACGACTCATTTGAATAAATAGATCGATTCAGCTAAGGTTGTCAAGGACGTCACGACGTGACCTGAATTGGGTGGTAACCATTATAACAATATGGCGTCGCCTTCGTTTATTCTTGTTTCGCGTTATATCCCAGAGGATAACGTAACCTTTTGTGTAAATAGCTGACTAGCCTGACATAGCCCATCTATGTGTTTCAGCAACTATCGCGTAGACTAGCTACCGGTAATCAAAAACAGCAAGTGCCGGTCGCTTAAAGATGCCGATCAGGGCTTATTTATATAGG
This sequence comes from Patella depressa, assembly GCA_948474765.1. NCBI lineage: Eukaryota > Metazoa > Mollusca > Gastropoda > Patellidae > Patella > Patella depressa. The sequence goes on from OX419716.1 coordinate 52,233,370, forward strand.
CCTAGGCCTATACTCTATAGCTAGGCAATAGCCTATACTGTATAGTATACAACAAAATTCAGCTTATTAACTGACTAACCTAGCCTACCTGTTTAACTACGGTATTTAATAAATATTGTCGCTTGTGGATATATATGTAGGCCTACTTTTGACAATAATATGATTTGAATTTATTAATCATAAAAAGCCCTATTCAGGCCTATTGTTTGTAGACTACTTTCTTCTCCGCAATACTAATAGTGCCCCACCTTTGTCATTTCATTCTTTACCTCTGAAAAATAACACTTTATTTAATATTTGTAATTTTAAAATAAAAAGAGATCTCCATTAGGCCTACTTCAATATTACAAAACACACATATTGGCATAGGCCTAAGGGTTCATTTTTTGCCCGATGCTTTAATTGAGCACGATGCCAAGAAAATGCGCTTATAAATTATATTGGAAGAAGGGTGTCGAGCCACAATTTTTTGAATGGCTGAAGGAGAAACCTAGCCGTTATTAAAATTGTCCAATAGAAAATATAGGCTCCGTCGAGTGCCGTTATTTTTCAAGGTAGGCTACGGTTATGTAGGTTCATTTTCCCGACAGACGCGGATTTAAAGGGCGCGTTTTCATTTTGGTCACAATAATTTGCTATCGATTAACTAAAATGCCAGGAAATTGACTAAAATTTCTAAGACCCAATAATTAAAAGCTCCTTTCCATATTATAGGCCCAATACGTAGCTATATAAAATTATTTTGCGCCTACTATACGGCACTCGATTTCCTTATTTCATGATTTTTCCACCACTCTGCAGTCTTATAGGCCTACTATAGGGACTACTATGTCATCAGTAGGCCTATCATATTCACGGTTACCTCGAGATTCTTGCCCATTTATTATCCTATTGTTCATAAGAGTTTGCTCCCAACAATGACCTTAAATACCAGGAAATTGACTTACATTTTCTAAATTTTATGTGCTTCCATTATACAAGGTTGTTTTACAGCGAAAAAGAAATATCTCAAAACATGTAAACGTATCTGTATTGTGTGTGTATTAAACGTCTGTGGTAAAGGGACAATAATCAGTCGTTGTTTTGATAAAAAAATGTTGTTGAGTGCGCTAAAAAAGAGCCCATGTATTTCACTCTGGCACTTGACACAAACTATATAGGATAGGACCAACTTTTATCTCGAAACACGGAGGGTTGAGAGATGAGTTTTGTTATCTAGACAGGCAATACGATATATGTTGTACCGGAATGTTAAAATATATTGTTGTTTGGGGTTTTTGGTGGACAGCGCCCGCATTTGCCATTGGACAACCACCCCTAGTCACAGCGTCATGTATCCTGTACTTGTTCCGGGCGCTGCCGCTGTATTTTGGGGGCAAAAATGATACAACCCACCAAGATAATCGGCCGGAGCCTGGTCTTATGTCGTCATATGTGGATTGTGGGTTAGGATAAGGGTGCTCATATTACAAACTAAAGGGCGCATCTTTTGGGTAATATCAGATTTGTAAAAAATAATGTTTGCTTTCAAAAAGTGGTAACGAACTGTTAATATTGTAGTTTTTGCTAAATTTACGCCGCTTCCGATGCCGACAGGAAACTTTACCGATAACGGGAAAAATAACATTTTGAACCACGGAACATATGAACTTGGTTTTATACAAATCGAGCAATAAATAATCAATGTAGGACTGAAAAACTGAATTAGCCAATGGCGGCCAAGAAAAATTACGGAAACAAAAAATGTTGACATTTTTGCTCAAATTAGATGACTCATTAACCTTGGATAAAATGCTATATAAAAATATTCATAAAAGTTTTTTGTAAAAATTTAAATTTTCAAAATTTGGCGCCTAACATCTTCCGAAATTCGTCGAAATTCAAAATTCCAAAGAATGTAAAATCTATCGAACGTTAAAATCCAACGATTGTTGTTAATATTTCAAAAAACGACAACTTCGGTGATTTTTGACATTTCGCATATTCGCAGAACATTTAAAATAACTTTAATCTCTAAGTCACACCCACTTTCCCAGTAGAACCGAAAAATATTGGATCAATCCGACAAGTAGCAATCCTCGAAATTAAGAATTTTCTACCACGGCACAAAAAAATGAAAAATGCCGTGGCAGAATGGTACTGCTACGACACCACGGCATTTTTTGGTATTTCATAATCAATGCTTTTTTTAACTTTTCAAGATGGATAAAACTTATTTATTCACCCCACAAAATTTGACGTGAATAATACCAATCGGTTACGTGTGGTCGCGCCATGCAGCTCAAAAACATGCGACCGAATTCCTGGTTACGCAAATTGAAAGGTCGATTACCTTAAATTCCATTAACAAATTTATTCACAGGATGACTTAGTGACACTGGTCTAAATTATCAATATTATACCACAAACTCAATTCATCCATTCTTCATTCTTGCCATTTCATTTCTCCATCAGTCTTACGGGTACTTTGAGTTTGACAGATGACTTTGACAGATGACGTATTTTTGACATCAGGTATTGACCAGTTGTAAGCTGGTTGATTTAAAAATACCCCAAGCCTTAATTCTTTAAATGATTAGTAGTGCCATTAATATTTAATCATGACAGCTATATTTCCAAAGAATTTACTGCACGTGTTACTTTCACTTATGTAGCTGTTAGACGCAGATTGCCCTCCTTGCGCAGATTACCCCTGCGCATGCGTGAATCTCCGTCTAATTTTCGATGAGCAATTTGCGCGCGCGAAGTGAACTTTGTCCGGGCAATTTAATAATCCGCTTAATCTTAATCGGTAATCACCATGGATCACTGCCTTAGTATTATAAGTCATTTTAATTAAATTTGCGAGAAATGAACCGAGTGTTTTATAACACAAGGTGTTCAGATTTTACGCCAAATTACCACTTTACCGACTCGAGAGCCGTCTATGTGGTTACAATATATGATTATAATTACAATTTATAGAAAAATGATTTTGAAAATATTTACTTATTCAACTTGGTCATCGTTTTATTCTTTCTGTTATTCATATTCCAACAAGAGGATTTTTTAAAATAAAAATGACGTGCACCAAACAGCGATAATTTTTCATTGGTTAGAGTCGTAAAAATGCGGGGAAATTTACAGTAGCTATTGGCTAATTATAACAGCACGCATAAACAACCTTATTTGCATATTGCATACTATTTATAGTATTATTGGTTGGAATATGAAGGACCAACTTACCGTGTTTTGCATAGTGTCGAGTAGGGTAGCACAGAATTGTAATAATACATAGTACGCAAGTCTAAAATAATTATATTCGTGAAAAATTGTCTTACATTATCGGTGGTCCACAGGTGTATTTCCAGCTAGATTAATCCATATTATGTGCACAATGATGATACTATAGCGTACGTATAACAGAAATCGAAGATTACAGGTGCAGATCATTTCGTTCGTTCTTGGGGATTTACGTCCACTTCCACCAAGGGTAATATCGTAGACAATCAGATCATTTCATTTATTACTTAAAGCTGGTGGTTTAATGTCCGCTTCCACATAAGTGACTAATCATTTCATTTACCATCCTTGTCATATTAACGGGGTTGTTTCGGATGAAACTCAGACATGTGTCTGGATTAGAGGAATTAAACAATAGGTATTGTGGTCATTCGAAGAATCTATCGACAGGCATTTATGACTGTTGTATATTCCATGCGACGGTGGTGTAATTACACGTCTGTAATATGGTGGTAGTCATTCAAAGAATATAATCGTTTCTTAACTTTTATTTATATAGCTTATTTTATATACCCATAGGTAAGCAGGGTTTTGCAAAATTCCGTCAAAAACGGGCAAAATTGATAGAATGATAATTTGACTGACTAAATGACTTAACAAGAACTTTAAGTCTTCTCTAAATAATTTTAGAATAACATTTCTTTTTATTTTACAATGATTTCAAGTTTTGTCTAAATAAATATAAGTACCTTATCAAAAAATAAAACTTGATAATAAATTATATACAGTACAAACAAAACCTATACCCTGTACCAATAACAATAAAAAAACCCAACATGGCTGCTCAATTTCAATTAAATCTTTTACCAAGTTCTAGGAACCTGAAAAATTATAGTAAATTATATGAATGATTAAACAAGATTGATAAACAATTGGTAGGCCTATCCTATAGTATAATTAATGCATATGAAATGAAGACTGTGCGATGAATAATATATTTATCTAATACGAAATTTATAAAATATACAATTTAAACTAATTTTATTTATGTCGTAAATAACAAATTCAGTCTCAAAGAATTAAAATTGTTAACATTTCAAGTATTTTCTCGCATTCGCACGTGAGTATAACGGTCTTATAACTGTAATTTGATATAGTCTCGATCAGCAGTACTCCTCGGTGTAAAGGAGTACAGCGAATAGTCTTCTGAATGATGGAGACTACATTTGACACGCCTTCCGCCATGACAGAATGGCCGATAAAATTTCGGTCATCTCAGAACAATTGAATTTTTACGACTTTCACGTCCACATATGGAAATAAATGAAGGTGGATTTTATCAAGGAACATTTCTTCCATAATTTAGCAAGTTTTTTACCCCGGCGCATCTTCCACGAAAAAAGTTACAAAATTCAAAGAATATAATCTAAATGACGGACATTTATTACTGTATATAGCATGTGCCAACCAAAATTCAATTTTTTAGCTAGGGACCCGAAACTTTGCATACAGCTTGAAAAAAACCTTAGAATCATTAATCTGTTTAGATTTTAAAAATCGTTTCTTAACTTTTATTTATATAGCTTATTTTATATACCCATAGGTAAGCAGGGTTTTGCAAAATTCCGTCAAAAACGGGCAAAATTGATAGAATGATAATTTGACTGACTAAATGACTTTGGAGCAGGCTCAGATTTTACTCACATGTTCTAGGTATACACATTAATTAAAATCAACCACAAAAATATTGTTTTTAACATTTATTTGGACATAATTGAGAGGAAATTGGACATATTTCGTACAGAAAAGTAAAAAAAAAAAATAACTATAGCTGATGTTGAAATGATTAACAAGAACTTTAAGTCTTCTCTAAATAATTTTAGAATAACATTTCTTTTTATTTTACAATGATTTCAAGTTTTGTCTAAATAAATATAAGTACCTTATCAAAAAATAAAACTTGATAATAAATCATATACAGTACAAACAAAACCTATACCCTGTACCAATAACAATAAAAAACCCAACATGGCTGCTCAATTTCAATTAAATCTTTTACCAAGTTCTAGGAACCTGAAAAATTATAGTAAATTATATGAATGATTAAACAAGATTGATAAACAATTGGTAGGCCTATCCTATAGTATAATTAATGCATATGAAATGAAGACTGTGCGATGAATAATATATTTATCTAATACGAAATTTATAAAATATACAATTTAAACTAATTTTATTTATGTCGTAAATAACAAATTAACTCTCAAAGAATTAAAATTGTTAACATTTCAAGTATTTTCTCGCATTCGCACGTGAGTATAACGGTCTTATAACTGTAATTTGATATAGTCTCGATCAGCAGTACTCCTCGGTGTAAAGGAGTACAGCGAATAGTCTTCTGAATGATGGAGACTACATTTGACACGCCTTCCGCCATGACAGAATGGCCGATAAAATTTCGGTCATCTCAGAACAATTGAATTTTTACGACTTTCACGTCCACATATGGAAAAAAATGAAGGTGGATTTTATCAAGGAACATTTCTTCCATAATTTAGCAAGTTTTTTACCCCGGCGCATCTTCCACGAAAAAAGTTACAAAATTCCAAACTTTTCAATGGAAGAAAAAAAATATTCTTTCCTTGCTATGTGTGACAAACTTTCCATGCGCCGCAACCTTGACATCTTAAAGTTCCAATAGCATATTTTTAAGTTATATTTTTAAAATGTATTAAAATAAAGCCCTAAAATAGATTGTACCTATAAACAGTCCTACCTTGTTAAAGAATAATCCTATTAATCCTATAATTCACTATTGCCAGTTGAGAAATTGGCAAAAATATCATTTTCAACTTCAAATTCAAACGTTTGAAGATGGCCGTCCATGGAGAGGACTGGGAAAACAAGGGAGGTAATTGAGTTACTATTTCCTCAATCAACCTGTGTCAGCCATTTTAACGCCTGTGAAATTTTGCCCATGATCGTATAATAGTGAGTTGACAACCTTTTGAGCAAAGGACATACAAATAATTATGTTTTGACTTTCTTAGAAAATATGAAATTGGAACTTTAACTGTTTTCGGTAGAATGGAATCGGTATCAATAGCAGGAAACCGACACGGGGCCGTAATGCAATACCTACTTTTCGCGAAAAAAATGCGCCATATTTGTGACAGCCAATTAAGAAAAAAGAGTTACGTCCCTTTTTCGGTTGGCACACGCTACTGTACATTCCGAGCGACGGCGGCCTTATTACGTAGACTGGAACCAATTTCAAATTAAATCTTATTTTCTATGCACACACGCTAATTATGTTGTGATTTTAAAAATTATTCACTACAAAGCCGATAGGGGCAGGTCATATATATATTTACGTCTGACAGACAACTAACATCTCGAAAAACATCGAGGGGTAATCAGCGCAACGTGGGCAATCTGCGCACCAGCTTCATCAGCGCAGATTGCAATCTGCGCGCGCGGAGTGCAATCTGTGCAACACGACAGCGCAGATTGCAATCTGCGCGAAGAATGAAGATTGCGCCTAACATAGCCATGCTGTATGGTAGTACTGACCCGTATGTAGGTCGTCTACTTTGACCCCCACATGTCATCTCTTGACTGCCAATGTAAACGATTTTACTGTCGTGTCTTGTATGTATATTTCAATATGATTTCATCCCAACAAATTATTCTGTTTTCTGTTGAAACTTGGTTTGTAGAGTGTCGAGGTTAATAAATACTATTTATTTTGTCAATCAGTCGCTACCTTATGGGCGTTACATAGGGAGTAGTAATTATAAACAAAGCGTGTAAATCGGTCCAGGTCCATCGTATGTGACAAAGGATACAGTTAAAAATACAAATGACGAGAATGGTAACATTGTTCATGCATTAGCTAGAGTAACTAGGGAACAGTCCGTGCTCTCTATCATCTGTGTCTATTTTTAGTTTATAATCGTTGAAAAAACCCACCACTGTAACGGTAAAGCATGGATATGTCTACGTACAGCACATGGGTTAAAAGTGTACCGGTATTCGGTAATTGCAATATATTTGTCAGACTTTCGTCTACAAAATGATAAATATGTCATTTTATTACACGGTCAGACGACAGCATCCTGGTACTATTCTATAACTGGTACAGTAAGTCATTATAATTTTTAGGATCGTAAGATCTACCACGGCAAAAAAAAATTAATTATGCCGTGGCAGACGGGAGTTGCGTCGGCTTTTACCACGGCTTTGCCGTTTGCCGTGGTTAATTTCGAGCGCTGGTCCGAGATATGCTCAAGTGGAAAAAAAAAAATTATAAAAAGAAGAACTAGAGCTGCATGCAGGAAAGACGGGTTTCACTGGTGCCACGTTACCTTTGAACTTGTGTCACTTCCGGTACCAAGGAAACCATCAAACAGATTTCCACATAAACATTGCACACATCAAATAAAACGGACGCAGAATCATCCAATTCCAGCAATATCAATTCATTTTATACATTTGTTGCATGCAAGTGTACAGTACTTCCGGTGATAATTAAAATGTTCAATTAGTTCATGAAACCAGAAATGGCATAAGATATCATATTGGGAAAATTTTATGTAAATCGAATAATAATTGCCACTTGTATAGACCAAAAACCTTGAAAAGTGACTTGTAAAAAATCATCTAGTTCTCGGCAACGGTAGAAACCATTTTGTGGTATCTGTATGATCGTATGGTTTCAATCTATGTGTTGATTGCTATCAAATATCATAATTTTAAAAACATTACAATGACGTTACTTCCGGCGATAATAAAAATCTTAAAATACTTGTGTGAAATCGTAAATGGCAATAGGTATCACACAGTGAAAATTTTAAGAAAATCGAATAATAATTGACATTTTTATCGACCAAATACATTGAAAAGTGACCTGTTGAAAATCGCCTATTTTCCCGCAACTGAACAAGTAAGAAACCATTTTGTGATATCTATATGATCGTATGGGTTCATTCTATTAGTTAATTAGAATCAAATATCAAATTTTTAAAGAAATAATAAATACGACTCATTTGAATAAATTATTTGTTTCGAAAGGTATAAATACAGTTTTTGCCCAAATTACGTCATTTCCGGTGACATTGAACATGTTAAATTGGTTTGACCTAGTCAAAATTGACATTACACATCAAATGGTGTCACTTTTATGAAAATCCAATAATAATTGACCCGTTTCCAGGCAAATTAGCATAAAAAGTGACTCTTGCAAAATTGCCCATTACTCGGCAACTGCTCATATTACAAACTAATTTTCACATACATTCTCTTCGTATGGATTATTGCTACACGTTTATGAAAGTATCGAATTAAAAATAAAATAAAACCAAGTACGAACAATCCAAACCATTTGACAAAATTCGAAGTCCTAAAAAACGTTCTAGGCAATATAGTGTAATCAGCAAATGGACTGTTCATCGTGTACGAAATACACAACAAACAGTGGTAACAGGTGTCCAGAAGAAGAAGCTTACCCTGCCTGGCGCGCCACACCCGCCATAGCTGCATCCAAACTACTAGGCAAAATGTCGGTAAAATAGCGTGATTGGCCAATGGACTATCGGTATGCAAAATCAACGTGATGAACAGTGTTAACGATGTAGTAGACATAATCAGAGAGATAGTAAATAAGATACGCGTCAATTAAATACATCAAGAATAATAGCTGAGAGCGACATGTTATATTTACCAATCAAGTCAATATGACGGCCATAAAACATTTTAAAGGATTTTATAAGTTTAGTGCGCAAGTATCCTTGTAGTTGAAGCTTAGTTGACAAATGTCTCGATCTACTTAAACAATCAGAATAAAAAGAACAAGCTCTCGCGTAACGATTTAGCTGAGACACAAACACTTCATAAGCTGGTGATACAGGAATGTTACTACTAATAAATGGAAAGCTAACAATCGGAAAGTCAAAGTCATCACGTTTATCATACAATTTAACACTGAGTCTATGGCAATTGTCAAAGTCGAGACGCAGATCCAAGTAGGAAGCGTAATTGTCACTGTCAGTAGTATTTTTAATATCACGCTCATCAGGATATATGAATTCTACATAATCACTAAATTTAGGATTATTCAGTGATAGAACATCATCGATATACCGATAAGTAAAATTAAAATGTCTGACTAATCGTTTATTTGTTTTAACTAGTGCCTGTGTGTACTCGGCTTCATAGGAATACAGAAATAAATCAGCAAGCAAAGGTGCACAGTTGGTTCCCATGGGGATACCAACCACTTGCTGATATATTTCCCCTCCAAATTCAATAAAGATGTTATCAATTAAAAAATCCAACATCTGAATTATCTTGATGGCGGTGAATTTATTTTTTGAATCACTATGGTACTTGACGAAATATGAAGAATTGTAATTAACAACTAAATATTGATATCTAGCAGTTCCCGATTTAGATGAAAAGACACTGTGAATAATATCTTTCAACCGAGATTTTAATTTACTATGTACAGAGTAGAAAAGTCAAAAGTTTGAATAGATGAGACCGAAGCAAAGAATCTAAATTGTAAACCATCAAGTAATTCTTTGGAATTTTTCAATATCCACATTTGATTAATACCACTACGAGAGTATATTTTGTCACAGTATTTTTGAATACCCTCTTTAACTGCAGTTAGTATAGACGTCAATACTTTTGAAAGTGGTTTTGTGGAACATCGGGATGAACCTGCTATAAAACGTTGTTTGTAGGGATTTTTATGTAGTTTAGGTATCCAATATAACAAGGGCAAATCTGTACAGGTATCTCCGCATGGGGTACCAAATGAAGTGAGTACAGATTTGTGATTATATTTTAATATGTAAAGACGCTGGATGGGTTGTACATAGCTTATTTTGACACCTTTTTTCACCTTTTAATCTAAATGGCCCGAAAACGAAATCAAAATTAAAAAAAAACTGAGCTCACTATTTTGTGCGCCTTTACTTGACACGTCCTTTCAGTAATATTAGATTTGAAAAAAATAATTTTTACTTTCAAAAAGTGGTACCGAACTGTCAAAATTGCAGTTTTTGCTAAATATACGTCACTTCCGGTGCCGACATGAAACTTTACCGGCAACAAAATAAATCATATTTTGGACCAGGGAGCATGTGAACTTTGTTTTATACAAATCGGATAATAAATAATTCATATAGAACCGATACACTGAATTAGCCAATAGCGACCAAGGAAAATTATCGAGACAAAAAATGTTCATATTTTTTCCCCAATCAGACGTCCCTTTAACCCTCGGTAAAAGGCCATCAAAAAATATTTATCAATAAAAAAAAGTTTTTTGTCGGAATTTAAATTTTCAAAATTTAGCGCCTAACATTTCCGAAGATTCGTTAAATAACAAAAATGTAATGTACCGTAGCTATGTGCCATGTCTCCGAATATACCAAAATGTATCAAATGTTAAAATCCGGCGATTATTGTTGAAATTACAGCAATATTTTAAAAAACAGACTACTTCGGTGATTTTGGACATTTCGCATTGTCGCAGAACGTTCAAAATAGCGTTATACTCTAAGTCACACCCACTTTCTCTGTAAAACAGAAGACATCGAATCGATCCGACAAGTAGTTGCTGAGATATAAGCAAAATTGAAAAAACTACGCAGTGTGAAACCCTAATAACTAAACTAACATCAAATCTTACCCCGTCCCCTCTAAAATTAACTGTGAAATAACAGAAAGGTAAGGACGAAAATGGTATATAATGTAGGCCTGTATATTGATGAAAAAAAAAATTTGAATATTTTTTTATTTAATAAACAGTGAAAATACTGAATAAAATATTGGGATATAGCCCCATAGGATACAGTTATATAATGTAATCCTATACTTTATTACAAATAAATTTGTGCATTTATGCTCTCTGAAATTACCAATGAAAAACAACATTGTAATAAACAGTAAAGAAGAGAATGTGATATAGGCCCATAATATAAGTAGTTAGTTGTTTTAAAAAATAGGTTATAGGTCAAAACTCTAAGTATTTAAAAAAATGACATAGGCCTATAATAGAGTAATTTATTTTAAAGAAAAAAAAGATATAGGCCTATGCAATGACAAGTGTATATTAATATAATAATAATAATAACTAGACTTGCTTGCAAGGCTGAAGGCTTTCACCTTACCGAAGGCAGCAAAAATTGCCTACAACTCACCCCTTAAAACACACACACACACACGCTTAAACAACTCAGACATGACACTTTCTGTGCATGCGCATTACGATAGAAGGAAAGTGAAAAATATAGTTGAACAATTATGAACATGGATTGGTAGAATCCTACAGACGCCAGAAATCGAAATACTCAATCAAAAACTCAAAAATTCTAAAAAAAATTACAAGTTCAGTACATTTTCAAATTGTTAGGAAAAAAAGAGAACTGCGTGGTATTGCAATTCGACCTATATCGCATCCGCAATATCCCCGGCTCTACAAAAATATAACTTTTTCGAATTCTATCAATTTTAGTTTCAGAAATCTAAACGACTACAGAAAAAAAAACAGTTTTCCGAATGAGACAAAAAAAATTTACCTTAAGTATCAGGTAATAATATCGCACATTTCAACATTAATTTTTCAACATTGTAATTGAGGGGTACTTTATTTATAAATGGCTTCAACAGAGAGCTTCATTTTCACTGGTATCAAATGATGACGTCATGCAGACATAAAACCTGGGATATTAATTTCAGGAGTAACTGTTAATTACTAAAATGAATTATTTTCATTCTAGAAGCACCAATGCAAGATATTGGTTACCATTCAAACACCCTTTGTTCAAATATTGCCAGTTTTAAAAAAAGCTCTCTATATATGCTTTATACGTATGCAAAACGTTCCATTTATAACCAATTCGGGCTTTTGTCGATGTCACACCAATGTGTTACACGGAACTTTGGAATCGCGTTCAGGCCAGCTACTCAAATATGTAACTGGTTCAAAACTAAATTGAATATTCAATGAAATATCGACAATATTTTGATTTCGTGCACGTTAATGATTTGACGTCACTAACATATAAAAATTTATCGTTAATTAGAGATAGGGCCCAAACTCAAACTACATCATGCTTTCTATCACAGGTGCAATATTCGTACTTCTGCACGATACTACTGCAAGATACAACTGCAACCTATAGATAATTAGATTTCCTTATAAACAGCGCGAGCCGTCGATTTGTGTCGAGATGATTACGGTTATGAGGTAATTTTAACAAAGAAGAAACAATATTAATTCAAAGACTAATTATTACACACAGAAATCAATTATTTCTGTTACAGGGTCACTAAACCCATATTTTGAATATAAGTAAACACTCAAAGTTGAAATACTTTTAGCTCAAATATCGTCACTGTGATAGAAATGGGGAATTTGAAAATGCTCTAAACGTTGGTAAAACGTACAGATTGTATCAACTCTTACTGAAGGTTTCGCTTAACAATGAAAGATGATGTTTTCAATTTTCGATCCCTTTGTTCTCATACTCCTGATATTTCTAACTGTTGCGCAATGGTTTCATACCTATGACTACCGATAAAACTCTGATTTCGTGCACGTTAATGATTTGACGTCACTAACATATAAAAAATTATCTTTAATTAGAGATAGGGCCCAAGCTCAAACTACATCATGCTTTCTATCACAGGTGCAATATTCGTACTTCTGCACGATACTACTGCAAGATACAACTGCAACCTATGGATAATTGGATTTCCTTATAAACAGCGGGAGCCGTCGATTTGTGTCGAGATGATTACGGTTGAGAGATAATTTTGACAAAGAAGAAACAATATTAATTCAAAGACTAATTATTACACACAGGAATCAATTATTTCTGTTACAGGGTCACTAAACCCATATTTTGAATATAAGTAAACACTCAAAGTTGAAATACTTTTAGCTCAAATGTCGTCACTGTGAGAGAAATGGGGAATTTTGAATAGGCTCTAAACGTTGGTAAAACGTACAGATTGTATCAACTCTTACTGCATGTTTCGCTTAACAATGAAAGGTGACGTTTTCAGTTTTCGATTCCTTTGTTCTCATACTCCTGATATTTCTAAATGTTGCGCAATAGTTTCATACCTAAGACTACCGATCAAACTCTCTGTAGAAGAAGTTCCAAAAAAAAATTACGTTGACTTTTCGAGAAAAAGACGTCTAAAAATGCTCCAAATGGTAAAAATACGACGTTTTGGATTTTCAATCTCGTTTTTCGACTACTCATGACATTTAGAGAAATTGTACAATGGTTTCACACAATACACCACCCATTAGACTCTCGACTGAGAAAGTTTTAAAAAAATCGTAGGCGGCGTTTCCGAGAAACATGCGTTTAAAATTGCTCGAAATCGTAAAAAACCTTACTTTTCAAAGTCCTATAACTTTTTCAATTTATGATAGAAACTTGTCGCTGTGGTACCATCTTGTAGATATTTTACGTGGCTATCAAATGACGTTGTACTTTAACTACTCAGTAAACAGCCAATTAAAACATCGCATTTTCCGCACAAACACCCATTTTTTAGAATTTTGTCAAAGTTTGGATACTTTTCTTGACTACTTCCGGTGATTAGAGGATTTTCATTCATAGACTAAGGACTGGAGACGACTCTTGACTTCATATGCCTGAAGTTTCAGAAAAATCGTAGGTGCCGTTTTAAAAAAATAAGAACTCTACGATTTGACCAAAATGCGTAAAAAAGTGAAAAATCAAAGTTAAAATTTCAGAACAAAACCTATATTGTTGGAATCGGATTAATGTCAGCTATCCAAAAATATAAGTCATATTTAAAAATTCCTAAAAATAACAATTTTAGAAAATTTTGAAAATTTTCCATTTTTCACCAAAAAAATGAGAGCGACAAAGTTTCTAAACTCGATGTTTTTGAACTGCCATCTACTCAGAAATGTTTTCAGCTATCCAAAAATGTAAATATCGGAAAAGTCCGATGAGAATTAGAAGAATTATGGCCGATTTTCAATTTGAGTGCACGTTAAAGATTTGACGCGTTTCCGCTATGCGCACAAATTTGGTTTTACATTTAAGCACTAACCACCACCCAGTTTCCCGACAGAAAATCAAATTTCAGACCTCTATCTCTTATAGTTGCTGAGAAATAGGCAAAGTGGAAAAAAAAAAATAATAAATAATAATAATCTTAGTAATAACAATAGCCTTTCACCATTGAAAAATGGTGAAAGCCTAATAATGTACATTTGTAGAGCGCCGGGGTTGGGATGGCCTAGTGGTATAGAGTGCCGCGCTTCGGCCTCTAGCTGGCCGGTCACCTCTGGCTTACGGCTGTGGTTTCGATCACTGGTGTAAGCGTATGTGGCATGGAGATAGGGGCGCCTTCTCAATCTCGTGGGTTTTCTCCGGGCACTCCAGTTTCCTCCCACTGCTAAAGACCCCTACGCGCCAGCGAATTATTGAAATAAAATTAAACCATATATTAGTCCCGAAATGTCCTAGTTTGTGTCGAGCCCCATTTCTCTCTGCCTTGTAGAGCGCCAAATCCATCCCAAAGCATGCTCAAAGCGCAATGAGACAATGGTTATATACACAGTGGACAGAAAGTCTTAATTCTCATAACATTCTCGAAATAAAGAAAAATAACTTATTATAGGCCTATATTATATCTTTGAACTTTTCTAAAATTACTAGAAATCAGACACAAATATAGGCCTATATGTGAATAACCATTTTTTTAAAACAAAAAAAAAACAAACAAAAACCCCACAGACTCTAAAATTACAGATTATAGTGACCACAAGACGAAAGAAAAAAAAAATAACTGGACAATACAGGAGTTTGTTTCCGTCTAAAATTAACGGTGAAATTGCAGTAAGAATAAATTTGGACTGTTTTGTATTTAATTAACATTGAAATACAAAATTTTAAATTGTATGGAAGAATATGGGATACAGGCTTGTAAAATATATTTATGTAATGTAATCTTATATTTTTTTTAAAAAAGACGATTTTGTGCTATTTCATTTGAAATTAACACTGAAATCACAGAATTGCAAATTGTAAAGGAGAAAAAGGCATCTGAGCCTATAATGTAAGTAGTGTTTTTAAGGACTATGATATAGGCCTATAATAATAGTAGTTTTATTTAAAAGGGTTAAAGAGGAAAATAGGATATAGGCCCGTGCATTGAAATGCTTTTATTAAACAATAAACAGTTTCCATAATTACAGTAGACAATGAAGAAAATATACGCACACCCCCTTTATAAGGATAAAGAAGAGCACACTAAATAATTGGCTGAACAGTATTTATATTTGAATATCATATGTCAATAGATATTATAAATTTATATGTCAATAGATATTATGCATTTTTTTTACCAAATGGCATGATACAACTTTGATAGTCATAAATATTTAAAATACAGTAGAGAATTCTGGACATTTTCAAAAATTCAAAATAAAAACTATAATTTCAAAAAACAAGGGGTGGCATACATCTTACATTTTCTTTTTTGGCAGATCATTTCATCTTTTCCAAACAAGGTCTGATAAAAGTCCATGCCTTACTCTATCATTTAGTATTTATTATTTTCCATTGTATATAGGAATAATTGATAAATTCAACGTTATGTTATAATCTGATTTACGGCAAATGTATGGTGCGCTCCAAAACATTTTATTGTCCCCCGCCTTTCGAAGAAAGTAGGGGGACTATTAAAATGGGTTCGTCCGTCTGTCTGTCTGTCCGTCTGTCTGTCCGTCTGTCTGTCCGTCACACTTTTTGGGACACAATAACTCTCTTCCTAATTGAGCTAGAATGTTCAAACTTGGTGTATGTGTTTATTAGGTCAATGCCTTGATGGAGTTCGAAGATGACCATTTTCCGCTTAGGGTAAGCAGAGATAAGCAATTTGATTGGTTGATGCTTTGGGACACAATAACTTTAGTTCTAATTAAGTGAGATTGATGAAACTTGGTGTATAGTTTCATTATAGTAATACCTTGACTAAGTTCGATAATGAACATTTTCTGCTCAGGGTAAGCAGAGCTATACGCAATTTGATTGGTCGAGAATTTGGAACACAATAACTCTCCTTCTAATTGAGTTAAAATGTTCAAAGTTGGTGTATATGCTTATTAGGTCAATGCCTTGATGGAGTTCGAAGATGAGCATTTTCCGCTTAGGGTAAGCAGAGATAAGCAAGAGATAAGCAATTTGATTGGTTGATGCTTTGGGACACAATAACTTTAGTTCTAATTAAGTGAAAGTGATGAAACTTGGTGTATAGTTTCATTATAGTAATACCTTGACTAAGTTCGATAATGAGCATTTTCTGCTCAGGGTAAGCAGAGCGATACGCAATTTGATTGGTCGAGACTTTGGAACACAATAACTCTCCTTCTAATTGAGTTAAAATGTTCAAACTTGGTGCATATGCTTATTAGGTCAATGCCTTGATGGAGTTCGAAGATGAGCATTTTCCGCTAAGGGTAAGCAGAGATAAGCAATTTGATTGGTTGATGCTTTGGGACACGATAACTTTAGTTCTAATTAAGTGAGAGTGATGAAACTTGGTGTATAGTTTCATTACAGTAATACCTTGACTAAGTTCGATAATGAGCATTTTCTGCTCAGGGTAAGCAGAGCGATACGCAATTTGATTGGTCGAGACTTTGGAACACAGTAACTCTCCTTCTAATTGAGTTAAAATGTTCAAACTTGGTGTATATGCTTATTAGGTCAATGCCTTGATGGAGTTCGAAGATGAGCATTTTCCGCTTAGGGTAGGCAGAGATAAGCAATTTGATTGGTTGATGCTTTGAGACACAATAACTTTAGTTCTAATTAAGTGAGAGTGATGAAACTTGGTGTATAGTTTCATTACAGTAATACCTTGACTAAGATCGATAATGAGCATTTTCTGCTCAGGGTAAGCAGAGCGATAAGCAATTTGATTTGCCGAGACTTTGGAACACAATAACTCTCCTTCGAATTGAGTTAAAATGTTCAAAATTGGTGTGTATGCTTATTAGGTCAATGCCTTGATGGAGTTCGAAGATGAGCATTTTCTTCTTACGGTAGGCAGAGATAAGCAATTTTTGGACGACACTTCGTGTTCAGTTTGATTGGGCGATACGTTTGAAAAAAATAAATGTGCGATTAATTAATATGTGTCATCTATTTATTTTGGGATTTCGGCGGGGGACATCAGCCTCACTGTTGGCTTGTTATTATTATTATTATTATTATTATTATTACAGCATATTTATAGTGCACCCTTTCATATAACATGTTCAGGGGCACTTTACAAATTGACAATGTAATCATAAATAAACAACAAGATGTTAACGATTGCATACAGAGTCAGTTAAAAGCCTGATTAAATAAATGTGTTTTAAGTTGTTTTTTAAAAGAATATAGAGATGTACAACATCTTAAACTAAATGGTAGATTATTCCATAAAACAGATGCTTGATAACTAAAAGAGCGCTGACCATAAGAGACTAGTTGAATAGTTTTGGGCTTTAAAAGTAGTTTATCTGACGTACGTAATGTTCGGCCGGGTGTATAAAGTTCTAAAAGATCTGAGAGGTAAACAGGAGCTAGGGTACTTATTGTGGAAATAAAGAACGACGAGTGCTTTTGGGTGCAGCAAGATGCCAGACGGTTGCTTCAAGCTACGTCATTTGTATATTGCGTCATGGGCTATCCAGCTATTTATATAGATCAGTGAGTATGGCAGACACCATCCCTGAGCCTCGATCTGGACGAAACTAGGAAACCGGATGTTTACATTCTGAATAGATACGCCAGCCCCGGACATTGATCGTTACTATTTTTAGAACGTGAGAGAATTTGAAAACATGAGGAATTGATGGATTTATCAATGTCGGTTTCTGTTCTCTTTATTCTCATCAATGACAAGTTTTATTCGCTTCCATTTCCTCGAAAAACCATTCTCTCTGATTAGAAACGAAAAGTTTTAGAATGTATTTTATCCTAAGTCAACGTTATGTATTTGCGGATGGAATGAATTTTACGTGACGTTTGATATTTTGTTACAACACAAATAACATGGAGTTAACAACTCCTCATCAAGTCATCAAAAACTCTTATGTGGTGTTCCCCAAGGATCCGTTTTGGGCCCAAGGATCCGTTTTGGGCCCAAGGACCCGTTTTGGGCCCGATAGTCTTCACAATGTATACTAAGCCGTTAGGTAAAGTTATCCATGATCACAATCTGCTGTATCATTTTTATGCTGATGATTCTCAGCTTCTTGACAGCTTCAAGCCACTTCAAATCGATCAAAATGTCGTCATTAAGAATCTGGAAGGGTGTCTTGAAAATGTCAAAAAATGGATGTTGTCCAATATGCTTAAACTCAACAATGAAAAGACCGAGTTTCTTCTCGTGGGTCCTGCTAGCAGACTTAAGAAGTGTGACATTCCATCGATCAGCATTGGAAACGCCGAAATTCCTGTGTCTAGAACTGTGAGAAATCTTGGAATTCTTGTCGATTCTCGTCTCAGCTTTGAAAACCACGTGAACAACATCTGTAAAATATGTCATTTCCATCTCCGAAGGATAGGCTCCATTAGTCATCTATTAGCAGAAGACGCTGTGGCAACCTTAGCTCGATCCTTTGTCCTGTCCAGAATAGACTATTGTAATTCGGTACTAACTGGTTTTACGAACGAACAGATTTCAAAACTTCAAATATTACAAAACTGCGCTGCTTACATTGTCACAAAAACTAAATCAAGATAACACATCACCCCAGTCTTAAAAAAATTACATTGGCTCCGTGTTCGAGAAAGGATCAACTTTAAAATCTTGTCGTTAACCTATCAATCAATAAAAAAATCCGCGCCAAAATCTAGTATCACTGTATAAACCTAAACGATCATTAAGATCAGAAGGGGAACTATTATTGGATGTACCTGCCTTTAATTTGAAATCATTTGGATCTAGAACTTTTCGATACAGCGCATCAATTGTTTGGAATACATCTGTCATTGAGTCAACCGGCGTCGTTTCGATTTCCAGGTTGCACGTGACATGGAGTATGGCGTCCAACCTCGTGGGTTTTCTCCGTGTCCTTCAGTTTCCTCCCAACGGCTAAAGACCAGTACGCGCAAGGGAAGTTTTTATATAAAATTAAAAAACATATGTTAGTCCCGAAATGACCTAGTTTGTGTCGAATGGACGTTAAGTCGCATTTCTCTCTTTCTCTTTTATTTTTAAAGTTTTGTGATAATCGGTTGGTAATCAAAGATACTGTAAAAGTGATAAAACAGAAAATTTCGCACGGTTATAATGTTTCTCACTTTAAAGTCAGCAATTTGCCGAATTTAAGGGGCAAACGTTTCTTGCGAACGATTAAGCTGGTCAGGGGGAGCTTATTTTTAAAAGTTTTGTAATATTCGGTTGATAACTAAAGGTACCGTGCAAATTAAACTGTTAAAATAGAAGATTTCGCCCGGTTGAAATGTTTCTCGCTGTAGGTCAGCAATTTGCCGATTTTAGGGCGGTTGCGTGGCTGAATGGTTAGCACCTGCGCTCTGTATCATAACGTCTGTCATTGAGTCAACTGGCGTTGTTTCGATTTCTTGGTTGTACGTGACTAGGCGTATGGTCGCCTGTCCATCCTCGTTGGCCGTAACGCCGCTGCCCGTGTAAAATTTCCCTAATTGCACACTTTATGGCGTATGCTCGTCTTCATTAGCAGAACAGTAGGACGTTAAACCCCATTCAATTTCATTTCATTTTCTCTATATTGCTTATTTATTATAGTTGTTATAGTACATATTTTGATATACATGTATTTACTTATCTTAATTGATTAATTGCTTTAAAGTGGATAAGTTAATCTTTACTCCGAATCCTGATCGTTCTAATCTGGACGCACTGTCTTATCTATTTACCTTTTCTACACAACAATCTTAAAATAATTGAATATTACTTAACATGCATCCTAGTCATTGATTTAGTATGTACCTATATTTGAGTTACGTCTCAGTAATGTAAATATGTTAATTTATATCACATTTTGTATTATATGGTTAACCCTTATCATGTATATGTTCAAATAATTCTAGTGTAATTATTATTAAGATATTAAGTTGGTGATAGCGACTGGGTATAAATATAAGAGACGAAATACGAACAATTATGTTCATTCGTTAATAAACCCAGATCGACGTCAAATAATTAGTACTTATGTTTCTTATAGGTGAGTTAGTTTATAATTGTGTCGCCTAATAATTCATTTAGTATATATGTTTATGTTATTCCTAATATTATAATGTGTAATAGTTTACTATACTTATTCACATAATATGATAATACTTTATATTTATTAATGATAAATGTATGTTTCTTTTATGCATAATATGATAATGTGAAATAGCTTACAATTGCACTTAATCACATAATATATGCTTACTTTATATATTCAATTATTCATTACTAGATAATTTGTAAATGATGTTTTAATTATGATTTCATATATCTTTATTTGTGTTATTCATGTTCATTCGTTAATAAACCCAGATCGACGTCAAATAATTAGTACTTATGTTTCTTATAGATTAAAGCTCCTTGAATAACAATTATTGTGAGAGCGCTGTGTGCTTCGACGTATTAGAGCTACGCACCCCCCGCATAAGAAATCTTAAAATACGTCAAGCCAACACAAAGGAGCACGCTCGCATAGTGGATAAATATTTTTCTGGTTCTAGCAATTATTTCATTTCTGCATAGAAATCTTGCTTTGACCAGTTTTTTTTTTATTGCAGAGTGCCATTCTTGTATATTGCAGTCTATGATATGACCCTTTGTTTAAAACATGCTCAAGAAGTTGTCACGATTTCCTACTTATAACCAAACATATTGGAAACCATAATTATATAACATATCTCTAATTTTGGAAGCCCGATTACAGCTATACAAGTTTCAGTTATTTCCCTTTAGTTTAAAGATTTTTTTTTTGCCCGGGTGCAATGTTTCTCAGTACATTTAAATTTGTAACTTTGTTAGTTTTTGACCAATTTTGATAATTATGTCTTTATAATTTTCCAAATTTACATATTTAACGTAAATATTCAAACAGTTGAGTTCAACCTGATTCAAAAAGTTTTAGATTTGTTCAAAGTTATCTCATTTAATTTTTCGATGTTTTCTTACCATTTTCATTTCATTTTTCTGAAAGTTTTGAAGTGGGAAGTCATCCCGATTACAGCAACACAAGTATCAGTTATTTCCCTTTAGTTTTCAGATTATGAAATGTTTCATACTATATTTAGACTTGTAACTTCGCGAGTTTTTGACCAATTTTGATTGTTTGTTATTCTTATCCTTTTATTTGAGATACTTGATATAATCGATGACACGTGACGATGAATATGAAAGCTTTCATATCTGAATGGGACAGTAGCAGATCTAGTTATTATTTATTATTTTTAAATACAGTAATAAAACGAAACTCAAGCTCACCAAATGGGCAGAAAATGTCGTAAAAAAAGGGGGCTACCTCTCAATGAAACTTATATTACTGGAATCGGACTGCCTTCAGGTAACCAAAAATGTAGGTCAAATTTAAAAATAACAAATTTGTCTGGTAGGCTAGTGTTTTCAACTTTCGAACGATAGAAGTCAATGACAAAATTCCGGAATCGCAAAATGGGTGATTGCTATTGTCCTGGAAAAGACTCTAGATTTCCAAAAATGTGATTTGTTTAAAAAAAAGGGTAAAGAATTGACAAAAACACGGCCAAAAAGAATCGCCGCAAGTATGCATTTCATTTGATCGGCCCAAGCAATATAAACATTTCGAAAATTATAACTTTTATCCTACCTTCTAATAATGTTACTTCGGCTGGTAAACAGTTGGTAACTAAACCATGTAGTGTTTTTTTGTGTGACTCTGGGTCTAGCAACCAGCATGCAATATTGGGATCTTCCACATGAACAGTGGGAACAATGCCACAACCTTGAACTAAAAT
Source organism: Patella depressa (assembly GCA_948474765.1). Taxonomy (NCBI): domain Eukaryota; kingdom Metazoa; phylum Mollusca; class Gastropoda; family Patellidae; genus Patella; species Patella depressa. Next base: position 52,255,632 of record OX419716.1, read on the forward strand.
ATGATACTGAGACTTGACATCATATGCTATCCATGTTGAACTCTTATTATTAAATATTGTCGCAATTATTTCCAGTTTTTCATCAATTGGTATACTAGTATCCATAGTTGCAGCTATTAACGTATCATTTGGATTTTCTACAAGAAATCAAAATTACAAATACAGATGAAATATAGTTTGGGGTATTATTAACAAGATAAATTGTGTCAATTGTAGTCACCTTTCCAAGACTAGCCTGTGACACATCTTTCAAATTGGATGCCAATGTAGCTCAGTGGATTTTCTACAAGAAATCAAAATTACAAATACAAATGAAAGATAGTTTGAGGTATTATTGGACAAAATAATTGTGTAAATTGTAGTCACCTTTCCAAGAATAGCCAATGACACATCCTTCAAACTGGATGCCAATGTCAGTTTTAAAATGTCAGGATATTAAGAATTATACTACTGTTATTTTTTTACCGTTAATTTTCATACGTAAACAAATGTCAGTCTAATATCAGGATACCAACAATTAAATTAGTGTTAGTCACAAAAAGTTGGCGTGGCTCTGCACCTGGGACTCAGACATGAAACGATATAAACAGGTACAAGCCTATGGTGGATACCAAGATGGAACAAAAACTGTTATTGACGGCAACCTGTAGATTATTTAGTATTTATAGACAAAATATTAACAAAAGATAGGTTGCCAGGCAACGAAACATACGCCCTCAGCAGCTAAATCGTCCGTGCAGTCAACAAGGGTTGTCGCATTTTACTTTTTTCGGTAATGAAACATTTGTAATACACTAAATTATGATTAAGAGTAACAACTCATTATCAGAAAATCATTAGAATTTGCTTGCTTTTTATATAGTTTTGCCCCACGCTTAAAATTAGTATACGAAAAATTTAATATCATGGATTTAGCTGTTCAGTTATCAAAATTCACTGAAAATCAAAATACTTGTTCGTTTCAACAAATTAAACTCTGTGTATCAATCTGAATTCAATCGGATGATATGTTTGGCCTCTATAGCGTCACAAATTTTTTTATATATTTGAAATCGCTGAAAATCAATAGACGTCTTCGTCTCATGACTGTAAACACTGTGTATAAAATCAAAGTCAATCGGATATTGACTTTGGCCTCTAGAGCAACAACAAGATTTTTTGAAGTGATCAAGGGCCATAACTCTGGCATCAATTATCGGAAATCGCTGAAAACCAATAGGATTCTTGGTCTCATGACCTTTAACACTGTTTATAAATTTAAAGTCAATCGAATATTAACTTATAGCGTCCACAAGATTTTTTGAAGTGATCAAGGGCCTTAACTCTGGCAGTAATTATCAGAAATTGCTGAAAATCAATAGGATTCTTCGTCTCATGACCTTAAACACTGTGTATAAATTTAAAGTCAATCCGATTTTAACTTTGGCCTCTAGAGCGCCCACAAGATTTTTGTAAGTGATCAAGGGCCATAAATCTGGTAGTTATTATCGGAAATTACTTCTTCGTCGCATGACCTTAAACACAGTGTATAAATTTAAAGTCAATCGGATATTAACTTTAGCCTCTAGAGCGTCCACAAGCAATTGTGGACGCCGACGAAAATATACGACCACATTTCAATGTGAGCGTATAAAAAGGGAAATAAAATGAAATGAAGTTTAACGCCCAACTGTTCTGCTCGTAAACTGGGCTAATGAAGACAGGCCTACATCATATAGTGTGCTATATATGAGGGAAATTTTGCCCGGGCATCGGTGCTACGGCCTAGTCTTGTATCAGATTCCAACTGCCAAGAGAGCTTTTATGTGCACGCCAATAGTTACACGTGACCTCGTTTTTTTGTTCCATCCAAACGACTAGTTGGAAAATCTGGATGAACTTTCTCGACCAATGCAGGGTTCGAACACCTGACCTCCAAGCTAGCGAGCCAGCGTCTTACCCACATAGACAAAAAACTGGCTGTGGCACAATCCAACTAGGTCATTTCAGGGCTAAGATAAGGTTTAATTTTATTTCATTAATTCCCTTGCCCGTAGGGTTCTTTAGTAGTAGCATGAAACCAGAGGACCCAGAGAAAATCTACAAGATTGGACAGGAGACCCCACTCCTTGTCACATACAACTAGGAAATTGAAACCGTGCCAGTTGACTAAATGACATACCTTATGATACATCGTGCAGATGCTAACTATTTGGCCTTTCAGCCAGTGCGCTACCATGGAGTTTTGTCCGGACAGTAGCGCTAAGACCTACTCTTATATTGAATTCCAATTGCCAGGGGATCTTTTACATGGGACCTCAGTTTTTCGTACCATCCTAAAGACTAGACAACTGTCCTATCAGGCTCTCCGACCTGTACCACTGGCAAGCGGAAAGCACGTCCGAAAATCCTGACGAACATTCTCGGGCAACACTGGGAGCAAACCCGTGACCTTCAAGCTAGCCAGCCGGTGTCTGACTCACTCTAGCCACTGTGTCTACGGCGTCAGGACTAAGATAAGATTTAATTTTATTTCAATAATTCGTAGGGTTCTTTAGCAGTAGGAGGAAACCGGAGGACCCGGAGAAAAGATTGGACAGGCGACCCCTAGAGAATCGAAACCGTGCCAGTTGACTAAATGACATACCTTATGATACAACATTCACACGCTAAACATTTGACATCCAACCCCCAGACAGTGCGCTACCACAGAGTTTTGTCCGGACAGTAGCGCTAAGGAATAGAAACCGTGCCAATTGACTAAATGACATACCTTATGATACAACGTTCACGCGCTAACCCTTTGGCAATCAAACCTCCAGCCAGTGCGCTACCACAGAGTTTTGTCCGGACAGCAGCGCTAAGGCCTACTCTTATATTGAATCCCAACTGCCAGGGGATGCATGCCAATGTGTTCATAGATCCTCAGTTTTTCATGCCATCCGAAAGACTAGACAACTGTCTTTGTCAGATTCTCTACTGGCAAGTAGAAACCACGTCTCAAAATCCTTACGAACATTCTCTTGCAACACTGCGAGAAAACCTGTGACCTCCAAGCTCGCCAGCCAGTGTCTGACTGACTTAGCCACGGTGTCTCCGGGGTCATAAATGTAATGACAAAAAGAAACTTTGCAGTTCACAAACACATTCTCCTTAATATTCGAGTCTGTGACTACAGAAATTTAAAACTGGTCCAATAAATAGCCTTTTTATGTGGTTTTGCAACCGAAATCAAGGAGAGAGTGAACAAAATGTGGTTTAACGTCAACTCGACAAAAACAAGGTCATTTCAGGATTAACACATGGTTTAATTTTATTTCAATAATTTGCTTGTCTGTGGTGGTCTTTAGCAGTGGGAGGAAATGACATTTTGTCCAGACAGCGGGACTATGGTCTACTCTCATATCGAATTCCAACTGTCAAGGGATCTTTTACCGGACCTCGGATTTTCGTACCATCCGCACAACTATACAGCTGTCCTTGTCAGAAATGAAATGAAATGTTGTTTAATGGCACGTCAGCTCCAACCGGGCTATATATATGGTGAGATTTTGCGAGACAAACTAGAAACAAATTATCACCACATTATCTATACATATACATAAATAAAACTTAGCAGCTAAGTCTGCTGGATCATTCTCCTAAATATCAACATGACTGGGGAGCCAGCAAAGAACTATGTCCCTGCCGTTAAACTCGTTTGATAGTAGCAGACGATACTAATGGGTGTACAAGCTGTTTATTGTGTATTGCCTGTAAAGAGGACAAAGAATCAGTGAATATAACATGTTTTAAAGATGGGGAGGAAAGATGGCCTGGAGCTCAGCAGTAAATATGGCCTGGAGCTCAGCAGTAAATATGGAAGCAGCTGGCGGAAGTCTGACAGAAATGATTCCAGATGGGATGACGACAGCCGAAGCTACCCGGTCACCATCTTTGGAACCAGCTGTGTATATGGGAGCATAATCACCATATTTAGACTGCAACTCTCGAAAAGGGACTGAAACACCGTGGAACTAGTATCTCTCTTTTTGTGTTTCGTTAGATCTAAATCGATCTTTGGAGACGATATAGTCCATGGTGGTGTACCAACCAAGGCGGTATTCGCAATACTGTCACGACTGATGCCAGCCTCTGACAGAAGGGGTTGAATACGAATACCGAATGGTGGAATAACGTTAGTTTTCAGCATATATAGATGATCATGGCACGGTCTAAATATGGTGTTATATGAAAGGAAGAGGTGCAATTTTTGTAGCATATTGCAGTGCCAGTGCGCCTCGACGTATAAACTCTGTACTGGAGATGTACGGAATGCTCCCAGACTGATTCGAAGTCCTTGGTTGTGTATGGTGTCGAGCTCTTTGAGATAAGACTCGCGGGCAGACCCATACACAATACACCCATAATCGAGTTTAGATCTTATCAAAGCTCGATATAACCTGAGCAAAACCTTACGGTCTGCTCCCCAGTCAGTATTTAATAAGACTCTCAATATGTTGAGGGCTCTCAGACATTTCTTCTTGAGGGTTTTTATATGGGGATAAATGATAATTTCTTATCAAATATCAAACCCAAGAATTTTGTTTCATCTACAACTGGAATGGGGATGCCATCTAGTGTAAGCTCTGGATCAGGATGTAAACCTGTTCGTTGAAAGAAGTGCATACAAACAGTCTTGGATTTCGAAATTCGAAATCCATTGTCAGTTGCCCATCGTTGAATACAATTCAAACAAAGCTGCAACTGACGTTCGATTGTCTACATACTTGTCGATCCATAACACATCTTACAGTCATCAACATATAAAGAGCCGTCGACCCCACGTTTAAGGCACGCGGGAATTGTATTAGTTTTAATAGCAAATAAAGTGGGAGACAAAATACTTCCCTGGGGAACTCCCATTTCCCGAGGAAATGGATCAGAGAATATTGAACCCAAGCGTACCTTAAACGACGTATCCTCTAAGAAATTTTTAATGAAGATAGGTAAGCCGCCTCGCAGACCGAGGTTATGCAGGTCGCGCATTATACCATATTTCCATGTGGTATCATAAGCTTTATCCAGATCAAAAAATATAGCAACTTAATGTTGTTTCTGGATGAAAGCGTCCCTGATGAACGTTTCAAATCGAACGAGACGATCAAGAGTGCTTCTTTCGGACCGAAATCCACATTGAAGGTCAGTAATGAGGTTGTTGGACTCAAGGTACCAAACAAGCCTCGATTGATTCATCTCTCCATGGTTTTACAAATGCAGCTAGTTAAAGCAATCGGACGATAATTAGTAGGATTCGTAGGATATTTACCGGGTTTAGGGATGGGAATTATTGTGGCTTCATGCCACGAAGAAGGAACATTCCCTTCAACCCAAATCCGGTTATATAGATCTAACAATATTAAGAGTGGTTGAAAAGGTAAATGTTTTGAAAATTGGTAGTGAATTTCACCTGGACCAGTTGCAGTGTCCCGAGCTCGCTCTAGCGAATCCCGAAGTTCTACAAAGGAAAAGATATCATTGTAGCATTCATCATTGTTGGACTTGAAATTAAGTCGCCTTTTTTCCTGTTGCTGTTTAATGCCTAGAAAGGCATCGGAGGAGAAATTGGATGATGAATTAAATGAAAAGGTACTGGTCAGAGAATTAGCATTTAGATGATAATGCACTACTTTTACCTTTAATTCTTCGAATCCTATCCCATACCGATTTAGATGTTGTACGGGAATTGATCCTAGAGACATAACCTTGCCATAAAGACTTCTTTGCTTGGCGTATGGTTCTACGGGCCTTTGCCCGGACCATTTGGTAAGCTGCAATATTCTCCATGGAATGATGGTTCTTTAATCGTCTCAGCTGCGATCACGCTCTTTAAAAGCTGATTTCCATGGTTTATTGAAACGTTTTGGTTCAGTCGTGGTATTTGGAATCGCCTGCTCAGCTACATCTTGGAGAATTGGAGTAAATAAGGCCATAGGCTCATCCGCATCTTCTAACTCCTTTGTACCAAAAGAAAAGAGACAACGATTCCAAAAGAGCCCAATCAGCCTTATGTAACTTCCGCCTCTGCGGCCTTTCAACCCGGGGGGGGGGGGGGGGCATTATTTTCTATTAAAATAGGGAAGTGATCACTGCCGCACAGATTTTCATTGACTCTCCACGTAAAATCTTGATATAGGACCGGAGAGCAAATGGTGAGATCAAGAGCAGAAAAAGACGCTGTGGCAGGATGTAGATAAGTAGGCGAGTCATTATTTAATAAGCACAATTTATTATGGTTAATGACGTCAGCTATTTGATTACCTCTAACATTATCATCAGGGCTTCCCCCGAGTGAATGATGACCATTGAAATCTCCCATAAGGATAAAAGGGAGAGGTAGTTGCGCAATCAGGTCATCAAGATCCCTGGGGTTAAGATTTAAACTTGGTGTTATGTACAGAGTTCACAGAGTAACAGGGATATGTAAAGTCACCCTTGCAGCCAGAAGCTGTAAAGGAATGGTTAAGGGAACATGACTCTGAGGGATATTTCCATTAAAAATAATGGAAACACCACCATGTGCTCTACCATCAGTATTAGCAACATGATGACAGGCAACAAAATGTTTAAATGATAATTTATCAGAAGTTTTAAGAAATGTTTCTTGTAAACAAATAGCTAATGGATTGAATTTTTGTATTAGGATTTGAACTTCATTAAAATTTGGCTTAATAATACCACGACATTTCCATTGAATTATGGAATTGGCCATCGTCAGGGATGTTTAACAGGACTTTGTGATTGTTGTTTGGGATTGGGGTCGTGAAACTCCATAACAACATCCATCATACGGTCCTGATTCTCGAACCTGTTATAGGTCTGGACAGGATCATCCTCGCCCTTCCTACTACGGAAAGGCAGTAGTTTTGAACCCGCTTTCTCCTCCGTTGCCTCGGGCACTATAGACGAATTTGTCTGAGTGCCGAGAGCAATGAATTCCGGTTTCTTTGGAATTGGTGGCTTATTGGATGTTCCTGTCGGCCCGGAAGCTGGCAGGGGCAACTCAGTCTTGACAAGCAACGGAAACGGTCTTTGGCTTCGCTATATTTGCAAACGAAGTTGCAAATACGGGCAATGGCGTGGCAAGCTCAACCAATTTCCGCGCTTCAGGGTAAGAAACATTTTGTTCTGTTTTTATCTGTTGCACCTGTTTCCATTGTTTCCATTTGAATAAGCAAAATGAGCTCCTTTGCAATTGGCACAGTGATGTTGGAGTTGGCATGATTCACTTTAGTGGCCGTCTTGGCCACATCGTGCACAAATTGGTTTTCCCTTACATACATTTTTGCAGATGGTTAATTCCATGAGACGTCGCTGCACAGCGTGCGTAAGAGCCCGTGGAGGACACACGTGCTACTGACATCTAAGTCGTATCTATATGTTTAATGGTTTATAAGATATGCTTTGGAAACAAAATTGTACACCAAAAAGTAAGTCAAATTTGTTTCCAAGGAAACACAAAAAATATAAATCCAAGAAATTCTTAAATAGCAAAAGGCGCAACTACTGTAATAGGTTGATGTGTGTGTAAAGTTTCAAAAAGATATCTTGAGCGGTTTGTGAGATATGCTCCAGAAACGAAATCTGAACGGTAGGACGGACAGAGCTCACTTCAATATCCTTTCCTAACTTTAGTTAGCCGAGGGATAACAAACCCGATACTCTCAGCATAAGGTAATTTTCTTTGGATTAAAATGTTTTGAGAGGGCTTAGAAGTAAATTTTGGACAGATAAATTAGTTTGAATATGAATATGTTTTTGGTTTACTTTTCCAAAGGGTGTTGAGTAATCAACAGATTAATTCATTACTCAACGCCACCCAGGAAAGTAAACGTTGTAAACGTGTCACTTATTATCTAATCTTGACGGAAGATCTTAAATTATGCAAAAGAAGGTACCCAATTATCACCAACGGTTTCGGGGCTATTCTTGGTCCGAATATGCACCCAGGTGATACATATGCAATATTTTCTACATATGTATGAGCTAGGATTTGGGGTGTATATAGCTCATTACTGGAGAAGTATTCTGGTGAAGGCGGTCACTGTTCATTAAAAGTCCAATTCCAAATCCATTTCAATATTACTTTATATACAGTTTAAAAATGCATTATTTACAAATTATATACAAGGCATTCGATCTCCTTGTCTGTGTGTCTACTGTCATCTGTCCGTGTAGGGGTCTGTTAAAGACACCAATTTGCATATACACAAAGGAACAATTTCAATAAATCAAATTAAAGATAAAATTAGGGATAACACAAATCAAATGAAAGTTAAATTAATATATAAATTTCATTGGTTGAAATTTCATAATAAAGTTAATAGAATTATCTAATAAGCTTTAAGCCATAAAGAAATTAAAGGTGTTGACACTTGATCTGACTGCATTGTTAACTGTATAAATCTTTGTTCAAGGTTTCTCTGAATAAGCTTACTGGCATCCAAAGACTTAAAGTCGGACTGATAAACTAATTGTTAGCTATATATGTGAATAAAGAGTGAAGAAATAAATTATGTATATACTTAAAATAAAATTTGAAAAAGACTAAAAATTGGTATCACAATGATCCTCAAAGAATTTTAACAATTTGCCAAAAATGGTTTAAAACTAAACATAAATAAACTTTTCCTTAAACAGCACTGTTAAATGATACCAGAGTTGTAGTGAAATGAACTAACCTTGAATATTTGAATACGATAAGGCAAGGTAATAAACATCTCTATCTTCCCAACAAACCGCTAAACCCACTACTACCCCTTCACCATTGTCTATTTTTTCACCATAAGAATATCTTTCTTCTTTATTACCTGCCTTTGCTGAGAAAATAAGAACCTAACAATACAGCCACAGTGTTTATAATAACATAGAGTATATAATCACAGATCACTTTTTTTCTAATCAATAATACATTCACATTATGAATGTTTATAAAAATACAGGTCCACAAAGATTCAGGGTTTGATTAACATTGTGACAGGCCTGTTATAAGTCAATGACAGGAGGGTGGGGTCCTGAATTGAGAAACAAGATGGTGCCATGCAAGATATGCCCACATTTTGCCAGAGATCGACGGAGAATGAGATAAGAAAAGCAGCGGGTTTTCGGATAAAATTGCGACCTCTACATAGAAAGGCCATTTTGTTGGGTAGCTTCGGTCCTATTTTCCTGCAACTCTGAGCAAAGACATCATATAAAACTAATTAATCATAGGCGTACGAGCTAGGGGTGCAGGGGAGGGGGCAGCTGTCCCTCTAACTTTCGGGCAAGCTGACAGACGGGTAAAGTGAACAAAATAAAGTGCCTGAAATCTAATAAAAAAAACCCTAATTTTACGGGCTGAAAGAGCAGAAAAACGCGTTTGGGGCTGTCAAGTATTCCAAAATTTTCTTGTGGGGGTCCATACACAGTCAGTTCCACTTCTTCGCCTCTCCAAGAAAACCGACACCGCTGTCTGTAAACCTGAAATTTTGGGAAATGCTCTACTATTTTTTATTTTAAGAGATTTTTTTTAAAAAAAAAAGATATATATTTTAAAAGCTGACCTAATTACGATTCTAATGATGTATAATATGTATGCAGTTTTTGAAATTTAATTTTCAATATTTTGACAATTTTACATTTTTAACATTTTTGAACATAGGATTTCTCAGAAGTATTTTATTTGATCGTATAGTGTAGTATATCATTAGAGAGCCCTGTTCCCATGCAAACTCCAAAACTGGATGTGAAAACTACTCGACAATGATTCGTATACCGAAAGTAGTTCAAAAAACGACGAAAAATGTAAAAAAGATAAAAAAAACAAATTGGAGCTCTTGACAAAAGTTGGAATTCTCCGTCACATATTAGTGGACCAAAACAATTAAAGTGTCATTGGATAGTTCCATTAATAGACGATCGCATAAAATCTAAATAACACGAATTTGATTCTTAGGAAATAAATTATATCGGATCAGAATTTTGATTTCGGTCACGTGATGGTTACCATTTTGAATTGAATATGAAAAATAGAAGCAATTTGAAGGGCCGGGACTTTGGAACACAATAACTCTCCTTCTAATTAAGCTAGAATGTTCAAACTTGGTGTAGACGTTCACTAGGTCAATGTCATGATTGAGTTCAAAGATGAGCATTTTCTGCCTAGGGTAAGCAGAGATAAGCATGCTGATTTACCATTGAAGAGAACACAGCCATCTGCATCCCAGCCTTGTGGTCATCAGAAGATAAGTCATAATATTTGCACAGAAGAATGGAAGCATGGACAGTGTATAGACACAGAGCCCAGTAGGCTATACCGAAGTTTATTCCAAGACATGGAATTGGAGTTTCATGAGTTGGTAGTTGGCACAATGGAATTTAGTCTAATTGACGGGTGAAAACTAGATAACATAGCAGATTTTTTGTCATTGCTATATTTATTGTTAATAACATAATTATTGATTGTTGCATGATTTTCCTAGGCCTGTGTACATGTATCTACTTGGTTGTATGTATTCCTTCTGCATTTTTATTATCCGCATTGTGCCTACTTTCATATCTCGGTGTAAAAAAGGGCTATTGTCTTTGGGATCGTGTTTACCTTATGACAAATGCTGTAATATTTTCATAATAGCAGCTGTGGGGTCGAAAGTCAGTGTGCAGGTCAAAGGTCAACCCATTGAGTCAAAGGTCAATAGTGGGGTCAAAGGTCAATAATATGTCAAAGGTTATTTACATAATTACTTAATTATGTCTTTATTTTTTAATTCTAATCATATATTTGTGATATTTTATTTTGTTATCTTTAAATCCATTCATTAAATCACAATTGCTACAATGTGAATACTTAAAACTCCATTGCTGTATTTTATTGCAATGTTTATCATGTTTGATGTCTCATAACTTTTTTGATTTTAGTGCTACAATTATGAATAATACACAGATTTGTGGCAAAATAGTTATTTTCTTTGAATCTACATCAAAAACCCTACCAGCTTATAATCCCTGTGGTCTGTTTGAGGTCAAATGGAAAAGTTAAACTTATTTTTAGGGTCAAAGGTCAAATAAAAAAGGTCAAGGTCAAAGTTCATGCAGGTGGGGGTCAACGAAATGATCCCCTATAGAAAGCCCTGTCAATGCTCTTATCAGAAACATATAACATGTGGTTCTTCTAAGAATTATTTTTTACCATTTGCCCAGTAACAGATACCAGTGTTAAAACTCTTATTTAGGGGGTAAGTGTATAGGGTTAAAGTCAACATAATATTTTGGGGGAACTTCTTCTACAAAGAGTCTTATCGGTAGTTTTTTTATATGAAACCATCGACCAACAGTCCAAAATATCAGGAGTAGAAGAATAAAAGGATCGAAAATTGAAAACGGCACCCTTTCATTGTTAAGCAAAACATGCAGTGTGGGTGGCTATAATCTGCACATTTAGTCATTGTATAGAGCGTATTCAACAGCATCGAATTCCAACTGCAAAGGGATCTTTTACGTGCACTCCAATGTGTACACGGCCGGGGGGGGGGGACACGCCAGAAAATCGAGATGAACTTTCTCGGTCAATGCAGGGATCGAACACCCAACCTCCTGGCTAGCAGGCCAACGACTTAGCCACATAGTCTGGACACCCATCGTACATTTCATCCGTCAAATCAAAGCATTTCATTGCATTAGACCAATAATTAATTATTCTTAATCTAAAACTTTATTTTAATATTAGTCTGGCATTATTAAATCCTAATTTTATTGGTCTTATTTAAAATTAAACTTTCATTTAACTATGAACAACCCATAACGTGTCTCTTTAAAACAAATAAATACTCTAAAACAGTAGCTCAACCTTTTGACCTAAACTCATTAATTTACGATTTTTTTGTGAGCGACTTGTTATTCTCCCTATATGACATATTGCACGTGTCTGATTTCAAAGGGGGGGTGGCTGAATGGTTGAGTTAACTAGCGTGTTTTCGAATGCCCTGTTGTACGTAACAAGGAGTAAGGTCGCCTGTCCAACCTGCCATTTTTAGTTCTTTCCCGCCATTTTCATTTCATTTTCTCATCCGTCTCATTACAGTAATACAAGTTTCAGTTATTTACCTTTAGTTTTCAGATTATTGTTAGGCCTGTGTGCAATGTTTCATAGTTTCATACTATATTTAAACTTGTAACTTCGCGAGTTTTTGACCAATTTTGATAATTTTTTCTTCTTATCCTTTTATTTAGGATACTTGATACAATCGATGACGCATGACGTTGAATATGAAAGCTTTCATATCTGCATGGGACAGTAGAAGATCTATTTTTTTTTTGTTACCGTGAAATTTTTCTGCACGCAACGGAAGTGGCGTAATATTAACAAAAACTACAATTTTGACAGCTCAGTACCACTTTTTGAAAGCAAGTATTATTTTTTTCGAAATCTGATATAGCAAAAAAGGATGCACGCTGTAAAGGGGCACAAATCGTTAGCTCAGACTTTTTAATTTCAATTTCATTTTCGGGCAATTTCGAATAAACGTAAAAAAAAGTGTAACAATCAGTTATTTACAACCTATTCAACGTCTTCATATTTTGAACTATTTATTCGTAACTTTCATAAACTCGTAGTGATAATCCAGACGAAGAGAATGTATGCAAAAAATAGTTCGTAATATGAGCAATTGCCGAGAAATATGCAATTTTGCATGCATCACTTTTCTCGTTATTTTGCCTATAAAAGAGTAAATTATTATCCAATTTTCAATATGGTTATTTAATCAAGAAGCATTTAACGCGAAAAATATTGGTAAGAAAGCCGTCATAAAATTTACGTTAGATTTACGTCATTTTCTGACGTAAAAGTAACCATAACCATTATGACGTAAAAGTAACGTAAATTTAACCGTTAAATTTTACCATTATTGGACGCTAACCAAAATCTAACGATAATGACGTAAAAGTAACGTAAATCTAACCATCCATGTTTACTGGGCAATGGCGACTAAAGAAAATTACTGAGACAAAATTCTTTCTCACTTCTGTTCAAGTAGGGTGATACTTTAACTCTGTGTAAGCTACCATCAAAAAATATTCATAAATAAAAAAGTTTTCTGTAAAAATGTAAAAAAAATTCAAAATATCGGAGATTTTTTCGACTACTTCCGGTTTTTCGATCATTGTCGAAATAGCTTTAACAAGTTGATTAGATACTTAATTTCCTGTACCAGAAATGTCAGAAACATTCATTGAGTAAGTTTCGAAAAAAAGATAAATAAAAGAGCATTTTCAATAATTTAATGATTTTTCAACTTTTTTCAAAGATTGAGGTCATTTTTGGACCACCTATAATATTTCAACGCTTTTATTATTAGATGCACACGCTAGGCCACCGATAGGACTCTGAGTAAACAATGTTTCAGAAAAATCGTAGGCGTCGTTTTCGAGAAAATGCTCCAAAACGGAAAATACTTAGTTTTCGGCGTACTATAATTTATTTCCTAAGAATCAAATTCGTGTTATTTAGATGTTATACGATCGTCTATTAATGGAACTATACAACGACACTTTAATTGTTTTGGTCCGCTAATATGTGACGGAGAATTCGAACTTTTGGCAAGAGCTCCATTTTTTTCATCTTTTTTACATTTTTTTTCGTTTTTTGAACTACTTCCGGTATACGAATCATTGTCGAGTAGTTTTCACATCCAGTTTTGGAGTTTGCATGGGAACAGGGCTCTCTAATGATATACTACACTATACGATCAAATAAAATACTTCTGAGAAATCCTATGTTCAAAAGTGTTAAAAATGTAAAAATGTCAAAATATTGAAAATTAAATTTCAATAACTGCATACATATTATACATCATTAGAATCGTAATTAAGTCAGCTTTTTAATTTTTTTTTTTTTTTTTTTTTTTGAAAATCTCTTAAAAATAAAAAAAATTGTAGAGCATTTTCCAAAATTTCACGATTTTTCGACTTTTTTCGATTTTCAGTCCGTTTTTGGTCCTATTCCAATTATTTGAAGGTTTTAATGGATGGCTTCATGCAAAAGACCACCGAAGGGACTCTCGATAGAGAAAGTTAAAGATAAATCGCTGGAGCAGTTTTCGAGTTAAAGGCGTCTAAAAAGGCTCCAAATCAGAAAATACTTGATTTTCAGCGTGCTATATTTTACTTCCGGGTCATCGTATCTGTATGAATTGGGTATCATACGATACTCCTATTCCAATGTAAACGACGGATACCTTAATCCATTTGATCGGTTGATATCGGACGAAGACATCACGTTTTTTCCAAAAGCACCCATTTTTTGAGTTTTTTCAAAATATCAGACATTATTTCGACTACTTCCGGTTTACGGATCGTTGTTGAAATTGCTTTGACTATATAGCTTTATTTTCCAGAGGTTTCAGAAATATCGTTCTATCCTTTCCAAAAAATATAATGGGCATAAAATGGGCAGAAAATTCGAAAAAATTCAAAAAAAGGGTGATAACTCTGAATGAAACTTATAATACTGGAATCGCTTAGACATCAGGAATCCAAAAATGTAGGTCAAATTTGCAAATTTTGAAAAATAACAAAAATTGTCTCATAAACAACGTCTTTTCAATTTTCGAACGATAGAAGTCATAGACGAATGTTCGAAATTGAAAAATGTGAGATAGCCATTTTCTCGCAAAAGATTCAGGGTTTCCGAAAATGGCATGTGTTTAAAAATGGGTAAAGAATTGACGAAATTATGGTCGATTTTCAATATCCGGACAACCTACAAAGTTCGGCCACTTCCGGTATGCGCAGAAGTTTGAAAAATAGTTTATGCACTAACCACCACATGTTTTCCCGATAGAAAAGTTTGTTCCAGATCGATATCTGTTTTTGATCATGGAGAAATAGGCTCCCGCGGAAAAAAATAATAATAACTAGACCTGCATAGCAGTGCTGAATCGGCTTTCAGGGTCCTTCATATCATTACCATGCTTTTAAATTTACCTTTATACTCTAAACGACCGATAGGACTCGGGGTAACAGAAGTTTAAGAAGAGAAATAGTAGTAGTTTTCGAGATAAACGAGTCTGAATGGGCTCCAAAAAAAAAAGGAGGAAAATACTATATTTTCGGCATCTCATAATCTATTGCCTAACCATCGAATTTGTATTCTGATATCATATAAATGCCCAAAAAGGAAAATACTAGATCTTCAGCGTGCCGTAATATTTGTGATTGAACACGCCATCATTAGCCGGATTGCAAAATAAGTGAAAATATTGATGAGATTTTGAAATTTTCTCAAAAATTAGTCTATAAATATACTATCTATCGACACAAAAGATCAAAATAGCAATAAAAGATTTTAGAACAACTTTATTCTAACGTTTTGTAAGAGTACCGTATTCTTAAATCTGTCCTATTTCTTAAAATTCTCTGCGAAATTAGTTATGTTCCTTAGCTCGCTATGGAACGACCGGTCATCATTCCTCTTGCATAATAATTGGCATCGTTGTAAAACGGAGAATCTCCAGATATCAAATATTATCAAAATATTATCGCTGAATTGATTTTGAACGGACAAGCTCGAGTTTTAAAACCCCTAGAAAATATAAACAAACACCATGTGGCCATGCTGTCTATGCAACTCGTTTGTTGATTGGCCCAGACATCGCGTGCTAAGCATTATGGTTACGTGGATGGCTGAGCGGGCGATAAATATTTGGTTTAGGCAATAATGTTTTTGGGTACCTACATGCGATTCACTCTGATAAATGACAGAAAAAAAATAATTCTGATCGTATATAGATTGCCGTTGAGTGTTAATCAAAAACATTTACTTGATTATGTAAATTACTCGGCAAGCGGGTGAGTGTCGTTGAGTATTACTAATCAACTGTCACGGGTCAATGATAAAGCCGTCGACAACTCATTATTTACTGCAAATAATATCTTACACCATCTTTAAAAAATAATTTATAGGCCTTAAATGAAAATAAAAATGGCCAATAATTTTCTTTTTGAAGGGAATTTTATCGATAGGTGAATTCTGTTAGCTGTCGCTTCTTCACATGGCATGTAAAATAAGGAATGCGTATTGGATATCATTGTTTAAAATGTTCTTATCACCATGGGTCGAATAAATGAGAACGACCAACGAGCCGAAATGCGACGATTCTCGAACCTGCCATTGCTTAATTACATCAAAGCCAAAATGCACGAAAGTGAACGTAAGCTTTACTTGATAATAGGGACTCATATTTTGATAATGTTACGGTATCTTATTTTAATTCACGTGTTAAATGAACACACGTACAACTGTGGCGGCTGCTTTGATGATTACCCAATCAACAATAATCTTAATCTCCCGTCCACTAGCTGGCACTAAGGTGCTAATTGATTGATGAGATTAACTTCAGTTAATCCTACCAAAGTTATAATATACAAATTACTACTAATGTATAGATTGTTCTAATGTATAGATTTTTCGTTACGGAAAGAGTGCATTTACAACGCTTTTCGTCTTCAGCACCCTTGCAATTCTAAATACAAAATTATCAATTGACAAAATAACAAATAAATGTTGGATATCGTCTGATCAAATATTTACTACGATTTTCGTCTTTAGCAACCCTGAAAAGACATGTTAACGGCAAAACAGAAAATAAATGGCCTGTTTGCTATGTAATTTTGTTTTGGAAAGTACTAATCTTTAACTTGCTCTTTCTCAAAACTTACATTTGTGAGTTGGGTAGCTTCAAATGAACACAGCTCAGACAATTTTTGTCCAAATCAAACAAACTATACATCAAATTGAAGGTACTGAGAACGGATTTTGACGATAAGCTATTATGCACTAAATCACAAGGTCTGTAAGTGCATCAAGTACCGTAATCTCAGATATCCATTACCCACTGTACAGAGTTGAAATTCCGTGGGAACCCTGCTTCGTAGCCGCTGACTTTCATATTCCATTAAAAATATGCACTCTCAAGGTGGAAATCGTACTGCAAAGCCCATAGCGCATGTAATCCCCTGAAACAAACTGCATGACATATTCCTCTTTTCATTAGCCAGGTTATTCTTGGTAGCCCTGCTTGTAATTTACTAACTTGTAGGTCCCATGTCCAATCCCTGCATTTATCGAGAAATATTCAGATTTGTCAGCATAGTTCCTCCCTTGTCAAAGGTGTAGGGATGGTGCCCTAAAATAGTAGATCAGAGTAGATGCGAAGACGAGGTCCTATGTACACATTTGCTTGCACGTAAAACACCCCGGGCGCCAGTCACATGTTTAAGGAGGGGAGGGGATGTCCAAATGTACATGACAAGGACTAGGTTGCCAGTCCAACCTGCTGCATTTCCTCCACAGCACTGAATCGGCTTTCATGAATCAGACAGGAAATACGTCATACTGTATTTTTTTTTTTGATTCAGTGACACCCTCTATCAGACTTGTAAAAGTAATATTTGCTTGCGAAAAGATGGGTAAAAATTGTAAAATCTGGCAAAATTACGTCACATCCGATGCCAAAAGAAATCATTATCGGCAGCAAATAATTTGAGAATTTGCAACATGAAACATACAAACTTTGTATCAGGCAATAAATACTAAACCTAGATCCCATAAACTGAAGGTTAAAATACAGTTTTTGCCCAAATGACGTCATTTCCGGTCACAGTGAAAATGTAAAATTGGCTTAACCTATTCCAAATTGACATTAGGCAACAAATGGAAATTAAAAAAAAAAAATTCGGATAATAATTTACTCTTTTATAGGCAAAATAACTTGAAAAGTGATGCATGCAAAATTGCATATTTCTCGGCAACTGCTCATATTACAAACCATTTTTGGCATATATTCTCTTCGTCTGGATTATTGTTACAAGTTTATGAAAGTTACGAATAAATATTTTAAAATATGAAGACGTTGAATGGGTTGTAATAACTGAATTTTACACTTTTTTTTTACATTTTATTCGAAATTGCCCGAAAATGAAATTGAAATTTAAGAATCTGAGCCAAACATTTTATGCGCCTTTACAGGGCGCATACTTTTTGTTATATCAGTTTTCGAAAAAAAATAATATTTGCTGTCAAAAAGTGGTACTTAACTGTCAAAATGGTAGTTTTTGTTAATATTACGCCACTTCCGTTGCGTGCAGAAAAATGTCACCGTAACAAAAAAAATTACAATTGAGATCACGGAGCATATACACTTTGTTTTATACAAATCGAGCAATAAATAATTAATCTAGGTACGAAAAACTAAATTAGCCAATGGCGGATAACGCAAAATACGGAGACAAAATTCTTTATCACTCCTGCTCAAGTAGGGTGATACTTTAACCCTGTGTAAAATACCATCAAAACATATTCATAAATAAAAAAAGTTTTCTGTAAAAATCTAAAAAAAAATTAAAATTTCGGATATGTTTTCGACTACTTCCGGTTTTTCGATCATTGTCGGGATAGCTTTAACAAATTGTTTTGATACTTAACTTCTGGTACAAAAAGTTTCAGAGACATTCATTGAGTAGTTTTTGAAAAAAAGATAAATAAAAAAGCATTTTCAGTAATTTAATGATTTTTCAACTTTTTTCACAGATTGAGGCCATTTTCGGACCACCTATAATATTTCATTGCTTATAATTTTGGATGCACACTCTAGACCATCGATGGGACTCTTAGTAAAAAATATTTTAGGAAAATCATAGGCGTCGTTTTCGAGAAAAAGGCGTCTCAGAATGCTCCAAAACGGAAAATACTTGGTTTTCGGCGTACCATAATTTATTTACTAACAATCGAATTCGTATGATTTAGATGTCATAAGATAGTCCATTCATGGGACTATTCAACGACTTTTTAATTGTTTTGGTGTGCTAATATGTGACGGAGAATTTCAGTTTTTAGCAGGAGCGCCAATTTTATTTATCATTTTTACGCTTTTTTGCCGTTTTTTGAACTACTTCCGATAGACGAAACATTGTCGAGTAGTTTTAACATCCGGCTTTGGAGTTTGAAAGGGAACATGACTCTATAATGATATACTACACTATCCGATCAGATGAAACTCTTCAAAAGAGTCAAAAATGTCAAAATATTGAAAATTAAATTTCAAAACTACATACATATTATACATCGTTAGAACCGTAATTAGGTCAGCTATCTGAATTTATATCCCTTTTTTGAAAATCTCTTCAAATAAAAAAATAGTAGAGCATTTTCGAAAATTTAACGATTTTTCGACTTTTTTCGATTTTCAGTCGCTTTTTTGTCCTATTCCAATTATTTGAAGGTCTTAATGGATGGGTCCATGCTATAGACTACCGGAATGACCATCGATAGATAAAGTTTAAGACAAATCGCTTGAGCAGTTTTCGAGATAAAGGCGTCCAAAAACGCTCCAATTTGGAAAATTCTTGATTTTCAGCGTGCCATATTTTACTTCCGGGTCATCGTATCTTTATGAAATGGGTACCATACGATACTTCAATTCTCGTACAACCCAACGATACCCTAATCTCTTTAATCCGTTGATATCGGACGAAATAATCACGTTTTCCCCAAAGCACCCATTTTTTGCATTTTTTTCCAAACATCAGAAATTATTTCGACTACTTCCGGTTTACGGATCGTTGTTGAAATTGCTTTATAAAAGGGCTGACTATATAGATTTATGTACCAGAGCTCACAGAAATATCGTATTATTCTTTCCAAAAAAATATAAGGCTTCGGGAAATGGTAGAAAATTCGAAAAAAAATCGAAAAATAAAGGGCGATAACTCGGAATGAAACTTATATTTCTGGAATCGGATGGTCTTCAGGTATCCAAAAATGTAGGTCAAATTTGAAAATTTTGAAAAATAACAAAAATGTTTCTTTTGTCTCTTTTTATACGCCCACATGGAAAGACGAACGTCTGAAAGCCTAACTAGATCTGCTACTGTCCCATGCAGATATAAAAGCTTTCATATTCACAGTCACTTCATGTCACATGTCATGGGACATATAAATAATCCAAACAAGAAAAAATAAATCATTAAAATCGGTCACAATCTAGCGAAATTAATGTGATTTTTCACTCGTAAACAACTTTGTCGGCACAAAAAACATAAAAGGCGAAATTCGAATTTTTGAAATATTCAAATACCGAAAATTTGCCCCGTATCCCGGCTATCCCGAAATGTATTAAATTTTACACATAGGAGACGCATTGAACATACTATGCCCTATTGTGTTGGTTTACATGTCCGTAAATGTCGATTTTTCACTATGTTTCATATTGACTTCAAAATGGCGTCCATAAGCTGACCTAAATCTAAATTCTGCTCTGAACTTTTTTTAGGTTTTCCTTCAAGGATTCAGAAAATATAACTCCAATGTCTGTAAGTGCAATATCGCAAAAGTTCTATTGTTTTTTCACGTTTCAAGATGGTGGCACTTCCGGTTCGATGGACAAACTTCATGTTTTGTGTACGAATCAGTAATTACTTGTCTAGTATCGAATATAAAAATTAGGTCATTCTGATCTTTATTTCGACGGTTTTTTTTTGTTGAAAATTTGATTCTTAATTTTACCAAGGGCAGATAATTTAGAAAATTTTAAAAGTCATTTTTGAAATTGCATCAGTAATGTCTACTTACATACTAAATTTCATGAAAATCGTACAACTATTAAAGAAGTTGTCAAGTTGGTCTCAACTTCCGGTTCGAAATCACAGCGACGAATTTTCGAATATAACAAAACTTTTTAAAATAAGCTCCCCCTGACCAGCTTAATCGTTCGCAATAAACGTTTGCCCCGTAAAATTGGCAAATTGCTGACTTTAAATTGAAAAACATTACAACCGGGCGAAATTTTCTGTTTTATCAATTTTTCAGTAATAAAATCGGGAAATTGCTGACTTATAGCAAGAAGCATTTCGACCGAGCATTTCAATTGAAACAACGCCAGTTGACTCAATGACAGACTTTACGATACAGAGCGCAGTTTCTAACCATTCAGCCACGCAACCTCCCTAAATTTGGCAAATTGCTGACCTACAGCGATAAACATTTCAACCAGGCGAAATTTTCTATTTTAACAGTTTAATTTGCACGGTACCTTTAATTATCTACCGAATATTACAAAACTTTTAAAAATAAGCTCCCCCTGACTGACTTAATCGTTCGCAATAAACGTTTGGCCCTTAAAATCGGCAAATTGCTGACTTTAAAGTGAGAAACATTACAACCGGGCGAAATTTCCTGTTTTATCACTTTTACAGTACCTCTGATTACCAACCGATTATAACAAAACTTTAAAAATAAAAGAGAGAAATGCGGCTTAACGTCCATTCCACACAAACTATGTCATTTCGGGGCTAACATATGTTTGTAAATTTTATTTAAATTTTATTTAAAAACTTCCCTTGTGCGTACGGGTCTTCAGGAGTGGGAGGAAGCCGAAGGACACAGAGAAAACCCACGAGGTTGGACACCATACTCCATGTCACGTGCAACCTGGAAATCGAAACGACGCCGGTTGACTCAATGACTGACGTTACGATACAGCGCGCACATGCTAACCATTCAGCCATCCAGCCTCCCTAAAATCGGGAAATTGCTGACGTATAGCAAGAAACATTTTAACCGGGCATTTCAATCGAAACAACGCCAGTTGACTCAGTGACAGACGTTACGATACAGAGCACAGGTGCTAACCATTCAGCCATGTAACATTCCTAAATTTGGCAAATTGCTGACCTACAGCGAGAAACATTTCAACCGGGCGAAATTTTCTATTTTAACAGTTTAATTTGCACGGCACCTTTAATTATCAACCGAATATTAGAAAACTTTTAAAAATAAGCTCCCCATGACCAGCTTAATCGTTCGCAATAAACGTTTGCCCCTTAAAATCGGCAAATTGCTGACTTTAAAGTGAGAAACATTACAACCGAGCGAAATTTTCTGTTTTATCACTTTTACAGTACCATGGATTACCAACCGATTAGTACCTTTAATTATCAACCGAATATTACAAAACTTTTAAAAATAAGCTCCCCCTGACCAGCTTAATCGTTCGCAATAAACGTTTGCTCCTTAAAATCGGCAAATTGCTGACTTTAAAGTGAGAAACATTACAACCTGACGAAATTTTCTGTTTTATCACTTTTACAGTACCATGGATTAACAACCGATTATTACAAAACTTTAAAAATAAAACAGAAGGAGAGAAATGCGGCTTAAAGACCATTCGACACAAACTAGGTCATTTCGGGACTAACATATGTTTTTTAATTTCATTTATAAACTTCCCTTGCGCGTACTGGTCTTCAGGAGTGGGAGGAAACCGAAGGACACGGAGAAAACCCACGAGGTTGGACACCATACTCCAAGTCACGTGCCACCTGGAAATAAAAAAGAACGCTGGTTGACTCAATGACAGACGTTACGACACAGCGCGTGTATGGTAACCATTCAGTCATTCAGCCTCCCTAAAATCATTTCAACCGGGCATTTCAATCGAAACAACGCCAGTTGACTCAATGACAGACGTTACGATACAGAGCGCAGGTGCTAACCATTCAGCCACGTAACCTCCCTAAATTTGGCAAATTGCTGACCTACAGCGAGAAACATTTCCTGTTTTATCACCGGGCGAAATTTTCTATTTTAACAGTTTAATTTGAACGGTACCTTTAATTATCAACCGAATATTACAAAACTTTTAAAAATGAGCTCCCACTGACCAGCTTAATCGTTCGCAATAAACGTTTGGCCCTTAAAATCGGCAAATTGCTGACTTTAAAGTGAGAAACATTACAACCGGGCGAAATTTTCTGTTTTATCACTTTTACAGTACCATGGATTACCAACCGATTATTACAAAACTTTAAAAATAAAACAAAGGAGAGAAATGCGGCTTAATGTCCATTCGACACAAACTAGGTCATTTCGGGACTAACATATGTTTTTTAATTTTATTTATAAACTTCCCTTGCGCGTACTGGTCTTCAGGAGTGGGAGGAAACCGAAGGACACGGAGAAAACCCACGAGGTTGGACACCATACTCCATGTCACGTGCAACCTGGAAATCGAAACGACGACGGTTGACTCAATGACAGACGTTACGACACAACGCGCGTATGCTCTATTCAGTCATTCAGCCTCCCTAAAATCGAGAAATTGCTGACTTATAGCAAGCAACATTTCAAACGGGCGAAATTTTCTGTTTTAGCAGTTTAATTTACACGGTACTTTAATTACCAACCGATTATTACAAAACTTTTGAAAATAAGCTCCAACTGACCAGCTTATTCGTATGCAATAAACGTTTGGCGTGAATTGAAAGTTCTGCACCGAGAAAGTTCATCTCGATTTTCCGGCGTAGTTCCCTCTTGTCAGTGAGGCTGAACGGAGGGCCTGACAAGGACAGCTGTCTAGTCGTTCGGATGGGACGAAAAACCAAGGTCCCGTGTACACATTGAAGTGCAGTTGGAATTCGATACTGTTGAATAAGCTCTATACGATGACTAAATGTGCAAATTGTAGTCACCCACGCTTCATGTTTCGCTTAACAATGAAAGGGTGCAGTTTTCAATTTTCGATCCTTTTATTCTTCTACTCCTGATATTTTGGACTGCTGATCGATGGTTTCATATAAAAGATTATCGATAAGACTCTTTGTGGAAGAAGTTCCCCAAAAATAATATGTTGATTGAAGAGAAAAGGACCTTTAAAAATGCTCAAAATCGTAAAAATACGACTTTTTCGGATTTTCGATCTCTTTTTTTCTGCTATCCCTGACATTTAAAAAAAATGATACAATGATTTCACACAACGGGCTAGCTATTAGACTCTCGATTGACAGGAGTTCCACCACCCTCTCTTCGTTATAACCGAAGTTATCGTGCCCTACAGAATCAACAAATCAGCATATTTATCTCTGCTTACCCTAAGCAGAAAATGCTCATCTTTAAACTCAATCATGACATTGACCTAGTGAACGTCTACACCAAGTTTGAACATTCTAGCTTAATTAGAAGGAGAGTTATTGACCTAAATCGAAATTCTGCTCCCAGCGATTTTTGGGCCAACCTTCAAGGATTCAGAAAATATAACTCCCGTGTCTGTAAGTAAAGTAGTAAAAAATCCTTAGGGATTTTTAACGTTTCAAGATGGTGGCACTTCCGATTCGATCGACAAACTTCATATTTTGTGTACAAATCAGTAATTACTTATCTTGTATCCCCCAAAAAATCAGGTCATTCTGACCTATATTTCGATGATTTTTTTGAAAATTTTGATCCCTAATTTCGTCAAGGGGAGATAATTTTGAAAATTTCTAATTATGTTTTTGAAATCACATCGCTAGGATCTACTTATATACTAAATTTCATGAAGATCGTACAACTATTAAAGAAGTTGTCAAATTGTTCTAAACTTCCGGTTCGAAATCACAGCGACGAATTTTCGAAATTCAAAAATGTGAAACTGCAGATGAAAATGATTTTTTTTCAAGGTATTCAAAGAAAAGAGAATTAGTAAGATCGGTCAAAAAATAACAAAGTTACGACTATGCATTGTCAGTTTTTTCGTTCGTAAAATTCGGTGATTTCGGATTCGTAAAACGTTTTGAAAATATATTTAAACAACGTTCGTACCCCATTTATTTGGTTGGTAGGTCAAAATTTCAGAAAGATCCTATGGATAGATTCTGAGAAATCCGATTTGCAGAAAACACACACAAAAAAAAAAAAATAATTACTAGATCTGCTACTGTCCCATGCAGATATGAAAGCTTTCATATTCACCGTCACTTCCTGTCACATGTCATGGGTCATATAAATAATCCGAACAAGAAAAAATAAATCATCAAAATCGGTCACAATCTAGCGAAATTAATGTGATTTTTCACTTGTAAACAACTTTGTCGGCACGAAAAACACCAAAGGCGAAATTCGAATTTTTGAAATATTCAAATACCAAAAATTCGACCCGTATCCCGTCTATACTGAAATTGAAATTGGCATGCTACAGATCGGCACAACACAGGCGGTTGTGGCGCGGACGATGAATGTTTCTCAGTCTGTCATAAGCAGGCTATGGTCCAGATACCGTGATACACAATCTGTACAGGACAGACCACGCTCAGGCCCAGGATCGATTTATCCGTACCTTGGCCTTGAGAAATCGTGTCATCACAGCAAATCAGATCAGCAGACAGACACTGGTGTGAGAGTGAGTGGCCAGACGATTCGGAGTCGACTGCATAGGGGTCACCTTCGCGCCCGACGTCCTCGCTTGATCCCTTGTTTGAGAGATCATCACATTTAGGCAAGACGTCGTTGGTGTAGGGATCGTCAACACTGGGATAATCGACGCTGGAGCAATGTGATGTTTTCAGATGAGTCAAGGTTCACTGTTGATTTTTTGGACAGACGTAGGAGGGTGTGGCGTCGTCGAAACGAGCGCTTCCAAGACGTTAACGTCATCAGACATGATCGATTTGGGGGTGGTTCTGTTATGGTGTGGGGAGGCATCACTGTTGCTGGAAGAATTGCTTTACATGTTGTTGCAGGGCGTGTTACAGGCCAGTACTACCGGGACAACATCTTGACAGTCCATGTCGTGCCGTTCGCACGACGTCATGGCCGCCGTTTCATCTTCCAGGATGACAACGCAAGATGTCACAGGGCCAGGATCGTTACAGGTTACCTCCAACAACAGAACATCACCACATTACCTTGACCAGCACTGAGTCCCGGCCTCTCCCCCATCGAGCACGTCTGGGAGCCACAGTTAAAACCAAAAGTGGCATATTGCAACGCCCAATTTCAAAATTTTGCTCAGTGTTAGAATGTGACGAAAAGTCATAAGTGCAAAATTTGTGTTAAATTTCAGTATTATAATATTGAAAATCAAAAATAGTGAAATGCATGTATGTAAGACTGTAAATAGTTAGAATTCTTTGGAATGCTGTATAGGAGCTTTTATGCGTGACGTATTTCCGGTGTCTAATTTTAGCCTGGCCTTTTCACTCCCGTCTCTTAGCATGGCAAATGCTAAGGAAAACGGGGTTTTCCGTCTTTATCTTTTAATATAAAACGTATTCTTGAATGCCACCCTTGTTGTAAGATGTGTTAGCATTCGTAATAAATTACCGATTTCAAATTATGTCTAAATTTTTTTTTTTCGTTTTATTGACGATATACTGCGTTGTAGCAGACGATATCATGCTAAGCTCGCACGCGGTCTGCAGTTGACCACTGTACGCAAAAGATTACAAAGATGCATTGATGTATGAAGTCGATTTATATGTTTTGTGTTAATTTTATTGCAAACAATAAATAGATAACATCTGTTTGGTTGTAAAATGCCACGAAATCGAGCGAAAGAGTAAATAATAGAATGGGTTATTGAGTGGTGACCTGTGGCTTCACTTCACAAAAGAATTATTCAAGATTCAAGACGATATTAAAATTTTTAAAAGCAGGACCGTAGCAAATCTAAAAAAAAGAGCAAATAATAATCCCTACCATTAACGCCTCTCCAGTAGGTCTCGCATATAGAGCTCAAGAGAATAGTCCAAGTACGCAAATACTAATGACGTATTACGTAATTATTCGCACGAGGTCTTTGGTAAGCCTTTGATGTTGCAAACACGCTAGTCTAGTTCCAGTTGAAATTTACAGTTTTGGTAGGACACAATTTGGTATGTAAATTAAATTTATCTTGAAAAGATAGATAAAATGCCCCTCTTTAGTTTGCCTAAACATTCGTGCCAACTAAGTCATATATTTAAGTACATTTGTAGATTTATTAGTATGATATTTGCATGCTGCCCACATGTAGCAAATTGGCAGCCATATTACTTCATACCCGCCATAGTGATAGTAGTAGCAAATCATTTATGAAATGATGAGTTTGCCTGTCTGTTATTTCGTATGAAAACGAATTTGTATTGATAATTGATCGATGTAACCATGATTTACGTCAAAGCTGTGTCTGTGAAGTGTATAGTAATTAATGTAAACCTTGTTGTTAGTCTATTATTTGACAGTACGCAAAAAGGCCTAAATTTTAGGGACAATCTAGTCCACGACAGATTAAGTTAAGATTTTTAGATGTTGATGTGTGTGTTCTTATTGTTGCTTTTGTCTCGTTGCAGCTAATATGTTTGTACACGTGTAAGTGTCTTCCATGCACCAGACAATATTGAAGTTATAATGTCATAATTTAGAACTTGAAGAATGTCTTTGCTGATGTGATGTTAAAATGATGTTAGTCTGAGTCTGCAGATCAGATCTATATCTTATTGACCTGTCATATTATGAGATGGATGTTCTGAAATATTATCGTCATTAAACATTGTCATAGAGTAATGTTGTTCTGATGTTTGGAAACTTATTCAGCAAACCTACCGCAATTTTAGTAGTCGCAGTATGTCTAGTTAGCTGCAGCTACACCGACCTCGTACCCCAAAGCCTATGTCATCAACACGGACGACGAAGACTAACCCTGTAGACACTGGACCGTGTTTGTGTGCGAAGGACCAGATCACATTACCTTCTTCGATTCCTACGGGTGTCCCCATGATGTTTACGGAGAAGCCTTTCGACGTTTCGTCCAAGATCTACAACTCCACTACCAACCCAAATGGATTCAGGGACTCGAGAGTGTTGTCTGCGGCCATTATTGTTTGTATTATCTGTGTCATCGGTTTCACGTTCCCTCCCCGCAGGCCCTTTCGGTGTTCGGGCTCGTGTATCGTGTGAACGATATACTGGTCAAACAGTTGGCTAGGGATCATTTTCTCGACTTGCAAAAAGACCAGAAGAAGGGACAACGATGTCGATGTTTTTTTGCTCTATAAATATGCTTGCTTTGTGTTCAATGCCTTTGTGTTCAATTTTGTGTTGAATAAAATGCTTTGTAAATATGTTCAATACAATGCATTGTAAGCAACATATCACGTGTCTGTTTTTTGTGACGTCACTCTGTAAACCCACGATGGCTTGGATTTAAACAGGATTTCGTTAACTGATTTAATTATAAATGGCGTCGTGGGCGGAGATTAACTGTTACATTGATCCCAGATCCCAGGTTTCTTCGTCTCACGACCTTAAACACTGTGTATAAATCTAACGTCAAGTTTACGTCATATTTTGACATAAATCTAACGTAAAGTTTACGTTAGATCTACGTTAAAAAATGACAAAAACTTTACGTTAGATTTGCGTAAGAAATTGATGTAAAAATAAGGTAAAAATGACGTAAACTTTACGTTAGATTAACGTCATTTCATGACATTACATTATCGTTAAGAAGATGAGCAAAATGATTGTAGTCTGACCAACCATTTTGACGTAAATCTGACGTCAATATAACTTCAATTTTTGACGTTAATCTAACATGATTAAAGGGCCAATCCCGGTAACTTTTTGGGGAATAGAACTGCTTAATTTTGTGTTAAAATCCCTTAAAACCCATTACCTAAGGCCGACCAACTAACATGATATTTGTGATACGCTTGTAAATAACTTAAACCTGACAGTCTTCACCTGGAAATGGAGACCGTTGTATTATACAGTATCTGGATAAAACCAGACTTCTTTTCTATAAAAATTATATATAGGTGGAATTTACCCTTTGTTATCAAGTACAGTACATGGGTCATTCACTGTATAGACCTGTCAAGAAACAGGAATCGATTATCAGGTCACCCAATGAAAAAATTGACCCAAAATCTTAAAAGGGTTACGTGTCCGGATAAGCAGTGTTGACGTTCACGTCCAAACGACTCAATAATTTGAGCTGAAATTTTGCGACAA
The DNA here is from genome assembly GCA_948474765.1 of Patella depressa. Classification (NCBI taxonomy): domain Eukaryota; kingdom Metazoa; phylum Mollusca; class Gastropoda; family Patellidae; genus Patella; species Patella depressa. The sequence continues at coordinate 52,284,433 of OX419716.1, forward strand.
GGTAAATACACCACGCCTCTATATTTTGGTCCATAAATTTCATAAATACTCGGACTTTAATTTTTGAGACTCTGTTCTTATCGGGAGGGTCCCTTTAAAACTAACCGACCATTTTATGGAAATCAGGGTCATGATCCTCAGAGTAAAATGTTGGCTCAACTAACCTGCAGACCCGGGATTGGTACATGCATTGACTGAGAATCAGTATTTCAGAGCAGTAGGACTTTAAACCCCATTTCATTTCATTATATATCTAACATTAAATTTTAACATTTACATCACTTTCTTTTGTAAATCTTTAATGAGTATGTAGAAATATAACCCTTGAAATGTTAACAGTCAACCAATAACCTTTTGAAATCGCAAATTCATATAATTACAACAAAAGGTCAACATAATATCTAAATTTTATTTAAAAAATTTAAAAAAAATACAATTGTTAACAGTAATCATACATCGTGAAATGGTGATAATTGACAAAAATACAAATAGGGTGACCATACACAAACCATAATTATTAACATTTGTCTCGACAGCAGGGCTACGGCATACTCTTATATCTTATATAAAATTCCATCAAATTGCCAAGAAATGTTTCACACACACATCAAAGTGTACACAGTACCTTGGTTTTTTGTCCCATTTGTATGACTAGTCACCTATCCATGTCAGGTCCTCTGTCCTGCATCATTGTCAATTGAAAATGTTCAAGAAAAAGGTCTACATTAGTCTTGTGGAAGTGTGGATATGCATATCAGAAAGGAAAACTGGGATATTGACCAAATTTGGCCAAAACCTATACATGTAGCCTCTATCTCGTTTGCTCAGGGCATTGATGGAATGAATTGAAATGAATTGGGGTTTAACATACCATCCAAACGACTACACAGCTTTCCTTGTCAGGCCCTCTGTCTGGGGGTCGGGCACTAGATCCCTGAATTGGAAATGAAAGTTCATCCAGATTTTTCAGCGTTATTTCCTCTTGTCGGTGATGCAGGAGAGCCTGACAAGACAGCTGTCTATTCATTCAAATGGTACAGAAAAACTGAGGCCATGTATACACATTGGCACACCCTTGACAGTTGGAATTTGATATGAGTAGGCTGTAGTGCAAAATTTCCCTCATAGCATACTGTATGGCGTATGCCCGTCTTCATTAGCCCAGTTCGGAGCAAAACAGTAGGTCATTACACTCTATTTTCTTTCATTTCATTTGGCTAGCCACAATTCTGTTTTTTCACCCAAGACCACATAAATACTTTATTTCGCACTTGTCATTTCTTCCCAGCAAACACAAAACGTTTTTATAAACGTTCCAGAAACATGATCAGAATGTTGTCTTTTGACGTTTTAATTTTACTTTCATTCAACAATGACCGAACGTTATTTTGAATGTTTTTTAGTAATGTTTCATCGGCTAACGTTGCATTAAAACATTAGATTAATGTTTCAACTCTGTTTTCTATTACGTTATATCGTTGATACTGTGAGACGTTACTAAACCTTAGTTAATATCGTTCTACTGACGTTTACTTTAGGAACGTTCGAATTAGTTGTTCCAAGAACGTCAACTGAACCACCTGATTCAACGTTATTTGTCAAGCCTGGTCAGACAAACTATAGACGTCAGTAATTTATGTTCTTCTAACGTAACTTTTGTAACGTTTTAAATTATGATTCTTTGAACGTTGGTAACACTTTTGTTTGGGACGTTATATTTATTATATTGAATTTCAGTTTTTAAAACGTTCTGTTTTCCTAATCTAAAAACGTTGAAATTAAACGAAAAAATAAAACCTCCCAATAAAGTTCGTAAAACGTTATGTTTCAACCCCGTTTTTATGACATTATATCGTCGATACTGTGAAACGTTACTAAACATTAATTAATATTGTTCTACTGACGTTTACTTTAGAAACGTTCAGATCAGTTGTTCCAAGAACGTCAGCTGAACCACCCGAACCAACGTTATTTCCCAAGGCTGGGCAGATAACCAAGAAACGTCAGTAAATTATGTTCTTCTAACGTAACTATTGTAGCGTTTTAACTTATGATTTTTTGAACGTTAGTAATACATTAGACTAATGTTTCAACCCTGTTTTTTTATGACGTTATATCGTTGATACCGCGAGACGTTACTAAACATTAGTTAATATTGTTCTACTGACGTTTACTTTAGAAACGTTCAGATTAGTTGTTCCAAGAACGTCAACTGAATCACCCGATTCAACGTTATTTGTCACGCCTGGTCAGACAAACTGTAGACGTCAGTAAGTTATGTTCTTCTAGCGTAACATTTGTAACGTTTTAAATTATGATTCTTTGAACGTTGGTAATATATTTGTTTGTGACTTTATATTGATTATATTGAATTTCAGTTTTTTAAAACGTTCTGTTTTCCTAATTTAAAAATAGGTTGCCAGGCAACGAAACATACGCCCACACAGCAGCCAAATCGTCCGGGCAGTCAACAAGAGTTGTCGCATATTAAGGAATTATCAGAAAATCATTAGAATTTGTTTGGTTTTTATAATCAAACGTTTTTTTTTAAATCAGATAAAAATTGTGACCTCCAGAGGGACCACAAGCTAAAAAGGGTGATTTTTCGTACAATCAGGGGACATAATTCAGGAAGTAATGACCCGATGGGCGCAAATATCGAAAGGAACCAAGATCTTTGGGTTATAAACATACATATCAAGTTTCATCAAAATCGGTTCAAAATTGTGACCTCTATAGGGTCCACAACCTTGATATAACATATTTTCACACTATTCGTGTACAAACGACGGCCATTTTGTCAGTCAATTCTAGTCCGATTTTCACGTAATTCAAACTCTCTCTTCATTACCATGTAACGGTGATATAGTCAAACGTTTTTTTCAATCGGATAATAATTTTGACCTCCAGAGGGACCAAAAGCTAACAAAAGCGATTTTTCGGACAATCAGGGGCCATGATTCAGAAAGTTACGATCCGATGGGCGCAAATATCGAAAGGAACCAAGATCTTTGGGATATAAACATACATGTCAAGTTTCATCAAAATTGGTTCAAAATTGTGACCTCCATAAGGTCCACAACCTTGATATAACATATTTTCACACTATTCGCATACAAACGGCGGCCATTTTGTCCGTCAATTTTGGTCCGTTTCTAATGAAATTCAAAACTCAACCTTCATAACCATGGAACGGTGATATAATCAAAGGTTTTTTTAAATCCGATAACAATTTTGACCTCCAGAGGGACCACAAGCTAAAAAGGGCAATTTTTCGGACAATCAGGGGCCATAATTCAGGAAGTTACGATCCGATGGGCGCAAATATCGAAAGGAACCAAGATCTTTCGGTTATAAACATACATGTCAAGTTTCATCAAAATTGGTTCAAAATTGTGACCTCTATAAGGTCCACAACCTTGATATAACATATTTTCACACTATTCGCGTACAAACGGCGGCCATTTTGTCCATCAATTTTGGTCCGATTTTCACGAAATTCGAACTCAACCTTCATAACCATGGAACGGTGATATAATCAAACGGTTTTTTAAATCCGATAACAATTTTGACCTCCAGAGGGACCACAAGCTAAAAAGGGCAATTTTTCGGACAATCAGGGGCCATAATTCAGTAAGTTACGATCCGATGGGCGCAAATATCGAAAGGAACCAAGATCTTTGAGTTATAAACATACATGTCAAGTTTCATCAAAATCGGTTCAAAATTGTGACCTCTATAAGGTCCACAACCTTGATATAACATATTTTCACACTATTCGCGTACAAACGGCGGCCATTTTGTCCGTCAATTTTGGTCCGATTTTCACGAAATTCGAACTCAACCTTCATAACCATGCAACGGTGATATAATCAAACGATTTTTTAAATCGGATAACAATTGTGACCTCCAGAGGGACCACAAGCTAAAAAGAGCGATTTTTCGGACAATCAGGGGCCATAATTCAGGAAGTTACGATCCGATTGGCGCAAATATCGAAAGGAACCAAGATCTTTGGGTTATAAACATACATGTCAAGTTTCATCCAAATCGGTTCAAAATTGTGACCTCTACACTGTTCACAAGCTAAAAAAAACGTGATTTTTCGTACAATCAGGGGCCATAACCCATGAAGTTACAGTCCGATACATGCCAATATCGAAAGGAACCGAGATTTTATGGTGATAAACCTATATTTTAAGTTTCATTGAAATCGGATAAAAATTGTGACCTGTAGACTGTTCACAAAAAAAAATGTGGACGGACGGACGGACGGACGGACGGACGGACGGACGGACGGACAGGGGCGACGACAATATACGTCCACATAAAAATGTGGGCGTATAAAAACGTTGAAATTAAACGAAAAAATAAAACCTTCCAATAAAGTTCGTAAAACGTTGTATTTCTCTTTTACATTCTTTACATCTTACATCATTAGCAAACGCTGCATTAAAACATTAGATTAATGTTTCAACCCCGTTTTTTATAAAGTTATATAATCGATACTGTGAAACGTTACCAAACATTAATTAATATCATTCTACAGACGTTTACTTTAGAAACGTTCAGATTAGTTGTTCCAAGAAAGTCAGCTGAACCACCTGAATCAACGTTATTTCCCAAGCCTGGTCAGACAACCTGGAAACATCAGTAAATTATGTTCTTCTAAAGTAACTATTGTAGCGTTTCAACTTATGATTCTTTGAACGTTCGTAATACATTAGACTAATGTTTCAACTCTGGTTTATTTATGACATTATATCGTTGATAATGTGAAACGTTACAAAACATTAATTGGTGTCGTTCTAGTGACATTTACATTAGGAACGTTCAGATTAGTTGTTCCAATAACGTCAACTGAACCACCTGATTCAACGTTATTCCCCAAGCCTAATCAGACAACCTGTAAACGTCAGTAAATTTTGTTCTTCTAACGTAACTTTCGTGGCGTTTTAGTTTATGATTCTTAGAACGTTAGTAATACATTAGACCAATGTTTCAACTCTGTTTTTATGACGTTATATTGTTGATACTGTGAGACGTTACAGAACATTAGTTAATATCGTTCTACTGACGTTTACTTTAGAAACGTTCAGATTAGTTGTTCCAAGAACGTCAAATGAATCACATTCATTTCAATTAAGTTCGCAAAAACATAATACCGTTTCACTTCTTTTCTTACATTTTACATCATTAGCAAACGTTGCATTAAAAATGTGCGAGGTAAGGTCAAGTTCAATGTCATTTATGAAACGTCATTATATACCATAGGTCAAAACCAAGGGTTCGAACATTTACCTTGAAAAAGAAATTTTATTTTGTAGTAATTTTTTCATTCTATAGATTTGATGGTCATTTCATGTTCTTTTGACCAATGAACTTGAACCAGACCAAAAGTCCCATCTTAAACTGGATATTAGGCCAATCACAAGTTCAAAGTCACTTCTTGGTAGGCAATTACATGGACTTTAACACATTAAAGGTCAATTTACCTGACTTTACCACAGGTGCCACAGTAAGGTCGATTAAGTTTCATTTTATTTTCCATCTTTGAACAATTTTCAAGTTTGATATGAATTTGACCTCTGAGGTAAAATACAAGGCGATGTTCTGGTTCACCGTTGACGATTTAGTTCGGATGGTCGGAGTCTTTAAGGTGTGAGTCATCAAATTAAAGATTTTCCCCCAAAGAGCAAATGTTCATGCTAAATTATTTTAGTCCTGAATTTAAGTTTGACTCAAGTTCGTACAGACGCCATATCTTTAGAACCATAATGAGTATCAATCCGAAATTCATTGTGTATCCCAATGGGGCCCGTCGCCAGAGGGCCCTAACAATCCAAAGCCACCCTTCAAATAGTTTTTCTTCTAGGCAGCCGGAAAGACAAAGTAATTGTTTAAGAACTCAATTTAGAACCCTAGTCGTTCTTACTCCGATAGTAACATTGGTGTGCCAATATTTGTCAACTTCCTTTATCCGGGGTGGAGGGGGATTTCACACCCCGGGAGATGCTTATGGTATAAGGTCGGACTTTGATACCGTGGGTCGTCTTCTCCGACATAATTGTCAAAAGTAGTCTGGATAGATGCGCCGTAAAATCTCAAAGGATCATAAAGATAGGTTGCCAGGCAACGGAACATACGCCCACAGCAGCTAAATCGTCCGCGCAGTTAACAACAGTTGTCGCATATTTTTACTTTTTTGATAATGAAACATTTATAATACACTAAAATCTGATTAAGAGTAACAACTCATTAAGTAATTATCAGAAAATCATTAGAATTTGTTTGGCTTTTATAAAGTTCTCCTCCATGCTAACGTTTAGTATACGAAACATTTAATATCAATAAAGTGGGACTTAATGCTAGTGAGCGATCCCGAATTGTAGACAAGTTCTTTGTGGTCGCTATAAAGCATATTCTATTTCTGAACAAAAGTGGCGCTGTTTCAGCGAAAAGCAAAAAGAAAAATGTTTTCCAAATTTTCTTAAAGACTCGAAAAGGAAACGCGACGAAGAAGAAATTATTTGTTCAACAAATAAAAAACTTTGTGTTGTAAAGAAACGAAATTACCAGCCAAAAAACCCCATCAAACCAAAAGGTGTAGAAGTGTTCGCACTAATAGAAGGGATTGTGCGGGATTACACCTCAAATAAAAAAATAGCATTCTTTGTTGTATTCTTTTTTACAAAAAAAAACTATCTGTAAAATAGTGGGCTGTAACAAGGAATCACTCATACTCCGCGCAGTGTTGCGTTTGATTAGAGGTAATCCTACTACACACTTCTGTTATGAGTGAATATTGTTGTTTTAAATTTTGATTTGTCAGTAGTCCGTCTACCAACCAATCACTAGCTGCCAATATTGGACCAAATATGTTTACATAACGTTACGTCATGACTCACGATTTTATTATGCCTAATTAACCCGTGCATAGCAGAATACTACAGTAAAACTAATTGCGTGACAAACGATCGAGGCTATCAAGTCGAATGAAATGTAAACAATACTGTTTGGAAACGAACATACTTTCACGGTTTCTAATACCTTAAATCACTGTCCAAAGTTTTAGGGAAGACCCAGATTAAACGAAGGACTGTCGTGTTGCTGTACTTAGTGAGAGCTTTCATTGAAAGCAAAGAATAGACACACTCCCGCATAAGTTCAAGAAACAGACGCTATTCCAGCAATGGTCAGAGAGGGATTTCTCGGGCCATTGTTTCAGGAATATGGGAATCATTAAGCATTTTGTCGGCGGTAACAAGTATTTGGTCGGCGGCAGTGCCCGATTAACCTTGTGTGTGTGTGTGTGTGTGTGTGGGGGGGGGGGGGGGGTCGGGACTATTTAGGCAGCGATTTCATTGACGTTTAGAATTCGTTGACAATTTGAGTATTTCTCTTATGATGTTTTCATTTACTTTATTTTAGTGAAATCCGGGATAAAATGTGGGGGGCCCGGAACATTTGTCCCACTTTGCCCTCCTTACCTCCGGCACTGATTGGCGGTAATTATATTTAAAAAAACTTTGGTCGGCGGTAAAAAGTACCACCGGTTTTGAAACACCATCCGGGACATGCATCTACAGGGGCCTTTGCGTTAAGAGATATAGCTAAATAAATATGGGACGTAAAGCCAAGTTCAAGATCATTTATGGGGGTTATTTACAGGTCAAGGACAAAGGGTGGAAAATTGATCTTTAAAAAAAAAGAAGTTTTATTCCAAAGCCAGTTTCACCTATTTGACCATGGCCTAGGACCTTGAGACAGTTCAGATGGGTTGAAAGTTGGTCACAAATCTATTTTTTTTTTATTTTTTATTTTTTTTTTTTTAAGTAAATATTACTCTATTTTATCTCTAAATTATTTTACGTTTTTTATTCTTGTACCCAACTTTGTTCAAGAAAAAAAATGTTCACGGTCATGGAGTTAAAATTATACCCACAAATGGGCTCTTTGTGGGTATAGAGATTTAATATCACCGAAATATTAAAACAAAATGTTATAGGCCCAGAAATGTGACTGTTAGTGTTAGGTCATATTCGTGGCAGAAAAAGCCGAAGTATACCGACTGTCGATTAGGTATAAGTAAAATTTTAAGTAAATATTACTCAGTTTTATCTCTAAATTATTTTACGTTTTTTTATTTTTGTACCTAACTTTGTTCAAGAAAAAAAATGTTCACGGTCATGAAGTTAAAATTATACCCACAAATGGGCTCTTTGTGGGTATAATGATTAATATCACCGAAATATTAAAACAAAATGTTATAGGCCCAGAAATGTGACTGTTAGTGTTAGGTCATATTCATGGCAGAAAAAGCCGAAGTATACCGACTGTCGATTAGGTTCAAAATTGGCGCTATTTTTGTCAGTCAGTCATTGAGTTATGCATGTCGAAGACACTGACAACACGAAAGGAAAATTTATTACTATTAAACGGTGAGTACAATTTATTTATTGTTAAACTATAAGTAGACACTTTGTAGGCACTTGACCACAACTTTGTGTGACTAGTAGTAAAGTCAGTAGACATAGCCGAAAACACATAATGTCTAAATGTGACATAACCAGCCTAGCTAGACCATATGATTTAGTATTATTATTATTCAGTAAGTGTTGTCTGTGACCACATTGCGGACTTAACTGGTCGCGACGAAAATAGTAGGCTAAAATCGTAAGTGCAGCTCTGTGACCACATTACGAACGTGACTAGCTTTGGAAATGAAATGAAATGGAGTTTAATGTCCTACTGTTCTTGACCCTGTTTCACAAAAACTTGAAATATTCTTTAAATCGTCTTAAACTAAAATTTCATCTTGACTTATAATTAAGATAGATGAGTTTCAGAAAACGATTTTAAGCATTTTAGTTAAAATACACTAAATAATTTAAAGGGACAGTCACGATTTGAACAGAGTCTCATAAATAATAGTCGAATCCATATGAAATTTAAACGCCAAAATATAGGAGAATGGTGTATTGACCTTGTCTCAAAATTTTAGCTCAAAATATTGAGTCGTTTGGACGTGAACGGCAAAAATGCTTATCCAGGAAACAAAACCCATTTAAGATTTCGGGTCACTTTTTTCGTTAGTGACCTGATAATCGATTCTCGTTCCTTGAGTGGTCTATATAGTGAATTCCCCATCTGCTGTACTTGATAGCGAACGGCAAATTTCAACTACACATTATTTTTATTTAAAACTAAGCCTGCATGGTTTTACGTAGACACCGCAATAATACAGTTTGGGACACCGGTACGACACATTAAAATTCCATGCTACATCGCTGCACAGCGTGCACAAGAGCCAGTGGAGGACACAAGCGCTATTGACATCTGTCGTACTTTTGGTTTTGACCCCTCTGACTTTGTACCGTTGATTACAGATTAAACGAGGGTTGGGATGGCCTAGTGGTCTAGAGTGCCGCGCTTCGACCTCTAGCTGGCCGGTCACCTCTGGCTTGCTGCTGTGGTTTCGAGCCCTGGTGAGAGTGTATGTGGCATGGAGATGGGGCTTGCGCCTTCTCAACCTCGTGGGTTTCCTCCGGGCACTCCGGTTTCCTCCCACTGCTAAAGACCCCTACGCGCAAGCGAATTATAGAAAAAAAAATAAACCATATGTTAGTCCCGAAATGACCTAGTTTGTGTTGAGTGGACGTTAAACCCCATTTCTCTCTCTCTCTCTACAGATTAAACATCCATAAGTGTACAAATGTGTTGTTATTGATGTGTTCCCATTTCAAAATTGTTAATAAGAAGCAAAATAAAACAGATATGTTTACAGAATCATTTTGTTTTTTTATGGCGCTCAGTACATGTATATATAGACATATCCAATGTCGTGAAAAGAGAGTGAGAGTAATGGGGTTTAACGTCCACTCGACACAAACTAGGTCATTTCGGGATTAACATATTGTTTAATTTTATTTCAATAATTTGCTTGCATGTAGGGGTCTTTAGCAGTGGGAAGAAACTGAAGGACCCGGAGAAAACCCACGAGGTTGGACAGGTGACTTGTCACGTACAACCGGGGATTCGAAACCATGCCAGCTGACTCAATGACAGGCTTTATGATGCAACATGTACGTGCTAACCATCAGCATCCAAACACCCCCCCCCCCCTTCATGGAAAGAAGCTCAGAGCACTCTCATCTATAAAGAAAATATCTTCGTGTACAATGGTTTAATGGCTTTTTTCTTGATTTTAGAAGGCCTAAAGGCCTATAATACTAGACATACCATGTAGTATTTATTCATGCTTTTGGGGGTTATGATTTGCAAAAAGAAAAATCAATAATCACAAATGTGGTTATTGAAAAATGTTATAGCTATTTGAAATTAAATTTTAATATCATAAATTTGTTATTATTTCTCAATGAAGTCTAACGTTAATAAAACAACATTAATAAGGTAAATTTTAGGAGGCATTGTCGTGCTCGTAAAAGATCCCTTGGCAGTTGGAATTCGATATAAGAGTAGGCTGTAGCGCTGCTGCCCAGGCAAAATGGAGTTAAAATTATACCCACAAATGGGCTCTTTGTGGGTATAATGATTAATATCACCGAAATATTAAAACAAAATGTTATAGGCCCAGAAATGTGACTGTTAGTGTTAGGTCATATTCATGGCAGAAAAAGCCGAAGTATACCGACTGTCGATTAGGTTCAAAATTGGCGCTATTTTTGTCACAGTCAGTCATTGAGTTATGCATGTCGAAGATACTGACAACACGAAAGGAAAATTTATTACTATTAGACGGTGAGTACAATTTATTTATTGTTAAACTATAAGTAGACACTTTGTAGGCACAACTTTGTGTGACTAGTAGTAAAGTCAGTAGACATAGTCGAAAACACATAATGTCTAAATGTGACATAACCAGCCTAGGTAGACCACATGATTTAATATTATTATTATTCAGTAGAATATTAATTACTCGTCTAGATCTAATACGAATATTAATAGTTTGAAATCTATATAAACCCATAAACTGCCCTTTTTGTAGGTTGTTCAGAATGTTGAAAAGTCAATTTTGTTTATAAAATTTCACAGAACTCTTAGAACTTCTAATAGAAGTTTTTTGGTTTTTTTTTTAAATTGGTTTTGATCACCAGGTAGGGCCTACCAAATAATACCAATTTCAATTTGTAGGCTAGGTCTATATCATGACGCAGCCCTCGAGTCGGTACCATATCCAAATCAGTTCTCAATAAATTGTTAATTTTACTTGCGATGATTTGCTTGGCAAGATGACAATCAATACTACTATTAGTAGTACATGTACAGATAACTACTATTAGTAGTACATGTATTACTACATATTGTACAGCTAAAAAAAAGTGTAGGTGCAGCTTTGTCTGTGACCACATTGCGGACTTAACTGGTCGCGACGAAAATAGTAGGCTAAAATCGTAAGTGCAGCTCTGTGACCACATTACGAACGTGACTAGCTTTGGAAATGAAATGAAATGGAGTTTAATGTCCTACTGTTCTTGACCCTGTTTCACAAAAACTTGAAATATTCTTTAAATCGTCTTAAACTAAAATTTCATCTTGACTTATAATTAAGATAGATGAGTTTCAGCAAACGATTTTAAGCATTTTAGTTAAAATAGACTAAATAATTTAAAGGGACAGTCACGATTTGAACAGAGTCTCAAAAATAATAGTCGAGTACATATAAAATTTAAACGCCAAAATATAGGAGAATGGTGTATTGACCTTGTCTCAAAATTTTAGCTCAAAATATTGAGTCGTTTGGACGTGAACGCCAAAAATGCTTATCCAGGAAACAAAACCCATTTAAGATTTCGGGTCACTTTTTTCGTTAGTGACCTGATAATCGATTCTCGTTCCTTGAGCGGTCTATATAGTGAATTCCCCATCTGCTGTACTTGATAGCGAACGGCAAATTTCAACTACACATTATTTTTATTTAAAACTAAGCCTGCATGGTTTTACGTAGACACCGCAATAATACAGTTTGGGACACCGGTACGACACATTAAAATTCCATGCTACATCGCTGCACAGCGTGCACAAGAGCCAGTGGAGGACACAAGCGCTCCTGACATCTGTCGTACTTTTGGTTTTGACCCCTCTGACTTTGTACCGTTGATTACAGATTAAACGAGGGTTGGGATGACCTAGTGGTCTAGAGTGCCGCGCTTCGACCTCTAGCTGGCCGGTCGCCTCTGGCTAGCTGCTGTGGTTTCGAGCCCTGGTGTGAGTGTATGTGGCATGGAGATGGGGCTTGCGCCTTCTCAACCTCGTGGGTTTCCTCCGGGCACTCCGGTTTCCTCCCACTGCTAAAGACCCCTACGCGCAAGCGAATTATAGAAATAAAATTAAACCATATGTTAGTCCCGAAATGACCTAGTTTGTGTTGAGTGGACGTTAAACCCCATTTCTCTCTCTCTCTCTCTACAGATTAAACATCCATAAGTGTACAAATGTGTTGTTATTGATGTGTTCCCATTTCAAAATTGTTAATAAGAAGCAAAATAAATAAGATATGTTTACAGAATCATTTTGTTTTTTATGGCGCTCAGTACATGTATATATAGGCCTATCCAATGTCGTGAAAAGAGAGTGAGAGTAATGGGGTTTAACGTTTACTCGACACAAACTAGGTCATTTCGGGATTAAGATATTGTTTAATTTTATTTCAATAATTTGCTTGCATGTAGGGGTCTTTAGCAGTGGGAAGAAACTGAAGGACCCGGAGAAAACCCACGAGGTTGGACAGGTGACTTGTCACGTACAACCGGGGATTCGAAACCATGCCAGTTGACTCAGTGACAGGCTTTATGATGCAACATGTACGTGCTAACCATCAGCATCCAAACACCCCCCCCCCCTTCATGGAAAGAAGCTCAGAGCACTCTCATCTATAAAGAAAATATCTTCGTGTACAATGGTTTAATGGCTTTTTTCTTGATTTTAGAAGGCCTAAAGGCCTATAATACTAGACATACCATGTAGTATTTATTCATGCTTTTGGGGGTTATGATTTGCAAAAAGAAAAATCAATAATCACAAATGTGGTTATTGAAAAATGTTATAGCTATTTGAAATTAAATTTTAATATCATAAATTTGTTATTATTTCTCAATGAAGTCTAACGTTAATAAAACAACATTAATAAGGTAAATTTTAGGAGGCATTGTCGTGCTCGTAAAAGATCCCTTGGCAGTTGGAATTCGATATAAGAGTAGGCTGTAGCGCTGCTGCCCAGGCAAAATTTCCCTCATAGCACACTGTATTGTGTGACGCCCGTCTTCATTAGTCCAGGTTAGAAGCAGAAAGAAGGACGTTAACCCCCATTTCATTTCATTTATTTTATCTTGGGGAAAAATCATTTGATTGAGTAAGATAAGTAGGCACTTTGGCATTTTCAAAGTATCATTGGAAGGGTCTATTAGAATGACATTTCAACAAATCAAGGCATCGGAACATTGGCAATTGCCTATTTGTTTGTGACAATACTCAATAGTTTCTCTTGTCCAAAATAAAATAAAACTACAAATCCAAGCAATTTAGTTTATTGATACACATTATTTCCATTGAAGCCTGCAAGTAAATCAATTGCTAGTGTCACACATCAAATATCAAGTTCAAGGCCAACCCACCAACACTTTTCGAATCATTTTTACGCATTAAACTTTTTTATTTGACCTCTCTACAACTGTCTGACCGTGTGCAGGGGGGTGGGGTGGATGACCAAATGGTTAGCGTGCGCTAGTGATGTGCGGTTTTTCGGTTTAACCGTACGGTATCGGTTTTTACAAATAAACCGAAAACCGAACCGTTAAAAAAAAATAACCGTGCGTTTCGGGTTTTTTCCAAATTCCTAATTTTTATATAGGCATATTTCGTTTACTTAATAATTCCAAAATTTTAATGTAGCCACCACTTCCGTTTTTATTTTCGATCAACCAGAGTCCGTATGTATAGAATAATAGAGTGTTTAATCAGTCTGGTTGGCCTAGACTATTTATTTTCTCAATTCGGTTCGGTTTACAATCCAAAATTTTATGCAACCCGAAGCCGGTTGTCAATATCGAACGATGGCTTCCTCTAAAAAGCAAAATGCCTCCATACTCCATGGCTTGCTCAACAACTATGAAAGATTAGATGACACAAAATGTAGATTTAATCTTTGTAAAAAACATATTTCTGCTGCATAAATTATAAGAATAAGAATATAATTTAACAATTTTGAGTCAGGTTTAGAACAACATTTGAACAACACCCGAAAACGGCAATTGCGTAAGTTTTGTTTTTAAGTTTATAAACGAGAAATGAAAGACCACATGTTTCGATTTGTTGGATTGGTATTATTTTGTTATGCAAATTTATTTTGGTATTTTTTTTTTTTACAGTAGAATGTAACTTAATTGTTACTGATATCATGTCGTTATATTAATTTATTATTATGCCTATGGCGTTGTGTGTGTCAGATCTTTTTTTACAGTAACTTACTATGTGACAGTATTACATTAGTTCTTTAATCAAGTTCTGGAGGCAACACTGGTGTGACTTCAAATATAATATTTTTATTCAGCTTCTTACAATAGGTACAAACATCGTGATGTAAACGACCGTAGAACTAACTATATGGAAGGAGTCATGACTTAATTAGCTTGGCTTAGCACGAGTGTGCTAACTCCAGAAGCTCTCGTCTCGTCTCCGACTCCTAGACCTGACTATAGTACTCCTGAGGTACCTTAACTAGGCGCCCGCCTAGCATGGCCTCCTGGACCTGCCTGAAGATTCGTTTCTGTTCTGAGTTTATAAACGTATTCGAGACAAAGGAGCTCATTAGACACCTGTCTAATGTATCAAGCATCATATGAAGGTTTAACATTCAATATAGTTTATCAGACAAAGAAAGTTAGATAAGACATGCCAACAACAAGTTCTAGTTACGCAATGACATAAGGAATACTACCAAGATCTCCAGCCGGGTCTTGATAGCAACAGGTTTATGTTACAATCACTTATACGTATTTTGATATGGCAGGACGCTTCTTTGACATATGTCATTGTGTAATATACCTATCCGTCTTTTTAAAAAAAAATATGAAATATTTTTTTAAAGCCTTTACAAATTTGAATATAACTGGGATCGATAATATCTACCCTAATCTTAAAAGATAAAAGTAACAATAAGAATGAAAAGACATATAAATACAAACAACACTTGTAAAATGTCGTATACAAAAATGTCTATAAACAAAAAGAAAAGGTAAATGAAACACACACGAATTTAAAAGTTATATATACTTGTAAAATGTCATAATATCCAAAAATGTCTTTAAACAAAATGAAAAGGTCAATGAAAAACACACGAACTTAAAAGTTATATACACACAATCGGTCACACACGTGAGTCAATAAAAAAAACAAACGAGATCCTGGAATCACAAACACAGACTCTTATTATTCACATAAATGGTGGAATCGCGAACACAAACTACTCTAATTATCTTCTTAGACCGATTATTTGGTGGAATCGCGAACACAAACTACTGTAATTATCTTCTTAGACCGCTACTGCACTGTCGTAGCCAACTGTAGGGGTGGGGTACATATGATGCCCTTCCTCGTTCCAGTAATGTTGAGGGGTCAGAATTTTCCCTGCTCCGTTTAGTTCAGCTCTTGTTATTGACCGGTAGTCTTTTCATTTTCCATACCGTCTGGCAAAACGGCGTGTTATGACATGTGCTAGGAAGAGTATTAACTGCCACCCGTGCCGAAGTTTTATCGTCTGCTTATCATATATATCATGGAGTGAACTTAATTAATAGTTAATCAAATTAGCAAGTGGAACAGACTTGACTTTAGATAACGATCTAACGATATTTACAATTGAAATTAGGGAGTCATATTGTTTTATCTCAAGAATAATGAATGATCTGAACACATTTAACCAATCTTAAATAAGATATTTTTGAAAGAACTAACGGTTTATCTCTATAATTTTTAAACACAACACAAAACAAGACAAAACGTTTGCTCTTAAATCCGAGCACAACCCTCCTGGGGTTAAACCACTTAACATAAACTTCTCCCGTTACTTATCGGGGCATTTCCCATTAAAACTTTGGGGTATTACAAATAAAAATCTTAATCCCGTAAATATCGGGTCTTCCCATTAATATTTGGGGCACTACATCACAAATAATAATCCCGTAAACCTCGGGGCATAAATATATATATATATGCACAAAACAACACAACACAAAAACTTATAAGAGACAAACCCGTTAATACCGTGTGAATGTTTAAAGAGTTATATCTCTCAATTAGGATACGCTTATAAAACTCTATTCCAGATAACTAAACAATCATAAAACATTTCACTTCGCAGTTATTAGCCTGATAATACTTAGCTACTACTAACTTTAAAAGCCAAAATATGTGTTCAAAACAAACAATTATAATTCATCTTTTTAAAAACAACATGACGCATTTTAAAACAAATAATATATATACAATTTTGTTTTAGCCATTTTCCTGTTCCACTACTAGCCAATATTAAATTTAGTAACCACACCATGATATTTAATGACGCGTGATGATAAACTGCAGATTTCCAGTTAAATTATAATACATAGCACTAATGTCATTTTTTCACCCTCGCCATGGTAGGATTAGAAAAGACTTACCCCGTTGGTAGCTGGGACCTGTGATCTTCTAGTGGAATAGGACTTCAAGCGTTGGTCTGGTCTACGGCATCAATTAATATGTGACAGTATTTGTTCTTAAATCAAGTTCTGGAGGCAACACTGGTGTATACTTCTAATAATGGTTTTATTCTGCTTCTTACAAATAGGTACAAACATCGTGATGTAAACGACCGTAGAACTATCTATATGGAGGGAGTCATGACTTAATTAGCCTGGCTTAGCACGAGTGTGCTAACTCCAGAAGCTCTCGTCTCGTCTCCGACTCCTAGACCTGACTATAGTACTCCTGAGGTACCTTAACTAGGCGCCCGCCTAGCATGGCCTCCTGGACCTGCCTGATCCCAAAACGGTTTGTCTAATCTTTTAATTCCTGGGCCGAATCCATGTCCAGCCTTGTTTTCTTGATACCACACCCATGCATCGTAACCTGATTGGTCAGTATCCGGTCGGGGTGGGTCAATAACCTGGACGGACATATAGTTATTGGCCAATCAACTAATTCCAGGTATTATATTTCAGATTATATTATGACCGGGATTGGCAGCTGGTCATTATATAATAACAGATTAAGCTTCCCGTGCAGATTGCTTTACTATTCAAGATCTTGCGTAACTCGGGACAGCTGTGATGATTAATGACTTCCTAACGACCTTTGTCTGTCTGTTAGACTTATCATGTTTACTGCCATCGTTTGACCACCTGTGATCTGTCTACTAGCCCTGTGATAAGATTGCTAATTGATTTCGTGAGGGTATGCAATTATATATCCCCCCAATTTTGTAACAACTACCAGTCATAATTAAAGTCATATAACAGTAAAAAAAACAACCCTTGTTGTTTACTATTTACATCAATATTTTTGATATTTTTTCTGGCTTTCAAGTATTCCTATAAAATAACCATAAATCAGTACATACATTACACAGTGTTTAAATGAATAAAAAAACCGAAACCGAAAGAAAATTTAAAAACCGCACATCACTAGCGTGCGCACACTGTATCATACGGCCTGCTATTGAGTACTGGCGTGGTTTTGAATCCGTGGTTGTACATGGCAAGGAGTTGGGTCGCCTGTCCAACCTCATGGATTTTCTCTGGGTATTCCGGTTTCCTCCCACTGCTAAAGACCCCTACGTGCAAGCGAAATTTTTTAAATAAAGTTGAACCATGTGTTAGTCCAAAAATGACCTAGTTTTTGTTGTTTGGACGTTAAACCCCATTTCTCTCGCTCTCTCTCTGACCGTGTGAAAACATTGCCACAACGTATGAAACTCTCCCCATTGATATTGCAACCGTTAATTCAACCTGTCAACAATTTTCAGTTTCGAAGCGTATTTGCTTTCAAGGTACACATGTAAGTACCCGCAGCGGAAATGTGCGTGGGCGCAAGTGATTTTAACTAAAATCTATTAAAATTGCATAAAATCTAAAATTGCATTTTGATTTTAGTTAGTTGAAATCTATTTTAGTGATTTTAGCTTAAGTGTTTGTGAAACAGGGCCCAGCTCCTAAACTGGGCTACTGAAGACGGGCATACGCCATACAGTGTGCTATGAGGGAAATTATGCCCAGGCAGCGGCACTACGGCCTACCCTTATAGTTATATTGAAGTCCAACTGCCAAGGGATCTATTACATGTATGTGCATGTCAATGTCAAACGACTTGACACCTGTCATTATCAGGCCCTCGTCCTACATCACTGACTTGGGGAAACCACGTCGGGAAATCTGGATGAACTTTCTCTGCCAATGCAGGGGTCAAACACCCGACCTCCAGGCTATCGAGCCAGCATCTTACCCACTTAGCCACGTGATCCCGGGACGAGCTAGCTACAGGCTTGTAGATTGTTGTGTTGGTCTACTGTAATCTGGGGTGGTTTGTTTTAGAACCCACATTAATAATGCTAAAGTTAAAGGTTCACCAATATTAAGGGGGTCATGGTGGGTAAGACGCTGGGTTGCTAGCCAGGAGGTTAGTTGTTCGATCCCTACATTGGCCAAGAAAGTTCATCCTGATTCTATAAGTAAGGTACATGCTAAAAAGAGATATCTATTATATAATCACTCCAGTAACAAACTATATTTTGACTCCAAAAACACTGGTCATTATTTACTTTCAAATGAGATTTTGTGAATTGTGTTTGATGTCCACAACAAGTTTTAAAATTTAACAATTCGGATGTAAAAAGTAAATATTTACTTCAATTATATATTCAATTCCTTCGGACGTCATACATGTAGACTTCAATGATCCAGTCTAGTCATTGGAATTCGATATAATAAGAGTAAGCCATAGTGCTGCTGTCCGAGCAAAATTCCATCATAGCACACTGTATGGCATATGCCCGTCTTCATAAGTCCAGTTTGGATCAGAATAGTATGACGTTAAACTCTGTTTCATTTCATTGTGTCTAATGGCCCCTCCAAATTTGATTTCCAAATTCGCAAGTAATTTCAACTTGTATCACAATTATTTACATGTAATAAAATATTGGATAATACATAAGCTTACTGATTTTATATGCACACATTTTGGAAGTTTCTCAACCTGTGGGCGCTCGGCGGGTCACAATTTTTATCTGAAATTTTCAAATGATCTCGATTCCTTTCGAAATTGGCATGTGACGTACAACTTTAAAATATTGTTTATGCCCACTGATTGCACTGAAAATCACGTTTTTACTTGGTGGACGGTCACAATTTTTATGCGCCCACATTTACATGTGGACGTATATTGTTGTCGCTTGTCCGTCTGTCCACAATTGTTTGTGAACACTCTACAGATCACAATTTTTATCCGATTTCAATGAAACTTGATATCGGTTCCTTTCGACATTGGCACTATCGAACTGTAACTTCGTGGATTATGGCCCCTGATTGTACGAAAAATCACGTTTTAAGCTTGTGAACACTGTCTAGGTCACAATTTTGAACCAATTATAACCCAAAGATCCTGGTTCCTTTTGATATTTGTGCATATTGACTCGTAACTTCCTGAATTTTAACCCCCGATTGTACGAGAATGGCCTTTTTTAGCTTATGTTTCCTCTAAGAGGTCACAATTATTAGTCGATTTAGAAAAGCGTTCGAATATATCACTGTTACACCTTGTTTGTCCGTAATGATAGCTGAGTTCGAATTTCAGGAAAATCGACCAAAACTGCGAAACAAAAAAGGCTGCTCTGTCTACACCAATTGTGTAAAAGTATGTAATACCAAGATTGTGGACTCGCCAGAAGTCGCAATTTTATTAAACAATTTTGATAAATCTTGAACTGTTCCTTTTGACATTCGCTCATATCAGACCGTAACTTCCTGTATTATGGTATGGCCCCTGACTGAACAGAAAGTTGCGTTTTCAGCTTGTGGTGCCTGTGGGGGTTATAATTTTTTATCCAATTGAGAAAAAACAGATTGAATATATCATGGTTACACACAAATGATGGCAGAGTAGAAATTTTGTGAAAATCGGTCTGAAAGTAGGCCTACCCTACAAAATGGCTGTTCCTTGTACTCAAATAGTGTAATAGTATGTACATGTGGACCCTCTAAAAGTTGTAAATTTTATCAGGTTTTGATGAAACTTATTGAAATTATTTGTTTATTTCCAAATGATCTTGGTTCCTTTCGATATTGGTGCATATCGAAACGTCACTTGCTGGTTAATGGTCCCAGATTGTACAAAAAATCACTTTTATTTTTTAGCTTGTTCTCTGTCCATCTCTTGCAAAATGCGTCTTGCATGGTAACCACTTGTTATGCTGAATTATCATTTTAAGGGAGTTGTGTAGGCCTATTCTACGATACGCTCTAAATTTTCAACAACAAACTTATTGAGACTTTTCAGTTTGCGCACTTGTTCCTTGTATAAAATAAACCACAGGACACATAACAGTCCAACGGTTTGTATTGAGGTAGGCTACAAGCGGAGAGAAATCAGAAGGAATTTGCTGTGAGATGTGATTATCCAGGTTTGCTATCTATCGTGATTGGAACATGGGTGAATTTCATATTGATGATCGAAGATTACTATTTTTGAATGTATAAAATGATTTTTAAAGCGGCAGAGTAGTGCACTGAAGGAAATATTTACTTTTACGTCTGAATTGTTGTATTTTAGAACTTGTTGTGGAGGTATTCAACGAATTGGCTGAAAATGTTCAAACGTGGTGTAGGTGTAAGCAGAGATAAGCAATTTGATTGGTGGATGCTTTGGGACATGACAAATTTAGTTCTAATTAAAGTGAAAGTGATGAAATTTGGTGCATAATTTTATTACATCAATACCTTGACTAAGTTCGATACTGAATATTTTCTGCTCCGGGTAAGCAGAGCGACAATATAAGGAATTTGATTGGTCGAGACTTTGGAACACAATAACTCTCATTCTGACTTAGCTAGAATGTTCAAACTTGGCGTAGATGTTTATTGGGATAATGCAATGATGGAGTTTGACGATAAGAATATTTTCTGCTTATGTTATGCAAAGATAAGTAATTTGATTGGTTGATGCTTCAGGACAAGATATCTTTAGTTCTAATGAAATGAGAGTGAGGAAACTTAGTGTATAATTTTATCAAATCAATATCTTGATTTAGTTTGATTATGAACATTTTCTGTTTTGGGTAAGCAAAGCATTAAGCAATTTGATTGGTCGAGAATTTGGAACACAATAACTCTCCTTCTTATTGAGGTAGAATGTTCAAACTTGGTGTAGGCTTTCATGAATGCCTTGATGGAGTTTAATTTTAAACATTGTCTGCTTACGTTAAGCAGAAATAAGCAATCTGATTGGTTGATGCATTGGGGCATGTTAACGTTGATTAAAATTAAGATGAAACTCTGAATATAGAATTCATCATATCATTACCTTTACTAAGATTGATGATGAAATATGTTATTAATTTGTCACGATATAATCATACATTTGAAGTTTTATCGGGTTACATAATTGTACAGTATTGATGTGCAAGAAGCAGCCATTTTGCCTGGCAGTTTTGGTACCATTTTCACAAAATCCAATGTCATTAGGGTTTAACAGTGATATATTTGAACGTTTTGTGATTCTGATTACTTTGATAATGCATGATTATATACTCATTCTGTGAAACTATGATTATATATATACTGATTCTTACTATATGATTATATAAAATGTACCGGTACTGATTCTGTGATACTATGAGTATATACATGTACTGATTCTGTGATACTATAATATGAGTGTATACATGTACTGATTCTGTGGTTCTGATTACGGTGATACTGTATGATAATATACTGATTCTGTGATTCCAATTTCTGTGATACTGTATGATAAGATAGTGATTAGAGAGATACTATGATTATATAGTGATACTTTGTGATTATATACTGATACTCTATAATATACTCATTCTGTGATACTTTGTGATTATATACTGATACTGTATGATATATACTGATTCTGTGATACTTTGTGATTATACATGTATACTGATACTGTATGATAATATACTGATTCTGTAATACTTTATGATTATATACTGATACTGCATGGTAATATATTGATTCTGTGATACTTTGTGATTAAATACTGATACTGCATGATAATATTTTGATTCTGTGATACCTTGTGATTATTATATACTGATACTGTATGATAATATACTGATTTTGTGATTCTGTGATATTTTATGATTATATACTGATACTTTATGATAATGTACTGATTCTGTGATACTTTATGATAATGTACTGATTCTGTGATACTTTGTGATTATATACTGATACTGTATGATAATAACTGATTCTGTAATACTTTATGATTATATACTGATACTGCATGATAATATATTGATTCTGTGATAATATACTGATTCTGTGATACTTTATGATTATATACTGATACTTTATGATAATGTACTGATTCCGTGATACTTTATGATAATATACTGATTCTTTGAGACTAATACTACATGTATATCATTATAATACTGATACTGCATCATTATACATGCATACTGATTCTGTGATAATGTAGGATTATGCTGTGATGCAATGATACTGTAGGATTATTTACCGTTTTTGTGATATTGATGTATGATGTCTGTGATATTGATTTATATTTTTTAATTTATTGTTATCATTACTTATTAAATTTATTTTTTAAAAATATTCTGGTTAATGTTCATATTGTTTGATGATAGAATTAAGCTGACATTTGAAGAAATAATATGCTTGAATTACACTTTATGTGTAGCGTTTAGGGGGAAGAATGTAGTGCATGCTATAGACGTTATAGAGAACGTTTCGGGGAGGGGGGGGTGAAAACCTGCTATAGACGTTATAGAGAACGTTTCAGGGGTAGAATTGAAAACCTGCTATAGACGTTATAGAGAACGTTTCAGGGGAAGAATTGAACACCTGCTATAGACGTTATAGGTAACGTTTAGGGTTGGAATTAAAGACGTACTACTGACGTTATCGGTAACGTTGGGGCCGGGGGTTATGGAGAACGTTAACGGAGGGGGTTTCACGCCTGCTATAGACGTTATTGGGAACGTTTACGGAGGGGGGGTGTCATGCATGCTGTAGACGTTATAGGCAACGTTTACCGGAAGGGTTGTAACACCTGCACTAGACGTTATCTGTAACGTTAAAGGAGGGGGAAAACGCACGTGCTATAGACGTTATCAGAAACCGTACAGGGGAGGATTTTAACATTCTCCAGAGGTTATCTGTAACGTTTAGGCTAGGAGAAATTAACACATGATATAGACGTTATCAGGAACGTTTAAGGAGAGGAATTTAACACATCCTATTGACGTTATCCGGAACGTTAAGGGGGTGAATTTTAAGACATGCTATAGACGTTACCAGTAACTTCCCTGACTTACGTCAAATGAACATTCAAAACTAACGTAAAATAACAGAATAACTAATGTTGTCAAAACGTTTACATTAATGTTCAGTTAACTTATCATGTAACGTTTGTAAATAACGTTTGCCATACGACAACAAAACTTTCCTGGCTTACGTCGGATGAACATTCAAAACTAACGTGAAATAACAGAATAATTGATGTTTTCAAAACGTTATCATTATTGTTCAGTAAACGTATCCTGTAACGTTTGTAAAAACGTTAAAGTTACGACAACAAAACTTTCCTGGCTTACGTCAGATGAACATTCAAAACTAACGTGAAATAACAGAATAACGAATGTTTTCCTAACGTTAACTATAATATTCAGTAAACGTATCCTGTAACGTTTGTAAAAACGTCAACGCAACAACCACAAAACTTTCCTGGGTCACGTGCCACAAAAATTCAAAGGGAACGTGAAATAACAGAACTATTGATGTTTTCAAAACGTTAACATCAATATTTTCAAAACGTTAAAATTAATGTCCAGTAAACGTATCCTGTAACGTTTGTAAAAACGTCAACGCAACAACTACAAAACTTTCCTGGGTCACGTGCCACAAACATTCAAAGGGAACGTTAAATAACGAAAAAATAATGTTTTGAAAACGTTCGGAAAACTAAATTTTGTTAGCTGGGTTCTTATATCACAGGAGGTTAATGCCTTGAAATTCCCGCTCAAAGTTTTCTAAACGTTATTAGCACTCGCTGCCAAGCTTGGAACTTAAAGCTATAATATTATTAATTCAAACATGTATCAACAAGTCTTCCTGTGAAAAAACAAATATTTTGATAGAAATTTTTTATCAAATGTGAATAAATTGGTTAACCAGTTGTGGTTAGTTTTTTGTTTCAAATAGCATGTCTACATTTATTAAATGTATATGAAAACAGCCTTGATTCCCTTGTCATCGTGAGAGTAGGGTGGATGAGAGAACTTTTCATCATAACGTCCACCGTCATTGAGTCCAGTGGTATGGCATTGATCCTACATTTGTACATGACAAGGAGTAAGCTGGTGTCACCTGGCTGCCATTTACGTAAACAAAGCCTTCAAAAAATCTTTTTGTAACTTCTTTCACATTAGTGCCATCAATATTGCTCAAATTTAGGATCTGTAAAAAAAGATTTTGCTGAGATAGAATAAAGAACATATTCAAAGTATACATGAGAATTATTCAGTCTACACGTGAGGTGTGAATAGAACTTTTCATTATAGATGAAATGCAATGAAACACTGTCAATTTGAGAGTTATCAGTAAAGTCTGAAGCTCTCAGACAATATTTCTGCTCATTTAGGTGTTTAAGATTAGACAGGAGTGAGTCCAAAAATGGTGTAAACATGTAGAAGAAAAAACTTTACTCTGCACATTCAGGGGAGTGAAGGGCCATCATGTATGTAAAGACAGTTGTTATGGCTATATATTATAGGTCTATATATAGAAATGGTTATGCAGGGTTTTTTTGGGTTTTTTTAAAAAATTGAAGTAGGCTGTATATATAGACTAAGACTACAATTGTATTCTGTGTCATTACCACTGTTGAATAATACCTAACAGTTGTTTTTTTAGCATTTTACGGTGATTGTGTAAAATTGTCAACGGCCATTATTTGCTGAATTTGTAGTTCTACAAATTATATTTAGACAGATGTTTGTTTGTAAAATGGACACTTACTTTCCTATATGCTTCTTCTAACTTTAAATCAGGGCACCATTTCTTTTTTGTGTGAAATAAATAGTGTTTTGTCCAAAATCTCCGATATTCTATCGCTTTTGGGCGCCATCTTGCTTTACCCACAATTCCGTTTGCTTTCATAATTCCCCAACACGGAAGCCGTCTATACGTATTTTTGATAATGAAATCTAGAATGTAATCTGTTTCTGTGCGCTCTGCTCGATTTTATATTAGCTATACTTAAAATTATAAGAATAATCCAATAGAGAAATTTTAATTTTCAGATGTCTTTTATCGGGGACGATATGTCGACTAGATCTATAGATTCCGGAAATAACTGGTTCGTTCTGGTTCTTGACTCAAAGTGAAAGTCTTGTAAAATGTGTTTTCGGTTGAATTTGATTGCACATTCCAATTCACCCATATTATTATACGAGGCCCTATGTACAATAAATTTGATAAGCTTTATATTTGTCGGGTTTTACACCTTATATATAATGATAAATGCAAGCGTAAAATTTTAAAAATCTGATATAAACAAACCAACGAAAGAGGCTGGTCGTCATGGCCGCTTTCATAAACAGCCAGCTAATGACATCTTCATGTACAAATTACAAGAATTTAATTCATTAAATTTAATGTTTTAATCAGATAAGATTCATTCTAAGAACATATTATTATATTATATGGGAAGATGTAAAGACAAGCTAAAAGCTTTTTATCAACCCATCTCCTTATATTATTGGGTCATACAAAATGAAAATACAAAATGTATAAATATATTTTGACTTTATCATTGACTTTCTAGTTTTTTAAGGTTGATTATTATAAAATATAAAAAAGGTTGGCATACGTGTATGTTGCTCCACAACATTTGGGCTGGAAGATCTTTCAGACAGTGCAAAAAGAATCAATACGTACTGGTATATAATATTTGTGGGGATTTTTGATTTACCTTACATGTAGCACTATTTGACAAAATCTTATCTTAGTCCTGAAATGACCTAGTTTATGTTGAGTGGACATTAAACCCATTTTTTTTCTCGCTCCCTTTTTGATGGAGCCACAGCCAGTTTTTTGTCTATGTGGGTAAGATGCCGTCTCGTTAGCCAGGAGGTCGGGTGATTGATCACTGCATAATTGGCTGAGAAAGTTCATCCAGATTTTCCGGGGTGGTTTCCCCTTGTCAATGATGCAGAATGGAGGGCATGACAAGGAAAACTGTCTAGTCGTTCGGATGAACGAAAAAAACCCGAGGTTCCGTGTACACATTGGCGAGTAGAACAGTAGGACGTTAAACCTTATTTCATTTCATTTCACTCTTTTAAAAATATTTTGTCTATAAATAGTCTACAGGTTTCAGTTAGTAACAGTTTTTGTTGCATCTCGGTATGATCCCCCATTGTACCTCTTGATTAAATAACCATACCAGTGTGTGCACATTTTAACAATTGATAAATAATCAGAATTGTTTAATGTCTGAGTCCCAGAGGCAGAGCCACATCAAATTTTCGTTGTTTTTTTTTGGAGCTTGGTATATTTATTCCTTATGCCGTAAGGATATTAAGAACTATCAATTTCGGTGCATGGCTCAACACCTAGGGGTGTTGCCACACCCACTTTTTAATGTTTTATCCATAAATATTATACAGGTTACAATTATTAACAGATTTTGTGCAAGTTGTATAAAAGAACGCTTAAAATTTAGTAAATTTGGTTAACTTAAATGGATTTTTTTGATTATGGTTGGATAGCCAACAATCAAAAACTAACATTTATTTAATCGTTGTTATCCTGATATTAAACTGACATTTGTTTACGTAATTGTTAGTAGACAATGTGGGTAAGGCGCTGGCTCGCTAACCTGGTAGTCAGGTGATCGATCCCTGCATCTCGATTTTCCGGCGTGGTTTCACCTTGTCAGTGAAGCGGAAGGGAAGGCCTGACAGGGCCTAGTTATTTGGATGGGCCGAAAAACTCAGGTCCCATGTACACATTGGTGTGCATGTTAAAGATCCCTTGGAAGTTGGAATTCGATATTAGAGTAAGCTGTAGTGCCGCTGTCTGAGAAAAAGTTCCCTCATAGCACACTGTATGGCGTATGCCCATCTTCAATTAGCCCAGGTTAGGTGCAGAAAAGTAGGACATTAAACCCCATTTCATTGCATTTCATTTCCGATAAAGAACAAGTATTAGGTTTATGTTAGATTCACATAAGAAACTTATGTTAAAATTATGACATAAAACTAACGTTACATTAACGTAAGATAACCAACGTTATATTAACGTTAGAAAATTAACGTTAGATTTACGTCAGAAAACTAACCATAATCTAACGGTTAGAAACATGACGTAAAATTTATGTTAGATTAACGTTAGAATTATCACCAATAACACATATATAATTATTTTGTCTGAATTCCGACTATTTATCAATTGTTAGACTGTGCACACACTGATATGGGTACTTAATCAAGAAGTATTTAAAGCGGCAAAAATTGGTAAGAAAACCGTCATAAAGTTTACGTTAGATTTACGTCATTTTCTGACGTAAAAGTAACCATAACCATTATGACGTAAAAGTAACGTAACTTTAAACGTAAAATTTTACCATTATTGGACGCTAACCATAATCTAACCATAATCACGTAAAAGTAACGTAAATCTAACCATCCATGTTTACTGGGTAATTATCAGAAATCTCTGAAAAACAACATCCTCCTCCAAATCATGACCTTAGACACGGTGTATAAATCTGAAGTCAATTGGATATTATCTTTAGCCTCAGTGGATAAATTCGTAATCTGTCATGTCACGATCTTCATAACACCATTTACAAAATTTATACTCGGAGTCAGAGACGCTCTTCTATTGATAGACAGGAAGGCTACACAGGTCTGGTTGATAATAATGGGTAAATAATCATTATTGTATGATAATTAATGTAGATGTGTTTTTAACAGTGGTCAGGAAATGCTTCTTCGTCTCATGACCTTTAACACTGTGTATTGTTTGTTAATTTTTGCCTTTAGTATGTCCACAAGCAATTCTGGACGCCGGACTAACGACAATATACAGTGTACTCTGTAACTTCCGGCTTTTGATCAATCCGCCACTCGCCTAGATCCGCCCAAAACCTCTGGTCCCGATTTCTTTCCTTCTTGATTGCTTGTAAAACGTTTTGTTCTAACCGCCATTTTGTCACTTCCGCCTTTCGCCATCGACTCGAGGTCCGATGAGTGATTATCCATTGTTATTTAATCCTATAATCCGCCACTATTTAATCCTATAATCCGCCACTGTTAACTCCCCAATCACAAAAACACCACGGTTTATCAGACACTAATAATTAAAGTATAAACAAACACTACTCGACAAAGGGTTCGTTGATTGGCAATCATTTTCAATAACTAACGTTAACACGTGACCGTGTCGGTGTCTTTAAACTCCCAAATTGGCCGTGTCGGTTTCTTGAATTCCCGAACAAAGCATTTGAATTTGAGTTTACATGTATTTATATGATAAGTATAAATACAGGTGTTAAATTAAAAATGGGTATCAGTTATTTGATATCTTATTCTTATGCTCAGTGTTACTGCTGCAGTATTTATTATATATATATTTAAAAAAATAGTATACTTTAAGATAAGACAACTGATTCCATTCGTTGAATTTTGTTCTTCCTTAATGAAGTTTTCCTTTTTTATTTTTAACTAATGATATAACAATAACACGTACTATGCATATATCAATTTAATATACGAATGTTATAATAGATTAATCTGTAATAAAAAAAAGATAGTGTATATAGTATATACCTGACAATAGATAATGTATATTTGTAAATCGGTTTGTTTTGTATATAAATTTTGGGGAAAATACTAGAATGTATTATATGTTTATCCATGAATATTATAGTTATGTATACGTGTATATTTGTAAATAAACTGTTGTATAAAAAAAAAAAAAAAAAAAAAAAAAATTATGCGCTATTCTCTTTTGTGATTTATTTTGTGATATATTTTGTGAATTATTATGTCTGAACGTCCTGCTAAACGTGCCCGTACTGACGTAGCTCTGGATGTAAAGCGTGACGTATGGGGAACACGAAGGTAGATCAAGGGACTGTACTCTGTTTTACAAATATTCCATTCACATTCACTTCCTGTTATTGGATAAACCGGCACTCGCCGACATCCGCCATTTCTATTTGGTCCTGCTTGATGACGGAAGTTACAGAGTACACTGTACAACATTTCAATGTGGGCGTATAAAAATTAAAAAGTCCAATAACTGTTTGCTTTTTATAATAATATATTAAAAGACAATGTTAAACTAACCTTTATCAATAAAATTACTTCCAATAGTACTGGTAAAATTTGCTTTTTCTTGTATTATTTCACATGCTACAGTCAACGAAAATCTCTCCTTCGACTTCCATTCTTGTGTGAAAGTCTTGAAAATTTCAGCATTAGAGCAAACATCAATGATAGTGAAACTTTGTTGTGTCTGTGCAAGAACTCCACCCTCCAATCCATCAAATGTAACGTTGTTGGACAGTTCTTGAAAATTATCTTTTGTTGAGAGGTTGGAATTTTCAATTTGTGGAGATTTTTTAATAGCACAATCAGACGTTTTTAAGAAAATAGAATCTGATTTTGTACATCTAACCTCATCAGTGGAAAGAAGCTTTCGATTTTTTTTCGTCGATGAAGTACATACAGCATTTAATGTTACATGGCAAGGCTCTTTCAGCTGAGTTTCTTTGTCATTTGATACTTGAAATTTTTTAAAACAAGGAGACATTACAGTCGATTTTCCATCTGGTGGTGTTGGAGGAATAAACTCACTTTCAGAAGTAACATTGTGTTGAGAATTGTTGCTGACATTAGGCGAAATTTTCTTGCCCCCGTTGTTAATGTAATTTTCAGTATTTCTTCTCTTTCTGGATTTTTGACTATTGCCATAGGTAAGTTCTGTTCTTATCCCCTCACTAATTCTACTTGGTCTGGAAGGGTTTGAAATAATCTTGTCATTTTGAATAACTGTATTAATTGTAACATTATCACACTCTGTTTTACTCGGTATTTCTTCAGGAAAAGAATGTGAAATTTGATGTACACTTGGTATATTGCGATATGATTTATAGGCGAACCCCTGAATGTTCTTTTTAATTTCCTGTTGATTACTAGATGCAAGAGGGAATGCTTTATTTGTTGTCACATATCTAATATTATCTCTTTCTACTTCGTGTGATTTAAACATTTCTTTGTCAATGACATGATTTTCATTACACTCATTAGAAAGAAAACCAGTTTTGGTCAGTTTTACATTTGTCTGGTTATCAAGATAAATAACGTTATGTTTAACAATATTTGAATTACTGGCAGACTGTACAGGTGATCTGATTAACTGCTTAAAGTCATTCGTTGATTGTAAACAAAGCAAATTTTTCACTTCACTTTTTTTTAAACCGGTAGGTTGTTTTAATTGTTTATCAAATATATTTACATCCATTGGTACATCACCTGTAGAGGTGGAAAAACATTGACTTTGGGACTTATTAAAGGAATTTGGTGGACTTAATATTAACGGTTTAATTTCATCTTCTATGAAATTATTTGGAATTTTATTGGATCTTTTTCTGGTCTTTCCTGTACTGGGTGATCTTTTCTTGGTGGATTTCAGTGGTAATTTATCTTTAGAAAACGAGACTCTGTTTGCACTAGCTTTGCTTATCAGTTTCCACTCAATACCTACACCACCCAACTCTTCCTGTATAATTGTTTTAGCCTCTTCAACTACTTCTTCAGCAGCCTCTAACAAAGTTACAGCTTTCTGTCCACCTAACCAAATACAACGCCGTTTACTTCTATTTTTGGCACTGTCTTCTTCTATAGTCTTATTACTGAAAACCGAAAAAAGGGAAATATAGAGCACAAAGTGTACAACTGTATATGTTACTGTCTCTGAGCAACAACATCTTTCTAATAGCGTCTTTTACCGATTGTAAAATTCAAAGTCCATCACTGTAACACTGTACTGACTGAAAGTTTGACAAAAGGTTGCCATGCACGATATGTCCACATTTTGCAAGAGATGGACAGAGAGGAGGTTAAAATTAAGGTATCAAGGAAACGTAACATACACACAGCAGCTATAAGTTGTCCGGGCATTCTTCAAGGCTAAAACATTTACAACACACTAAAATCTGATTACAAGCTGGTAACCACCCATGAAGTAATTATCAGATATCATCAGAATTTCTTTGGATTCTAGGTCTGTCCTATACCAATGCTTAATATACAATACATTTAGTAACTAGTGCCATAACTCTGGAAGAAATTAAATAAAGATTCACTTATTTCGAGAATGTTATGAGAATTAGACTTTCTGTTCACTGTGTATATAACTATTGTCTCATTGCGCTTTGAGCATGCTTTTGGATTAAATATGAGAGAGAGAGGGAGAGAGAAAGGGGGTTTAACGTCCACTCGACACA
The DNA here is from genome assembly GCA_948474765.1 of Patella depressa. Lineage (NCBI taxonomy): Eukaryota > Metazoa > Mollusca > Gastropoda > Patellidae > Patella > Patella depressa. Next base: position 52,316,212 of record OX419716.1, read on the forward strand.
AACTATGGTCATTTTGGGACTAACATATGGTTTCAATTTTATTTCAATAATTCACTTGCGCGTAGGGGTCTTTAGCAGTTGGAGGAAACCGGAGTGCCCGGAGGAAACCCACAAGGTTGAGAAGGCGCCCCTATCTCCCTGCCACAACCGTAAGCCAGAGGTGGCCGGCCAGCTAGATGTCGAAGCGCGGCACTCTAGACCACCAGGCAATCCCAACCCCCTGATTAAATATGTCTTCGAAACGTTTTTCGAATCCGAAATCACCGAACTTTACGACAAATGTATTTGACCTACATTGCTATAACTGTGTGACTATTTGACCTATTTTACTAATTCTTTTTTCTTAGTATACCTTGAAACATTTACTTCAAATGAGCTGTGATTTCGAACCGGAAGTTTAGACCAACTTGACAACTTCTTTAATAGATTTTCATGAAATTTAGCATGTAAGTAGACTTGAAAAATGACTTTTTTTTTATTGTAGCTCAATCCGGAATTGCTGCCATCTTGAAATGTGAAAAATCCACAGGGCTTTTTTGATATTTTGCTTATTGACACGAGGGTTATATTTTCTGGATCCTTGAAGGAATGCCTAAAAACGTGCAGGGCAGAATTTTGATTTAGGTCAACTGATGGCCGCCATTTTGAAGTGAATATGAAAAATAGCGAAAAATCGACATTTACGGTCTTCGAAAAAAACACAATAAGGCATAGTATGTTCAATACATCACCTATATCTGAAATTAATACAGTTCAGGATAGTCGGGATACGGGTCGAATTTCGGGTATTTGACTACTTTAAAAATTCAAATTTTGCCTATGATGTTTTTCGTGCCAACAAAGTTGTTTACGAGTGAAAAATCAAATTAAATTCATTAGATTGTGACCGATTTTAATGATTTTTATTTTCTTGTTCGGATTATTTATATGACCCATGACATATGACAGGAAGTGAGTATGTGATTACTAAAATCATCGAAAGACTATTGTTATTACTAAAATTATTATTAGGGTTTCACACTGCGTAGCTTGTGTGAAACACTATTGTTTTTGTTAAAATTATTAGGGTTTCACACTCCGTAGCTCGGGTGAAACACTATTGGTTTTTTTTAAAATTATTATTAGGGTTCCACACTGCGTAGCTTATTGTTTTTGTTAAAATTATTATTAGGGTTTCACACTGCGTAGCTTGTGTGAAACACTATTGTTTTTGTTAAAATTATTATTCTTCTTATTATTCTTGTGATTACTAAAATTATTATTATTAGGCTTTCAGACTTTCGTCTGAAAGCCTATTGTGATTACTAAAATTATTATTATTATTTATTTTTTTCGCCGGAGCCTATTTCTCAGTGCCTGTAACAGATACCGATCTGGGACCTAATTCTCTATTGGGAAACCATTTGTTGTTTACTTGATAAACTATTTTTGAAAATTCTGCGCAGACTGGAAGTGGTCGAATTTTGTGCTGTGTCAAAAAATTTAAAAATGGCCGTAGATTCGTCAATTCTGTACCTATTTTCATACAAATGACATTTTCGGAAACCCTGAGTCTTTTCTCGGACGATAGCAGTTGAAAATTTCGATATTTCGAAATTTCATCGATGACTTCTTGCGATCGAAAAATGAAAAATGTGGTTTGAGAGACAATTTTTGTTATTTTTCAAAATTTTCAAATTTGACCTACATTTTTGGATACCTGAAAACCATCCGATTCCAGAAATATAAGTTTCATTCCGAGTTATCGCCCTTTATTTTTCGATTTTTTTCGAATTTTCTACCCATTTTGTGAGCTCGGGTTTCGTTTTATGGCAGAATTGACGTTTCTGAAACTTCTGAGGCATGAAGCCAAATGACCATTCCAAGGAATAAAGCAATTTCAACAATAATCTGTACACCGGAAGTGGTCGAAATAATGTCCGATATTTTGAAAAAAATGCAAAAAATGGGTATTTTTGGGAAAACGCGATTTCTCCTTCCGATATCAATGGATTAGACAAATTAGGATACCATTGGATTGCACTAGGATTGTGCTATCGTATGATACCCAATTCGTACGGATACGATTTTGAACATAGGATTTCTCAGGGGGAGTTTATCTGATCGGATAATGTAATATATCAATACAAAGCCCTGTGGCTATTTTAGTGCCCAAACCGGCTATTAAAACTATTCCGACAATAATAACCATGCCGGAAGTATTCAAAAAATGAAAAAAAAATGGTTAAAAACATTGTCGCACTTGCGAAAAACTTGATTTCGGACCAAAAGAACTAAAGTGTTGCTGGATAGCCCTATTAATGGACCACCATATGGTATCTAAATAATACGATTTCGATGGTAAGGAAATAAATCATTGTATGCCAAAAATCTAGTATTTTCCGATTTTTTAACATTCTGAGACGCCCTTTTCTCGAAAACGACGCCACAGATTTTTCTTAAATTTTTCTTACTCAAAGTCCTATCGGTTGTCTATATAGTGAATCCAAAATGAAAAGCGTTGAAATAATATAAGAGGTCCAAAAATGGCCTCAAACTTTGAAAAAAATTGAAAAATCGTTAAATTTTTGGAAACGCTCTTTAATTTATCTTTTTTTCCAAAACTACTCAATGGATGTTTCTGATACTTCTGGTACGTAAAGTTAAGTATCCAAAGAACTCCGTAAAGCTATCACAACAACGATCGTAAAACCGGAAGTAGTCGTAAAAATGTCCGATATTTTGAAAAAAATTAATTCTTTTACGAAAACCTTTTTTATTTATGAATATTTTTTGATGATATTTTACACAGGAATTATTGATATAAAATTAAACCATGCTAGTCCCTAAATGACATAGTTTGTGTCTAGTCGACGTTAAACCCCATTTCTCTCATCTCGGTAGTGCCGGTTAATTTGAGATATAGTTTGTCTCCTTTTAAGTTTTTTACCTTTTTCATTTCAGTTTATGGGTTCCAAGTTTATTATTTATTGCCTGGTGTGTATAAAACAATTCTCAATTGCGAATTCTCAACTTATTTGTTACCGATAATGATTTCTTTTGGCACCGGAAGTGAAGTAATTTTGCCAGATTTTACAATTTTGACCGGTGTATTCGCAAGCAAATATTACTTACAAATCTGATAGAGGGTGTCACTGAATCATAACAACTACAGTATCGTTTGGTAGCTCGATGGATCGGCTATTGTATGACGCGCTTCCTGTCTGATTCCTGAAAGCCGATTCAGCACTGCAGGTCTGCAGGTCTGCAGGTCTAGTTATTATTATTTTTTTGTGTGTGTGTGTTTTCTGCAAATCGGATTTCTCAGAATCTATCCATAGGATCTTTCTGAAATTTTGACCTACCCCCCCAAAAATGGGGTGCGAACCTTGATTAAATATATTTTCGAAACGTTTTACGAATCCGAAATCACCGAATTTTACGAACGAAAAAAATGACAATGCATAGTCGTAACTTTGTTATTTTTTGACCGATTTTACTAATTCTTTTTTTTTGAATACCTTTAAAAAAATCATTTTAATCTGCAGTTTCACATTTTCGAATTTCGAAAATTCGTCGCTGTGATTTCGAACCGGAAGTTTAGACCAATTTGACAACTTCTTTAATAGTTGTACGATTTTCATGAAATTTAGTATCTAAGTAGATCTTACCGATGTGACTTCAAAAATATAATTAGAAATTTTCTAAATTATCTCCCCTTGACGAAATTAAGGATCAAAATTTTCAAAAAAATCATCGAAATATAGGTCAGAATGACCTGATTTTTTTTTTGGATACTAGATAAGTAATTACTGATTTGTACACAAAATATGGAGTTTGTCGATCGAACCGGAAGTGCCGCCATATTTAAAAGTGAAAAATCAATAAGGCTTTTTTGCTATTTTACTTACAGACTCGGGAGTTATATTTTCTGAATCCTTGTAGGAAGGCCTAAAAAATGTCGCGAATAGAATTTTGATTTCGGTCACGTGATGGTCACCATTTTGAATTGAAAATGAAAAATAGAAGCAATTTGAAGGGTCGGGACTTTGGAACACAATTACTCTCCTAATTAAGCTAGAATGTTCAAACTTGGTGTAGACGTTCACTAGGTCAATGTTTTGATTGAGTTTAAAGATCAGCATTTTCTGCTTAGGGTAAGCAGAGATAAGCATGCTAATTTGTTGATTCTTTAGGGCACGATAACTTCGGTTATAATGAAGGGAGGGCGGTGAAACTTTTGTCAATAGAGAGTCTAATAGCTAGCCTGTTGTGTGAAATCATTGTATTATTTTTTCTAAATATCAGGGATAGCCGAAAAAAAGAGATTGAAAATGCAAAAAGTCGTATTTTTACAATTTGGAGCATGTTTAGAGGTCTTTCTCGTAAAGTCAACATAATATTTTTTGGGAACTTCTTCTACAAAGAGTCTTATTGGTAGTCTTTTATATCAGGAGTAGAAGAACAAAAGGATCGAACATTGAAAACGGCACCCTTTCATTGTTAAGCGAAACATGCAGTGTGGGTGACTACAATCTACACATTTAGTCATCGTATAGAGCTTATTCAACAGTATCGAATTCCAACTGCTTATGGATATTTTACGTGTACTCCAATGTGTACATGGGACCTTGGTTTTTCGTCCCATCCGAATGACTAGACAGCTGTGCTTGTCAGGCCCTCCGTTCTGCCTCACTGACAAGGGGAACCACGCCGGGAAATCGAGATGAACTTTCTCCGTGCAGAACTTTCAATTCAGGCGAAAACGTTTATTGCATACGATTAAGCTGGTCAGTTGGAGCTTATTTTCAACAGTTTTGTAATAATCGGTTGGTAATTAAAGTACCGTGCACATTAAACTGTTAAAACAGAAAATGTCGCCCGGTTGAAATGTTTCTTGCTATAAGTCAGCAATTTTCTGAATTCAGGGAGGCTGAATGACTGAATGGTTAGCATGTGCGCACTATATCGTAACGTCTGTCATTGAGTCAACGGGCGTCGTTTCGATCTCCAGGTTGGACGTGACATGAAGTATGATGTCCAACCTCGTGGGTTTTCTCCGTGTCCTTCGGTTTCCTCCCAACGGCTAAAGACCTGTAAGCGCAAGGGGAGTTTTTAAATAAAATTAAAAAACATATGTTAGTCCCGAAATGACCTAGTTTGTGTCGAATGGACATTAGGCCGCATTTCTCTCTTTCTATTTTATTTTTAAAGTTTTGTAATAATCGGTTGATAATCAAAGGTACTGTAAAAGTGATAAAACAGAAAATTTGGCCCGGTTGTAATGTTTCTCACTTTAAAGTCAGCAATTTGCCGATTTTAAGGGGCAAACGTTTATTGCGAACGCTTAAGCTGGTCAGGGGGAGCTTATTTTTAAAAGTTTTGTAATATTCGGTTGATAACTAAAGGTACCGTACAAATTAAACTGTTACAATAGAAAATTTGGCCCCGTTGAAATGTTTCTCGCTGTAGGTCAGCAATTTGCCGATTTTAGGGAGGTTGCGTGGCTGAATGGTTAGCACGTGCGCTCTGTATCATAACGTCTGTCATTGAGTCAACTGGCGTTGTTTCGATTTCTTGGTTGTACGTGACAAGGAGTAAGGTCGCCTGTCCAACCTCGTAGGCCGTAACCGCCGCTACCCGGGTAAAATTTCCCTCATTGCACACTTTATGGCATATGCCCGTCTTCATTAGCCCATTTAGGAGCAGAACAGTCGGACGTTAAACCCCATTCAATTTCATTTCATTTTCTCTATGTTGCTTATTTATTATAGTGGATAAATATTTTTCTGGTTCTAGCAATTATTTAATTTCTGCATAGAAATCTTGCTTTGGCCAGTTTTTTTTATTGCAGAGTGCCATTCTTGTTTAAACAAACATGATCCTTTGTTTAAAACATGCTTAAGAAGTCGTCACGATTTCCTACTTATAACCAAACATATTGGAAATATTAGTCTGGCATTATTAAATCCTAATTTTATTGGTCTTATTTAAAATTAAACTTTCATTTAACTATGAACAACCCTTAACGTGTCTCTTTAAAACTATTAAGTACTCTAAAACAGTAGCTCAACCTTTTGACCTAAACTCATTAATTTATCATTTTGTTGTGAGCGACTTCTTATTCTTCCTATATGACATATTGCACGTGTCTGATTTCAAAGGGGGGTTGGGTGGCTGAATGGTTAGCACGCGCGTCTGTCATTGAGTTAACTAGCGTGTTTTCAAATGCCCGGTTGTACGTGACAAGGAGTAAGGTCGCCTGTCCAACCTGCCATTTTTAATTTTTTTTTTTCCCGCCATTTTCATACCATTTTCTCATCCGTCTCATTACAGTAATACAAGTTTCAGTTATTTCCCTTTAGTTTTCAGATTATTGTTATGCCTGGGTGCAATGTTTCATACTATATTTAGACTTGTAACTTCGCAAGTTTTTGACCAATTTTAATAATTTTTTCTTCTTATCCTTTTATTTAGGATACTTGATACAATCAATGACACGTGACGATGAATATGAAAGCTTTCATATCTGCATGGGACAGTAGCAGATCTAGTTATTATTTTTTTTTTGTGTGTGTTTTCTGCAAATCGGATTTCTCAGAATCTATCCATAGGATCTTTCTGAAATTTTGACCTACCCCCCCCCCCCCCAAAATGGGTTGTGAACGTTGTTTAAATATATTTTCAAAACGTTTTACGAATCCGAAATCACCGAATTTTACGAACAAAAAAACTGACAACGCATAGTCGTAACTTTGTTATTTGTTGACCGATTTTACTAATTCTTTTTTCTTTGAATACCTTGAAAAAAATCATTTTCATCTGCAGTTTCACATTTTCGAATTTCGAAAATTCGTGGCTGTGATTTCGAACCGGAAGTTTAGACCAATTTGACAACTTCTTTAATAGTTGTACGATTTTCATGAAATTTAGTATATAAGTAGATCTTACCGATGTGACTTCAAAAATATAATTAGAAATTTTCTAAATTATCTCCCCTTGACGAAATTAAGGATCAAAATTTTCAAAAAAATCATCGAAATATAGGTTAGAATGACCTGATTTTTTTTTTTGGATACTAGATAAGTAATTACTGATTTGTACACAAAATATGGAGTTTGTCGATCGAACCGGAAGTGCCACCATCTTTAAAAGTGAAAAATCAATAAGGCTTTTTTGCTATTTTACTTACAGACTCGGGAGTTATATTTTCTGAATCCTTATAGGAAGGCCTAAAAAATGTCGCGAATAGAATTTTGATTTAGGTCAACCGGGAGTCACCATTTTGAATTGAAAATGAAAAATAGAAGCAATTTGAAGGGCCGAGATTTTGGAGCACAATAACTCTCATTCTAATTAAGCTAGAATGTTCAAACTTGTTGTAGACGTTCACTAGGTCAATGTTATGATGTAGTTCAAAGATGAGCATTTTCTGCTTAGGGTAAGCAGAGATAAGCATGTTGATTTGTTGATTCTTTAGGGCACGATAACTTCGGCTATAATGAAGGGAGGACGGTGAAACTTTTGTCAATAGAGAGTCTAATAGCTAGCCTGTTGTGTGAAATCATTGTATCATTTTTTTTAAATATCAGGGATAGCCGAAAAAAAGAGATTGAAAATCCAAAAAGTCTTATTTTTACAATTTGGAGAATGTTTAGAGGTCTTTCTCGTAAAGTCAACATAATATTTTTTGGGAACTTCTTCTACAAAGAACAAAAGGATCGAACATTGAAAACGGCACCCTTTCATTGTTAAGCGAAACATGCAGTGTGGGTGACTACAATCTACACATTTAGTCATCGTATAGAGCTTATTCAACAGTATCGAATTCCAACTGCTTAGGGATATTTTACGTGCACTCCAATGTGTACACGGGACCCTGGTTTTTCGTCCCATCCGAACTACTAGACAGCTGGGCTTGTCAGGCCCTCCGTTCTGCCTCACTGACAAGGGGAACCACGCCGGGAAATCGAGATGAACTTTCAGCAATTTTCCGAATTCAGGGAGGCTGAATGGCTGAATGGTTAGCATGTGCGCACTGTATCGTAACGTCTGTCATGACGTTTCGATCTCCAGGTTGCACGTGACATGGTGTATGATGTCAAACCTTGTGGGTTTTCTCCGTGTTCTTCGGTTTCCTCCCAACGGCTAAAGACCAGTACGCGCAAAGGGGGGGGGGGTAAATAAAATTTTATTATTTTTTTTTTTTTTTTTGTGTGTTTTCTGCAAATCGGATTTCTCAGAATCTATCAATAGATGGGGTGCGAACCTTGATTAAATATATTTTCAAAACGTTTTACGAATCCGAAATCACCGAATTTTACGAACGAATGCATTTGACCTACAATGCTGTAACTTTGTGACTTTTTAATCTATTTTACTAATTCTTTGTTCTTTGAGTATACTAAGACATTTACTTCAAATCTGCAATTTCGGATTTTCGAATTTTGAAAATTCGTCGCTGTGATTTCGAACCGGAAGTTTACACCAACTCGACAACTTCTTTAGTAGTTGTACGATTTTCATGAAATTTAATATATAAGTAGACCTTAATAATGCGACTTGAAAAATGACTTTAGAAATTTTCTATCTTATCTCCCCTTGGAGAAATTAAGGATCAAATTATTCAAAAAAATTGACGAAATATAGGTCAGAATAAAAAAAATTTTGATACTAGAAAAGTAATTACTGATTCGTACACAAAATATGGAGTTTGTCGATCGAACCGGAAGTGCCACCATCTTTAAACGTGAAAAATCAATAAGGCTTTTTTGCTATTTTACTTACAGACTCGGGAGTCATATTTTCGGAATCCTTGAAGGAATGCCTAAAAATCTATCGGATCAGAATTTTGATTTCGGTCACGTGATGGTCACCATTTTGATTTGAAAATGAAAAATAGAAGCAATTTGGAGGGCCGGGACTTTGGAACACAATAACTCTCCGCCTAACTAATCTAGAATGTTCAAACTTGGTGTAGACGTTCACTAGCTCAATGACATGATTGAGTTTAAAGATGAGCATTTTCTGCCTAGGGTGTGCAGAGATAAGCATGCTGATTTGTTGATTCTTTAGGGCACGATAACTTCGGTTATAATGAAGGGAGGGCGGTGAAACTCTTGTCAATAGAGAGTCTAATAGCTAACCTGTTGTGTGAAATCATTGTATCATTTTTTTAAATATCAGGGATATCAGAAAAAGAGAGATTGAAAATCCAAAAAGTCGTATTTTTACGTTTTGGAGCATTTTAAAGGGTCTTTTTCTCTTAAAGTCAACATAATATTTTTGGGAACTTCTTCTACAAAGAGTCTTATCGATAGTCTTTTATATGAAACCATCGATCAACAGTCCAAAATATCAGGAGTAGAAGAACAAAAGGATCGAAAATTGAAAACGGCAACTTTTATTGTTCAGCGAAACATTCAGCGTGGGTGACTACAATCTGCACATTTAGTCATCGTATAGAGCTTGTTCAACAGTATCGAATTCCAACTACTAAGGGTTCTTTTACGTGCACTCCAATGTGTACACGGTACCTTGATTTTTCGTCCCATTCGAACGACAAGACAGTTGTCCTTGTCGGGCCCTTCGTTCTGTCTCATTAGCCAGCCTGCGCCTTACCAACTTAGGTGGTGATATTTTATACCGAATATCTAATATTAATAAGAATTGAACCGGTTAGAACTGTCGTTCGGCTAAGTTAAATCAACGAATAGTAGAGATGAAGACGTGTTTTGTTGCAAAGCTATTGTATATTTGAAAGGAGAAAGACGGATATCCACAGATCACTTCCTGCCATGCCATGTTCACCGTCACGTGTCACCGATAATATTAAGCGTCTTTTAAAAAAGAACAAATAAATATGATTATTTCTATACCACGTTGAATGGCACGCACAAAACACAATTACACGGTCTGTAATACAAGAAAAATTACATAATGTCAGTTCCGAATGGCAATGCACGGAAATGACAAATAACGGCGTGGAACTGTTATAACAAGTGAAATCGCTGCTAGACGCCTAGATCGAGTTAACTTCACAGAAAAGGATCAAGGGTTACCCCAGTCACCGCCCTAGATCTTTTAGGCTACCGAGAAGCTTTCATCTAGGGCATAGTATGTTCAATGCCTCTCTTATGTCTGAAATTAATACATTTCAGGATAGCCGGGATACGGATCGAATTGATGTTTTTCGTGCCGACAAAGTTCTTTACGACGAGTTTAAAATCACATTAACTTCACTAGATTGTGACCGATTTTAATGATTGTTTTTTTCTTGTTCGGATTATTCATATGGCCCATGACATGTGACAGGAAGTGACTGTGAATATGAAAGCTTTCATATCTGCACGGGACAGTAGCAGATCTAGTTATTAAGCTTTCATATGTATTACATATGAAAGCTTATTGTTTCTGTTAAAGTTATTATTATTATTTTTTTTTTGTGTGTGTTTTCTGCAAATCGGATTTCTCAGAATCTATCAATAGGATCTTTCTGAAATTTTGACCTACCCCCCCAAAAATGGGGTGCGAACCTTGATTAAATGTATTTTCAAAACGTTTTACGAATCCGAAATCACCGAATTTTACGAACGAATGCATTTGACCTACAATGCTGTAACTTTGTGACTATTTGATCTATTTTACTAATTCTTTTTTCTTTGAGTATCCTAAGACATTTACTTCAAATCTGCAATTTCGGATTTTCGAATTTCGAAAATTCGTCGCTGTGATTTCGAACCGGAAGTTTACACCAACTCGACAACTTCTTTAGTAGTTGTACGATTTTCATGAAATTTAATATGTAAGTAGACCTTAATGATGCGACTTGAAAAATGACTTTAGAAATTGTCTAACTTATCTCCCCTTGGTGAAATTAAGGATCAAATTTTTCAAAAAAATCGTCGAAATATAGGTCAGAATGACCTAGGTTTTTTTTTCGATACTAGACAAGGAATTACTGATTCGTACACAAAATATGGAGTTTGTCGATCGAACCGGAAGTGCCAACATCTTTAAACGTGAAAAATCAATAAGGCTTTTTTGCTATTTTACTTACAGACTCGGGAGTTATATTTTCTGAATCCTTGTAGGAAGGCCTAAAAAATGTCGCGAATAGAATTCTGATTTACGTCAACCGGGAGTCATCATTTTGAATTGAAAATGAAAAATAGAAGCAATTTGAAGGGCCGAGACTTTGGAGCACAATAACCCTCATTCTAATTAAGCTATTTTACTTACAGACTCGGGAGTCATATTTTCGAAATCCTTGAAGGAATGCCTAAAAATCTATCGGATCAGAATTTTGATTTCGGTCACGTGATGGTCACCATTTTGATTTGAAAATGAAAAATAGAAGCAATTTGGAGGGCCGGGACTTTGGAACACAATAACTCTCCGCCTAACTAATCTAGAATGTTCAAACTTGTTGTAGACGTTCACTAGCTCAATGTTATGATTGAGTTCAAAGATGAGCATTTTCTGCTTAGGGTAAGCAGAGATAAGCATGCTGATTTGTTGATTCTTTAGGGCACGATAACTTCGGTTATAATGAAGGGAGGGCGGTGAAACTTTTGTCAATAGAGAGTCTAATAGCTAGCCTGTTGTGTGAAATCATTGTATCATTTTTTTTAAATATCAGGGATAGCCGAAAAAAAGAGATCGAAAATCCAAGTCGTATTTTTACAATTTGGAGCATGTTTAGCGGTCTTTCTCGTAAAGTCAACATACTATTTTTTGGGAAATTCTTCTACAAAGAGTCTTATTGGTAGTCTTTTATATGAAACCATCGATCAACAGTCCAACATATCAGGAGTAGAAGAACAAAAGGATCGAACATTGAAAACGGCACCCTTTCATTGTTAAGAGAAACATGCAGTGTGAGTGACTACAATCTACGCATTTAGTCATCGTATAGAGTTTATTCAACAGTATCGAATTCCAACTGCTTAGGGATATTTTACGTGCACTCCAATGTGTACACGGGACCTTGGTTTTTCGTCCCATCCGAAGGACTAGACAGCTGTGCTTGTCAGGCCCTCCGTTCTGCCTCACTGACAAGGGGAACCACGCCGGGAAATCGAGATGAACTTTTTCCGTGCAGAACTTTCAATTCAGGCAAAACGTTTATTGCATACGATTAAGCTGGTCAGTTGGAGCTTATTTTCAAAAGTTTTGTAATAATCGGTTGGTAATTAAAATACCGTGCGAATTAAACTGTTAAAACAGAAAATTTCGCCTGGTTGAAATGTTTCTTGCTATAAGTCAGCAATTTTCCGAATTCAGGGAGGCTGGATGGCTGAATGGTTAGCATACGCCCGCTGTATCGTAACGTCTGTCATTGAGTCAACCGGCGTCGTTTCGATTTCCATGTTGCACGTGACATGGAGTATGGTGTCCAATCTCGTGGGTTTTCTCCGTGTCCTTCGGTTTCCTCCCACGGCTAAAGACCCGTACGCGCAAGGGAAGTTTATAAATAAAATTAAAAAACAAATGTTAGTCCCGAAATGACCTAGTTTGTGTCGAATGGACGTTAGGCCGCATTTCTCTCTTTCTCTTTTTAAAGTTTTGTAATAATCGGTTGATAATCAAAGGTACTGTTAAAGTGATAAAACAGAAAATTTGGCCCGGTTGTAATGTTTCTCACTTTAAAGTCAGCAATTTGTCGATTTTAAGTGGCAAACGTTTATTGCGAACGATTAAGCTGGTCAGGGGGAGCTTATTTTTAAAAGTTTTGTAATATTCGGTTGATAACTAAAGGTACCGTGCAAATTAAACTGTTAAAATAGAAAATTTGGCCCGGTTGAAATGTTTCTCGCTGTAGGTCAGCAATTTGCCGATTTTAGGGAGGTTGCGTGGCTGAATGGTTAGCACGTGCGCTCTGTATCATAACGTCTGTCATTGAGTCAACTGGCCTTGTTTCGATTTCTTGGTTGTACGTGACAAGGAGTATGGTCGCCTTACCAACCTCGTAGGCCGTAACACCGCTGCCCAGGTAAAATTTCCCTCATTGCACACTTTATGGCGTATGCCCGTCTTCATTAGCCCATTGTAGGAGCAGAACAGTAGGACGTTAAACCCCATTCAATTTCATTTCATTTTCTCTATGTTGCTTATTTATTATAATGGATAAATATTTTTCTGGTTCTAGCAATTATTTAATTTCTGCATATAAATCTCTGGCCAGTTTTTTTTATTGCAGAGTGCCATTCTTGTATATTGCAGTCTATGACCCTTTGTTTAAAACATGCTTAAGAAGTCGTCACGATTTCCTACTTATAACCAAACATATTGGAAACCATAATTATATAACATATCTTGGAAGCCCGATTACAGCTATACAAGTTTCAGTTATTTCCCTTTAGTTTAAAGATTATTTTTTTGCCCGGGTGCAATGTTTCTCACTACATTAAAATTTGTAACTTTGTGAGTTTTTGACCGATTTTGATATTATGTCTTTATAATTTTCCAAATCTACATATTTAACGTACATATTCAAACAGTTGAGTTCAACCTGATTCAAAAAGTTTTAGTTTTGTTCAAAGTTATCTCATTTAATTTTTCGATGTTTTCTTACCATTTTAATTTCATTTTTCTGAAAGTTTTGAAATCGGAAGTCATCCCGATTACAGCAACACAAGTATCAGTTATTTCCCTTTAGTTTTCAGATTACTCAATGTTTCATACTATATTTAGACTTGTAACTTTTTGACCAATTTTGATAGTTTGTTATTCTTATCCTTTTATTTGAGATACTTGATATAATCGATGACACGTGACGATGAATATGAAAGCTTTCATATCTGCATGGGACAGTAGCAGATCTAGTTATTATTTTTTTTTGTGTGTGTTTTCTGCAAATCGGATTTCTCAGAATCTATCCATAGGATCTTTCTGAAATTTTGACCTACCCCCCCAAAAATGGGGTGCGAACCTTGATTAAATATATTTTCAAAACGTTTTACGAATCCGAAATCACCGAAATTTACGAACGACAAAATGGACAATGCATAGTCGTAACTTTGTTATTTTTTGACCGATTTTACTAATTCTTTTTTCTTTGAATACCTTGAAAAAAATTATTTTCATCTGCAGTTTCACATTTTCGAATTTCGAAAATTCGTCGCTGTGATTTCGAACCGGAAGTTTAGACCAATTTGACAACTTCTTTAATAGTTGTACGATTTTCATGAAATTTAGTATATATATGTAGACCTTACCGATGTGACTTCAAAAATATAATTAGAAATTTTCTAAATTATCTCCCCTTGACGAAATTAAGGATCAAAATTTTCAAAAAAATCATCGAAATATAGGTCAGAATGACCTGATTTTTTTTTTGGATACTAGATAAGTAATTACTGATTTGTACACAAAATATGAAATTTGTTGATCGAACCGGAAGTGCCACCATCTTGAAACGTTAAAAATCCCTAAGGCTTTTTTGCTATTTTACTTACAGACACGGGAGTTATATTTTCTGAATCCTTGAAAGATGGCCTAAAAATTGTTCAGAGCAGAATTTTGATTTAGGTCAATTGATGGTTGCCATTTTGAAGTGAATATGAAAAGTAGTAGCAATTTGAAGGGCCGAAACTTTGAAACACAATAACTCTCCTTCTAATTGAGCTAGAATGTTCAATCTTGGTGTAGACGTTCACTATGTCAATGTCATGATTGAGTTCAAAGATGAGCATTTTCTGCCTAGGGTAAGCAGAGATAAGCATGCTGATTTGTTGATTCTTTAGGGCAAGATAACTTCGGTTATAATGAAGGGAGGGCGGTGAAACTCTTGTTAATCGAGAGTGTAATAGCTGGCCTGTTGTGTGAAATCGTTGTATCTTTTTTTTAAATATCAGGGATAGCAGAAAAAAAGAGATCGAAAATCCAAAAAGTCGTATGTTTACGATTTGGAGCATCTTTAAAGGTTCTTTTCTCTTAAAGTCAACATAATACTTTTTGAGAACGTCTTCTACAAAGAGTCTTATCGGTAGTCTTTTTTATGAAAACTTCGATCAACAGTCCAAAATATCTGGAGTAGAAGAATAAAAGGATCGAACATTGAAAACGGCACCCTTTCATTGTTAAGCGAAACATGCAGTGTGGGTGACTACAATCTGCACATTTAGTCATCGTATAGAGTTTATTCAACAGTATCGAATTCCAACTGCTTAGGGATATTTTACGTGCACTCCAATGTGTACACGCGACCTTGGTTTTTCGTCCCATCCGAACGACTAGACAGCTGTCCTTGTCAGGCCCTCCGTTCTGCTCACTGACAAGGTGGAACCACGCCGGAAAATCGAGATGAACTTTCTCGTTGCAGAACTTTCAATTCAGGCCAAACGTTTATTGCATACGATTAAGCTGGTCAGTTGGGGCTTATTTTCAAAAGTTTTGTAATAATCGGTTGGTAATTAAAATAACGTGCGAATTAAACTGTTAAAACAGAAAATTTCGCCCGGTTAAAATGTTTCTTGCTATAAGTCAGCAATTTCCAGATTTTAGGGAGGCTGAATGGCTGAATGGTTAGCATGTGCGCGCTGTATCGTAACGTCTGTCATTGAGTCAACGGGCGTCGTTTCGATTTCGAGATTGCACGTGACATGGAGTATGGTGTCCAACCTCGTGGATTTTCTCCGTTGAGCCGCATTTCTCTCTTTCTCTTTTATTTTTAAAGTTTTGGTAATCAAAGGTACTGTAAAAGTGATAAAACATAAAATTTCGCCCGGTTGTAATGTTTCTCACTTTAAAGTCAGCAATTTGCCGATTTTAGAGGGCAAATGTTTATTGCGAACAATTAAGCTGGTCAGGGGGAGCTTATTTTTAAGGGAGGCTGAATGGCTGAATGGTTAGCATGTGCGCGCTGTATCGTAACGTCTGTCATTGAGTCAACGGGCGTCGTTTCGATTTCGAGATTGCACGTGACATGGAGTATGGTGTCCAACCTCGTGGATTTTCTCCGTGTCCTTCGGTTTCCTCCCAACAGCTAAAGACAAGTACGCGCAAGGGGAGTTTTTAAATAAAATTAAAAAACATATGTTAGTCCCGAAATGACCTAGTTTGTGTCCAATGGACGTTTAGCCGCATTTCTCTCTTTCTTTTTTTTATTTTTAAAGTTTTGTAATAATCGGTTGGTAATCAAAGATACTGTAAAAGTGATAAAACAGAAAATTTCGTCCGGTTGTAATGTTTCTCACTTTAAAGTCAGCAGTTTGCCGATTTTAAGGGGAAAACGTTTATTGCGAATGATTTAGCTGGTCAGGGGGAGCTTATTTTTAAAAGTTTTGTAATATTCGGTTGATAACTAAAGGTACCGTGCAAATTAAACTAATAAAATAGAAGACTTCGCCCGGTTGAAATGTTTCTATCTGTAGGTCAGCAATTTGCCGATTTTAGGGAGGTTGCGTGACTGAATGGTTAGCACGTGCGCTGTGTATCATAACGTCTGTCATTGAGTCAACTGGCGTTGTTTCGATTTCTTGGTTGTACGTGACAAGGAGTATGGTCGCCTGTCCAACCTCGTAGGCCGTAACGCCGCTGCCCGGGTAAAATTTCCCTCATTGCACACTTTATGGCGTATGCCCGTCTTCATTAGCCCATTTTAGGAGTAGGACGTTAAACCCCATTCAATTTGATTTCATTTTCTCTATGTTGCTTATTTATTATTGTGGATAAATGTTTTTCTGGTTCTATTAATTATTTCATTTCTGCATAGAAATCTTGCTTTGACCAGTTTTTTTTTATTGCAAAGTGCCATTCTTGTATATTGCAGTCTATGACCCTTTCTTTAAAACATGCTTAAGAAGTTGTCACGATTTCCTACTTATAACCAAACATATTGGAAACCATAATTATATAACATATCTCTAATTTTGGAAGCCCGATTACAGCTATACAAGTTTCCCTTTAGTTTAAAGATTATTTTTTTGCCCGGGTGCAATGTTTCTCACTACATTTAAATTTGTGAGTTTTGATAATTATGTCTTTATAATTTTCCAAATTTACATATTTAACGTAAATATTCAAACAATTGGGATCAACCTGATTCAAAAAGTTTTAGTTTTTTTACTTACAGACACGGGAGTTATATTTTCTGAATCCTTGAAAGATGGCCTAAAAATTGTTCAGAGCAGAATTTTGATTTAGGTCAATTGATGGTTGCCATTTTGAAGTGAATATGAAAAGTAGTAGCAATTTGAAGGGCCGAAACTTTGAAACACAATAACTCTCCTTCTAATTGAGCTAGAATGTTCAATCTTGGTGTAGACGTTCACTATGTCAATGTCATGATTGAGTTCAAAGATGAGCATTTTCTGCCTAGGGTAAGCAGAGATAAGCATGCTGATTTGTTGATTCTTTAGGGCAAGATAACTTCGGTTATAATGAAGGGAGGGCGGTGAAACTCTTGTTAATCGAGAGTGTAATAGCTGGCCTGTTGTGTGAAATCGTTGTATCTTTTTTTTAAATATCAGGGATAGCAGAAAAAAAGAGATCGAAAATCCAAAAAGTCGTATGTTTACGATTTGGAGCATCTTTAAAGGTTCTTTTCTCTTAAAGTCAACATAATACTTTTTGAGAACGTCTTCTACAAAGAGTCTTATCGGTAGTCTTTTTTATGAAAACTTCGATCAACAGTCCAAAATATCTGGAGTAGAAGAATAAAAGGATCGAACATTGAAAACGGCACCCTTTCATTGTTAAGCGAAACATGCAGTGTGGGTGACTACAATCTGCACATTTAGTCATCGTATAGAGTTTATTCAACAGTATCGAATTCCAACTGCTTAGGGATATTTTACGTGCACTCCAATGTGTACACGCGACCTTGGTTTTTCGTCCCATCCGAACGACTAGACAGCTGTCCTTGTCAGGCCCTCCGTTCTGCTCACTGACAAGGTGGAACCACGCCGGAAAATCGAGATGAACTTTCTCGTTGCAGAACTTTCAATTCAGGCCAAACGTTTATTGCATACGATTAAGCTGGTCAGTTGGGGCTTATTTTCAAAAGTTTTGTAATAATCGGTTGGTAATTAAAATAACGTGCGAATTAAACTGTTAAAACAGAAAATTTCGCCCGGTTAAAATGTTTCTTGCTATAAGTCAGCAATTTCCAGATTTTAGGGAGGCTGAATGGCTGAATGGTTAGCATGTGCGCGCTGTATCGTAACGTCTGTCATTGAGTCAACGGGCGTCGTTTCGATTTCGAGATTGCACGTGACATGGAGTATGGTGTCCAACCTCGTGGATTTTCTCCGTCGAGCCGCATTTCTCTCTTTCTCTTTTATTTTTAAAGTTTTGGTAATCAAAGGTACTGTAAAAGTGATAAAACATAAAATTTCGCCCGGTTGTAATGTTTCTCACTTTAAAGTCAGCAATTTGCCGATTTTAGAGGGCAAATGTTTATTGCGAACAATTAAGCTGGTCAGGGGGAGCTTATTTTTAAGGGAGGCTGAATGGCTGAATGGTTAGCATGTGCGCGCTGTATCGTAACGTCTGTCATTGAGTCAACGGGCGTCGTTTCGATTTCGAGATTGCACGTGACATGGAGTATGGTGTCCAACCTCGTGGATTTTCTCCGTGTCCTTCGGTTTCCTCCCAACAGCTAAAGACAAGTACGCGCAAGGGGAGTTTTTAAATAAAATTAAAAAACATATGTTAGTCCCGAAATGACCTAGTTTGTGTCCAATGGACGTTTAGCCGCATTTCTCTCTTTCTTTTTTTTATTTTTAAAGTTTTGTAATAATCGGTTGGTAATCAAAGATACTGTAAAAGTGATAAAACAGAAAATTTCGTCCGGTTGTAATGTTTCTCACTTTAAAGTCAGCAGTTTGCCGATTTTAAGGGGAAAACGTTTATTGCGAATGATTTAGCTGGTCAGGGGGAGCTTATTTTTAAAAGTTTTGTAATATTCGGTTGATAACTAAAGGTACCGTGCAAATTAAACTAATAAAATAGAAGACTTCGCCCGGTTGAAATGTTTCTATCTGTAGGTCAGCAATTTGCCGATTTTAGGGAGGTTGCGTGACTGAATGGTTAGCACGTGCGCTGTGTATCATAACGTCTGTCATTGAGTCAACTGGCGTTGTTTCGATTTCTTGGTTGTACGTGACAAGGAGTATGGTCGCCTGTCCAACCTCGTAGGCCGTAACGCCGCTGCCCGGGTAAAATTTCCCTCATTGCACACTTTATGGCGTATGCCCGTCTTCATTAGCCCATTTTAGGAGTAGGACGTTAAACCCCATTCAATTTGATTTCATTTTCTCTATGTTGCTTATTTATTATTGTGGATAAATGTTTTTCTGGTTCTATTAATTATTTCATTTCTGCATAGAAATCTTGCTTTGACCAGTTTTTTTTTATTGCAAAGTGCCATTCTTGTATATTGCAGTCTATGACCCTTTCTTTAAAACATGCTTAAGAAGTTGTCACGATTTCCTACTTATAACCAAACATATTGGAAACCATAATTATATAACATATCTCTAATTTTGGAAGCCCGATTACAGCTATACAAGTTTCCCTTTAGTTTAAAGATTATTTTTTTGCCCGGGTGCAATGTTTCTCACTACATTTAAATTTGTGAGTTTTGATAATTATGTCTTTATAATTTTCCAAATTTACATATTTAACGTAAATATTCAAACAATTGGGATCAACCTGATTCAAATTTTTTTAGTTTTGTTCAAAGTTATCTCATTTAATTTTTCGATGTTTTCTTACCATTTTCATTTCATTTTTCTGAAAGTTTTGAAGTGGGAAGTCATCCCGATTACAGCAACACAAGTATCAGTTATTTCCCTTTAGTTTTCAGATTATGCAATGTTTCATACTATATTTAGACTTGTAACTTCGCGTGTTTTTGACCAATTTTGATAGTTTGTTATTCTTATCCTTTCATTTGAGATACTTGATATAATCGATGACACGTGACGATGAATATGAAAGCTTTCATATCTGCATGGGACAGTAGCAGATCTAGTTATTATTATTTTTTTTTGTGTGTGTTTTCTGCAAATCGGATTTCTCAGAATCTATCAATAGGATCTTTCTGAAATTTTGACCTACCCCCCCAAAAAATGGGGTGCGAACCTTGATTAAATATATTTTCGAAACGTTTTACGAATCCGA
This sequence comes from Patella depressa, assembly GCA_948474765.1. NCBI lineage: Eukaryota > Metazoa > Mollusca > Gastropoda > Patellidae > Patella > Patella depressa. The sequence continues at coordinate 52,336,321 of OX419716.1, forward strand.
AATCACCGAATTTTACGAAAGAAAAAAATGACAATGCATAGTCGTAACTTTGTTATTTTTTGACCGACTTTACTAATTCTTTTTTCTTTGAATACCTTTAAAAAAATCATTTTCATCTGCAGTTTCACATTTTCGAATTTCGAAAATTCGTCGCTGTGATTTCGAACCGGAAGTTTAGACCAATTTGACAACTTCTTTAATAGCTGTACGATTTTCATGAAATTTAGTATCTAAGTAGATCTTACCGATGTGACTTCAAAAATATAATTAGAAATTTTCTAAATTATCTCCCCTTGACGAAATTAAGGATCAACATTTTCAAAAAAATCATCGAAATATAGGTCAGAATGACCTGATTTTTTTTTTTGGTTACTAGATAAGTAATTACTGATTTGTACACAAAATATGGAGTTTGTCGATCGAACCGGAAGTGCCGCCATATATAAAAGTGAAAAATCAATAAGGCTTTTTTGTTATTTTACTTACAGACTCGGGAGTTATATTTTCTGAATCCTTGTAGGAAGGCCTAAAAAATGTCGCGAATAGAATTTTGATTTCGGTCACGTGATGGTCACCATTTTGAATTGAAAATGAAAAATAGAAGCAATTTGAAGGGTCGGGACTTTGGAACACAATTACTCTCCTTCTAATTAAGCTAGAATGTTCAAACTTGGTGTAGACGTTCACTAGGTCAATGTTATCATTGAGTCTAAAGATGAGCATTTTCTGCTTAGGGTAAGCAGAGATAAGCATGCTAATTTGTTGATTCTTTAGGGCACGATAACTTCGGTTATAATGAAGGGAGGGCGGTGAAACTTTTGTCAATAGAGAGTCTAATAGCTAGCCTGTTGTGTGAAATCATTGTATTATTTTTTCTAAATATCAGGGATAGCCGAAAAAAAGAGATTGAAAATCCAAAAAGTCGTATTTTTACAATTTGGAGCATGTTTAGAGGTCTTTCTCGTAAAGTCAACATAATATTTTTTGGGAACATCTTCTACAAAGAGTCTTATTGGTAGTCTTTTATATGAAACCATCGATCAACAGTCCAACATATCAGGAGTAGAAGAACAAAAGGATCGAACATTGAAAACGGCACCCTTTCATTGTTAAGCGAAACATGCAGTGTGCGTGACTACAATCTACACATTTAGTCATCGTATAGAGCTTATTCAACAGTATCGAATTCCAACTGCTTAGGGATATTTTACGTGCACTCCAATGTGTACACGGGACCTTGGTTTTTCGTCCCATCCGAATGACTAGACAGCTGTGCTTGTCAGGCCCTCCGTTCTGCCTCACTGACAAGGGGAACCACGCCGGGAAATCGAGATGAACTTTCTCCGTGCAGAACTTTCAATTCAGGCGAAAACGTTTATTGCATACGATTAAGCTGGTCAGTTGGAGCTTATTTTCAAAAGTTTTGTAATAATCGGTTGGTAATTAAAGTACCGTGCACATTAAACTGTTAAAACAGAAAATTTCGCCCGGTTGAAATGTTTCTTGCTATAAGTCAGAAATTTTCTGAATTCAGGGAGGCTGAATGGTTAGCATGTGCGCACTGTATCGTAACGTCTGTCATTGAGTCAAAGGGCGTCGTTTCGATCTCCTGGTTGCACGTGACATGAAGTATGATGTCCAACCTCGTGGGTTTTCTCCGTGTCCTTCGGTTTCCTCCCAACGGCTAAAGACCTGTAAGCGCAAGGGGAGTATTTAAATAAAATTAAAAAACATATGTTAGTCCCGAAATGACCTAGTTTGGACATTAGGCCGCATTTCTCTCTTTCTCTTTTATTTTTAAAGTTTTGTAATAATCGGTTGGTAATCAAAGGTACTGTAAAAGTGATAAAACAGAAAATTTCACCCGGTTGTAATGTTTCTCACTTTAAAGTCAGCAATTTGCCGATTATAAGGGGCAAACGTTTATTGCGAACGCTTAAGCTGGTCAGGGGGAGCTTATTTTTAAAAGTTTTGTAATATTCGGTTGATAACTAAAGGTACCGTGCAAATTAAACTGTTACAATAGAAAATTTGGCCCGGTTGAAATGTTTCTCGCTGTAGGTCAGCAATTTGCCGATTTTAGGGAGGTTGCGTGGCTGAATGGTTAGCACGTGCGCTCTGTATCATAACGTCTGTCATTGAGTCAACTGGCGTTGTTTCGATTTCTTGGTTGTACGTGACAAGGAGTATGGTCGCCTGTCCAACCTCGTAGGCCGTAACCGCCGCTGCCCGGGTAAAATTTCCCTCATTGCACACTTAATGGCATATGCCCGTCTTCATTAGCCCATTTTAGGAGCAGAACAGTCGGACGTTAAACCCCATTCAATTTCATTTCATTTTCTCTATGTTGCTTATTTATTATAGTGGATAAATATTTTTCTGGTTCTAGCAATTATTTAATTTCTGCATAGAAATCTTGCTTTGGCCAGTTTTTTTATTGCAGAGTGCCATTCTTGTTTAAACAAACATGATCCTTTGTTTAAAACATGCTTAAGAAGTCGTCACGATTTCCTACTTATAACCAAACATATTGGAAATATTAGTCTGGCATTATTAAATCCTAATTTTATTGGTCTTATTTAAAATTAAACTTTCATTTAACTATGAACAACCCTTAACGTGTCTCTTTAAAACTATTAAGTACTCTAAAACAGTAGCTCAACCTTTTGACCTAAACTCATTAATTTACCATTTTGTTGTGAGCGACTTCTTATTCTTCCTATATGACATATTGCACGTGTCTGATTTCAAAGGGGGGTTGGGTGGCTGAATGGTTAGCACGCGCGCCTGTCATTGAGTTAACTAGCGTGTTTTCGAATGACCGGTTGTACGTGACAAGGAGTAAGGTCGCCTGTCCAACCTGCCATTTTTAAATTTTTTTCCCGCCATTTTCATTTCATTTTCTCATCCGTCTCATTACAGTAATACAAGTTTCAGTTATTTCCCTTTAGTTTTCAGATTATTGTTATGCCTGGGTGCAATGTTTCATACTATATTTAGACTTGTAACTTCGCGAGTTTTTAACCAATTTTAATATTTTTTTCTTCTTATCCTTTTATTTAGGATACTTGATACAATCAATGACACGTGACGATGAATATGAAAGCTTTCATATCTGCACGGGACAGTAGCAGATCTAGTTAAGCTTTCATATTACATATGAAAGCTTATTGTTTCTGTTAAGATTATTATTGTTATTTTTTTTTTGTGTTTTATCCACAAATCGGATTTCTCAGAATCTAACCACAGTATCTTTATGAAACTTTTACCTATCCCCCCAAAAATGGGTGGTAGCTGTTGATTAAATATATTTTCGAAACGTTTTACGAATCCGAAATCACCGAAATTTACGAACGACAAAATGGACAATGCATAGTCGTAACTTTATTGTTTTTTGACCGATCTTACTAAATCTTTTTTCTTTGAATACCTTGAAAAAAATCATTTTCATCAGCAGTTTCACATTTTCGAATTTCGAAAATTCGTCGCTGTGATTTCGAACCGGAAGTTTAGACCAATTTGACAACTTCTTTAATAGTTTTGCGATTTTCATTCAATTTAGTATATAAGTAGATCCTACCGATGTGACTTCAAAAATATAATTAGAAATGTTCTAAATTATCTCCCCTTGGTGAAATTAAGGATCAAAGTTTTCAAAAAAATCGTAGAAATATAGGTTAGAATGACCTAATTTTTTTTTTCGATACTAGACAAGGAATTACTGATTCGTACACAAAATATGGAGTTTGTCAATCGAACCGGAAGTGCCACCATCTTGAAACGTGAAAAATCAATAAGGCTTTTTTGCTATTTTACTTACAGACTCGGGAGTTATATTTTCTGAATCCTTGTAGGAAGGCCTAAAAAATGTCGCGAATAGAATTTTGATTTAGGTCAACCGGGAGTCATCATTTTGAATTGAAAATGAAAAATAGAAGCAATTTGAAGGGCCGAGACTTTGGAGCACAATAACTCTCATTCTAATTAAGCTAGAATGATCAAACTTGGTGTAGACGTTCACTAGGTCAATGTTATGATGGAGTTGAAAGATGAGCATTTTTTGCTTAGGGTAAGCAGAGATAAGCATGTTGATTTGTTGATTCTTTAGGGCACGATAACTTCGGTTATAATGAAGGGAGGGCGGTGAAACTTTTGTCAATAGAGAGTCTAATAGCTAGCCTGTTGTGTGAAATCATTGTATCATTTTTTTAAATATCAGGGATAGCCGAAAAAAAAAAGATTGAAAATCCAAAAAGTCGTATTTTTACAATTTGGAGTATGTTTAGAGGTCTTTCTCGTAAAGTCAACATAATATTTGTTGGGAAATTCTTCTACAAAGAGTCTTACTGGTAGTCTTTTATATGAAACCATCGATCAACAGTCCAACATATCAGGAGTAGAAGAACAAAAGGATCGAACATTGAAAACGGCACCCTTTCATTGTTAAGCGAAACATGCAGTGTGGGTGACTACAATCTACGCATTTAGTCATCGTATAGAGTTTATTCAACAGTATCGAATTCCAACTGCTTAGGGATATTTTACGTGCACTCCAATGTGTACACGGGACCTTGGTTTTTCGTCCCATCCGAGGGACTAGACAGCTGTGCTTGTCAGTCCCTCCGTTCTGCCTCACTGACAAGGGGAACCACGCCGGGAAATCGAGATGAACTTTTTCCGTGCAGAACTTTCAATTCAGGCAAAACGTTTATTGCATACGATTAAGCTGGTCAGTTGAAGCTTATTTTCAAAAGTTTTGTAATAATCGGTTGGTAATTAAAGTACCGTGCACATTAAACTGTTAAAACAGAAAAATTCGCCCGGTTGAAATGTTTCTTGCTATAAGTCAGCAATTTTCCGAATTCAGGGAGGCTGGATGGCTGAATGGTTAGCATGTGCTCGCTGTATCGTAACGTTTGTCATTGAGTCAACGGGCGTCGTTTCGATCTCCAGGTTGCACGTGACATGGTGTATGATGTCCAACCTCGTGGGTTTTCTCCGTGTTCTTCGGTTTCCTCCCAACGGCTAAAGACCAGTACGTGCAAGGGGAGTTTTTAAATAAAATTAAAAAACATATATTAGTCCCGAAATGACCTAGTTTGTGTCGAATGGACGTTAGGCCGCATTTCTCTCTTTCTCTTTTTAAAGTTTTGTAATAATCGGTTGGTAATCAAAGGTACTGTTAAAGTGATAAAACAGAAAATTTGGCCCGGTTGTAATGTTTCTCACTTTAAAGTCAGCAATTTGTCGATTTTAAGGGGCAAACGTTTATTGCGAACGATTAAGCTGGTCAGGGGGAGCTTATTTTTAAAAGTTTTGTAATATTCGGTTGATAACTAAAGGTATCGTGCAAATTAAACTGTTAAAATAGAAAATTTGGCCCGGTTGAAATGTTTCTCGCTGTAGGTCAGCAATTTGCCGATTTTAGGGAGGTTGCATGGCTGAATGGTTAGCACGTGCGCTCTGTATCATAACGTCTGTCATTGAGTCAACTGGCCTTGTTTCGATTTCTTGGTTGTACGTGACAAGGAGTATGGTCGCCTTACCAACCTCGTAGGCCGTATCGCCGCTGCCCGGGTAAAATTACCCTCATTGCACACTTTATGGCGTATGCCCGTCTTCATTAGCCCATTGTAGGAGCAGAACAGTAGGACGTTAAACCCCATTCAATTTCATTTCATTTTCTCTTTGTTGCTTATTTATTATAGTGGATAAATATTTTTTCTGGTTCTAGCAATTATTTAATTTCTGCATAGAAATCTCTGGCCAGTTTTTTTTTTTATTGCAGAGTGCCATTCTTGTATATTGCAGTCTATGACCCTTTGTTTAAAACATGCTTAAGAAGTCGTCACGATTTCCTACTTATAACCAAACATATTGGAAACCATAATTATATAACATATCTTGGAAGCCCGATTACAGCTATACAAGTTTCAGTTATTTCCCTTTAGTTTAAAGATTATTTTTTTGCCCGGGTGCAATGTTTCTCACTACATTTAAATTTGTAACTTTTTGAGTTTTTGACCGATTTTGATATTATGTCTTTATAATTTTCCAAATCTACATATTTAAAGTACATATTCAAACAGTTGAGTTCAACCTGATTCAAAAAGTTTTAGTTTTGTTCAAAGTTATCTCATTTAATTTTTCGATGTTTTCTTACCATTTTCATTTCATTTTTCTGAAAGTTTTGAAATCGGAAGTCATCCCGATTACAGCAACACAAGTATCAGTTATTTCCCTTTAGTTTTCAGATTACTCAATGTTTCATACTATATTTAGACTTGTAACTTCGCGAGTTTTTGACCAATTTTGATAGTTTGTTATTCTTATCCTTTTATTTGAGATACTTGATATAATCGATGACACGTGACGATGAATATGAAAGCTTTCATATCTGCATGGGACAGTAGCAGATCTAGTTAAGCTTTCATTTCATATGAAAGTTTATTGTTTCTGTTAAGATTATTATTATTTTTTTTTTTGTGTTTTTCCTGCAAATCGGATTTCACAGAATCTAACCATAGGATGTTTCTGAAACTTTGACCTACCCCCCCCCCCCAAAAAAAAATGGGTGGTGGCTGTTGATTAAATATATTTTGAAAACGTTTTGCGAATTCGAAATCACCGAATTTTACGAACGAAAAAACTGACAATGCATAGTCGTAACTTTGCTATTTTTTGACCGATTTTACTAATTCTTTTTTCTTTGAACCTTGAAAAATATCATTTTCATCTGCAATTTCACATTTTCGAATTTCGAAAATTCGTCGCTGTGATTTTGAACCGGAAGTTTAGACCAATTTGACGACTTCTTTAATAGATGTACGATTTTCGTGAAAATTAGTATATAAGTAGATCTTACCGATGTGACTTCGAAAATATAATGAAAAATTTTCTAAATGATCTCCCCTTGGTGAAATTAAGGATCAAAGTTTTAAAAAAAATCGTCGAAATATAGGTCAGAATGACCTAAAAAAATTTTTCGGTACTCGATAAATAATTACTGATTCCTACACAAAATATGGAGTTTGTCGATCGAACCGGAAGTGCCACCATCTTGAAACATGAAAAATCCCTAAGGCTTTTTCGCTATTTTACTTACAGACACGGGAGTTATATTTTCTGAATCCTTGAAGGATGGCCCAAAAATCGCAGGGAGCAGAATTTGGTTTAAGGTCAACTGATGGTTGCCATTTTGAAGTGAATATGAAAAGTAGTAGCAATTTGAAGGACCGAGACTTTGAAACAAAATAGCTCTCCTTCTAATTGAGCTAGAATGTTCAATCTTGGTGTAGACGTTCACTAGGTCAATGTTATGATTGAGTGCAAAGATGAGCATTTTCTGCATAGGGTAAGCAGAGATAAGCATGCTGATGAATTGATTCTTTAGGGCACAATAACTTCGGTTAAAATGGAGGGAGGGTGGTGAAACTCTTGTCAATCGAGAGTCTAATAGCTAGCCTGTTGTGTGAAATCATTGTATCATTTTTTTTAAATATCAGGGATAGCCGAAAAGAAGAGATTGAAAATCCAAAAAGTCGTATTTTTACGATTTGGAGCATGTTTAGAGGTCTTTCTCGTAAAGTCAACATAATATTTTTTGGGAACTTCTTCTACAAAGAGTCTTATCGGTATTTTTTTATATGAAACCATCGATCAACAGTCCAAAATATCAGGAGTAGAAGAATAAAAAGATCAAAAATTGAAAACGGCACCCTTTCATTGTTAAGCAAAACATGCAGTGTGGGTGGCTACAATCTGCACAGGTAGACATCGTATAGAGCTTATTCAACAATATCGAATTCAAACTGCTAAGGGATCTTTTACGTGCACTCCAATGTGTACACGGTGGGTGGGGGGACACGCCAGAAAATCGAGATGAACTTTCTCGGCCAATGCAGGGATCGAACACCCGACCTCCTGGCTAGCAGGCCAACGCCTTAGCCACATAGTGTGGACACACATCGTACATTTCATCCGTCAAATAAAATCATTTCATTGCATTAGACCAATAATTAATTATTCTTAATTTAAAACTTTATTTTAATATTAGTCTGGCATTATTAAATCTCTTTAAAACAATTAAATACAAAAAACAAAAAAAAAATCAATAAGCGGGTCAATTCAGGTAAGTATAACTACGGATTCTGTCCACCTTCTCTCGTCTACGGCCATACCACGTTGAAAACACCAGTTCTCGTCCGATCACTGAAGTAAAGCAACGTCGGGCCCGGTTAGTACTTGGATGGGTGACCGCCTGGGAACACCGGGTGCTGTAGACGCCTTTTTGCCCTGATTCTTCGTGAAAAAATCAATTTTCCGCCAATCAGACCACAGCGCGCACTCTTTTGCACCACTCCAGCTCTCCGCTCGGCCCGTCTCCCCAGGGAAAAAGACACAAAAAGAATTTGAGTAAGCACAAGTATGGGTTCTGTCCACCTTCTCTCGTCTACGGCCACACCACGTTGAAAACACCAGTTCTCGTCCGATCACTGAAGTTAAGCAACGTCGGGCTCGGTCAGTACTTGGATGGGTGACCGCCTGGGAACACCGGGTGCTGCAGACGCCTTTTTAAAACCGACAACCCCCTCCCCAAAAAAAATCAATAAGCGGGTCAATTCAGGTAAGTATAACTACGGGGTCTGTCCACCTTTTCTCGTCTACGGCCACACCACGTTGAAACCACCAGTTCTCGTCCGATCACTGAAGTTAAACAACGTCGGGACCGGTTAGTACTTGGATGGGTGACCGCCTGGGAACACCGGGTGCTGTAGACGCCTTTTTAAAGCCGACAAAATCGGCCCCAAAAATCAATAAGCGGGTCAATTCAGGTAAGTATAACTACGGGTTCTGTCCACCCCCTCTCGTCTACGGCCACACCACGTTGAAAACACCAGTTCTCGTCCGATCACTGAAGTTAAGCAACGTCGGGCCCGGTCAGTACTTGGATGGGTGACCGCCTGTGACCACCGGGTGCTGTAGACGCCTTTTTAAAACCGACAAAAAACAAAAAAAAATCAATAAGCGGGTCAATTCAGGTAAGTATAACTACGGGTTCTGTCCACCCCCTCTCGTTGAAAACACCAGTTCTCGTCCGATCATTGAAGTTAAGCAACGTCGGGCCCGGTTAGTACTTGGATGGGTGACCGCCTGGAAACACCGGGTGCTGTAGACGCCTTTTTGCCCTGATTCTTCGTGAAAAAATCAATTTTCCGCCAATCAGACCACAGCGCGCACTCTTTTGCACCACTCCAGCTCTCCGCTCGGGCGGCCCGTCTCCCCAGGGAAAAAGACACAAAAAGAATTTGAGTAAGCACAAGTATGGGTTCTGTCCACCTTCTCTCGTCTACGGCCACACCACGTTGAAAACACCAGTTCTCGTCCGATCACTGAAGTTAAGCAACGTCGGGCCCGGTCAGTACTTGGATGTGTGACCGCCTGGGAACACCGGGTGCTGTAGACGCCTTTTTAAAACCGACCCCCCCCCCCCAAAAAAAAAAAATCAATAAGCGGGTCAATTCAGGTAAGTATAACTACGGGTTCTGTCCACCTTCTCTCTTCTACGGCCACACCACGTTGAAACCACCAGTTTTCGTCCGTTCACTGAAGTTAAACAACGTCGGACCCGGTCCGTACTTGGATGGGTGACCGCCTGGGAACACCGGGTGCTGTAGACGCCTTTTTAAAACCGACAACCCCCCCCCCCAAAAAAAGATCAATAAGCAGGTTAATTCAGGAAAAGTATAACTACAGGTTCTGTCCACCTTCTCTCGTCTACGGCCACACCACGTTGAAAACACCAGTTCTCGTCAGATCACTGAAGTTACGCAACGTCGGGTGCTGTAGACGCCTTTTTAAAACCGACAAAACCCCCCCAAAAAAATCAATAAGCGGGTCAACTCAGGTAAGTATAACTACGGGTTCTGTCCACCTTCTCTCGTCTACGGCCACATCACGTTGAAAATACCAGTTCTCGTCCGATCACTGAAGTTAAGCAACGTCGGGCCCGATCAGTACTTGGACGGGTGACCGCCTGGGAACACCGGGTGCTGTAGACGCCCTTTTAAAACCGACAAACCCCCCCAAAAAATCAATAAGCGGGTCAATTCAAGTAAGTATAACTACGGGTTCTGTCCACCTTCTCTCGTCTACGGCCATACCATGTTGAAAACACCAGTTCTCGTCCGATCACTGAAGTTAAGCAACGTCGGGCCCGGTTAGTACTTGGATGGGTGACCGCCTGGGAACACCGGTGCTGTAGACGCCTTTTTGCCCCTAAACTCATTAATTTACCATTTTGTTGTGAGCGGCTTGTTATTCTTCCTATATGACATATTGCACGTTTCTGATTTCAAAGAGGGGTTGGGCGGCTGAATGGTTAGCACGCGCGCCTGCCATTGAGTTAACTAGCGTGTTTTCGAATGCCCGGTTGTACGTGACAAGGAGTAAGGTCGCCTGTCCAACCTGCCATTTTTCGAAAATTCGTCGCTGTGATTTCGAACCGGAAGTTTAGACCAATTTGACAACTTCTTTAATAGTTGTACGATTTTCATGAAATTTAGTATACAAGTAGATCTTACCGATGTGACTTCAAAAATATAATTAGAAATTTTCTAAATTATCTCCCCTTGGTGAAATTAAGGATCAAAGTTTTCAAAAAAATCGTCGAAATATAGGTCAGAATGACCTAAAAAAACTAAAAAAAAATTTCGATACTCGACAAGTAATTACTGATTCCTACACAAAATATGGAGTTTGTCGATCGAACCGGAAGTGCCACCATCTTGAAACATGAAAAATCCCTACGGCTTTTTTGTTATTTTACTTACAGACACGGGAGTTATATTTTCTGAATCCTTGAAGGATGGCCCAAAAATCGTAGAGAGCAGAATTTTGATTTCGGTCACGTGATGGTCACCATTTTGAATTGAAAATGAAAAGTAGTAGCAATTTGAAGGGCCGAGACTTTGAAACACAATAACTCTCCTTCTAATTGAGCTAGAATGTTCAAACTTGGTGTAGACGTTCACTAGGTCAATGTCATGATTGAGTTCAAAGATGAGCATTTTCTGCTTAGGGTAAGCAGAGATAGGCATGCTGATTTGTTGATTCTTTAGGGCACGATAACTTCGGTTATAATGAAGGGAGGGTTGTGAAACTTTTGTCAATAGAGAGTCCAATAGCTAGCCTGTTGTGTGAAATCATTGTATCATTTATTTTAAATATCAGGGATAGGCGAAAAAAAGAGATTGAAAATCCAAAAAGTCGTATTTTTACAATTTGGAGCATGTTTAGAGGTCTTTCTCGTAAAGTCAACTTAATATTTTTGGAGAACTTCTTCTACAAAGAGTCTTATTGGTAGTCTTTTATATAAAACCATCGATCAACAATCCAACATATCAGGAGTAGAAGAACAAAAGGATCGAACATTGAAAAAGGCATCCTTTCATTGTTAAGCGAAACATGCAGTGTGGGTGACTACAATCTACACATTTAGTCATCGTATACAGCTTATTCAACAGTATCGAATTCCAACTGCTTAGGGATATTTTTTTTCGTCCCATCCGAACGACTAGACAGCTGTGCTTGTCAGACGCTCCGTTCTGCCTCACTGACAACGGGGAACCACGCCGGGAAATCAAGATGAACTTTTACCGTGCAGAACTTTCAATTCAGGCCAAACGTTTATTGCATACGGTTAAGCTGGTCAGTTGGAGCATATTTTCAAAAGTTTAGTAATAATCGGTTGGTAATTAAAGTACCGTGACATTAAACTGTTAAAACAGAAAATTTCGCCCGGTTGAAATGTTTCTTGCTATAAGTCAGCAATTTTCCGAATTCAGGGAGGCTGAATGGCTGAATGGTTAGCATGTGCGCGCTGTATCGTAACTTCTGTCATTGAGTCAACGGGCGTCATTTCGATCTCCAGGTTGCACGTGACATGGAGTATGATGTCCAACCTCGTGGGTTTTCTCCGTGTCCTTCGGTTTCCTCCCAACGGCTAAAGACCAGTAAGCGCAAGGGGAGTTTTTAAATAAAATTAAAAAACATATGTTAGTCACGAAATGACCTAGTTTGTGTCTAATGGACATTAGGCCGCATTTCTCTCTTTCTCTTTTATTTTTAAAGTTTTGTAATAAACGGTTGGTAATCAAAGGTACTGTAAAAGTGATAAAACAGAAAATTTCGCCCGGTTGTAATGTTTCTCACTTTAAAGTCAGCAATTTGCCGATTTTAAGGGGCAAACGTTTATTGCGAACGATTAAGCTGGTCAAGGGGAGCTTATTTTTAAAAGTTTTGTAATATTCGGTTGATAACTAAAGGTAGGTACCGTGCAAATTAAACTGTTAAAATAGAAAATTTGGCCCGGTTGAACTGTTTCTCGCTGCAGGTCAGCAATTTGCCGATTTTAGGGAGGTTGCGTGGCTGAATAACGTCTGTCTTTGAGTCAACTGGCGTTGTTTCGATTTCTTGGTTGTACGTGACAAGGAGTATGTTCGCCTGTCCAACTTCGTAGGCCGTAACGCCGCTGCCCGGGTAAAATTTCCCTCATTGTACACTTTATGGCATATGCCCGTCTTCATTAGCCCATTTTAGGAGCAGAACAGTAGGACGTTAAACCCCATTCAATTTCATTTCATTTTCTCTATGTTGCTTATTTATTATAGTGGATAAATATTTTTCTGGTTCTAGCAATTATTTAATTTCTGCATAGAAATCTTGCTTTGGCCAGTTTTTTTATTGCAGAGTGCCATTCTTGTATAATTCAGTCTACGATCCTTTGTTTAAAACATGCTTAAGAAGTCGTCACGATTTCCTACTTATAACCAAACATATTGGAAATATTAGTCTGGCATTATTAAATCCTAATTTTATTGGTCTTATTTAAAATTAAACTTTCATTTAACTATGAACAACCCTTAACGTGTCTCTTTAAAACTATTAAATACACTAAAACAGTAGCTCAACCTTTTGACCTAAACTCATTAATTTACCATTTTCTTGTGAGCGACTTCTTATTCTTCCTATATGACATATTGCACGTGTCTGATTTCAAAGGGGGGTTGGGTGGCTGAATGGTTAGCATGCGCGCCTGTCATTGAGTTAACTAGCGTGTTTTCAAATGCCCGGTTGTACGTGACAAGGAGTAAGGTCGCCTGTCCAACCTGCCATTTTTAATTTGTTTTTCCCGCCATTTTCATTTCATTTTCTCATCCGTCTCATTACAGTAATACAAGTTTCAGTTATTTCCCTTTAGTTTTCAGATTATTGTTATGCCTGGGTGCAATGTTTCATACTATATTTAGACTTGTAACTTCGAGAGTTTTTGACGAATTTTGATAATTTTTTCTTCTTATCCTTTTATTTAGGATACTTGATACAATCAATGACACGTGACGATGAATATGAAAGCTTTCATATCTGCATGGCACAGTAGCAGATCTAGTTAAGCTTTCATATTTCATATGAAAGCTTATTGTTTCTGTTAAGATTATTATTATTTTTTTTTTTTGTGTTTTTCCTGCAAATCGGATTTCGCAGAATCTAACCATAGGATGTTTCTGAAACTTTGACCTACCCCCCCAAAAATGGGTGGTGGCTGTTGATTAAATATATTTTGAAAACGTTTTGCGAATTCGAAATCACCGAATTTTACGAACGAAAAAACTGACAATGCATAGTCGTAACTTTGCTATTTTTTGACCGATTTTACTCATTCTTTTTTCTTTGAATACCTTGAAAAAAATCAATCTCATCTGCAGTTTCACGTTTTCGAATTTCAAAAATTCGTCGCTGTGATTTCGAACCCGAAGTTTAGACCAATTTGACAACTTCTTTAATAGTTGTACGATTTTTATGAAATTTAGTATATAAGTAGATCTTACCCATGTGACTTCAAAAATATAATTAGAAATTTTCTGAATTATCTCCCCTTGGCGAAATTAAGGATCAAAATTTTCAAAAAAATCATCGAAATATAGGTCAGAATGACCTGATTTTTTTTTTGGATACTAGATAAGTAATTACTGATTTGTACACAAAATATGAAGTTTGTCGATCGAACCGGAAGTGCCACCATCTTGAAACGTGAAAAAACAATTGATCTTTTGCGATATTGCACTTACAGACACGGGAGTTATATTTTCTGAATCCTTGAAGGTTGGCCTAAAAATCGCTGGGAGCAGAATTTTGATTTAGGTCTACTGATGGATTCCATTTTGAAGTGAATATGAAAAGTAGTAGCAATTTGAAGGGCCGAGACTTTGAAACACAATAACTCTCCTTCTAATTAAGCTAGAATGTTCAAACTTGGTGTAGACGTTCACTAGGTCAATGTCATGATTGAGTTTAAAGATGAGCATTTTCTGCTTAGGGTAAGCAGAGATAAATATGCTGATTTGTTGATTCTTTAGGGCACGATAACTTCGGTTATAATGAAGAGAGGGTGGTGAAACTCCTGCCAATCGAGAGTCTAATAGCTAGCCCGTTGTGTGAAATCATTGTATCATTGTTTTTAAATGTCAGGGATAGCAGAAAAAAAGAGATCGAAAATCCAAAAAGTCGTATCTTTACGATTTTGAGCATTTTTAAAGGTCCTTTTCTCTTCAATCAACATAATATTTTTTGGGAACTTCTTCTACAAAGAGTCTTATCGATAGTCTTTTATATGAAACCATCGATCAGCAGTCCAAAATATCAGGAGTAGAAGAATAAAAGGATCGAAAATTGAAAACTGCAACCTGTCATTGTTAAGCGAAACATGCAGCGTGGGTGACTACAATTTGCACATTATTCATCGTATAGAGCTTATTCAACAGTATCGAATTCCAACTGCTTAGGGATATTTTACGTGCACTTCAATGTGTACACGGGACCTTGGTTTTTCGTCCCATCCGAACGACTAGACAGCTGTCCTTGTCAGGCCCTCCGTTCTGCCTCACTGACAAGAGGGAACCACGCCGGAAAATCGAGATGAACTTTCTCGGTGCAGAACTTTCAATTCACGCCAAACGTTTATTGCATACGATTAAGCTGGTCAGTTGGAGCTTATTTTCAAAAGTTTTGTAATAATCGGTTGGTAATTAATGTACCGTGCAAATTAAACTGCTAAAACAGACAATTTCGCCCGGTTAAAATGTTTCTTGCTATAAGTCAGCAATTTCCAGATTTTAGGGAGGCTGAATGGTTAGCCTACGCGCGCTTTGTCGTAACGTCTGTCATTGAGTCAACCGGCGTCGTTTCGATTTCCATGTTGCACGTGACATGGAGTATGGTGTCCAACCTCGTGGGTTTTCTCCGTGTCCTTCGGTTTTCTCCCACTCCTGAATACCAGTACGCGTAAGGGAAGTTTATAAATAAAATTAAAAAACATACATTAGTCCCGAAATGACCTAGTTTGTGTCGAATGGACGTTAATCCGCATTTCTCTCCTTCTGTTTTATTTTTAAAGTTTTGTAATAATCGGTTGGTAATCCATGGTACTGATACTGTAAAGGTGATAAAACAGAAAATTTCGCCCGGTTGTAATGTTTCTCACTTTAAAGTCAGCAATTTGCCGATTTTAAGGGGCAAACGTTTATTGCGAACGATTAAGCTGGTCAAGGGGAGCTTATTTTTAAAAGTTTTGTAATATTCGGTGCAAATTAAACTGTTAAAATAGAAAATTTCGCCCGGTTGAAATGTTTCTCGCTGTTGGTCCGCAATTTGCCAAATTTAGGGAGGTTACGTGGCTGAATGGTTAGCACCTGCGCTCTGTATCGTAACGTCTGTCATTGAGTCAACTGGCGTTGTTTCGATTGAAATGCCCGGTTTAAATGTTTCTTGCTATAAGTCAGCAATTTCCCGCTTTTAGGGAGGCTGAATAACTGAATGGTTAGCATGTGCGCGCTGTATCGTAACGTCTGTCATTGAGTCAACCGGGGTCATTTCGATTTCCAGGTTCCATGTGACATGGAGTATGGTGTCCAACCTCGTGGGTTTTCTCCGTGTCCTTCGTTTCCTCCCACTCCTAAAGACCCGTACGTGCAAGGGAAGTTTTAAAATAAAATTTAAAAATATATGTTAGTCACGAAATGACCTAGTTTGTGTCTAATGGACATTAGGCCGCATTTCTCTCTTTCTCTTTTATTTTTAAAGTTTTGTAATAAACGGTTGGTAATCAAAGGTACTGTAAAAGTGATAAAACAGAAAATTTCGCCCGGTTGTAATGTTTCTCACTTTAAAGTCAGCAATTTGCCGATTTTAAGGGGCAAACGTTTATTGCGAACGATTAAGCTGGTCAAGGGGAGCTTATTTTTAAAAGTTTTGTAATATTCGGTTGATAACTAAAGGTACCGTGCAAATTAAACTGTTAAAATAGAAAATTTGGCCCGGTTGAACTGTTTCTCGCTGCAGGTCAGCAATTTGCCGATTTTAGGGAGGTTGCGTGGCTGAATAACGTCTGTCTTTGAGTCAACTGGCGTTGTTTCGATTTCTTGGTTGTACGTGACAAGGAGTATGTTCGCCTGTCCAACTTCGTAGGCCGTAACGCCGCTGCCCGGGTAAAATTTCCCTCATTGTACACTTTATGGCATATGCCCGTCTTCATTAGCCCATTTTAGGAGCAGAACAGTAGGACGTTAAACCCCATTCAATTTCATTTCATTTTCTCTATGCTGCTTATTTATTATAGTGGATAAATATTTTTCTGGTTCTAGCAATTATTTAATTTCTGCATAGAAATCTTGCTTTGGCCAGTTTTTTTTATTGCAGAGTGCCATTCTTGTATAATTCAGTCTACGATCCTTTGTTTAAAACATGCTTAAGAAGTCGTCACGATTTCCTACTTATAACCAAACATATTGGAAATATTAGTCTGGCATTATTAAATCCTAATTTTATTGGTCTTATTTAAAATTAAACTTTCATTTAACTATGAACAACCCTTAACGTGTCTCTTTAAAACTATTAAATACACTAAAACAGTAGCTCAACCTTTTGACCTAAACTCATTAATTTACCATTTTCTTGTGAGCGACTTCTTATTCTTCCTATATGACATATTGCACGTGTCTGATTTCAAAGGGGGGTTGGGTGGCTGAATGGTTAGCATGCGCGCCTGTCATTGAGTTAACTAGCGTGTTTTCAAATGCCCGGTTGTACGTGACAAGGAGTAAGGTCGCCTGTCCAACCTGCCATTTTTAATTTGTTTTTCCCGCCATTTTCATTTCATTTTCTCATCCGTCTCATTACAGTAATACAAGTTTCAGTTATTTCCCTTTAGTTTCCAGATTATTGTTATGCCTGGGTGCAATGTTTCATACTATATTTAGACTTGTAACTTCGAGAGTTTTTGACCAATTTTGATATTTTTTTCTTCTTATCCTTTTATTTAGGATACTTGATACAATCAATGACACGTGACGATGAATATGAAAGCTTTCATATCTGCATGGCACAGTAGCAGATCTAGTTAAGCTTTCATATTTCATATGAAAGCTTATTGTTTCTGTTAAGATTATTATTATTTTTTTTTTTTTGTGTTTTTCCTGCAAATCGGATTTCGCAGAATCTAACCATAGGATGTTTCTGAAACTTTGACCTACCCCCCAAAAAATGGGTGGTGGCTGTTGATTAAATATATTTTGAAAACGTTTTGCGAATTCGAAATCACCGAATTTTACGAACGAAAAAACTGACAATGCATAGTCGTAACTTTGCTATTTTTTGACCGATTTTACTCATTCTTTTTTCTTTGAATACCTTGAAAAAAATCAATCTCATCTGCAGTTTCACGTTTTCGAATTTCAAAAATTCGTCGCTGTGATTTCGAACCCGAAGTTTAGACCAATTTGACAACTTCTTTAATAGTTGTACGATTTTTATGAAATTTAGTATATAAGTAGATCTTACCCATGTGACTTCAAAAATATAATTAGAAATTTTCTGAATTATCTCCCCTTGACGAAATTATGGATCAAAATTTTCAAAAAAATCATCGAAATATAGGTCAGAATGACCTGATTTTTTTTTTGATACTAGATAAGTAATTACTGATTTGTACACAAAATATGAAGTTTGTCGATCGAACCGGAAGTGCCACCATCTTGAAACGTGAAAAAACAATTGATCTTTTGCGATATTGCACTTACAGACACGGGAGTTATATTTTCTGAATCCTTGAAGGTTGGCCTAAAAATCGCTGGGAGCAGAATTTTGATTTAGGTCTACTGATGGATTCCATTTTGAAGTGAATATGAAAAGTAGTAGCAATTTGAAGGGCCGAGACTTTGAAACACAATAACTCTCCTTCTAATTAAGCTAGAATGTTCAAACTTGGTGTAGACGTTCACTAGGTCAATGTCATGATTGAGTTTAAAGATGAGCATTTTCTGCTTAGGGTAAGCAGAGATAAATATGCTGATTTGTTGATTCTTTAGGGCACGATAACTTCGGTTATAATGAAGAGAGGGTGGTGAAACTCCTGCCAATCGAGAGTCTAATAGCTAGCCCGTTGTGTGAAATCATTGTATCATTGTTTTTAAATGTCAGGGATAGCAGAAAAAAAGAGATCGAAAATCCAAAAAGTCGTATCTTTACGATTTTGAGCATTTTTAAAGGTCCTTTTCTCTTCAATCAACATAATATTTTTTGGGAACTTCTTCTACAAAGAGTCTTATCGATAGTCTTTTATATGAAACCATCGATCAGCAGTCCAAAATATCAGGAGTAGAAGAATAAAAGGATCGAAAATTGAAAACTGCAACCTGTCATTGTTAAGCGAAACATGCAGCGTGGGTGACTACAATTTGCACATTATTCATCGTATAGAGCTTATTCAACAGTATCGAATTCCAACTGCTTAGGGATATTTTACGTGCACTTCAATGTGTACACGGGACCTTGGTTTTTCGTCCCATCCGAACGACTAGACAGCTGTCCTTGTCAGGCCCTCCGTTCTGCCTCACTGACAAGAGGGAACCACGCCGGAAAATCGAGATGAACTTTCTCGGTGCAGAACTTTCAATTCACGCCAAACGTTTATTGCATACGATTAAGTTGGTCAGTTGGAGCTTATTTTCAAAAGTTTTGTAATAATCGGTTGGTAATTAATGTACCGTGCAAATTAAACTGCTAAAACAGACAATTTCGCCCGGTTAAAATGTTTCTTGCTATAAGTCAGCAATTTCCAGATTTTAGGGAGGCTGAATGGTTAGCCTACGCGCGCTTTGTCGTAACGTCTGTCATTGAGTCAACCGGCGTCGTTTCGATTTCCATGTTGCACGTGACATGGAGTATGGTGTCCAACCTCGTGGGTTTTCTCCGTGTCCTTCGGTTTTCTCCCACTCCTGAATACCAGTACGCGTAAGGGAAGTTTATAAATAAAATTAAAAAACATACATTAGTCCCGAAATGACCTAGTTTGTGTCGAATGGACGTTAATCCGCATTTCTCTCCTTCTGTTTTATTTTTAAAGTTTTGTAATAATCGGTTGGTAATCCATGGTACTGGTACTGTAAAGGTGATAAAACAGAAAATTTCGCCCGGTTGTAATGTTTCTCACTTTAAAGTCAGCAATTTGCCGATTTTAAGGGGCAAACGTTTATTGCGAACGATTAAGCTGGTCAAGGGGAGCTTATTTTTAAAAGTTTTGTAATATTCGGTGCAAATTAAACTGTTAAAATAGAAAATTTCGCCCGGTTGAAATGTTTCTCGCTGTTGGTCCGCAATTTGCCAAATTTAGGGAGGTTACGTGGCTGAATGGTTAGCACCTGCGCTCTGTATCGTGACGTCTGTCATTGAGTCAACTGGCGTTGTTTCGATTGAAATGCCCGGTTTAAATGTTTCTTGCTATAAGTCAGCAATTTCCCGCTTTTAGGGAGGCTGAATAACTGAATGGTTAGCATGTGCGCGCTGTATCGTAACGTCTGTCATTGAGTCAACCGGGGTCATTTCGATTTCCAGGTTCCATGTGACATGGAGTATGGTGTCCAACCTAGTGGGTTTTCTCGTTGTGTCCTTCGTTTCCTCCCACTCCTAAAGACCCGTACGTGCAAGGGAAGTTTTAAAATAAAATTAAAAAATATATGTGAGCCCCGAAATGTCCTAGTTTGTGTGGAATGGACCTTAACCCGCATTTCTCTCTTTCTCTTTTATTTTTAAAGATTTTTTTATAATCGGTTGGTAATCAGAGGTACTGTAAAAGTGATAAAACAGATTTTTTCGCCCTGTTGTCAAGTTTCTCAATTTAAAGTCAGCAATTTGCCGATTTTAGGGGGAAACGTTTATTGTGAACGATTATGCTGGTCAGTGGAAGCTTATTTTTAAAAGTTTTGTAATATTCGGTTGATAATTTCGCCCGGTTGAAATGTTTGTCGCTGTAGGTCAGCAATTTGCCAAATTTAGGGAGCTTACGTGGCTGAATGGTTAGCACCTGCGCTCTGTATCGTAGTGTCTGTCATTGAGTCAACTGGCGTTGTTTCGATTGAAATGCCCGGTTGAAATGTTTCTTGCTATAAGTCAGCAATTTTCCGATTTTAGGGAGGCTGAATGGCTGAATGGTTAGCATGTGCGCGCTGTATCGTAACGTCTGTCATTGAGTCAACCGGCGTCGTTTCGATTTCCAGGTTGCACGTGACATGGAGTATGGTGTCCAACCGCGTGGGTTTTCCCCCGTGTCCTTCGGTTACCTCCCACGGTTAAAGACCCGTACGCGCAAGGGAAATTTTTCAATAAAATTAAAAGACATATGTTAGTCCCGAAATGACCTCGTTTTTGTCGAATGGACGTTAAGCCGCATTTCTCTCTTTCTGTTTTATTTTTAAAGTTTCGTAATAATCGGTTGGTAATCAATGGTACTGTAAGAGTGATAAAAGAGAAAATTTCGCCCGGTTGTAATGTTTCTCACTTTAAAGTTAGCAATTTGCCGATTTTAAGGGGCAAACGTTTATTGCGAACGATTAAGCTGGTCAGAGGGAGCTTATTTTTAAAAGTTTTGTAATATTCGAAAATTCGCCGCTGTGATTTCGAACCGGAAGTTGAAACCAACTTGACAACTTCTTTAATAGTTGTACGATTTTCATGAAATTTAGTATGTAACTAGACATTACTGATGCGACTTGAAAAATGACTTTTAAAATGTTCTAAATTATCTCCCCTTGGTGAAATTAAGAATCAAATTTTTCAAAAAAATCGTTGCAATAAAGGTCAGAATAACCTAATTTTATTTTCGATACAAGACAAGTAATTACTGATTCGTACACAAAACATGGAGTTTGTCGATCGAACCGGAAGTGACACCATCTTGAAACGTGAAAAAACAATAGATCTTTTGCGATATTGCACTTACAGACATGGGAGTTACGTTTTCTGAACCCTTGAAGGAAAACCTAAAAATCGGTCAGAGCAGAAACACAATAGGTCATAGTATGTTCCATGCGTCTCCTATGTCTAAAATTTAATACATTTCAATTTCAGGATAGACGGGATACGGGTGGTTTTGTTATTTGAATATTTCAAAAATTCGAATTTCGCTTTTGATGTTTTTCGTGTCGACAAAGTTGTTTACGAGTGAAAAATCACATTAATTTCGATAGATTGTGACCGATTTTAATGATTTATCGCTGTGATATCGAACCGGAAGTTTAGACCAACTCGACAACTTCTTTAGTAGTTGTACGATTTTCATGAAATTTAATATGTAAGTAAACCTTAATGATGCGACTTGAAAGATGACTTCAGAAATTTTCTAAATTATCTCCCCTTGGAGAAATTGAGGATCGAAATTTTCAAAAAAATCGATGAAATATAGGTCAAATCATGTTGAATTTTTTTTTGGTTACTAGTTCCGAGACCACTGATTCGTACACAAAAAATGGAGTTTGTAGCTCAACCCGGAAGTGCCACCATCTTGAAATGTAAAAACCTCAAACGCCATTTTGCTTTTTTACTTACAGACACGGGAATTATATTTTCTGAATCCTTGGAGGAAGGCCTAAAAAACGTCGGGAGTAGAATTTTCATTTAGGTCAACTGGGAGTCACCATTTTGAATTGAAAATGAAAAATAGAAGCAATTTGAAGGGCCGAGTTTTTGGAACACAATAACTCTCCTTCTAATTAAGCTAGAATGTTTAAACTTAGGGTAGACGTTCACTAGGTCAATGTCATGATTGAGTGTAAAGATGAGCATTTTCTGCCCGGGGTAAGCAGAGATAAGCATGCTGATTTGTTGATTCTTTAGGGCACAATAACTTCGGTTATAATGAAGGGAGGGTGGTGAAACTCTTGTCAATCGAGAGTCTAATAGCTAGCCTGTTGTGTGAAATCATTGTATCATTTTTTTTTTAAATATCAGGGATAGCAGAAAAAAGAGATCGAAAATCCAAAAAGTGGTATTTTTACGATTTAGAGCATATTTAAAGGTCCTTTTCTCTTAAAGTGAACATAATATTTTTGGGGAACTTCTTGTACAAAGAGTCTTATCGGTAGTCTTTTATATGAAACCATCGATCAACAGTCCAAAATATCAGGAGTAGAAGAATAAAAGAATCGAAAATTGAAAACGGCACCCTTTCATTGTTAAGCAAAACATGCAGTGTGGGTGGCTACAATCTGCACATTTAGTCATCGTATAGAGCTTATTCAACATTATCGAATTCCAACTGCTAAGGAATCTTTTACGTGCACTCCAATGTGTACACGCCGGTGGGAGGACACGCCAGAAAATCGAGATGAACTTTCTCGGCCAATGCAGGGATCGAACACCCGACCTCCTGGCTAGCAGGTCAACGCCTTCGCCACATAGTGTGGACACCCATCGTACATTTCATCCGTCAAATCAAAGCATTTCATTGCATTAGACCAATAATTAATTATTCTTAATTTAAAACTTTATTTTAATATTATTAAATCCTCATTTTATTGGTAGACGTTCGTCTTATTTAAAATTCTGAAACTTTGACCTACCCCCCCAAAAATGGGGTGCGAACGTTGTTTAAATATATTTTCAAAACGTTTTACGAATCCGAAATCACCGAATTTTACGAACGAAAAAACTGACAATGCATAGTCGTAACTTTGTTATTTTTTGACCGATTTTACTAATTCTTTTTTCTTTGAATACCTTGAAAAAAATCATTTTCATCTGCAGTTTCACATTTTCGAATTTCGAAAATTCGTCGCTGTGATTTCGAACCGGAAGTTTAGACCAATTTGACAACTTCTTTAATAGTTGTACGATTTTCATGAAATTTAGTATATAAGTAGATCTTACCAATGTGACTTAAAAGATATAATTAGAAATTTTCTAAATTATCTCCCCTTGATGAAATTAAGGATCAAAATTTTCAAAAAAATCGTCGAAATATAGGTCAGAATGACCTAATTCTTTTTTTTCGATACTAGACAAGGAATTACTGATTCGTACACAAAATATGGTGTTTGTCGATCGAACCGGAAGTGCCACCATCTTTAAACGTGAAAAATCACTACGGCTTTTTTGCTATTTTACTTACAGACACGGGAGTTATATTTTCTGAATCCTTGAAGGATGGCCCGAAAATCGTAGGGAGCAGAATTTTGATTTAGGTCAACTGATGGTTGCCATTTTGCAGTGAATATGAAAAGTAGTAGCAATTTGAAGGGCCGAGACTTTGAAACACAATAACTCTCCTTCTAATTGAGCTAGAATGTTCAATCTTGGTGTAGACGTTCACTAGGTCAATGTCATGATTGAGTGCAAAGATGAACATTTTCTGCCTAGGGTAAGCAGAGATAAGCATGCTGATTTGTTGATTCTTTAGGGCACAATAACTTCGGTTATAATGAAGGGAGGGTATTTTTACGATTTGGAGCATTTTTAAAGGTCCTTTTCTCTTAAAGTCAACATAATATTTTTGGGGAACTTCTTCTACAAAGAGTCTTATCGGTAGTCTTTTATATGAAACCATAGATCAACAGTCCAAAATATCAGGAGTAGTAGAATAAAAGGATCGAAAATTGAAAACCGCACCCTTTCATTGTTAAGCAAAACATGCAGTGTGGGTGGCTACAATCTGCACATTTAGTCATCGTATAGAGATTATTCAACAATATAGAATTCCAACTGTTAAGGGATCTTTTACGTGCACTCCAATGTGTACACGGCGGATGGGGGGACACGCCAGAATTTCGAGATGAACTTTCTCGGCCAATGCAGGGATCGAACACCCGACCTCCTGGCTAGCAGGCCAACGCCTTAGCCACATAGTGTGAACACCCATCGTACATTTCATCCGTCCAATCAAAGCATTTCATTGCATTAGACCAATAATTAATTATTCTTAATTTAAAACTTTATTTAATATTAGTCTGGCATTATTAAATCCTAATTTTATTGGTCTTATTTAAAATTAAACTTTAATTTAACTATGAACAACCCTTAACGTGTCTCTTAACAAAACAATTAAATACTCTAAAATAGTAGCTCAACCTTTTGACCTAAGCTCATTAATTTACCATTTTGTATGTGAGCGACTTGTTATTCTTCTTATATGACATATTGCACGTGTCTGATTTCAAAGGGGAGTTTGGTGGCTGAATGGTTAGTACGCGCGCGCTGTATCATAAAGCCTGTCATCGAGTCTGCTAGCGTGTTTTCGAATCTCCGGTCGTACCTGACAAGGAGTAAGGTTGCCTGTCCATCTTGGTGGGTTTTCTTCAT
The DNA here is from genome assembly GCA_948474765.1 of Patella depressa. NCBI lineage: Eukaryota > Metazoa > Mollusca > Gastropoda > Patellidae > Patella > Patella depressa. The sequence continues at coordinate 52,361,005 of OX419716.1, forward strand.
TTCCTCCGGTTTCCTTCCACTGCCAAAGACCTCTACGCGCAAGCGAAATATTGAAATAAAATCGAACTATATGTTAGTCCCGAAATGATCTAGTTTGGGACACAATAACTCTCTTTCTAATTCAGCTAGACTTGGTGTTAGGGCTGGGTATCGATAGTGATTTTTACTATCGATAATCGGCAGTGAAATGTCGGTCGATAATCGATAATATCGAAAACAAACTTATTTTCACGGTCGTCATCAAGACCGGAAACAGTGTAAGTTCAAAGCCATACGAAGTTGCGAAAGATCGTTCGCTCCTGTCTAAAACCCAAAGTCGGCAAAGTGTTTCCACACAGCACTTTTAGCTTTACCGGGAAAATCAACAAGCGTTTTGTCGTCCATGTGTGCTATTTATTGTACCGGGTACTCTATTACTGAGGCACACGTACAGAAATAGTGAACTGTAGTAGACGAATTCTGAAGCTTGCAAAGGGATATAACTCTAACTTTATTTACACATCCGGGTATCTCCGATTTAGCGATAGTCAACAATAAATTCTTCAAAACTAAAGTAATGTTTCAATGAGAGTGAATTTATGAAAACGGCTGTTCAAAAATATAAGCAGTCACAATTTTGTTGTGTTACATTGATACTTGATAGTAATTAAAGTGAGCGGTGTATTATGATTAACTGAAAGAAAACATTGACATTTCAGACGCAAGAAAAATAGACGAAGAGCGATAATCGATAGTAACCCACCGCTATCGATAGTGCTTATCTGGGCCGTCCAATCGATACTATCGATTTATATCGATATTTTACCCAGCCCTACTTGGTGTGGGTGTTTATTAGGCCAATATCTTGATGACTCTGGAACACAATAACTCTTCTTCTAATTGGGGTACAATGTTCAAACTTGGTATAGGCATTCACTAGGTCAATGTCTTGATGAAGTTCGAAGTAGAATTTTGATTTAGGTCAACTGGTAGTCACCATTTTGAAGTGAATATGAAACATAGTGAAAAATCGACATTTACGGACTTGTAAACAAACACAATAGAGCATAGTATGTTCAATGCGTCTCCTATGTCTGACATTAATACATTTCATCATAGTCGGGATACGGCATTTGAATATTTCCAAAATTCGATTTTTGCCTTTGATGTTTTTCGTGCTGACAAAATTCTTTACCAGTGAAAAATCACATTAACTTTACTAGATTGTGACCGATTTTAATGGGGTTTTTTCCTTGTTCGGATTATTCATATGACCCATGACATGTGACAGGAAGTGACTGTGAATATGAAAGCTTTCATATCTGCATGGGACAGTAGCAGATCTAGTTATTAAGCTTTCATATTACATATGAAAGCTTATTGTTTCTGTTAAGATTATTATTATTTTTTTTTTTTGTGTATTTTCTGCAAATCGGATTTCTCAGAATCTAACAATGGGATCTTTCTGAAACTTTGACCTACCCCCCCAAAAATGAGGTGCGAACGTTGTTTAAATATATTTTCAAAACGTTTTACGAATCCGAAATCACCGAATTTTACGAACGAAAAAACTGACAATGCATAGTCGTAACTTTGTTATTTTTTGACCGATTTTACTAATTCTTTTTTCTTTGAATACCTTGAAAAAAATCATTTTCATCTGCAGTTTCACATTTTCGAATTTCGAAAATTCGTCGCTGTGATTTCGAACCGGAAGTTTAGACCAATTTGACAACTTCTTTAATAGTTGTACGATTTTCATGAAATTTAGTATATAAGTAGATCTTACCAATGTGACTTAAAAGATATAATTAGAAATTTTCTAAATTATCTCCCCTTGGTGAAATTAAGGATCAAAATTTTCAAAAAAATCGTCGAAATATAGGTCAGAATGACCTAATTTTTTTTTCGATACTAGACAAGGAATTACTGATTCGTACACAAAATATGGTGTTTGTCGATCGAACCGGAAGTGCCACCATCTTTAAACGTGAAAAATCACTACGGCTTTTTTGCTATTTTACTTACAGACACGGGAGTTATATTTTCTGAATCCTTGAAGGATGGCCCGAAAATCGTAGGGAGCAGAATTTTGATTTAGGTCAACTGATGGTTGCCATTTTGCAGTGAATATGAAAAGTAGTAGCAATTTGAAGGGCCGAGACTTTGAAACACAATAACTCTCCTTCTAATTGAGCTAGAATGTTCAATCTTGGTGTAGACGTTCACTAGGTCAATGTCATGATTGAGTGCAAAGATGAACATTTTCTGCCTAGGGTAAGCAGAGATAAGCATGCTGATTTGTTGATTCTTTAGGGCACAATAACTTCAATCGAGAGTCTAATAGCTAGCCCATTGTGTGAAATCATTGTATCATTTTTTTTAAATATCAGGGGTAGCAGAAAAAAGAGATCGAAAATCCAAAAAGTCGTATTTTTACGATTTGGAGCATTTTTAAAGGTCCTTTTCTCTTAAAGTCAACATAATATTTTTGGGGAACTTCTTCTACAAAGAGTCTTATCGGCAGTCTTTTATATGAAACCATAGATCAACAGTCCAAAATATCAGGAGTAGTAGAATAAAAGGATCGAAAATTGAAAACCGCACCCTTTCATTGTTAAGCAAAACATGCAGTGTGGGTGGCTACAATCTGCACATTTAGTCATCGTATAGAGATTATTCAACAATATAGAATTCCAACTGTTAAGGGATCTTTTACGTGCACTCCAATGTGTACACGGCGGATGGGGGGACACGCCAGAATTTCGAGATGAACTTTCTCGGCCAATGCAGGGATCGAACACCCGACCTCCTGGCTAGCAGGCCAACGCCTTAGCCACATAGTGTGAACACCCATCGTACATTTCATCCGTCCAATCAAAGCATTTCATTGCATTAGACCAATAATTAATTATTCTTAATTTAAAACTTTATTTAATATTAGTCTGGCATTATTAATTCCTAATTTTATTGGTCTTATTTAAAATTAAACTTTAATTTAACTATGAACAACCCTTAACGTGTCTCTTTAAAACAATTAAATACTCTAAAACAAAAAACAAAACAAAAAATCAATAAGCGGGTCAATTCAGGTAAGTATAACTACGGGTTCTGTCCAGCTTCTCTCGTCTACGGCCATACCACGTTGAAAACACCAGTTCTCGTCCGATCACTGAAGTTAAGCAACGTCGGGCCCGGTTAGTACTTGGATGGGTGACCGCCTGGGAACACCGGGTGCTGTAGACGCCTTTTTGCCCTGATTCTTCGTGAAAAAATCAATTTTCCGCCAATCAGACCACAGCGCGCACTGTTTTGCACCACTCCAGCTCTGCGCTCGGCCCGTCTCCCCAGAGAATAAGACACAAAAAGAATTTGAGTAAGCACAAGTATGGGTTCTGTCCACCTTCTCTCGTCTACGGCCACACCACGTTGAAAACACCAGTTCTCGTCCGATCACTGAAGTTAAGCAACGTCGGGCCCGGTCAGTACTTGGATGGGTGACCGCCTGGGAACACCGGGTGCTGTAGACGCCTTTTTAAAACCGACCCCCCCCCCCCAAAAAATCAATAAGCGGGTCAATTCAGGTAAGTATAACTACGGGTTCTGTCCACGTTCTCTCGTCTACGGCCACACCACGTTGAAAACGCCAGTTCTCGTCCGATCATTGAAGTTAAGCAACGTCGGGCCCGGTCAGTACTTGGATGGGTGACCGCCTGGGAACACCGGGTGCTGTAGACGCCTTTTTAAAACCGACACCTCCCCCCCACCCCACAAAAAAAAATCAATAAGCGGGTCAATTCAGGTAAGTATAATTACGGGTTCTGCCCACCTTCTCTCGTCTACGGCCACACCACGTTTAAAACACCAGTTCTTGTCCGATCACTGAAGTTAAGCAACGTCGGGCCCGGTTAGTACTTGGATGGGTGGCCGCCTGGGAACACCGGGTGCTATAGACGCCTTTTTAAAACCGACAAAAACCGCCCCAAAAATCAATAAGCGGGTCAATTCAAGTATGTATAACTACGGGTTCTGTCCACCTTCTCTCGTCTACGGTCATACCATGTTGAAAACACCACTTCTCGTCCGATCACTCAAGTTAAGCAACGTCGGGCCCGGTTAGTACTAGGATGGGTGACCGCCTGGGAACACCGGGTGCTGTAGACGCCTTTTTGCCCTAAACTCATTAATTTACCATTTTGTTGTGAGTGGCTTGTACGTGTCTGATTTCAAAGGGGGGGTGGGCGGCTGAATGGTTAGCACGCGCGTGTTTTCGAATGCTCGGTTGTACGTGACAAGGAGTAAAGTCGCCTGTCCAACCTGTCATTTTTAATTTTTTTCCGGCAATTTTCATTTCATTTTCTCATCCGTCTCATTACAGTAATACAAGTTTCGGTTATTTCCCTTTAGTTTTCAGATTATTGTTATGCCTGGGTGCAATGTTTCATACTATATTTAGACTTGTAATTTTGCGAGTTTTTGACGAATTTTGATAATTTTTTCTTCTTATCCTTTTATTTAGGATACTTGATACAATCAATGACACGTGGCGATGAATATGAAAGCTTTCATATCTGCATGGGACAGTAGCAGATCTAGTTATTATTATTATTTACCACGGGAGCCTAGATCACCATGATCGAAAACAGATATCGATCTGGAATTAGATTTTCTGTCGGGAAACCATGTGGTGGCTACTTGATAAAATATTTTTGAAATTTCTGCGCATACCGGAAGTGACCGAACTTTGTATTTTGTCTAAAAATTGAAAATAGGCCATAGTTTCGTCAATTGTTTATCCATTTTCAAACAAATTACCTTTTTGGAATCCCTAAATCTTTTCTTAGACAATGGCTATCTCACATTTTTCGATTTCGAACATTCGTCTATGACTTTTAGCGTTCGAAAATTGAAAACATGTTGCTTACGAGACAATTTTTGTTATTTTTCAAAATTTTCAAATTTGACCTATATTTTTGGATACCTGACGTCCATGCAATTCCAGTAATATAAGTTTCATTCAGAGTTATCGCCCTTTATTTTTCGATTTTTTTCCAATTTTCTTCCCATTTTGTGAGCTCGGGTTTCGTTTTATGGCAGAATTGACGTTTCTGAAACTTCTGGAACATGAAGTTATAGTCCAATACCAACAAATAAAGCAATTTCGACAAGAATCCTTAAACCGGAAGTGGTCGAAATAATGTGCAATATTTTGAAAAAAATGCAAAAAATGGATATTTTTGGGAAAAACGCGATTTCTCCGCCCGATATAAATGGATTAAAGAAATTAGGGTACCATTGGACTGCACTGGGATTGCACTATCGTATGATACCAAATTCATACGGATACTATAAACAGGCAGCAAAATATGGTACGCTGAAAATCAAGTATTTTATGATTTTTAGCATTTTTGGACGCCTGTATCTCGAAAACTACTCCAGCGATTTTTATGAAACGTTCTCTATCGAGAGACCTTGTGGTAGTCTGAAGTACAAAATATTCCATTACGACTTTGAAATATCTGGAATAGGTGAAATAACGGACTGAAAATCGAAAAAAGTCGAAAAATCGTGAAATTTTGGAAAATGCTCTACTATTTTTTTATTTTAAGAGATTTTCGAAAAAAGGTTGTATTTTCAGATAGCTGACCTAATTACGATTCTAACGATGTATAATATGTATGTAGTTATTGAAAGTTAATTTTCGATATTTTCAATTTTTTGCATTTTTCTCACTTTTGGACATAGGATTTCTCAGTGGCATTTTATCTGATCAGTAAATGTAATATATCATTACAGAGCCCTATGACTATTTTAGTACCCAAACCGGCTATTTAAACTATTCCGACAATAATAACCATACCGGAAGTATTCAAAAAATAAAAAAAAAGGTTAAAAACATTGTCGCACTTGCAAAAAACTTGATTTCTCCCTTAGGTAATAGCGGACCAAAAGAACTAAAGTGTCGTTGGATAGCCTATTAATGGACCATCATACGGTATGTAAATAATACGATTTCGATGGCAAGGAAATAAATTATTGTATGCCAAATATCCAGTATTTTCCGATTTTTTAACATTCTGAGACGACCTTTTCTCGAAAACGACGCCTACGATTTTTCTCAAACTTTTCTTACTCAAAGTCCTATCGATTGTCTATATAGTGAATCCAAAATGAAAAGCATTGAAATAATATAGGTGGTCCAAAAATAGCATCAAACTTTGAAAAAAAATTTCAAAAATCGTTAAATTTTTGGAAACGCTCTTTATTTTATCTTTTCTTCCAAAACTACTCAATAGATGTTTCTGACACTTCTGGTACAGAGAGTTAAGTATCCAAAGAACTTCGTAAAGCTATCACGACAACAATCGTAAAACCGGAAGTAGTCGAAAAAATATCCGATATTTTGAAAAAAATTAATTCATAAGCTCCGTGGTCCCAGTTGTAATTTTTTTTGTTACGGTGAAATTTTTCTGTCGGCAACGGAAATGACGTAATATTAATAAAAACTACAATTTTGACAGTTCGGTACCACTTTTTGAAAGCATATATTAATTTTTTTCAAAACTGATATAACTAAAATGATGCACCCTGCAAAGGTGCACAATATCCTTAGCTCAGACTTTTTAATTTCAATTTCATTTTCGGGCAATTTCGAATAAAATGTAAAATAAAGTGTAAAATTCAGTTGTTTGCAATTCATTCAGCTCTTCATATTTTGAAATATTTATTTGTAATTTTCATAAACTCGTAGCAATAATCCAGACGAAGAGAATGCATGCGAAAATTAGTTTGTAATGTGAACAGTTGCCGAGAAATATGCAATTTTGCATGCATCACTTTTCACGTTATTTTGCCTATAAAAGAATGAATTATTATTCGATTTGCAATTTTTTTTCCCCATTTGATGCCTAATGCCATTTTGGACTAGGTCAAGCCAATTTTACATTTTCATTGTGACCGGAAATGACGTCATTTGGGCAAAAACTGTATTTTTAACTTAAAAAACAAATATTTTATTCAAATGAGTCTGCCTTATAATATTTTTAGAATTATGATATTTGATTCCCATCAACGAATAGAATCAAGCCATACGACCATACAGATGCCACAAAATGGTTTCTAACTTGTACGGTTACAGAGAAATAGGCGATCTTCTATAAGTCACTTTTCAAGGTTTTTGGGTCTATAAAAGTGTCAATTATTATTCGATTTTTATAATATTTTTACCATTTGATGCCTTATGCCATTTATGACTTCAATGAACTAAGTTAACATTTTCAATATCACCGGAAGTAATGTAATTTTTGCAAAAAACGTATTTTTAGCCTTCAAAACAAAACATTTTTTTGAAGGGATTTATATTTATTATTCAATTAACTTTATAACGTCTGACTCTAATGGGCAGTAAGATTGAATCAATACCATCATATCGATATCAAGAAAAGGCTTCTAGCATGTTCCCTTGTCGAATAATAGCCAATTTTCCCAGGGTCACTTTTAATTTTTTTACCTTCTTAATTTCAGTTGATGGGTTACAGGTTAGTTATTTATTGCCCGATACGTATAAAACAAAGTTTGTATTTTGTATGATACGAATTTTCGACTTATTTTTCCCCTATAAAAATTTCTTTCGGCACCGGAAGTGACGTAATTTTGCGATAATTTACAATTTTGGCCCGTCTTTTCGCCAGCACATATTACTTTTATATATGATAGAAGGTTTCACTGTAGCAAAACATCTAAAGTATAGTTCGGTAGCTCAATGGATCGGCTATGGTATAATAAACTTCCTGTATGATTCCTGAAAGCCGGTTCAGTGCTGCTTGCAGGTCTAGTTAGGCTTTCAGACTTTCGTCTGAAAGCCTATTGAGATTACTAAAATTATTATTATTATTAAGCTTTCATATGTATTACATATGAAAGCTTATTGTTTCTGTTAAAGTCTGAAAGCCTATTGTGATTACTAAAATTATTATTATTTATTATTATTATTTTTTTTTTTCGCCGGAGCCTATTTCTCAGTGCCTGTAACAGATACCAATCTGGGACCTAATTTTCTATTGGGAAACCATGTGTTGGCTACTTGATAAACTATTTTTGAAACTTCTGCGCAGACCGGAAGTGGTCGAATTTTGTGCTGTGTCAAAAAATTAAAAAACGGCTGTAGATTCGTCAATTCTGTACCTATTTTCATACAAATGACATTTTCGGAAACCCTGAGTCTTTTCTCGGACGATAGCAGTTGAAAATTTCGATATTTCGAAACTTCATCGCTGACTTCTTGCGATCGAAAAATGAAAAATGTGGTTTGAGAGACAATTTTTGTTATTTTTCAAAATTTTCAAATTTGACCTACATTTTTGGATACCTGAAAATCATCCGATTCCAGAAATATAAGTTTCATTCAGAGTTATCGCCCTTTATTTTTCGATTTTTTTCGAATTTTCTACCCATTTTGTGAGCTCGGGTTTCGTTTTATGTCAGAATTGACGTTTCTTAAACTTCTGAGGCATGAAGCCAAATGACCATTGCAAGGAATAAAGCAATTTCAACAATAATCTGTACACCGGAAGTGGTCGAAATAATGTCCGATATTTTGAAAAAAATGCAAAAAATGGGTATTTTGGGGAAAAACGCGATTTCTCCGTCCAATATCAATGGATTAGACAAATTAGGGTACCATTGGATTGCACTAGGATTGTACTATCGTATGATACCCAATTCGTACGGATACGATGACCAGGCAGCAAAATATGGCACGCTGAAAATCAAGTATTTTCTGATTTGGAGCGTTTTTGGATGCCTGTAGCTCGAAAACTTAACTTTTAATTTTTTTCTATCGAGAGTCCTTTCGGAGTTATTTTGCATGAAACCATCCAGTAAGACTTTGAAATATCTGGAATAGGTGAAATAACGGACTGAAAATCAAAAAAGTCGAAAAATCGTGAAATTTTGGAAAATGCTCTGCTATTTTTTTATTTTAAGAGATTTTCAAAAAAAGATTGCATATTCAGATAGCTGACCTAATTACGATTGTAACGATGTATAATATGTATGTAGTTATTGAAATTTAATTTTCGATATTTTAATTTTTTTGCATTTTTGGCACTTTTGAACATAGGATTTCTCAGGGGGATTTTATCTGATCGGATAATGTAATATATCATTACAGAGCCCTGTGGCTATTTTAGTGCCCAAACCGGCTATTAAAACTATTCCGACAATAATAACCATACCGGAAGTATTCAAAAAATGAAAAAAAAAGATTAAAAACATTGTCGCACTTGCGAAAAACTTGATTTCTCCTTTAGGTAATAGCGGACCAAAAGAACTAAAGTGTAGATGGACCACAATATGGTATCTAAATAATACGATTTCGATGGTAAGGAAAAAAATTATTGTATGCCAAAAATCTAGTATTTTCCTATTTTTTAACATTCTGAGACGCCCTTTTCTCGAAAACGACGACACAGATTTTTCTTAAATTTTTCTTGCTCAAAGTCCTATCGGTTGTCTATATAGTGAATCCAAAATGAAAAGCGTTGAAATAATATAAGTGGTCCAAAAATGGCCTCAAACTTTGAAAAAAATTGAAAAATCGTTAAATTTTTGGAAACGCTCTTTAATTTATCTTTTTTTCCAAAACTACTCAATGGATGTTTCTGATACTTCTGGTACGTAAAGTTAAGTATCCAAAGAACTTTGTAAAGCTATCACAACAACGATCGTAAAACCGGAAGTAGTCGTAAAAATGTCCGATATTTTGAAGAAAATTAATTCTTTTACGAAAACCTTTTTTATTTATGAATATTTTTTGATGATATTTTACACAGGAATTATTGATATAAAATTAAACCATGCTAGTCCCGAAATGACATAGTTTGTGTTTAGTCGACGTTAAACCCCATTTCTCTCATCTCGGTAGTACCGGTTAATTTGAGATATAGTTTGTCTCCCTTTAAGTTTTTTACCTTTTTAATTTCAGTTTATGGATTCCAAGTTTATTATTTATTGCCTGGTGTGTATAAAACAATTCTCAATTGCGAATTCTCAACTTATTTGTTACCGATAATGATTTCTTTTGGCACCGGAAGTGAAGTAATTTTGCCAGATTTTACAATTTTGACCGGTGTATTCGCAAGCAAATATTACTTACAAATCTGATAGAGGGTGTCACTGAATCATAACAACTACAGTATCGTTTGGTAGCTCGATGGATCGGCTATTGTATGACGCGCTTCCTGTCTGATTCCTGAAAGCCGATTCAGCACTGCAGGTCTGCAGGTCTGCAGGTCTAGTTATTATTATTTTTTTGTGTGTGTGTGTTTTCTGCAAATCGGATTTCTCAGAATCTATCCATAGGATCTTTCTGAAATTTTGACCTACCCCCCCAAAAATGGGGTGCGAACCTTGATTAAATATATTTTCGAAACGTTTTACGAATCCGAAATCACCGAATTTTACGAACGAAAAAAAATACAATGCATAGTCGTAACTTTGTTATTTTTTGACCGATTTTACTAATTCTTTTTTCTTTGAATACCTTTAAAAAAATCATTTTAATCTGCAGTTTCACATTTTCGAATTTCGAAAATTCGTCGCTGTGATTTCGAACCGGAAGTTTAGACCAATTTGACAACTTCTTTAATAGTTGTACGATTTTCATGAAATTTAGTATCTAAGTAGATCTTACCGATGTGACTTCAAAAATATAATTAGAAATTTTCTAAATTATCTCCCCTTGACGAAATTAAGGATCAAAATTTTCAAAAAAATCATCGAAATATAGGTCAGAATGACCTGATTTTTTTTTTTGATACTAGATAAGTAATTACTGATTTGTACACAAAATATGGAGTTTGTCGATCGAACCGGAAGTGCCGCCATATTTAAAAGTGAAAAATCAATAAGGCTTTTTTGCTATTTTACTTACAGACTCGGGAGTTATATTTTCTGAATCCTTGTAGGAAGGCCTAAAAAATGTCGCGAATAGAATTTTGATTTCGGTCACGTGATGGTCACCATTTTGAATTGAAAATGAAAAATAGAAGCAATTTGAAGGGACGGGACTTTGGAACACAATTACTCTCCTTCTAATTAAGCTAGAATGTTCAAACTTGGTGTAGACGTTCACTAGGTCAATGTTATGATTGAGTTTAAAGATGAGCATTTTCTGCTTAGGGTAAGCAGAGATAAATATGCTGATTTGTTGATTCTTTAGGGCACGATAACTTCGGTTATAATGAAGGGAGGGCGGTGAAACTTTTGTCAATAGAGAGTCTAATAGCTAGCCTGTTGTGTGAAATCATTGTATTATTTTTTCTAAATATCAGGGATAACCGAAAAAAAGAGATTGAAAATCCAAAAAGTCGTATTTTTACAATTTGGAGCATGTTTAGAGGTCTTTCTCGTAAAGTCAATATAATATTTTTTGGCAACTTCTTCTACAAAGAGTCTTATTGGTAGTCTTTTATATGAAACCATCGATCAACAGCCCAACATATCAGGAGTAGAAGAACAAAAGGATCGAACATTGAAAAAGGCACCCTTTCATTGTTAAGCGAAACATGCAGTGTGGGTGACTACAATCTACACATTTAGTCATCGTATAGAGCTTATTCAACAGTATCGAATTCCAACTGCTTCGGGATATTTTACGTGCACTCCAATGTGTACACGGGACCTTGGTTTTTCGTCCCATCCGAATGACTAGACAGCTGTGCTTGTCAGGCCCTCCGTTCTGCCTCACCGACAAGGGGAACCACGCCAGGAAATCGAGATGAACTTTCTCCGTGCAGAACTTTCAATTCAGGCGAATACGTTTATTGCATACGATTAAGCTGGTCAGTTGGAGCTTATTTTCAAAAGTTTTGTAATAATCGGTTGGTAATTAAAGTACCGTGCACATTAAACTGTTAAAACAGAAAATTTCGCCCGGTTGAAATGTTTCTTGCTATAAGTCAGCAATTTTCTGAATTCAGGGAGGCTGAATGGCTGAATGGTTAGCATGTGCGCACTGTATCGTAACGTCTGTCATTGAGTCAACGGGCGTCCTTTCGATCTCCAGGTTGCACGTGACATGAAGTATGATGTCCAACCTCGTGGGTTTTCTCCGTGTCCTTCGGTTTCCTCCCAACGGCTAAAGACCTGTAAGCGCAAAGGGAGTTTTTAAATAAAATTAAAAAACATATGTTAGTCCCGAAATGACCTAGTTTGTGTCGAATGGACATTAGGCCGCATTTCTCTCTTTCTCTTTTATTTTTAAAGTTTTGTAATAATCAGTTGGTAATCAAAGGTACTGTAAAAGTGATAAAACAGAAAATTTCGCCCGGTTGTAATGTTTCTCACTTTAAAGTCAGCAATTTGCCGATTTTAAGGGGCAAACGTTTATTGCGAACGCTTAAGCTGGTCAGGGGGAGCTTATTTTTAAAAGTTTTGTAATATTCAGTTGATAACTAAAGGTACCGTGCAAATTAAACTGTTACAATAGAAAATTTGGCCCGGTTGAAATGTTTCTCGCTGTAGGTCAGCAATTTGCCGATTTTAGGGAGGTTGCGTGGCTGAATGGTTAGCACCTGCGCTCTGTATCATAACGTCTGTCATTGAGTCAACTGGCGTTGTTTCGATTTCTTGGTTGTACGTGACAAGGAGTATGGTCGCCTGTCCAACCTCGTAGGCCGTAACCGCCGCTGCCCGGGTAAGATTTCCCTCATTGCACACTTTATGGCATATGCCCGTCTTCATTAGCCCATTTTAGGAGCAGAACAGTCGGACGTTAAACCCCATTCAATTTCATTTCATTTTCTCTATGTTGCTTATTTATTATAGTGGATAAATATTTTTCTGGTTCTAGCAATTATTTAATTTCTGCATAGAAATCTTGCTTTGGCCAGTTTTTTTTATTGCAGAGTGCCATTCTTGTTTAAACAAACATGATCCTTTGTTTAAAACATGCTTAAGAAGTCGTCACGATTTCCTACTTATAACCAAACATATTGGAAATATTAGTCTGGCATTATTAAATCCTAATTTTATTGGTCTTATTTAAAATTAAACTTTCATTTAACTATGAACAACCCTTAACGTGTCTCTTTAAAACTATTAAGTACTCTAAAACAGTAGCTCAACCTTTCGACCTAAACTCATTAATTTACCATTTTGTTGTGAGCGACTTCTTATTCTTCCTATATGACATATTGCACGTGTCTGATTTCAAAGGGGGGTTGGGTGGCTGAATGGTTAGCACACGCGCCTGTCATTGAGTTAACTAGCGTTAACTCGAATGCCCGGTTGTACGTGACAAGGAGTAAGGTCGCCTGTCCAACCTGCCATTTTTAATTTTTTTTCCCGACATTTTCATTTCATTTTCTCATCCGTCTCATTACAGTAATACAAGTTTCAGTTATTTCCCTTTAGTTTTCAGATTATTGTTATGCCTGGGTGCAATGTTTCATACTATATTTAGACTTGTAACTTCGCGAGTTTTTGACCAATTTTAATAATTTTTTCTTCTTTTCCTTTTATTTAGGATACTTGATACAATCAATGACACGTGACGATGAATATGAAAGCTTTCATATCTGCATGGGACAGTAGCAGATCTAGTTATTATTATTATTATTTTTTTTTTTTTGTGTCATTTCTGCAAATCGGATTTCTCAGAATCTAACCATGGGATCTTTCTGAAACTTTCACCTACCCCCCCAAAACTGGGTGGCAGTTTTTGATTAAATATATTTTCAAAACGTTTTACGAATTCGAAATCACAGAATTTTACGAACGAGTGAATTTGACCTGCATTACTGTAACTTTGTGACTATTTGACCTATTTTACTAATTCTTTTTTCTTTGAGTACCTTGACAAAAATCATTTTCAACTGCAGTTTCAGATTTTCGAATTTCGAAAATTCGTGGCTGTGATTTCGAACCGGAAGTTGAGACCAACTTGACAACTTCTTTAATATTTCTACGATTTTCATGAAATTTAGTATGTAAGTAGATCTTACCCACGTGACTTCAAAAATATAAATAGAAATTTTCTAAATTATCTCCCCTTGGTGAAATTAAGGATCAAAGTTTTCAAAAAAATCGAAGAAATATAGGTCAGAATGACCTGATGGTTTTTTTGGATACTAGATAAGTAAATACTGATTCGTACCCAAAATATTGAGTTTGTGGATTGAACCGGAAGTGCCGCCATCTTGAAACGTGAAAAATCACAAAGGCTTTTTTGCTATTTTACTTACAGACACGGGAGTTATATTTTCTGAATCCTTCAAGGATGACCTAAAAAACGTTCGGAGTAGAATTTTGATTTAGGTCAATTGATGGTCGCCATTTTGAAGTGAAAGTGAAAAATAGAAGCAATTTGAAGGGCTGAGAATTTGGAACACAATAACTCTCCTTCTAATTGAGCTAGAATGTTTAAACTTGGTGTAGACGTTCACTAGGTCATTGTCTTGATTGAGTTCAAAGATGAGCATTTTCTGCCAAGGGTAAGCAGATATAAGCAAGCTGATTTGTTGATTCTTTAGCGCACGTTAACTTTGGTTATAATGAAGGGAGGGCGATGAAACTCTTGTCAATCGAGAGTCTAATAGCTAACCTGTTGTGTGAAATCATTGTATCATTTTTTCTTAAATGTCCGGGGTAGCCGAAAAAAAGAGATTGAAAATCCAAAGAGTCATATTTTTTACAATTTGGAGCATGTTTAAAGGTCTTTCTCGTAAAGTCAACATGCGTTTCCTGCAAATCGGATTTCTCAGAATCTAACCATAGGATGTTTCTGAAACTTTGACCTACCCACCCAAAAATGGGTGGTGAGTATTGATTAAATATATTTTCACAACGTTTAAAGCATACGAAATCAGTGATTTCGAATGCTTTAAACGTTGTGAAAATATATTTAATCAATATATTATCACCGAATTTTACGAACGAGTGAATTTGACCTTCATTACTGTAACTCTGTGACTATTAGACCTATTTTACTAATTCTTTTTTCTTTGAGTACCCTGACAAAAATCATTTTCAACTGCAGTTTCAGATTTTCGAATTTCGAAAATTCGTGGCTGTGATTTCGAACCGGTAGTTGAGACCAACTTGACAACTTCTTTAATATTTCTACGATTTTCATGAAATTTAGTATGTAAGTAGATCTTACCCACGTGACTTCAAAAATATAAATAGAAATTTTCTAAATTATCTCCCCTTGGTGAAATTAAGGATCAAAGTTTTCAAAAAAATCGAAGAAATATAGGTCAGAATGACCTGATGGTTTTTTTGGATACTAGATAAGTAAATACTGATTCGTACCCAAAATATTGAGTTTGTGGATTGAACCGGAAGTGCCGCCATCTTGAAACGTGAAAAATCACAAAGGCTTTTTTGCTATTTTACTTCCAGACACGGGAGTTATATTTTCTGAATCCTTCAAGGATGACCTAAAAAACGTTCGGAGTAGAATTTTGATTTAGGTCAATTGATGGTCGCCATTTTGCAGTGAAAGTGAAAAATAGAAGCAATTTGAAGGGCTGAGAATTTGGAACACAATAACTCTCCTTCTAATTGAGCTAGAATGTTTAAACTTGGTGTAGACGTTCACTAGGTCATTGTCTTGATTGAGTTCAAAGATGAGCATTTTCTGCCAAGGGTAAGCAGATATAAGCAAGCTGATTTGTTGATTCTTTAGGGCACGATAACTTTGGTTATAATGAAGGGAGGGCGATGAAACTCTTGTCAATCGAGAGTCTAATAGCTAACCTGTTGTGTGAAATCATTGTATCATTTTTTCTTAAATGTCCGGGGTAGCCGAAAAAAAGAGATTGAAAATCCAAAGAGTCATATTTTTTACAATTTGGAGCATGTTTAAAGGTCTTTCTCGTAAAGTCAACATGTGTTTCCTGCAAATCGGATTTCTCAGAATCTAACCATAGGATGTTTCTGAAACTTTGACCTACCCACCCAAAAATGGGTGGTGAGTATTGATTAAATATATTTTCACAACGTTTAAAGCATTCGAAATCAGTGATTTCGAATGCTTTAAACGTTGTGAAAATATATTTAATCAATATATTATCACCGAATTTTACGAACGAGTGAATCTGACCTGCATTACTGTAACTCTGTGACTATTAGACCTATTTTACTAATTCTTTTTTCTTTGAGTACCCTGACAAAAATCATTTTCAACTGCAGTTTCAGATTTTCGAATTTCGAAAATTCGTCGCTGTGATTTCGAACCGGAAGTTGAGACCAACTTGACAACTTCTTTAATATTTCTACGATTTTCATGAAATTTAGTATGTAAGTAGATCTTACCCACGTGACTTCAAAAATATAAATAGAAATTTTCTAAATTATCTCCCCTTGGTGAAATTAAGGATCAAAGTTTTCAAAAAAATCGAAGAAATATAGGTCAGAATGACCTGATGGTTTTTTTGGATACTAGATAAGTAAATACTGATTCGTACCCAAAATATTGAGTTTGTGGATTGAACCGGAAGTGCCGCCATCTTGAAACGTGAAAAATCACAAAGGCTTTTTTGCTATTTTACTTACAGACACGGGAGTTATATTTTCTGAATCCTTCAAGGATGACCTAAAAAACGTTCGGAGTAGAATTTTGATTTAGGTCAATTGATGGTCGCCATTTTGAAGTGAAAGTGAAAAATAGAAGCAATTTGAAGGGCTGAGAATTTGGAACACAATAACTCTCCTTCTAATTGAGCTAGAATGTTTAAACTTGGTGTAGACGTTCACTAAGTCATTGTCTTGATTGAGTTCAAAGATGAGCATTTTCTGCCAAGGGTAAGCAGATATAAGCAAGCTGATTTGTTGATTCTTTAGGGCACGATAACTTTGGTTATAATGAAGGGAGGGCGATGAAACTCTTGTCAATCGAGAGTCTAATAGCTAACCTGTCGTGTGAAATCATTGTATCATTTTTTCTTAAATGTCCGGGGTAGCCGAAAAAAAGAGATTGAAAATCCAAAGAGTCATATTTTTTACAATTTGGAGCATGTTTAAAGGTCTTTCTCGTAAAGTCAACATGTGTTTCCTGCAAATCGGATTTCTCAGAATCTAACCATAGGATGTTTCTGAAACTTTGACCTACCCACCCAAAAATGGGTGGTGAGTATTGATTAAATATATTTTCAATATATTATCACCGAATTTTACGAACGAGTGAATCTGACCTGCATTACTGTAACTCTGTGACTATTAGACCTATTTCACTAATTCTTTTTTCTTTGAGTACCCTGACAAAAATCATTTTCAACTGCAATTTCAGATTTTCGAATTTCGAAAATTCGTCGCTGTGATTTCGAACCGGAAGTTGAGACCAACTTGACAACTTCTTTAATAGTTGTACGATTTTCATGAAATTTAGTATGTAAGTAGATCTTACCGATGCAACTTTAAAGATGTCCTTAGAAATTTTCTAAATTATCTCCCCTTGGTGAAATTAGGGATCAAAGTTTTCAAAAAAAATCGAAGAAATATAGGTCAGAATGACCTGATTTTTTTTTTGGATACTAGATAAGTAAATACTGATTCGTACACAAAATATTGAGTTTGTGGATCGAACCGGAAGTGCCGCCATCTTGAAACGTGAAAAATCACAAAGGCTTTTGCGATATTTTACTTACAGACCTGGGAGTTACATTTTCGGAATCCTTGAAGGAATGCCTAAAAATCTATCGGATCAGAATTTTGATTTCGGTCACGTGATGGTCACCATTTCGAACTGAATATGAGAAAAGGTGAAAAATCGACATTAACGAGCACGTGAATGAAAGCAATAGGCCGTAGTTTGGAGAATATGTCTCCTATTTCCAAAATGAATACATTTCTGTTAGCCTGGGTAAAGGTCGAAATATTGTTATTTGAAAATGTCACATTTTCGAATTTTGTCTTTGATGTTTTTCGTGCCGATATAGTTGTTTACGATTGAAAAATCATAAAAACTTCGCTATATTTTGACCGATTTTAATGATTTTTTTTTGTTGATGAGATTATTTACATGACCCATGACATGTGACAGGAAGTGACTGTTAATTTGAAAGCTTTAATATCTGCTTTGCAGATCTAGTTATTATTATTATTTACCGCGGGAGCCTAGATCACCATGATCGAAAACAGATATCGATCTGGAATTAGATTTTCTGTCGGTAAACCATGTGGTGGCTACTTGATAAAATATTTTTGAAATTTCTGCGCATACCGGAAGTGACCGAACTTTGTATTTTGTCTAAAAATTGAAAATAGGCCACAGTTTCGTCAATTCTTTATCCATTTTCAAACAAATTACCTTTTTGGAATCCCTGAATCTTTTCTTAGACAATGGCTATCTCACATTTTTCGATTTCGAACATTCGTCTATGACTTTTAGCGTTCGAAAATTGAAAACATGTTGTTTACTAGACAATTTTTGTTATTTTTCAAAATTTTCAAATTTGACCTATATTTTTGGATATCTGAAGTCCATGCGATTCCAGTAATATAAGTTTCATTCAGAGTTATCGCCCTTTATTTTTCGATTTTTTTCGAATTTTCTTCCCATTTTGTGAGCTCGGGTTTCGTTTTATGGCAGAATTGACGTTTCTGAAACTTCTGGAACATGAAGTTATAGTCCAATACCAACGAATAAAGCAATTTTGACAAGAATCCTTAAACCGGAAGTGGTCGAAATAATGTGCAATATTTTGAAAAAAATGCAAAAAATGGATATTTTGGGGAAAAACGGGATTTCTCCGCCCGATATAAATAGATTAAAGAAATTAGGGTACCATTGGACTGCACTAGAATTGTACTATCGTATGATACCAAATTCATACGGATACTATGAACAGGCAGCAAAATATGGCACGCTGAAAATCAAGTATTTTCTGATTTTTAGCATTTTTGGACGCCTGTATCTCAAAAACTACTCCAGCGATTTTTATGAAACTTTCTCTATCGAGAGACCTTGTGGTAGTCTTGTGTACGAAACATTCCATTACGACTTTGAAATATCTGGAATAGGTGAAATAACGGACTGAAAATCGAAAAAAGTCGAAAAATCGTGAAATTTTGGAAAATGCTCTACAATTTTTTTATTTTAAGAGATTTTCGAAAAAAGGTTGTATATTCAGATAGCTGACCTAATTACGATTGTAACGATGTATAATATGTATGTAGTTATTGAAAGTTAATTTTCGATATTTTCAATTTTTTGCATTTTTCTCACTTTTTGACATAGGATTTCTCAGTGGCATTTTATCTGATCAGTAAATGTAATATATCATTACAGAGCCCTATGGCTATTTTAGTACCCAAACCGGCTATTTAAACTATTCCGACAATAATAACCATACCGGAAGTATTCAAAAAATAAAAAAAAAGGTTAAAAACATTGTCGCACTTGCGAAAAACTTGATTTCTCCCTTAGGTAATAGCGGACCAAAAGAACTAAAGTGTCGTTGGATAGCCTATTAATGGACCATCATATGGTATGTAAATAATACGATTTCGATGGCAAGGAAATAAATTATTGTATGCCAAAAATCTGGTATTTTCCGATTTTTTAACATTCTGAGACGCCCTTTTCTCGAAAACGACGCCTACGATTTTTCTCAAACTTTTCTTACTCAAAGTCCTATCGATTGTCTATATAGTGAATCCAAAATGAAAAGCATTGAAATAATATAAATGGTCCAAAAATGACCTCAAACTTTGAAAAAAATTGAAAAATCGTTAAATTTTTGGAAACGCTCTTTAATTTATCTTTTTTTTCCAAAACTACTCAATGGATGTTTCTGCCACTTCTGGTACAGAAAGTTAATTATCCAAAGAAATTCGTAAAGCTATCACGACAACGATCGTAAAACCGGAAGTAGTCGAAAAAATGTCTGATATTTTGAAAAAAAATAATTTTTTTACGAAAACCTTTTTTATTTATTAATATTTTTTGATGAAATTTTACACAGGGTTAAAAATATCATCCTACTTGAGCAGAAATGAGAAAAAAATTGTCTCGGTAATTTGCGTTAGCCGCCATCGGCTAATTTAGTTTTTCGTACCCAGAAAAATTATTTATTGTTCGATTTGTATAAAACAAAGTTCATATGCTCCGTGGTCCCAATTGTAATTTTTTTTGTTACGGTGAAATTTTTCTGGCGGCAACGGAAGTGACGTAATATTAACAAAAACTACAATTTTGACCGTTCAGTACCACTTTTTGAAAGCAAATATTATTTTTTTTCAAAACTGATATAACTAAAAGGATGCACCCTGCAAAGGTGCACAAAATCCTTAGCTCAGATTTTTTAATTTCATTTTCGGGCTATTTTGAATAAAATGTAAAATAAAGTGTAAAATTCAGTTATTTACAATTCATTCAGCGTCTTCATATTTTGAAATATTTATTTGTAATTTTCATAAACTCGTAGCAATAATCCAGACGAAGAGAATGTATGCGCAAATTAGTTTGTAATATGAGCAGTTGCCGAGAAATATGCAATTTTGCATGTATCACTTTTCACGTTATTTTGCCTATAAAAGAGTGAATTATTATTCGATTTGCAATATTTTTTTTCCATTTGATGCTTAATGCCAATTTGGACTAGGTCAAGCCAATTTTACATTTTCACTGTGACCGGAAATGACGTCATTTGGGCAAAAACTGTATTTTTAACTTAAAAAACAAATATTTTATTCAAATGAGTCTGCCTTATAATATTTTTAAAATTATGATATTTGATTCCCATCAACGAATAGAATGAAGCCATACGACCATACGGATACCACAAAATGGTTTCTAACTTGTACGGTTACAGAGAAATAGGCGATCTTCTATAAGTCACTTTTCAAGGTTTTTGGTCTATAAAAGTGTCAATTATTATTCGATTTTTATAATTTTTTTACCATTTGATGCCTTGTGCCATTTATGACTTCTATGAACTAAATTAACATTTTCAATATCTCCGGAAGTAATGTAATTTTTGCAAAAAACGTATTTTTAGCCTTCAAACCAAACATTTTTTTGAAGGGATTTATATTTATTATTCGTTTAACTTTATAACGTCTGACTCTAATGGGCAGTAAGATTGAATCAATACCATCATATTGATATCAAAAAAAGGCTTCTAGCATGTTCCCTTGTCGAATAATAGCCAATTTTCCCAGGGTCACTTTTAATTATTTTACCTTCTTAATTTCAGTTTATGGGTTATAGGTTAATTTTTCATTGTACGATATGTATTAAACAAATTTTGTATGTTGCAAATTTTCGACTTATTTTTCACCTATAAAAATTTCTTTCGGCACCGGAAGTTACGTAATTTTGCCATTATTCACAATTCTGACCGGTCTTTTCGCCAGCAAATATTACTTTTACATATGATAGAGGGTGTCACTGAAGCAAAACAACTAAAGTATAGTTCGGTAGCTCAATGGGTTGGCTAGGGTATAATGAACTTCCTGTATGATTCCTGAAAGCCGGTTCAGTGCTGCTTGCAGGTCTAGTTATTATTATCATTATTATTCAGATTCCAATTTGAATAGATCTCAGCAACTGCTTGTCGCATCGTTACGATTTCTTTGGTTTTACTGGGAAAGTGGGTGTGACTTAGAGGATAAAGCTATTTTGAACGTTCTGCGACTATGCGAAATGTCCGAAATCCCCGAAGTTATCGTTTTTAAAAATATTGCAGTAATTTTAACAATAATCAGAGGATTTTAACTTTCGATACATTTTGGCTACTTTCGATTTTCGGTAAATCTTCGAAGATATTAGGCGCCAAATTTTGAAAATTTTAAATTTTACAAAAAACTTTTTTATTTATAAATATTTTCTAGTCGTATTGTACACAGAATTACAGAGTCATCTCTCTTGCGCAAAAATGCTAAAAAAAATTTGTCTTAGTAATTTTCCTTGGCTGCCATTGGCTAATTCAGTTTTTCAGTCCTAGATTATTTTTTTATTGTTCGATTTGTATAAAACAAAGTTCATATGCTTCGTTGTCTCAATTGTCATTTTTTTTGTTACCGATAGTGTTATCTGTCGGCACCGGAAGTGGCATAATTTTACCAAAATCTACAATTTTGACAGTTAGTTTCCTTCTTCGAAAACAAATTTTTTTGAAAAATTATATGACTCAAAGAGTGTGTCCTTTCAAGGCGCAAAAAATGGCGGAAGCAGTTTTTTTAATTTCTATTTGGTTTTCTAGCAAATTGGATTAAGAGGTGAAAAAAGGCGTAAAATTGACCCATTTACAACCCATTCAGGCTTTTCAGATTTTAAAATATTTTTACATAACTCTTATAGACTTGTAGCTATAATCCATACGAAGAGAATGTATGTGAAAATTAGTTTGTAATATAAGCAGTTGCCAAGAAATGGGCAGTTCTGCATAAGTCACTGTTTTCTTTATTTTGCGTGTAATAAAGTCAATTATTATTGGATTTTTATAAAAGTGACATCATTTGATTCAAAAAGCATGTAGCGTCATATCAAGTTGATTACAATTTAAAATTGACACCGGAAGTGACGTCATTTTATCAAAAACTGCATTTTAAACTTTTTAAATCAATGATTTATTCAACCAAGAATTACTTAATATGTATTAATAATTTTAACTTTTGGTTTAAATTCACATAACGTAAGATTTTCATTATCACCGGAAGTAACGTCATTTTGGCAAAAACTGTATTTTTAGCCTTCAAAACAGATATTTTATTCAAATGAGTCTGTTTTGAAATCTTTTTCAAATTATGGTATTTGATGTCAATCAACAAATAGAATGAAGCCATACGATCATACAGATACCACAAAATGGTTTCTAACTTGTACGGTTGCCGAGAAATAGCCGATTTTCTACAAGTCACTTTTCAAGTTTTTTGGTCTTTAAAAGTGGCAATATTATTCGATTTACATAAAATTTTCAATATATGATATCGTATGCCATTTCTGATTTCATAAGACTAATTGAACATTTTCATTAACACCGGGAGTAATTTAATTTTGTCAAGATCATTTACAAGTAACAAATGTATAAAATGAATTGATAATGCTGGATTTGGTTGATTCTGCGTCCACTTTATTTGTGTGCAATGTTAATTTGGAAACCTGTTTAGTGGTTTCGTTGGTACCAGAAGCGACATATGTTCAAGGGTAACTTGGCACCGGAAGTGACATGTTTAAGGGTAACGTGGCAGCAGTGAAACCCGTCATTCCTGCATGCAGGTCTAGTTCTTCTTATTATTATTATTCAGATTCCAATTTGAATAGATCTCAGCAACTAATTGTCGCATCGTTACAATTTCTTCGGTTTTACTGGGAAAGTGGGTGTGACTTAGAGGATAAAGCTATTTTGAACATTCTGCGACAATGCGAAATGTCCGAAATCACCGAAGTTATCGTTTTTAAAAATATTGCAGTAATCTTAACAATAATCATTGGATTTTAACTTTCGATACAGGGCACATAGCTACGCTACTTTCGATTTTTGATTTTCGCCAAATCTTCGAAGATATTAGGCGCCAAATTTCTAAAATTTAAAACTTTTTCATTTATGAATATTTTTTTAGTCGTGTTGTACACAGAATTAAAGAGTCATCTGACTTGCGCAAAAATGTTAAATTTTTTTGTCTCAGTAATTTTTCTTGACCGCCATTGGCTAATTCAGTTTTTCAGCCCTATAATAATTATTTATTGTTCGATTTGTATAAAACAAAGTTCATATGCTCCGTTGTCTCAATTGTCATTTTTTTTGTTACCAATAATGTTATCTGTCGGCAACGGAAGTGGCGTAAATTTAGCAAAAACTACCAAAATCTACAATTTTGACAGATACCATTTTTCAAAAGAAAATATTATTTTATTTCAAAACTGATATAACTAAAAGAGTGTGTCCTTTAAAGGCGCAAAAAATGTCGGAAGCAGTTTTTTTAATTTCTATTTGATTTTCTAGCAAATTGGATTAAGAGGTGAAAAAAGGCATAAAATTGACCTATTTACAACCCATTCAGGCTTTTCAGATCTTAAAATATTATTACATAACTTTTATAAACTTGTAGCTATAATCCATACGAAGAGAATGTATGTGAAAATTAGTTTGTAATATTAGTTGCCGAGAAACTGTTTTCGTAATTTTGCCTGTAAAATAGTCAATTATTAATGGATATTCGCAAAAGTGACATCAACATTTGATTCAAAAAGCAAGTATGCGTCATATCAAGTTGATTATAATTTAAAATTGACACCGGAAGTGACACCATTTGGTCAAAAACTGCGTTTTGAACTTTAAAAATCGATATTTTTTCAACCAAGAATTATCTAATATGTAATAATAATATTAATTTTTGGTTTAAATTCACATACTAACAAAACGCATACGGTCATATAGATATCATAAAATTGTTTCTAACTTGTTCGGTTGCCGAGATATAGGTGGTTTTCTAAAAGTCACTTTTGAAAATTTTTGGCCCATAAAAGTGTCAATTATTATTCGATTTCCATAAAACTAATTTCATGTTTTTAGTATCACCGGAAGTAATGTCATTTTGGCAAAAACTGTATTTTTAACTTTCAAAACAGATATTTTATTCAAATGAGTCTGATTTGTAATGTTTTTACAATTATGATATTTGATGCCAATCAACAAATAGAATGGACCCATACGATCATACAGATGCCACAAAATCGTTTCTAACTTGTACGGTTGCCGAGAAATAGCCGATTTTCTACAAGTCACTTTTCATGGTTTTGGGTCTATAAAAGTGGCATATATTATTCGATTTGCATAAAATTTTCACCATGTGATGCCTTATGCCATTTCTGATTTCATAAAAGTAATTGAACATTTCCATTATCACCGGAAGTACTGTACACTTAAATGCAACAAATGTATAAAATGAATTGATATTGCTGGAATTGGTTGATTCAGCTTCCATTTTATTTGATGTGTGCAATGTTTATGTGGAATTCTGTTTATCGGTTCGATTTGTACTGGAAATGAAATGAGTTCAAGGGTAACGTGGCACCGAAAGTGACATAAGTTGCAAGGTATCGTGTCTGAAAGTCTATTGTGATTACTATATGAAAGCTTATCTATCCATAGGATCTTTCTGAAATTTTGACCTACTCCCCACAAAATGGGGTGCGAACCTTGATTAAATATATTTTCAAAACGTTTTACGAATCCGAAATCACCGAATTTTACGGACGAAAAAACTGACAATGCATAGTCGTAACTTTGTTATTTTTTGACCGATTTTACTAATTCTTTTTTCTTTGAATACCTTGAAAAAAATCATTTTCATCTGCAGTTTCACATTTTCGAATTTCGAAAATTCGTCGCTGTGATTTCGAACCGGAAGTTTAGACCAATTTGACAACTTCTTTAATAGTTGTACGATTTTCATGAAATTTAGCATGTAAGTAGATCTTACCGATGTGACTTCAAAAATATAATTAGAAATCTTCTAAATTATCTCCCTTTGACGAAATTAAGGATCAAAATTTTCAAAAAAATCATCGAAATATAGATCAGAAAGTAATTACTGATTTGTACACAAAATATGAAGTTTGTCGATCGAACCGGAAGTGCCACCATCTTGAAACGTGAAAAATCCCTAAGGCTTTTTTGCTATTTTACTTACAGACACGGGAGTTATATTTTCTGAATCTTTGAAAGATGGTCTAAAAATTGTTCAGAGCAGAATTTTGATTTAGGTCAATTATTTGATGGTTGCCATTTTGAAGTGAAAGTGAAAAATAGAAGCAATTTGAAGGGCCGAGACTTTGAAACACAATAACTCTCCTTCTAATTGAGCTAGAATGTTCAATCTTGGTGTAGACGTTCACTAGGTCAATGTCATGATTGAGTTCAAAGATGAGCATTTTCTGCCTAGGGTAAGCAGAGATAAGCATGCCAATTTGTTGATTCTTAAGGGCAAGATAACTTTGGTTATAATGAAGGGAGGGCGGTGAAATCGTTGTATCATTTTTTTTAAAAATCAGAGAGAGCAGAAAATAAGAGATCGAAAATCCAAAAAGTCGTATTTTTACGATTTGGAGCATATTTAAAGGTTCTTTTCTCTTAAAGTCAACACAATATTTTTTGGGAACTTCTTCTACAAAGAGTCTTATCGGAAGTATTTTATATGAAAACTTCGATCAACAGTCCAAATTATCAGGAGTAGAAGATTAAAAGGATCGAACATTGAAAACGGCACCCTTTCATTGTTAAGCGAAACATGCAGGGTGGGTGACTACAATCTGCACATTTAGTCATCGTATAGAGCTTATTCAACAGTATCGAATTTCAACTGCTTAGGAATATTTTACGTGCACTCCAATGTGTACACGCGACCTTGGTTTTTCGTCCCATCCGAACGACTAGACAGCTGTCCTTGTCAGGCCCTCCGTTCTGATTCATTGACAAGGGGGAACCACGCCGGAAAATCGAGATGAACTCCCCCGGTGCAGAACTTTCAATTCAGGCCATACGTTTATTGCATACGATTAAGCTGGTCAGTTGGAGCTTATTTTCAAAAGTTTTGTAATAATCGGTTGGTAATTAAAGTACCGTGCGAATTAAACTGTTAAAACAGAAAATTTCGCCCGGTTAAAATGTTTCTTGCTATAAGTCAGCAATTTCCCGATTTTAAGGAGGCTGAATGGCTGAATGGTTAGCATACGCGCGCTGTATCGTAACGTCTGTCATTGAGTCAACCGGCGTCGTTTCGATTTCCAGGTTGCACGTGACATGGAGTATGGTGTCCAACGTTGTGGGTTTTCTCAGTGTCCTTCGTTTTCCTCCCACGGCGTACGCGCAAGAGAAGATGAAATTAAAAAACATATGTTACTCCCGAAATGACCTAGTTTGTGTCGAATGGACGTTAAGCCGCATTTCTCTCTTTCTCTTTTATTTTTAAAGTTTTGTAATAATCGGTTGGTAATCAAAGGTACTGTAAGGCGTCGTTTCGATCTCCAGGTTGCACGTGACATGGTGTATGATGTCCAACCTCGTGGGTTTTCTCTGTGTTCTTCGGTTTCCTCCCAACGGCTAAAGACCAGTACGTGCAAGGGGAGTTTTTAAATAAAATTAAAAAAACATATGTTAGTCCCGAAATGACCTAGT
Source organism: Patella depressa (assembly GCA_948474765.1). Taxonomy (NCBI): domain Eukaryota; kingdom Metazoa; phylum Mollusca; class Gastropoda; family Patellidae; genus Patella; species Patella depressa. Next base: position 52,388,112 of record OX419716.1, read on the forward strand.
TTGTGTCGAATGGACGTTAGGCCGCATTTCTCTCTTTCTCTTTTTAAAGTTTTGTAATAATCGGTTGGTAATCAAAGGTACTGTTAAAGTGATAAAACAGAAAATTTCGCCCGGTTGTAATGTTTCTCACTTTAAAGTCAGCAATTTGCCGATTTTAGAGGGCAAACATTTATTGCGAACAATTAAGCTGGTCAGGGGGGGCTTATTTTGAAAAGTTTTGTAATATTCGCTAGATAATTAAAGGTACCGTGCAAATTAAACTGTTAAAATAGAAAATTTGGCCCGGTTGAAATGTTTCTCATTGTAGGTCAGCAATTTGCCAAATTTAGGGGGATTACGTGGCTGAATGGTTAGCACCTGCGCTCTGTATCGTAACGTCTGTCATTGAGTCAACTGGCGTTATTTCGATTGAATTGCCCGGTTGAAATGTTTCTTGCTGTAAGTTAGCAATTTCACGATTTTAGTACTGAAAAATTGATAAAATAGCAAATTTAGCCCGGTTGTAATGTTTTTCACTTTAAAGTCAGCAATTTGCGGATTTTAATGGTCAAACGTTTATTACGAACGATTAAGCTGGTCAGGGGAGCTTATTTTTAAAAGTTTTGTAATGTTCGAAAATTCGTCGCTCTGATTTCGAACCGGAAGTTGAGACCAACTTGACAACTTCTTTAGTAGTTGTACGATGTTCATGAAATTTAGTATGTAAGTAGATATTACTGATGCGACTTGGAAAATGACTTTTAAAATTTTCTAAATTATCTTCCCTAGGTAAAATTAAGAATCAAATTTTTCGAAAAAAATCGTCGAAATAAAGGTCAGAATGACCTAATTTTTATATTCGATACTAGACAAGTAATTACTGATTCGTACACAAAACATGGAGCTTGTCGATCGAACCGGAAGTGCCACCATCTTGAAACGTGAAAAAACAATAGAACTTTTGCGATATTGCACTTACAGACATGGGAGTTATATTTTCTGAATCCTTGAATCAAAACCTAAAAAACGTTCAGAGCAGAATTTTGATTTAGGTCAGCTGATAGTCGCTATTTTGAAGTGAATATGAAACATAGTGAAAAATCGACATTTACGGACTTGTAAACCAACACAATAGGGCATAGTATGTTCAATGCGTCTCCTATGTCTAAAATTTAATACATTTCAGGATAGCCGGGATACGGGTAGAAATTTCGGTATTTGAATATTTCAAAAATTCGAATTTCGCCATTGATGTTTTTCATGCCGACATTTCGCTAGATTGTGACCGATTTTAATGATTTATTTTTTCTTGTTCGGATTATTTATATGACCCATGACATGTGACATGAAGTGACTGTGAATATGAAAGCTATCATATCTGCATGGGACAGTAGCAGATCTAGTTGTTACTTTTCAAATCGGATTTCTCAGAATCTAACCATAGGGTCGGTCTGAAACTTTTACCTACCCCCCCCCCCCCCAAAAAAAAAAATATGGGTGGTGGCTGTTGATTAAATATATTTTCAAAACGTTTTACGAATCCGAAATCACCGAATTTTACGAACGAAAAAAACTGATAATGCATAGTTGTAACTTTGTTATTTTTTTGACGATTTTACTAATTCTTTTTTCTTTGAATACCTTGAAAAAAATCATTTTTATCTGCAGTTTAACATTTTCGAATTTCCAAAATTCGTCGCTGTGATTTTGAATCGGAAGTTTAGACCAATCTGACAACTTCTTTAATAGTTGTACGATTTTCATGAAATTTAGTATGTAAGTAGATCTTACCGATGTGACTTCAAAAATATAATTAAAAGTTTTCTAAATTATCTCCCCTTGACGAAATTAAGGATCTAATTTTTCAAAAAAATCAAAGAAATATAGGTCAGAATGGCCTAAAAAATTTTTCGATACTAGACAAGTAATTACTGATTCGTACACAAAATATTGCAGTGAAAGTGAAAAATAGAAGCAATTTGAAGGGCCGAGAACTTGGAACACAATAACTCTCCTTCTAATTGAGCTAGAATGTTCAAGCTTGGTGTAAGACGGTCACTGGGTCACTGTCTTGATTGAGTTCAAAGATGAGCATTTTCTGCCCAGGGTAAAATAAGCATGTTGATTTGTTGATTCTTTAGGGCAAGATAACTTCGGTTATAATGAAGGGAGGGCGGTGAAACTCTTGATAATCGATAGTCTAATAGCTAGCCTGTTGTGTGAAATCATTGTATCATTTCTTTAAATATCAGGGATAGCAGAAAAAAAGAGATCAAAAATCCAAAAAGTCGTATTTTTACGATTTGGAGCATTTTAAAAGGTTCTGTTCTCTTAAAGTCAACATAATATTTTTTTGGAACTACTTCTACAAAGAGTCTTATCGGTAGTCTTTTATATGAAAGCTTCGATCAACAGTCCAAAATATCATGAGTAGAAGAATAAAAGGATCGAAAATATTTCAAATATGATATTTGCATAAGTATAAACGTAAATCGGCAACGCTGGACACACAGGCTGCTGAATCAATCAGCGCTAAAATTCATGTAGTGTGTACACTGACATTTGCCCAAATCAAACAGGTTTGATATATTTGGCTGAACTATATTTGATTGGTGTGTCCACTTTGTTGAAGCATTCGTCTGGTTTTAGAATTCATTAGCCAATAAGCACACATTCATATCAAGAAGTCATACATGAATTTTTAGAAGACAAATGTTAAATCTTGTGACGTAAAAGGTATTGTAACGAAGTGGTGAATCTGACGAGGGAGAGAGAGAGAGAAATGGGGTTTAACGTCCACTCAACACAAACTAGGTCTTTTCGGGACTAACATATGGTTTAATTTTATTTCAATAATTGGCTTGCGCGTAGGGGCCTTTAGCAGTGGAGGAAACCGGAGTGCCTGGAGGAAACCCACAAGATTGAGAAGGCGCCCCTTTCTCCATGCCACATTCGCTCACACCAGGGCTCGAAACCACAGCCGCAAGCCAGAGGTGACCGGCCAGCTAGAGGTCGAAGCGCGACACTCTAGACCACTAGGCCTGGAGTGTCCACTCATTCGGTTGCAATTATGCGCCAATTGAATTGGGCAAATAATTTGAACACATCATTCTGGTGTGTCCACAGCTTTACTAGAAAAGTCTGTATTTTCTAAAAACCAACAATGGCTTATGTAAAATCTTCAGGATTTCAATGGGTTTGGATACCGTAGATATTTTAGTTTCAATTTCATATCACACAGTTTGTATATGGTAAGATATCTTAAACAGTTAATTACTTGTCACATATTCATATTTTTCAGTTTCCATATTAGATGCCATAGCAAATAAAAACATCATATAATAAAATAAGAAAAAAAAAACCAAATATGGGAGAAGAAAGAGCTGAAAAAATGGGGTTTTTGGAGGGTGAGTGTTCAATTCTAATAGAAAAGATTGTTGTTATGTTAATTTGAAATCTCACCATTAAATGTGTTTGGCACAATATAGCCAGGTTGGAGCGGAGGTGACATTAGCCTCCATTTCACTTTATTATTTTGAAATATAAAATTCAATTTAGTATAGTAAAAGTATACACATACATGTATGTGCACATATGACTGTCTCATTTGTGGAGAGTCGAGGTGGCTAAGACACTGGCCCGCCTATTTTAAGGCTGCAGGTTTGCTCCCAATGTTCACATAGAAAATTCAGGATGGAGGGCCTGACAAGGACATTCGTCTAGTCGTTCAGATTGAACAAAAAACATGGTCCTGTGTACACATTGGCATGCATGTAAAAGATACTCTGGCAGTTGGAATTTGATACAACAGTATGCCTTAGGGGCGCGGTACAGTGCAAAATTTCAGTCTAAAATCTCAAGACCTTTTCCTGACTTCTAAGGATGTGGGGGTTAATTGCCGGTTGGATGACATGCGCGCTGTATCATAAAGCTGCGGGTCCTCCGGTTTTTCTCACTCCTAATGACCCCACAGCGCAAGCGAATTATTGAAATGAAATTAAACTGTATGTTGGTCCCAAAATGACCTAGTTTGTGTCAAGTGGATGTTAAACCCCATTTCTCTCTTTCTCTGACTCTAACCAATTTCATTTGAGCATTATATTTTGCCTGGGCCTGTAACTGGACAAGACGTAAGGAGTGTTACGTAAAGTTGAAACAAAATAGAAACTAAGTCCTGATGTGGCAAAACAAATTGTTTATTTAAACATAATGAACCATATAGAAAGTATTATTATTGCCAATTTTTATTTTTTAGGATGAAGCACCCACGGAGGAGAATTTAATGAATGATAACAAGAGAAACCAAGCATCAATTTATTTTATAATTCTGGAAAAGAATGCATTTGACCCAATTTTTAAATATTTATTTTTTGTTTTTAATGTTATTAAATATTCTTCGAAAACACAATTAGATTTTAATCCTCTTTAGAAATTTATGTATAATATAGAAAGTAAAGTGACATATAAATCACTTAGAATTTGGTCGGAAATCATAAAAGTATTTAATAGGCATTATCTAGAAACCAAATGTAGATCAGATATACCCAGAATTGGCAAAATGCATTTGACCCAATTTTTAAATATTTATTTTTTGTTTTTAATGTTATTAAATATTCTTCGGAAACACAATTAGATTTTAATCCTCTTTAGAAATTTATGTATAATATAGAAAGTAAAGTGACATATAAATCACTTAGAATTTGGTCGGAAATCATAAAAGTATTTAATAGGCATTATCTAGAAACCAAATGTAGATCAGATATACCCAGAATTACAAAAAACCTTGACCTACATTAAGGTGAATTTTCCTTCCCTGCTTATGAAACGAAATAAGGTTTAATATCCCATTTTTCTGTGTTATTAGAGTGATTCTGACAGTCTACTCTTATATCAAATATTTCAACTTTCAAGGGTTCATTAAAGGGACTCAGGGGGTCGAATGGTTAACAGTCACACATTGGATCAGGAGGTCTGTCATTGAGTCAAATAAGTCAATCGTCAAGGGTTCTTTAAAGTGAACACAGTGGAGATGGCTTTGATCCAGGCTTGTACCCATTTGACCCAGTTTGTGTCAAGTGGACGCTTAACCTCATTTATATCCCTCTTTAAAATGCATGGCAATGTGTACATTAGATCAAGGTTTTTTGTCCTATCCAAACAACTATATATTGTCCCTCCCACGTCCTACAATACTGAGATGGAGGAACTATGCTTGGAACTCCAGACGAAATTTCTCGGTCGATGCCTTATACTCACTGTGGCTTCCCATTGCTTATGAATTTTAATTGTATATAAATATTTTGTACATATTATTCAATATTTGCCATTGTGTCTGATATTTTTATATTTCAATCCTGCAATCTTGATGCTTTGCTCCTTATATGTACAAAATAATCATTTTGTTTGGGGTTTGTTTTCCTATTGAGGAAAGAGTTCTACACCATTTTGTTACTCATGTAAAATAGTGCATTTTTCTTTTGTTAAATTTCTGTGTATGCTAGTTATTTCTAGATTACTCACTAATCACTTGTAATATGACTTATAAAAAAATTCAATTTAGTGAATAATTTATCTTATTAGAGCTTATTAAATTTAGATATATTTGAATTATATATTTTGGGGGTATGGGGTAGGGATACTGTCTTTATATGCTTAGTACTTGTTGATGAGTAAAGAAAAATTTAAATAGCTATTTTATAGTTTGTGATTTGGGGGGGGGGGGGGGCATTATTTAACACAATTTTTAATATTATTTTTCTGTTAACATTCCAAATATCATTTTATGAATAAATAATAATTTAACAAAAACAAAATTATTGTTCCCTCATTTATCAAACTTTGCAGGTTAAACAGAGCAAAAGGAGGGGTGCTGCATGGGAAAGGTTGCTATACTGGATATAAATTGGGGGAAATACAACACAAGTTTTTGTTGATGGTTATACACAAGTTTGTATATGAAACCACACAAGTTTCAGAAATTTCAACACAAGTTTCAGAAATTTCAACACAAGTTTCAGAAATTTCAACACAAGTTTCAGAACTTTCAACACAAGTATTGTGTAGATTTTCACACACAAGTTTCAGAACTTTCAACACAAGTATTGTGTAGATTTTCACACAAGTTTCAACACAAGTTTGTGTTGTTTGACAAATTTTAACACATGTCTTGTGTTGTTTCAGCATTTAACACAAGTTTGCGTTGTTGTGATGTATTTGCGTGAATTTTTGAACAAATTGTATACGTCACACAAAACTATAGTATGAAATAACCGCCTGTTTGTCATGTTTGAAAAAATGTTTGTCACTCTTATTCTGTTGTGAGTATGTTGTTCTATGAAATGTTTTCAACCATAGCAAAAAAATAGGTTGCCAGGCAACGAAACATACGCCCACACAGCAGCCAAATCGTCCGGACAGTCAACAAGAGTTGTTGCATTTTAAGTAATCACCAGAAAATCATAATTCAAACTCACCCATAACTACGGTGTAACTGTGATATAATCAACCATTTTTTTTAAATCAGATAATAATTGTGACCTCCAGAGGGACCACAAGCTAAAAAGGGTGATTTTTCGTACAATCAGGGGCCATGATTCAGGAAGTTACGATCCGATATGGGCAAATATGCAATGGAACCAAGATCATTAGGTTATAAACATGTATTTCAAGTTTCATCAAAATCAGTTCAAAATTGTGACCTCTATAGGGTACACAACCTTGATATAACATATTTTTTACACAATTCGCGTACAGACGGCGGCCATTTTCTCCGTCAACTCTGGTCCGATTTTCACAAAATTCAAAATTCTCTCTTCATTACCATGAAACCGTGATATAATCAAACGTTTTTTTTTTAAATCCGATAATAATTTTGACCTCCAGAGGGACCACAAGCTAACAAAAGCGATTTTTCGGACAATCAGGGGACATAATTCATGAAGTTATGATTCGATGGGTGCAAATATCGAAAGGAACCAAGATCTTTGGGTTATAAACATACATGTCAAGTTTCATCAAAATCGGTTCAAAATTGTGACCTCTATAAGGTCCACAACCTTGCTATAACATATTTTCACACCATTCGCGTACAAACGACGGCCATTTTGTCCGTCAATTTTGGTCCGATTTTCACGAAATTCGAACTCAACCTTCATAACCATGGAACGGTTATATACTCTAACGTTTTTTTTAAATCGGATAACAATTTTGACTTCCAGAGGGACCACAAGCTAAAAAGGGCGATTTTTCGGACAATCAGGGGCCATAATTCAGTTAGTTATGATCCGATGGGCGCAAATATCGAAAAGAACCAAGATCGTTGGGTTATAAACATACATGTCAAGTTTCATCAAAATCGGGTCAAAATTGTGACCTCTATAAGGTCCACAACCTTGATATAACATATTTTCACACCATTCGCGTACAAACGGCGGCCATTTTGTCCGTCAATTTTGGTCCGATTTTCACAAAATTAGAACTCGACCTTCATAACCATGGAACGGTGATTTACTCTAACGGTTTTTTTAAATCGGATAACAATTTTGACCGCCAGGGAGACCACAAGCTAAAAAGGGCGATTTTTCGGACAATCAGGGGCCATAATTCAGGAAGTTACGCTCCGATGGGCGCAAATATTGAAAGGAACAAAGATCTTTGGGTCATAAACATACATGTCAAGTTTCATCAAAATCGGTTCAAAATTGTGACCTCTATAAGGTCCACAACCTTTATATAACATATTTTCACACTATTCGCGTACAAACGGCGGTCATTTTGTCCGTCAATTTTGGTCCGATTTTCACGAAATTCGAACTCAACCTTCATAACCATGGGACGGTGATATAATCAAACGGTTTTTTAAATCGGATAACAATTTTGACCTCCAGAGGGACAACAAGCTAAAAAGGGCGATTTTTCAGACAATCAGGGGCCATAATTCAGGAAGTTACGATCCGGTTGGCGCAAATATCGAAAGGAACCAAGATCTTTGGGTTATAAACATGCATTTCAAGTTTCATCCAAATCGGTTCAAAATTGTGACCTCTACACTGTTCACAAGCTAAAAAACGTGATTTTTCGTACAATCAGGGGCCATATCCCATGAAGTTACGGTCCGATACATGCCAATATCGAAAGGAACCGAGATCTTAGGGTGATAAACCTATATTTAAAGTTTCATTGAAATCGGATAAAAATTGTGACCTGTAGACTGTTCACAAACAATTGTGGACAGACGGACGGACGGACGAACAGGGGCGACGACAATATACGCCCACATAAAAATGTGGGCGTATAAAAATAGTCGGTCTCAAAAAAAAAGTACTCAACGCAGTCGGTCTCAGCAGACTAAATGAATTAATGAGGTAAAAAAACAATAACAAAACAGGCGAAATTGACAGATTAGCCTCAAGATTCTGTCCGTTTTTTACCATCACGTTAACGAGAATTTGGTTCCATTTCCCATGACATTGATTCAAGTTTTCAAGCCCAGTCCCAAAAATTTAAAAGCTCTGTTACATATCTGAATTTTTTTTCGAGGCTGCGGATCCAATTTCAATCATAACATCATTCTTCTACCCGGTTACATATCTGAAATTTTTTCGCGCCTACGGCGCTCGGTTTCTTTATAACATACTTCTTCTACTCCTCTGTTGTCTTGTACGGTCTCAGCACTAGCATATTCACGATTATAATGAACTATCCAGTTTGTAGTACCACTACTACCACTGGTGTGTGGGTCGTGGGGCGTCAGATTGTACAGATGTTATGTCAACTCTTGCAAAAAAGAGCTCGAGATTCTCTCCCATTGACTCACATTTCTGGTCCTGTCGTCCACAAGATTTTCTCCCAGCAATGACCTCTAATGCGAGGATATTGAATCAATTTTTCAAAATTTTCTCAAATTACTTTGTGTTATAGGCACAATCATCATATATGACAAAAACTAATCTGAACTTAAATAAAACTATATAATTATAGAATACTATCTATCTTCTACCGAGAAGCTTAATGTTATAGCTAGTATTTTGTTGACATTCATTGGTTGTGGGATTGTGGATGACGGCCTAGATTTGAAACCGCCTCTTCCCCACCCGCATATTCCCTAAAAAAAAACCTTCGCCCCTGAGATTCTCGGCACCTGATTGCTTCACTCGTATTGGGGTGGGGTGGGGCGTATTTGCATCAGTCAGCCGCATTTTGGCTAAACACCCCACCCCACCAAACAAAATCGTTATGTACGCCCCTGACCATAGTTGCCAGTTCATTGTTTTACCATTCGGCTTGATTGTACTTTAAGCGGCACCCCAGATTGAACTAGTTTTGGCACCCCAGACAAACAAGGCATTTTCTTATACCACATTAAATTGTGGCAAATATATTACCAGATTTTTGCTATGTTTGGATGAAAATGCCTAACCCGGCATTATGAGGTTTATAGTGTCACATAGCTTTTCTTTGCTAAATTAGACTGGGTTTCAGTTTATCCAAAATAATGTTACCTTTGAAAAGCAGTTGATGATTGAAATAAACTTTCAATAATATTATGATCAGCATTTGCAATAGCTGAAACTGTTTGATATCCTCCATCATACAAAATACGTGCCCGTTGTGCGTTTAGGGCCGTTATTCTCACTAAATCACACAATTCTCTTTGAACTCCAAAACTCAATCGACTTTGAAATTGTGACAGAATCAGCTCAAGATTATGCCATCTTAGTTTATTACAAAACACTGTTACCATACCTACAAATAGATTAATGAAATGAAATGGGATTTAACATCCTACTTTTATGCACCAGCTCAGCTTTAATTGCGGAACAACCCTCAAATCCGTGATCATTTCTCGGGGAATAAGGTTTGGCGACGATCTCTGATAGAAGAGACCTCAGTGAAGATATTTGTAGTTTGCTACCTCTGAAAAGTGGTTTGAAATTAAGCTCAACATACATATCTCCAAACTGACGGAATTAATGGGAAAAAAGGTAAGACACAAAAAAACAGCAGCTGCCAGGCAAGATAAGTCCATATTTTCTAAGAGATGGATGGAGAACAAGCTAAACAAAAAAACATTTTTCGTACAATCAAGAATCATAATTCTGGAAGGTATGATGCGATATGCGCTAATATCGACAGGAATCAAGATCTTTGGGTTATAAACATGTAATTCCAGCTTCATGAAAATTGGATCAAAATTGTTTCGTCCAAAAGGTCCACAACCTTGATATATTTACACTATTTGCATACAAGGTGTGTCCATTTTGTACCGTAGTTTTGAATTGATCTTCGCGAAATTTGAATTAAACCATCATAAAGATGTAACAGTGATATATTCAATGTTTTTGTAAATCGGGAAAAAATTGTGATCTCTAAAGGACCACATGCCAATTAATAAACGATTTTTAAAACAATCAAGGGCCATAAAAATTCAGGAAGTTACGATCAGATATGTGCGAATGGTGAAAAGAACCAAATTCTTTGGGACATCAACATATATTTTAAGTTTCATCTAAATCCGATGAAAGTTTAGTTATTATTATTCTAGAAGCCTGAAGAATTCTTCAAGCTTCTGAAACTATCTCATAAGATTTTTCAGGATTTAGGGGGCTGATTTCTGTGGGGATATTCTATTGCATAAACTATATTTGAAATTGGAATAAGTGGAAACATGCGGCTATTCCGAATAGATGAAACCTGTGGCTGCCAGGCAGGATACGCTCACATTTTGTAAGAGATGGATAGAGAGAGAGAGAGGGAGAAATGGGGTTTAACGTCCACTCAACACAAACTAGGTCATTTCGGGACTAACATATGGTTTAATTTTATTTCAATAATTCGCTTGCGCGTATGGGTCTTTAGCAGTGGGAGGAAACCGGAGTGCCCGGAGGAAACCCACGAGGTTGAGAAGGCGCCCCTATCTCCATGCCACATACGCTCACACCAGGGCTCGAAACCACAGCCGCAAGCCAGAGGTGACCGGCCAGCTAGAGGTCGAAGCGCGGCACTCTAGACCATCCCAACCCCCCAGATGGATAGAGAACAAACCAAAAACAAACAGAATTTTTTGTACAATCAGGGGCAATAATCCAGAAAGTTATGGCCTAAAATTTTCAAATATCAAAAGAGACTGTGATCTTTGGGATATAAAGATATGTTTTAAGTGTCATCATAATTGGACACAAATTGTGACCTCTAAAGGGCCCACATCCTTCGTGTTACACACTACACAATATGCGTACACAGAACAGCCATTTTGTCGGGCATACTACACTATCCGATCAGATAAAATCCTTCTGAGAAATCCTATGTTCAAAAGAGTCAAAAATGCAAAAATGTCGAAAAATCTACATTGGAGGTGCTCTCGATAAGGAAAAACCTCGGCCAAGATCTAGATACCTTTACAGGAATACCTGGATCTTCGTCTGTCTTCCGTCTTTTTAAGGTCGAGTTGGTGTTTGGGGGATCCATGAAACAATATCTTCGCCATCCCTCAGGTTACTTCCCTGCCTACTAGGGGAGGACCAGCGCAATGCCTCGCATACATTCTCTTCGTATTGCTTATTGCTACACGTTTGTAAAAGATACGTAGAAATATTTTGAAATCTGAAAAGCCTGAATGGGTTGCAAAAAGGTCGAATTTGCTCGAAAATGAAATCGAAATAAAAAAAAAACTGAGCTCACACTTTTTTGAGCCTTTAAAGGGCACACTCTTTTAGTTATGTTAAGTTTTTAAAAAATAATAATTTCTTTTGAAAAATGGTACCTGTCAAAATTGTAGTTTTTGGTACTTTTTGGTAAAAAAAAACGCCATTTATAGTGCCGACAGATACAACTATTGGCAATAAAAAAGCATATGAACTTTGTTTTATACAAATCGAACAATAAATAATTAATCTACGACTGAAAAACTGAATGAGCCAAAGGCGGCCAAGGCAAATTACTGAGACAAAAAAAAAATCACATTTTTGCTCAAGTCAGATGACTTTTTAATTCTGTGTAAAACACGGCTAAAAAATATTCATAAATAAAAAAAAAATTTGTAAAAAATTAAATTTTCTAAATTTGGCGCCAAATATCTTCGAAGATTTGCCGAAAATCAAAAAAAAAACGTAGCTATGTGCCCCGTCTCCGGCTATGCCAAAATGTATCGACAGTTAAAATCCAAAGTTTATTGTTAAAATTACTGCAATATTTCTAAAGATAGGTTGGCACTGCCAGGCAGGATACGCCCACATTTTCGAGAGATGGATAGAGAACAAGCAATACCGAAAGTGATTTTTCCTACATCATTAAGTCCTGTATTTCATACTGTATTGGGAGCAGCCATTTTGTTGGTCAGTTCCAGTCTGATATTCATGAAATTCGAAGCCGACAATGATTATGGTGTGACGGTACATAACCTAGAAATGTGACTTTTCGTCAAAATTGGATAAGAATTGTGACCTGTAGAGAGTCCACAACAACGATATACCATATTTTTTACACTATTCGCGTACAAACGGCGACCATTTCGTCCAGCAATTTTGGTACGATTTTTACGAAATTCAACCTTCCTTACGGTGCAACAGTAATATAATCAGAGTTTTTTTTTTAAATCGGATAATAATTGTTCGAGAGATACAATGTAGATAGAGAACAAGCAATACCGAAAGTGATTTTTCCTACAATCAAAGGCCATAATTCATTAAAGGGACAATAACATTCTTGCTGGCTTGGTAGCTCCAGAAAATAAATAATACCCTTATTCTAAGTACTAAATGTTTAAATGTCCCACCTGTTGTGTAAATTATCCATTACAACCTATTTTATTTGTCCAGAGGGTTCGAAAATATTTTAAAATCCAAGTCACATTTGAAAAGGTTTACGTTAGACTTTTCAAATCAATTGGTTGAATTTTTCCATTTTTTTAAATTAGGTGTGTTAAGATGAAATTTATATCATCATTCAATTGGAATATTCTAAAATAATACGATTTGTTGACCAGAATGAAGATTGGGACATATTTTTCAGTTACAACAAGAGTGTTATTGGGGCTTTAAGTTACAATTTGATATGCGCAAATATCTAAAAGAATAAAGATCTTTAGGTTATAAACATGCATTTCAGTTTTCATCAAAATCGAATTAAAATTGTGACCTCTACAGGGTCCAACACTTTGATATACCATATTTTTACTCTATTCGTGTACAAACGGCGGCCATTTTGTCTAGCAATTATGGTCCGATTTTCTCGAAATTCGAACTCAACCTTCCGTAGGGCGTCAAACGCTTTTTAAAATCGGATAATAATTGTGACCTCCAGAGGGACCATAGTAGGGCTGGGTATCGATAGTGATTTTTACTATCGATAATCGGCAGTGAAATGTCGGTCGATAATCGATAATATCGAAAACAAACTTATTTTCACGGTCGTCATCAAGACCGGAAACAGTGTAAGTTCAAAGCCATACGAAGTTGCGAAAGATCGTTCGCTCCTGCCTAAAACCCAAAGTCGGCAAAGTGTTTCCACACAGCACTTTTAGCTTTACCGGGAAAATCAACAAGCGTTTTGTCGTCCATGTGTGCTATTTATTGTACCGGGTACTCTATTACTGAGGCACACGTACAGAAATAGTGAACTGTAGTAGACGAATTCTGAAGCTTGCAAAGGGATATAACTCTAACTTTATTTACACATCCGGGTATCTCCGATTTAGCGATAGTCAACAATAAATTCTTCAAAACTAAAGTAATGTTTCAATGAGAATGAATTTATGAAAACGGCTGTTCAAAAATATAAGCAGTCACAATTTTGTTGTGTTACATTGATACTTGATAGTAATTAAAGTGAGCGGTGTATTATGATTAACTGAAAGAAAACATTGACATTTCAGACGCAAGAAAAATAGACGAAGAGCGATAATCGATAGTAACCCACCGCTATCGATAGTGCTTATCTGGGCCGTCCAATCGATACTATCGATTTATATCGATATTTTACCCAGCCCTAGACCATAGGCGATTTTTCGGACAATCAGGGGCCATAAGTTACGATCCGATATGCGCAATAACGAAAGGAACCAAGATCTTTGGGTTATAACCAAGTTTCCTCAAAATCGAATTAAAATTGTGACATATACAGGGTCCACAACCATGATATACCATGTTTTAACAGTATTCGCGTACAAACGGCGGCCATTTTGTCTGTCAATATTAGTCCGATTTTCCCGAAATTCGAACTCAAACCTTCCTTAAGGTGTAACTGTGATATAATCAAACGTTTATTTAAATCGGAAAATAATTTTGACCTCCAGAGGGACCACAAGCTAAGAAAAGGCAATTTTGCGTACAATCAGGGGCCATAATTCAGGAAGTTACGATCCGATATGCGCAAATATCGAAAGGAACCAAGACCTTTGGGTTATAACTACACATTTCAAGTTTCATCAAAATCGAATTAAAATTGTGACCTCTACAGGGTCCACAACCATGATATACCATTTTTTAAACAGTATTCGCGTACAAACGGCGGCCATTTTGTATGGCAATTTTGGTCCGATTTTCCCGAAATTCGAACTCAACCTCCCTTACGGTGTAACGGTAATATAATCAAACGTTTTTTTTTTTTTAAATCGGATAATAATTGTGACCTCCAGAGGAACCACAAGCTAAAAAAAAGGCGATTTTGCGTATAATCAGGGGCCATAATTCAGGAAGTTACGATCCGATATGCGAAAATATCGAAAGGAATCAAAATATTTGGGTTATAACCATGAATTTCAAGTTTCATCAAAATCGAATTAAAATTGTGACCTCTACAGGGTCCACAACCTTGATATACCATTTTTTAACAGTATTCTCGTACAACCGGCGGCCATTTTGTATGGTAATGTTGGCCCGATTTTCCCGAAATTCGAACTCAACCTTCCTTAGGGTGTAACGGTGATATAATCAAACGGTTTTTTAAATCGGATAATAATTGTGACCTCCAGAGGGACCACAAGCTAAAAAAGGTGATTTTTCGGACATTCAGGGGCCATAATTCAGGAAATTACGTTCCGATAGGCGCAAATATCGAAAGGAACCAAGATCTTTGGGTTATAAACAGGCATGTCAAGTTTCATCAAAAATCGGTTCAAAATTGTGACCTGTATAGCGTCCACGAGCTAAAAACGTGATTTTTCGTACAATCAAGGGCCATAATCCATGAAGTTTTGATCCGATACATGCCAATATCGAAAGCAGCCGAGATCTTATAGGGATAAATCTATATTTCAAGTTTCGTCAAAATCAGATAAGAATTGTGACCTGTAGAGAGTCCACAAACAAATTGTGGACGGACGGACAGGGGCGACGACATAATACGTCCACATGAAAATGTCGGCGTATAAAAACGATTGCTTTGGTGATTTTGGACATTTCGCATTGTCGCAGAACTTTCAAAATAGCTTTATCCTCTAATAAATGACCAAAGTTATCGTGCGCCAAATTTATCAACCAATCAGATTGCCTTTCTCTGGTTACCGTTGGCAGACAATACTCATCTTAGAACTCCATCACGTCATTGACCTAAAGCACGCCTACACCAAGAATGAACATTCTGCCTCGATTAGAAGGAGAGTTATTGTGTTTCAAAGTCTCGGCCAATTAAATTGCATATCACTTTGCTTATCTCGGGCAGGAAATATTCATTGTCGAACTTAGTCAAGGTACTAGTGTAATGAAACTATACACTAAGTTTCATCACTCTGACTTAATTAGAAATGAAGTTATAGTGTCCAAAATCATCAACCAATCAAATTGCTTATCGCTCTGCTCACCGTGAGCAGAAAATGCTCATCTTCGAACTCCCATCAGCGCATTGACCTAGTGAACGCCTACACCAAGATTGAACATTCTGCCTCAGTTAGAAGGAGAGTTATTGCGTTTCAAAGTCTCAACCAATCAAATTGCGTATCACTCTGCTTAACCCGAGTAGAAAATGCTCATTGTTGAACTTAGTCAAGGTATTGATTTAATGAAACTATACCCCAAGTTTCATCACTATCACTTTCTCAGAACTAATGTTATTGCGTGCCGAAGCATCAACCAATCAAATTGCTCATCTCTGCTTACACTATGCAGAAAATGTTCATATTCGAACTCCATCAAGGCACTGGCCTAGTGAATGCCTACGCAATGTTTGGGCGCTATCTCGCTAGCCTGGAGGTCGGGTGTTCGATCCCTACATTGGCCGAGAAAGTTCATCTCGATTTTTCTGCGTGATTTCACCTTGTCAGTGATGCAGAACGGAGGGCCTGACAAGGATAGCTGCCTAGTCGTTCGGATGGGACGAAAAACCGAGGTCCCGTGTACAAATTGGAGTGCACGTAAAAGATCCCTTGGCAGATGTAATTCGATATAAGAGTAGGCCGTAGTGCTGCTGCCCGGGCAAAATTTCCCTCATAGCACACTGTATGGTGTAGGCCCGTCTTCCATTAGCCCAGGTTAGGTGCATAAGAGTAGGACATTAAACCCCATTTCATTTCATTTCACTACGCCAAGTTTGAACATTGTACAAAATTAGAAGGAGGGTTATTGTTTTCCAAAGTCATCAAGGTGTTGACCTTTTGAACATTCTAGCTCAATTAGAAAGAGTTATTGCGTCCCAAACTAATATATGGTTTAATTTTATTTCAATATTTCAATATAGGGGTCTTTAGCAGTGGGAGGACAAAACCCACGAGGTTGGACAGACAACCTTACACCTTGTCACGTACAACGGGAGATTCGAAACCACGCCAGTTGACTCTTTAGCAGTGGGAGGAGAAAAACACACGAGGTTGCACAGGCGACCTTACTCCTTGTCACGTACAACCAGAGATTCGAAACCACGCCAGTTGACTCAATGACAGGCTTTATGATACAGCGCGCGCGTGCTTACCATTCAGCCATCACCCCCACCCCTTCGAAATCAGATACGTGCAATATGTCATATAGGAAGAATAACAAGTAGCAATCATACAAACTGGTAGATTAATGATTAAGGTCGAAAGGTTTAGCTACTGTATTAAAGTATTTAATTGTTTTAAAGAGACACGTTAAGGACTGTTCATAGTTAAATGAAAGTTTAATTGTCCACCGCCTTTCGAAGAATATGGGTGACTATTAAAATGGGTTCGTCCGTCTGTCTGTCCATCGGTCTGTCTGTCTGTCCGTCACACTCTCTGGGACACAATAACTCTCCTCCTAATAGAGCTAGAATGTTCAAACTTGGTGTAGGTGTTTATTAGGTCGATACGTTATGAAGTTCGGAGATGAGCATTTTCTGCTTAGGGTAAGCAGATATATGAAATTTGATTGGTTGATGCTTTGGGACACGATAACTTTAGTTCTAATTAAGTGAGGGTGATGAAACTTGGTGACTAAGTTCGATAATGAACATTTTCTGCTCTGGGTAAGCAGAGCAATGAACAATTTGATTGGCCGAAACTTTGGAACATAATAACTCTCCTTCTAGTTGAGTTAAAATGTTCAAAATTGGTGTATGGTGAATATTTTCTGCTTACAGTAAGCAGAGATAAGCAAACTGATTGGTTGATGCTTAAGGACACAATAATTTAATATAGATTTAATATATCATTACGTTGACTAAGTTTGACCGTGATAATTTTCTGCTTAGGCTAAGGAGCTATAAGCAATTTGATCGCCCAAGACTTTGGAAAACAACTCTGCTTTTAATTGAAGTAGAATGTTCATAAGGTGAATGTCTTTACTGATTTAAATGGTTAACATTTCGAACTGAAGCTAAGCAGAGCTTTTCAATTTCATTGTTAGATGCTTTGGGACAAGATAATCTTGATTCTATCTGATAGAGAGTGATGAGAATTAATGTATAGTTTGATTGTTCCATACTTTTGAAAAAAATAAATTTGCGATTAATTAATATGTGTCATCTATTTATTTTGGTATTTCGGCGGGGGAGATCAGCCTCATTGTTGGCTTGTTTTAAGTAAGACTAGCGCCTACCAATAAAATTAGGATTTAATAATGCCAGACTAATATCAAAATAAAGTTTTAAATTACGAATAATTAATTATTGGTCTGATGGGAATGACATGTTTTGATTTGACGGATGAAATGTACGATGGGAGTTCATTTCGTGAAAATCGAACTCCACCATAATTATGTGTAGCGATGATATTTTTAAACTACTGTTTAGTTTAAAGTTGTGACCTTTAGAGGGTCCACAAGCTAAGGATTTTTCGTACAATCAGGGGTCGAAATCCGGGAAGTTATGTCCATCACGTCATTCAATTAGAAGGAGGATTATTGTTTTCAGTTTCGACCAATCAAATTGCTTATCACTATGCTTATCCTCAGCAGAAAATGCTCATTGTCGAACTTGGTCAGGGTACTGATGTAATGAAACTGTACACTAAGTTTCATCACTCTCACTTAATAAGAACTGAAGTTAAGAGTGTCCCAAATCATCAACCAATCAAATTGCTTATCTCTGTTTACCCTAAACAGAAAATGCCCATCTTCGAACTCCATCAAAGCATTGACCTATTAAGACGTACACCAAGTTTGAACATTCTAGCTCAATACGATGGAGAATTATTGTGTTCCAAAGTCTCGGCCAATCAAATTGCTTATTGTTCTGCTTACCCTGAGCAGAAAATGCTCATTTGAACATTCTAGTTCAATTAGGAGAAGAATTATTGTGTCCAAAGAGTGTGACGGACGGACGGACATACAGACGGACGTCCGGACGGAGGAACCCATTTAATAGACCCCCACTTTCTTCGAAAGGCGTGGAACACAACTAACTCTAATATTAAACTTTCATGTAGACTGCCTCTATAACACGCTTAATAAATCATTTCAATATAAATCAGGGCCCTGTTTCACAAAAACTTAAGCTAAAATTACTAAAATAGATTTTAACTAAAATCAAAATGAAATTTTAAATTTTATGCGTTTCACGAAGATTGATTGTAACTTAAAATACGATTTTAATAGATTTTTAGTTAAAATCGCCTGCACCCGCGTAGTGCACATTTCCGCTGCGGCAGGGGCGTAAAAATCCACTAGCCCGACACTACCAAAAATAACCTACGGGCTAGTGACCTATTTAGCCGTACTAGTCCTGGGCTAGTGCCCTTTCATTGCTCATTTTTTCTGTGATTTAAACTAGATAAATGAGATGTGAAATACTGCACTTTTATTTCTCCAAACCAAATGAACTAGATAACAATAGTATTTCTGTAGTGAACACGGGAAGGTTGTACCTCTTCTATTTATAGTGGGGCTAAATATAGATCTCAGTCAATACAATCTAAAGTCATGTGATAATCTAGACTACAATGCATGATGGGGGATGTAAGAAGCATTTGGTAAGTGCTAAATAGTATAGAGCCGGGCCGATTTTGCTAAATTCTATAGAGCGAGTATGATTTAAGCCCTCCCCTTTTGTTGTTTAGGCCCTTCCCACATTTTTGAAGGTGATGGTTGTATGCTAGTATCACCATGGACCTTATGGTATCACTTACACCGGAATTTGTTTTAAATTTATAGGTTGCTGTCTTATATAAAATTTAAATTAAGAATAATTCCATTAAAATTATGTTTTAGTAGTTTGAAAATCACCCCCCTTCTCCAGAGAGTATCAAATGGTTTGGTAAAATCTATGAAAAAAATGTACAAAGGCTGTTTTTTTTTTATATTTAATATTCCTTAATGATTGTTTTTAAAATAAAAATGTTATCCGTGGTTCTATGCTTTGATCTATATCCACATCAGGCGCGGATCCAGGATTTTTTGCAGGGGGGGGGGGTCTAGGTTTGATAAAAGGCATTGAACCAATTAAGGGGGGGGGGGTTGGGGGCCCTCCCCCATGAAAATTTGATAAATTAGATTCAATTTGGTGCATTCTGACGTATTTCCGAAAGGTAAATTCCAAAATTACAGGTCTAAAAGTCGCCAATAAAATCGCATAAAAAATTTTCAAGTCTGAGCAGGGGGGGGGGGGGGTCCGGACTGTTGGCATAGTACTTCTATTTTTGTACTTTGGTACCCTTTTGTACCCCCTCTTTCGTTTAAAACAGATTGACTTAAGAATTTTATTATGAGAATTTTTTTATTAAATTGGAAACGAGCATTTAACCTAATAATGTGGTATAAATGAAATGACGTGGTGTTTAATGGCACGTCAGCACCAACCGGGATATATTGCGCGAAACATATGATGACGTCAACATATGGTGACGGCGACAATACTACTACTACATTTAACATACATAAATAAAAACAAAAATCACATAAATAACCCCTCTATGTATATAAATAGTTAAAATGAAAAATACAAGTTACATTATATACAATTAAAATTTATAATAAAAATGTGTCTCTTTTAAAAAGACTAGCAACATTCCATACAACCCAGGTTAGATATGTGGTATAGGATGATAATTCCCATATTTCTAGCATAATATTCTTAGTTTCATATAATGAAATCATTCAAATATATTTTTTTTATGGAAATTAGGTCCAAAAAAAAAAAAACATAAGAAAAAGACTAACTATAAAGTCAGACCGGTTGGGTTCTATGTGGTAAAAGGCAACCCTTTTTTCTCTATATCTAGGATATATAGGAAAATATTCTTGATTTATATAATAATATCACCCTAATATCGTTTGTTTTGTTTTTTTGATGGAAGTTAATTGAAAAAATCTATGCTCCAACATCTTTCAAACATCAGAAAAGACCTCACTATAAAGCGAGGACGATTGGGTTCTATATGTGGTAAAAGGCAACCATTTGCTCTATATCGAGGATTTATAGGGTAATATTCCTCATTTATATTATCAAATCACCCTAATATCGTTTTTTTATGGAAATTAATTGAAAACAAATGCTCCAACATTATTTAAACATCAGAGAAAGACTCACTATAAAGCTAGGACGATTGAGATCAATGAGTGGTATAAGGCAACGATTTTCTCTATATCTAGGATATATATTATGATATTCTTAATATATGTTATAACATCACCGTAATATCGGGTTTTTTTTTAATGGAAATTAATTGAAAAAAACACTCCAACATCTTTTGAACATCAGAAAAAGACTCACTATAAAGCGAGGACGATTGGGTTCTATATGTGGTAAAAGACAACCATTTTCTCTATATCTAGGATATAGAGGATAATATTCTTAATTTATATATTCAAATCACCGTAATATCGTTTTTTGAATGGAAATTAATTGAAAAAAAATGCTCCAACATCTTTTAAACATCAAGAAAAGACTCACTATAAAGCGAGGACGATTGGGTTCTATATATGGTAAAAGGCAACCATTTTGTCTATATCTAGGATATATAGGATAATATTCTTAATTTATATAATCAAATCACCATAATATCGTTTTTAAATGGAAATTAATTGAACGATTGGGTTCAATGTGTGGTATAAGGCAACGATTTTCTCTATATCTAGAATATATAGGTTGATATTCTTAATTTATGTTATAAAATCATCGTAATATCGCTTTTTTAATGGAAATTAATTGACAAAAATACTGCAACATCTTTTAAACATAAGAAAAAAGACCCACTATAAAGCGAGGACGATTGGGTTCAATGGGTGATATAAGGCAACGATTTTCTCTATATTTAGGATATATAGGATAATATTGTTAATTTATATATTCAAATCACCTTAATATCGTTTTTGTTTTTTGACTGGAAATTAATTGAAAAAAATACTGCAACATCTTTTAAATATAAGAAAAACACTCACTATAAAGCGAGGACGATCGGGTTCAATGTGTGATATAAGGCAACGACTTTCTCTGGGATTTATAGGATAATACTCTTAATTCATAAACATCACGGTAATATGTGGTATAAGGCAATCATCTTCTCTATATCTAGGATATATAGGATGATATCCTTAATTCATATAATAAAATCGCCCTAATATCAGGGTTTTTTTTATGAAAATTAATTGAAAAAAAATACTCCACGATCCTTTAAACATAAAAAAACCTCACTATAAGGGCGAGGCCGACTGGGTTCAATGTAAGGTATAAGGCAACAATTTTCTTTATATCTGGGATATATAGGATGATATTCTTAATTTATGTTATAAGACCATCGTAATATCGTTTTTTTTTTAATGGAAATTAATTGAAAAACATTAGAAAAAGACTCACTATAAAGCGAGACCGATTGGGTTCTATATTATGTGGTAAAAGGCAACCATTTTCTCTATATCTAGGATACATAGGATAATATTCTTAATTTATATACTCATATCGCCCTAATATCGGGTTTTTTTATGGAAATTAATTGAAAAAATACTCCACGATCCTTTATACATAAGATAAAAACTCGCTATAAAGCGAGGACGATTGGGTTCAATGTATGGTATAAGGCAACGATTTTCTCTATTTCGAGGATTTATAGGGTAATATTCCTCATTTATATAATAAAATCACCCTAGTATCGTTTTTTGAATGGATATTAATTGAAAAAAAATACTCCAACATCTGGGATATATAGGATGGTATTCTTAATTTATGTTATAAAACCACCATATCGTTATTTCTAAAGGAAATTAATTGAAAAACATTAGAAAAAGACTCACTATAAAGCGAGGCCGATTGGGTTCTATATTATGTGGTAAATGGCAACCATTTTCTCTATATCTAGGATACATAGGATAATATTCTTAATTTATATACTCATATCGCCCTAATATCGGGGGGTTTTTTTGTGGGGAAATTAATTGAAAAAATACTCCACGATCCTTTATACATAAGATAAAATTCGCTATAAAGCTAGGACGATTGGGTTCAATGTATGGTATAAGGCAACGATTTTCTCTATTTCGAGGATTTATAGGGTAATAATCCTCATTTATATAATAAAATCAGCTTAATATCGTTTTTTGAGTGGATATTAATTGAAAAAAATACTCCAACATCTTTTAAACATAAGAAAAAGACTCACTATAAAGCGAGGACGATTGGGTTCAATGTGTCATAAAAGGCAACGATTTCCTCTTTATCTAGGATATATGGGATAATATTCTTAATTTCTATAATAAAATCACCCTAATATCATTTTTATGAAAATTAATCGAAAAAAAATAAAAAAAATGATGCAACATCTTTTAAACACCAGAAAAAGACTCACTATAAAGCGAGCACGATTGGGTTCAATGTGTGGTATAAGGCAACGATTTTCCCTATATCTACGATATATAGGATGATATTCTTAATTTATATAAAATCAAATCAGAGTAACATCGTTTTTTTTTATGGAAATTACTCCCAAATCCTTTAAACAGACACACTGTACAGTCATGTGATAATCTAGACTACGATGCATGATGGGAGATGTCTACTTTAGTTTTTTGTTATATCGTAGAAATACATAAGGACCCGCGTTGTCCGCTGTTTATCGGATATATTGTAATGAAAACTAGTTCAAATAACCAAGAACAAAACTTGGAATATTAATCAAATTGGTCCTTCATTTATATCCCGAGGCCACTTTCTGTTGGCATACGTCGGCACAGTATTAGATCGGGAACAGTATCCCGTGCGGTAATTTGATATGCGGTGGAGTTGAAAAACAGTCGTCATATGGACTGAGGCCTGGAAAAATTGTATACTCCACATCGATTTATATACTCAGTATAATATGGAATACAGTTCAGTTAGAAAGAATACATTTAATGTGGTCAAATGGGTGACAATCTGCAGTGTACATTATTGTCATTATTGACGATTAAAGTTTGTAACTTGTCCAACTACGGACTATTGGAACTGGATGCCGGGCTAGTGTCGGACAGTAGAATACTAGCCCGGGGCTAGTGGATTAAAAAATATTTTTACGCCCCTGCGCTGCGGGTACTTACGGTGAAAGCAATTACGCTTCGAAACTAAAAACTGTTGGCAGGTTGAATTAACGGTTGCAATATCAATGGGGAGAGTTTCATACGTTGAAGCAATGTTTGCACACGGTCAGACATTCGTAGAAAGGTGACATAAATGAGTGTACTGCAATATATGCGATTCGAAAAGTATCGGTAGGTTGGCCTTGAACTTGGCGTTTGATTCGTGACATGGGAATTTGATTTACTCGCAGGCTTAAATGGAAATAATGTGTATCGATAAACTAAATCGATTTGTAGTTTTATGGAGAATTGTCACAAACATATTATATTTGTGACTAAAACGGCTTATCTAGGTTGTAATTTTTCGTCTCATGTTAAAAGTATTTATCAACTTTGAAATTTATACACCAAATAGCCAATGTTCCGATGCCTAGATTTGACATGTCATTCTCATAGACCCACCCTTTCAATGATACTTTGAAAATGATACTTACTCAATTAAATGATTTTTCCCCAAAGATAAAATAGCTTTGGCTCCTAAAATGCCAATTATTTTTGTTTTATTAACGCGAAACTTCATTAAGAAATAATAATAAATTTATATTAAAATTTAATTTCAAATAGGCCTAGGCCTCTAACATTTTTCAATAAACATTTGAGATTATTGATTTATCTCTTTAGTATTTACATATCATCATAACCCTCAAAAGTATGCGTAAATACTACATATGGTTTGCCTAGTATTATAGGCCTTTAGGCCTTCTAAAACCAAGAAATGTGTCATATTAAACCATTGTACACGAACATATTTTCTTTATAGATAAGAGGGCTCCTCTTTCCAAGACATTGGATATGAATAAATGGTTTTCTTTTAGTGTTTAGTTAACAGGGGTTTTGAGTGGGTTTTTTTTTCTTGGAGTTCTAATAATATGGAGCGCCATCCAAATATTTAAATTGACATGCAATAAAATAAACGGGTGAAAAGGATTTGAATGAGAATTGTTTTTGTGAATGATGGTAGGAATATTAAAATTATGTGACCCAGGCCGTTCACAATATTATCATTATTCCAATTATATCTATATGTCGCAATACATATAACAATGTAGCTCTAATCAATGTTTGTTAATGTCTTGATTTTAAGTTATGACAGGGTGACGGCTATCCGAAGTTAAAATTGATTTTAGTTAAAATTGTCCTTAAAATGGGTTTGTGAAACGCCACTATTTTAAGTTAAGATTAGAGTTTAACTTAAAATATTATTTTAGTGGATTTTAACTAAAATGCTTAAAATCGTTTTGTGAAACTCTTAAGTTAGGATGAAATTTTAGTTTAAGACGATTTTAAGGAGATTTAAGTTTTTGTGAAACAGGGCCCAGTCTAATATCAAATCATCACTTCAATCCAAATTCAACTTCCTTTTCACGGATTCATGTTATTCCAGCCTTATTAATATATTTCATTCCATGTTTTATTACTCCATTCATGTAATGCTTCTAGCATTCCTATATCATATTTCCATGTCAACACCTATTCTAAGTCTATCCGTTGTTATAATTTATGTATTTATACCCATTCATCATACTTGTGTTGAATGTTGTGTCATTATCAGACCAGTTTAAAGTAAATGTGTATTTTGAGATGATCATCATAGTGTTTGTCCTGTTAGTATATGTGTAACCTAGATTAAATTATCATTTTTCTTTTTAAATTGGGAACTGTAGAGTGTCTACAAACAAAAAGTGAACGGACGGACACACAAACGGAAAGGGACGACGACAATATACGTGCACATGAAAATACTTTAATTGTATATATATAGTATACTGTTCTATGTATTTCAATGATGTTAAAATAAGATTTTGATCTAGATATAAATAGCTCATTTTACTTAACAAGAACCCTGTCAGCGTTTATGGGGATAAACAGTTGAAATTCCTGTCATCACCAGAAGGGATATGGTATCAAATGACGGATTTGGGTTTGGAGTCGGAGATGGAATCGGACGCATTGAGTCGGTGTCGGACGCATTGAGTCGGACAAGGAGACGGAGTCGGACGCATTGAGTCGGACACGGAGTCGGACGCATTGAGTCGGAGACGGGCGGACGGATGTAGAGGGACTGGCAGAGACGAACGGACGTGCGTAGACGGAGATGGATGGAGACGGAGATGGACGAACGGAGACAGAAGGAGACGGAAGGTAGACGGAAGTAGACGGAAGTAGACGGAAGGAGACGGGCGGACGGAAACGGGGGGACGAAGACGAACAGAGACAGACAGACCCATTTCAATAGTCTTCCACAGAGACAGAAAGGCAGACAGACAGACCCATTTCCATAGTCCTCCACTAGGGGTCTATCGGCTTCTGCCTGTGCTCCAATCTAGTTTCTGTAAATAAATATTGTTTAGAAAAAAAAAACCCAGTAGACTTGTACAATCTAAATATAGAGCAGTTTAATATGATATTTCACACCATACCGTCTGTATCAGATAATTAGGCTACAAAGTTAAGTCTTTGACAAGTTGATGACAGGATTTCACATACCACGAGGTCTACAGTGTATTCTGTTTAATTACATGCCCGTTAATGTAGATTTTTCACTATTTCTCTAGTCTACGAATATTAGTCTGGATGGGTCCTCAAAATTTGACGGAAAATTGTCTGGATTATCCAGTCTTTTAAGTTACCACGTACTGAATCTATCAAAACAGCTCGTTTGTCAACAATGACACTCTTTAAAATTTTGTTTGTAAAGGTTTCAATTGAAATGGTAATTTTCTCTCGTCATGAATCAGACGTATGGCTTCTCACAATCTTCTTAATTCTTCATCGTCTCTATTTTGTTTCTAATAATAGATGTGCCAAGTGAATTGTGGGATATATTTCAACCACGCTTTATAGAATCTAGCAAAATCGGTCCGGCTTCTAGCACTTACCGAGACTTTAGCCAAAAGTTTCCATTGGCCATGCGTAACAAAATGTTTGGTTTTTTATGTGGTAGATTATCCAGTAATTTTCGTCAAAAATTGAGAACCGACCCAAACCCTCCGTGCGTTGAAGACTAGGGGGTTCTGGGTGACCGAGACTACTATTTCTCTTATTCAATTCAAAATGGTGACTATCAATTGACTTAAATCAGAATTCTACGCAGAGCGTTTTTAGGCACCCCTTCAAGGATTCAGAAAATTTAACTCCCGTGTCTGTAAGTAAAATATCAAAAAAGCCTTAGGGATTTTTACGTTTCAATCGATAGACTTCATATTTTGTGTACGCATCAGGAATTCCTTAGCTAGTGCACAAATAATTTCTAAAGGGGGAGATAAGTTAGACAGTTTCTAAAGGCATCTTTCAAGTCGCATCGGTATAATCTACTTACATTCAAAATTTCATGAGAATCGTGCAATTATAAAAGAAGTTGTCATATTGGTCTTAACTTTCGAAACGAAATCACGGCGACTATTTTTCGAAATTCGAAAATCTGAAACTGCAGATGAAAATGATTTTTTACAAGGTACTCAAAGAAAAAAGAATTAGCAAAATAGGTCCATAAAGAAAGGCCTCTAAACATCCTCCAAATTGTAACAATACGACTTTTTGGATTTTCAATCCTTTTTTTTTTTTCGGTTACCCTGGACATTTAACAAAATGATACAATGATTTCACACAACAGACTAGCTATTAGACTATCGATTGACACGTGTTCATCGCCCTCCCTTCATTATAATAAAAGTTATCGTGCCCTAAAGAATCAACAAATCAGCTTGCTTATCTCTGCTTACCCTGAGCAGAAAATGCTCATCTTTAAACTCAATCAAGACAGTGACCTAGTGAACGTCTACACCAAGATTGACATTCTAGCTCAATTAGAAGGAGAGTTATTGTGTTCCAAATTCTCGGCCCTTCAAATTGTTTCTAGTTTTCACTTTCACTTCAAAATGGCGACCATCAGTTGACCTAAATCAAAATCCTACCCTGAACGTTTTTTAGGCCACCCTTCAAGGATTCAGAAAATATAACTCCCGTGTCTGTAAGTAAAATAGCAAAAAAGCCTTAGGGATTTTTCACGTTACAAGATGGTGGCACTTCCTGTTTGATCGATAGACTTCATATTTTGTGAACGCATCAGGAATTCCTCAGTTAATACACACAAAAAATTTGACATATATTTCGTTGATTTTTTTGAAAACTTTGATGTTAAATTTCTCAAAGGGGATAAGAAAGTTTCTAACCAATATGACACCTTTCACGTCGCATCAGTATAGTCTACTTACATTCCAAATTTTTATGAGAATCGTGCAATTATTAAAGAAGTTGTAATATTGGTCTTAACTTCCGAAACGAAATCACAGCGACGAATTTTCGAAAAATTCGAAAATCTGAAACTACAGATGAAAATGATTTTTTACAAAGTACTCAAATAAAAGAGAAATAGTAAAATAGGTCAATAAATAACAAAGTTACGACTATGCATTGTTAGTTTTTTCATTCGTAAAATTCGGAGATTTTGAATGCTTAAAACGTTTTGAAAATATATTTAAACAATACTCACCACCCATTTTTTTTTTGGGGGGGGGGGGGGCGTAGGTCAAAGTTTCAGAAAGATCCTGTGGTTAGATTCTAGATTTGCAGGAAACACACAAAAAATAATAACTAGATCTGCTAAGCAGATATTAAAGCTTTCATATTCAAGGTTAGTTTCTGTCGCATCTCATGAGTTATATAAAGAATATAATTTTAAATAAGACCAAAAAAATTAAGATTTAATAATGCCAGACTAATATTAAAATAAAGTTTTAAATTAAGAATAATTAATTATTGATTTGACGGATGAAATGTACGATGGGTGTCCAAACTAAGTGGCTAAGGCGTTGGTCTTCTAGCCAGGAGGTCGGTTGTTCGATCCGTCCATTGGCCAAGAAAGTTCATCTCGATTTTCTGGCGTGACCCCCCCCCCCCCCCCACCGTGTACACATTCGAGAGCACGTAACAGATCCCTTAGCAGTTGGAATTCGATATTGTTACAAAAGCTCTATACGATGACTAAATGTGCAGATTGTAGCCACCCACACTGCATGTTTTGCTTAACAATGAAAAGGTGTCGTTTTCAATTTTCGATCCTTTTATTCTTCTACTCCTGATATTTTGGACTGTTGATCGATGGTTTCATATAAAAGACTATCGATAAGACTCTTTGTAGAAGAAGTTCCCAAAAAATATTATGTTGACTTTAATAGAAAAGGACCTTTACAAATGCTCCAAATCGTAAAAATACGACATTTTGGATTTTCAATCTCTTTTTTTCTGCTATCACTGATATTTTAAGAAAAATGATACAGACTAGCTATTAGACTCTCTATTGACAAGAGCTTCACCGCCCTCCCTTCATTATAACCAAAGTTATCGTGCCCTAAAGAATCAACAAATCAGCATGTTTATCTCTGCTTACCCTGAGCAGAAAAAGTTCATCTTTAAAATCAGTCATGAAATTGGCCTAGTGAACGTCTACACAAAGTTTGAACATTCTAGCTTAATTAGAAAGAGAGTTATTGTGCTCCAAAGTCACGGCCCTTCAAATTGCTTCTATTTTTCATGTTCAATTCAAAATTGAGACTCCCAGTTGATCTAAATCAAAATTCTACTCTCGATGTTTTTTAGGCCTTCCTCTAGGGATTCAGAAAATATAACTCCCGAGTCTGTAAGTAAAATAGCAAAAAAGCCTTAGGGATTTTTCACGTTTCAAGATGGTGGCACATCCGGTTCGATCGACAAACTCCACATTTTGTGTACGAATCAGTAATAATTTGTCTAGTATCGAAAAAAAAATAGGTCACATCGGTAAGATCTACTTATATACTAAATTTCATGAAAATCGTACAACTATTAAAGAAGTTGTCAAATTGGTCTAAACACAGCGACGAATTTTCGAAATTCGAAAATGTGAAACTGCAGATGAAAATGATTTTTTTCAAGGTATTCAAAGAAAAAAAAATTAGTAAAATCGGTCAAAAAATAACAAAGTTTCGACTATCCATTGTCAGTTTTTTCGTTCGTAAAATTCGTTGATTTTGGATTCGTAAAACGTTTTGAAAATATATTTAAACAACGTTCGCAAACCATTTTTTTTTTTGGAGGGGGGGTAGGTCAAAGTTTCAGAAAGATCCCATGGTTAGATTCTGAGAAATGCGATTTGCAGAAAATACACACACACACAAAAAAAATAACTACATCTGCTACTGTCCCATGCAGATATGAACGTTTTCATATTCACAGTCACTTCCTGTCACATGTCATGGGTCATATGAATAATCCGAACAAGAAAAAAAATCATTAAAATCGGTCACAATCTAGTGATGTTAATGTGATTTTTCACTCGTAAAGAACTTTGTCAGCACGAAAAACATCAAAGGCAAAAATCGAATTTTGAAATATTCAAATACCAAAAATTCAACCCGTATCCTGGATATCCTGAAATGTATTAATTTCAGACATAGGAGACGCATTGAACATACTATGCCCTATTGTGTTTGTTTACAAGTCCGTAAATGTCGATTTTTCACTATGTTTCATATTCACTTCAAAATGGTGACTACCAGTTGACCTAAATCAAAATTCTACTCTGAACTTTTTTAGGCCTTCCTTCAAGGATTCAGAAAATATAACTCCCAAGTCTGTAAGTAAAATAGAAAAAAAGCCTTACGGACTTTTCACGTTTCAAGATGGTGGCACTTCCAGTTCG
Source organism: Patella depressa (assembly GCA_948474765.1). NCBI lineage: Eukaryota > Metazoa > Mollusca > Gastropoda > Patellidae > Patella > Patella depressa. The sequence goes on from OX419716.1 coordinate 52,418,697, forward strand.
ATCCACAAACGCAATATTTTGTATACAAATCAGTAATTATTTATCTAGTATTGAAAAAAAAAATTAGGTCATTCTGACCTATATTTCGTTGATTTTTTGGAAAACTTTGATCCATAATTTCGTCAAGGGGAGATCATTTAGAAAATTTCTAATCATATTTTTGAAGTCGCATCGGTAAGATCTACTAAATTTCATGAAAATCGTACAACTATTAACGAAGTTGTCAAATTGGTCTAAACTTCCTGTTCGAAATCACACGGAAGAATTTTCGAAATTCGAAAATGTGAAACTGCTGATGAAAATGATTTTTTTCAAGGTATTCAAAGAAAAAAGATTTAGGAAAATCGGTCAAAAAACAATCAAGTTACGAGTATGCATTGTCCATTTTGTCGTTCGTAAATTTCGGTGATTTCGGATTCGTAAAACGTTTTGAAAATATATTTAATCAACAGCCACCACACATTTTTGGGGGATAGGTAAAAGTTTCATAAAGATACTGTGGTTAGATTATGAGAAATCCGATTTGTGTATAAAACACAAAAAGCTTTAAAGCTTTCATATTCACGGTCAGTTTATGTCACATCTCATAAGTTATACAAAGGATCTTAAAAAGGAAAAAGAATTAATGAAATCGGCCAAAAACTCACCGAGTTATAATGAGAAACAAGTCAACAGGTTCAAATTCTATCTTAATTAAAAACAGAGTTGTTATGTTCCAATGTGATCAGTCAAATTGCTTATCACTCCTAAGTCAAAGCAGAAAATTTTCAACATCAGACTTAGTCAAGGTAATAAATAACATAATGAATCTATATTTGGAATTTCGTCGCTCTCACTTCATTATATTCAAAGTTATCGTGCCCCAAAGTATTAACCAATCAGATTGCTTATCTCTGCTTATAGTACGCAGACAATGCTCATCTTCGCACTCCATCATGGCATTGACCCAATGAAAGCCTTCACCAAGATTGAACATTCTGCCCCAATTAGAAGGAGAGTTATTTTGTTTCAAATTCTCGACCAATCAAATTGCTCATCGCTCTGCTTATCCATGACAGACAATGCTCATTGTCGAACGTATTCAATGTATTGGTGTTATGAAACTATACACTTAGTAGTTGGAATTCGATATTGTTGAATAAGAAGTTGTCAAATTGGTTTAAACTTCCGGTTCGAAATCACAGCGACGAATTTTCGAAATTCGAAAATCTGAAACTGCAGATTTAAAGTAATTGTCTCAAGGTACTCAAAGAAAATAGATTTAGTAAAATAGGTCAAATAGTCACAAAGTTACTGCATTGTAGGTCAAATGCATTCGTTCGTAAAATTCGGTGATTTCGGATAAGTAAAACGTTTTGAAAATATATTTAAACAGCCACCACCCATTGTTTTTTTTTGGGGGGGGGGGATAGGTAAAAGTTTCAGAAAGATCCTATGGTTAATTCTGAGAAATCCGATTTGTGGATAAAACACAAAAAAAAAAAAAAAATAAAAAAAATAATAGAAATAACAATCTTAACAGAAACAATAAGCTTTCATATGTAATATGAAAGCTTAATAATAGAAATAAAAATCTTAACAGAAACAATAAGCTTTCATATGTAATATGAAAGCTTAATAATATTAATCTTAACAGAAACAATAAGCTTTCATATTACATATGAAAGCTTAACTAGATCTGCTAAGCAGATATTAAAGCTTTCATATTCACAGCCATTCCTGTCATATGTCATAGGTCATATAAATAATCCCCAAAAAAATCATTAAAATCGGTCACAATCTAGTGAAGTTAATGTGATTTTTCACTCGTAAACAACTTTGTCGGCACGAAAAACATCAAAGGCAAAATTTGAATTTTTGAAATATTCAAATACCAAAAATTCGACCCGTATCCCAGCTATCCTGAAATGTATTCATTTCAGAAAAAGGAGACACATTGAACATACTATGCCCTATTGTGTTTGTTTACAAGTCCGTAAATGTCGATTTTTCACTATGTTTCATATTCACTTCAAAATAGCGACCATCAATTGACCTAAATCAAAATTCTACCCTGAACGTTTTTAGGCATTCCTTCAAGGATTCAGAAAATATAACTCCCGTGTCTGTAAGTACAATATCGCAAAAGTTTTATTGCACTTTATGTTTCAAGATGGTGGCACTTTCGGTTTGATCCACAAACTCCATATTTTATGTACGATTCAGTAATTACTTATCTAGTATCAAAAAAAAAATCAGGTCATTCTGACCTATATTTCGACGATCTTTTTGAAAACTGTGATCCTTAATTTCACCAAGGGGAGATAATTTAGAAAATTTCTAATAATATTTTTGAAGTCGCATAGGTAAGATTACATACAAAATTTCATGAAAATCGTACAACTATTAAAGAAGTTGTCAAATTGGTCATAACTTCCGATTCGAAATCACAGCGATGAATTTTCCGAAATTCGAAAATCTGAAACTGCAGATGAAAATGGTTTTTACAAGGTACTCAAAGAAAAAAGAATTAGTAAAATAGGTCAATAAATAACAAATTTACGACTATGCATTGTCAGTTTTTTCGTTCGTAAAATTTGGTGATTTTGAATGCTTGAAACGTTTTGAAAATATATTTAAACAATACTCACCACCCATTTTTAGAGGGGTAGGTCAAAGTTTCAGAAAGATACTATGGTTAGATTCTGAGAAATCCGATTTGCAGGAAACACACACAAAAAAAAATAACTAGATCTGCTACTGTCCCATGCAGATATGAAAGTTTTCATATTCATCGTCACGTGTCATTGATTATATCAAGTATCTCAAATAAAAGGATAAGAATAACAAACTATCAAAATTGGTCAAAAACTCGCGAAGTTACAAGTCTAAATATAGTATGAAACATTGCATAATCTGAAAACTAAAGGGAAATAACTGAAACTTGTATAGCTGTAATCGGGCTTCCAAAATTAGATATATGTTATATAATTATGTTTTCCAATATATTTGGTTATAAGTAGGAAATCGTGACAACTTCTTAAGCATGTTTTAAACAAAGGGTCACAGACTTCAATATACAAGAATGGCACTCTACAATAAAAAAACTGGTCAAAGCAGGATTTCTATGCAGAAATTAAATAATTGCTAGAACCAGAAAAATATTTATCCACTATAATAAGCAACATAGAGAAAGTGAAATGAAATTGAATGGGGTTTAACGTCCTACTGTTCTGAACAGTAGGACGTTAAACCCCATTCAATTTCATTTCATTTGCTCTGCTCCTAAAATGGTCTAATGAAGACGAGCATACGTCATAAAGTGTGCAATGAGGGAAATTTTACCCGGGCAGTGGCGTTACGGCCTACGAGGTTGGCCAGGCGACCATACTCCTTGTCACGTACAACCAAGAAATCGAAACAACGCTAGTTGACTCAATGACAGACGTTATGATACAGAGCGCACGTGCTAACCATTCAGCCACGCAACCTCCCTAAAATCGGCAAATTGCTGATTTACAGCGAGAAACATTTCAACCCGGCGAAATCTTCTATTTTAACAGTTTAATTTGCACGGTTCCTTTAGTTATCAACCGAATTATTACAAAACTTTTAAAAATAAGCTCCCCCTGACCAGCTTAATCGTTCGCAATAAACGTTTGCCCCTTAAAATCGGTAAATTGTTGACTTTAAAGTGAGAAACATTACAACCGGGCGAAATTTTCTGTTTTATCACTTTTACAGTATCTTTGATTGCCAACCGATTATTACAAAACTTTAAAAATAAAAGAGAAAGAGAGAAATGCGACTTAACGTCCATTCGACACAAACGAGGTCATTTCGGGACTAACATATGTCTTTTAATTTTATTTAAAAACTTCCCTTGTGCGTACTGGTCAAAAGCCGTTGGGAGGAAAACGAAGGGCATGGTGAAAACCCACGAGGTTGGACACCATACTCCATGTCACGTGCAACCTGTAGACGCCGGACGGACGAACGGACGGGGGCGACTACAATATACGACCGCATTTCAATGTGGGCGTATAAAAATGGCCATATCTCAGTGAGTTTTTAACCTAGAGAGGTAAAAATTTCGGATTTGTTAACTGAATACCATATACTATAACATTTATTTTTTATAATATTTTTGGGAGGGCTCATGTTTCCACCATTGGTCCAGTTGACATGGAATGACCTTAATATACAACAATAGTTCAATGAGTAACACATACCGGCAAATGTAGCTGCTGACTGCTGCAAAGAAGATAACTGGCCCTTACTACAGTTGTATTTCTTAATTATATCCTTCATTGGTTTTTCATTAACTAATTCACTTAAAATAATAGCTGTATAAAATCGACGATGAACAGCCAAGGAATGCATCTGAGCTGCTGTTTTAGTTAAGATGCTTCCTCGTATAGCTCTTGAAATAAAACTCTCTTTAATTCCAACTAATTCTGCAACTTTTTTCATACTGGATGTCAGGTTTTCCCATATCTCATAGAACTGATACCAATCAATATTAGACGAAATATCTTGTATATAGATTGGTGTAACCTGAAATCAACATATTAAAAGACATTGTAATTGCATCGTAATTCATCGTCATAACACAAGAAGTGGCGGTCTGATGCTCACTTAATACACCGGAGGCTCAGTGCGGAGGGTCGTCCATCAAATCGGCACAAAACTAGGCCAAACTTTTCTAGAGTGAAATTTTGAGTAGAATACGATGTAAAGTTTTCAACATATTCGAAGTCAAAGGTCAAAGGTCAAGTGAATGCGCAGCCATTCTTGTATCATGAAAATATGCTGCAAATGATCGAAAGAAATCACTCTTTCAATGAAGATAGATTGTCAGGCAATGAAACATACGCCCACGGTAGCTAAATCTTCGGGCAGTCAACAAGAGTTGTCGCATAGATTGGAACAGTTCAGACATATTTTGATTTAAGCTAAACATGGAAGGGCTAGACTTAGCCTCGAACAACCAGTACCATGGCTGAAATTATTGCACACGTCTTGTCAAACCTCAAAAGGCTAATAATAATAATTTATTGAACTTGTATAGCGCCAAAATCCAGCTTGTAAAGCTGCTCGGTGGCGCTTGTACAAAACAAAATATATATGATTATGAGTACACTGTTGGATTCTGTGTTGTTGGTGGTTGTTGTGACATTATATTAATGTCGATTGATGGGGATTATTAAATAAAGAAAGAAAGACAAGAAAAACATCTGCCATGTGACTTTTAATGAAGGAAAACAAGATTACAGGAAGTTGTATAGAAAGCTCCCTTGGCGCAAGTTAGTACCGTATTATATTTGGACTGAGACTAAACGTCATCAATATTATTAATGTTGAGTTTATTACCCAACATACACAATGTAAAACAAAATAGTTAAAAAAACATATCAGAATAAAATAAAATAGGTTGCCAGGCAACGAAACATACGCCCACACAGCAGCCAAATCGTCCGGGCAGTCAACAAGAGTTGTCGCATATTAAGGAATTATCAGAAAATCATTAGAATTTGTTTGGTTTTTATAATCAAACGTTTTTTTTTTAAATCAGATGGGCGCAAATATCAAAAGGGACCAAGATCTTTGGGTTATAAACATACATGTCAAGTTTCATCAAAATCGATTCAAAATTGTGACCTTTATAGGGTCCACAACCTTGATATAACATTTTTTCACACTATTCGTGTACAAACGGCGGCCATTTTGTCCGTCAATTCTAGTCCGATTTTCACGTAAATCAAACTCTCTCTTCATTACCATGTAACGGTGATATAGTCAAACGTATTTTTAAATTGGATAATAATTTTGACCTCCAGAGGGACCACAAGCTAAAAAGGGCAATTTTTTTGGACAATCAGGGGCCATAATTCAGGAAGTTACGATCCGATGGGCGCAAATATGGAAAGGAACCAAGATCTTTCGGTTATAAACATACATGTCAAGTTTCATCAAAATTGGTTCAAAATTGTGACCTCTATAAGGTCCACAACCTTGATATAACATATTTTCACACTATTCGCGTACAAACGCCGGCCATTTTGTCCGTCAATTTTGGTCCGATTTTCATGAAATTCGAATACAACCTTCATAACCATGAAACGGTGATAAAATCAAACGTTTTTTTTAATCGGATAACAATTTTGACCTCCAGAGGGACCACAAGCTAAAAAGGGCAATTTTTCGGACAATCAGGGGCCATAATTCAGGAAGTTACGATCAAATGGCCTCAAATATCGAAAGGAACCAAGATCTTTCGGTTATAAACATACATGTCAAGTTTCATCCAAATCGGTTCAAAATTATGATCTCTATAAGGTCCACAACCTTGATATAACATATTTTCACACTATTCGCGTACAAATGGCGGCCATTTTGTCTGTCAATTTTGGTCCGATTTTCACGAAATTCGAACTTGACCTTCATAACCATGGCACGGTGATATAATCAAACGGTTTTTTAAATCGGATAACAATTTTGACCTCCAAGGGACCACAAGCTATAAAGGGCGATTTTTCGGACAATCAGGGGCCATAATTCAGGAAGTTACGATCCAATTGGCGCAAATATCGAAAGGAACCAAGATCTTTGGTTTATAAACATGCATTTCAAGTTTCATCCAAATCGGTTCAAAATTGTGACCTCTACACTGTTCACAAGCTAAAAAACGTGATTTTTCGTACAATCAGGGGCCATAACCCATGAAGTTACGGTCCGATACATGCCAATATCGAAAGGAACCGAGATCTTAGGGTGATAAACCTATATTTTAAGTTTCATTGAAATCGGATAAAAATTGTGACCTGTAGACTGTTCACAAACAATTGTGGACGGACGTCCGGACGGACGAACGAACAGGGGCGACGACAATATACGTCCACATGAAAATGTGGGCGTATAAAAAGTCAATTTTGCGTACAATCAGGGGCTATAATTCAGGAAGTTACAATCCGATATTATCCGTTGAATATCAAAAGGAACCAAGATCTTTGGGTTATAAACATGCATTTCAAGTTTCATCAACATCAGATTAAAACCTATATACCATTTTTTTAAACTTTTCGGGTACAAGCGGCGGCCATTTTGTCCGTCAATTTTGGTCTGATTTTCACAAAATTTGCACTCAATCTTCATTACCATGTAACGGTGATATAATCAAACGGTTTTTGAAATCGGATAATGAAAATGTGGGCGTACAGATGAAATATAAATAGAAAATCACAAATTAAAATTAAACTATTTGGTAATAGTTGGGTACGAGACCTAAAGTCCGTGATCAATTTGCGGGGAAGTTGTTTTGAAGGTGGTTTCTATATGAAACGAACCTGCTGAAGCGATTAATATTGGGTGCCTCTCTCTAAAATGCTGGCGGAAGCCGCTAGAGGGCCAAATCTAAAATGGTGGTCAGATGTGGCGGAAAAATATAAAATTATGTAATATAGGCTTCTGATGTGTCTATTCGTATGTTTGAATCTAAATATTGTAATCAAAAATCCACCCAGCCACTAGTTTTGCCAATATTGCCGAAAAATCCAAGATGGCGACCATTTTTGGCCTGGTAAATATACTCAGCCAAATTAAAAACTTGACACTGATGAATTTCTATAAAAAATATTTTCTGGTACGTCAAATAAATTTTGAAGTGTTTCTAACGATAGTAAGTAGTAAGAAGCCTTTAATTTCATAAAATTGTAAAGTCACGTGGATCACGTGACTTTTGAGCATATAAAGATGAAAAACCTGAAAAAAACCTGAAAAAAACGTGCAAACACAAACTCGTGAGGTCAATCGATGCAAGTTTGCTTAAACTGAACACGCACACGTAACTTGAACTGGAAAAACAAATTAAAATTGTTTTTTCATCTTTGTTAGAAAAATGTAGAACGTCTATGTGCTATAAGTTGGCTCTATGCTGGCCAGTCTGTGGTCTCTGTTGCAAGAGCCTTTAATTGTTCACGCCAGACAATAATTAATCTTAGAATGAGAGTGCTTCAAACTGGAACTATTGAGTGTGACGTCACTCCGGGAAGATCAAGCAATACGATTACGTCATCTTAGAAACAGATTTGTCACTGCCATAGAAATATATAAATAGACTAGAATGGCCGTCACGTGACCCGCGACATGTAAATAGGTACGCCATGTTTGTGCATTGATTATTGACGTCGCGTGCGGTGAACACAATGAATCCAGCTTTGTTTCACGTTACGCTTGAAAGAAAGAAAGGTCGAAAAACAACCCATTGCCATACATATTCACGGGTTTTGCAGTACCAGTTTATAAAATTTAATATATTCATTCTCTAATTTAATGGAATGACCCGCGAGGCAGTCTTAATATATTAATATAGCCTAGGTGAAACAGTTTACATAGCATAGGCTGCTAGGCCTACATAGATTATAGATGCCATGTCAAAATGAACCTATTTTCATCTACAAATTAAAGACACTGGATGGATGGATGGGCTATGAATTGTGGTATTTTTTTTGTTTGAAATTATGGAATCTCGATGATCGACAAGCAATAATAATAAGGCCGCTAAGTCTCGCGACGATTTCTTTGGTAATCAGCTCTAGGGGTGACATGCACCCAGCAATAATTGAGCAATGGCGAAAAATACGATGCCTTGCAAGGCATTGAATGTGAATCAATGATGAGTTCGCGGTACCAATTACTTTTGTTTTACAAAAGAAAAATAACAGATATTTTAGGGTTTTTTTATCAAGGTATGTAAATCAATTATTTAAACATTATATTTTAATAAAATATTTCACATTATTAATCTCGAAATAGTAGGCTCAAACTAAGCCTTGGTTTCACAGTAGTTTTTTTGCGATAGGTAGCGGTCTAAGTTAGATTTGTTTACAAACAAACCCCATTACCAGTACATTATTCCTCCGCCTGTACATGTAGTGCTTCGAGAAATTTAAATTTTAATGTCTTGGTTGTTATATAAAGCTAAAACAATTATTCCCACGGCTTATAATTCTAAGTACCGGTAAAATGCAAAAATTTATAGTAAGCCTACTTGTGTTTTAGAATAAAAGAAGAAAAAATTCTTAAAAAACTCGAGTACGTACGCTCACGTATCGCGATCTCCCTTGAATTTTTCGACAAGTTACTACATGTATGTGTTTTATTTCAGCAGATTGATGAATTATAATATGATGGTGATGAGTTTCAAGTTTTTAGCGCAGAGTGGATGGACTAAAAATGTCCGTAACGTGGAAGGTGTTCTGATTCAAGTAGTACTACTAGTACTGGTGTAGGTAATTTGTCAAATAAGGAATATTAAAATATTTAATTTTACTTAGGCCTATATTCAGTATAATTTAGTACCTGTTTGCATTTTATGGTTTTACTTGACAGACCTATCTCACGGCATTTTCCGAAGATTTATAAAAATAAAATAATACTAGGCCCCATGAAGATATTGCATTTTGTGAAGATTTGTAAAGTTTAAATATAGGCCTGCCATAAATATTTTTAAAAAATGACCAGCTCTCTCAAAAGTCTCGAAAAGCAGGCTAAATAGCCCCCTGCATTTTGTGAGGATTTGTAAAGTTAAAATAATAGGCCCACTAGGCCTCATGAAATAGGCCTACCTATTTCTGAAAACCCGTGAGCAGCTGTCAAAAACAAAAAAGCTGCAATATGCAGGCAGAATACTCACAGTATTTTATGAAGATTTGAAAACTAAATTTAAAAAAATACTAGGCCTTGTGATATAAAGGAAAAGGTGAGCATTTCACGATGTGCAGGCAGGATATCTCATAGCAAGAAAGAGAGAGAAATGGGGTATAACGTCCACTCAACACAAACTAGGTCATTTCGGGACTAACATATGGTTTAATTTTATTTCAATAGTTCGCTTGCGCGTAGGGGTTTTTAGCAGTGGGACGAAACCGGAATACCCAGAGAAAACCCACGAGGTTGAGAAGGCACCCCTATCTCCATGCCACATACGCTCACACCAGGGCTCGAAACCACAGCCGCAAGCCAGAGGTGACCGGCCAGCTAGAGCCACTAGAGGTCGAAGCGAGGCACTCTAGACCACTAGGCCATCCCAACCCCCCTATCTCACAGCAGTTTGTGAAATTAAGACAATACTACTCATCATGATATAGGCCAACCTATTTCTAAAAAAAAAACAAAAAAAAAATCGGTGGTAAACTATCAAAAAAAATTAAATAAGGACACACGATATGTGGAGTATTTAAATTGTTGGGGAGCACATTTGTCTGATATTTATTACATTTTCTTCCTGGGGTGAATGAAAAGGGAAAAACCATTGTGACAGGTTATACCATAATATTAATTAAATAGAACTTGGTTTTCTGTTAAAGGTTGATACGGTTCTATTTGTGTCAGAATTCTAACACAAGTTAGCAAAACCCACTTGACCACTTACCTTAGCAGTAATTACATTATGACACTGTTATATACCTCTAACTAACATGATTCCTTTCCTTGTATTTATTTTACAGTGCTATCATGTAATTGTCTAACATGATTGGGGAACCACTGTGGCTAAGTGAGTAAGATGCTGGCTTGCTAGCCGATAGGTCACAGGTTAGATCTTGTTGGCCAAGAAAGTTCGCCATTTTCTGTTGTGGTTTCCCCTTGTCAGTGGTGCAGGTCGGAGGGCCTGACAAGGATAGCTGTCTCTGTCTAGTCGTTTGGATGGGACGGAAAACCGAGGTCCAGTGTAAGTATTGGCGTTTACGTAAAAGATTGAGTTCGATCCCTGCATTGGCCGAGAATGTTGAATCAGATTTTCCGGCATGTTTCCCCTTGTCAGTGATGCAGGACGGAGGGCCTGACAAGGACAGCTGTCTAGTCACCCAGATGGGACGATAAACCAAGGACCTATATATACATTGGCGTTCACGTAAAAGATCCCTTGACAGATGGAATTCGATATAACAGATCCCTTGACAGATGGAATTCGATATAACAGTAGGCCATAGTGCTGCTGCCCGGGCAAAATGTCCCTCATAGCACACTGCATTAGCCAAATTCGGATGTAAAACTATTTCATGTCGCTTACTAACAAGGAAATTTTGAGTTTGAATCAGGTGTTCATCGAGAAAATTTCCTGGCTTCATCTTTTGTCAGTGATGCAGGACGGCGCATCCGGACTGGAACAATGTCTAGTCATTCTGAAGGGATGAAATATCAAGGGTCTGTTGGCATGCACGTAAATGAACCAATGACATTTGGCATTCGAAATAAGGGTAGGCTGTGGAGCTGCTGTTCAGTTAAATATTCTTAATTTTATTTCATTTCAATTTTTCTACATTTCAGATAGCATTGTAAATATTATGCAAGCTGCAAGCATACTGATGTTTGACAAGAAGCATATTTTAAAATAGAGAGTGAATTAGATATTAAGACAAAGTTTAGATTGGCACAAAGGTCATCTCTCATAGACTACCAAGAACATTTGTTGGTCTGCGAATCAGAACGAAATAATTAATTTTGTTTTTTAATAAATCTGAAATATGAATAGTTGTGGATTATAAAGCTTATTGTATTTACATCACAAAATCTAAAGACTGTACTATGCTGATTTATCCCTATACATTATAGGCAAGGAGTAGGGTCGCCTGTCCAACTTCGTATGTTTCGCCAGGTACTCCGGTTTCCCCCCACTGCTAACGACCCCTACAAGAGAGCAATTGATTGAAATAAAATTAAATTAAACCATATGTTAGTCCCAAAATGAACTAGTTTGTGTCAAGTGGGCATTAAACCCCATTTCTCTCTCACCCCTATACATTATGGTTGAAACTGTGGGTTTTTGTGACCTTGAAAATTTGCTCAAGAAATATACCATAGTTGCATTCACACATTGCAAGAAATGTTTCACACATTTGGTAATTTACATGATCAAAGAGAAACTTTACCAAACACATGGCAAAAGTAAAGTATGACATTTTCATTCACTGTGTACATGTTTAGTTTTCATTGCCAATGGTTGGGTGAATTTAACTTATCAATGCATTTATGTAGCCCAGTATGGTAGTAATATCATACATTTGTTAGTGTATGTTTAAAATTATAAGGCACATAAAGCTACATACATGTACACATAAATTCAATAGAGTTTCATTGTAAAATGTTCGATTTACATGTATGCACATGCAAGTCTTACATACATTTAAAGGCAAAAAGAAATGTTATTTCAATTAAAGGAAAATTCTGACAGACAAATTAAAGAAATACCCCACATAACTTGTTGGAGAATTTCAGCTCAATATATTTTGCCATTTGAAAGGGGCTATGTAACTTTTTTATGAAATTCGAATTTAATATTTCATGGTAAATGTGCCCAAATGTGAAAATACCTTATATGAATAAAACTCTAGTGTCCCAAAAATATTTTGAAAATTGTGATCTGTGTATAAAAGTTAAAATAAATGGTTTTATGCCATCATAAAGGGGGGTGCAAGTCAAATTCAATTCAAAAGTGAAAATTTTTGCAATTTACTGAATACATGTACACATGATCGAGAGCTATATGTGTAATAGAAATTGACTTTTACACAAATATCAGGTTCATTTCATTGAGTGAGGAAAATTTATAATTTCATGAGTAGATAAATAGTCTCTATACCAAGTACATTCTCCCAATATTCAGTCAGAAAGAAATATTTCACAATAATCCAATGATTTCATTTAATATATTTATTGATTTTTTTTTTCAAAACACAGAAATATGTAATTAATTTACAGTTGAGATTTAAATGTAGTCAAATTCTTTACAAGAAATTTGCATTTCAAAGTCATTCAGGCACTTACATAAAAAGCCTGCTTATGGTTCAATGAAAACTTTTAAAATTAAGATTTATGAATGAATTAATTATTGAGCAGTGACGATGGTTATTTAACCATTATTCACATTGTCCTTCCATCATGTTAGAAATTCATCGGTTTATAAATCACTGTGGTCATCAAATGAAAATTCTTCATAGAAGTAGAAGTAAATACAGTGGCTGCTATATTGGTGGGCTGAAAAAAAAAATACATATTAATTATTATTAGTATGTTTGAACATTTAAAATTTAAGGAAGTCTGGAATAAATTTACAAAGTAGGTTCGTTGACAACGGACAATCAATCAGTCGTCACTCCCTCAGTCTCAGTGAAATTACAAACAAAGGAAGCTTCGTCGTCAGTCAAGGAAAGCCTATCCTATCGTGAATTTGAACTAGGCCTAGTAGATCTACGGGTGTCAGTGGACTTTAGTAGGCCTACATACTACAAGTACGGTCCATGGTAGTGTATTTTACTGGTATTACTACGGTACTACTAAAGACTAGGCCTAGTGAGTAGCTAGTTAGTGTAGGCCTATCTAATAAATAAACTCCCAGGTTGTTTAACGTCTAAAAATAGGCTACGAATAGTAAGCGGTGGGCTCGGTCAACACAAATCAGTGCTAGTCATGCAGTCTGAGTGTTACATAATAATAGGCCGGCAACTAAAGATAAACACAGTGTACGACAACACTGCTTGTCGTCTGTCACGGGACTGCAAAAAGTGCAAGTCCACGCTGTTGCTGAACGCTTGAATGAACATTTTGTCTTTTAAAAACATAATCACTATTGAATTTCTTACCTGTGGAAGGTAATTCCATTTAATTTTGACGTGGGGTTTTGGTTATTTGTACAGTTAATGGCAAAACACCGTGTCCCTTTGGTGGATACTGAAAACGTAAAAGTTTTGTTTTCCTTCGCGTAATCAAACGACGCCATTTTATTGTGCATGGTCAATGTACTAGTATGGCTGACCTCTGCGCATGTCGTGAAAGCGGCATTTGATTGGCCGTGGCCATTCTAGTCTATTTATATATTTCTATGGTCACTGCAACCTCCACAAGTAGAGAGATGTTTGGTGGAAGGGTAACTGCACAAACTGTTCGAAATCGCTTGCAGGCTGCTGGTCTTCGAGCTCGAAGGCCCTATAATGGACCAATAGTGACACCTCTTCATCGCCGTAACCGACTTGTGTGGGCCACAAGACACGTAAGATTTACTCAAAGACGGTGGAATTCGGTTGTCTTTAGTGACGAATCTCGATTCACTTTGAGATTTGCCGATGGCAGGGTCCGAGTGTACCGCAGACTAGGTGAACGTTACGCTCAAGTTGACCGATTTGGTGGCGGCAGCGTCATGGATTGGGGTTCTTTTTGTGCACATGGACGTTCTCCTCTTGTTGTTGTCCAAGGGAACTTAAATGCTGTCCAGTACAGGGATCAGATTTTGCAATATGTGCTTCTTCCGTTTATGCAGAGACATATGGACTAACGTTTCAACAAGACAATGCTCGACCACATACGGCAATTGCTACCCAGAATTTTTAAAGAAATGCCGGTGTCCAAGTCCTGGATTGACCGTCGCTTAGCCCCGACCTTAATCCTATTGAACACATCTGGGACGAACTGGGTCGACGTGTTCGTCAGCAAGTGAATTCACCACTGACGTTGCACTGCAGGACCTTCAACATGCTCTTGCTGAGCAGTGGCGACGTCTTCCTCGGGTAGTGTTTACTAATGTTCTGAGATCCATGAGAAGACGTTGTGTGGCAGTACGAGACGCTAGAGGAGGCCACAACCGTTACTAAACACTTTGATGTCAAGGTCGTCTGTGCACAACATAACACTAAAATAGTTGCCTTAACCAAATATTAAAAATCTAGTCCCCAAAAATCCCGAGTGTCAAGTTTTTAATTTGGCTGAGGATATTTTCGGGGTCGATGTCTTCAATTTTGATGAATTTGTGTCGATAGATGGCAATCAGCAATAATACTCACCGATATTTATCATCTGTTATACTCTGTAGTCAACTGATTTTGATTTTAATTTAATCAACGCTTAATAATGGACCCATGTAATATTTAATAACGCATGATAATCAACATCACCAACTTATCCAGTCAAAGTTAAAGTTTTACTTATCAGAATCACAGTCACCCAATTCAAAAGATAGGTCCAGTTTTGATTGTTCAGATTCAGAAGTTGAAGTTTCATCGGAATCTTCACCACTCGCACCATTACTGCAGTGAACAACTAAGTCACTTAAACGTCCTGGTAATGCTGGGTTCACATATCCAAAATTCATTATTAGTAGGGCCAAAATGATGTTCAGTTTGACATAGTCTTTGAAAGATAGGTTGCCAGGCAACGAAACATACGCCCACAGCAGCTAAATCGTCCGGGCAGTCAACAAGAGTTGTCGCATATTCTTACTTTTTTCGGTAATGAAACATTTATAATCCTCTGAACTCTAATTAAGATTAACAATTCATAAAGTAATTATCAGAAAATCATTAGAATTTGTTTGGTTTTTATAAAGATCTGCCCCATGCTAGCGCTTAGTATACGAAACATTCAAAAGGCTGGATTTAGTTGTTCAGTTCACTGAAAATCAATACACTTGTTCATCTTAAGACCTTAAACTCTGTGTATCAATCTGATGTCAATTGGGTGATAAGTTTGGCCTCTAGGCGTTACAAAATATTTTTCAAAGTGATCAAGGGAGATAACTCTGGAAGTAATTATCAGAATTCGCTGAAAATCAATCAAGGGCCATATCTCTGGCAGTAATTATTAGAAATCATTGAAAATCAATAGGCTTCTTTGTTTCGTGACCTTAAACACTGTGTATAAATCTAAGGTCAATCGGCTATTAACTTTCGCCTCTAGATCACAACATTTTTTGAAGTGATCAAGGGCCATAACTCTGGCAGTAATTATCGACAATAGCTGAAAAGCAATAAGCTTTTTCGTCTCATGACCTTAAACACTGTGTATAAATTTAAAGTCAATCGGATATTAACTTTGGCCCCTAGAGCATCCACAAGATATTTCGAAGTGATCAAGGGCCATAACTCTGACAGTAATTATTGGATATCGCTGAAAATAAATACGATTCTTTGTCTCTTGACCTTAAACACTATGTATAAATTTAAAGTCAATCGGATATTAACTAGCCTCTAAAAATGCTTTTCCATGTCACGAAAATAGATGATTGGGGACGCCATCTTGGATACTGACAATCTCATTTAAGATAGTGAGAATGAACTCTACATACCTGAAAAGCACAAACTGGACACATTACAAGCCATACCTGACCTTTCTAAGTGAATTATCAAACCCAAAACGTCCGAAAATCCTGAAAATAGCTCAATTTTGGAAAAAATGGCCGTCTGTAACGGTGATATAATCAAACAGTTTTTTTTAAATCGGATAATAATTTTGACCTCCAGAGGGACGACAAGCTAAAAAGGGCAATTTTTCGGACAATCAGGGGCCATAATTCAGGAAGTTAGGGTCGGATGTGCCTGAATATCGAAAGGAAACAAGATCGTTGGGTTATAAACATTATAGTTAGATTTGGTTAGCGTCCAATAATGGTAAAATTTTACGTTTACATTTACGTTACTTTTACGTCATAATGGTTATGGTTACTTTTACGTCAGAAAATGACGAAAATCTAACGTAAATTTTATGACGGTTTTCTTACCAATTTTTTCGCATTAAATTCTTCTTGATTAAATAACCATACCAGTGTGTGCATATTTTAACAATTGATAAATAGTCGGAATCCAGACAAAATAATTATATATGTATTCTTGGTGATAATTGTAACATTAATCTAACATAAATTTTACGTCATGGTTAGTTTTCTGACGTAAATCTAACGTTAATTTTCTAACGTTAATATCTGTTTATAATTGTAACCTGTATAATATTAACTAAAAAGTGGGTGTGGCACCACCCCCAGGGGTCGAGCCATGTACCGAAATTGATAGTTGTTAATATCCTTACGGTATAAGTAATAAATATACCAAGTTCCAAAATGATCCATTCAGAATTGCAGCCTGTTGACAAAAAACCTACAAAAAGTTGGCGTGGTTCCCCCCTTGGGACTGAAACATGAAACAAAATAAATAGGTACAACCCTATGGTGGATCATACCGAGATGGAACAAAAACTGTTACTAACTGCAACATGTAGACTATTTATAGACGAGGGATCGCGTGGCTAAGCGGGTAAGGCGCTGACTCGCTAGCCTGGAGGACGGGTGTTCGTTCCCTGCATCGGCCGAGAAAGTTCATTCAGATTTTCTGGCGTGGTTTCCCCTTGTCAGTGATGCAGAACGGAGGGCCTGTGTACGAAAAACCGAAGTCCTGTGTACACATTGGCGTGCATTTGAAAAATCCTTTGGCAGTTGGAATTCGATATAAGAGTAGGCCATAGCGCCGCTGCCCGGACAAAATTTCCCTCATAGCACACTGTATGGCATATGCCTGTCGTCCATTAGGCCAGGTTGGGTGCAGAAGAGTAGGGCGTTAAACCCCATTTTATTTCATTTCTATTTATAGACAAAATATTAACAAAAAAGTGAAATGAAATGAGGTTTAACGTTCTGCTCATAAACTGGGCTAACGAAGAAGGGGCCGACATCATATAGTCATATAGTGTGCTATGAGGGAAATTTTGCCCAGGCAAATTCCAACAGCCAAAGGATCTTTTATGTGCACCATATTTTTCTCTCTACTAACCAATAACCATTCAGAATTCAAAATGTAATTGCAACCAAATGTCAAAAAACAGCACAATTTACATAATTACAACAAATGAAATGAAATGGGGTTTAACATCCTATTGTTCTGCTCCTAAAATGGGCTAATGAAGATGGGCATACGCCATACAGTGTGCTATGAGGGAATATTTGCCCAAGCAGCTGTGCTCTGGCCTTTTTTTTCGAATTCCAACTGTAAAGAGATCTTTTACATGCACGTCAATCTGTACACGGGACCTTAGTTTTTTGTACAATACGCACTACTAGACATTCTGCAACACTGACGAGGGGGAACCACCCCAGAAAATCTGGATAAACTTCTTTGGCCAATGCAGGGAGCGAAAATGGGACCTCCAGACTAGCGAGCCAATGCCTTAGCACTGTGATTCCCAGCAGTGGGAGGAAACCGGAGGACCTGGAGAAAATCCACGAGGTTGGACATGCGACCCTACTCCTTGTCACCTACAACCTGGGAAATGAAACCACACCAGTTGACTCAATGACATACTTTATGATACAACGCGCACGTGTTGACCATTTGGCCAGTGCGTTACTAGGGATTTTTGTCTGGACAGCAGTGTTAAGGCCTACTCTTATATTGAATCCCAACTGCCAATGTGTACATGGGACCTCAGTACATGACAACTGTTCTTGTCAGGCCCTCCGTCCTGCAACGGAAACAACGTCGGATGTATTCCTGATGAACTTTTTCGGCCAACACTGCGAGCGAACCTGTGACCTCCAACTTACCAAACATTATTTACAATCAGCCGCCAACTTTTCATTTTCATGCTGAATTAACAGCAACAAGAGCGGTTGATGGACCAAAAAAATAATTTTTTCTTCCGTGAGCGGAACCATGTATATCGAAACCAGGACCCGCTTTCTAGAAAATTCCTAAAGTAAGCACAAAGTTATGCTTCACTTTTTCGTACGTAAGAATCTTTATAAAATACTGTCTCTAGAAAATTTTCAAGACCGTTCTAACATAAGCACAAGTCAAGTATGAGTCTAAGCACATTGTGACTGGTAAATTGAGACTATGATGCTTCTAACGTCATTAAAAAAGTTTTGGTATGAGAACTACGTCATAAATTTGTCGTCTGCTACCTGGCAAATGGTCGATTTAGATGCATTTGACATGTCCCCTATATACATATAAAATGTGGCACAAGCTAAAAAATTCCGAATAATTGTGAGAGCGCATGATCTTAAACGGTTTCAAGGTAGAAGTGAAATTTTCTTAAGCATACTTCTCGAGAATTTTTTTTTTATAAACAATACTTCTCGAGAATATGTTCCTAAAGGATGTTTTCTGCCTTTCAATTGTCTCTTTGGTATCAAACGATGAAGGAAATGTTTTGGGATAACTAACTGTCAGCTATAAGCAGAAGCAGGCTTAAGGTTGGTAAGCAAGCCATGTACCTTGCTTGGGACTTGTGCTTAGATAAGAACAAAGTTGCGCTTAAGTTTTTTCTTGAAACACATACATGTAATAACGTACTTGTGCTTACACTGAAGTCTACTTAAAATCTAAGCACAAGAACATGCTTAAGAATTTTCTAGGAATTGGGCCCAGGCCTAATGCATAAAGCGGCGTGACTAATTAAAAAAGGGCTTAGCGCTATACACTAGTTTTAAATTCTTAAATTCTAATCCATTAATTATACGTCAAGCCCAAAAATTACCTGTTTTTTTAGGCGAATGGATGTTAAACCCCATTTCTCTGTCTATCAATTTCGATACCTAAAAATTTGATTAAACAAATAAAGTTTGATTGTCAAAAACTGTCTCAAAAAGCAGATTTGCTCAAAACCAAATATTATTGGATTTCTGACACTTGATCTTATCGATATGTTTTTTTGATTAAATTTATTAAATGTACTGTAGTAACTTTTATCATTAGTAATAGAAAATTAACGATTATTATTTGGTTTAAACATATTTTTTTGATAAATATCAAAAGGATTGAGCACAAGTTTCAAAAACTTAGAAAAGCCCTTTCCATACATACAAATGATAGACAAAATTGCGAAATAGTATATACAATAATAAATAATTTATAAGTAATATAAGTAAAATCAGATGAATTATATCATAAAGCCCTATATAAAAAAATAAGTGAAGAGGTGAAGAGAATATATCATTATATTCAAAATTATAACGCAATATCACTGTTATACATTTTGTTCATTATATTTATAACAATGAAAAATAAAGTTTAATAAATGGGACATAATTGAACTGATTCATGTATAAAATGATTTGCTAAATAATTCTAAACAATCGAGTAGATTATGCTCCCTTATTACCCTTACGAACGAAAATTTTGCGAAAAGTGCAAGGGAACAGTTATCCACCAAAAAACTATTGCTAACAATATATACTAAGAAGTAATTAATATCATTAAGTTTTATTTAAATCGTTTTGAAAGTTTGATATATTTGTGAACTTCGAAGAAAAGGTTTGTATTCATCTCAATTGACAATTCTGAATTGCCGAACAATAGGATATCTATATTCATCACAGAATAATTTGACAATGTATTTAATAGCTCGGCACGAATTACATCATGTAATTGACATTTCAGAAAATAGTGTTCAGCATTTTCTATAGATTTGCCACAAGAACATGTGGGATCATTTACAACGTTTATTTTATACAAATCATTTTGCAACGAACTACACCCATGCCGTATTCTAGTGTGAATAATATTTTCATGTCTATTACCTTTACAGAAGTAGATTGGCGCTTTATGTATTAAGGAACGTAATTTTTGTTTGTATAGATATTTGAAGGATTTAATGTTGGTTGATTACTTTAAGGGGTCCTCTAATAATTCCCACGAATTGTTGTGGGGAAGTACGAAGTTTGGTGTAATGTTGTTCTACAATAAGGATTTCTATATTCGCCAATCTTTCTTCAATTGTATTGTTGAGGTGTTTGTTGGTAATATTCTAAAATGTCATATAAATATGATGGGTTTCTCTGACTTCTAATTTGAAAAAATGTAGTTAGTCGCTTTTGAGTACGTCTGACAATTTATTCCATCCGGTTTCAAAATAAAGCGCTTCACGAGAACAAGTTTTAGTTAGTCCAGTGACAATCCTGGCAGCTTCTAGTTGTACCTTTTCAAGTTTTTCGGTATTGGAAACGTTACACCCATCCCACACTTCACATGCGTATTCCAATTTTGTCCTTATGAATATCAAATAAACGTTATTTAGAGTTTGTCTATTAAAGGAGAATTTTAGTTTCTATATGGATAGTCCATCTGGCGTCATTTGAAAGGGTAAGTCCCAAGTGTTTGTGACATTTAACCACTTCAAGTGCTTGATTATTGAATACCAGATTCGGATAATTTTCTGTTTTTTAGAACTAAATAAAATAGCTTTTGTTTTGTTTGGATTAAAGTTTATAAGCCAATTATTCGCCCAAATGTTGAGATTTTACACATCGTAGTTTAGGGACTGTTTTATCTCTGTAACTGTCTGTTTGTTACACCCGAGTGCCGTGTCGCCTGCAAATAATCTAGCCACATTATGAAGCACATCTTGTACATCATTGATACGAGTCAAAAACAGAAAGGGGCCCAAAACTGATCCCTGGGGACCTCCTGATTGAACAGTAATTACTGATGACTCAGAGCCATTTACAAATACCCGTTGAGTCCGGTCTTAGACATAACTTGACAACCCCATATTGACTTAATTTGTGTATCAAACCGGGTAAAAATACGCGGTCAAACGCTTTAGATATATCGCAAAACTACCTTTTCTAATAATTTGCTCAAATTACTTAAAAGGCTTATAGGTCGGTGGTTTGAAACTAGAGAGTTGTCTCCTTTTTATAGAAAGGTAGGACATTTGCTTTTTTCCAAATTGTTGGGAAAACGCCTGACTCTAGTGATTTATTAAAGATATATTTTAATGGTATACATATTGAGATTTTGGTATATTTTAGTAACTTGTTACTAATATACTCTTCAAAAAAAGAAACGCACAACCCATTTGTCATCATTTTTTTATTTGACCGAGGTCTTTGTTTCGGCAAATCTTACTTGTTTTTAATGCCATTATGTAAGGATAAAGGAAATTCATTATTGATTTTAAAGGTAGTGTCATTAATTGTGACTGGTCATCCTTTTTGTTGAAATTTTTTATCGCTTGATTGCACCAAGAAACATGAATTTAACAGCTTCGCGAGCTTTTCGCATGGAACCTAAATCTAAGGTCTTTAAAATCCCGGGGTTCTCGGTTTCCAAATCGGTTGGGCATGTTAACACACAAAGAACCAAGTGATGCCACATCTGAACGAAGACCAACGCAACAACGCTATTCGTCGATTACAAGCAGGTGAATCAAAGACAGATGTAGCCAGGTTGCTGAATGTTTCCCTTAGTTCCATTTCTAGCCTTTGGGATAGGTACCGACAGCGGAGTTCAACACGTGCACGCCCTAGCCCAGGCCAAACAAGAGTGGCCCCACCTGTCCTGGATCGTCACTTCCGGTTACGTCATTGGCGTAAATGGTTTTCAACAGTGACCTCTACTGCAGCAGCAATTCCCGGACAGTAGGCAAACGCCTACGTGAAACCGAATAACGAGGCAGACGTCCCCGTTAGAGCTTCTGTTTTGAAATACGCCGACACCATGAAATCCAACTTTAATGGGTCCAGGCACTGAGAGTATGGCCACAGCAACACTGGATAGCAGTTTGGTTCAGCAACGTGTCGTTGTTTTTGTTGCAACAAGGCGATAGCAGATCAAGGATATACTGACGACGAAATGTAACTTTGCGTTTCTTTTTTGGGAGAGTATATTATCAAATCCATTAGCTTTTTTCAATTTCAGTGTACATGTACTTATAAGATCTGCGATTTCCTTTTCTTCGACTAAAGGAATATCAAGTAGACAATTAGTACGCTTATTGACTTTTGGTAGTTCTCCATGCTTGGTGTTATCTGAAATTGATCCGAAATAGTTATTTAGTAATTCAGCTTTATCAAAATTTGAATGAGCAATTCTTCCATTGGGGTCTAAAAGTGGAGGGATATCATTTGATACATTTTGGCCTAATACTTTCCTTAGATTGTTCCAATAATTCTGGCTATTTGTATCGTTAGAATTCAAAGATTTTGTGATTTCTTCTTTGTATTTTGTTTTCAACGCTTTTTTAAAATTATTTACTTTATTTCTTTGAACTTTGTATTTACATAAATCGCACCCATTTTGTGTTTTTCAAAGCTTTTTTGTGTAACCTGTTTCTGATTCTTATCGCTCTGCGTATTTCTGAATTGAACCATGGTTTGTCAGTTAGTCTTATAGTTACTGACTTCTTTGGTATGCACAATGTAATATAGCTATTAAGAATTTCATAAAATTTTGAACATATTAAGTTAAAATCTGAACCTGCAAAGGTACTCTCCCAATCGTGTTCTTTGATAAGAGTATTTAACCTATTATAATTACCACCCTTATATACAAATATCTCCCGTTCAAAATTCCAGGGAGTTGACACTTGGAAATCTAATAATGCATAAACACCCTTATCATCGGATATGTCAGGAGTGACATTAATCGTTTCACTGGAACTAATCTGAATTTCATCATTTACTAAAATTACATCTAATAAGGTTGATGACGTCAGAGTAACTGGTGTAGGTTCATCAATAACATTTCTGAGATTATTTAAAGATATAACATCCCGTAGCTTGCAACGCGGTGCTAGCAAGTCGTCATTCAGATCACCTAAGATTACAACCTTAAGCGTGGTTTAATAGGCTAATTCAATGGATCTTTCAAACAATGACCAGAATTCGATTGTGCTGTTTGGCGGGCGGTAAAATAAAGCAACAAGTAATATGGTGTTTGGAAATTTGCATTCCACCCAAATAATCTCTATACCTGTAACCTCAAGATTATCTCGCCGTTTGCAATAAATGTTTTTTTTAACATACAGTAATAAACCGCCACCATGCACGTCCGATCCTTCCGGTATGGAGAATGGAAGCCGTCCCATTGTAAAAATGAATCTAACACATAGTTATCCAGATGGGTCTCAGTGAAACTACAAATATGGTAATCATTGACATCGTCGTATATTGTTTCAAGTTTGTGTCTTATACTACGTGCATTTAAGTGATAGATTGATAGGTTTTCATTTGAATCGTGGTTTGAAGGTCCAGGATATTTATGAACGTCTCCTGATCTTAGAACTAATAAGGCTAAACCAGTACTTAACAGACATAAATTATCAAGTTCACATAAAACTAATAGAGATATTATTCGACATTGCGATTTCTCAGATGCCTCGTGCTTTACTGTGTAGTAAATGTCAACTATTACAATAGCGATGAAAATATAACGTGTGACTGAGAAATCATCAAACAGTTACATCTTAAGTATTTAGTGGATAGTTTTGGTGGATATAGAGACTTGAGAACATGATGTAAATAAATAGTAAACAAATAAAACATATATACAGACAAATAAAGAAAAACGAATAACGCTGATCCCAAAATACTGGGACTGAGATCAAGACACCAATACTACAATGTTTAGTTAAATAACTTATCATAGTCAAAAAGTTTTACCATTATAAAATTTAACGCGGGAATTTCCTATTTTCTAAGAAAGACAAAACATATTTATCTCTATGTCTTATGCTCAATAGATTGTCAACTCACCATTATACAATCATAGGCATTATTTTCCACACTTAAACATCATTCACATCGGAAAAAAATAACACAATTACCTCCCTTGCACCCCCCACCCCCAACATGCAATTGCTATCTTCAAACGTTTGAATATGAAGTATAAATTTATGCCAATTTCTTAACTGGCAAAAGTGAATTGTAAGATTATTCTTTAACAAGGCCGGGCTATATATAGATACCATCTATTTTAAGGCTTTATTTTAATATATTTTAAAAATATAACTTCAAAATATGAAATTGCAGTTTCAAGCTTCAATTACTGTATGCCATTTTTAAAATTTAAACACCATTGATCGATACAAACCTTCGTTTATAGGTCTATCGTTAGGTAAAGTTCACAGTGGAGTAATTACCATTCAGCAGTATGAACTGTGTTTAGTGAAGCAGGTGTAGTACGAAGCACAACTACTGGAAATAGTGAACATAGACCGTTAATTGTTATAAATAATCTGCCGTTTAAAATGGAATGTCCCAGATAACAAATGGAAGTTATATTTGGGTTTTTTTTTTGGGGGGGGGGTTGATGCGATTTCAAACAACAGTCAGCTGTAACATGCATTGGAAACGGTCTCTGTACAAATAATTGTGAATGTAAACACCAGACTATATGATACTGTATACTTATCCAGGATGTTTCACATTATTTGCTAAAATATTTAACTGAATAAAAGGCCATTAACCCATTCAATATCGTTTGAAAGTTAATACAACATGGGCGTTAAAATTGCATATACCCAGATATGATGTTAATTTTTAGGCTCTCAATAATTATTTGGGACTACCCCTTCTAAAGCTTATTACAACTGAATAAGGAAACTAAAGTTATTATCACAATATTTTTAAAACATAATTTAAAGTTTCATTTTCTTATCTATGTCAGAAACATTTTCAATTTTACATTTTATATTTTTAATTGTTTCTACAAACGCTTTTCCATTTGTAAACCATGCACTATTCACACTGTGATGAAGTTTGGCCTCTTCTAGCAGACAAATATTTGTTTTAGTCATATCTTCTACAATGGCTATTCCAGAATCTTTTAATTTTTTCCGTGCTAGGATGACTTTACTTTTATCAGCGCGCCTTAGCAGTTTAACAATTATGCCTCTCGGTTTCGGCTTGGTCTCAACCATGAGAGAAGAAGTGTCGAATTAGGAACCAACTCTATGTGCGGCATCTATAATGATTTCAGATTGAATATCCAGCTTATCTTTGAATAGCCTAGCGACGACAGACACACAGTTTTCGTCTTCACGTTCTCTTCTATACCAAAAATTCGCAAATGAGATTTTCGACTATATTGTTCAATATGATCTAGTTTTAAATTAAAGTTTTTTTAATTCAGAATCTTTGACTTTTAACAAAGCCTGGATGTTTTTTATTCTATCGTCCAAATGATCAAATTCCAGACCTGTAGTTTCATTTGCAAGCTCAATATTTGCCACTCTGTCTCCCAGTTCATCCAATCTCTCGCCTATAAGTTTGTTTAGATTGGTGTCAATTTTATCGACAGCCTCTTGCACTGCCTTGGAAACAATTTCGTTAAACATACATTATGGAAGAGCAAAAACTGACTTTTGTCGGTCTTCCTTTGAGCCTCAGATGTCATAGAAATTATAAATTAGATCTTTATTTAAACAACAAGCCCAAAATGAACTCTGTAGACCCACGGATGGCTTGGATTGGGCTCGGATTAAAACAGGATTTCGTCGACTGATTTAATCACTATGGTGTCGTGGGTGGGGTTTCTCCGTGACGTTGACGTCATCATAGTTCTGGAAATTATTCATAAAAGACAGTGATGACCGAGGCTATACACAAGCTTCACTAGATACCGTTTAAACATTACTTGATGATCGAGACTATGTAGGTGGAGTTAACGCCTGTCAATCAACAATCGGCCATAATGGGAAAAGGGTGTCGATGAATTTTAACTACCATTTCTAGTAAAAAATTATAGTGGTAACAACTTTGTTCAGGATATATATATTCTTGTTTCAACATCTATTTTTGAACTTTTATAGCAAGAATGGCTAACTCCTTGTCAAAATCTCCCATAATGTATCTTTAAGTTGTTGGTGATTAACAAAGACATTATCTGACGTATTTTTACCATTATGGTTATTTCTTGATGTGTATTTTGATCTATCCATTATTTCGCCTGACTTCGAGTTGTTACTATTAGCTGTTGAGCTCATATCATGATCTCGACCGACTTGACTCTTAAAAGTGTTCACACAATTGTTCTGCTGTCTTCACGTATTGCTTGAATGTACAGTAATAAAGTTATCAATTCTATCACATACATTCTCGTAACATATTAGTTCAATTAATTAGTACATATTATTTAGGGTACTTGATGTTGCTCAGCCCCTTATTTTAGCTGGAAAACTAATTTTTACACAGAGCTTTTCATCGTGATGTTTGCTTGTCGCCATCTTATTCTTTTTATTATTATCTAAGAACTATGTAGCTTTGTACAAGTGTACATTCTTGTAATAAGGAGATAAATTAAAATAACATTTTGGCTTGTTTATAAATCCTTTCATTTTTGGTAATTCACATGAAACTGTCTAAACCAAATATTGCTTAAATCAGTGGGTTGTTACTCAGTACTGTCAATCAAAATCACCCCCGTCTATAAATACATGTATATAAATAGGTAATGATTCGACTGTAAGTTTATATAAGTTATAAAAGCATATAAAAAATGTGTATAAAACTATTGAAGGTATGGGCAAACTTGTAAACGTGTGGAAAGGCTAAGACAAATTTCAGTTTTCTTAAAGTTCCAATAGCATATTTTTAAGTTACATTTTCAAAATGTATTAAATTAAAGCCCTAAAATAGATTGTACCTATAAACAGTCCTACCTTGTTAAAGAATAATCCTATTAATCCTATAATTCACTATTGCCAGTAGAGAAATTGGCAAAATTATCATTTTCAACTTCAAATTCAAACGTTTGAAGATGGCCGTCCATGGAGAGGAATGGGAAAACAAGGGAGGTAATTGAGTTACTATTTCCTCAATCAGCCTGTGTCAGCCATTTTAACGCCTGTGAAATTTTGCCCATGATCGTATAATAGTGAGTTGACAACCTTTTGAGCAAAAAACATAGAAATAATTATGTTTTGACTTTCTTCGAAAATATGAAATTGGAACTTTAAGTTACGATAAAAACCTCTCTCTGAAAATTAAAATTCCTAGATCTGATTATTCTTTTAACAATATTACGTAACCTCATATAAAATATGAAAATATGATAGACCGTATAGAAAAAGAATTGCACGAATAGATTCATTATCAGATATGGCCGCAATTTTTGTTATACCTACAAGGTACATCCTGCCGGTCAAGGTCAAGGTCACGATTTTAACACAATTGATGGTTTTTAGATCGATTTTTATTATATTACTTCTATTAACATTAATTTTTTTGACTAGGTTACGTTTACTGTTGTTATTTATCTACATCGCTTTAATAGTTTATATTTATATATTTGTGTGTTCGTGTCGAACGAGAAACTACGGAATTCTGGAAATTCAAAATGGCGGCATAGTTTGTAACTGAATTCCCGTAGAATAGAAAATATGCGCTATGATTTAAATAAAGTTATTTCACATACGATCTGAAGTTCAGCCAAGTAAAGTTGAAGGTACGTTCCTTTTTTATTTGAACATCCGTCGAAAGCGTACAGATAAGATCCGGTAGCACGATTTACCCAAATCTACCCAAATCCACCATTATTTCAACTGATATCACAATAATTTATATCGATAATTGATCATATACAGTTCTTTCTGTCAAATTGTCCTTTTAAATTTAAAATCGTAGCGTTTTTGTGTCAGAATGTGATTTCCACGTAATTTTGGAAGAACTGCAAATTTAATGGTGGTCTGCATCCATGTGGGTATATACACGAGTTATGTCCCTTACATACGACGACGAAAGACGCGTGAATTGTTGGATTTTAAGACAAGAAGACCATGATTTTAAAGTAATTATGGCATATTTAGCTAAACGAATGATAGTATATTAAAAGACGATAAACATTATTGTGATATATGTGGAAATAACGTGGTTTTGGGTAGATTTGTGTATTACACGAGCTATTCGCTTGGTTACGACTTCCAAACTTGCTTGGAAATCGCATTTAGAAGGACAATAAAAAGCTGCGATTTTAAATTAAAAATGTCAATTCCACATAAAGAACCGTCTATTATCAAATATCAATATCTATTATTGTGGTATGAGTTGAAATAGTGGCGGATTTGGGTAGATTTGGGTATTTGGGTAAATCGTGCTACCCGATAGATCTACTGTTGACAAAAATCAGTCAAAACCAATAGCCATAGGACCATAAGCGGGGAAAAAAGTTTGTACGTCAAATTTGCATTTTAAGTAGCCATTATTTTTATTAGGACGACAGTCCTTCACGTTTACGAAATGGTGCGCGAGCCGTAAAACACTCGCGCCAATTTGAAAATTGAGAAAAAGCTCCTGTGAAAACAACTCTTCTTATTTATATTGCAGGAGTAATTTTACGTTGTATTTATTGCTTTAGTTTTGTCTCAAATTCTTTTTATTTCATGTATATTTTCCTCCAATTAGTGATTAGCTTACAAATTGAAAACCTATTTTTGTCAGGGGCGTTTTTTCCGTTTTAAGGTTTATCATGTCGGAGGCTACACTATTTTAAGAGACCTCTTTCGCGGGGGGTCGTCTTGATTGATGATTTTTATGCCTATTCAATGCCTGCTTTCTCATTCAGTAAAGGATTAGACAGTAACATTGTATAGAAAACAATTGACTCGGCCAGAGGGGCCCTTTTTGTCAGATATAGGGCCATTTTGTCTGCCTTTAGGACACCCTAACTAGTACGGGGTTCAGGGCAAAGTTTCAAATGACAGAAAAAAAATGTTAAAAAATATTTTGTGAAAATATACATAAAATGCTACCCAATTTTTTCATTTCATCAAAATATTCTAATCAGATCCGAAATTATGGAATTTTAAAATCCGAGATCGACGTCAAAAATTTAATCAAAACGCTCTATTAGTAAGTGCAGGGGGGCTGCACCACACACAATTCTACACAAAAACAAATATACAGATAAGACATCATACTAAGAGACCACAAACAAAAACAAATCAAAAAGAGTGAATGGATCCGGGGGCTAGCCGTAAGCGTCCACTGCGCTGTACAGTCCCGGGCCTGTGGTGACACAGATTTCACTCATATTTGAAAACAAGTCGGGAGTAAAACCCAAGGAAACAGTTATATAATGTCAGCATGAGTCATGATCTGTTATATGTTGCAAGAATTACGAATGCAAGCATATTGTTGAATACGTAGAAGCAAAGGAATGTAAGACCGTCTAGGGAGACCGTCGTCTGCTAACTGAATGGCGTGACGTGAATCTGTCGTTATAGCTGTTATGACGTCGTCGCTTAAAAGGGGTAAACGTTTTTTACCGTCCACCGGAGCCTGGTCTTATGACGTCATATGTGGATTGTGGGTTAGGATAAGGGTTAGGCTTGGCCCAGGGTTAGGGTTAGGGCTAGCCCTGTCTACATCTCGAGACTGTGACGAAATCTGCCGGCCACAGCCCTTATCCTAACCCTTATCCTAACCCACAATCCTCATATGACGTCATAAGACCAGGCTCCGGTGGACGGTAAAAAATGCTTACCCTTAAAAGGTGCAATTTCCCGATAAAAAAAGGGCGATAATCCAGATGAAATAACGTTAAAAACTAAAAAACTATAAGTTTTTAAGACTATGTAATTGTACAAACCATAGCATAAATATCATATAATAACCCACGTAAGAAACGCAAAACAGGAATGCTGAAGAAATCGTAGATTATAAGTATATTCACAAAGGCATAATAATAAGGGCGATAATCCAAACAGGACTAGACATTTATAGAAGATAAAAAAAATTTTATATTGAATCATATTGTATTTATAAGAAATGTCAAATCTATTATGTTGAAGAAATGGAAGTTTAGAAATTTCTTTAAAAAT
This sequence comes from Patella depressa, assembly GCA_948474765.1. Classification (NCBI taxonomy): domain Eukaryota; kingdom Metazoa; phylum Mollusca; class Gastropoda; family Patellidae; genus Patella; species Patella depressa. The sequence continues at coordinate 52,449,036 of OX419716.1, forward strand.
GCGTAATTGTAATCCGCCTTTAGCCGTGCACTTAAAATTAAGAGTTTTTATTCGTGAGAATGACACCAAAATAAGTGATTTTCAGTCATATCCGAGTGACGTCATAATGGGTACTTTTCCCTTCAGAATCGCGATTACCAATTTTAAAACTGAAATCCGCACGTTATTGTCAGCTAAGATTTATTAAAATCGTAATAATTTGAATGATAATATGTCAAATATTTATAATCTGGATACCACAAAAAATTCTCGGTCTCGGGACCAGAGGTCGCAGTTGATCAGACGTTCCAAAATTTCGCGTTTTTGCCGTCCAAATCTGCGTGACTTAGAGCCTCTCAAAATACTCATTAGAAGCAAGTCAAGTTTTGTGAACAACCCTATTTTAAGCGTCCTTAATTCATCGATAAGCCTATTGTATTTAGTCAAATGACGACTGGAGGTTAGCGGCATCGGCATATCTTAGATCTATGGTTGACGGTGCAGCTATTTCAATCTTTTACTTCGACAAGAAGTAAAGAGAAGACTATCGCTAGGAAAGCCAACATTTGATTGGCTGAATGCAAACAGTATATCGTGTTCTAGCCAATCCAAAGTCTTGTATGAAATAAACTTTTTTGCTTCCAATGGTAGGGCCGTCTTCGATCTAGAGTTCTCCGGCAAAATAGGGATGTCTCAGGATAGCCACGAACTTATGAATGAAATAAGAGGAGTCCTCTTTGCGTAACGTCAGAGCCGTATGTTCCTGCTGGCGTCTCATGTAAACAAACGGTAATTTCACTTACACTTAGATAATTTTTGAGCCTGAATCTTTGCAGATATTAAGATTGACATTAAACGAATACATGACCACTCGGACCAAAGACCACTCGGACCGAAACGGAGACCACTCGGACCAAGACCACTCGGACCAAAACGGAGACCACTCGGACCAAGTACTCGGACCAAACAAAAAGACTACTCGGACCAAGTGTTTTAATAGATAAATAATTGTTAATATGACTACTTGGATCGCTAATAAATAAAGTACTCGGACCAAACAAAAAGACTACTCGGACCAAGTGTTTTAATAGATAAATAATTGTTAATATGACTACTCGGATCGCTAACAAATTGTTGCTTTAATAAATTGTTTTTGTTTTAATATGACTTCTCGGATCACAAATAAATTGTTGTTTTTATGACCCACATATAAGTCATATGAGTTCTATAATAATTATATATTAAAAATCCAATATTATATTCCCCATTTTGTTAAACATATCTTTCACAACATTAATGTATTTTAAATCTATTTTATTTACCTAATTATATCTCATGTAAGATACGTGTTAAATTATACAGACATTGGCATGAGTGACATATTGTCCTTATTAAAACGGATAGAGTAAAAAAAACTCTTTACAATCCAATACCAACTGGCCCCTGGCCTATAGAACCTTCTTAATCCAGCCAAGGGCTACTACGTCAGATATAATTTAGACTAGACATTGAAGTCTAACAATGAAAGGATTTAGAGTTGGTCAATAAACTATTGTTTTAGATTTCAACTTAGAGACCATATTTTATAGTTAATTCTCAATGTGTCATACTTGTCTATTATATATTTTGTAAGAACTGTATCTCAAAAAGACAGAGTGAGCTACGGTTTAGAATGAATCGGATCTCTCTCTTTCTTGTAAATATTTGTTGATTTATCTATGTTTAATAAATTACTTAGAAGTTACTTGGAATCAGTCTTGATTTAATAAGACCAGAATAACGTGGTCACATTTTAATAAATTGTGTTTGTTTTAATGTGAATATAAACTGTTGTTTTAATAAATTGTGTTTGTTTTAATATGAATATTATAAGTGGTATACTTACCCGTGGTATTTGATCATAATGAAGCACATCAAAGAAGATTAATTAACAAAACAACGATAACGGAGTAGTGATTGTTGATGTAATAAATATGAATATGCTACTTACCTGTACCATATGTTACGGGCATATTAAAAATACAGTACTCGGACCAAACAAAAAGACTACTCGGACCAAGTGTTTTAATAGATAAATAATTGTTAATATGACTACTCGGATCGCTAATAAATTGTTGTTTTAATAAATTGTTTTTGTTTTAATATGACTTCTCGGGTCGCAAATAAATTGTTGTTTTAATAAATTGTGTTTGTTTTAATGTGAATATAAACTGTTGTTTTAATCAATTGTGTTTGTTTTAATATGAATATTATAAGTGGTATACTTACCCGTGGTATTTGATCATAATGAAGCACATCAAAGAAGATTAATTAACAAAACAACGATAACTGAGTAGTGATTGTTGATGTAATAAATATGAATATGCTACTTACCTGTACCATATGTTACGGGCATATTAAAAATACACCGAAGAAAGAATAAGTACGAGTGGACTTGGTCCGAGTGGTCTCCGTTTTGGTCCGAGTGGTCTTTATTTTGGTCCGAGTGGTCTTTGGTCCGGATACCCATTAAACTATTACAATACAATTGCTAGTAATACATTTACATAAAATAGTAATTCAGAATCATAGATTGAACTTGGCTATATTTCAGCCGTTGGCTGTCTGATTTCACGGTAAAGTCACATGACCTGAAATCGGTATAGCTTGGGTACATTTTCATTTTCTCATCGGTTTTAGCATTTTTCTCCGGTTTTACTTGATTTTTTTTCGTGAGGAGGCTGGCGCCTTCATCGCCTCGGCTATAAAACGCCTTTGATTTGTGTTCCCCAATTGCTATTTGTCCTCGAGTTATTCCAATTTGTGTTTATTTTTATTAGCCCAGTTGGTGTTAAACGGTTGGACGTTAAACCCAATTTCATTTGTATTTTGGAGTAGTAAAAGTTGCTTTTCATTTATTTATTAGGGTTTCACACTGCGTAGCTTGTGTGAAACACTATTGTTATTGTTAAAATTATTATTAAGCTTTTATGAATTTCACTTTCGTCACTCTGTACCAATTTGTCTCGTGGCCTTCCACCACAAGAGGAATCAATCAGCGCTTCCGGCAACAAAAGTGGAACATTTTTCAATGGAAATAATTCTACTTATTGAATTTTCTTAACTGGTTAATCAAATGGTCAATATTTGGGGTTAATTTTTCAAAAATTTCTAGAGGGAGAACCCCCCCCCCCCAGTCCGGAAACCGCGGTCAGTAAAAGGGGCCACTCCGACCCCAATCCGCCCCTGGTTGTATCAGAGCGATAATTACTACGGTTTACTGCCAAATAAATATCGGGATGTCATTTTTTTACCTTCCGTATATAAATGAAACGAAGTATAAGACGAATGCCGGACTTTGCTGAAAAAAGTGTAATTATGGGGAAGTTTGAAACGGATACGGATTAGCAGCTGTCGGCACACTTTCATTCTAATGTATTACGATGTCATGTAATTTTGTAGGCATATTATTGACATAAATTTGAATACCATACGGGAATCGAATAGGTGCATCTATTTTTTTTTTACCTATGAATTTGAATATTTTGTTGACATATGATTTTTAATTGTGGTTTGAAAACGTCTGCTTAAATTACCATAAGAGTTATGCTCTTTTTTTTCTGGAAAAAATGTCCGACAAGAAAAATTCTGAAATCCCATCACTGCTCTAATGCCTTGCAGTGCTTGAGGATCGACAGCTATGAAGCTAGTAACATATGCACACAGTCCCACAAAAAATGTGTATAATATAATGAATATATAACTTTACCAAAAACATCACATGTAGTTCACTTTCAAGGACAAAACATTTTCTGGCTTTTTGCAAGTCAGCAAACACCTGGAGACCTTCATCTGGAGAAAGAGCGGAAGCTACAACAGCCAATCCAAGTTGACTTGGACCAATTTTTTCCTCACCTATAAAATATAAGCAATTTAGTGTTGATAAAAAGAAAACTTAATGCTTCGCTAGGTTTATTAACTGCAATGCTTGATAACGGTGAGAGTATCCTCATTGAAACGTTGCAGTTATTAAACATATTGAATGTTATCCATAAAGTTTTCGTTTTATCATTACATATCGTGTTCACAAAATGCTTTTCAAAGACAATCTAGTGTCGATATATACCAGAAAACAGACAGTTACTGTAGACGCCAAAAGCGTCTCAGTTTTGTTTTAATTTCATTTTCGAGAATAATCAGTTGTCTGATTCCGTTTAGGCATAGTGCAGATATTTTTGTTGTCTTAACCCTGAGGCTACTCGCTAGTGAGGCTGGGAAGATCCCGTGCAGCTGGGGTTATCGTCTGTCACTGTGGGTTGAAGTTGGTACAAAGAGCATACTGACACGGTAGAAAATCATTTTCTCATTTATTTTATTGCATAATTATATGTATTAGAATATCATTTATCGGTCACAGCCGACCTATCATCTTTTATGTTCGAATTGTTATGAAATTTGAATAGAGAGAGAGAGAGAGAGAGAGAGAGAGAGAGAGAGAGAGAGAGAGAAATGGGGTTTAACGTCCACTCGACAAAACTAGGTCATTTCGGGACTAATATTTGGTTTAATTTTATTTCAATAATTCGCTTGGGCGTTGGAATCTTTAGTAGTGGGAGGAAACCTGAGTGTCCGGAGGAAACCCACGAGGTTGAGAAGGCTTCCCTATGTACATGCCACATACGCTCACACCAGGGATCGAAACCACTGCCGCAAGCCAGGGATGACCGACCAGCTAGAGGTCGATGCACGGCAATCTAGACGTCCGATTGCCGATCCACTTAGTCATTTATTGCTGTTAATTAAGTGTGCTCAAGTGTACACAAGGTTCTGACATGACCATCACAGATTTTGATGACTTTTGGTGTGCAAGTTAACCATGACGAAAAAACACGATGTGCCAAATATTAGCGCTGGGGGCCCCATGGGGCCTTTTCAGGGGCATCCCAAAATTTTGGCCTTTTAGGCTGACCGTCAAACTTTGAAAATCCATAACTTCGCCCCTAGTCATCCTACCAACATGAAATTGGTATCAAATTGTTCAGAAAACATGGATCTTTCTAATGACCAGAAGCACGAACTCGACAGAAAAAAATCCAGGCAGATGTAGTTGACCTTGACCTTTGAAACCACGCCCCTGAAAAGGGGCAGATTCGATTTGGCCAATTTTTCGTTTGTACATTGCCCCACCTATAAATTACGAACACAAAAAAAAATCAAAGTGGGATCTCCATGGGAACAGATTTGATGGACATGAAGTTCATCTTGGTCGCAAAAAAAAGAAGTCGATTTTATTAGAATTCACTGTAGGTTGTTTTGTGCGGCGACGTGAAGTTAGTTTGTTGTTCGTTGTTCGGTATTCGCGAATTTTTGCCATTTAGATGTCACAAGATCGTCCATTGTTCGTGCTATCTAATGACACTTTAGTTGTTTTGATTCCATGAAACCTTGCGTAGTAGATCACCATTTTGTACTTTTTACGATTTTTTTTCTCAAAAGATCGGATATTTTTTCTGGTTCGGAAAAGAATCAGGGTTTCTGAAAATGTCATTTGTTTGAAAATAGGTAAAGATAGGCCAATTTTCAATTTCGCGAAAAGGTACAAAGTTCGGACACTTCCGGTATGTGCAGTAGTTTCAAATTTGATTTAAGGAGTAGCCACCACCTGGTTTCCAGATCGATATCTGTTTTCCATCATGGAGAAATAGGCTCCCGGGATAAATAATAACAACACCCGGCTGAAAAATCGCGAATTTTGCAAGAGTACCAAGTCTTCAGGCTACCAGGATAAATAATAAAAACACCCGTCTGAGAAATCGCAAATTTTGCAAGAGTACCAATTCTACACTGTATTTTCTTAAAACATCAAATATTTTTTCCACTACGAAAATAATTTATGGTATGGCGTGTATTCTTGTCTTGTCTATTTGGACTGGTTTTATTTTCATATTAAATAACATAAATTTTAATTTTTACAAATTCGCTGATAGCAAGTGCCGCTAGTAACTATCTTGAAAAAAACACGTTCAATAAACGAGGCATTTTACCAAGCCTCGTTCTGAACAAAATGCCTCGTTCCAAAACCAGGGCAATTTAAAAACCCTCGTTCTGGAACTGCAGACAACGAGGCATTTTTATTACCTCGTTTGGACAGAAATGCCGGACGAGGCATTCTGAGGTTTATAGTGCCAGTACTGACTGGATCTACATTCTTTTTTTTTTTCTTGTACGTTTTTATTTTGATGTTCATTAATTATTCTCAGATTCCATATGTTAGTCCCCAAATTACCTATTTAGTGTCGGTTGTATGTATTTATTTTAAAATTAAGGCTTTAACAAAACAATTGTATAATGTTTATATCTATTTATTCATGTCAACTATTAAGCTATTGCATATTTACTTACTATTGCATGATGTTTTATTTTTAATTAACGAAATTGCACATGTTTATTTCAAGTGTGTAATTCTCGACGCGACAATTGTCATCAAAAATGTCATTTGCGCCGTGTTACAGCTCTGTCAGTTTCTTTGATAATATAAATAAATCAGAATTCGATTACCCAATCAACAATCTTAACCCCGTTGATTATTGTTAAGTCAGCAGGAATGTATATTCGAGAAACGCATTACACATTTATAATAAACATGTGCATTGTAATAAACATGTGCATTGTAATAAACATGTGCAATATTGTAAATTTTAAAAGAAAGCATCACCCGTTAAGTATATATGCAATAACTTAATCGTTGATAGGGAAAAAAATAAATATGAACATATGCATATGTGGGTAAAAACTGGAGACCGTGTCTATTCATTTAGGGGGGGGGGGGTCACGGTGGCTAAGTAGATAAGGCGCTGGTTCGCTAGCCTGGAGGTCGGGTGTTTATAAATATAAACATATGCATATGTGGGAAAAAACTGGAGACCGTGTCTATTCATTTAGGGGGGGGGGGGGGTCACGGTGGCTAAGTGGATAAGGCGCTGGTTCGCTAGCCTGGAGGTCGGGTGTTTGATCCCTGCATTGGCCAAGAAAGTTCATCTCGATTTTCTGGCGTGATTTCTCCTTGTCAGTGATGCAGAAGGATGGCCTGACAAGGACAGCTGCCTATATATATAGTCGTTCGGATGGGACGAAAAACAGAGGTCCCGTGTACACATTGGAGTGCACGTAAAAGATCCCTTGGCAGTTGGAATTCGATATAAGAGTAGCCATAGCGCCGCTGCCCGGGCAAAATTCCCTCATTGCACACTGTATGGCGTATACGCGTCTTCCATTAGCCCAGGTTAGCTGAAAAAGAGTAGGACGTTAAACCCCATTTCATTTCATTTCTATTCATTTAGGTAATAATGACATCGCCGCAATATCATCACCTGTGGATATATACCATAGAATAATTAGAATTTGTTCAATAGTGACAATATTTGAAGAATTGGTGAAGTTTTGACAGAAGGGTTTTTTTTTCAAAGGCGCTTAGTTTGTATCCGGAATCATTTAAAAAAAGAAGAAAATAAAACGCGTTATGATAAGTCATTAAATGGCAGAATGATAAATGTATGTGCTTTCCTGACATATTATACCCAAATGATTTTTTACAGGACCGCTTGTACTTTCTAGACAGCGTGTTGTCATACTAAAATAACATGGATGAAAAAATATATAGTACAAGAAGACTTTTGAGCCACGAGACCATTAAATGAACATTAAATTAACCTCTAAATACTGCATAATCACTCCAATTTTCTCTACATTATCAAATATTCGTTGCAGTAATTATACTGATGTACTGCTAATTAACAACAAAAGGTTGTTGTTCCACAATATTGGGTAGAATGTGGTCGTATGTGATCAGTAATTCGTAGTATTGGGTTATTATTTGCTTATTTTGGGTGATATAGGGAGGCAACTGGAACAGCCAGACATCGGAATCGCATTTGAACTACATTTCTCGCGATATTACTCTCTATTGTTGAAAAAAATCAAATTATATGTACATTTTACATCATTATGTTGTAGTATTGGGTAGTACGTGGTGATATTTGGGTAGTATTAAGGTGGTATTTGGTAAATCGTCCCGCCGTCTAACTTCGGGAAAATTTACAGTTACTATTGGCTGACAGGATGTATGCATGAATCAAAACATCTTATCTACATTGCATACTTTATAGAATAATGGTTGGATCGATAACGTCAACCAACCCACAAAATGCAAATTTTGACAAATATGTAAAATGTGACGAGAGCGATTTTATCCTCAGAGGAGATCAATAAAAAGCTCTTCTATTTTGACGTCTGGGCGAGCCGAGAAGAGCGAGAACTATCGCTCACGTCACATGTGAAGCACTGAAGATATACAAAGTGATTAAGGGCTACATGTATAACTCTGGCAGTAATTATTAGATATTGTGACCTTAAACACTGAATTATTAACTACTAATTACTTTTACACGACTTGCACATGAAGAGCGGCCATTTTGTTGGCTAATTTTGGTCCGATTTTAATGAAAATGCGATACAACATTTGAGCACTACAGGGTCCACACGCTGAAACACAATTAGTCGACAACTCAGGGGTCATAATCCAGGAGGTTACGGTTCGATATGCGCAAATATCAACATGAACCTATATTCTAAATTTCATCAAAATGGGTTAAAAATTTTAACCTGTAAAGTGTCCATCACAACAAAATTTGAACGGACAGACATGGGCGACGACATGATACGTAAACAAATAAATGCTTTTACCTTCCTTTTCTATTTTCAAAGTAACAAATTCATTATCATGAAGAAAATTAATACAGCTATCTATTAAAGTGGAAGTCCTTTTATCAGTGCCATTAAGGAGAGAAGCTGCTAACATTGTACAGGCGATATAATCACTAACATCTCTGTAAGTTACAGCTAACCCACTAGCAACAATCTATACAACAACAATAAACAAGCCAATAGTGAGGCTGATGTCCCACGCCAAAATCCCAAAATAAATAGATGACACATTAATTAATCGAACATTTATTTTTTTTTTTCAAAAATATCAAGCAATAAAACCGATTATCAACTATACACTAAGTTTCATCACTCCCAATCAGATAGAATCAAGTTATCTTGACCCAAAGCATGAAATTGATTAGCTTTGCTTAGTTTTAGTTTGAATTGTTAATCATTGAACGCAGTCAAGACATTCACCTAAGGAACATCTAGGGCAAGTTAAAACATTTTAAAAGCAAAGTTGCTATGTTCCCAAAGTGGGGGTGTTGGGTGGCTGAATAGTAAGCATGTGCGCGCTGTATCATAAAAACTCCTACGCCCAAGTGAATTATTGAAATAAAATTAAACCATACATTAGTCCCGAAATGATCTTGTTTGTGTCGAGTGGGCGTTAAACCCATTTTTCTCTCTCTCATGTTCCAATGTCTTGACCAATCAAATTGCTTATCGATCCTTAGCCCAAGCAAAAATTTGTTATTGTGTTCCATGATTTCATCTCTTCGAGCAGTGATTTGATTCTGTTAGTTCCACGGGCGTTAAATTGGGTCATTCCAATTCTATCACTGTCAAGGTCGACCACGTATTTTTAAAATATTTATTGTGTTTTTGTTTTAACTTATAATTTTTACGAGTTTCTGACAGGCCGTAATTAAGCTTTCGTATTTCATATGATAGCTTATTGTTTCTGTTAAGATTATTATTAAGGTTTCATATTTCATATGAAAGCTTAATGTTTCTGTTAAGATTATTATTGTTATTTTTAGGATTTCACACTGCGTAGCTTGTGTGAAACACTATTGTTTTTGTTAAAATTCTTCTTATTAGAAATTCATATGAAATATGAAAGCTTAATAACTTTAACAGAAATAAGCTTTCATATATAATATGAAAGCTTAATAATTTTAGTAATCTCAATAGGCTTTCAGACTTTCGAGATTACTAAAATTATTAAGCTTTCATATTATATATGAAAGCTTATTGTTTCTGTTAAAGTTATTAAGCTTTCATATTTCATATGAAAGCTTATTGTTTCTGTTAAAGTTATTAGGCTTTCAGACTTTCGTCTGAAAGCCTATTGTGATTACTAAAATTATTATTAGGCTTTCAGACTTTCGTCTGAAAGCCTATTGAGATTACTAAAATTATTATTAGGCTTTCAGACTTTCGTCTGAAATCCTATTGAGATTACTAAAATTATTAGGCTTTCAGACTTTCGTCTGAAAGCCTATTGTGATTACTAAAATTATTATTTATTATTATTTTTTTTTTTTCGCCGGAGCCTATTTCTCAGTGCCTGTAACAGATACCGATCTGGGACCTAATTCTCTATTGGGAAACCATGTGTTGGCTACTTGATAAACTATTTTTGAAAGTTCTGCGCAGACCGGAAGTGGTCGAATTTTGTGCTGTGTCAAAAAATTAAAAAACGGCCGTAGATTCGTCAATTCTATACCTATTTTCATACAAATGACATTTTCGGAAACCCCGAGTCTTTTCTCGGACGATAGCAGTTGAAAATTTCGATATTTCGAAACTTCATCGCTGACTTCTTGCGATCGAAAAATGAAAAATGTGGTTTGAGAGACAATTTTTGTTATTTTTCAAAATTTTCAAATTTGACCTACATTTTTGGATACCTGAAAACCATCCGATTCCAGAAATATAAGTTTCATTCAGAGTTATCGCCCTTTATTTTTCGATTTTTTTCGAATTTTCTACCCATTTTGTGAGCTCGGGTTTCGTTTTATGTCAGAATTGACGTTTCTTAAACTTCTGAGGCATGAAGCCAAATGACCATTGCAAGGAATAAAGCAATTTCAACAATAATCTGTACACCGGAAGTGGTCGAAACAATGTCCGATATTTTGAAAAAAATGCAAAAAAATGGGTATTTTGGGGGAAAAAACGCGATTTCTCCGTCCGATATCAATGGATTAATCAAATTAGGGTACCATGGGATTGCACTGGGATTGTGCTATCGTATGATACCCAATTCATACGGATACGATGAGCAGGCAGCAAAATATGGCACGCTGAAAATCAAGTATTTTCTGATTTGGAGCGTTTTTGGATGCCTGTAGCTCGAAAACTTTACCGCAACTTTTTTTTAAATTTTTCTATCGAGAGTCCTTTCGGAGTTTTTTTGCATGAAACCATCCAGTAAGATTTTGAAATATCTGGAATAGGTGAAATAACGGACTGAAAATCGAAAAAAGTCGAAAAATCGTGAAATTTTGGAAAATGCTCTGCTATTTTTCTATTTTTAGAGATTTTTAAAAAAAAGATTGCATATTCAGATAGTTGACCTAGTTACGATTCTAACGATGTTTAATATGTATGTAGTTATTGAAATTTAATTTTCGATATTTTAATTTTTTTGCATTTTTGGCACTTTTGAACATAGGACTTCTCAGGGTCATTTTATCTGATCAGATAATATAATATATCATTACAGAGCCCTGTGGCTATTTTAGTGCCCAAACCGGCTATTAAAACTATTCCGACAATAGTAACCATACCGGAAGTATTCAAAAAATGAAAAAAAATGTTAAAAACATTGTCGCACTTGCGAAAAACTTGATTTCTCCTTTAGGTAATAGCGGAGCAAAAGAACTGGATAGCCCTATTAATGGACCACCATATGGTATCTAAATAATACGATTTCGATGGTAAGGAAATAAAATATTGTATGCCAAAAATCTAGTATTTTCCGATTTTTTAACATTCTGAGACGCTCTTTTCTCGAAAACGACGCCACAGATTTTTCTTAAAATTTTCTTACTCAAAGTCCTATCGGTTGTCTATATAGTGAATCCAAAATGAAAAGCGTTGAAATAATATAAGTGGTCCAAAAATGGCCTCAAACTTTGAAAAAAATTGAAAAATCGTTAAATTTTGGGAAACGCTCTTTAATTTATCTTTTTTTCCAAAACTACTTAATGGATGTTTCTGACACTTCTGGTACAGAAAGTTAAGTATCCAAAGAACTTCGTAAAGCTATCACGACAATGATCGTAAAACCGGAAGTAGTCAAAAAAATATCCGATATTTTGAAAAAAAAAATATTTTTTTACGAAAACCTTTTTTATTTATGAATATTTTTGGATGATATTTTACACAGGGTTAAAATATCATCCTACTTGAGCAGAAATGAGAAAAAAAATTGTCTCGGTAATTTGTGTTAGCCGCCATCGGCTAATTTAGTTTTTCGTACCCAGAAAAATTATTGTTCGATTTGTATAAAACATATGCTCCGTGGTCCCAATTGTAATTTTTATTGTTACGGTGAAAATTTTCTGTCGGCAACGGAAGTGACGTAATATTAACAAAAACTACAATTTTGACAGTTCGGTACCACTTTTTGAAAGCAAATATTATTTTTTTTCAAAACTGATATAACTAAAAGGATGCACCCTGCAAAGGTGCACAAAATCTTTAGCTCAGATTTTTTAATTTCAATTTCATTTTCGGGCAATTTCGAATAAAATGTAAAAAAAAGTGTAAAATTCAGTTATTTACAATTCATTCAGCGTCTTCATATTTTGAAATATTTATTTGTAATTTTCATAAACTCGTAGCAATAATCCAGACGAAGAGAATGTATGCAAAAATTAGTTTGTAATATGAGCAGTTGCCGAGAAATATGCAATTTTGCATGCATCACTTTTCACGTTATTTTGCCTATAAAAGAGTGAATTATTATTCGATTTGCAATATTTCTTTTCCATTTGATGCCCAATGCCAATTTGGAATAGGTCAAGCCAATTATACATTTTCATTGTGACCGGAAATGACGTCATTTGGGCAAAAACTGTATTTTTAACCTAAAAAACAAATATTTTATTCAAATGAGTCTGCCTTATATTATTTATAAAATTATGATATTTGATTCCCATCAAAGAATAGAATGAAGCCATACGACCATACAGATACCACAAAAGGGTTTCTAACTTATACGGTTACAGAGAAATAGGCGATCTTCTATAAGTCATTTTTCAAGGTTTTTGGTCTATAAAAGTGTCAATTATTATTCGATTTTTATATTTTTTTTACCATTTGATGCATTATGCCATTTATGACTTCTATGAACTAAGTTAACATTTTCAATATCACCGGAAGTAATGTAATTTTTGCAAAAAAACGTATTTCTAGCCTTCAAAACAAACATCTTTTTAAAGGGATTTATATTTATTATTCGTTTAAGTTTATAACGTCTGACTCTAATGGGCAGTAAGATTGAATCAAAACCATCATATTGATATCAAGAAAAGGCTTCTAGCATGTTCCCTTGTCGAATAATAGCCAATTTTCCAAGGGTCACTTTTAATTTTTTTACCTTCTTAATTTCAGTTTATGGGTTATAGGGTAATTATTTATTGCCCGATATGTATAAAACAAAGTTTGTATTTTGTATGTTGCGAAGTTTCGACTTATTTTTCACCTATGAAAATTTCTTTCGGAACCGCAAGTGACGTAATGTTGCCATAATTTACAATTTTGACTGGTCTTTTCGCCAGCAAATATTCCTTTTACATATGATAGAGGGTGTCACCGAAGCAAAACAACTAAAGAATAGTTTGGTAGCTCAATGGATCGGCTATGGTATAATAAACTTCCTGTATGATTCCTGAAAGCCGGTTCAGTGCTGCTTGCAGGTCTAGTTATTATTAAGCTTTCATATGTATTACATATGAATGCTTATTGTTTCTGGTTTTTTTGTGTGTTTTCTGCAAATCGGATTTCTCAGAATCTATCCGTAGGATCTTTCTGAAATTTTGACCTACCCCCCAAAAAATGGGGTGCGAACCTTGATTAAATATATTTTCAAAACGTTTTACGAATCCGAAATCACCGAAATTTACGAACGACAAAATGGACAATGCATAGTCGTAACTTTGCTGTTTCACATTTTCGAATTTCGAAAATTCGTCGCTGTGATTTCGAACCGGAAGTTTAGACCAATTTGACAACTTCTTTAATAGTTGTACGATTTTCATGAAATTTAGTATATAAGTAGATCTTGCCGATGTGACTTCAAAAATATAATTAGAAATTTTCTAAATTATCTCCCCTTGACGAAATTAAAGATCAAAATTTTCAAAAAAATCATCGAAATATAGGTCAGAATGACCTGATTTTTTTTTTGGATACTAGATAAGTAATTACTGATTTGTACACAAAATATGGAGTTTGTCGATCGAACCGGAAGTGCCGCCATATTTAAAAGTGAAAAATCAATAAGGCTTTTTTGCTATTTTACTTACAGACTCGGGAGTTATATTTTCTGAATCCTTGTAGGAAGGCCTAAAAAATGTAGCGAATAGAATTTTGATTTCGGTCACGTGATGGTCACCATTTTGAATTGAAAATGAAAAATAGAAGCAATTTGAAGGGTCGGGACTTTGGAACACAATTACCCTCCTTCTAATTAAGCTAGAATGTTCAAACTTGGTGTAGACGTTCACTAGGTCAATGTTATGATTGAGTTCAAAGATGAGCATTTTCTGCTTAGGGTAAGCAGAGATAAGCATGCTAATTTGTTGATTCTTTAGGGCACGATAACTTCGGTTATAATGAAGGGAGGGCGGTGAAACTTTTGTCAATAGAGAGTCTAATAGCTAGCCTGTTGTGTGAAATCATTGTATTATTTTTTCTAAATATCAGGGATAGCCGAAAAAAAGAGATTGAAAATCCAAAAAGTCGTATTTTTACAATTTGGAGCATGTTTAGAGGTCTTTCTCGTAAAGTCAACATAATATTTTTTGGGAACTTCTTCTACAAAGAGTCTTATTGGTAGTCTTTTATATGAAACCATCGATCAACAGTCCAACATATCAGGAGTAGAAGAACAAAAGGATCGAACATTGAAAACGGCACCCTTTCATTGTTAAGCGAAACATGCAGTGTGGGTGACTACAATCTACACATTTAGTCATCGTATAGAGCTTATTCAACAGTATCGAATTCCAACTGCTTAGGGATATTTTACGTGCATTCCAATGTGTACACGGCGGGTGGGGGGACACGCCTGAAAATCGAGATGAACTTTCTCGGCCAATGTAGGGATCGAACACCCGACCTCCTGGCTAGCAAGCCAACGCCTTAGCCACATAGTGTGGACACCCATCGTACATTTCATCCGTCAAATCAAAGCATTTCATTGCATTAGACCAATAATTAATTATTCTTAATTTAAAACTTTATTTTAATATTAGTCTGCCATTATTAAATCCTTATTTTATTGGTCTTATTTAAAATTAAACTTTCATTTAACTATGAACAACCCTTAACGTGTCTCTTTAAAACAATTAAATACTCTAAAACAGTAGCTCAACCTTTTGACCTAAACTCATTAATTTACCATTTTGTTGTGAGCGACTTGTTATTCTTCCTATATGAAATATTGCACGTGTCTGATTTCAAAGGGGGGTTGGGTGACTGAATGGTTAGCACGCGCGCCTGTATTGAGTTAACTAGCGTGTTTTCGAATGCCCGGTTGTACGTGACAAGGAGTAAGGTAGACTGTCCAAACTGCCATTTTTAGTTCTTTCCCGCCATTTTCATTTCATTTTCTCATCCGTCTCATTACAGTAATACACGTTTCAGTTATTTCCCTTCAGTTTTCAGATTATTGTTATGACTGGGTGCAATGTTTCATACTATATTTAGACTTGTAACTTCGCGAGTTTTTGACCAATTTTGATAATTTTTTCTTCTTATCCTTTTTTTTTTAGGATACTTGATACAATCGATGACACGTGACGATGAATATGGAAGCTTTCATATCTGCATGGGACAGTAGCAGATCTAGTTATTATTATTTTTTTTTTGTGTGTGTTTTCTGCAAATCGGATTTCTCAGAATCTATCCATAGTATCTTTCTGAAATTTTGACCTACCCCCCCCCCCCCAAAAAAAAATGGGGTGCGAACCTTGATTAAATGTATTTTCAAAACGTTTTACGAATCCGAAATCACCGAATTTTACGAACGAATGCATTTGACCTACAATGCTGTAACTTTGTGACTATTTGATCTATTTTACTAATTCTTTTTTCTTTCAGTATCCTAAGACATTTACTTCAAATCTGCAATTTCGGATTTTCGAATTTCGAAAATTCGTCGCTGTGATTTCGAGCCGGAAGTTTACACCAACTCGACAACTTCTTTAGTAGTTGTACGATTTTCATGAAATTTAATATGTAAGTAGACCTTAATGATGGGACTTGAAAAATGACTTTAGAAATTTTCTAACTTATCTCCCCTTGGTGAAATTAAGGATCAAAGTTTTAAAAAAAATCGTCGAAATATAGGTCAGAATGACCTAGTTTTTTTTTTCGATACTAGACAAGGAATTACTGATTCGTACACAAAATATGGAGTTTGTCGATCGAACCGGAAGTGCTACCATCTTTAAACGTGAAAAATCAATAAGGCTTCTTTGCTATTTTACTTACAGACTCGGGAGTTATATTTTCTGAATACTTGTAGGAAGGCCTAAAAAATGTCGCGAATAGAATTCTGATTTAGGTCAACTGGGAGTCACCATTTTGAATTGAAAATGAAAAATAGAAGCAATTTAAAGGGCCGGGACTTTGGAATACAATAACTCTCCTTCTAACTAAGCTAGAATGTTCAAACTTGGTGTAGACGTTCACTAGGTCAATGTTATGATTGAGTTCAAAGATGCGCATTTTCTGCTTAGGGTAAGCAGAGATAAGCATGCTGATTTGTTGATTCTTTAGGGCACGATAACTTTGGTTATAATGAAGGGAGGGCGGTGAAACTTTTGTCAATAGAGAGTCTAATAGCTAGCCTGTTGTTTGAAATCATTGTATCATTTTTTTTTAAATATCAGTGATAGCCGAAAAAAAGAGATTGAAAATCCAAAAAGTCGTATTTTCACAATTTGGAGCATGTTTAGAGGTCTTTCTCGTAAAGTCAACATAATATTTTTGGGGAACTTCTTCTACAAAGAGTCTTATTGGTAGTCTTTTATATGAAACCATCGATCAACAGTCCAACATATCAGGAGTAGAAGAACAAAAGGATCGAACATTGAAAACGGCACCTTTTCATTGTTAAGCGAAACATGCAGTGTGGGTGACTACAATCTACACATTTAGTCATCGTATAGAGCTTATTCAACAGTATCGAATTCCAACTGCTTAGGGATATCTTACGTGCAATCCAATGTGTACACGGACCTTGGTTTTTCGTACCATCCGAACGACTAGACAGCTGTGCTTGTCAGGCCCTCCGTTCTGCCTCACTGACAAGGGGGAACCACGCCGGGAAATCGAGATGAACTTTCTCCGTACAGAACTTTCAATTCAGGCCAAACGTTTATTGCATACGATTAAGCTGGTCAGTCGGAGCTTATTTTCAAAAGTTTTATAGTAATCGGTTGGTAATTAAAGTACCGTGCACATTAAACTGTTAAAACAGAAAATTTCGCCCGGTTGAAATGTTTCTTGCTATAAGTCAGCAATTTTCCGAATTCAGGGAGGCTGGATGGCTGAATGGTTAGCATGTGCTCGCTGTATCGTAACCTTTGTATCGTAATTTTCTTCCGATTTTGTGAGCTCGGGTTTCGTTTTACGGCAGAATTGACGTTTCTGGAACTTCTGGAACATGAAGCTATAGTCCACTACCAACGAATAAAGCAATTTCGACAAGAGTCCTTAAACCGGAAGTGGTCGAAATAATGTGCAACATATCGAAAAAAATGAAAAAAATAGATATTTTGGGGAAAAACCCGATTTCTCCGCCCCATTTCAATGGATTAAAGAAATTAGGGTACCATTGGACTGCACTAGGATTGTACTATCGTATGCTACCAAATTCATACAGATACAATGAACAGGCAGCAAAATATGGCACGCTGAAAATCAAGTATTTTCTGATTTTTAGCATTTTTGGACGCCTGTATCTCGAAAACTACTGCAGCGATTTTTATGAAACTTTCTTTATCGAGAGACCTTGTGGTAGTCTTGTGTACAAAACATTCCATTACAACTTTGAAATATCAGGAATAGGTGAAATAACAGACTGAAAATCGAAAAAAGTCGAAAAATCGTGAAATTTTGGAAAATGCTCTACTATTTTTTTTATTTTAAGAGATTTTCAAAAAAAAAGTTGTATATTCAGATAGCTGACCTAATTACTATTCTAACGATGTATAATATGTGTGTAGTTATTGAAAGTTAATTTTCGATATTTTAAATTTTTTGCATTTTTGTCACTTTTGGACATAGGATTTCTCAGGGGCATTTTATCTGATCAGATAATGTAATATATCATTACAGAGCCCTATGGCTATTTTAGTACCCAAACCGGCTATTTAAACTATGCGAAATGTCCGAAATCACCGAAGTTATAATTTTTGAAAATATTGCAGTAATTTTAACAATAATCATTGGATTTTAATTTTCGATAGATTTTGGCATAGCCGGAGACAGGGCACATAGCTACGTTACTTTCAATTTTTGATTTTCGGCAAATATTCGAAGATATTAGGCGCCAAATTTCGAAAATTTAAAATTTTACAAAAAACTTTTTTATTTATGAATATTTCTTAGTCGTGTTGTGCACAGAATTAAAGAGTCATCTGATTAGCGCAAAAATGTTAAAAATTTTTGTCTCAGTAATTTTCCTTTGCCGAAATTGGCTAATTCAGTTTTTCAGTCCTAGATTATTTTGTTATTTTTCGATTTGTATAAAACAAAGTTCATATGCTTCGTTGTCTCAATTGTCATTTTTTTTTGTTACCGATAGTGTTATCTGTCGGCATCGGAAGTGGCATAATTTTACCAAAAACTACAATTTTGACAGTTATTTACGATCTTCAAAAACAAATATTATTTTTTTGAAAAATTATATGACTCAAAGAGTGTGTCGTTTCAAGGCGCAAAAAATGGCGGAAGCAGTTTTTATAATTTCTATTTCATTTTCTTGCAAATTGGATTAAGAGGTGAAAAAAGGCGTAAAATTGACCTATTTACAACCCATTCAGGCTTTTCAGATTTTAAAATATTTTTACATAACTTTTATAAACTTGTAGCTATAATCCATACGAAGAAAATGTATGTTAAAATTAGTTTGTAATATAAGCAGTTGCCAAGAAATGGGCAGTTCTGCATAAGTCACTGTTTTCGTTATTTTGCCTGTAATATAGTCAATTATTATTGGATTTTTATAAAAGTGACATCTTTTGATTCAAAAAGCATGTAGCGTCATATCAAGTAGATTACTATTTAAAATTGACACCGGAAGTGACGTCATTTTGGATTCACTATATAGACAATCGATAGGACTTTGAGTAAGAAAAGTTTAAGAAAAATCTGTGGTGTCGTTTTCGAGAAAAGGGTGTCTCAGAATGTTAAAAAATCGGAAAATACTAGATTTTTGGCATACAATAATTTATTTTCTTACCATCGATATCGTATTATTTAGATACCATGTGATGGTCCATTAATAGGGCTATCCACCGACACTTTAGTTCTTTTGGTCCGCTATTACCTAAGGCAGAAATCAAGTTTTTCGCAAGTGCGACAATGTTTTTAACCTTTTTTTTTCATTTTTTGAATACTTCCGGTATGGTTATTATTGTCGGTATAGTTTTGATAACCGGTTTGGGCACTAAAATAGCCACAGGGCTCTGTAATGATATATTACATTATCTGATCAGATAAAATGCCCCTGAGAAATCCTAGGTTCAAAAGTGCCAAAAATGCAAAAAATTTAAAATATCGAAAATTAAATTTCAATAACTACATACATATTATACATCGTTAGAATCGTAATTAGGTCAGCTATCTGAATATACAATCTTTTTTTGAAAATCTCTTAAAATAAAAAAATAGCAGAGCATTTTCCAAAATTTCACGATTTTTCGACTTTTTTCGATTTTCAGTCCGTTATTTCACCTATTCCAGATATTTCAAAGTCTTATTGGGTGGCTTCATGCAAAATACCTCCGAAAGGACTCTCGATAGAAAAAATTACAAAAAAAGTTGCGGTTAAGTTTTCGAGATACAGGCGTCCAAAAACGCTCCAAATCAGAAAATACTTGATTTTCAGCGTGTCATATTTTGCTGCCTGCTCATCGTATCCGTATGAATGGGGTATCATATGATAGCACAATCCTAGTGCAGTCCAATGGTACCCTAATTTCTTTAATCCATTGATATTGGGCGGAGAAATCGCGTTTTTCCCCAAAATATCCATTTTTTGCATTTTTTTCAAAATATTGCACATTATTTCGACCACTTCCGGTTTAAGGATTCTTGTCGAAATTGCTTTATACGTTGGTATTGGACTATAACGTCATGTTCCAGAAGTTTCAGATACGTCAATTCTACCATAAAACGAAACCCGAGCTGACAAAATGGGAAGAAAATTCGAAAAAAATCGAAAAATAAAGGGCGATAACTCAGAATGAAACTTATATTACTGGAATCGGATGGACTTCAGGTATCCAAAAATGTAGGTCAAATTTGAAAATTTTGAAAAATGACAAAAATTGTCTCGTAAACAACATGTTTTCAATTTTCGAACGATAAAAGTCATAGACGAATGTTCGAAATTGAAAAATGTGAGATAGGCATTGTCTCAGAAAAGATTCAGGGATTCCAAAAATGTAATTTGTTTGAAAATGGATAAAGAATTGACGAAACTATGGCCGATTTTCAATTTTTAGACAACGTGCAAAGTTCGGTCACTTCCGGTATGCGCAGAAATTTCAAAAATATTTTATCAAGTAGCCACCACATGGTTTCCCAATAGAAAATCTAATTCCAGATCGATATCTGTTTTCGATCATGGAGATCTAGGCCCCCGCGGTAAATAATAATATATAATAATAATAATAACTAGACCTGCAAGCAGCACTGAACCGGCTTTCAGGAATCATACAGGAAGTTTATTATACCATAGCCGATCCATTGAGCTACCGAACTATACTTTAGATGTTTTGCTACAGTGAAACCTTCTATCATATATAAAAGTAATATGTGCTGGCGAAAAGACGGGCCAAAATTGTAAATTATCGCAAAATTACGTCACTTCAGGTGCCGAAAGAAATTTTTATAGCGGAAAAATAAGTCGAAAATTCGTAATATACAAAATACAAACTTTGTTTTATACGTATCGGGCAATAAATAACTAACCTGTAACCCATCAACTGAAATTAAGAAGGTAAAAAAAATTAAAAGTGACCCTGGGAAAATTGGCTATTATTCGACAAGGGAACATGCTAGAAGCCTTTTCTTGATATCGATATGATGGTATTGATTCAATCTTACTGCCCATTAGAGTCAGACGTTATAAAGTTAATTGAATAATAAATATAAATCCCTTCAAAAAAATGTTTTGTTTTGAAGGCTAAAAATACGTTTTTTGCAAAAATTACATTACTTCCGGTGATATTGAAAATGTTAACTTAGTTCATTGAAGTCATAAATGTCATAAGGCATCAAATGGTAAAAATATTATAAAAATCGAATAATAATTGACACTTTTATAGACCAAAAACCTTGAAAAGTGACTTATAGAAGATCGCCTATTTCTCTGTAACCGTACAAGTTAGAAACCATTTTGTGGCATCTGTATGGTCGTATGGCTTGATTCTATTCGTTGATGGGAATCAAATATCATAATTCTAAAAATATTATAAGGCAGACTCATTTGAATAAAATATTTGTTGTTTAGGTTAAAAATACAGTTTTTGCCCAAATGACGTCATTTCCGGTCACAATGAAAATGTGAAATTGGCTTGACCTAGTCCAAAATGGCATTAAGCATCAAATGGGGAAAAAAAATTGCAAATCGAATAATAATTCCCTCCTTTATAGGCAAAATAACGTGAAAAGTGATGCATGCAAAATTGCATATTTCTCAGCAACTGCTCATATTACAAACTAATTTTCGCATACATTCTCTTCGTCTGGATTAATGCTACGAGATTATGAAAATAACAAATAAATATTTCAAAATATGAAGACGCTGAAAGAATTGTAAACAACTGAATTTTACACTTTATTTTACATTTTATTCGAAATTGCCTGAAAATGAAATTGAAATTAAAGAATCTGAGCTAAGGATTTTGTGCACCTTTTCAAGGTGCATCCTTTTAGTTATATCAGTTTTGAAAAAAAATAATATTTGCTTTCAAAAAGGGGTACCGAACTGTCAAAATTGTAGTTTTTGTTAATATTACGTCACTTCCGTTGCCGACAGAAAATTTCACCGTAACAAAAAAAATTACCATTGGGACCACGGAGCATATGAACTTTGTTTTATACAAATCAAACAATAAATAATTTTTCTGGGTACAAAAAACTATATTAGCCGATGGCGGCTAATGCAAATTACCGAGACAATTTTTTTTCTCATTTTTGCTCAAGTAGGATGATATTTTAACCCTGTGTAAAATACCATCAAAAAATATTCATAAATAAAAAAGGTTTTCGTAAAGAGATAAATTATTTTCAAAATATCGGACATGTTTTCGACTACTTCCGGTTTAACGATCGTTGTCGTGATAGCTTTATTAACTTCTTTGGATACTTAACTTTCTGTACCAGAAGTGTCAGAAACATCCATTAAGTAGTTTTGGAAAAAAAGATAAATTAAAGAGCGTTTACAAAAATTTAACGATTTTTCAATTTTTTTCAAAGTTTGATGCCATTTTTGGACCACCTATTTTATTTCAATGATTTTCATTTTGGATTCACTATATAGACAACCGATAGGACTTTGAGTAAGAAAAGTTTAAGAAAAATCGTAGGCGTCGTTTTCGAGAAAAGGGCGTCTCAGAATGTTAAAAAATCGGAAAATACTAGATATTTGGCATGCAATAATTTATTTCCTTACCATGGAAATCATATTATTGAGATACCATATGATGGTCCATTAATAGTTCTATCCAGCGACACTTTAGTTCTTTTGGTCCGCTATTACCTAAGGGAGAAATCATGTTTTTCGCAAGTGCGACAATATTTTTAACTTTTTTTTTTATTTTTTGAATACTTCCGGTATGGTTATTATTTTCGGAATAGTTTTAATAGCCAGTTTGGGCACTAAAATAGCCACAGGGCTCTGTAATGATATATTACATTATCTGATCAGATAAAATGCCCCTGAGAAATCCTACGTTCAAAAGTGCCAAAAATGCAAAAAATTTAAAATATCGAAAATTAAATTTCAATAATTACATACATATTATACACTGTTAGAATCGTAATTAGGTCAGCTATCTGAATATACAACCTTTTTTTAAAAATCTCTTAAAATAAAAAAATAGTAGAGCATTTTCCAAAATTTCACGATTTTTCGACTTTTTTCGATTTTCAGTCCCTTTTTTTTTATCCTATTCCAGACATTTCAAAGGCTTATTGGATGGCTTCATGCAAAAGACTTCCAAAAGGACTCTCGATAGAACAAATTTAAAAAAAATTGTAGGTTAAGTTTTCGAGATACAGGCGTCCAAAAACGCTCCAAATCAGAAAATACTTGATTTTCAGCGTGCCATATTTTACTGCCCGATCATAGAATCCGTATGAATTGGGTATCATACGATATTACAATCCTAGTGCAGTCCAATGGTACCCTAATTTCTTTAATCCATTGATATCGGGCGGAGAAATCGCGTTTTTCCCCAAAATATCCATTTTTTGCATTTTTTTCAAAATATTGCCCATTATTTCGACCACTTCCGGTTTAAGGATTCTTGTCGAAATTGCTTTATAAGTTGGTATTGGACTATAACTTCATGTTCCAGAAGTTTCAGAAACGTCAATTCTGCCATAAACCGAAACCCGAGCTCACAAAATGGGAAGAAAATTCGAAAAAATTCGAAAAATAAAGGGCGATAACTCTGAATGAAACTTATATTACTGGAATCGGATGGACTTCAGGTATCCAAAAATGTAGGTCAAATTTGAAAATTTTTAAAAATAACAAAAATTGTCTCGTAAACAACATCTTTTCAATTTTCAAACGATAAAAGTCATAGACGAATGTTCGAAATTGAAAAATGTGAGATAGCCATTGTCTCAGAAAAGATTCAGGGATTCCAAAAATGTAATTTGTTTGAAAATGGATAAAGAATTGGCGAAACTATGGCCAATTTTCAATTTTTAGACAACGTACAAAGTTCGGTCACTTCCGTTATGCGTAGAAATTTCGAAAATATTTTATCAAGTAGCCACCACATGGTTTCCCAATAGAAAATCTAATTCCAGATCGATATCTGTTTCGATCATAGAGATCTAGGCCCTCGCGGTAAATAATAATAATAATAACTAGACCTGCAAGCAGCACTGAACCGGCTTTCAGGAATCATACAGGAAGTTTCTTATACCATAGCCGATCCATTGAGCTACCAAACTATACTTTAGTTGTTTTGCTTCAGTGACACCCTCTATCATATGTAAAAGTAATATTTACTGGCGAAAAGACTGGTCAAAATTGTAAATTATGGCAAAATTACGTCACTTCCGGTACCGAAAGAAATTTTTATAGGTGAAAAATAAGTCGAAAATTCGCAACACACAAAATACAAACTTTGTTTTATACATATTGGGCAATAAATAATTAACTTATAACCCATAAACTGAAATTAAGAAGGTAAAAAACTTAAAAGTGACCCTGGGAAAATTGGCTATTATTCGACAAGGGAACATGCTAGAAGGCTTTTTTTGATATCAATATGATGGTATTGATTAAATCTTACTGCCCATTAGAGTCAGACGTTATCAAGTTAAACGAATAATAAATATAAATCCCTTCAAAAAAATGTTTCTTTTGAAGGCTAAAAATACGTTTTTTGCAAAAATTACATTACTTCCGGTGATATTGAAAATGTTAACTTGGTTCATAGAAGTCATAAATGGCATAAGGCATCAAATGGTAAAAAAATTATAAAAATCGAATAATAATTGACACTTTTATAGACCAAAAACCTTGAAAAGTGACTTATAGAAGATCGCCTATTTCTCTGTAACCGTACAAGTTAGAAACCATTTTGTGGTATCTGTATGGTCGTATGGCTTCATTCTATTCGTTGATGGGAATCAAATATCATAATTTTAAAAATATTATAAGGCAGACTCATTTGAATAAAATATTTGTTTTTTAGGTTAAAAATACAGTTTTTGCCCAAATGACGTCATTTCCGGTCACAGTGAAAATGTAAAATTGGCTTGACCTAGTCCAAATTGGCATTATGCATCAAATGGAAAAAAATATTGCAAATCGAATAATAATTCACTCCTTTATAGGCAAAATAACGTGAAATGTGATGCATGCAAAATTGTATATTTCTCGGCAACTGTATATATTACAAACTTATTTTCGCATACATTCTCTTCGTCTGGATTATTGCTACGAGTTTATGAAAATTACAAATAAATGTTTCAAAATATGAAGACGCTGAATGAATTGTAAATAACTGAATTTTACATTTTATTTTACATTTTATTCGAAATTGCCCGAAAATGAAATTGAAATTAAAAAATCTGAGCTAAGGATTTTGTGCACCTTTGCAGGGTGCATCCTTTTAGTTATATCAGTTTTGAAAAAAAATATTTGCTTTCAAAAAGTGGTACCTAACTGTCAAAATTGTAGTTTTTGTTAATATTACGTCACTTCCGTTGCCGACAGAAAAATTTCACCGTAACAAAAAAAAATACAATTTGGACCACGGAGTATATGAACTTTGTTTTATACAAATCGAACAATAAATAATTTTTCTGGGTACGAAAAACTAAATTAGCCGATGGCGGCTAACGGAAATTACCGAGACAATTTATTTTCTCATTTCTGCTCAAGTAGGATGATATTTTAACCCTGTGTAAAATACCATCAAAAAATATTCATAAATAAAAAAGGTTTTCGTAAAAAAAAAAAAAAATTTTTCTAAATATCAGACATTTTTTCGACTACTTCCGGTTTTACGATCATTGTCGCGATAGCTTTACGAAGTTATTTGGCTACTTAACTTTCTGTACCAGAAGTGTCAGAAACATCCATTGAGTAGTTTGGGAAAAAAAGATAAATTAAAGAGCGTTTACAAAAATTTAACGATTTTTCTATTTTTTTCAAAGTTTGATGCCATTTTTGGACCACCTATATTATTTCAATGCTTTTCATTTTGGATTCAATATATAGACAACCGATAGGACTTTGAGTAAGAAAAGTTTAAGAAAAATCTGCGGTGTCGTTTTCGAGAAAAGGGCGTCTCAGAATGTTAAAAAATCGGAAAATACTAGATTTTTGGCATACAATAATTTATTTCCTTACCATCGAAATCGTATTATTTAGATAACATATGATGGTCCATTAACAGGGCTATCCAACGACACTTTTGGTTTTTTGGTCCGCTATTACCTAAGGGAGAAATCAAGTTTTTCGCAAGTGCGACAATGTTTTTAACCTTTTTTTTAAGTTTTGAGAATACTTTCGGTATGGTTATTATTGTCGGAATAGTTTGAATAGCCGGTTTGGGCACTAAAATAGCCACAGGGCTCTGTAATGATATATTACATTACCAGATCAGATAAAATGCCCCCGAGAAATCCTATGTTCAAAAGTGCCAAAAATGCAAAAAATTTAAAATATCGAAAATCAAATTTCAATAACTACATACATATTATACATCGTTAGAGTCGTAGTTAGGTCAGCTATCTGAATATACAACTTTTTTTTGAAAATCTCTTAAAATAAAAAAATAGTAGAGCATTTTCCAAAATTTCACGATTTTTTTACTTCTTTCGATTTTCAGTCCGTTATTTCACCTATTCCAGATATTTCAAAGTCTTATTGGATGGCTTCATGCAAAATACCTCCGAAAGGACTCTCGATAGAAAAAATTTTAAAAAAAGTTGCGGTTAAGTTTTCGAGATACAGGAGTCCAAAAATAGGTTGCCAGGCAACGAAACATACGCCCACACAGCAGCCAAATCGTCCGGGCAGTCAACAAGAATTGTCGCATATTAAGGAATTATCAGAAAATCATTAGAATTTGTTTGGTTTTTATAATCAAACGTTTTTTTTAAAATCATATAATAATTGTGACCTCCAGAGGCACCACAAGCTAAGAAGGGTGATTTTTCGTACAATCAGGGGACATAATTCAGGAAGTAATGACCCGATGGGCGCAAATATCGAAAGGAACCAAGATCTTTGGGTTTAAAACATACCTGTCAAGTTTCATCAAAATCGATTCAAAATTGTGACCTCTATAGGGTCCACAACCTTGATATAACATATTTTCACACTATTTTGTCCGTCAATTCTAGTCCGGTTTTCACGTAATTCAAACTCTCTCTTCATTACCATGTAACGGTGATATAGTCAAACGTTTTTTTAAATCGGATAATAATTTTGACCTCTAGAGGGACCAAAAGCGAAAAAAAGCGATTTTTCGGACAATCCGGGGACATAATTCAGGAAGTTATGATCCAATGGGCGCAAATATCGAAAGGAACCACGATCTTTGGGTTATAAACATACATGTTAAGTTTCATCAAAATCGGTTCAAAATTGTGACCTCTATAAGGTCCACAACCTTTATATAACATATTTTCACAATATTCGCGTACAAACGGCGGCCATTTTGTCCGTCAATTTTGGTCCGATTTTCGCAGAATTCATACTCGACCTTCATAACCATGGAATGGTGATATAATCAAACGGTTTTTTAAATCGGATAACAATTTTGACCTCCAGAGGGACCACAAGCTAAAAAGGGCAATTTTTCGGACAATCAGGGGCCATAATTCAGGAAGTTACGATCTGATTGGCGCAAATATCGAAAGGAATCAAGATCTTTGGGTTATAAACATGCATTTCAAGTTTCATCCAAATCGGTTCAAAATTGTGTCCTCTACACTGTTCACAACCTTGATATAACATATTTTCACACTATTCGCGTACAAATGGCGGCCATTTTGTCCGTCAATTTTGGTCCGATTTTCACGAAATTCGAACTCGACCTTCATAACCATGGAACAATGATATAATCAAACGGTTTTTTAAATCGGATAACAATTTTGACCTCCAGAGGGACCACAAGCTAAAAAGGGCAATTTTTCGGACAATCAGGGGCCATAATTCAGGAAGTTACGATCCGATTGGCGCAAATATCGAACGGAGCCAAGATCTTTGGGTTATAAACATGCATTTCAAGTTTCATCCAAATCGGTTCAAAATTGTGTCCTCTACACTGTTCACAACCTTGATATAACATATTTTCACACTATTCGCGTACAAATGGCGGCCATTTTGTCCGTCAATTTTGGTCCGATTTTCACGAAATTCGAACTCGACCTTCATAACCATGGAACAATGATATAATCAAACGGTTTGTTAAATCGGATAACAATTTTGACCTCCAGAGGGACCACAAGCTAAAAAGGGCAATTTTTCGGACAATCAGGGGCCATAATTCAGGAAGTTACGATCCGATTGGCGCAAATATCGAAAGGAACCAAGATCTTTGGGTTATAAACATGCATTTCAAGTTTCATCCAAATCGGTTCAAAATTGTGTCCTCTACACTGTTCACAACCTTGATTTAACATATTTTCACACTATTCGCGTACAAATGGCGGCCATTTTGTCCGTCAATTTTGGTCCGATTTTCACGAAATTCGAACTCGACCTTCATAACCATGGAACAATGATATAATCAAACGGTTTTTTAAATCGGATAACAATTTTGACCTCCAGAGGGACCACAAGCTAAAAAGGGCGATTTTTCGGACAATCAGGGGCCACAATTCAGGAAGTTACGATCCGATTGGCGCAAATATCGAAAGGAACCAAGATCTTTGGGTTATAAACATGCATTTCAAGTTTCATCCAAATCGGTTCAAAATTGTGTCCTCTACACTGTTCACAACCTTGATTTAACATATTTTCACACTATTCGCGTACAAATGGCGGCCATTTTGTCCGTCAATTTTGGTCCGATTTTCACGAAATTGGAACTCGACCTTCATAACCATGGAACGGTGATATACTCAAACGGTTTTTTAAATCGGATAACAATTTTGACCTCCAGAGGGACCACAAGCTAAAAAGGGCGATTTTTCGGACATCCAGGGGCCATAATTCAGGAAGTTACTATCCGATTGCCGCAAATATCGAAAGGAACCAAGATCTTTGGGTTATAAACATGCATTTCAAGTTTCATCCAAATCGGTTCAAAATTGTGACCTCTAAACTGTTCACAAGCTAAAAAAACGTGATTTTTCGTACAATCAGGGGCCATAACCCATGAAGTTACAGTCCGATACATGCCAATATCGAAAGGAACCGAGATCTTAGGGTGATAAACCTATGTTTTAAGTTTCATTGAAATCGGATAAAAATTGTGACCTGTAGACTGTTCACAAACAATTGTGGACGGACGGACGGACGGACGGACGGACGGACAGGGGCGACGACAATATACGTCCACATGAAAATGTGGGCGTATAAAAATGCTAAAAATCAGAAAATACTTGATTTTCAGCGTGCCATATTTTGCTGCCTGATCATAGTATCCGTATGAATTGGGTATCATACGATAGTACAATCCTCGTGCCACCCAATGGTACCTTAATTTGATTAATCCGTTGATATCGGACGGAGACATCACGTTTTCCCCGAAAACATCCATTTTTTGCATTTTTTTCAAAATATTGCACATTATTTCGACCACTTCCGGTTTAAAGATCCGTGTCGAAATTGCTTTATCAGTTGGTATTGGACTATAACTTCATGTTCCATAAGTTTCAGAAACATCATTTTGGCTGTAAAACGACACCACAGCTCACAAAATGGGTAGAAAATTCGAAAAAAATCGAAAAATAAAGGGCGGTAACTCTGAATGAAACTTATGTTACTGGAATCGGATTGACGTCAGGTATCCAAAAATCTAGGTCAAATTTCCAAATTTTGAAAAATAACAAAAATTGTCTCGTAGGCGACGTGTTTTGAATTTTCGAACGATAGAAGTCAGCGACGAAGTTTCGAAATCGCAAAATGTGAGATTGCTATTGTCTCGGAAAAGTCTCAGGCTTTCCAAAAATGTGATTTGTTTGAATATAGGTAGAGAATTGACGAAACCACGGCCGATTTTTAATTTTTTATCAACGTTCAAAATTCGGCCACTTCCGGTCTGCGCAGAAGTTTGAAAATTGCTTTATTGGGTAGCCACCACCTAGTTTCCCGATAGAAATATGGATCGCAAATCGGTATCTCTTTTCGATCATAGAGAAATAGGCTCCGGCGGAAAAGAATAATAATAAAAAAAACTAGACCTGCATGCAGGAATGACGGGTTTCACTGGTGCCACGTTACTCTTTAACATGTCACGTCCGGTGCCACATTACTCTTGAACATATGTCACTTCCGGTACCAATGAAACCATTAAACAGGTTTCCCCATAAGCATTGCACACATCAAATAAATTGGACGCAGAATCAACCAAATCCAGCAAATATCAATTCATTTTATACATGTGTTACTTGTAAGTGATCCTGACAAAATTACATTAATTCCGGTGATAATGAAAATGTTCAATTAGTTTTATGAAATCCGAAATGGCATATGACATCATATAGTGAAAATTTTATGTAAATAGAATAATAATTGCCACTTTTATAGACCAAAAACCTTGAAAAGTGACTTGTAGACAATCGACTATTTCTCTGCAACCGCACAAGTTAGAAACCATTTTGTGGTGCCTGTATGATCGCATGGGTTCAATCTATTTGTTGAATGGGATCAAATATCATTATTTTGAAAACATTACAAATAAGACTCATTTGAATAAAATACCTGTTTTGCAGGCTAAAAATTCAGTTTTTGACAAAATGACATCACTTCCGGTGATACTAAAACAATTAAATTAGTTCTATGAAATCGTAAATGGCATAAAACATCATATGGTGAAAATTTTATGAAAATCGAATAATAACTGATTCTTTTAGAGCTAAAATAAAGTAAAAAGTGACTTGTGGAAAATCGTCAATTTCTCTGCAACCGTACAAGTTAGAAACCATTTTGTGGTATCTATATGATCGTATGGGTTCATTCTATTTGTTGATGGAAACCAAATTTCATAATTCTAAAAATATTACAAATAATACTCATTTGAATAAAAAATGTATTTTTAAGGCTAAAAATTCAGTTATTACCTAAATGACGTCACTTCCGTGAACAGTGAAAAAGTTAAAATGGTTTGGAATAGTCGACTGTGGCAATAGGCAACAGAAAGTGAAAGAAAATTGAAAATCGAATAATAATTGATTCTTTTACAGGCAAAATAACGTGAAAAGTGACTCATGCAAAATTGCCCATTTCTCGGCAACTGCTTATATTACAAACTAAATTTCACATACATTCTCTTTGTATGGATTATTGCTACAAGTTTATGAAAGCCTAACTAGATCTGCTACTGTCCCATGCAGATATGAAAGCTTTCATATTCACTGTCACTTCCTGTCACATGTCATGGGTCATATAAATAATCCAAAGAAGAAAAAATAAATCACTAAAATCTGTCACAATCTATCGAAATTAATGTGATTTTTCACTCGTAAACAACTTTGTCGACACGAAAAACATCAAAAGCGAAATTCGAATTTTTGAAATATTCAAATAACAAAACCACCCGTATCCCGTCTATCCTGAAATTGAAATGTATTAAATTTTAGACATAGGATACGCATTGAACATACTATGACCTATTGTGTTTCTGCTCTGACCGATTTTTAGGTTTTCCTTCAAGGGTTCAGAAAACGTAACTCCCATGTCTGTAAGTGCAATATCGCAAAAGATCTATTGTTTTTTCACGTTTCAAGATGGTGTCACTTCCGGTTCGATCGACAAACTCCATGTTTTGTGTACGAATCAGTAATTACTTGTCTAGTATCGACAAAAAAATTAGGTCATTCTGACCTTTATTGCGACGATTTTTTTGAAAAATTTGATTCTTAATTTCACCAAGGGGAGATTATTTAGAAAATTTTAAAAGTCACTTTTCAAGTCGCATCAGTAATGTTTAGTTACATACTAAATTTCATGAAAATCGTACAACTATTAAAGAAGTTGTCAAGTTGGTTTCAACTTCCGGTTCGAAATCACAGCGACGAATTTTCGAATATTACAAAACTTTTAAAAATAAGCTCCCTCCCTGCTTAATCGTTCGCAATAAACGTTTGCCCCTTAAAATCGGCAAATTGCTGACTTTAAAGTGAGAAACATTACAACCGGGCGAAATTTTCTGTTTTATCACTCTTACAGTACCATTGATTACCAACCGATCATTACGAAACTTTAAAAATAAAACAGAAAGAGAGAAATGCGGCTTAACGTCCATTCGACAAAAACGAGGTCATTTCGGGACTAACATATGTCTTTTAATTTTATTGAAAAATTTCCCTTGCGCGTACGGGTCTTTAACCGTGGGAGGTAAACGAAGGACACGGGGAAAACCCACGCGGTTGGACACCATACTCCATGTCACGTGCAACCTGGAAATCGAAACGAGGCCGGTTGACTCAATGACAGACGTTACGATACAGCGCGCACATGCTAACCATTCAGCCATTCAGCCTCCCTAAAATCGGAAAATTGCTGACTTATAGCAAGAAACATTTCAACCGGGCATTTCAATCGAAACAACGCCAGTTGACTCAATGACAGGCGTTACGATACAGAGCGCAGGTGCTAACCATTCAGCCACGTAAGCTCCCTAAATTTGGCAAATTGCTGACCTACAGCGACAAACATTTCAACCGGGCGAAATTATCAACCGAATATTACAAAACTTTTAAAAATAAGCTTCCCCTGACCAGCATAATCGTTCGCAATAAACGTTTCCCCCTAAAATCGGCAAATTGCTGACTTTAAATTGAGAAACTTGACAACAGGGCGAAAAAATCTGTTTTATCACTTTTAAAGTACCTCTGATTACCAACCGATTATAAAAAAAACTTTAAAAATAAAAGAGAAAGAGAGAAATGCGGGTTAACGTCCATTCCACACAAACTAGGACATTTCGGGGCTCACATATATTTCTTAATTTTATTTTAAAACTTCCCTTGCACGTACGGGTCTTTAGGAGTGGGAGGAAACGAAGGACACGGAGAAAACCCACGAGGTTGGACACCATACTCCATGTCACATGGAACCTGGAAATCGAAATGACCCCGGTTGACTCAATGACAGACGTTACGATGCAGCGCGCACATGCTAACCATTCAGTTATTCAGCCTCCCTAAAAGCGGGAAATTGCTGACTTATAGCAAGAAACATTTCAACCGGGCATTTCAATCGAAACAACGCCAGTTGACTCAATGACAGACGTTACGATACAGAGCGCAGGTGCTAACCATTCAGCCACGTAACCTCCCTAAATTTGGCAAATTACGGACCAACAGCGAGAAACATTTCAACAGGGCGAAATTTTCTATTTTAACAGTTTAATTTGCACCGAATATTACAAAACTTTTAAAAATAAGCTCCCCCTGACCAGCTTAATCGTTCGCAATAAACGTTTGCCCCTTAAAATCGGCAAATTGCTGACTTTAAAGTGAGAAACATTACAACCGGGCGAAATTTTCTGTTTATCACCTTTACAGTACCAGTACCATGGATTACCAACCGATTATTACAAAACTTTAAAAATAAAACAGAAGGAGAGAAATGCGGATTAACGTCCATTCGACACAAACTAGGTCATTTCGGGACTAATATATGTTTTTTAATTTTATTTATAAACTTCCCTTACGCGTACTGGTATTCAGGAGTGGGAGAAAACCGAAGGACACGGAGAAAACCCACGAGGTTGGACACCATACTCCATGTCACGTGCAACATGGAAATCGAAACGACGCCGGTTGACTCAATGACAGACGTTACGACAAAGCGCGCGTATGCTAACCATTCAGTCATTCAGCCTCCCTAAAATCGGGAAATTGCTGACTTATAGAAAGCAACATTTCAACCGGGCGAAATTTTCTGTTTTAGCAGTTTAATTTGCACGGTACATTAATTACCAACCGATTATTACAAAACTATTGAAAATAAGCTCCAACTGACCAGCTTAATCGTATGCAATAAACGTTTGGCGTGAATTGAAAGTTCTGCACCGAGAAAGTTCATCTCGATTTTCCGGCGTGGTTCCCTCTTGTCAGTGAGGCAGAACGGAGGGCCTGACAAGGACAGCTGTCTAGTCGTTCGGATGGGACGAAAAACCAAGGTCCCGTGTACACATTGAAGTGCACGTAAAATATCCCTAAGCAGTTGGAATTCGATACTGTTGAATAAGCTCTATACGATGAATAATGTGCAAATTGTAGTCACCCACGCTGCATGTTTCGCTTAACAATGACAGGTTGCAGTTTTCAATTTTCGATCCTTTTATTCTTCTACTCCTGATATTTTGGACTGCTGATCGATGGTTTCATATAAAAGACTATCGATAAGACTCTTTGTAGAAGAAGTTCCCAAAAAATATTATGTTGATTGAAGAGAAAAGGACCTTTAAAAATGCTCAAAATCGTAAAGATACGACTTTTTGGATTTTCGATCTCTTTTTTTCTGCTATCCCTGACGTTTAAAAACAATGATACAATGATTTCACACAACGGGCTAGCTATTAGACTCTCGATTGGCAGGAGTTTCACCACCCTCTCTTCATTATAACCGAAGTTATCGTGCCCTAAAGAATCAACAAATCAGCATATTTATCTCTGCTTACCCTAAGCAGAAAATGCTCATCTTTAAACTCAATCGTGACATTGGCCTAGTGAACGTCTACACCAAGTTTGAACATTCTAGCTTAATTAGAAGGAGAGTTATTGTGTTTCAAAGTCTCGGCCCTTCAAATTGCTACTACTTTTCATATTCACTTCAAAATGGAATCCATCAGTAGACCTAAATCAAAATTCTGCTCCCAGCGATTTTTAGGCCAACCTTCAAGGATTCAGAAAATAAAACTCCCGTGTCTGTAAGTAAAATAGCAAAAAAGCCTTAGGGATTTTTCACGTTTCAAGATGGTGGCACTTCCGGTTCGATCGACAAACTTCATATTTTGTGTACAAATCAGTAATTACTTATCTAGTATCAAAAAAAAAATCAGGCCATTCTGACCTATATTTCGATGATTTTTTTGAAAATTTTGATTCTTAATTTCGTCAAGGGGAGATAATTCAGAAAATTTCTAATTATATTTTTGAAGTCACGTGGGTAAGATCTACTTATATAATAAATTTCATGAAAATCGTACAACTATTAAAGAAGTTGTCAAATTGGTCTAAACTTCCGGTTCGAAATCACAGCGACGAATTTTCGAAATTCGAAAATGTGAAACTGCAGATGAGATTGATTTTTTTCAAGGTATTCAAAGAAAAAAGAATGAGTAAAATCGGTCAAAAAATAGCAAAGTTACGACTATGCATTGTCAGTTTTTTCGTTCGTAAAATTCGGTGATTTCGAATTCGCAAAACGTTTTCAAAATATATTTAATCAACAGCCACCACCCATTTTTGGGGGGGTAGGTCAAAGTTTCAGAAACATCCTATGGTTAGATTCTGCGAAATCCGATTTGCAGGAAAAACACAAAAACAAAAATAATAATAATCTTAACAGAAACAATAAGCTTTCATATGAAATATGAAAGCTTAATAATAAATAATAATAATTTTAGTAATCACAATAGGCTTTCAGACTTTCCTAGATCTGCTACTGTCCCATGCAGATATGAAAGCTTTCATATTCATCGTCACGTGTCATCGATTATATCAAGTATCTCAAATAAAAAGATAAGAATAACAAACTATCAAAATTGGTCAAAAACTCGCGAAGTTACAAGTCTAAATATAGTATGAAACGTTGAGTAATCTGAAAACTAAAGGGAAATAACTGATACTTGTGTTGCTGTAATCGGGATGACTTCCGATTTCAAAACTTTCAGAAAAATGAAATTAAAATGGTAAGAAAACATCGAAAAATTAAATGAGATAACTTTGAACAAAACTAAAACTTTTTGAATCAGGTTGAACTCAACTGTTTGAATATGTACGTTAAATATGTAGATTTGGAAAATTATAAAGACATAATATCAAAATCGGTCAAAAACTCACAAAGTCACAAATTTAAATGTAGTGAGAAACATTGCACCCGGGCAAAAAAATAATTCTTAAACTAAAGGGAAATAACTGAAACTTGTAAAGCTGTAATCGGGCTTCCAAGATATGTTATATAATTATGGTTTCCAATATGTTTGGTTATAAGTAGGATATCGTGACGAGTTCTTAAGCATGTTTTAAACAAAGGGTCATAGACTGCAATATACAAGAATGGCACTCTGCAATAAAAAAAAACTGGCCAGAGATTTCTATGCAGAAATTAAATAATTGCTAGAACCAGAAAAATATTTATCCACTATAATAAATAAGCAATATAGAGAAAATGAAATGAAATTGAATGGGGTTTAACGTCCTACTGTTCTGCTCCTACAATGGGCTAATGAAGACGGGCATACGCCATAAAGTGTGCAATGACGGAAATTTTACCCGGGCAGCGGCGTTACGGCCTACGAGGTTGGTAAGGCGACCATACTCCTTGTCACGTACAACCAAGAAATCGAAACAAGGCCAGTTGACTCAGTGACAGACGTTATGATACAGAGCGCACGTGCTAACCATTCAGCCACGCAACCTCCCTAAAATCGGCAAATTGCTGACCTACAGCGAGAAACATTTCAACCGGGCCAAATTTTCTATTTTAACAGTTTAATTTGCACGGTACCTTTAGTTATCAACCGAATATTACAAAACT
The DNA here is from genome assembly GCA_948474765.1 of Patella depressa. Lineage (NCBI taxonomy): Eukaryota > Metazoa > Mollusca > Gastropoda > Patellidae > Patella > Patella depressa. The sequence continues at coordinate 52,485,817 of OX419716.1, forward strand.
TTTAAAAATAAGCTCCCCCTGACCAGCTTAATCGTTCGCAATAAACGTTTGCCCCTTAAAATCGACAAATTGCTGACTTTAAAGTGAGAAACATTACAACCGGGCCAAATTTTCTGTTTTATCACTTTAACAGTACCTTTGATTACCAACCGATTATTACAAAACTTTAAAAAGAGAAAGAGAGAAATGCGGCCTAACGTCCATTCGACACAAACTAGGTCATTTCGGGACTAACATATGTTTTTTAATTTTATTTAAAAACTCCCCTTGCACGTACTGGTCTTTAGCCGTTGGGAGGAAACCGAAGAACACGGAGAAAACCCACGAGGTTGGACATCATACACAATGTCACGTGCAACCTGGAGATCGAAACGACGCCCGTTGACTCAATGACAAACGTTACGATACAGCGAGCACATGCTAACCATTCAGCCATCCAGCCTCCCTGAATTCGGAAAATTGCTGACTTATAGCAAGAAACATTTCAATCTTTGCACGGAATTCGATACTGTTGAATAAACTCTATACGATGACTAAATGCGTAGATTGTAGTCACCCACACTGCATGTTTCGCTTAACAATGAAAGGGTGCCGTTTTCAATGTTCGATCCTTTTGTTCTTCTACTCCTGATATGTTGGACTGTTGAGCGATGGTTTCATATAAAAGACTACCAATAAGACTCTTTGTAGAAGAAGTTCCCAAAAAATAGTATGTTGACTTTACGAGAAAGACATCTAAACATGCTCCAAATTGTAAAAATACGACTTTTTGGATTTTCAATCTCTTTTTTTCGGCTATCCCTGATATTTAAAAAAAATGATACAATGATTTCACACAACAGGCTAGCTATTAGACTCTCTATTGACAAAAGTTTCACCGCCCTCCCTTCATTATAACCGAAGTTATCGTGCCCTAAAGAATCAACAAATCAGCATGCTTATCTCTGCTTACCCTAAGCAGATAATGCTCATCTTTGCACTCAATCACGACAGTGAACTGGTGAACGTCTACACCAAGATTGAACATTCTAGCTCAATAAGAAGGAGAGTTATTGTGTTTCAAAGTCTCAGCCCTTCAAATTTCTACTATTTTTCATATTCACTTCAAAATGGCAACCATCAGTTGACCTAAATCAAAATTCTGCTCCCTGCGATTTTTAGGCCATCCTTCAAGGATTCAGAAAATATAATTCTCGTGTCTGTAAGTAAAATAGCAAAAAAGCCTTAGGGATTTTTCACTTTTCAAGATGGTGGCACTTCCGGATTGAGCTACAAACTCCATTTTTTGTGTACTAATCAGTGGTCTCGTAGGTAGTAACTAAAAATAAATTCAAGATGATCTCACCTATATATCGTCGATTTTTTTGAAAATTTCGATCCTCAATTTCTCCAAGGGGAGATAATTTAGAAAATTTTAAAAGTCATTTTTAAACTCGCATAGCTAAGATCTACTTACATTCCAAATTTCATAAAAATCGTGTATCTATTAAAGAAGTTGTCAAATTGGACATGACTTCCGGAACGAAATCACAGCGACGAATTTTCGAAATTCGAAAATTTGAAATTGCAGGTGAAATTGGTTTTCGTCAAGGTTTTCAAAGAATTTTTTTTTAGTAAAATAGGTCTATCAATAACAAAGTTACGACTATGCATTGTTAATTCTTTCGTTCGTAAAATTCGGTGATTTCAAATTCGCAAAACGTTTCGAAAATATATTTAATCAACAGCCACCACCCATTTTTGGGGGGGTAGGTCAAAGTTTCAAAAACATCCTATGGTTAGATTCTGTGAAATCCGATTTGCAGGAGAAACACACACAAAAAAATAATAATAATCTTAACAGAAACAATAAGCTTTCATATGAAATATGAAAGCTTAACTAGATCTGCTACTGTCCCATGCAGATATGAAAGCTTTCATATTCATCGTCACGTGTCATCGATTATATCAAGTATCTCAAATAAAAGGATAAGAATAACAAACTATCAAAATTTGGTCAAAAACTCGCGAAGTTAGAAGTCTAAATATAGTATGAAACATTGAGTAATCTGAAAACTAAAGGGGAAATAACTGATACTTGTGTTGCTGTAATCGGGATGACTTCCGATTTCAAAACTTTCAGAAAAATGAAATGAAAATGGTAAGAAAATTAAATGAGATATCTTTGAACAAAACTAAAACTTTTTGAATCAGGTTGAACTCAACTGTTTGAATATGTACGTTAAATGTGTAGATTTGGAAAATTATAAAGACATAATATCAAAATCGGTCAAAAACTCACAAAGTTACAAATTTAAATGTTGTGAGAAACATTGCACCCGGGTAAAAAAATAATCTTTAAACTAAAGGGAAATAACTGAAACTTGTATAGCTGTAATCGGGCTTCCAAGATATGTTATATAATTATGGTTTCCAATATGTTTGGTTATAAGTAGGAAATCGTGACGACTTTTTAAGCATGTTTTAAACAGAGGGTCATAGACTGCAATATACAAGAATGGCACTCTGCAATAAAAAAACTGCAGAAATTAAACAATTGCTAGAACCAGAAAAATATTTATCCACTATAATAAATAAGCAACATAGAGAAAATGAAATGAAATTGAATGGGGTTTAACGTCCTACTGTTCTGCTCCTACAATGGGCTAATGAAGACGGGCATACGCCATAAAGTGAGCAATGAGGGAAATTTTACCCGGGCAGCGGCGTTACGGCCTATGAGGTTGGTAAGGCGACCATACTCCTTGTCACGTACAACCAAGAAATCGAAACAAGGCCACTTGACTCAATGACAGACGTTATGATACAGAGCGCACGTGCTAACCATTCAGCCACGCAACCTCCCTAAAATCGGCAAATTGCTGACCTACAGCGAGAAACATTTCAACCGGGCCAAATTTTCTATTTTAACAGTTTAATTTGCACGGTACTTTAATTACCAACCGATTATTACAAAACTTTTGAAAATAAGCTCCAACTGACCAGCTTAATCGTATGCAATAAACGTTTTGCCTGAATTGAAAGTTCGCCACGGAAAAAGTTCATCTCTATTTCCCGGCCTGGTTCCCCTTGTCAGTGAGGCAGAACGGAGGGCCTGACAAGCACAGCTGTCTAGTCCTTCGGATGGGACGAAAAACCAAGGTCCCGTGTACACATTGGAGTGCACGTAAAATATCCCTAAGCAGTTGGAATTTGATAATGTTGAATAAGCTTTATACGATGAATAAATGTGCAGATTGTAGCCAACCACACTGCATGTTTTGCTTAACAATGAAAGGGTGCCGTTTTCAATTTTCGATCCTTTTATTCTTCTACTCCTGATATTTTGGACTGTTGATCGATGGTTTCATATAAAAGACTACCGATAAGACTCTTTGTAGAAGAAGTTCCCCAAAAATATTATGTTGACTTTACGAGAAAGACCTTTAAAAATGCTCCAAATCGTAAAAATACGACTTTTTGGATTTTCTATCTTTTTTTTCTGCTATCCCTGATATTTAAAAAAAATGATACAATGATTTCACACAACAGGCTAGCTGTTAGACTCTCGATTGACAAGAGTTTCACCACCCTCCCTTCATTATAACCGAAGTTATTGTGCCCTAAAGAATCAACAAATCAGCATGCTTATCTCTGCTTACCCCAGGCACAAAATGCTCATCTTTACACTCAATCATGACATTGACCTAGTGAACGTCTACACCAAGTTTAAACATTCTAGCTTAATTAGAAGGAGAGTTATTGTGTTCCAAAATCTCGGCCCTTCAAATTGCTTCTATTTTTCATTTTCAATTCAAAATGGTGACTCCCAGTTGACCTAAATGAAAATTCTATTCCCGACGTTTTTTAGGCCTTCCTCCAAAGATTCAGAAAATATAATTCCCGTGTCTGTAAGTAAAATAGCAAAATGGCGTTTGAGGTTTTTACATTTCAAGATGGTGGCACTTCCGGGTTAAGCTACAAACTCAATTTTTTGTGTATGAATCAGTGGTCTCGTAGCTAGTAACTCCAAAAAAATTCAAGATGATTTGACGTATATTTCGCCGATTTTTTTGAAAATTTCGATCCTCAATTTCTCCAAGGGGAGATAATTTAGAAAATTTCTAAAGTCATTTTTCAAGTCGCATCATTAAGGTTTACTTACATATCAAATTTCATGAAAATCGTACAACTACTAAAGAAGTTGTCGAGTTGGTCTAACCTTCCGGTTCGATATCACAGCAACGAATTTTCGAAATTCGAAAATCCGAAATTGCAGATTTAAAGTAAATGTCTCAAGGTACTCATAGAAAAATGAATTAATTAAATAGGTCAAATAGTCACAAAGTAACAGCATTGTAGGTCAAATGCATTCGTTCGTAAAATTCGGTGATTTCGGATTCGTAAAACGTTTTGAAAATATATTTAATCAAGGTTCGCACCCCATTTATGGGGCGGTAGGTCAAAGTTTCAGAAAGATCCTATGGTTAGATTATGAGAAATCCGATTTGCAGAAAATACACACAAAAAAAATAATAATAATAACTAGATCTGCTACTGTCCCATGCAGATATAAAAGCTTTCATATTCACAGTCACTTCCTGTCACATGTCATGGGTCGTATGAATAATCCGAACAAGGAAAAAAAATCATTAAAATCGGTTACAATCTAGTGAAGTTAATGTGATTTTTCACTCGTAAAGAATTTTGTCAGCACGAAAAACATCAAAGGCAAAAATCGAATTTTTGAAATATTCAAATACCGTATCCCGACTATCCTGAAATGTAATAATTTCAGACATAGGAGACGCATTGAACATACTATGCTCTATTGTGTTTGTTTACAAGTCCGTAAATGTCGACTTTTCACTATGTTTCATATTCACTTCAAAATGGTGACTACCAGTTGACCTAAATCAAAATTCTACTTCGAACTTCATCAAGACATTGACTTAGTGAATGCCTATACCAAGTTTGAACATTGTACCCCAATTAGAAAAAGAGTTATTGTGTTCCAGAGTCATCAAGGTATTGGCCTAATAAACACCCACACCAAGTCTAGCTGAATTAGAAAGAGAGTTATTGTGTCCCAAACTAGATCATTTCGGGACTAACATATAGTTCGATTTTATTTCAATATTTCGCTTGTGCGTAGAGGTCTTTAGCAGTGGAAGGAAACCGGAGGAAATGAAGAAAACCCACCAAGATGGACAGGCGACCTTACTCCTTGTCAGGTACGACCGGAGATTCGAAAACACGCTAGCTGACTCAATGACAGGCTTTATGATACAGCGCGCGCGTGCTAACCATTCAGCCACCAAACTCCCCTTTGAAATCGGACACGTGCAATATGTCATATAAGAAGAATAACAAGTCGCTCACATACAAAATGGTAAATTAATGAGCTTAGGTCAAAAGGTTGAGCTACTGTTTTAGAGTATTTAATTGTTTTAAAGAGACACGTTAAGGGATGTTCATAGTTAAATGAAAGTTTAACTTTAAATAAGACGAACGTCTACCAATAAAATGAGGATTTAATAATACTAAAATAAAGTTTCAAATTAAGAATAATTAATTATTGGTCTAATGCAATGAAATGCTTTAATTTGACAGATGAAATGTACGATGGGTGTTCACACTATGTGGCGAAGGCGTTGACCTGCTAGCCAGGAGGTCGGGTGTTCGATCCCTGCATTGGCCGAGAAAGTTCATCTCGATTTTTTGGCGTGTCCTCCCACCGGCGTGTACACATTGGAGTGCACGTAAAAGATTCCTTAGCAGTTGGAATTCGATAATGTTGAATAAGCTCTATACGATGACTAAATGTGCAAATTGTAGCCACCCACACTGCATGTTTTGCTTAACAATGAAAGGGTGCCGTTTTCAATTTTCGATCCTTTTATTCTTCTACTCCTGATATATTGGACTGTTGATCGATGGTTTCATATAAAAGACTACCGATAAGACTCTTTGTACAAGAAGTTCCCCAAAAATATTATGTTGACTTTAAGAGAAAAGGACCTTTAAATATGCTCTAAATCGTAAAAATACCACTTTTTGGATTTTCGATCTCTTTTTTCTGCTATCCCTGATATTTAAAAAAAATGATACAATGATTTCACACAACAGGCTAGCTAAAGACTCTAGATTGACAAGAGTTTCACCACCCTCCCTTCATTATAACGGAAGTTATTGTGCCCTAAAGAATCAACAAATCAGCATGCGTATCTCTGCTTACCCCAGGCAGAAAATGATCATCTTTACACTCACACATGACATTGACCTAGTGAACGTCTACCCCAAGTTTAAACATTCTAGCTTAATTAGAAGGAGAGTTATTGTGTTCCAAAAACTCGGCCCTTTAAATTGCTTCCATTTTTCATTTTCAATTCAAAATGGTGACTTCCAGTTGACCTAAATGAAAATTCTACTCCCGACGTTTTTTAGGCCTTCCTCCAAGGATTCAGAAAATATAATTCCCGTGTCTGTAAGTAAAATAGCAAAATGGCGTTTGAGGTTTTTACATTTCAAGATGGTGGCACTTCCGGGTTGAGCTACAAACTCCATTTTTTGTGTACGAATCAGTGGTCTCGCAGCTAGTAACCAAAAAAAAAATCAAGATGATTTGACCTATATTTCGTCGATTTTTTTGAAAATTTCGATCCTCAATTTCTCCAAGGGCAGATAATTTAGAAAATTTCTAAAGTCATTTTTCAAGTCGCATCATTAAGGTTTACTTACATATTAAATTTCATGAAAATCGTACAACTACTAAAGAAGTTGTCGAGTTGGTCTAAACTTCCGGTTCGAAATCACAGCGACGAATTTTCGAAATTCGAAAATCCGAAATTGCAGATTTGAAGTAAATGTCTCAAGGTACTCATAGAAAAAAGAATTAATTAAATAGGTCAAATAGTCACAAAGTTACAGCATTGTAGGTCAAATACATTCGTTCGTAAAATTTCGGATTCGTAAAACGTTTTGAAAATATATTTAATCAAGGTTCGCACCCCATTTATAGGGGGGTAGGTCAAAGTTTCAGAAAGATCCTATGGTTAGATTCTGAGAAATCCGATTTGCAGAAAATACACACAAAAAAAAAATAATAATAATAATAACTTTAACAGAAACAATAAGCTTTCATATGTAATATGAAAGCTTAATAATCTTAACAGAAACAATAAGCTTTCATATGAAATATGAAAGTTTAATAATAATAATTTTAGTAAAAACAATAGTTTTTCAGAAGAAAGTCTGAAAGCCTAATAAATAATAATAATTTTAGTAATCACAATAGGCTTTCAGACGAAAGTCTGAAAGCCTAAATAATAATTTTAGTAATCACAATAGGCTTTCAGACGAAAGTCTGAAAGCCTAAATAATAATTTTAGTAATCACAATAGGCTTTCAGATGAAAGTCTGAAAGCCTAAATAATAATTTTAGTAATCACAATAGGCTTTCAGACGAAAGTCTGAAAGCCTAATAATTTTAACAAAAACAATAGTGTTTCAAAGGAGCTTCGCAGTGTGAAACCCTAATAATTTTAGTAATCACAATAGGCTTTCAGACGAAAGTCTGAAAGCCTAATAACAATAACTTTAACAGAAACAATAAGCTTTCATATGTAATATGAAAGCTTAATAATAATTTTAGTAATCACAATGAAAGCTCAATAAATAACCTTAACAAAAACAATAAGCTTTCACATGTAATACATATGAAAGCTTAATAATAAAATTATATTTATAAAATTTCTTTTTAACAATAATATTCGATACGTTAGTGAATATTTTGATAAAATAAATATCAATATTTAGAAAAACAATCAATATTTAGAAAAACATCAATTTATCTTAAAAGGAATAGAAAAGTGTATCTTGCAGTATGTACAGGAAGAGAGCGAATTTGAAAGTGCGGTACATACAAATTTTAATTGTAATAGAACTCCTTTGGAAGATATAAATAATAATTTTTACAAAATATATAATACCCATTTGCACAACGTAGACTCATAAGATATTTATGATAGCCGGATAAAAGCAAAGGTCAGCAGGCCAAAGGCATTAAAGAATGGGAACACATTCTAGATACGACAGAGTTAAGCGATTTAGAAGTAGAAAATATATTCAAAATAATAAACACTGTATGTCTAAGTACAAAACTGAGGAGCTTTGAATACAAATATCTCCATTCTTGGGTCGAAAAACCCGTCACCTTCGCTCCCGCTAAACCGGTCTACAAATTAGACTATCAGTAATCGTGCAATCAACATGTCAACACAGTTCTCCAGTATAATTTGTTAATTTAATAGTTTAAGCTCGCAATAGGCCAGAAATCGATCGATGACTTATTTCTTTAAAGTGTAGAGTCATATTTGCGTATATGTGAGTTGGATGCTGCGCAGCTATTTAAATTAAAATTTGACCAATCACGGGTCGCGCTTGAGGGATAGCGGTCAAAAGTTATGGGGTCAAGTGCCAGGTCATAGCATTTGTAAAAAAAGCCACGTCCACGATTTACCTTGCAAATTGCTCGCGGTCCGGGCGAACAGAGATCCAATGAACCAAATAAACATTCCATCTGTGTAGAGAAATGGTGTAAAAGAGCCCCAGAGAGATGTTTTTATCAAATTGACACAGACTAAGGATATTGCACCGGTCGATTTCACTGGAAATAGTGGGTTAAATGGCTCCATATCAAGGGAGATTACAGGGAATACAACAGAGCCACTATTTCTATAGGTATATTTCTAATAAAAGCATTCATTTACATAACAACACACTAAAAACATGTCTGGTCTGCTGCCTTAATAATGATCATGTATAATACACACTGTATATAGTTAAAATTAAGAATGAAAAATAGGTTGCCAGGCAACGAAACATACGCCCACACAGCAGCCAAATCGTCCGGGCAGTCAACAAGAGTTGTCGCATATTAAGGAATTATCAGAAAATCATTAGAATTTGTTTGGTTTTTATAATCAAACGGTTTTTTTTTTAAATCAGATAATAATTGTGACCTCCAGGGGCACCACAAGCTAAAAAGGGTGATTTTTCGTACAATCAGGGGACATAATTCAGGAAGTAATGACCCGATGGGCGCAAATATCGAAAGGAACCAAGATCTTTGGGTTATAAACATACATGTCAAGTTTCATCAAAATCGGTCCACAACCTTAATATTATATATTTTCACATTATTTGCGTACAAACGACGGCCATTTTGTCTGTCAATTTTGGTCAGATTTTCACGTAATCTAAACTCAACCTTCATAACCATGTAAGGGTGATATAATCAAACTTTTTTTTTAAATCGGATAACAATTTTGACCCCCAGAGGGACCACAAGCTAAAAAGGGCGATTTTTCGGAAAATCAGGGGCCATATTTCAGGAAGTTACGATGCGGTATGCGCAAATACCGAAAGGAACCAATAGCTTTATGTTATAAACATGTATTTCAAGTTTCATCAAAATCGGTTCAAAATTGTGACCTCTATAGGGTCCACAACCTTGATATAACATATTTTCACACTATTCGCGTACAAACGGCGGCCATTTTTTCCGTTAATTTTGGTCCGATTTTCACAAAATGCATACTCAACCTTCATAACCATGTAACGGTGATATATTCAAACGGTTTTTTAAATCGGATAACAATTTTGACCTCCAGAGGGACCACAAGCTAAAAAGGGCGATTTTTTGGACAATCAGGGGCCATAATTCAGGAATTTACGATCCGATGGGCGCAAATATCGAAAGGAACCAAGATCTTTGTGTTATAAACATACATGTCAAGTTTCATCAAAATTGGTTCAACATTGTGACCTCTATAAGGTCCACAACCTTTATATAACATATTTTCACACTATTCGCGTACAAACGGCGGCCATTTTGTCCGTCAATTTTGGTCCGATTTTCACGAAATTCGAACTCACCCTTCATAACCATGGAACGGTGATATAATCAAACGGTTTTTTAAATCGGATAACAAATTTGACCTCCAGAGGGACCACAAGCTAAAAAGGACGGTTCTTCGGACAATCAGGGGCCATAATTCAGGAAGTTACGATCCGATTGGCGCAAATATCAAAAGGAACCAAGATCTTTGGGTTATAAACATGCATTTCAAGTTTCATCCAAATCGGTTCCAAATTGTGACCTCTACACTGTTCACAACCTTGATATAACATATTTCCACACTATTCGCGTACAAATGGCGGCCATTTTGTCCGTCAATTTTGGTCCGATTTTCACGAAATTCGAACTCAACCTTCATAACCATGGAATGGTGATATAATCAAACGGTTTTTTAAATCGGATAACAATTTTGACCTCCAGAGGGACCACAAGCTAAAAAGGGCGATTTTTCGGACAATCAGGGGCCATAATTCAGGAAGTTACTATTTAATTGGCGCAAATATCGAAAGGAACCAAGATCTTTGGGTTATAAACATGCATTTCAAGTTTCATCCAAATCGGTTCAAAATTGTGACCTCTACACTGTTCACAAGCTAAAAAACGTGATTTTTCGTACAATCAGGGGCCATAACCCATGAAGTTACAGTCCGATACATGCCAATATCGAAAGGAACCGAGATCTTAGGGTGATAAACCTATATTTTAAGTTTCATTGAAATCGGATAAAAATTGTGACCTCTATAGGGTCCACAACCTTGATATAACATATTTTCACACTGTTAAACAGTTGCAGTAATATTAAGAATAAATGTTTAAATTTGAACTAGCTCTGAATTGTCACGGAATAGCAAAGATGGATGAAATAAAATTTGGCATCTACAATACATGTAAGCTTACAATGGTTACATGAATTCAAATAACACTTGACTGTAATTAAATGACGTCAAATTCCATTCTTATACAGGAAAATGGGATTTGTCTGCAATTGCGAATGGACCCATCCCCCATAAATATGGGGCTCACCTTTGACATAGTGTACATGTAATCATTGATAGAAGAGCCAAACATACTTTCAATGTTCCTATCTTGCTCCTAATTAATAAATTGCAGTAACATAAATATTCTGATTTCTTGAAACAATTATAACAGATACAGTACAGTTGTTGATCAAATCCAACACTAATATTAACTCCCTGGGCTAATATTGGCTACAGTAGATTGCAAAAGTCTAAAGTTAGGCTTTTCTAGATGTGACTTTGAATTGAAAAATATATTCAATTATTTCACACTGGACTAAACTGGGTGTGTGGGGGATGCGTATTAAAAAAATTTCGACCATTAAAAAGAATAAAAAATACATTTTTACAGCACTCCTGAAAACACTTCTCGCCCCCACGTTGCTCTGAGCTAGTTACGGCCCCGAAACTGTCCCTCTTTTGTGTGGCCCCAACTCGAGCATACATGTACTTGGATTTTTTCTTGCAAATTATACAGATCTCTGATAAAACTGACTTTTTTTTAACTCTGATGTGATTTCTTTGGCGAGATCAATGAAGGAGTAGGTGGTGAATGAGACACACTTCTATTTTTTAAATTTGATGACATCACTACAGATATGGTATCGTCTAAAATGGTAGTTTTACCGATAGATTCTATTCATACCGTGTAATTTCAAAACATCGTTCAATAAATGATAAAACCCGTTGAAAAGTAACAAAAATGGTTTAATTAGTACCATGGTTTAGATTAATAGCAACGGGTTTAGTTTCTCCGAGATGCGTTTAAAAATGGGACGATCCGTGCACTTATCTATGGCGATCATTTATTGGCCGAGCCGTTGAGTTAACCCGAGATGGGTTTAAAAATGGACTTCCCGTTCACTTATCTATGATGTTCAGTTATTAGACGAGGCGTCGAATTTCCCGAGATACGTCGACTTTTCCGAGATACGTATATAAATCAACATACGAATAATTTATCTATAGTGTTTAATCATAAGATAAAACTTGTAATTTCCCGCGTGTCCTTTATCCGATCAATTCATTTTGATTACGATTATTTACATACGAAGTACGAATAAAAATTTGAGTGTAAAAAAAATGCGCACACATAGATATTCACCTTACCGTGCCGTACTAGATATTATCCATTAGCCTATAAAAAATAGTATTCCACCATTGACAAATAACTCAAAAATTGGTAAATCTCGTCCCGGGTAATTATACAATCAGAACTCGGTAAATCACACAGATTTTTTATCATCTCGACCTCTTTTTGCCGGTTATTACACAATTAGTTAACCTGAGCATAACTGAAGCGAGAATGCCTACAATATTCAATACAACCCTGGTTAAACTCTTGCTGATGAAACCAGGTCTTAATTCTGAGGAGTTAAAGAACTACCGCCCAGTATCAAACCTTCCATTTATTTCCATTCTACAGAATCTGCTCTTCTCCGTGCATCCAATGATATACGTACTGCTATTGAAAGTGGCAATGCTGCTCTCTTAGTACTACTTGATCTAAGTGCAGCATTTGATACCATCAACCACAATAATCTACTCACACTAATCTACTTTCGAGGCTAAAAGATGACTATGGACTTGCTGGTAACGCACTGAATTGGTTCAGGTCATATTTAACAGACAGAAGTCAAAGTGTTGCAGTTCACGATTGTGTCTCTACTCCTGTTGATCTTACCTGTGGAGGATCTGTATTGGGGCCGGTACTGTTTACCCTATACACCAAAGACTTGGGTCCACTTATTAGTGACCATGACCTTCTTAAACATTTGTACGATGACGACTCTCAAATTATGTGTTCATTCAAGCTTACACCAATATCAGCTGATACAACCAATTCTAAACTCTGCGGTTTAACTCATGTCCATGCTGGCAACCTTTCTATCCCAATTTCAAATAGCATAAGAAATCTTGGATTGATGTGTGAAACCCATATCAACCATAGATCTAAAGTGTGCTATCTCATTCTACGGAACATTGGGTGCATCAGGAAGTATCTGAATGCTGATTCTGCTAAGATACTGGTGTCCTCGTTGATTCTTTCCAGAATAGATTATTGCAATAGTTTACTGGCTAGTGTTCCTACCTCTCTTATTTCGCGACTCCAAAAGATCCAGAACACGTCAGCTAGAATAATATCTCTGGCTCCTTAAATTGTTACTGTCACATAACACCAATTCTCAAAGAAGTCCATTTTCTTCCTGTTAGTTACAAAATCATATTTAAAATTATGTGTTATACATTTCGATGTTTACATGGCACAGTCCAAAAATACCGGAGTGAACAAATGTGTCTATGGTTTAGCTGATGCGTCTCTAAAATGGTAAGAAAATGTGAAGAAAACATTGGTTAGTTGTGGAGGTCGAATGTCACGTGTTGATCCCGCAATTTTTTATTGGTATAGAAATGGTAAATTAATTGGTCTATTAGCGGTTCATGTGGATGATTTTCTGTGGGCTGGAACAAATGAATTTGAAAAAGTTTTTGTTGATAAATTGAGAAAAGGGTTTAATATTAGGAAAGAGGAGTCAAATAATTTTCAGTATGTTGGTCTCCAATTATCACAAAGTGATGAAACAATTGTCATGAATCAAACAGATTATCAGCCAAGAATATCGAATTGATTGATATCGATAAACAGTTGCCTAAAACGATGAAATTGGATGATCATCTCCAGACAGTGTTTCGAACCAAGATAGGACAATTACTTTGGATTTAAAATCAAGTGTGGAACTGTTGAAAATTTGTATGATGTCAACAAAGTTATTCGTTGAGTGAAATGTGATGATGTTGATTTAAAATATAGACATTTATCTGGTACCATGAAACTTATCATTATAGTGATGGATATTTTGGCAATTTATCTGATGGTAACAGTCAAGGTGGACACATAATTTTATTGGTGGATCAAATGGACAGTTTCATCCTATTTCCTGGCAGTCCAAAAAAATCCGAAGAGTTGTTCAAAGCACACTAGCAGCTGAAACATTATCACTTGCAGATGCATTAGATTTAGTATATTTCTGAGTACATTATTTGGGGAATTATTGTATTATCACCGAATAGTGATACTAATTTTTAGTCTTTTTCAAATTTTATTTCAAGCATATACATAATTTATTTCCTCACTCTTTATTCACATATATAGACAATATAGCTAACAATTAGGTTATCAATCAGTCTGGTCTTAAATCTATAAAAAGTAATTGCCTAAAAGCATGACTTTTTTTGACTGTTTTATAATCTTTGGATGCCAGTAGGCTGCTGCTTATTAAGAGAAACCTTGAGCAAATATTTATACAGTTAACAATGCAGTCATATCAAGTGTCAACGCCTTTACTTTCTTTATGGCTTAAAGCTTATTAAATAATTCTATTAACTTTATTATGAAACGTCAACCAATGAAATTCATATAATAATTTAACTTTCATTTGATTTGTTTATCCCTAATTTTATCTTTAATTTGATTTGTTAAGATTGTTCCTTTGTGTATATGCAAATTGGTGTCTTTAAAAGACCCCTACACAACGCTGGATTAGCCACGGGGGAACCATGGTCCACATGTCCCAGGCCCCCCCCCCAAAAAAAAATCTCAGTTGCATGCCTCGAGCATGGTCGGACCGAACACTCCAACGGCCGGTGATCTAGTCATGGGGCCCCTCCGATGGCCCTCAATCGGAAGTCCCTGGGCCCCCTCAAGCCATGGTGTGTCACAATCAACATCCGAGAATTCGTTGTAATCCGGTGATGGGTGTAACACATGGTTTTTTATTGTCATGAGATCCTCTATCGGACCGAACATCGTCTAACTCGAATTATCGTATAACTCGAAGAAATTACTCGTCATCATCATTTCCAGTAGCACGAAATTTGCATCAGATTGACGTACGATTGTATATAAGCTGTAGTTGTTGTGCACATCATGATCACATGAAATATTCAGATTTCTTGATTAAATCGCGTATTACTATTTGGTACTTATAGTGTTAGACGTTCATCAAAAATCGAGTCCGGCTTGGTCGTAACGTTACAGGCTACAGCCTCCATTCATCAAATCATCGCAGGGGATAGAATACGATTCCGAATCAAGTCACCCTGTTATTTATCACCGAGCGACTTCAAAATTAGGTTTGATGTAGGTCTGCTCACTTACAGTGGCGGATTTAACGGACTCAATGGGCTCCAGCCCACTCCTCTAGAAATGCCCTCGTCCATAGATCCGCGATCGGTGCTCAGGGGCCCCGCACATGTTCCAGGCCTCAGGGCCCCCACCAAGTTTAATCCGGCGTTGCCCCTACAGAGATGAAATTACAGACACACACAGACAGGGAGATCAGATTCCTTGTATAGTATTTAGGAGATAAACACTTCCTGTTTCGCATTTAGAGGGGTGTTATTGTCCTGAGATCATTAGGACCCGAGAAGCGTAGCATGCTTTTTTAGGATTTTAAAAGACATCACTAAAACAGAAGGGTGTTATTGTCCAATAGACGGTGTCTAATTGACCAATCAAAACGCAGGGTTTACACTGAAGCATGTTACAATTATAAATAACGTATTTTTAAACTGTATATAAAGTATTTGGAATTCGACTAATAATGAACAGTGACCCCCTTCACTAGAATACTTTTCCAGGAATGAGCTATACACCCCCAATCCTAGCTCGTCCATATTATGAAATATTACATATGTATCACCTGGGTGCATATTCGAACTAGGAATAGCCCCCCGAACCGTTGGTGATAGTATAATCAATCATCCCAGTGTATACCTATTAAGTGTATTATTGACAGTAAGGAATTATATGAGGCTATACATTCCAATAAACATGTGACAGAGAAAAGGTTAAGATTGTTGCAGACTGAATATTTAGGCACTTATCAATTAAGGAACTTTGTCAAGGTATTGTTGTAATAAAACTATACACCAAATTTCACCACTCTTGCTTAATTAGAACTAAAGTTATCGTGTCCCAAAGCAACAACCAATCAAATTGCTTATCTCTGCTTACCATAAGCAGAAAATGCTCATCTTCGAACTCCCTCACGGCATTGACCTAATAAACACCTACACCAAGTTTGAACATTCTAGTTTAATTAGAAGGAGAGTCATCGTGTGACAGGTGGACTGACGGAGAGAGAGAGAAATGGAGCTTAACGTCCACACGACGCAAACTAGGTCATTTCGAGACTAACATATGGTTTAATTTAATTTTAATAATTTGCTTCCTCGTAGGTGTCTTTAGCAGTGGGAGGGAACTGGAGGACCCAGAGAAAACCCACGAGGTTGGACAGGCGACCCTACTCACTGTCACGTACAACCGGTGATTCGAAACCACACCAGAAAGCTGTGCATGAATATTCTTTTGGGCAAATTTCAGTCCTTTTTTAGCAGATTAATATACAGGCAAATAGCAAGTTTATTATAAGTTAACACTTATCGTGGTGTTGCAGGGGCGTAAAAATTTTTTTTTTGAATCCACTAGCCCAGGGCTAGTAGTCTATAATACAGTCAGGCACCTGGCCCGGCATTAATATCCACTAGTCCATAGTGCGACAAGGTAAAGGGCTACACAGTTAACCGGTCACGGTTCGGTTGCACTGGTGAAACGGTTAAAAAAACCTACAAATTGATATTCATTTCATATATCTGACCTTCAAATCCAGGAATTGTAGCCACAGCAATGTTTTCTGTACAGAATCTTAAAAACGAAACAAATCAGTTTGATTTGCTGATATAATTTTGAAATAGACAGGATAGTAAAATTGTTTATATTATTACTGAGTAGTAATGCTGCCTGTCAATGGGGTCAAAGTTGACGACACATGAGGTCAAAGTTGACAAAAGGTTTCAGTGACCCGGTCACTGGATGCATTCGGCATGGCGTGTGTGTGTGTGTGTGTGTGTGGGTGTGAGGGTGTGTGTGGGTGTGTGTGGGTGTGTGTGTGTGTGTGTGTGTGTGTGTGTGTGTGTGTAATGAACATGTGTAGAAAATTCTTGGGAAATACTTGACATGTTAAATAATCAAAATTATCTTGTGTTTAATAATACAAAGGTATGCTTTCAAATATTTATGTCAGAACTAATCTAATCTGATTTCAACTGGTTTATACGTGACCTGTTAAAGTGTGAAAGTTTAAGAAATGAAAATGTCAAGAATGAATGAATAAGGGTAGTACAAAAAATGTCCATACAGTTTTAAGTATTACTACACAAAATCTATTGCTTTGACCGACTTTTCCCTGGAATTTGAGAAATAAATGTGGGATATTTTACAGTTTATTCATCTATATCGTCACAAATAAGTGATGGCACTAGCCCAGCACTAGTACGGAAAAATAGGTCACAAGCCTGTAAGTTATTTTTGGTAGCCCCGGGCATCGGGCTTGTGGATTTTTACCTCAGATAGCAAAGTCTTGGGAAACAGATTCTAATAAACCATCCCTCTATCTGTATAACGAGATGGTTCATACTGGCGACCGTTTATCAAGAATGTATTGTGTTGACATGTTTATTGGCGTGCACAGGGCAGTCCTCATCGGCATTATTTCTGAATCCGGAATAACTTGCTGGTTCGTTTTTTTGATTGTATGACGAATTGTATCAAGCATGTATTGTGTTGACATGTTTATTGGCGTGCACAGGGCAGTTCTCATCGGCATTATTTCTGAATCCGGAATAACGTGCTGTTTCGTTTTTTTTTTTTGATTGTATGACGAATTGTATATTATAGGGCCAAGCATACAAAATAATGTATTGGTGGAGTTGTTGTAAAAAAACAGATTGGTCCAAAGCATATTTTCGATAATAAAGTTCTACCATTTCATATTGAGTGCCAGGTTTTGGGAAAAGTAGAATCAAGGTGAAAAAAGGGTTGCCAGGCAACGAAACATACGCCCACACAGCAGCTAAATCGTCCGGGCAGTCAACAAGAGTTGTCGCATATTAAGTAATTATCAGAAAATCATTAAAATTTGTTTAGTTTTTATAAAGTTCTGCCCCATGCTAACGATAAGTATACGAATCATTTAATATTATGGAATTAGCTGTCACCTCCACTGGATACGAAACAGTTAATATTATTTTTTATAAGCAATATTTTTATTCAGATTTCTATCTGAATAGGGATTGGGGAACAGGCATAGCCTATATGAAACCCTTTTCCCTGTCAGATATAGATACATGTATTTACAAAAAGAAACATACAATGTACAAGTGCAAATATTTTACAGTGAGTGTGTTATAGTTGTCTCTGGAATGGATTTACAGTTTAGTAATAAGCAAATAGGCAAATAATGTAGAAGTGAAAATATATTTACAATGAATGGTTATATGGTTATAGTTGTCCCTGGAATCGTCTGGTGATTTCGAAAAACGAGTGAACAGTTTTAAAGATAATGAATGAGTTTTCTATGTTGTCAATTCCATACAATAGGGTTGTAGTATTTCGGTGAATAGTAGGTAAATTATTTATTGTATTATTTCGGGCATCTGAATATAAGGAGCAATTCAATAAAAAATGTTCAGTGTCTTCAAATTGATGACCACATCTGCAGGATGGGTTATCAGAAATATGGCGTAAAAATTTATGTCCGTTTAGATTGCTGCAAGAGAGACGCAGTTTAGAATGAATGATTTGGTTTACACGGGTTCCAAAAGTGAATGTTTTAGGGGGTATCGGATCTTGAGCCATGAGTTTCGAATTGAAAATATTTAGAGATGTTGAATTTTTTGTCTCCGAACTTAGTTTGTTCCATTCTCTTATTGACGATGGCATGAAAGAATTATAGAAGATATTTGTTTTGCATTTATATTCGGGTAGGCTTGTTTTTCGGAGATTATAATGTGTCAAGATTAAATCATGGAGATAGGATGGAGAAAGGCCGTTTATAATTTTATAAATGAATTTGAGTTTATGTCTTCTGCGTCTCTCTTTTAGCGTAATAAAACCGGTTTCTTTATATAACAGTCTATGGCTGGTACCCTTAACAGCACCACATATGGACCTAAGTGCATCCAGTTGTAGGTGCTCTAATTTGTTAGCTAGTTGGTCTGTGCAGTTGTCCCAGATGACGTCGCAATAATCAAAATGGGGTAGGATAAAAGAGGTATAGATGGTTTGTAGCGATTTCCGGTTAAGTCTGTATTTAAGAGATCTTAAACAATTGACAGATTTGCTGTTTTTTTCTATAACGTCATTAATGTGTTGGTTCCATTTACAATTTTGTTGAAATGTCAAGCCTAAATGTTTATGATGGGGGACTTCCTTGATGGGAACATTATTTAGAGTCAAGGTAGGTAAAATGGGATTTTGTTTGGTTGTCAGTGCTAGTGTTTCGGTCTTCAGTGGGTTGAAGGATACCAGCCATGTTTTAGCCCACGCGTTAATTTTATTCAGGTCATTGTTTAGAATATTCGCGCATTCGGTAGGGTCATCAATTTTTAGATAGAGGGAAGTATCATCAGCAAAGAGTCGAACATTTGATGAAATATCATTCACAACGTCATTGATATAAATGAGAAAAAGGAGGGGACCGAGAACAGAGCCCTGTGGCACGCCCGAGGGAATGGTTTTTGCGGCGGAAGAGACCCCCCCAGCAACAACTGATTGTTGTCTTCCCTCTAAATAGTTGTGAAACCATTGAAGGATGTCTCCCCTTATCCCCGCAGCTTCAAGCTTGTGACAGAGTCCAGCATGCCAGACCCTGTGAAAAGCTTTACTGATGTCACAGAACACTGCTCTCGTATAGAATCCCTGATCAATGGCTTGACAAAAGTAGTGTGCAATATCTGTAAGTTGGTAAACACATGAATCACCATGCAAAAAGCCACTCTGGAGTTTAGTTAGGACAGAATTCTCCCTTAGGAAGTTGAAGACATTTTTGTAGATGCATTTTTCGAATATTTTAACTAGGATACTAAGTATAGATATGGGTCTATAATTTCCACAATTTGATGGGTCACCTTTTTTTAATATGGCAGTTACATTGGCAAATTTCCAGATGTTCGGTACTGTTTTCGTCGAAAGAGAGTAGTTAAATAATTTAGATAGAGGTTCAGAAATTTCGCTGGATATTAGTTTTATTAGTTTTCCACTGATGTTATCGGGACCATTGCCTTTCGAGGGATCAATAGTAGTAATTATGTCTTCAACTTCCTTCTGGTTGAGGATAATAGTAGTTAATGAGTTGGGTATTCTTTCTAGTGCAGGAAGTTGTGCATTGTCGCTATCAATGTTAGATTGGCTAATAAAGAAATCGTTAAGGCAGTTACATTTTTCGGAAGGTTTGTAATATGTGGTGTCGTTCACTGATAGCGGCGGCAGTTCATTGCTAGTGCCAGCACGTTTATTTTTCATAAATGAGTTGACAAGGCCCCACCAATTTTTACTTCCAAAATTATTGCAATTATTGATTTTGTTTTCGATTTTGTCAAAGTATTCCTTTTTACAATTTCTGATTAGGTTTATATATTCATTTCTAATAGTTCTGAACTTATGCCAATCTGATTCTAAATTTCTTTGGACTGCATTTTTATGTATTTTATTTTTTTTCCTACTCAATTTTCGAATCGCATTATTCATCCATGGTTGGTCATTTGGTCTAATAGTTACTGTTTTATTAGGAATGTGTTTTTTTGCTAGCCTTGTCAGCTCACTTGTGAAGTTAACACAAGCTGTATTAATCGAATCTGTGTTAATTAAGCTTTCCCAGTCCGTGTCAGTAGCTTCCCGTCTCATTTCCTCTGTATTAATATTGTTAAAGTGCCAAACAACTCGTCTGTAGCATGTTAATTTTGGATTCTGAAATGAAAGTCGACAGTACACAGGACAATGATCACTACAAAAATTATCTAGACAGCCTGATTCTTTTATATAGTTAGGACAGTTAGTTAAAATTAAATCTATAAGTGAGTTATTATAATTTCCGAATCGCGTTGGAGTTTTAATTATTTGGGAAAAATCAAAAAGTATCATTGCATTGTGTAAAAATGATTGAGTTGAAATCATAAAATCGATATTAAAATCGCCAAATATATAACAGTTATCGACATTATCGCATGCTGACTTAGCAATCGAATCAAAAATTTTATTGTTTTGTTCGGCAGTAGAACTTGGAGGTCTATAAAATGTACCTATCAAAATAGTTTTGTATGAAGTATTTAGTTGTAACCATATGCATTCTGTACCGTCGACTTCCAGGTCAGGTCTTCTTTTCACAGAAAGTGTGTCCCGTATGTAAGTCGCAATACCCCCACCCTGTCCGTACGTCCTGTCATTTCTTATAGGTGCGTGGAAAGATCTTAGTAGTAATGTGTTGGTGTCTACTGATTTATCAAGCCATGTTTCAGTGAGGAGAATAATGTCAAATTTTTCAGATAGTTCAGCTGCTAAAATATCCACTTTGTGGCGAAGACTCCTTAAATTCAGATGGACAATAGACAAATTGCGGGGAGGGCCAGGATTGCTTTCAATATCACCAGAAACTAAGAGGGTCATAGATATAATATTTGGGACGTATTGAAAAAATAACAAACAACAAGCAAAGCTATAAACAGGAAAACACACATACACATAAAAATTTGATGATGTACATTGGTAATGATTTAAATAGTACTTATATGCATATTTACAAAAATATTGGTTATCACATCTATATACATATTTACAAATAAAAGATCGATAATCACGGTATAGCATTGATCATGCGGCGCTGTGTGGATTGGTAGAAAGTAAATTAATCCGAGAAAATGACAAGGATTGATACCAATTAAAAGTAATCCGTAAAAAAAACCCAAAATACAAAAAAAAACAAAAAAAAAACAAAAACAACAAGCACCCCCCCCCCCCCAAACAAAAAAAGAAGAAAAGAACACAGATAATATCAAATAATAAAACAGCAAATGTGTTGATGTTGTGCGAATGGAAGAGTCACGTGATTTTTCTTTGATTGGCACGTTGAGCTCGACAATGGAAGAGAGCGTGGTGTTTACAGCTCAATACAGTTTAGAAAGTAACGGACAATTTAGGTGGTGAGTAAATTCACGTGTAGTTTGGCTTGATAATGACAAGGATTGATACCAATTAAAAGTAATCCGTAAAAAAACCCCAAAATACAAAAAAAAACAAAAAAAAAACAAAAACAACAAGCACCCCCCCCCCCCAAACAAAAAAAGAAGAAAAGAACACAGATAATATCAAATAATAAAACAGCAAATGTGTTGATGTTGTGCGAATGGAAGAGTCACGTGATTTTTCTTTGATTGGCACGTTGAGCTCGACAATGGAAGAGAGCGTGGTGTTTACAGCTCAATACAGTTTAGAAAGTAACGGACAATTTAGGTGGTGAGTAAATTCACGTGTAGTTTGGCTTGATAAACAGTTTTAATTTGAGTTGTGCAGTTTGTTGATACAAGCCCATAACCGTTAATTACTCAACAAGGCAAAAGTTTCCAACATTGTTTATAATATATAAGATTTTAATACTTCATACTAACAATAGTAACAATCATTCATTCGTAGACTACCTAGTAGGCCTACCTGCTTAAAGTTAATCGTAGGTAGACAATGTACTTATTTAGGAGAGTTAGCACAGTTACAAAACTTGAGACCATTTACCATTATTAATGATGACGTGCAAGGGCTATATAGGAGTATTTTGCAATTTCACAGCATACTATCATTATTTATAATTTGGTGTTCTGTTTTCTATTTCTGACTTGTCACTTCAAGTTCAACAGATTTGTGTTATTACTTAGTAATTCTTATTTCAGGTAAAAATGACACTGTTATTGTTGAGAGAAAAGAGAGAGAAACTAGGTAAGTTTGGGATTACCATATGCTTCAATTTTATTTAAATAGTTCCCTAGCATTGAGAAGTAACCAGAAAACCTGAAGAAAACCCCATGGGGATTGACAACTTAGGGCTACTGCTTCTTGAAAAAGTAACCGAGGGCGAGGATAAAATTCAAATCTCAGTAAATACTTCAATTTTGATTGGCTAGGCAATAAAAACGATCTTATTTATCCAATCATATTATTAAAACTTAGATTCCATCCCAATTAAAGTTTCGTGAAGCACTAGGCCTCTGTAGGTCTATGTTTAAAGTTGAGTATTGACACTCTTCTAAGAAAAGAATTTGCACTGTGACGGCTGGATATATCATAGGGTTATTGGTAATTTTACTGCATAAAAGCCTTGAGGCCTACAGTGTTATTTAAGCATTAACTATCATTGGGGTTATTTTTGCTTTTTTTTTTAGATGAGTAAACTGCAGACAGTTAATATGCACATGCATAGCACAGAGACTAATAAGGGTAAGTATTTTACATAGCTATCTTGATATTTAAAGATTCATATTATAGTAATTGAGAATTTGAGCTGTCAGTTATAAACTTATAAATATAGATAAAAACTAAAAAATATAAAGGAAGTATGCTCCACTCGGAACTAAGCAATTAGCGATTGAATTCTATCAAAGAGTTGATTGTGGTCGATTGAATTATATCAAAGAGTTGATTGTGGTTGTTTCATTGTAAAGAATGTCCAATGAGCAGTCTATATAACTGCAATAGGCAAACCTAGCCCTCGTACAATATATGTTTAATAATCGATAAAAAAAAAAAAAAAAAAAAAAAATAATATTCTTTACTTTACATACATGGTATTAGGTAATTTTGAGATTACTACTTGGCTGGTTTCTAATTAGTTTCATCTAACTTAAAACAGTATGTATTATTATAATCTTACTCTTAACATAACATGCATAGCAGTTAATAACACTGGCAGTAAACCTGTAAACATCATATATGGCATCATATACACTCAACTTATTTTCAGTCTTTTACAATACAAATGACAACTCTAAATAGTGTAGTATTATGATTTCTGATTTACTATAGTCAGATGATTTACAAACTTTGCAATAAGCTACTAAAGATGATTAACTACTTTGCAGGAGATTCAGAGAACATTTCAGACCAGCTTTTATACAGACAAACTAATATACAAACGAATATATAATATGGGTAAAGTCTATAGGTGTGTACAATTGGTTATGCAAGTTTGTTATTGAAACCATCATAATAGAAATTCCAATTACTTATTACAAGAACTATAATGTTTTTTGGCTATAAAATTCAATCTTAAGTAAGCTTAATAAAGATATCATAATCATAAAAATTAGTATAACTAATACATATAATAATATATATAAGTAAAATTAAAAATTCAATGGGATATTGATGGTGCATTAAAGAGAGTTGTTTCCCTTTAAAGACAACTGCAAAATTCACAGATATATAAGTTTATAAATTCATTTTTAGATCTATCATGCAAATTTGACAGGCAAAACATTTTGGAGATTTATATTCTAAAGGGTAGACACTTATGAATTATTGTCGGTTATTGAGGGGCCAGGGTTATCTTCACAGGTATTGATATTAACAATGATGTACAGATTTTCTATGTTACACTATATTTCAGCGGATGGAGAGTCGGTCTGAGCTTGCAGTGAACTGGTTAGATTGTAATTAATTAGTTCTTCACTTGTTGGTTTATAACCGGGCACTTCAACCGGGCTTGTTAGTTTACGAGTCGGGCCATTCTTACCTGGAACAGTACTGTTTTCACGTATGAATATTTTACCGTCTCTGGTCCAGCAAGCAGCAATAAAACCCTGTTTGTATGACCAGCGTGTTATACTTGCTACGTATGCTCTGTATCTAGTCAGGTCTTCATTTATATATACGCCTTTTATTGCTGTTTGAGCCATTTTTCTGTTCTTCATAATATGTACTTTTGTTTTGTAGCTTTTAAGTCTTACAATTATTTGGCGATGCTTGTTGACTTGTTTTCTACCTAGACGATGACAGTTTTCGATGTTGTTTGGACATAGGGAGTTATCAATAGTGGAGAGAACTTTCATGATTTTACCTTCAACATTTTCATTTAAATCTTCTTTAATTCCGCTTATGCGTATGCAGTTTTTTCGACTATATTGTTCGAGCTCGTCACACTTGTCTTGTACAGATGCATTGAGATGGAGGGATGTTGTGGCTAACTGTAATTTTAGGGACTCGATTTCATTTTGGAGAGGAGCAACTTGTTTTTTAATCTCTTCTTGGACCATCTGTTCTATGAAAGGCCTGATAGCATCCTTAACTTGCCTGCTGTGAAACGACAGAGCAATTTGATGAGTGAGTGCCTCTACGGTTTTATCAAAAATGGAATCGTCCTGTTCAGAGAAAGTGTTTATAGGGTGTGTTTTTGCAGTATTTTCGTCAGTTAATGAAGTAGATGTGTCGATTTCTTTAAGATTTGTCTGCTCTTTGTCAATAGTACCAACGAAGTTATTAAAGTCAGAGTTGGTTTGGTCGGCTTGTAACGAAATGTCAGACAAAGTATCATCTTCGTATTCAGATGTAGGTCTATATGTTTTATCATCATCATTTCCGGGATTGGATAAACATTGATTTTATTTTGGTTTGTTTAGTTCTTTTCAGGACAGAATCGGACAAACTTGATGCTAATAATATCTCACGTTGCATGTCTATTGGTGAGACAGTGTTTGGTCTTTTCCTGCTTGGTGTCGGTGTTGCTGGGGACGCCATTGAAAATGTAAACAAAACCAGAGGATAATAAATCAATCGCAAAAAACTCACTGTTTTTGTTGTTTTTACTGATTATAAGTTGATTAGTTTACAATATAATCCAGTCACGTATCACTTTAAACTTTCGTGTATATTCTTTAAAAGTGTTTCTTCATGAACAAGCAATAATCCACGCAACGAAATTTACCGTGTCTTAACGTGACGCCATCTTTGTGGCTGTTAATATTATGGCGATTTTTCGTACAATCAGGGGCCATTAATTAAGGAAGTTACGATCAGATATGTCCAAATATCGACATGAACCAAGATCTTTGAGTTATGAACATGCATTTCAAGTTTGACCAAAATCGAATTAAAATTGTGACCTCTACAGGGTCCACAACCTTGATATACCATATTTTTACACTATTCGTGTAAAAGTGGCGGCCATTTTGTTCAGCAATTTTGGTCCGATGTTCACGAAATTCAAACTGAAAATTCATTACAGTGTAACGGTGATATAATCAAATGTTTTTGACCTACAGAGGTACCATAAGCTAAAAAGGGCGAGTTTTCGTACAATCAGGGGCCATAATTCAGGAAGTTACGATCCGATGGGCGCAAATATCGAAAGGAACCAAGATCTTTGGGTTATAAACATACATGTCAAGTTTCATCAAAATCGGTCCACAACCTTAATATTATATATTTTCACACTATTTGCGTACAAACGACGGCCATTTTGTCTGTCAATTTTGGTCAGATTTTCACGAAATCTAAACTCAACCTTCATAACCATGTAAGGGTGATATAATCAAACTTTTTTTTTAAATCGGATAACAATTTTGACCCCCAGAGGGACCACAAGCTAAAAAGGGCGATTTTTCGGAAAATCAGGGGCCATATTTCAGGAAGTTACGATCCGGTATGCGCAAATACCGAAAGGAACCAAGAGCTTTATGTTATAAACATGTATTTCAAGTTTCATCAAAATCGGTTCAAAATTGTGACCTCTATAGGGTCCACAACCTTGATATAACATATTTTCACACTATTCGTGTACAAACGGCGGCCATTTTGTCCGACAATTTTCACGAAATTCAACATCATCCTTTATTACCATGTAACGGTGATATAATCAAACGGTTTTTTAAATTGGATAATAATTTTGACCTCCAGAGGAGCCACAAGGTAAAAAATTGGCAATTTTTCGGACAATCACGGGACATAATTCAGGAAGTTACGATCATATGGGCGCAAATATAGAAAGGACCCAAGATGTTTGGGTTATCAACATACATGTCAAGTTTCATCGAAATCGGTTCAAAATTGTGACCTCTATAGGGTCCACAAGCTTGATACAACATATTTTCACACTATTCAAGCTAAACATTTTTTAAATCGGTTCAAAATTGTGACCAAACGGCGGCCATTTTGTCCGCCAATTTTCACGAAATTCAACATCATCCTTTATTACCATGTAACGGTGATATAATCCAATGGTTTTTTAAATTGGATAATAATTTTTACCTCCAGAGGGACCACAAGCTAAAAAGGGCAATTTTTCGGACAATCAGGGGCCATAATTCAGGAAGTTACAATCCGATTGGCGCAAATATCGAAAGGAACCAAGATCTTTGGGTTATAAACATGCATTTCAAGTTTCATCCAAATCGGTTCAAAATTGTGTCCTCTACACTGTTCACAACCTTGATATAACATATTTTCACACTATTCGCATACAAACGGCGGGCATTTTGTCCGTGAATTTTGGTACGATTTTCACGAAATTAAAATTCATTCTTCATTACCATGTAACGGTGATATAATCAAACGTTTTTTTAAATCGGATAAAAATTTTGACCTCCAGAGGGACCACAAGCTAAAAAAAAGCGATTTTTCGTACAAGCTAAAAAAAAGCGATTTTTCGTACAATCAGGGGACATAATTCAGGAAGTTACGATCCGATGGGCGCAAATATTGAAAGGAACCAAGATCTTTGGGTTATAAACATACATGTCAAGTTTCATCGAAATCGGTTAAAAATTGTGACCTCTATAGATCCACAAGCTTGATATACAACTTATTTTCACACTATTCGCGTACAGACGGTGGCCATTTTGTCTGTCAATTTTGGTCCGATTTTCACGAATTTCGAACTCAACCTCCATAACCATGCAAAGGTGATATAATCAAACGGTTTTTAAAATCGGTTAACAATTTTGACCTCCAGAGAGACTACAAGCTAAAAAAGGCAATTTTTCGGACAATCAGGGGACATAATTCAGGAAGTTACAATCCGATGAGCGCAAATATCGAAAGCAACCAAGACCTTAATTTTGTGCTATAAACATACATGTCAAGTTTCATCAAAATCGGTTAAAAATTGTGACCTCTATAGGGTCCACAACCTTGATATAACACATTTTCACACTATTCGCGTACCAACGTCGGCCATTTTGTCTGTCAATTATGGTCCGATTTTCATGAAATTTGAACTCAACCTCCATAACCATGTAACGGTGATATAATCGAACGGTTTTTCATATCGGATAACAAATGTGACCTTCAGGGGGATCACAAGCTAAAAAGGGCGATTTTTCGGACAATCGGGGGCGCAAATATCGAAAGGAACCAAAAATCTTTGAGTTATAACCATGCATTTCATGTTTCATCCAAATCGGTTCAAAATTGTGACCTCTACACTGTTGACAAGCTAAAAACGTGATTTTTCGTACTGAATCAGGGGCCATAATCCATGAAGGTCCGATCCGAATCATGCCAATATCGAAAGGAACCGAGATCTTATGGGGATAAACCTATATTTCAAGTTTCGTCAAAATCGGATAAGAATTGTGACCTGTAGCGAGTCCACAAACAAATTGTGGACGGACGGACGGACGTCCGGACGGAGAGGGGCGACGACATAATACGTCCACATGAAAATGTGAATACGAATGATACAGTGAGAGGAATCCAAAACCATTTAAATAACATAACCATAGACAGGATCAAAGTCATAATTAACTTGATACAGTGACACCAGTAGTAGGTGTGGTTAAAAACAAAGTCAAAAGTATCACAAAACCATCTTTTAAAGTATCTAACGTTTCGTAAGTAAAAACCTATTGCTTCAGAGAATATAAGCTACAAAATATAAGCTTCATTTTTGTAGCTTATATTCTCTGAAGAAGTAGGTTTTTACTTACGAAACGTTAGATACTTTAAAAGATGGTTTTGTGATACCTTTGACTTTGTTTTTAACCACATGAAAATGTGGGCGTATAAAAAATAGAATATATCTTACCTCTAATATGGCTCTTTTTAAACTAGTACTGAGTTCGCCGTTGTCCCTTATCAAACAACTTTTAACAGGTGGTAAACCAGAATGTAAGAGTTGTACTACCTTACATCTTTCACTTTCTTTACAAATTAATATGCTTTCTCCTGAAAGAATCCCCAGTGCACTTAGATACAGAGCAAAGGTGTAATGGAGATGGATGTTAATGGGAGAGTACCATCAGAATTTGAAAGAATGGAATGGTATATAATCTCAAAACAATCTATTCCAGGTATTTTAGCTCAATTTCGCACAATTTCGGGCAGTTGCTTCAATAGTAATGCCAACCACGGTTTATGGTCGGTCTTGACGTATATTTTCACTCAAATAAATATTACGAAGTAATAGCTTTTGTGACCGGGCTGTTCTTTCCCGCCAATTGTACATCACTTCCGTTTCCTTCCTCGTTGTCTGGCCAATTCGCTCGCAGAGAATTTCTCCAGAGCGCAAAATTTAACGGTTAAGTTCAGTTGACTACTATTACAGTGCTTTTCTTAACTCATTATTCGGTAGAAGGTTTAACTCGAGTCATCAGTAACAGTGAGTGTGGTATTTGTTTTTAACCTTTGCATGAAAATTACTATGCGAGGTACTCAAATAGTTCCTCCGTGCGGTAATGTGGAATGTACTTTCCAGTCGGCATTTTATGCGGTGGCCCGTCGTTTTTATCGTACGCTGTTATGCAGTCATCTATCTCGCCAAGAATGCGCGACTAGATTAAAACCCAGCAACCTACAGGTTCGTTTTTTACCGTAGAGCCTAGGGCGCTCACCTACCTCCGTTTAGCACTGTTCGATTCTATTATTATTATTATCCATGTTTGGATTTGTGTTAATTGTCAACGCTTGCTTATTTATTTTCCTCCCATGTTTGGATATTTATTAGGTCGATACTTATAATGGTACAATCCTTATAATTATCCATGTTGGATATTATTTGTTAGCTTTCATGTTTGGTTTTTTAAAAGAATTTCATCCATGTTTGGATAGTTATTATGTCGGTAATTATAATCATCCATGTTGGACATTAATTTGTTAGCTTCCATGTTTGGTTTTATTAAAATTTTCATCCATGTTTGGATATTTATTGGATATTTATTTTTCATCCATGCTTGGATATTTATTTTTCCTCCAAGTTTGGATATTTACATGTATCATGTTGGTTATCCATGTTTGGATTTTTATTATCATCCATGTTGGGATTTTATTTTCATCCATGCTTGGACATCTGTTTCATGAATATCTAGCCCCATCCGGGTTTAATCTTTTTCATGTTTGGAGCTAATTCAATCCATGTTTGGATCTAATTCAAACCATGTTTGGATAGCTAGTTATCTCTTTTCGGATAAATTGTATATCACCCATTCTTTTTACAGAGATTACATCATGCCGAAGCGAAAGTTGCAGGTCCAAGATACCCAGAGCTCCAGTGAAGAGGAGGTATCTCCCACTTCTAACATCCGCCCGACTTCGTCAGCAGAAGACAGATTGTCGGAAATCATCCTGCAGAAAATGCTCGACAGAGGCTTGGTTCACAAAGCCCATTCGCCTACGTGTAATCAACCAGCGGGTCCAAGTGTTGAACCTCTGCTGCAGACATTGTCTCCTTTGCCGCAGTCCCCTGCAGTCCCGTACAGTGCAGTCAATACTACAGAATTGACCTCGACTGCTACTACCACTACAAGTACTTAAGCCAATGCAGCAATCACTAATGGATTCAACGTGTTTTCGGTGAATGCTGCCAATTTGTTTGGAACTCAGCCTGCCATGGACACAGGTAGACATCCTGTCAGTCATACATGTATTTCTCATCATGTTTCTGACAAACTTAAGGCCATGATTTGGTCTAATACTTACATTGAATTCTGTCAATTGCTGCCAGATTCTTTGCCAGATCGTCTATCGCTAGACATAAAGTACAGGACACAGAAGATGAGCCGGTTTTGAAAATATCTTCAACACCAAGGTCCAAAACTCTGACTTTTTCGCATTGGCAGTGAGCTTTTTCCATATTTATGGATATCTATATTCAGAGGGTGCCAGACTCTACTTCTATATTATTAACATATTTGTCCTTGATGACCGAGCTGGCACAGACTTATGGCACTAAAGCCTTTAATTTCTACGATACCCAAGTTAGACGCCTTCGCCAATCAATTCCCTGCGCTTGGGATCAAATCAATGGTGACCTTTGGCTTAAAGCAACTACCCTGTATGGACCACAAGTTCCAACAACACGCCAGGCCACTTCACCCAAGTTAGACGCCTTCGCCAATCAATTCCCTGTGCTTGGGATCAAATCAATGGTGACCTTTGGCTTAAAGCAACTACCTTGCATGGACCACAAGTTCCAACAACACTCCAGGCCTCTTCAGGATTCAGGGAGGGTATTTGCTGTCTTTTAATAGGCCTTCGGGTTATCGCAATTGTGTCTATCCCCACAAATGCATGCAGTGTGGAGCTGCCCATCCCCAGATGCGGTGTTATGCAGGGAATCGCAACCTTGACCCCATACCAACAAAAAATCTTCCTCAGGGTTCATTTGTTGCAACTCTCGCTTTGGGTCAAAACTTTTTACCATCTCGTTCCTCCTCCGCCACTGTGACATCAACCCAAATTCATAATGGAGGTAGGCCCCTTTCACACCTTCCTCCTCAACCAAATAGCTCCCATCCTTAATCCTTTGGGCATACGCCCAAAACATCTATCCATCCAGTCCAGGCAAACCGGTATTCATTTCGCAAAAATAGTTTACCCGCCAACAAAGGTGCCAACCCCAGTAATTCCTAGTAGGCTACTAACGGTATCGGAAGACTATGATATCACGGAACAGCGATTTTTGTGTAACGGGTTTTCACAAGGTTTTCACATTCCTTTCAGGGGTCCTTGTATATCTCACTTAGCTAGGAATCATTCGTCTTGTTTTAAAAATTTTGATGTTCGTTTTACAAAGGTAAATGAAGAATTATCAGTTATGGGTCCTTTTCCATTCACCACCGTTAAAAAATTTGAGATGCTCACCTTTGGGCGTTATCCCCAAACGTGAGGCAGGGTCTTATCGTTTGATTCATCATGTCCTGAAGGTAATTCCGGTATTGATCCTTTTTTCACACAGGTTTCAAATGATTCTATAGATATTGTAGTTTCTTTGGTTAAGAAAATGGATAGGGGCGCATTAATGGCAAAGGTCGACATCAAAAATGCCTGCTTCCAATCCATCCAGATGATTATAATCTTCTAGGTTTCACTATTTCACATAAGGGAACATTACATTACTTTGTCGATATGTGTTTGCCGATGGGGCTTAGTATGAACTGTCAAACCTTTGAGCGGTTTAGCTCCGCCTTACAATGGATTATGGAAAATAATTTTTTCGCAAGTGTTAGTCAAATGATAGACGATTTCTTTTTTATTGGACCTACCAATTCACCTCAGTGTGCGACATCATTACAGTCCTTTCTTGACCTTGCCAATTACTTGTCTGTACCCATCAAAGAATCCAACACTATCAAATTGTTTTCAGATGCAGCCCAGTCGTTGGGTTATGCTGCAGTATTCGGATCTAAATGGTTTTCTGGGTCTTGGCCCCAATGCATGCAACTTTTAAATATAATCTCCTGGAACTTTTTCCCATTGTTTTAGCATTGGAGCACTGGGGTCATTTATTTACTAATCACAAAGTGTTATTGCTTACTGATAATGAGGCCATTGTTTATGTTATCAACAAGTCCACGTCCAAATGTCCTATTTTGATAATGTGCTTATTAGGGCGAAGCACACAACTGGCAAATCTAACAAGGTTGCTGATTGCCTTTCTCGTTTCAAATTTCAGCAAGCACGAGAATGGGCAAATTCATCGAAGGACTTTTAATTCAGGGCCTGGACAAAGTTTATCTCATTCTGTATTAGTAATAATTCGTCCCTAACTTTTCCTCTTCCAAATGTGTTCATTGTTAATTTTCTCGCTCATCTGTTTGAGTCAGATACTCGCCCAGTTCCGTTGCTTCTCATGCTTCGGTCATTACTTTTGTGCAAATTCCATAAATACCTTTCCGGTTAAGAATTTAGTGAAAGGTGTCCGTCGTTCCAGATCCTCGGGTCCATCCCGCTTACCAATAACAGTAAATATCCTTTGCCAACTGCTTGTGACAATTTGTGTTAAATCACACCACTCTCTTTTAAAAGTGATATTTTCTTTGGCATTTGCAGGCTTCTTCAGGATTGGAGAATTGGTTTTAAAATCTAAATTATGTGCTAGTAATGTCATCCAAACTCCCAACCTACAATTTTTCTTTACTAACTAATCATAATGTTTTATCTTATATAGAGTTAACCATGGTTAATTTTAAACATAAGTCATCATCATCACCTGTTAAATTAATTTTGCATTGTCAGTGCAATATTGTAAACTCCAAATTTTGTCCAGTATGTTTATTGTTTGATTATTTAAAAAGTTGTCCCCATCCATCAGGACCACTTTCAATTTATCGATGGAAACCCCTGTCCCATATGCCTTCGTTAATGTTAGTTTATGCAGACTGGTGTCTTTCTTGGGTTTAGATAGTTCAAAAATTAAGTTACATTCGTTTCGAATTGGTGCTGCTACGACAGCCTTCATGAAAGGTTACTCTCGGGATGCTATTAAAATCTTGGGCAGATGGAAAAGCAATGCGGTTAGATCTTATATAAAATTCCCCACCTTAGTTATCGCTTAGACGAGCTTCTCTTTCAATGGTTTTCTGTTGATATTATTTTCTTTTGTCCATCCTCGAGCATGATTCATAATACGTATGCAGGCTACTTGTGTACAGCAATTATTGATGTGCCTAGTCCGTGAAATATGCATGTTTAGACTACAGATTCATTTTGATTGTGTTATTGTATTGTCCTTAGGTACTTAAGAAGGTAGTTAAGTGTTGTTGGTGTGATGTGTCTTGAGTTGGGCACGACATCACAGTGATGTGTATGGCCGGACTTATTATTTAAAAAACATGAGATCCTGGAAATATTTGGGGAAATTGTAACTTTAAATTTTGATACACTTCCTTTTTCATCTCATGTATTCATTGCGTCATTTTGTAAAATAAATGACATGTCACACCAACACTTGTGTTTGTTATTCATTTTAAATTTGTATGGATGGGGAGTCATTCGCTAGGAGCACAAAAAAGTCTCAGTCCGAAAGCATTGCCCAAATGGGTCAAATTGACCAAAATCCAAAATGGGCACCAGTTTTAACTGGAAAATGTCATTTTTTTTATCCACTTATCGTAATATGATCGAGTCTGGTATCAAAATATATCATTTCGGTTCAGCATTGGGAAATAATTCCAAATGACGTTCAGTTGTGGTGGGAAAATTCACATTTTAAAAAATGACCACATTCCACTAGGGACCGGGGGTATCGTGCAGATTTTACGAAAAATGGAAAGAAACTACCGTTACCGTCTAGAATCTAATACACGCATCCATTCAATAGATTGCCGTCTAGAATCTGTTAAATGCCGTCAAGATTCATCAAAAACTGCCCAGTTTGTGCTACCGTGTAGATTTCGAAACGCCGTTTAGTTTTGACCAAGATCGTCTTCTTTACGACCGTTCAGTTTCTCAGGATGGTTTTAGAAATGAACACTACAATTTAGATTTAAAAGGGGTCTAGTTTTTAGAAACGGCATTTAATTTCCCGGACGTTGTCCAGAAATGAACTAAGTGTTTGATAACACAAGGTGTTCAGATTTTACGCCAAATTACCACTTTACCGAGAGCCGTTGGTGTGGTTATAATTTATAGAAAAAAGATTTTGAAAATATTCACTGATTAAACTTGGTCATCGTTTTATTCTTTCTGTTATTCATATTACATCAAGAGGTAATTTTATAAAAAGTGCACAGACAGTTGCCTAGTTACTGTGGCTAATGCATGAAATATGTTACCATTCTCGTATATTTAACTGAATGTAACGTTTGTCACATACTAATGTCCTGGACCTGTTCACACCCTTTATTTATAACTACTACGCCCTTTGTAACGGAGCGTAAAATTTATTTTCTTGCTATTCTTTCAAACCAAAATTTCATAAAA
This sequence comes from Patella depressa, assembly GCA_948474765.1. NCBI lineage: Eukaryota > Metazoa > Mollusca > Gastropoda > Patellidae > Patella > Patella depressa. The sequence goes on from OX419716.1 coordinate 52,520,750, forward strand.
TAGATCTGCTTTGCCGTTACATCTATAGACGATAGTGTTATATAGTGCTATCCTTGTATATTGTGTTTGCCAATTACAGTACCAGTTCAGTTCTCTAGTAGTATACCTCATACATATTCATGTATTTGAATATGTGGAGGGCTAAATAGGTTTGGAGATTGGTATAGTAGAGAGTTAGGTAGTTAGACACAGTAAGCGTAGTAGTTAGTTCAGTATGTATATAGACTGAGTTATAATAAAGGATATTTACTCTACCTCAAATTGTTTCTTACTGTTTCTACACCAACCCCCACAGACAGTTGCCTAGTTAGGCCTACTCTGGTTAATGCATGAATAATGTTACCATTCTCGTCATTTGTATTTTTAACTGACTGCATCGTTTGTCACATACGAATGACCTGGACCAGTTCACATCCTTTATTTATAATTACTACGCCCTATGTAACGGAGCGTAAAGTTTACTTTCTTGCTATTCTTGCAAACCAAAATTTCATAAAATAGATCTGTTTTAGCGTTGTAACAACAATATGCCAAACAGATAATAAATTTTAAATTCCTTTCACAAACTTTTCGCGAGTATGGATACATGTAGCTTACTTCCTCCACTCTTTTTGACACTCACCTGGCATCGATGCCGTCTCTTTAATTCTCATCATTCCATAAATAATGGGAATTAGAAAAGAAATCGTCGATAATTCGAAACTGGATAGCATTGGTTGTGAGCTACGATTCAACGTTAAACGTATTTACTGTAAAGTATGCCGTGTCGAAGTATATATAGCAGTCCGGAATCTGTTACGAATGCCTGTGCAGAAATTTCATTTTTGTAAACTACATTAATAATAAACATAATGGTATATGTAATACCACTTACATTAGTTTTGTTTATCATATGTATAATAAATAAATTTTATCCAGCTTTAAAAGTTAAGAAAGAGAGAGGACAATGGGGTTTAACGTCCACTTGACACAATCTAGGTCATTTCGGCACTAACATATGGTTTAAATTTATTTCTATAATTCGCTTGAGCGTAGGGGTTGTTAGAGGTCGGGGGCAACTAAAGTACCCGGAGAAAAACCCACGACCCTACTCCTTGCCACCTAAAACCGCGGATTCGAAACCACGCCAGTTGACTCAATGGCAGGTCGTATGATACAGCACGCGCACGCTAACCATTCGGCTATCCAACCTCTCTCGAAAGTTAAGAAAAGCACTGATTTTGAAATACACAAAATGCTGTGGTGCCGTAGCAGTACCCCAGCATTTTTCATTTTTTTGTGCCATGGTAGAAAATTCTTAATTTCAAGAACTGCATTAAAATCTGATTAAAATAGTGGCCATTTTGTCTGACAGATTTGATCCAGTTTTCACGAATTTCGGATCAACCTTCATAACGGGGCAACGGTGATGTGTTAAAATGTTTTTTTTAAATGGGATAATAATTGTGACCTCCAGAGGGACCACAAGCTAAACCAGCGGCTGCCAGGCAGGATACGCCCACATTTTCGAGAGATGGATAGAGAACAAGCTAAAAAGAAAGTGATTTTTCCTACAATCATGGGCCGTAATTCATGAAGTTAGAATTTGATATGTACAAATATCGAAAGGAACCCAGACCTTTGGCTTTGCGTTATAAATATGCATTTCAAGTTTCATCAAAATCAGAATAAAATTGTGACCTCTGCAGGGTCCACGACCTCGATATACCATATTTTTACAATATTTGCGTACAAGCGGTAGCAATTTCGTCTGCCAATTTTGGTGTGATTTTCACGAAATTCACATTCAACCTTTATTACGGTGTAACGGTGATATAATCTAGTGGGTTTTTTTTAAATTGGATAATAATTGTGACCTCCAGAGGGACCAAAAAACAAAAAGATAGGTTGCCAGGCGAAGAAACATACGCCCACAATAGGTAAATCGATCGGGCACTCAACAAGAGTTGTCGCATGTTTTTATTTTTTTCGGTAATGAAATAATTATAATACACTAAAATCTGATTAAGAATAACAACTCATTAAGTAATTATCCGAAAATCATAAGAATTTATTGGGTTTTTATAAAGTTAGTTCCCATGCTAGCGTTGAGTATACGGAACATTTAATATCATGCAATTGTGGACGCCGGACGGACGGGGGCGACCACAATATATGACCACATTTCAATGCGGGTGTATAAAAAGGCGATTTTTCGGACAATCAGGGGCCATAATTCAGGAAGTTACGATCCGATATGCGCAAATATCGAAAGGGGCCAAGTTCTGTGGGTTATCATTATCAACATGTATTTCAAGTTTCATCAAAATCGGTTCAAAATTGTGACCTGTATAGGATCCACAAGCTAAAAACGCGATTTTTCAGACAATCAGGGGCCATAATCCATGCAGTTTCGATCCCATATATGCCAATATCTAAAAAAGCCGAGATCTTTTGAAGATAAACCTATATTTTAAGTTTCGTCAAAAATGGATAAGAATTGTGACCTGTAGAGTGTCCCCAAACAATTGTCGACAGACGGACGGACATGAGCGACGACAATATACGTCCACGTGAAAATGTGGGCGTATAAAAAGGCAATATTTCGTAAAATGAGGGGCCATAATTCAGGAAGATACCATTCGATAGGTGCAAATATCAAAAGGAACCAGGATATTTCGGTGATTAACATGCATTTCGAGTTTCATCAAAATCAGATTAAAATTGTGACCACAAGCTAAAAAAGCGATTTTCCGTACAATCAGGTGCCATAATTCATGAAATTACGGTCTGATACATGCCAATATCGAAAGGAACTGAGATCTTAGGGAGATAAAACTGTATTTCAAGTTTGAATCGGATAAAAATTGTGACATGTGGAGAGTGTTCTGTCACCACGGTCTGTGGTTGAATTAATTATGGGTCACTTTAACATTGATATGACATAGTCCTCTTAATTAGCTGTCTATAAGAATTAGACTTAAGGGAATAATGTGTACTAATGGTAATATTTTAATACATGTATATAATTAATACTATAAGCTTATTTCGATGTTTCTAATCTTCTTGTATACTTTAATATTTTAATCTATGTTTAAATTGTTGTGTTTATGTTAATTGTAATGTAGGTAGCTAGGGGTTACATCTTCAAGAATATAAATATGACGATGGTCCCATGAAAGACAAGTTAGGCCGTTAGATAATGCTACAGACTACACTCATAGTTATGCCAACTCTTGATATTATACTTCTTTAGTTGAACATAATTGTGTAGTTATTATACCACTCTGTATATATTGTCTGTTATAATCATTATTGCTGTGTCTACATAAAACTCTGCATTTAGCTAAATCAAGTGTTTGTTATAATTTATAACAAGAAGAAACCAGTAGGATGAACTACCAGCTGTACTAAAAGAACCAACCTGGTTACAGTTCACAAACAAATTGTGGACAGACGGACTAACCAGGGCGATGTCAAAATACGTCCATATGAAAATGTGGGCGTATAAAAATTGTGACATGTAGACGGACGGATGGACAGACGGAGGTGTCGGCATAATACGTCCACATTTCAATTTGGGCATATAACAAAAAAACAAGCTACACGTATGTTCATAATTCACTTCGAATCCCATTTCAAAAACATGTAAAAACTGTTAAATCAAAATGTGGGCATATCTTACATGGCAACCACTTTTTATATCGCCTATATTGTTCCAAGTTGTAAGAGGTGGCGTGCCAGAAGTGTGTTCCCATTGTCGAATTAAAGCCCCAATAACACTCTTGTTGTAACTGAAAAATATGTCCCAATCTTCATTCTGGTCAACAAATCGTTTTATTTTAGAATATTCCAATTAAATGATGATGTAAATTTCACCTTAACACACCTAATTTAAAACAGCCCAAGTGTTCTCTATCATATCAATCCGAGGGAGAGTAGGTTTATATCTGACATATACAACGTTCACCCTTAAATTTAATGGACTCTTCTAAAAAAAAAAGGCAACAGTGATTGGTTAATTGCTCGACAGCACGTGACGTGTTTGTTTATACGACGCCATTTTGTAGTAATTGAACTGAAGAAAGCTAAAACAAAATGGATAGTAAAACGAAGTCAGACGAATAATCAATCCTTTTTAGTCATCATATTGACGATAGAATAGATGTGAATGCAACTATGATGAGGATCTATACAAAGCCTGAAGAAAATTTGGATCAAAAGGCAATCTTTTCCGATAATTCTGACAATGAACCGTGACTGAAGGTTACTTTTCCATATGTTCAGAGAAAGATTTGACCGACTGTTTTGAGTGGATTGTAGCCGTAGCCAAAAATACTTTACAAAGGAACTCTTGGGTGATAAATACTTTCACGTCTTGGGATGTGTGGAGAAATGATTTGGGCAGAAAGAAAATTCTGAAAGATATCTTAGACATGGAGTGGAGTGTGGATAACCGATTTAAATAAGCCGATAAGTTCGCCGTCTATTTAGGTCCTGAATGCTACAAACTGTACCAAAACAATTTTTTTTTTATTGTCAAAAGAATAAAATTTTATTTCTGTGTTCTTTGTATTATTTCGATCATCTACGTCGAGAGCGGTTGATATGAGCCGAATATATCGACCTGTAATGACGTCAGCAGCGGTTGATATGAAATATCAACCTCTCAGGACGTCATCAGCGGTTGATATGAACCGAATATATCAACCTCTGATGACGTCACGAGAGGTTGTTATAAGATATAACTGCTATGGACATCAAAGAAAAAAACTACTACCAGTTGTATATATTAATTCCATACAGCAAAATAACACCATTGGCCAATAGATTTCCAGTACCTTACCTACCTTCATCATCAACACCTTTTCTTCCTGCACGTCCAACCATCTGTTTATAAACTAAAGTATCTATTAGTTGACCGTGAAATATAGGTGTACGTATTATAACTCTTCTCGCTGGTAAATTAACACCAGATGACAGAGTGGAAGTAGCTACTAAAATTTTTAAATGAGACTGTCTAAATGCACCCTCTACAATATCTCTCTCTTCAAATGTTAATCCTGAAATGATATCAAAATCTCTTTAGTTCACATAAAAACCAGCGGCTGCCATGCAAGATACACCCACATTTTGCAAGGGATGGATAAAGAGCAAGCTAAAAAACAAAGTTATGGTCTTAAATGCATAAATATTAAAAGGGACCGAGATCTTTGGGATATTTCAAATTTCATCAAAATCGGATAAAAAGTGTGACATCTATAGGGTCCACAACCTTCGTATTACATATTTTCACACAATTTGCATACAAAGAGTGCCACTTTCTTGTGCAGATTCATTTTGATTTTCCCAAAACACGAATTCAACCTACTGTAGCGTTCAACGGCTGTATCCACAATATAATAGGCCCCTCTACCGCAAAGACTCACTAGTGGAACGTCGGCTACTGATCTGTTATCCAGGGAGGGGTTTTGCTAAGCTCGCCTGGGATCACAACTCTCTTCGGTTGGTAATGAGTAAGTGTCAGCTAAAAAGTGACTATAAGGAATCCCTTCCCAAGTTCTTGACCGGGATCTCCAATAGTTGAATGAAATGCGACTGCGACGTCGCCTTGCACAATGTCTCCCATTACTCAATAACACAAACAACAAAATAAATATTTATATAAAAATAGGTTGCCAGGCAACGAAACATACGCCCACACAGCAGCCAAATCGTCCGGGCAGTCAACAAGAGTTGTCGCATATTAAGGAATTATCAGAAAATCATTAGAATTTGTTTGGTTTTTATAATCAAACGTTTTTTTTTAAATCAGATAATAATTGTGACCTCCAGAGGCACCACAAGCTAAAAAGGGTGATTTTTCGTACAATCAAGGGACATAAATCGGATAACAATTTTGACCTCCAGAGGGACCACAAGCTAAAAAGGGCAATTTTTCGGACAATCAGGGGCCATAATTCAGGAAGTTACAATCCGATTGGCGCAAATATCGAAAGGAACCAAGATCTTTGGGTTATAAACATGCATTTCAAGTTTCATCCAAATCGGTTCAAAATTGTGTCCTCTACACTGTTCACAACCTTGATATAACATAATTTCACATTATTCGCGTACAAATGGCGGCCATTTTGTCCGTCAATTTTGGTCCGATTTTCACGAAATTCAAACTCAACCTTCATAACCATGCAACGGTGATATAATCAAACGTTTTTTTAAATCGGATAACAATTTTGACATCCAGAGGGACCACAAGCTAAAAAGGGCGATTTTTCGGACAATCAGGGGCCATAATTCAGGAAGTTACGATCCGATTGGTGCAAATATCCAAAGGAACCAAGATCTTTGGGTTATAAACATGCATTTCAAGTTTCATCCAAATCGGTTCAAAATTGTGACCTCTACAGTGTTCACAAGCTAAAAAACGTGATTTTTCGTACAATCAGGGGCCATAACCCATGAAGTTACAGTCCGATACATGCCAATATCGAAAGGAACCGAGATCTTAGGGTGATAAACCTATGTTTTAAGTTTCATTGAAATCGGATAAAAATTGTGACCTGTAGACTGTTCACAAACAATTGTGGACGGACGGACGGACGGACGAACAGGGGCGACGACAATATACGTCCACATGAAAATGTGGGCGTATAAAAATATATTATCTTCTGAACAAAATACAAGAAGGATATAGCACAATAATGAAAATGATATTAATATTGAAACCGCTTTTAGGCGAAACCCTAATAATGGTCGAAACACAAACACACGTGTACACGATCAGAAACGATATATAAAATATGCTAAACTGACACACCCGTAATGACGAACAATAATATAATCTCTAATATAATGACACTAGAGGTAGTAAAACATTATTATACAATATAACTTAAGCACCGAACACTTGGAGGGATTCACTGAATAATAAAAGAACACAATAAGGAACCTTCAGACATCCACTCACGTTCTAATACTGTTAAGATTATAAGTCGAGCTCTCAATCGAAGATCTATGTTAATCTAATGAAAATGTGCTGTGAACAGCTTATATACAATATGAAATCCCGTAAAATAGCGGGCAACGAGAACTCCCGTAATACCTTGCAAAAACGCCTACTCGCGAACGTGACGTTCATTCGCGAGACTAACGGTTATTTATAAATAAATTGAAAGTAGAATAACATCAACATCGAAAGATCACAGGATTAATACATTTAAATTATGGATGGACAAATGAATATATACTAAATGCAAAATGTGACGAAAGACTAGGGAATGTGGGTGGATACGGATAAATCTGCCGTACAAACAGTAAGATATAAAATAAAAACCGTCACACTACATTACGGTGGAAAGGTGGTATATGTGAACGTTTTTTAAAATCGGATAAAAAATTATGACCTCTAGATAATTCACAAGCTAAATATACGTGAAAATGAAATGAAGCAAGATCATTGGTTTACAAACGTATATTTAAAGTTTCATCAAAATCGGATCAAAATTGTGACCTTAAGAGGGTCCATAACCTTGATATACCAGATGTTTGCACATATTTGCGTATCAGTAAGGGGCGACCATTTATTTGTGGCAGTTTCGGTCGGATTTTCCGACGAAATTCGAATTCAATCAACATTCATACTCCCCGCAGTGTTCCATTTGATTAGAGCTAATCCTACTATTCACTGCTGTAAATAGAGAAAATTCTTGTTCTAAATTATTATTGCGTAATAAAATTGTTAAATTTGAAACAAAGTTCCAAATTGGACCAAATATGTTTACATTTAACGTTACGTCATGGCTCATGATTTTATTATGCCCAATGAACCAGTGCATAGCAGAATATTGTAGGAAATCTAACTGACTGTGTGACAAACGAGGCTATCGACAATCTAAACAATACTGTATGAAGACTAGGGGTGTATCGATGCATCGAACAATCGATGCATTGCGATAGTTCGACTGTCGATAGTATGTATCGATAGTAAAAAGAAACTATCGATAAAAATTGCAATAGTTAAGCAAACTATCGATAGTTTCTATAGTTTGTAATGGCGAAAGTAAAATGGCTCAAATTCACTCTTAATTGTCGAATAATTACTCTGGACTTTTAACAAAGAGCTATGTTATCACTAAAATAGCATTACACGATCTCAATGTCACATGGAAATCTTCGTCTACCATATTAGGCATGGCTTACTAAGAAATGAGTAAAATGGTTGATTTTGACGCTGAAAATGGTCATGTACGCCAATAACAGACGTGCTAAAAGCATGCCCCATAGGAAAGGAAAGTTAGCTATGCTTTTTTACAAGTTACTAAACTACCAATGTAATATTAATAATATACCATTTTATACAATATAAAGAAAAAAATGATGTACTTTATTATTTAATTCACAATCAGAATGCGATGTTACCGTGTACCTGAGATACCCGCTAGGAGGCTCTTCTATTCTCGCCCCCACCCTTTTGCCGCACCTATAGAAGACATGTTGTGGTTTTTTTTGTTATCTGTACAGTACTGTCTTGTGTCACTTCTGTTCACAAGCTAAAAACGTGATTTTCGGTACTATCAGGGGCCATAACCCATTAAGTTACAGTCCGATACATGCCAATATCTGAAGGAACCGAGATCTTAGGGTGATAAACCTATATTTTAAGTTTCATCAAAATCTGACAAAAATTGTGACCCGTTTCTGAAGTATTTATAGAAATGGTAGGTATGATGTTTTTTCACTTGCAGCCATTAGTGAGATGGCCAGATAGAGGTGAGCTTTATGAAACCATGCCTATGGTTTTTAGAAGTACTTTGGAAGGAAAATAACAGCCATAATTGATTGTTTTGAAATATTTATTGACAGACCTTCTAATATGACGGCACGTGTCCAAACATTCTCCAGTTACAAACATAACAATACTCTGAAATATTTAATTGCAATTTCCCTCCCAAGGATCTGTGACTTTTATTTCTGAAGGCTGGGGGGGGGGAGAGTTAGTGATAAACACCTCACAGCTAATTCCAATTTTTTGAATTATTTGCATAATGGTCATGTTTTGCTAGCTGGCAGAGGTTTTGAAATTAAAGAACTTGTGGCAACAGTTAGAGCTGAAGTTATTTACCCTGCATTTATGGGGGGTAAAAAACAGTTAAGCGCTTCTGAAGTGGAGTCCACAAGAAAAATTGCTAACGTACGAATTCACGTGGAACGGGTTATTGATAGTGTACGTCAAAAATACACAATTCTTGGAAGTTCAATTCCAATAGATTTTTTAATTACAAAAAAAGATGAACCATGTCAATTACTTGATAGTTTTTGTTTGCTGTGCAATCACAAATCTCTGTCTATCTGTTGCACCTTTTGATTAATTCATACCAAGACTAAATTTAAAACCCTTATATATATGTGTGTCAGAACAGTACCATTAACATTTCATTATCTATTTTTTAAACATTAATAGAAAGAATGTCAAACTTAATTTCTAATTCATATACTGTAATTTTTACATTTCATTATCTATTTTTTAAACAATAATGGAAAGAATGCCAAACTTAATTACTAATTGTTATAATGTAACTTTAAAAACATTTTTCGCCCACCCAGGACTCCTCAGTGCAGTTTGGGTTTTCCCATCAGAATAATTTGACTGAAAACTACAGACATGTATTTTGGGGTTTTTTGGGGTTTTTTTTGTGTCTTTTGTTTGATAAATCTAAATATAGATTTATTTTAACTATCTTATGTACTGTTGTTGTCTTCTTCTTTCTCCCTCTTATTGTAATCAATGCCGCATTTTCACTGCTGTCAGGAGAGTACCATTTACCCGTTGGTTCAATCTTTAATTTCATGCAGTAGAAATGAAACCATTCATAACCAACTCGGGCAAAATAACAGTTTCAAAACACTTTGAAGATTTATTGAGTATCCCGGTAACACACCCCAAAATTCTGCATCTGGCTCAATTCTTTCAATGAATATATCATTCTCTATCCAGATCACCAAGTCACAGTAGTCCAAATTATGGATGATCATGTTTTAGTTGCCATAAACCATCTACTTTCTTCAGACAATTTTTTCTTTTTTACACTGGACTATACCATTTGGGGAAGTTCCTAAGTGTGGGTGTTCGGAGTTCAGGAAAATTAAGTACCCCGGTAACACACCCCAAAATTCTGCATCTGGCTCAATTCTTTCAATGAATATATCATTCTCCATCCAGATCACCAAGTCACAGTAGTCCAAATTATGGATGATCATGTTTTAGTTGCAATAAACCATCTACTTTCTTCAGACAATTTTTTCTTTTTTACACTGGACTATACCATCTGGGGAAGCTCCCAAGTGTGGGTGTTCGGAGTTCAGGAAAAGACCATTATCTGACAGTTGAAAAGTATCATGAAACTTTTCCAACTTGGAATTATACGGTTTCCCTGCCACCTGTTCATGAGAAGATCCCACTGTGTAGCTGAAGTAGAGAAATTGGCTTCGGTTGGGCAGTTGATTTGAGCTTTTTGCAATGAGATAGCAAGGCTTCTTTTGATGTATATACACCATGGTATCATCATACAAATTTGACAGGATCATCAAATATTTTGGCTGAAGTGTTTCTGGAATAAACTGGTTGTTAAAATCTTCTTTAACTGACAAACAAACCGGTCTATCCCCCCTCAACAACCCTAAAAAAGGTATACCAAGTTTTGCTACTCAAGGCATTGAATATTTTATTGCCCGTTTTCTTTTTAGATGAAGGGGTGGGAGGGACTGTTTGCTCATCAATTGTTTTGTCGATTCTTTTCTTCAAGGGGGGTTGGGATGGCCTAGTGGTCTAGAGTGCCACGCTTCGACCTCTAGCTGGCCGGTCACTTCTGGCTTGCGGCTTTGGTTTCGATCCCTGGTGTGAGCGTATGTTGCATGGAGATAGGGGCGCCTTCTCAACCTCGTTGGTTTTCTCCGGACACTCCGATTTCCTCCCACTGCTAAAGACCCCTACGCGCATGCAAATTATTGAAATAAAATTAAACCATATGTTAGTCCCGAAATGACCTAGTTTGTGTTGAATGGACGTTAAACCCCATTTCTCTCTCTTTTCTGCAATGTTTTGGCTGAAGTAAAATCCATACGTCGAATCGGTTCCCAACTAACACCAGTTCGAGAAGCGCGGAGCATCCAGTATGCCGGTTTTGCAGTAATTGTCGTCGTTTCTCGTATCCGTACAATAGCTTCAAGGTACATGTAGAATAATACCGACGCCACATAGGAACAAGATTCACCTAACCCTGCCTTTATCATTTAAAGACAGTCTAACTTTAATGATACATAAATTCACCCTGGAAGAATTGGGAGTAGATGTACTGGTACTACAGCTTTCTTGTTCACCATCCTTATTCGGAATTTCTTTCAAAACTTTGTAATTAAATACAAAACCTCTCTTACCCATCCACAAACAAATCTGTCGTAAGCTTCCAAACTTTTATAATTGTGGATGCCGAGCTGGTGAAGACTAGTTCGATGAAGTTCACCCCACTAAATTATTCACATGACACCGCTATAAATCTAAGCTAGTCCTTTTTTCTGCATATCGTTACATTTAGAGAGAGGGGTTACACATAGGCATAGCCTGTTCCCCAATCCAAATTCAGATTTAATGAATAAAAATATTGTTTAGAAAAAAAAAAAACATACGCGCTTGACGAAAACCTATGTTGATAAGAAACACGATACTGCAACATAACAACTATTTATTCACCTTCACATATTACACAAAAGTTCACTGGTTGCAAGTCACATTCTTATATGTATCACCGAATAGTGATACTAAATTTTACTTCTTTTTCAAATTTTATTTTTAAGAATATACAGAATTTATCTATTAAGCATTTAGACATATAGCCAATATTAAGGTTATCAGTTGGTCTTTTCTTACATTTAATGTCAATATTTTGATTTAAAGTAATTGCCTAAAAGCATGATTGGTGTTGACTGTTTTATAATCTTTGAATGCCAGTAGGCTTATTAAGAGAAACCTTGAGCAAAGATTTATACAGTTAACAATGCAGGCAGATCAAGTGTCAATGCCTTTACTTTCTTTATGGCTTAAAAGGTTATTTATTACCTAATTATATTAACTTTATTATAAAATTTCAACCAATGAAATTTATATATTTAACTTCTTTTCATTTGATGTGTTACAATATTTTTTATCTTTAATTCGATTTGTTGAAATCATTGTCCTTTCGTCTGTATGCAAATTAGTTGCTTTAAAAGATCTCTACACACAGACAAGAGAACAGATTGGAGACAGACAGACAAGGAGATCGAATGCCGTATATATATTTTGTAAATAATGTATTTTTTTAAACTGTATATAAAGTAATATTGAAATGGATTTGGAATTGGACTTTTAATGAACAGTGACCGCCTTCACCAGAATACTTCTCCAGTAATGAGCTATATACACCCCCAATCCTAGCTCATTCATGTGTATGAAATAATACATATGTATCACCTGGGTGCATAAACGAACAAAGAATAGCCCCCGAAACGCGTCGGTGAAATAATGGTGGGAGATGAATTCAAGACTCGGAAACTCTTAACATACCAAGCGAGGACAACTGAAGATTTAATGGTTGGAACAAAGTCATTCAAGAACAGATTGGAGATACAAGTGGATTCCTAGATTTGGTTCATATGAGATCAGAGAAGTGGTTTGGTAAGTTAAATCAACTATTTCTTGTACCATTCTCGAAAATTTACATTTAATGCGTGACAATAATTATCATTCTTTTTGAAAATAGACTTATTTACTAGTTTACTTATATCAACCTAAGTCAGAATCATTTAGATGGGTTATTCTCACTCAAAAGACCTAAATTGTAATACCAAGTCTTTGAAAACCGATAAAAATGCTATTGTCTTCTTGAACAAAGATTTTGTGAATGTTACTATAGGTAATAATATAGTTAAAAGCCCTTTTGACAAAGGAACAAGCATATCTTTTATCTCTGAGACACTGTTAGATCAAATCAGACCAACTACAGAAATCTTGCCATCTGACATAACCCCTGGTGTTAGTATTAGTTTTGAAGGTCAAGCTGTCAAAATTTTAGGATCTGTTTTACTTGATTTAGAAGTTTCAGACACAATCATATTACATAAATTTTATATCATAAGGTCAACTTCAAGTAATTATGATATAGTAATTGGTAATGATTTGTTGTCAATAAAGAAAGTCAGTCAATTAAAGTGTATTGAGCAATACTCAGTACCGGTAGTTTCCAAAAACGTCTCGAAAGTCAGAAATTCTAAAAATCCAACTGTAAATAATAACTTAATAATTAATGATGTAAGGTATAGGGAGCTCTTAAACTCATTTTGTATGCCAATTTGTTTTAATGTTATAACTATAAATAATAATATGTATATAAATAATAATTTATAGGCTTCTGTACGTCAATTATTAACAACTGATCAAAAATATGTAAATATTTTAACACTGCTATTTTCCTCCATGTTTCAAATCAGGAAATCCAAAGAGATATTCTTTGCACCATATTTTAAGTTTGTCAAAAACAAGACAGTGGTATATAGGTTCATGGACAGAAACTTTAAAAAGAGAAAATATAGGTTGCCAGGCAACGAAACATACGCCCACCAGCAGCTAAATCGTCCGGGCAGTCAACAAGAGTTGTCGCATATTAAGTAATTATCAAAAATCATTAGAATTTGTTTGGTTTTTTATAAAGTTCTGGCCCATGCTAATGTCTAGTATACGAAAAATTTAATATTATGGATTTAGCTGTACAATTATCAAAAATTCATTGAAAATCAATATATTTGTTGGTCTCAAGACCTTAAACTCTGTTTCAAGTTTCATCAAAATAAAATTAAAATTGTGACCTCTATAGGGTCCACAACCTTGATAAACATATCTTTACAAACGACGGTCATTTTGTCTGTCAATTTTAGTCTGATTTTCATGAAATTCGAACTCAACCTTCATTACCAAGCAACGGTGATATCATCAAACGTTTTTTTAAATCGGATAATAATTTTGACCTTCAGAAGGACCACAATCTAAAAAGGGTGATTTTTCGGACAAACAGCGGCCATAATTCAGGAAGTTAAGATCCAATGGGCGCAAATATCAAAAGAACTAAGATCTTTGGCTTATAAACATACATGTCAAGTTTCATCAAAATCGGTTCAAAGTTGAGACCTCTATAATATCCACAAGCTAAAAGCGTGATTTTTCGTACAATCAGGGGCCATAATTCAGGATGTTACGATCCGATATGTGCAAATATCGAAAGGAACCAAGATCTTTGAGTTATAGACATGCATTTCAAGTTTCATCAAATTCGGTTCAAAATTGTGACCCCTACAGTGTTCACAACCTTGACATACCATATTTTTACACTTTTCGCGTACAAACGGCGGCCATTTTGTCCGTCAATTTTGGTCCGATTTTCAAGAAATTACGGTGATATAATCAGACGGTTTTTCAAATCGGATAATAATTTTGGCCTCAAGAAGTACCACAAGCTAAAAGATAGGCTGGCACTGCCAGGCAGGATACGCCCACATTTTCGAGAGATGGATAGAGAACAAACAATACGGAAAGTGATTTTTCCTACATCATTAAGTCCTGTATTTCATACTGTATTGGGAGCAGCCATTTTGTTGGTCAGTTCCAGTCTGATATTCATGAAATTCGAAGTCGACAATTATTATGGTGTGACGGTACACAACCTAGAAATGTGACTTTTCGTCAAAATCGGATAAGAATTGTGACCTGTACAGAGTCAACAACCATGATATACCATATCTTTACACTATTCGCGTACAAACGGCGACCATTTCGTCCGGCAATTTTGGTACCATTTTCACGAAATTCGAATAATTCAGGAAGTTACGATCCGATATGCGCAAATAACCCAAGATCTTTGGGTTATAACCATGCATTTCAAGTTTCATCAAAATCGAATTAAAATTGTGACCTTTACAGGGTCCACAGCCTTGATATACCATTTTTTAACAGTATTCACGTACAAACGGTGGCCATTTTGTATGGCAATTTTGGTCTGATTTTCCCGAAATTCAAACTCAACCTTCCTTACGGTGTAACGGTAATATAATCAAACGTTTTTTTAAATCGGATAATAATTGTGACCTCCAAGCTAAAAAAAAAGGCGATTTTGCGTATAATCAGGGGCCATAATTCAGGAAATTACGATCCGATATGCGCAAATATCGAAAAGAAGCAAGATCTTTGGGTCATAACCTTGAATTTCAAGTTTCATCACAATCGAATCAAAATGTGACCTCCACAGGGTCCACAACCTTGATATACCATTTTTTAACAGTATTCGCGTACAAACGGCGGCCATTTTGTATGGCAATTTTCGTCCGATTTTCCCGAAATTCGAACTCAACCTTCCTTAGGGTGTAACGGTGATATAATCAAACGTTTTTTTAAATCGAATAATAATTGTGACCTCCAAGCTAAAAAAAGGGCGATTTTGCGTATAATCAGGGGCCATAATTCAGGAAGTTACGATCCGATATGCGCAAATATCGAAAGGAAGCAAGATCTTTGGGTTATAACCATGAATTTCAAGTTTCATCAAAATCGAATCAAAATTGTGACCTCCACAGGGTCCACAACCTTGATATACCATTTTTTAACAGTATTCGCGTACTTACGGCGGCCATTTTGTATGGCAATTTTCGTCCGATTTTCCCGAAATTCGAACTCGACCTTCCTTAGGGTGTAACGGTGATATAATCAAACGGTTTTTTAAATCGAATAATAATTGTGACCTCCAGAGGGACCACAAGCTAAAAAGGGTGATTTTTCGGACAATCAGGGGCCATAATTCAGGAAATTACATTCCGATAGCCGCAAATATCGAAAGGAACCAAGATCTTTGGGTTACAAACATGCATGTCAAGTTTCATCAAAATCGGTTCAAAATTGTGACCTCTATAGGGTCCACAAGCTAAAAACGTGATTTTTCGTACAATCAGGGGCCATAATCCATGAAGTTTTGATCCGATACATGCCAATATCGAAAGGAACCGAGATCTTTTGGGGATAAACCTATATTTCAAGTTTCGTCAAAATCGGATAAGAATTGTGACCTGTAGAGAGTCCACAAACAAATTGTGGACGGACGGACGTCAGGACGGACGTCCAGACGGACGGACGGACGGACGTCCGGACGGACAGGGGCGACGACATAATACGTCCACATGAAAATGTGGGCGTATAAAAAGGCGATTTTTCGTACAATCAGGGGCCATTATTCAGGAAGTTATGATCCGATATGCGCAAATATCGAAAGGAACCAAGATCTTTGGGTTATAAACATGCATGTCAAGTTTCATCAAAATCGGTTCAATATTGTGACCTCTACAGTGTTCACAAGCTAAAAACGTGATTTTTCGTACAATCAGGGGGCATAATCCATGAAGCTACAGTCCGATACATGCCAATATCGAAAGGAACCAAGATCTTGGGGTGATAAACCTATATTTCAAGTTTCATTGAAATCGGATAAAAATTGTGACCTGTAGACTGTTCACAAACAATTGTGGACGGACGGACGGACGGACGGGGGCGACGACAATATACGTCCACATAAAAATGTGGGCGTATAAAAAAAAGAATGTGAATGTTAGCATATAGAAAACGACAGATATAGTGACTTTGTTACCCTGTGGGACCGGGGACAAGAGTAGGCCCAACGTTTGGTTGAATTGCGTGTCGTGAAAAGCGACTAAAATTTGACAACCTCAAACATTGCCACAAAAAAAAAAATTATTTGAATTACAATACTTTCATTTAACAAAGAAAAAGGTCTGTGTGTCTAAATTATTTTTATAATTATTGTTATATAGCTATAAACAGGTTTGTTAGGCAAGGTGGACTGGCCATCCATTTTTGACTGACATTCCAACGCTGTGCCATATTGGTGACGATCAGTATGCATAGCATTTTACAAAGTTTGATTAGACCACATAGACCTAGTTCTTTTATTTTTAAACATAAGATAATAGCAACACTACAATGTTTTTCATGTAATAAAATAGAAGTTCTCAATATGATTATTAATATATTGAATGATATGTATATATATATAAATATAGATTGTTTTCTTTTTCACATTTAGTTTTTTTTAATAATTATAACATGAATATGAATAATAAAATAAATGACATATGACAATATATTAGATCATAAATAATATATAAGAATAAATAAGAAAATAAATAAGAAAATGATTTAGATCATAATAAAATAAGATCATATAAGAATAAGAAATGATCATATACATATAAGAATAAGAATGATCATTGAATAATACTATAAGAGAAAAAAAATAAAAGAATAGAGTATCTTCTGAGCCTTTGCAGTCTTGACAATTTGACAGTGTTGAAGACGTAAGTGATTATACATTTGGAACGGAAAGTGGGAATGGTATTACATTTTAGTCAGGTTGAGTACAGGGAATGACCACATTCTTTTGATTCAAAATTATTTAACATAACTGATTTATTGTCACACATTGAATGTTATTATATGAGATGGTCAAGAGATATTTCAGGTTTCATCTTGCTTAACAACATATCCGATAACAGACTGGACCAAAGAAGTTTGAAGCTGATATCTTCAATTCTGGGCAAGGTTGACTTTGTCAAACCAAGTGAGATTTCTCCATGTCAAGAAGAAAAAGTACCGGCACATGGTTCATAACCAGACAGACTGCAAGGTAACCAGATAACAAAATGTGCTAGACCAATAAGATGAATGTGGTGGACCTTACAGTCATAATCCCTGATCCGGTAAATTGTAACATTCCAGAAACTGCCAAAGATGAAAAGTGTGTATAAGTGCGGCGGAATCATTATAATTGTGTGTTACAGAAGAAATTACGTTCAAACTTTCTTCATTATAGTGCCAATATTTTATTATGTGACTCTTAATTATCACTGACTTTTCATATTTTATTATCTTTATTCAGTTCAATAACTGACCGAAAAACATTTAATTGGAATTTTGCATTCCTTACAAATTTTTTTTTTCTTCTCATAATTATTGCAAATGATATTTATATATGTGACAAGGATGCATTATACATAAGGCGACAACAAAGGATTACCTTATTGACTTTAGCCTGTATAATCATATAACAACATAATCCACTCAATATATTGTGATACAACATTTTATACAAATATTTAATTATAAGCATATGTTTTTCTTTTATATAATTATTAATAATTTCATCAAGTATATCGTTTATATATGTCATGTGAGGACGCATGAATTTTTCAAGACGGGGGCATTTATCACCGAATAGTGATACTAAATTTTACTTCTTTTTCAAATTTTATTTTAAAGAATATACAGAATTTATCTATTAAGCATTTAGACATATAGCCAATATCAAGGTTATTAGTTGGTTTTTCCTTACATTTAATGTCAATATTTTGATTTAAAGTAATTGCCTAAAAGCATGATTGGTGTTGACTGTTTTATAATCTTTGAATGCCAGGGGGCTTAAAAAGAGAAACCTTGAGCAAAGATTTATACAGTTAAAGGGGAAGACCAACGATTTTCAACAAGGTTTCCATAAATCTTAAATATATATTGTTAAATAATCCCCTCTTGTAACAAAGGCAAAAATGTTTTTGTAAGCGAGAAATTAATTTTTATTAAAACCGGAAGTGACATAGTTGGTTCAACACGCTCACCGGGCTCTATAGTAAGCATGCAAATTTGGTCTATGTTTACTGCTGTATTGTGTACTCGCATCGTCTTTTGACCAAAAATCTGATAAAATGGGCTATTAGGATGGATATTATAAACACGAATTTATGTTTTGTTAACGTTTAGTACACAAAGCCGCTACGTAAATTCACTCATACTGAACAGTACATGGTGTCTCAATTCACGCCACATGGCCAGTTGTTGACATCACGTGGTTTGATTGACACCCGGCAAGTGAGAGATGTTTCGTCTGCTTGAATGTCTTTGCATGTGCTGGGTATCCGGTGACAGATGTTTGATTTATTTCAACGGACTTGTGACACATATATATATTCAAATAAATATATAAATTTCCAAAGTATGTTAACGTCAGACACCAACGTATTGGAATATAACATATCTCACCCATGAGTGTACAGTAATGCTGTACAGAGTCGAGCCCATCCATTCTCAAGAGAAAATGAAAGAAAAAAAGAAAAGTCGTTCACGTCGGCATTATGTTGCAAAATGCACTATAGTATATGCCCCACATGCCCATAATTTTAGTCTGTTTATGTTGTAAAACACTGTCAGCAAGCACAAAAACATCGAAGCAGACGAAATACATGTGACTTACAAGCTGTCTCTCAAACCACGTGATGTAAATACTGTGTACTGTTCAGTATGAGTGGATTTACGTAGCGGCTTTGTGTACTAAACGTTAACAAAACATAAATTCGTGTTTATAATATCCTAATAGACAGCCCATTTTATCAGATCTTTGGTCAAAGGACGATGAGTGCACACAATACAGCAGTAAACTAATGCCAAATCTGTATGCTTACTATAGACATACATGCCAATCTGAGGAGATTGAAAATCAGAATGCCTTGTATTGATGGTAGAGCGGGCCCCAAGAAAATTTTGAGAAATTAGCACCTATTTAAAGCAGTACCTTGTATTATTGGATAAAAACAGCTGGTGATTTAGGTCCATGCATTTGAGTTTTTTTTTTACTTATTTACATATGAAAGTATGCATATCGACATTAAGTATATACTATGTTAGTTAAAGGGGTAGTCCCAAATAATCCAGGCCTCCAGTTAAGAAAGAAAAAAACCCAGTTAATATTTTTGCTCAAAGTTGACAAGAAATATCAACCTTAATGTACACAAAAATGTTCTCAAATTCTCTTGTGAATTGTAAGAGGCTACTTAAAACATAAATACTGTATAAGACTTGTACTGTTTAAAATAGTTTAATGTAATAATATTCATATTATTTAACCTTAAAATAAATTATAAATTAAAACTTTAGTATAATCTACGTAGTATGCAGTCATAAGAGTAATGCTTTTTTGAAAAATCAAGTAAAAGCTTGAAATTAGTGCTGATACTGTTGATTAAAAAAAATGTTAATGACATTCTTAAGACAAACTTGTTGGACTAATCCATTCAGTGTACCTGAGGTAATAGGGAGGTGATTGGTGGTGCACTAGGCCATGAATTGTATTGTTCTAGGCCGTAGAGGTTTTGGTATGTAGAAGTTTTGGGAGGATGCTGTCTCTTTATTTGTCAACTTTATGGTCCAATTGGATTCTGGTGGCCATTTTACATTTCTTTAGCAGTTTTGGATCATGTGTTGTTTCATAACACTTGTCTGACTGGTGTAACTTTCGGGTCATTAAACTGCTCAAGGTTTTTGTTGACAGGTTTGATCAGAATTCTGTTTTATTTTTATTGACAATACTAAACAATCGTTCACAATCGGTGTTGGTGTGGAACATCACTAGAACACATTTAGCCATTTTTACCAAGGCTCCAAACATTGGACATCCTGTGGCAGGGTTCTTCAATTTTGAAATATGATGCCACGTAATATCAATTCTGTCGCTTTTTATTATGTTGTCATCAAATGGAAAAGACTGGAATTGCATACACTCTTCTTCCAGTTTAACTTGTTCATCCAAGTTTAAAAAATGGTATCTCCTGTTAAAGAAATTAACCTGCTCAAATTTTATTGATTCTCTTTTGGATATATCTAGGAATTCTGCGTTCGTTAACACACTGTCACCGAAAGGGACCCTCTTTATCATATATTGACATGCTGTGGCATAGAAATTTCTCACATCTTGATAAAATACTTTGAGGTCAATGTCTGGATTCTTATCAATGATGACTCTGGTGGCCATACCAATGAACAGGTCACTGTCAGATTTTTGGTTAGATCTTGATTTTACATCAATGCTAATAATATCAGTGGATTCAGTTATTACTTTTGGCTTAATAAACTTTACCAGCAGTTTAGAAAACTGACTACACATAACGGGGTGCAAAAGATGAATTGCTGGATCTTCTCTCTGAAGAAATCCATTGGCATCTTCAAATATGGGTACTATGCTTGATACAAAAGACATATATAGTAGGGTGCCCCGAGCTCTCTAAGAAAGTTTGTCTTACCTCGAGAGGTGTTTACTCTGTCATGCCAAGACGAATTTCTCAATGATGACGAAACAGGCTCGGGCACAATGGGAGCACGTGCACGGACCAAATCTTCACCGTATACAGCCATGCACGTGGTATTATCACAACATAAAATTGTAAATAAAGACAGGTTAAAAATATTTTCATCACGCATTTGTCTTTCAATATTATTGGATCGCTAACTACGTTAAAAATTCTAAAAATGATTGTCGTTTTTATTTTTCAATTCGCTATTTATTTACAGAGTGCTGTCGTTTAGTTTCGGCGATTTAACATCTCCTAATAACACGTTTTGGAAAAGATAAGAGTACAACCGGTATTTTTCTTTTAATTTTGAAAGGTTCGTGAAATCGTCGTTGTACTGGCCTAGATGTGTTATACCAAATTAGGAAATATAACAATTGTTTCGTATTTTTAAATTTGCTACCGGGAATTTATCGAAACGAAATGTAGTCTCGATAAACCAGATTTCTGTTCGAGACTACTTGCTTTTAGGGTTAAGGGGAAACAAATCTTCTTATTTTGTTAAGGAATTGACCGACGGTCTTTTTAAAATTGTTGTCAATCGATTCAATTAGCAGGCATGACTTCCAACGATGAATTACTATCCGGCGATAACTATGATCTCGGCACAATAACAAAATTTGCCTTTACAAGAACTACAGGCTAGTACTACCCAGACAGCCACTCAGCTTTGGCCCAAGTCTGGCCCACATCTGGCAGCCTCTGGCAAAATGATTGGGCCGGATATGGCATGCCACATGTGGGCCAGATCTGGCAGACATGGGCCAGACGTGGCCCAATCAGAGCCAGATCTGGGCCAGATTCGCTAATGCACACGCTCGCCTTGCATGGCCCAGATCTGGCAGGCTTTGGCAAAGATATGGCATGCCACGTGTGGGCCAGAGATGGCACAATTGGCCTTTGTCTGGGCCGTCACTGGCCCAAATGTGGCCCACAGATGAAATTCATGCCATGCCAGATGTGGGCCAAAGAGGTCAACCCGTTATTCCCTGTCCTATTTCTTCTTCGTAAACTGAGAGGCATGGCCATGGTCTAAGTGGTTTAACACTTTCTCATGAAATTAGAAGGTTGGTCCACCAGTCAAGTGGCTTGGTTGCGAAACCCTGCTTGCATGTGACAAGGAGTAGGGTAGCCTGTCCAACTTCGTCAGTTATCTCTGGGACCTATATTGAAATAGCGTTGAACCATATGTTAGTCCCAAAATGATAGTAGAAATTAAGGATATCTTGCATGCAGCACAAAAAACATACATTAACAACAAAAGCAAAATCTTAAATAATAAAATTTATTCATCCATCTAACACAGCACAGTTCTATGGATAACAGTCACTATATTATATACACACAACGTTTTGATAAGTTTTCACTGTTTGGACAAGATTTCACTGTTTCAACAAGATTTCACTGTTTGTTATAAGGCATACAAATTATCCATGTCAATATCAGTCTCCCCTTCTTCCTTCTGCAGCTATCTCCTCCTCCTCTTCCCCTTGTTTTTGTTCTTCCCCCATTCAGCCATTTAGTTTACAACATTTTGAAATTATTTTCCATTGCATCCTTGTGGTGAAGTTATTTATCACACCTGCAATAAATGCAAAAAATGTACATAAAAAAACATGTTTTTCCTTCTTTATATCAAGCATGACCAAGGGGTCTGTCAATGCAAGTACCAAAGTATTAAGTCAAATAATTCTTATTTGCCAAGGCAAAAGAATAGTTAAATGAAGTGATTTAAATAATGAAATCACATAAATCTTATCTAATTTAATATCATTGTAGAGAAAGTAATAAAATGTACTTATCTTTTTATCTTTAGCTAAGTTCTGTGAAAATAATGCACAGTTTGTATACCACTGCAATGTCTTCAGTTTCTTGTTAGTACTAAATTCTATTAATTTGTTGTACACTGAATTTTACAATTTTAAATTCAGCCAATGAAACAGATTTCAAGATAGTAAATGGGCTGTTCATTATGCTTTGTTGAAAGATTAACACGGTTGACCTGCTAGCTTCAACAAATTGTAGAAACTGAGTACAGAATCTGCTATAGTAATTAAAATCTAGCTACTTTGTAGCATGATACCCAACACTCAGACTGTGTTCTAATAAACTTTGTCTTTATTTCATTGATTTCTTTAAAGAATAATTTATTATTTTTGCTTTAAAGATTTACATTTACTGGCTTTTGGGGGAGTGTGGGGTGAGAGGATTTCATTTATATTATATATACAGTACATTCAAAAAATATTATTTTTAATATTTATTTGTAATAAAACTAATATAGAACAAGGGAAAATTCTACTGGAAACTAGAAGTCATATTATGAGCTTAAATTTCTTGTGTTGATATTTTGAGGCATTTGGCCAGTTGGATGTGGGCTATCTCTGGCCCAGATATGGCAAACTTCTCGCATAATATTATTTTTTTCAAATGTTTTGAATATAAAACAAAAAAATTAAAACTGTTAAACAAACTGACAAGATATTCTTAGATATCAGTTGCAAAAATAAGTTTAATTCATCAGTAGTGAGCCAATAGTTGCCAAGTGTTAGCCAGATATGGCCCACATCTGGCACCATCTGGCTGGATATGGGCCACATCTAGCCAGAGGCTGCCAGATGTGGGCCATACTTGGGCCAAAGCTGAGTGGCTGTCTGGGTAGGTACCATTAATAAATTTCCGACCAATACAGAGCGCCAGTCTATAATTACTGCTTTACATGACGTTAGTGTGACGTTTGAAGACAACGGTATTCGAAAGAGACTGATCAGACTGAAGACAAAGGCTAGAAAGCTGGGTAAACATATAAAACTTCTAATAAATCTTTAAAATTATATAACGATTATCTCGACAGCCCCCTTTTCCCCGGGATAGTGGACAATACACCATCGAAAGATACCAGCAAGATACATTTAATTAATAGAGAGACACAGACATCTGTCGATTCGACTTTGGCCAAATTAAATAGGAAAAATAGGTATTTAGTAAGTAGGATCAATAGGTATAATAAAAAACAATTTTCAGTTTAACAAATCGACTAAGGAAGACCTCAAACGAATTGATTCACACGAAGGCTAATAATAATAAAGTCTTGACAAATAAAAAAAACTGGTTGTACGTCCCAACCTCGTGTGGAAGACGTAATTTTGTATGATGTCGAAAATCAAAGATACGCTTCAGAATACCATAATTTTGCCATGCAACTAAAAATCCTCAACGTTCCCGATGGGAATATCGACGAGGTTATAACCGCATTTTTTGCTTTCGCGAACTCAAATCTAATTACACTCCAACAGAAACTACAGTCCAAAGAATATCTTTAAAACATGTTTCGGAAACCCCAAAGTCAGCGAAAAACACCACTTTATATACGGACGAAACAACTAAATATGACTCCTAATTCGGCACATACGCAATAACCGCTGACTCAACTCATACGCCAATGATTATTGGTCTTCGAAATATGTCACATGAATCTGCGCAAATTACTCTTGCAACTTTAAATGAAATTTTGGCAGATCTTGATGATATAGCCGGACCCATTAGTAAATACGTAATTTCGAAATTAGAAATACAATGCCGCAATTGTAAATTATATGGCCAAGCATATGGCCAAGCATATAACAAATTTTCTTGGTGATTTTAAAACAGAAAATAGATTGACAAACCATTACGAAAGACGATCTAACATACTGGCCACGAAGATATGTGTTTTTGTTAATGTAATCGATCGCTTTCAGTCCCTATAAAGTTATAGGAAATACACCGCCTTCATTAGCCCAGTTCGGAGCAGAACAGTAGGACGTTAAGCCCCATTTCATTTCATTTATACGAAATATATGTTAATATATTTAGAATATTTATTCTTGTGTAAATGCTATCATACAATAAGGCACGGGATCTCGAATTTGAATTTGTTCTTAATTATGTATCTTCTAGTTTGTATTCACTTATTCAAATCCAACTTCAAAATGTCAATGTACATCTCAAATGTGTACATAACTTGAACAGCTATTGCATATTTTTCATTCAGATTGATTAAAATAGTCTGTCATTATTTATTTAATACTGTTAATTATTCCATAAAACTTTCCTTAAATAAACATACTTCCAAACATTATACAAGGGGTATTTCGGGACCCCACGACATCGGACACCGGGGGTCTTTTGGAACCCGCCCCCCCCCCCCTTGCTTTTTACAAGTGTCTAATCTGTTCTGTAATCGGTGCTAGCTTTGTATTAGGAATCTTTCTTACTGATGATATTGTTTTGGTTATTCTAGTAATCTAGATCTGAAAGCAAATCAAGGTACCCTACCGACCCCACCAATAGACGATTCTACATGGAACATGACAATTACGATATTAATTTAGATTTGTATGGTTTTAAAAAAATCTTATAATTCCTATCGTCAGTGACAATACCTGAAATAATTTGTTTTAGCCTGATTGATTATTGTTAAGTCTTGAAATGAAGCTGTAGTTTGGGGTCTTAGGTTACCCCTTGTTGCCGACAACATTTTTCGCGCGACGTGTACGCACATGGGTTAAATGGGACATCAAATAAAAATGTACAAAGGCACGTTCACATCTTTGGGTATAGAAACTATAAATAGATCGGTCCATTGTATCAACATAAACTTAAACAAATGTAAATTGGACTGCACACATATAAATTACACAGGAAAGGCCGATCCAAACACTGAGCCGTATTGCGCTTGCTTGGAGATCTGAAATCCAATCGATACATGGAGCAGATTTTGTTAGATAACAAATTACGATATAAACGAAGAGTCCCGAATGGTAGTGGTGGTAAATTCTTATCGGAAAAGAAATCCATAATTTTCCATTTCCAAGAAAACATAACTCTGTCAACATTGAAATCCCAAAATACAAATGTCCGCCGCTAGTACACAAAAAGTGTATTTTACAGTACAGTCGAATGAATATATCTTGTGAAATAAAGCACGCAGGTACAGTTTCTTGACAGTTTATAATAAAGGGTTATCTGGGGTTGTTGTTTGTATAGATATAGTCCCATAACAGTAAATAGTTTTCGAGATTTTTTTTACTACTTGGTGTTTAACGTCTGCTTCCACATAAGTGATATCGCAGAAGATTTTTTTTTAGCTCGGGGCACCTTTTATATAGTACTGTATTGATATCTTTCAGTCTCCTAAAAATTGTTTCGGGCTTTCTTTCTTCAGTGTTCTTTTTTTCTGGCAATGTTTTTTTTGTCAGGTTGGTTCGTCTCACTGGAAATAGTTATGGTACTTTTAATAGTCTTTGTACTTGACTTTACACTACTACTACTTGTAACTTTAGATAGTGTAGAACTTTTGCTCCCCTTAAAAATAAAGGAACTCAAATCAAATTCTGACTTTTGATTAGATGTAGTAGAGGATGATTCAGGATTCATTTTCTGCAGTTTATGACTAGTACATGTATTAGTATTATAAGCTGTTGTTGGTTCAGAAGTTTTCTTTTGACTGTTTGTTTTGGTGACTTATTTGAAGTTTTCAAACATTCAACCTCATGTTCAAAAAATGCTGTTAAGGCACTTATTTGTTCACTTAACCTTGTCAAGCCCTTGCCGAGTGACAACCATCTGGTGGTCACATGTTTAATAATCATTCTATTTGGCAAACTAAACTGATCCTGGTAACTTTTCAATGTCTGTTTTCTTTTAGAAGATTTTTCTAAATAGTAATAGATATCAATTAACAAACTTTCCACATCACAATTTAAACAATTTGCAGCCTTGCTAGCGGCCAAATGCATTAAGTGACAAAGACATCCATTAATAAACACCGACGGATTTTCCTTTAAAATAAATGAAGCCACCCCTTTCAATGCTCCAACCATCACGGATGCATTGTCTGTGGAAAAGGAAACCACATTCTGCCAGGGAATTTCACATGACTTTAATTCAGTATTCATTAATTCAAACATATTTTGACCAGTTGAGGCCATTGTGCATTCGGTAAGGGATAAGAGTTCAGAAACAACATGGCCAGTATCAGAGTTAAAGTACCGGACACACACTGGGTATAGTTTTGCATCATCATAATCTGTGCTGCCATCTGTTGCAAGACTAAATGGATCCTGTTGTATAATTGACACAATTTTAGACTTTGAATCTTCTGCTAATTCATTTATGAGACAAGAGGTCTTTGTTCGACCAGAAGAGTATTGTTGAGCAATTTTAGAATCTGGGAACATTTTCTTGAAAAGCTTAGACGCATGGTCTGCAATAGCAATAGGCAATGAGTGTTCAATGATAAATTCTGCAAACAAAACTTCAGCATTAATAAGACTAACATCCGTTGAAGACTGAAAATATGTTTGTATAGGCCTAGAATTTGAGCAGCTCAAATGTTTTTTAGTTTCAAAATGTTTTTTAATGTCCGTAATACCACCGTAAGCAACACATAAATCAGTCCTACAGACTAAACAAAATGCGAATTCGTCGCCTCTACGCGAGGACGTAATGATTCCTGGAAATTCTTTGCCGTGAGTTTCCGGGTATTTTTGTCTGACATTTGTTTTGGAAGCCATTTTGTGCGTCTTGACGACCGACGCGTAGAAGTCGTAAATTATTTATACTGGGTTTTATTTATAATTGTAATTTGTTTTTTTCACACATGGAAAACAGCTTGAAAACGTTTTTTTATCAAGTCAGAAGGAAATATGGTTAAGGAAGAAGCCACAACGTTACTGGCAAATCCGCCGTGTACTGTACGAGTGTACGCGAGAATGGCTCCGCGAAGCAAATAATATCCGCGAAGCATGCAAATTTGGCACGGCCTATGACGAAATAACCACATGACATTTTAATCTCGATTAGTCCAGACATATTAGCTTATTCCATTTTATATTAATAATGATCGAGAAAACTGGAGACATGTTTTCGGCTATTTCCGTCGTTTTACCGCGGATTATGCAAATTAGACACGGCTGACGGAAATAACCACCTGACATTTTGATCTTGATTAGTCCAGACATAATAGCTTATTCCATTTTATATTAATTATAATAAGAAAAACATGACACATGTTCTGGACTATTTCCGTTGTTTTACCGACTCATACTACGATATACAGTATCACAATCAGATTCACAACAAACGGCGAGAATGCCGAGACAGTCGTCAATGTAAAAATAAAACGAGGGGGATTTTATCAATTAAAATGGTCAGGAATGAAATATAATAAATTTATTCCAATAAATTTTAAAAAACGGAATTATAAAGAGTAAAATCGGAATTCAGAATTAGACTCAGAAAATTGGAATGATTCCGACGAAATCGGAATAGTTGGCATGTATGTATAGAGCCCAGTGAGCGTGTTGAACCATCTATGTCACTTCCGGTTTTAATAAAAATCAATTTCTCGCTTACAAAAACTTTTTTCCTTTTGTTACAGAGAGGATTATTTAACAATATACATTTAAGATTTATGGAAGCCTTGTTGAAATTCGTTGGTCTTCCCCTTTAACAATGCAGGCAGATCAAGTGTCAATGCCTTTACTTTCTTTATGGCTTAAAAGGTTATTTATTACCTAATTATATTAACTTTATCATAAAATTTCAACCGAAATTTATATATTTATTAGGGTTTCACACTGCGAAGCTTGTGTGAAACACTATTGTTTTTGTTAAAATTATTATTCTTATTATTATTATTCTTCTTTTGTTTTGAGTAGATCTCAGCAACTGCTTGTCGCATCGTTACGATTTCTTCGGTTTTACTGGGAAAGTGGGTGTGACTTAGAGGATAAAGCTATTTTGAACGTTCTGCGACAATGCAAAATGTCCGAAATCACCGAAGTTATCGTTTTTAAAAATATTGCAGTAATTTTAACAATAATCATTGGATTTTAACTTTCGGTACATTTTGGCATAGCCGGAGACATGGCACATAGCTACGCTACTTTCGATTTTTGATTTTTGGCAAATCTTCGAAGATATTAGGCGCCAAATTTTGAAAATTTAAAATTTTACAAAAAACTTTTTTATTTATGAATATATTTTAGTCGTGTTGTGCACAGAATTAAAGAGTCATCTGACTAGCGCAAAAATGTGAAAAATATTTGTCTCAGTAATTTTCCTTGGCCGCCATTGGCTAATTCAGTTTTTCAGTCCTAGATTAATTTTTTATTGTTCGATTTGTATAAAACAAAGTTCATATGCTTTGTTGTCTCAATGTTCATTTTTTTTGTTACCGAAAGTGTTATCTGTCGGCACCGGAAATGGCATAATTTTACCAAAAACTACAATTTTGACAGTTAGGTACCATTTTTCGAAAACAAATATTATTTTTTTGAAAAATTATATGACTCAAAGAGTGTGTCCTATAAATGCGCAAAAAATGTCGGAAGCAGTTTTTTTAATTTCGATTTCATTTTCGAGCAAATTCGATTAAGAGGCTAAATATGGTGTAAATTTGACCTATTTACAACCCATTCAGGCTTTTCAGATTTTAAAATATTTCTTCGTAACTTTTATAAACATGTAGCTATAATCCATACGAAGAAAATGTATGTTAAAATTAGTTTGTAATATAAGCAGTTGCCAAGAAATGGGCAGTTCTGCATAAGTCACTGTTTTCGTTATTTTGCGTGTAAAATAGTCAATTATTATTGAATTTTTATAAAAGTGACATCATATGATTCAAAAAGCATGTAGCATCATATCAAGTTGATTACAATTTAAAATTGACACCGGAAGTGACGTCATTTGGTCAAAAACTGCATTTTAAACTTTTTAAATCAATGTTTTATTCAACCAAGAATTACTTAATATGTATTAATAATTTTAACTTTTGGTTTTAATTCACATATAAACACAACTCATATGGTCATATAGATATCATAAAATTGTTTCTAACTTGTTTGGTTGCCGAGAAATAGACGGTTTTCTACAGGTCACTTTTGAAGGTTTTGGGGTCATAAAAGTGTCAATTATTATTCGATTTTCATAAACGTTACACCATGTTATACCTAATGCCATTTGGGATTTCATACAAGTAATTTAAGATTTTCATTATAACCGGAAGTAACGTCATTTTGGCAAAAACTGTATTTTTAGCCTTCAAAACAGATATTTTATTCAAATGAGTCTGTTTTGAAATCTTTTTCTAATTATGGTATTTGATGCCAATCAACAAATAGAATGAACCCATATGATCATACAGATACCACAAAATGGTTTCTAACTTGTAGGGTTGCAGAGAAATAGCCGATTTTCTACAAGTCACTTTTCAAGTTTTTTTGGTCTTTAAAAATGGCAATTATTATTCGATTTGCATAAAATTTTCACTATATGATATCGTATGCCGTTTCTGATTTCATAAGACTAATTGCACATTTCCATTAACACCGGAAGTAATTTAATTTTGTCAAGATCATTTACAAGTAACAAATGTATAAAATGAATTGATATTGCTGGATTTGGTTGATTCTGCGTCCAATTTATTTGTGTGCAATGTTAATTTGGAAACCTGTTTAGTGGTTTCATTGGTACCGGAAGTGACATATGTTCAAGGGTAACTTGGCACCGGAGTGACATGTTTAAGGGTAACGTGGCACCAGTGAAACCCGTTATTCCTGCATGCAGGTCTAGTCTTCTTTTCATTTGATGTGTTACAATATTTTTTATCTTTAATTCGATTTGTTGAAATCATTGTCCTTTCGTCTGTATGCAAATTAGTTGCTTTAAAAGATATCTACACACAGACAAGAGAACAGATTGGAGACAGACAGACAAGGAGATCGAATGCCTTGTAAATAATTTGTAAATAATGTATTTTTTAAAACTGTATATAAAGTAATATTGAAATGGATTTGGAATTGGAATTTAATGAACAGTGACCGCCTTCACCAGAATACTTCTCCAGTAATGAGCTATATACACCCCCAATCCTAGCTCATTCATATGTATGAAATAATACATATGTATCACCTGGGTGCATAAACGAACAAAGAATAGCCCCCGAAACGCGTCGGTGATATAATGGTGGAAGATGAATTCAAGACTCGGAACCTCTAACATGCAAAGCAAGGACAACTGAAGATTTAATCTTTGGAACAAAGACATTCAAGAACAGATTGGATTAGAGAGAGACAGGGAGATCAGATGCCCTGTATATAATTTGTAAATAATGTATTTTTAAACTGTATATAAAGCAATATTGAAATGGATTTGGACTTGGACTTTTAATTAACACATTGAACAGCGACCGCCTTCACCAGAATACTTCTCCAGTAATGAGCTATCTACATCCCCAATCCTAGCTCATCCATATGTATGAAATAATATATATGTATCACCTGGGTGCATATTCGAACTAAAAGAATAGCCCCGAAACGCGTAGGTGATATATGCATACATAAATAATCTTAACGTCTGCGTTAGCGTAGCGTTGCAGTAGAAAACAGTACACTGTCACCAGCTCACATCACGCACTTTCAACTTCACTTTCATCGCACATGTTCTCAACATCCGCTCGGTTGCTAAGCAGTTAAAGTTCCAATAGCATATTTTTAAGTTATATTTTTAAAATGTATTAAAATAAAGCCCTAAAATAGATTGTACCTATAAACAGTCCTACCTTGTTAAAGAATAATCCTATTAATACTATAATTCACTATTGATAGTTGAGAAATTGGCAAAAATATCATTTTCAACTTCAAATTCAAACGTTTGAAGATGGCCGTCCATGGAGAGGAATGGGAAAACAAGGGAGGTAATTGAGTTACTATTTCCTCAATCAGCCTGTGTCAGCCATTTTAACGCCTGTGAAATTTTGCCCATGATCGTATATAATAATAGTGAGTTGACAACCTTTTGAGCAAAAGACATAGAAATAATTATGTTTTGACTTTCTTAGAAAATATGAAATTGGGACTTTATCTCGATTTACTAGACACTGGGTACTATTCTACCATATGCAATTAGACTCGATTAACTCACATTTAACCTAATATTCTGCATGTATGCACTGACACATGTAGATTTTGAACATTACAATAATTTTCAAAGTCTTTCAATACATAAAATGGGCTGGGGTGAAAGAATAAATAATTTAAAATGTCTATTATCTTAACTTCTGGGGAAAATTTAGGATTGCAGACGAATTTTTCCTTAGTTATTAGATACGGATCTTGGTTTCTATTTCGTTCGATCTTGATATCTTTTTCGTGCAACAACATACTTCTCCATTGTAAAACAGAATTCTGACAAAAAAATCTTTTCATTCAAACAAAGCAAACAGCAGAAGAATGGTGAAACAAAGAACGTGGGTGCTATACGCGTAGTGTTCAATTACGTCATTGATAGTATTTGTTTAGCACGCAGCCTACCAGTATGGTAGCGCGCGAGGAATTGTGGGAAATGTTACTAAAATTAGAAACATTCGCGGAACCCTCTATACCTTACTTGAGACTTGTGCTTAGATAAGAACAAAGTTGCATGCTTAAGTTTTTTCTAGGAACACATATTATACTGAGCGCCATGGAAAACGCATCACTTTTTTCCCAAATATTTTATTACTAGGTGGTTTTGTATGTATAATATTATGCAATACTGCTGCTTGAGGAAGTAAGTCTACAACTTCTTCAACAGTCAATATGGGGTAGTGTTCTCTCTTGGGTGTATTCCCGCGAAGGCGCAGTTACAGAGCGTGACTAAAATTAATCCTTCCCGCAAAGGCGCAGAGATCGACTTGTCGGCTTTCGTTTGAAGAGAGACGTCATGTTGTTATTAGAACCCAATTAACGGTGTTACAGATTTTATGAATTTATGTTCTCTCTGAATTTTATTCACCTATTGGCAACTAATTTCCAACCTTGCATCTACGAAAAATAGTCTGTATCGCGCCAGACGATCAATATATCCAAAAATACCCAACAACAAAACGTGAACTTGATATACCCGACAATCTAAGGCATACCATTGGTGGTGAGCCATTTTACCTAATCGATGATGGTGTCGATGATAGGATTCTTGGTTTTGTTACCCCAATGCCAGCTAATTCAAAAATAACCGAATTGGCCAATACATAACAAATCAATGGTTCGAGGGTGAATTTTCAATTCGTCAATGGAACCACTACGACACCGAGGAGCACAGAACCAATAACAATCTGGAAGGATGGCATTCAAGATTCCAGAAACTAGTTGGAAAAGCCCATCGGAATGTGTTTGATCGCATTTTTGCAACAAGAACAAAATATTAATGAGATAAAAATCGTCCAGTATGTATGGGGACAGGAACCACCAAGAAAGAGGCATAATTATACCCAAATCCAAAGCCAGCTCCAGGAATTAAAAGAAAGACAGGAGGAAGAAGAATTGAATTTAGTCAAGTATTTTGATAGGGTGTCTTATTTGGCGAAATTAAAGTAATTTGTTATAGTATAGTTATGTTTATATTTATTTGGCGAAAGTTGTTATAGTAGGTGTCACAGCTCCATTGCTCGCGTTGGAAGAAAGTCGTTTTTTCCCGATTTGTAACCTTTCTTCAACTTAACGTCACACAGTCGCTATTTCATCATTTGTAATAATTTAAAAATATTTTGGAAGCAGATAAACTGTTCTCTTCTCTTGTTTGATATAAATTTTATATATGTGTTCCTTATATTAATTTCAAAAACGTCAATTAAAAAACGTCAATTTCGCGTGTTTTGACGTTACGCTAAAAAATTTTGTCACGTTTTTAAACGAGGGTACCCCATTTCATGTGCTCGGCGGAGGTTTCTGTTTTTAAACGAGGGTACCCCACGTCATGTGCTCGGCGGAGGTTTCTGTTTTTAATATTTTTTTCCATTTTAATATCATTAGAAAGATAATTGAACGATCTTTCGATCGGCGGGGGGTGCTTTGTTGGCATTTCGAAATACCATGCCTTTTTTTTAAGTTGAAGGATTCAATTCACGTAATATAATCTTTTTTTGTGGCGATTTGCCAGGATAGCACCCCCCGCCGATCGAAAGTTCGTTTTATTGTCGTTTCAATGCTATTAAAATCAACAAAATCGGAGCATTTTTAGAACCTCCGCCGAGCATTTGAAAATCGTATACAATGAGCAATTTTGTCCAAAATAAATCGCGTAGTTTTTGCCTTGTTATGACGTCATTTCAACACCAAAACTAAAATGTATTCCAAGTTCCTAAGACTCATATTCGCGGTAAATTACATCGATAGGCAAATCCGATGTTAAGTAAGCGTTATGTTATATGTATAAAAGACTTGCCTGGAAATAAATAACATAGTTAAAATCCATTTTTTTTACAACTTTCACGGGATTGACTATATTTACATCACGTGACTCATATTCGCGCGCTTTTATAACCATGTGACGATGTGGAGGATCGAACGGAAATTTCCTTCGAGCTACCACACGTCTCTACGTTTGACACCAAACATTTGTCAAGAATGGAAAAATTCCGTAAAATAGACGACTGTTTCAATGCTCTGAAATCATAAATTCGCTGTTCAATGGATTATTCAAGCCCAATGTTATAGTATTTCTGTCCACGCGAATGGGATTGAAACCGGAAAATATCCACACAGGTCTCTGTGTGTAGTCTTTACTTTACTGACCAAAGCCGTGAGTCGGCGTGATGACGATAATGTAGTAGTCTATGGATAATTAATACGATTTCTTTTCACTTAAAAATTGAATTGTACCCTAATAAAGGATCAACGAAAGAATTAAAACGCCAGCTGAAACATTTAGAAAAATGGCTCTATTTCTGGATTTGTCGTTGGGCATTTTTTACAACATTTCGTTTGAGATGATGGAGCCGACAGATGAATTTACTATTTAGGTCAGTCATGTCAAAAAATAATATCAGTGTCGATACGGATACCCAATTTTGCAAAACTTTTTATTATTTAGCATTATATTACAGTTGTCATACTAATTATTGTAATTTTAATTCTTGTTTTTTAGAGGAACTAATTAACATCTCGAGTATCACATTTGTTGATCAGTTAACAACAAATTGTAAGAACCGATTTAAGGGTAAGGCCTTTTAGTTTTAGGCCTTTATTTGATATTTATTTACACAACATTGATTAAAATATACAAAAAATAAGAAAGTTGCTCAATAGGCTACATACTGATTTGAAGGAATAATAGAAATATTCAAAAGTGAAGTAAAAACAAAAAAAACAGAATTCTAACAATAATGTAAGCAACGAATGCAGAGAACAGTGATAATGAAGTAACAGTTGTCTTTTCTTTAAAAGTATGTGGTTGCTAAGGCAACCATCCAAAATCCTTAATATTTCACTAAAATTATACAATTCACAATATTTTATATTACATTAGCTGTAAATATGTGCTAAAATGATTTCTGCTATCGTACTTAAAATGTGGTACCGTAATCAAATGGTTTGTCATGGTGATCAATTGGTTTGAAAATTGAATAACATTGCCTTTTTGGGGGTTTGTTTTTGTTTTGATTGCTATAACAACCAGCGGAATGTTTTTCAAAGGTAAACCCTTTCTCGTGTATAAAGAGATGGCACATAAATATTTTGTTATTATTTATTTGTTCAATCTTGCCTGACACCTACTGACTTAGAATAATATAAAAATTAATATTAATGAGATAAATTATCGGAAAATGATGCTTTTTTAAAAAAAAAATACAATGGTTGCTATGGTAACCACTCAAACTCCTTAATATTTTGCTCAAACTTATACAATCAATATCATTTGACATTACTTGGGTTGTAACACGCCCTGCAACAACATGTAAACGTGTTCTTCCAGCAACAGTGATGCCTCCCCACACCATAACAGAACCACCCCCAAATCGATCATGTCTGATGACGTTAACGTCTTGGAAGCGCTAGTTTCGACGACGCCATACCCTCCTACGTCTGTCCAAAAAATCAACAGTGAACCTTGACTCATCTGAAAACATCACATTGCTCCAGCGTCGATTATCCCAGTGTTGACGATCCCTACACCAACGACGTCTTGCCTGAATGTGATGATCTCTCAAACGAGGGATCACGCGAGGACGTTGCGCACGAAGGTGACCCCTATGCAGTCGATTCCGAATCGTCTGGCCACTCACTCTCACACCAGTGTCTGTTTGAAGACGAGCGCTGATCTGATTTGCTGTGATGACACGATTTCTCAAGGCCAAGGTACGGATAAATCGATCCTTAGCTTGAGTTGTCGCCCTTGGTCGACCTGAGCGTGGTCTGTCCTGTACAGATTGTGTATCATGGTATCTGGACCATAGTCTGCATATGACAGACTGAGAAACATTCAACGTCAGCGCCACAACCGCCTGTGTTGTGCCGATCTGTAGCATGCCAAGGGCACGTAACCTTTCATTTTGGGTAAGCCGGCGCATATCAAAATTTGTTTTCTGGTCACTAAAATAATTAAACTGATGTTTCCACCCTGGAATTCAATGCCACAATGACTGTAACATTCAAAGTCAGAGTCGTGCAAATCTTGGGTTGGACCCCCATGATGATCCCAAGCATCACCTGCATTCCATGCGGTAGCTATTGGTGCGTGTTTGGGCGTCACATGTAACTGGAAATGTTTCTTCTGTTAGGTTCTATAGTGACTTTTTTCGTAGTCATTTCCATATTTTAGTATTATGCCCCCAAAATCAAATATCCCCTACTTTTTTTGAATAGTATATATTGCGGATTGGAAATATGTAATTTTAAAAATTCACAAACTTTTTGACATATTCCCATAATTTCACTTCCTTATCTCCATTCTTTCTTATTTTGTTAATGTCCCCAAAACGCCCCAAAAATAGGCAAATGTGTGCCATGGACAATTGGTGAAAAATGAACATAAATCCAGCTCTTGAGAAAAGGCATATAGATATTTTTACGATTTTTTTTTCTTTTAATCTTATTTGACAGCTTCTGATTTTAAAATGCATTACAACCAGGTTCAATAATTCAGATATAACATGGATAAGACCAATTTTTCATGAAAAAAATTGACCAAAATCACTTTGAAACAATGAGATTTTTGAGAAAACCTCCGTATTTTGGAGTTGCTGGAGAAACCGGAGTTATTGTTACACAAATGTGAAAATTGAAACATCATTAGCCTTAAAGTTGTATTTCATGAATATACATCTACAATTTTGATAGTTTCGATATACAATGAACTATGGCATCACAAAAAACGCCAAAAATGACCTGTTCAAAGTGTTGAAAAACCTTTCTTCCGCGGAAAGTCAAAAATCGCAGCTTTGAACCTCAATAAAATAAAAAATTTGCAACCACCTAGACCATGCAACATTGAGCAAAGTATTCAAGCTCGAATCTTTCAGACCTTCACATGAAGCTAAACTTCCGAAGGAGAAGTATACCAGAGGCTTACAGAGTAACCCTAAAACGGACGATGTGAAAGAAATGAAAGAACAGATTCACTCTCTGACTAAAATGGTTGAGCAACTAAAGAGTAAATTTGACGAAAGAGACAAACGAACACCAAACACAATCGTTTGTAATAATTGTAGGAAGCTGGGACATCTCTCTATCCATTGCCCGGATAGAAGCAACAAATATGTCAAGAAAGACACTGATAAGTCCAACATTAGACCCGTAAACAATCGTCGTAATCGTAGAAGGCGAAAGTTTTCGAATGAACCAACCGAAGCAGGGTTGCATGTGCTTATGAAGATTGAAGATGTTCAAACTCACGGATCAATCGATACTGGTGCATGTATAAGCATAGTGTCCACTTGAAGTTTTAATTCGATGAAAGATAGACCATCACTGCGACCATTGTCCCATTATCTAACATTAGCAGATGGTAGAAAAATGAATGCCAATGGTTCCTGTCGCTTAAATCTTACAATTGGTGGTATAGATTGTTCCCAGGAAGTAGTCATAGCTGTCATTGGTTCACATTGTATACTTGGACTTGATTTCCTCAAAGAACATAACTGTAAAATTAATGTCAAAGACAACACACTGGACATTCATGAACAAGAACTACCTCTAAAGATGGAAGGGGGATTTGGGTGTATGTAGAATTACAGCAACAAAACACGTGCAGATTCCTGCTTTTCATGAACAAATTGTAATGGGAAATGTAAAGCCAGATACTGAACAAGAACTGACTAAGACGACAGGTCTTGTGGAATCTGTCGAAAATATGTGTGAAAAGAATGGTGTCATAGCTGCCAGAGTTCTAGCAAATGTTTCTGATGACACTCCCCTCGTTCCAGTGAGATTAATGAATGCTTCTCCAAATACAGTTAATGTCTACAAATGTAGCAGCATTGGTAGATTTAGCTGTTCGTC
Source organism: Patella depressa (assembly GCA_948474765.1). Lineage (NCBI taxonomy): Eukaryota > Metazoa > Mollusca > Gastropoda > Patellidae > Patella > Patella depressa. The sequence goes on from OX419716.1 coordinate 52,559,293, forward strand.
TATATGTGAAGTGGATCTAAACGAATCGCCACCGACAAGGTTGCCACCTCATTTAGAAGATTTACGGGAAAGATCGAGTACTCACTTAGATTGTCAGCAGAAAAGTGAGCTTGTTGAATTATTACGGAAGTATCAAACACTTTTTGCAAAGGATGAGTACGATCTTGAAAAAACGTCGGCCGTAAAGTACAATATTGAATTGAAAAGTAGTCTTCCTATCAGACAGAAGCTCAGACGAATACCGTTACTTCAGAAGCAGGAGGTTGAATAAACCCTGGAAAAAATGTTGAAACAAAAGGTGGTAGAAACGTCCAATAGTCCTTGGTCGTCACCTATAGTTTTGGTAAAAAAGAAAGATGGAAGTACTCGCTGTGTAGACTATAGGAAGCTAAACAATATCACAGAGAAAGATGCTTATCCACTACCTAGGAAACGGCGTCAAATGTTTTTCAACGTTGGATCTTGCCTCAGGATATTGGCAGGTAGAAATGTCGGAAGATGATAAAGACAAAACAGCATTCACCACATTTAAAGGCCGTCAACTTTTGAACGGTTAATGGAATCCGTCTTAGCAGGTCTTCAATGGGAAACTTGTCTGGTTTATCTTGATGATATAATTGTATTTTCAAGATCATTTAAGGACCATTTAGACAGATTAACTGTAGTATTTCATCGGTTACAAAATGCTGGTCTGAAGTTGAAACCAAATAAATGTTTCCTCCTTCAGAAAAAAGTAAATTACTTAGGACATATTGTCTCAGAAAATGGTATTTCTACTGACCCAGGGAAAATCCAAGCCGTGAAAAACTGTCCACAGCCAAAAACTTTAAAAGAACTGAGAAGTTTCCTGGGACTGTGTTCGAGGAAAATATTGATGGCTATGCAGCTAATATCCGAGAAAAATTTCAGGATACCTTTGCGTTTAACGGAGACCACCTGAAACACTCGGCTGCTAGACAGAAGAAATATTACGATTTAAAATCGTTTTCTCGAAAATTACAAACCGGAGATTCAGTCTATGTCCATTCTCAAGTGCATAAGAAGGGTATTCCACCAAAGTTCCATAAACCTTGGACAGGACCTTTCAAGATTTTAAAGAAAATCACTGATACAACAATGGAAATTGATTTTGGTACAAAACGGAAAGTAGTCCATACGGACAGATTAAAACTTTGTCCTGTCGAAGAGATTTGTAATGAGCCCACTTTCAGTACCAATAGTTTACAGGATTTTGATCGTAGTCAGGAAGATTTTGAACCAGAAACCTCTCATCAAAGTCAAGAGGACAATTCTAGTTATTTTCGGTCAAAATATAACCGACAATCTAAGTTACCCTCGAGGTTTAGAGAATACGTCTTGTATTAAAATGATTGACTACAAACAGAACCTCAAGAACTATAGGTGTTCTAGTAAGCCAGATGATGGAGTTAAGGCTTGATTTATACATCGAGGACGAGTTAGAAGTTACGAAGACGTGGGTAGTGAAGCAGTCAAGTGCCAGGATATTCGCGACTACTTTGTTTGATTTAACTAATACTATCATATTTCATTATTTTGTTAGAGTAGGACATTGTCATTTATATATACTCTCCCAAAAAAGAAACGCAAAGTTACATTTCGTCGTCGGTATATCCTGGCTCTACCATCGCCTTGTTGCAACAAGAACAGCGACACGTCGCTGAACCAAACTGCTCTCCAGTGTTGCTGTGGCCATACCCTCGGTGTCTGAACCCATTAAAGTTGGATTTCATGGTGTCGGCGTATTTCAAAACAGAAGCTCTAACGGGGACGTTTGCCTCGTTATTCGGTTTCACGTAGGCGTTTACGGACTGTCTGGTACGAGATTTTACGCCGTCCGGAAATTGCTGCTACAGTAGAGGTCGCTGTTGAAAACCATTTACGCCAATGACGTAACCGGAAGTGACGATCCAAGACTAGGGCTGGGTATCGATAGTGATTTTTACTATCGATAATCGGCAGTGAAATGTCGGTCGATAATCGATAATATCGAAAACAAACTTATTTTCACGGTCGTCATCAAGACCGGAAACAGTGTAAGTTCAAAGCCATACGAAGTTGCGAAAGATCGTTCGCTCCTGTCTAAAACCCAAAGTCGGCAAAGTGTTTCCACACAGCACTTTTAGCTTTACCGGGAAAATCAACAAGCGTTTTGTCGTCCATGTGTGCTATTTATTGTACCGGGTACTCTATTACTGAGGCACACGTACAGAAATAGTGAACTGTAGTAGACGAATTCTGAAGCTTGCAAAGGGACATAACTCTAACTTTATTTACACATCCGGGTATCTCCGATTTAGCGATAGTCAACAATAAATTCTTCAAAACTAAAGTAATGTTTCAATGAGAGTGAATTTATGAAAACGGCTGTTCAAAAATATAAGCAGTCACAATTTTGTTGTGTTACATTGATACTTGATAGTAATTAAAGTGAGCGGTGTATTATGATTAACTGAAAGAAAACATTGACATTTCAGACGCAAGAAAAATAGACGAAGAGCGATAATCGATAGTAACCCACCGCTATCGATAGTGCTTATCTGGGCCGTCCAATCGATACTATCGATTTATATCGATATTTTACCCAGCCCTATCCAAGACAGGTGGGGTCACTCTTGTTTGGCCTGAGCTTGGGCGGTCACGTGTTGAACTTGGCTGTCGGTACCTATCCCAAAGGCGAGAAATGAAATTAAGGGAAACATTCAGCAGGCTGGCTACATCTGTCTTGGATTCACCTGGTTGTAATCGACCAATAGCGTTGTCGCGTTGGTCTTCATTCAGATATGGCATCACTTGGTTCCTTGAGTGTTTACATGTGCAACTGATTTGGGAACCGAGAACCCGGGATTTTAAAGACCTTAGATGTAGGTTCCATGCGAAAAGCTCGCGAAGTTGTTAAATTCATGTTTCTTGGTGCAATCAAACGATAACAAATTTCGACAAAAATGGTGACCAGTCACAATTAGTAACATTACATTTAAAACCAACAATGAATTTCTTTTATCCTTACATAATGACATTAAAACAAGTAAGATTTATGGAAAGAACGACTTTGTGTAAATAAAAAAAATGATTAAAAATGGGTTGTGCGTTTCTTTTTTTGAAGAGTATATATGTTAAACTTGTATTTTAGATCTTATCATAGAAGTCTATAGTAGTATATTCTCTTTTAATCATTTCTTTAAATACCTCAATATTCCATACCTTTCTAACCAGGGTAATTATTTTTAGATTAGGGTAATAGATAAGTCCTACCTCTTAAAATGATTTATATAATTAGTAAACAATTATTATAGTCTAATGATTGATGTTTTGTCATATATACTCTCCCAAAAAAAAACGCAAAGTTACATTTCGTCGTCGGTATATCCTCCTTCTACCATCACCTTGTTGCAACAAGAACCGCGACACGTCGCTGAACCAAACTGCTCTCCAGTGTTGCTGTGTCCATACCGTCAGTGCCTGATCCATTAAAGTTGGATTTCAAGGGGTTGGCGTATTTCAAAACAGAAGCTCTAACGGGGACGTCTGCCTCGTTATTCGGTTTCACGTAGGCGTTTACCTACTGTCTGCTATGAGATTCTACGCCATCCGGGATTGCTGCTGCAGTAGAGGTCGCTGTTGAAAACCATTTACGCCAATGACGTAACCGGAAGTGACGATCCAGGACAGGTGGGGTCACTCTTGTTTGGTCTGAGCTAGGGCGGTAACGTGTTGAACTTTGTTGTCGGTACCCATCCCAAAGGCGAGAAATGGAACCAAGAGAAACATTCAGCAGCCTGGCTACATCTGTCTTGGATTCACCTGCTTGTAATCCTCAAATAGCGTTGTTGTGTTGGTCTTCGTTCAGATGTGGCATCATTTGGTTCGTTGAGTGTTTACATGTGCAACTGATTTGAAAACCGAGAACCCCGGGATTTTAAAGACCTTAGATCTAGGTTCCATGCGAAAATCTCGCAAAGTTGTTAAATTCATGTTTCTTGGAGCTATCAAGCGATAACAAATTTCGACAAAAAGGATGACCAGTCACAATAAGTGACCCTACCTTTAAAATCAATAATGAATTTCTTTTATCCTTGCATAATGGCATTGAAAACAAGTAAGATTTACGGAAACAACGACCTCGTTCAAATAAAAAATTGATGAAAAATGGGTTGTGCGTTTCTTTTTTTGAAGAGTATATTTTGTATAACCAATATATACATTATTTTTAGATTAGGGTAATAGATAACTCCTACCTCTTAAAATGATTTATATAATTAGTAAACAATTATTATTGTCTAATGATTGATGTTTTGTCATATATTTTGTATAACCAATATATACATTGTACTGTTATAATCGATATAATGCTGTGTATTAGTCGTGTTTATATTCTTATGATTTGATCTTTCTAATGCAATATTTGTAAACAGCCAGTAGAAATAAATGTCTCTTATAGATACATTTAAACGGCCGGAATTTGCACTGTACGGGACTGCGGCCGAAATTCAGTGATCACTTCACTGATGACGGCAAGCTACGTTCCGAAGGCATAGAACCTCCTCTCACGAAAGAGGTCCCTCCCCTTTCATTTTCAGAGAGTACGGCAATCTAGAATTGCCCGAAAAAGACAAGTTGCAGATTCAAGAACAAGTACGGTGAATGTTATTCACCCGAAAAAGGAAAGCATCAAGAAAAGTACGGCGATTCGCCCGAAAAAGGAAAGATTTCAAGACAAGTACGGCAAATGCTATTTGCCCGAAAAAGGAAAGACTCTTTTATAGTACGGTGAACGCTGTTCACCCGAAAAAAAGACAGTTAACAGAAATAATCATATTGGAGCTGTAAATACTTATTATATATTTTGAAAGTTTTTGTTACATAAAGGTTTGAATATTAATTTTAGCAAAAACACCGTTAATGACCACTTTTTAGCTGGTCCTTACACACACTTCCGAAGTTCCGTTTTACCGGTGGCTCGTGATCAGCCAGGAATTGATCACTGGTGGCAGAGATATCAAGCTCCCCATACCCCAAACGTGGTTATCCCTTCAAGGAAACGTTACACTCCTTCGGCCTTCTCCGTACTCAAACTCAGCACTCGAAATTTTCCACGGCAAACAGCAAAGTCATAGTAAAAAGCTGATGCAAACCATGTCTGCTACGGCATAATTTATTTTTGTGTGCCGTAGTAGACCTTTTCATCCCAAATTAGTTTAAATAAAGACGTATTGGTATTTTGTTTATTTATAAACACACTTATTTGGATATCCTATTTCTGAACTTATTAACATGCTACGTTTCGATACACATACGATATCTGTATTTGTATCGAAAGGTAGCATGGTAATAAATTCAGAAGTAGCCCACACAACAACATGATGTTAATTTTACGTAAAAATGGTCAGTCACTTTACCATCCACTTGCTCATCTTTTTAATATATAGTGAGAGATGGGGTTTAACGTCCACTCGACACAAACTAGGTAATTTCGGGACTAGGCCATCCCTGCTCATAAAGTAAAGCTTTTGCCTACATTCTGATGAATTTTGTGCTACCACAGATACATATATATTTATATCGGTACATTACTAAAAAGTCTACTTGTTTGCCATCTTGGCGATTTGATTGACGAGTGCTGTGATACATGTGCTTTTGATCATGAGGTCTGTCATTGAGTTTAGTGGCATGGTTTCGGTCCCAAGTCTGTATGTGACAAGTAGTATAAACCTTTTTATACCATCTTTGACATTACTGCCACCAATGGTGTTCAAATATAGGATCTGTAAAAAAAAAAAACCTGAAATAACTGAAAAGCAACTTTTACGCCAAAATACAAATGAAATTGGGTTTCAACGTCCAACTGAATAGTTCCGACTGGGCAAATAAAAAACATACACCATCCAGTGCGCTATGAGTAAATTTTGTTTAATCAGGAGCACTATAGTCTACTCTAAAATTGATGTCCAATGGCCATGGATCTTTTACGTGCATACCAATGTTTACACTGGGCATTGTTTTTTGTACCAACCGCATGACTATATGGAGTAAAGAAACCCCATTTAGTAGATTATAGCCTTTTATAGTTAACCAACTGCAGATCTCTTATGAAATGGGGTTCAAATTCGTACTGTTCTGCTCCGACTGGGCTTATGAAGACGGATAAATGCCATAATGTGTGCTATGATGGAACTTTTGTCCAGGCCATGGTGCTACTGCCTACACTTATATTGATTTCCAACATGCATGCCAATGTGTATGAAAGATCTTGGTTTTTCGTTCCATTCAAACATTCTTGGCCACCTCAGGGATCTAACATGGGACCTCCATACTAGCGAGCCAGCATCTTACTCTGCCACTGTGGCTCTAGATTTTTAATGCGTACTACATGTACAATGTATCTGCCATATAGGCAAACAAGTTTATGAATTGATCAAACTTTTGCTTTATTTATTAAGATTTGGCAGATACATAGAATAAAGAACATATTCTAGTATATGTGAGAATTTGTTAGTCTGCACATAAAAGTTATGGCAGCCGTTGTCCAAGGTGGAGACGTCAAGTTTTGAATGAGGTCTGTGAGATAACACTATTACAGAAGTATTAGCTATATTTCTGTTTATTTAGGTGTATAGAATTAGAGAGGATTGAGATAAAAGATGTGCCGATGCTTTGAAAGTAAAAGGGGGGAAAACATGGCTAAGACGCTGGCTCGCTAGCCTAGAGGTTAGGTGTTCGAGGTGTTCAATCCATGCATTGGCCAAGAAAGTTCATCCAGATTTCCCCTGTCAGTGATACAGGACGGAGGGCCTGACATGTACAACTGTCTAGTCATTCGAATGAAAAGAAAAACTGAGGTCCTGTGTTCACATTGGCCTGCACGTAAAAGATCCCTTTACAGTTGGAATTTGATATAAGAGAAGGCTGTAGCACCGCTGCCCGGGCTAAATTTCCCTCATAGCACCGTGTATGTATGGCGTATGACCGTATTCATTAGCCGAGGTTAGGAGCAGAGCCAGAAGAGTATGACATTAACCCTTTCAGACTACCAGTTTCGGGGAAATTTTACCTTGACCTTTTGACAGTTCATATAGGGGACGTAACTCTGGTTTGTTTACAATCCAGACGACAGCTCGGAATGTTTTTTACGATCGATCTATTTTTGTTGTTGACCAAAAGGATTGTTGATGAAATTTTAACAGATCCGTCTTTTTGGGAAGCGACGATGACGTTGAAAGCGACTTAGAGCGGGACAGCGATGGAGAAGTCTGTTTTGACAGTGATGCAAGCGACGGGGACTCGTTAATCGAGGAAAATGTAGACGGCGATATCGGTAATAATAATAGTGCCAATAGTGGTAATGTAAACAAACCTTTTCCCCCGACGTTTTCACGGCAAATGGAACCCTGTGTGAGAGATCGTATGGAGACGTAACTTTAGAATCTTCTCAAGATGAACGTGGCGAAGTTAGGCCAACATTTGCAGTAAATTCGTTTGAATCAGAATGAATGGAAATATGATTTGACAGAACCTCTAGATATAAAATTTTGTTACGAAGATCAGGTTGGAATTGATCCCAGTATTGGGGATGTGACCACTTTTGAGGCTGTTGATTTTTTTTAACTGTTTTTCACAGATTACATCATACGTGATATTGTGTTGGAGACGAATAGATATGCTTCCCAGTATAAACAAAGTAAAGGCATTCATAAAGATTGGACTGATATTTCTGTGCCAGAATTAAAGACATGGCTTGGCTTGATAATAGCAACAGGTTTAGTACAGAAGAAGGGTCGTTTGGTAGCTTATTGGTCAAAAAATTGGTTATTGCAGACTCCTGGTTTTAACCAGACGATGACAAGTAGGCGTTTTTTGCAAATTTTATCCTGCATTTACTTCGCCGATAATATCTCAAACACTGTTGACAAATTTGATAAACTATGAAAAATTCGTAAACCCCTGAATTATGTCGTCAAACGTTTTCAAGATGTGTATCACATCACCCTCAACGTGAAATTGCTGTTGATGAGACCATGCTCAAGTTCAAGGGCCGTTTGGGAATAAAGCAGTACATCAAGAATAAACCTATTAAATGGGGAATAAACCTATTTACTCTTGATGTAAAGCAGTACATCAAGAATAAGCTACAGGTTATTCAAATCGTGTTGACACAACTTATGGATGTGGTGTCTGTAATAAAAGAATGTGCCCCTATCCATGTTTTTATAGGCAGTGGCTAAATACGCAGTAGTGCAATATACCACGTAGGGCCCTTTAATAGGTAACAATAACTTGTACACCGTATTTAATGGCGATTATTTTAACCGACTGTTTGAATTGTATTATATTAAACATTAAGTGTAAATATGATCTTTAAATAGTATAAAACATCGAAATTGATTAAATAATTAATGTAATTTGCAAAATTAGCTTTTAAAAAGGTAAAATCACTATAATTAAAAAGAACGTGGTACCAAAATCTCGTACCACGTTACATTTGTATAGAAGCAATAGGGACGAGCGTGGTATTTTGAAGCGTGGTATTTAGCCGCTGCCGTTTTTATAGGTATCATTATTGTGTTAATTATGCTTATAATGATCCAGAAAAAGAAAATGCTGCTCCTGCCAGAAAACGTAAAAAGCAGAGTTAATTAATTTGGTTTGTGGTTACCTGGTACTACATATTTGTTAAGCCTGTATTATTGTTATATTATTATCTATATTGTTTGGGGGGTGGGTTCGTTGTGTCTCTTCCCCCAGCCCCGAGACATTTTGGGATTTTGGGCTGTGCAGAATATGCTTGAGTCGATTTTTATCTGAGTCACGTATGTTTGATACAAGCTGATCATATTGATTATAGCCTTCAAAACCGCAATGAAACCACTTTAGAGGGACACACAAAAACTCTAAACCCACGGGCTAATGATTTTGGACGTGCAGTGTACCATGAGGGAAACTTTGCACATACAGGTGCACTATGGCCTACTATCAATCCTAATTCCGACTGTCAAGGTTATTTTATGTGCACGGCAATATGACATACAGGACCCCGTTTTCCCTCTAATCCGAAAGACTATACACTGCGCCTTGCCAGGCTGTTCGTCCTGTACCAAACAACACTGGGAGTGACCCCAAGACCCTATAGTTAGCAAGCCAGAATCTTACTCTCTTTGTAACCTCACATGTCAAGTGATCCGTCGGTAAATATGGGCACAGTAACAAACTTATCAAATTGCTAAATATTTGATAAATATTTACACATTATAATGTATTATTGCTGTTATTGTATGATATAATGATATTATTTAAATTAACATAAGTGTAAAAATTTGAAATACTTGATGAACTAAAAGTATTCGGATACTAATCTATAAAATATGTTGCTAGGCAACCATCAATATTTAGTAGTTTTCCCTTTTAAACATATCTAATCTTAATTCATGTAATAGAAGCAAGCATGAACATTGTTAATGTCTGTCTGACAGATACCTATATTTGAATGTCAAAATATCAACGTTATTTTATTGTGAAATTGATTATATTTCTGTTTACGTATAACTTCACATATTTAACATTTGTGATATTGTTACTTTGATTTTAAATAATTATTTTGGGATAAATTGTTACATGTCATTGCATGATATGATTTATGAAGTAAATGTACATATTTGAACTATTAAAACTAACAATATTGGTAAAACAGTGATTAATAAAATCTGTTGCTATGGCTACCATAAAAATTTGGTAGTTCTCCCTCAATATCTGAACTCGTTTTTTTAATTCATACCATAGGAGTAAGTATGAGCACTACTTATGTCTATGAGTGAATATCTGACAGATGCCTATTTGAATGGTTTTTGAGGTTATCATGAGATTTGTCAAAATACCAAAGTTTTTTTTGTGAAATTGATTATATTTTTTACGCATAACTTCTCACATTTTACATTCGTTATTGTTACCCTGGTGTTGAATAATTATTCTGTGATAAATTTTATCATATAGTTTGAGTTTACACAGAGAATAAAGCTTTTTAAAATTGTTGTTTTTGACTTCTCATTTTCCTCCTTTTTTCCTTGTTGTTGTCATGGTAACTGCTGGTAGATCACTGAACTGGTCATGTCCAAATTTGAGAATTTAGTACATTGACCATTTTTTTACCCCAAAAAAACATACTTTTCACATACCATGCTCACTGGATTTTATACATTACCATGAAATGAAAATGATCAGTATTTCAACCAAATTTTGCATATTAATTAGATTCCATGGGTACTTTTCTGTTCTGAAAAGTGTAGTCTGAAAGGGTTAAACCCCATTTCACTTGGAAATAAAAGAAAAAAATATACACTGCGCGAGCTGGGAAGGGGATTGCTCAAACCTTTATGAACATCTATGTAAAGGCAAAGCTTGTGAATGTTATATAAATAATAATATAAGCTTGGGGATGCATTATGTAAGTTTTAGATAAACAGCTGACAGACCACAAGATATTAAAGGCGATTTTCTGTACAATCAGAGGCCATAATTCAGGAAGTTACAAACTGATATGCGCAAATATTGAAAGGAACCAGGATCTTTGGGTTATAAACATACATTTCAAGTTTCATCAAAATCGGATCATAATTGTGACCTCTATAGGGTCCACAACCTTTATATAACATATTTTCACACTACAAACGGCGGCCATTTTGTCTGTCAATTTTGGTCCGATTTTCACGAAATTCGAACTCAACCTTCCTTACCATGTAACGGTGATATAATCAAACGTTTTTTAAATAAGATAATAATTTTGACCTCCAGATCCGAGGAACCACAAGCTAAAAAGGGTGATTTTTCGGACAATCAGGGGCCATAATTCAGGAAGTTACAATCCGATGGGCGCAAATATCGAAAGGAACCAAGATCTTTGGGTTATAAATATACATGTCAATTTTCATCAAAATCGGTTGAAAATTGTGGCCTCTATAGGGTCCACAAGCTAAAAACATGACTTTTCGTACAATCAGGGGCCATAATCCATGAAGTTACGATCCGATACATGCTAATGTCGAAATCAGCCGAGATCTTATGGGGATAAACCTATATTTCAAGTTTCGTCAAAGTCGGATAATAATTGTGACCCGTAGAGAGTCCACAAACAAAATGTGGACGGACGGACGTCCAGACGGATAGGGGCGATGACAATATACGTCCACATGAAAATGTGAATCCGAATGATAAAGTGAGAGGAATATTAAACCATTTGAATAACATAAACTTAGACGGGATCAAAGTCATAATAAAATTGATACAGTGACACCAGTAGTGGGAGTGGTTAAAAACAAAGTCAAAGGTATCACAAAACCATCTTTTAAAGTTGGGTTGCCCCACGCGCTTACTGAAAAGTTGTACTAGACGTGGAATGTGCACGCTTGAGTTGGTTAACTACTAATAATTTTATGACAGTTGAATCTATAAATAGCAACAACATAGGGAAATTCTCAACATATACAATCAACTATTACAGTCGTAAAAAATCTACTGTTGACTATTCTAGCGTTTTTGGTTATTACGGCATCTTTAGAAATTACGCTCGTTTTATTTTTTAAATTGCTTTATCCTTAACAAGATCGTAAGGAGCGATATATTTTAGTTTAGTACAAATAATATCTCTGAATAACTCGGGTTGGACAGCAACGTGATACAAGCAGTAGTTTCATTTTACTTTAACAAGTTTCGTAAAACAATTGTTGAGTCGCCCACCGTGCGTCATTTCTAAATTCGATTTCTTGTTCCAGCTTTCTGCTATGTTTCGTAAAAAAGTAGTCTGGATTATCCCGGCCCGTCAATCAGACGGAGAATGGTAGGTAGACTGGTGAATTGAGACTATTTTCAAAACAAGGGCATGTGACCTATTTTTTACTCGAAAGTGTCTGGATGTTATGGACGACACTCCAAACCATTTTTCAGTGTATTATTTATGATGGTTAAATGGTCATAGCTTATTAAGTACAACATGACCGTTTATTTAGTGACTATAAATGTGTGAAATTGATTGAAGGCTTGGTATATATATAAATATTGTGGTGTAATTGTTGAGCTATTTGGAGATATTTATTTATGGTGGGGCACCCTATTAAAGTATCTAACGTTTTGTAAGTAAAAACCTACTTCTTCTGAGAATATAAGCTACAAAAATGATGCAGTTTAAAAACAAGGTTAGTCATGGTAACAATTGATGCATAATGTAAATATGACGTCATAGCATTGATGACATAATAATTATAAAGGATGTAAAGTTTAAAAATGTTAGAATTAATTTACAGGCATTTCATTTAAACCACTAGGCCATACAGTATTTAATCTGTGGAACAAAAGTGATTCAGCAATATTAAGTTTAGCTCTATTGTTCTGAGGGATTTTATCTAGTACAGTGCAGACATAAGATTCATGACCAAGTGTATTAAAATGCGGGCCAATGTGGGGGGAGTTTCAAATTTTTTTCAGTTTAATTTTACTTCTATGGCTATTAAGTCTAGTGCTAAAAGGGGTGATAGTTTGGCCTACATACTGTTTTTTTTTTTTTTTTACAAAATTCACAAGTTATACAATATATCACATACGAACTATATATGGCAATTTAAACAATTAGCTTTAATATAAACATTTTTTGGGGTCTATACTAGTAAGATGATTGGTGGTTGCAATAGTAGCACACGCTTTGCATTTTGGTCTATTACAAGGTTTGCATCCTCTATAAAAACATTATTAATTACAGGCACTTTCGTTTTTTTCAATCTGTTTACTTCTATCAACTGACCAATGGTCCTGCATTTTTTCTGTGAAATTACAGTTTTAGAATTATCCAGTAGTTTAGACATACGGGTGCTTTATTTTTATATCAGCATTGTTTAAAGGGCTAATCCCAGATAGATTTTGGAGAATAAAACTGTTTAATTTTGTGCGAAAAGCCCTAGATAAGCTCTAACTTAGATCACAGCAACTGCTTCAAGCCACGTGATACGTTTTCAAACAACTTTCAATCAGCGGTATCGCTCCATGTTGGAAGACTTGTGTTCTGCTTGCATTATACAGAAAGTGCCTGGATATAACACGCGATTATGAGCTGCGCATGCGCCGTGACATTTCCGCTTTACTTTCAGTTTGTTTTGTTATCGTCTGGTGACAATGAGGTTTAGCCGTTCATGGCTCCATGTTGATTACGTTTACTTGTTTTTGAGACTGTATTCGACATTTCTGTGCGAAATATGGATATTATAGACATAATCACAACATAACCACATTTGAATATGCCGTGAACGAATAAAAGATCTGTTTCATGTCATTCGGAACGTTTCACTTTCACTTCGACTTTTCTTTTTCGAAGTCCTGTTTGCGCTACAAGTAGTACAAATAACAATTTGACACTTGCTTTTTTGAGCAATCTTTAGGATGGGTTGTTGTTTTTATATTTTTATGTGATCAAATAGGTATTAAATGGCTTGACTTTCGACCAGCAAATGATGTATCGTATACTAAAATACGTAATAGATTTTTTGTAATTTCTATGATGGAATGGCTTGTTATATACTCATAGCGATAGCAGGTAGTCCCGTTATTCATAAAAGGAATGGCTGATATTTATTGTCAAAATGGTTGAGAAGTGTGTAAAGTGTAGTAAGGCAGTGAAGAAAAAAACAATAGGCAGTGTCCTGTTAAATGGGATCAGTGGACACACAGGACTCCTGGCGTACAATGTCTTCTTTCTTTATGAAATATTTGGACCAAACTAAAAACTACCAAATAATAAAGACTAGTGTATATTTTGTTGAAAGACTTGGTGGTACAGCAATCCACCCACCACTCTTCCTACACCACCATCAAGTTCTGATAATATTAAAAGTTTGACGGATTTGCCAACACCACAAAAGCTATGACTGACTCATCTACAGACAGACCCTTTCTCTCCATCAACGCGTAGGAAAACTGTGCACAGATGTGTTGTGGGGCATCCAGAAATGTCACAGAGACCACAGAAGAAAGAGTGGCAAGATTGAGATCACATGGAATTAATGGATTAAAGGTATAAAATTGTGTGAAACACTATTGTTTTTGTTAAAATTATTATTCTTCATATTAGGGTTTCACACTGCGTGGCTTGTGTGAAACACTATTGTTTTTGTTAAAATTATTAGGGTTTCACACTGCGTAGCTTGTGTGAAACACTATTGTTTTTGTTAAAATTATTATTAGGGTTTCACACTGCGTAGCTTGTGTGAAACTTTATTGAAAGCTTATTGTTTCTGTTAAGATTATTATTATTTTTCTTTTTTTTGTGTATTTTCTGCAAATCGGATTTCTCAGAATCTAACCATGGGATCTTTCTGAAACTTTGACCTACCCCCCCCCCCCCAAAAAAAAGGGGTGCGAACGGTGTTTAAATATATTTTCAAAACGTTTTCCGAATCCGAAATCACCGAATTTTACGAACGAAAAAACTGGCAATGCATAGTCGTAACTTTGTTATTTTTTTTTACCGATTTAACTAATTCTTTTTCCTATGAATACCGTGAAAAAAATCATTTTCATCTGCAGTTTCACATTTCCGAATTTCGAAAATTCGTCGCTGTGATTTCGAACCGGAAGTTTAGACCAATTTGACAACTTCTTTAAAGGGACAATCCCGATCAGAACAGAGTCTCAAAAATTAAAGTCCGAGTATTTATGAAATTTATGGACCAAAATATAGTGGCATGGTGTCTCAAAATTTCAGCTCAAAATATTGAGTCGTTTGGACGTGTACGTCAACACTGCTTATCCGGACACGTAACCGTTTTAAGATTTGTGGTTAATTTTTTCATTCTTGAGAGGTCTATACAGTGAATGGCCCATGCACTGTACTTGATAACAAAAGGTAAATTTCACCTACATATTATTTTTATAGAAAAAAGTCTGGTTTTATCCAGATACTGTATAATACAACGGTCTCTATTTCCAGATGAAGACTGTCAGGTTTAAGTTATTTACAAGCGTATCACAAATATCGGGTTAGTAGGTGGGCCTTAGGTTATGGATTTTAAAGGATTTTAACACAAAATTAAGCAGTTTTATTCCCCAAAAAGTTATCGGGATTGGCTCTTTAATAGTTGTACGATTTTCATGAAATTTAGTATATAAGTAGATCTTACCGATGTGACTTCAAAAATATAATTAGAAATTTTCTAAATTATCTCCCCTTGGTGAAATTAAGGATCAAAGTTTTCAAAAAAATCGTCGAAATATAGGTCAGAATACTAGAAAAGTAATTACTGATTCGTACACAAAATATGGAGTTTGTCGATCGAACTGGAAGTGCCACCATCTTTAAACGTGAAAAATCAATAAGGCTTTTTTGCTATTTTACTTACAGTCACGATAACTTCGGTTATAATGAAGTGAGGGCGGTGAAACTCTTGTCAATAGAGCGTCTAATAGCTAGCCTGTTGTGTGAAATCATTGTAATAGATTTTTTGTAATTTCTATGATGGAATGGCTTGTTATATACTCATAGCGATAGCAGGTAGTCCCGTTATTCATAAAAGGAATGGCTGATATTTATTGTCAATTGAAAAACTGTCATTCAAAATGTTTGAGAAGTGTGTAAAGTGTAGTAAGGCAGTGAAGAAAAAAACAATAGGCAGTGTCCTGTTAAATGGGATCAGTGGACACACAGGACTCCTGGCGTACAATGTCTTCTTTCTTTATGAAATATTTGGACCAAACTAAAAACTACCAAATAATAAAGACTAGTGTATATTTTGTTGAAAGACTTGGTGGTACAGCAATCCACCCACCACTCTTCCTACACCACCATCAAGTCTGATAATATTAAAAGTTTGACGGATTTGCCAACACCACAAAAGCTATGACTGACTCATCTACAGACAGACCCTTTCTCTCCATCAACGCGTAGGAAAACTGTGCACAGATGTGTTGTGGGGCATCCAGAAATGTCACAGAGACCACAGAAGAAAGAGTGGCAAGATTGAGATCACATGGAATTAATGGATTAAAGGTATAAAATTGTGTGAAACACTATTGTTTTTGTTAAAATTATTATTCTTCATATTAGGGTTTCACACTGCGTGGCTTGTGTGAAACACTATTGTTTTTGTTAAAATTATTAGGGTTTCACACTGCGTAGCTTGTGTGAAACACTATTGTTTTTGTTAAAATTATTATTAGGGTTTCACACTGCGTAGCTTGTGTGAAACTTTATTGAAAGCTTATTGTTTCTGTTAAGATTATTATTATTTTTCTTTTTTGTGTATTTTCTGCAAATCGGATTTCTCAGAATCTAACCATGGGATCTTTCTGAAACTTTGACCTACCCCCCCCCCCCCAAAAAAAGGGGTGCGAACGGTGTTTAAATATATTTTCAAAACGTTTTCCGAATCCGAAATCACCGAATTTTACGAACGAAAAAAACTGGCAATGCATAGTCGTAACTTTGTTATTTTTTTTTACCGATTTAACTAATTCTTTTTCCTATGAATACCGTGAAAAAAATCATTTTCATCTGCAGTTTCACATTTCCGAATTTCGAAAATTCGTCGCTGTGATTTCGAACCGGAAGTTTAGACCAATTTGACAACTTCTTTAAAGGGACAATCCCGATCAGAACAGAGTCTCAAAAATTAAAGTCCGAGTATTTATGAAATTTATGGACCAAAATATAGTGGCATGGTGTCTCAAAATTTCAGCTCAAAATATTGAGTCGTTTGGACGTGTACGTCAACACTGCTTATCCGGACACGTAACCGTTTTAAGATTTGTGGTTAATTTTTTCATTCTTGAGAGGTCTATACAGTGAATGACCCATGCACTGTACTTGATAACAAAAGGTAAATTTCACCTACATATTATTTTTATAGAAAAAAGTCTGGTTTTATCCAGATACTGTATAATACAACGGTCTCTATTTCCAGATGAAGACTGTCAGGTTTAAGTTATTTACAAGCGTATCACAAATATCGGGTTAGTAGGTGGGCCTTAGGTTATGGATTTTAAAGGATTTTAACACAAAATTAAGCAGTTTTATTCCCCAAAAAGTTATCGGGATTGGCTCTTTAATAGTTGTACGATTTTCATGAAATTTAGTATATAAGTAGATCTTACCGATGTGACTTCAAAAATATAATTAGAAATTTTCTAAATTATCTCCCCTTGGTGAAATTAAGGATCAAAGTTTTCAAAAAAATCGTCGAAATATAGGTCAGAATACTAGAAAAGTAATTACTGATTCGTACACAAAATATGGAGTTTGTCGATCGAACTGGAAGTGCCACCATCTTTAAACGTGAAAAATCAATAAGGCTTTTTTGCTATTTTACTTACAGTCACGATAACTTCGGTTATAATGAAGTGAGGGCGGTGAAACTCTTGTCAATAGAGCGTCTAATAGCTAGCCTGTTGTGTGAAATCATTGTATCATTTTTTTTAAATATCAGGGATAGTAGAAAAAAAAATAGAAAATCCAAAAAGTCGTATTTTTACGATTTGTAGTATTTTTAAAGGTCCTTTTCTCTTAAAGTCAACATAATATTTTGGGGGAACTTCTTCTACAAAGAGTCTTATCGATAGTCTTTTATATGAAACCATCGATCAACAGTCCAAAATATCAGGAGTAGAAGAATAAAAGCACCCTTTCATTGTTAAGCAAAACATGCAGTGTGGGTGGCTACAATCTGCACAATTAATCATCTTATTATAGAGCTTGTATCGAATACCAACTGCTAAGGGATCTTTTACGTGCACTCCAATGTGTACACGGAGGTGGGGGGCACGACAGAAAATCGAGATGGACTTTATTTTAATATTATTAAATCCTAATTTTATTGGTAGACGTTCGTCTTATTTAAACTTAAACTTTCATTTAACTATGAACAAGCCTTAACGTGTCTCTTTAAAACAATTAAATACTCTAAAAAAGTAGCTCAACCTTTTGACCTAAGCTCATTAATTTACCATTTTGTATGTGAGCGACTTGTTATTCTTCTTATATGACATATTGCACGTGTCTGATTTCAAAGGGGAGTTGGGTGGCTGAATGGTTAGCACGCGCGCGCTCTATCATAAAGCCTGTCATTGAGTCAACTAGCGTGTTTTTAGAATCTCCGGTTGTACCTGACAATATCCACATTTGAAAATACATAATATATTTGTTTGAAACCTTTGGACAAACTGTTAGTATTTATGTGTTTTCACGAAATAGAAAATAAACGTTTGCCCCTTAAAATCGGCAAATTAAGAAACATTACAACCGGGCGAAATTTTCTGTATTAACGGTTTGATTTGCACGGTACTTTAGTTACCAACCGATTATTACAAAACTTTTGAAAATAAGCTCCAACTCACCAGCTTAATCGTATGCAATAAACGTTTGGCCTGAATTGAACGTTCTGCACCAAGAAAGTTCATCTCGATTTTCCGGCGTGGTTCCCCCTTGTCATTGAGGCAGAACAGAGGGCCTGACAAGGACAGCTGTCTAGTCGTTCGGATGGGACGAAAAAACCAAGGTTCCGTGTACACATTGGAGTGCACGTAAAATATCCCGAAGCAGTTGGAATTCGATACTGTTGAATAAGCTCTACACGATGACTAAATGTGTAGATTGTAGTCACCCACACTGCATGTTTCGCTTAACAATGAAAGGGTGCCGTTTTCAATGTTCGATCCTTTTGTTCTTCTACTCCCGATATGTTGGACTGTTGATCGATGGTTTCATATAAAAGACCACCAATAAGACTCTTTGTAGAAGAAGTTCCCCCAAAATATTATGTTGACTTTAAGAGGAAGACCTCTAAACATGCTCCAAATTGTAAAAATACGACTTTTTGGATTTTCAATCTCTTTTTTTCGGCTATCACTGATATTTAAAAAAAATGATACAATGATTTCACACAACAGGCTAGCTATTAGACTCTCTATTGACAAAAGTTTCACCGCCCTCCCTTCATTATAACCGAAGTTATCGTGCCCTAAAGAATCAACAAATCAGCATGCTTATCTCTGCTTACCCTAAGCAGAAAATGCTCATCTTTGAACTCGGTCATAACATTGACCTAGTGAACGTCTACACAAAGTTTGAACATTCTAGCTTAATTAGAAAGTGAGTTATTGTGCTCCAAAGTCTCGGCCCTTCAAATTGCTTCTATTTTTCATTTTCAATTCAAAATGGTGACTCCCAGTTGACCTAAATCAAAATTCTATTCCCGACGTTTTTAGGCCGTCCTACAAGGATTCAGAAAATATAACTCCCGAGTCTGTAAGTAAAATGGCAAAAAAGCCTTATTAATTTTTCACGTTTAAAGATAGTTGCACTTCCAGTTCGATCGACAAACTCCATATTTTGTGTAAAGACCAGTACGCGCAAGGGAAGGTTTTAAATAAAATTAAAAAACATATGTTAGCCCCGAAATGACCTAGTTTGTGTCGAATGAACGTTAAGCCGCATTTCTCTCTTTCTCTTTCATTTTTAAAGTTTTGTAATAATCGGTTGGTAATCAAAGATACAGTAAAAGTGATAAAATAGAAAATTTCGCCCAGTTGTAATGTTTCTCAATTTGCCGATTTTAAGGGGTAAACGTTTATTGCGAATGATTAAGCTGGTCAGGGGGAGCTTATTCTTAAAAGTTTTGTAATATTCGGTTGATAACTAAAGGTACGGTGCAAATTAAACTGTTAAAATAGAAGATTTCGCCCGGTTGAAATGTTTCTCGCTGTAGGTCAGCAATTTGCCGATTTTAGGGAGGTTACGTGGCTGAATGGTTAGCACGTGCGCTCTGTCATTGAGTCAACTGGCGTTGTTTCGATTTCTTGGTTGTACGTGACAAGGAGTATGATCGCCTGTCCAACGTCGTAGGCCGTAACGCCGCTGCCCGGGTAAAATTTCTCTCATTGCACACTGTATGGCCTATGCCCGTCTTCATTAGCCCATTTTAGGAGCAGAACAGTTGGACGTTAAACCCCATTCAATTTCATTTCATTTTCTCTATGTTGCTTATTTATTATAGCGGATAAATGTTTTTCTGGTTCTATTAATTATTTTATTTCTGCATGGAAATCTTACTTTGACCAGTTTTTTTTTTAATTGCAGAGTGCCATTCTTGTATATTGCAGTCTATGACCCTTTGTTTAAAACATGCTTAAGAGGTTGTCACGATTTCCTACTTATAACCAACCATATTGGAAACCATAATTATATAACATATAGCTATACAAGTTTCAGTTATTTCCCTTTAGTTTAAAGATTATTTTTTTGCCCGAGTGCAATGTTTCTCACTACATTTAAATTTGTAACTTTATGAGTTTTTGACCGATTTTGATAATTATGTCTTTTTAATTTTCCAAATTTACATATTTAACCTGATTCAAAAAGTTTTAGTTTTGTTCAAAGTTATCTCATTTAATTTTTCGATGTTTTCTTACCATTTTCATTTCTCTGGAAGTTTTGAAGTGGGAAGTCATCCCGATTACAGCAACACAAACACAAGTATCAGTTATTTTCCTTTAGTTTTCAGATTATGCAATGTTTCATACTATATTTAGACTTGTAACTTTGCGAGTTTTTTTACCAATTTTGATAGTTTGTTATTCTTATCCTTTCATTTGAGATAATTGATATAATCGATGACACGTGACGATGAACATGAAAGCTTTCATATCTGCATGGGACAGTAGCAGATCTAGTTATTAGGCTTTCAGACTTTCGTCTGAAAGACTATTGTTTTTACTAAAATTATTATTATTATTAAGCTTTCATATTACATATGAAAGCTTATTGTTTCTGTTAAAGTTATTATTATTAAGCTTTCATATTACATATGAAAGCTTATTGTTTCTGTTAAAGTTATCATTATTATTTTTTTTTTGTGTGTTTTCTGCAAATCGGATTTCTCAGAATCTATCCATAGGATCTTTCTGAAATTTTTACCTACCCCCCCCCCCAAAAAAATGGGGTGCGAACCTTGATTAAATATATTTTCGAAACGTTTTACGAATCCGAAATCACCGAATTTTACGAACGAAAAAAATGACAATGCATAGTCGTAACTTTGTTATTTTTTGACCGATTTTACTAATTCTTTTTTCTTTGAATACATCGAAGAAAATCATTTTCATCTGCAGTTTCACATTTTCGAATTTCGAAAATTCGTCGCTGTGATTTCGAACCGGAAGTTTAGACCAATTTGACAACTTCTTTAATAGTTGTACGATTTTCATGACATTTAGTATCTAAGTAGATCTTACCGACTTCAAAAATATAATTAGAAATTTTCTAAATTATCTCCCCTTGACGAAATTAAGGATCAAAATTTTCAAAAAAATCATCGAAATATAGGTCAGAATGACCTGATTTTTTTTTTTGGATACTAGATAAGTAATTACTGATTTGTACACAAAATATGGAGTTTGTCGATCGAACCGGAAGTGCCGCCATATTTAAAAGCGAAAAATCAATAAGGTTTTTTTGCTATTTTACTTACAGACTCGGGAGTTATATTTTCTGAATCCTTGTTGGAAGGCCTAAAAAATGTCGGGAATAGAATTTTGATTTCGGTCACGTGATGGTCACCATTTTGAATTGAAAATGAAAAATAGAAGCAATTTGAAGGGTCGGGACTTTGGAACACAATTACTCTCCTTCTAATTAAGCTAGAATGTTCAAACTTGGTGTAGACGTTCACTAGGTCAATGTTATGATTGAGTTTAAAGATGAGCATTTTCTGCTTAGGGTAAGCAGAGATAAGCATGCTAATTTGTTGATTCTTTAGGGCACGATAACTTCGGTTATAATGAAGGGAGGGCGGTGAAACTTTTGTCAATAGAGAGTCTAATAGCTAGCCTGTTGTGTGAAATCATTGTATCATTTTTTCTAAATATCAGGGATAGCCGAAAAAAAGAGATTGAAAATCCAAAAAGTCGTATTTTTACAATTTGGAGCATGTTTAGAGGTCTTTCTCGTAAAGTCAACATAATATTTTTTGGGAACTTCTTCTACAAAGAGTCTTATTGGTAGTCTTTATATGAAACCATCGATCAACAGTCCAACATATCAGGAGTAGAAGAACAAAAGGATCGAACATTGAAAACGGCACCCTTTCATTGTTAAGCGAAACATGCAGTGTGGGTGACTACAATCTACACATTTAGTCATCGTATAGAGCTTATTTAACAGTATCGAATTCCAACTGCTTAGGGATATTTTACGTGCACTCCAATGTGTACACGGGACCTTGGTTTTTCGTCCCATCCGAATGACTAGACAGCTGTGCTTGTCAGGCCCTCCGTTCTGCCTCACTTACAAGGGGAACCACGCCGGGAAATCGAGATGAACTTTCTCCGTGCAGAACTTTCAATTCAGGCGAAAACGTTTATTGTATACGATTAAGCTGGTCAGTTGGAGCTTATTTTCAAAAGTTTTGTAATAATCGGTTGGTAATTAAAGTACCGTGCACATTAAACTGTTAAAACAGAAAATTTCGCCCGGTTGAAATGTTTCTTGCTATAAGTCAGCAATTTTCTGAATTCAGGGAGGCTGAATGGCTGAATGGTTAGCATGTGCGCACTGTATCGTAACGTCTGTCATTGAGTCAACGGGCGTCGTTTCGATCTCCAGGTTGCACGTGACATTAAGTATGATGTCCAACCTCGTGGGTTTTCTCCGTGTCCTTCGGTTTCCTCCCAACGGCTAAAGACCTGTAAGCGCCAGGGGGGGGGGGGGTAAATAAAATTAAAAAACATATGTTAGTCCCGAAATGACCTAGTTTGTGTCGAATGGACATTAGGCCGCATTTCTCTCTTTTATTTTTAAAGTTTTGTAATAATCGGTTGGTAATCAAAGGTACTGTAAAAGTGATAAAACAGATAATTTCGCCCGGTTGTAATGTTTCTCACTTTAAAGTCAGCAATTTGCCGATTTTAAGGGGCAAACGTTTATTGCGAACGATTAAGCTGGTCAGGGGGAGCTTATTTTTAAAAGTTTTGTAATATTCGGTTGATAACTAAAGGTACCGTGCAAATTAAACTGTTACAATAGAAAATTTGGCCCGGTTGAAATGTTTCTCGCTGTAGGTCAGCAATTTGCCGATTTTAGGGAGGTTGCGTGGCTGAATGGTTAGCACGTGCGCTCTGTATCATAACGTCTGTCATTGAGTCAACTGGCGTTGTTTCGATTTCTTGGTTGTACGTGACAAGGAGTATGGTCGCCTGTCCAACCTCGTAGGCCGTAACCGCCGCTGCCCGGGTAAAATTTCCCTCATTGCACACTTAATGGCATATGCCCGTCTTCATTAGCCCATTTTAGGAGCAGAACAGTCGGACGTTAAACCCCATTCAATTTCATTTCATTTTCTCTATGTTGCTTATTTATTATAGTGGATAAATATTTTTCTGGTTCTAGCAATTATTTAATTTCTGCATAGAAATCTTGCTTTGGCCAGTTTTTTTTATTGCAGAGTGCCATTCTTGTTTAAACAAACATGATCCTTTGTTTAAAACATGCTTAAGAAGTCGTCACGATTTCCTACTTATAACCAAACATATTGGAAATATTAGTCTGGCATTATTAAATCCTAATTTTATTGGTCTTATTTAAAATTAAACTTTCATTTAACTATGAACAACCCTTAACGTGTCTCTTTAAAACTATAAAGTACTCTAAAACAGTAGCTCAACCTTTTGACCTAAACTCATTAATTTACCATTTTGTTGTGAGCGACTTCTTATTCTTCCTATATGACATATTGCACGTGTCTGATTTCAAAGGGGGGTTGGGTGGCTGAATGGTTAGCACGCGCGCCTGTCATTGAGTTAACTAGCGTGTTTTCGAATGCCCGGTTGTACGTGACAAGGAGTAAGGTCGCTGTCCAACCTGCCATTTTTAATTTTTTTTCCCGCCATTTTCATTTCATTTTCTCATCCGTCTCATTACAGTAATACAAGTTTCAGTTATTTCCCTTTAGTTTTCAGATTATTGTTATGCCTGGGTGCAATGTTTCATACTATATTTAGACTTGTAACTTCGCGAGTTTTTGACCAATTTTAATAATATTTTCTTCTTATCCTTTTATTTAGGATACTTGATACAATCAATGACACGTGACGATGAATATGAAAGCTTTCATATCTGCATGGGACAGTAGCAGATCTAGTTATTATTTTTTTTTTTTGTGTATTTTCTGCAAATCGGATTTCTCAGAATCTAACCATAGGATCTTTCTGAAACTTTGACCTACCCCCCTATGGGGTGCGAACCTTGATTAAATATATTTTCAAAACGTTTTACGAATCCGAAATCACCGAATTTTACGAACGAATGCATTTGACCTACAATGCTGTAACTTTGTGACTATTTGACCTATTTAATTAATTCTTTTTTCTATGAGTACCTTGAGACATTTACTTCAAATCTGCAATTTCGGATTTTCGAATTTCGAAAATTCGTCGCTGTGATTTCGAACCGGAAGTTTAGACCAACTCGACAACTTCTTTAGTAGTTGTACGATTTTCATGAAATTTAATATGTAAGTAAACCTTAATGATGCGACTTGAAAAATGACTTTAGAAATTTTCTAAATTATCTCCCCTTGGAGAAATTGAGGATCAAAATTTTCAAAAAAATCGACGAAATATAGGTCAAATCATCTTGATTTTTTTTTTGGTTACTAGCTGCGAGACCACTGATTCGTACACAAAAAATGGAGTTTATAGCTCAACCCGGAAGTGCCACCATCTTGAAATGTAAAAACCTCAAACGCCATTTTGCTATTTTACTTACAGACACGGGAATTATATTTTCTGAATCCTTGGAGGAAGGCCTAAAAAACGTCGGGAGTAGAATTTTCATTTAGGTCAACTGGAAGTCACCATTTTGAATTGAAAATGAAAAATGGAAGCAGTTTAAAGGGCCGAGTTTTTAAGCTAGAATGTTTAAACTTGGGGTAGACGTTCACTAGGTCAATGTCATGATTGAGTGTAAAGATGAGCATTTTCTGCCTGGGGTAAGCAGAGATACGCATGCTGATTTGTTGATTCTTTAGGGCACAATAACTTCGGTTATAATGAAGGGAGGGTGGTGAAACTCTTGTCAATCTAGAGTCTCATAGCTAGCCTGTTGTGTGAAATCATTGTATCATTTTTTTTAAATATCAGGGATAGCAGAAAAAAAGAGATCGAAAATCCAAAAAGTCGTATTTTTACGATTTAGAGCATTTTTAAAGGTCAACATAATATTTTTGGGGAACTTCTTGTACAAAGAGTCTTATCGGTAGTCTTTTATATGAAACCATCGATCAACAGTCCAAAATATCAGGAGTAGAAGAATAAAAGGATCGAAAATTGAAAACGGCACCCTTTCATTGTTAAGCAAAACATGCAGTGTGGGTGGCTACAATTTGCACATTTAGTCATCGTATAGAGCTTATTCAACATTATCGAATTCCAACTGCTAAGGAATCTTTTACGTGCACTCCAATGTGTACACGTGGGAGGACACGCCAAAAAATCGAGATGAACTTTCTCGGCCAATGCAGGGATCGAACACCCGACCTCCTGGCTAGCAGGTCAACGCCTTCGCCACATAGTGTGAACACCCATCGTACATTTCATCTGTCAAATTAAAGCATTTCATTGCATTAGACCAATAATTAATTATTCTTAATTTGAAACTTTATTTTAGTATTATTAAATCCTCATTTTATTGGTAGACGTTCGTCTTATTTAAAGTTAAACTTTCATTTAACTATGAACATCCCTTAACGTGTCTCTTTAAAACAATTAAATACTCTAAAACAGTAGCCCAACCTTTTGACCTAAGCTCATTAATTTACCATTTTGTATGTGAGCGACTTGTTATTCTTCTTATATGACATATTGCACGTGTCCGATTTCAAAGGGGAGTTTGGTGGCTGAATGGTTAGCACGCGCGCGCTGTATCATAAAGCCTGTCATTGAGTCAGCTAGCGTGTTTTCGAATATCCGGTCGTACCTGACAAGGAGTAAGGTCGCCTGTCCATCTTGGTGGGTTTTCTTCATTTCCTCCGGTTTCCTTCCACTGCTAAAGACCTCTACGCACAAGCGAAATATTGAAATAAAATCGAACTATATGTTAGTCCCGAAATGATCTAGTTAGGGTTGACCCTAAGTTAAGCTAGACTTGGTGTGGGTGTTTATTAGGCCAATACCTTGATGACTCTGGAACACAATAACTCTTTTTCTAATCGGGGTACAATGTTCAAACTTGGTATAGGCATTCACTAAGTCAATGTCTTGATGAAGTTCGAAGTAGAATTTTGATTTAGGTCAACTGGTAGTCACCATTTTGAAGTGAATATGAAACATAGTGAAAAGTCGACATTTACGGACTTGTAAACAAACACAATAGAGCATAGTATGTTCAATGCGTCTCCTATGTCTGAAATTATTACATTTCAGGATAGTCGGGATACGGTATTTGAATATTTCAAAAATTCGATTTTTGCCTTTGATGTTTTTCGTGCTGACAAAATTCTTTACGAGTGAAAAATCACATTAACTTCACTAGATTGTAACCGATTTTAATGATTTTTTTTCCTTGTTCGGATTATTCATACGACCCATGACATGTGACAGGAAGTGACTGTGAATATGAAAGCTTTCATATCTGCATGGGACAGTAGCAGATCTAGTTCTTATTAGGCTTTCAGACTTTCGTCTGAAAGCCTATTGTGATTACTAAAATTATTAGGGTTTCACACTGCGTAGCTTGTGTGAAACACTATTGTTTTTGTTAAAATTATTCTTATTATTATTCTTCTTATTATTATTATTTTTTTTTTCCAATTTGCTTATATCTCAGCAACTTCTTGTCGGATCGATACAATTTCTTCAGGTTTACTGGGAAAGTGGGTGTGACTTAGAGATTAAAGCTATTCCCGCCATTCTGCGACATTGCGAAATATCCGAAATCACCGAAAATGTCGTTTTTTGAAATATTGTCGTAATATTAACAATAATCATTGGATTTTAGCATATGATGCATTTTGACATAGCCAGAAACAGGGGACATAGCTATGTTACTTTTGATTTTTGATTTTCGACGAATCTTGGAAGATATTAGGCGCCAAATTTTGAAAATTTAAATTTTTACAAAAAACTTTTTTATTTATTAATATTTTTATATGACATTTTAACCAAGGTTAAAGAGTCATCTGATTTGAACAAAAATGTCAACATTTTTTGTTTCCGTAATTTTCCTTGGCCGCCATTGGCTAATTCAGTTTTTCAGTCCTACATTAATTATTTATTGTTCGATTTGTATTACACCATATTCATATGTTCCGTGGTTCAAAATGCCATTTTTTTTGTTACCGGTAAAGTTTCCTGTAGGCACCGGAAGTGGCGTAAATTCAGCAAAAACTACAATATTGACAGTTCGGTACCACTTTTTGAAAGCAAATACTATTTTCTACTAATCTGATCTTACTCAAAAGATGCGCCCTGTTAAGGTGCACAAAATCTCGGACTCAGTTTTTTTAATTTCGATTTTGTTTTCGGGCAATTTCGGTTAAAAGGTAAAAAAAGGGGTAAAAATAAGCTATTTACAACCCATCCAGTGTCTTCATATATTAAAATATTTCTTCGATACTTTCATAAACTTGTAGCAATAATCCATACAAAGAGAATGTATGTGAAATTTAGTTTGTAATATAAGCAGTTGCCGAGAAATGGGCAATTTTGCATGAGTCACTTTTCACGTTATTTTGGCTGTAAACGAATCAATTATTATTCGATTTTCAATTTTCTTTCACTGTCTGTTGCCCATTGCCACAGTCGACTATTCCAAACCATTTTAACACTTTCACTGTTACCGGAAGTGACGCCATTTAGGCAATAACTGAATTTTTAGCCTTAAAAATACATTTTTCATTCAAATGAGTATTATTTGTAATATTTTTAGAGTTGTGAAATTTGGTTCCCATCAACAAATAGAATGAACCCATACGATCATATAGATACCACAAAATGGTTTCTAACTTGTATGGTTGCAGAGAAATGGACGATTTTCCACAAGTCACTTTTTACTTCATTTTGGCTCTAAAAAGAATCAGTTGTTATTCGATTTTCATAAAATTTTCACCATATGATGTCTTATGCCATTTACGATTTCATAGAACTAATTTAACTGTTTTAGTATCACCGGAAGTGATGTCATTTTGTCAAAAACTGAATTTTTAGCCCGCAAAACAGATATTTTATTCAAATGCGTCTGATTTGTAATGTTTTCAAAATTATGATATTTGATTCCATTCAACAAATAGATTGATCCCATACGATCATACAGACACCACAAAATGGTTTCTAACTTGTGCGGTTGCAGATAAATAGTCGATTGTCTACAAGTCACTTTTCAAGTTTTTTGGTCTATAAAAGTGGCAATTATTATTCTATTTACATAAAATTTTCACTATATGATGTCATATGCCATTTCCGATTTCATAAAACTAATTGAATATTTTCATTATCACCGGAAGTAATGTAATTTTGTCAGGATCACTTACAAGTAACAAATGAATTGATATTTGCTGGATTTGGTTGATTCTGCGTCCAATTTATTTGATGTGTGCAATGCTTATGGGGAAACCTGTGTAATGGTTTCATTGGTACCGGAAGGGTAACGTGGCACCGGAAGTGACATGTTAAAGGGTAACGTGGCACCAGTGAAACCCGTCATTCCTGCATGCAGGTCTAGTTATTATTTATTATTATTATTTTATTTTTCGGGGGAGCCTATTTCTCAGTGTCTGTAACAGATACAGATCTGGGACATAATTTTCTATCGGGAAACCATATGGTGGCTATCCCTTCCACTGTATAACTTCTGCGCAGACCGGAAGTGGCCGAATTTCGTGCGGTGCCAAAAAATTAAAAAACGGTCGTAGATTCGTCAATTCTGTATCTATTTTCATACAAATTACATTTTTGGAAACCCTGAGTCTTTTCTCGGACGATAGCAGTTGAAAATTTTGCAATTTCGAAACTTCGCCGCTGACTTCTTGCGATCGAAAAATGAAAAATTTTATTTCAGAGACAATTTTTGTTATTTTTCAAAATTTTCAAATTTGACCTACATTTTTGGATACCTGAAGGCAATCTGGTTCCAGTAATATAAGTTTCATTCCGAGTTATCGCCCTTTATTTTTCGATTTTTTTCGAATTTTCTTCACATTTTGCCATTTCCGATTTCATAAAACTAATTGAATATTTTCATTATCACCGGAAGTAATGTAATTTTGTCAGGATCACTTACAAGTAACAAATGAATTGATATTTGCTGGATTTGGTTGATTCTGCGTCCAATTTATTTGATGTGTGCAATGCTTATGGGGAAACCTGTGTAATGGTTTCATTGGTACCGGAAGGGTAACGTGGCACCGGAAGTGACATGTTAAAGGGTAACGTGGCACCAGTGAAACCCGTCATTCCTGCATGCAGGTCTAGTTATTATTTATTATTATTATTTTATTTTTCGGGGGAGCCTATTTCTCAGTGTCTGTAACAGATACAGATCTGGGACATAATTTTCTATCGGGAAACCATATGGTGGCTATCCCTTCCACTGTATAACTTCTGCGCAGACCGGAAGTGGCCGAATTTCGTGCGGTGCCAAAAAATTAAAAAACGGTCGTAGATTCGTCAATTCTGTATCTATTTTCATACAAATTACATTTTTGGAAACCCTGAGTCTTTTCTCGGACGATAGCAGTTGAAAATTTTGCAATTTCGAAACTTCGCCGCTGACTTCTTGCGATCGAAAAATGAAAAATTTTATTTCAGAGACAATTTTTGTTATTTTTCAAAATTTTCAAATTTGACCTACATTTTTGGATACCTGAAGACAATCTGGTTCCAGTAATATAAGTTTCATTCCGAGTTATCGCCCTTTATTTTTCGATTTTTTTCGAATTTTCTTCACATTTTGTGAGCTTAAGTTTCGTTTTACGGCCGGATCAACGTTTCTCAAATTCCTGATACATGAAGCAATATTGTCAAACCACCGTTTAAAGCAATTTCGAAAACAATCCGTAAACCGGAAGTAGTCGAAATAATATGCGATATTTTGAAAAAAACGTGAAAAATTGGTGTCTTGGGTAAAAACACGATTTCTCCGTCCGATATCAACGGATTAAACAAATTAAGGTATCATTTGGTCTAACGGTGATTGGACCACTGAACGATACCCAATTCATACGGATACTATGATCAGGCAGCAAAATATGGCACGCTGAAAATCAATTATTTTCTGATTTGGAGCGTTTTTGGACGCCTGTATCTCGAAAACTGCTCCAGCGATTTTTCTTAAACTTTATCTATCGATGGTCCTTCCGCTAGTCTTTAGCATGGATCCATCCATTAAGACTTTTATATAATTGGAATAAGACAAAAAAGGGACTGAAAATCGAAAAAAGTCGAAAAATCGTGAAATTTGGGAAAATGCTCTACTATT
Source organism: Patella depressa (assembly GCA_948474765.1). Lineage (NCBI taxonomy): Eukaryota > Metazoa > Mollusca > Gastropoda > Patellidae > Patella > Patella depressa. Next base: position 52,589,798 of record OX419716.1, read on the forward strand.
TTTTTTATTTTAAGAGATTTTCAAAAAAAAGATATATATTTAAAAAGCTGACCTAATTACGATTCTAATGATGTATAATATGTATGCAGTTATTGAAATTTAATTTTCAATATTTTGACATTTTGACATTTTTAACACTTTTGAACATAGGATTTCTCAGAAATATTATATTTGATCGTATAGTGTCGCATATCATTAAAGAGCCCTGTTCGCATGCAAACTCCAAAACTGGATGCGAAAACTACTCGACAATGATTCGTATACCGGAAGTAGTTCAAAAAACGACGAAAAATGTAAAAAAGATTATAAAAAATGGAGCTCTTGCCAAAAGTTCGAATTCTCCGTCACATATTAGCGGACCAAAACAATTAAAGTGTCGTTGGATAGTTCCATTAATAGACGATCGTATAACATCTAAATAACACGAATTTGATTCTTAGGAAATAAATTATGGTACGCCGAAAACTAAGACGCCTTTTTCTCGAAAACGACGCCTACGATTTTTCTTAAATATTTTTTACTCAGAGTCCTATCGGTGGCCAAGCGTGTGCATTTAATAATAAAAGCGTTGCAATATTATAGGTGGTCCAAAAATGACCTCAATCTTTGAAAAAAGTTGAAAAATCATTAAATTATTGAAAATGCTCTTTCCGACAATGATCGTAAAACCGGAAGTAGTCGAAAAAATCTCCGATATTTTGAATTTTTTTTACATTTTTACAGAAAACTTTTTTATTTATGAATATTTTTTGATGGTAGTTTACACAGAGTTAAAGTATCACCCTACCGTGAAATTTTTCTGCACGCAACGGAAGTGGCGTAATATTAACAAAAACTACAATTTTGAGAGTTAAGTACCACTTTTTGACAGCAAATATTATTTTTTTCGAAAACTGATATAACAAAAAGTATGCGCCCTGCAAAGGCGCATAAAATGTTTGGCTCAGATTCTTAAATTTCAATTTCATTTTCGGGCAATTTCGAATAAAATGTAAAAAAAAAGGTAAAATTCGGTTAATACAACCCATTCAACGTCTTCATATTTTGAACTATTTATTCGTAACTTTCATAAACTTGTAGCCATAATCCAGACGAAGAGAATGTATGCGAAAAATAGTTTGTAATATGAGCAGTTGCCGAGAAATATGCAATTTTGCATGCATCACTTTTCAAGTTATTTTGCCTATAAAAGAGTAAATTATTATCCGATTTTCAATATTTTTCTTTTATTCGATGCCTAATGCCAATTTGGACTAGGTTAAGCCAATTTTACAGTTTCACTGTGACCGGAAATGACGTCATTTTGGCAAAAACTGTATTTTTAACCTAAAAAACAAATATTTTATTCAAATGACTCTTGTTTATAATATTTTTAAAATTATGATATTTGAATCCCATCAACGAATAGCATGAACCCATACGATCATACAGATACCACAAAAAAGTTTCTAACTTTTACGGTTGCCGAGAAATAGACGATTTTCTACAAGTCACTTTTTAAGCTTTTTGGTCTATAAAAGTGTCAATTATTATTCAATTTTCATACAATTTTCACCGTGTGATGCCTTATGCCATTTATGATTGCAATGATCTGATTTAACATTTCCATTATCACCGGAAGTAATGTCATATTTGCGAAAACCGTATTTTTCGACTTCAAAACAAAATTTTACTCCAAAATTAGATTTTGCGCGATCCGACTCAAGATGGCGTGTTCAATGACAAATATTACGGGACGCTGAAGATCTAGTATTTTCCTTTTTGGACTTTTATATGATATCAGAATGATACAAATTCGATGGTTAGGCAATAGATGATGAGATGCCGAAAATGTAGTATTTTCCTCTTTTTTGGAGCCTTTTCAGACTCGTTTATCTCGAAAACTACTTCTATTTCACTTCTTAAACTTCTGTTACCCCGAGTCCTATCGATCGTTTAGAGTATAAAGGTAAATTTAAAAGCATGGCAATGATATAAAGGACCCTGAAAGCCGATTCAGCACTGCTATGCAGGTCTAGTTATTATTATTATTATTTTTTACCGCGGGAGCCTATTTCTCCATGATCGACAACAGATATCGATCTGGAACCAACTTTTCTATCCGGAAAACATGTGGTGGCTAGTGCATAAACTATTTTTCAAACTTCTGCGCATACCGGAAGTGGCCGAACTTTGTAGGTTGTCATGATATTGAAAATCGGCCATAATTTCGTCAATTCTCTACCCATTTTTAATCAAATGACATTTTCGGAAACCCTGAATCTTTTGCAAGATAATGGCTATCTCACATTTTTCAATTTCGAACATTCGTCTATGACTTCTATCGTTCGAAAATTGAAAAGACGTTGTTTATGAGACAATTTTTGTTATTTTTCAAAATTTGCAAATTTGACCTACATTTTTGGATTCCTGAAGTCTATGCGATTCCAGTAATATAAGTTTCATTCAGAGTTATCGCCCTTTATTTTTCGAATTTTCTGCCCATTTTGTAACCCTTATATTTTGTGGAAAGGATAAAACGATATTTCTGAAACCCCTGAAACATAAAGCCATATTGCCAGACAGTTGCATAAAGCAATTTCAACAACGATTCGTAAACCGGAAGTAGTCGAAATAATGTCTGATTTTTTGAAAAAAATCTCAAAAAATGGGGACTTTGGGAAAAACGTGATTTCTTTGTCCCATATCAACCGATCAAATGGATTAAGGTATCGTTGGTTGACATCGGAATTGGAGTATCGTATGATACCCAATTCATACAGATACGATGATCCAGAAGTAAAATATGATACGCTGAAAATCAAGCATTTTTTGATTTGGAGCGTTTTTGGACGCCATTATCTCGAAAACTGCTCAACGATTTTTCTTAAACTTTATCTATCGATGGTCCTTCCGGTAGTCTTTAGCATGGATCCATCCATTAAGACCTATATATAATTGGAATAAGACAAAAAAGGGACTGAAAATTGAAAAAAGTCAAAAAATCGTGAAATTTTTAAAAATGCTCCACTATTTTTTTATTTGAAGAGATTTTCAAAAAAAAGATATATATTTAAAAAAGCTGACCTAATTACCATTCTAATGATGTATAATATGTATGCAGTTATTGAAATTTAATTTTCAATATTTTGACATTTTGACATTTTTAACACTTTTGAACATAGGATTTCTCAGAAGTATTTTATTTGATCGTATAGTGTCGTATATCATTAGAGAGCCCTGTTCCCATGCAAACTCCAAAACTGGATGTGAAAACTACTCGACAATGATTCGTATACCGGAAGTATTTCAAAAAACGACGAAAAATGTAAAAAAGATAAAAAAAGAATTGGAGCTCTTGCCAAAAGTTCGAATTCTCCGTCACATATTAGCGGACCAAAACAATTAAAGTGTCGTTGGATAGTTCCATTAATAGACGATCGTATAACATCTCAATAACACGAATTTGATTCTTAGGAAATAAATTATGGTACGCTGAAAACTACGTATTTTCCGTTTTGGACCATTCTGAGACGCCTTTTTCTCGAAAACGACGCCTACGATTTTTCTTAAACATTTTTTACTCAGAGTCCTATCGGTGGCCTAGCGTGTGCATCTAATAATAAAAGCGTTGCAATATTATAGGTGGTCCAAAAATGACATCAATCTTTGAAAAAAGTTGAAAAATCATTAAATTATTGAAAATGCTCTTTTATTTATCTTTTTTTCAAAAATTACTTAATGAATGTTTCTGATATTTCTGCTACAGGAAGTTAAGTATCTAATCAACTTGTTAAAGCAATTCCGACAATGATCGAAAAACCGGAAGTAGTCGAAAAAATCTCCGATATTTTGATTTTTTTTTACATTTTTACAGAAAACTTTTTTATTTATGAATATTTTTTGATGGTAGTTTACACAGAGTTAAAGTATCACCCTACTTGAGTATAAGTGAGAAAGAATTTTGTCTTAGTAATTTTCTTTAGTCGCCATTGGCTAATTTAGTTTTACGTACCTAGATTAATTATTTATTGTTCGATTTGTATAAAACAAAGTGCATATGCTTCGTGATGTCAATTGTAATATTTTTTGTTACGAAAACATTTTTCTGCACGCAACGGAAGTGGCGTAATATTAATAAAAACTACAATTTTGAGAGTTAAGTACCACTTTTTGACAGCAAATATTATTTTTTTTCGAAAATTGATATAGCAAAAAGTATGCGCCCTGTAAAGGCGCATAAAATGTTTTGCTCAGATTCTTAAATTTCAATTTCATTTTCGGGCAATTTTGAATAAAATGTAAAAAAAAAAAAGGTAAAATTCAGTTATTACAACCCATTCAACGTCTTTATATTTTGAACTATTTATTCTTAACTTTCATAAACTCGTAGCCATAATCCAGACGAAGAGAATGTATGCCAAAAATAGTTTGTAATATGAGCAGTTGCCGAGAAATATGCAATTTTGCATGCATCACTTTTCAAGTTTTTTGCCTATAAAAGAGTAAATTATTATCCGATTTTCAATATTTTTCTTTTATTTGATGCCTAATGCCAATTTGGATTAGGTTAAGCCAATTTTACAGTTTCACTGTTACCGGAAATGACGTCGTTTTGGCAAAAACTGTATTTTTAACCTAAAAAACAAATATTTTATTCAAATGAGTCTCTTTTATAATATTTTTAAAATTATGATATTTGAATCCCATCAACGAATAGCATGAACCCATACGATCATACAGATAACACAAAAAAGTTTCTAACTTGTACGGTTGCCGAGAAATAGACGATTTTCTACAAGTCACTTTTCAAGCTTTTTGGTCTATAAAAGTGTCAATTATTATTCAATTTTCATTCAATTTTCACCATGTGATGCCTTATGCCATTTATGATTGCAATGATCTGATTTAACATTTCCATTATCACCGGAAGTAATGTCATATTTGCAAAAACCGTATTTTTAGACTTCAAAACAAATATTTTTTTGAAGTGAGTTATATTTATTATTTGTTTAACGTTATAACGTTTGATTCTAATGGCCATTTAGATTGGATCAATATAATCATACTGATATCAAAAAATTGCTTCTAGCATATTCCTTTGTCGAGGAATAACCAATTTTCTAAGGATCACATTTTAATTTTTTTACCTTTTTAATTTCAGTTTATGGGTTCTAAGTTTATCATTTTATTGCCTGATATGTATAAAACAATTCTCAATAGCGAATTCTCAACTTATTTGTTATCGATAATGATTTCTTTTGGCACCGGAAGTGAAGTAATTTTGCCAGATTTTACAATTTTGACCGGTGTATTTATTTGCAATCAAATATTACTTTTACAAATCTGATAGAGGGTGTCACTGAATCATAACAACTACAGTATCGTTTGGTAGCTCGATGGATCGGCTATTGTATGACGCACTTCCTGTCGGATTCCTGAAAGCCGATTCAGCACTGCAGGTCTGCAGGTCTAGTTATTATTATTATTATTATTCAGATTCCAATCTCAGCAACTACTTGTCGCATCGTTACGATTTCTACGGTTTTACTGGGAAAGTGGGTGTGACTTAGAGGATAAAGCTATTTTGAACGTTCTGCGACAATGCAAAATGTCCGAAATCACTGAAGTTATCGTTTCTAAAAATATTGCAGTAATTTTAACAATAATCATTGGATTTTAACTTTCGATACATTTTGGCATAGCCGGAGACAGGGCACATGGGCACATAGTTATGCTACTTTCGATTTTTGATTTTCGGCAAATCTTCGAAGACATTAGGCGCCAAATTTCGAAAAGTTAAAATTTTACAAAAAACTTTTTATTTATGAATATTTTTAGTCGTGTTGTACACAGAATTAAAGAGGCATCTGACTTGCTCAAAAATGTTAAAATTTTTGGTCTCAGTAATTTTTCTTGACCGCCATTGGCTAATTCAGTTTTTCAGCCCTAGATTAATTATTTATTGTTCCATTTGTATAAAACAAAGTTCATATGCTCCGTTGTCTCAATTGTCATTTTTTTTTTGTTACCAATAATGTTATCTGTTGGCAACGGAAGTGGCGTAAATTTACCAAAAACTACAATTTTGACAGTTAGGTACCATTTTTCAAAAGAAAATATTATTTTATTATAAAACTGATATAACTAAAAAAGTGTGTCCTTTAAAGGCGCAAAAAATGTCGGAAGCATTTTTTTTTTTAATTTCTATTTTATTTTCTAGCAAATTGGATTAAGAGGTGAAAAAAGGCGTAACATTGACCTATTCAGGCTTTTCAGATTTTAAAATATTTTTACATAACTTTTATAAACTTGTAGCTATAATCCATACGAAGAGAATGTATGTGAAAATTAGTTTGTAATGTAAGCAGTTGCCGAGAAAAGGGCAGTTTTGCATAAGTCACTGTTTTTGGCTGTAAAATAGTCAATTATGAATGGATATTCGCAAAAGTGACATCATTTGATTCAAAAAGCAAGTATGCGTCATATCAAAATGATTACAATTTACAATTACCACCGGAAGTGACGCCATTTGGTCAAAAACTGCCTTTATAACTTTTAAAATCGATATTTTTTGAACCAAGAATTATTTAATATGTAATAATAATATTAACTTTTGGTTTAAATTCACACACTAACAAAACTCATACGATCATATAGATATGTTGAAAAGTTAGTGATTATCTTAGACTACTCAAAGCCTTTAAATCCAAATAAAACTGAACTGTTAGTAATTGGAAACAACATACCAGCATGATGATAAGCAACACCATAGGGAACAGTTTTACTTAAGGTACTATCAAGACCAGACGGTGATCTTTGTAGCTGTTCTTTAACATCATACAATGCATTGTAATCTAATGGTATATTATGAAAATGAAACATGTTTCCACAATCTGAAATAAATAATTTTATGTATTTTAAAATAAAATCATTTTATATATTTCAAAATGAAATACTTCTATGTATTTTAAAATGAAATAATTTTATTCTAAAATAAAACAAGCCAACAATGTAATGTGGCTGATGTTCTCTGCCAAACTGCCCCTCAAAATAGATGACTCATATTAATGAATAGCACATTTATTTTTTTTTTCACTCTCTATCAGATAGAATCAACGCTATTTTCTGTTCCAAAGCAAATTACTTAGCTCTGCTTAACTTTAGCTCAAGATGTTAACCATTGAACTCCGTCAAGACACTAACCTGATGAACATCTACATTAAGTTTAACCATTCTACCTGAATTAAAAGCAAAGTTTAACCATTCTACCTGAATTAAAAGCAGAGTTGTTACATTCCAATGTCTTGACCAATCAAATTGAGTCCTGGGGAAGAACAATCTAAGTCACATTTTTGTCTTTTCGCAAAAAAGGCAAAATAAACTTTTGGACAAGAATTCTTGACATGAACAGAACAACAAGTGGGTTTAATTACAATTTCAAAATGATGTTGAATACAAATCATAATTACAGTACAACAACTGACTTCCACTTTCCAGCTAAATTAAGGTCAAATAAAGGGTACGATGGACATATTTGTCACCTAATGAACAACAACACCAAGTTTGAACATTCTAGCTCAGTTAGAAGGAGAGTCTGCTCATTATCGAACTTAGTCAGGGTTAGGGCTGGGTAAAATATCGATATAAATCGATAGTATCGATTGGACGGCCCAGATAAGCACTATCGATAGCGGTGGGTTACTATCGATTATCGCTCTTCGTCTATTTTTCTTGCGTCTGAAATGTCAATGTTTTCTTTCAGTTAATCATAATACACCGCTCACTTTAATTACTATCAAGTATCAATGTAACACAACAAAATTGTGACTGCTTATATTTTTGAACAGCCGTTTTCATAAATTCATTCTCATTGAAACATTACTTTAGTTTTGAAGAATTTATTGTTGACTATCGCTAAATCGGAGATACCCGGATGTGTAAATAAAGTTAGAGTTATATCCCTTTGCAAGCTTCAGAATTCGTCTACTACAGTTCACTATTTCTGTACGTGTGCCTCAGTAATAGAGTACCCGGTACAATAAATAGCACACATGGACGACAAAACGCTTGTTGATTTTCCCGGTAAAGCTAAAAGTGCTGTGTGGAAACACTTTGCCGACTTTGGGTTTTAGGCAGGAGCGAACGATCTTTCGCAACTTCGTATGGCTTTGAACTTACACTGTTTCCGGTCTTGATGACGACCGTGAAAATAAGTTTGTTTTCGATATTATCGATTATCGACCGACATTTCACTGCCGATTATCGATAGTAAAAATCACTATCGATACCCAGCCCTAGTCAGGGTATTGATAAAAGGAAACTATACGCCAAGTTTCATCACTCTCACTTAATTAGAACAAAGCATTAACCAATCCAATTGCTTATCTCTGATTGACCTAATAAACACCTACATGAAGTTTGAACATTTTACCTCAATAGAAAGAGGGTTATTGTGTCCTTTCTTTGAAAGGCGGGGGACAAAAATTCTCACCATTTAATTTAGTCAAGATAATGATATAATGAATCTATATCTGGAGTTTCATTGCTCTCACTTCATTATAACCAAAGTTATTGTGCCCCAAAGCATAAACCAATCAGATTGCTTATCTTTCCATTAAGGCATTGACCTAATATTAACACCTACACTAAGTTTGAACATTCTAGCTTAATTAGACGGACAGACAGACTCATTTTAATGGTTCCCTGCTTTTTTCGAAGTTAGGGTCTGATATGCGCGAATATGGTGCCCCAGAGCATAAACCAATCAGATTGCTTATCTTTCCATTAAGGCATTGAACTAATATTAACACCTACACTAAATTTAAACATTCTAGCTTAATTAGACGGACAGACAGACCCTTTTTGATGGATGGTCCCGTGCTTTTTTCGAAGTCAGGGTCTGATATGCGCGAATATTGAAAGTATCGGAGATCTTTGGGTTATAAACATAAATTTCAAGTTTCATCAAAATCAGATAAAAATTTTGACCTTTAGTTTGTCAGCTAAAAGATAGGTTGCTAGGCAACAACACATACGCCCGCAACAGCTAAATCGTCCACGCGTTCAACAAGGGTTGAAGCATATTTGTTCTTTTGTAGGTAGTTGGTGTGATTTACAAGACAATTTCATGCAGATCATATAAATGTCATACAGATTGGATGATAACTTTTGTCATTTAAACAAGCAAATTGCTGAAATTCAAAAGGATTCTTCTTTTTATTAATTTAAAAGACACATATACATACAGATCGGTAGATAACTTTTGACGTTAGAGCATTGACAAGGGGCAACACAAAATGAAACAAGGGTCGTACGTAACTCTAGCAGTAATAAGAGGAAATTTATGAAATTTAATAGGATTCTTCTTTTTACTAATTTAATTGACACGTATAAATTTCATATAGATAGGCAGACAACTTTTGGCATTCACATAATTCAATAAAGTGAAACAAGGGCCATAACTCTAGACATAATAAATGCTGAAATTCATTAGGCTTCTTTATTTCGCTAATCCAAACAATGCATATAAATTTCACAAAGATCGGATGATAGCTTTTGGTGTTAGAGTATTCACTAAGTCCAACAAAGTGAAACAAGGGCCATAACTCAAAACGTATTAAACAGAAATTATTGAAACTAAATAGGCTTCTTCATCTCACCTATGTAAGCAACATATATCAATTTTAATACAATTGGAACATAACTTTTGGTGCTTGAGCGTTCACAAGAAATTTTAAAATAAGTTGGATGTTCATTAGAGCAATATACCCAAGGATGATTAATTGGCTGTGGTTTCCATTCGTGGACTACTGAACACTGTCAATTTTATTTTACCCGAAAGTTTACATCACAAGACGCACAGAGTTTTGACACTTAAGAAATGTGAGATTGTAGTGATGTGATTTCGCCCGTATATTTCGGACGTGTCAGAGGCTATTTTCCAAACGTCCTCAATTGTCCGACCAGGAATATGCCCAATTGGACGTCAAAACATGGTGAATAATATTCAAAATTCCAAAATTACTATACTGCACAGAGTGTAAAACTACCACTCAACCAGATTATCATTGATAATAGGCTGGATTAATTAGGTAACTAAGTGATCTATGTTTTTATCGTGTTATAATCTCTATACACCTACCTTGATTAACTACTTAAACTGCCTTGATTGGCTGACTTAATTCTTTGTCGGACAATTCATCAATTCAATTCATCAATTCATCATTGCTTCTCCTTTGACGGACTATATATCAATCAAGTAAGAGTGATTATAAACTTATTACGTTTTACAATAACATGTAGAAATTAGTCAAATTAGCATATCCTGATAGTATATAAACATACATTGCACTCTTTCCATAACTTGTCTGTGATGTTTTTTTCAGTGGAAGCCGAAGTTAAATTAAGCTATTTCACACACATGCATGGTGCTTATAGTTCAGTAATTAAAATGAAAGTAGAAATCTCGCGAGACACATGAAATTAGGAGACGTATACGTGCCAAATCTAATGCACCCGATGTTTGAAAAAAGGCAATTGCAGAAAATATCAGTAAAATTGATCCACTATGAACTGAAGCTAAGTGAATGAAAGTTCAACTTAGCCTCAATCATCATTACTAATGTCAGTAAGACAAAATTAGTAGTCTTGGTTAGGGGTGTAACGATGCATCGAAGAATCGGTGCATCGCGATAGTTCGACTGTCGGTAGTATGTATCAATAGTAAAAAGAAACTATCGATAAAAATTGAGATAGTCAAGCAAACTATCGATGGTTTCGATAGTTTGTAATAGCGAAAGTAAAATGGCTCAAATTCACTCGTATTTGTCGAATAATTACTCTGGATTTTTAATAAAGAGCTATGTTATCACTAAAATAGCGTTACATGATCTCAATGTCACATGGAAATCTTCGTCTATAGAAGACATGTTGTTTTTGTTGTTTTCTGTACTGTCTTGTGTCGCTTCTGTCGCTTTTTTTTTTTTTTCGTAGATATGATTACCGTGTTAAAATATTACGTAATGATTTACGGGCGGGAGATGTTGGAAAGAGTGAATTATAATCTATTGCCAGTACTGGATTTGTAATTAGCAGTTAAAACAGTAGGGGTAAGTCACCATGCTGGAATATCTTACACATAGGGCTGGGTAAAATATCGATATAAATCGATAGTATCGATTGGACGGCCCAGATAAGCACTATCGATAGCGGTGGGTTACTATCGATTATCGCTCTTCGTCTATTTTTCTTGCGTCTGAAATGTCAATGTTTTCTTTCAGTTAATCATAATACACCGCTCACTTTAATTACTATCAAGTATCAATGTAACACAACAAAATTGTGACTGCTTATATTTTTGAACAGCCGTTTTCATAAATTCACTCTCATTGAAACATTACTTTAGTTTTGAAGAATTTATTGTTGACTATCGCTAAATCGGAGATACCCGGATGTGTAAATAAAGTTAGAGTTATATCCCTTTGCAAGCTTCAGAATTCGTCTACTACAGTTCACTATTTCTGTACGTGTGCCTCAGTAATAGAGTACCCGGTACAATAAATAGCACACATGGACGACAAAACGCTTGTTGATTTTCCCGGTAAAGCTAAAAGTGCTGTGTGGAAACACTTTGCCGACTTTGGGTTTTAGGCAGGAGCGAACGATCTTTCGCAACTTCGTATGGCTTTGAACTTACACTGTTTCCGGTCTTGATGACGACCGTGAAAATAAGTTTGTTTTCGATATTATCGATTATCGACCGACATTTCACTGCCGATTATCGATAGTAAAAATCACTATCGATACCCAGCCCTACTTACACAGCCCAACCGATACGATTTTTGGCGAGGCGATTACCCGATTCAAGAATTTTGTAATTGTGCCAACACTAAAAATGAGTAGACCTATGCTTATTTTCTGGGAAAGTATTCCGGTCACCACTAACATAATCAGTAATATCATTATTTTGTTCTGCTTATTCAAGAGTCCGTTATAAAAATGGACTCTTACATTGATTTGTCGATTAGGGACCAATGAAAATCATCTGTTATAAACGATTGTAGGTTATAGAGTATCCATTATAAAAATACTTTGAAAACAATAAATTTTTATTACAAAAATCAGGACCAAACTGTAGAGTGGTTCAGGCTAAAAATGTTTTATCACAAACAGACACTATTTCGGGACAGTAAAGACATTATATGATAAGACTTACTATAAAAAATTCATGTATCAACAATGGAAGTCTGGCCACTTCTGATTTTTGAGGATATATAACCATTTGGACATATGTTATAAATGGCTCAAAATCTTCCCGGCTTCCATAATCAAAGGAGTTATCTCTTAGTGAGAATAAGAGCTATGTCCCTTGGTTGTACTAAAAAAAATATGCTCCAAGCTACGCACGTCCCTAAAACGAAATAACTTTATCGCAGTCGGAATATATCGTTTATTTCCTTACTGCGAAGTAACAGAATACACTCTATGAGACGATTGGATTTGACATATGTACGCATGCGCAAACGCTTAGTTGTTTTAACAGTCGACCCACGCCTTCAAATGTCTTTATATTAACTGTGTTTAAAATGCTACAGTAGAAATTAAAATACATGTTAAGCTGGAGATGAAAAGATCGGCATTTGACATGAATTATTTCAAGATTAGCCTAATACATATTATATTAAAATGAACAGTGTGTTTACTTATTTATACCCAGACACTGGCCTGTTTATAACGGCATGTTATACAGTGGGAGCGAGGGAGAGAAAGGTCTATAAATCTAATAATGTAACACTTTACTGTTAATCTCAAAGATAACGAAATATTATATTGTGCAGTATGATGTTTGTTATGAAAAATAAATTGCTGGGTAAAGTACGAGGAAAATATAATGACATGTAATACGGGGAGTGAGAGAGTGGGATAAACACCTCAATAAAACTATTAATTTAAGACTTTATTTTTTGTTCCTCAGATAAATAAATATATTGTACTGCATGATGTTTGTTATGAAAAAAGAACACATTGCTGGATAAGTGGCGTATGTGTCGATCCAGCGATTATTGCGTATGTACCGAATTTAGAGCCAAATTTTGTAGTTTCGTCTGTATAAAGGGTGGTATTTTTCGCCGACTTCAAGGTTTCCTAAACATGTTTTAAAGATACACCGACGCGCTCACATGATATTCTTTGAACTGTAGATTTTGATGGAGTGTAATTAGATTTTAGTCCCGCGACAGCCAAACATGCGGTTATAACCACTGCTACGTTACCATTGGAAACGTTTATGGCATTCTGCTGTGTATCTTTGATTTTTGACATCATACACAATTCCTTCGTTCATCTAAAAAGGTTTGGACTTGAAACCATTCTTTTTACCTGCCAATTGATTTTTATTTTCACTATTAGCCTTCATGCGAATCATTTCTTTTTTAGTCTTTCGAAGTTTTTTTTTTTTATAAAACTTGGCGATCGTGCTTTTATGACAATCACCGCAAATACTTTTTTTTCTATCTAAATCAGTCAAGGTCGCATCGGCAGATGTCCGAGTCTCTCTATTTATTAAATTAATTTCACTTGTGTCTGCCGATGGAGTCTCGTAAACTATCCCGGAAAAAAATGGGGTGTCAAGAAAATCGTCGTATGATTTCATACATTTAGTGGACTTTTACTTTTACTCAGCTTCCTAGTCTTTGTCGTCAGCCTGACCAGTCTATTTTGAATGTATTTGTCACCAAAAGTCACACAGTCGTCATGTAAAGCAGTCATGATAGACCGATGCTCCGAAGTTGTCGGGAATTTATTAACATTTGTCTAGCATAAAGCCTATAGTTTGTTACAGTTCCCAAATCATAGGGGTACTTGTCCAATCCAATGCTGGATAGCAAATCATCCGTGAACGATATCTTGCAGGGCTCAGTCTCAAATCTAGAAAAAAATAAGTCCGTCGATCAAAGCCTATGGCTACAGGATGGTTAGATAATATACTATGATTATAAAAATAATCTACACCATGTTACCGAAAAGAGTCTGGAAAATAAAGACTACAAATAAAAAGTTTGTTTCGGTTATTTTCTGGTCTCAAATAGTTCTGCGTATTTAGAGCTAGCAAATATTTATTTCCTAACCAGGAGAGATCGCCGCGTAAACCAGGATTGTAACCACTTAATAAAAGTAAATCGCGACAGGTTGTAGTGAATTTATCTGGGCAATTTCACCTGCTTGAAAGTTAGAAATGAGACGAAGCTATTACAGCTAGCTCTGTATTTATATCACCAAAATCAAAAATCAAATCAAGGAGTGAAATCGAAATTTTTGCTCACGTTCGCTATTAAATAAACACGTAAGTCGAAGCCCGTAATGAGTGTATTTTTTACTCGGCGTTATATACCAATACATGTTTGTAAAAAACACCTCGTGTGACGTATATCCTAAACCACGTGCGCGGCGCTAACTTCTGCTTACTTCAGAAGATTTCTCGACGGAGCAATCACACAGATAATCGGGTCAGTTTTTGCTATGGATAATGGTACTCAAGAAAACATCAAGAATGTAGTACTTGGACATTTTACCGTTGAATTGATTGTGAATAGTGTTGTGATTTTGCCCTGTAGAATACAGATGTCCGTCAGGATAACCGGGACTACTTCCGCCTTTCAACATAGTATATATATATATAGCCGATTTGCCGTGGCTACTGCTCAGAATATGCATTAGACTTCAAATAGGTAACTTGTTATATAGATTGCGGACTTCACACGGCAGCCAAGTTGGCTGGAATTTCTACAATAGCAAAGATGTTGTTTGGTTAAAATGTGATAACGCTGTAATAGAGGCCAATAGAAGAGACTCTGCAGTAAAATCCGAAAAAGAGGCCCATCTGCTTGACATAATATATGCTTTAGATAAACTGGATAAAGCAGATGCGATGCCGGAAGTGACAATACGTGCTAGAGATATTGGAAATATTCCTCGTTATTATCCAGAGGAAGTTAACACTATAGCCCCGTTTACATTTGGCCGCGATAAGCGTGACGTACTAGGTACGGTACCAGGCCGCGATAAATTTCAAGAACTGGACCCGTTTACATTACTCTAAAATAACCAGTCTCAGAACCGTGCCAAGCGTGCCAAATGAGGGACCCTTCACAGAAAAGTTAATTTCAGTCCCTGTACAAATTACCTAGATGAAAACAATTATGATGTCTGATTTAGTTTGAGCAGCCTTTTTGACAGAAGTGATGACAGAACTGTCAAGGTTTGAAGGGGAAAAGGTCAAGGTTCATTTGGCGCATGCGCAGTAATCCGTACTCAGACCGGTTAGCGTTTACACTACGAAAATTTGCAGTGAGCCGTTCTTAGCACGGTTCCGAGACCACATCACTTCAGTGGGCCAGATTGGCACGGTACTCAGTACGGCACGCTTGTGTTTTACCCGTTTACATTACAAAAAAATTAACCGTGCCGTACCAGGAACGGTACCTGGCACGCTTAAAATTTGTAATGTAAACGGGGTTATTATCAATAGTAGAAAGACTAAATAGTTTAGAGTCAAAGATGTCTGGAATGCAACAAATACTAGATGATACGATTTGTGATAACGTCTCGATAAAGGAGAGATTGAGTAAAACCAAAACGTATTCACAAGAAATCCAACAACTGGCCTGACGATGATGTTCAATTTGAATTGCCTGCGTATGCCAGGAAAGAGCAAAGGCGCAGAGAAGAGAGGCGTCAGAAATTCATATGTGGTAAATCTACCCCCAAACCAAACATGTTTAAAGGCCCGCCAGCACCTGGCAGACAGTTATTTATATACAGATGTGACATAGCCGCAACAGAAACTGAGATATCTGAATATCTGTCTTCTAATGGTTTTACAGTAAGACGTGTAGAGTGTATCTCAAACCCTAGTGCGATGTTTAAATCTTTTAAACTCACTGTTCCAGAAATGGAATTCAGTAAACTGTTTGATGAGTCACTATGGCCTGAAGGTGTTCGTATTCGCAAGTATTTTCGTTGACGTGACAATTCTCAAACTAGACTGAAATCACAATGAACAGTTTTACGATCGCATCATACAATTCCGATGGTCATGGGGTAGGCAGGTTTGAGTATGTTCAGAAATTGTACAAAGAACATGATATCGTCTTGATTCAGGAACACTGGCTCTTACAAGAACAACTGAATATATTTGAGGAGAAAATAAAAGACGTTAAAGTTTACGGTATATCAGGAATGGACAGTAATAACTTGATGCTAGGAAGACCGTTTGGTGAGTGTGCTATATTGTGGAAGAGTTCCCTTATCTGTGATATTAAACTGATTAATTCCGATTCTAAACGTGCATGTGCTATTATAATTAACCATAAGGCCACCTATTTCTGATTATTAGGTTCATGGATTTTTAGAACATAGAATTGATGATGTCGGTCGAAATAAAAAAAAAAGATGCCAGTGTCTTATTTTTTTTATTTTTTAAAGAGTAAAATTTTGATGTTGGGCTATAATAAAATAATTTTTCGACTAATGATTAATTTTACCAGATCATATGATATAAATATACTTAGTTTAATACAGACTTGTTCTTTTCATTACACTATTAATACGATGTCATATATATAACAATGATCAATATAATTATTGAAAACATCAGCAAACTTCAAAAATAATATTTTATCTATTTTGTGAAAAACATAATTTTTGTGATTTTAATTTTCAAATATATTGGCTTTTGGTAACATATGAACTGTTACTGAATTATTAAATCCATACTATCAAAAGTGTTCAAACAGAAGATATTTCATTTCAATCTCTTAAATTAAGACAACTTCTTTCCTACAGTATTACTTTAAATTGGAATATATGATTTTAAACACTATCAAACTGCATTTGCCAGATGCCATTTTAAAACTAGGATAAACTAATATTTCTTTATCAATGTCAAACAAATTGCATATTTATTGTAATACAAATATATATGTAAACATTTGTGCTGAAATAGTAGACATAGATATATCCGGGACAGTACTCTCTAATTCATCTTCTTCTTATGTAACGACGAGATATATACAGCCGAAATCTCTAACCAACACGACCGCAGGCATAGTTAGTGTAGCTACGTTAGTATGGTCTGGGTCGGGTTTTGTGGAAGCTGTGATCTCCTTGATTTTTATCTCCATTTATACCCAAAGCTGTGACGACGAATTCGCCGATATTTTGTGAAGCCAGTTGGTGAAAACATTTTTTCTTCCCGCAAGTTATACTAACGTGTATATCACTAATCGGAGGCGAAGACGACTCGGCAGCCATCTCCAATGTTATTGTTGATTCGATTTTCCGTGTCAGCACGAGGTAACCGAAATCAGCATGCCCGTAAGTCGCCTGAGCCATCCTCGGCCCGCCGTGTTCGTATACTGTCGTAAAATATTACCTGAAAGTGACTGCCATGATTAATCTGCCAAAACTCCGGTACGGCGGTATTTTAAAACAAAAAGAAGCTTCGATGTAATTTTAAGCAATTTTTTTTCAGAATCACGTTTCGTTATATGCTTCGGCGGTTTCAATAAAAAAAAAAAACACACCCATTTTTTATTTTCCCTGTCGTCGGCGGATCCGTGATCCGAAAAATCCAAAATGCTTGGCCTTATTGAAAATTCATGTTTTTGACGATTCAATGAAGCTCCCAATGATGTCTACACAACTCGTTTGCTGATTGGCCCTGACATCGCGTGCAAAGCATTTTGGTTACGTGTCTGGCTGTGCGGGCGATAAATATTTGGTTTAGGCGATAACTCGTTTGCTGATTGGCCCAGACATTGCGTGCAAACCATTATGGTTACGTGTCTGGCTGAGCGGGCGATAAATATTTGGTTTAGGCAATAATGTTTTTGGGTACCTACATGCGATTCACCCTGATAAGTGGCAGAAAAAAAATAATGCTAATCGTATAGATTGCCGTTGAGTGTTAATCAAAACCATGTGGCTGATTATGTAAATTAATCGACAAGCGTGTGTATATGCCATTGAGTAATACTAATAAACTGTCACGGGTCAATGATAAAGCTGTCGACAGCTCATTATTAACTGCGAATAATGTATGTCTCATACCATATTTAAAAAAATAATATATAGGACTTAAATGGAAATGAGCAAAATGGCCAATAATTTTCTTTTCGAAGAGAATTTTATTGATAGCTGAATTCTGTTAACTGTCGCTTCTTCATACAGCATGTAAAGTAAGTAATTCGTATTGGATATCATTGTTTAAAATTCTCTTATCACCATGGGTCGGAAAAATGAAAACGACCAACGAGCCGAAATGCGACGTTTCTCGAACATGTCATTGTTTAAGTACATCAACGCCAAAACGCACGAAAGTGAACGTAAGCTTTTCTTGACTCTGAAATGGACATCTATCTATATTTTGATAACGTTACAGTGTCTGAAAATATTAGAGACTTTCGGCAAGTGTAAATTCCTGGTCCGTATCGTGTATCCGTATGAATTTTGCGTGTGACGTCATCAATGTGTGTGTATTTCTCATACGTGATACGGCATGCGGATACGGCAGGATGTATCGAAGAGCTTTCATATGTAAAAGTTCCGTATAACATTGTCGTATTTTTACCGTCTTTTTTGCTACTTTAAGACGCTGAAATGTTACACCATAGCGTTTTTATGTATCTATCTGTATCCTAGAACACTTAGGTGTATATTTGATGTGGCTTTAACACTGATAAAGACTGGAATTTAATCATTAGTTTTGATGTTTTTGTCTCGGAATTTTCATAGTTTCCTGTTTGTCTGAATGCGACGCATATGGACGCCACACGAAAATCTGTCAAAACTACATTGACGCAACGATGCGGATAGGAAAAATTCCGCTGGCCAAACTTCTCTAATAATAGACCTATCGTACACGCAAAATCTTATTTTAATTCATGTGTTAAATGAACACGCGTACACCCGTGGCGGCTGCTTTGATGATTACCGAATCAACAATCTTATTTTTTTCATAGCTAAGGGACTGTCAAGCTCAACCCGGCGACGCATATGGACGCCACACGAAAATCTGTTAGAACTCTAAAACTACATTGACGCAACGATGCGGATAGGAAAAATTTCGCTGGCCAAACGTCTCTAATAATAGACCTATCGTACACGCAAAATCTTATTTTAATTCATGTGTTAAATGAACACGCGTACACCCGTGGCGGCTGCTTTGATGATTACCGAATCAACAATCTTAATCTCCTGTCAGGGTTCCCGCGGCGTCGTCTAACATTTTTTCAAGGATATTCAAGGATAAATATACGTCAAATTCCAGGATTTTCAAGGACATTTTTAGCCTAAAGTTACAATTTTTCATCTGAAAAACAACCAAAACATTACCAACTATCGTTATAATCTCATATTTAAAAGGAATTGAAGACATAAACTGTTTTTTATTATTACAGATTGACTTTCGGTACACCGGGAAAAACTCCCGCCATTTTTAAAACAGAGTTATTTCCCTTTTCGTCATTATGCATTGTTTAATGTAATTACTAATACCGATTTTGATTAGTCAGTGTAGTGGCTTCTAGTATGTTAATTGGACAATGGAGTCACGTGAGAGTATTTGGTAGCCTAACGGTAAATGTCATTGGCTTATCTTGTTATTACGTGACAAAACACGGCTGTTTATTTAGATCAGTTGATTGACAGGTATACGTCAGTTATTGTTTATAGTATAACCAGCATTACTTATAATCTAAACGGGATTTTCAGATCAACTTACTAGTATTACCAACAAAATTAAGGATCTTAACTGAAATTCAAGGATATTTTCCTATTTCCGCGAAATTCAAGGATATTCAAGACCTTGAAAATGAAATTTTAAATTTAAGGATATTCAAGGATTTTCAAGGACCGCGGGAACCCTGCCTGTCCTCTAGCTGGCACTAAAGTGCTAATTAATTGATGAGAAGTTAATCTCACCAAAGTTATAATATACAAATTACTACTAATGTATAGATTGTTTTTCAGAATAACACTATGATGGTAATCCCGCATGTGTTGTGGATGTTTCGTTACGAAAAGAGTGCATTTACTATGATTTTCGTCTTCAGTACCCTTAAATTCTTAATAAACAATTATTGTGACAAAATTGCAAATAAATGGCGGAAATCGTCTGATCAAATTTTTACTAAGATTTTCAGAATTTGCTCATTGTGACACATTATGTCATGCTGGGTAACATATTATGTCTGTGGTACACACCGTAAATAATGTAAACAAATTGAACCCAAAAAAAGACAAATATATAAATAACTGCAGCCCGACTACTTTGGTATGTAACTAGAGCACATACAAATTCATGTATAAAGACCTACACTTAACTAAGACCGATCTGCGTAAAACACACGGTCGAACCGGGCCCGTAGCCAGCTCATAAATTTGGGGAGGGGGGGGGGGCTACGGAATGTTTTGGAGGGGCTGAGGATGTGGCCGGCTAAGAACACTCGTAAGAAATCACTGGCGAAATACTTGGGGGGGGGGGGGGCTAATTCGATTTTGGTCGAACAACAATCACACGCCAAAATTGATTTACGTAAGATAAAGGCTGTTGGTCCTTGATAAAACACTTTTGCTGCAGTTATAACATGCTTTCGAGAAAACTCAGTTAATTTCTCGCCCCTGTTAATTAACACACCGTATCTACAGATTTTAGCCTCGCGTATTAGATGTGTTGCTACAATTAGAGTTTTACTGATACTCGTACAAATTTCCAATGGTTGGTAGTTATCTATACCCAAAAGGTACTACTTATACCATTACTACTACTCAGAGTATATAAGTATCAATCTGGCTTTCAAAGAAAACAATTCTACAATAAGTCAACTTTTAGAAATTTATGATATTATTATTAGTAATCTTGATATAGGAAAGCAAATTCGATTTATAGTTTGCGATGTATCAAAAGCATTTGATAAAGTTTGGCATGTGAGTTTATTGTCTAAATTAAAACAGTATGGAATTAATCAAATACTATGTAGATGGATTGAACACCATTTAGGAAATGTGTACTGATCCTCTTACTAGCGGGAACACTATAACTAAAGATCATAATATTATCTCATCGTGGGCTAAACTGTGGTGTGTAATATTTAACCCAAGTAAAACTAAAAATATTATCTTTACTAGGAAAAATTCAAATCATCCAGACGTTTTATTCGAAAATACAAAAGTTGAAAACGAAAATACTCATTGTCATTTAAGATGAACATTTCAGTGTAATGCATTATGGTCAAATCATATTTTAAATATTTATCAGAAAGCTTGAGGTCGTCTAAATATTTTGCGTATACTAAAATATAAAATTAATAGAATTTCACTTAATAAAATATATCTTGCTTTTATTTCCCCTATTTTAGAATATGCTGGGGGTTTTTTATTGTATGGGATAACTGCTTAATAAAAGATTCTGACCCACTAGAAAGTGTTCAAATTGAAGCAGGTAGAATAATAACTGACCTTAGAAGAAATTCATCAAAAAATAATTTATACAAAGAACTGGGATGGAGAACAGACTAGGCCTATATTGTTCAGATTTGTTTTTTTTTTCTGTTTCCACCTTGCTTATTTCTGAATATATGGAATGACTTAAAGATTAAAGCTATTTTGAAAAGTCGGCTCATGTCAGAACCATGCAAACTTTCTGAGATAAGTAAATTGGTGTAAAAGGTTAGCCCTTATTCAAATTTGAATAAATATGACAGATGATTCCGAATTTTGTTTTCTTGGACATGTCCGGGGAAATAGGCTCCAGTGTGTGGGAATCACTTTTCAACTTTTTATGCCCATAAAAGAATAAATGGTTTGATTTTCATAAAGAAATAAATTGCAGCAATCTGTGAATATTCCTTAGATGTGTAACCAACGGTGGTACTTTTTACCGCCGACCGCATTGTAATGACTTTCGATCGCAATATAATTACCGCCGACCAAATACATGTTACCGCCGTCCAAATGCTTAATGATTCCTTGTTACCGCCGACTATTTTACGGTTGTTATATTTTTTTATAAAAAAGAATACAACAAGAATGTTATTTTTTATTTGAGGTGTAATCACGTACAACTGTCGAAAAACATTCATATATTTTTCAAAGAATATGGAATGACAAAACTACAATTTAGATATTGAAGGGCAAATATATCAAGATTGTTTCAGCTACTGGTTATAAATAAATAACATTTTAGGCATATCTTCTATTAGTGCGAACACTTATACACCTTTTGGTTTGATGGGTTTTTTTTGGCTGGTAATTTTGCTTTCTTTACTACACAAATTTTTTTTTTTGTGTTGAACAAATAATTTCCTTTTCGTCGCGCTTCCTTTTCTAGTCTTTAAGAAAATTTGCCAAACATTTTTCTTTTTGCTCTTCGCTGAAACAGTGCCACTTTTGTTCAGAAACAGAATATGCTTTATAGCAACCACAAAGTTTATAATCTTCAGAAAAATACAGCGTAGATGTTATATTAATCAATTGAAAATTCACACACATATACAGCTTCTCGATTAATTCTGGAGCCTTTGGGGGGTTTCCAGTGAATGGCACATTTAAAAATAGGTTGCCAGGCAACGAAACATACGCCCACACAGTAGCCAAATCGTCCGGGCAGTCAATAAGAGTTGTCACATATTAAGGAATTATCAGAAAATCATAAGAATTTGTTTGGTTTTTATAATCAAACGATCTTTTTTAAATCAGATAATAATTGTGACCTCCAGAGGGACCACAAGCGCAAATATGGGCGCAAATATCGAAAGGAACCAAGATCTTTGGGTTATAAACATACATGTCAAGTTTCATCAAAATCGATTTAAAATTGTGACCTCTATAGGGTCAACAACCTTGATATAACATATTTTCACACTATTCGTGTACAAACGGCGGCCATTTTGTCCGTCAATTCTAGTCTGATTTTCACGTAATTCAAACTCTCTCTTCATTACCATGTAACGGTGATGAAGTCAAACTTTTTTTTAAATCGGATAATAATTTTGACTTCCAGAGGGACCACAAGCTAAAAAGGAGATTTTTTGGAAAATCAGGGGCCATAATTCAGGAAGTTACGATCCGATGGGCGCAAATATCGAAAGGAACCAAGATCTTTGGGTTATAAACATACATGTCAAGTTTCATCAAAATTGGTTCAAAATTGTGACCTCTATAAGGTCCACAACCTTGATATAACATATTTTCACACTATTCACGTACAAACGGCGGCCATTTTGTCCGTCAATTTTGGTCCGATTTTCACGAAATTCGAACACAACCTTCATAACCATGGAGCGGTGATATAATCAAACGTTTTTTTTAAATCCGATAACAATTTTGACCTCCAGAGGGACCACAAGCTATAAAGGTCAATTTTTCGGACAATCAGGGGCCATAATTCAGGAAGTTACGATCCGATGGGCGCAAATATCGAAAGGAACCATGATCTTTGGGTTATAAACATACATGTCAAGTTTCATCAAAATTGGTTCAAAATTGTGACCTCTATAAGGTCTACAACCTTGATATAACATATTTTCACACTATTCGCGTACAAACGGCGGCCATTTTGTCCGTCAATTTTGGTCCGATTTTCACGAAATTTGAACTCTTCATAACCATGAAACGGTGATATAATCAAACGGTTTTTTAAATCGGATAACAATTTTGACCTACAGAGGGACCACAAGCTAAAAAAGGCGATTTTTCGGACAATCAGGGGCCATAATTCAGGAAGTTACGACCCGATTGGCGCAAATATCGAAAGGAACAAAGATCTTTGGGTTATAAACATGCATTTCAAGTTTCATCCAAATCGGTTCAAAATTGTGACCTCTACACTGTTCACAAGCTAAAAAACGTGATTTTTCGTACAATCAGGGGCCATAACCCATGAAGTTACAGTCCGATAAATGCCAATATCGAAAGGAACCGATATCTTAGGGTGATAAACCTATATTTTAAGTTTCATCGAAATCGGATAAAAATTGTGACCTGTAGACTGTTCACAAACAATTGTGGACGGACGGACGGACGGACGGACGTCCGGACGGACGAACAGGGGCGACGACAATATACGTCCACATGAAAATGTGGGCGTATAAAAATATGGTTTGCGGATTCCGCATTGTTATTTGTCCATAATTTGACTTCGTCACCTTTTCTCTTTGGCATATAAACAAACTTTGTTCTTTCACGGTTTCAAGGTACTTTTTTTTAGGTCTGGGTAAAAGGTATTGGTTGGGGGTAAAAAGTACCACCCTGTAACCAATTGGTCACTGAAAATGACGTCATTCTGTCAAAAATTGTATTTTCATGAAAATATATACATCAACAGATTTTAATATTCCCCACTGCCATTAATTACATTATCGAAACAAACGAATGTTAGGAAAATATAGTTCCTTGAATAATGGAATATTGTTATGCACAATTTCAGGATAAAAAAATATGCCATATGTCAAGTAATATGTAAAACAATTATATTACTGTAGTTATTTGACAAACATAATGCAGTGGATTATAAACCAATTAAAAGTTTATAAAAATATTATCTACGTTCTAAATATACACGTAAATTATGTGTACAGGGCTCTACAAAAAACGGATAGCAAGTTTAAGGATGGTTAAAAACTGTTTACCAAAGTTAGATAAATTTGACCTGACCAGTTAGTGACCATCCACAATCTACATTGTAATGACTAGCTGTAAGTGAATTTCTTTTCAAGATGCATTATGTAAAAGCTACATTCGCCAACTGCAGGTCTTCCCTTTTAGGCTCTAGATGTTATTTAAATTATTTAATTAACCATTTATTCTCGTGACCAGTAGGCTTGGCCTACACAATCAACTCTGTAAATTATCGGATGGTCATGTTGTTTAATGGAGTGAAGTGGATAATCGAGAATATTTTTATTATCGTACAAATGGTAGCAATGGAAATCGAGACAGCGCTTTTCTTACCAAAAATCCCATCATTTATAGATTCGCTCAAAATTATGCAATTCGACTGAAGTGTCAATATATTCCTTTTCATTATCTATTTTTAAACTAGCTTATATCGATATCAAAAAATTACAACCTTCGGACGGAGGGCAATTAAATATTCAAGTTAGTGGGACAAACAACCGTGGTCTGGGATTCAGTAAATAACTCTTTCAAACAAAAGAGTTATATAGTCTACTGGACTGAAACAACCAACCACCTACACATTCAAGTAGGGTGAAACGACTTAAAGCAAACCCAGCACCCCTTGTCCACATAACTAGGCCAAACATGGCTGTTCCCAGAAGAAGGTATTACCTGGAACAGACAGTAAGATTTTCATTATCAGTGGAAGTAACGTCACTTTGGCAAAAACTGTATTTTTCGCCTCTAAAACAAATACTTGTTTGAAGTAAGCAATTTTCATTAGTCGTATAAAATTATGATAATTGATTACTATGGACAAATAGTATAAATCAATACGATCATATTGATATCATAAAATTGTTTTTAATATCTTTCTTTGCCGAGAAATAACCAAATTTGTCAGGATCACTTTTTAAGATATGTCCCATTTTAATTTCAGTTTATGGGTTCTGGGTTTATTATTTATTGTCGGATTTGTGTAAAAGAAAAGCCCATGATCCGTGATGCAAATTCTCAACTTTATTCAACCGATAAAATTTTTTGTCGGCACCAGAAATGACATAGTTTTGCCCCAAACTTTAATTTTGATGTGTCTAAAGGTCTTTTTATTCTGGTTTTGTATTTGCGTCATTTTAATTTAAAGGTGAAAAACGGTGTAAAAATGAGCTATTTACAATGCTTTCAGGCTTTTCATATTTTAAAATATTTCTTGACAATTTTCATGAACCTGCAGCATGCATATCTCATCTGAAACTGGAAGTGTTATTACGATATAGAATTGTGACCTGTTCAGTGTCCACAAACAAATTGTGGAAGGACAGACTGACAGGGGCGATGGCACAATACGTCCACATGAAAACTTGGGCATACAAAAATATATCTGGTTATGGTTCACTTCTAGGTTTTCTGATGATAAATTGTTATTGTTCTAATGAAAGTTTACAACTAATTTTTCAGACAATATTGACGCGCAACAGCAGTATTTGCTGTCAAACGATATAATGGAATATTGCCTTGCTTTCTGAGGGTCTCAGAATTAATGTCAACATAATTTCCAAACCATGATGTATTAATCTATCAAAATTACAGTCCAGCCCTATTGACATGTGAATGATCAAAACTGCTATAATCTAGCAATGGAATATGTAAATTTCTTAATTTTTTTAGTGACCAAGTTTACTAATCTCTAGTTTTTATTTCTACAATTCCTACATGATCGTGATACTGCTGTATACTTTTTCTGATGCTTGCCACTAAATTTGAAAAATATCCGACGATTATTTTTTCTATTAATAAATGGTCAATTAAGACCGACTCTTGCAAAACGCAAAGTTGAATGACAAATTGCATGGCAAAAATTGATTTCCTACGAAAGCCTGTTAGCCCTTGAATATACCCTTTTGGTTTAGGTATAACATGCAATCAAGATATCAAATCCCTGTTAATTAACACACCTTATTAATAAAAGTAACCCATTTTTGTAAGATTTGTTGCGCATATTGTAAATTTAACCAAGATATGAACTTTTTGACCTATAGAGCTAGATTAATATAGAGCTAGATTAATATACAGCAAGCGTACAGATCACACCCTTGCTACTTCTCAGTGTAATTAGTATATCATATGCTGAATAATAGAACAAGCTGAATATTATCAAGGTGAGTAAAAAAATTAAAACCTGTTCCACCCTGGCATTTGCTGTCACGACTCATGCGGTAAAACTCACGAGCAATGGTTTCACACAGTTTTTCACACCAGTTTCTGGTTGGACAGAAGATAAGTACTGAATGATTACTTGAAACAGTTTCTAAACAAAGAGGAATAATATGTTCATCATCTCCAGGTACGATATACTCATTGTCGATATCACATCTTTTTTTAAACTGGGAATCGTATAGACTTGTGCCAATCTTTATACATTCTGTCAATGGTACTGGTCTATAATTTGTCACATACAGATCAGCAAATAACCATTTTGCAAGTAGATGAATATTTGGCAATGTTGCACTCATTCCTATTATCTGAACTGGGTGTCTATGGGTGTTTTCTGATCTGAAAAAACATTGAATTGTACACATTAGGTTACCTAACCAATGCTGTACCACAAGGCATCTTTGTGGAATGAAAATACTGTGATTCAATTCTAGCAAACCCTAAAAATATAGTGTGCAAAGAAACAAACATACATCCATCAGCAGCAGTGGTGGTTTGACGGTAATCTTAATAATAGTGACTTTCCTTAATTAGCAACTAAACACTTTTGTCAATTTCTTCCGTACAAGTCTCGCTAGTGATCTGTTTGGTTTTACTCACGTTCCTGCACAAGCAATTTAAATACTCGCGTTGTGAATATTATTTACCATTCATTTATAGGAAGCCTGGCATAGGGTTAAGGTTCATTAACCCAGTTTGAAAAGAACAGTATTTGCGTTGTGAATATTATTTACCATTCATTTATAGGAAGCCTGGCATAGGGTTAAGGTTCATTAACCCAGTTTGAAAAGAACAGTAGGATGTTAAAACCCCATTTTATTTCATTTACTAATGGGTTTAAGCAGCTAGTGACAACCCATATAATTTTCACATGTTTACCATTCGTAAGTGGGTGGACATTACAAAATTTCGTTTTTAAAAAAACAATTTGGATGTTACCCAGGGTTCAATTTAGGTGGAGCAGATAAGGGCAATTTTTAGGGAGAATCTTGCAAATGATGATACAAGCTAAGCATCAAATTTGGCACAATTGTTCACCAAGGGATACTATTTAAATCTGCCCGATTAGCCAATTGAAAATCCAAGATGGCCGCCAAAATTGCCACCCAAAGTTGGTGTTTTGCTTAGAAATATATGTAGTTTTCCGATTTGCATGATCTAAGTGTCGATTCCTGTGTTTTAAAGCCTGCTAAACTACATTTTCATGTTCAAAATGCACTCAGAGACATATTTTCACAGGAAAAGCACTCTGAGACATATTTTATATATATATATATATATATATATATGTCATATACATAAGAAAAAAATATATAAAGCGATCTATTGAAGCAGCATGGAGGACATTTCTGGGTGATTGTTTCATAATATTACAAAATAATCCAAAACTCCTTATTCAACCCCATTCCCTGCTTAATTCCATTTAATCGGTTAATCACGAAGGACAATTTTTTAAGCAAATCGAACTAAGATCCAACAAATATCGAAGGCTATCCTTGAGATCGAGAGTTGATTATGGTCTGGATAAGTTAATAAGGCCCGTATTTTCGAACAGTGTGTAAATAAATCTGTGATTAGGTCTAATCAGTAACTAGCTAGTTAGAGATTAGTGGATGACTAAGTTTGGTATTCTCAAAAGTCAGATTAGCTAATCTTTGACTATAATATTTTGTAATCAACGATTAAAATTCAAGGTTAAAACTTTGATTATAATTAAACATTCAATCAATGATTATACATAATCAGCGATTATAAAGGCTTTTATCATTGATAAAGGGGCCCAATTATAGGAAGTAGATTAGAATAGTACATGTTTTAGAACAGTTTTTCCCATCCTAGAATCTGTGGCCCATATTCTCGAACGTGGATTAGCGTTAATCAGAAGACTGTTTAAATTTTGATCTCAGATTAAAATAATCCAGGATTAACTAAATCAGAAAATTAGTCTGCAATCGGGAATATCGACTAAATTCATATTCTCGAACGTTGACTAACCCATAAACTCTGACTAAATTAAATCTAGGATTAATTTAATCTTGGTAGTCTAAAAAGTGTTATTCTCGAATGTAGACTAAAATTTAATCTAGGGCTAAACCATGCCAAAATTTAGTCAGTCCAAGGGGGTAGTTTAAAGTCTGATTAAGCCTGGAAAATGTTACATTTTAATCATTGCTCTTGTCTGGGAAGTAAAAAAAAACAAATTCAATAAAAAGTCCAGAGAAATTCTCAAATATTTTTTTATTTATTACAAAAAACAAAGGTATATTAATATCTGATACTTTCAGGTAAATTGGCTTTTATCAAATATATTATTATTTACAACAAAAAACAGAACAAAAATATATTTTCTGATACTTTCTGGTAAATAGGCTTTTATCATGGCTTAAATCTATCCTGTCAAATTTTACAAAATAAAAAACAAACAGATACGACCATGGAGATAACTCACATGGAGATAAGCCCACATTTTGCAAGAAATGGACAATCATGAGTCATAATTCAGGAAGTTTGGGTCCGATGCGCGCAAGTATCAAGAGGAACCCAGATCTTTGGGATATAAACAGATCTTTGGGATAAAAATGTGACCTCGGCAGAAACTTGGTATACTTTGTCTTTTACACTACTGGCTTACGAGGAGCAACCATTTGGCGGCCAGTTTCGGTCCAACTTTCACATAATTCGAACTCAACTTTCATTTCTGTACAACTGGATATTTTAAACGTTTTAAGAAAATCTGATAAAAATGTGGCCTCTAGAGAATCCACTGGCTAAAAACAAGACTTTTCTTATAATCTGGTATCATAATCCAGGAAGTAACGGACCGATATATTCTAACATCAAAAGGAACCGAGATATTTAGGTTATCAATATATTATTTAAGGTTTCATCAAAATCGGTATGACAATTTTCACTTCTAGAGGGTTCACAAGCCAATTGTCAAAAGATAACTGTGATCTCTACTTTCTGATTCATGCCAATACCAAAAAGAAGTGGGGTCTTTGCGAAATAAAACTATATTTTAAGTTGCGTCAAAATCGGATAAAAATCTGACCTGTAGATTGTACACAAACAAATTGTGGACGGACGGACTGGGGCGATGACAAGATGTAATACAATAATTAATTGACTGATTTATAGGTAGTGCCCTGCCTTAAAAGTTTACATATATAATGGTACATATCATTCATATTACATTACTGAAAATGTGTTTGAATTAAATTCCTCCGTACGATTAACCCGGCTAAATTTCTTTCATTATTTTCATTTTCATTATAATCAGTATTATCATCCTCATCATTTAATCGTTATTTGGTTCTTGTTCATTTAACAAAAGGGCAATATTGTGCAAAACAGCGAAGGTAATAATAATAACATATGCTGTTTGTAATTTTGTTTTTATCCCAATATGCATTACTGGAAATCTACGCTTCCAAATGCCAAACGAGCGTTCAATAACTACTCTTGTTTTGATGTGGCTTTTATTAAATCACTTTTCTGCTCAAGTAACAGGGTTCGCCATAGGTGTGATCAAATACGGTAGGCATGCATAACTCTGATCAACAAGTAAAATAGCCGAAATTTCGTTATTCTGAAAGCGTTCCTTTATATTACTTTCATTAAAAATCCTACTATCATGGGCACTGTCTGGCCTTCTTGAGACAATATTCAAAATTTTGCCTTCACTATCACATATAACCGGAGTATAGATGGATCATCTCCACCAGGAATCGATATCTTAATGTGGGTCCCATCTATGGCCCCAACAACATTTTGAAACTGATCAATTTAAAAAAAATGTAGCCTTTAATTGCCTTATACTGTTTGGATCATTTGGAAAATGAATATAATTTGATCTAAGTTCAGCTAATAAAACCTAAATAACCTTACTCACTGTAGGTTGAGAGACTGTATTTAAATCACCAACATTGATTTGACAAGTGCCAGAAGCAAAATATCTAAGAGCTATGAAAATTTGAATTTCAGAAGATAATGCATTGGAGCGATGTGTTTGTCTTTTTAAATGATCTTTAATTAGATTATGAATAAAATGAACACCTTCTTTTGAAAATCTAAATCTATTCCTAAATTCCTCATCGCTGAATTTATCATATGGATTTAATCTGTCCCTAAATACTCTTTCACGGCGCAATGCCCGCCTATAGTTATTTAGATGATTTATGCGAACTAGAGCTTGATATGCCATTATAAAGCCTTATCCTAACAAATAATTATAGCATATGAAATGAACAATTTATAGATACAACCCAACAGTAAGTTGAAATTCCCTACATTATTTTAAAAGGATATAAATTCACAAATCTAAACTATTCATAACTGAATAATATATAATAAAACCTGGAAAAAGAACAAAAAACAAAGGAATCAATTGAAATATACACTAAAAATTTCAATCGACATTGTACCTGTAGTAACGAAAAGACATTTAACAAACAACAATATCAAAAACAACATTTTAAATAATACTGAAATGTAACAAAAAAAAAGTCTGATAATATCATGTCTAATCCAAATTTATCAAATTACATGTATGTCTACTCTTAAGTAGATGAACTATTAAGTAAATCTAAATATGAAAGTTCGTGATCTGAATCCTTGTCACACAAAGTGTATGAAGATGATCCAGCTTCAGACAATTTTGTATCTGCATGTTTTTGGTGAAGATGAATAAGTTTCATTTTGGCGGAATGTTCCTCTCGAAGAATATCCATTTTCAATGCATGCTCTTCTTGTGAAAGCTAAAGGATAGCTTGCTCAATATCCGGAGTTTTGGTTGATGATGGGGAAAATGATTTGATCTTTTTGATGCCACCAGTACCACCTTCATCTGTTTGGGCCTTTCTCCTGAAATTGACAAAATTACAAAAATTACGATGGGTTATATATTATATATGGTAATACGTGAAATGAAATGTGCTTTAACGTCCTAATGTTCTGCTCTGACTGGGCTAATGAAAAATGGCATATGCCATACAGTGTGCTATGAGGGTAATTTTGCCCGAACAGGGGCATTATAGCCTACTCTTTTATATTGATTGCCAACTACCAAAGGATCTTTTACGTGCACACCAATGTATACAAAGGATCTCAGTTTTTGTCTCATCTGAAAGACAAGACAGCTGTACCACTGACAAGGGAAATCCTGATAAAGGAATCGTACATGCAATTTCCAGACTGGCGAGTCTGCACCTTACCCACTATTATATAATAACCATGGCTGACATTGACAAAACATTTTGAATTGAATGTTTGAATTCGTAATCCAAAGGGACTTAAAGGGACAATAACATTCTTGCTGGCTTGGTAGCTCCAGAAAATAAATAATACCCTCATTCTAAGTACTAGATGTTTAAGTGTCCTACCTGTTGTGTAAATTATCAATTACAACCTATTTTACTTGTCCAGAGGGTTCGAAAATATTTTAAAATCCAAGTCA
This sequence comes from Patella depressa, assembly GCA_948474765.1. Classification (NCBI taxonomy): domain Eukaryota; kingdom Metazoa; phylum Mollusca; class Gastropoda; family Patellidae; genus Patella; species Patella depressa. The sequence continues at coordinate 52,622,124 of OX419716.1, forward strand.
CATTTGAAAAAGGTTTACGTTAGACTTTTCAAATCAATTGGTTGAATTTTTCCAATTTTTCAAAATAGGTGTGTTAAGATGAAATTTATATCATCATTTAATTGGAATATTCTAAAATAATACGATTTGTTGACCAGAATGAAGACTGGGACATATTTTTCAGTTACAACAAGAGTGTTATTGGGGCTTTAAAGAGCACGTTGTCAAAGATAGTGGTGTAAAAGGTGTTCCAGGAAGAGTCAGCTGCTGTTAAGCGCAGGAGGGTCATACCACAGGATTGAAAACCATTTAAAACAAATGAAAATCACATATTATGTATGAAAACAAAGGAAATAGATCCGTGGTCATATTAAAAGCCAAGACGCATTGACAACATAAACAATACCAATTTAATAATTTAGACCCAGCACTTTGTCGTATTTACGCAAACACATTACATCTGATCCACATATATTTGAGCTGTCTTATACGAACTACGGCACGTTATTTAAATGTTAATGTTTATAATAATAATTGTTTATTTGTTAAGTGTTACATGTAGGCTAGACGTAAATGAATAATAAAACAACAAGACTAAAGATCATAATTATATAATTGTTTATTTATCAGAATTGCAAATTTTTGTGATGTACGGTATGGTTTACTGCTCCTCAAATTCTATTCAAATTTTGAATTGATTAACTAAAATGTGTATCTGTCACAAAATTTTGCTACTCATTGGTTTTCGACTAAACCAAACCCTGATGTTACCATACTAACAAATCTAAGAACACATCAAGTGAGTTATGCAAAAATGGTCAAAAAGTTTTCATGGAGGTACCAGTTACTATGGATTACAGTAGATACTAGCGCTGGGAGAGGTAGGCCGCTTATCAGAGAGCAGGGAGATTCACTGAACCGTAACACCAAATCTATGAAATTTTTTGATGTTTTAGTTAATTTAGATAATTCAGGTGTTATATTTTTTGTTGAATTTGGAGGGGAAATATATCAGCAAGTGGTGGGCATCCCCATGGGCACCAACTGTGCACCTTTGCTTGCTGATTTATTTCTCTATTCATACGAAGCCGATTACATACAGGCACTCATAAAAACTAATAAACGATTAGTCAGACATTTTAATTTCACTTATCGATATATCGATGATGTTCTATCACAGAATAATCCAAAATTTAGTGATTACGTAGAATGACTTTACGATTGTTAACTTTCCTTTTATTAGTAGTAACATTCCAATATCACCAGCTTATAGAGTGTTTGCATCTGAACTTGTTCCTTTTATTCCGATTTGTCATCTAGGCTTCAACTACAAGGATACTTGCACACTAAACTCATTAAAACCTTTAAAAAAATTTATGGCCGTCACATTGACTTGATGTTCTATCACAGAATAATCCAAAATTTAGTGATTACGTAGAATGACTTTCCGATTGTTAACTTTCCTTTTATTAGTAGTAACATTCCAATATCACCAGCTTATAGAGTGTTTGCATCTGAACTTGTTCCTTTTATTCCGATTTGTCATCTAGGCTTCAACTACAAGGATACTTGCACACTAAACTCATTAAAACCTTTAAAAAAATTTATGGCCGTCACATTGACTTGATTGATAAATATAACATGTCTCTCTTGGCTATTATTCAAGATATATTTAATTGATTTGTATATCATCTCCCTAATTATGTCTGTCTACTACATCGTTAACACTGTTCAGTTCATCATGTTCATTTTACATACTATAGTCCACTAGCCAAACATGCTGTTTTATTGAGATTTCGTTTAATAGTTTGGATGCAGCTATGGCGGGTGTGGCGCCAGGCAGGGTAAGCTTACTCTTCGGGACACCTGTTACCACTGTTTGTCGTGTATTTTGTACACTATTATGCCTCAACCGTTTTTTATGACTTGGAATTTTGACTAATGGTTTTATTTCATTTATATCAGTGACATCTTAATTCCTTTATTAGGACTAAATTGGATATATACTATTCAAAAAAAGTAGGGGATATTTGATTTTTAAGTGTTATTAAAGTCACCTAATGAAACTGACGAAGAAACAAATGACAAAATGAAATGAAGTTCACATTCATCGATTTATTCAAAATGATCGTTAGACTAAGTAAGGCACAGACTGACCATTATAAGGGTAAAATGATACCCGGGGTCAAACAGCAATGTTACCACAGCATCACAACAAAGTCAGTAACGGGTAAATCCTCCTCTGCTTGCCAAACAAGTATTGATCCGACGTGGCATACTCCAAATGAGACGTCTATGGTGATTTTGGTCCAGATTGTCCCATTCCTGTTGCAACGCAGCAGCAAGTTCTTGGACATTGGCAGGACGTTGTTGACGTTGACGTAACCTCTGTCCAAGCATGTCCCAGACATGCTCGATGGGGGAGAGGTCGGGACTCAGTGCTGGCCAAGGTAATGTGGTTATGTTTCTGTTGTTGGAGGTAACCTGTAACGATCCTGGCCCTGCGACATCTTGCGTTGTCATCCTGGAAGATGAAACGGCGGCCATGACGTCGTGCGAACGGCACAACATGGAATGCCAAGATGTTGTCCCGGTAGTACTGGCCTGTAACACGCCCTGCAACAACATGTAAAGCCGTTCTTCCAGCAACAGTGATGACTCCCCACACCATAACAGAACCACCCCCAAATCGATCATGTCTGATGACGTTAACGTCTTGGAAGCACTCGTTTCGACGACGCCACACCCTCCTACGTCTGTCCAAAAAATCAACAGTGAACCTTGACTCATCTGAAAACATCACATTGCTCCAGCGTCGATTATCCCAGTGTTGACGATCCCTACACCAACGACGTCTTGCCTGAATGTGATGATCTCTCAAACAAGGGATCACGCGAGGACGTCGGGCGCGAAGGTGACCTTATGCAGTCGATTCCGAATCGTCTGGCCACTCACTCTCACACCAGTGTCTGTTTGAAGACGAGCCTTGATCTGATTTGCTGTGATGACAAGATTTCTCAACGCCAAGGTACGGATAAATCGATCCTGGGCTTGAGTTGTCGCCCTTGGTCGACCTGAGCGTGGTCTGTCCTGTACAGATTGTGTATCACGGTATCTGGACCATATCCTGCTTATGACAGACTAAGAAACATTCATCGTCCGCGCCACAACCGCCTATGTTGTGCCGATCTGTAACATGCCAAGGGCACGTAACCTTTCATTTTGGGTAAGCCGACGCATATCAAAATTTGTTTTCTGGTCACTAAAACAATTAAATTGATGTTTCCACCCTGGAATTCAATGCCACAATGACTGTAACATTCAAAGTCAGAGTCGTGCAAATCTTGGGTTGGACCCCCATGATGATCCCAAGCATCACCTGCATTCCATGCGGTAGCTATTGGTGCGTTTGGGCGTCACATGTAACTGGAAATGTTTCTTCTGTTAGGTTCTATAGTGACTTTTTTCGTAGTCATTTGCATATTTTAGTATTATGCCCCCAAAATCAAATATCCCCTACTTTTTTTTGAATAGTATATACTGTGAAGTGTTTTATATACAATGGAGGTGGATTTAGCAGCCTGGGAGAATGATAATTGGTATGTACCATCATAAAACCGTCACAAGAAAAATCAACACAAAGTTTGTCCGTGTCCAAAGTGTAACAATCACAATTATATATGGTCCTATCGCTTCTTATGATATTGTGTGGTGATGTGGAGAGCAACCCTGGACCAACTAATACGAGACAAGGCACCCTCAGTAAGTTATAGAAATTAAAAGATAGGTTGCCAGGCAACGAAACATACGCCCACAGCAGCTAAATCGTCCGGGCAGTCAAACAAGGGTTGTCGCATATTTTTACTTTTTTTGGTAATTAAACATTTGTAATACACTAAAATCTGATTAAGAGTAACAACTCATTATGTAATTAGCAGAAAATCATTAGAATTTGTTTGCTTTTTATAAAGTTTTGTCCCACGTTAACAGTTAGTATATTAAACATTTAATATTTAGCTGTTCAGTTATCAAAATTCACTGAAAATCAAAATACTTGTTCGTTTCAACACCTTAAACTCTGTGTATCAATCTGAAGTCAATCGGATGATAAGTTTGGCCTCTATAGCGTCACAAGGTGTTTTGATGTGATCAAGGGAGATAACTCTGGAAGTAATTATTGGAAATCGCTGAGAATCAACAGACCTCTTCGTCTCATGACTGTAAACACTGTGTATGAATTTAAAGTCAATCGAATATTAACTTTGGCCTCTAGAGCGTCCACAAGATTTTTTGAAGTGATCAAGGGCCATAACTCTGGCACTAATAATCGGAAATCGCTGAAAATCAATAGGCTTCTTCGTCATATGACGTTAAACACTGTGTATAAATTTAAAGCCAATCGGATATTTGGCCTTTAGAGCGTCAACAAGATTTTTTGAAGTGATCAAGGGTCATAACTCTGGCACTAATTATCGGAAATCGTTGAAAATCAAAAGTCTTCTTTGTCTTATGACCTTAAACACGGTGTATACATTTAAAGTCAATCGGATATTAACTTTGGTCATCATATGACCTTAAACACTGTGTATAAATTTAAAGTCAATCGGATATTAACTATGGCCTCTAGAGTGTCCACAAGATTTTTTGAAGTGATCAAGGGCCATAACTCTGGTAGTTATTATCGGAAATCGCTGAAAAACAATAGGCTTCTTCGTCTCATGACCTTCATGATAAAACAAAGGAGAACAAGAAGGCCCGCCCAAACTACGATAAACTAATTATCAACAGCGAACCATTCATTCACCATTCACCTTGAAACTAATACACTGATATTAGGGTGCCCCACCCTAAATGAATATCTCCAAATATCTCGACAATTACACCACAATACTAATATATTTAGAAAGCCTTAAATCTGTTTCACACATTTATAGTCACTAAATAAATGAGTATGCTGTACTTCATAAGCTATGATCATTAAACCATACATAAATAATACTGAAAAATGGTTTGGAGTGGCGTCCATAACATCCAGACACTTTTGAGTAAAAGATAGGTTACGTGCCCTTGTTTTGAAATTAGTCTCGCTTAACTAGTCTACCGATCATTCTACGTCTAATTGACGGGTCGGGATAATCAAGACTACTTTTTTTTACGAAACATGGAACAAGAAATTGAACTTAGAAGCACCAACATCAGGCGTCTCAACAATATTTTTAAGAACCTTGTAAAAGTAAAATGAAACTACTGCTTTGATCATTATTCTTCCATACGGACGTTGAGTCAGAGATATTATTTGTACTTAACCAAAATATGCAGCTTCTAATGATACAGCTAATTATAAGGCAATTTAAAAAATAAAACGAGCGTAATTTCTAAAGATGCCGTAATAACCAAAAAGTTAAATATTATTGCTATTCAGAATCGTCAACAATAGATTTTTTACGGCTGTAGTAGTGTTTGGTGTTTTGAACATTTCCGCATGCTGTTGCTATTTATAGCCTCAACGAGTGTGCGAGACTGTTAGAAATCAATAGTAAGTCATTGAACTAAAACGTTCAGGATCAACGTGTCAAGAACAACTTTTCAGTTGGCACGTGGGGCACCCTACTGATATCACTCAAAGGTTCAAGATAGCAACAAAAATTACTCAAGAAACCAGATACACCAACATATCCAAACTGCGGTTATTTGAAATTAGAGATTATATTTTGGAACTGTCGTAGTTTCCTTAGGCATATCGATAATAAGGAAGTTATTAATCTTATATCCACATCTGGGATCATTGGAATAAGTGAATCTTGGATTAATGACACTTGTTGTTTAGTTATCAATGTTGTTGTGAGAAAGGAAAACAAGGGGGAATCTTATTAACAAAAACTTCTTCAACCTGAATAGTGACGTTGTCCATATATGTGTGTATATATATCCCATGAGAACTCTGCATATTATAATCCTGTAACATACAATGAGTGCGTTACAGGATGTACTTTCAGGGATTTCAACAGTAGGACAGGCGATCTACAATATCACAAAATAAATTGGAATAAAATCAACCATGATAGATATATAGACCTGACCAAGGATGATTATTCAACTGAACAGTTTACGAAAATATACAGTGACACGTATTTAACCCTCTCACTACCACAGGCACCAGACTGTGGCTGGTCTTGGAATACCAGACAATTCCAAGATGGCCGCCATATTTTGGTAAATTTTAAACAACTGTCATTCGAAAACAATTATATATTGACTATTACAAGTTTGTTTTATTTTGAAGAAAAATGTCTTACCTTTATGTACATACAAATGTTGTTGTCTTTTGCTGTTATTCCCATTAACGAAAGGATAGTTGAAGTGAAAGTTTTATTTACAACACAGAAAAAAATGAATGAAGTTCTATTTACCATGATAGATATATAGACCTGATCAAGGATGATTATTCAACTGAACAGTTTACGAAAATATACAGTGACACGTCTTTAACCCCTCACTACCACAGGCACCAGACTGTGGCTGGTCTTGGAATACCAGACAATTCCAAGATGGCCGCCATATTTTGGTAAATTTTAAACGAACGGATAGTTGAAGTGAAAGTTTTATTTACAACACAGAAAAAAATGAATGAAGTTCTATTTACAAGCCAAATTAATCTAATATACAATGTTATTGGGGTTTTTTTTTAATATTTTGTTATTTCAATAAACTTTGGTTATGGTATTTGGCAAAACACATTGACTTGCACAGGTTGACGGCACACTGTTCACATCCAAATGCTGTCTGTACACCACCCCCTTTCACAGTCTTTCTTCCCTCAGCAGAACACAAGACACAGACACGTTTCCTACCTGGCATTTTTACAAGTTTGTGTCCTAGCAAACCGTCTACGCTCAATGTTCTTTCTATTTTTCTTTTCTGTGCCACTCGTCGCACCGATTGCCGTCCACCGCAGAGTTTTTTGGCCAGAAGATGACGATATTGAAAGTGGTTCATGACTGGTTTCTGTTCGGAAGATCTCTTCAGTTTGTAAAGTATGTAACTGTTTACAATTGCCGAGTTCAAAAAACACCAAAACAAGTATCGCCACCATTTCACACTTGTCCTGCCGAGATCATAATAGGACCTATTTTGATCATGAAGATCGACTCCTCCCATAAATGCATTGTAACTTATCACGGCGTCCGGTTTCATTACACTTTCCTCTTTTCCAACTTTCCCGATTCTGGTGATTTGTTGCATTTCTGGCGATGAATTTGTCGACAAAACATTCACAGTACGCTTGTCTTGCCAGGTACTTGCAACCATGTCACCACACTGTGCAAAGTTTGCCTCTCCTCGCTTCAGTTTCACTTTTCGGAGAGAATCGGGAAAACCTTTTGAATTGTTCCGCAAGAATACGTTTTTACTTTCATCAGGTCCAGTTACAATTGGGGTCTGTTGAAAAAATTGTCAAAGTAGATCTGTCGATAGCATCCCTGCATTTGTTCTGTCAACTTCATAACAACTTTGTGACCAAGGCCGGTCTCGACTGAGTCATCGTTGTTCCTCCCCGTATAGACTTCGAAAGTAAAGGCGTATCCTGTAGATGGGCATGCCGACATCCATACCTTCACTCCACGCTTTATTGGTTTCATAGGCATATACTGAATAAAGCCTAGCCTGCCCTTAAATTTCACCATAGCCACATCCACACGCACTTCCTTCCCAGGTACAAAATTGTTCAAAAAATTTTTTTTCTAAATGGTCTAATAATGGGCGAATCTTGTACAGTTTGTCATAATTTTCATGCCCTCTTTCCGGCTGGGATGATCTGTCACTGACATGAAGATACCTGAGAATGGATTGATATCTGTTTCTGGGCATTGTTTTTTTTTTTAATAAATTCATTTCCTAGGCTCTCATCTGTACTCCAATAATGGACAATTTCAGGCAAGTTGTTGATCCCCATCAAAATACTAACTCCTAAAAATATTTAAAACGAGTGCCAATATTGGACCAAATATATTTACATAATGTTACGTCATGGCTCACGATTTTATTATGCCTAATTAACTCGTGCATGTTGCTGTACTTAAGTGATAGCTTTCATTGAACGGAAAGAATAGACACACTCCCGCATAAGTTCAAGAAACAGACGTTATTCCAGCAATGGCCAGAGAGGGATTTCTCGGGCCATTGCTTCAGGAATATGGAAGAACTTAACATCCCAATAAGTGACAGTGAAATAAATGTTTGTCTCTCAGATATGAAAAGCAGAAAATCGTCTGGCATTGATCGAATATGCATTGAATTGATCAAAGAAGCACGAAGAACACTTGTCCCAATCCTAAATGTAATCTTTAAAATTTTCGATCTGGGAAGATTTCCAGCAGAATGGGCCACTGCCATGATATGTCCCGTAAGAAAGGACAAGGGAACTCTACAATCGGTGTGATTACCTCAGTAAGATTTCAGAAAACCAGGCGGGTTTCAGAAAAAGATACAGAACCATTGACCACATATTTAGTCTGCAGGGACTTGTGAGCAAATACGTGTCCAAAAAAGCTGCCTATTTATTGACTTCCGTTGCACATTTGATTGTGTCAGACACGAATATCTGTGGTCTTGTCTAATAAACTGTGATATCCATGGTAAATTTCTGAATATTTTAAGTAATAAATATCCTTAACTGCAAATCGTGTATAAAACAGAACATGGTTTAAGTGAAACCATCCGCGCTGCATAGGTACTCGACAAGGGTGTATTTTAAGCCCTGTAATGTTCTCACTTTTCATAGACCAATTTGGATCCGAATTAGAAAACCCAGGTTGCCAGTGTGTGTTTGTCTCTGAACACTGTGACAACGTTTTCGCACTATTGTTTGCAGACGATATAAGTAACATTACTGATACAGCAGGTAATCTTCAGAACAATTAAATAGTGTAGAACTATTTTGTAGAAAAAATTGGCATGTCTGTTAACAAAAGTAAAACAAAGGTAATGGTTTTCAGAAACGGGGGTCCGCTAAGAAGATATGAAAAGTGGTCATTTTTTGGAGATCCTATTGAATGTGTCAATAATTACAAATACCTGGGTTTGGTATTCACACCCAAGTAAGTCTGGATCAAAGCACTTACGGGTCTGAAATCTGGGGCCACAGTTATCAACATAACACAGAGAATGTTCAAATTAATTACTCAAAGTATATTCTAAAATTGCCAAAGTATGCATGCAATGCAGCGGACCTTGGGGAAAGCAAGCAAAAACCACTATTCTGTACCTATAGTATTAAATGTATTAAATATTGGGTTTGTCTATTAGAAATGAATGAGTGCAGATTACCAAAACATGTTCATCAAACCTTTGATCTACTTTTATCAACAAACATCTAAAAACAACTTCACAACAAAACTTTGAGATTCTCATGTCAACTAAATCATTGACAGTTTTGAGCGATGTTGCAAAGTTTATTTATTTTGCCTTTAGAAAGAAAAGGGCCACCCAGTGCAGTCACATTATCCCTCTAAATCCTTAATTACCAAAATACGTATTATATTGCACGTTTCTATTTATATTTTCACTTTACCTCGATGAATTCATTAGATTTTATATTATTAACATCTTTAGTTGTTAAGATATTCCTAGTATAGTAAGTCATTACATGTATATCAAAGTTTATGACAATTGTGCGCATTGTATGTATGTTCTTTGGGTATCTGACCTTGAAAATGAAATAAACAAACTTTACTATTACAGTGGCCATCTTGGATTTCTGATTATCATTTAATTAGGGGGTTCAGGTCAAAGTTTCAAATGACAGAAAAAATTTTTTTTTAAAGTATTTTGTGAAAATATACATAAAATGCTACCCAAATTTTTTTATTTCATCAAAATATTCCAATTAGATCCGAAGTTATGGAATTTTAAAATCCGAGATCAACGTTAAAAATGTAATCAAAATGCCCTATACCCAATCAATGAGTGGAATGGCACCAAAATAAGTGCTTTTCAGTCATATTTGAGTGACGTCATAATGGGTATTTTCCCTTCAGAATCGATAGTACCAATTTTAAAACTGAAATCCGCACGTTTTTTCAGCTACAGGGGCGGATTTGACCGAAGGGCCGGTCGGACAAAAAATGAAAAAAATAATTTTGTCCAATTCATCTAAAAAAAAAAACAACCTTTATATGGGGGTGGGGGTATAGGACCGGCCATGCAGCGATGATAATCATGTTGTATGTGGCCGGTGGCTTTGCAATGAGGATTCTGAATTTCATCGGATTCAACTGACACTGTCGCCCGCAAATTTACTAATTATTAAGTCACCTGCACTTTGTTTGTGGGGATACGCCAGAATCCAAAATTCAAAGATAGGTTGCCAGGCAACGAAACATACGCCCACAGCAGCTAAATCGTCCGGGCAGTCAACAAGGGTTGTCGCATATTTTTACTTTTTTCGGTAATGAAACATTTGTAATACACTAAAAACTGATTAAGAGTAACAACTCATTATGTAATTATCAGAAAATCATTAGAATTTGATTGCTTTTTATAAAGTTTTACCCCACGCTAACAATTAGTATATACATGAAACATTTAATATCATGGATTTAGCTGTTCAGTTATCTAAATTCATTGAAAATCAAAATACTTGTTCGTTTCAACAACACCTTAAACTCTATGTATCAATCTGAAGTCAATCGGATGGTAACTTTGGCCTCTATAGCGTCACAAGAATTTTTGAAGTTATCAAGGGAGATAACTCTGGCAGTAATTATTTGAAATCGCTGAAAATCAATAGGCTTCTTCGTCTCATGACCTTAAACACTGTGTATAAATCTAAAGTCAATCGGATATTAACTTTGGCCTCCAGAGCGTCCACAAGATTTTTTGAGGTGATCAAGGGCCATAACTCTGGCACTAATTATCGGAAATCGCCGAAAATCAATAGGCGTCATTGTCTTATGACCTTAAACGCTGAAAATCAATAGGCGTCTTTGTCTTATGACCTTAAACACTGTGTATAAATTTGAAGTCAATCGGATATTAACTTTGGCCTCTAGAGCGTCCACAAGATTTTTTGAAGTGATCAAGGGCCATAACTCTGGTACTAATTATCTGAAATCGCTGAAAATCAATAGGCGTCTTCGTCTTATGACCTTAAACACTGTGTATAAATTTAAAGTCAATCGGATATTAACTTTGACCTTTAGAGCGTCCACAAGATTTTTCAAAGAGATCAAGGGCCATAACTCTGGCACTAATTATCGGAAATCGCCGAAAATCAATAGGCGTCATTGTCGTATGACCTTAAACGCTGTGTATAAATTTAAAATCAATCGGATATTAACTTTGGCCTCTAGAGCATCCACAAGATTTTTTGAAGTGATCAAGGGCCATAACTCTGGTAGTTATTATCGGAAATCGCTGAAAAACAATAGGCTTCTTCGTCTCATGACCTTAAACACTGTGTATAAATTTAAACTCAATCGGATATTAACTTTAGCCTGTAGAGCGTCCACAAGCAATTGTGGACGCCGGACCGACGGACGGACGGACGGACCGACGGACGGACGGCCGGACGGACGGACGGACGGGGGCGACGACAATATACGACCACATTTCAATGTGGGCGTATAAAAATCAGCTTTTATGAATTTCAGTTTCGTCACTCTGTACCAATGTGTCTTCTGACCTTCCATGACGTGAGGAATCAACTGGCGCTCCCGGCAACAAAAATGGGACATTTTTGAATGAAAATATTCCTACTTATTCAATATTCCTAACTGGTTAATCAAATGGTGAATATTTTCTCAACTAGTTCCATATTTTAACCAAATAAATCCTCTTGACGATACAATAATACGTTAATTAATAATGTGACGATATGATAATTTCACAGGTTGATGGTTGTAAATTACTTGCAGGTCGAGTTTTGGCCTAAATTAATCGATTTATGAAATATTATTTCACAGAGATTATTATCAGATATACCACCAAATCGTATATTTGAGGTTCATTTTTCAAAAATTTCCAGGCACAGGGAGAGCCAATGCCCCCCCCCCCCCGTCCTGGATCCGGGGTGAGGAAAAGGGACCGCTCTGACATGGGAGCTTTCCCGGTCCCAATCCGCCCCTGGTCAGCTAAGATTTATTAAAATTATAATAATTTGAATAATAATATGTCAAATATTTATAATCTTGATGATACCAGGAAAAACGTAGGCTATATTTAGTCGAAATTTAGCAAATTTCAGTCATCAAAACAGATAAATCTGGTTTTCTTCCGTTCTAATTGTCGGATCACGTGGTATGAGAGGACGTAATAATCAGAAAAATGTTATCTAGGTCGCGTGACGTCAGAGCGGGATTTTCCCGCTACGGCCTCATTTAAAGGACAATATTGGTGCCAGACATTATCACATATGTGATAGAACTGATTAAACACTTTCCAAATATAATATTAACACAGAGATCATCGCTACCATAGAGGAGTAATAAAGGATTCATGAATCGGAAGTGACGAACGCCAAGGGAAAACACGAGTTATCGCTCTATGTGAATGACTGAAGTGACGAGTGATGACAGATAAACGGCCGAATTTCTGCTCACTAATAATTCCTCCGAAGACAAAAAATTGTTATATGGGACCGCAAGAGGTTATCTGACGATACAATAAAGTAATTAAGTGTCATAAGATAAGAGAACACGGGGAAAATAGAAATACTCCGTACAGCCCCTTGTTTTTATTCATTCTATAGAGGAGACCGGGGCACATTGAACCACTTTGTTCACATACATGTTTGTCCTCGATTCATATCAAATGTTTTTATTAGAAGATCTCTTTATTTCATGATCAAAATTTAAAAAAAAAATCAATATGCCCTCTTATATGGATCAAACCCCGGTTTATCTGGATTGTATAGATTAGACATAATTATATGAACTTAAGTACAAGAATTTCATAGGCTAAGAAGTTAACATGTATGGAAAATTTTTCTCTTTTAAGCGCTTTTTTGAAAAATTCACTGCCTAAGAAAATAATTGACAGCATGTGGCTTATTAATGGAGAAATTGGTCTAAGAAGTTATCTCACTTCTGTATAGTGTTGGGTTGTATATTATTATTTATAGAGGATATATCCATGTGCCCCGGTCTCCCCTACTTGGTAATGCACGGACTTTTAATCTGTTTTTCTTTCCTGTTCTCTTATCTAGTGGCAGTCAATTCTTTTTATGAATTGTTAGATATTCTCTCACAGTGTCACACAGCAATTTAAGGTCTTCGAGGTAACTATTAGTGAGCAGATATTCGCCCATGTATATGTTATCACTAGTCACTTCAGTTAGTTATATAGAGGAATAATTCGTGTTTTCCTTTGGCGTTCGTCACTTCCGATTCATGAATCCTTTATTACTCCTCTATGGTAGCGATGATCTCTGTTTTAATATTATATTTGGAAAGTGTTTAATCAGTTCTATCACATATATGATAAAGACTGGCACCAATATTGTCCTTTAAGATTACAGCTTACCAATCTCTATTACACTCAGTGTTGGAATATTGCTCATCAATATGGGACCCGCACAGTCAAACGGACATCCTATCCCTTGAGAAGGTACAAAGATCTGCAGGACGATTCATAACATCGGTTTACTCACGTGAAAGCAGCGTCACTAAGATGCTTAAAGATGTAGGCATAAAACCGCTACGAGAACGCCGGAGAGATCATAGACTTGTATTATTTTACAAAATAGTAAATGAGCTAGTGGCCATACCGAATGACCCTATACTAAGTGTTTCTAGAACACGGAAAACTAACCTAAAAAACTATAAACAGATTCAGTGTAATAGTGAACTATTCAGACAGTCCTTTTTTCCAAGGACCATTAAAGACTGGAACCAACTTCCAGACAAAGCAGTCCTAGCCACATCGGCAGAGGCTTTCATCTCGTATATACGAGAATAAACAGCGCATGCGCACCACCCTTCCCCAGCATAATACTCAGCATTGAGTGTGTCTGGGTCATAATACAGATACAGATACCTGTCTTCCGAATCCAATTATCCCTCATAATACAATTACTGTTTAGTTGAATTCAATAATGATATCTATTTCTTTCTTATGTCTTTATATAATCATTTTATAAAAGTAAAAATCGTTTATTTTATGCTTCCTTTTTATTGCTGGACTCGGGCTCGTGTTTATCCGCTTTAACCACGTGATATCACAAATATATCGTAGTCTACAAAAGTCAGCGAGTGGCCGGCAAAAATATGACGTCTTCACTAGGCATTACTTCTACAATGGTGATGTGAAAGGAAGATTTAATTTCAAAATTAACTTTTCCTTCCGTTTGACTAATTACCAGTAAATATAATGTGTTAAAATGGAAGAACAGCTAGTCATGGATAATTATTTGAATTAAAAATTAAAGTCATTCACAATTTATAATTTGTTATCATTAGTTTAAAATGGCCAGTTTTCTATTTTGAGATGCTTTATTCATTCATTTTTGAAACCGCATTTTATCCAGAAAAAAACGGAATATGGTCAGCTTTGAAACGGAAAATAACGGAATTTACAATTTTCTGAAATTGCAAATCATCACCCCTAATTTTTTTTTGTAAATTTTTGTATTTTCCAAGTTATACAAACTGTGGTATCTAAAATTGACAGTACAGTACATTATCCAAATGAATTTAAAATTACTAATGAGCATAAATCAGATTTTGGGGAATGGGCCAGGGCATGGGATAGGGCATCACTTAGAGTTAGAGCCCTTTAATTGTAATTTGTACAGTCCCGGGTCTTTAGGGGGTGTCCAAATGGTTAGCATGTGCATGCTGTATCATTGAGTCAGCTGGTGTGGTTTCAAATCCCTGGTTGTAGGTGCCAAGAAGTAGGGTCGCCTGTCAAATCTTGAGGCTTTTCTTCGGGTCCTTTGGTTTCCTTCCAATGCATATGTTGGTCCCAAAATGGCCTAGTTTGTGTAGAGTGAACGTAAAATCCCATTTCTCTCTCCCGGGTCTAAGTTTAACTGTCTTTCAGTACAGTACCATAAAATATTGGACAAATCCTATGTTTGATTCACAAAACAGATAAAAATCTCACTCCTTCAGGACAGGCTCTTTTTCTGCGCTTACTACCTGACAAACTTGTTCTTTTCCAAGCAAATAAATGTGGAATTGCTCCTGGCTTCAATATACTATTCACCATTTAATCCCCTGGAATAATATTAAAAATACAATAAATACCGGTAGACTTAACGGTAGTCTAGTACAATAAACAAAAACAAATTACCCGAAATCCGAATAGGCATAGGCCTACACTATATAGGCTAAATTTTAATTAAATGAGAATCATTCCTTGACCTTGTGGCCTTGTTGTAGTTTTGCAAAGGCATTTTACCATACATGTACACATGATCTGTTTCCTATTTAGGCCTCCTAGTAAGAGTAGATTGCCACCAGCTGTCCCTTGAGACCATGCCCCCTGCTAAGTGACTCTTGTTTTGATGATAGGCCTAAAATAAAATTTGTTACTCTTAGACGTGGCAGCGACCGCCGAAATTGTAATCCTTGAAACTTTCAACTAGATCTAACTAATTGAAAATATTTCTCAATCTAATAATATCTAAAAAAAAGAAAAAAAAGTCAAATATAAAAAGGTATTTTGTCAACTTACTTTCCTTAGTTTCGGAAATGTAGTCAGAAGAATCAAAATGCAATCGACAAACAATACTCCACTTAGATGGTGTCCAGTTAATTTCTCCTTTTTACGGCCTAAATCCATCGCCGTCTCTCAACAGGGTCTTGTGGAAATTTATGCCCACCTTTCCCATTACACATCAGTACGCAACAAAGAGCTGGCATGATTTAATTCACACGCAAAACCAAAAATGGTTGCTGAGAATGAAACTGATTGTCGGTGAAAAAGACAGCTGACGACGATCAGCGAAGAGCAGACGAGACTGACACTTCCGTCCTACTTTCTTTGCGCGCCACCTAGCTTCCGGTTAAAATCTGCCGGTGCATCATTTAAATACTCACAGGTTTAAGCAGCTACTGACAACCCATATAATTCTCACATTTCCATGGATTATAAACAGAATTTACCATTATTAAGAGGGTGGTCAGTAGAAAATTTCATTTTTTTTTAAAAACAATTTGGACAATGTTACCATACTTACACATCTAAGAGTAAGTGCAGGAGGACTGCACTACACGCAAAACAAAAATCTACAAGATTAACCTACGGATAAGACAGAAAAACAGGCATTTAAAAAAATATATATATCAAATCAAGTGAACGGATCCGGGGGCCAGCCGTAAGTGTCCACTGCACTGTACAGTCCTGGATCTGTTATGGTACAGGCTTCACTAAAAATGATTTACAAAAAAAAACCCCAGAAATAATGCGAAAGATATTAACAGTGGTAGTGTCTTCAATATTGTGCTTGATAACGACAAGAGAATCATTGTTGAAACGTAGCTTTAATAGAAATATAGTAATTGTTATCGATATAACTTTTGTGTTTATTTTTAACATTCTGCAGTACGAAAGCCTAAAACTCTAAGCTAATAGTAAGTACAGGAGGACTGCACTACGGGCAAAACAAAAATCTACAAGATTAACCTGCGGACAAGACAGAAAGATAGGTTGCCAAGCAATGAAACATACGCCCACAGCAGCTCAATCGCCCGGGCAGTCAACAAGATTTACGCATATTCTTACTTTTTTCGGTAATGAAACATTTATAATACTCTGAAATCTGATTAAGATTAACAATTCTTAAAGTAATTATCAGAAAATCATTAGAATTTGTTTCGTTTTCATAAAGTTATGTCCAGTAGTTAGAGGGCTTGTTCAGGGACGCACGTGCGCGCATGCGCGTCCGTGCATGGGCGTGTACGTGACCTTGCACTGGATGACCCCCTGGCACGTGCGTGACCTAAATGACCCCTGGCACGTGCATGACCTAAATGACCCCCTGACACGTGCGTGACCTTGCACGTGCGTGTCCTTGCACGTGCATGACGTACGAAGAGAAAGAGGGGCGCGCGCGCGCGGGGAGAGAGAGAGAGAGAGAGAGAGAAGAAGAAGAAGGGGAAGAGGAGAAGCAGGGAAGGGGGAAAGAGAGGGAGGGAAGGGGAAACAACTCTTTTACATTGATTAAGTTGGCCCTGACAAGGGCCGTTGGTTGGCCCTGAAAAGGGCCGTTTGTCTAACAAGAGCACTTTGGCTGCTCCCACCGATTCGGTCTCTTCGAGCATTTGACAAGATGCTTGTGTCGTCTATGGTCGGTGTTCGATACATCTACCCCACACCAGAAGCAGACCAAGTAATCGGCATCGGGCCGATTACCCTTAAACATGGGGTAATACCCCCGACAAGTGGCACAAAATCTACGATCTTTACGATCCATGGTGTTTGTGACTTCTTTGGGCTTTGACACTCCTATTTATAGCTCGAGACGGGACGAGTCTAAGGTGTTGGGACGATACCATTTTCCACCAATCAGAAAAGCATGACGTCACATGACGTCACAAACAACAGACACGTGATATGTTGTCGATATTTTATTGAACATATTTACAAAGCATTTTATTCAACACAAAATTGAACACAAATTTAATTGAACTTGAACATATTTACAGAGCAAAAAAGCATCGACATCGTTGTCCCTTCTTCTGGTCTTTTTGCAAGTCGGGAAAATGATCCCTAGTCCATTGTTCGACGAGTATATCGTTCACACGATACACGTGCCCGAACACCGAAAGGGCGTGCGGGGAGGGAACGTGAAACCGATGACACAAATATTACAAACAATAATGGCCGCAGGCGACACTCTCGAGTCCCTGAATCCATCGGGGTTGGTAGTGGAGTTGTAGATCTTGCACGAAACGTCGAAAGGCTTCTCCGTAAACATCAGGGGGACATCCGTAGGAATCGAAGAAGGTAATGTGATCTGGTCCTTCGCACACAGACACGGTCCAGTGTCTACCGGGTTGGTCTTCGTCGTCCGTGTTGATGACGTAGGCTTTGGGGTACGAGGTCGGGCGCAGTATATCAAATGATTACGAGCCCACACACCCCCGAACACGTTAGAGGGGAGGTGTTTTTCTAAAGCCCGTGTCAGTTGTCGATTGGAGAGAGCCTCACCAATCTGTGATGACTTGTCGGTTGGCGTCGATTTCCAAGACATTGTCGTATTCGGCAAACAGAACAAGACTGAGGTGATTGGTCGGGGCCGCACCGAACTTGAGTTCCAAAGACAGGTTACCCGCTGCTTTGGGATGAAAGTAGTTACCGTCGGCTCCGTGGTCGTTGGTCAAATCGAAACAATACAAAGTGTACCCATTGATATAGTCGTTGAAAGGGAGGTCCAGGTCTTCTCGGGTGTTTAAGACGGCCACTCTTTTCATCAAATCCAGGTATGGTGCGATGGCTTGTCGCTGGGGGAAATCGACGTCGTATTCGTCCACAATTTCCCCGTTCTTGGTCAATTTGATGTTCTGCAATTGATTGTGTTAGAATTGGAAGGGATTTCTGTTTTTTCTTCCGTCGTAGGCCGTGTTACGTACCATACTCACGATTAATCTCTTGGGAAGGCTTTCGTTGACAAACAGATCGTCTAGGACGTGACTGGCACGATTGTCGGGAATGACCATATCGCGGACCACCACGCGTTTCAGGGGATACTTGGCGTTGGACGATTGAAGTTGCGCGGCCACCCGTGTGTAGGTACTGGGAGCCAGAGTGACGAACGGGATATCCAGGTAGGCTTTGGTGAACTCGACTTTGTAGTCTTCGGCATCGTTGCCTTCGCCGTACATCAGAAAAAATTTCGGGGATTGCTTTTCCAATTTCAACCGCAAGTCCACACCGTCCAGCAGATACCGATCTTGTAAACACATGTCCAAGTGTAGACGCGACTGCAATTCAAAGGTGCGACTGGCAGCGATGGTTTTCTGGCGTTGTTCCAATCCTTTGTTACTCGGAGCCTGTCGTCCACCGTCTCCGGCGGTGGCGACGGATTTCGTGGAATTGAACTGCCCGGCGGTATCTTTTTCCCACAAGACTTGTTTCGACAGATGGTCGTTCTTGGCTCCCTTACCGAAACTCAGCAAATTCTCCAAGTAAGCCCGGTAGGGATAGGTGGGCAGAGAGGTGGTGACCAAAGTTTCGGCATCTTTTCCCAGGCGTAATTTGACGTCTTTAAACAACGAATGAAACAAGTTGTTAATGGGTGCGACTTGACTATCCGCATCCAGGTCATCCCCGTTGTTTTTGGTCACCTTCAGGGCCACGTGCAGCGTCATGTTGGCCAGATCGATGAAATCGGTGGTGGAATTGGAAATATAAAATTCGATGGGTCCGTCGTGGTTCAAGTCGGGCGTCAGTGGATACTTTCTGATTTTCGTCACCTTGTTTATGGCCGTCTGCGTGTCGGGTACACTGAACAAATCCTGCAATTCGTCTCGTGCGCAGGGACAGGAATCATTGCGCATTACCTGCGTAGCCATGGTCGAAGATATCTAGTTTACGCCGCTTGTGAGAGGTGACCTGTGTCTTCTTCTTCCTCTTCGGACGATGTGAAGTGGACGGGGTTCGTGAGGGGTCTTTTATAGGTTCCAGGTGGGCGACTACGTTCTTGAGTGTGTCGGACATCGTGTTTGACACCGCGGGGCGAAGCGTGTCCTGGGCGACTTTCTTCCAGTTCCATTTTTCACGACCACTGACGGCGTCGAGCACGCTTTGCCCCACTTTGGGTAACACTTGGGCCACATTCTTTTTCACGGCAGCTTTACCGGCCGAGCACAAGGTCTTCCCGACCGATTTGACGGCATTCAATAACCCCGACCATCGACCGGCACCCTGTTGTCTCAGAATTCCTCCCCTGTACACCACCAGACCATTGCCAGCCTCTCGCTGTCTGAGCACTCCACCTTTGAACACTCGAATCATCATCGGCGGCGAAAATGAAGTTGGGTCACCACCTTACCGTCGAGAAATGGCACAGCTTTCCCCATTCCGTTCCTTATATAGAGACCAATGGAGCTTAGTCGACTGTACTTCAGAGGTAAGTAGTGAATCCTGGCGGGGCGGTGATA
This sequence comes from Patella depressa, assembly GCA_948474765.1. Taxonomy (NCBI): domain Eukaryota; kingdom Metazoa; phylum Mollusca; class Gastropoda; family Patellidae; genus Patella; species Patella depressa. Next base: position 52,642,205 of record OX419716.1, read on the forward strand.
CAATCGTCGACTGGGAATCACGTCCAACAAGGTAGCCTTCACGTCGCCCACGGTCTGGGGTTCGATAATGTCCGTGTAGATGTAAAACAGATCGTACTGGATTTGAAGATTTGGGGTGTGGTGGGCGTAGAAATACCGTAGACTTTGGCCATCGGCGCCGGTCATATCGATTGACTGCAGGGAAACCAACAGTTCGTTTCCAGGCCATCCCAACATGGACACGATGGGTCCACACAGACGAAGTTCAATTTTCGGCAACACGTCAAACCAGAAAAGCGACTGCACGTGATTGATCTTCAGATACACTTTGTCGTTGGTGTTGTCTCTCTTGAAAGACACGAAGGGACCTCTTGATACGGCCCCTTGGCGCATCACCTCTCGAGTTTCGTACTCGGTCTGCTCTTGCTTCTCGTGGTCGTCATTTCCTTGTTATTGGGATCCAAACGAACGGGTTTATGGGCGAAATGATTGTAGATGGGAGGTAGGTTCCACAAATCATTCAGTCTGGTGTTCAGGACAGTCAGGATATGCCTCAGCGAGTCGTAGTCGTCACTCTTGATGTGCGTTTCCATTTCGATGGATCCCTTGATCTCATCACCCTTTACACCTTTGAAACAATTCGACGGGTCGATTCTGTGGCGGTCCCGGCATATCTTTACTTCGGGTTCGTCGCTCGGGGGCGACCATGGATGAATGCGTAAGCCGATCGTGTTGTCTCGTTGATCGATGTTTTGCCATTGGTCAGGTAACGTGATCATGGACAGACCGACTTCCCATTCCCGGTGATCGACGAGAAGTGGCGGGTCCAGATGTGTATGATACGTGGAGACTTTGTTGTCGGGATACCACGACATGGAACTGTCACTAGGGAGCGTGAGGTAAAACGGCCGGTCGTTGTTCATTATGTTTGGTTTTCAAGGTTGGAGAAGGTAACAGGTAACCCAAGGTACTGGAGAGCAAGGCCGTCCACAACGTGGTCTGCGAACCGTCGGGTTTGAAAGCCAGTTGGGACAAAGAAACTCCCGCCACGACGTACACTAAAATCACTTGACAGAAAAAGACGATTTCCGCTTGTGGCACACGTTTTCCCAAGAGTGACCAATTGTGGGCACTCACGGACGTAGACGTGGTTTCGTCTTGCATGTTGACTGATGTCGGCGTCTGTCGCTCTTATTTATACGTTTTGGAGACTGGTCCTGTCGATCCACGAATTAAAACTCGCCGGATAGCCCAACCATTTCACCAATACTTTGTCTTTTTTTCTTTCGAGTACTCTTTCGATGGGAAAGATCTCATCGTCGTTGACTTGGACCGCTTGCAATTCTTCGGGATAGAAGGTGCCCTGTATGGGTTCGCCTCTTTCGTCCAACAGTTTGTAACCGGGACCGACGTTGGGTGCGACGTTGAACGTTTCCAGAGTCCAGTTGGGCCAGTAACCTTTGTCGAAGGCACCATGTTTCGGCAAAGCCAAACGTACGGTCGTACCAATGTCCATTGATTTTTTCTTTTTCGGGGGACGTGGAGGAGGCGTTGTCAACATCCACTCGTGTTCGGGGCGAACGTCTTTGGGCGCATTCCGATGGTCCGATGTCGTCTAGCATTGTAAGCTCGAACCAGGTCGTCTAGTAGGTCAATGTACCGTTGTGTTTGTCGGTGAGTAAAGTATCGCCACATGCGTTCTTTCAGGGTCCGTTGAAATCGTTCGACCACACTGGCTTTGGTTTCGACGTTGTGTGTCACGAAAAAATGAATTTTTTTCTTCTTCAGGTACGCTTGCATTTTTCGATTGAGGAATTCGGTACCTTTGTCCGTTTGAAGTCGCAAGGGTTGTCGACTTTGAAAGATTTGACGAAAGGCATCCACCAAACTGTCCCCCGTCTTGTTTTTGAGGGGCAACACCCAAGCATACTTGGAAAACACGTCGATGACGCACAGCAAATACCGGTATCCCTCATTCTGTTTGGCCAAGGCCGACATGTCGCTCAAATCGGCTTGCCACTGATGATCTATGCCGGCCACCACCGTGGGAGACCGCGAGAATTTCTTTTTCAATGGTTTGTGCAAGGTGTATGCCCTTTGTTGTTTCAACCATGCCTTGACTTTGTCCAAGGACACACCGGTAGCTTTGTGAAGACCCAGGGCTCCACCGAAAGCGGCCGGGTGGTTCGGGTCGTAATACACTTTCTTCAGCTTTCGTTCCATGTTTCAGCAGGTGTCCCTATGAACAGGCTATTTATAGTTTTTGCAAGGAGAGCCATCTTCTGGTAGATGTACTAGGGGTATGGAGATTTTCTTCTTTCTCGGGCGTCGCGGCGGAGTCCGTGTCGGTGGCGTGGACAACACGTTCCACCGTTCTTGATTCCCGATGGCTTCGCGCGGTACGTTCGTGGCCTTCAAACTTTGCATCACGCCAAACCATCCCACGGGAGCCTGGGTATTCTTTCGCCGACGAACCAAATCGTTCACAATGTCAATAGCATTGGTGTTGGGTACGGGTACCCCATTCCGAACCAATTCCAAGTTCTCGTTCCACGACCAAGGTGTCTTCTCTTTCATGTGTTTCAACAAAAGGCGAGCTCGATGTCGATAGGGTCGAGGGACCGACTCCAGGATGGGTGCCTCCGAAGTTTCTTCTTCTCTTGGCTCGGGTATGTTTTCATCCAACAAGGAAACAACCTGTTTTCTTTTCCTTTTGCATCGTTTGATAACGATGTAACAACTGTCCGTAACGCTGCATTTTATTTTCGTCGGTTAGGGTGGGATCGTTTATCACGTGTTGCATATCTTGGTGGACATTTTCGACGGCCTGCTGCAGTGGATCTCGATCGTACACGGGTTCGACTGACCTGACTTCGACGGGTTTGACGTCGGGGAGTCCCTCGAAGGGTACCAGTTTCATTTTCTTGGCGAATTTCATTTTTGGGAAAGGACCGAAACAATCGGGTGAAGAAACCCCCTTTCTGTTGCTTCAGAAGTCGCCGACGGGTCTTCCAAGGTGTTTTAGACGTGCCCAAACGTCGTAACAAGGGGGCGTCCTTTTTCAAGCGCTTGACTTCTTTGTCGGTCACAGGAACGTTGCCGCGAATCAGGTTTCCAATACACTCACATACACCGTCGACGATGGGTTGGGTCTCGAGTAAAAGGGGACGGTCTTTCGGTGCAGTGTTCAAGAGATACCGCAGTGTCTCCATGACTGAGCTCGGGGTCGTTCTCCGGTCCCCTTTTTATACCTTTCTGTTCCCTGGGTTATCCACCAAATAGTTTATAGCTCGGCAGCCATAGCGTTCGCTCTATCGCGCTGTCTAAGGAAGGGATGTTTGCCACCCTGTTGTCCTCCCAATAGCTTAGACACCAAGGGGGCCAAAGCTGGGAGAGCCATGGCCAGCAATGCACCGATGGCACCACCCTGTTGATCGACAAGTCGCCGTTTGACGTCGGGTGGAACATTACTCAGTTTGCGAAGCAACGCTCGATGTTTGTTCAATTCTTCGGTACTCAGTCCCCTTCCGCGCTGTGCGGTCCGTCGAACGAATTGATTTCGTTTCTTGTTTCTTTCCTCTTGCAGTCTTTCCTTCCATCGCAGCAAGATACGAATCAGCAAAGCTTCGGGTGTGTCGGGCTTCAAATCAACGAGTAAGTAACTGCGAGGGGTACTCGTCGCATCTTCATAAGCTTCTTGCATATACTTGGAACGGGAAGGGTACATCTGACGGGCCAACACACCAATTTGCGAGGCGTCACGGGGATTTTTGAACAAGACCAGGTAATGCGCATTCAGACTGATGGTACGCTGTTGCTTGTCAAACAAGTTTTGCACAATGTAAATGACACTCGTGTCGTGGTGATGACTCTTTTTCGTGAACCACTTTTGCAATATCTCCGTGTCTTCTCCCATCAAATCGTCCAAATCGTAACTCTCTTGCCATTCGCCATAAGCCCACACGATACGTTGAGGAGGGACGTAATAATAATAATGTTTATTCCAAAATCTTCATCAGAAGACACATGAATATATATAATACATAATATAGATACAGTCGAACATGACAATCAATATTTTGAACATTTACTTACAGCTATTTACACATAGTTATCGTGAATACAAGCTATTTACTAAAGTGACTTAGTATAATCGATATGAATTTACATAATTTGATTAGGTTTGTGCCTTTAACATTAAATAAATCTTTCATTTTATAGGTTGCGGGAGATCTGTTAAAAAAACGAGTTAAATATTCAGCCCTGTCTTTGAGAAAAAAAGAACATTTGAATATATAATGATATTCATCACCAACTTCATTTTCATTACATAATGTACAGATTCTATGTTCTTTTGGAATGTTTGTAAAAGAGCCAGTTTCTATTGGTAGCAAATGACTTCTGCATCGAAGTCGTGTGAAACTAACACGGTATTTCCTAGGCAGGCTTACTAGGTATTCTTCAAATGTAAGACATTCTTTGAATATTCTATAGTTAAGGCACTTGCTACTGTTGTTTACTTTAGATCTCCATTCTTGTACATATTGGTCCATTAGTTTTAGCTTAATACTTTCCTTAAGCCATTTGGGATTAATATTGCTGTTAGAGACAAATATCGATGAGAAACCAGTTTCGTCCAAAATACATTTAACATAATTTATCCACTTTGTAGTGTTTTCTAGTTTAATCATTAACTTATACAATATAAATGACAATTTATTTGGGTTACCAGAACTAATCTTATGCCAGTAGGATATCATTCTACGTTTAACAATAAGTTGAAGCGGAGAGACGCCCAGCTCCCCATATACCATGGCGTCGAACAGGGACGCTTGAAGAAACTTCTGCAAAAAGACCGTTTTCCCAACACCCGTTGGACCACTGACTAACATGGTAAAGGGATGTTTGAACGTCACATCCATCTTGCACTGTTTTCCCCCATTCCCTTTTCCCCTGCCTTTTATACCTTCGCGCCAGAACAACAGACATGGAGTGAAAATAGAACACAATTTATTTTACTAAAAATACAAAAAGAACTTTCAATGCAACAAACATATCATACAAAGGAAAAGAACATTCAATAGAACATATCATACAAAGGAAAAGAAAAAACTGTTAGTTATCGCGTTCTCTCTTCAGGATCTCTTGTCTCACCCAGGGTACATTTCTCAGGACGCGAGGAATCCAATACACATGTCCCAAAAGCTTCTGCATCGTGTCGTGTGGGTGCCAGTCTTCCACTTCAGCAAACGTGACGACGACGGGTATCCATTCACTCATATCGAAACAAGGGGGATACGACAAGACTTCGGTCATATCTCTCGGACCCGTATATTGGATGAGTGCTCGGGAAAAACTTTCTGCTTCCTTCTCTGCCAACAAGAGGACAGCCGGCTTCGGGATTTCACCGTTCGAAGTTTCACCGTTTTCACTGGTAGTCGGGAGAATAGTGGGTGGAATAGAAAGCTTCGTCGGCTGTTTTCTTTTTTTCTTTGTATCGTCTGTAGAGCTCGAACGCTTCTCCGCACCAGTACCAGTATCGCTGACTGCGGGTGTTGTCTCTGGGCATGTCGATGTTGTTGTCGAACATGCGACTGGCAACGGCTTCAAAGTTGTTTTCTGTTTGGATTTCTTCTTGGCACTCGAGCAGGCCGTGTCCGAGCTGTCCACAGTTGAGGCACTTGTGATTTTCGTCGGTGGGTCTCTTGATTCCGTAACACTTTCTTTTGACAGTTTCTTTTCTTTCTTCATCACTCTTCGCTTTTTGGGCTTCTGTTCGTTTTCCACACTGGGGTGCCCAGTGTCCTGGTTCTCCGCAGAGGTAACAACTTCCATAGGAACCATAGGCTGGTCTGTCTTGTCTTGGTTTTCGTTGCTGCTGTTGTTGTTGGGAACGAGTAGGGCAGTCTCTATACCAGTGTCCGACATTGTTACAGGAGAAACAAGCTTGACTAGCCATCGAGAGCAGAATGAAATTTCAGTCTGACACTTCGCTTCTTATAGTCTTGGTCGTGACGTCACTCGCTTTTGATTGGTTCTTTCTTTTCCTTCGTTTTGATTGGTTCGTTGTTTAGTCTATGATTTCCAGGCTTTCCACGTACTTTTTCACTTCGTCCCAATCGATCAAGGCTTCACTCACGTGACAGGCTTCCAACAACGTCATCAGGTCGGCTCGATTACCGTGTTTTTGTCGCCAATGGTTGAACACGGTGAAGATTTGCATGCGCGCGTTGTTGGGATGACTCATCTTGGCTTGACTGATTCGCGCTTCTCTGATCCCCAGATGTCTGCCAATACATTCCCAGCCTTCTCCCATGTTGCCGGACATGACATTGATATCCATTTGATCCAGAGACCATCGTTTCTTTTTCTTCGGCAAGCCGTCCATCCACTGGCGTATGGGGTCTTCTTTCTGTTCGACAAACTCGTCTTTGCGTTTGATCAACACCGTCTTAAAGCCCGGTACCGCCGTCCAGAACTTTTTCAAGGCTTTCTCGACGTCTTCTCGCCATCGTTGTTCGTCCTCCCACGTCTTGACTTGATCTCGTGGATCGTCCATCATACTGCCTAGCACGTTATCAATGTCTTGCAGTTTCGGCTCGTCCACCCAAAGGTAGTGATTGTAATCGTCCACGGGATGCGAGGGTTGACCCGTTATGGAAGAAACGCCTAGTCCCAGACAAGAGTGGTATCTCTGACTGGGATGTTCGTACTTGCAGCCGATACACTCTTCGTGTTGCCTTTCTTCTATAATGGGCAGGAAACATTTCAACACTCGAAAGTTGAGCCATCGTTGTCTAAGTTTCTCGATCATATCCGTATTTTCTGCCGGTTCGTCGTCTTCTTTGTTTGTTCGCCATCGTCCTGAGACCCGCAAGTCAGTATCCATAGGGGTAAGTGTTGCTCGGTTGGCCATCGTCATTGAATTGAACAAACCGCTTGTCATACACGATTTTATATCGTTTGTTCTCGGGGCGTGTCCAAAGACGGCGGTCACGTGATCTGGTAATCTTGAACGGATTGGCTATGACCAGAGGTTCGTTTTGATTGACATGCCGTACATTCTCTTCCACTGACCCAAACTCGAACCTTCCGGGGGATTCCATGACGTGGCGTGGTATTGATAGATGACGCTATCGGTGTCAAAATAGCAAACGCGCTCTCCCAACTCTTCCAAGACGGAATAGAGTTTCAAACGAGCTTGAGCCGTGACAAAGGCGGCGATAACCACGTTGGTGATGGGACAGGGTGCCACGTGTTCTTCTTTTTTCAGCGTTTCCATCAAGACCATATTATCGTTCACTAACTGCACATCTCGTACGGTCTGGTTCACGTCCAACATTTTTTAAAAATAGACGCTGGGCTCCGTGATGTATTCTGTTTTGGGAAAGTTGTCTCTCTGTCCGAATTTACCCCATGCTGTGTTCAATTGTAACTTGCTAAACGCCCGCATCCCTTTGTTGGGTTTTATCGACGCGGGATCCAGACGAATACCTTCGGTGTCGTACACGTCGTTGACGAAGCGGGTCTTGTCTTCTTCGGTGTGGCAGGTGTCGGGATAAACGCTGCTTTCAATCTTCTTCTTGAGGTAGTGATTAATGTACCCCGTAAACAGACCGCCCGTTTTGGCATCGGGATCGTAAGTGCTGAATTCTTTCCAGTGCCAGACTTCGTAGACTTTTAGTACTTGGTATCCTAGGGTCACCGCTTTCTTGAGTTCCAGGGTGACAAACGTACCCACCCAGGCTCGCTGTTCGTCGGTGTGCTCACACGGTTGGTATTCCGCAATCTCCCCCTGTTGCATGTGTTCGTCGACGCAGCTTCGACACAGGGCAAACACCAATTTCTGTTTGCGCCGAAACGGGAGCACTGGATGGAACAGGCCACGGGGCGGCAAGACGCAACACTGGATCAACCCTTCGTACTGTTGCCACTGGTCTTGATCGGGCTGTGTGACGATCGTGGGTTCCTTGATGGGAAAGGTACCGTACTTGCAGATGTAAGGGTACAGGGACACCACGTCGATGTAGCGCATGTCTTCCATCGACTCGTTCACCAACAGTTGAATGGCATTGGTTCTCCCACCGAAGAAAGCGTTGCGGGGCATCAGAGGTTCGGGAGCGGGCCATTGCTGATCTTCCAAGCCTTGTAAAAATTCGTTCATCTCGGGATCGTGGCGTCGTTGTTCCTCTAGCTCACATTCCCACATGACGCGGATGGTCTTCATACCGTACTGCTCCTGGAGTCGACGGTGACGTTCTTGGGTCTTCTGGTACAAGTCCCTCATACTGCGAGATGGATCGTAGGGATGTTTATGCTGTAGGTCTTGGACGGGGCCCGGATAACATTTGGGACAACCGTGAAAGGCACACCCGTGAAACTCGTACACCGTACCCGTGGTCTTGTCCATACCATCTAAACTGTAAGGGCCAACTCGGCATTCACTACCATTGCGGGCGTGTCGAATGTTGGGTAGTGGCGTCTGGTTTCGGAATGCAGCCATGGTCTGTTGATGTTGTTCCCATTCCAACCATCGAAGGGCTTTGTTGGACTGTTGTCGAGGCTGGAAGCGGTGCCAGTCCATACCAGGTTTCGGCTCTTGCATCAGGGCTCGAGGAATGACGACGAGGGTGTCTTTCTTGAGGTAGTGCGTGCGTAACACGCGACTGCAGGCAGAGGCCAGGGTCAAGCTTTTTTCGAAGGGATCGATTCCCGTGTCCATGAGAAATATCTCTCGAAACACGCCACAGCATCGACGGAGGACATCGACGTCACTTTTACAGTAGGCGAGAATTTCTTGGCGAAAATCAAAGACGTGGTGACTGTGTTGCTCGTACCACTCGTGGAATTTTTCTCGTTCCGATACACTCATGCCATCCGGATCGTAATCGGTGTCGGGAGGATAGGCGCCCACGTAATCTTCATTCTCCGGTTTGTTGAAGTGGTGAGGGAAGAAACCTTTCTTGAGTTCTTGCAGGCCAAAGGTCTTGGGCATGTCCCGTAAAGCCATCGGTAGAAAGTTGAGGGAATCGATGAATTTTACCGTACCGACAGTGATCGTCATCGCTTTACCACCATTCATAATGACTTCGGGTTGCGCCACGGAATGTTTGTGCAGCGTCTGTAAAATCAGCAGTCCGTCGTAACCTTTAAAGTTGTGAGCCACGGCAATCACGGGACTCGATTCGTGACTGTCATGTTTCCGACCATCTACCACCGTACCGTGAGCAGCGAGTTGTAGAAACCATTTTCCCACATCGTCCAGCGTGTCTGGGCCTTTAAACACAATTTCCCGTTGGTGATTCCAGTACATGTCGCAGTGCTCGCAGGGATCTTGATTGTCGATACAAAAGTGGCAGCAGGTTTGCAGGACACATAGGTTGGGAATGTGCTCACCGGTATCTTGCTGGCATTCAAAGTCAAAGAAGACAAAGCGGGTTAATGTTGTCTGCTGTAGTTTGTCGATTTGTATCTTCCGGTCTTTATTCACGTCGATGGGTGATTTCAGTGGTTGAATGTAGCAAAACTGTTTCTCGGCCGTGTGCCACTCTCGGCAGATGGAACACTCGTATTCTACGCATCGGTGTTCTTCCAAATTTCGCTTGGCCTTGATGACGTCCCACTCTTTTTGACATTTCTCACATTTTTTCCATCGATGACATACACTGCACTTGGCTCTGGAACGGGTGGCAAGGTGATTGTCGAAACACTGGCGGCTCACAAACACACGATGACAACGGTAACACGTCTTTGTATTGGGATCAGGTGGACAGGGTGGACCCATTGTCTTACATCCTTGGCACATCACGTGACACGAATGATTCTCTGCAGCATTGTATCCTACTTGACAGGTGTCACAAAAATACGACCTTTCTACAAAGGCGGGCATGGAGGTAATGACGTCGTAATGCCTGTCGTGTAAGTACAGGTTGAGATGTTTTGGTGTGCCTGTGACGTGTTTTGTTCCCCGATAGATCGCCTTCCCAAAGATGGCCCGAGAGAAAACGTTGAGCTGATAACCTTGCTCTCCTAAATACTTGGCGTACAATTCCCAGGTTTCCATCCCCGTGCAGGCTTGTCTGGCTCCACCGACGGCATCGATGATGGCTTCGGTTTTCTTCGTCTGCCACGAGTGGGGTCCTGCCCTCCTCTGTAGTCTGTTCCGCTCTCTTTCCCATTCAGGTGTGTCTTGTTTGTTGGCAAAGTGACGGGCAACGACAATAGCTCGCTGAAAACACAGTTCGTCGGCATTCTTTATGGTGACCAAACATTTCTTTTTCTTTAAATATTCGTCAAAATTTGCGCAGTGTCTCTTCTTCATGTTTGTTCCACCGCTACCTCGACCATCGGGAGGGGACACGTGACAAATACTCATGGACATACGTTGATCTAGACGAAATTCTTCGTTACTCTGTAATACGGCAGCCACTTTCTGTAACACGTCTTCGGCTTTTAACAAACGATGTTCACGGAAGGGTAACCAGATCGGTGTTTTGAGTCCCGGGTGACTGATGGCGATTCTAACATAGTCACTTTCTCTGGCGTCCAAGGTTCGACGAATTTCCTCGATGATGGCCTCAAAAGTGTCGTGTAGTTGTTGTGGTACATCGTTGGCAGGAACATGGGACCAATCTTCCAGAAAATCTATCTCAACACACAGTGATTCGGTTCGAAATAATCGGCTGTATCGTCTATCCACGGGTCGTAATGTAAAACTCATCTTGCTTTGCTCGCTGATCGCTTGAAAATGACTGAAGCTGTCGCCTCTCTTCTTTTTATTCCTGTCACCATGAATGGACTCGTCCATGACGTCATACCCTCCAAATGGATTCGTCCGTGACGTCACCCATGAATGGACTCGTCCGTGACGTCATATCAAATGGATTCGTCCTTACGATCATAAAACGGTACAACATCCGTCACTCTATCAGTATCAGAATGGATGCTCCGGTCATACGCATCGAAGACAACCACAGCACGGATACTCTCATGTATCTCAGGGGTCATACGCTTGCCGTGATTACCCCTGACGATATCTTTGTCTTACCTGACGAGGTATTAAAAACACCTCCCAGGAAAAGACCTCCTCCCGAATTAGTGGAGGCCATTAGACGCAACCGACATAAAGTGCGTCGTACCCTCACATTCTAGTGCTCGCATTCGAGTGAGGACAACGGCCCTTTTCAGGGCCAACTTAATCAATGGAAAAGAGTTGTTTCCCCTTCCCTCCCTCTCTTCCCCTTTCTTCTTCTCTCTCTCTCTCTCCCCCTCTCCTTCTCACTCTCTTTTCCCGCGCGCGCGCCCCTCTCTCCGGACGTCATGCACGTGCAAGGTCATGCACGTGCAAGGTCACGCACGTGCAAGGGGTCATTTAGGTCACGCACGTGCCAGGGGTCATCCAGTGCAAGGTCACGTGCACGCGCATGCACGCACGCGCATGCGCGCACGTGCGTCCCTGAACAAGCCCTCTAACTACTTGTCCCATGCTAACGCTTAGTATACGAAACATTTAAAATCATGGATTTAGCTGATCAGTTATCAAAATTCATTGAATATCAATATACTTCTTCATATCAAGACCTTAAACTATGTGTATCAATCTGAAGTCAATTGGGTGATAAGTTTGGCCTCTAGAGCGTTAGAAAAGATTTTTCAGAGTGATCAAGGGAGGTAACTCTGGCAGTAATTATCAGAATTCGCTGAAAATCAAAAGGCTTCTTCGTCTCATGACCTTAAACACTGTGTATAAATGTAAAGTCAATCGGATATTAACTTTGGCCTCTAGAGCGTCCACAAGATTTTTGGAAGTGATCAAGGGCCATAACCATAACTCTGGCTGTAAATATCGAAAATCGCTGAAATCAATAAGCTTCTTCGTCTAATGACCTTAAACACTGTGTATAAATTTAAACTTGTAGTGTGGCCACAAACAAATTGTGAACGGCCAGATATCTGGATGGATAGGGGCGACAACAGCACACGTCCACATGAAAATGTGGGCGTATAAAAATATGTATGATCATCTCTGATGATAATCATATGAAATATTCAAACATTATATATATTATTCATCCTTAGACAATATAGTGTGGCAGCCCAGACCCTCGAACTCCAACGAAGAAGATACTGATGTTTACCTTTATAGCAAGTTGCAGGTATTTCCTTGAATAATAAAAGTCTGTCAGCATATATCAGGGGGCTGACTGTTGTAGCCCCCTTAAACTGACCCCTAAAAACCTAACTGGATCCAACATTAGAGGTACTGAGTGAAACCAATTTATACATGATGATTTGTCAGATTAAGGACCATTTAATGGTAAATCATCTACTATGAACGACAGACATTTTAAACAATGCTTGTCCCCTGACAGACGCCCTCTAGTGAGGAATATTTATGTTGGTGCGAGACTCAATGTTTAAGATACCACACCAAATTGATTTCTACATTACCTTAGTGCACAGTAGAATCTGTATGAGTAACCACTCATATTCAGTGGTCACAATAAATTCCCCCCCGTAAAAATTCTATTGTTTTATCTCTTTATTCAACGGTCACTCCTCTAATGCGGCCAGCGGTCACTATTTTAACAAAACATTGCCCATTCAACAGCCATTGTTGAATAATACCACCTTGTCATTCTTCGTAAGATCCCCGCTAATCCCATGAGTAGAGTAATTAATTAACTGACCTCCCACTGATCGTGTAAAAAGAAATGTGCAAATAACATTTAACCCAGGATTATCTGTTGATTAATCTTTTCTTTTATTAAACGACTAACCTGATCATTGTTTTCACACGTAAACAGAACATTATTTGATACTGATTTTATCTCTTTATTCAACGGTCACTCCTCTAACGCGGCCAGCGGTCACTATTTTAACAAAACATTGCCCATTCAACAGCCATTGTTGAATAATACCAACTTGTCATTCTTCGTAAGATCCCCGCTAATCCCATGAGTAGATTAATTAATTAACTGACCTCCCACTGATCGGGTAAAAAGAAATGTGCAAATAACAATTAACCCAGGATTATCTGTTGATTAATCTTTTGTTTTATTAAACGACTAACCTGATCATTGTTTTCACACGTAAACAGAACATTATTTGATACTGATTGAATAGACTGAAAGTACAAACGAAAAGCCGAGTTTTGTCACGATCATCTGGCATCTTTTCTATTGCCACTATGTTGTTAAATAGACGTTTTTAGCGCCTCCTATAATATTAAATACGGAGTTACAGTCCTGTGAATCGGTGGCAATATCAGCAATGTTTATTTTGTTCAGGTGTTTTTGTGATAAAATAAAATAAATTCATCGATTTTCTTCACAAAAATGGATAAATATTATCGAATGCATCTCAATGATAGACAGTGGTATTGAAGGTACAAAATGACAAGTTTACGAAAGTTATGACCGAGATTCAACGATGGCCAAATTTACTCTTGCAAGTATTGGTGTTTGCTTCCAATACATTCAAGCATAATATTAGTTGATGTCAGTGTCACCACTGTCTGTCTAGACCCTATAATCACTTTCTATGGTTGAATTAATCATGGGTGACCTTAACAATGATATGACATCTTTAATTAAAGCATAGTCCTCTTAACTAGCAGTCTATGAGATTGAGACTGAATGGAATAATGTGTGTTAATTGTTATATCATAATACATGTATATACTTAATATTATAAGCTTATTTTCTATGTTCTAATTCTCTTTGTGTACTTTTAATATTTCAATTTTTGTCTAAATTGTTGTGTTTATGGTAATTATAATGTAGGTATCTAGGAGTTACATCTTCAAGAATATAAATATGAAGATGGACCCATGAATGACAACATGTCTTGGGAGATCAGCTTAGATCACATTCCTATGAACAGACCTGTATTTGGATATTTGGAGACATAAGTCAATTCCCATATCCATATTATTATTGAAGCTTATTTACTATTAAGCATTTAACCAATAATTGTTATATTAATTATCTGTTATTAAGTATTGTTTACTAAAGAATATATTGAATTATTAACAACCAACAAGAGTCCTGTCTTAATTTAATCCACAACGAGATTCCAGAAAATACACAAAAACTGCACTTCTACAAATGGGGAGATTGCTTTGAGTGGCAAGATTTCGTTCGTACCTCAAACAGCCAAGCGAGAAGATTAGAACAAGCTAAAACACCTTCCAAAAAGATAATATTCAAGAAAGTGGAACCAGCAGTCCTAAATATAGGCTTGCAGTGTGTTGTATATGGTTTGGTTCATACGTTCACATGCTGCATTGGTTTGAGGCCTATAGCTTGCAGTAGTAAGCTTCTCAACTTATAAATTCCTATAAATCGGACCTCCAACTAGTATGTTCCCTAAGCTGGTCAACTAATAATAATCTAGCATACATTTGTCTATTTATACAAATCAGTTACGTAGAAAGTGTTGACATAAACATATAATTATCGAAGGAATAAGACTTAAGGCATTTAAAACAATAATTAGAAGAGACTTAACAGATCAACTACTTTAGTTGCCAGTCTGTCATAATATGACTGACAGGTTAATTGCTGTCTGCCTCTAATGACTAACCAAGCATTAATGATAATCAAAATATAATTTTGAAATTTAAAACATAATTGAAGATTAATAAAATAAGAAGATTGTTTAATGGAGCTGCTTTTTGTGCAAAGTTTTTCACAAATTTTCTGTAGTAGCTACATAACCCGATGAATCCTGGTACATCACTAAAAGTTTGTACAGCCCCTGTTTTTGTTCTGTCAACCATAATTCCATCTTTTGATAAAATGTGGCCAAGGTATAAGAATTATCTTCTGATAAAATGTGGCCCAGGTATAAGACTTTCTTTGTAACAAAATGACATTTGGAAGCTTTGAGTTTTAGATTTGCTTCTCTCAATCTTTGAAAAATTATAGTAAGATGCTGTAGATGCTCATCGAAAGATTTAGACCAAACTAATACATCATCAACATACACCAGTGCCACCTTTCAGTTGAGATCTCTTAGGACCTCTGTCATTAATCGCTGAAATGCTATAGGAGAGTTCGACAAGCCAAAAGGTAAGCGATTGAAAGCGAAAACACCCCTAGTGAATGCTGTTTTCTCTTTTGTTTCGAGGTCCAGATTCAACTGAAAATATGCAGAGAATAAGTCTAGTGTGGAAAATATAGTTGGTTGTGATTCTCCAATACAGTCAAAGACATCTTCCATCTTGGGTAGAGGAAATGTTATAAGTTTAGTGACAGCATTGAGGGCTCTATAATCAATGGTAAATCGTAGCTCTCCATATTTTTTCTTAATTAGTACCACAGGGGACATCCATTGTGATATAAAAGGTTCAATAATTCCATTTTTTAACATCTCATCGATCATCGTAGACATCTCTTCTTTCATCTTAGGAGTAGCTCTGTAGAACCGTTTCTGTATTGGTTTGGCATCACCAGTGTCAATTCTATGGAGTGAGTTTGGTAGGGTGCACGAACCAAGTTCTGACATGTCTTTTGCAAAAAGTTTCTATTCTGCCCTAGGAATTTCATCATGGATATCTTCTGGTGCTCCGAGAGATCTGCCTCAGTTAGATTAATGCCAATAGATTCAGCCTCTTTAATCCACCGTCCTGATTGTTCACCGTGCTGTGAACTGTTGTGATGGTCAGAAGTAAAAGAATTTATTTCTTGAACTTCATCATGTAAAGTATTTAAGATTTCCTCCTCTTTGAGCAATTTTCCGACAACTTTATTTTGACGAAGTGTGATGTCTTCATTAGTTGGATTAAGTAATTTATGTTTGGTTGTCCCTTACTTCTACTATCCTACAGCTTCTTTTACAATTAAATTCTTTTACCGATACAGGTACAATCATCTCCGATCTTCGTGGAATTGTTATTTCATTCTCCTATTGAACAGCATGTGTTTCGTCTAATTGATCATCTCCTAACGGCACAACTGTTGTCCCATTTTGAAGTGACAGGGTTTTCAATTCGAAATTCGCAAATGCTTTTTGTGTTTGTCAAAAGTCAATACCTAATAACAGTGAGTGAGTTGTTCTTTCTAAAACAAGGAAATCTTGGTGCAATGTTAGACGTCCTATTAGTATAGCTAGATTAATTTTTCCCATTACCTTAAAGTCACCACCAACACCTGATACATGCTTTGTCTCTGTCTCTTGTATTGAGCCTAATTTGGACAGATCATATTGTTTGTACAACAAATGAGCTATCACGGAAATATTTGCCCCACTATCTACTAAGCCTTTTATGATCTTTCTGTTTATTATGACATTAATTAAGGAACTTTTAAATGGTTTGTCTTTTTCTGGGGCTAATTTTGTAACACCTTGCCCTGCATAATATTGTTTAATAAGGGTTTTTTGTAATAGAGATTTTTTCTTTTTGTCATATTGGGTATCTAAGGTATTATATAACTGATCACACACACTTACCTTGTTGCATGCTTCTTGCATAATGATGAGAATTTGTGTCATCTTGAAAATTTCCATCCATATAAAGTTCAGCGTTATGATTGAATAATTTAGCACTATCATAAGTTGTATCACAATTGCAGTTATAATTCTTATTTTCCCATTCTTTCAGACTGTTTGAATTGTTTGTTATCCTGTTGGATGGTAAGTGAGTTTAAAGCACTTGTTAATTTTTTTCTTGAAGAGGATTCCTCTTTATTTATGTCTTTGTTTAGCACATATTACATATAAAGCGAAGATTTTTCCAGTTCTTTCAAATTTTTTGGTTTTCCAAATAACCGGACATGTTTCTTTATATTTGGAAGTAACCCGTTCAAGATGGTCGACATTGTTGTAAGTTCATTTAATTGGTGTACTTCACCTACCCATTATTTTTTGTTTGAGATGTATTCCTCAACAGTTTCTGTCTCTTGTTGTTTGGATAGGATTGCATCTCCTTCAAGTTGACAATAATTTTCCATAAATTACTTTTTTATTTCTTCATATGTCTCCACACCTGTTCTTTGTATCCCATAATACCAATCTTTTGCACATCCTTCAGTTGACAATGCAAACAATGGTACCATTCTGTCACTGCTTATATTGTGGAATTTACAATATGCTTCAAAATGTTTAATCCAATAGTGAGGCCTTTCATGTTTTCCTCCATTAAATGGTTTTATCATTGCCATTTTGTTTAACAGTATCTTCACTGAAATAACTTCTCAAAATCTTTCAGGACTTAACCTTTGTTTGTTGGGGGTGTAGCAAAGGTTAAGAACTGCTTATGGCTTTGAGAAGGTTTTTCACAATCTCCCCATGTAACCAGCTTGGTCCTTAGTACAGTTGGTAGTTTATCCTACTGGTTTCTTCTTGTTATAATTTATAACACACACTTGATTCAGCTAATTATTGGGTCTTATGTAGACACAGCAATAACAATTATAACAAACAATATAACTACACAACTATGTTCAACTAAAGAAGTATAATATCAAGAGTTGGCATAACTATGAGTGAAGTCTGTAGCTGCATCTCCGACCTAACTTGTCCTTCATGGGTCCATCTTCATATTTATATTCTTGAAGAAGTAACTCCTAGATACCTACATTACAATTACCATAAACACAACAATTTAGACAAAGATTAAAATATTAAAAGTATACAAAGAGAATTAGAACATAGAAAATAAGCTTATAATATTAAGTATATACATGTATTAAGATATAACAATTAACACACATTATTCCATTCAGTCTCAATCTCAGACTGCTAGTTAAGAGGACTGTTAAGGTAACCCATAATTAATTCAACCATAGAAAGTAATTATAGGGTCTAGACAGGCAGTGGTGAGATCAGCACAAAAAACACGAGATTTTATTAAGAGGCCACTCCGGTTAAGCAGTCAATCGTAAAAATTCCCTTAGGTGGCTGCTTATTGCAAATTCTACTGTACTTTGAATCAGTTACAGTAATTGACAGACATTTTTAATGGTGCTTTGACAGGCGCCCCGTAGTGCTAAGAATTACAAACCCATTTAGGTTGATTTTAAAAGCCCCATTATTGAAAGACGTTGTTTAACGATGTCGTGACGTTGTAGTAGTAAACATTCATAAATACACAAACAACCCCAGATAAGCAAGGGACATTTGTCAGCATATACCCTTTTTCTAGTGGGTACAAATTGAAATATTTCCTAGAACTTGTAAAATGATTCAATAAACTCCATCTCGAGCTTCCTTGTTTGGCTTGCCAATATGTTATGGATCATTAGGCTGGTAGGAGAGCTTCGGATTTAGGTGAGCTGGGGAAAATAATCCGAAACAAATGTTTCTTGCTTTTTATGAAAGGTTTATATGAGTTCAACTTTAGGAAAAAAATTCCACCAAAATTGGCCTTGGACAAAAAAAGTTTCAGATGTTCTGGTTTTCGTGCCCATTCAACTTTGTAAAGCCCATAACTGCTCCTGCCTCATCCCAAAATTTAAGCTAGATCAGCGCATTTACCATCATCACATGCATCAAAAGTGCTAAGTCAATAGATAATACTTAAATGATCAGTTCTCGCCAATCTGATAATCCACCAAAAATCGGCCTTGTGCGAAAAAAGTCACAGACGTCCAACTTATAAAATCCACAATTTTCGGCATGAAGAATAATATTTTTATGCATCACAAATGCTTCTCTGTTATTAGACAATCGATAAAATCAGTGAATTGATTCCAATGTTGGGAAATACTAATTGTATAGAAGCCCATAACTGCTCCTGTCTCATCCCAAAATTTAAGATTGATCAGCGCATTTACCATAGTCACATGCATCAAAATGCCAAGTCAGTCCTCGCCCATCTGATAATATTACATCCTTGAATGTTGAAGCGATATCAACTTCCACATTAGGTCTTTATGTACCTCAATTGTCCGTGGCAGAAAAAATCGAAAAACATAAAATCTTAAGTGCATTTGGAAAAGGTAGATCTTGGCAACTGCAGACTGTGAACGAGGGTTTAGTTGACAAAATATTATATAAAAGATAGGTTGCCAGGCAACAAAACATACACCCACAGCAGCTAAAGCGTCCGGGCAGAATAAAATTGTGACCTCCATTGGGTTCACAAGGTAAAAAAACATAATTTTTCGTACAATCAGGGGCTATAATTCAAGAAGTTATGGTCCAATGTGCCCGAATACCTGATCAGACATTTTCAATCTTCAATAATTTGGTATACTGTTGGGGAAAAATACAGCAATCAGTGAACCGTGTGAAGAGAATAAAGCCAGATGTGTATCTGGCTGACAAGAAACAACTGGAAGTGAGATCAGCTAACTTTTCCAGGTCATTAGCCTCCATGTCCACCATACTTATACACCAAGTTTGAACATTTTAACTCAATTAGAAGGAGAGTTATTGTGTTCCAAAGTCTCGAACAATCAAATTGCGTATAGCTCTGCTAACCCTGAGCAGAAAATGCTCATTATCGAACTTAGTCAAGGTATTACTGTAATGAAACTATACACCAAGTTTCATCACTCTCACTTAATTAGAACTAAAGTTATCATGTAACAGAGCATCAACCAATCAAATTGCTTATCTTTGCTTACCCTAGGCAGAAAATGCTCATCTTCTAACTCCAACAAGGCATTGACCTAATAAACACATACACCAAGTTTGAACGTTTTATCTCAATCAGAAAGAGAGTTATTGTGTTCTAAAATTAGGGCTGGGTAAAATATCGATATAAATCGATAGTATCGATTGGACGGCCCAGATAAGCACTATCGATAGCGGTGGGTTACTATCGATTATCGCTCTTCGTCTATTTTTCTTGCGTCTGAAATGTCAATGTTTTCTTTCAGTTAATCATAATACACCGCTCACTTTAATTACTATCAAGTATCAATGTAACACAACAAAATTGTGACTGCTTATATTTTTGAACAGCCGTTTTCATAAATTCACTCTCATTGAAACATTACTTTAGTTTTGAAGAATTTATTGTTGACTATCGCTAAATCGGAGATACCCGGATGTGTAAATAAAGTTAGAGTTATATCCCTTTGCAAGCTTCAGAATTCGTCTACTACAGTTCACTATTTCTGTACGTGTGCCTCAGTAATAGAGTACCCGGTACAATAAATAGCACACATGGACGACAAAACGCTTGTTGATTTTCCCGGTAAAGCTAAAAGTGCTGTGTGGAAACACTTTGCCGACTTTGGGTTTTAGACAGGAGCGAACGATCTTTCGCAACTTCGTATGGCTTTGAACTTACACTGTTTCCGGTCTTGATGACGACCGTGAAAATAAGTTTGTTTTCGATATTATCGATTATCGACCGACATTTCACTGCCGATTATCGATAGTAAAAATCACTATCGATACCCAGCCCTATCTAAAATCCCGGTCAATCAAACTGATTATCTTTCTGCTTACCCTGAGCAGAAAATGCTCATTATCAACCTTAGTCAAGGTATTGATGTAATGAATTTAAACATCAAGTTTCACCACTCTCATTTAATTAGAACTAAAGTTATCGTGTCCCAAAGCATCAACCAATGAAATTGCTTATCTCTGCCACGGCAATCTGATTAAAACACAGATCCTATTTCGTTTCGTTTTTAGAGTTCAAAATATGAACATTTTAACTCAATTAGAAAGAGAGGTATTGTGATCCAAAGTCTCGGTCAATCAAATTGCTTATCACTCTGTTTCCCTGAGCAGAAATAGCTCATTATCGAACTTAGTCAAGGTATTGATGTAATGAATTCAAACACTAAGTTTCATCACGCTCACTTCATTAGAACTAAAGTTATCATGTCACAAAGTATCAACCAAACAAATTGCTTATCTCTGCCAAGGCAATCTGATTAAAACACAGATCCTATTTTTATAGTTCAAAATTTTGTTTTACTGGAGAAGTTGTTATATATAACCCATGTACTAGATGATATAAAAGATTAGCTAATGAAAAAATCTGTTACAGCAAGTTTTTGCTTGGAATTTCACGCAAATCTGTTACCAACTAGAAACATCAACGCTCATTGGTTAGTCAAATGTCCGATATAGCAGGGTAAAAAGGCGCTCGAATGACCTTTGATGCAACCTTTCACTACAATCGGTTAGATCATCATGTAGTGTAGGGTCTCTACGGCCATCAAAGTATTAAAAAAAAATGTATTATAAATTTGTATTTTAATCAGATTGTTGCC
Organism: Patella depressa; assembly: GCA_948474765.1. Lineage (NCBI taxonomy): Eukaryota > Metazoa > Mollusca > Gastropoda > Patellidae > Patella > Patella depressa. Next base: position 52,663,366 of record OX419716.1, read on the forward strand.
AATATGTACCAACCCGATGTCCAAGCAATTGGTAAAATCATGTCGTGTAGGGTGTAGGCCATCAAAAGTATATATAAAAAAACCAAAGTGTAATATATAGATTTGTATTTTAATCAGATTGTTGCCACTATGTACCGAACCGATGACCTAGCAATTGGTACGGACAAAGATGTTAATCGGAGCGGAGAGATGAAACATGGCTTACAGTCAAACCAGTAAATATCTTTTATAGAACAATCTGCTTTTTGATATAAAGATGTGTAAAAATGTTGAAAATTTTTAGCACTGAAGAAACCATAACATTTCACAGATATATTTAACTTACAACTGCATTCTATCTTATTTTGTGTGTAATTACAGTGTTCTTGTAGTTTTTTCATTCACCGGTGTGTTTTACGCAAATAGGTCTTTGTATAATTGGTTGGTACACTTAAAATTACTGTGTGTTGATATGGTCTAGAAACCAGGTTAACAACATCGTAGGAGACCAGATTACATTCTATTACGGAAGTCTTTACATTGATTTTATTACAGAAGTCTTTGGAATCAATTGATAAAGGTATTGGGCTGTTACGATCTGATACATGCCAATATCAAGAGGAACCAAGATCTTTAGAAATAAACCTTTATTTCAAGTGACATGTAGAGCATTCACAAACAAGTTGTAGACGGACAGAGAGACGGGCGGACAACAGACAGTGGCGACGATAATATCTACTGTCGAACCAAAAGCGGATATTTTTACTAAGAAACCGTAAGATCTGTCTGACATTAACTGCTTACATTTCTTTGACCTGCTCACACTTTCTGGCTACATAGCAAATCTTTGTTAGTAGCAATTCTAAGAGATATCCTCTACTTGTATCACTGATCATATGCAATTCATCCAACACAATAACACCTGAAAGAATTTTCATTAAAAAAAATGTAGTTGTAGTAAATGAAATTGAAATCACTTTTAAAACAGTGTTGTAGTAATTATTCCACTATTTGAAAGCAAATATTATTTTTCCAAAATCTGATATAAACAAGCCAACAGTGAGGCTGATGTCCCCCGCCGAAATCCCAAAATAAATAGATGACACATATTAATTAATCGCACATTTATTTTTTTCAAACGTATCGACCAATCAAAATGAACACGAAGTGTCATCCAAAAATTGCTTATCTCTGCCTACCGTAAGAAGAAAATGCTCATCTTCGAACTCCATCAAGGCATTGACCTAATAAGCATACACACCAATTTTGAACATTTTAACTCAATTAGAAGGAGAGTTATTGTGTTCCAAAGTCTCGACCAATCAAATTGCTCTGCTTACCCTGAGCGGAAAATGCTCATTATCGAACTTAGTCAAGGTATTACTGTAATGAAACTATACACCAAGTTTCATCACTCTCACTTAATTAGAACTAAAGTTATCGTGTCTCAAAGCATCAACCAATCAAATTGCTTATCTCTGCCTACCCTAAGCGGAAAATGCTCATCTTCAAACTCCATCAAGGCATTGACCTAATAAGTATATACACTAAGTTTGAACATTTTAACTCAATTAGAAGGAGAGTTATTGTGTTCCAAAGTCTCGACCAATCAAATTGCGTATTGCTCTGCTTACCCTGAGCAGAAAATGCTAATTATCGAACTTAGTCAAGGTATTACTGTACACCAAGTTTCATCACTCTCACTTAATTAGAACTAAAGTTATCGTGTCCCAAAGCATCAACCAATCAAATTGCTTATCTCTGCTTACCCTAAGCGGAAATGCTCATCTTCGAACTCCATCAAGGCATTGACCTAATAAGCATATACACCAAGTTTGAACATTTTAACTAAATTAGAAGGAGAGTTATTGTGTTCCAAAGTCTCGACCAATCAAATTGCGTATCGCTCTGCTTACCCTGAGCAGAAAATGCTCATTATCGAACTTAGTCAAGGTATTACTATAATGAAACTATACACCAAGTTTCATCACTCTCACTTAATTAGAACTAAAGTTATCGTGTCCCAAAGCATCAACCAATCAAATTGCTTATCTCTGCTTACCCTACGCGGAAAATGCTCATCTTCGAACTCCATCAAGGCATTGACCTAATAAACACATACACCAAGCTTGAACATTCTAGCTCAATTAGGAAGAGAGTTATTGTGTCCCAAAAAGTGTGACGGACGGACAGACAGACGGACAGACAGACAGACGGACGAACCCATTTTAATAGTCTCCCAACTTTCTTCGAAAGGCGGGGGACAATAAAAGGATGCGTCCTGTAAAGGCACACAAAATCTAGAGCTCAGATTTTTAAATTTCAATTTCATTTTCGGGCAATTTCGAATAAAATGTAAAAAAAGGTGCAAAATTAAGTTATTTGCAACCTATTCAGCATCTTCATATTTTAAAATATGTATTCATAACTTTCATAAACGCGTACCAATAATCCATACGAAGTTCGTAATATGAGCAGTTGCCGAGAAATATGCAATTTTGCATGCATCACTTTTCACGTTATTTTGTCTGTAAAAGAGTCAATTATTATTCCATTTTCAATATTTTTTCCCATTTAACGCTTAATACCAATTTGGACTAGGTCAAGCCAATTTTACATTTTCACTGTGACCGGAAATGACGTCATTTGTGCAAAAACTGTATTTTTAACCTTATCAACAAATATTTTATTCAAGTGAGTCTTATCTATAATATTTTCAAAATTATGATATTTGGCTCCCATCAAACCCATACGATCAATACAGATACCACAAAATGGTTTCTAACTTGTACGGTTACAGAGAAATAGGCGATCTTCTATAAGTTTTTTTTCAAGGTTTTTGGTCTATAAAAGTGTCCATTATTATTCAATTTTCATAACATTTTCACCATGTGATGCCTCATGCAATTTATGATTTCATTGAACTAATTTAACGACTTGTGAAATCTTGTTGAAACGTCGCAGTGAAATAAACCATAGTAATTGTTATCCATAAATAGTGTGTTTTTTGAAATAAGATACGGAGTTGGTAGTTCTCACTATAACAGTTAAAGATAGGTTGCCAGGCAACGAAACATACGCCCACAGCAGCTAAATCGTCCGGGCAGTCAACAAGGGTTGTCGCATATTTTTACTTTTTTCGGTAATGAAACATTTGTAATACACTAAAAACTGATTAAGAGTAACAACTCATTATGTAATTATCAGAAAATCATTAGAATTTGATTGCTTTTTATAAAGTTTTACCCCACGCTAACAATTAGTATATACATGAAACATTTAATATCATGGATTTAGCTGTTCAGTTATCAAAATTCATTGAAAATCAAAATACTTGTTCGTTTCAACACCTTAAACTCTGTGTATAAATCTGAAGTCAATCGGGTGATAAGTTTGGCCTCTATAGCTTCACAAGATTTTTTGAAGTTATCAAGGGAGATAATTTGGCAGTAATTATTTGAAATCGCCGAAAATCAATAGGCGTCTTTGTCTTATGACCTTAAACGCTGTGTATAAATTTAAAGTCAATCGGATATTAACTTTGGCTTCTAGAGCTTCCAAAAGATTTTTTGAAGGGATCAAGGGCCATAACTCTGGTAGTTATTATCGGAAATCGCTGAAAAACAAAAGGCTTCTTCGTCTCATGACCTTAAACACTGTGTATAAATTTAATGTCAATCATATATTAACTTTAGCCTGTAGAGCGTCCACAAGCAATTGTGGACGCCAGACCGACGGACAGGGGCGACAATATACGACCACATTTCAATGTGGGCGTATAAAAACTACATAGTGTAAAGGTAATTTGATGAAAATTTCAGTCAAATTGATCCACTATGAGCCGAGAACAAAGCGGGTGAAATTTCCCTCTAACCTCAGTCATCATCCCAGTCATGGGAATCTAATCCAGCCAACAGCGAAGGCAAGCCTTGACATCTAGAGTTTATTATGGTCTGGATAGGTTAATTAATGTCTAACTGATAATTTAAGGCCTAAAGAGAGACTTGTAATAGGCAGATTTAGCCTTTGCATAATGCATGTTTAAGTGAGTTATATTTATTATTCGTTTAACGTTATAATGTTTGATTGTAATGTACATTTAGATTAGATCAATACAATCACATTCCATTTCCATTGTCAAGAAATAACCAATTTTCTCAGGATCACTTTTTAAGATTTTTACTTTTTTAATTTCAGTTTATGGGTTCTAGGTTAATTATGCATTGCCCGATATGTATAAAACAAAGTTTGTATGTTTCATATTGCGAATTCTTGACTTATTTATTACCAATAAAGATTTCTTTCGGCACTGGAAGTGACATAATTTTGCCAGAATTTACAATTTTTACCAGTCTTTTCACAATAGAATGTGTGACTGAATCAGGACAACTAAAGTATCGTTTGGTAGCTCGATGGATGGCTATTGTATGAAACACTTCCTGTATACATCCTGAAAGCCAGTTCAGGGCTGCTTGCAGGTCTAGTTTTATTAAAAATTTACTAATAAATCTAAAACATTTAAAATCAGTGTTAAATTAAAACGGTGTCAGTGCCACTCTACAACTTTAACAGCCTGACATTTTTCACCCGACAAACACGGTTAATGATGAGCCTACGAAACAAGACCGCTGTTGAGTGAGGCTGCATGTCAGACTGCTTGTTTGTATTTTGGCGCAGTTTGGATTACCCAGTTCCTAGGCAAACTTCGAGTAATGGATAGGTTTATAAAGAGACTGGGTGATACAGACTGCTACGAACAAGGTTATCTTGTCCCAAAGCATCGACCATTGAAATTGCTTAGCTTTAGCTCGAAATGTTAATCATTGACATTCACCTGATGAACATCTACATCAAGTTTAAACATTCTACCTCAATTAAAAGCCGAGTTGTTATGGAACATGATGGCGCCCATGTGGCTGCACATGTGATAGTGCTCTCACATTTTGTTAATTTGTGTCTAAGTTCTTTGGGCCACAATTTCAAGAACAACCATGTAAAACTAACTTTAAAAAAATTCATAATAATCTAAAATCTCAAATCCTGAAATGCATAGTAGCTTGGTCTGATAGAATCTTTTGGAGAATGGAGAAACACTGTTTTTGAACTCTTGTCTAAGAGAATCAAATATAAAACTTAACCCAAGACACCCACCAACCGAAGTCCTAAAAAACACATCTGCAGTTGAATATGTCTTGCTGCTCTTCAAGAGAGGTTTGTTCTAACACCTGTCGATAAGGCCAGTAATAATATTGCCTTTATCTGTAAAAAGTACTATATTAAAAATATCCTTACCGAAGTCGGACATTCGCCTAACACCAATAATGACACTTATAAATGTATTACGGAATTATCTAAACTAGATATTTTGCATAACCAATATTCGTTTAACAGGAATAATGATATTAGAGACAATGTGAAAATAGATGCACTACCTTATATTTATTCTATACCGAAATTTCATAAAAATCTAGTAAAATTCAGATATATAATTTCCTCCCGCATCTGCCAGACAAAACCTCTAGCAGTGACCATAACAAAAGGACTTAAGTGATGCCAGGCCCAACATGCCATTTGGTGCAAAATACTTTGCAATTATACTGGAATTAACAGTTTTTTTCATAATTGATAAAAAATAAACCAATAGTAGACACTAAAAAAAAAGGCAATGCAAAATCAATAGAAACTTTTGACTTTTCTACCTTATACTATGCTACAACCTGCAGATCTTAAAAATAATTTGGATTGGTTCGTTGATAAAGCCTTTAATGGAGCTTTCGGAAAGGGCAGAAACTTGATGGCCATCTACTCACAAGATGCAAGATGGATTATAAAACGGTGCAATGCCAACACTGTAGTTTTCGATAAAGAAAAATTTCAAAATATCATACATTTTCTCATTGACAATGCCATATTTGAGGTTGGGGATCAGATAATACAACAAACTATTGGTTTACCAATGGGAACTGACCACGTCCCATTTATGGCAAATGCACATTTATATAAATATGAATTCGACTTTCAAGACCATAAAAGAAAAACAGATTACAAGGTAGCTAAAAGTCAAAAATTATACCTTCCGTTACATTGATGACATACACTGAGAACTGCTAAGGAGTAACTTAGTGCACAATCCCCATAGTTTTCTTCATAATCCTCGTTATTTCTACGTGTGTCGGAAGATAATTAATTTTCGGACTATTATTCGGTATTACCGGTTTAAAACTGTAAAAAGGTGAAAAACTGTCTGAGAGGTAGGTTAATTAACACTAGGTGCACTTTCTGAAGAGGTGTGTTAATTAACCGACCGGTAAAAAATGAATGTCAATGTTGTGTATTGTTTAATTGGTGTGTTTTCTCGCTAGTTGCGATAACTGCACCAAAAGGAGTATAATCAAGGACCAACATGCTTTATCTGACACGTACGTGTTAAATCAAAATTGTAGATATGTTTTAATTTTGGTGTTTCTGAAAGATTTATTTTATCGCGGTAGTGAAGGTAGGTAGTTTTTATGTTTTTATAAATTTGTGGTGTATTTACTGTATGTGATAGTTTGTTGGATGCTAACCAAGGCAGTAATCCTTTAAGGACTAAGACTAGTAATTATTTCCCCTCATTTCATGATGGACGAATGTAGTGCGATTTATAAATAGACAATTTTTCCCTTATTTTTTTTCTCCCCTCTTCCTGCATTTTTGGGTTGACTTTTTGGTCTAGAATTGGAGAAAGGCATCAAATTTTCAATTTCATAGCAGTTTTGGGTAATACTGAGGATATTACAGCGGAGGGGATAGGGGGTGTAAAATGTCTTTCTGCGGAGCAATCATTGTGTCAGAAGTGAGATTTTCACCCCAATCAACTTAAAATCCCCGTAGCAAAAAATCTAAATGGTCAACCCCCTACAAACTTATGATGAGGAGATTGCCAAATCTGCTCCCCATAGTGCCTAAAAAGATTGGAAGCAACGGAATGTTGAGAAAAAAACTACAGCCTGTGATGTTACAGGCATTTAACATTGAAGTCAATGGGCAAATAATTACTAGTCTGAGTCCTGATATCACAATATGCAATGAAGACAGATATTTTCTCAGCCACTTATTTCCTGAAGTTTTGAACGGAAAGTGTCAGAAATGGTAAGAATACTGTTTTTTTATTGCTCAGCAGTAAGTTTTGTGTCTATTGCATATCAAAATAGCCATTATTGGGGTATCTGTTGGCCGAGGGTAAATTGAGGTGTAGATGTTAAAATTTCGTTCGCTATGGTGTCAAAACGTGGTTTTAAGTCTCAACATTAAGGCCTATTCAACTGCAGATTTGGCCAAAAGGTCCCGAGATGTAAACAGAGCTGACCCTAACCCTAACCCAAGACCCAGCCCTTACCCTAGCCCTAACCTACAATCTCGTCAACAAGCATGTGCCCTAGGCCCAAGCCAAAACCCAGTCCTGACCCTAGCCCTAACCCACAATTTTGTCCAAAAATCATGCGCCCACAACCCAATTTACAGGTGACCTTGAACCAAGTCTGCAGTTGGCCTTAATATTTAGACCTAAAATGTTTTGCCTACACACAATGACACGTTAACAGGTACACTCCAAAATTCACACCTGTGTGACTTTTGACCAAATCTGCAGTTGACCTTGACATTTAGACCAAACTTCAAAAGATGGTATCTACCTTTGAGATTGCCTTAGACTTATGTGACACTCAGAGTTTACTTTTTTTACTGACTACTGACTGTGAACTGGTTACTAGTTGTAGGTCCAGTGACGAGATGTTTGCTAGAAACAAAGAGGTTTATTTCTATTTCCAATTGAGAACATTTTTTTTCCTTTCTTATTATCCCACAGTTTTTTATTGCATATTTATCCCCAGCTTTCTATCATTTCAGGTGCCAAGGCTAATATTTCATTCATAGAGTGGATTGATTGACCTCAACACAAGCTTTAAAAAGAAAAAAAGAAGCAAAACAGGTGAGATAAATGTGCATTTCATACACTTTACGAAGTACATCCAACCTGATCCCCACTTCTGCTGACTAAAGGGCTGGAAATTTGGTACTGCATGGGGTTTTCCTCTCCCCTTGGCATGTAACTGAATGACAGAATTGCACATTTTGACCATTTTCTGGATGTCAATGATCCATTTACCTGGATAGTATTCACCCCAGAATGCTCACTATCGTCCAAATTTAACATTTCAGGTCTACATCTCAAAACCCGATGACTTCCTGGATTGGCTTTAGTAGAATGATGATGCATATCAATTTCATCCCTGATCTCTATGACACCGGTGGTGAAAGTGGAAGGCAAATCGTAATCAGTTTGGGTTCCAGCCGAGGTCCCCTGTAAACTTTGCTTTTTGATGATGATTCCATTTCCGAGCTTGAACAGGACACCCTTGTGTTTATCATGACCTCTCATATTGGAAGATGATAAATATAAATCCCAATAAATGGCCTGTGTGTTGACGGTTGTTCATATCTCTTTGCCAGGAAAGTTGTAGGCACCATCACCATTGTAAATCATTTGACAGACCAGAGTGAACAGGGTGACCTATGATTGGTCAGCAGTGTATCTGATTCAATACTGGGGGGTGGGGATGAAAAAAACTGCTGTAGTGTTACATAATCAGATTTTTTCCACTAACTTATCCTGTGGAAATACAGCTATATAGGTGATATTTTGATATTCATAGGCACTTCATGTTTCAACATCTTAGATTTGGCCACAATTTGGCACTTGAAGCTGTGTTAACAGAGAAAACTGTGTGATTTTTGATGAAAGTGTCAAAAAGTCTAATATTGCATCATGTTTACTGTTTTAAAGTATTTTCATGTTTCATTTATATTGAATTTATCTCATCTTTTTACAGGATGCATTTATGTTCAATAATAAAAATGTTCTGTGGAATTCAAAATTCGTGTGCTTTCAAATTATACGATTTCATACTGGGGGTGGGTTTGAAAAAGCTGTTGTAGTGTTACACAATCAGATTATTTCAACTTACTTATCCTATGGAAATACAGCTATATAGGAGACAGTTTAAAATTGATAGGCACTGCAGGTTTCAACATCTTAGATTTAACCATAATTTGGCACTTGAAACTACGTTAACTGCGAAAAACTGTGTGGTTTTTGATGAAAGTGTTAAAAAGTCTAATATTGCATCATGATTGCTGTTTTAAAGTATTTTCATGTTTGATTTACATTGATTTATCTCATCTTATTACAGAATGCATTTATGTTCAACAATAAAAATGTTGTGTGGAATTCAAAATTCATGTCCTTTGAAATTTCTCTCTGAAATTCCGCAGTTTTCTGATGTATTATGGTGTTTGCAGAATGCAGCACTGCTCATCTGAAAATGCATGGATTTTCATAATCTTTGGCCAGGGAATTGCATATATGTTTGTTTATTAGATTACAAAAGATTTGTTCAAATAGCAGCAACATGTGAGGTATATAGGACTAAGACTAGTAATTATTTCCCCTCATTTCATGATGGACGAATGTAGTGCGATTTATAAATAGACAATTTTTCCCTTATTTTTTTTCTCCCCTCTTCCTGCATTTTTGGGTTGACTTTTTGGTCTAGAATTGGAGAAAAGGCATCAAATTTTCAATTTCATAGCAGTTTTGGGTAATACTGAGGATATTACAGCGGAGGGATAGGGGGTGTAAAATGTCTTTCTGCGGAGCAATCATTGTGTCAGAAGTGAGATTTTCACCCCAATCAACTTAAAATCCCCGTAGCAAAAAATCTAAATGGTCAACCCCCTACAAACTTATGATGAGGAGATTGCCAAATCTGCTCCCCATTGTGCCTAAAAAGATTGGAAGCAACGGAATGTTGAGAAAAAAACTACAGCCTGTGATGTTACAGGCATTTAACATTGAAGTCAATGGGCAAATAATTACTAGTCTGAGTCCTTAAGTGTATACCCAAACCAATACGCAAACAGATTAATCCATGGGTTTATATTATTTGTCATGATTATAATTCGTTGGAGTGCCATTGTCCTTATTTTATTTTCTATGTTAGGCACATTTAGACCACCCTTATTGAATGGTTGGTGTAGTGACATTCTTTTGATTGTTTCTGGTGTGTCTTGGTAGATAAATCTAAATATTTCTTTATTTATAGATTTTATAATGTGTTTTGGTGGTGTGATAATTCGGCATGTGTACCAGAGTTTACTGAGTATGTAAGTATTTAGTACTAAAAGTTTATCTTTTATTTTTAGTTTGTATTTTATCCATTTATCTATATTAGTTTGCTTAGTTTTGCCAGTATGGGTAGCCAGTTTTTTTCAACATTGTTGTGACCAAACCATATTCCTAGGAGTTTTATTTGTGTTTTTATATTTATTTGTGGACTATCGTTTCTATGTATAGTAATATTATATATTTTTATTATTTCAGTTTTTGATGGATTTAGTTCTGATCCAGAGGCAGAACCAAAAGATTCTATGTCTTCTATAAGGTAGGTATATGATGTACTGTTTGTTATAATTGATGATAGATCATCTGCATGTTGAAATAGTTTTATTTCTTCGGAAGTGTTTGGGATATGGATTCCTTTTATGCAATTGTTCTGGTTTATTTGTACCGCAACAGGATTTATGGCAAGACAGTATATTAACATTGATAGACAACACCCTTGCCTTATTTCTCTTGTTAAATTAATCTTTTGTAAATGAGCCATTTACCTGCAACCCACTGACAATGTTTGTATAGATTATTGTAATCCATCTTACAATGAACTCTGGGAAGTTGTATTTTTTTAATAGCTTTATAATGTAGTTATGTTCTATCATGTCAAAAGCTTTCATTTGATCAAAGCTCAGTAGTAATCCTGGTATATTTTTTTCTTCCATGTATGTAATAATACTGTGAATTGACATTAGGTTATTTAGTATATTTTCCTTCCCCAGCCCCCGTTTGCAGTGGAGATATTATGCTATTTAACATTGGTGTTAATCTATTGGCTAAAATTTTTGTTAATATTTTGTAGTCCTGACATAATAGACTTATAGGTCTATAGTTTTTCAAATAGTTTGAGTTGCCTTTTCCTTTATAAGTGATATTAATTATTGCTTCTTTCATTGTAGGTGTGAGTTCACCCTTCAGATAAATGTTGTTCAACACCTCTACAAAGTCATCACCTATTATGTTCCAGAAAGTTAGATAAAAGGATTTTGATAGGCCATCTATGCCTGGAGACTTGTTATTTTTAAATTGTTTTAGGGCACTTAGTGCTTCTTCATTTGTTATCAAATGTGATATTTGTTCTTTATCTTCAAGTGTAATTTTTGATAAGTTATTTTTGTTTAAATATGTATCTATTGTATAGGGATTTATGTTTTGAGATGTATATAGATACGTATAATATTCATATATTGTTTTTAGTATATCTTGTTTAGTTGTATGTATGTCCCCATGATTATTTTGAAGTTGTCTTATCTTTTTATTACATGCATTCTTTTCTTCGGCTATTTTGTAAATATCAATATTTGATTTGTCTGTGATATTTATATCTAATTTTGACCGAATAATATATCCTTCATTTTTATAGTCTTCAATGTGGGTGATGTCATTTTTAATTTTGTTAATTTTATTTTGATCTGGCTTCTGGGTTTGTTCTTCATCTTCTAGACAGCTGTAGAGGAGTTTTAATTTTGATTGTTTGATTTTTGATATGGCTATACAGAAGGTTTTTGTGATTGATTGAATTTCTCGTTTCCCTTTGTCCCACCATTCATTACTGTGTCTGAAATTCGTTTTCTCCTTTTGCCAGAATTCCCAAAATTTTGCTATGGTTAATTTATAATTGTTGTTTGTGAGTAGTGAATTGTTAAATTTCCAAAATCCTCTTCCCCATCTATAGCTGTCTAGATTGATTTTCAAGGATAAAATTTTGTGATCTGATTTTGTATTTGGATGGTGATTTAAGTGTGTAACACTAGTTAGTAGGTTATTAGATATGTATGCTCTGTCAATTCGACTAGCACTACCTCTTGTATTGGACCATGTATATAATATCTTGTCTGGAAATTTAATCCTGAAAACATCTGATATTTCTATTATTTTTGTGATATTGATAAGTAAGTCAATAACTATCTGGGAGTAGTAGGTATCATTTTTTGAATCAATCTTATTTTCTGTTACATTAAAATCACCAATTAAAATGTAGTATTCTTTCTCATTATAGATATTTATTATATGATTGTGTAAACTTTGAAAGAAATTTTGTTTTTCTTTAGTTGAACCAGGAGGGCCATATATATTCATTACATTGGTTGTTTTATCGTTAATGTATAATGATATATGTTGGTACCTTCCTTGTAGTAAGTTTGGATATGTATGTTCTTTAAATTCAATGTCATTACGGATAAGCATGCTTGTTCCCAGATAGTTATTATCAATAGCATTTGATATAATTTTATAGTTACCATCTTGATATATCTTGGATTCATTTATAATTTTAGTATTTGACACTGTTTCTTGTAAACAGAGTATCTCTGGGTAGTTATATTTATCTGTTAAGATGTTTATTTTTTCATCAAAGCCTCTTTGAATATTAGAGGATATAATATGCATATTTAGTGAGATAATCAAGATTTTAACTATAGACATTGTAGAATAATAATTGTATTGTTATATATAAACTTGAGTCCAATTCACTTTTTAATTTTTAGTTATTATATCAGTTTTTTCTAGTCAGTCTGTTAAAGACCTCAACTATTGGACTTTTTATTCTTAGTTTTTTATCTGTTACATCTTCATTATTGCTGATATTCCTTTTCTTTGTATTTTTGCTATCTTGGATTTTAACATAGTCTGCACTGGTACACTCAGTTTCCTGTGCTTCTTTGACTGCAACATCATTTTGTTTATATTAAAATCCATTAATGTATCAATAATTTTATGTTCGTCTTTATCCACATCATTATTTGGATCAAATGTGTCAGAGTGGGTTTGTTTCAACTCTGTTTCATCATTTTCTGTTGTACAATTCTCCTGAGGAGAGTATTCCAGATTTAGATCCATTTTGGGAGTTATAGGTAGCTCATCTATATTTCTGTATGGATCAGGAGTTATAGGTAGCTCTGTAGATGGAGAGGATTGCAGGGTTGGAAAATCCTCTGGGATGGGTGAGAAGTTAGATTTATTTGTACGTTTGTCAGGCAAGGGACAATCCCTTCCTAGATGGCCCTGTTCTCCGCAGTTGAAACAAATCTTATTATATCTGATCTGCCCTTCGTATTTAATGCCTACTCGTAGGCCTTTTATAAAAATATGGGATGGGATAGGCTTGAACACGCGTTTGACATGAATGATTCTCACGCCACTTTCTATTGTTGGAAAATTTTTGTAGCATGGCCTCTCACATCTGATGACATCGGCATAGTTTGATATTTTCCGTGCAATGTCCTTATTATCTATTTCATAGAATAGATTATAGATAACTATCGGGATAGAGTCTACTGGGTATTCCCAGATAGCTTTAATGGTGCCTTTTGACTCATATTCCAGATCATTTATGGTAAATGATTCAAAGAGTCCAACAAAGATATCTTTAGATTGTTACGAGTCAACTGTCAGATAGAAATTCCCATTCCCTATATTCTGAGGACATTTAATATGTTTTATATCAAAATTATCATGGGCTAGGATAAATGTTCAACTGATGACAATTTTGTCTCACCACATACTGGAGATATAAGTATTGTATTCTCTCTATTGAGTTCGTTTGTCACACTAACACCTTCAGGTCCCACAGTTGTTTTTGTAGCCCTTATATTTTGCATGGCTTTTGTTTATAATTTTTTTTTTATTTTACTTTTATATACGACACAAATATGCACTATAGCACAGTTTAGAGAAGAGTCATGACCAAGTTATCACTATTGTTTTTCTTGGCCGCCATATTGGCTCTTCCAGCTCTCGGTTATTGTAAGAAACACAAAACTACAATTATCCTCTATCGATCCTTCACAGGACGCCAGATTCGTTTTGATATTTATCACAAATTAGTTCATATGTAAAACTCTATACATTGTTTCAGATGATATATTTGAAAACACTATATATATATTTTTGAAAGCTTCAGATTGAGGAGAGCATGTCTACACGTCTCTCTCTCGAACTGTTTGTGCTTCATATAATTTGCGATATATAATTTGGAATAATAATGTCCAATTAGCCATGCTGTAATATTTATACATGATGTATGAAGCCACGTACAGTAAACGAAATTCAACTATGAACAGTAAACGAAATTCAACTATCAAATCATGTAACTCTCCTTCAAAAGAACTGCCGGCAATGATCAGCCATTTTGATTACTCCCCTTTGTTTTCATTACACAACATCAAATAGTCACTACTAATCTATTTGTTAGGGTTAATTAATGATGAACAATGGCTAGATATAGGCTTTATGATCGACAATTATCAATCAGTTGAAACCATTAATCCTAGACAAGTGTTTAGTGTTACTCATGACACGTTCGGGATTATCAACAAGATGATTGATTTATAGTATGCCGCTATATGGTTAATCAAGGATAAATACGGTTAGAATTTTATAATTCTTTTTTCGCCAATTCTAAAAAAGAATCGCCCAAAACTTTATCGCAAAAATTTTCGCCAAAATGAAAATTTAATTGCCACTTTCATAATTTAATCGCAAATTGCGACTTTGGCGACCGACAGTGCGAGCCCTGTTAAAATCAATGTAAACTGTCTAGTGCCCTCAATTTTTTGTTTTTATGCGCAAATAGACACATCCCAACTACTCAATATTATTTATGTATCCATACACACAGGAGAGATAGAATGGAGTTTAACGTCCACTCGACACAAACTAGGTTATTTCGGGACTACCATACACACAGGTGGGTTGTTAATGTTATGAAGGGACTGTTGATACATACAAAAACAAAAAGGAATTCTTTTGACCTAATTTTGTGTTATTTTTGGTCGGAGGAAGTTGGATTTGTAATTAATAACGCCGTAAAATGGCCAATTTAATTACATCAGAAGCTGTAGAATGATCAAATCAAGTCTCGTTGGCAATAAAAACACTGGGAAGTGTTAGAACTGGTGTGTATTATGAGATGATAGCAGACGAAATGTCTTCAACAAGTCAAAACAATATGGCCACTGATACATTTTGTTATTTCTTAAATATATAGACAATCAAATAAGCAGCCGTACGATTTATTTCAATCCCTTCAAGTGCCTGGGCATTTACCCAGTCTTTACAAGGTATTATTATTTTACACTTGTTCATTTCTAAGTTAACACTCACCAAGTTCTTTTATTCTGTCTTCTATCAGTAATCTATTTATCAGACTGTTACCTTTCTCTATAGTACACACAGCTACATCAACATTACGAAAACCACCTGATGCATTGAAACTTCCCATAAATCCACTGACTCGTACACCCATATCTTGATACAATTCCTACAAAATAAATATCTGTAATACACCATAAAACTTCTTGCATTACAACTGATACAATGAAACTCCAAAAGGTTCATTGAGGTGTTTTATTGCTTGTCTGTTCCAACCAAGCAATAATGCACCAAACATATGGTGTTTTTACAGGAGCCAAACCAACAACAAATAATGACAAAATATATAAATTAAAAACTACAAGCCAACAGTAAGGCTGATGTCCCCCGTCGAAATCCCAAAATAAGCAAGCCAACAGTGAGGCTGATGTCCGCCACCAAAATTAGTCAGGTCAATATACAGTTTAACCCCCCAAAATATGCAACAAAAGGTTTCTAAACTGATTCTGACCAGGTTTAGTGTACTTTATAACATACCAAGAGCTTACCAATGTAGGACGCCCGGAAAAGTGTTTTTTCAAGATGGCGTCAAAAGTGACCTCCAAAACATCTTAAAACTCTCATAACTATGTTACTCTCATCTCAAATTGGTTGATCTTGGTGTCTTTTCCTAGGGCCCCCAAAACCTAGGAAAAGACACTAAGATCATCAAATTTAAATTGATAAATACGGTACATAGTTATGATCATTTTAAGACGTTTCGGTGACCA
This sequence comes from Patella depressa, assembly GCA_948474765.1. Lineage (NCBI taxonomy): Eukaryota > Metazoa > Mollusca > Gastropoda > Patellidae > Patella > Patella depressa. The sequence continues at coordinate 52,679,416 of OX419716.1, forward strand.
TTGTTGACGTCATCTTGAAAAAACACTTTTCGGGGGGTACTATTTTGGTAAACTTTTAGTATGTTATAAAGTACACTAAACCCTGCTAGAATCAGTTGAGAAACTTTTTGTTGCAATTTTTGGGAGGTTGAGGGGGTATTTTCCATAAATCCCCCCAAAAAATAGATGACACATTAATCAATCGCACATTTATTTTTTTCAAAATTAAGGAGCAATCAAACTATACACTAAGTTTCATCACTCTCTATCAGTCACAAAGCATCGACCAATAAAATTGATAAGCTCTGCTTAGCTTCAGCACATAATGTTAATTACTGAACTCGGTCAAGACATTCACCTATGCACATCTACATTCTACCCAGGGTTCTTAATCCATGTTGAAATGAACTGGCCACGGGCATCTCTCTAATGGATAGTCGACTTTTGAACAACAGACATGTTGGTTTATGCATACTTTATTCACGTCAATAATTGCATAACATAGGCCTATTCCGTAAAATATTATAATAATAGCTGAAACTTTTAATAAACAAAACCTGTGTTGTTATTCCATACTAGTATTCATATGTCGATACAATATCAAAATTTATAGTCAAATTTTGGCAACTTGCATAATGCATAATCTACTTTTGCTTTTATCCAAACAAACAGAAGTTAAAATTAATTTAGTAAAAAGAAAAACTACAAGAAAATACAAATAAGTTCTTTTTTAATTATTTTATATGTAAACACTTGTCAATATATAAAAATAACAAAGCATATTTGTAAGCACATGTCAATAATAAAACAACGTAGCACAAATTATTTTCCATGAATAGTTGGAACTCAGAAATATGTTGTACGGGCGAGAGGTCACGTGGCCAATTGCGATTCAGATTAGTTTATTTTGAGTGTCACCGGTACTCGTAAAAAGTAGACTTCAATAACTTATGCGACAAAACATTTTCTGTGATTTTTTATCAAACGAAAGACGTTTGAAAGTAGTTAACTATTTTGATCTAAAATATCTTCCAGTCTTCAACTTTGGGTGACCTATATTGGACGTGTGAGGATCTCCAGCTTTTGGAACTTCCAAATACAATGCCTACGTGCATGCTTGAAGTTCAAGGTCCATGCCGCCATCACTATTTTCCGCTATCAAATATCAATATAAATTATTGTGGTATGAGTTGAAATAGTGGTGGATTTGATTTGATTTGATTTGGGTAGATTTTGGGGATTTGGGTAAATCGTGCTACCCGCCAATTAACTTAAATCCATTGATCGTGTAACTACTGATCACTAAAAACACAGCTAATCACGATAACAAGTATGTTTATTAATGACAAAACTCTAACTAAGAACATTAAACTTTTTTCTGAAGTGATCAGTTATTTGAGTTATGAGGAACCATATCACAATGGCGGAAGTGGATAAAGCTGTGTTGCTAACACAAACATCAGTCTCAGACATGCGCAAGTGCCCAGGAGCAAACACACACCAGGGACCAACTGAAACTGTGACACCAGGCTAATGCCTGACTGCAGACTACTAGCCCGGGGCTAGTGGATTAAAAAAGAAAATTACTCCCCTGAAAGTGTCAATAAAGATAGGCTGGCACTGCCAGGCAGGATACGCCCACATTTTCGAGATATGGACAGAGAACAAGCAATACTGAAAGTGATTTTTCCTACATCTTTAAGTCCTGTATTTCATACTGTATTGGGAGCAGCCATTTAGTTGGTCAGTTCCAGTCTGATATTAATAGGGCTGGGTAAAATATCGATATAAATCGATAGTATCGATTGGACGGCCCAGATAAGCACTATCGATAGCGGTGGGTTACTATCGATTATCGCTCTTCGTCTATTTTTCTTGCGTCTGAAATGTCAATGTTTTCTTTCAGTTAATCATAATACACCACTCACTTTAATTACTATCAAGTATCAATGTAACACAACAAAATTGTGACTGCTTATATTTTTGAACCGCCGTTTTCATAAATTCACTCTCATTGAAACATTACTTTAGTTTTGAAGAATTTATTGTTGACTATCGCTAAATCGGAGATACCCGGATGTGTAAATAAAGTTAGAGTTATATCCCTTTGCAAGCTTCAGAATTCGTCTACTACAGTTCACTATTTCTGTACGTGTGCCTCAGTAATAGAGTACCCGGTACAATAAATAGCACACATGGACGACAAAACGCTTGTTGATTTTCCCGGTAAAGCTAAAAGTGCTGTGTGGAAACACTTTGCCGACTTTGGGTTTTAGACAGGAGCGAACGATCTTTCGCAACTTCGTATGGCTTTGAACTTACACTGTTTCCGGTCTTGATGACGACCGTGAAAATAAGTTTGTTTTCGATATTATCGATTATCGACCGACATTTCACTGCCGATTATCGATAGTAAAAATAACTATCGATACCCAGCCCTAGATATTAATGAAATTCGAAACCGACAATGATTATCGTGTGACGGTACACAACCTAGAAATGTGACTTTTCATCAAAATCGGATAAGAATTGTGACCTGTAGAGAGTCCACAACCATGATATACCATATTTTTACACTATTCGCGTACAAACGGCGACCATTTCGTCCGGCAATTTTGGTACGATTTTCACGAAATTAGAACTCAACCTTCCTCATCAAAATCGAATTAAAATTGTGACCTATACAGGGTCCACAACCATGATATATCATTTTTTTAACAGTATTCGCGTACAAAAGGCGGCCATTTTGGATGGCAATTTTGGTCTGATTTTCCCGAAATTTGAACTCAACCTTCCTTACGGTGTAACGGTAATATAATCAAACGTTTTTTTAAATCGGATAATAATTGTGACCTCCAGAGGGACCACAAGCTAAAGAAAGGGGGATTTTGCGTATAACCAGGGGCCATAATTCAGGAAGTTACGATCCGATATGCGCAAATATCGAAAAGAACCAAGATCTTTGGGTTATAACCATGAATTTCAAGTTTCATCAAAATCGAATTAAAATTGTGACCTTTACAGGGTCCACAACCTTGATATACCATTTTTTAACAGTATTCGCGTACAAACGGCGGCCATTTTGGATGGCAATTTTGGTCTGATTTTCCCGAAATTTGAACTCAACCTTCCTTACGGTGTAACGGTAATATAATCAAACGTTTTTTTAAATCGGATAATAATTGTGACCTCCAAGCTAAAAAAATAGGTTGCCAGGCAACGAAACATACGCCCACACAGCAGCCAAGTCGTCCGGGCAGTCAACAAGAGTTGTCGCATATTAAGGAATTATCAGAAAATCATTAGAATTTGTTTGGTTTTTATAATCAAACGGTTTTTTTTTAAAATCAGATAATAATTGTGACCTCCAGAGGGACCACAAGCTAAAAAGGGTGATTTTTCGTACAATCAGGGGACATAATTCAGGAAGTAATGACCCGATGGGCACAAATATCGAAAGGAACCAAGATCTTTGGGTTATAAACATACATGTCAAGTTTCATCAAAATCGGTTCAAAATTGTGACCTCTATAGGGTCCACAACCTTGATATAACATGTTTTCACACTATTCGTGTACAAACGACGGCCATTTTGTCCGTCAATTCTAGTCCGATTTACACGTAATTCAAACTCTCTCTTCATTACCATGTAACGTTGATATAGTCAAACGTTTTTTAAATCGGATAATAATTTTGACCTCCAGAGGGACCAAAAGCTAACAAAAGCGATTTTTTGGACAATCCAGGGACATAATTCAGGAAGTTATGATCCAATGGGTGCAAATATCGAAAGGAACCAAGATCTTTGGGTTATAAACACACATGTCAAGTTTCATCAAAATCGGTTCAAAATTGTGACCTCTATAAGGTCCACAACCTTTATATAACATATTTTCACACTATTCGCATACAAACGGCGGCCATTTTGTCAGTCAATTTTGGTCCGATTTTCCCAAATTCAAACTCAACCTTCATAACCATGGAATCGTGATATAATCAAACGGTTTTTTAAATCGGATAACAATTTTGACCTCCAGAGGGACCACAAGCTAAAAAGGGCAATTTTTCGGACAATCAGGGGCCATAATTCAGGAAGTTACGATCCGATGGGCGCAAATATCGAAAGGAACCAAGATCTTTGGGTTATAAACATACATGTCAAGTTTCATCAAAATTGGTTCAAAACTGTGACCTCTATAAGGTCCACAACCTTGATATAACATATTTTCACACTATTCGCTTACAAACGGCGGCCATTTTGTCCGTCAATTTTGGTCCGATTTTCACGAAATTCGAACTCAACCTTCATAACCATGGAACGGTGATATAATCAAACGGTTTTTTAAATCCGATAACAATTTTGAACTCCAGAGGGACCACAAGCTAAAAAGGGCAATTTTTCAGACAATCAGGGGCCATAATTCAGAAAGTTACGATCCGATGGGCGCAAATATCGAAAGGAACCAAGATCTTTGGGTTATAAACATACATGTCAAGTTTCATCAAAATCGGTTCAAAATTGTGACCTCTATAAGGTCCACAACCTTGATATAACATATTTTCACACTATTCGCGTACAAACGGCGGCCATTTTGTCCGTCAATTTCGGTCCGATTTTCACAAAATTCGAACTCTACCTTCATAACCATGCAACGGTGATATAATCAAACGATTTCTTAAATCGGATAACAATTGTGACCTCCAGAGGGACCACAAGTTAAAAAGGGCGATTTTTTGGACAATCAGGGGCCATAATTCAGGAAGTTACGATCCGATGGGCGCAAATATCGAAAGGAACCAAGATCTTTGGGTTATAAACATACATGTCAAGTTTCATCCAAATCGGTTCAAAATTGTGACCTCTACGCTGTTCACAAGCTAAAAAACGTGATTTTTCGTACAATCAGGGGCCATAACCCATGAAGTTACAGTCCGATACAAGCCAATATCGAAAGGAACCGAGATCTTATGGTGATAAACCTATATTTTAAGTTTAATTGAAATCGGATAAAAATTGTGACCTGTAGACTGTTCACAAAAAAATGTGGACGGACGGACGGACGGACGGACGGACGGACGGACAGGGGCGACGACAATATACGTCCACATAAAAATGTGGGCGTATAAAAAAAGGCGATTTTGCGTATAATCAGGGGCCATAATTCAGGAAGTTACGATCCGATATGCGCAAATATCGAAAGGAAGCAAGATCTTTGGGTTATAACCATGAATTTCAAGTTTCATCAAAATCGAATCAAAATTGTGACCTCCACAGGGTCCACAACCTTGATATACCATTTTTTAACAGTATTCGCGTACAAACGGCGGCCATTTTGTATGGCAATTTTCGTCCGATTTTCCCTAAATTCGAACTCAGCCTCCCTTAGGGTGTAACGGTGATATAATCAAACGGTTTTTTAAATCGAATAATAATTATGACCTCCAGAGGGACCACAAGCTAAAAAGGGTGATTTTTCGGACAATCAGGGGCCATAATTCAGGAAATTACATTCCGATAGCCGCAAATATCGAAAGGGTGATTTTTCGTACAATCAGGGGACATAATTCAGGAAGTAATGACCCGATGGGCACAAATATCGAAAGGAACCAAGATCTTTGGGTTACAAACATGCATGTCAAGTTTCATCAAAATCGGTTCAAAATTGTGACCTCTATAGGGTCCACAAGCTAAAAACGTAATTTTTCGTACAATCAGGGGCCATAATCCATGAAGTTTTGATCCGATACAAGCCAATATCGAAAGCAGCCGAGATCTTTTGGGGATAAACCTATATTTCAAGTTTCGTCAAAATCGGATAAGAATTGTGACCTGTAGAGTCCACAAACAAATTGTGGACGGACGGACGGACAGGGGCGACGACATAATACGTCCACATGAAAATGTGGGCGTATAATAAAACAATGTAGCACAAATTATTTTCCGTGAATAGACGGGGCTCGGAAATATGCCGTTCGGGCGAAAGGTCACGTGGCCAATTGTGATTCAGATTAGTTTATTTTTAGTGTTACCAGTATTCGCAAAAAGTAGACTTTAATAATTTATGAGACAAAACATTTTCTGTGAATTTTTACCAAAGAAAGACGTTTGAAAGTAGCTAACTATTTGGATCTAAAATATCTTCCAGTCTTCAACTGTGGGTGACCTATATTGGACGTGGGAGGATCTCCAGCTTTTGGAACTTCCAAATACAATGCCTACGTGCATGCTTGAAGTTCAAGGTCAATGCCGCCATCACTATTTTCCGCTATTCTTTTAATGTATTTAGCATGAATTAACTTAACGAAGTTGTTTATTTACGGATTGGGCCGATAAGGATTGACATTGAAGGTATTCATTGCACAGATTGACTCTTTGATGGGTTAATTAATCCACAAGTAATAATTACCTCTTTGTAATCGGTCGAAAATAGATTGATATATGACATCGTTAGTGGCTTGTTCTTGTTCATTATTTTATCAATCAGCATGATAATTAACTCTTTGTAAATCGGCCGATATGTGATACCATAGTGGCCGATTCATTGGTTTACGAATCGGCTAGATTAAAGATCAATTGGCTAAAGCCGACAAAAAACAGCCGATTAAGATCCCTGATTCTACCTCAATTACAAGCAGAGTTGTTATGTTCCGAAGTCTTGACTAATCAAATTGCTTATCGCTCCTTACTCTAAGCAGGAAATTCTGACTATTGAACTTAGTCAAGGTAATGATATAATGAATCTATATTCAGAATTTCATTGCACTCACTTCATTACAATCAAAGTTATCGTTCCCCACAGCATCAACCAATCACTTGGCCATCCCAACCCCTTTATTACCGATATGAAGAATCACTATCATCATAATAATGTGTTCATAATGTGTGATAGTAGAGAATGTAAAACTACAGAAAGTGTTATCATATTTTCAGTTTTGGGTATTTGAAGGTTCATTATAAAAATATTTCCAGTATTCAAAGGTACAATTATACTTCCGGTATTGGGGCAATTATATCGATCTTGCACGGTGTCGGAATTATCAGAGTTCACTGTAAGTAAAATTTTTTTTTTTCTTTTATAAAAGTCAATCTAGTTTTCTGTTCACATGTTACAGAAGCATATACTCCAATTGTATTCCTGTCTCAAATAAATATACAGGAAAGTGTTGAATTAAGCCTGAACTCACAACATACGAGAAACGGACTGGAGAGAGAGAGAGAGAGAGAAATGGGGTTTAACGTCTACTCAACACAAACTAGGTCATTTCGGGACTAACATATGGTTTAATTTTATTTCAATAATTCGCTTGCACGTAGGAGGGGTCTTTAGCAGTGGGAGGAAACCGGAGTGCCCGGAGGAAACCCACGAGGTTGAGAAGGCGCCCCTATCTCCATGCCACATACGATCACACCAGGGCTGCTCGAAACCACAGACGCAAGCCAGAGGTGAACGGCCCGCTAGAGTTCGAAGCACGGCACTCTAGACCATCCCAACCCCCCAGAAAAGGACTGGAGTTTTATACTAAATTACTTAGTTCAAATATCAACACCCAATGAACTTTCTCCTCTTATTTCGTTCATGAATGTTTAATGTAAATACCTGAAGTGACAACATCTTTTCTCTTGCTACTGACACAAATGGTAATATAAATAGTGCTTTCCGCTTCAATTCCAAAACTTGCTTTAAGATCAGCAGTTCAGCAACCATTGTTTTGCCAGCACTTGTAGGTGCAGAATATACTAAATTACCTCCACCTGAAACATTATTGTAAGCCAATTTTTTTTTTGTACAGAATTTCCAGTGTAGTTTGTTCCAGGGTGGGGAAGATCTTTTAAAATCTTGAGCATCCACAAACTTCATATGTGACCAGTCATGGCTTACTGGTAACTGAGTAGGGATGTGGAAATTTTGAAAATTGAGTTATTGTTATTTTCACATTCTCACACTCATAACCTTCCATTTGATGTCTAGTTTGTTTGAATTGGATAAAGATAGGTTGCCCGGCAACGAAACATACGCCCACAGCAGCTAAATCGTCCGGGCAGTCAACAAAAGTTGTCGCATATTTTTACTTTTTTCGGTAATGAAACATTACTCATGAAGAGTAACAACTCATTATGTAATTCTCAGAAAATCATTAGAATTTGTTTGCTTTTTATAAAGTTTTGTCCCACGCTAACAATTAGTATACGAAACATTTAATATCACAGATTTAGCTGTTCAGTTATCAAAATTCATTGAAAATCAAAATACTTGTTCGCTGGCAGTAATTATTTGAAATCGCTGAAAATCAATAGGCTTCTTCGTCTCATAACCTTAAACACCGTGTGTAAATTTAAAGTCAATCGGATATTAATTTGGGCCTCTAGAGTGTCCACAGGATTTTTTGAAGTGATCAAGGGCCATAACTCTGGCAGTAATTATTGGAAATCACTGAAAATCAATAGACGTCTTCGTCTCATGACCTTAAAACACCGTGTATAAATTTGAAGTCAATCGAATATTAACTTTGGCTTCTAGAGCTTCCACAAGATTTTTTAAAGTGATCAAGGGCAATAACTCTGGCAGTAATCATCAGAAATCGCTGAAAATCAATAGGCTTCTTCATCTCATGACCTTACACACTGTGTATTAAATTTAGCCTCTAGAGCTAATTGCTTGTGGACGCAGGTCGGACGGATGGACAGGGGCGACGACAATATACGACTAAATTTTAATGTGGGCGTATAAAAATTGAATGAGCTGTGTCCATTTGAAGCTACCCAACTCACAAATGTAAGTCTTGAGAAAAAGCAAGTTAAAGATTTGGTATGTTCCAAAACAAAATCCCATAGCAACCAGGCCATTTATTTGCTGTTTCATCGTTGAATATATATATTTCCATGGGTTTTGACAGGTGCTGAAGACGAAAATTGTAGTAAAAATTTGATCCGACAATTTCCGACATTTATTTGCTATTTTGTCGTTTAATATTTTTTTTTAATTAGGATTTCAAGGGTACTACTGACGCCGAAAATCGTAGCAAATGCACTTCTTTCGAAACGAAACATCAACAACACATGCGGCATATTCAAATGATAGTGTTATACTGAAGAACAATCTGTAGATTAGTAGTGGTGAGGAGATAAAGATTATTGATTGGATAATCTTCAAAGAAGTCACCACAGCTGTATGCGTGTTCATTTAACATGTGAATTATAATAATATTTTGCGTGGAAGATAGGTCTATTGTTATTTTCAGGTACTGTAACATTATCAAAATATGAGTCCCATTAGAAACGTCAATATCATAGTCACTAAATACTTACGTTCACATTCCTGCATTTTGGCTTTGATGTAATTAAACAATGACGGACACGAGAATCGTTGTATTTCACCTCGTGGGTCGTTCTCATTTTTTCCACCCAAAGAGAATTTTAAACAATAATATCCAAGATCACCGCTTGGATTAATTATTCAGAGTAAACAATGAGTCGTCGACGGCTTTATCATTGACCCGGGACAGTTGATTAATTTTTTTTCGGCCACTCAGCAGAGTGAATCGCATGTAGGTACCCTAAAACATTATCGCCAAAACCAAATATTTATCGCCCGCTCGAGCTATCCAAATCACAACATTGCTTTGCGGTTTCTGGGCCAATCAGCAAACGAGTTGTGTAGACAGTATAGCAACCAGCGGAGTATGTTTATATTTTTGTAGGGATTTTAAAACTCGATTGTATCCGTTCAAAATCAATTCATCGACAATATTTTGATCTTATTTGTAAACTAGAGATCCTCCAATTTACAACGATGCTAATTATTATGCATGCGGAATGACCGATCACCCCGCTGCGAGCAAAGAAAAATAACTAATTTGATCAAGAAATAGGACAGTTTTAAGAATATGGTACTCTTACAAAACGTTCAAATAAAGGTGTTCTAAAATCTTTTATTGCTATTTTCATCTTTTGTGTCGATAGATATTATATTTATAGACTCACTTTTGTGAAAATCTCAATTTTGATCAAAATCAATACTTTCACTTATTTTGTCTCCAGTTCAAAATTAGATTTTGCGTATTCCGACTCAATTTGATATACCCAGTCACGTATATCTAGAGGGTCCACAACCTAACAACACGATATTGGCACATAGTGTGCTATGAGGGAAATTTTGCCTGAACAGCAACACTACGGTCTACTCTTATATTTTATATCAAATGCCAATTGTCAAGGGATGCCAATGTGTACACAGGACGTGCATGTCAATGTGTACACGGAACAGGTTTTTTCGTAACATCCGAACTACTACACAGTACTAGACAGCTATCCTTGTCAGGTCATCCATCCTACATCACTGACAAGGAGAAACCACGCTGGAAAATCTGGATGCACTTTCTCGGCCAATGCAGGGAATTAGTTATTTTTCTTCACTTGCTGTGAGACGATCAGGTAATCCCCTTGCATGTCATATTATTTGGCATCGTTGTGAAGCGTTACATCTGTTGCTTATAAATATGACCGAAATACTACCGATGATATCATTTTCATTGAATGTAAACTAGTTTAACCAGCAGCTTCATTAAATTAGATCAAAATTGTGACTTCTAGAGGGTCCACAACCTTGATATCAGGGTATAAGGTAAGAAATAAAAATTGATTAGCAATCATAGGATGTTTTTAAAAAAAAAAGTGCTAATCAATCTGAAAATTGATTAGTGATTCCTCTTGATTGAATAGCATAAAAGTGAATGTTTACAGTATCGTGTATGGTGTATTGAACGATCTCTAGGGGCCATAATTTTTACCGTCATACAAGTAATCTTGATGTGTGTATCGGGGACTTTCATTACCTTTAAAGGCTTCAACTACGAACAGTTTATGTTATGTAGCATACCATGTTCTGAATACAAAAAAAAGGTGCACCTCACTATTTTTCATATTCAATTCCCGTACAGTATTCAAATTTAAATCCGTAATATTCCTACAAAATTAGGTGTTTTTGACAATAGAATCTCAATGAAAGCGTACCGACCCACCGGCTAACCGCTTCAAATTCATGTCAGCAAAATATACCTCCAAAATTTAACATGTCTTCATTTACATGGCAAAAAATTAAAGCAAAATATATGTGATAAGAAAAGTTTGAGATGTCTTATCATTGTTTGTCTTCATTATAAAACGCTATTTTGAAATTACATCATAGCATCGGCAGTTTCAGCACCAGTATGCAATGCATGCATTGTCGCCATGTTGTTATTTTGCCATGTAACCTTTTTTCCCGCCAAAATGAACCACATTCGTGCTATTTGTTGCAAAGAAGTTGTTAAATGAATAAAAATTAAACGGTGCGCGCTTCAGAAAGATACATTTTTCCTATGATTAAAGACAACAGAATATTTTGTTGTTCAGTGAATGGAAAATGATTAAAATATTGTGTGATGGCAAATAGGATGCCAGATGGGAAAATGTGGTCAATTCTTATGAAAGAAAATGGTTACAGATAAAAATGATTGCTTTGTGAATAATCATCGAGTTTGTATATCTACAGGATTATTTACTTAATTAAATTGTGAACTGAATGCACTGAGAACTGCTAAGGAGTGACTTTGTGCACAGCCCTCATAGAATTCTCAGTCATGCTTGTTATTTGTGTACGTCTGTCGGAAGAAAATTAATTTTCGGACTATTACTTGGTATTACAGTGTCAAAATTGTAAAAAGGTGTATTTATTAACGAGGGTGAAAAACTGTCAGAAGGTTTGTTAAGTAACGCTAGGTGCGTTTTCTGTAGAGGTGTGTTAATTAACCGTGCAGTAAAAAATGAATGTCAATGTGTATTGTATTGTTTAAATGGCGTGTTTTCTCGCTAGTTGCAATAATAGTAATAATAATAATAAGTCTCAATTTATATAGTGCAAAAATACTTTCTGGCAGTTTCTGTTGCGCCAACTGCACTGCACCAAAAGGAGTATAATCAAGGACCAACATGCTTTATCTGACACGTACGTGTTAAATCAAAATTTGAGAAGTAAAACTGTTTTACCGTGCGATTAATCATTCGGCCGTGTGTTTTACTCAGGTCTTTATAAAATAAAGAGACGTCTTTAGATAAATGTGTGTGCTCGCTTGTTAATTCCCACACAAATGGTATTTAATAAACTAAAATTACTCTAACTTTTCACTAAATTTACATTGTATACACTCCAACGATCCTTATTCCAGAACAAAACTAGTAACTTTACTGCATGTAAATATACTTATTCTCGTAAATATACTTAATCTCGTCTTCCGACAAGTTATTATTTGTGTCTTTGTACCATATAACAGTATTCATTATAACAGTATTGATGATCAAAAAAATAATATAATTCAAATGTCAACCCATCCATTGGCATTTCAGACTTCACGTCTCTTCGGTTCATGCATTGTCTGTGCAGATTCGACAATCTCAATTACGTCTTCTTGATAAAAGCAACACTTCTGTTTTCATGTAAAGGCGTTTGGATGCTTTATTTGAGAAGATACTAATAATAAACTATAACATTTGGCAATTTTTTTGTTGAAAATTATGATAAATTGGTAGCTCTTCGGGAAGCGTTGATCATATAGCTTACCCTGTTTGTGTATTGTAAGTTTTTATAATAGCTAGCAGAAAATTTAGGATATCTGAATACTTTCTGAATGAACATACAGCTCGTTATTATATGTTGGTTTTTAATAGGCCCTTTTCAATGATAGTCGGCTATCAATCACAGATAACAAATATAAATCACAATAAATAGATCATGAATAGTCCAATGCAGATTTGAAACAAACAGCATTTTAATTTTATGCAAAAATACATTTACCTGTTCCCTAATCCGATTCGATATTTGATTTAAACTTCACAGTTCAATTAGACCTCTGACAATTATGTTTCGAACTGGTACGGAGAAATAATTCAAATCAAATTTATTATCAACATCAGGGAGATATTTTGCAAATAAAGGGGGCAAATTAATACTATAAATCGAAATTTTGTTACTATTAATAGATATATTAAAGTTTTAAGAACAGATATTGATTCACTGCACGTATATATAATTATAGTGTCCTCTTCCATAACTTGTTTAGGGAAGCTTTACATAGTATTATAACTTGTTTAGGGAAGCTTTACATAGTATTATTAGGGTTTCACACTGTGTAGCTTGTGTGTAACTATTGTTTTTGTTAAAATTATTATTAGGGTTTCACACAGCGTAGCCTGTGTGAAACACTGGTGTTTTTGTTAAAATTATTATTCTTATTAGAGCGATGAGCAATTTGATTGGTCAAGAATTTGAAATTAAATAACTCTCCTTCTAATTGGGGCAGAATGTTCAATCTTGGTGAAGGCGTTCATTAGGTCAATGCTGTGATGGAGTGCGAAGATGAGCATTGTCTGCTTACTGTAAGCAGAGATAAGCAATCTGATTTGTTGATACTTTAGGACACGATAACTTTGGTTATAATGAAGTGCGAGCTACAAAACTCCAAATATAGATTCATTATGTCATTACCTTGACTAAGTTTGATGTTGAGAATTTTCTGCTTATGAGCAATTTGGCTGATTTCAATATTTTTTGTCCTTTTTAAGATTCTTTATATGACCCATGACACGTGACAGGAAGTGACTGTGTATATGATTGGTCGAGACATTGAAACACAATAACTCTCCTAATTGGGTTATAAAGGTTCAAACTTGGTCTATGTTATTATTAAGTTCGATAATGAGCATTTTCTGCTCCGGGAAAGCAGAGTGATAAGCAATTTGATTGGCCGAGACTTCGGAACACAATAACTCTCGATGTTATTCAGCTAAAATGTTCAAACTTGGCATAGGTCTTTATTAGGTCAATGCTTTGATGAAGTTCAAAGATGAGCATTTTCTGCTTAGGGTAAGCAGAGATAAGCAATTTGATTTAATAATTAAACAAAACTTACCTGTAAGGTGAAGTTTGATTGTAATTCTACCATTGCTATTGACGTACTTAGAGATCACATGAGATGCGCATGCGTAGCCATCAAACTTCATACTTCAAAGAGTGAATGATAGCAAAAAACCCAGAAACTAAGATAAGGGAGGGAAAAGAGAAACAACCTAAAAAGCAATTTCTCTTAGGGTGGGCATGTGATCTCTAAGTACGTCAATAGCAATGGTAGAATTACAATCAAACTTCACCTTACAGGTAAGTCTCGTTTAATTATTAAATTCTACCACTGCTATATGACGTAACTTAGAGATGCCCATGAGATTTTTAAAGTTGCTATCATGAACAAATTACTCAAGTAACACAAAGCTTTATCAATCAAAAATATTACACTTTTACTTTCAATAAATGCAAACTTAAACATTCAACTAAATTAAGTAAGTTTCAAAATATGCTAATGTGAATCCATTTAAGAATGTTTAACATTACTTAAAATACTGTCTCCATAAACACCTTCTAGTATTAAAGGTTTCTTATAAAACTGTTGAAATGTTGTATTTCTTGTCCAACCAGCAGTCTTAAGAATAACATTAATTGGCACCTTCGCTCTATTAGCTGCACTAGTGGATGTTGAGCGCACAGAATAAGGCACAAAAATACTGGTGTCTACACCTGATAAACCCAAAATAGTTTTTAACCATCACAACGTGTCCTTGGATACCGGTTTGAAAGGTTTATTCAAACTCAGAAATAAACTTGTATAATCTCCACGATAAGTCTCGGTTCTCAGAATATATTCCTTGTATATCGTTACAACACATAACATCCTATCTGGAGGGTAGCACTTAAGCACAATTTCTCTCTGTTGATAATCGCGGCCAGTCTGTTTTAGAAAATCACCAATTCTAATTCTAATAGCTCCTTTAGTAATTGAAATATTCCTGATATCCAATAACTGAAAGGTCTGGATCCTTTGGCCAGATAATAACGCCATTAAACAAAGTAACTTAAACTTTAAGATTTTTAAAGAAAGTTTCCTCACTGGGGATAAAGTTATTAAATGTTTCAAAACAACATCGACATCCCAAGTAACACCTGTTTTTGGCAAAGAAGGTCGAAGATTATACACTCCTTTAAGAAACCTGATAATCAACGTTAGAGTTCCAACCGATTTACGGTCAATAAAAACAAAAGCTGACAGGGCACTCCTGGCCGTATTAATTGCACTATACTTCAATAATTTGTTGTATAGAGATGTTGAAAAGGGATCAATTTTCCTTTTAGTACAGAAACTAAACCACTGTTTTGCGTAAACACTGTACTGTTGCTTGGTAGATTGCCTCCAAGAGGAAGATAAGATTGAACTAGCTTGCTTAGAAAGAGTTCTGTCTTCATGTGCTCTCCCGACACCAAAACAGCCAAAAACTTCATCTTTGGTAGGTGAACCATTGGATCCTTCAATGGATGTGTTAACAAGACTTCTGTTCTAGGCAAAATAAAAGCAAAATCTATTAACATTCTAGTCAATTTGGTAAACCAATACTGAGTGATCCACCAAGGAACAATAAGTATGCCAGTAGCTTTATCCTGTTCAATCTTAGTTAACACTCGACCCATGAGACAGAAAGGTGGAAAAGCATAAAAGAAAGAATTCTTCCATGATACAGAGAATGCATCTATTGCACTAGCAAATGGATCAGGTTTATAGGCATAATAATTTAGAACTTTAAAATTCAACCGAGATGCAAACAGATCCACTGTAGGCAAGCCCCAGTGATTACAAATCTTTAGGAAAACATTAGAATTCAGTTCCCATTCTGAATAATCATGTTTTAGTCTCGACTGTTCAAAGTAATGTTTCTAGACACGACCCATTCATACATTTCTCTAGAAATCTCATGATATACAGAAACTTTTCCACCTTGAGAATTAACATAGGAGACTGCAGTAGTATTATCAATTTGCATCTGCACATGAACATGTTTTAGTTCCTTGCAAAATGTCATCAAAGTGTACTTTGCTGCTAACAATTCTAAATGATTAATATGTTTGGTATGACCACCAGTGACCTGATTATCAAATATTCCAACTCACCAATTCAAATCGGTTTTACAGTCATATGGCAATTCAATTTTTGCATCAAAATTGCCCTTGTTTTGTTTTAATGCCTCAGTTTTATAATTATCACATCTGCGATAAAATAATGGTGCATATTGAACACCCGGAAACGAGGCTACCATCAGACCAACCACTTCTGCTAACTGTCTAATGGTGATAATTTTAGAAACAAGCAACTGCTGACAAGAATATCTTAATTTAAGAGCTTTTTCAGTTGTCAATTTTATGGTCATATCTACAGAATTTAGTACAAAGCCTAAATAAATAATTACTTGTGTTGGCTCAAATACTGATTTTCCAGAATGTACAGTAAATCCAGCTTGTATTGAACTATTGACTGTGTCTATTACATTTAATTTACACTCTTCAAATGTGTCACCCACAAGCAAACAGTCATCTATAAAAGATGAGTTCATGTGACCCATCTTTCTTAGATGAGAAAACAAAACTTTTGTTATTTTCGTAAATAAACAAGGTGCCGAGCCCAAGCCATTGGGGAGGCATGTAAATTGATACAAAATATTATTAAAATAAAACTTAAGATATTTTCTATGTGACTGAGCAATATTTACAGAAAAATATGCATCCGTCCAATCAATTGATGCCATAAAGCAATTTGGCTTAATTAGATCAACAGCATGTTGTAAAGTTTCCATCTTAAAATGTCTATAAATGACTTCATCATTCAATTCTTTCAAATCTAATATAATTCTTAATGACCCATCCCTTCTTGTCTCTTGTAAAAATATTAGATATATACTATTCAAAAAAAGTAGGGGATATTTGATTTCGGGGGCATAATACTAAAATATGCAAATGACTACGAAAAAAGTCACTATAGAACCTAACAGAAGAAACATTTCCAGTTACATGTGACGCCCAAACGCACCAATAGCTACCGCATGGAATGCAGGTGATGCTTGGGATCATCATGGGGGTCCAACCCAAGATTTGCACGACTCTGACTTTGAATGTTACAGTCATTGTGGCATTGAATTCCAGGGTGGAAACATCAGTTTAATTGTTTTAGTGACCAGAAAAAATTTTTTAATATGCGTCGGCTTACCCAAAATGAAAGGTTACGTTCCCTTGGCATGCTACAGATCGGTACAACACAGGCGGTTGTGGCGCAGACGATGAATGTTTCTCAGTCTGTCATACGCAGACTATGGTCCAGATACCGTGATACACAATCTGTACAGGACAGACCACGCTCAGGTCGACCAAGGGCGACAACTCAAGCCCAGGATCGATTTACCCGTACCTTGGCCTTGAGAAATCGTGTCATCACAGCAAATCAGATCAGCGCTCGTCTTCAAACAGACACTGGTGTGAGAGTGAGTGGCCAGACTATTCGGAATCGACTGCATAGGGGTCACCTTCGCGCCCGACGTCCTCGCGTGATCCCTTGTTTGGGAGATCATCACATTCAGACAAGACGTCCTTGGTGTAGGGATCGTCAACACTGGGATAATCGACGCTGGAGCAATGTGATGTTTTCAGATGAGTCAAGGTTCACTGTTGATTTTTTGGACAGACGCAGGAGGGTGTGGCGTCGTCGAAACGAGCGCTTCCAAGACGTTAACGTCATCAGACATGATCGATTTGGGGTGGTTCTGTTATGGTGTGGGGAGGCATCACTGTTGCTGGAAGAACGGCTTTACATGTTGTTGCAGGGCGTGTTACAGGCCAGTACTACCGGGACAACATCTTGGCAGTCCATGTCATGGCCGCCGTTTCATCTTCCAGGATGACAACGCAAGATGTCACAGGGTCAGGATCGTTACAGGTTACCTCCAACAACAGAACATCACCTTGGCCAGCACTGAGTCCCGACCTCTCCCCCATCGAGCATGTCTGGGACATGCTTGGACAGAGGTTACGTCAACAACGTCTTGCCAATGTCCAAGAACTTGCTGTTGTGTTGCAACAGGAATGGGACAATCTGGACCAAAATGACCTTAGACTTGTCATTAGGAGTATGCCACGTCGGATCAATGCTTGTTTGGCAAACAGAGGAGGATTTACCCGTTACTGACTTTGTTGTGATGCTGTGGTAACTTTGCTGTTTGACCCCGGGTATCATTTTACCCTTATAATGGTCAGTCTGTGTCTTACTTAGTCTAACGATCATTTGGAATAAATCGATGAATGTGAACTTCATTTCATTTTGTCATTTGTTTCTTCGTCAGTTTCATTAGGTGACTTTAATAACACTTAAAAATCAAATATCCCCTACTTTTTTTGAATAGTATATATTCACCATTTTCATGCTTTGATACTTCAATAATGTTTTTGTTTATCATCTTAAATATTTGATCAGAAATTGCTATTTGTTTATCTTTTGCAAACTTATATGGATAACTGACAGTTACTTGATTTGGTTTATTGAGAAATTCAATTTCAGTACCACAAATGGCTTTTAAAATATTTCTGTCAGAGGTCATTGTTTTCCAAAACTCTTAAATTATTTTTTAAATTGCCAGCCTTATAATTGAGTATTAAATTTGGCAAATAAAGTTTTACACAACTTATAAATATTTCCCATGATCTATGAGTAAATTTCCAATCACTTACCTTCAAAAGTTTTGGATTTTTCTCAACAGAACGAATTACTTCTTCCTCTGTGGTGGAGCTCTCTTCCCCCTCTGTTGCCCTCTCTTGTAGCCCTACTCTAAAAAAGGCTTTGGTCCACTTTTATTGTAGTTGTTATTGTAGCCGTATTTAGGTCGTTGATTAGTATAGTTCTTATTGAAACCACCAAAGTTATTATATCTTTGATAACTAGTACCTTGATTAGAAAAGCCGAATCCAAGTGCCTGATGAGTATCTTTAAGATCTTTCAATTTTTTATTAAGATCTTCCCCAAACAACAATTGTCCCGCTCCAACTTCCAAATTGTTTAAAAAATTGCAAATCGGTTTAGTTTTGGGCCTCAGATCTGGCTTAAATAAATCTCTACGACCTTGATTAAAATCTGTCAAAGCAGCACCCAGTATTGCTAACGAGTCCATAGCTGTTCGAATGGCCTCGGTTATTTGTAACTGAACAGTTCTGTTGCCCTCTGTCGCTTCATTCAAATCTTGTTTTGCCATTTTAGGCATTTGTTTCTTTAAAGTCAACAGTTGATCAGTTAGAGTAGTTACTGAATAGGAGATTTTGACAATCTTTTCCCCCAACTTTTGCAATTTAATGTCCTTTGACCGTGTAATGGGTTTAACATTTCCACAGCCGCATATTTCTTTATTTACTCTGGAAAAATACACTTCCAAATTAGTTGGTCTGGTTGCTTTTTCCATCTTATCATTCACTTGACCCTCCAAAGTACTGTTGTTAAACAAATTATTATCTATTTTAGCTAAATTAGGATTAATGTCTCTCCCAACCTTATCTTGCACAATGTATTCACTTTCGAGACTCGCTACGAATTCACCATTATCTTCCACTTCACAATCGCCCACCGGCGGTTCATTGTCATCATTTTCCTCGAGCAATTCATTAATTTGCTCACCCACATCTTCTTGACGTTTGTCGGACAATTTTGGAATTTTTTAGCGTCTCTGAGTCATATTTGACATATCCCCTGATTTACCGGAGTCTGTTTCATCTTCACTCTGAGAAATATCATGAATGTTACATTATGACGTCGCTTCCTGTTTTTACTGTCCAGAGGTGAATTATTCTTCGATAATTGTTTGACGGAATTGACAAGTAAACCTTTTAATTCAGAGCGCATTCTATTCATCTCAGTTTTAAACAAATTCATTGAAACCGTTTCTTCAGATTTGTTTTTCGGCCCTGTCGTATCACCAGGATCGTCTGTATCTCGATCATAATGGTCACTGCCACTGACCATGTGTTCATTTTGTTGACCTACTTTTAGTGGAGTTTTCTCCAAGTCAATTAGTAGTAAGTCTTTTGGCTCAACTGTCTCTTTATTACTCGTTTTAACGTTATTGTTTTTAGCCATATTGCCTCGCTTCTTCTGACTATTTTTAGCCGGTGTTTTGTTACCATCAAACAAAGCTGCGGCAATATCGAAACCACTTTTATCCGCCATTTTAGATTTTCAGACAACGTGGTCTAGATTTTTCGTCAGAAATTTAACTAGTGACGAAAATGTCTAAAGTATTTGGCTTCTACCATTTATAAATTTGGTTAATTCAATTGTGAATTAAAATATTCATATGTACATTCAAATTCAATTGTGAATGTATTAACAAAAGAACTGAATTATCATAAGTTCAAGTTCAGCGATGCTTACACCGCGAAAGCTAGCATGCTAATGAAGTTCGATGGCTACGCATGCGCATCTCATGGGCATCTCTAAGTTACGTCATATAGCAGTGGTAGAATTGGTAGATACTTTGGGGCACGATAACTTTGGTTATAATGAAGTGAGAGCAACGAAACTCCAAATATAGATTCATTATATCATTACCTTGACTACACAGTTAAAAATAATGGGCGACTTTACACCAAATTAGGTGGCAACTAGTTGCCACCTAATTTGGTGTAACTATAGGCCATAACTGGTGTAAGCTTGTACACTATATTTAGAAAAATATTTCACTTATGATAGTGTAACACAAAACACCAGAATGTGGGTTTAAACAACTCGCACTCAAGAGTGTAAACTAAGCACTACACCTAATGGCAGACTTCAAAAATTTACACTTGGGGTGTAATTTTTCCGAATACTAGTATTAGTGTAATCTTTACACTAAAGATGGCGTTAGATTGCACTTAATTAGGATGACATTCTGTTGGGCATGGGGCGGAGGCACTTATTTCTGGATAACATTTACACCTTTAGAGGGCTGAATAATAACCTCTTTTAGGGTATTGATTGTCCTTGACATTGATCGACTTTCAAAACACTCAAAATAGTGTAACTTTTACATTTTTATAGGACTGCTTATTATCCTGTTTTAGGGTATTGACATTGATTGTCAGTTTCAGAACACTTAAATTGGTGTAACTTTACATTTATTGAGGGGTGTATATCCATGATTTGGGGCCTGATTGTTTTGGACTGACCCTTTCAAAAGTCTATGGGAATAACATTTGACACTTTTAAATATTTAATACTGTAGAACATGAAATTCGCTGCGATATTGTCTGCGATATCACTTATGTGGAAGCAGACGTTAAACACCAAGTAGTAGTAGTAGTAAATTCGCTGAGGTGCAGTAAGCTATTAGGAACTATCTGACCTTTGGGGAATTTTTTTTTTTAAAAATTTGACTTGCAGTTACTTGATGTTTTACAGTATAATCTCACATAATATTTTAAAAACATATAATTTAGTAAATCAAACATTTATTCTCAATAAGTTTTTCCATATGAATCCAACCAAACATGCTTTGTTTTTCTTAAACAAATATGTGTACAAACAAATGACATTTTAAATAAGATTCAAAATGGCATTATAACAGAATCTCAAATATAGCAATTAAATACATCTTTCTGTATTTTGTATGTTATCAAACTAATTTTCAGTAATTTAATATGAAATTGTAAATAAGATAAATAATTGGTTATTTATAAGAACAAGAAATATATAGAAACTCTAATTTGAAGTATTTGTAGCTTGAATTAAAGGCATTTCTGCCATATTCAAACAGGGCCTAATCAGGTACCAATAAACATCTAATATCACAAATTACATTAAAGTCCACACCAGATATTATTTTATGGATCAAAGTTTTAAACGATTCCTTCCAAAAGAAAGGGAACTACATGAAATTTTTGAATATGATCACATTCAATGTGGGTGTGTAAAACATCAATAAATGCCTATTACTTTTATAAAAACAATGTTTTGACAACCGAATTCTTTATGTTAAATAATTAAAATATGTCTCTTCAATATTGATAGGGTTTAACAGACAAATAATAACAGCAAGATTTGTCTTAAAAAAAACCAAAACATTTCAACAAATTTAAATCAATTATAAATATAAGTATCAATTTGTGAATACATATTATGAATATTACCGGATTAGGAAAATCTAAACAAAATAATACTGTCACAGCAAAAGAAAACATTGCTTTTTCAAATACAACCAAAAATATAAAAAATTGATGTAAATTATTTGAATGTAAAAAGGCTATGTCTATTAACATAAAAGTCTAAATCTTAACACATTTTCAACCAATATACACTTTTTATTGGTGCTTTAGAAAGGGCATTAAGGACCTAAAATGTTACTGTCACTAATGGTCTCAATACAGAAGGTATGTAACGACTTAGTCCTTGACAATGTGAACAAGCCATTGGACGTCTGAGTATTTGACAGCATTCCAGAATCATTGCAAATGATTTCAATAACAGTGTTTGCACTAATAAACATTTGAGGGAACCTTACAATACAATTATAAGGGCATATGATCTTCCATTCAGTGGATGTCTAAGGGCTACTATGCAATGCCCAGATGGGTGCATTTACAAAATCGCTTTGAAACAATCACAAAAACTTTGTGAAAATGCATTGCACAAAATGCATAAGTGCTGATTCAGTCTGCCATCGACTAGCCAATTAACAACACAAGGTGTTGAGGACAAGCCTTTTTAAAGCAACAAATTATTAAAATCAAAATATAATATACAAAAGAAAAGAAAAACAGAGGAAAGTGTATTTATACTTTCCATTTAAGTACAAACACATTAAATACTATACTTAACAAATTATATTTAACTTCACATTCCAAATTTAATATTTGAATGATCTTTGTAAAAACAATTTCTATATTTCCTATAAGAGAAATTTGTTTCTGAAACAGGCTATAATTATTAATGAGCAGTTATCATTGAGCTTTGAGGTGACTATGAATGAAATCATTACCCATAAATTCACAAATGGGGTATGGTATAAAGCCCATAAAAGTAAAAGTACAAAAGTGTTCGTTCCTCAATCTATGGCTATTTCTTGTCAGAACTTTAGTTATGAGTAATATGATAAAGTCAAATTATTTAGTACAGAATTTGATTTAATACCATACAAGTTTACATTTTATTTCTTAACTACAGTCTGAAACCAATTTTTATTTATAGCATTATGTCAACTACAAAAATGGAACTTGGCAAGGTGTGCTCCTTCAGTGATGTGATCTATAATCCTGACTTTTTATACCCACTAAATAAATTGTATTGTTTACTGCATCCATGAACTTAACAAAATATATTGAACTGGGCATCAACTCCCTTATTAGCACTTATTTGCAGGTACATGCCAAACACAATTTATGACATGAAAAAACAGCATAAATATCAGTATGATTTATATAATATCAACAAAAGTTATGTTTTGCATGCATACAAATAATATTAATAGTTATTGAAAACCTTTGTATTCTTAAAAAAACTATAACTTTAAAACTGAGCAAGAGGTAAAAAGCTTGGTACTAAAGATAAATGCCTTAATTAAGTTATCCGCAAAAACTTAACCTAAAAGGATTGGACCAGCTTGTCGTATGTCCAATCAATATAACTCTGTCATAATAAGCTGCACTCAAAGCGTCAAAAGAAATACTACCAGAAGAATATATACTAGGGGTTACCTTTAAACATTTTATATATGAATCATCCAAAATTGTAACAATATTTTGGAGACTAATCCGACTACAAAAGCTAATATCCAACAAATCAAGGTATTTGACAATTCTGGTTAATTCCAAAAGATCATTCTCTGTAAAGGTATAACAATGACATAATTCTAAAACCTTTAAATTTAAAGTAGATGAAAGCAATGCCCTTAACAATGAATTAACATTAATCCTTGGGCAATACGAAAGTCGGAGAACTTTTAATTTTTTTAAATTTGTTAAGAAACCGAGATCAGATAAATGATCACTGTGTACATTAAGCTCAATCAGCTGATCGCACAGCATTAAATGTATGCCTAAAGTACCAGGATAAATTGAAGACATCCATCGACCTGATAATGACAGTCTCTTTATATACATATTATGCAATAGAGTAACACATTTAAGTCCAGATTCAGACTTGATAATCTCCTCATCAACCTCTGTCCAAAATAATGGTGTTTGAACAATATTCTTAAAGCGTTTACAAACGAACTGAAGACTTAAAAGTCTCTCTTTCTGATTAATGTAACTAAATATATTGTTCAGTACTTCTGTAGGTAAATACATTATATGACCTAAAAACAAAAAATATGTAGTATTATCAGACTAATAATGATCAGAACAATTTCTTTTATCAACTAAGTTTCTAAATCTATCCACATACAGGTCGACATTTAAAACAAATGAATAAATCTGTATGCACAAATGAACATATTGAATGCATCTGAAGTTATGATAACCAAAACTATTTTAAAGGTTTCCAATACAAAATACATCAGAAAAACAGAACTGTAAATACTGAAATCATACCCAAAAGACATGGTATGAAATGGAACAGACCTTATATAAATTATCAATGTAGCATATTTATAAGACATTATTTTAAAGGTAATATATTATATGTACTCTGGACATTGAAGCCAAGACCAGTTTATAGACCGGTTTTAAATATAAAATGCTTCAGTTATTTAGTAAGTTTTACCTTTAACCTTTTCAAAAAAAGTGATAATCTTACATGGAGGTCTGTTTTTCGATAAAATTTCAAATAAACAAAACTGTAAATACAGAAACCATGCCTGAGCATTTTTAGGATACTCCATATTATAGACATAATATGAAATAAACAATATAAAGACAGATTTTACATAACTATTGGTGTAGCACAAGATAGTTTTCTCTGCTACAACATAAAAATTGCTAGAAATGTGGGTGTTTCCTATGGAAGCAATATACGGTGATACTGGCCCATCACATATATCTTCTAGGCTCGTGGTTTCCTGAAAAAAAAAAAAAAAAACACAAATAAAAAAAACTTTGAATAAACAGTTTGTGGATATTTTATTTACACACAGATCACAATATTATTTTAAGAATTTGCTTGGGTTTTGGGGTCTTTAGCAGAGGGAGGTTGGACATGCGACGTACAAGTGTGGGACTGAAACCAGCAGCTTGACTCAATGTCCCACCTGATAATTTAAAGAGAAAGAGAAAGAAATTGAGTCTAATGTCCACGACACAAACTAGGTCATTTTGGGACTAACATATAATTTAATTTTATTTAAGTAATTCGCTTGCGCGTAGGGGCTTTTAGCAGTGGAGAAAACCGGAGTGCCCGGAGAAAACCCACAAGGTTGGTAAATCACAGGATACTAGTAAAATGTTACAATAAAACTTTACTTACTGGATATTCAACAACAAAACAATCCCTTCTTGAGCCTAATAACTCTGGTAAGACATTGAGGCTACTAATGCAATAATGCTCATCCTTAATTTCTCTTGATTCGGATTTAAATTCTGACAGCTTACAAAGTTCTGAAACTAAATAATCTGATTTCTTCTTTTTGGCATCTGCTAAATTGATCGTCGCAGGTGAAAATTTTTGCAGATTTTCAATAAATAGTTTTTCAAATGGGAAGGGGGATATCATAATTGCTGACATCATTAATCTTTCAAACTCTGAAGAAAGTTCTTCCTCCATCTTAAGTGCCGGATAAGTATCTAATATGTCAACAATTGTGGCCCCTGAGTTAATTAATTTCCGTCTCTGTGCAAAAGTAGCATTCATGAGGTGCTTTATTTTATTAATGTCTTTTCCATAAATTTTTCTGTATTCCATTTGAAGCTCTTCTATTTTTTCATCACAATCCATACTTTCTTTGGCAATATTTTCATCAAAGCTTTCGGAGGGAGACCAATTAACAATACCCTTCGTTTGCAGTGAGGAAAATGTTTTGCGGGAACATGGAGTATGTGCTGTTTTTCTTTTCTTGATGAGAATTTCTGGTGAGTCCATAGGCCTTCTCGCATTTTTAAGCTTATTTACGATCCGTTGTCGCAATGCATCGTAACCGCTACCAATGTGTTCTATTAAGTTAGGAAACTGCTGTACTAGGTTTCTACATATCAAAGTTATTTCCTCAGGCTTAGGATAGAAGGTATATTTGAAGATGTGACTTTGAATGCATTCGCTTAATTCATGACGAGTGCACCAATCTAATGGTTGTGCGCGTATCATTCTTTCTCTTAATCTGGGTGATAGTAGACTCAAATCTAATTTTTCTTCAGCCCAGTGGGCATCTTTAGGAGATTGGGTCTTTTCCTCATGATCACTAGAAATAATTGAGCTATCTCCACTCCCACAGGTGTAGTTTCTCTGTGGAATGATTGATACAATATCTGTTGTAGATTCAACAAAATCTTGATTCGAAAGCAATGATGTTGACACCACTCTTTTTTTACACACGATTTTAATTTTCGAATTGTTTTCAATTTCTTCTGGGGATTCGATGTCTATATATGAGTCCCAATCTTTGTTAAATTTTTGGATGACAATATCATCTGACTTGGGAATCTCAAATATGTTTTTAAGCTTCAAATGTATACCAGTATCCTTGGATTCAAGTTTAACTATTTTTGCTGAATTCTCATGAGTTGCTAGAACTGTTACTGTGTACATACCTGTTTAATAAAAAGAATATAAGTTAATATAACCATAATGAAATTATCGACTCCTGGAGACTCAACCCTAGTGAATGCAGCACTTTACACTTAATTTACTCCATTGCCTTGTCATGATATAAATCAACATTTTATATTTTTCTTTTTTCAATTTCAAAAAGATATTATGAACACTTATTCAGATGTTGCATTTTAATGGATCTGCAATATTCACATTCGTAATCCACGAGCTGACTAAGATTGTCTCACAGATGTCTTTAGTATTCATTATTTCTATCAAAATCAGATCTATATTTCGTTTTTTAATACTTTCGACGACCTACACTACATAAAGAATGGACCGATTGTACTTGTAATAAGTGTGGCTTTTGACACTATGACATTAGACTCTGTTTAACCAGTCAGCCTTGACGTTTCTTGGGGATTACCCACCATTTCTTGCGTTATTTCCTCACACCAACTAGAATGCTTGTTATATAACAACTCATCCAGATGCTAGTGTTGTGAAGACCAGTAAAAACGAAATTTTGAAATATAAAAAATAGAAACAAAAAAGGATCTGTGTTTTAATCAGATTGTATCAAAGAAATTGAACAGTTGCTTGTTTCCGTGTAAATATTTATTATTGCCATCAGTAAAATTAAAGGAAATAGACTTACTTTTTCATTAATAAATTATTCATTTTTGGATTGTATTTTAGAGTAATCCAGCTGTGGCCTATTGCCTGAGTAAATGTTTACATCCTTAATAAATCATAGAAAAACAATGTGCAGAAATGTAAACAAACAAAAGACTGTCGTCTGACGCATGTTCAGTTTGAGAAATTTCAAACTTTAGTAACAAGGTGTTTAAGACATGCATATTTTATACCAGTTACAATATACTCATCCAGTGGATAATAATCAACTAACTCTGAAAGGTTGCAAACATTAATTTTGTTCATATTTAGCATTTCAAAGGCACCTAAGTGACAATCGTATCTAGACTTCTGTATTTCAGTAACTAATATTACATTTTCTGCATTAACACCAACAGAATTCAAATGTTTTCTCTGTAAATAAATCCCAAGGATTTTTGACAGTTCCAAAACTTCTAATTCCACACAATCAGTTACTACGTACATGCCTGATGCGTACAAAACACCACTAATCATAATTTTACTTGTTTGACAGATTTCTGTATCCAAAATATTTTTCTGAACTAAAGCTTGGCGAATTTCTGGCAGTAAAGTTTTAACATTTACTATGGATGAAGCAGAAACAATATGATCAACCTTAAAATAATTATCATCTGATGAAGTTAAGTATGCTTGCATTCTTTGATGTCTTGAAGCAAGCGTGTAACAAATGTTGGTAAAATTCCCAAGTCTGTGGCAAAGCATTTTAAAATAATTATGCTTAGCCTCAAACCTCATGCACCATGAGCTCCTCAAGGGACCAAAATTCAAGATATGCTGAGGGTAATGAATTAAAAAATGTTGCTTTGGTATAAGTCGTTTCTCAGGGAACTCTGAAGAAAATAATTCTAAATGATCCGATATCAGAGAATCTAAATAAGACACAACATTTATGTTTACTTTGGGTGCACATACAATTTCAGAAATTTGTTTTAGCAACAACAAAATTTGAAAAGTTTTATTCTCTTTTGGTACAAAATTTCCTATCATCAGAGGTAAAAGACGAATTAGAGTCCACATCTGAGAAGCACTTGCCGGTATAGAGTTAAAACTTTTAGGTACAGGAGGTTTATTAGTAATATCATTGGGCCCATATCTCCAAGTTCTCATTATTCTAAACAAATCATTCTTAGAAAAATATTTGTTATCCTCCAGTTTCTGTAATATAAAGGGAATTTCATACCTTGCACAACCTTCGAAAACATCATGCATGAAATCTGGTGGTAAACCACGAGTAACATGATAATAAGTCAAATTATTAAGTACAGAATTTGATTTAATACCATACAAGTTTATACTTCCAGGAGCAGATTCAATTGTTTTCTGCACATGCAAATCATAATTGGCTTTATTTCTTAACTCATAGCAGGTGGGATTAAAGATAGTCTGAATATCCTCGGGTGAGGCCATACAAAATCTACAAATGCATCTCACATTGGAACTAAAACTCTCTGTAAATCCACCTATTTGATGACTACCTAAATTGTCCCCAGCAACACAGGCAACAGTGCCAAAAAAGCTCTCAGGAATATTAAGCACCTGAATTCCTTCACTTTCCAATACCTTTAAATCAAATAAAAGTGGCTCAAGAATTTTACTGAATCCAACATTTTTTAGCGTTTTATTAGGGCATAAAATGCAAAGTTGTATAGTCTTAAGTTCAGATCGGTGCCAAGGATAAATATTTGCTAAGTTAAAGTATACAGCAGAAATTTTATGAATTCCGTGTTTTGAACCAATGGGATTAACTACTTCAAATTCATCGAAATATAGAATGATTTGCAATGCATTTTTTTTATGGGCAAACAAATCATTTCCTTTAAAATACATACCATGACTATAATCCATTAAAACATCAGAATTGGGCTGTGAAAGTGGATTCATTACATCAGTTAATACTTGTTCGATGGATAAAAGTGATTTCAAACTTTCTAGTAATGGGATATATTCATAACTTTGTTTTACATGACAATCATCTCTGTCTAATGTAATACGTATAGGCTCTACATACCTCAATTGACGCTTCCAATATTTATTACGTAAATAATTTGTCTTTAGGTGATATATAGATTGATCAAAAATGTTATTCAAAAAACATTCATTTATCTTATCCATTATGTCAGCTTCTATGTTTAATTCTTTAAGAATACTAGTCAGGCTGCATTGTAATGAATTAATTGTATGTTCATTTAGTGAAGACATTTCAGATAAAATTGAATCAACTGTTGAAATGGGTAAATAACACATTTCCTGAATTTTTAAAATAGAAAATGATAGAGTATTTAAAAATATTTCTTGAAACTCATTATCGTCAACTGCTTGTTCATCATCGTCAACTGTTTGTTCATCAATCTCGCTCACACTGGAAGCAAACATTTCGGTGTCATCATAGCTGTTAGAAACAGCTGGACATAGGATAGAGCTGTATTCTGAATCTATTAAGCCTTCAACATTTACGAATGTCTGCTTATGATGCCGCGTAACATGTGATTTAAAAGAAGAGGCTACATTGTATTCATTTTTACATTCCCGAAAGGGGCAAACTACAGAAATTCCATCAATTATATGACTTGTTAAATGGGATATTAATTTTTTTAAAGTAGGAATTTTGTCTTGAAAACAAAGTGCACATTTAAAAGACAATTTATTTGCAGTAGGCCCATTCATTCCTTCATTGAATTCAGAAGATGTGCTCTTTCCCTTATGATATTGATTATGTGATCTATACACATGACTTTTATACCCACTAAATGAATTGTATTGCTTACTGCATCCATGAACTGAACAAAATATATTGAATTGGGGATCCGCTCTATGAGTAATACTTACATGTCTAAAATAAGTTTCAAACCTATTTGAAGAAAACAAACCACAAATTGTACATTGAAATGACATGATTTGAATGACCATTGATGAAGACTATGAAAATTAAATAAATGACAATCACCAGTACTGCTAATACTATATTATAATAGACCCTGCTTACTAATACTTGAATTATGTACTCTGGCATACAAAACACAGACCCCAATTTCATTAATGTTAATGCAAATAATAATCAATCAGCCTAGCCCTAGCCTTGCTAGGCCTAATCTCACCTTCCTACAAGAATTAATTATATTATTAAAATAACAGTCATTCAG
The DNA here is from genome assembly GCA_948474765.1 of Patella depressa. Lineage (NCBI taxonomy): Eukaryota > Metazoa > Mollusca > Gastropoda > Patellidae > Patella > Patella depressa. Next base: position 52,709,811 of record OX419716.1, read on the forward strand.
CTTTAATGACATTGCACTGAATGTAATTGATTCAAGCAAAAAAAAAAACATCAACTAATACTTGAGATTTATAAAAATATAACTAGATTTGCAACTTAGTTGATTAGGCCTACACACAACAACACTGTACACTACCACAACCTATGGCATGGCAGTCTACATGACATTGAATCACATTGACACCGACACTTGCACTAAATATAATTCATAATTTATGAAAAAAGTAGTAACTTTAACCGGAACAAGGATTATTAATTTAACTTCGGACAGAATCATAAAGCGAAAATACATCAAATGCATATTATTACATCGACCGTATTTCGACAACATTCAACATTTCAACCATTCTGAAAGGGACATAACTCTAAAGATAAAGGAAGTTAACATGGCGAGGGAAGCTGAGAGAATTCCATAATAATAAAAAAAGAAAGAAACATTTGACAGTAAGACAGAAGTTGGATTTCGGGCCCAATCGATAGGCCTATCATTAAACCTGTAAAACTAATATTAATCACGACATGTATGTCACATTATACCTTCTGCGTGATCCGGTCTAGGTTCCGTATTTGAGTCCATTCTCTCCATTCTTCTGTCGTTGAAGACGCTCGTGACACGGCTGCCGTAAAAATGGCGCGAAATACGACCCGATCACCCAGTCCTCAGAGAGAAAACACCAACGTTCTCGTAGGAATATTTTACGTCATTGACACGCGCACTCGCGCTTACATTTTGTATAAGAAATGACAAACACATGTAGCCTAGGCTATGCCAGTAAACAATAATGTATATTTTTGTTATTTATATTTATTCATTTATATATAGATAGAACTCAATAACCATTGAATACCACTCGGGTTATTCAATGGTTCAAGAGAGTGTATCTCTGCGCAAGTACCCCCCCCCCCCCCAAACAAAAACAACCAAAACAAAAAAAAAAACAGCACGATAAAGAATTTTTTTTTTTAAGAAGACTTGGTACACTGGTTCATTTACTTCTAATGTGTTATGACAGTTTTATTTTTATTTTTTTTTTTTTTTTTTTTTGTAGGCTATTTGGCTGATTGGGCTCACGGACATATTTTGCAGTTTAGCAGTCTTTATAGCCTGTTATGGCCCACTTTATTCTCACATAGGACCTAGTAGTTAGGCCTGCAGATGTTGTCATGCATGATAGGGTGGGCTATATATGTAGCCTATCTTTTGGACTTTTTGTATGTGTCTTGTTTTATTTGGTCTATCAATTTTCAATCAGTTACACTTTTTGCCTATTTTCTTTTTTGAGGCACAACTTCGGTGTATTATAATACGACTTTAAGTTTTTAATTGCACCGATTTTGGGCGTGTACACTTACTCTTTTACAGCACTATGCTCAGTGTAAAACTTACACCTCACTAGGTTTTGTTTGCCAGCATTCATTACACCTTTTTGGTGTAAATTACAATATACACCCAAATGGTCGTAGGTCACCCAATACACCATAAAGCGCATATGAATACAACCACATAGGTGTTAAATTGTAGAAAATATAATTTACACTTGCTAGTAAAGTTCGTTTTGGCTAGTTACACTTGTAACGGTGTCACTATGCAAAAACACAAACTGTGGTGTAAAGTTTACACGGGTTTTACACCCTTTAGAGTTTTTGATTACACCCATTTTTAACAGTGTAAGCTTGATGTTAAGAATTTTCTGCTTAGCCTTAGGAGCGATAAGCAGTTTGACTGATCACATTGGAATTTATCACCCAATATCTTATTTGACAGTAGATATCGCTTGTATGATAAATTACATAGGAGATATCGCTTTACATGAATTTGATTGGTCAATCAAAAAGGAACTACTTTCTTTTATTTTAAAGAAACCACTTATTTTAAATAAGCCTCGTTTTTTTTACATTATCAACTTGTGTTGATATTTTTAGATATCAAAAAACACTCGTAGGAGATTCTCTATATAACAACTCTGTTTTTAATTAAGGTAGAATTTGAACCGGTTGAATTGTTTCTCGTTAGAACTCGGTGAGTTTTCAGCCGATTTCAATAATTCTTTTTCCTTTTTAAGATTCTTTATATAACTCATGAGATGCGACAGAAACTTTATGAAAGCTTTAATATCTGCTTAGCAGATCTAGTTATTGTTACTTTTTTTGTGTCTTTTATCCACAAATCTCAGAATCTAACCATAGGATCTGTCTGAAACTTTGACCTACCCCTCCAAAACTGGGTGGCAGTTTTTGATTAAATATATTTTTAAAATCACCGAATTTTACGAACGAGTGAATTTGACCTGCATTACTGTAACTCTGTGACCTATTTTACTAATTCTTTTTTCTTTGAGTACCTTGACAAAAATCATTTTCAACTGCAGTTTCAGATTTTCGAATTTCGAAAATTCGTCGGCTGTGATTTTGAACCATAAGTTGAGAGCAATTTGACAACTTCTTTAATAGTTGTACGATTTCCATGAAATTAAGTATGTAAGTAGATCTTACCGATGCGACTTGAAAAGTGACTTTTAAAATTTTCTAAATTATCTCCCCTTGGTGAAATTAATGATCAAAGTTTTTGTTGGATACTAGATAAGTAAATACTGATTCGTACACTGATTTCTCAGTGACTGTAACAGATACTGATCTGGGACCTAATTCTCTATCGGGAAACCATGTGTTGGTTACTTGATAAACTATTTTGGAACTTCTGCGCAGACCGGAAATGGCCGAATTTCGTGTGGTGTCAAAAAATTAAAAAACGTCTGTAGATTCGTCAATTCTGTACCTATTTTCATACAAATGACATTTTCGGAAACCCTCGAGTCTTTTCTCGGACGATAGCAGTTGAAAATTTCGATATTTTGAAACTTCATTGCTGACTTCTTGCGATCGAAAAATGAAAAATGTTGTTTAAGAGACAAATTTTGTTATTTTTCAAAATTTTCAAATTTGACCTACATTTTTGAAAAATGAAAAATGTTGTTTAAGAGACAAATTTTGTTATTTTTCAAAATTTTCAAATTTGACCTACATTTTTGGATACCTGAAAACCCTCTGATTCCAGAAATATAAGTTTCATTCAGAGTTATCGCCCTTTATTTTTCGAATTTTCTGCCCATTTTGTGAGCTCGAGTTTCGTTTTACGACCGAATCGACGTTTCTAAATCTTCTGGAACATGAAGTTATAGTTCAAAACCAACTTATAAAGCTATTTCGACAAACATCTATAAACTGAAAGTGGTCGAAATAATGTCCGATATTTTGAAAAAAACGCAAAAAATGAATGCTCTTGGGATAAACATGATTTCGCTGTCCGATATCAATGGATTAAACCGATCAAGGTATCGTTAGGTTGCGTGAGAATTACGGTATCGTATGATAACCAATTCGTACGGATACGATGAGCAGGAAGCAAAATATGGCACACTGAGAATCAAGTATTTTCTGATTTGGAGCGTTTTTGGACCCCTGTATCTCGAAAACTTTTCATGTGGACGTATTATGTCGTCGCCCCCGTCCGGACGTCCTCAATTTGTTTGTGGACTCTCTACAGGTCACAATTCCTATCCGATTTTGACGAAACTTGAAATATAAGTTTATCCCCATAAGATCTCGGTTCCTTTCGATATTGGCATGTATCGGATCAGAACTTCATGGATTATGGCCCCTGATTGTGCGAAATATCATGTTTTTAGCTTGTGGACCCTATAGAGGTCACAATTTTGAACCGATTGTAATGAAACTTGACATGCATGTCTATAACTATAACCCCAAAATCTTGGTTCCTTTCGATATTTGCGCCCATCTGATCGTAACTTCCTGAATAATGGCCCCTGATTGTCCGAAAAATCGCCCTTTTTAGCTTGTGGTCCCTCTGGAGGTCAAAATTATTATTCGATTTAAAAAATCGTTTGATTATATCACCGTTACATGGTAATGAAGGTTGAGTTCAAATTTTGTGAAAATCGGACCAAAATTGATAAACAAAATGGCTGCCGTTTGTACGCAAATAGTGTGAAAATATGTTATATCAAGGTTGTGGACACTATAGAGGTCACAATTTTGAACCGATTTTGATGAAACTTGACATGTATGTTTATAACCCAAAGATCTTGGTTCCTTTCGATATTTGCGCCCATCTGATCGTAACTTCCTGAATAATGGCCCCTGATTGTCCGAAAAATCGCCCTTTTTAGCTTGTGGTCCCTCTGGAGGTCAAAATTATTATTCGATTTAAAAAATCGCTTGATTATATCACCGTTACATGGTAATGAAGGTTGAGTTCCAATTTCGTGAAAATCGGACCAAAATTGATAAACAAAATGGTTGCCGTTTGTACGCAAATAGTGTGAAAATATGTTATATCAAGGTTGTGGACACTATAGATAGGGCTGGGTATCGATAGTGATTTTTACTATCGATAATCGGCAGTGAAATGTCGGTCGATAATCGATAAAATCGAAAACAAACTTATTTTCACGGTCGTCATCAAGACCGGAAACAGTGTAAGTTCAAAGTTCAAAACCATACAAAGTTGCGAAAGATCGTTTGCTCCTGTCTAAAACCCAAAGTCGGCAAAGTGTTTCCACACAGCACTTTTAGCTTTACCGGGAAAATCAACAAGCGTTTTGTCGTCCATGTGTGCTATTTATTGTACCGGGTACTCTATTACTGGGGCACACGTACAGAAATAGTGAACTGTAGTAGACGAATTCTGAAGCTTGCAAAGGGATATAACTCTAACATTCTGAGACGCCCTTTTCTCGAAAACGACGCCTACGATTTTTCTTAAATTTGTATTACTTAAAGTCCTATCGGTTATCTATATAGTGAATCCAAAATGAAAAGCATTGAAATAATATAAGGGGTCCAAAAATGGCCTCAAACTTTGAAAAAAATTGAAAAATAGGTTGCCAGGCAACGAAACATACGCCCACACAGCAGCCAAATCGTCCGGGCAGTCAACAAGAGTTGTTGCATTTTAAGTAATCATCAGAAAATCATAATTCCAACTCACCCATAACTACGGTGTAACTGTGATATAATCAAACATTTTTTTTAAATCAGATAATAATTGTGACCTCCAGAGGGACCACAAGCTAAAAAGGGTGATTTTTCGTACAATCCGGGGACATAATTCAGGAAGTAATGATCCGATGGGCGCAAATATCGAAAGGAACCAAGATCTCAGGGTTATAAACATACATGTCAAGTTTCATCAAAATCGGTTCAAAATTGTGACCTCTATAAGGTCCACAACCTTTATATAACATATTTTCACACTATTCGCGTACAAACGGCAGCCATTTTGTCCGTCAATTTTGGTCCGATTTTCACAAAATTCAAACTCAACCTTCATAACCATGGAATGGTGACATAATCAAACGTTTTTTTAAATCGGATAACAATTTTTACCTCTAGAGGGACCACAAGCTAAATAGGGCGATTTTTCGGACAATCAGGGGCCATAATTCAGGAAGTTACGATCCGATGGGCGCAAATATCGAAAGGAACCAAGATCTTTGGGTTATAAACATACATGTCAAGTTTCATCAAAATCGGTTCAAAATTGTGACGTCTATAAGGTCCACAACCTTGATATAACATATTTTCACACTATTCGCGTACAAACGGCGGCCATTTTGTCCGTTAATTTTGGTCCGATTTTCACGAAAATGTGGGCGTATAAAAATCGTTAAATTTTTGGAAACACTCTTTAATTTATCTTTTATTTTTCGAAAATTACTCAATGAATGTTTCTGATATTTCTGGTACAGGAATTTAAGTATCCAAAGAACTTCGTAAAGCTATTCCGACAATTATCGTAAAACCGGAAGTAGTCAAAAAAATATCCGATATTTTTAAAAAAATTAATTTTTTTACGAAAACCTTTTTTATTTCTGAATATTTTTTGATGGTAGTTTACACAGAGTTAAAGTATCACCCTACTTGAGCAGACGTGAGAAAGAAATTTTGTCTCAGTAATTTTCTTTCGTCGCCACAGCTTTGGGTATAAATGGAGATAAAATCAAGGAGATCACAGCTTCCACAAAACCCGACTCAGATATGTGATCTGGTAAAATTAATGATTAGTCGAAAAATTATTTTTTTTATTATAGCCCGACATCAAAATTTTACTCTTTAAAAAATAAAAAAAATAAGACACTGACATCTTTTTTTTTTTTATTTGCCTCATAGCACACTGTATGGCGTATGCCCGTCTTCATTACCTCAGTTCGGTACAGAACCGTAGGACACATTTAATTTCATTTCAACACAATCAGATGATAATTGTAGCATGTAGACTATTCCCATTTGGGCGTGTAAAGAGGTCCAATAGCAAAAAGCACCACCTCAGCATGCAAGTCTGTGTCACCACAGGCCCGGGACTGTACAGCGCAGTGGACACTTACGGCTAGCCCCCGGATCCATTCACTCTTTTTGATTTGTTTTTGTTTGTGGTCTCTTAGTATGATGTCTTGTCTGTATATTTGTTTTTGTGTAGAATTGTGTGTGGTGCAGTCCCCCTGCACTTACTATTAGTGTAAAAAGTTCTGCTTTGGTAACAAAAGAGAATCAAAGGATAGCCATATCCCTCTTCGGCCTCTTCATATTTTTTTATGGAGCAAAATGAAAGAAAGCTTGCTCGTGAAATAATGAAACTAATTTTAGCTGAATATTGTTAAACTCTACAAAATCAACCAAATTTAATCACGTTTGATATGACAAATGGGCTAATAAATTATTTCTTCAATATTCTGTAACCTTACCTAATACATTTCCAGTACATAAACATTCAGCCTGCCAGTGAAACAATCTGGTTATTCCAATTTTTCTGTAATATTTTAAAACTGGCTGTGGAAGACCCCAGGACGACAAACTTAATCTTGAATCATCATATTTACTATCTGTAATTAATCAAGAAATTATATTCCTGACATACTGAACATGAATTATCAAAAGCTGAATAAGCACTGCGTGGGTAACATGCATGTACTGCATGGGTAACATGCATGCTTACCTTATTTGATTCAAATACATCGCTATCGGCATAGCAAATTAATACAGCTGCAACGATTCATTGATGAATCAATGAATCATGTTTTAAAAATTCACGGTGCACGATACACTCAATATCTGTATCGCTATTCGTTATCAAAAAATTATTTCACAAAAATAGACTAAAATTCCTTTAAATGCGTAAATAAGTTCATGAGAAAAATAACTTTTTTACTTTCAGCTAGTGTTAAGGTGTTTTCGACACTTAAAGTGGCTTATTTATATTAGTTGACTGAGAAAACACCACATTTTAATCAATCATAAAAATAGACCTTCGAATTTTCACAGTAGGTTGCCAGGCAACGAAACATACGCCCACCAGCAGCTAAATTGTCCGGGCAGTCAACAAGAGTTGTCGCATATTAAGTAATTATCAGAAAATCATTTGTTTGGTTTTTATAAAGTTCTGCCCCATGCTGACGTTTAGTATACTAAACATTTAATAATATGGATTTAGCTGTTCAATTATCGATTTTCAGGAAATTCAAACTCAACCATCATCAATGTGTACCGCGGACATGGTCAAACGTTTTTTTAATTCAGAATAAAATTGTGACCTCCATAGATTGAGTTAAAATTTCGTGAAAATCGGACCAAAGTTGACGGACAAAATGGCCTCCGCCTGAACTCTGTAACAGGGATATAAACAGACGTTTTTTTAATTGGGATAATAATATTGACCTCTAGAGGGAACACAAGCAAAACCTATATTTCAAATTTCATTGAAATCAGATAAAAATTGTGACCTGTAGGCTGTTCACAAACAATCTGTTCAAATATAACAAAAGAGTCTCAGGAGATGCACCCTGTTTTGTTAAGAAATCTGCTATTTGATTACATGCAGCTGTAATTATCAGAAAATCATAAGAATTTGTTTCATTTTTATAAAGTTCTGTCCAATGCTAACGTTTAGTATACGAAACATTTAATATTATGGATTTATTTAATATTATGGATTTAACTGTTCAATTATCCAATTTTCAAGAAATTCAAACTCAACCATCATTAATGTGTAACGGGGATATAGTCAAACGTTTTTTTAATTCAGAATAAAATTGTGACCTCCATAAGGTCCACAAGTTAAAAAACATGATTTTTCGTACAATCAGGGGCCATAATTCAGGAAGTTATGGTCCAATGTGCCCGAATATCGAAAGAAACCGCGATCTTTGGGTTATAAACTTACATATCAAATTTCATCAAAATTGGATTAAAATTGTGACCTCTACAGGGTCCACAACCTTGATATATCACATTGTAATTGTCAGAAAATCATTAGAATTTGTTTCATTTTTATAAAGTTCTGTCCAATGCTAACGTTTAGTATACGAAACATTTAATATTATGGATTTATTTAATATTATGGATTAACTGTTCAATTATCCAATTTTCAAGAAATTCAAACTCAACCATCATTAATGTGTAACGGGGATATAGTCAAACGTTTTTTTTAATTCAGAATAAAATTGTGACCTCCATAAGGTCCACAAGTTAAAAAACATGATTTTTCGTACAATCAGGGACCATAATTCAGGAAGTTATGGCCCAATGTGCCCGAATATCGAAAGAAACTGCAATCTTTGGGTCATAAACTTACATATCAAATTTCATCAAAATTGGATTAAAATTGTGACATCTACAGGGTCCACAACCTTGATATATCACATTTTTTACACTATTCGCGTATTAGCGGCAGCCATTTTGTCCGGAAGTTTTGGTCCGATTTTTACAAAATTCGACCTTAACCTTCATTACAGTGAAACGGTGATACAATCATCAAACGTTTTATATACCGGATAATAGTTGTTACCTCCAGAGGGACCACAGAAATCGTGTGCACAATTAGAAGTCGTCTGTGAACATTTTTTCCGAGATTCTGGATATTCTTGAATTAAAGGCGCAATTTTCCCAGATGAAATCAGCGGTGTGTTTACTGTTGCTTTCTGACATGAAAGAATTATTTCCCAAGTTGGAGGCCATTGTACTTGTCATACTCATCACGAGCGTTCCCGCTGAATGGGGATTTAGTTGTCAAAACAGGATCAAAAGTAAACTAACGGAAGCCCATGCAGAAAATTTGATGCTAATATCAATGGAAGGTCCTCCTGATTCAGACTTAGATGATGTCAAACTGAATCCAGCTGCACATAAATTTAAATCCAAAACACCAAGAATAATATAAGTAATACTTATTAGCACACTTTCCGAGGTGTATCGGTGAATATCAGGACAGTTTTGGTCCAAAACTGTCCTGATATTCACCGATACACCGAGGAAAGGTGCCAATAAGTTACTTACATCACATTTCTATCAAGTATTATTTTTTTTTTTCCACTTTGCCTATTTCTCAGAAACTATAAGAGATAGAGGTCTGAAATTTGATTTTCTGTCGGGAAACTGGGTGGTGGTTAGTGCTTAAATGTAAAATCAAATTTGTGCGCATAGCGGAAATGTGTCAAATCTTTAACATGCACTCAAATTGAAAATCGGCCATAATTCTCATCCGACTTTTCCGATATTTACATTTTTGCATAGCTGAAAACATTTCTGAGTAGATGGCAGTTCAAAAACATCGAGTTTAGAAATTTTGTCGCTCTCATTTTTTTGGTGAAAAATGGAACATTTTCAAAATTTTCTAAAATTGTTATTTTGGGGAATTTTCAAATATGACTTATATTTTTGGATAGCTGACATCAATCCGATTCCAACAATATAAGTTTTGTTCTGAAATGTTAACTTTGATTTTTCACTTTTTTAAGCATTTTGGTCAAATCGTAGAGTTCTTGTTTTTTTAAAACGGCGCCTACGATTTTTCTGAAACTTCAGGCATATGATGTCAACAGTCGTCTCCAGTCCTTAGACTATGGATGAAAATCCTTAAATTACCGGAAGTGGTCAAGAAATGTATCCAAACTTTGACAAAATTCTGAAAAATGGGTGCCTGTGCGCCAAATAAGATGTATCGATTGGTTGTTTACCGAGTAGTTAAAGTGTTATATCATTTGATAGCCACGTGAATTATCTACAAGATGGTACCATAGCGACAAGTTTCTATCAAAAAATAAAAAAGTTATCTGAGTTTGAAAAGTAAATTTCGATCAAATTTAGACGCGTATTTCTCGAAAACGCCGCTTACGATTTTTTTTAAAACTTTCTCATTCGAGAGTCTTATAGGTGGTGTATTGTGTGAAACCATTGTACAATTTCTCTAAATGTCATGAGTAGTCGAAAAACGAGATTGAAAATCCAAAACGTCGTATTTTTACCATTTGGAGCATTTTTATACGTCTTTTTCTCGAAAAGTCAACGTAATTTTTTTTTTTGAACTTCTTCTACAGAGAGTTTTATCGGTAGTCTTAGGTATGAAACCATTGCGCAACAGTTAGAAATATCAGGATCGAAAATTGAAAACGTCACCTTTCATTGTTAAGCGAAACATGCAGTAAGAGTTGATACAATATGTACGTATTAGCAACGTTTAGAGCATATTCAAAAGTCCCCTTTTCTCTCACAGTGACGATATTTGGGCAAAAAGTATTTCAACTTTGAGTCTTTACTTCTATTCAAAATAAGGGTATAGTGACCCTGTAGCAGAAATATTTGATTTATGTGTGTAATAATTAGTCTTTGAATTAATATTGCTTCTCCTTGGCCCAAATTACCTCATAGCCGTAATCATCTCGACACAAATCGACGGCTCGCGCTGTTTATAAGCAAATCCAATTTTGAGGGGTTGCAGTTGTAACTTGCAGTAGTATCGTGCAGAAGTACGAATATTGCACCGGTTATAGAAAGTGTAATGTAGTTAGAGCATGGACTCTGTTTCTAATAAATATCGAAATTTTATACGTTGGTGACGTCAAATCTTTAACGTGCACGAAATCCGAAAATTGGCGATATTTCATTGAATATAAAATCAATTTTTGAACCAGTTACATATTTGAGTAGCTGACATGAAAACGCGATTCCGAAGTCCCGTGTACACATTGGTGTGACATCGACAAAAGTCCGAATTGGTCATAATTGGAACGTTTTGCATACGTATAAACCATATATAGAGAGCTTTTTTTAAAAGTGGCAATATTTGAACTAAGGGTGTTTTAATAGTAACCAATATCTGTTACTGGTGTTTCTAGAGTGAAAATAATTCGTTTTAGTAAATAATAGTTACCCATGAAATTAATATCGCAGGATTTTTGTCTCCATGACGTAATCATTTGATACCAGTGAAAATAAACCTCTCTGTTGAAGCTATTTATAAGGAAGGCACTCCTCTATATCAATGCTGGGGGTTGGGATGGCCTAGTGGTCTAGAGTGCCGCGCTTCGACCTCTAGCTGGCCGGTCACCTCTGTCTTGCGGCTGTGGTTTCGAGCCCTGGTGTGAGCGTATGTGGCATGGAGATAGGGGCTCCTTCTCAACCTCACCAAGAACAACAATGTTGAATGTATGATTCTGTATTTTGGTTATTATTTGACACTTACGATACTTTTTTGTCCCAATCGGAAAACTCGGGGTTTTTTATTCTCGTGTAAATCTCTGAAACTAAAACAGATAGAGTTTTTAATATTGATTTTTCCCATGTTTTAAACAGTTAGTACTTAGAACTATTGCGAAAGTTGTGAACCAGACCGGAAGTGATGTAAATCTTTAACGTGCACGAATGAAAATCGGTTCTCATTATGTCAATTCCCAACCGATTTTCGAAAAATTATATTTTTGTACAGCTGGGGATATTGCGGATGGGATAAAGGTCGAATTGGAATAACCATGTCGTTCTCAGTTGAGATAACCAGTTTGAGCATGGACTCTATCTGTAATAAATATTAAATTTTTATATGTTACATGTAGTGACGTCAAATCTTTAACGTGCACGAAATCAGAAAATTGTAGATATTTCATTGAATATTTAATCAATTTTTGAACCAGTTGCATATTTGAGTAGTTGATATGGACGTGATTCCAAAGTCCCGTGTACACATTGGTGTGACATTGACAAAAGTCCGAGTTGGTCTTAATCGCAACGTTTTGCCTACGTATAAAGCATTATATAGAGAGCTTTTTTTGAAAGAGGCAATATTTGAACTAAAGGTGTTTTACTGGTAACCAATATCTGGTAATGCTGCTTCTAGAGTGAAAATAATTCATCTTAGTCAATAACAGTTACTCCTGAAAGTATTATCCCAGGTTTTTTGTCTACATGACGCCATCATATGATACCATCGAAAATGACGCTATTTACCGAAACTATTTATAAGGAAGACACCCCTTTGGACATCTGTTGAAAAGTTGATGTTGAAAGGTATGATTCTTGGTTTTGGTTATCATCTGACACGATCTTTTTTTTTTTTTTTTTGTCCCATTCGGAAAACTTTTTTTTTTTATTCTCGTGTAGATCTCTGAAACTAAAACAGATAGAGTTCTGAATAATGATTTTTCCTATGTTTTAAGCAGTAAGTACTTAGAACTATTGCGAAAGCTCTGAACAGACCGGAAGTGAAGTAAATCTTTAACGTGCATAAATGAAAATAGGTCCTAATAATGGCAATTCCCAACCGATTTTCGAAAAAGTTATATTTTTGTAGAGCCGGGGATATTGCGGATGCGATAAATTGCAAAACCACGCCATTCTCTTTTTTTCCTGAAAATTTTTTGGAATTTTTGAGTTTTTGATAGCGCATTTAGATTTCCGGCGTCTGTAGGATTCTACCGATCCAAGATCATAATGTTGTAAATTGTTCAACTATATTTTTCACTTTCCTTCTATCGTAATGCGCATGCACAGAAAGTGTCAATATCTGAGTTGTTTAAGTGTGTGTGTGTGTGTGTGTGTGTGTGTGTGTGTGTGTGTGTTTTAAGGGGTGAGTGGTAGGCATTTTGTGCTGCCATGGGTAAGGTGAAAGCCTTCAGTCCTGCAAGCAGGTCTAGTTATCGAATCGTTTCAACCGAAAAGTAACAAATAATTTCAGCTCTTTTATTTATCCCTTTCTGTGCCTTACGTTACATTTCATGGTAGTATTTACACGTGCGTCTTGTTGTGACACCCCGAGCCTAAAATAGCCAAGTGTTTTTGTTTAGACCACATCGTCAAAACAACTTGTCTATGGTGTAGAGGACTGCGATGATATTAAATGTAGTGTAAAGGAAATTCGAAATGTGGGTCATTCCTGGTCAAAGTATGCATTGGCGCATTGTTCGTCCGTTGAAATTTAATTGTAATAAAATTTATAACTTTCTAGGCATATTTTATATCCTGCTTATTTTCAAGGCTTGTGAAGTGTCTAGCAAGAGAATCACAATTAGTTAAAATAATTATTCAATATTCTCATTTATATGTTTTGCATAATAAATCAAACCAAATTATGGAATAGATGCCAATTGATATGTGTAATAATTGTTTTTCGTAATATGTTGTTATGTTGATTTAATGTCATTGTATATATTTTTGCACTGCCATGTAGTTCCTACCGGTTTGTTTTGTTACTATGATTTTGATTAGTTGTGTCATGTACCTTAGCCAAGTGCAGTATGAAACAACTAGTTATCATTGCGATCTGGGTCGGACTAAACGTCCGCTTCTTAATTGCTTGATAACTTTCTTAAACGGTGGAAAAGTATCTGTGTATCAGAAATGAACAGTACTCTTTTACAGTACTCTGGTGCGTTTGGGCGTCACATGTAACTGGAAATGTTTCTTCTGTTAGGTTCTATAGTGCCTTTTTCGTAGTCATTTGCATATTTTAGTATTATGCCCCCAAAATCAAATATCCCCTACTTTTTTTGAATAGTATATCTTAAAATCCAAGTCACATTTGAAAAGGTTTACCTTAGACTTATTAAATCAATTGGTTGAATTTTTCCAATTTTTCAAAATAGGTGTGCTAAGATGAAATTTATATCATCATTTAATTGGAATATTCTAAAATAATACGATTTGTTGACCAGAATGAAGATTGGGACATATTATTCAGTTACAACAAGAGTGTTATTGGGGCTTTAAACTAAATACAATATCAATCAAATAAGTGCGCTTCATATACGGTTGGTAACGCAATGGTTTTACTTGCTTCTAATTCTATTGAGTATTTTAAGACACGCAGATAAAAGAGGCAAAGACACAAAATTTTAGAATGTCTGTGTATTTTAACGCAACTCGAAATTGATCCACTACGACCTCTAATTGGCCATATTTGATACCAAAGCAGCACATTTAATGAACGCGCCAAAGTGCTTTGAAATCAAATATTCTGTTACAAACCCATTTTAATAGTCCCCTGCTTTCTTCAAAAGGCAGGATACAAAAACATTCAATCAAATTGATCCACATGGGTACTGGTAAAAAAATAGAAGCCAATAAAATTTAAAAATAATTACATGAAGATGTCACAAGTTTTCTCTGGCTTTCTGGTTTGCCAGTTGTTGGAATTGGTATATTCACACTTTCCATGTTGAAGACAATGTCCTTTTCCCTTTTATTCTGGAAAAAAAATAAACTAAGTAATGTTGAATGAAGATAAACAGATGGAAACAGTTGAGGACAAGATATTACGCATATCTGGGTGAGGGGGTATTCAAATTGATAGGCAATGAAACATATGCCCACAGCATCTAAATCATCCCCACACTTGCGTATTTATTAGGCGTTCATCATTGAAAATGGTGAAAGGCTATTGTTATTACTAAGATTATTAAGCTTTCATATATATTACATATGAAAGCTTATTGTTTCGGTTAAGATTAATATTTTATTTTTTTTTTGAGTAGTTTCTGCAAATCGGATTTCTCCAAATCTAACCATGGGATCTTTCTGAAACAAACTTTGTGGTTTTTTGACAGATTTTGCTAATTCTTATTTCTGTGAGTACCTTGAAAAAAATCATTTTCATATGCAGTTTCAAATTTTCGAATTTCAAAAATTTGTCCCTGTGATTTTGAACGGAAGTTGAGACCAACTTGACAACTTCTTCAATAAGATGTACGATTTTCATGAAATTTAGTATGTAAGTAGATTTTGCCGATGCGACTTCAAAGGCATCATTAGAAAATTTTAAAATTATCTCCCCTTGGTGAAATGAAGGATCAAAGTTTTCAAAAAATTTGAAGAAATATAGGTCAGAATACTAGATAATTAATTATTGATTCGTACACAAAATATGGAGTTTGTTGATCGAACTCCATATTTTGGTGTTATTTTATCTATAGACATGGGAGTTATATTTTAAGAATCCTCGAAGGAATGCCTAAAAAACGTTCAGAGTAGAATTTTGATAGCAGTGGAAAAAGTTTGAATTTGGAAACTTTGTATTTCTTGGAATTTAAGAATTCTAATTATATTCTTGGATTGCTGGTGTCAATCCGATTCCAACAATATAAATATTTTTCAGGAATATTAACTTTGATTTTTCACTTTTTTTTGCATTTTGGTCAAAAACGGTAAGCCTTATTTTTTTAAAAACACTCCAACGATTTTTCTGAAACTTTGGGAAGATGAACAGAAATGTCTGAATTGTCCCTTAAACTATAAATGAAAATCCTCTAATTACCGGAAGTGGTCAATAAAGTGTCTAAAGTTTGACAAAATTCTGAAAGATAGGTTGCCAGGCAACGAAACATACGCCCACAGCAGCTTAATCGTCCGGGCAGTCAACAAGGGTTGTCGCATATTTTTACTTTTTTTGGTAATGAAACATCTGAAAATCATTAGAATTTGTTGGCTTTTTATAAAGTTTTGCCCCACGCTAAACATTTAACATCATGGATTCAGCTGTTCAGTTATCAAAATTCAGGTGTATAAGCACCTTTGGGCCATAACTCTGGCACTAATTATCGGTAATCGCTGAAAATCAATAGGCTGCTTCAACTTATGACCTTAAACACTGTGTATAAATTTAAAGTCAAGCGGATATTAACTTTGGCCTCTAGAGAGTCCACAAGATTTTTTGAAGTGATCAAGGGTCAGGCACTTGTGTATAAGCACCTTTGTATCATCATATTTTCATGTGATAGATCACCTTTCTAGAAAATGAAGAACTTACCAACGACAGGGCAGCCATTACAACTTAGTGATGTACATCAACATATGACATCATCATTATTCAAATCTGTCTCCTGTTTCTGTTGAACTGTTCCTTTGAAAAAGTTAAAATTTATTTGACGAAACTAGTCAGGATAGTGGACATGTATGATGGTTTTAAATGGCAGTTTTATTTATTTTTAACTCTACACTTATGCTATTTATGTATCCAGTTACCTAGTAATTGTGATCCCATCAGAAATTTGTTGGAAGATTGGTTTGAGGATGCCTACTGTAAATATTTGTGGATTTTCAACTTGTGTATAGGCACCTTTCTATCATCATATTTTCATGTGATAGATCACCTTACACATAGACATATATAAATAGACTAGAATGGCCACGGCCAATCAAATGCCGCTTTCACGACATGCGCAGAGGTCAGCCATACTAGTACATTGATCATGCACAACAAAATGGCGTTGTTTGATTACGCGAAGGAAAACAAAACTTTTACGTTTTGAGTATCCACCAAAGGGACTCAGTGTTTTGCCATTAACTGTACAAATAACCAAAACCCCACATCAAAATCAAATGGAATAACCTTCCACAGGTAAGAAATTCAATAGTGATTATATTTTTAAGACAAAATGTTCAATCAAGCGTTCAGCGACAGCGTGGACTTGCACTTTTTGCAGTCCCGTGACAGACGACCAACAGTGTTGTCGTACACTGTTTTTATCTTTAGTTGCCGGCCTATTATTATGTTGACCTAGCCAACCGCTTACTATTCGTAGCCTATTTTTAGACGTTAAACAACCTGAGAGTTATACTTTTATAAAAGTATTTATTTATTAGATAGGCCTACACTAACTACTCACTAGGCCTAGTTTTTAGTAGTACCGTAGTAATACTAGTAAAATACACTACCATGGACCGCCTACTTCCACTGGCACCCCTAGATCTACTAGGCCTAGTTCAAATTCACGATAGGATAGGCTTTCCTGGACTGACGACGAAGCTTCCTAAGTTTGTAATTTCAGTGAGACTGAGGGAGTGATGACTGATTGATTAGCTGTTGTCAACGAACTTACTTTGTAAATTTATTCCAGACTTCCTTAAATTTTAAATGTTCGAACATACTAATAATAATTATAATGTATTTTTTTTTTTCAGCCCACCAATATAGCAGCCACTGTATTTACTTTTACTTCTATGAAGAACTTTCATTTGATGACCACACGGATTTTTAAACCGATAAATTTCTAACATGATGGAAGGACAATGTGAATAATGCTTAAATAACCATTGTCACTGCTCAATAAAATTAATTCATTCATAAGTCTTAATTTTAAAAGTTTTCATTGAACGATAAGCAGGCTTTTTATGTGAGTGCCTGAATGACTTTGAAATGCATATTTCTTGTAAAGAATTTGAATACATTTAAATCTCAACTGTAAATTAATTACATATTTCTTTGTTTTGAAAAAAAATTCAATAAATATATAAAATGAAATCATTGGATTATTGTGAAATATTTCTTTCTGACTGAATATTGGGAGAATGTACTTGGTATAGAAACTATTTTTCTACTCATGAAATTATAAATTTTCCTCCCTCAATGAAATGAACCTGATATTTGTGTAAAAGTCAATTTCTATTTCAGCGCTTCGTAAAACCGGAACTTACTAGGGGAACTAACTCCAAGTTACGACATTATTTACGACATTCATATATTTTCTTACCATGTGCCGAAAATCGTTCTAACTTCTAACTTATGGCAATGTATACAAAATGGCCAACTACACGCACGATACTAGATCTTTCCGATCTGTGAAATATTTTTCCGTGTTATAGCCACAATTCTAACCCAAACCCTTCAAAATAGTTTTAGATAAACCTAACCCAAACCCTTCAGAATAGTTTTAGATAAACCTAACCCGAACCCTAACCCTAACCCAAGGGAAAATATTTCACAGATCGGAAAGATCTAGTATTATGCCGACTATGCATGTAGTTGACCCATATTTCTAACCCATACATTAAAGTTATTCCCTATATATTAACAAAATGCATAAAAAACAAAATCTTTTAAGCTCTTTCTTTAAAAAAAATAGGTTGCCTGGCAACGAAACATACGCCCACACAGCAGCCAAATCGTCCGGGCAGTCAACAAGAGTTGTCGCATATTGAGGAATTATCAGAAAATCATTAGAATTTGTTTGGTTTTTATAATCAAATGGGTTTTTTTTTAAATCAGATAATAATTGTGACCTCCAGAGGCACAACAAGCTAAAAAGGGTGATTTTTCGTACAATCAGGGGACATAATTCAGGAGTAATGACCCGATGGGCGCAAATATCGAAAGGAACCAAGATTTTTGAGTTATAAACATACATGTCAAGTTTCATCAAAATCGATTCAAAATTGTGACCTCTATAGGGTCCACAACCTTGATATAACATATTTTCACACTATTCGTGTACAAATGGCGGCCATTTTGTCCGTCAATTCTAGTCTGATTTTCACGTAATTCAAACTCTCTCTTCATTACCATGTAACGATGATATAGTTAAACGTTTTTTTAAATCGGATAATAATTTTGACCTCCAGAGGGACCAAAAGTGAACAAAAGCGATTTTTCGGACAATCCGGGGACATAATTCAGGAAGTTATGATATGATGGGCGCAAATATCGAAAGGAACCAAGATATTTGGGTTATAAACATACATGTCAAGTTTCATCAAAATCGGTTAAAAATTGTGACCTCTATAAGGTCCACAACCTTTATATAACATATTTTCACACTATTCGCGTACAAATGGCGGCCATTTTGTCCGTCAATTTTGGTCCGATTTTCACGAAATTCGAATTCAACCTTCATAACCATGAAATGGTGATATAATCAAACAGTTTTTTTAAATCGGATAACAATTTTGACCTCCAGAGGGACCACAAGCTAAAAAGGGCGATTTTTTGGGACAATCAGGGGCCATAATTCAGGAAGTTACGATCCGATGGGCGCAAATATCGAAAGGAACCAAGATCTTTGGGTTATAAACATACATGTCAAGTTTCATCAAAATTGGTTCAAAATTGTGACCTCTATAAGGTCCACAACCTTGATATAACATATTTTCACACTATTCGCGTACAAACGGCGGCCATTTTGTCCGTTAATTTTGGTCCGATTTTCAAGAAATTCGAACTCACCCTTCATAACCATGTAACGGTGATATAATCAAACGTTTTTTTTAAATCGGATAACAATTTTGACCTCCAGAGGGACCACAAGCTAAAAAGGGCAATTTTTCGGACAATCAGGGGCCATAATTCAGGAAGTTACGATCCGATTGGCACAAATATCGAAAGGAACCAAGATCTTTGGGTTATAAACATGCATTTCAAGTTTCATCCAAATCGGTTCAAAATTGTGACCTCTACACTGTTCACAAGCTAAAAAACGTGATTTTTCGTACAATCAGGGGCCATAACCCATGAAGTTACAGTCCGATACATGCCAATATCGAAAGGAACCGAGATCTTAGGGTGATAAACCTATATTTTAAGTTTCATAGAAATCGGATAAAAATTGTGACCTGTAGACCGTTCACAAACAATTGTGGACGGACGGACGTCCGGACTGACGGACGGACGAACAGGGGCGACGACAATATACGTCCACATGAAAATGTGGGCGTATAAAAAACTACTGTGAAACCAAAGCTTAGTTAGAGCCTACTATTTGGAGATAATGTGAAATATTTTATTAGGATATGTTTAAATAATTGATTTACATACCTTGATAAACAAACTAAAATATCTGTTATTTTTCTTTTGTAAAACAAAAGTAATTGGAACCGCAAACTCGTCATTGATTCACATTCAATGCCTTTCAAGGCATCGTATTTTTCGCCATTGCTCAATTGCTGGGTGCATACTGCATGTCACCCCTAGAGTAGATTACCAAAGAAATCGTCGCGAGACTTAGCGGCCTTATTATTATTGCTTGTCGATCATCGAGATTCCATAATTTCAAACAAAAATATACCACAATTCATAGCCCATCCATCCATCCACCCAGTGTCTTTAATTTGTAGATGAAAATAGGTTCATTTTGACATGGCATTTGGCATCTATAATCTATGTAGGCCTAGACTGTTTCACCGTATTAAAGACTGCCTCGCGAGTCATTCCATTAAATTAGAGAATGGAGATATTAAATTTTACAAACTGGTACTGCAAAACCCGTGAATATGTATGGCAATGGGTTGTTTTTCGACCTTTCTTTCTTTCAAGCGTAACGTGAAACGAAGCTGGATCCATTGAGTTCACCGCATGCGACGTCAATATCCAATGCACAACCATGGCGGACCTATTTACATGTCGCAGATCACGTGACGGCCATTCTAGTCTATTTATATATTTCTATGACCTTACAACTTAGTGATGTCATCAACATATGACATCATCATTATTCACATTTCAATGTGGGCATATAAAAATGGGTGCCTGTGTGCAAAATGCGATGTATCAAGTGGTTGTTTATAGGGTAGTTAAAGTATTATGTCGTTTGATAGCCACACAACTTATCTACAAGATGGTACTATACCAACAAGATTCTATTGCAAACTAAAAGATAGGTTGCCTGGCAACGAAACATACGCCCACAGCAGCTAAATCGTCCGGGCAGTCAACAAGGGTTGTCGCATATTTTTACTTTTTTCGGTAATGAAACATTTGTAATACACTAAAAACTGATTAAGAGTAACAACTCATTATGTAATTATTAGAAAATCATTAGAATTTGATTGCTTTTTATAAAGTTTTACCCCACGCTAACAATTAGTATATACATGAAACATTTAATATCATGGATTTAGCTGTTCAGTTATCTCAATTCATTGAAAATCAAAATACTTGTTCGTTTCAACACCTTAAACTCTATGTATCAATCTGAAGTCAATCGTATGGTAACTTTGGCCTCTATAGCGTCACAAGAATTTTTGAAGTTATCAAGGCAGTAATTATTTGAAATTGCAGAAAATCAATAGGATTCTTTGTCTCATGAACTTAAACACTGTGTGTAAATCTAAAGTCAATCGGATATTAACTTTGGCCTCCAGAGCGTCCACAAGATTTTTTGAGGTGATCAAGGGCCATAACTCTGGCACTAATTAACGGAAATCGCTGAAAATCAATAGGCGTCTTTGTTTTATGACCTTAAACACTGTGTATAAATTTGAAGTCAATCGGATATTAACTTCGGCCTCTAGGGCGTCCACAAGATTTTTTGAAGTGATCAAGGGCTATAACTCTGGCACTAATTATCAGAAATCGCTGAAAATCAATAGGATTCTTCGTCTTATGACCTTAAACACTGTGTATAAATTTAAAGTCAATCGGATATTAACTTTGACCTTTAGAGCGTCCACATTAAGAATTTTTTAAAGAGATCAAGGGCCATAACTCTGGCACTAATTATCGGAAATCGCTGAAAATCAATAGGCTTCTTCGTCTCATGACCTTAAACACTGTGTATAAATTTAAAGTCAATCGGATATTAACTTTGGCCTCTAGAGCGTCCACAAGATTTTTTGAAGTGATCAAGGGCCATAACTCTGGTAGTTATTATCAGAAATCGCTGAAAAACAATAGGCTTCTTCGTCTCATGACCTAAAACACTGTGTATAAATTTAAAGTCAATCGGATATTAACTTTGGCCTCTAGAGCGTCCACAAGATTTTTTGAAGTGATCAAGGGCCATAACTCTGGTAGTTATTATCAGAAATCGCTGAAAAACAATAGGCTTCTTCGTCTCATGACCTAAAACACTGTGTATAAATTTAAAGTCAATCGAATATTAACTTTAGCCTGTAGAGCGTCCACAAGCAATTGTGGACGCCGGACCGACGGACCGACGGACGGACCGACGGACGGACGGACGGACGGACAGGGGCGACGACAATATACGACCACATTTCAATGTGGGCGTATAAAAAGTTATGGGACTTTGAAAAGTAAGGTTATTTACGATTTTGACCAAGTTTTAAACGCATGTTTCTCAGAAACACTGTCAACGATTTTTTTATAACTTTCTCAATCGAGTGTCTAATAAGTAGTATTTTGTGTGAAACCATTGTCCAATTTTTCTAAGTGTCATAGGTAACCGAAAAACGAGATTGAAAATTGAAAACGTTCTATTTTTACAATTTGGGGCATTTTTACAGGTCTTTTTCTCAAAAAGTCAACATAATATTTTTTTTCAAACTTCTCTACATAGAGTCTCATCAGTAGTCTTTTATATGAAACCATTGTACAACAGTCCGAAATATCAGGAGTAGGAGAACAAAGGGATCGAAAATGCAGTAAGAGTTGATACAATCTGTACGTTGCTAAAACATATAGAGCATATTAAAAAGTGCCTTTTTTCTTTCACAGTGACGATATTTGAACAAAAATTATTTCAACTATGAGTGTTTACTTCTATTCAAAATATGGGTTTAGTGACCCTATAACAGAAATGGTTGATGTCTGTGTGTAATAATTAGTCTTTGAATTAATATTCTTTTTCAAAATTATCTCCTAAACGTAATCATCTCGGTCGAATCGACATATCACGCTGTTTATAAGCAGGTGCAATTTGGTAGTTGGTAGCAGTAGTATCGAATACTGCACAGCACATGTGACAGAATGTCTAACATGGACTCTATCTGTAAATAATACTAAATTTGTACATGTTAGTGATGTCAAATCTTTAACGTGCACGAAACCAGAAAATTGGTGATATTTCAAAGAATATTCAGATAATTTTTGGACCAATTACATATTTGAGTGGCTGACGTGAACGTCATTTTAAAGTCCCATGTACACATTGGTGTGACCGTAAAAGATCCCTTGACAGTTGGAATTCTATAAGTGTAGACTACCACCGCTGAACGGGCAAACTTTCCTTGTGACCCATTCCGACCATAACATTTAAACGTTAAACCGCATTTCATTTTGCATTGATATTACTATCTATTGCGATTCCAGTTTTTACCATAACTTCAGTTTGGACCACGACATTGCTTTTCGTCCATTTTGCGAAACTGTACTTCTTCCATTTCACGTAGATCTCAGAAACTGTTTGACAGGGCTCGAAACGAAAGACGCGCGAAAGCGCTCGCACACCTACCACGCACCTAAAGTGAAACCCAGGTACATATTTTTAAACGCACCCGAATTTGATAAACAACGCTCCTCGCACCGAATGATAACTCACGGTTCTCTTTTTAAAATATCACCCAACCTTTTAAATGAATTAACGTGAACGCTTTTGCTTTTAATAATAATCTAATTTTATTTAACGGTCTCAAGCAAGACTCGACACGCCGTCGGCCTCGGCGGCAATGGCCTCCGAATTTTAGAATTTGGACGTAGATTCGTGGCTGATTTTTAACTATCCACGGCCATGTATGATCACTGATTTGTGTTGGGTATCACTAGTTATTTTTACTATCGATAATCGGCATTGAAATGTATCGAAACAATCTTATTTTCACGGTCGTAACCAAGAATGGGTTACGTATTCAAAAGTCAAAATCATACGATGTTGCGATAGATGTTTTTTGTTTGTCTAATTAATAATAAAACGTTTCATATTACGTATAAATTGTACTTAATTTTAAAAAAATGTAGCCTTGGTTCTGAATGACGAAATACCGTTGATAGGCCGATGTATGTGGAGGAACCAAAATAAAATGAGCACGAATCGATTCAAAACATTGCGTACGTGAGAGCGAATTCCATGATATGGCGATTATTGCTTCTAATGAAAGTATTGTTTAAATGAGGTAGGGTGCCCCACGTGCCAACTGAAAAGTTGTTCTTGACACATTGATCCTGCACGTTTTAGTTCAATGACTTACTACTGATTTCTAATAGTCTCGCACACTCGTTGAGGCTATAAATAGCAATAGCATGCGGAAATGTTCAAAACACCAAACACTACTACAGCCGTAAAAAATCTATTGTTGACGATTCTGAATAGCAATAATATTTAACTTTTTGGTTATTACGGCATCTTTAGAAATTACGCTCGTTTTATTTTTTAAATTGCCTTATAATTAGCTGTACCATTAGAAGCTGCATATTTTGGTTAAGTACAAATAATATCTCTGACTCAACGTCCGTAATGCCAGAATATGATCAAAGCAGTAGTTTCACTTTACTTTTACAAGGTTTTTAAAAATATTGTTGAGATGCCTGATGTTGGTGCTTCTAAATTCAATTTCTTGTTCCATGTTTCGTAAAAAAAGTAGTCTTGATTATCCTGACCCGTCAATTAGACGTAGAATGATCGGTAGACTAGTTAAGCGAGACTTATTTCAAAACAAGGGCACGTAACCTATCTTTTACTAAAAAGTGTCTGGATGTTATGGACGCCACTCCAAACCATTTTTCAGTATTATTTATGTATGGTATAATGATCATAGCTTATGAAGTACAGCATGGTCGTTTATTTAGTGACTATAAATGTGTGAAACAGATTTAAGGCTTTCTAAATATATTAGTATTGTGGTGTAATTGTCGAGATATTTGGAGATATTCATTTAGGGTGGGGCACCCTAACATTGAGATTGAGACTTTGAAGTAAATATAAAGTGACCGATGTAGGCTACGAAGGATTAAGTCTCAGAATACATTGAGTCGACTCCTCTATGCACGCATGAAGAATGCATTATTTTTGTAAAAGTAATAAATCTATTGAAAGGGTTGTGATAGTCGGGCCTGTAACAACCGTTTGACTGAGAAAAAAGATGTAAAATAAACAGATTTATCACATAATATTACATATTCCTTTCAAACCCTGGTATGAAGTGATAGAGTTCTGAGTACCGATGTTTTCCCATGTAAGTTGTAAACAGTTAACACTTGCAACAATGGTGAGCAGATCAGAAATGATGTAAATCTTTAACGTGCACGAAGCCTCTGTAGGGACATTAATCAGTATTCTTGTCTATGAAATCTTTGAACAATCAGAAATATCAGTGTAGGAGAAAAGGGGATCGAGAATTGAAAAAAATGCGTATCTGTTTATTAAGCGAAGCGTGCCGAAGGAGTTGATAAAATCTGTACGTATTTTCAACGTATAAAACATATTTATATAATCGATAGAGCTTTTTGGTTTTTTTACAGTGGCAATAGTTAATGAATAAGTGTTTTACTGTTAACCAAAATATGGAGTTGATGAGTCTAGAGTCAAAATATGTAATTTCACTTAGTAATAGTTTCTCCTGAAATTAATGTCACAGGTTTTTTCTCTATATGACGTCATCACTTTACACCAATGAATAAGATAGGTTGCCAGGCAACGAAACATACGCCCACAACAGCTAAGTCGTCCGGGCAGTCAACAAGGGTTGTCGCATATTGTTTCTTTTATCAGTCAGGAGAACATTTACTATTTACAACACATGATAATCTTATTACGAGTAATAGCCCATTAAATAATTATCAGAAATGATTAGAATAGTTTTGATGGTTTGTCTCAAGGCTTTTGTCCACAAGATATTTCAAAGTGATCAAGTGCCAGAAATTATCAGATATCACTAAAAATCAAATAGGATTCTTCGTCTCATGACCCTAAACACTGTGTACAAATTTAAAGTCAATCGGATATTAACTTTAGCCTCTAGAGCGTTTACAAGATTTTTCAAAGTGATAAAGGGTCATAACTCTGGTAGTAATTATCGGATATCACCGAAAATCAATAGGCTTCTTCGTCTCATGACCTTAAACACTGTGTATAAATTTAAAGTCAATCGGATATTAACTATAGCCTCTAGAGCGTTCACAAGATTTTTCAAAGTGATCAAGGGTCATAACTCTGGTAGTAATTATCGGATATCGCTGAAAATCAATAGGCTTCTTTGTATCATGACTTTAAACACCGTGTATAAATTTAAATTCAATCGGATATTAACTTTAGCCTCTAGAGCGTTCACAAGATTTTTCAAAGTGATCAAGGGTCATAACTCGGGCAGGAATTATCGGATATTGCTGAAAATCAACAGGCTTCTTCCTATCATGACCTTACATACTGTGTATAAATTTAAAGTCAATCGGATATTAACTATAGCCTCTAAAGCGTTCACAAGATTTTTCAAAGTGATCAAGGGTCATAACTCTGGCAGTAATTATCAGATATCGCTGAAATTCAATAGGCTTCTTCGTCTCACGACCTTAAACACCGTGTATAAATTTAAAGTCAATCGGATATTAACTTTAGCTTCTAAAGTGTTCACAAGATTTTTCAAAGTGATCAAGGGTCATAACTCTGGCAGTAATTATCAGATATCACCGAAAATCAATAGGCTTCTTCATCTCACGACCTTAAACACTGTGTATAAATTTAAAGTCAATCGGATATTAACTATAGCCTCTAGAGCGTTCACAAGATTTTTCAAAGTGATCAAGGGTCATAACTCTGGTAGTAATTATCGGATATCGCTGAAAATCAATAGGCTTCTTCGTCTCACGACCTTTAACACCGTGTATAAATTTCAAGTCAATCGGAGATTAACTTTAGCCTCTAGAGCGTTCACAAGAAATTGTGGACGATGGACGGACGGACGGACGGACGGACGGACGGACCGACGGACGGACGGACCGACAGACGGACGGACGGGGGCGACGGCAATATACGACCACATTTCCATGTGGGCGTATAAAAAAGCACTTTGCGGCAGTTGTTTAAAAACGAAATACATAGACAAAAAATATTAATGCCGATTACTAACGACAACGGGCAATTAATGTGTCATTTGGGAGAGAGAGAGAAATGGGGTTTAACATCCACTCAACACAAACTAGGTCATTTCGGGACTAACATATGGTTTAATCTTATTTCAATAATTCGCTTGCGCGTAGGGGTCTTTAGCAGTGGGAGGAAATCGAAGTGTCTGGAGGAAACCCACAAGGTTGAGAAGGCGCCCCTATTTCCATGCCACATACGCACACACACCAGGGCTCGAAACCACAGCCGCAAGTAGGGCTGGGTAAAATATCGATATAAATCGATAGTATCGATTGGACGGCCCAGATAAGCACTATCGATAGCGGTGGGTTACTATCGATTATCGCTCTTCGTCTATTTTTCTTGCGTCTGAAATGTCAATGTTTCTTTCAGTTAATCATAATACACCGCTCACTTTAATTACTATCAAGTATCAATGTAACACATAACAAAATTGTGACTGTTTATATTTTTTGAACAGCCGTTTTCATAAATTCACTCTCATTGAAACATTACTTTAGTTTTGAAGAATTTATTGTTGACTATCGCTAAATCGGAGATACCCGGATGTGTAAATAAAGTTAGAGTTATATCCCTTTGCAAGCTTCAGAATTCGTCTACTACAGTTCACTATTTCTGTACGTGTGCCTCAGTAATAGAGTACCCGGTACAATAAATAGCACACATGGACGACAAAACGCTTGTTGATTTTCCCGGTAAAGCTAAAAGTGCTGTGTGGAAACACTTTGCCGACTTTGGGTTTTAGACAGGAGCAAACGATCTTTCGCAACTTTGTATGGTTTTGAACTTTGAACTTACACTGTTTCCGGTCTTGATGACGACCGTGAAAATAAGTTTGTTTTCGATTTTATCGATTATCGACCGACATTTCACTGCCGATTATCGATAGTAAAAATCACTATCGATACCCAGCCCTAGCCGCAAGCAAGAGGTGACTGGCCAGCTAGAGTTCGAAGTGCTAGAGTTCAAAGTGCTAGAGTTCGAAGTGCGGCACTCTAGACCACTAGGCCATCCCAACCCCCCTGTGTCGTTTGGAGTGTATGGAAGGAATAGTCTTTGTCTTGCATCTGTCAACCGTCTATCTCGAGGCTAAGGTGAAAGCCTTCAGTCTTGCAAGCAAGTCTAGCTCTTTTTAGAGCTGGTCTGATATTTTGTTTCTAAATGATTATTTCTAATTGTATATTGATGTTTGTCTTTGTTTCCTTATTTTGTATATACATCTCCATTTGTACTATATGGTTGTTATTCTTTGCTTGATAAAGAAAGGAAAACCCTAAAGTCAATCTCACATCTGTTATATCTATGACATTAGGTAATTAGAAAGCAACAAGATAGAGTTTTATTTGTGGCTGGTGCCAGCAAAATCAGTCACTTGGATCACTTTACCAAAATTGAGTTCTATACATTTTCTGAAAGCCACAACTGTGGGCTTTCAAATGCAACAAAAATTATGTTGATATCTCAAAAATTGACTGAGTTGTGAAATTTTGAAGCTTCAAGGTCAACATAAGTACATTCTGAGAAAACGCAGATTAAAGTCTGGGTACTAAAAATTTTCAAACCATTATAGCAACCAGTATCTTAGGATGGGGATATTGCCTCCAAATTTTTACCGGTTGAAAATTTATTTGACATGTTAAGTGACGACTAATTTCGATTGTTTTAGGGAGAATTTTGATTACGTAACATTCTACATGTTTTATTAAAATCAATTTTTGAGGCATTTAGAGTTCGAATAATTAAAAATGGTTTAGAATTCCGAAAGACAACATTTCAAACTATTGTTTGGTGATGAAAACTGAAAATCAATAATTTCATCACTGACTGCCATATTTTGCCTATAACGCAAAATGAATGATTCCGACTTCCGACTGAAAACGATAACTCCGGTCTCATTTATACTCTTTCCTTGTGTCCTCTATCCATCAAATAATTCATTGCTATCTGTTATGACCAGTTAAAACACGTGGTTGTCAAGCAAGCTATGCCCACAATGTGCAAGAAATGGATAAGGAAGAGTTAAAATCAATACAGCTTATCCCCTCATCCAAGATCTTTTGATCCTTAACATATTTCAGTATAAACAGGATGGGACATCAATGGCAGCCCCCACCCCTGTACTCTGTACATATTTCAAATTTTGCGTGAAAAGAAGGGACTATAGCTCTAGAATGTCAGGTCTGGTGCTACCAAAGTCAAACACATCCTAGAACTTTCGATCCTTAACACACAATTTAAGTTTGATCTTGAAAGGTCCACAAACGTTATTCATGTAAAAGGCAGCCAGGGGCAGATGCGCACGGAACTTGAACTCACCCAAAAACTTGTGGCACTCGGTCAAAAGTTTTAACTAAATCGAGTAATTGACCTGTAGCAGGGTTCAATTAAGTCTAAACCCAATGAGTAGCAAATTTTTGTGACAGATTCACATTTTGCCTAATCAATTCAAAATTTGAATAGCATTTGCTAATATTTGAGGAGCAGTAAAACGTAGCCTGCATCACAAATATTTGCCATTCAGATTTCTCGGGGTATAAGTGGATACTTTCCCCCCTCCTCCCAATGTCCGGCCTTCATTGTACACTCCGCTTCGATTTATGTATGGATGAAGTTAAAAAAAAATTGACATCTCCAAAAAAATTTTCATTTACCGTCTATCCCGGATCGTCTAAATCAAAACTACATGTACTGTACAGCGGCGGGACGATTTACCCAATACTACCCAATTCTACCCAATACTACCCAATACCACCCCAGTACTACCTCAAAATCACCACATACTACCAAATGCTACAACATAATACTGCAAAATGTGCATATCAATTGAATTTTTTCAAAAATAATTAGTTATACCGTGGGAATTGTACTTCAAATGCGATTACAGATGTCTGGCTGTTCCTTTTGCCTCCCTATATCACCTAAAACAAGCAAAAACTAACCAAATACTATCAAATACTTATCACATACTACCCACTATCATTAAATAACAACCTTATGTTGTCAAATAACAAAACATTAGTTTAATTACGGCGACGAATATTCGATAATTCGCAGAGAATGGAAATGAATGTGCAGTTATCTCCCTTTACAACCGATAACTAGATTTTAGATTGATTTGCGGATTAATCATCTTATTTTGCGTTGCGGTTGGTTTCCAAATCGACGAAATTAAAATAAGAAATGCAAGTATTTTTTGTGTATATTTTAATCATTGTGTGTAATTAACTACTGTATTATTATATAAGATGGCCAGCATTCTATAAATAACTACATGTATTTAAACCCTTCCATGGGTATCGTCAGGAGGTATGTCCATTAACAAATAACAAACAAAAAATTCGCTTGTTTATGGGGTTTAACGTCCACTTCCACACAGGGTGATATCGTAGACAAAGGCGTTTTATAGCTGGGGCGCTGGAGGCGCCAGCCTCCTCGCGAAAAAACCCCAAAGAAATTGGAAAAGTAAAACGGGAGAAAAATGCTAAAACCGATGAGAAAAATGAAAATGTACCCTAGTTAGGGGGGCCCCTAAAGGCAGGCAAAAGGCCCCCACGTTTAACAAAAGGGCCCCTCTGGCCAAGGGAAAGGGCCCCGAGTCCTAGTCTATCGTTTTCTATACAATGTTACTGTCGCGTCCATTACTGAATGCGAATGCAGTCATTGCATTGATATAAAATCATCAACCAAGACGCCCCCACCCCCGCGAAAAGGGCCCTCAAAATAGTATAGCCTCCACCATGATAAACCTTAAAACGCCCCTGGTCGTAGACAAACAAAAAACAACTGCACATGTTTATATTTATTTTTTCATGTCAACTACTAAGTTATTGCATGTTTACTGTCTTTTGAAAATAAACGTAATTTGTTTATTACAAAGGTATAATGCTCTAGTCGTATATACACCACCTTACTTAACAATTAATCAACGGGTGTTAAGATTGTTGATTGGGTAATCAAGTTCTGCTTTATTTATTTTATCTCTCGATTAAACTGCTACCAAATAATATAGTCCGGGAGCTAGGTGGGTTTCATTCCACATGAAAGGTGCGGAAGGTTTGGGATGCTAGTGGTGTATGACTGGGTTAGGAGACCACAGAAACACAATTCTTAAGTTGCACTAGTGGTGGGTGTGATAGGAGGAGCCACCACCCATAGTACCCGCAAAAATCGGTTTATTCAACATGCAAGGTGCGGGACCCACTTCAGTGGCATTTGATAAAGGATTGTGTCCTGAACCAGGAACTATAACTTAAGAATGGAATTTTTGGTGGAAAGGTATATCACCCTTTGAGGAAGTTGACGTTAAACCCCAGAAACAAACGAATTTTAAACATGCAATAACTTAGTAGTTGACATGAAAAAATAAATATAAACATGTTCAGTTGTTTTTTTGTTTGTCTGCGTTATCACCCTGTGTGGAAGTGGACGTTAAACCCCAGAAACAAACGAATTTTTTGTTTGTTATTTGTTAATGGACATACCTCCTGACGATACCCATGGAAGGGTTTAAATAGTTATTTATAGACTGCTGGCCATCTTATATAATAATACGGTAGTTAATTACATACAATGATTAAAATATACACAAAAAATACTTGCTTTTCTTATTTTAATTTCGTCGATTTGGAAATCAACCGCAACGCAAAATAAGATGATTAATCCGCAAATCTATCTAAAATCTAGCTATCGGTTGTAAAGGGAGATAACTGCACATTCATTTCCATTCTCTGCGAATTATCGAATATTCGTCGCCGTAATTAAACAAATGTTTTGCTATTTGACAACATAAGGTTGTTATTTGATGATAGTGGGTAGTATGTGATAAGTATTGATAGTATTTGGTTAGTTTTTGCTTGTTTTAGGTGATATAGGGGGGCAAAAGGAACAGCCAGACATCTGTAATCGCATTTGAAGTACAATTCCCACGGTATAACTAATTATTTTTGAAAAAATTCAATTGATATGCACATTTTGCAGTATTGTGTTGTAGTATTTGGTAGTATGTGGTGATTTTGAGGTAGTACTGGGGTGGTATTGGGTAGTATTGGGTAGAATTGGGTAGTATTGGGTAGTATTGGGTAAATCGTCCCACCCCTGTACAGTACTTTAAATTACACCATTCCAATCGAAATATTTGTACATGTAGGTGCGGCTTTGTTTGTTTATTTCTCTATTTAAAAACATCCTCCCCTTTAAAATATCAACCCGAGAATATGCCATCAGCATAATATTTTTGTCAGATATTCGTCAAAAATGGCACGTTTCACACGTCTCGCGAGATGTCTACTTTTTGTTTTCAGTTAAGTTAACCAATCATACAAAACTGCGTCATTTTATTCTATTTTTAGTAACATATTTTATAAACACGTGTGATTAAAAACAGAGTCTGCATTGACTTCTAGTTATCGAATATATTGAAATAAAAACTGTTTCAAATTAATCACGACCACAACTTGGAATATTAAATAAGTGAAGTTAGTCCTACATTTATAATTATACTCCACATTCATCCAAAATATAATGAATCGCACTTCACAAGTTTGAAAACAATTTTTGGCTAATGAATAAAATAATTCTATCGCTTTTACCGCGATATGAGTCGCTTTTTGCGATGCGATACCGCTTAAATTGAACCCTGACCTGTAGATGGTCCACAAACAGGGTATTACATGTTTTAATTTTGTAAAGGGGAGTGGCTATTTGACGGGAAAATTTTGGTCTGGTTTGGAGGAAAAGATTATGATGTAACAGTGATATATTTGAACATTTTTGAAAATGAGATACAAATTGTGACCTCCAGAGGGCACATAAGCCTCATTACGTTACCAAGATGTAATCAGGGCTACATACTCCACACAGTGTTCGTTTAATTAGACCTAATCCCAATACGTTTTGGAAACGAACATACTTTCACCGTTTTTAACACCTTCAATCACTGTCCAAAGTTTTAGGGAAGACCCAGATTAAACGTAGGACTGCCATGTTGCTGCACTCAAGTGATAGATTTTATTGAACAGGAAGAATATAAACAAAAGAATATGCAAAAGGCCTTAGACAAATTCACGACATGGGCAAACAACTGGGGATTTAAGGTCTCAGGGAAGAAAACAGTCGGTATGCTGGTGTGCAGGGATAGAGGTATAAGCAGAATGACTGTGTATGAACGGGAAAACAATCGAGTTTAAAGACCAAACCAAGTTCCTTGGAGTAATCTTTGATCGAAGGCTGACCTGGTAACCTCACATCAACTGGACTGTAGAGATAGATGCTCCAAAATCCTAAACTTAATGAAAAAAAAAATGGGTAGCACTTGGGGAGCTAATAGAGTTACATTTATCATGCTCTAATACGCTCTGTATTAGACTACAGGGCGATTCCATACGTGTTGTACGGGACATATACAACGTTGTATTAGATAATTCTAAAGTAAATTACTACATATTCAATAATTAAGTTTTTGTATATGGACAGTTTATCCATGTAGACTCATTGGAATTAATGAACATAAAATGTAAGATGACTAAAGATTAAGGAATATGTTATATGTTGTAAGGGACGGAAAAAGGACATTGTTGTTCAGACATATTAATTGAAGTCAAAAGTCTGTGAAATATAAACATTTATGATAATAAAACCAGTATCTGTGGTTAGATTAGATGTTAAACTAATAAGGGACAGCTCTTAGTTTTTATCTTGAACCTTAATTTATGTGATAACCAAAAAGGCCTTACCAATTAATGTGTTGTACAGACATCAATAATATGTTGTAGGGACACTTATGAATTCATGACACTAAAACACACAGCAAACATTAGAAACAATTTATTTTAACAAAACTGAACAAGTTTGAACAAACAAATCAACAAAAATTACCAATTCAATATAGAAATATTCACTGGTATGTACAAATCAAAAGATAGGTTGCCAGGCAACGAAACATACGCCCACAACAGCTAAGTCGTCCGGGCAGTCAACAAGGGTTGTCGCATATTGTTTCTTTTATCAGTAAGGAGAACATTTACAACACATGATAATCTTATTACGAGTAATAGCCCATTAAATAATTATCAGAAATGATCAGAATAGTTTTGATGGTTTGTCTCAAGGCCTTTGTCCACAAGATATTTCAAAGTGATCAACTGCCAGAAATTATCAGATATCACTGAAAATCAAATAGGATTCTTCGTATCATGACCCTAAACACTGTGTACAAATTTAAAGTCAATCGGATATTAACTTTAGCCTTTAGAGCATTCACAGGGTTTTTCAAAGTGATCAAGGGTCATAACTCTGGCAGTAATTATCGGATATCGCTGAAAATAAATAGGCTATTTTGTATCATGACCGTAAATAGTGTGTATAAATTTAAAGTCAATCGGATATTAACTTTAGATTTTTCAAAGTGATCAAGGGTCATAACTCTGGCAGTAATTATCGGATATTGCTGAAAATCAATAGGATTCTTTGTATCATGACTTTAAACACCGTGTATAAATTTAAATTCAATCAGATATTAACTTTAGCCTCTAGAGCGTTCACAAGATTTTTCAAAGTGATCAAGGGTCATAACTCAGGCAGGAATTATCGGATATTGCTGAAAATCAACAGGCTTCTTCTTATCATGACCTTACACACTGTGTATAAATTTAAAGTCAATCGGATATTAACTTTAGCCTCTAGAGCGTTCACAAGATTTTTCAAAGTGATCAAGGGTCATAACTCTGGTAGTAATTATCGGATATCACTGAAAATCAATAGGCTTCTTCGTCTCATGACCTTAAACACTGTGTATAAATTTAAAGTCAATCGGATATTAACTTTAGCCTCTAAAGCGTTCACAAGATTTTTCAAAGTGATGAAGGGTCATAACTCTGGCAGTAATTATCAGATATCACCGAAAATCTATAGGCTTCTTTGTCTCATGACCTTAAACACTGTGTATAAATTTAAAGTCAATCGGATATTAACTATAGCCTCTAGAGTGTTCACAAGATTTTTCAAAGTGATCAAGGGTCATAACTCTGGTAGTAATTATCGGATATCACCGAAAATCAATAGGCTTCTTCGTCTCATGACCTTAAACACTGTGTATAAATTTAAAGTCAATCGGATATTAACTTTAGCCTCTAAAGCGTTCACAAGATTTTTCAAAGTGATCAAGGGTCATAACTCTGGCAGTAATTATCAGAGGTCACCGAAAATCAATAGGATTCTTCGTCTCATGACCTTAAACACTGTGTATAAATTTAAAGTCAATCGGATATTAACTTTAGCCTCTAGAGCGTTCACAAGATTTTTCAAAGTGATCAAGGGTCATAACTCTGGTAGTAATTATCGGATATCACTGAAAATCAATAGGCTTCTTCGTCTCACGACCTTAACAACTGTGTATAAATTTAAAGTCAATTGGATATTAACTTTAGCCTCTAAAGCGTTCACAAGATTTTTCAAAGTGATATTAACTATAGCCTCTAGAGCGTTCACAAGATTTTTCAAAGTGATCAAGGGTCATAACTCTGGTAGTAATTATCGGATATTGCTGAAAATCAATAGGCTTCTTCGTCTCACGACCTTAAACACCGTGTATAAATTTCAAGTCAATCGGATATTAACTTTAGCCTCTAAAGCGTTCACAAGATTTTTCAAAGTGATATTAACTATAGCCTCTAGAGCGTTCACAAGATTTTTCAAAGTGATCAAGGGTCATAACTCTGGTAGTAATTATCGGATATTGCTGAAAATCAATAGGCTTCTTCGTCTCACGACCTTAAACACCGTGTATAAATTTCAAGTCAATCGGATATTAACTTTAGCCTCTAGAGCGTTCACAAGAAATTGTGGACGATGGACGGACGGACGGACGGACGGACCGACGGACGGACGGACGGACGGGGGCGACGGCAATATACGACCACATTTCCATGTGGGCGTATAAAAAGGCATCTAAATTTTTATGTTGTACGGACAACAATAATTATGTTGTACGGACAATTATGAATTCAAAACACAAAATCTCTGATAAAACATTTGAACTTGTTTGAACCAAAAAATCAAAGAAAAGATTACCAATAAAACATTTCAAAATAAAAATACCCCCAGATATGTTCATACTACTGGTATAAGATTATATTAACAACAGATAACTCAAGTTAAAAAAAAAATTATACCTCATAAATAATGAAATATTTGTAAAAGTATGAGACCTGATAAAAATAACAACACAGCTAACACTGAGAAATCGGTAAGGGTGGAAAACAAAATTTGCTTCATAAAAATCTATCTCAAAGTGTCAATAACGATGTAACTGGATAAAAACATAATATTCGGATTATAACTCCTCATTATGGCTTAAAATCTCTAGATAAGGTGTGTTAATTAACAAGGGGGGGGAAATGGACTGAAAGGCGAGTTAATTATCGGTAGGGTTTAACAACTCTCGGACGGTGCATTTTCTGTACTGAGTGTGTTATTTAACCGACGGGTAAAAAACGAATGACACGGTGTGTATTGTTAAAGTTACATTATGGGAGATAAGATAAAGAGATGGCAGTTCTCACTACAATAGTTAAAAACTAGATAGTGTAAAGATAATTTGCTGAAAATTTCAGTCAAATTGATTCACTATTAGCCGAGAAAAAAGCTTTTGAAATATTCATAGCCTCGGTCATCATTACTCAAATCATTAATATAAACAGCATAGTCTCGATTATCCACTTGATTGATTTAATTATCAACCGCCATTAAGCGGCATATACGATTTTAATCTGCCAACATCGAAGGCTAGTCTTGACATAAAGAGTTTATTATGGTCTGGATATGTTAATTAATGTCTAATTGATTATTTAGATAACATCTCAGGCTTAAAGAAAGACCTGTAAAAATCAGATTTTGCTCTTGCATAATGCTATTTTAAATTGGTGTGTTTTCTCGATAGTTGTTATAACTGCACCAAAAGGGTATAATCAAGGACCATGAGGCTTTATTTGATGCGTAATTGTTAAATCAAAACTTGGGAAGGAAAACTGTTTTTACCGTGCGATTTTTCATTCGTCGGTGTGTTTTACGCAAATAGGTCTTTGTATAAGGATCTTTGTATGTCCAGTTGTACGGGGCTGTTTCTTCTATGCGTATTTTGTATTTGTTGATGAACGGAAGACACAGTACGTGTTTTATAGTCACGCCATTTATAAAATTGAATAATGAAATATAAATATAGACATTCATCTGTCGTAAAAAGGCGAAAACAATGTCGTCATTTATACGTATCCAGCAGTCAGACCCAAATTTGATTATATCCAGGTATATATCGATAAGCTTAATTTTCCTTATGTCTATATATTTTTTTTTGTTCTGACAATTTATATTTGTGCGTGTTGACATGAGTCTTAAAATTGGTCGCATGCAATATCGCTATTTACCGATATCCCGATAAACCTCCATTTGATTATCCGATACATGTATTAGTCCGAAAATATTTTGCTGACTTTTTAATTTCGGCACAAAAGAGTGTGGATGATGTTACAGTTACATTATGGGAGATAAGATAAAGAGATGGCAGTTCTCACTACAATAGTTAAAAACTAGATAGTGTAAAGATAATTTGCTGAAAATTTCAGACAAATTGACTCACTATTAGCCGAGAAAAAAGCTTTTGAAATAGTCATAGCCTCGGTCATCATTACTCAAATCATTAATATAAACAGCATAGTCTCGATTATCCACTTGATTGATTTAATTATCAACCGCCATTAAGCGGCATATACGATTTTAATCTGCCAACATCGAAGGCTAGTCTTGACATAAAGAGTTTATTATGGTCTGGATATGTTAATTAATGTCTAATTGATTATTTAGATAACATCTCAGGCTTAAAGAAAGACCTGTAAAAATCAGATTTTGCTCTTGCATAATGCTATTTTAAATTGGTGTGTTTTCTCGATAGTTGTTATAACTGCACCAAAAGGGTATAATCAAGGACCATGAGGCTTTATTTGATGCGTAATTGTTAAATCAAAACTTGGGAAGGAAAACTGTTTTTACCGTGCGATTTTTCATTCGTCGGTGTGTTTTACGCAAATAGGTCTTTGTATAAGGATCTTTGTATGTCCAGTTGTACGGGGCTGTTTCTTCTATGCGTATTTTGTATTTGTTGATGAACGGAAGACACAGTACGTGTTTTATAGTCACGCCATTTATAAAATTGAATAATGAAATATAAATATAGACATTCATCTGTCGTAAAAAGGCGAAAACAATGTCGTCATTTATACGTATCCAGCAGTCAGACCCAAATTTGATTATATCCAGGTATATATCGATAAGCTTAATTTTCCTTATGTCTATATATTTTTTTTTGTTCTGACAATTTATTGTTGTGCGTGTTGACATGAGTCTTAAAATTGGTCGCATGCAATATCGCTATTTACCGATATCCCGATAAACCTCCATTTGATTATCCGATACATGTATCAGTCCGAAAATATTTTGCTGACTTTTTAATTTCGGCACAAAAGAGTGTGGATGATGGCATACTGTCAGTCAGGGTTCAATAATGTGAATTGAAACGTGGCATCATAAGAAACTGATTGACAGAATATAGACGCCTCTTTATCAACACATTGTTGCCTTGTAAACTTTAATTGTAGATTGCCAGTAGTTATAATTACAGTAGGCCTACAAACGCCAATGATTACTTAAACCCCTTTGCCATGCATTCGTAATTTTATGTCCGATTAAAATTCATGTCTCACTTAGCAGTGTTACATTCTTCTAAATATGAAAACGCTTTAAGTTTTAGTTACAACTCTATTTATGGAGTATCTTACCTTCATCGAAATAAAATCCATAAAATCGAATTTCCATGCATATGAATATTATCAATAATATTGCTAATACAGAACACAAAGTAATTTGTATGTGATTGGCTTCAAAAGAACTAAGTTGTCAATCATCCTTTGAACTCTAAGTATTCCTGTGATCGAAACTAATACCAATGTAACAATAGCCAACTGCACGATTCTTTCAAGACAATATTCTTTGATGCGTAGATATGTCGTCTCCCATGTTGAACCAATGCTGTTACAAACGACATTGTGGATTTGATTACGTATTAGTAATATCTGCTGCATCGTAGACATTTACCTGTGTTAAAAAAACAAAGACAGGTCACGTGTCATTAAGCTATTTATATTTTGATTTGTGCGACCATCAATGGACTGGCTCCCAGGTGTGCTGAACTGAGAAAATACATAAACCGCAACCCCAAAGATGTAATATGCCTCCAAGAAACCAAGCTACTACCAACGAAGAGCGACATCTACTTACCCGGATATACTTGTCAGAGAAGGGACAGACCGGGCAGCACGACACGTGGCGGCGGCCTTGCCATTTACGTCAGTGACAACATAAATTACATTTCTGTTCCACTGAATGTAACCAACCCCCTAGAAGCAATGGGCATAGCCATCACATTGAGCAATAAAACAAAGTTGACAATAGTGAATGTCTATGCACCCCCAGAGGTCACAATAGAACCAGATGACTTCCAGTCACTTCTCGATCAGCTTCCACGGGGCGAATCGGTGCTTTGTGGAGATTTCGACGTAAAGCACACTCTGTGGGGGTCACCGAGGAATGACTGCCGGGGGACTAGCCTATGCTCAATAATAGAAGGGAACGACCTATGCGTACTGAATGATGAGAGCCCTACCTTCACACCTAGATCTCACATTCTGCACGTCTGGTATGGCAAACCGCTGCGATTGGCTAGTACATGAAGATGAGACACTTGGCAGTGACCATTTGGTGATAGAATTTAACATCCAAGCTGAAACCAACAGAGAAGTCTATAATGGAAGACCCAATTGGAAAATGATAGAAGTTGATTGGGCTAACTTCCGTGTAGGCTGCCTCGATTGGAAGGACTCCATTCCAAAGACTTCTGGCAGAAAACCAAGGAATACAAAACCCTGGTAGTCTTCAGAATGTCAAGAGGCAGTTTACGAAAGAAAAGACGGATTTACTTGCTAAGACATTTGCAGATGCAAGTAAAGATGAAAACCAACCACCAGAATTCATGAAGAGGAAAGAAATCTTTTACTCACAGCACCCTTCATTAGTAATTGAATCTAATGTAGAGGCTGAACCAATCAATCTGCCCTTCTCAGAGGAAGAGTTAAATAAGGCTCTTTCCCTCAAGAAGGATAGTGCGGCTGGTGAGGACAAAGTAAAGTACCCAATGCTCAAACATCTGCCCAGAGATGCCAAAAAGATACTACTGAACTTCTTCAACACATCTTGGTTGACAGGGGAGGTACCTAAAGAATGGCGGAAAGCCAACGTCATCCCTCTTCCGAAACCAGGGAAAGAGAGAACAAAGGCAGAGTCCTATCGACCAGTAAGCTTGACATCCACACTGTGCAAAACCTTGGAGACAATGGTTAACATCCGACTTCAGTTCTACCTGGAGAGTAACCGACTGATCGACGAAAATCAAAGCGGGTTCAGGAAGGGACGATCAACAATGGACCACTTGGTGCGACTACAGCAAGTCATGTCTCAGGCACTCCTCTCGGGGCACCTGCTATGTGCCGTGTTTGTAGATTTAACCAAGGCTTTCGATTTAGTTTGGTTGGACGGGCTGCTTTTCAAGCTGGGACGTATCGGAATAACGGGCACAATGTTTCGGTGGATCAAAAGCTTTCTGAGCGATAGAAGGATAACAGGTGAATGTTGGCAGATTCCTGAGTGCCGAGCAAACATTAGAAAATGGCACACCTCAGGGGTCGGTCATCAGTCCCACTCTCTTCAATATTATGATCAACGACATACAGAAATCTTCATATCTCGACGCCAGAACTGAGCTAGAAAAATTTGCTGACAGCACAATATGGAGGAAAGGGACGAGGTTCTGTGAACTTCAAAAGAATATGCAAAAGGCCTTAGACAAATTCATGACATGGGCAAACGACTGGGGATTTAAGGTCTCAGAGAAGAAAACAGTAGGCATGCTTGTGTGCAGGGATAGAGGGATAAGCAGAATGACTCTGTGTATGAACGGGAAAACCATCGAGTTTAAAGACCAAACCAAGTTCCTTGGCGTAATCTTTGATCGAAGGCTGACCTGGAAACCGCACATCGACTGGACTGTAGATAGATGCTCCAAAGTCCTAAACTTAATGAGAAAAATAACGGGTAGCACCTGGGGAGCCAATAGAGTTACACTTATAATGGTGTATCGTGCTCTAATACGCTCTGTATTAGACTACGGATCTTTGGTCTTCATGAACTGCGCGCCAACACTCTTAAGTAAGCTTGACACCATCCAATACAAAGCTCTGTGTATTGCGACTGGCGTAGGGCTTGGGACCAGGAGAGAGGCATTACTACAGGAAGCCGGAGAGTTGCCCCTATCCCAAAGAAGAAAAGAACTAGCAACAAGGTATTGGGCTAAGATCTCGCAATTGGGCGAGAGATCCCCGGCCTTTGTGAGCCTAAAGAAGACAAGATATGTAAGAGATCCTAGAGAGAAAAGCTTCGGCCAGGGTATCAGGGAAACAGTCAAGGAACTACGACTGGAGGAGCTCGTGATAAACGAACACGACCCACCATCGATCGCTCCTTGGACACTCCCAATACCACCAGTCAATCTAGATCTGCTACAGAAAACCGACAAGAAAAACAACCCCACGGCAGCACGGGCTCTCTCTCTGGAACACCTGGAAGACAACTGGCCGTCGGATGACTGGGAACATGTTTATACGGATGGCTCACGCAATCCTGAAAGGGGCATCAACTCGTTTGGAATATACCTGCCAAACGGGGAACAGGGAATAAGCAGGAAACTGCCCAATAACTGTTCGGTGTACACTGCAGAGATTGTGGCCATCGGTGATGCTATATCATGGATCTCTTATCAAAAGACTAGTAAGTTCGTCATCCCAAGCGACTCTCTGAGCAGTCTGATTTCAATCCAAAATGACAACTCGGACTCAAGACCAGAAGTTATTTTGGAAATCAGGCAGCTGTACCAGAGGGTCCTAGAGAAGGGAAGCAAATTAGAGCTCGTGTGGATTCCATCACATGTGAACATTAGAGGAAACGAGGAAGCAGATCGACTCGCAAATAAAGGTCTCGGGGACACAGCACCACTCCACACCATAGAATACAGCACCACGGAAATCTACAGTATGGTAAAAAGACAGGTCAATTCACTCTGGGAATTAAAGCTCGTTGAACTTGACACATACAGATTCCGGCTGGATGACAAGATATACACGAAGACAGCTATCAATCACCCTAGAAGAGATATATGCAAACTTATATCGAAACTAAGGGTGAAAGAGCGGCTGCAAGACTACAAACACCAAGTCATCGTCTGTGAGTGCGGAGAAGAATGTACCACCAACCATGTCCTGGTAGACTGCGAGGTATTCAAGGAAGAGAGAACGGAACTAGTGGAGATGATGGAGACCAACAACATACCGCTCAACACTAAGAACCTACTCTTTCCAA
The DNA here is from genome assembly GCA_948474765.1 of Patella depressa. NCBI lineage: Eukaryota > Metazoa > Mollusca > Gastropoda > Patellidae > Patella > Patella depressa. The sequence goes on from OX419716.1 coordinate 52,752,187, forward strand.
GACCCGATCTGAAGCTGCAAATCTTCGAACTAATCCACGATTTAATGAACACCGTTGGATTAAGTAGAATAGTGAAGTAAGAGGGGGCTACGATAAGACGAGCTCGGCATCTAAACACTAAACTACATAGGGGATATACACCAAAGTAGCGGGCTAGTGGAGTAAGGGAGGGTCACGGTAAGACGGGCTCGGCATCTAAACACTAATCCACTACAAAGACACCAAACCTACAAAGTGGGATAAGTGGAGTAAGGGGAGGCCACGATAAGACGGACCTGGCACCTAAACACTATACCCCAAAAGATGACTTCTACCAATCCAGAGACGAGACACATATATGTCTGCATAAATGCTGTCCCTACAGATCAACTACCAAACAATATGTGTTTTATTAAATAAAGGGAAGAACTTCTCACTAAACCTACTCCATGGCTCGAGGCCGCAAATGGAAAGATTGCAAAATCATATTCTAAAAACAGGAAGAAGCCTCGGCTCTCCTATGTCTTGTCTGCGATATCACTTCTGTGGAAGCGAACGTTAAAACATCAGGTAGTAGTAGTAGACCTGGGTATAATCTTTGTTGCAGGATCAACCGACGAAATTAATGTGTCGGAAACCTTATAATATCACCATTTTCTTAACATGGCTTCCCTGACTATGAACTTTTGATGTCAGACTGGGGGCAGAGAATTTTCCGCAAAGAAATGAGACTACAAACTTGTATTATGATATTACCAGCGCCAAAATGCTCGATGAGTATAATTGTAAGCATATATTACAAATAATATCAAAATTCAGTATAATTGTCAGCATATATCTTACAAATAATTTCAAAATTTATATCCTCTCTGAGATTTCGATTCCTATACCTTCACGGTACCAGAAAACAACAAGAGGGGTTGTAAGATTAAACATATCATACTCCGCGCAGTGTTGCGTCTGATTAGAGGTAATCCAACTACACACTGCTATTATGAGTGGATATTGTTGTGTTAAATTTTGATTGATCAGTAGTCCGTCTACCAACCAATCATGAGTTGACAATACTGGACCAAATATGTTTACATAACGTATACGTCATGACTCACGATTTTATTATGCCTAATTAACCCGTGCATAGCAGAATACTGCAGTAAAACTAATTGCGTGACAAACGAGGCTATCAAGTCGAATGAAATGTAAACAATACTGTTTGGAAACGAACATACTTTAACCGTTTTAATACCTTAAATCACTGTCCAAAGTTTTAGGGAAGACCCAGATGAAACGAGGGACTGTCATGTTGCTGTACTTAAGTGATAGCTTTCATTGAATGGAAAGAATAGACACACCCCCGCATAAGTTCAAGAAACAGACGCTATTCCAGCAATGGTCAGAGAGGGATTTCTCGGGCCATTGCTTCAGGAATATGAAACATATAGGATGAAATACTATGACATTATTATCATGTCGTACTGAAAATTAGAGGACTAAGTTATTTTACTACAGTATATTTCAAAACAAAAAAAACCTTTGTATTGGAAATATGCGAAAATTTAATGCCATTGGTTGTTCTTCTTGAATTGGTTAAATTATTAAACATTTCTAAGTTCCATATTACTACACAAACTGACATCAAAGCAGGAAGTACGCTTCGCTGAACACTAACTTGGATCAACACTGACCTAGATATTATATAACAGCTGCTAATTGTCAGACTTTATTGGGGGTAATTAAATGATCATGCCGCAGCTGAGCTATTTCAGTGAATGTGTATTTTAAACCTCTTTCAAGATATTATCTTGATTTTAACAATATTTATGTCAAATAAGATAGATTTTATACACTGTCAAAAGTTAAGGATTCTAAAACAAGTCAAAGGCTTATATTAATTCGCCTCCTTAATTAATACATATACTAAAATAAACGTATAATATATACACTTCACATACAAAATACATTTAACAGTACAGTATTTTGTATTCACTATTAATCGTGCATGCAAGTAATTTAATAGTTTGTGTCACAAAAGTGCCTCACCATTTCATAATACGTTTTCAGGACGTCAGATGTATATTAACCGAGAATTTAATTACCGGTAATTCAGCTAGTATTTTACGATGGTTATTAGAGTCTTTTAGATAAATGTATAAATTTGTGGACTGTATTAAAAATGTGCATATTCATTTGCAAGGTATTATTACTATCACCGTTAGTTAGAGTTTGTAAATATTTGGTAATGTACGGCTGTCATTTGCGCCTGCTTAGTCCATTCTATGTTCTTTTAGATAATGTTTTCTGGTTTGTGAATCAGCCTTTACTAGTTATGTTGTGGTGTAGGATATTTTATTTTGTTCATTTCAAAATGGCAGCCGTAACCATTGCAAAACACGTCTAGTGTACTGATTATTTAATGTTAATTCAATCTTAAATATTGAATATTAGGATCCTATATTCTCCTGGCAAAATATCAACATCAATTGAAATTGACCAATATTGATTTCTATTCTATTTCGATTAAACATTATTAAACTAAATATGCTATCTCATTTCTTTGGGGAAAATTCTCCACCCCCATCCTGACATCAAATGTTCATAGTCGGGGAAGGCATGTTAAGAAGTTAAGAAAATGGTGGTATTATAAGGTTTCCAGCCAATTAATTTCGTCGGTTGATCCTGCAACAAAGATTATACCCAGGACAGGTCGCACATATCAAAAAACGAACATTGCACCAGGGACCCACCTATTATGCAAATCAAAATTTAAATAGGAGATAAACACAACGTTATTGAAAATTCATTTGTGATTTTTAAATTTCCTGTGATCTACAACTTATATGGTAAGGTGTGTTGTGATATTCTTATACATGGAAATTCTATTTTATGGATTTTATTTCGATGAAGGTAAGATACTCCATAAATAGAGTTGTAACTAAAACTTAAAGCCTTTTCATATTTAGAAGACTGTAACACTGCTAAGTGAGACATGAATTTTAACCGGACATAAAATTACGAATGCATGGGAAGGGGTTTAAGCAATCATTGGCGATAGCGTAACAGTTTTGATTGTTCAATAATGCGTCAAAATTTGTTTGTAGGCCTACTGTAATTATAACTACTGGCAATCTACAATTAAAGTTTACAAGGCAACAATGTGTTGATAAAGGGGCGTCTATATTCTGTCAATCAGTTTCTTATGATGCCACGTTTCAATTCACATTATTGAACCCTGACTGACAGTATGCAACCATCCACACTCTTTTGTGCCGAAATTAAAAAGTCAGCAAAATATTTTCGGACTAATACATGTATCGGATAATCAAATGGAGGTAAATAGTGATATTGCATGCGACCAATTTTAAGACATGCATTTATAGTTCAGTGGTACCACAATAATGTTAACAAATGAAATCCACAAAAAAGACAAGAAAAATAAATAACTACAGCCCGCGAATAATTATTATTGAACTGCTAACATTTCTATTGTTTTTTGTATAGAGTTTTTTTTTATAATAAGTTGCAATGAAACAAGTATGTGTTACGTACGTTGTACTAATTTTAACACGCAAAACAATAAAATGGCTATGAATTACGGGTTGCGCGGTACTCATTTCAACACGCAAAACAATAAACTGACAATTGGGGTCTGACCGCTGGATACGTATAAATGACGACATTGTTTTCGCCTTTTTACGACAGATGAATGTCTATATTTATATTTCATTATTCAATTTTATAAATGGCGTGACTATAAAACACGTACTCTGTCTTCCGTTCATCAAAAATACAAAATACGCACAGAAGAAACAGCCCCGTACAACTGGACATACAAAGATCCTTATACAAAGACCTATTTGCATAAAACACACCGACGAATGAAAAATCGCACGGTAAAAACAGTTTTTCTTCCCAAGTTTTGATTTAACAATTACGCATCAAATAAAGCCTCATGGTCCTTGATTATACCCTTTTGGTGCAGTTACAACAACTATCGAGAAAACACACCAATTTAACAATACACACCGTGTCATTCGTTTTTTACCCGTCGGTTAATTAACGCACTCAGTACAGAAAACGCACCGTCCGAGAGTTGTTAAACCCTACCGATAATTAACTCGCCTTTCAGTCCATGTCCCCCCCTTGTTAATTAACACACCTTATCTAGATATTTTAAGCCATAATGAGGAGTTATAATCCGAATATTATGTTTTTATCCAGTTACATCGTTATTGACACTTTGAGATAGATTTTTATGAAGCAAATTTTGTTTTCCACCCTTACCGATTTCTCAGTGTAATATCAGTAGTAGGATAAATAACCATTGGATCTGATACAGGTACATGAATGAAAATCTGAGCTGAAATTGACAAGGAATAGGATTGATGGACCGGTAATCTTCTTTACAACTGATGTTGGTTTGTAAAATATTTCATCTACAATTAACGGTCACTTAAAATATTGACCAGCCTTACACAGGACAGACAATTCTACATCCTCTACCTTCTTATCTCCAACATAGTTTACGACACACCAATCGCCAATGGAATTATTTTCTTTCTGTATTCATACATATTCCAGCATTGGTGTTTGAAATGTTGTTAGTACCTGTACATTTGTGTAAATTGTGGTCTACACCTATACATGGATCTGGTTGTTTCTAGAAATAAAAAATTTTATATTGTAAAGATTAAATTAATACTATATATATTCAAATTAGGGTAACAAATTAATTATGAAATTCAACTTCAATCAGCAAGACAGAAATAAAATGGGGGGGGGGGGGGGGCTGGAGGTTTCTTAGTTCTTACTTTGACAGTTATACGATTTTTGATTTTTATTATTAAATGATACTTACCATCTACAGTGTATCTCTGTAATCAAATTAAGAAATCCTTTTCTTCATATCAATCAAATGACCTTCAAAAAACCCGATCATCTGGCACCAAAGTGATCTCCCTTGATAAGCCTTAGTAGAATCTTGTGTTGTACGGGACATGTCACGTACAACATGCGATATGTTGTACTGGGCAAACATTATAACATATTTTTTTCAGTATATATAGAATTTTTAATTTCAATTTGATAGGTATTATTGGCAACATAATGATGTTAGAAATTTTCATTTGGTTTAAAGTTATGTTCTTTTCTTTATGAAATAAAAAGAATTTATTGTTAAATAGTGTTGTACGGGACATTAACATAATTATCGGTTTATTTAACGTTAATATTTTGAATGAAAATAGTCGTCGTATTAAAAAATAGCTATTATTAGTTCCTAATGTAGTAGATTTATTGTTTTATAAATATCATTGATTTTATTAACTTACTTAATGGCAATTAATTAAAAAAAAACGATTAAATGTCTATTGGATAAAAATGCGCCATTTATTGAGGGTTTATCTATTTCATCCTAAAATTTATGAAAAAAAATAAAATGTACAAAATTTATGTACAGATATATAAAATACAAGTACTGACATGTGTGAAAAGAATTTACTGTTAATGTCCACTTCACTGTGGAATGGCCCTACAGCTCTTTAGCCTTCATGAACCTTCGTGACTGGCATAGGGTTTGGGACCAGGAGAGAGGCAGTACTACAGGAAGCTGGAGAATTGCCCCTATCCCCCAAGCAGAAAAGAACTAGCAACAAGGTATTGGGCTAAGATCTCGCAATAGGGCGAAAGATCCCTGACTTTTGTCAGCCTAAAGAAGACAAGATATGTAAGAGATCCTAGAAAGAAAAGCTTTGACCAGGGTATGAGGGAAACAGTCAAGGAACTGCGACTGGAGTAGCTCATGATAAATGAACACGACCCACCATCAATCGCCCCTTGGACACTCCCAATACCACCAGTCAATCTAGTTCTGCTACAGAAAACAGACAAGATAAATAACCCCATTGCAGCACATGCTTTTTCCCTAGAACACCTTGAAGACAAGTGGCCGTCTGATGACTGGGAACATGTTTATACAGATAGCTCACGCAACCCTGAAAGGGGCACCAGCTCGTTTGGAAGATACCTGTCAAACGGGGAATAAGCAGGAAACTGCCCAATAACTGTTCGGTGTACACTGCAGAGATTGTGGCCATCCATGATGCTATATCATGGATCTCCTATAAAAAGACTAGTAAGTTCGTCATTCCAAGCGACTCTACTCTAGGAGCAGCCCGATTTCAATTCAAAATGACAATTCGGACTCAAGACCAGAACTCATTTTGGAAATCAGGCAGCTGTACCAGAGGATCCTAGAAAAGGGACGCAAATTAGAGCTTGTGTGAATTTCATCATATGTGAACATTAGAGGACACAAGGAGGCAGATCGACTTGCAAATGAAGGTCTCAGGGACACAGCACTACTCCGCACCATAGAATACAGCACAACAGAAATCTACAGTATGGTCTTGCCGTATTTTTATCCATAACAGGATGATGTCAATAGTTTCCTTAGATTAACTGGTTGTTTAAAGCTGCTTATATGAAGTTGGTGTTAGAAACAATCTTTTTCATTTTGGGGCATTTATCCAGTATCTGTTTATTCATGTCAATGAGGTTCATTGGTCTATTGTGGAGTGGGTTAAATGTTGTGACTAATGTCATGATTTTATTATTCTTCTTCTGTTTTGGGACTCGTAGAGTTTCTTGGTCTAGTGTTAAAGCTGTCTTTATGGCATTGTCGATCAGCTTTATTGGATAATCTTGTTTTATAAGGAATTGTTTTAGCTCACCAAGTCTTTGATTCTTCCACGTTTCATTAGACACGATTGTACAGACCCGTCTAGCTAGACCGAACAGGTTATTTCGTTTTGTGTGTGCGGGATGACTCGATTTGAAGTTAAGGTATTGGTGAGTATCTGTTTTCTTATAAAATAAGTCTGTTTTAATTACACCATTTTTCGTTAAATGTACTTCAACATCTAAGAAGCTCAATTTGGATTTGTTGCTTTCCATTGTGAATAAAAATACGGCAAGATCATGCATGTCAAAATGTGGCGATAAGCCTTGTGGAATATGTAAAGACATAATGGAAGGCTCAACATTCCCCAAATATTGTCAAACATTCAAAGTAAAACAAAACATGAAGTATAAAACCAAACACGTGGTTTACTTGTTAACTTGCTCGGGATGTAAGAAATATTATATTGGCAAAAGCGACCAACAGCTGAATCTACAAATGAACTTACACAGGTCCCAAATACTACACCCGGAAAATAGAACAATCCCTCTTAAACCCCGTTTACATTACAAATTTTAAGCGTGCCAGGAAGTGTTCGACACAAACGTTGGTCCGTAGGCCCGAGGCCGACTGATTTATCGGAGGACTCCTACTTGCCTCTTTCACGCGGGTCCGCCGGGCCTTCGTCTTCTTAGCTCGCATAGTTAGTGTCCTCATTCGACAATTCTGGATAAGGTAGAACTGTCATAGAAAAGCAACCATAGTCTCCGATAGTTAACGGTTATTGTTTACTTGTCATCGACATGACGGAAGCTGCTGTTTTTCTAAACAATGACTCGCGTAGCCAGCCTCTTATTTGTGCATCTAGTTCGGGAATCGCGCTTCTTCGACGCTCCATATGAATTCCACGTACCGGTAGATATTATAATAACTGGATCATACATTTAATGGTTTCGCCGATCAGTTGTTAGTGAAATTTAAATTTTAGTTAAATATAATCATCTGATAGAACACCAAATACACTGAGAAACAGTCATTAATAATAATATATTTTATCCGCCATTGCCAAATCCGCCAATGACGAGTGACATTGGTTGGAATTTCTAGGTCAATATGCCTTAATTCGGGCCATAATTCTGGCAGTAATTATCAGAAATCGCTGAAAATCAATAAACATCTTCATTTCATCATGACCTTAAACACTGTGTATAAATTTATAGTCAATCAGATTAACTTCGGCCTCTAGAGCGTCCACAAAACTTTTTGAACTGCTCAAGGGCCATAAGTCTGGCAGTAATTATCAGAAATCGCTGAAAATCATTAGGCTTCTTCGTCTCATGAACTTTAACACTGTGTATAAATTTAAAGTCAATCGGATATTTACTTTAGCCTGTAAAGCGTCCACAAGTAATTGTGGATGCCGGACAGACCGACGTGTGGACCAAAGGATGGACGGACGTACCAACGGATGGACGGGCCGACGACAATATACAATATGGGCGCATAAAAATGGGAAATTGTACCCCGTTGAAATGTTTAGTAGCGTTATACTTTAGTCACAACACTTTCATCTTTTTGACAAAATCAGTAACACCTAACGTGAAGTGATGTCTGATTGAAACATTTCCCTTTTTAACCCGGTCAGAAAATAGCCGATTTTGTTTTTATTAAATTCATGTTATTCAATTTATCTGTTTTTAGAAAACTGCAGAAATTCAGGTCAAACATTGATAGCAAACGATTAAGATGGTCAACAAGAGCTTATTTTTCAAGTTTTGTAAAAATCGGTTGCTAATCACAGAAACTGTGCAAATCAAACTGTTAAAACAGAAAATTTTGCCCGGTTGAAATGTTTCTCGCAATTTGTCGATTTTACGGGAATTGGATGGCTGAAAGGTAGTGTTGAAAATCGGCTCGAGATTTGTGATCCGAATATTTTTGTTTACTATCCGAACTATTCAGATAATTCGGAAACGTGAAATTCTTGAACAAAATTACATCAAAACTGCATGTACTCACAATTTCTTACTTGTTTCAATGTTTATGAGTGTGTGTATGCCGAGTATGAAATTGTACTTTCGATTTGCAAATTGTTTGAGCCGGAAGAAGAAAATGTGCCTACCGTTAGCCGCAATTATTAAGACTATAACCCTGTTTACATTACAAATTTTAAGCGTGCCAGGTACCGTTTCTGGTACGACACCATTATTTTTTTTGTAGTGTAAACGGGTCAAACACAAGCATGCCATACTGAGTACCTTGCCAATCTGGCTCACTGAAGTGAGGTGGTCTCAGACCCGTGCCAAGAATAAATAGCTCGCTTTAAATTTTCGTAGTGTAACAGTAACCGGTCTGAGCACGGATTACTGTGCATGCGCCAAATGGACCTTGACCTTTTTTCCGCGAACTTTGACAGCTCTGTCATCATTTCTGTCAAAATGGCTACACGTACCAAAACCAACCGCCATAATTGTTTTCATCCGGGTAACTTGCTTAGTGACTGAAATTAAGTTTTCTGTGAAGAGTCCCACATTTGGCGTGCTTGGCACGGTTCCGAGACCGGTAATGTAAACAGGTCAATTTCTTGAAATTTATCGCGGCCTAGTACCATGCCCAGTACGGCATGCTTATCGCGGCCAAGTGTAAACGGGGTTTATACGTGATATCCCAAAAAATCAGTGAGGTGAAAAATTTGTGTGTAACTACTTTCATAATCCCCAGCCCTCCTACTTACCAATTTGCTCAATCAGTACGAATAACAAAAGTAATATACTACTCACAGGAATTGAAGGGTCAACCAGTTATTTTGGCTTGACATTTTATTACACACAGGGAACATGTAAATCAAAACTTTTAAGCACACTTTTGGTCAGAATGAGTTCAATATGTGTCAATGTTGAGTCTGTTATGAACTATATATACACAACTATTCTGAGGATCTGATGAAAATTCGCCATTTTGAGCATAATGAGGTCCAACAAAACTGTTTCAAATTCGATAACTTTGTTAATAACGAGTGAATCCACCACGTGCTCGTAAGCAGTCGACACAACGACGAGGCATGCTGTCGATCAGACGTAGAAAAAACATCTGGGGAATGGCCTGCCACTTTGCCTGTAGAAATTGCACCGGTTCTTGAAGATTATCAGGTTGCCTAGGATTGTTTCTCACACGTCTGCCCAACTCACCCCATGCATGCTCAATTGGTGCCAAGTCAGGAGAGTATGCAGGCCAATCCATTCGTTCAATACAATTTTGGGTCAGAGGCATTGTCATCTTGAAGAACAGAACCTGCTCCAATTTGACGAAGACTTGAGATGACAAAAGGCTGTAAAATTTCATCTCTGTACCTGATACCCGTCAAATTTCCTTGGACGACGAAAAGAGGAGTCCTGTGATGTACCGAAATTCCAGACCACACCATTACCGTACCACCTCCAAAGCGATGGCGTTGTCTGACGTTAACATCAGCAAATCTTATTCCCTGCCTCCTAAGTCTGCCATCATTGAACTGTAATGCAAATCGGGACTCATCGGTGAAGAGTACCCGCCCCCATTGTCACCATCTCCAGTCTCTATGACGTGTGCACCAGTCACGATGTGCTGCCCTGTGACGTTGAAGAAGAGGTGGTCGAACTGCTTGTCGTCGAGATCGAATGTTGTGGGCTTTCAGATAATTTCTTATGGTCTGGTCCAATACCTGAACACCACTTGCATTTCGCAGTTCATCTCTCAGACATGTCGCTGTACCAACAGGCTGACGTAAGGCCATTTGAATGACATCCCAGACAACACAACACATCTGGCCCAGGCATGGCCCATATCTGGCAAAACTATTGGGCCTGATATGGCATGCCACAGTTGGGCCAAGTCTGACATCGATGGCAAGCCGCAACCATACGGTTATTCCCTGTCATACATGTACCCCTGTTGGATGGTGTAGTGATTTAACAAGTACATTTGAAATTATAAGGTATGTCATCGGGTTAAGTGGCGTGGTTTTGAATCCCGGCTTGTATGTGACAAGGAGTATGGTCACCTGTCCAACCTCGTCAATTTTCTGTAGGTTCTTCCCCTCCCCCCCACTGCTAGAAGAACCCTACACACAAGCGAATTATAGAAATAGGGTTGAACCATATGTTTGTCCCAAAATGACCTAGTTTGTGTCATATGGATGTTACAACCCATTTTTCTGGGTAAGGCACTGGCTCGCTAGCCTGGATGTTGGGTGTTCGATCCCTGCATTGGCCGAGAAAGTTCATCTCGATTTTCCGGTGTGGTTTCTCCTTGTCAGTGATGCAGAACAGATGGAGCCTTACAAGGACAGCTGCCTAGTCGTTCAGATGGGACGAAAAACCGAGGTCCCTTGTACACATTAGCCGGTACGTAAAAAATCCGTTGGCAGTTGGAATTCGATATAAGAGTAGGTCGTAGCGATGCTGCCCGGGCAAAATTTTCTAAATAGCACACTTATGGCGTATGCCCATCTTCCATTAGCCCAGGTTAGGTGCAGAAAAATAAGACGTTAAAGCTGAACTCCGGTTACAAAAATACCGAAATAATTAAATAAAAAAAAGTCAACGCCCCCAGCCGCCATACTTGTTTCCAAGTTGTGAAATAAATATGGCGGACATGGAGGCTTATGACGTGGAAAGGTAAACCGCTCTCACTTCCTGTGTGTTTGTTGTCAGCGAGCTGTACACATCCGGTTTTATTCTTACACTGATTGTTCTATTTTTTCCCAACAGTTTACGAAATTATCGAAGATTGCAAAATGTCTGATCAGGTAAGCCTGTAAATATTAATATGAACTACGTCTTCTACAGTATAGCCTAATCTTTACTCTAAACCAAAAGATGCAACAACATGACTTACCGCAACCTGAAATTTTCAACCATAACAAATCCCTACACAAACTATTGTCTTCTTCCATATCCATATCATTACAGCGTAGATGGGCCACGTCTTCTTGTAAATATCTTACACATATATGTAAATCACCCAAAAAGTTATCGCAGCAAATGTCCAGATCATCACATTCAGGCAAGACGTCGTTGGTGTAGGGATCGTCAACACTGGGATAATCGACGCTGGAGCAATGTGATGCTTTCAGATGAGTCAAGGTTCTGTTAGGGTGTGGGGAGGCATCACTGTTGCTGGAAGAACGGCTTTACATGTTGTTGCAGGGCGTGTTACAGGCCAGTACTACCGGGACAACATCTTGGCAGTCCATGTTGTGCCGTTCGCAAAACGTCATGGCCGCCGTTTCATCTTCCAGGATGACAACGCAAGATGTCACAGGGCCAGAATCGTTACAGGTTACCTCCAACAACAGAACATCACTTTGGCCAGCACTGAGTCCCGACCTCTCCCCCATCGAGCATGTCTGGGACATGCTTGGACAGAGGTTACGTCAACGTCAACAACGTCCTGCCAATGTCCAAGAACTTGCTGCTGCGTTGCAACAGGAATGGGACAATCTGGACCAAAATCACCATAGACGTCTCATTAAGAGTATGCCACGTCGGATCAATGCTTGTTTGGCAAACAGAGGAGGATTCACCCGTTACTGACTTTGTTGTGATGCTGTGGTAACTTTGCTGTTTGACCCCGGGTATCATTTTACCCTTATAATGGTCAGTCTGTGCCTTACTTAGTCTAACGATCATTTGGAATAAATCGATGAATGTGAACTTCATTTCATTTTGTCATTTGTTTCTTCGTCAGTTTCATTAGGTGACTTTAATAACACTTAAAAATCAAATATCCCCTACTTTTTTTGAATAGTATATAATATTGTAGAGATAGTAATAAAATATACTTATCTTTTTGTCTTTAACTAAGTTCTGTGAAAATAATGCACAGTTGTGTACCACTGTGATGTCTTCAGTTTCTTGTTAATACTGATTTCTATTAAATTGTTCCACACTTACTTTTAGAATTTAAAATCAGCCAATGACCAAACAGATTTCAAGATAGTAAATGGGCTGTTAATTATGCTTTGTTGAAAGATTTACATGGTTGACCTGCTGGCTTCAACAAATTGTATAATCTGAGTACAGAATCTGCTGTAGTAATTAAAATCTAACTACTAACACCCAACACTCAAACAAAACAAACTGTCTTTATTTCACTGAATTCTTTCAAGAATAATTTATCATTTTTGATTTGAAGATTTTGTTTTACTGGCTTTTTGGGGAGGGTGGGGTGAGAGGATTCCATTCATATTATATATAGTACCGGTACCGGTATATTAAAAAAAAATTATTATTTTAAGACTTTAATTTTTATTCGTTATTATAAAACTAATATAGAACATCACAGCACAAAGGAAAATTCTGAGCCGACTGGGTTGATATTTTGGGGCATTTGGCCAGTTGGATGTGGGCCATGTCTGGCCCAGATATGGCAAACCTCTGGCATAATATTATTTTTTCAATTGCTTTGAATGTAAAACAAAAAGTTTAAAACTTTTTAACAAACTGACAAGATATTCCAAAAATAAGTATAATTCATCAGTAGTGAGCCAATAGTTGCCAAGTTTGGCCCAACTACGACCCACACATGGCAACATCTGGCTGGATGTGAGTCACGTCCAGCCACATGTTGCCACATGTGGGCCATAGTTGGGCCAAAGCCGAGTGGCTGTTTGGGAATATGCCGGTCTTGACGTTGGTCTTGACGTTGCGACGTTGATCTTGGCCTACCAGACCGTGGGTGATCCTGAATTGAATTGGTTGCCTGGAAACGCTGCCATAGTCTCCCAATCACACTCTGGCTACAACCGATTCTCTGTGTGCCACATTCCTCTGTGTAAAACACTTTTGAAGCCATGCAAATTGCCAAGGTACGAAATAAGACGCGAACGGTCGTTCAGGTTACGCATCGATTACCACGACCTGTAATCGCGAGAACGGACTTCCGTTCTCGACCACCTAGCTATCTAATTTATAAACTGAAAATTTCAGCTAAAATATTCCCCACTCCTACGTTTAAAAAATATTACAATTATCAAATAAAAAACGTGGATTTCAACTAAGGATCTTCCGATATTTACGTACCGTATGGGTCAGAGGTGAAAATTCACACCGTCAGGCACAGATCCAGAGGGGGGCGCACCCGGCGCACGCCCCCTCTATTTTTTGAGGTGGCGAACAATTTTTAGCTCCATATATTCTCGCGAGAAAGGAGAACAAAAATAGTTTATGTTGGAAATCCTAATTTACAGTATTAGTATGAAATTAGCCCTTGTGGGCATTTTTTCCACTCAAAAATCACTGTTCCGGACTTCGCACTTCCAGGTGGATGCAGCACACCCCCTCTTTCTGAAAATCCTGGATCCGCCTCTGACCGTCACCGTGTCAATGAATGAATGATCAATGACTTTTGGCATCATTCCAATATTTTCACGCTGTCACTTACGGCTAATAATTTTATGACATGGAGAGTGAAATGGAATCAAATTTTTTTATGATTTACAACTAGGGATATCGTGGAATATGATTATATCGAACAAATCAGCTATTCATATTTTCTTTCTCGACGTTATGGTACAAAGAATACGTATACTCGAACCGAGATCAAGCGTGTCGCAGCCATCTTGGATACGCTGTCAAAAAGACGATAACACAAAACTTACAGCTAATAATTCTAGACTTTGGAAAGCTAAATTGAATAAAAACTTTTACGACTTATACAAGCTACATAGAAGAATATTTCATTGCCGAAGATTCCAACTATATATATATTTTTTTATTTTCCACGCAAGAAATGTCAAATGCCGATAGCGATAAAGTATCATATTTCATAATGATGTTAGGCGCCATCTTCACCCCTCGCGCAGATTGCAATCTGCACTGTCGTGTTGCGCAGATTGCACTCCGCGCGCGCAGATTACAATCTGCACTGATGAAGCTGGTGCGCAGATTGCCCACGTTGCGTGGATTACCCCTCGATATTTTTCAAGATGTGAGTTGTCTGTCAGACGTATATATTTGCCCACGTTGCGCTGATTACCCCTCGATGTTTTTCGAGATGTTAGTTGTCTGTCAGACGTTAATATATATATGACCTCCTCCCTATCGGCTTTGTAGTGAATAATTTTTAATATCACAACATAATTAGCGTGTGTGCATAGAAAATAAGATTTAATTTGAAATTCTGTGAGCAGTATCTCATAATCGGTGCTGACCACGTAACTGAATGTAAAAAATATTTGGTGTAGTTTGACTAACTACATATGGTTACAATTTATGTGTTCACAATTAATAGAAAAAAAAGATTTTGAAAATATTCACTGATTCAACTTGGTCATCGTTTTATTCTTTCTATTATTCATATTCCATCAAGAGGAAATTTTTTATAAAAATGGCTGACTAAATTACTACGTGCACCAAACAACGATAATTTTTCATTGGTTAGGGCCGTCTAAACGCGGGTAACTCTAGAGTAGCTATTGGCTAACAACACGCATAAACAACCTTATTTGCATATTGCATACATAATATTTATTGTGTTTCGTGTAGGATGGCATGCAGCCCTAAAGAAGACGATAACCTTGCACGTACTATGCTGTAATTAATATATAACATCCACTTGGTCGTAAAATGCGTAATAAACTTGACCAAAAAATAGGGATGGGACAATAATATAAGTTTGTAAACGCCAGGTATTTTCTAATGCCAAATTGGCTGAAAAAAAAAAAATTTGAAAGAATTTTTTGCGAAAATTTGATTTTTATGGTGGTGCAGTCCCAATTTTCAAAATGGCTGCCAAAATTGATGGAAAAAAAGGAAATTCCTGTATATTGTGTCCAGATCATGGTATACATAGCTTTCATGGTGTATAACATGGGATTCTGGGGGTTGCCTAAATCAGATACAGGCAAAAAAAAAATAAAAAATCCAAAAATCCAAAATGGCGGAAATCCAAGATGGCGGCCAAAATTTCACGATTTCCCACTATTTTTGGAAATATAGATAGGATAAAGCTTGCATGGTGTCATAAAGATGTTCTCAGGGTCACTGAAATCAGATAATGGCTAGAAACAAAAATTAAAAATGGCCTAAATCCAAGATGGCGGAAACCCTAGACGGTGGAAATCCAAGATGGTGCCCAAAATGTCATAGCTTTCCATTTTTTGCCAAATGCTTAAAGCCTTGTTATGGTTTTGATTTGGAATAATAACTAATTTTCAATAATTCGTAATAGCAGAAATTCAAGATGGCCAATGACTGATATCCAAGATGGCGGCCCAAATTTCATAATTTTCCATTTTTTTGCAAAATCCTGTCTTCTTTAGCCCATTCCGAGCAGAACAGTAGGACTTTAAACCGGATAAGGGCACTATAAGTAATTTCAAAAAGCAAGTTGGCGGAAATCTAAGATGGCGGACAAAATTTTATAATTTTCCACTTTTTGCGAAATCCTGTCTTCAATAGCCCATTCGGAGCAGAACAGTAGAAGGTTAAACCAGATAAGGGCACCAAAAATAATTTTAAATAACCAAGCTAGAGGCCAAAACATGACCATTTTCCTATGGGGTTGTCGGGGGGGGGGGGGGCGCTGTAAACAAATTATGTCCCGAAAATTTATTTTAATAATTCAAGATAGCGAAAATTAAAGATGGCAGAAATCCAAGATGGCCACCAAAATATCATAATTTTTCATTTTTTGCCCAATCTGTCTTCTTTAGGCTGTGTTGAATTGGAACTATGTTTCTTGTCGCCCGCGCGCTTAGGATCGGGGGGTCTGTTTTTGGCCGCATAGCTTTTCAACACAAAAAAATTTGAAGTTTTATTTGAATGTTTCCGACATTTTTAACAATTATTTTAGAAATAAGTTACCCGTAATGTCTCGTTTATCAATATATACCGGCTAAACAAAAATAGCTGCAATTTACATAAATTTTATGTGCCCATGGCCACTTTGCTCTACTAGATGTATTTCAACTAGTAAAACTTTCAATATAAATCTAAAGATAGGCTGGCACTGCCAGGCAGGATACGCCCACATTTTCGAGAGATGGACAGAGAACAAGCAATACCGAAAGTGATTTTTCCTACATCTTTAAGTCCTGTATTTCATACTGTATTGGGAGCAGCCATTTAGTTGGTCAGTTCCAGTCTGATATTAATGAAATTCGAAACCGACAATGATTATGGTGTGACGGTACACAACCTAGAAATGTGACTTTTCATCAAAATCGGATAAGAATTGTGACCTATAGAGAGTCCACAACCATGATATACCATATTTTTACACTATTCGCGTACAAACGGCGACCATTTCGTCCGGCAATTTTGGTACGATTTTCACGAAATTAGAACTCAACCTTCCTCATCAAAATCGAATTAAAATTGTGACCTATACAGGGTCCGCAACCATGATATATCATTTTTTTAACAGTATTTGCGTACAAACGGCGGCCATTTTGTCTGTCAATTTTGGTCCGATTTCCCCGAAATTCACACTCAACCTTCCTTACAGTGTAACGGTGATATAATCAAACGTTTTTTTAAATTGGATAATAATTGTGACCTCCAGAGGGACCACAAGCTAAAGAAAGGGGGATTTTGCGTATAACCAGGGGCCATAATTCAGGAAGTTACGATCCGATATGCGCAAATATCGAAAAGAACCAAGATCTTTGGGTTATAACCATGAATTTCAAGTTTCATCAAAATCGAATTAAAATTGTGACCTTTACAGGGTCCACAACCTTTATATACCATTTTTAACAGTATTCGCGTACAAACGGTGGCCATTTTGTATGGCAATTTTGGTCTGATTTTCCCGAAATTCGAACTCAACCTTCCTTACAGTGTAACGGTAATATAATCAAACGTTTTTTTAAATCGGATAATAATTGTGACCTCCAAGCTAAAAAAAAAGGCGATTTTGCGTATAATCAGGGGCCATAATTCAGGAAGTTACAATCCGATATGCGCAAATATCGAAAGGAAGCAAGATCTTTGGGTTATAACCATGAATTTCAAGTTTCATCAAAATCGAATCAAAATTGTGACCTCCACAGGGTCCACAACCTTGATATACCATTTTTTAACAGTATTCGCGTACAACAACGGCCATTTTGTATGGCAATTTGCGTCCGATTTTCCCGAAATTCGAACTCAACCTTCCTTAGGGTGTATCGGTAATACAATCAAACGGTTTTTTAAATCGCATAATATTTGTGACCTCCAAGCTAAAAAAAAGGCGATTTTGCGTATAATCAGGGGCCATAATTCAGGAAGTTACGATCCGATATGCGCAAATATCGAAAGGATGCAAGATCTTTGGGTTATAACCATGAATTTCAAGTTTCATCAAAATCAAATCAAAATTGTGACCTCCACAGGGTCCACAACCTTGATATACCATTTTTTAACAGTATTCGCGTACAAACGGCGGCCATTTTGTATGGCAGTTTTCGTCCGAATTTCCCGAAATTCGAACTCAGCCTTCCTTAGGGTGTAACGGTGATATAATTAAACGGTTTTTTTAAATCAAATAATAATTGTGACCTCCAGAGGGACCACAAGCTAAAAAGGGTGATTTTTCGGACAATCAGGGGCCATAATTCAGGAAATTACATTCCGATAGACGCAAATATCGAAAGGAACCAAGATCGTTGGGTTACAAACATGCATGTCAAGTTTCATAAAAATCGGTTCAAAATTGTGACCTCTATAGGGTCCACAAGCTAAAAACGTGATTTTTCGTACAATCAGGGGCCATAATCCATGAAGTTTTGATCCGATACATGCCAATATCGAAAGGAGCCGAGATCTTTTGGGGATAAACCTATATTTCAAGTTTCGTCAAAATCGGATAAGAATTGTGACCTGTAGAGAGTCCACAAACAAATTGTGGACGGACGGACGTCCGGACGGACAGGGGCGACGACATAATACGTCCACATGAAAATGTGGGCGTATAAAAACAAGTATTCCACAAGCGAAATTCTCGGCTTTCGCTCGGTGCGGGCATGTTTTTGCATACATAATGAAGTTATTTTAAGAATAAGTTATTTGATTGGTCGGTCGCTAAGGTCAATCGTTGAAGTGTCCAATCAGAAACAAGCAGGTCAGGTTATTAGGCATGCGCACTGAGCTGATGTCTTAGATATTCCTTCTCGTCGGTTTATCGCTAATATTCTTGATAAATAAGTCATTGTTTGTAGATATTTTTGAAGACTTTCGAATAAAATGGCTTTAAATTTTTTGTAGATCACTCTATAAGTTTGACAGACAACCATAATTCAATAAAGAATAATAATACCATTACTAAGTTCTGTTGTTTTGAATAACATTTATGTCATTGTATGTCAAAGTTACATGTATATGTGTCAAAGTTACACATGTAAATATACACACAACAAGAAATAAAATAAGCCAATATTGAAATATTGTATAATTTATAAGAAATACATATATGAAAACTCATTTTATTAAAGTAAAATAAATTAATGGAACATATCTGCCTAACAGATCCCAAATCATTTTTTTTTTCTACAGTTAACAATTTTAGTCAAAATTATATCTCTGAAAGTTATCTCAGATTTTATTGAAACTTGGAACCGCTTTCTAAACTGACTTTGTGCAATAGGAGATTTTTTTTGATTTTTTTTTTAAATCTGCAAAATAGTTGCTGATGTATTGCACCAAGTAAAACATTTGGTGTTGAATATTGTTTGCCAATTGTTTGTTGGATCAAAAAGTTAATTTAGTAGGGGATATTGGTCAAACCAACTTTTATTTGGATGGCATTCAAGTTTTAAAAAGTATTTCAGACAACTTTTGTATTTTACTTCATTATTTCATTCATTCAGTTTACCATATAGGTTAATACCTGGGAATATGAATTAACTTTGAGCTTTTGGGGGTAGAATAAAATCCAAATGATGGTTTGTGTTGGTTTGTATACTTTGTGTTGAAAAATACACTTTGTGTTGTGTTTGCCTCACACCCTCATTGGATTGTCACGAAGGTAGTGACAAGAAACATAGTTTCAATTCAACACAGCCTTAGCCCATTCAGAGCTGAACAATAGGACGTTAAACCACATTTTATTTCCCATTTTGCAGAATGCGTAAAGTCTTGTTTTGGCATTAATTTTTGATCATATCAGAAATGGCGGCCAATCAACATTACCTGTGAACAAAATATATGGTAAATTGATTTCTAATGAATATTTTGTTACTACAAAGGAACCCTGACTCAGATTATTAACGTCAAGACTAAAAGTATCAGGTTACCTCGCGTCTTCCATTAGCCCAGGTTAGGTGCAAAAAGTAGGACGATAAACCCTATTTCATTTCATTTCATCAGGTTACCTAGAAAACAACTCACATGCTGGTAAAGCCGGGGCAGACGCGAACACCTTCAAACTACAGTGCCTTGCTGTATTAGCTGGTTCCAGTGTCAATAAAATAAAAAGCAATAACGAATTCCAGATGACCGACCGAGCAGCCAATTGCTCAAATATGTTGATGAATCTCAGGGTTGAGCCAGCAAAGGTCCATGTACTACTTTGTACCGACAATAGTACTGAGAAGTCTTTCACTCATTCAGTGACACGGAACAGAAAATCAGATTCGAGAAAATTGTATTACTGTGTCTAAATCAGATCAGTGTGGGAATGAAGGGCGGGTTATACTTGGTTGTTTTGGGGAAATTATGGACCTCGGTATGAGATACGGAGTCTAAAGAGGTTTGGGGTTTCCAAGATAAATATTAGAATCGGGTTTCCAAGATAAATATTAGAATCAGATGTAACCCCATGTTTAAGATCCCACAGTAACGTGACGATTTAGTGGTCATTTTAAGGGACCTGTGCGTAGAATGATATAGCCCCTTGTTTAAGATTACACAGTTGTCATTTATATGCGGGCCATGTTTGTTGATAACACTAATACATAGTGTCATTTAGCGATAGACCAATCTTAGTATTTAAATACCATTTCTTGTTACAGTAGGGACGGGTAGGGACGGGTGGGGATGGGGGTATGTGGTGGGGGGGGGGGGGTCCACACGACTACACGATACTGTCTGCAAACTTTGCTGTAAGATAACTTAAACGCAACATTTCAGGATTGGGTCATCACCAACGAGATCCAACAAAATCCTAGAGCAGTCGGTCACTGGTTGGTCATTCAGAAGTCGATATTGCTCTTTATTTCAGTGGCACTTGAACCTTAATAATCTGTATCGAGCTGCCTTTGTAGTAACAAAAAAATGTTAAAAGTCAAAAAAACATATATTTAGTTGATTTCGGATGCCATTTTGGATTTTTTTTCAAAATTAATGCATTTATAAGTAGGGCCGAAACGTTACGCTGTGCCACGATATGAAACAGCATGATGTCGTAGACCAACGATACGGGAGCATCACGATACACACGCCATTAACGTGAAATATACTAAAGTTTTCTTGAAATAAAGAAAAAATACACAATGTTTTAAATTTATATTGTTTATTATTAGATAAATTAAAATATTTTTGGCACATTTTTCATTTTGTGCGAAACACTCAAACAGGAAGTACGAAACAGGAAAACCAATATTCTCCCACACCTTCGATCGCAATCTGTTTCACAAAGAATTACTTACGAATTATCTCTGTAACAGATGACTGTCCACAACACGTGCGTTGACTGCACACGCCATCAGACATTGTGCAATGTTTACTTAACACCTAACAGCTTCGGGCAAAATGATGCATTTTACTCATTTTAATACCCATTTACACTAAATAGGAAATAATTTTTAACTACAAATACTTCAAATGTCTTTATTTATTTTTCTTTCACTTCAAAAAAATGTTTGAGAATTTAATTTGTCGCAGTAAAAAAGTTCATATGCCGTACTCATTAAGCCTCGTCGATGTCATGCTTATCAGTGATTGTAGCGGCCAAGCGAATATTCACTATGGGATCAGTTTGCTTCGATCGAACAGGCGGGTGGCTTTTCCATTTAAACTTCACCAAGTGTAACACTGCTACCACCAGTACTGGGCGTGAACATAATAGTCGAAAGACTAAGAGAGACTGTTAACCAAAATTTCAACACGCTTTTCAGCCACTGGCATCGCGAGGAAGAAATGACTTAAATAAAATGCGATTAGTAGGTCAGTTTTGCAATGATTGTGAAGTCTGGATGCCCGGGCCTATAGAAGACGTGTGCTGTTCCTGGTCTATTTATAGCTACCGAGGGTTTCTTCTTTACTTAGGCCTTGTGTACATACATACTGAACTGATAGGTAATTTCTAAGGGTCCTACATGTCTCATTTATTGAACAAATATCGCGATATAGTATGAAATTAATCGTGAACCTTAAGTTGAAAAAAAAATCTCGTTATCGATATTCTTAAAAAAAATATCGTCCATCGTTTTCATGGAAAAAATCGCGGTACACCGGTTCACCAGTGAATCCTTTCGGCCCTATTAATAAGGCTTTACGTATTTGGCAAAAAAGGAAATAAAATAAGCGAGGTTTAACGTCCTATTGCTCTGAAGACAGAATTTGGCAAATAAATGGAAAATTATGACTTTTTGACCACCATCTTGGATTTCCGTTACAGGCCATCTTAAATTTCAGCCATCTTGAATAATTGAAATTAATTTTCGGGCCATTATTTGATTTCAGCGACCCAAGGAAGTCCATGTTCGACACTATACGAGCCATATCCTATCTATATCTCTCAAAAGAGTGGAAAATCGTGATATTTTGGTCACCATCTTGGATTTCCGCCATCTTGGATTTTTGAAATTATTTTTAGTGCCTATAACTGATTCCGGCTACCCCCAGAATGCCATGTTATACACCATGAAAGCTATGTAACCATGATCTGGACACAATATAAAGGAATTTTCATTTTTTCCATCAATTTTGGCAGCCATTTTGAAAATTGGGACTGCACCACCATAAAAATAATTATTTTTTCAAAAATTCTTTCATATTCATTTTTTGTAGCTTTTTTCGCATTGGAAAACATCTGGCGTTTTCTTGAGTTTCAAAATAAGTGATTATTGTCCCATCCCTACAAAAAAAAAAAAAAAAAAAAAAATCTAGTTCGGGTCATGAGCACGGATCACTCATCCACTTGTTTTCCTCAAATGCATACGGCCAATTACGGGTCTGGTAATAAACTTGCCGTATCTTTCTTATATGATACTATATCGAGAATATACTATATCGAAGTGTTTGTAGGTATCAATTTCTGGCATCGGTCGGTAAACCTTACAGTTCTTACACGTACATAAGATAGGTTGCCAGGCAACGAAACATACGCCCACAACAGCTAAGTCGTCCGGGCAGTCAACAAGGGTTGTCGCATATTGTTTCTTTTGTCAGTAAGGAGAACATTTACAACACATGATAATCTTATTACGAGTAATAGCCCATTAAATAATTATCAGAAATGATTAGAATAGTTTTGATGGTTTGTCTCAAGGCGTTTGTCCACAAGATATTTCAAAGTGATCAATTGCCAGAAATTATCAGATATCACCGAAAATCAATAGGATTCTTCGTCTCATGACCTTAAACACTGTGTATAAATTTAAAGTCAATCGGATATTAACTATAGCCTCTAAAGCGTTCACAAGATTTTTCAAAGTGATCAAGGGTCATAACTCTGGTAGTAATTATCGGATATCGCTGAAAATCAATAGACTTCTTTGTATCATGACTTTAAACACCATGTATAAATTTAAATTCAATCGGATATTAACTTTAGCCTCTAGAGCGTTCACAAGATTTTTCAAAGTGATCAAGGGTCATAACTCGAGCAGGAATTATCGGATATTGCTGAAAATCAACAGGCTTCTTCGTATCATGACCTTACACACTGTGTATAAATTTAAAGTCAATCGGATATTAACTTTAGCCTCTAGAGCGTTCACAAGATTTTTCAAAGTGATCAAGGGTCGTAACTCTGGTAGTAATTATCGGATATCACCGAAAATCAATAGGCTTCTTCGTCTCATGCCCTTAAACACTGTGTATAAATTTAAAGTCAATCGGATATTAACGTTAGCCTCTAAAGCGTTCACAAGATTTTTCAAAGTGATCAAGGGTCATAACTCTGGCAGTAATTATCAGATATCACCGAAAATCAATAGGCTTCTTCGTCTCATGACCTTAAACACTGTGTATAAATTTAAAGTCAATCGGATATTAACTATAGCCTCTAGAGCGTTCACAAGATTTTTCAAAGTGATCAAGGGTCATAACTCTGGTAGTAATTATCGGATATCGCTGAAAATCAATAGGCTTCTTCGTCTCACGACCTTAAACACCGTGTATAAATTTCAAGTCAATCGGATATTAACTTTAGCCTCTAGAGCGTTCACAAGAAATTGTGGACGATGGACGGACGGACGGACCGACCGACAGACGGACGGGGGCGACGGCAATATACGACCACATTTCCATGTGGGCGTATAAAAAATGCTACTACTACTACCTGGTGTTTTAACGTCCGCTTCCACAAAAGTGATATCGCACACAAGACATAGGAGAGCCAAGGCTTCTTCCTGTTTTTAGAATATGGTTTTGCATTCTTTCCATTTGCGGCCTTGAGCCATGGAGTAGGTTTAGTGAGAAGTTCTCCCCTTTATTTAATAAAATACATATTGTTCGGTAGTTGATCTGTAGAGACAGCATTTATGCAGATATATTCTACTTAATCCAACGGGGTTAATTACATCGTGAATTAGTTCGAAGTCTCTGGATTGGTAGAAGTCATCTTTTGGGGTTTAGTGTTTAGGTGCCAGGCCCGTCTTATCGTGGCCTCCCCTTAATCCACTTACCCCACTTTGCAGGTTTGGTGTCTTTGTAGTGGATTAGTGTTTTGATGCCGAGCCCGTCTTACCGTGACCCTCCCTTACTCCACTAGCCCGCTACTTTGGTGTATATCCCCTATGTAGTTTAGTGTTTAGATGATGAGCTCGTCTTATCGTAGCCCCCTCTTACTTCACTATTCTACTTAATCCAACGGTGTTCATTACATCGTGAATTAGTTCGAAGATTTGCAGCTTCAGATCGGGTCTTGGAAAGAGTAGGTTCTTAGTGTTGAGCGGTATGTTGTTGCTCTCCATCATCTCCACTAGTTCCTTTCTCTCTTCCTTGTATACCTCACAGTCTACCAGGACATGGTTGGTGGCAAGCGCTGAAATAAGGGGCCGGACACGGACAATGTCCGGGCGAATTAACCCCCTTTGACAGGCCGAATTGCCTTTCGTCCGGACATAAATGTCCGACCGATTTTGAGTAAAACAGTAAGCCAAAAATAGTAATTTTATTCGCGAATTCGAGTCGATCGCTAATTATTACTAGACTCGAAAATCCAGACACAAAAATATCAACGACCCGAGTTATAGCGAAAATGTTACTATTTATATCTCGGCAGCGTGCAGATAAAATAATCAATAATTTTTAGAATCGGCTATTTTACGCTGGTTATATTAACAACCCGAGTCCTAGTAAAAATATTACTATTTTTTTTATAGAATCGGGTCAAAATCCAGGCCCAAAAATATCAACGACCCGAGTCATAGTGATAATGTTACTATTTATATCTCGGCCGCGTGCGGATAAAATAATTAAATAATCAATAATTATTAGAATCTGCTTTTTTACGCTTGTTAAACCGAGTCAGGGTAAAAATTTTATTATTTTTTAAAATAGGCTCTTTTTCGCTGGTTATATCAACGACCTGAGTCATAGTAAAATTATCACTATTTACATACATGTATCTTGGCCGCGTGAAGATAAAATAATGAATAATATTGAGAATCGGCTCTTTTACGCTAGTTATTCGAGCCTACGTGTAGCAGCTAGCTTTGCGTTACTTTCGTATATGATTAGCTCTAAATCAAACCTAACATGACATGTAATTATACAAATTATTAGTAATAAAAGTAATAATATTTAAAATGTTACAAGAAAATGTTCAAGTTGACTATGGATGTAATTAGGGAGAGACTTTTTATACGAAAATTAAAATATCTCACTTTGTTGGACACTTCCGATGATCGATGTGAATGTAAATAGACGAGCTTTGAAAACATGTCGAATAAAATAACTTCTTATTTTCCCCAACCCGCGGACACAGGATATCCCGGCTAGTGGGACCATTCCAGAATATTTTAAAACTGGTACTGTGTCTAATGTCTCTCAAAATGACACTTCTAATCAGGGGCCATCGCCGTCACTAGTTCGAAAATTACATACAATAAGAACCGTAGAAAAGTGGATCAAACCTGACGTAGCAAAATGCAATGCTGACTAGGGCTGGGTAAAATATCGATATAAATCGATAGTATCGATTGGACGGCCCAGATAAGCACTATCGATAGCGGTGGGTTACTATCGATTATCGCTCTTCGTCTATTTTTCTTGCGTCTGAAATGTCAATGTTTTCTTTCAGTTAATCATAATACACCGCTCACTTTAATTACTATCAAGTATCAATGTAACACAACAAAATTGTGACTGCTTATATTTTTGAACAGCCGTTTTCATAAATTCACTCTCATTGAAACATTACTTTAGTTTTGAAGAATTTATTGTTGAATATCGCTAAATCGGAGATACCCGGATGTGTAAATAAAGTTAGAGTTATATCCCTTTGCAAGCTTCAGAATTCGTCTACTACAGTTCACTATTTCTGTACGTGTGCCTCAGTAATAGAGTACCCGGTACAATAAATAGCACACATGGACGACAAAACGCTTGTTGATTTTCCCGGTAAAGCTAAAAGTGCTGTGTGGAAACACTTTGCCGACTTTGGGTTTTAGACAGGAGCGAACGATCTTTCGCAACTTCGTATGGCTTTGAACTTACACTGTTTCCGGTCTTGATGACGACCGTGAAAATAAGTTTGTTTTCGATATTATCGATTATCGACCGACATTTCACTGCCGATTATCGATAGTAAAAATCACTATCGATACCCAGCCCTAATGCTGACGTGTGATTAACATACGAAGAAGACAATGGTTTTGTGACTACATTAAATTGTGAACTCTATATAAAGTATTTTAAAAATATGAATTATATGATGGAATTTTCCACTGCATGGAATAATGGTATTTGTCAGGCTGAAAATCTGAAATGTCCGGCCGAAAATCAGTTCAGCCTGACATGATGTCAGGCTGAACCTTAGCAGTTATTTCAAGGCTTCGTTGGTGGTACATTCCTCTCTGCACTCACAGACAATGACTTGGTGTTTGTAGTCTCGCTAGGGCTGGGTATCGATAGTGATTTTTACTATCGATAATCGGCAGTGAAATGTCGGTCGATAATCGATAAAATCGAAAACAAACTTATTTTCACGGTCGTCATCAAGACCGGAAACAGTGTAAGTTCAAAGTTCAAAACCATACAAAGTTGCGAAAGATCGTTTGCTCCTGTCTAAAACCCAAAGTCGGCAAAGTGTTTCCACACAGCACTTTTAGCTTTACCGGGAAAATCAACAAGCGTTTTGTCGTCCATGTGTGCTATTTATTGTACCGGGTACTCTATTACTGAGGCACACGTACAGAAATAGTGAACTGTAGTAGACGAATTCTGAAGCTTGCAAAGGGATATAACTCTAACTTTATTTACACATCCGGGTATCTCCGATTTAGCGATAGTCAACAATAAATTCTTCAAAACTAAAGTAATGTTTCAATGAGAGTGAATTTATGAAAACGGCTGTTCAAAAAATATAAGCAGTCACAATTTTGTTATGTGTTACATTGATACTTGATAGTAATTAAGTGAGCGGTGTATTATGATTAACTGAAAGAAACATTGACATTTCAGACGCAAGAAAAATAGACGAAGAGCGATAATCGATAGTAACCCACCGCTATCGATAGTGCTTATCTGGGCCGTCCAATCGATACTATCGATTTATATCGATATTTTACCCAGCCCTAAGTCTCGCAGCCGCTCTTTCACCCTTAGTTTCGATATAAGTTTGCATATATCTCTTCTGGGGTGATTGATAGCTGTCTTCGTGTAGATCTTGTCATCCAGCCGGAATCTGTATGTGTCAAGTTCAACGAGCTTTAATTCCCAGAGTGAATTGACCTGTCTTTTTACCATACTGTAGATTTCCGTGGTGCAGTATTCTATGGTGCGGAATGGTGCTGTGTCCTTGAGAACTTCGTTGGCAAGTCGATCTGCCTCATCGTTTCCTCTAATGTTCACATGTGATGGAATCCACACGCACTCTAATTTGCTTCCCTTTTCTAGGAGCCTCTGGTACAGCTGTCTAATTGTCCCCAGCCTTTCGAAGAAAGTTGGGGGACTATTAAAATGGGTTCGTCCGTCTGTCTGTCTGTCCGTCACACTTTATGGGACACAATAACTCTCTTCCTAATTGAACTAGAATGTTCAAACTTGGTGTATGTGTTTATTAGGTCAATGCCTTGATGGAGTTCGAAGATGAGCATTTTCCGCTTAGGGTAAGCAGAGATAAGCAATTTGATTGGATAACTTTAGTTCTAATTAAGTGAGAGTGATGAAACTTGGTGTATAGTTTCATTACATCAATACCTTGACTAAGTTCGATAATGAGCATTTTCTGCTCAGGGTAAGCAGAGCGATACGCAATTTGATTGGTCGAGACTTTGGAACACAATAACTCTCCTTCTAATTGAGTTAAAATGTTCAAAATTGGTGTGTATGCTTATTAGGTCAATGCCTTGATGGAGTTTGAAGATGAGCATTATCCGCTTAGGGTAAGCAGAGATAAGCAATTTGATTGGTTGATGCTTTGGGACACGATAACTTTAGTTCTAATTAAGTGAGAGTGATGAAACCTGATGTATATCTTCATTACAGTAATACCTTGACTAAGTTCGTTAATGAGCATTTTCTGCTCGGGTAAGCAGAGCGATATGCAATTTGATTGGTTGAGACTTTGGAACACAATAACTCTCCTTCTAATTGAGTTAAAATGTTCAAACTTGGTGTATATGCTTATTAGGTCAATGCCTTGATGGAGTTCGACAATGAGCATTTTCCGCTTAGGGTAAGCAGAGATAAGCAATTTGATTGGTTGATGCTTTGGGACACGATAACTTCAGTTCTAATTAAGTGATAGTAATGAAACTTGATGTATAGTTTCATTACAGTAATACCTTGACTAAGTTCGATAATGAGCATTTTCTGCTCGGGTAAGCAGAGCAGTGAGAGTGATGGAACTTGGTGTATAGTTTCATTACAGTATAATGCCTTGACTAAGATCGATAATGAGCATTTTCTGCTCAGGGTAAGCAGAGCGATAAGCAATTTGATTTGCCGAGACTTTGGAACACAATAACTCTCCTTCTAATTGAGTTAAAATGTTCAAAATTGGTGTGTATGCTTATTAGGTCAATGCCTTGATGGAGTTCGAAGATGAGCATTTTCTTCTAACAATAGGCAGAGATAAGCAATTTGATTGGATGATACTTTGGGACAAGATAACTTAGGTTCATCTTGATTGATGATTTTTATGCCAATACAATGACTGCATTCTCATTCAGTAATGGATTCGACAGTAACAGTGTATACAGGGTTCCCGCGGCTTCGTCCAACATTTTTTCAAGGATATTCAAGGATAAATATACGTCAAATTCCAGGATTTTCAAGGACATTTTTAGCCTAAAGTTACAATTTTTCATCTGAAAAACAACCAAAACATTACCAACTATCGTTAAAATCTCATATTTAAAAGGAATTAAAGACATAAACTGTTTTTTATTATTACAGATTGACTTTCGGCACACCGGGAAAAACTCCCGCCATTTTTAAAACAGAGTTATTTCCCTTTTCGTCATTATGCATTGTTTAATGTAATTACTAATACCGATTGGCTTCTAGTATGTTAATTGGACAATGGAGTCACGTGAGACTATTTGGTAGCCTTACGGTAAATGTCATTGGCTTATCTTGTTATTACGTGACAAAACACGGCTGTTTATTTAGATCAGTTGATTGACAGGTATACGTCAGTTATTGTTTATAGTATAACCAGCATTACTTATAATCTAAACGGGATTTTCAGATCAACTTACTAGTATTACCAACAAAATTAAGGATCTTAACTGAAATTCAAGGATATTTTCCTATTTCCGCGAAATTCAAGGATATTCAAGACCTTGAAAATGAAATTCTAAATTTAAGGATATTCAAGGATTTTCAAGGACCGCGGGAACCCTGTGTATAGAAACGATTGACTCTGACACAAGGGCCCTTTCCCTAGGCCAGAGGGGAACTTTTGTCAAGCGTGGGGGCCCTTTTGTCTGCCTTTAGGGTCCGCCTAACTAGGGTACATTTTCATTTTTCCTGTCGGTTTTAGCATTTTTCTTTATAAAACACTTTTGGATGACACTTCGTGTACAGTTTGATTTCTCTATACTTGAAAAAAATAAATGTGCGATTAATTAATATGTGTCATCTATTTATTTTGGGATTTCGGCGGGGGACATCAGCCTCACTGTTGGCTTGTTTCCAGAATGACTTCTGGTCTCGATTGAAATCAGACTGCTCAGAGAGTCGCTTGGGATGACGAACTTACTAGTCTTTTGATAAGAGATCCATGATATAGCATCACGGATGGCCACAATCTCTGCAGTGTACACCGAACAGTTATTGGGCAGTTTCCTGCTTATTCCCTGTTCCCCGTTTGGCAGGTATATTCCAAACGAGCTGGTGCGCCTTTCAGGATTGCGTGAGCCATCCGTATATACATGTTCCCAGTCATCCGACGGCCAGTTGTCTTCCAGGTGTTCCAGAGAGAGAGCCCGTGCTGCAGTGGGGTTGTTTTCTTGTCGGTTTTCTGTAGCAGATCTAGATTGACCAGTGGTATTGGGAGTGTCCAAGGAGCGATCAATGGTGGGTCGTGTTTGGTTATCACAAGCTCCTCCAGTTGTATTTCCTTGACTGTTTCCCTGATACCCTGGCCGAAGCTTTTCTTTCTAGGATCTCTTACATATCTTGTCTTCTTTAGGCTGCCAAAGGTCGGGGATCTCTCGCCCAATTGGGAGATCTTAGCCCAATACCTTGTTGCTAGTTCTTGTCCATTGTTGATCGTCCCTTCCTGAACCCACTTTGATTTTCGTCGGTCAGTCAGTTACTCTCCAGGTAGAACTGAAGTCGGATGTTAACCATTGTCTCCAAGGTTTTGCACAGTGTGGATTTCAAGCTTACTGGTCGATAGGACTCTGCCTTTGTTCTCTCTTTCCCCGGTTTCGGAAGAGGGATGACGTTGGCTTTCCGCCATTCTTTAGGTACCTCCCCTGTCAACCAAGATGTGTTGAAGGAGTTCAGTAGTATCTTTTTGGCATTTCTGGGCAATGTTTGAGCATTGGGTACTTTACTTTGTCCTCACCAGCCGCACTATCCTTCTTGAGGGAAAGAGCCTTAATTAACTCTTCCTCGGAGAAGGGCAGATTGATTGGTTCAGCCTCTTCATTAGATTCAATTACTAATGAAGGGTGCTGTGAGTAGAAGATTTCCCTCCTCTTCATGAATTCTGGAGGTTGGTTTTCATTTCTACTTGCATCTGCAAATGTCTTAGCAAGTAAATCTGCCTTTTCATTGCCGTTGGTAACGTACTTGTCTCCATCTTCAAGGTTTGGTATGTTGAACGATCTGCGTTTTCCGTGCATGGCGTTCAGTTTCTTCCAGACGACACCTGTTTGCGTGTTTTGGTTCAACGCATTAGGGAATGTCCTCCAGTGCCCACTTGACTTCATTGTAGTGGCGTTTTCGTAGGTGAAGTGCCTTCTTTCTTTCGTAAACTGCCTCTTGACATTCTGAAGACCACCAGAGTTTTGTATTCCTTGGTTTTCTGCCAGAAGTCTTTGGAATGGAGTTGTCTGCTGCACCTATAATTGCATTCGTGATATTGGCGGAGTACACGTCGATGTCGGTGTCGATTATATCTTCTTCCTTCCAACCGAGGCAGCCTACACGGAAGTTAGCCCATTCAGCTTCTTTCATTTTCCAATTGGGTCTTCCGTTATAGACTTCTCTGTTGGTTTCAGCTTGGATGTTAAATTCTATCACCAAATGGTCACTGCCAAGTGTCTCATCTTCATGTACTAGCCAATCTTAGCGGTTTGCCATACCAAGCATGCAGACTGTGAGATCTAGGTGTGAAGGTGGGGCATTTCCTCCAACAAATGTAGGGCTCTCATCATTTAGTACGCATAGGTCGTTCTCTTCTATTATTGAGCATAGGCTAGTCCCCCTGCAGTCATTCCTCGGTGACCCCCACAGAGTGTGCTTTGCATTGAAATCTCCACAAAGCACCGATTCGCCCCGTGGAAGCTGATCGAGAAGTGACTGGAAGTCATCTGGTTCTATTGCATAGACATTCACTATTGTCAACTTTGTTTTATTGCTCAATGTGATGGCTATGCCCATTGCTTTTAGGGGGTTGGTTACATTCAGTGGAACAGAAATGTAATTTATGTTGTCACTGACGTAAATGGCAAGGCCGCCGCCACGTGTCATGGTGCCCGGTCTGTCCCTTCTCTGACAAGTATATCCGGGTAAGTAGATGTCGCTCTTCGTTGGTAGTAGCTTGGTTTCTTGGAGGCATATTACATCTTTGGGGTTGCGGTTGTCAGTACGAGTGTGACGGATGGCTTTCGATTCCATTTTATGTAAAAGAAACTTACTGTACGACGATATTTTCACACACCCCTCCCCAAAACTCACAATGGCCTATGATTGGTTCTAATCTACGAGTAAGGCCGCCGTCGCTTGGAATACCCAGTTTTGTCAAAACCGCAAATATTGTAACTTCGAAAACCGAAAGTATTATTATAATGTTGATTCGAATCACCAGAACGTTAGGCCCTATTCCCGTTAAAAATGATAAACTATTCTGTACATTCAAAATTTTTATAACATTAATTTTTATTTCATTCAACATGCGTAGGCATTTTGAATAGGTCAGGTCTGACGTTAATTTATCCTCTTCGTCGTCTTCAGTTAATCGCACAGTTGTGTCTGCTATCATGTGTTCATTGATAATCTGTCGTTCTATGTCAAGGTCGTCGTCACACCACAGAACTGTACGATCTGTGGTCACACGGTCCGGTGATATCCGTAGGGTTAACGATCATTGAGCTGAAGTGAGCGGACGTTACGTTCTCAGTGACCGTTTTATGACCTTGACCCTCATCGGCCAAAGCTGCGGTCAATGGTTAAAATACTACGGGCGTTTGTTGCACCATAGAACTGTATTATACGATCTATGGTTGCACATTTCATCCGCTCACGTAAACTGCTACACACTGTGTTAGTTAACCGCAGCTATTGCAATCTCCCAAACAGAGTTGTCTTCCCTTGCAGTTAGAGCGAGACTTGCGTGGAGAATGCAGCTATTGACGATGAGGGTCAAGGTCATAAACCGTAACGTCCGCTCATTTCAGCTCAACGTGGACAAACTTACGTTATTCGGGTTCAATCGGCATGCACAACGAATGTTTTTAACAGGTGCTACGAATATTTGTACAACCGAATTAGTGGGAAAATTCGTAGAAATTCTTGAGTATTTGTCACAATTACTATCTTACAACTATTACAAGAGATTATAAAATTATCAAGGTAATCAACAAAGAGATACATGATTGCGAGTTTTAATCTTACCGATAATTGATTGGTGATTGATTGTTAATCTTTTGTGTCTTTACACCCATCAAGTTTTAATCTAACGAACAATTGCCTGGTAATTGCCTGACACCTACCGATTTAAGGCCGGATTATACAGTGAAGATTCAATAGAAATTATGTGATGGGACGGCTGATTGATGTCGAAATCCGGAACTGACAGAATCCAGACTTATCAGATTTTTTTTGGCTGAAATAATAAGGAAATAAATCGGGACACGAAAATCATGTCGGATGTCACAGAAATCCGGAGTGATCAGACATCGGATGTGACAGAGTCCACAGTACAGTAATAAATGTCCGTCATTTAGATTAAATTCTTTGAATGACTACACCATATTACAGACGTGTAATTACACCACCGTCGCATGGAATATACAACAGTCATAAATGCCTGTCGATAGATTCTTTGAATGACCGCTATACCTATTGTTTAATTAATCCCCTAATCCAGACACATGTCTGGGTTTCATCCGAAACAACACCGTCCAGGTTAATATGACAAGGATAGTAATAAATAAAATAAAACCAAGTACAAACAATCCAAACCATTAGACAGAATTCGAAGTCCTAAAACGTTATAGGCAAAATAGTGTAATCAGCAAATGGACTGCTCCCCGTGTAGAAAATACACGACAAACAGTGGTAACAGGTGTCCGGAAGAGTAAGCTTACCCTGCCGGCGCGGTAAAATAGCGTGATTGGCCAATGGACTATCAATGACAGCCTACACCGACAGTATTCCCCTTAAATAAAAGGGTATAGGCAAAATAGTGTAATCAGGAAAAATAGTGTAATCAGCATATGGACTGTTCACCGTGTACAACATACATGGCAAACAGTGGTAACAGGTGTCCAGAAAAGTAAGCTTACCCTGCTGGCGCGCCACACCCACCATAGCTGCATCCAAACTATTAGGCAAAATGTCGTTAAAATAGCGTGATTGGCCAATGAACTATCGGTATGCAAAATGCATGTGATGAACTGTGTTAACGATGTAGTAGACATAATCAGGGAGATAGTAATAGTAAACGTGTCAATTAAATATATCTAGAATGATAGCTGAGAGAGACACATTATATTTACCAATCAAGTCAATGTGACAGCCATAAAACTTTTTAAAGGTTTTTATAAGTTTAGTGCGCACGTATCCTTGCAGTTGAAGCTTAGACGACAAATGCCTCGATCTAATTCAAAAATCAGAATAAAAGGAACAAGCACTCGTGTAACGAATTAGCTGAGACACAAACACTCCATAAGCTGGTGATATTGGAATGTTACTACTAATAAATGGAATGATGATTAGTCACTTATGTGGTAGCGGACATTAAACCACCAGCTTAAGTAATAAATGAAATGATCTGATTGTCTACGATATTATGGGTTCTGGATGACTCGGTACAAGGTTCAATCGGGACCCGCATTTTGAGATCACTCGGGACCTACTGGTTTTATGGTAGATACAACAGTACAGTGTATATACAGTGATATATACTGTCTATGGTATTTTAAGACAAGGATTAGGATTAAAATATATTTATTGAGAATCAATCAACAAGATAATTAACACTAAAACAAACAATAACAATCGAAATATACTGCGAATACCTGCGTAAAAATAATAGCTGTGGTTTCGTATTTAATTTAATGACGTAGTTTATTGTGTTCATGCGTTACCATTAATATCTCTTAATATTAATACTAGCCATAGTTTCATGCTGGGCGGTAATCAAAAATCCAATATAACACAAAACGGTAGGCCCACAGATGAGTAAAAAAAATAGGTTGCCAGGCAACGAAACATACGCCCACACAGCAGCCAAATCGTCCGGGCAGTCAACAAGAGTTGTCGCATATTAAGGAATTATCAGAAAATCATTAGAATTTGTTTGGTTTTTATAATCAAACGTTTTTTTTTTTAAATCAGATAATAATTGTGACCTCCAGAGGCACAACAAGCTAAAAAAGGTGATTTTTCGTACAATCAGGGGACATAATTCAGGAAGTAATGACCCGATGGGCGCAAATATCGAAAGGAACCAAGATCTTTGGGTTATAAACATACATGTCAAGTTTCATCAAAATCGATTCAAAATTGTGACCTCTATAGGGTCCCCAACCTTGATATAACGTATTTTCACACTATTCGGGCGATTTTTTTGGACAATCAGGGGCCATAATTCAGGAAGTTACGATCCGATGGGCGCAAATATCGAAAGGAACCAAGATCTTTGGGTTATAAACATACATGTCAAGTTTCATCAAAATTGGTTCAAAATTGTGACCTCTATAAGGTCCACAACCTTGATATAACATATTTTCACACTATTTGCGTACAAACGGCGGCCATTTTGTCCGTCAATTTTGGTCCGATTTTCACGAAATTCGAACACAGCCTTCATAACTATGGAACGGTGATATAATCTAACGGTTTTTTTAAATCGGATAACAATTTTGACCTCCAGAGGGACCACAAGCTAAAAAGGGCAATTTTTCGGACAATCAGGGGCCATAATTCAGGAAGTTACGATCCAATTGGCGCAAATATCGAAAGGAACCAAGATCTTTGGTTTATAAACATGCATTTCAAGTTTCATACAAATCGGTTCAAAATTGTGACCTCTACACTGTTCACAAGCTAAAAGATAGGCTGGCACTGCCAGGCAGGATACGCCCACATTTTCGAGAGATGGACAGAGAACAAGCAATACCGAAAGTGATTTTTCCTACATCTTTAAGTCCTGTATTTCATACTGTATTGGGAGCAGCCATTTAGTTGGTCAGTTCCAGTCTGATATTAATGAAATTCGAAACCGACAATGATTATGGTGTGACGGTACACAACCTAGAAATGTGACTTTTCATCAAAATCGGATAAGAATTGTGACCTGTAGAGAGTCCACAACCATGATGTACCATATTTTTACACTATTCGCGTACAAATGGCGACCATTTCGTCCGGCAATTTTGGTACGATTTTCACGAAATTAGAACTCAACCTTCCTCATCAAAATCGAATTAAAATTGTGACCTATTCAGGGTCCACAACCATGATATATCATTTTTTTAACAGTATTCGCGTACAAACGGCGGCCATTTTGTCTGTCAATTTTGGTCCGATTTTCCCAAAATTCAAACTCAACCTTCCTTACAGTGTAACGGTGATATAATCAACGTTTTTTTAAATTGGATAATAATTGTGACCTCCAGAGGGACCACAAGCTAAAGAAAGGGGGATTTTGCGTATAACCAGGGGCCATAATTCAGGAAGTTACGATCCGATATGCGCAAATATCGAAAAGAACCAAGATCTTTGGGTTATAACCATGAATTTCAAGTTTCATCAAAATCAAATTAAAATTGTGACCGTTACAGGGTCCACAACCTTGATATACCATTTTTAACAGTATTCGCGTACAAACGGCGGCCATTTTGTATGGCAATTTTGGGCTGATTTTCCCGAAATTCGAACTCAGCCTTCCTTACGGTGTAACGGTAATATAATCAAACTTTTTTTTAAATCGGATAATAATTGTGACCTCCAAGCTAAAAGATAGGCTGGCACTGCCAGGCAGGATACGCCCACATTTTCGAGAGATGGATAGAGAACAAGCAATACCGAAAGTGATTTTTCCTACATCTTTAAGTCCTGTATTTCATATTGTATTGGGAGCAGCCATTTAGTTGGTCAGTTCCAGTCTGATATTCATGAAATTCGAAACCGACAATGATTATGGTGTGACGGTACACAACCTAGAAATGTGACTTTTCATCAAAATAGGATAAGAATTGTGACCTGTAGAGAGTCCACAACCATGATATACCATATTTTTATACTATTCGCGTACAAACAACGACCATTTCGTCCGGCAATTTTTGTATGATTTTCACGAAATTAGAACTCAACCTTCCTAATCAAAATCGAATTAAAATTGTGACCTATACAGGGTCCACAACCATGATATACCATTTTTTTAACAGTATTCGCGTACAAACGGCGGCCATTTTGTCTGTCAATTTTGGTCCGATTTTCCCGAAATTCAAACTCAACCTTCCTTACAGTGTAACGGTGATATAATCAAACGTTTTTTTAAATTGGATAATAATTGTGACCTCCAGAGGGACCACAAGCTAAAGAAAGGGGGATTTTGCGTATAACCAGGGGCCATAATTCAGGAAGTTACGATCTGATATGTGCAAATATCGAAAAGAACCAAGAAATTTGGGTTATAACCATGAATTTCAAGTTTGATCAAAATCGAATTAAAATTGTGACCTTTACAGGGTCCACAACCTTGATATACCATTTTTTAACAGTATTTGAGTACAAACGGCGGCCATTTTGTATGGCAATTTTGGTCTGATTTTCCCGAAATTCGAACTCAACCTTCCTTACGGTGTAACGGTAATATAATCAAACGTTTTTTTAAATCAGATAATAATTGTGACCTCCAAGCTAAAAAAAAGGCGATTTTGCGTATAATCAGGGGCCATAATTCAGGAAGTTACAATCCGATATGCGCAAATATCGAAAGGAAGCAAGATCTTTGGGTTATAACCATGAATTTCAAGTTTCATCAAAATCGAATCAAAATTGTGACCTCCACAGGGTCCACAACCTTGATATACCATTTTTTAACAGTATTCGCGTACAAACGGCGGCCATTTTGTATGGTAATTTTCGTCCGATTTTCCCGAAATTCGAACTCAACCTTCCTTACGGTGTAACGGTGATATAATCAAACGGTTTTTTAAATCGAATAATAATTGTGACCTCCAAGCTAAAATAAAGGCGATTTTTCGTATAATCAGGGGCCATAATTCAGGAAGTTACGATCCGATATGCGCAAATATCGAAAGGAAGCAAGATCTTTGGGTTATAACCATGAATTTCAAGTTTCATCAAAATCGAATCAAAATTGTGACCTCCACAGGGTCCACAACCTTGATATACCATTTTTTAACTGTCTTCGCGTACAAACGGCGGCCATTTTGTATGGCAATTTTCGTCCGATTTTCCCGAAATTCGAACTCAACCTTCCTTAGGGTGTAACGGTGATATAATCAAACGGTTTTTTAAATCGAATAATAATTGTGACCTCCAGAGGGACCACAAGCTAAAAAGGGTGATTTTTCGGACAATCAGGGGCCATAATCCAGGAAATTACATTCCGATAGCCGCAAATATCGAAAGGAACCAAGATCGTTGGGTTACAAACATGCATGTCAAGTTTCATCAAAATCGGTTTAAAATTGTGACCTCTATAGGGTCCACAAGCTAAAAACGTGATTTTTCGTACAATCAGGGGCCATAATCCATGAAGTTTTGATCCGATACATGCCAATATCGAAAGCAGCCGAGATCTTTTGGGGATAAACCTATATTTCAAGTTTCGTCAAAATCGGATAAGAATTGTGACCTGTAGAGAGTCCACAAACAAATTGTGGACGGACGGACGGACGGACGGACGTCCGGACGGACAGGGGCGACGACATAATACGTCCACATGAAAATGTGGGCGTATAAAAAAGGCGATTTTGCGTATAATCAGGGGCCATAATTCAGGAAGTTACGATCCGATATGCGCAAATATCGAAAGGAAGCAAGATCTTTGGGTTATAACCATGAATTTCAAGTTTCATCAAAATCGAATCAAAATTGTGACCTCCACAGGGTCCACAACCTTGATATACCATTTTTTAACAGTATTCGCGTACAAACGGCGGCCATTTTGTATGGCAATTTTCGTCCGATTTTCCCGAAATTCGAACTCAACCTTCCTTAGGGTGTAACGGTGATATAATCAAACGGTTTTTTAAATCGAATAATAATTGTGACCTCCAAGCTAAAAAAAAGGGCGATTTTGCGTATAATCAGGGGCCATAATTCAGGAAGTTACGATCCGATATGCGCAAATATCAAAAGGAAGCAAGATCTTTGGGTTATAACCATGAATTTCAAGTTTCATCAAAATCGAATCAAAATTGTGACCTCCACAGGGTCCACAACCTTGATATACCATTTTTTAACAGTATTCGCGTACAAACGGCGGCCATTTTGTATGGCAATTTTAGTCCGATTTTCCAGAAATTCGATCTCAGCCTTCCTTAGGGTGTAACGGTGATATAATCAAACGTTTTTTTAAATCGAATAATAATTGTGACCTCCAGAGGGACCACAAGCTAAAAAGGGTGATTTTTCGGACAATCAGGGGCCATAATTCAGGAAATTACATTCCGATAGCCGCAAATATCGAAAGGAACCAAGATCTTTGGGTTACAAACATGCATGTCAAGTTTCATCAAAATCAGTTCAAAATTGTGACCTCTATAGGGTCCACAAGCTAAAAACGTGATTTTTCGTACAATCAGGGGCCATAATCCATGAAGTTTTGATCCGATACATGCCAATATCGAAAGCAGCCAAGATCTTTTGGGGATAAACCTATATTTCAAGTTTCGTCAAAATCGGATAAGAATTGTGACCTGTAGAGTGTCCACAAACAAATTGTGGACGTCCGGACGGACAGGGGCGACGACATAATACGTCCACATGAAAATGTGGGCGTATAAAAACGTGATTTTTCGTACAATCAGGGGCCATAACCCATGAAGTTACCGTCCGATACATGCCAATATCGAAAGGAACCGAGATCTTAGGGTGATAAACCTATATTTTAAGTTTCATTGAAATCGGATAAAAATTGTGACCTGTAGACTGTTCACAAACAATTGTGGACGAACAGGGGCGACGACAATATACGTCCACATGAAAATGTGGGCGTATAAAAACGGTGGGGGCGAATGGAAGAGCACAGTTATTCTTACTCTGTGATGTCAGGTACACAGTAACGTTAACGTCACATTCTGATTGGGAATTAAATATAAATAATAACAGTACATTGTTTTCTTCTTTATGAATGGTATATTATTAATATAACATTGGTAGTTTATTGGCGTACGTGATCGTTTTCAGCTATTTCGCGCCAAAATCAACCATTTTACACATTTCGTAGTAAGCCATGATTAAATATGGTAGGCAAAGAGTTTCATGTGACTTTGAGATCGTGTAAACAGTATTTTAGTGATAATAAAGCTCCAGAGAAAATTGGAAATCAACGTGTGGAAGCCCTGCAGCACACTGAAGCATGTCACACTGTGAATAGGCATACAGGACTGCAGATTTCAACCTCTTGTTCTTAGTGTAGGAATTATCTTCACCACGGATAGTAGATTTTTTGTATATAACAGACATTTTTTTCCCGTCCCGACGTGTCTGTTATATGCTGTTACTGTATTTTGCCGAAAACGTATATTTAGATGTCTATTATACGAGGTCAGTTTGACGAGAGTCAAAATAATTTATTCAATTTATGAGGTTAAAAGGTGGGCGGAAATCTGCGTCAAAATATTTTTGCCGGTCAGAAAATATTAATGCTGGGCGTTGCCACTCGGTAATTGTTATAGTAGGCACATCCTTTGCACTATGCAAAACACGGTAAGTTGGTCCTTGAGGCTGTCGACTTGAAAATAATTCCAACCAATAAAACTATACATAGTATGCAATATGCAAATAAGGTTGTTTATGCGTGCTGTTAGCCAATAGCTACTGTAAATTTCCCTCGCATTTTTACGACTCTAACCAATGAAAAATTATTGCTGTTTGGTGCACGCCATTTTTATTAAAAAAATTCCTCTTGTTGGAATATGAATAACAGAAAGAATAAAACGATGACCAAGTTGAATAAGTAAATATTTTGAAAATCATTTTTCTATAAGGGGCATTCCATGTCAAGTGTACACAAAATTTCGTCAATTTTTATGGGCGTGGTTTCCAAGGTCAAGGTCAACAACATCTGCCTGGATTTTGTTCTGTCGAGTTTGTGCTCCTGGTCATTAGAAAGATCCATGTTTTCTGAACAATTTGGTACCAATTTCATGTACGTAGGATGACTAGGGGCGAAGTTATGGATTTTCAAAGTTTGAAGGTCAGCCGAAAAGGCCAAAATTTTGGGATGTCCCTAAAGAGGCCCCATGGGGCCCCCAGCGCTAAAATTTTGCACATCATGTTTTTTCGTCATGATTAACTTGCACACCAAAAATCATCAAAATCTGTGATGGTCATGTCAGAACCTTGTGTACACTTGACGTGGAATCCCCCATAAATTGTAATTATAACCATATATCGTAACCACATAGTCGGTAAAGTGGTAATTTGGCATAAAATCTGAACGCCTTGAGTTATAAAACACTCGGTTCATTTCTCGCAAATTTAATTAAAATGACTTATAATACTAACAATTACTAAGGCAGTGATCCATGGTGATTACCGATTAAGATTAGGCGGATGATCATCACAGTAACTCATTAAATTGCCCGGACAAAGTTGACTTCGCGCGCGCAGATTGCTCATCGAAAATTAGACGAGGATTCACGCATGCGCAAGGGTAATCTGCGCAAGGAGGGCAATCTGCGCCTAACAATGACAATGTGACGGTCATTTTGGGCGATATTTCTATTTAAAAGAGATGGGCTACTTGTTCACATTAGTGGAACGTGACTTGTCAATATTATTTACAGTAATATAATTGTTACTTTGTACAAATGAATTTATATTCATTGGAAATAACAAGACAATTTGAACATTTTTGTAACTTAGTATTTTTTTATGCATAAAAATAAAACATTTTTTTAGTTATTTGCAATTTTGTAGAGGGTATTAGGATTAACAATAATCCACTAATTGGCTTAGGGAGGGCCAGGCTGATTTAATGAGCCAAAGGGTCTAGCTGGCTAATCTTTTAATTGGCTCTAGTGTTAAAGTGTAGACTAGCTACACTGAGAAATAGGAAGGTGTTAAAATTAAAATTTGCTTCATAAAAATCTATCTCAAAGTGTCAATAACGATGTATCTGGATAAAAACATAAAATTCGGATTATAACTCCTCATTATGGCTTAAAATCTCTAGATAAGGTGTGTTAATTAACAAGGGTGAAAAATGGACTGAAAGTAGAGTTAATTATCGCTGGGGTTGATCAACTCTCTGACGGTGCGTTTTCTGTACTGAGTGTGTTAATTAACTGACGGGTTAAAAACGAATGACACGGTGTGTATTGTTTAATTGGTGTGTTTTCTCGAAAGTTGTTATAACTGCGCCAAAAGGGTATAATCAAGGACCAAGAGACATTATCTGACGCGTGAGTGTTAAAGTTAAATCAAAACTTGGATGGAAAATTGTCTTTGCATAAGGACAGGTCTTTGTATGTGGAGTTGTACGGGGCTGTTTCTACGGGGATTTTTTTTATATGTTGATGAACATAAAGACACAGTACAGGTTTAATAGTCACGCCACTTATAAAGTTGCATAATAAAATATAAATTTAGACCTTAATCTGTCGTAAAAAGGCGAAAACAATGTCGTCATTTATACGTATCCAGCAGTCAGACCCCAATTTGATTATATCCAGGTATATATCGATAAGCTTAATTTTCCGTATATCTATATAATTTGTTTTGTTCTGACAATTTATTGTTGTGCATATTGAAAGTACCACATAAACAGTAACTCATTGTCAGTTTATTGTTTTGTGTGTTGAAATGAGTACCACGCAACCCGTAACTCATAGCCATTTTATTGTTTTGCGTGTTGAAATTAGTACAACGTACGTAACACGTAGGTGTTTCATTGCAACTTATTATAAAAAAAACTCTATACAAAAACAATAGAAATGTTAGCTGTTCAATAATAATTATTCACGGGCTGCAGTTATTTATTTTTCTTGTCTTTTTGTGGATTTCATTTGTTAACATTATTGTTGTACAACTGAACTATAAATGCATGTGTCTTAAAATTGGTTGCATGCAATATCGCTATTTACCGATATCCCGATAAACCTCCATTTGATTATCCGATAAATGTATTAATCCGAAAATTTGTGTGTGAAATAGCTTTATTTAACGTTCGCTTCCACCAAGGTGATGTCGCAGACAATGTCCGAAAATATTTTACTGACTTTTTAATTTCGGCACAAAAGAGTGTGGGTGGTTGCATGCTGTCAATCAGGGTTCAATAATGTGAATTGAAACGTGGCATCATAAGAAACTGATTGACAGAATATAGACGCCCCTTTATCAACACATTGTTGCCTTGTAAATTTTAATTGTAGATTGCCAGTAGTTATATTACAGTAGGCCAACAAACAAATGTTGACACATTATTGAACAATCAAAACTGTTACGCTATCGCCAATGATTACTTAAACCCCTTTCCTATGCATTCGTAATTTTATGTCCGGTTAAAATTCATGTCTCACTTAGCAGTGTTATATTCTGCTAAATATGAAAACGCTTTAAGATTTCGTTTTAGTTACAGCTCTATTTATGGAGTATCTTACCTTTATCGAAATAAAATCCATAAAATAGAATTTCCATGTATATAAATATCGCAACACACCTTCCAATATAAGTTTAAATCACAGGAAATTTAAAAATCACAAATGAATTATCAATAACGTTGCGTTTATCTCCTCACAAAATTTACATTGCTATAAGAGTTGTTAATGCAGAACACAAAGTAATTTGTATGTGATTGGCTTCAAAAGAACTAAGTTGTCAATCAACCTTTGAACTCTCAGTATCCCTGTGATCGAAACGAATACAACATGTAAAAATAGACAACTGCACGATTCTTTCAAGACAATGTTCTTTGATGCGTAGACATGTCGTCTCCCATGTTGAACCAATGCTGTTATAAACGACATTGTGGATTTGATTATGTATTATTAATATCTGCTGCATCGTAGACATTTACCTGTGTTAAAAAAACAAATACAGGTCACGTGTTATTAAGATCTTAGTATTTTGATTTGCATAATAGGTGGGCCCCTTCCTTGTGCAATGTTTGTTTCTTGATATGTGCGACCTGGGTATAATCTTTGTTGCAGGATCAACCGACGAAATTAATTGACTGGAAACCTTATACCACCACCATTTTCTTAACATGGCTTCCCCGACTATGAACTTTTGATGTCAGGCTGGGGGCGGAAAATTTTCCGCAAAGAAACGAGATTTTTGAACCTCTCACATATTATTTCACGGCATCTATTATCAATAGTGTTGATATCAAGTAAAATTTTATGCATCGATGCATCGGACGCAAACATCGATACTCGCATCGATGCATCAGGAATTTTATGCCGCCATTTTGTTTTTCAAAAAATTCTGAAATAACATTAGTATTTATGATAGAAACATAGATTTTATAGCTGCCGTGCACGACACCTCAGACATCGCACACTGAGCTTAACTAGGCGCATGGCAGTAGGGCAGGCATATGGCTGACTGGGCTTAGACTTAGACCATTTAAAACAGGAGCATCATCATCATAGGTTTTATAGTAGTTTACTGATTGAATGTT
Source organism: Patella depressa (assembly GCA_948474765.1). Taxonomy (NCBI): domain Eukaryota; kingdom Metazoa; phylum Mollusca; class Gastropoda; family Patellidae; genus Patella; species Patella depressa. Next base: position 52,796,927 of record OX419716.1, read on the forward strand.
TATATTGACATTTTACAGTGAGAAAAGTTGATTAAGTTACATAGATCATTTTTAGACTTAGTTCAGACACATTTTCATACATATTGCAGACGCAATTCAGACTTGATTCAGACGTAAAAACTCTATGAGTTTACAGGGGAAATAAATACAACATGTCAGCCATCATGCTCCCAACTCACAAAACATGTGCTGAGTAATCCTTAATACTTCGACTATTATTTAAAGGCTGGTGGGTGCATGTTAAGAACATGGATAGAACCTAAACAATTTTCATAATGCATATATACACATAAATTCTGGGGTATATGGCTTGCTATGCAAGAATAAGCATGCATAAACTATAATATACATGTATACAGTAAACAATAAGTACTCCCAATGAGACAACAAATTTGAGCCTAGGTCATACCAGGCACTCCTGTTAACTCTTACAAGCAAAAAATGGAACGAGACCACTAAATATTTAAGGGCAGTAACAAATTTCCTCAACATTATCATTATTATAGAAATGTTGATTATTTGAATAATCTATTTCGACAATATTCTTCAAATATCGTTCGATTCAATTGACACTCGTTAGCCACTGTCGTGACTGTCGACGTGAGGGCGTGCGTAACTGTAAGTAAGGAGATAGGCTAACAAGTGCAAGAGGCGGTTTGCAGGTCGTACCAAAGCCTGTCTATACTCTACAGGGATTTATGAAATACATTCTTTATATAGCCCGTTACAAAAAGTAAGACTAAATCGTTTTAACACTAGCATTAAAAACGGGCCAGGAAAAAATATCCTTCTGACATAGTTCTACTAAGTTTGCTGGGCTATGGACAGATGTACATGTAGTGAATTTGACCTCAGGGTCGAAGGGCATGCAAGCGGAAGTAACAAACAAAGACAGTTCTAGTAGTCACTGGGAAATCGAGACAAACATAACGGAAGCATAACGTAAACAGGTGAAGCTGGGCTAGTGCGGGATTCAATGAATTATTCCGTTACAATGTATATTGTTTTATTTTCAATTAAAAAAAACCCTATGAAATATGTGTTATTTATTCTAGTGGACGCTTAAAGGTAATTATTGGTATTTTTGCCGATGCATCGATACTACGAAAGAAGGCCGAGAATCGGATCGGCGTCAGCCGAATCGATGCATTGCCGATGCATCGATACTTGATATCAGCACTAATTATCAACTCGACAGAAAACTGGAATATCAAAATAGTTATCAACACAGTTTACGGTGTTTTTTTAACTATCATTTATTAATCAATTAAATGTTTATGCTTTACATATTGCTCATGTGTGTTTATATATATTTTTTTACTCATTCAAATTATTGATTAATTGAATAAAATATTTGTGTCATTTAATTACCCTTAAAAGTGCGAATTTACACGTTTTTGGAAATCTACGGCCAAATCATGGTTTCTACTGCATTTTTGACACCGTCCTACTGCATTTTAGCTTGGGGTGAGGGGGGGTCTGCGCCATTGAATTAACTCGAGATTTGCTGAGTAGGCCTTTTGCTACAATAATAAACAATCTATGCCACATTTAGTCAATACTACCAAGCACTTATCTTATTTCTTTTCCTTTACAGGCCTGCGTACCTATGTATAATATACCTCTGCAAGTATATATTGATCTCAGTTTTATTCTTTTTGGACCCCCGCCCCCCATTGTACAAGTGCGTAAACCTATGATTGTCTGGGCCAAACAGTTCAGGATAAACGTTTCAGTATTGTATATGAAAAATGTGTCACTGTTTTAGATGAGGCTACAAACTTGTATTATGATATTACCAGCGCCAAAATGCTCGACGAGTATAATTGTAAGCATATATATTAATATTACAAATAATATCAAAATTCAGTATAATTGTCAGCAAATATCTTACAAATAATATCAAAATTTATATCCTATCTGGGATTTCGATTCCTATACCTTCACGGTACAAGAAAACAACAAGAGGGATTGTAAGATTAAACATATAGGATGAAATACTATGACATTATTATCATATCGTACTGAAAATTAGAGGACTAAGCTATTTTACTACAGTATATTTCAAAACAAAAAAAACTTCGTATTGGAAATATGCGAAAATTTAATGCCATCGGTTGTTCGTCTTGAATTGGTTAAATTATTAAACATTTCAAAGTTCCATATTACTACACAAACTGTCATCAAAGCAGGAAGTACGCTTCGCTGAACACTAACTTGGATCAACGCTGACCTAGATATTATATAACAAGTGCTAATTGTCAGACTTTATTGGGGGTAATTAAATGATCATCACCGCAGCTCAGCAATTTTAGTGAATGTGTATTTTGTCTCTCTCAAGATTTTATCTTGATTTTAACAATATTTTATTCAAAAAAGATAAATTTTATACACTGTCAAAAGTTAAGAATTCAAAAGCAAGCCAAAGGCTTATATAAATTTGTCTTCTTAATTAATAAATATACTACAATAAACGTATATTATATACACTTCACATACAAAATACATTGAACAGTACGGTATTTTGTATTCACTATTAATCGTGCATGCAAGTAATTTAATAGTTTGTGTCACAAAAGTGCCTAACCATTTCATAATACGTTTTCAGGACGTCAGATGTATATTAAAATAACATTATGCAAGAGCAAAATCTGATTTTTACAGGTCTTTCTTTAAGCCTGAGATGTTATCTAAATAATCAATTAGACATTAATTAACATATTCAGACCATAATAAACTCTTTATGTCAAGACTAGCCTTCGATGTTGGCAGATTAAAATCGTATATGCCGCTTAATGGCGGTTGATAATTAAATCAATGAAGTGGATAATCGAGACTATGCTGTTTATATTAATGATTTGAATAATGATGACCGAGGCTATGAATATTTCAAAAGCTTTTTTCTCGGCTAATAGTGAATCAATTTGACTGAAATTTTCAGCAAATTATCTTTACACTATCTAGTTTTTAACTATTGTAGTGAGAACTGCCATCTCTTTATCTTATCTCCCATAATGTAACTTTAACCGATAACTTAATTACCGGTAATTCAGCTAGTATTTTACGATGGTTATTAGAGCCGTTTAGATAAATGTATAAATTTGTAGACTGTATTAAAAATGTGCATATTCATTTGCAAGGTATTATTACTATCACCGTTGGTTAGAGTTTGTAAATTAATAAAAATATTTGGTAATGTATGGCTGTCATTTGTGCCTGCTTAGTCCATTCTATGTTCTTTTTAGATACTGTTTTCTGGTTTGTGAATCAGCCTTTACTAATTAAATTATATTGTGGTGTAGGATATTTTATTATGTTCATTTCAAAATGGCAGCCGTAACCATTGCAAAACACGTCTAGTGTACTGATTATTTAATGTTAATTCAATCTTAAATATTGAATATTAGGATCCTATATTCTCCTGGCAAAATAAGAATATCAACATCAATTGAAATTGACCAATATTGAGTTCTATTCTAGTATGATTAAACATTATTAAACTAAATATGCTATCTCATTTCTTTGCGGAAAATTCTCCACCCCCATCCTGACATGAAAAGTTCATAGTCTAAAGCGTTTTCATATTTAGCAGAATATAACACTGCTAAGTGAGACATGAATTTTAACCGGACATAAAATTACGAATGCATGGGAAAGGGGTTTAAGTAATCATTGGCGATAGAGTAACAGTTTTGATAGTTCAATAATGTGTCACAATTTGTTTGTAGGCCTACTGTAATTATAACTAGACCTGCAAACAGCACTGAACCGGCTTTCAGGAATCATACAGTAAGTTTATTATACCATAGCCGATCCATTGAGCTACCAAACTATACTTTAGTTGTTTTGCTTCAGTGACACCCTCTATAATATGTAAAAGTAATATTTGCTGGCGAAAAGACCGGTCAAAATTGTAAATTATAGCAAAATTACGTCACTTCCGGTGCCGAAAGAAATTTTTATAGGTGAAAAATAAGTCGAAAATATGCAACATACAAAATACAAACTTTGTTGTATACATACCGGGCAAAAAATAATTAACCTATAACCCATAAACTGAAATTAAGAAGGTAAAAAACTCAAAAGTGACCCTGGGAAAATTGGCTATTATTCGACAAGGGAACATGCTAGAAGCCTTTTCTTGATATCAATATGATGGTATTGATTCAATCTTACTGCCCATTAGAGTCAGACGTTCTAAAGTTAAACGAATAATAAACATAAATCCCTTCAAATAAATGTTTGTTTTGAGGGCTAAAAATACTTTTTTTGCAAAAATTACATTACTTCCGGTGATATTGAAGATGTTCATTTAGTTCATAGAAGTCATAAATGGCATAAGGCATCAAATGGTAAAAAATTTATAAAAATCGAATAATAATTGACACTTTTATAGACCACAAACCTTGAAAAGTGATGTATAGAAGATCGCCTATTTCTCTGTAACCGTACAAGTTAGAAACCATTTTGTGTTATCTGTATGGTCGTATGGCTTCGTTCTATTCGTTGATGGGAATCAAATATCATAATTTTAAAAATATTATAAGGCAGACTCATTTGAATAAAATATTTGTTTTTTAGGTTAAAAATACAGTTTTTGCCCAAATGACGTCATTTCCGGTCACAGTGAAAATGTAAAATTGGCTTGACCTAGTCCAAATTGGCATTAGGCATCAAATGGAAAAACAATATTGCAAATCGAATATAATTCACTCTTTTATAGGCAAAATAATGTGAAAAGTGATGCATGCAAAATTGCATATTTCTCGGCAACTGCTCATATTACAAACTAATTATCGCATACATTCTCTTCGTCTGGATTATTGCTACGAGTTTATGAAAATTACAAATAAATATTTCAAAATATGAAGACGCTGAATGAATTGAAAATAACTGAATTTTACACTTTATTTGAAATTGCCTGAAAATGAAATTGAAATTAAAAAATCTGACCTAAAGATTTTGTGCACCTTTGCAGGGTGCATCCTTTTAGTTATATCAGTTTTGAAAAAAAATAATATTTGCTTTCAAAAAGTGACACCGAACTGTCAAAATTGTAGTTTTTGTTAATATTACGTCACTTTCGTTGCCAACAGAAAATTTTCACCGTAACAAAAAAAATTACAATTGGGACCACTGAGCATATGAACTTTGTTTTATACAAATCGAACAATAAATAATTTTCCTGGGTACGAAAAACTAAATTAGCCGATGGTGGCTAACACAAATTACCGAGACAATTTTTTTTCTCATTTCTGCTCAAGTAGGATGATATTTTAACCCTGTGTTAAATACCATCAAAAAATATTCATAAATAAAAACGGTTTTCGTAAAAAAAAATAATTTTTTTCAAAATATTGGATATTTTTTTGACAACTTCCGGTTTTACGATCATTGTCGTGATAGCTTTACGAAATTCTTTGGATACTTAACTTTCTGTACCAGAAGTGTCAGAAACATCCATTGAGTAGTTTTGGAAAAAAAGATAAATTAAAGAGTGTTTCCAAAAATTTAACGATTTTTCAATTTTTTTCAAAGTTTGATGCCATTTATGGACCACCTATATTATTTCAATGCTTTTCATTTTGGATTCACTATATAGACAACCGATAGGACTTTGAGTAAGAAAAGTTTGAGAAGAATCGTAGGCGTCGTTTTTGAGAAAAGGGTGTCTCAGAATGTTAAAAAATTGGAAAATACTAGATTTTTGGCATACAATAATTTATTTCCTTACCATCGAAATCGTATTATTTAGATACCATATGATGGTCCATTAATAGGGCTATCCAACGACACTTTAGTTCTTTTGGTCCGCTATTACCTAAGGGAGAAATCAAGTTTTTTGCAAGTGCGACAATGTTTTTAACCTGTTTTTTTTCATTTCTTGAATACTTCCGGTATGGTTATTATTGTTGGAAAAGTTTTAATAGCCGGTTTGGGCACTAAAATAGCCAAAGGGCTCTGTAATGATATATTACATTATCTGATCAGATAAAATGCCCCTGAGAAAGTGCCAAAAATGCAAAAAAGTGCCAAAAATATCGAAAATTAAATTTCAATAACTACATACATATTATACATCATTAGCATCGTAATTAGGTCAGCTATCTGAATATACAACCTTTTTTGAAAATCTCTTAAAATAAAAAAATAGTAGAGCATTTTCCAAAATTTCACTATTTTTCGACTTTTTTCGATGTTCAGTCGGTTATTTCACCTATTCCAGATATTTCAAAGTCGTAATGGAATATTTCGTACACAAGACTACCACAAGGTCTCTCGATAGAGAAAGTTTCATAAAAATCGCTGGCGTAGTTTTCGAGATACAGGTGTCCAAAAATGCTAAAAATCAGAAAATACTTGATTTTCAGAGTGCCATATTTTGCTGCCTGATCATAGTATCCGCATGAATTGGGTATCATGCGATAGTACAATCCTAGTGCAGTCCAATGGTACCCTAATGTCTTTCATCCATTGATATCGGGCGGAGAAATCGCGTTTTTACCCAAAATATCCATTTTTTGCATTTTTTTCAAAATATTGCACATGATTTCGACCACTTCCGGTTGAAGGATTTTTGTCGAAATTGCTTTATAAGTTGGTATTGGACTATAACTTCATGTTCCAGAAGTTTCAGAAACGTCAAGTCTGCCATAAAACGAAACCCGAGCTGAAAAAATCGAAAAATAAAGGGCGATAACTCTGAATGAAACTTATATTACTGGAATCGGATGGACTTCAGGTATCCAAAAATGTAGGTCAAATTTGAAAATTTTGAAAAATAACAAAAATTGTCTCGTAAACAACATGTTTTCAATTTTCGAACGATAAAAGTCATAGACGAATGTTCGAAATTGAAAAATGTGAGATAGCCATTGTCTCAGAAAAGAATCAGGGATTCCAAAAATGTAATTTGCTTGAAAATGGATAAAGAATTGACGAAACTATGGCCAATTTTCAATTTTTTGAAAACGTACAAAGTTTGGTCACTTCCGGTATGCGCAGAAATTTCAAAAATATTTTATCAAGTAGCCACCACATGGTTTCCCGATAGAAAATCTAATTCCAGAATGATATCTGTTTTCGATCATGGAGATCTAGGCTCCCGCGGTAAATAATAATAATAATAATTTTAGTAATCTCAATAGGCTTTCAGACAAAAGTCTGAAAGCCTAACTACTGGCAATCTACAATTAAAGTTTACAAGGCAACAATGTGTTGATAAAGAGGCGTCTATATTCTGTCAATCAGTTTCTTATGATGCCACGTTTCAATTCACATTATTGAACCCTGACTGACAGCATGCAATCCACCCACACTCTTTTGTGCCGAAATTAAAAAGTCAGCAAAATATTTTCGGACTAATACATGTATCGGATAATCAAATGGAGGTTTATTGGGAAATCGGTAAATAGCGATATTGCATGCGACCAATTTTAAGACACATGCATTTATAGTTCAGTGGTACCACAATAATGTTAACAAATGAAATCCACAAAAAGACAAGAAAAATAAATAACTGCGGCCCCCGAATAATTATTATTGAACAGCTAACATTTCTATTGTTTTTTGTATAGAGTTTTTTTTATAATAAGTTGCAATGAAACACGTACGTGTTACGTACGTTGTACTAATTTCAACACGCAAAACAATAAAATGGCTATGAGTTACGGGTTGCGCGGTACTCATTTCAACACGCAAAACAATAAACTGACAATGAGTTACTGTTTACGTGGTACTCATTTAAACACGCACAACAATAAATTGTCAGAACAAAAGAAAATATATAGACATACGGAAAATTAAATTATGCAAATTTTATTATGCAACTTTATAATTGGCGTGACTATTTTACCTGTACTGTGTCTTTATGTTCATCAACAAATACAAAAAATCCCCGTAGAAACAGCCCCGTACAACTCCACATACAAACACCTGTCCTTATGCAAAGACCTATTTGCGTAAAACGCATAGGTGAATGAGAAATCGCACGGTAAAAACAATTTTCCATCCCAAGTTTTGATTTAACACTCACACGTCAGATAATGTCTCTTGGTCCTTGATTATACCCTTTTGGCGCAGTTATAACAACTTTCGAGAAAACACACCAATTAAACAATACACACCGTGTCATTCGTTTTTAACCCGTCGGTTAATTAACACACTCAGTACAGAAAACGCACCGTCCGAGAGTTGTTCAAACCCAGTGATAATTAACTCGACTTTCAGTCCATTTTTCACCCTTGTTAATTAACACACCTTATCTAGAGATTTTAAGCCATAATGAGGAGTTATAATCCGAATTTTATGTTTATCCAGATACATCGTTATTGACACTTTGAGATAGATTTTTATGAAGCAAATTTTAATTTTAACACCTTCCTATTTCTTGTTACGATCACGAAGAAAACATAACCAGGAAATCTAATATTACCACAAAGTCTCGAAAAATGATTACGTGTCAACTCGGGCCTATGTGTTTCTTCTGTAATTGCATAAAAACGGCTATTGAAAGTTACAAGTTTTGGAATGAGGATCGTTGGATTGATGCAATGTAAATTTAGTGAAAAGCTAAAATAATTTACCATTTGCGTGGTAATTACCACTGTTCGGTTGGTTGTTGTGTCGTAATATTTATCAACAAGGAGATTTCTGTTTAATGGATATTGCTATTGAAGGTAAGATGCAGAATTTACGCATTGTGGTCCGTTTTTGCTGGATTTACTCTTATTTGGGCGCTGACTGCTTGGTATTTATAAATGACGACATTACATTCGCCTTTCAATATACAAAAGATTAATCCATATTTTTATTTCATAAAATGCAACTTTATATAAATGGTACGTAATAGGCTTACAATAGACATAAGAGAAACGAAGATCATAGCGAGCACACTTGCCTATCTAAAGACCTCTTTATTTTACAAAGACCCGCGTAAAACATGCGGCCGAATGATTAATCGCACGGTAAAACAGTTTTACTTCTCAAATTTTGATTTAACACGTACGTGTCAGATAAAGCAAGTTGGTCCTTGATTATACTCCTTTTGGTGCAGTTATCGCAACTAGCGAGAAAACACGCCAATTAAACAATACACAACATTGACATTCATTCTTTACCGGTCGGTTAATTAACACACCTCTACAGAAAACGCACCTAGCGTTAATTAACCCACCTTTTTACAGTTTTAAACCGGTAATACCGAGTAATAGTGCGAAAATTAATTATCTTCCGACACACGTATAAATAACGAGGATTATGGAGAAAACTATGGGGTCTGTGCACAAAGTTACTCCTTAGCAATTCTCAGTGTATGCCGGTAGCAGTTTATTCCCCCACTGATCAAGCCATACAGTGTATGTACACTTTTGACGTATTTGTCAATGGTGGAATACTATTTTCATAGGCTAATGGATAATATATAGTACGGCCACGGTAAGGTGAAAATCTATGTGTGCCCATTTTTTTACACTCAAATTTTTATTCGTACTTCGTATGTAAATAATCGAAATCAAAATGAATTGATCGGATAAATGGCACGCGGGAAATTACAAGTTTTATCTTATAATTAAACACTATAGATAAATTATTCGTATGTTAATTTATATACGTATCTCAGGAAATTCAACGTATCTCGGGAAATTTGACGTCTCGTCTTATAACTGAACACCATAGATAAGAGAATGGAAAGTCCATTTTTAAACGCATCTTGGGAAACTCAACGGCTCGACAAATAAATGATCGCCATAGATAAGTGCACGGGGCGTCCATTTTTAAACGCATCTCAGAGAAACTAAAGCCGTTGCTATTAATCTAAACCATAGTACTAATTAAACCATTTTTGTTATTCTTCAACGAGTTTTATCATTTATTGAACGATGTTTTGAAAGTAAACGGTAAGAATAATAACTATCGGTAAAACTACCATTTTAGACGATACCATATTTATAGTGTATGCTCCTCTGATATGTTACAGTTAATCCTTACATACCCACGAAATTTTCCCAAAAACAAACAAGGTGGTCCACCATTTTGGGGCAAAAAAATTTGAGTATGTCCGCCATTTTGTTTAAGATTATCACCAGCCTGCCTGCCATTTTTTTTTTAAAAATGTGATAATGAGCTATAACATTTTGAAGGCCTGTGATTCTTTTATTAATGGAGATACAGTTTTCGAATAACTGAAACTTATCTAGCATATTGCTTGAACTATACATTGACAATTGTTAATTTTCAACCATGTGAAATGTTTTTGGGAAAAAAGTGTGTTATTTCATGAAAACCACCAGATTTTGTTATTTACTCGAATAGTACAAACTGCACCGTCGGACCTTTGTTTATCTGGTGTCTTCTCCATACACAAAGTGAGCAAGTCTGTCCAGTTGTCATTGTCCTCAGGTTTTGACGATCACTGTAACTCGCATTTCAGCTGTTCAAATTTGGTTCGTAGTCAGAATTTATCATCATTTGTGTCGAGATCTGAGTCCCCTGAGCCGTTATCTATAAACATTTCCCTGATTTCATCTTCAGTTAATGTCTTAGCCACCCAGATATCTAAAAATGCAGCAAATCGAAAGTAGAACTTCATCACGTGTTTACCCAAAAATGTACCATAGAAGCACTGGGTTATTTATATATCATTGGAAAGCGCGAGAACAGACAAAGGTCATCATAGTGAAGTCAGACTACAATGCGGAACGGCTTTTTTACACGTAATGAAGATCGAGGCATGTACATCGCTTGCAAAAATGCGAGATTGGGAATACTCGGCCATTTTTCATTGCTCACAAAAATGGGAGATCGGGAATTTTCTGCCATTTTTACCTCTCGCAAAATTGCGAGATTGGTAATTCTCAGTCACTTTGGGCCTCTCACAAATTTGCAAGACTGGGCACATAAGGGTTAATCAAATTATTTAACGGAAAGGACAAATCATGGATTCAACGAAACGCACCTTTCTCTTGTTTCGGAATCACACCTAATGGGGAACAGATTAATTCTATTTCGTAAATATCCATTACGAGATCACGTGAGATAGTACTGTGCAGGTGCAAGTTCAGTGTACTAGCACTGCAGAGCTGCAGTTGTTCGGATGACTGTTACTATTTTTGGCTCAGTTGGTTTGTTGTGTCATGGGGGAGTCTATAGTTACCAGTCCAGGCGGTGGACATATTGATAAATCAAAAAAATCTTTGACATCTGCTTCAAAAAGAAAGTTTGATTATGTTTCTGTGAGAGAGACTAATATAACCAAGACTATAATACTGCCCCTTTGAAAGCTCACCTGCATTAGAAACCATAATATTGTTGTTATTAAAGGGACTATCCCGATAAGAACAGAGTCTCAAAAATTAAAGTCCGAGTATTTATGAAATTTATGGACCGAAATATAGCGACATGGTGTATTTACCTTGTCTCAAAATTTCAGTTTAAAATATTGAGTCGTTTGGACGTGGACGTCAACACTGTTTATCCAGACACGTAACCCTTTTAAGATATCGGGTTAATTTTTCATTGGGTGACCCAATAATCGATTCCTGTTCGTTGAGAGGTCTATACAATGAATGACCCATGTATTGTACTTGATAACCAAAGGTAAATTCCACCTACATATTATTTTTAGAGGAAAAAGTCAGGTTTTATCCAGATACTGTATAATACAACGGTCTCCACTTCCAGATGAAGAATGTCAGGTTTAAGTTATTTACAAGCGTATCGCAAATATCGGGTTAGTTAGTCGGCCTTAGGTAATGGGTTTTAAGTTATTTTAAAACAAAATTAAGCAGTTGTATTCCCCAAAAAGTTATCGGGATTGGCCCTTTAAGCCATTGCTCCATTTTCACTTTCATTTTTTGTTGTAACAATACCAGAGGATTAATCCATTAAAACCGAAGAAAAATAAGTCTTCTATGAAAACGTACAAAACACCACTCAAGGCGCCAATGCTCGGCAAAGCTGCTACATGGTCCGACGAGACGGATTTATACAAATTAAGAGTGTAATTACAGTCCCGCAAAAAGGTTGATATTGATATGCCATATGCACATTGTGTTAGAAGTTTGATTCCCAGACTCACCAGGAAAGCCGTCGGTGACATTTATACTCATGATTTACAATGTCTAACGAAGAAGAAAGTGTGAAGCACAAGAGGCCTGTCCGTGGAGGCATCAAAGGTTCCGTTAAAAGTCTAATTTCCAGTGTAGATGAAATTCCACGCAACCAAGAACATTTGCCAAAAATACAAGCTACAGTCAATACACTCAAGAAAGATAGGTTGCCAGGCAACGAAACATACGCCCACAGAAGCTAAATCGTCCGGGTAGTCAACAAGGGTTGTCGCATATTTTCACTTTTTTTGGTAATGAAACAACTCATTATGTAATTATCTGAAAATCATTAGAATTTGTTAGCTTTTAATAAGGTTTTGCCCCACGCTAACAATTAGTATAGGAAACATTTAATATCATGGATTTAGCTGTTCAGTTGTCAAAATTCATTGAAAATCAAAATACTTGTTCATTTCAACCAGGGGTTGAAATGTTTGTAAAATTTTACTTGTCTCAGGTGACAAGTAGAAATATTTTTTACTTGTCACTTGGTCATTTCAAGTTGTCTTCATTGATTTTCGTTTTTTAATTTTAATAAAATAAAAATATAATTAACTTATTGTAGGCCTATTTCAATTTCATTTGTAAGAAACGCTTACAATCAGAATCCGCGCTCACCTTAGTAATGAAACAAATGACGACCGTTTTCTCAATCGAGAATCTTTGCTATTCCGACTCGTTCGTTGTCCGCACAGCCGACCCATGCCATGGCATAATAAAATTTGAAATAATACGGTATCCAATCAGACATGCTTGTATATTTTACATTCCAAATGAACAACAGTAAACGGATTTCAACAATCAAAATACTTAATTCTCTTCGGAAAGAATTGTCGGATATATTTTACTTTATTTTTTAAGACAAAACGAAACATCAAATTCAAATGACAGGCATTTTAATGCCGCCGCCTGTTCGCCACGTGGTTGTGATTGGCATTCAAATTTCAACGTAATTAAATTAGGCGTCAAGCAAGGACACATATATATACAATTAGAATTTTAAGATTTTTTTACCACCATGTACCCCAAAACATTATCGCCAAAATTATATTTTAATCACAACTTCCATTTTATTACCGCAAATTTGATGGCCTCCAGCTGAGCCCTGATTGCCATAGAGTTATGCAATATTGCCTGTGATTGGGGGATTTAAAAGAAATAGCCAATGGCATTACGGTTTTCACTGAATCGGTAGTGTTACTATTTTAATGCAAAGAAACCTTTTCCAGACGTATAGAACAAAATTAAAAGTACCATATAAGTTTCAGTCTTGTTAATCGGGGAGAAATTAGCCACCACGCTACTATGGAGACAAACGGACAGCTTGTCGCGTGCTGTTAAATAACGTCTAATTTGTTTTAAAATGAAAGGTTCCCCTCTTCCAATTTTATTGGAATGGATAAGTTAGACAGAGACATTATTAGCCTGAATACTTATTGATATTAATCTAGTTGTCGCCGGCGACAAGTAGATATTTTTTCTACTTGTCCATTGAAAATGTTACTTGGATTCGACAAGTAGACAAGCGTTATTTCGACCCCTGACCTGAGTGACCTCTACTCTAGAGATATTTTAATTACACCAAAGGTGTATTAGAAATTATCGTTGTTCTGAAATGGTTTTCTTTTATTAAATTTATTAGTTAAGCTGTTACCGTCAAATTCTGGACATAATGTGTTCTATGCACGGTTCTAAATATCGCAAATGAAGCTATATAAGTTTAATACTATGACTTTAAGATAGGCTACACGTATAGTAAAAGATAGGCTGGCACTGCCAGGCAGGATACGCCCACATTTTCGAGAGATGGACAAAGAACAAGCAATACCGAAAGTGATTTTTCCTACATCTTTAAGTCCTGTATTTCATACTGTATTGGGAGCAGCCATTTAGTTGGTCAGTTCCAGTCTGATATTAATAAAATTCGAAACCGACAATGATTATTGTGTGACGGTACACAACCTAGAAATGTGACTTTTCATCAAAATCGGATAAGAATTGTGACCTGTAGAGAGTCCACAACCATGATATACCATATTTTTACACTATTCGTGTACTATTCGTGCGACCATTTCGTCCGGCAATTTTGGTACGATTTTCACGAAATTAAAACTCAACCTTCCTCATCAAAATCAAATTAAAATTGTGACCTATACAGGGTCCACAACCATGATATATCATTTTTTTAACAGTATTCGCGTACAAACGGCGGCCATTTTGTCTGTCAATTTTGGTCCGATTTTCCCGAAATTCAAACTCAACCTTCCTTACAGTGTAACGGTGATATAATCAAATGTTTTTTTAAATTGGATAATAATTGTGACCTCCAGAGGGACCACAAGCTAAAGAAAGGGGGATTTTGTGTATAACCAGGGGCCATAATTCAGGAAGTTACGATCCGATATGCGCAAATATCGAAAAGAACCAAGATCTTTGGGTTATAACCATGAATTTCAAGTTTCATCAAAATCGAATTAAAATTGTGACCTTTACAGGGTCCACAACCTTGATATACCATTTTTTAACAGTATTCGCGTACAAACGGCGGCCATTTTGTATTGCAATTTTGGTCTGATTTTCCCGAAATTCGAACTCAACCTTCCTTACGGTGTAACGGTAATATAATCAAACGTTTTTTTAAATCGGATAATAATTGTGACCTCCAAGCTAAAAAAAAGGCGATTTTGCGTATAATCAGGGGCCATAATTCAGGAAGTTACGATCCGATATGCGCAAATATCGAAAGGAAGCAAGATCTTTGGGTTATAACCATGAATTTCAAGTTTCATCAAAATCAAATCAAAATTGTGACCTCCACAGGGTCCACAACCTTGATATACCATTTTTTAACAGTATTCGCGTACAAACGGCGGCCATTTTGTATGGCAATTTTCGTCCGATTTTCCCGAAAATCGAACTCCACCTTTCTTAGGGTGTAACGGTGATATAATCAAACGTTTTTTTAAATCGAATAATAATTGTGACCTCTAAGCTAAAAAAAAGGCGATTTTGCGTATAATCAGGGGCCATAATTCAGGAAGTTACGATCCGATATGCGCAAAAATCGAAAGGAAGCAAGATCTTTGGGTTATAACCATGAATTTCAAGTTTCATCAAAATCGAATCAAAATTGTGACCTCCACAGGGTCCACAACCTTGATATACCATTTTTTAACAGTATTCGCGTACAAACGGCGGCCATTTTGTATGGCAATTTTCGTCCGATTTTCCCGAAATTCGAACTCAACCTTCCTTAGGGTGTAACGGTGATATAGTCAAACGGTTTTTTAAATCGAATAATAATTGTGACCTCCAGAGGGACCACAAGCTAAAAAGGGTGATTTTTCGGACAATCAGGGGCCATAATTCAGGAAATTACATTCCGATAGCCGCAAATATCGAAAGGAACCAAGATCTTTGGGTTACAAACATGCATGTCAATTTTCATCAAAATCGGTTCAAAATTGTGACCTCTATAGGGTCCACAAGCTAAAAACGTGATTTTTCGTACAATCAGGGGCCATAATCCATGAAGTTTTGATCCGATACATGCCAATATCGAAAGCAGCCGAGATCTTTTGGGGATAAACCTATATGTCAAGTTTCGTCAAAATCGGATAAGAATTGTGACCTGTAGAGAGTCCACAAACAAATTGTGGACGGACGGGCGGACGGACGTCCGGACGGACAGGGGCGACGACATTATACGTCCACATGAAAATGTGGGCGTATAAAAAGTTGCAATTGATCACCACAGCAATAAATAGTCGTTGCAGAAATCGGTCCCTATAGAGACAGTACAGGTAGTCTAATTCTTTAACACAATTTTGCATGTCAGATGTTCATATTATACAGTACTAACAGACCTTTAAAGCCCCAATAACACTCTTGTTGTAACTGAAAAATATGTCCCAATCTTCATTCTGGTCAACAAATCGTATTATTTTAGAATATTCCAATTAAATGATGATATAAATTTCAACTTAACACACCTAATCTAAAAAATTGGAAAAATTCAACCAATTGATTTGAAAAGTCTAACGTAAACCTTTTCAAATGTAACTTGGATTTTAAAATATTTTCGAACCCTTTGGACAAATAAAATAGGTTGTAATGGATAATTTACACAACAGGTAGGACATTTAAACATCTAGTACTTAGAATAAGGGTATTATTTATTTTCTCGAGCTACCAAGCCAGCAAGAATGTTATTGTCCCTTTAACAAATAAATCATTCTATAACACTATTCTGAACGCGTATCCATGATTAATGTTTTTCGTCCAATATTTAGATTTAGAAATGTTCACAATTAAACCGAATTAACCATAAAAACAAAATCACAAATTACTACCAAATTGGTAGTTATATATACTCTACACGTACAAATCACACTATAGCTACTTCTTACTCTTAGTGCTATAAGTTGTACCATATTGATATTGATGTCAAAATTCCAAATTTTCTTTGACCCCACATCCTCTACTCCTCTATGCCAAAACTGTTCATGGAAAATGCATATCATACAGTGCATGTGCAAGTACATAATCGACTCCAAAAGGCCGTACCCTACTGGGTTTGGGCGATGCAAACAGTTTTTTGGAGCCTTGTTTTGAGCTTCAGTTTATGGTTTCTATCTAAGCTAAGGAAAGGAGACTCAGAATGTCAAAATCGTTTTGTTCGAAAATGACTATCTATGCCGGCAGCCGTGTACACAGGTTTTGTCGTCAAGATATCACGAACCAATTTTGACACGATTTCCACCAATAATTTTATATAGGTGCATAGACAATTACCTGGTAGAAAAACAGGTTTCGTTTGACCCTTAACTTCTTTTGAGTAGTATATAAAAACATGTCACATTGTCACGTTTATTCCAAACTCGGTCGGCAAACATTTGCAGATAACCGGAATCTGCAGAGTGATTTATTCCGCCAAGGTCGTTCGCCTCATTCTGATAATTTACTACTATTAAACCAATCAGTAATTGAGAATATACGTGACCTAGGTCGTTATGAATAAATTTCATTGCGGGAATTCAAAGCACGGCTAAACTGTACACATCCATGCTCGTATCCCTTAAAACAAGCCCAGGGAATGAATGAATATTATATTTATTTAGACTATCGTTTTCTTTGCACTACATAAATAATTTTATTAGTAACTAGCTTTAAATAATACGCATATTGATATAGAGGGTTCCGCGAATGTTTCTAATTTTAGTAACGTACGTGATCAATTGCATTGGGTAAAATTTCAAAGTAATCAGATTCAGATGTAAAAATGGCTACAAATATAGAGCATACGGAATGTCAGAATATATTTGAATGGATATTAAAATGATTCGGATAACCCTTATTTTGTATCCGTTAACGGAAATCCAAATAGTAGTTTCAACACTACTGAGTGAATGGTTAGCAAGTGCGCGCTTGATATCATAACGTCCGTCATACAGTATTATGAGTATAGTCAACTGGCGTTGTTTCTATTTCCCGGTTGCACGTGACAATGAATGAGTATGTATACATGTGTTACCCCATATTCCTGAAGCAATGGCCCGAGAAATCCTTCTCTGACCATTGCTGGAATAGCGTCTGTTTCCTGAACTGATGCGGGAGTGTGTCTATTATTTCCGTTCAATGAAAGCTATCACTTAAGTACATCAACATGACAGTCCTTCGTTTAATCTGGGTCTTCCCTAAAACTTTGGACAGTGATTTAAGGTATTAAAAACGGTGAAAGTATGTTCGTTTCCAAACAGTATTGTTTACATTTCATTCGACTTGATAGACTCGTTTGTCACGCAATTAGTTTTACTGCAGTATTAATATTCCTTTATGTACGGGTTAATTAGGCATAATAAAATCGTGAGTCATGACGTAGTTGGATTACCTCTAATCAAACGCAACACTGCGCGGAGTATGTTGTTACCCGCACGCCATCAGTCTTAAGAAATTATATTGTGAATATTGGGTAGGTGATTAGCCAGGAATTCGGGTACTTCGGAACGAATGGGACGGGACGTCTTGCCAACGTCTCTAACATGTAGCCTATTTAAAAACAATGTCTTCGTCAATTCAGTTTACTATAAACATCCAGGTACGCAAACAGCATCAAAAATTCTCACAATAAAAATCTAATCAAATCGTAATAATACATCACACACAAATAACCTCTACGAATCCGTCTTTTATGTCAAGTGAAATGACGTATTTGATAGTCAGACCCATGGAGGTGTATATATTGACTTATATAGCGTGCCGAATATGGAGGTTGGCAGCCATTTTACAAGTAGGTATGATAAGTTATTTAAAATAGTGAATTAATAGATAGGCCTATATAAACACGGCGAGAAGACGTCGAACACTCGCAAGCGGGTCCATTCACTTAATTTATTAATACTGATATATAAATTTCATTCAAAGTTATCGCCCTTTATTTTTCGATTTTTTCGAATTTTCTTCCCATATTGTGAGCTACGGCCAAATGGATCTTTCTGAAACTTATGGAACATGAAGTTATAGTCCAATACCAACTGATAAAGCAATTCCGACAAGGATCCTTAAACCGGAAGTGGTCGAAATAGTGTGCAGTATTTTGAAAAAAAAAATGCAAAAAACGGATATTTTGGGGGAAATCACGATTTCTCCGTTTGATATCAACGGATTAAACACATTGAGGTACTGTTGGATTGCGCAAGGATTGGACTATCGTATGATACCAAATTCATACGGATACTATGAAAAGGCAGTAAAATATGTCACGCTGAAAATCAAGTATTTTCTGATTTTTAGCATTTTCGGACGCCTGTATCTCGAAAACTACTCCCGCGATTTTTCTGAAACGTTCTCTATCGAGAGTCCCGTCGGTAGTCTTGTGTACGAAATATTCCATTAAGACTTTTAAATATCTTGAATAGGTAAAATAACGGACTGAAAATCGAAAAAAATTTGGGCACTTTTGAACATTTCTCGGTGGAATTTTGTCTTATCAGATATTATAATATATAATTACAGAGCCCTGCAACATTTCAATTTCACAAAATAGTTATTCAAACAATACCAACAATAATCTCCATACGGAAGTATTGAAAAATTGAAAAAAAGGGGGAAAAAGTGATGCTCTTGCGAAAAACTTGATTTCTCTGTTCGATATAAGCGAACCAAAAGAACTAAAGTGCTATTGGATAGCCCTGTTAATGAGCTATTATATGGCATCTAAGTGATATGATTTCGATGGTTAGAAAATAAATTATGGTACGCCGAATATCTACTATTTTCCGTTTTAGAGCATTCTTAGATGCCGTTTTTCACGAAAACGACTCCAGCGAATTTTCTTAGACTATCAGTGGCCTGAAGTGTGAATCCAAAAATAAAAGCATTGAAATAATATAGGTGGTCCAAAAATAGCTAAAATCTTTGAAAAAATGTTGAAAAATCGTCAAATTATTGAAAATATTCTCTTATTTGTCTTTTTTTCCAAAACTACTCAGTGAATGTTTTTGACACTTCTGTTACAGAAAGTTAAATATTCAATTACCTAGTTAAAGATATCCCGACAATGATAAAAAAAACGGAAGTAGTAGAAAAAATATCCGATATTTTGAAAAGAAACGGAAAAAGTAACAAAGTGGTACTCTTGTGAAAAAAAAATGTGATTACTACGTCAGATTTCATCGAATGGAAATAAATAAGGTATCGGTGGATATCATGGATATTGGACTATTATATGAATATGATATCAGAATAAAGCCCTGTTTGATATCAGAATAAAGCCCTATTTGATTCCTGAAAGCCGGTTCAGTGCTGCTTGCAGGTCTAGTTAAGCTTTCATATTACATCTAAGTACTAGATGTTTAAATGTCCTACCTGTTGTGTAAATTATCCATTACAACCTATTTTATTTGTCCAGAAGGTTCGAAAATATTTTAAAATCCAAGTCACATTTGAAAAGGTTTACGTTAGACTTTTCAAATCAATTGGTTGAATCTTTCCAATTTTTTAAATTAGGTGTGTTAAGATGAAATTTATATCATCATTTAATTGGAATATTCTAAAATAATACGATTTGTTGACCAGAATGAAGATTGGGAAATATTTTTCAGTTACAACAAGAGTGTTATTGGGGCTTTAAGATTATTAAGCTTTCATATTACATATGAAAGCTTATTGTTTTTGTTAAGATTATTATTAAGCTTTCATATTACATATGAAAGCTTATTGTTTCTGTTAAGATTTTTAAGTTTTCATATTACATATGAAAGCTTATTGTTTCTGTTAAAATATGAAAGCTTATTGTTTCTGTTAAAGTTATCAAGCTTTCATATTACATATGAAAGCTTATTGTTTTTGTTAAGATTATTAAGCTTTCATGTGTATTACATATGAAAGCTTATTGTTTCTGTTAAAGTTATTAAGCTTTCATATGTATTACATATGAAAGCTTATTGTTTCTGTTAAAGTTATTATTAAGCTTTCATATTACATATGAAAGCTTATTGTTTTTGTTAAGATTATTAAGCTTTCATATTACATATGAAAGCTTATTGTTTTTGTTAAGATTATTATTAAGCTTTCATTTTACATATGAAAGCTTATTGTTTCTGTTAAGATTATTATTATTTAAGCTTTCATATTACATATGAAAGCTTATTGTTTTTGTTAAGATTATTAAGCTTTCATATTGTTTTTGTTAAGATTATTAAGCTTTCATATTACATATGAAAGCTTATTGTTTTTGTTAAGATTATTAAGCTTTCATATTACATATGAAAGCTTATTGTTTTTGTTAAGATTATTAAGCTTTCATATTACATATGAAAGCTTATTGTTTTTGTTAAGATTATTATTATTAAGCTTTCATATTACATATGAAAGCTTATTGTTTTTGTTAAGATTATTATTATTAAGCTTTCATATTTCATATGAAAGCTTATTGTTTCTGTTAAGATTATTATTATTTTTTTTGTGTGTTTCTCCTGCAAATCGGATTTCACAGAATCTAACCATAGGATGTTTCTGAAACTTTGACCTACCCCCCCCCCCCCCAAAAAAAAATGGGTGCTGGCTGTTGTTTAAATATATTTTCGAAACGTTTTGCGAATTCGAAATCACCGAATTTTACGAACGAAAAAATTAACAATGCATAGTCGTAACTTTGTTATTAATACACCTATTTTACTAAAAAAAATTTCTTTGAAAACCTTGACAAAAACCAATCTCACCTGCAATTTCAAATTTTCGAATTTCGAAAATTCGTCGCTGTGATTTCGTTCCGGAAGTCATGACCAATTTGACAACTTCTTTAATAGATACACGATTTTTATGAAATTTGGAATGTAAGTAGATCTTACCGATGCGAGTTTAAAAATGACTTTCAAAATTTTCTAAATTATCTCCCCTTGGAGAAATTGAGGATCGAAATTTTCAAAAAAATCGACGAAATATAGGTCAAATCATCTTGAATTTTTTTTTAGGTACTACCTACGAGACCACTGATAAGTACACAAAAAATGGAGTTTGTAGCTCAATCCGGAAGTGCCACCATCTTGAAAAGTGAAAAATCCCTAAGGCTTTTTTGCTATTTTACTTACAGACACGAGAAATTATATTTTTTGAATCCTTGAAGGATGGCCCAAAAATCGCAGGGTGCAGAATTTTGATTTAGGTCAACTGATGGTTGCCATTTTGAAGTGAATATGAAAAGTAGTATAAATTTGAAGGGCTGAGACTTTGAAACACAATAACTCTCCTTCTTATTGAGCTAGAATGTTCAATCTTGGTGTAGACGTTCACTAGGTCACTGTCGTGATTGAGTGCAAAGATGAGCATTATCTGCTTAGGGTAAGCAGAGATAAGCATGCTGATTTGTTGATTCTTTAGGGCACGATAACTTCGGTTATAATGAAGGGAGGGTGATGAAACTCTTGCCAATCAAGAGTCTAATAGCTAGTCTGTTGTGTGAAATCATTGTATCATTTTTTTTATATGTCAGGGATAGCAGAAAAACAGAGATCGAAAATCCAAAAAGTCGTATTTTTACGATTTTGAGCATTTTTAAATGTCCTTTTCTCTTAAATCAACATAATATTTTGGGGGAAATTCTTCTACAAAGAGTCTTATCGATAGTCTTTTATATGAAACCATCGATCAACAGTCCAAAATATCAGGAGTAGAAGAATAAAAGGATCGAAAATTGAAAACTGCACCCTTTCATTGTTAAGCGAAACATGCAGCGTGGGTGACTACAAATTGCACATTTAGTCATCGTATAGAGCTTATTCAACAGTATTGAATTCCAACTGCTTAGGGATATTTTACGTGCACTTCAATGTGTACACGGGACCTTGGTTTTTCGTCCCATCCGAACGACTTGACAGCTGTCCTTGTCAGGCCCTCCGTTCTGCCTCACTGACAAGAGGGAACCACGCCGGAAAATCGAGATGAACTTTCTCGGTGCAGAACTTCCAATTCACGCCAAACGTTTATTGCATACGATTAAGCTGGTCAGTTGGAGCTTATTTCAAAGGTTTTGTAATGATCGGTTGGTAATTAAAGTACCGTGCAAATTAAACTGCTAAAACAGAAAATTTCGCCCGGTTGAAATGTTGCTTGCTATAAGTCAGCAATTTCCCGATTTTAGGGAGGCTGAATGGCTGAATGGTTAGCATGTGCGCGCTGTATCGTAACGTCTGTCATTGAGTCAACCGGCGTCGTTTCGATTTCTAGGTTGCAAGTTACATGGAGTATGATGTCCAACCTCGTGGGTTTTCTCCGTGTCCTTCGGTTTCCTCCCACGGCTAAAGACCCGTACGCGCAAGGGAAGTTCTTCAATAAAATTAAAAGACATATGTTACTCCCGAAATGACCTCGTTTGTGTCGAATGGACCTTAAGCCGCATTTCTCTCATTCTGTTTTATTTTTAAAGTTTCGTAATAATCGGTTGGTAATCAATGGTACTGTAAAAGTGATAAAACAGAAAATTTCGCCCGGTTGTAATGTTTCTCACTTTAAAGTCAGCAATTTATGGGGCAAACGTTTATTGCGAACGATTAAGCTGGTCAGGGGGAGCTTATTTTTAAAAGTTTTGTAATATTCGAAAATTCGTCGCTGTGATTTCGAACCAGAAGTTGAGACCAACTTGACAACTTCTAAATTATCTCCCCTTGGTGAAATTAAGAATCAAATTTTGAAACGTGAAAAAACAATACAACTTTTGCGATATTGCACTTACAGACATGGGAGTTACATTTTCTGAACACTTGAAGGAAAACCTTAAAAAAGCGTTCAGAGCAGAATTTTGATTAAGGTCAGCTGATGGTCGCCATTTTGAAGTGAATATGAAACATAGTGAAAAATCGACATTTACGGACTTGTAAACAAACACAATAGGGCATAGTATGTTCAATGCGTCTCCTATGTCTAAAATTTAATACATTTCAATTTCAGGATAGACTGGATACGGGTCGAATTTTTGGTATTTGAATATTTCAAAATTTCGCTTTTGGTGTTTTTCGTGCCGACAAAGTTGTTTACGAGTGAAAAATCACAATTTCGCTACATTGTGACCGATTTTAATGATTTATTTTTTCTTCTTCGGATTATTTATATGACCCATGACATGTGACAGGAAGTGACAGTGTATATGAAAGCTTTCATATCTGCATGGGACAGTAGCAGATCTAGTTATTAAGCTTTCATATGTATTACATATGAAAGCTTATTGTTTCTGTTAAAGTTATTATTATTAAGCTTTCATATTACATATGAAAGCTTATTGTTTCTGTTAAAGTTATTAGGCTTTCAGACTTTCGTCTGAAAGCCTATTGAGATTACTAAAATTATTAAGCTTTCATATTACATTATGAAAGCTTATTGTTTCTGTTAAGATTATTAAGCTTTCATATTACATATGAAAGCTTATTGTTTCTGTTAAGATTATTAAGCTTTCATATTACATATGAAAGCTTATTGTTTCTGTTAAAGTTATTATTATTAAGCTTTCATATTACATATGAAAGCTTATTGTTTCTGTTAAAGTTATTATTATTATTTTTTTTTTTTGTGTGTTTTCTGCAAATCGGATTTCTCAGAATCTATCCATAGGATCTTTCTGAAATTTTGACCTACCCCCCCAAAAATGGGGTGCGAACCTTGATTAAATATATTTTCGAAACGTTTTACGAATCCGAAATCACCGAATTTTACGAACGAAAAAAATGACAATGCATAGTCGTAACTTTGTTATTTTTTGACCGATTTTACTAATTCTTTTTTCTTTGAATACCTTTGAAAAAATCATTTTCATCTACAGTTTCACATTTTCGAATTTCGAAAATTCGTCGCTGTGATTTCGAACCGGAAGTTTAGACCAATTTGACAACTTCTTTAATAGTTGTACGATTTTCATGAAATTTAGTATCTAAGTAGATCTTTCCGATGTGACTTCAAAAATATAATTAGAAATTTTCTAAATTATCTCCCCTTGACGAAATTAAGGATCAAAATTTTCAAAAAAATCATCGAAATATAGGTCAGAATGACCTGATTTTTTTTTTGGATACTAGATAAGTAATTACTGATTTGTAGACAAAATATGGAGTTTGTCGATCGAACCGGAAGTGCCGCCATATTTAAAAGTGAAAAATCAATAAGGCTTTTTTGCTATTTTACTTACAGACTCGGGAGTTATATTTTCTGAATCCTTGTAGGAAGGCCTAAAAAATGTCGCGAATAGAATTTTGATTTCGGTCACGTGATGGTCACCATTTTGAATTGAAAATGAAAAATAGAAGCAATTTGAAGGATCGGGACTTTGGAACACAATTACTCTCCTTCTAATTAAGCTAGAATGTTAAAACTTGGTGTAGACGTTCACTAGGTCAATGTCATGATTGAGTTTAAAGATGAGCATTTTCTGCTAAGGGTAAGCAGAGATAAATATGCTGATTTGTTGATTCTTTAGGACACGATAACTTCGGTTATAATGAAGAGAGGGTGGTGAAACTCCTGCCAATCGAGAGTCTAATAGCTAGCCCGTTGTGTGAAATCATTGTATCATTGTTTTTAAATGTCAGGGATAGCAGAAAAAAAGAGATCGAAAATCAAAAAAGTCGTATTTTTACGATTTTGAGCATTTTTAAAGGTCCTTTTCTCTTCAATCAACATAATATTTTTGGGGAACTTCTTCTACAAAGAGTCTTATCGATAGTCTTTTATATGAAACCATCGATGAACAGTCCAAAATATCAGGAGTAGAAGAATAAAAGGATCGAAAATTGAAAACTGCACCCTTTCTTAAGCGAAACATGCAGCGTGGGTGACTACAATTTGCACATTTAGTCATCGTATACAGCTTATTCAACAGTATCGAATTCCAACTGCTTAGGGATATTTTACGTGCACTTCAATGTGTACACGGGACCTTGGTTTTTCGTCCCATCCGAACGACTAGACAGCTGTCCTTGTCAGGCCCTCCGTTCTGCCTCACTGACAAGAGGGAACCACGCCGGAAAATCGAGATGAACTTTCTCGGTGCAGAACTTTCAGTTCACGCCAAACGTTTATTGCATACGATTAAGCTGGTCAGTTGGAGCTTATTTTCAAAAGTTTTGTGATAATCGGTTGGTAATTAAAGTACCGTGCAAATTAAACTGCTAAAACATAAAATTTCGCCCGGTTGAAATGTTGTTTGCTATAAGTCAGCAATTTCCCGATTTTAGGGGGGCTGAATGACTGAATGGTTAGCATACGCGCGCTTTGTCGTAACGTCTGTCATTGAGTTAACCGGCGTCGTTTCGATTTCCATGTTGTGCGTGGGTTTTCCCCGTGTCCTTCGGTTACCTCCCACGACTAAAGACCCGTACGCGCAAGGGAAGTTTTTCAATAAAATTAAAAGACATATGTTAGTCTCGAAATGACCTCGTTTTTGTCGAATGGACGTGACATGGAGTATGGTGTCCAACCTCGTGGGTTTTCTCCGTGTCCTTCGGTTTCCTCCCACTCCTGAATACCAGTACGCGTAAGGGAAGTTTATAAATAAAATTAAAAAACATATATTAGTCCCGAAATGACTTAGTTTGTGTCGAATGGACGTTAAGCCGCATTTCTCTCCTTCTGTTTTATTTTTAAAGTTTTGTAATAATCGGTTGGTAATGCATGGTACTGATACTGTAAAAGTGATAAAACAGAAAATTTCGCCCGGTTGTAATGTTTCTCACTTTAAAGTCAGCAATTTGCCGATTTTAAGGGGCAAACGTTTATTGCGAACGATTAAGCTAGTCAGGGGGAGCTTATTTTTAAAAGTTTTGTAATATTCGGTGCAAATTAAACTGTTAAAATAGAAAATTTCGCCCGGTTGAAATGTTTCTCGCTGTAGGTCCGCAATTTGCCAAATTTAGGGAGGTTACGTGGCTGAATGGTTAGCACCTGCGCTCTGTATCGTAACGTCTGTCATTGAGTCAACTGGCGTTTTTTCGATTGAAATGCCCGGTTGAAATGTTTCTTGCTATAAGTCAGCAATTTTCCGATTTTAGGGAGGCTGAATGGCTGAATGGTTAGCATGTGCGCGCTGTATCGTCAGCAATTTCCCGAATACCAGTACGCGTAAGGGAAGTTTTAAAATAAAATTAAAAAATATATGTGAGCCCCGAAATGTCCTAGTTTGTGTGGAGTGGACGTTAACCCACATGTCTCTTTTTCTCTTTTATTTTTAAAGTTTTGTTATAATCGGTTGGTAATCAGAGGTACTGTAAAAGTCATAAAACAGGAAATTTCGCCCTGTTGTCAAGTTTCTCAATTTAAAGTCAGCAATTTGCCTATTTTAGGGGGAAACGTTTATTGTGAACGATTATGCTGGTCAGGGGAAGCTTACTTTTAAAAGTTGTGTAATATTCGGTTGATAATTTCGCCCGGTTGAAATGTTTGTCGCTGTAGGTCAGCAATTTGCCAAATTTAGGGAGGTTACGTGGCTGAATGGTTAGCACCTATGCTCTGTATCGTAACGTCTGTCATTGAGTCAACTGGCGTTGTTTCGATTGAAATGCCCGGTTGAAATGTTTCTTGCTATAAGTCAGCAATTTTCCGATTTTAGGGAGGCTGAATGGCTGAATGGTTAGCATGTGCGCGCTGTATCGTAACGTCTGTCATTGAGTCAACCGGCGTCGTTTCGATTTCCAGGTTGCGCGTGGGTTTTCCCCGTGTCCTTCGGTTACCTCCCACGGCTAAAGTCAGCAATTTTCCGACGTTTATTGCGAACGATTAAGCTGGTCAGGGGGAGCTTATTTTTAAAATTTTGTAATATTCGAAAATTCGTCGCTGTGATTTCGAACCGGAAGTTGAGACCAACTTGACAACTTCTTTAACAGTTGTACGATTTTCATGAAATTTAGTATGTAACTAGACATTACTGATGCGACTTGAAAAATGACTTTTAAAATTTCCTAAATCATCCCCCGTTGGTGAAATTAAGAATCAAATTTTTCAAAAAAAATCGTCGAAATAAAGGTCAGAATGACCTAATTTTTTTTTTGATACTAGACAAGTAATTACTGATTCGTACACAAAACATGGAGTTTGTCGATTGAACCGGAAGTGACACCATCTTAAAACGTGAAAAAACAATAGAACTTTTGCGATATTGCACTTACAGACATGAGAGTTACGTTTTCTGAACCCTCGAAGGAAAACCTAAAAAACGTTCAGAGCAGAAACACAATAGGGCATAGTATGTTCAATGCGTCTCCTATGTCTAAAATTTAATACATTTCAATTTCAGGATAGACGGGATACGGGTGGAATTTTTGGTATTTGAATATTTCAAAAATTCGAATTTCGTTTTTGATGTTTTTCGTGCCGACAAAGTTGTTTACGAGTGAAAAATTACATTAATTTCGATAGATTTTGACAGTGAATATGAAAGCTTTCATATCTGCATGGGACAGTAGCAGATCTAGTTATTTTTTTTTTTTTGTGTGTTTTCTGCAAATCGGATTTCTCAGAATCTATCCATAGGATCTTTCTGAAATTTTGACCTACCCCCCCAAAAATGGGGTGCGAACCTTGATTAAATATATTTTCGAAACGTTTTACGAATCCGAAATCACCGAATTTTACGAACGAAAAAAATGACAATGCATAGTCGTAACTTTGTTATTTTTTGACCGATTTTACTAATTCTTTTTTCTTTGAATACCTTTGAAAAAATCATTTTCATCTACAGTTTCACATTTTCGAATTTCGAAAATTCGTCGCTGTGATTTCGAACCGGAAGTTTAGACCAATTTGACAACTTCTTTAATAGTTGTACGATTTTCATGAAATTTAGTATCTAAGTAGATCTTTCCGATGTGACTTCAAAAATATAATTAGAAATTTTCTAAATTATCTCCCCTTGACGAAATTAAGGATCAAAATTTTCAAAAAAATCATCGAAATATAGGTCAGAATGACCTGATTTTTTTTTTGGATACTAGATAAGTAATTACTGATTTGTACACAAAATATGGAGTTTGTCGATCGAACCGGAAGTGCCGCCATATTTAAAAGTGAAAAATCAATAAGGCTTTTTTGCTATTTTACTTACAGACTCGGGAGTTATATTTTCTGAATCCTTGTAGGAAGGCCTAAAAAATGTCGCGAATAGAATTTTGATTTCGGTCACGTGATGGTCACCATTTTGAATTGAAAATGAAAAATAGAAGCAATTTGAAGGATCGGGACTTTGGAACACAATTACTCTCCTTCTAATTAAGCTAGAATGTTCAAACTTGGTGTAGACGTTCACTAGGTCAATGTCATGATTGAGTTTAAAGATGAGCATTTTCTGCTAAGGGTAAGCAGAGATAAATATGCTGATTTGTTGATTCTTTAGGACACGATAACTTCGGTTATAATGAAGAGAGGGTGGTGAAACTCCTGCCAATCGAGAGTCTAATAGCTAGCCCGTTGTGTGAAATCATTGTATCATTGTTTTTAAATGTCAGGGATAGCAGAAAAAAAGAGATCGAAAATCAAAAAAGTCGTATTTTTACGATTTTGAGCATTTTTAAAGGTCCTTTTCTCTTCAATCAACATAATATTTTTGGGGAACTTCTTCTACAAAGAGTCTTATCGATAGTCTTTTATATGAAACCATCGATGAACAGTCCAAAATATCAGGAGTAGAAGAATAAAAGGATCGAAAATTGAAAACTGCACCCTTTCTTAAGCGAAACATGCAGCGTGGGTGACTACAATTTGCACATTTAGTCATCGTATACAGCTTATTCAACAGTATCGAATTCCAACTGCTTAGGGATATTTTACGTGCACTTCAATGTGTACACGGGACCTTGGTTTTTCGTCCCATCCGAACGACTAGACAGCTGTCCTTGTCAGGCCCTCCGTTCTGCCTCACTGACAAGAGGGAACCACGCCGGAAAATCGAGATGAACTTTCTCGGTGCAGAACTTTCAGTTCACGCCAAACGTTTATTGCATACGATTAAGCTGGTCAGTTGGAGCTTATTTTCAAAAGTTTTGTGATAATCGGTTGGTAATTAAAGTACCGTGCAAATTAAACTGCTAAAACATAAAATTTCGCCCGGTTGAAATGTTGTTTGCTATAAGTCAGCAATTTCCCGATTTTAGGGGGGCTGAATGACTGAATGGTTAGCATACGCGCGCTTTGTCGTAACGTCTGTCATTGAGTTAACCGGCGTCGTTTCGATTTCCATGTTGTGCGTGGGTTTTCCCCGTGTCCTTCGGTTACCTCCCACGACTAAAGACCCGTACGCGCAAGGGAAGTTTTTCAATAAAATTAAAAGACATATGTTAGTCTCGAAATGACCTCGTTTTTGTCGAATGGACGTGACATGGAGTATGGTGTCAAACCTCGTGGGTTTTCTCCGTGTCCTTCGGTTTCCTCCCACTCCTGAATACCAGTACGCGTAAGGGAAGTTTATAAATAAAATTAAAAAACATATATTAGTCCCGAAATGACTTAGTTTGTGTCGAATGGACGTTAAGCCGCATTTCTCTCCTTCTGTTTTATTTTTAAAGTTTTGTAATAATCGGTTGGTAATGCATGGTACTGATACTGTAAAAGTGATAAAACAGAAAATTTCGCCCGGTTGTAATGTTTCTCACTTTAAAGTCAGCAATTTGCCGATTTTAAGGGGCAAACGTTTATTGCGAACGATTAAGCTAGTCAGGGGGAGCTTATTTTTAAAAGTTTTTTAATATTCGGTGCAAATTAAACTGTTAAAATAGAAAATTTCGCCCGGTTGAAATGTTTCTCGCTGTAGGTCCGCAATTTGCCAAATTTAGGGAGGTTACGTGGCTGAATGGTTAGCACCTGCGCTCTGTATCGTAACGTCTGTCATTGAGTCAACTGGCGTTTTTTCGATTGAAATGCCCGGTTGAAATGTTTCTTGCTATAAGTCAGCAATTTTCCGATTTTAGGGAGGCTGAATGGCTGAATGGTTAGCATGTGCGCGCTGTATCGTCAGCAATTTCCCGAATACCAGTACGCGTAAGGGAAGTTTTAAAATAAAATTAAAAAATATATGTGAGCCCCGAAATGTCCTAGTTTGTGTGGAGTGGACGTTAACCCACATGTCTCTTTTTCTCTTTTATTTTTAAAGTTTTGTTATAATCGGTTGGTAATCAGAGGTACTGTAAAAGTCATAAAACAGGAAATTTCGCCCTGTTGTCAAGTTTCTCAATTTAAAGTCAGCAATTTGCCTATTTTAGGGGGAAACGTTTATTGTGAACGATTATGCTGGTCAGGGGAAGCTTACTTTTAAAAGTTGTGTAATATTCGGTTGATAATTTCGCCCGGTTGAAATGTTTGTCGCTGTAGGTCAGCAATTTGCCAAATTTAGGGAGGTTACGTGGCTGAATGGTTAGCACCTATGCTCTGTATCGTAACGTCTGTCATTGAGTCAACTGGCGTTGTTTCGATTAAAATGCCCGGTTGAAATGTTTCTTGCTATAAGTCAGCAATTTTCCGATTTTAGGGAGGCTGAATGGCTGAATGGTTAGCATGTGCGCGCTGTATCGTAACGTCTGTCATTGAGTCAACCGGCGTCGTTTCGATTTCCAGGTTGCGCGTGGGTTTTCCCCGTGTCCTTCGGTTACCTCCCACGGCTAAAGTCAGCAATTTTCCGACGTTTATTGCGAACGATTAAGCTGGTCAGGGGGAGCTTATTTTTAAAATTTTGTAATATTCGAAAATTCGTCGCTGTGATTTCGAACCGGAAGTTGAGACCAACTTGACAACTTCTTTAATAGTTGTACGATTTTCATGAAATTTAGTATGTAACTAGACATTACTGATGCGACTTGAAAAATGACTTTTAAAATTTCCTAAATCATCCCCCGTTGGTGAAATTAAGAATCAAATTTTTCAAAAAAATCGTCGAAATAAAGGTCAGAATGACCTAATTTTTTTTTTGATACTAGACAAGTAATTACTGATTCGTACACAAAACATGGAGTTTGTCGATTGAACCGGAAGTGACACCATCTTAAAACGTGAAAAAACAATAGAACTTTTGCGATATTGCACTTACAGACATGAGAGTTACGTTTTCTGAACCCTCGAAGGAAAACCTAAAAAACGTTCAGAGCAGAAACACAATAGGGCATAGTATGTTCAATGCGTCTCCTATGTCTAAAATTTAATACATTTCAATTTCAGGATAGACGGGATACGGGTGGAATTTTTGGTATTTGAATATTTCAAAAATTCGAATTTCGTTTTTGATGTTTTTCGTGCCGACAAAGTTGTTTACGAGTGAAAAATTACATTAATTTCGATAGATTTTGACAGTGAATATGAAAGCTTTCATATCTGCATGGGACAGTAGCAGATCTAGTTATTGTTATTTTTTTTTTTGTGTTTTATCCACAAATCGGATTTCTCAGAATCTAACCACAGTATCTTTATGAAACTTTTACCTATCCCCCCAAAAATGGGTGGTAGCTGTTGATTAAATATATTTTCAAAACGTTTTACGAATCCGAAATCACCGAAATTTACGAACGACAAAATGGACAATGCATAGTCGTAACTTTATTGTTTTTTGACCCATCTTACTAAATCTTTTTTCTTTGAATGCCTTGAAAAAAATCATTTTCATCAGCAGTTTCACATTTTCGAATTTCGAAAATTCGTCGCTGTGATTTCGAACCGGAAGTTTAGACCAATTTGACAACTTCTTTAATAGTTTTGCGATTTTCATTCAATTTAGTATATAAGTAGATCCTACCGATGTGACTTCAAAAATATAATTAGAAATGTTCTAAATTATCTCCCCTTGGTGAAATTAAGGATCAAAGTTTTCAAAAAAATCGTCGAAATATAGGTCAGAATGACATAATTTTTTTTTTCGATACTAGACAAGGAATTACTGATTCGTACACAAAATATGGAGTTTGTCAATCGAACCGGAAGTGCCACCATCTTGAAACGTGAAAAATCAATAAGGCTTTTTTGCTATTTTACTTACAGACTCGGGAGTTATATTTTCTGAATCCTTGTAGGAAGGCCTAAAAAATGTCGCGAATAGAATTTTGATTTAGGTCAACCGGGAGTCATCATTTTGAATTGAAAATGAAAAATAGAAGCAATTTGAAGGGCCGAGACTTTGGAGCACAATAACTCTCATTCTAATTAAGCTAGAATGATCAAACTTGGTGTAGACGTTCACTAGGTCAATGTTATGATGGAGTTGAAAGATGAGCATTTTTTGCTTAGGGTAAGCAAAGATAAGCATGTTGATTTGTTGATTCTTTAGGGCACGATAACTTCGGTTATAATGAAGGGAGGGCGGTGAAACTTTTGTCAATAGAGAGTCTAATAGCTAGCCTGTTGTGTGAAATCATTGT
This sequence comes from Patella depressa, assembly GCA_948474765.1. Lineage (NCBI taxonomy): Eukaryota > Metazoa > Mollusca > Gastropoda > Patellidae > Patella > Patella depressa. Next base: position 52,829,901 of record OX419716.1, read on the forward strand.
ATCATTTTTTTAAATATCAGGGATAGCCGAAAAAAAAAGATTAAAAATCCAAAAAGTCGTATTTTTACAATTTGGAGTATGTTTAGAGGTCTTTCTCGTAAAGTCAACATAATATTTGTTGGGAAATTCTTCTACAGAGAGTCTTATTGGTAGTCTTTTATATGAAACCATCGATCAACAGTCCAACATATCAGGAGTAGAAGAACAAAAGGATCGAACATTGAAAACGGCACCCTTTCATTGTTAAGCGAAACATGCAGTGTGGGTGACTACAATCTACGCATTTTTAGTCATCGTATAGAGTTTATTCAACAGTATCGAATTCCAACTGCTTAGGGATATTTTACGTGCACTCCAATGTGTACACGGGACCTTGGTTTTCCGTCCCATCCGGAGGACTAGACAGCTGTGCTTGTCAGTCCTTCCGTTCTGCCTCACTGACAAGGGGAACCACGCCGGGAAATCGAGATGAACTTTTTCCGTGCAGAACTTTCAATTCAGGCAAAACGTTTATTGCATACGATTAAGCTGGTCAGTTGAAGCTTATTTTCAAAAGTTTTGTAATAATCGGTTGGTAATTAAAGTACCGTGCACATTAAACTGTTAAAACAGAAAAATTCGCCCGGTTGAAATGTTTCTTGCTATAAGTCAGCAATTTTCCGAATTCAGGGAGGCTGGATGGCTGAATGGTTAGCATGTGCTCGCTGTATCGTAACGTTTGTCATTGAGTCAACGGGCGTCGTTTCTATCTCCAGGTTGCACGTGACATGGTGTATGATGTCCAACCTCGTGGGTTTTCTCCGTGTTCTTCGGTTTCCTCCCAACGGCTAAAGACCAGTACGTGCAAGGGGAGTTTTTAAATAAAATTAAAAAACATATGTTAGTCCCGAAATGACCTAGTTTGTGTCGAATGGACGTTAGGCCGCATTTCTCTCTTTCTCTTTTTAAAGTTTTGTAATAATCGGTTGGTAATCAAAGGTACTGTTAAAGTGATAAAACAGAAAATTTGGCCCGGTTGTAATGTTTCTCACTTTAAAGTCAGCAATTTGTCGATTTTAAGGTGCAAACGTTTATTGCGAACCATTAAGCTGGTCAGAGGGAGCTTATTTTTAAAAGTTTTGTAGTATTCGGTTGATAACTAAAGGTACCATGCAAATTAAACTGTTAAAATAGAAAATTTGGCCCGGTTGAAATGTTTCTCGCTGTAGGTCAGCAATTTGCCGATTTTAGGGAGGTTGCGTGGCTGAATGGTTAGCACGTGCGCTCTGTATCATAACGTCTGTCATTGAGTCAACTGGCCTTGTTTCGATTTCTTGGTTGTACGTGACAAGGAGTATGGTCGCCTTACCAACCTCGTAGGCCGTAACGCCGCTGCCCGGGTAAAATTTCCCTAATTGCACACTTTATGGGGTATGCCCGTCTTCATTAGCCCATTGTAGGAGCAGAACAGTAGGACGTTGAACCCCATTCAATTTCATTTCATTTTCTCTATGTTGCATATTTATTATAGTGGATAAATATTTGTCTGGTTCTAGCAATTATTTAATTTCTGCATAGAAATCTCTGGCCAGTTTTTTTTTTATTGCAGAGTGCCATTCTTGTATATAGCAGTCTATGACCCTTTGTTTAAAACATGCTTAAGAAGTCGTCACGATTTCCTACTTATAACCAAACATATTGGAAACCATAATTATATAACATATCTTGGAAGCCCGATTACAGCTATACAAGTTTCAGTTATTTCCCTTTAGTTTAAAGATTATTTTTTTGCCCGGGTGCAATGTTTCTCACTACATTTAAATTTGTAACTTTGTGAGTTTTTGACCGATTTTGATATTATGTCTTTATAATTTTCCAAATCTACATATTTAACGTACATATTCAAACAGTTGAGTTCAACCTGATTCAAAAAGTTTTAGTTTTGTTCAAAGTTATCTCATTTAATTTTTCGATGTTTTCTTACCATTTTCATTTCATTTTTCTGAAAGTTTTGAAATCGGAAGTCATCCCGATTACAGCAACACAAGTATCAGTTATTTCCCTTTAGTTTTCAGATTACTCAATGTTTCATACTATATTTAGACTTGTAACTTCGCGAGTTTTTGACCAATTTTGATAGTTTGTTATTCTTATCCTTTTATCTGAGATACTTGATATAATCGATGACACGTGACGATGAATATGAAAGCTTTCATATCTGCATGGGACAGTAGCAGATCTAGTTATTATTTTTTTTTTTTGTGTATTTTCTGCAAATCGGATTTCTCAGAATCTAACCATGGGATCTTTCTGAAACTTTGACCTACCCCCCCAAAAATGGGGTGCGAACGTTGTTTAAATATATTTTCAAAACGTTTTACGAATCCGAAATCACCGAATTTTACGAACGAAAAAACTGACAATGCATAGTCGTAACTTTGTTTTTTTTTTGACCGATTTTACTAATTCTTTTTTCTTTGAATACCTTGAAAAAAATCATTTTCATCTGCAGTTTCACATTTTCGAATTTCGAAAATTCGTCGCTGTGATTTCGAACCGGAAGTTTAGACCAATTTGACAACTTCTTTAATAGTTGTACGATTTTCATAAAATTTAGTATAGAAGTAGATCTTACCGGTGTGACTTCAAAAATATAATTAGAAATTTTCTAAATTATCTCCCCTTGGTGAAATTAAGGATCAAAGTTTTCAAAAAAATCGTCGAAATATAGGTCAGAATGACCTGAAAATTTTTTTCGATACTCGACAGGTAATTACTGATTCCTACACAAAATATGGAGTTTGTCGATCAAACCGGAAATGCCACCATCTTGAAATATGAAAAATCCCTAAGGCTTTTTTGCTATCTTACTTACAGACACGGGAGTTATATTTTCTGAATCCTTGACGGATGGCCCAAAAATCGTAGGGAGCAGAATTTTGATTTCGGTCATGTGATGGTCACAATTTTGAATTGAAAATGAAAAATAGAAGCAATTTGAAAGGCCCGGACTTCGGAACACAATTACTCTCCTTCTAATTAAGCTAGAATGTTCAAACTTGGTGTAGACGTTCACTAGGTCAATGTTATGATTGAGTTCAAACATGAGCATTTTCTGCTTAGGGTAAGCCGAGATAAGCATGCTGATTTGTTGATTCTTTAGGGCACGATAACTTCGGTTATAATGAAGGGAGGGCGGTGAAACTTTTGCCAATAGAGAGTCTAATGGGTAGCCTGTTGTGTGAAATGATTGTATCATTTTTTTTAAATATCAGGGATAGCCGAAAAAAAGAGATTGAAAATCCAAAAAGTCGTATTTTTACAATTTGGAGCATGTTTAGAGGTCTTTCTCGTAAAGTCAACATACTATTTTTTGGGAACTTCTTCTACAAAGAGTCTTATTGGTAGTCTTTTATATGAAACCATCGATCAACAGTCCAACATATCAGGAGTAGAAGAACAAAAGGATCGAACATTGAAAACGGCACCCTTTCATTGTTGAGCGAAACATGAAGTGTGGGTGACTACAATCTACGCATTTAGTCATCGTATATAGCTTATTCAACAGTATCGAATTCCAACTGCTTAGGGATATTTTACGTGCACTCCAATGTGTACACGGGACCTTGGTTTTTCGTCCCATCCGAAGGACTAGACAGCTGTGCTTGTCAGGCCCTCCGTTCTGCCTTACTGACAAGGGAACCACGCCGGGAAATCGAGATGAACTTTCTCTGTGCAGAACTTTCAATTCAGGTAAAACGTTTATTGCATACGATTAAGCTGGTCAGTTGGAGCTTATTTTCAAAAGTTTTGTAATAATCGGTTGGTAATTAAAGTACCGTGCACATTAAACTGTTAAAACAGACAATTTCGCCCGGTTGAAATGTTTCTTTCTATAAGTCAGCAATTTTCCGAATTCAGGGAGGCTGGATGGCTGAATGGTTAGCATGTGCTCGCTGTATCGTAACCTTTGTCATTGAGTCAAAGGGCGTCGTTTCGATCTCCAGGTTGCACGTGACATGGTGTATGATGTCCAACCTCGTGGGTTTTCTCCGTGTTCTTCGGTTTCCTCCCAACGGCTAAAGACCAGTACGCGCAAGGGGAGTTTTTAAATAAAATTAAAAAACATATGTTAGTCCCGAAATGACCTAGTTTGTGTCGAATGGACGTTAGGCCGCATTTCTCTCTTTCTCTTTTTAAAGTTTTGTAATAATCGGTTGGTAATCAAAGGTACTGTTAAAGTGATAAAACAGAAAATTTGGCCCGGTTGTAATGTTTCTCACTTTAAATTCAGCAATTTGTCGATTTTAAGGGGCAAACGTTTATTGCGAACGATTAAGCTGGTCAGGGGGAGCTTATTTTTAAAAGTTTTGTAATATTCGGTTGATAACTAAAGGTACCGTGCAAATTAAACTGTTAAAATAGAAAATTTGGCCCGGTTGAAATGTTGAGTTGAGTTCAACCTGATTCAAACCTTTTAGTTTTGTTCAAAGTTATCTCATTCATCCCGATTACAGCAACACAAGTATCAGTTATTTCCCTTTAGTTTTCAGATTACTCAATGTTTCATACTATATTTAGACTTGTAACTTCGCGAGTTTTTGACCAATTTTGATAGTTTGTTATTCTTATCCTTTTATTTGAGATACTTGATATAATCGATGACACGTGACGATGAATATGAAAGCTTTCATATCTGCATGGGACAGTAGCAGATCTAGTTAGGCTTTCAGACTTTCGTCTGAAAGCCTATTGAGATTACTAAAATTATTATTATTAGGGTTTCACACTGCGTAGCTTGTGTGAAACACTATTGTTTTTGTTAAAATTATTATTCTTATTATTATTCCAATTCCACTTTGACTATATCTCAGCAACTACTTGTCGCATCGTTACGATATCTTCGGTTTTACTGGGAAAGTGGGTGTGACTTAGAGGATAAAGCTATTTTGAACGTTCTGCGACAATGCGAAATGTCCGAAATCACCGAAGTTATCGTTTTTGAAAATATTGCAGTAATTTTAACAATAATCATTGGATTTTAACTTTCGATACATTTTGGCATAGTCGGAGACAGGGCACATAGCTACGCTACTTTCGATTTTTGATTTTCGGCATATCTTCGAAGATATTAGGCGCCAAATTTCGAAAATTTAAAATTTTACAAAAAATTTTTTTATTTTTATTTATGAATATTTTTTAGTCGTATTGTGCACAGAATTAAAGAGTCATCTGACTAGCGCAAAAATAGTAAAAAAAATTGTCTCAGTAATTTTCCTTGGCCGCCATTGGCTAATTCAGTTTTTCAGTCCCAGATTAATTTTTTATTGTTCGATTTGTATAAAACAAAGTTCATATGCTTCGTTGTCTCAATTGCCATTTTTTTTATTACCGAAAGTGTTATCTGTCGGCACCGGAAGTGGCATAATTTTACCAAAAACTACAATTTTGACATTTATTTTCTTATATCGAAAACAAATATTATTTTTTGGAAAAATTATTTGACTCAAAGAGTGTGCCCTTTCAAGGCGCAAAAAATGTAGGAAGCAGTTTTTTTAATTTCGATTTCATTTTCGAGCAAATTCGATTAAGAGGCTAAAATGGTGTAAAATTGACCTATTTACAACCTATTCAGGCTTTTCAAATTTTAAAATATTTCTTTGTAACTTTTATAAACTTGTAGCTATCATCCATACGAAGAGAATATGCGTGAAAATTAGTTTGTAATATAAGCAGTTGCCGAGAAATAGGCAATTTTGCATGAGTCACTTATCACGTAATTTTGGCTGTAAAAGAATCAATTATTATTCGATTTTCAATTTTCTTTCGCCATTGGATGCCTAATGCCATAGTGGACTATTTCAAACCATTTTACCTCTTACGCCGCCACCGGAAATGACGTCATTTGCTCAAAACTTAAATTTTAGCCTTTAAAAACAATATTTTATTCAAATGAATCGTACTTGTTATTTTTTTCAAATTATGATATTTGATTCTATTGATCAAATAGATTGAACCCATACGATCATACAGATACCACAAAATGGTTTCTAACTTGTACGGTTGCAGAGAAATGGACAATTTTCCCTAAGTCACTTTTCAAGGTTTTTGGTCTATAAAAGTGTCAGTTATTATTCGATTTTCATAAAATTTTCACTGTATGATATCTTATATAGTAAGTGCAGGGGGACCGCACTACACGAAAAACAAAAAACCTATAAGATTAACCTGCGGAAAACATCAAATCAAGTGAATGGATCCGGGGGCCAGCCGTAAGCGTCCACTGCGCTGTACAGTCCCGGGTCTGTTTTGGTACAGACTTCACTAAAAATGATTTGAAAAAAGAGGTAACAGAAACAATGCGACCGATCTTTACAATGGTCGTCTCTTCAATGTCATTGATGATTTCATAGAACTAATTCAACATTTTCAGTATCACCAGAAGTAATGTCATTGTGGCAAAAACTGTATTTTTAGCCTTCAAAACAGATATTTTTTTTAAATGAGTCTGATTTGTAATATATTTCAAATTATGATATTTGATCCCAATCAACAAATCGATTGAACCCATACGATCATATAGATACCAAAAAATAGTTTTTATCATGTACGGTTGCCGAGAAATAGACGATTTTCTACAAGTCACTTTTCAAGGTTTTTGGTCTATAAAAGTGGCAATTCTTATTCGATCTACATACTATTTTCGCTATATGATGCCTTATGCCATTTCTGATTTCATAAAACTAATTGAACATTTTCATTATCACCGGAAGTAATGAAATTTTTCCAGGATCACTTACAAGTAACACATATATATATATATATATATATATAAAATGAATTGATATTGCTGGATTTGGTTGATTCTTCGTCAATTTTATTTGATGTTTACAATGCTTATGTGGAAACCTGGTCGATGGTTTCATTGGTATCGGAAGTGACATATGTTCAAGGGTAACGTGGCACCGAAAGTGATGTGGCACCAGTGAAACCCGTCATTCCTGCATGCAGGTCTAGTTATTTATTATTATTATTTTATTTTTCGGGGGAGCCTATTTCTCAGTGTCTGTAACAGATACAGATCTGGGACGTAATTTTCTATCAGGAAACCATATAGTGGCCATCCCTTCCACTGTATTTGAAACTTCTGCGCAGACCGGAAGTGGCCGAATTTTGTGCGTTGCCAAAAAATTAAAAAACGGCCGTAGATTCGTCAATTCTGTACCTATTTTCATACAAATTACATTTTTGGAAACACTGAGTCTTTTGTCGGACGATAGCAGTTGAAAATTTTGCAATTTAGAAACTTCGCCGCTGACTTCTAGCATTCGAAAAATGAAAATATGTTGTTTAAGACACATTTTTTGTTATTTTTCAAAATTTTCAAATTTGACCTACATTTTTGGATACCTGAAGGCAATCCGGTTTCAGTAATATAAGTTTCATTCAGAGTCATCGCCCTTTATTTTTCGATTTTTTTCGAATTTTCTTCACATTTTGTGAGCTTAAGTTTCGTTTTACGGCCGGATCGACGTTTCTGAAATTCCTGGAACATGAAGTAATATGGTCAAACCACCGTTTAAAGCAATTTCAACAACAATCCGTAAACCGGAAGTAGTCGAAATACTATGCGATATTTTGAAAAAACGTGAAAAATTGGTGTTTTGGGTAAAAACACGATTTTTCCGTCCGATATTAACGGATTAAACAAATTAAGGTATCATTTGGTCGGGCGGTAATTGGACCACTGAATGATACCCAATTCGTACGGATACGATCAGCAGGAAGCAAAATATGGCTCGCTGAAAATCAAGTATTTTCTGATTTGGAGCGTTTTTAGATGCCTGTATCTCGAAAACTGCTCCACAGTTTTTTATGAAACTTTCTCTATCGAGAGACCTTGCAGTAATCTTGTGTACGAAACATTCCATTACGACTTTGAAATATCTGGAAAAGGTGAAATAACGGACTGAAAATCGAAAAAAGTCGAAAAATCGTGAAATTTTGGAAAATGCTCTGCTATTTTTTTATTTTAAGAGATTTTCAAAAAAAATTTGTATATTCAGATCGCTGACCTAATTACGATTCTAACGATGTATAATATGTATGTAGTTATTGAAATTTAATTTTTGATATTTTAATTTTTTTGCATTTTTGGCACTTTTGAACCTAGGATTTCTCAGGAGCATTTTATCTGATCAGATAATGTAATATATCATTACAGAGCCCTGTGGCTATTTTAGTGCCTAAACCGGTTATCAAAACTATATCGACAATAATAACCATACCGGAAGTATTCAAAAAATGTAAAAAAAAGGTTAAAAACATTGTCGCACTTGCAAAAAACTTGATTTCTCCCTTAGGTAATAGCGGACCAAAAGAACTAAAGTGTCGTTGGATAGCCCCATTAATGGACCATCATATGGTATCTAAATAATACGATATCGATGGTAAGGAAATAAATTATTGTGTGCCAAAAATCTAGTATTTTCCGATTTTTTAACATTCTGAGACGTCCTTTTCTCGAAAACGACGCCGCAGATTTTTCTTAAACTTTTCTTACTCAAAGTCCTATCGGTTGTCTATATAGTGAATCCAAAATGAAAAGCATTGAAATAATATAAGTGGTCGAAAAATGGCCTCAAACTTTGAAAAAAACTGAAAAATCGTTAAATTTTTGGAAACGCTCTTTAATTTATCTTTTTTTCCCAAACTACTCAATGTATGTTTCTGACACTTCTGGTACAGAAAGTTAATTATCCAGAGAACTTCGTAAAGCTATTGTAGCGATTCGACCCCCTGACCCTTAATGTTGTAAAGCGCCCTTTCCCCACAGGCTTCCAGGCAAACGTGCTACACAAATATGTGGATCGTTCGTTCCCAGCCTAGCACTACGATCGAAGAATTGACACAAGCCAAGTTTAAAATCTCAAGTAACAATTTATTCAACAATAAGAATTGTAACGATATATATTAATAATTATAAATACGATGCAGTATTATATTATATTTAACAATTAAGCTTGTAAGCTATATATGTTAATACTTTTACTATATAATGTAATGTAATAATTTATAAATAATTATGATATGCAATAAATTATATTCCACAAGCTATATTAATAAATGATGATTGATTGCTATAATCAAGCAAATCAGGCAGGTCAGGTTATAATTATATTTAAGGGGAACTGTTATGAATTAAACAGTCTGCAATAATCGTTGAAATATTAAAGCTATAATAAGCCTATAATTATAATACCAGTTAAATTAAAAACAGCAGCGAATGTCTGAAAGACCAATCCTTGTGATACAATGGGTTTGTTATGGATGCAACAAGTTTGTTATGAATGCAACGTGGAATGTTCCGATTACAACATGTTAGCTTTTAAACATTATGTTATGTTTGTAACATGCACTAGTAGTAATTGAATAGAACTAGGTTCCTTATGTTGCAGCACGAACTTGTAACAAGTTTGTTGTGAAAATAACAACTTGTTTTGTCACGGTCATAACCGTGTTAAGCAATCCTTACCATTATGAAAATCGGTTGGCAGAGATCCGCTGTGAAAAGGCGATCTGTCAAAATAGCCGTCTGAACCCTTATTTATACTAACCGCGGAAAACGACCAGCCAATCAGAAGACGTCGTTGTAGCCGCGCATGCCAAGTGACGTCTCGCGCTTCATTTCCGCCATGCCGTTGACAAGCGAAAGGAAAAAACTCTGCTGTAGGAAAAATACAAATTACGAAGTTATGCGAGCTCGACAACAGCTAATTATGTTGTAGTTTACAAATAAGGTATTGGGGAGTAAATCACATTCGGGATGACCCAAGACAATGCATAGTTTAGTGGTTATTAAATGGCGAAGTGTGATTTACGTGAGCGTGAAAATTTGACAAGCGACATGACTATTGCGCACGATAACTGCGCATAGGCCATAATAATAACAAATTGTAAACATTGGAAGCGGAGAAAATACAACAGGATATAATAACGAAATAACAACAAATATGGAATAGAGGATGGCATAGAAGGCAAATGGTATAATCATTACATTACCCCCTTCCCCGAATAATCATTCGTCCCGAATGACAAAGATATATAGCCAGCTTAAGCAGAGTTCAACGTGTTATGGTTGTTGGTGCAGTGTTGTCGTCAGTACAGACTATTACTATATTTATAGTGCCTAGACAACAAACAGGTACGTTAAATTAATAACATTAATTTATAGATATATATATTACACGTTGACACGCTTATTATCATAAGTATAATGATTTAAAATGTCTGAATATTAATCCTCTATGACTATTATACCATATTTACTTTTAGATGAGCCTAAAGTCATGACAATGGAATTATATACAATTCACAACAATACATAATAATAATGGAATCAGGTAAGTGTCAATATACAATTTCGTATTCTAAATGTCAATAGTTCACCTTTTATATTCTTCAACTTCACATCTGGAACAACACTGTAATGTTCAAGTTTGTAGAAATGTTTATAATAATAATACACTACTATATTTCACGGTCCACTTTATAATTAATAGGATCAATAATCGAAATCACAACTGGAACCAACACAAAATAATATTCGATTCTCTGGAAACAACGTCTCGCAAATTTTATGATAATGCACCACTGTATTTCACAATCCACAGAATTCGCGTTAATAATAGGAATCACAACTGGAACCGACACAATATATAACATTCAATTTTCTGGAAGCAACGTCTCACAAAGTTTATAATAATGTAACAGTACCACTATAATTCACAAATTCAAAATCCACAGAATCAGCGACCAGTGTTAATAATAGGGAGGATAACTGGAAAACACGATATAATATTCAAGTCTCTGGAACAACGTCTCACAATGTTAAACTCTGGTAAGTACACTATGATATTAGAAAAACAACACTGGTGGAAGCAACGCTGTAACATGTTAAATTCTGGAAACGTTAATAATACACAGCACTATTATATATGACAGTCCGCATCAGGATTAATATTATGCGATCACTTCTGGCAATAATTATGCAAAATGTTCAATTCTGGAAAACGTTGATAATGAAATATATGTTTACGTCAGGAAATACTTATTTATACACTGTTACTAATTTTAATACTCATTTAATTTATTATGTATCAGTCTTTTCAGGCCATCCAAGCGATAGAATGCAGCTTCACAAAGTATTTCTTCTAGAATAATAGAGTTATTCCTTAAAAAACGTGATGACGGATACTTCCCTCCTATACTTCTTAAAAAATTTATAATGACGCGAAAATGTTGTGGATCGCCGTCAATGAAATAGCAGTAAACTTCACCAACCTTGTAAGGCTTAAATGGACTGCCTCTTGACACCATCCTAGCAAGAAGGCTCTTTGGATCAGCGGCCAGAGTCTCACATGTAATTTCAAATTTTACTCCACCAACGTTTAACAAAATTCTAGTATTCTGGTTTAGAGACATTTGTTGAAGCTGAATGTCAAGTTCATCAATCTCAGGAACTTGAGTACTGGTAGGCTTCAAAGTGATCACAGGAACGGATGGGCGGACAAAATTCTGTTTTATTTTAATAATCTGGGCAACTGGTTCTGCGGTATATTGAGTACATTCTTTGTCGTTAATTGTCGTATTGGCTGATACAGAAGAGATCGGTGACCCAACCGGGTGCAAGTCAAGTTCTACGTTGTTCGTAGGTACAATTACTGGTGACACAGGCAGGGGAGAAACTAATGATGGGAGCTGAAGTGCTGGTATGGGTGTGGCCGGAACGGGTGGGATGGGTTGGTTGGTGTGCAAGGATGTGGCGGCTGTTGGAATTGTTGAAGAAGTCAGGTTAATTGTAGGTGACATAGAGTGAGGAAATATCAGAGGGTAATCATCAAGTTCTACATCTAAACCATATTGAATTTCTGTGTTAGTGGTTTTCTTATTTAGTTTTGGTGATGAAAATTGTGGCTGGGGTAGTTTAGTCGGGACTAACTTGCGTCTTTTCGCTTGTTCTATTTCTCTTTCTTTTTGGCGTTTTGGGATGGAGGTTTTCTGAAACACAGTGCTATTAGGTGCAAGTAGTGGTTTTGGTTTTGAGGCATTATTTGTAGACAAATTATTTGGCAGACTTGCAACAAACTCATCATATTCCTTTTGTTCATCGGGGCCATACATCATAGTTGTGCGTTTTATTCTGCTAAATGTTGAGCCTGCACAGCGGGGATGGGTGGCGTCATTTCTATTTGACACGAAGGAACATACTGAACAAACATAGCCAAAGCCAGAATGAGCACTTAAGATGTGTTTTTCGCAATAATCTCTTCGATGGAAATCGATTTTGGTACATAAATTGCATTTGTAAATGGTAGCCTGTGAATGAGAAAAATTGAAAACTTTTAATATTTATTGAGCACAGATGGGATATTGTTACCAAGGTATGGCTTCAGGTGATTATGATGAACGACTAGTGGTTCACCTTTAGGTGATTTCTTAATTTTATACAGGATGTCATTGATCTTTTCAAAGACAATGTAAGGCCCAACCCAATGTGACTGTAGTTTTGAACCAACGCCCCTTCTTTTGAAATTTGAAAGCCAGACAGGGTCATTTTCTTTATAAGTATTTAAGTGAATATTCCTGTCATGGTCACGTTTAATATTTATTGTAGAAAGATCAATTTTATTCCGTGCAAATTCATGGATTTTTGACAATTTGTGTGATAACACATATGCATAATCTGTTTTTATATTTGTATTTTCAGGTTCTATACGACCCAAAATAAGATCAACAGGCAAGGTAACATTGCGTCCAAAGACCATTTCGGAAGGGGAAACACCGGTTGTAGATTGCTCAGCAGATCTATATGCAAGCATCAATAGAGATATACATCTATCCCAGTCTTTCCTGTTAGCTGAAACAAAAGATGTGAGCATAGCCTCTATCGTTCTGTTTGCTCTTTCTACAAGCCCGTCAGACTGGGGTCTGTAGGGAGTAGTCCGGGTTTTCTCAATACCCAGTATTTTAAAGACTTCATTTAATACAAGGGATCCAAAATTGGGTCCTTGATCTGAGTGAATTTGCATGGGTACACCAAAAATAGTGACGATACGATCAATTATGTGATTTGCTATAGTTGTGGCTTTTTGGTCTTTTAGGGGCACTGCATCGACCCACTTTGTAAAGTAATCTGCCATGACTAAGAGGTACTTATTTCCTTGATCAGTTATTGGAAGGGGGCCAACAATATCTATAGCCCATCTTTCCATAGGGGCTCCTACATTATATGTTTTCATCGAGGCTTTCGCCTTTTTATTTGCAGGTTTGTTTGAAGAACAAGTGTCACATTTTGAACACCAGTGTTTGATGTCACTGATCATCCCATGCCAAAAATATCTCTCTCTGATTTTGGAGAGGGTTTTCTTTAACCCAAAATGCCCTCCTGTAACGGTGTCATGTAATTGTGACAAAGCTATTTTCTGTAATTCCTTGGGGAGAATTATTTGGAGTTTAGGATTTTTCCCATTCAACGAGGGCCAACAGTGACACAGTACGCCTTTGTGAAATATTAGGGAGTCAAATCGTGGCCAGTAGTATTTCACAGTCAGGTTCGTATTTGAAATTTCTTGCCAAGTAGGCTTTTTATCATTCTCAACCCATTGTCTCACAACATGTAAGTTGGGATCGGACTCTTGCATTGATTTTATTGTATCAAAAGTTATATTTTCTAATGACATTTTTGTTTTATTTTCAGAATTGGACGTTGAGGGAAGATTTAAATCTAGAGGAGGTGGATTTGAGGAACTTGGATTTAATTCAAGATTTTGTGATGGCTCGCCAAGTGTTACACTGTGTATGTGACAATCATTAGTTTCTTCCGGTTTGTATTTTATTTCCACTCGATCACAGTGGTTACATTGCTCCACAAGACACGGACGCCTTGACATTGCGTCTGCATTATTGTGATTCCGCCCCGCCCTGTATTCAATTGTGAATTGGTAAGAGGCCAATAGTTCAAACCATCGAGCTAATTGCCCTTCTGGGTTTTTGAAATTGATGAGCCATGTGAGTGAGCCATGGTCACTGCGAACCTTAAATGGTCGCCCATATAAATAGTGATGAAAGTGTTTTACTGAGCTGACTATAGCTAACAGCTCACGGCGTGTGACACAATATTTCCTTTCGGCCCTGTTAAAGGTCTTACTGTAGTAACAAATTACACGTTCAACCCCCCCCTGAATTTGTGATAATACTGCCCCCAAACCAATGTTTGATGCGTCACTGTCTACTACAAAGGTTCCTTCCTCTTGTGGATAGGACAGGATTGGTGAACTCGTAAGAGCCTCTTTAAGTTTTATGAAAGCGTTTTGACATTCGTTGCCCCATTGAAATTTTTGAAATTTTTCAGTAAGTGTGTGCAACGGTCTCGCTATTTCTGCGAACTTAAAAACAAAACGTCTATAGTACGAGCAGAGGCCTAAAAATTGCCTAACCTCTTTTACATTTCTCGGGGTCGGCCAATTCCTAACACACTCCGTCTTTTCGGGGTCAGTAGAAATACCCTCCCCACTAATAATATGACCGAGAAAAGAAACCTCTTTTTTTAATAATCTGCACTTCTTTGGGCTCATTTTTAGATTTGCGTCTAATAATCTTTGAAATACCTGTTCCAAATTTAACAAGTGATCTTCGAAAGTTTTTGCGAAGATTATTATATCATCTAAATATACCATGCATATTTTCCATGACAATTTAGATAGGATATTCTCGATCAGACGCTCAAAAGTTGCCGGCGCATTACAAAGTCCAAAGGGCATAGTTACGAACTGCCAGAGCCCGCTGCCTTGAATGGCAAATGCTGACTTGTGTCTGTCCTTTTTGTCTAACTCTACTTGCCAAAATCCGCTTTGCAAATCGACTGTTGAGTACCAGACAGAGCCAGAAAGTGCATCTAAGGTTGTATCAATTCGGGGAATGGGGTGGCTATCTTTAATAGTAACATCATTGAGTTTGCGATAGTCTATGCAGAATCTAAGTGAATTGTCCTTTTTGCGAACAAGAACGACAGGTGAGCACCAAGGACTGTCAGAAGGCTCTATCACACCTTTAGCTGCCATGTCCTGGATCTCTTTTTCTACCTCCTTTACACTCGCCAATGGTACACGTCTAGGATATTGACGAATTGGAGGACAATTACCAGTATTGATGCGGTGTTTGACCACATTGGTCAACCCAAGATCATCAGATGATTTTGAAAAAGTGTCTTGAAATTTGATAAGCAATGCTTTTAATGCAGCCTTTTGCTCATCATTTAAATCAATACAGGAGGTCTCATAAAGGTTTATTAAATGTGAAGGTATCTCATGAGTATTCTTAATTTCTCCATGAGAGGTGGAGGTATCTAAGGCATTGATATATTCATTTTGTATTGGGTTATCAAAGCAATAATTAATTTCCTCAACACTAGCAACCACAGAATCTTTGAAAATTTTACATTCTTGATCACTTAAGTTGATTAATCGTAAAGGTACAATGCCAAGGCTAGGGTCTACTAGTGATTTGGCTAATAAAACTTCATGCTTTTGTAAAAAATTCTGAGTGGGTTCTAAAATAGCTGACCCCTCACTTGGGATTTTCCCCATTAAATTACCATTAACAATCATCTCAGTATTTGAGGGAATGATTATGTCCTCTGAAACTGAGACTCTGTTACAAGTGCGTTCGTATTCATTTTGGTAAGAGTAGCAAGGGATACGTGTCCCTTTTACCATTAAGGAATATGAATCTAATAATATATTGACAGTGTTCTTGGTCATAAAATCCATACCAAGAATTCCCTTCTGCGTTATATCAGCAATAAGGAAATCATGTTTAAATTTATGGGGGCCTATACATATATCTACAGTACATTGGCCATGAAAAGGTTTCTTATCACCTGTTGCAGTGCCTAATTTCAATTTTACAGGTGATATATCAAGTTCAGATGTGGCTTGGAGCATATTTACAAAAGGGGCACCAAGAATGGATACGTTAGCGCCAGTATAGTGGTTATGGATCTGTCACTAGTTGGATAGGCAAGCCTTGTAAGTTTGCGGACAGACCGAGCCAATTCGGACAAGGTTTCTTGTTTTCCCCTTGACCTTGTCTGCAATTTAGCTCTGTACATTTCACAACGTTCTAATGTTCCGAATCTGGCATTCAACATTTTGTATAATGTGTCAAAATCTTGACGTTCAAAATGACTCAATTCTACCAGGAGGGCCCTTGCATCCCCTGTTAGGCTACTGGCGAGATACAATGATTTTTCCCAGTAATTCCAATTATTGATTTGGGAAATTATTTCAAATTGAGAAATGAATTCCTCAAAATCCTCTTTTCCATCATAGCTCTGAGGTTTGAATTTCATTCCGAACTGTCTTCGAGCAGATGAAGGGTACTGCACGTGATTGGCGTTGATGTTTTGATCACGTGATGGAGTGGGAATTGCATTTGCTTGTTGCAAAGGTACATTGCAGTCCCTTTGATTGTAGTGATGCGTTGGGGTACTGTGTTGAGGTATAGATGTTTTATTGGCATTGATTGGTGCATTGGTCTGACTAGTGGTGATGTTGTTACTGTCAGTTATGTGATCTGTAGAAACACTATTTGAGAGGGGTTGCCTTGGGGCCTCCCTGTAATTTATTCTATCTTCAAGGTGATGCATCTGTGATCTTATAATCCTAAGGTCAGTGTCATGTTCCTGTTTAAATTCTTTGAGTTGGCTAGCTATGTTAGTCAGATGTGACATTATGATACCCAAATTCTTTTCTATTTCAGATGTGTACACACTACTCTCAAGGAGACTACCAGTATCTGAATTTTGTGATTGATAACCTGGGGAAGACCCATGATTAAGGATGATTTCAGAATCGTCCATATTTTGTTGTGACATTTTATTATTTAAATATATATTATATGTCTTATTTAAACTTGATTATTATATTATAGTACTGGTATATGTTTCTTATTATACTTGAGAAAAACTTGACTTGGTAATTTTCATGATCCACTAGACACTGAGAATTGATTGAAAAGTTTTGTAAATTCTTAGGGTTGTGATTACCCAAAAATTCAATCGAATCCCACTTCTGACACCAATTGTAGCGATTCGACCCCCTGACCCTTAATGTTGTAAAGCGCCCTTTCCCCACAGGCTTCCAGGCAAACGTGCTACACAAATATGTGGATCGTTCGTTCCCAGCCTAGCACTACGATCGAAGAATTGACACAAGCCAAGTTTAAAATCTCAAGTAACAATTTATTCAACAATAAGAATTGTAACGATATATATTAATAATTATAAATACGATGCAGTATTATATTATATTTAACAATTAAGCTTGTAAGCTATATATGTTAATACTTTTACTATATAATGTAATGTAATAATTTATAAATAATTATGATATGCAATAAATTATATTCCACAAGCTATATTAATAAATGATGATTGATTGCTATAATCAAGCAAATCAGGCAGGTCAGGTTATAATTATATTTAAGGGGAACTGTTATGAATTAAACAGTCTGCAATAATCGTTGAAATATTAAAGCTATAATAAGCCTATAATTATAATACCAGTTAAATTAAAAACAGCAGCGAATGTCTGAAAGACCAATCCTTGTGATACAATGGGTTTGTTATGGATGCAACAAGTTTGTTATGAATGCAACGTGGAATGTTCCGATTACAACATGTTAGCTTTTAAACATTATGTTATGTTTGTAACATGCACTAGTAGTAATTGAATAGAACTAGGTTCCTTATGTTGCAGCACGAACTTGTAACAAGTTTGTTGTGAAAATAACAACTTGTTTTGTCACGGTCATAACCGTGTTAAGCAATCCTTACCATTATGAAAATCGGTTGGCAGAGATCCGCTGTGAAAAGGCGATCTGTCAAAATAGCCGTCTGAACCCTTATTTATACTAACCGCGGAAAACGACCAGCCAATCAGAAGACGTCGTTGTAGCCGCGCATGCCAAGTGACGTCTCGCGCTTCATTTCCGCCATGCCGTTGACAAGCGAAAGGAAAAAGCTCTGCTGTAGGAAAAATACAAATTACGAAGTTATGCGAGCTCGACAACAGCTAATTATGTTGTAGTTTACAAATAAGGTATTGGGGAGTAAATCACATTCGGGATGACCCAAGACAATGCATAGTTTAGTGGTTATTAAATGGCGAAGTGTGATTTACGTGAGCGTGAAAATTTGACAAGCGACATGACTATTGCGCACGATAACTGCGCATAGGCCATAATAATAACAAATTGTAAACATTGGAAGCGGAGAAAATACAACAGGATATAATAACGAAATAACAACAAATATGGAATAGAGGATGGCATAGAAGGCAAATGGTATAATCATTACACTATCATGACAACGATCGTAAAACCGGAAGTAGTCGAAAAAATGTCCGATATTTTGAAAAAAATTATTTTTTTTACGAAAACCTTTTTTATTTATGAATATTTTTTGATGATATTTTACACAGGGTTAAAAATATCATCCTACTTGAGCAGAAATGAGAAAAAAAATTGTCTCGGTAATTTGCGTTAGCCGCCATCGGCTAATTTAGTTTTTCGTACCCAGAAAAATTATTTATTGTTCGATTTGTATAAAACAAAGTTCATATGCACCGTGGTCACAATTGCAATTTTTTTTGTTACGGTGAAATTTTTCTGTCGGCAACGGAAGTGACGTAATATTAACAAAAACTACAATTTTGACAGTTCGGTACCACTTTTTGAAAGCAAATATTATTTTTTTTTCAAAACTGATATAACTAAAAGGATGCACCCTGCAAAGGTGCACAAAATCCTTAGCTCATATTTTTTAATTTCAATTTCATTTTCGGGCAATTTCGAATAAAATGTAAAATAAAGTGTAAAATTCAGTTATTTACAATTCATTCAGCGTCTTCATATTTTGAAATATTTATTTGTAATTTTCATAAACTCGTAGCAATAATCCAGACAAAGAGAATGTATGCGAAAATTAGTTTGTAATATGAGCAGTTGCCGAGAAATATGCAATTTTGCATGCATCACTTTTCACGTTATTTTGCCTATAAAAGAGTGAATTATTATTCGATTTGCAATAATTTTTTGCCATTTGATGCCTAATGCCAATTTGGACTAGGTCAAGCCAATTTTAAATTTTCACTGTGACCGGAAATGACGTCATTTGGGCAAAAACTGTATTTTTAACCTAAAAAACAAATATTTCATTCAAATGAGTCTGCCTTATAATATTTTTAAAATCATGATATTTGATTCCCACCAACGAATAGAATAAAGCCATACGACCATACGGATACCACAAAATGGTTTCTAACTTGTACGGTTACAGAGAAATAGGCGATCTTCTATAAGTCACTTTTCAAGGTTTTTGGTCTATAAAAGTGTCAATTATTATTCGATTTTTATAATTGTTTTACCATTTGATGCCTTATGCCATTTATGACTTCTATAAACTAAATTAACATTTTCAATATCTCCGGAAGTAATGTAATTTTTGCAAAAAACGTATTTTTAGCCATCAAAACAAACATTATATTGAAGGGATTTATATTTATTATTCGTTTAACTTTATAACGTCTGACTCTAATGGGCAGTAAGATTGAATCAATACCATCATATTGATATCAAGAAAAGGCTTCTAGCATGTTCCCTTGTCGAATAATAGCCAATTTTCTCAGGGTCACTTTTAAATTTTATACCTTCTTAATTTCAGTTTATGGGTTATAGGTTGATTATTTATTGCCCGATATGTATAAAACAAAGTTAGTATTTTGTATGTTGCGAATTTTCGACTTATTTTTCACCTATAAAAATTTCTTTCGGCACCGGAAGTGACGTAATTTTGCCATAATTTACAATTTTGACCGGTCTTTTCGCCAGCAAATATTACTTTTACATATGATAGAGGGTGTCACTGAAGCAAAACAACTAAAGTATACTTTGGTAGCTCAATGGATCGGCTATGGTATAATGAACTTCCTGTATGATTCCTGAAAGCCGGTTCAGTGCTGCTTGCAGGTCTAGTTATTATTATTATTATTATTCAGATTCCAATTTGAATAGATCTCAGCAACTACGTGTCGCATCGTTACGATTTCTTCGGTTTTACTGGGAAAGTGGGTGTGACTTAGAGGATAAAGCTATTTTGAACGTTCTGCGACAATGCGAAATGTCCGAAATCACCGAAGTTATCGTTTATGAAAATATTGCAGTAATTTTAACAATAATCATTGGATTTTAACTTTCGATACATTTTGGCATAACCTGAGACAGGGCACATAGCTACGCTACTTTCGATTTTTGATTTTCGGCAAATCTTCGAAGATATTAGGCGCCAAATTTCGAAAATTTAAAATTTTACAAAAAACTTTTTTATTTATGAATATTTTTTAGTCGTATTGTGCACAGAATTAAAGAGTCATCTGACTAGTGCAAAAATGTTAAAAATTTTGGTCTCAGTAATTTTCCTTGGCCGCCATTGGCTAATTCAGTTTTTCAGTCCTAGATTAATTTTTTATTGTTCGATTTGTATAAAACAAAGTTAATATGCTTCGTTGTATCAATTGTCATTTTTTTTATTACCAAAAGTGTTACCTGTCGGCACCGGAAGTGGCATAATTTTACCGAAAACTACAATTTTGACAGTTATTTTCCTTCTTCGAAAACAAATGTTATTTTTTGGAAAAATTATTTGAGTCAAAGAGTGTGCCCTTTCAAGGCGCAAAAAATGTAGGAAGCAGTTTTTTTAATTTCGATTTCATTTTCGAGCAAATTCGATTAAGAGGCTAAAAATGGTGTAAAATTGACCTATTTACAACCTATTCAGGCTTTTCAGATTTTAAAATATTTCTTCGTAACTTTTATAAACTTGTAGCTATAATCCATACGAAGAGAATGTATGTTAAAATTAGTTTCTAAAATAAGCAAATGCCGAGAAATGGGCAGTTTTGCATAAGTCACTGTTTTCGTAATTTTGCCTGTAAAATAGTCAATTATTAATGGATGTTCACAAAAGTGACATCATTTGATTCAAAAAGCAAGTCTGCGTCATATCATGTTGATTACTATTTAAAATTGACACCGGATGTGACGTCATTTAGTCAAAAACTCAATTTTTAACTTTTAAAATCGATTTTTTTTTTCAACCAAGAATTACGTCACATATAATAATAAAATTAACTTTTGGTTTAAATTCACATATTAACAAAACTCATACGGTCAAAAAGATATCATAAAATTGTTTCTAACTTGTTTGGTTGCCGAGATATAGGCGATTTTCTAAAAGTCACTTTTGAAGGTTTTTGGCCCATAAAAGTGTCAATTATTATTCGATTTTCATAAAATTTTCACCCTTTGAAGCCTAATGTCATAGGCGATGTTATAAAACTAATTTAACCTTTTCATTATCACCGGAAGTAACGTCATTTTGGCAAAACTGTATTTTAAGCCTTCAAAACCGATATTTTATTCAAATGAGTCTGAATTGTAATGTTTATACAATTATGATATTTGATTCCAATCAACAAATAGAATAAACCCATACGGTCATATAAATACCAAAAAATGGTTTCTAACTTGTACGGTTGCCGAGAAATAGACGATTTTCTACATGTCACTTTTCAAGGTTTTTGGTCTATAAAAGTGGCAATTATTATTCGATTTACATAAAATTTTCACCATGTGATGCCTTATGCCATTTCTGATTTCATAAAACTAATGGAACATTTACATTATCACCGGAAGTACTGTAACTTTGTCAGGATCAATTACATGTAACAAATGTATAAAATGAAATGATATTGCTGGATTTGTTTGATTCTGTTTCCATTTTATTTGATGTGTGCAATGCTTATGTGGAAACCTGTATATTGGTTTCATTGGTACCGGAAGTGACATATGTTCAAGGGTGACGTACCACCGAAAGTGACACAAGTTCAAGTTCAAAGGTAACATGGCACCAGTGAAACCCGTCATTCCTGCATGCAGGTCTAGTTAGGCTTTCAGACTTTCGTCTGAAAGCCTATTGAGATTACTAAAATTATTATTATTAGGGTTTCACACTGCGTAGCTTGTGTGAAACACTATTGTTTTTGTTAAAATTATTATTAGGCTTTCAGACTTTCGTCTGAAAGCCTATTGAGATTACTAAAATTATTATTAGGCTTTCAGACTTTCGTCTGAAAGCCTATTGAGATTACTAAAATTATTATTAGGCTTTCAGACTTTCGTCTGAAAGCCTATTGAGATTACTAAAATTATTATTATTAGGCTTTCAGACTTTCGTCTGAAAGACTATTGTTTTTACTAAAATTATTATTATTAGGCTTTCAGACTTTCGTCTGAAAGCCTATTGAGATTACTAAAATTATTATTATTATTATTATTATTAGGCTTTCAGACTTTCGTCTGAAAGCCTATTGAGATTACTAAAATTATTATTAGGCTTTCAGACTTTCGTCTGAAAGACTATTGTTTTTACTAAAATTATTATTATTTATTATTATTATTTTATTTTTCGGGGGAGCCTATTTCTCAGCGCCTGTAACAGATACCGATCTGGGACCTAATTCTTTATAGGTAAACCATGTGTTGGCTACTTGATAAACTATTTTTGAAACTTCTGCGCAGACCGGAAGTGGTCGAATTTCGTGCTCTGTCAAAAAATTAAAAAACGGCCGTAGATTCGTCAATTCTGTACCTATTTTCATACAAATGACATTTTCGGAAACCTTGAGTCTTTTCTCGGACGATAGCAGTTGAAAATTTCGATATTTCGAAACTTCATCGCTGACTTCTTGCGATCGAAAAATGAAAAATTTTATTTGAGAGACAATTTTTGTTATTTTTCAAAATTTTCAAATTTGACCTACATTTTTGGATACCTGAAGGCAATCTGGTTCCAGTAATATAAGTTTCATTCCGAGTTATCGCCCTTTATTTTTCGATTTTTTTCGAATTTTCTTCACATTTTGTGAGCTTAAGTTTCGTTTTACGGCCGGATCAACGTTTCTCAAATTCCTGATACATGAAGCAATATTGTCAAACCACCGTTTAAAGCAATTTCAACAACAATCCGTAAACCGGAAGTAGTCGAAATAATATGCGATATTTTGAAAAAATCGTGAAAAATTGGTGTTTTGGGTAAAAACACGATTTCTCCGTCCGATATCAACGGATTAAAGAAATTAAGGTATCATTTGGTCTAGCGGTGATTGGACCACTGAATGATACCCAATTCGTACGGATACGATGAGCTGGAAGCAAAATATGGCACGCTGAAAATCAAGTATTTTCTGATTTGGAGCGTTTTTGGACGCCTGTATTTCGAAAACTGCTCCAGCGATTTTTCTTAAACTTTATCTATCGATGGTCCTTCCGGTAGTCTTTAGCATGGATCCATCCATTAAGACTATTATATAATTGGAATAAGACAAAAAAGGGACTCAAAATCGAAAAAAGTCGAAAAATCGTGAAATTTGGGAAAATGCTCTACTATTTTTTTATTTTAAGAGATTTTCAAAAAAAAGATATATATTTAAAAAGCTGACCTAATTACGATTCTAATGATGTATAATATGTATGCAGTTATTGAAATTTAATTTTCAATATTTTGACATTTTGACATTTTTAACACTTTTGAACATGGGATTTCTCAGAAGTATTTTATTTGATCGTATAGTGTCGTATATCATTAGAGAGCCCTGTTCCCATGCAAACTCCAAAACTGGATGTGAAAACTACTCGACAATGATTCGTATACCGGAAGTAGTTCAAAAAACAAAGAAAAATGTAAAAAAGATGAAAAAAAATTGGAGCTCTTGCCAAAAGTTCGAATTCTCCGTCACATATTAGCGGACCAAAACAATGAAAGTGTCTTTGGATAGTTCCATTAATAGACGATCGTATAACATCTAAATAACACGAATTTGATTCTTACGAAATAAATTATCGTACGCCGAAAACTAAGTATTTTCCGTTTTGGAGCATTCTGAGGCGCCTTTTTCTCGAAAACGACGCCTACGATTTTTCTTAAACTTTTTTTACTCAGAGTCCTATCGGTGGCCTAGCGTGTGCATTTAATAATAAAAGCGTTGCAATATTATAGGCGGTCCAAAAATGACCTCAATCTTTGAAAAAAGTTGAAAAATCATTAAATTATTGAAAATGCTCTTTTATTTATCTTTTTTTCAAAAATTACTTAATGAATGTTTCTGATATTTCTGCTACAGGAAGTTAAGTATCTAATCAACTTGTTAAAGCAATTCCGACAATGATCGAAAAACCGGAAGTAGTCGAAAAAATATCCGATATATTGATTTTTTTTTACATTTTTACAGAAAACTTTTTTATTTATGAATATTTTTTGATGGTAGTTTACACAGTGTTAAAGTATCACCCTACTTGAGCATAAGTGAGAAAAAATTTTGTCTCAGTAATTTTCTTTAGTCGCCATTGGCTAATTTAGTTTTTCGTACCTAGATTAATTATTTATTGTTCGATTTGTATAAAACAAAGTGCATATGATTCGTAATGTCAATTGTAATATTTTTTGTTACGGTGACATTTTCTGCACGCAACGGAAGTGGCGTAAAATTAACAAAAACTACAATTTTGAGAGTTAAGTACCACTTTTTGACAGCAAATATTTTTTTTTTCGAAAACTGATATAACAAAAAGTATGCGCCCTGTAAAGGCGCATAAAATGTTTGGCTGAGATTCTTAAATTTCAATTTCATTTTCGGGCAATTTCGAATAAAATGTAAAAAAAAGGGTAAAATTCAGTTATTACAACCCATTGAACGTCTTTATATTTTGAACTATTTATTCGTAACTTTCATAAACTCGTAGCCATAATCCAGACGAAGAGAATGTATGCGAAAAATAGTTTGTAACATGAGCAGTTGCCGAGAAATATGCAATTTTGCATGCATCACTTTTCACGTTTTTTTGCCTGTAAAATAGTAAATTATTATCCGATTTTCAATAATTTTTTTTTATTCGATGCCTAATGCCAATTTGGACTAGGTTAAGCCAAATTTACAGTTTCACTGTGACCGAAAATGACGTCATTTTGGCAAAAACTGTATTTTTAACGTAGAAAACAAATATTTTATTCAAATGAATCTTGTTTATAATATTTTTAAAATTATGATATTTGAATCCCATCACCGAATAGCATGAACCCATACCATCATACAGATACCACAAACAAGTTTCTAACTTGTACGGTTGCCGAGAAATAGACGATTTTCTATAAGTCACTTTTCAAGCTTTTTGGTCTATAAAAGTGTCAATTATTATTCAATTTTCATACAATTTTCACCATGTGATGCCTTATGCCATTTATGATTGCAATGATCTGATTTAACATTTCCATTATCACCGGAAGTAATGTCATATTTGCAAAAACCGTATTTTTAGACTTCAAAATAAAATTTTACTCCAAAATTAGATTTTGCGCGATCCGACTCAAGATGGCGTGTTCAATGACAAATATTACGGGACGCTGAAGATCTAGTATTTTCCTTTTTGGACTTTTATATGATATCAGAATGATACAAATTCGATGGTTAGGCAATAGATTATGAGATGCCGAAAATATAGTATTTTCCTCTTTTTTTGAAGCCTTTTCAAACTCGTTTATCTCGAAAACTACTTCTATTTCACTTCTTAAACTTCTGTTACCCCGAGTCCTATCGGTCGTTTAGGGTATAAAGGTAAATTTAAAAGCATGGCAATGATCTAAAGGACCCTGAAAGCCGATTCAGCACTGCTATGCAGGTCTAGTTATTAGGCTTTCAGACTTTCGTCTGAAAGCCTATTGAGATTACTAAAATTATTATTATTATTATTATTATTAGGCTTTCAGACTTTCGTCTGAAAGCCTATTGAGATTACTAAAATTATTATTATTATTATTATTATTATTATTATTATTATTTACCGCGAGGGCCTAGATCTCCATGATCGAAAACAGATATCGATCTGGAATTAGCTTTTCTATCTGGAAACCATGTGGTGGCTACTTGATAAAATATTTTTGAAATTTCTGCGCATACCGGAAGTGACCGAACTTTGTACTTTCTCTAAAAATTGAAAATCGGCTATAGTTTCGTCAATTCTTTATCCATTTTCAAACAAATTACATTTTTGGAATCCCTGGATCTTCTCTGAGAAAATGGCTATCTCACATTTTTCAATTTCGAACATTCGTCTATGACTTTTATAGTTCGAAAATTGAACACATGTTGTTTACGAGACAATTTTTGTTATTTTTCAAAATTTTCAAATTTGACCTACATTTTTGGATACCTGAAGTCCATCCGATTCCAGTAATATAAGTTTCATTCAGAGTTATCGCCCTTTATTTTTCGATTTTTTTCGAATTTTCTTCCCATTTTGTGAGCTCGGGTTTCGTTTTATGGCAGAATTGACGTTTCTGAAACTTCTGGAACATGAAGTTAAAGTCCAATATCAACAGGTAAAGCAATTTCGACAAGACTCCTTAAAACGGAAGTGGTCGAAATAATGTGCAAAATTTGCAAAAAAACGAAAAAAATGGGTGGTTTTGGGAAAAACGTGATTTCTTCGCCCGATATCAACGGATTAAAGGGATTAAGGTATCGTTGGGTTGCATGAAGAATGGACTATCGTATGATACCCAAATCATACAGATACTATGAAAAGGTAGCAAAATATGGCACGCTGAAAATCAAGTATTTTCTGATTTGGAGCGTTTTTGGATGCCTGTATCTCGAAAACTTAACCTACAATTTTTTTTATTTTTTTTCTATCGAGAGTCCTTTTGGAGGTATTTGGCATGAAGCCATCCAATAGGACTTTGAAATGTCTGGAATAGGATAAAAAAGGGACTGAAAATCGAAAAAAGTCGAAAAATCGTGAAATTTTGGAAAATGCTCTACTATTTTTTTATTTTAAGAGATTTTTAAAAAAAGGTTGTATATTCAGATAGCTGACCTAATTACGATTCTAACGATGTATAATATGTATGTAATTATTAAAATTTAATTTTCGATATTTTAAATTTTTTGCATTTTTGGCACTTTTGAACATAGGATTTCTCAGGGGCATTTTATCTGATCAGATAATGTAATATATCATTACAGAGCCCTGTGGCTATTTTAGTGCCCAAACCGGCTATTAGAACTATTCCGACAATAATAACCATACCGGAAGTATTCAAAAAATGAAAAAAAAGAGTAAAAACATTGTCGCACTTGCGAAAAACTTGATTTCTCCCTTAGGTAATAGCGGACCAAAAGAACTAAAGTGTCGCTGGATAGCCCTATTAATGGACCATCATATGGTATCTAAATAATACGATTTCGATGGTAAGGAAATAAATTATTGTATGCCAAAAATCTAGTATTTTCCAATTTTTTAACATTCTGAGACGCCCTTTTCTCGAAAACGACGCCTACGATTTTTCTTAAACTTTTCTTACTCAAAGTCCTGTTAGTTGTCTATATAGGGAATCCAAAATGAAAAGCATTGAAATAATATAAGTGGTCGAAAAATGGCCTCAAACTTTGAAAAAAATTGAAAAATCGTTAAATTTTTTGAAACGCTCTTTAATTTATCTTTTTTTCTAAAACTACTCAATGGATGTTTCTGACACTTTTGGTACAGAAAGTTAAGTATCCAAAGGACTTCGTAAAGCTATCACAACAACGATCGTAAAACCGGAAGTAGTCGAAAAAATGTCCGATATTTCGAAAAAAAATAATTTTTTTACGAAAACCTTTTTTATTTATGAATATTTTTTGATGATATTTTACACAGGGTTAAAATATCATCGTACTTGAGCAGAAATGAGAAAAAAAATTGTCTCGGTAATTTGCGTTAGCCGCCATCGGCTAATTTAGTTTTTCGTACCCAGAAAAATTATTTATTGTTCGATTTGTATAAAACAAAGTTCATATGCACCATGGTCCCAATTGTAATTTTTTTTGTTACGGTGAAATTTTTCTGTCGGCAACGGAAGTGACGTAATATTAACAAAAACTACAATTTTGACAGTTCGGTACCACTTTTTGAAAGCAAATATTATTTTTTTTCAAAACTGATATAACTAAAAGGATGCACCCTGCAAAGGTGCACAAAAACCTTAGCTCATATTTTTTAATTTCAACTTCATTTTCGGGCAATTTCGAATAAAATGTAAAATAAAGTGTAAAATTCAGTTATTTATAATTCATTCAGCGTCTTCATATTTTGAAATATTTATTTGTAATTTTCATAAACTCGTAGCAATAATCCAGACGAAGAGAATGTATGCGAAAATTAGTTTGTAATATGAGCAGTTGCCGAGAAATATGCAATTTTGCATGCATCACTTTTCACGTTATTTTGCCTATAAAAGAGTTAATTATTATTCGATTTGCAATATTTTTTTTCCATTTGATGCCTAATGCCAATTTGGACTAGGTCAAGCCAATTTTACATTTTCACTGTGACCGGAAATGACGTCATTTGGGCAAAAACTGTATTTTTAACCTAAAAAACAAATATTTTATTCAAATGAGTCTGCCTTATAATATTTTTAAAATTATGATATTTGATTCCCATCAACGAATAAAATGAAGCCATACGACCATACAGATACCACAAAATGGTTTCTAACTTGTACGGTTACAGAGAAATAGGCGATCTTCTATAAGTCACTTTTCAAGGTTTTTGGTCTGTAAAACTGTCAATTATTATTCGATTTTTACAATTTATTTACCATTTCATGCCTTATGTTATTTATGACTTCTATGAACCAAGTTAAAATTTTCAATATCACCGGAAGTAATGTAATTTTTGCAAAAAACGTATTTTTAGCCTTTAAAACAAACATTTTTTTGAAGGGATTTATATTTATTATTCGTATAACTTTATAACGTCTGACTCTAATGGGCAGTAAGACTGAATCAATACCATCATATTGATATCAAGAAAAATCTTCTAGCATGTTCCCTTGCCGAATAATAACCAATTTTCCGAGGGTCACTTTTCAGTTTTTTACCTTCTTAATTTCAGTTTATGGGTTATAGGTTAATTATTTATTGTCCGATATTTATAAAAAAAAGTTTGTATTTTGTATGTTGCGAATTTTCGACTTATTTTTCATCTATAAAAATTTCTTTCGGCACCGGAAGTGACATACTTTTGCCATAATTTACAATTTTGACCGGTCTTTTAGCCAGCAAATATTACTTTTACATATGATAGAGGGTGTCACTGAAGCAAAACAACTAAAGTATAGTTTGGTAGCTCAATGGATCGGCTATGGTATAATAAACTTCCTGTATGATTCCTGAAAGCCGGTTCAGTGCTGCTTGCAGGTCTAGTTATTATTATTATTATTATTTACCGCGAGGGCCTAGATCTCCATGATCGAAAACAGATATCGATCTGGAATTAGCTTTTCTATTGGGAAACCATGTGGTGGCTACTTGATAAAATATTTTTGAAATTTCTGCGCATACCGGAAGTGACCGAACTTTGTACTTTCTCTAAAAATTGAAAATCGGCTATAGTTTCGTCAATTCTTTATCCATTTTCAAACAAATTACATTTTTGGAATCCCTGGATCTTTTCTGAGAAAATGGCTATCTCACATTTTTCAATTTCGAACATTCGTCTATGACTTTTATAGTTCGAAAATTGAACACATGTTGTTTACGAGACAATTTTTGTTATTTTTAAAAATTTTCAAATTTGACCTACATTTTTGGATACCTGAAGTCCATCCGATTCCAGTAATATAAGTTTCATTCAGAGTTATCGCCCTTTATTTTTCGATTTTTTTCGAATTTTCTTCCCATTTTGTGAGCTCGGGTTTCGTTTTATGGCAGAATTGACGTTTCTGAAACTTCTGGAACATGAAGTTAAAGTCCAATATCAACAGGTAAAGCAATTTCGACAAGACTCCTTAAACCGGAAGTGGTCGAAATAATGTGCAAAATTTGCAAAAAAAACGAAAAAAATGGGTGGTTTTGGGAAAAACGTGATTTCTTCGCCCGATATCAACGGATTAAAGGGATTAAGGTATCGTTGGGTTGCATGAAGAATGGACTATCGTATGATACCCAAATCATACAGATACTATGAAAAGGTAGCAAAATATGGCACGCTGAAAATCAAGTATTTTCTGATTTGGAGCGTTTTTGGATGCCTGTATCTCGAAAACTTAACCTACAATTTTTTTTATTTTTTTTCTATCGAGAGTCCTTTTGGAGGTATTTGGCATGAAGCCATCCAATAGGACTTTGAAATGTCTGGAATAGGATAAAAAAGGGACTGAAAATCGAAAAAAGTCGAAAAATCGTGAAATTTTGGAAAATGCTCTACTATTTTTTTATTTTAAGAGATTTTTAAAAAAAGGTTGTATATTCAGATAGCTGACCTAATTACGATTCTAACGATGTATAATATGTATGTAATTATTAAAATTTAATTTTCGATATTTTAAATTTTTTGCATTTTTGGCACTTTTGAACATAGGATTTCTCAGGGGCATTTTATCTGATCAGATAATGTAATATATCATTACAGAGCCCTGTGGCTATTTTAGTGCCCAAACCGGCTATTAGAACTATTCCGACAATAATAACCATACCGGAAGTATTCAAAAAATGAAAAAAAAGAGTAAAAACATTGTCGCACTTGCGAAAAACTTGATTTCTCCCTTAGGTAATAGCGGACCAAAAGAACTAAAGTGTCGCTGGATAGCCCTATTAATGGACCATCATATGGTATCTAAATAATACGATTTCGATGGTAAGGAAATAAATTATTGTATGCCAAAAATCTAGTATTTTCCAATTTTTTAACATTCTGAGACGCCCTTTTCTCGAAAACGACGCCTACGATTTTTCTTAAACTTTTCTTACTCAAAGTCCTGTTAGTTGTCTATATAGGGAATCCAAAATGAAAAGCATTGAAATAATATAAGTGGTCGAAAAATGGCCTCAAACTTTGAAAAAAATTGAAAAATCGTTAAATTTTTTGAAACGCTCTTTAATTTATCTTTTTTTTCTAAAACTACTCAATGGATGTTTCTGACACTTTTGGTACAGAAAGTTAAGTATCCAAAGGACTTCGTAAAGCTATCACAACAACGATCGTAAAACCGGAAGTAGTCGAAAAAATGTCCGATATTTCGAAAAAAAATAATTTTTTTACGAAAACCTTTTTTATTTATGAATATTTTTTGATGATATTTTACACAGGGTTAAAATATCATCGTACTTGAGCAGAAATGAGAAAAAAAATTGTCTCGGTAATTTGCGTTAGCCGCCATCGGCTAATTTAGTTTTTCGTACCCAGAAAAATTATTTATTGTTCGATTTGTATAAAACAAAGTTCATATGCACCATGGTCCCAATTGTAATTTTTTTTGTTACGGTGAAATTTTTCTGTCGGCAACGGAAGTGACGTAATATTAACAAAAACTACAATTTTGACAGTTCGGTACCACTTTTTGAAAGCAAATATTATTTTTTTTCAAAACTGATATAACTAAAAGGATGCACCCTGCAAAGGTGCACAAAAACCTTAGCTCATATTTTTTAATTTCAACTTCATTTTCGGGCAATTTCGAATAAAATGTAAAATAAAGTGTAAAATTCAGTTATTTACAATTCATTCAGCGTCTTCATATTTTGAAATATTTATTTGTAATTTTCATAAACTCGTAGCAATAATCCAGACGAAGAGAATGTATGCGAAAATTAGTTTGTAATATGAGCAGTTGCCGAGAAATATGCAATTTTGCATGCATCACTTTTCACGTTATTTTGCCTATAAAAGAGTTAATTATTATTCGATTTGCAATATTTTTTTTCCATTTGATGCCTAATGCCAATTTGGACTAGGTCAAGCCAATTTTACATTTTCACTGTGACCGGAAATGACGTCATTTGGGCAAAAACTGTATTTTTAACCTAAAAAACAAATATTTTATTCAAATGAGTCTGCCTTATAATATTTTTAAAATTATGATATTTGATTCCCATCAACGAATAAAATGAAGCCATACGACCATACAGATACCACAAAATGGTTTCTAACTTGTACGGTTACAGAGAAATAGGCGATCTTCTATAAGTCACTTTTCAAGGTTTTTGGTCTGTAAAACTGTCAATTATTATTCGATTTTTACAATTTATTTACCATTTCATGCCTTATGCTATTTATGACTTCTATGAACCAAGTTAAAATTTTCAATATCACCGGAAGTAATGTAATTTTTGCAAAAAACGTATTTTTAGCCTTTAAAACAAACATTTTTTTGAAGGGATTTATATTTATTATTCGTATAACTTTATAACGTCTGACTCTAATGGGCAGTAAGACTGAATCAATACCATCATATTGATATCAAGAAAAATCTTCTAGCATGTTCCCTTGCCGAATAATAACCAATTTTCCGAGGGTCACTTTTCAGTTTTTTACCTTCTTAATTTCAGTTTATGGGTTATAGGTTAATTATTTATTGTCCGATATTTATAAAAAAAAGTTTGTATTTTGTATGTTGCGAATTTTCGACTTATTTTTCATCTATAAAAATTTCTTTCGGCACCGGAAGTGACATACTTTTGCCATAATTTACAATTTTGACCGGTCTTTTAGCCAGCAAATATTACTTTTACATATGATAGAGGGTGTCACTGAAGCAAAACAACTAAAGTATAGTTTGGTAGCTCAATGGATCGGCTATGGTATAATAAACTTCCTGTATGATTCCTGAAAGCCGGTTCAGTGCTGCTTGCAGGTCTAGTTATTATTATTATTATTATTTACCGCGGGGGCCTAGATCTCCATGATCGAAAACAGATATCGATCTGGAATTAGATTTTCTATTGGGAAACCATGTGGTGGCTACTTGATAAAATATTTTTGAAATTTCTGCGCATACCGGAAGTGACCGAACTTTGCACGTTGTCTAAAAATTGAAAATCGGCCATAGTTTCGTCAATTCTTTATCCATTTTCAAACAAATTACATTTTTGGAATCCCTGAATCTTTTCTGAGACAATCTATTCTGAGACATTTTTCAATTTCGAACATTCGTCTATGACTTTTATCGTTTGAAAATTGCAAACATGTTGTTTACGAGACAATTTTTGTTATTTTTCAAAATTTTCAAATTTGACCTACATTTTTGGATACCTGACGTCCATCCGATTCCAGTAATATAAGTTTCATTCAGAGTTATCGCCCTTTATTTTTCGATTTTTTTCGAATTTTCTTCCCATTTTGTGAGCTCCGGTTTCGGTTTATGGCAGAATTGACGTTTCTGAAACTTCTGGAACATGAAGTTATAGTCCAATACCAACTTATAAAGCAATTTCGACCAGAATCCTTAAACCGGAAGTGGTCGAAATAATGGGCAATATTTTGAAAAAAATGCAAAAAATGGATATTTTGGGGAAAAACGCGATTTCTCCGCCCGATATAAATGGATTAAAGAAATTAGGGTACCATTGGACTGCACTGGGATTGCACTATCGTATGATACCAAATTCATACGGATACTATGAACAGGCAGCAAAATATGGTACGCTGAAAATCAAGTATTTTCTGATTTTTAGCATTTTTGGACGCCTGTATCTCGAAAACTACTCCAGCGATTTTTATGAAACTTTCTCTATCGAAAGACCTTGTGGTAGTCTGAAGTACGAAACATTCCATTACGACTTTGAAATATCTGGAATAGGTGAAATAACGGACTGAAAATCGAAAAAAGTCGAAAAATCGTGAAATTTTGGAAAATGCTCTACTATTTTTTTATTTTAAGAGATTTTCAAAAAAAGATTGTATTTTCAGATAGCTGACCTAATTACGATTCTAACGATGTATAATATGTATGTAGTTATTGAAAGTTAATTTTCGATATTTTAAATTTTTTGCATTTTTCTCACTTTTGGACATAGGATTTCTCAGTGGCATTTTATCTGATCAGTAAATGTAATATATCATTACAGAGCCCTATGACTATTTTAGTACCCAAACCGGCTATTTAAACTATTCCGACAATAATAACCATACCGGAAGTATTCAAAAAATAAAAAAAAAGGTTAAAAACATTGTCGCACTTGCGAAAAACTTGATTTCTCCCTTAGGTAATAGCGGACCAAAAGAACTAAAGTGTCGTTGGATAGCCTATTAATGGACCATCATACGGTATGTAAATAATACGATTTCGATGGCAAGGAAATAAATTATTGTATGCCAAATATCCAGTATTTTCCGATTTTTTAACATTCTGAGACGCCCTTTTCTCGAAAACGACGCCTACGATTTTTCTCAAACTTTTCTTACTCAAAGTCCTATCGATTGTCTATATAGTGAATCCAAAATGAAAAGCATTGAAATAATATAGGTGGTCCAAAAATAGCATCAAACTTTGAAAAAAATTCAAAAATCGTTAAATTTTTGTAAACGCTCTTTATTTTATCTTTTTTTCCAAAAGTACTCAATGGATGTTTCTGACACTTCTGGTACAGAAAGTTAAGTATCCAAAGAACTTCGTAAAGCTATCACGACAACGATCGTAAAACCGGAAGTAGTCGAAAAAATGTCCGATATTTTGATAAAAAATATTTTTTTTACGAAAACCTTTTTTAATTATGAATATTTTTTGATGGTATTTTACACAGGGTTAAAATATCATCCTACTTGACCAGAAATGGGAAAAAAATTGTCTCGGTAATTTGCATTAGCCGCCATCGGCTAATTTCGTTTTTCGTACCCAGAAAAATTATTTATTGTTCAATTTATATAAAACAAAGTTCATAAGCTCCGTGGTCCCAATTGTAATTTTTTTTGTTATGGTGAAATTTTTCTGTCGGCAACGGAAGTGACGTAATATTAACAAAAACTATAATTTTGACAGTTCGGTACTACTTTTTGAAAGCAAATATTATTTTTTTTCAAAACTGATATAACTAAACGGATGTACCCTGCAAAGGTGCACAATATTCTTAGCTCAGATTTTTTAATTTCAATTTCATTTTCGGGCAATTTCGAATAAAATGTAAAATAAAGTGTAAAATTCAGTTGTTTGCAATTCATTCAGCTCTTCATATTTTGAAATATTTATTTGTAATTTTCATAAACTCGTAGCAATAATCCAGACGAAGAGAATGCATGCGAAAATTAGTTTGTAATGTGAACAGTTGCCGAGAAATATGCAATTTTGCATGCATCACTTTTCACGTTATTTTGCCTATAAAAGAATGAATTATTATTCGATTTGCAATTTTTTTTCCCCATTTGATGCTTAATGCCATTTTGGACTAGGTCAAGCCAATTTTACACTTTCATTATGACCGGAAATGACGTCATTTGGGCAAAAACTGTATTTTTAACCTAAAAAACAAATATTTTATTCAAATGAGTCTGCCTTATAATATTTTTAAAATTATGATATTTGATTCCCATCAACGAATAGAATCAAGCCATACGACCATACAGATGCCACAAAATTGTTTCTAACGTGTACGGTTACAGAGAAATAGGCGATCTTCTATAAGTCACTTTTCAAGGTTTTTGGTCTATAAAAGTGTCAATTATTATTCGATTTTTATAATATTTTTACCATTTGATGCCTTATGCCATTTATGACTTCGATGAACTAAGTTAACATTTTCAATATCACCGGAAGTAATGTAATTTTTGCATAAAACGTATTTTTAGCCTTCAAAACAAAACATTTTTTTGAAGGGATTTATATTTATTATTCAATTAACTTTATAACGTCTGACTCTAATGGGCAGTAAGATTGAATCAATACCATCA
Source organism: Patella depressa (assembly GCA_948474765.1). Taxonomy (NCBI): domain Eukaryota; kingdom Metazoa; phylum Mollusca; class Gastropoda; family Patellidae; genus Patella; species Patella depressa. The sequence continues at coordinate 52,865,760 of OX419716.1, forward strand.
TATCGATATCAAGAAAAGGCTTCTAGCATGTTCCCTTGTCGAATAATAGCCAATTTTCCCAGGGTCACTTTTAATTTTTTTACCTTCTTAATTTCAGTTGATGGGTTACAGGTTAGTTATTTATTGCCCGATACGTATAAAACAAAGTTTGTATTTTGTATGTTACGAATTTTTGACTTATTTTTCCCCTATAAAAATTTCTTTCGGCACCGGAAGTGACATAATTTTGCGATAATTTACAATTTTGGCCCGTCTTTTCGCCAGCACATATTACTTTTATATATGATAGAAGGTTTCACTGTAGCAAAACATCTAAAGTATAGTTCGGTAGCTCTATGGATCGGCTATGGTATAATAAACTTCCTGTATGATTCCTGAAAGCCGGTTCAGTGCTGCTTGCAGGTCTAGTTATTATTATTATTATTATTATTTACCGCGAGGGCCTAGATCTCCATGATCGGAAACAGATATCGATCTGGAATTAGCTTTTCTATTGGGAAACCATGTGGTGGCTACTTGATAAAATATTTTTGAAATTTCTGCGCATACCGGAAGTGACCGAACTTTGTACTTTCTCTAAAAATTGAAAATCGGCTATAGTTTCGTCAATTCTTTATCCATTTTCAAACAAATTACATTTTTGGAATCCCTGGATCTTTTCTGAGAAAATGGCTATCTCACATTTTTCAATTTCGAACATTCGTCTATGACTTTTATAGTTCGAAAATTGAACACATGTTGTTTACGAGACAATTTTTGTTATTTTTCAAAATTTTCAAATTTGACCTACATTTTTGGATACCTGAAGTCCATCCGATTCCAGTAATATAAGTTTCATTCAGAGTTATCGCCCTTTATTTTTCGATTTTTTTCGAATTTTCTTCCCATTTTGTGAGCTCGGGTTTCGTTTTATGGCAGAATTGACGTTTCTGAAACTTCTGGAACATGAAGTTAAAGTCCAATATCAACAGGTAAAGCAATTTCGACAAGACTCCTTAAACCGGAAGTGGTCGAAATAATGTGCAAAATTTGCAAAAAAAACGAAAAAAATGGGTGGTTTTGGGAAAAACGTGATTTCTTCGCCCGATATCAACGGATTAAAGGGATTAAGGTATCGTTGGGTTGCATGAAGAATGGACTATCGTATGATACCCAAATCATACAGATACTATGAAAAGGTAGCAAAATATGGCACGCTGAAAATCAAGTATTTTCTGATTTGGAGCGTTTTTGGATGCCTGTATCTCGAAAACTTAACCTACAATTTTTTTTATTTTTTTTCTATCGAGAGTCCTTTTGGAGGTATTTGGCATGAAGCCATCCAATAGGACTTTGAAATGTCTGGAATAGGATAAAAAAGGGACTGAAAATCGAAAAAAGTCGAAAAATCGTGAAATTTTGGAAAATGCTCTACTATTTTTTTATTTTAAGAGATTTTTAAAAAAAGGTTGTATATTCAGATAGCTGACCTAATTACGATTCTAACGATGTATAATATGTATGTAATTATTAAAATTTAATTTTCGATATTTTAAATTTTTTGCATTTTTGGCACTTTTGAACATAGGATTTCTCAGGGGCATTTTATCTGATCAGATAATGTAATATATCATTACAGAGCCCTGTGGCTATTTTAGTGCCCAAACCGGCTATTAGAACTATTCCGACAATAATAACCATACCGGAAGTATTCAAAAAATGAAAAAAAAGAGTAAAAACATTGTCGCACTTGCGAAAAACTTGATTTCTCCCTTAGGTAATAGCGGACCAAAAGAACTAAAGTGTCGCTGGATAGCCCTATTAATGGACCATCATATGGTATCTAAATAATACGATTTCGATGGTAAGGAAATAAATTATTGTATGCCAAAAATCTAGTATTTTCCAATTTTTTAACATTCTGAGACGCCCTTTTCTCGAAAACGACGCCTACGATTTTTCTTAAACTTTTCTTACTCAAAGTCCTGTTAGTTGTCTATATAGGGAATCCAAAATGAAAAGCATTGAAATAATATAGGTGGTCCAAAAATGGCATCAAACTTTGAAAAAAATTGAAAAATCATTAAATTTTTGTAAACGCTCTTTAATTTATCTTTTTTTCCAAAACTACTCAATGGATGTTTCTGACACTTCTGGTACAGAAAGTTAAGTATCCAAAGAACTTCGTAAAGCTATCGCGACAATGATCGTAAAACCGGAAGTAGTCGAACAAATGTCCGATATTTTGAAAAAAAAATAATTTTTTTACGAATACCTTTTTTATTTATGAATATATTTTGATGGTATTTTACACAGGGTTAAAATATCATCGTACTTGAGCAGAAATGAGAAAAAAAATTGTCAGGGTAATTTGCGTTAGCCGCCATCGGCTAATTTAGTTTTTCGTACCCAAAAAAATTATTTATTGTTCGATTTGTATAAAACAAAGTTCATATGCTCCGTGGTCCCAGTTGTAATTTTTTTTGTTACGGTAAAATTTTTCTGTCGGCAACGAAAGTGACGTAATATTAACAAAAACTACAATTTTGACAGTTCGGTACCACTTTTTGAAAGCAAATATTTTTTTTTTCAAAACTGATATAACTAAAAGGATGCACCCTGCAAAGATGCACAAAATCCTTAGCTCAGATTTTTTAATTTCAATTTCATTTTCGGGCAATTTCGAATAAAATGTAAAATAAAGTGTAAAATTCAGTTATTTACAATTCATTCAGCGTCTTCATATTTTGAAATATTTATTTGTAATTTTCATAACCTCGTAGCAATAATCCAGACGAAGAGAATGTATGCGAAAATTAGTTTGTAATATGAGCAGTTGCCGAGAAATATGCAATTTTGCATGCATCACTTTTCACGTTATTTTGCCTATAAAAGAGTGAATTATCATTCGATTTGCAATATTTTTTTTCCATTTGATGCCTAATGCCAATTTGGACTAGGTCAAGTCAATTTTACATTTTCACTGTGACCGGAAATGACGTCATTTGGGCAAAAACTGTATTTTTAACCCAAAAAACAAATATTTTATTCAAATGAGTCTGCCTTATAATATTTTTAAAATTATGATATTTGATTCCCATCAACGAATAGAATGAAGCCATACGACCATACAGATACCACAAAATGGTTTCTAACTTGTATGGTTACAGAGAAATAGGTGATCTTCTATAAGTCACTTTTCAAGGTTTTTGGTCTATAAAAGTCTCAATTATTATTCGATTTTTATATTTTTTTTACCATTTGATGCCTTATGCCAATTATGGCTTCTATGAACTAAGTTAACATTTTCAATATCACCGGAAGTAATGTAATTTTTGCAAAAAAACGTATTTTTAGCCTTCAAAACAAACATTTTTTTGAAGGGATTTATATTTATTATTCGTTTAACTTGATAACGTCTGACTCTAATGGGCAGTAAGATTGAATCAATACCATCATATTGATATCAAAAAAACCCTTCTAGCATGTTCCCTTGTCGAATAATAGCCAATTTTCCCAGGGTCACTTTTAAGTTTTTTACCTTCTTAATTTCAGTTTATGGGTTATAGGGTAATTATTTATTGCCCAATATGTATAAAACAAAGTTTGTATTTTGTGTGTTGCGAATTTTTGACTTATTTTTCACCTATAAAAATATCTTTCGGTACCGGAAGTGACGTAATTTTGCCATAATTTACAATTTTGACCGGTCTTTTCGCCAGCAAATATTACTTTTACATATGATAGAGGGTGTCACTGAAGCAAAACAACTAAAGTATAGTTTGGTAGCTCAATGGATCGGCTATGGTATAAGAAACTTCCTGTATGATTCCTGAAAGCCGGTTCAGTGCTGCTTGCAGGTCTAGTTAATATTATTATTATTAGGCTTTCAGACTTTCGTCTGAAAGCCTATTGAGATTACTAAAATTATTATTAGGCTTTCAGACTTTCGTCTGAAAGACTATTGTTTTTACTAAAATTATTATTATTTATTATTATTATTTTATTTTTCGGGGGAGCCTATTTCTCAGCGCCTGTAACAGATACCGATCTGGGACCTAATTCTCTATAGGGAAACCATGTGTTGGCTACTTGATAAACTATTTTTGAAACTTCTGCGCAGACCGGAAGTGGTCGAATTTCGTGCTCTGTCAAAAAATTAAAAAACGGCCGTAGATTCATCAATTCTGTACCTATTTTCATACAAATGACATTTTCGGAAACCTTGAGTCTTTTCTCGGACGATAGCAGTTGAAAATTTCGATATTTCGAAACTTCATCGCTGACTTCTTGCGATCGAAAAATGAAAAATTTTATTTGAGAGACAATTTTTGTTGTTTTTCAAAATTTTCAAATTTGACCTACATTTTTGGATACCTGAAGGCAATCTGGTTTCAGGAATATAAGTTTCATTCCGAGTTATCGCCCTTTATTTTTCGATTTTTTTCGAATTTTCTTCACATTTTGTGAGCTTAAGTTTCGTTTTACGGCCGGATCAACGTTTCTCAAATTCCTGATACATGAAGCAATATTGTCAAACCACCGTTTAAAGCAATTTCAACAACAATCCGTAAACCGGAAGTAGTCGAAATAATATGCGATATTTTGAAAAAAACGTGAAAAATTGGTGTCTTGGGTAAAAACACGATTTCTCCGTCCGATATCAACGGATTAAACAAATTAAGGTATCATTTGGTCTAGCGGTGATTGGACCACTGAATGATACCCAATTCGTACGGATACGATGAGCTGGAAGCAAAATATGGCACGCTGAAAATCAAGTATTTTCTGATTTGGAGCGTTTTTGGACGCCTGTATTTCGAAAACTGCTCCAGCGATTTTTCTTAAACTTTATCTATCGATGGTCCTTCCGGTAGTCTTTAGCATGGATCCATCCATTAAGACTATTATATAATTGGAATAAGACAAAAAAGGGACTGAAAATCGAAAAAAGTCGAAAAATCGTGAAATTTGGGAAAATGCTCTACTATTTTTTTATTTTAAGAGATTTTCAAAAAAAAGATATATATTTAAAAAGCTGACCTAATTACGATTCTAATGATGTATAATATGTATGCAGTTATTGAAATTTAATTTTCAATATTTTGACATTTTGACATTTTTAACACTTTTGAACATAGGATTTCTCAGAAGTATTTTATTTGATCGTATAGTGTCGTATATCATTAGAGAGCCCTGTTCCCATGCAAACTCCAAAACTGGATGTGAAAACTACTCGACAATGATTCGTATACCGGAAGTAGTTCAAAAAACAAAGAAAAATGTAAAAAAGATGAAAAAAAATTGGAGCTCTTGCCAAAAGTTCGAATTCTCCCCCACATATTAGCGGACCAAAACAATTAAAGTGTCTTTGGATAGTTCCATTAATAGACGATCGTATAACATCTAAATAACACGAATTTGATTCTTAGGAAATAAATTATGGTACGCCGAAAACTAAGTATTTTCCGTTTTGGAGCATTCTGAGGCGCCTTTTTCTCGTAAACGACGCCTACGATTTTTCTTAAACATTTTTTACTCAGAGTCCTATCGGTGGCCTAGCGTGTGCATTTAATAATAAAAGCGTTGCAATATTATAGGCGGTCCAAAATTGACCTCAATCTTTGAAAAAAGTTGAAAAATCATTAAATTATTGAAAATGCTCTTTTATTTATCTTTTTTTCAAAAATTACTTAATGAATGTTTCTGATATTTCTGCTACAGGAAGTTAAGTATCTAATCAACTTGTTAAAGCAATTCCGACAATGATCGAAAAACCGGAAGTAGTCGAAAAAATATCCGATATATTGATTTTTTTTTACATTTTTACAGAAAACTTTTTTATTTATGAATATTTTTTGATGGTAGTTTACACAGAGTTAAAGTATCACCCTACTTGAGCATAAGTGAGAAAGAATTTTGTCTCAGTAATTTTCTTTAGTCGCCATTGGCTAATTTAGTTTTTCGTACCTAGATTAATTATTTATTGTTCGATTTGTATAAAACAAAGTGCATATGATTCGTAATGTCAATTGTAATATTTTTTGTTACGGTGACATTTTTCTGTACCACTTTTTGACAGCAAATATTTTTTTTTTCGAAAACTGATATAACAAAAAGTATGCGCCCTGTAAAGGCGCATAAAATGTTTGGCTGGGATTCTTAAATTTCAATTTCATTTTCGGGCAATGTCGAATAAAATGTAAAAAAAAGGGTAAAATTCAGTTATTACAACCCATTCAACGTCTTTATATTTTGAACTATTTATTCGTAACTTTCATAAACTCGTAGCCATAATCCAGACGAAGAGAATGTATGCGAAAAATAGTTTGTAACATGAGCAGTTGCCGAGAAATATGCAATTTTGCATGCATCACTTTTCACGTTTTTTTGCCTGTAAAATAGTAAATTATTATCCGATTTTCAATAAATTTTTTTTATTCGATGCCTAATGCCAATTTGGACTAGGTTAAGCCAAATTTACACTTTCACTGTGACCGAAAATGACGTCATTTTGGCAAAAACTGTATTTTTAACGTAGAAAACAAATATTTTATTCAAATGAATCTTGTTTATAATATTTTTAAAATTATGATATTTGAATCCCATCACCGAATAGCATGAACCCATACCATCATACAGATACCACAAACAAGTTTCTAACTTGTACGGTTGCCGAGAAATAGACGATTTTCTATAAGTCACTTTTCAAGCTTTTTGGTCTATAAAAGTGTCAATTATTATTCAATTTTCATACAATTTTCACCATGTGATGCCTTATGCCATTTATGATTGCAATGATCTGATTTAACATTTCCATTATCAACGGAAGTAATGTCATATTTGCAAAAACCGTATTTTTAGACTTCAAAATAAAATTTTACTCCAAAATTAGATTTTGCGCGATCCGACTCAAGATGGCGTGTTCAATGACAAATATTACGGGACGCTGAAGATCTAGTATTTTCCTTTTTGGACTTTTATATGATATCAGAATGATACAAATTCGATGGTTAGGCAATAGATTATGAGATGCCGAAAATATAGTATTTTCCTCTTTTTTTGGAGCCTTTTCAAACTCGTTTATCTCGAAAACTACTTCTATTTCACTTCTTAAACTTCTGTTACCCCGAGTCCTATCGGTCGTTTAGGGTATAAAGGTAAATTTAAAAGCATGGCAATGGTCTAAAGGACCCTGAAAGCCGATTCAGCACTGCTATGCAGGTCTAGTTAGGCTTTCAGACTTTCGTCTGAAAGCCTATTGAGATTACTAAAATTATTATTATTATTATTATTATTATTATTATTATTATTATTATTATTATTTACCGCGGGGGCCTAGATCTCCATGATCGAAAACAGATATCGATCTGGAATTAGATTTTCTATTGGGAAACCATGTGGTGGCTACTTGATAAAATATTTTTGAAATTTCTGCGCATACCGGAAGTGACCGAACTTTGCACGTTGTCTAAAAATTGAAAATCGGCCATAGTTTCGTCAATTCGTTATCCATTTTCAAACAAATTACATTTTTGGAATCCCTGAATCTTTTCTGAGACAATGGCTATCTCACATTTTTCAATTTCGAACATTCGTCTATGACTTTTATCGTTCGAAAATTGAAAACATGTTGTTTACGAGACCATTTTTGTCATTTTTCAAAATTTTCAAATTTGACCTACATTTTTGGATACCTGAAGTCCATCCGATTCCAGTAATATAAGTTTCATTCAGAGTTATCGCCCTTTATTTTTCGATTTTTTTCGAATTTTCTTCCCATTTTGTCAGCTCGGGTTTCGTTTTATGGTAGAATTGACGTTTCTGAAACTTCTAGAACATGAAGTTATAGTCCAATACCAACGTATAAAGCAATTTCGACAAGAATCCTTAAACCGGAAGTGGTCGAAATAATGTGCAATATTTTGAAAAAAATGCAAAAAATGGATATTTTGGGGAAAAACGCGAATTCTCCGCCCGATATCAATGGATTAAAGAAATTAGGGTACCATTGGACTGCACTAGGATTGTGCTATCGTATGATACCCAACTCGTACGGATACGATGAGCAGGCAGCAAAATATGGCACGCTGAAAATCAAGTATTTTCTGATTTGGAGCGTTTTTGGACGCCTGTATCTCGAAAACTTAACCGCAACTTTTTTTGTAATTTTTTCTATCGAGAGACCTTTCGGAGGTACTTTGCATGAAGCCATCCAATAAGACTTTGAAATATCTGGAATAGGTGAAATAACGGACTGAAAATCGAAAAAAGTCGAAAAATCGTGAAATTTTGGAAAATGCTCTGCTATTTTTTTATTTTCAAAGATTTCCAAAAAACGATTGTATATTCAGATAGCTGACCTAATTACGATTCTAACGATGTATAATATGTATGTAGTTATTGAAATTTAATTTTCGATATTTTAAATTTTTTGCATTTTTGGCACTTTTGAACCTAGGATTTCTCAGGGGCATTTTATCTGATCAGATAATGTAATATATCATTACAGAGCACTGTGGCTATTTTAGTGCCCAAACCGGTTATTAAAACTATACCGACAATAATAACCATACCGGAAGTATTCAAAAAATGAAAAAAAAGGTTAAAAACATTGTCGCACTTGCGAAAAACTTGATTTCTCCCTTAGGTAATAGCGGACCAAAAGAACTAAAGTGTCGTTGGATAGCCCTATTAATGGACCATCATATGGTATCTAAATAATACGATATCGATGGTAAGGAAATAAATTATTGTATGCCAAAAATCTAGTATTTTCCGATTTTTTAACATTCTGAGACGCCCTTTTCTCGAAAACGACGCCGCAGATTTTTCTTAAACTTTTCTAACTCAAAGTCCCATCGGTTGTCTATATAGTGAATCCAAAATGAAAAGCATTGAAATAATATAGGTGGTCCAAAAATGGCATCAAACTTTGAAAAAAATTGAAAAATCGTTAAATTTTTGTAAACGCTCTTTTATTTATCTTTTTTTCCAAAACTGCTCAATGGATGTTTCTGACACTTCTGGTACAGAAAGTTAAGTATCCAAAGAACTTCGTAAAGCTATCACAACAACGATCGTAAAACTAGAAGTAGTCGAAAAAATGTCCGATATTTTGAAAAAAATTATTTTTTTTACGAAAATCTTTTTTATTTATGAATATTTTTTGGTGATATTTTACACTGGGTTAAAATATCATCGTACTTGAGCAGAAATGAGAAAAAAAATTGTCTGGGTAATTTGCGTTAGCCGCCATCGGCGAATTTAGTTTTTCGTACCCAAAAAAATTATTTATTGTTCGATTTGTATAAAACAAAGTTCATATGCTCCGTGGTCCCAATTGTTATTTTTTATGTTACGGTGAAATTTTTCTGTCGCCAACGGAAGTGACGTAATATTAACAAAAACTACAATTTTGACAGTTCGGTACCACTTTTTGAAAGAAAATATTTTTTTTTTTCAAAACTGATATAACTAAAAGGATGCACCCTGCGAAGGTGCACAAAATCCTTAGCTCATATTTTTAAATTTCAATTTCATTTTCGGGCAATTTCGAATAAAATGTAAAATAAAGTGTAAAATTCAGCTATTTACAATTCATTCAGCGTCTTCATATTTTTAAATATTTATTTGTAATTTTCATAAACTCGTAGCAATAATCCAGACGAAGAGAATGTATGCGAAAATTAGTTTGTAATATGAGCAGTTGTCGAGAAATATGCAATTTTGCATGCATCACTTTTCACGTTATTTTGCCTTTACAAGAGTGAATTATTATTCGATTTGCAATATTTTTTTTCCATTTGATGTCTAATGCCAATTTGGACTAGGTCAAGCCAATTTTACATTTTCACTGTGACCGGAAATGACGTCATTTGGGCAAAAACTGTATTTTTAACCTAAAAAACTAATATTTTATTCAAATCAGTCTCCCTTATAATATTTTTAAAATTATGATATTTTATTCCCATCAACGAATAGAATGAAGCCATACGACCATACAGATACCACAAAATGGTTTCTAACTTGTACGGTTACAGAGAAATAGGCGATCTTCTATAAGTCACTTTTCAAGGTTTTTGGTCTATAAAAGTGTCAATTATTATTCGATTTTTATAATTTTTTTACCATTTGATGCCTTATGCCATTTATGACTTCTATGAACCAAGTTAATATTTTCAATATCACCGGAAGTAATGTAATTTTTGCAAAAAACGTATTTTTAGCCTTCAAAACAAACATTTTTTTGAAGTGATTTATATTCATTATTCGTTTAACTTTATAACGTCTGGCTCTAATGGGCAGTAAGATTGAATCAATACCATCATATTGATATCAAGAAAAGGCTTCTAGCATGTTCCCTTGTCGAATAATAACCAATTTTCCCAGGGTCACTTTTAAGTTTTTTACCTTCTTAATTTCAGTTTATGGGTTATAGGTTAATTATTTATTGCCCGATATGTATAAAACAAAGTTTGTATTTTGTGTGTTGCGAATTTTCGACTTATTTTTCACCTATAAAAAATTTTTTCGGTACCGGAAGTGACGTAATTTTGCCATAATTTACAATTTTGACCTGTCTTTTCGCCAGCAAATATTACTTTTACATTTGATAGAGGGTGTCACTGAAGCAAAACAACTAAAGTATACTTTGGTAGCTCAATGGATCGGCTATGGTATAATAAACTTCCTGTATGATTCCTGAAAGCCGGTTCAGTGCTGCTTGCAGGTCTAGTTATTATTATTATTATTATTTACCGCGAGGGCCTAGATCTCCATGATCGAAAACAGATATCGATCTGGAATTAGCTTTTCTATCGGGAAACCATGTGGTGGCTACTTGATAAAATATTTTTGAAATTTCTGCGCATACCGGAAGTGACCGAACTTTGTACTTTCTCTAAAAATTGAAAATCGGCCATAGTTTCGTCAATTCTTTATCCATTTTCAAACAAATTACATTTATGGAATCCCTGAATCTTTTCTGAGACAATGGCTATCTCACATTTTTCAATTTCGAACATTCGTCTATGACTTTTATCGTTCGAAAATTGAAAACATGTTGTTTACGAGACAATTTTTGTTATTTTTCAAAATTTTCAAATTTGACCTACATTTTTGGATACCTGAAGTCCATCCGATTCCAGTAATATAAGTTTCATTCAGAGTTATCGCCCTTTATTTTCCGATTTTTTTCGAATTTTCTTCCCATTTTGCGAGCTCGGGTTTCGTTTTATGGTAGAATTGACGTTTATGAAACTTCTGGAACATGAAGTTATAGTCCAATACCAACTGATAAAGCAATTTCGACACGGATCTTCAAACCGGAAGTGGTCGAAATAATGTTCAATATTTTGAAAAAAATGCAAAAAATGGATATTTTGGGGGAAAACGCTATTTCTCTGTCCGATATCAATGGATTAAACGAATGAAGGTACCGTTTGATGGCACGATTGTTGGACTATCATATGATACCCCATTCATACGGATACTATGAACAGACAGCAAAATATGGCACGCTGAAAATCAAGTATTTTCTGATTTGGAGCGTTTTTGGACGCCTGTATCTCGAAAACTTAACCTGCAATATTTTTTAAATTTTTTCTATCGAGAGTCCTTTGGGAGGTATTTGACATGAAGCCATCCAATAGGACTTTGAAATGTCTGGAATAGGATAAAAAAGGGACTGAAAATCGAAAAAAGTCGAAAAATCGTGAAATTTTGGAAAATGCTCTACTATTTTTTTATTTTAAGAGATTTTTAAAAAAAGGTTGTATATTCAGATAGCTGACCTAATTACGATTCTAACGATGTATAATATGTATGTAATTATTAAAATTTAATTTTCTATATTTTAAATTTTTTGCATTTTTGGCACTTTTGAACATAGGATTTCTCAGGGGCATTTTATCTGATCAGATAATGTAATATATCATTACAGAGCCCTGTGGCTATTTTAGTGCCCAAACCGGCTATTAGAACTATTCCGACAATAATAACCATACCGGAAGTATTCAAAAAATGAAAAAAAAGAGTAAAAACATTGTCGCACTTGCGAAAAACTTGATTTCTCCCTTAGGTAATAGCGGACCAAAAGAACTAAAGTGTCGCTGGATAGCCCTATTAATGGACCATCATATGGTATCTAAATAATACGATTTCGATGGTAAGGAAATAAATTATTGTATGCCAAAAATCTAGTATTTTCCAATTTTTTAACATTCTGAGACGCCCTTTTCTCGAAAACGACGCCTACGATTTTTCTTAAACGTTTCTCACTCAAAGTCCTGTCAGTTGTCTATATAGGGAATCCAAAATGAAAAGCATTGAAATAATATAAGTGGTCGAAAAATGGTCTCAAACTTTGAAAAAAATTGAAAAATCGTTAAATTTTTTGAAACGCTCTTTAATTTATCTTTTTTTCCAAAATTACTCAATGGATGTTTCTGACACTTCTGGTACGTACAGTTAAGTATCCAAAGGACTTCGTAAAGCTATCACAACAACGATCGTAAAACCGGAAGTAGTCGAAAAAATGTCCGATATTTCGAAAAAAATTAATTTTTTTACGAAAACCTTTTTTATTTATGAATATTTTTTGATGATATTTTACACAGGGTTAAAATATCATCGTACTTGAGCAGAAATGAGAAAAAAAATTGTCTCGGTAATTTGCGTTAGCCACCATCGGCTAATTTAGTTTTTCGTACCCAGAAAAATTATTTATTGTTCGATTTGTATAAAACAAAGTTCATATGCACCATGGTCCCAATTGTAATTTTTTTTGTTACGGTGAAATTTTTCTGTCGGCAACGGAAGTGACGTAATATTAACAAAAACTACAATTTTGACAGTTCGGTACCACTTTTTGAAAGCAAATATTATTTTTTTTCAAAACTGATATGACTAAAAGGATGCACCCTGCAAAGGTGCACAAAAACCTTAGCTCATATTTTTTAATTTCAACTTCATTTTCGGGCAATTTCGAATAAAATGTAAAATAAAGTGTAAAATTCAGTTATTTACAATTCATTCAGCGTCTTCATATTTTGAAATATTTATTTGTAATTTTCATAAACTCGTAGCAATAATCCAGATGAAGAGAATGTATGCGAAAATTAGTTTGTAATATGAGCAGTTGCCGAGAAATATGCAATTTTGCATGCATCACTTTTCACGTTATTTTGCCTATAAAAGAGTTAATTATTATTCGATTTGCAATATTTTTTTTCCATTTGATGCCTAATGCCAATTTGGACTAGGTCAAGCCAATTTTACATTTTCACTGTGACCGGAAATGACGTCATTTGGGCAAAAACTGTATTTTTAACCTAAAAAATAAATATTTTATTCAAATGAGTCTGCCTTATAATATTTTTAAAATTATGATATTTGATTCCCATCAACGAATAAAATGAAGCCATACGACCATACAGATACCACAAAATGGTTTCTAACTTGTACGGTTACAGAGAAATAGGCGATCTTCTATAAGTCACTTTTCAAGGTTTTTGGTCTGTAAAACTGTCAATTATTATTCGATTTTTACAATTTATTTACCATTTCATGCCTTATGCTATTTATGACTTCTATGAACCAAGTTAAAATTTTCAATATCACCGGAAGTAATGTAATTTTTGCAAAAAACGTATTTTTAGCCTTTAAAACAAACATTTTTTTGAAGGGATTTATATTTATTATTCGTTTAACTTTATAACGTCTGACTCTAATGGGCAGTAAGACTGGATCAATACCATCATATTGATATCAAGAAAAATCTTCTAGCATGTTCCCTTGTCGAATAATAACCAATTTTCCGAGGGTCACTTTTCAGTTTTTTACCTTCTTAATTTCAGTTTATGGGTTATAGGTTAATTATTTATTGTCCGATATTTATAAAAAAAAGTTTGTATTTTGTATGTTGCGAATTTTCGACTTATTTTTCATCTATAAAAATTTCTTTCGGCACCGGAAGTGACATACTTTTGCCATAATTTACAATTTTGACCGGTCTTTTAGCCAGCAAATATTACTTTTAGATATGATAGAGGGTGTCACTGAAGCAAAACAACTAAAGTATAGTTTGGTAGCTCAATGGATAGGCTATGGTATAATAAACTTCCTGTATGATTCCTGAAAGCCGGTTCAGTGCTGCTTGCAGGTCTAGTTATTATTATTATTTACCGCGAGGGCCTAGATCTCCATGACCGAAAACAGATATCGATCTGGAATTAGCTTTTCTATCGGGAAACCATGTGGTGGCTACTTGATAAAATATTTTTGAAATTTCTGCGCATACCGGAAGTGACCGAACTTTGTACTTTCCCTAAAAATTCAAAATCGGCCATAGTTTCGTCAATTCTTTATCCATTTTCAAACAAATTACATTTTTGGAATTCCTGAATCTTTTCTGAGACAATGGCTATCTCACATTTTTCAATTTCGAACATTCGTCTGTGATTTTTATCGTTCGAAAATTGAAAACATGTTGTTTACGAGACAATTTTTGTTATTTTTCAAAATTTTCAAATTTGACCTACATTTTTGGATACCTGAAGTCCATCCGATTCCAGTAATATAAGTTTCATTCAGAGTTATCGCCCTTTATTTTTCGATTTTTTTCGAATTTTCTTCCCATTTTGTGAGCTCGGGTTTCGTTTTATGGCAGAATTGACGTTTCTGAAACTTCTGGAACATGAAGTTATAGTCCAATACCAACTTATAAAGCAATTTCGACAAGAATCCTTAAACCGGAAGTGGTCGAAATAATGTGCAATATTTTGAAAAAAATGCAAAAAATGGATATTTTGGGGGAAAACGCTATTTCTCTGTCCGATATCAATGGATTAAACGAATGAAGGTATCGTTTGATGGCACGATTGCTGGACTATCATATGATACCCCATTCATATGGATACTATGAACAGACAGCAAAATATGGCACGCTGAAAATCAAGTATTTTCTGATTTGGAGCGTTTTTGGACGCCTGTATCTCGAAAACTTAACCTGCAATTTTTTTTTAATTTTTTCTATCGAGAGTCCTTTTGGAGGTTTTTTGCATAAAGCCATCCAATAAGACTTTGAAATGTCTGGAATAGGATAAAAAAGGGACTGAAAATCGAAAAAAGTCGAAAAATCGTGAAATTTTGGAAAATGCTCTACTATTTTTTTATTTTAAGAGATTTTTAAAAAGACGTTGTATATTCAGATAGCTGACCTAATTACGATTCTAACGATGTATAATATGTATGTAATTATTAAAATTTAATTTTCGATAATTTAAATTTTTTGCATTTTTGGCACTTTTGAACATAGGATTTCTCAGGGGAATTTTATCTGATCAGATAATGTAATATATCATTACAGAGCCCTGTGGCTATTTTAGTGCCCAAACCGGCCATTAAAACTATTTCGACAATAATAACCATACCGGAAGTATTCAAAAAATGAAAAAAAAGAGTAAAAACATTGTCGCACTTGCGAAAAACTTGATTTCTCTCTTAGGTAATAGCGGACCAAAAGAACTAAAGTGTCGCTGGATAGCCCTATCAATGGACCATCATATGGTATCTAAGTAATACGATTTCGATGGTAAGGAAATAAACTATTGTATGCCAAAAATGTAGTATTTTCCAATTTTTTAACATTCTGAGACGCCTTTTTCTCGAAAACGACGCCTACGATTTTTCTTAAACTTTTCTTACTCAAAGTCCTATCGGTTGTCTATATAGGGAATCCAAAATGAAAAGCATTGAAATAATATAAGTGGTCGAAAAATGGCCTCAAACTTTGAAAAAAATTGAAAAATCGTTAAATTTTTGGAAACGCTCTTTAATTTATCTTTTTTTCCAAAACTACTCAATGGATGTTTCTGACACTTCTGGTACAGAAAGTTAAGTATCCAAAGAACTTCGTAAAGCTATCACAACAACGATCGTAAAATCGGAAGTAGTCGAAAAAATGTCCGATATTTTGAAAAAAAATATTTTTTTTACGAAAACCTTTTTTATTTATGAATATTTTTTGATGATCTTTCACACAGGGTTAAAATATCATCGTACTTGAGCAGAAATAAGAAAAAAAATTGTCTCGGTAATTTGCGTTAGCCGCCATCGGCTAATTTAGTTTTTCGTACCCAGAAAAATTATTTATTGTTCGATTTGTATAAAACAAAGTTCATATGCACCGTGGTCCCAATTGTAATTTTTTTTGTTACGGCGAAGTTTTTCTGTCGGCAACGGAAGTGACGTAATATTAACAAAAACTACAATTTTAACAGTTCGGTACCACATTTTGAAAGCAAATATTATTTTTTTTCAAAACTGATATAACTAAAAGGATGCACCCTGCAAAGGTGCACAAAATCCTTAGCTCATATTTTTTAATTTCAATTTCATTTTCGGGCAATTTCGAATAAAATGTAAAATAAAGTGTAAAATTCAGTTATTTACAATTCATTCAGCGTCTTCATATTTTGAAATATTTATTTGTAATTTTCATAAACTCGTAGCAATAATCCAGACGAACAGAATGTATGCGAAAATTAGTTTGTAATATGAGCAGTTGCCGAGAAATATGCAATTGTGCATGCATCACTTTTCACGTTATTTTGCCTATAAAAGAGTGAATTATTATTCGATTTGCAATATTTTTTTTCCATTTGATGCCTAATGCCAATTTGGATTAGGTCAAGTCAATTTTACATTTTCACTGTGACCGGAAATGACGTCTTTTGGACAAAAACTGTATTTCTAACCTAAAAAACAAATATTTTATTAAAATGAGTCTGCCTTATAATGTTTTAAAAATTATGATATTTGATTCCCATCAACGAATAGAATGAAGCCATACGACCATACAGATACCACAAAATGGTTTCTAACTTGTACGGTTACAGAGAAATAGGCGATCTTCTATAAGTCACTTTTCAAGGTTTTTGGTCTATAGAAGTGTCAATTATTATTCGATTTTTATAATTTTTTTAACATTTGATGCCTTATGCCATTTATGACTTCTATGAACCAAGTTAACATTTTCAATATCACCGGAAGTAATGTAATTTTTGCTAAAAACGTATTTTTAGCCTTCAAAACAAACATTTTTTTGAAGTGATTTATATTCTTTATTCGTTTAACTTTATAACGTCTGACTGTAATGGGCAGTAAGATTGAATCAATACCATCATATTGATATCAAGAAAAGGCTTCTAGCATGTTCCCTTGTCTAATAATAACCAATTTTCCCAGGGTCACTTTTAAGTTTTTTACCTTCCTAATTTCAGTTTATGGGTTATAGGTTAATTATTTATTGCCCGATATGTATAAAACAAAGTTTGTATTTTGTATGTTGCGAATTTTCGACTTATTTTTCACCTATAAAAATTTCTTTCGGCACCGGAAGTGACGTAATTTTGCCATAATTTACAATTTTGACCGGTCTTTTCGCCAGCAAATATTACTTTTACATATGGTAGAGGGTGTCACTGAAACAAAACAAGTAAAGTATAGTTTGGTAGCTCAATGGATCGGCTAGGGTATAATAAATAAACTTTCTGTATGATTCCTGAAAGCCGGTTCAGTGCTGCTTGCAGGTCTAGTTTATTATTATTATTTACCGCGAGGGCCTAGATCTCCATGATCGAAAACAGATATCGATCTGGAATCAGATTTTCTATTGGGAAACCATGTGGTGGCTACTTGATAAAATATTTTTGAAATTTCTGCGCATACCGGAAGTGACCGAAATTTGTACGTTATCTAAAAATTGAAAATCGGCCATAGTTTCGTCAATTCTTTATCCATTTTCAAACAAATTACATTTTTGGAATCCCTGAATCTTTTCTGAGACAATCTATTCTGAGACATTTTTCAATTTCGAACATTCGTCTATGACTTTTATCGTTTGAAAATTGCAAACATGTTGTTTACGAGACAATTTTTGTTATTTTTCAAAATTTTCAAATTTGACCTACATTTTTGGATACCTGAAGTCCATCCGATTCCAGTAATATAAGTTTCATTCAGAGTTATCGCCCTTTATTTTTCGATTTTTTTCGAATTTTCTTCCCATTTTGTGAGCTCCGGTTTCGGTTTATGGCAGAATTGACGTTTCTGAAACTTCTGGAACATGAAGTTATAGTCCAATACCAACTTATAAAGCAATTTCGACAAGAATCCTTAAACCGGAAGTGGTCGAAATAATGGGCAATATTTTGAAAAAAATGCAAAAAATGGATATTTTTGGGAAAAACGCGATTTCTCCGCCCGATATCAATGGATTAAAGAAATTAGGATACCAGTGGACTGCACTAGGATTGTACTATCGTATGATACCCAATTCATACGGATACTATGATCAGGAAGCAAAATATGGCACGCTGAAAATCACGAATTTTCTGATTTTTAGCATTTTTGGACGCCTGTATCTCGAAAACTTAACCTACAATTTTTTTTAAATTTTTTCTATCGAGAGTCCTTTTGGGGGTATTTTGCATGAAGCCAACCAATAAGACTTTGAAATGTCTGGAATAGAATAAAAAAGGGACTGAAAATCGAAAAAAGTCGAAAAATCGTGAAATTTTGAAAAATGCTCTACTATTTTTTTATTTTAAGAGATTTTTAAAAAAAGGTTGTATATTCAGATAGCTGACCTAATTACGATTCTAACGATGTATAATATGTATGTAATTATTGAAATTTAATTTTCGATATTTTAAATTTTTTGCATTTTTGGCACTTTTGAACATAGGATTTCTCAGGGGCATTTTATCTGATCAGATAATGTAATATATCATTACAGAGCCCTGTGGCTATTTTAGCGCCCAAACCGACTATTAAAACTATTCCGACAATAATAACCATACCGGGAGTATTCAAAAAATGAAAAAAAAGGTTAAAAATATTGTCGCACTTGCGAAAAACTTGATTGCTCACTTAGGTAATAGCGGACCAAAAGAACTAAAGTGTCGTTGGATAGCCCTATTAATGGACCATCATATGGTATCTAAATAATACGATTTCGATGGTAAGGAAATAAATTATTGTATGCCAAAAATCTAGTATTTTCCGATTTTTTAACATTCTGAGACGCCCTTTTCTCGAAAATGACGCCTACGATTTTTCTGAAACTTTTCTTACTCATAGTCCTATCGGTTGTCTATATAGTGAATCCAAAATGAAAAGCATTGAAATAATGTAGGTGGTCCAAAAATGACATCAAACTTTGAAAAAAATTGAAAAATCGTAAAATTTTTTTAAACGCTCTTTAATTTATCTTTTTTTCCAAAAGTACTCAATGGATGTTTCTGACACTTCTGGTACAGAAAGTTAAGTATCCAAAGAACTTCGTAAAGCTATCACGACAACGATCGTAAAACCGGAAGTAGTCGAAAAAATGTCCGATATTTTGATAAAAAATACTTTTTTTACGAAAACCTTTTTTATTTATGAATATTTTTTGATGGTATTTTACACAGGGTTAAAATATCATCCTACTTGACCAGAAATGAGAAAAAAAATTGTCTCGGTTATTTTCGTTAGCCGCCAACGGCTAATTTAGTTTTTCGTACCCAGACAAATTATTTATTGTTCGATTTGTATAAAACAAAGTTCATATGCTCCGTGGTCCCAATTGTAATTTTTTTTGTTATGGTGAAATTTTTCTGTCGGCAACGGAAGTGACGTAATATTAACAAAAACTATAATTTTGACAGTTCGGTACTACTTTTTGAAAGCAAATATTATTTTTTTTCAAAACTGATATAACTAAACGGATGCACCCTGCAAAGGTGCACAATATCCTTAGCTCAGATTTTTTAATTTCAATTTCATTTTCGGGCAATTTCGAATAAAATGTAAAATAAAGTGTAAAATTCAGTTGTTTACAATTCATTCAGCGTCTTCATATTTTGAAATATTTATTTGTAATTTTAATAAACTCGTAGCAATAATCCAGAAGAAGAGATTGTATGCGAAAATTAGTTTGTAATATGAGCAGTTGCCGAGGAATATGCAATTTTGCATGTGTCACTTTTCACGTTATTTTGCCTATAAAAGAGTGAATTATTATTCGATTTGCAATATTATTTTTCCATTTGATGCTTAGTGTCAATTTGTTCAAGGTCAAGCCAATTTTACAATTTCACTGTGACCGGAAATGACGTCATTTGGGCAAAAACTGTATTTTAAACCTAAAAAACAGATATTTTATTCAAATGAGTCTGCCTTATAATAATTTTAAAATTATGATATTTGATTCCCATCAACGAATAGAATGAAGCCATACGACCATACAGATACCACAAAATGGTTTCTAACTTGTACGGTTACAGAGAAATAGGCGATCTTCTATAAGTCACTTTTCAAGGTTTTTGGTCTATAAAAGTGTCAATTATTATTCGATTTTTATATTTTTTTTTACCATTTGATGCCTTATGCCATTTATGACTTCTATGAACTAAATTAACATTTTCAATATCACCGGAAGTAATGTAATTTTTTCAAAAAACGTATTTTTGGCCTTCAAAACAAACATTTTTTTTGAAGTGGTTTATGTTTATTATTCGTTTAACTTTATAATATCTGACTCTAATGGGCAGTAAGATTGA
Source organism: Patella depressa (assembly GCA_948474765.1). Lineage (NCBI taxonomy): Eukaryota > Metazoa > Mollusca > Gastropoda > Patellidae > Patella > Patella depressa. The sequence continues at coordinate 52,886,348 of OX419716.1, forward strand.
ATCAATACCATCATATTGATATCAAGAAAAGGCTTCTAGCATGTTCCCTTGTCGAAAAATAGCCAATTGTCCCAGTGTCACTTTTAAGTTTTTTACCTTCTTAATTTCAGTTTATTGGTTATAGGTTAATTATTTATTGCCCGATATGTATAAAACAAAGTTTGTATTTTGTATGTTGCGAATTTTCGACTTATTTTTCACCTATAATAATTTCTTTCGGCACCGGAAGTGACGTAATTTTGCCATAATTTACAATTTTGAAAGGTCTTTTCGCCAGCAAATATTACTTTTACATATGATAGAGGGTGTCACTGAAGCAAAACAATTAAAGTTTGGTAGCTCAATGGGTCGGCTAGGGTATAATAAACTTCCTGTATGATTCCTGAAAGCCGGTTCAGTGCTTTTTGATTTTCGGCAAATCTTCGAAGATATTAGGCGCCAAATTTCGAAAATTTAAAATTTTACAAAAAACTTTTTTATTTATGAATATTTTTTAGTCGTATTGTGCACAGAATTAAAGAGTCATCTGCCTAGTGCAAAAATGTTAAAAAATTTTGTCTCAGTAATTTTCCTTGGCCGCTATTGGCTAATTCAGTTTTTCAGTCCTAGATTAATTTTTTATTGTTCGATTTGTATAAAACAAAGTTCATATGCTTCGTTGTCTCAATTGTCATTTTTTTTATTACCGGAAGTGTTTTCTGTCGGCACCGAAAGTGGCATAATTTTACCAAAAACTACAATTTTGACAGTTAGGTACCATTTTTCGAAAACAAATATTATTTTTTGGAAAAATTATTTGACTCAAAGAGAGTGCCCTTTCAAGGCGCAAAAAATGGCGGAAGCAGTTTTTTTAATTTCGATTTCATTTTCGAGCAAATTCGATTAAATGGCTAAAAATGGTGTAAAATTGACCCATTTACAACCTATTCAGGCTTTTCAGATTTTAAAATATTTCTTCGTAACTTTTATAAACTTGTAGCTATAATCCATACGAAGAAAATGTATGTTAAAATTAGTTTGTAATATAAGCAGTTACCAAGAAATGGACAGTTCTGTACAAGTCACTGTTTTCGTTATTTTGCCTGTAAAATAGTCAATTATGATTGGATTTTTATAAAAGTGACATCATTTGATTCAAAAAGCATGTAGCGTCATATCAAGTTGATTACAATTTAAAATTGACACCGGAAGTGACGTCATTTGGTCAAAAACTGCATTTTAAACTTTTTAAATCAATGTTTTATTCAACCATGAATAACTTAATATGTATTAATAATTTTAACTTTTGGTTTAAATTCGCATATAAATACAACTCATATGGTCATATAGATATCATAAAATTGTTTCTAACTTGTTCGGTTGCCGAGAAATAGACGGTTTTCTACAGGTCACTTTTGAAGGTTTCGGGGCCATAAACGTGTCAATTATTATTCGATTTTCATAAACGTTACACCATGTTATACCTAATGCCATTTGTGATTTCATACAAGTAATTTAAGATTTTCATTATCACCGGAAGTAACGTCATTTTGGCAAAAACTGAATTTTTAGCCTTCAAAACAGTTATTTTATTCAAATGAGTCTGTTTTGAAATCTTTTTCAAATTATGATATTTGATGCCAATCAACAAATAGAATGAACCCATACGATCATACAGATACCACAAAATGGTTTCTAACTTGTACGGTTGCAGAGAAATAGCAGATTTTCTACAAGTCACTTTTCAAGTTTTTTGGTCTTTAAAAGTGGCAATTATTATTCGATTTACATAAAATTGTCACTATATGATATCGTATGCCATTTCTGATTTCATAAGACTAATTGAACATTTTCATTAACACCGGAAGTAATTTAATTTTGTCAAGATCATTTACACGTAACAAATGTATAAAATGACTTGATATTGCTGGATTGATTGGTTGATTAATCTACGTCCATTTTATTTGTGTGCAATGTTAATTTGGAAACCTGTTTAGTGGTTTCGTTGGTACCGGAAGTGACATATGTTCAAGTGTAACTTGGCACCGAAAGTGACATGTTTAAGAGTAACTTGGCACCAGTGAAACCCGTCATTCCTGCATGCAGGTCTAGTTATTATTATTATTATTATTTACCGCGAGGGCCTAGATCTCCATGATCGAAAACAGATATCGATCTGGAATTAGCTTTTCTATCGGGAAACCATGTGGTGGCTACTTGATAAAATATTTTTGAAATTTCTGCGCATACCGGAAGTGACCGAACTTTGTACTTTCTCTAAAAATTAAAAATCGGCCATAGTTTCGTCAATTCTTTATCCATTTTCAAACAAATTACATTTTTGGAATCCCTGAATCTTTTCTGAGACAATGGCTATCTCACATTTTTCAATTTCGAACATTCGTCTATGATTTTTATCGTTTGAAAATTGAAAACATGTTGTTTACGAGACAATTTTTGTTATTTTTCAAAATTTTCAAATTTGACCTACATTTTTGGATACCTGAAGTCCATCCGATTCCAGTAATATAAGTTTCATTCAGAGTTATCGCCCTTTATTTTTCGATTTTTTTCGAATTTTCTTCCCATTTTGTGAGCTCGGGTTTCGTTTTATGGCAGAATTGACGTTTCTGAAACTTCTGGAGCATGAAGTTATAGTCCAATACCAACTTATAAAGCAATTTCGACAAGAATCCTTAAACCGGAAGTGGTCGAAATAATGTGCAATATTTTGAAAAAAATGCAAAAAATGGATATTTTTTGGGAAAACGCTATTTCTCCGTCCGATATCAATGGATTAAACGAATGAAGGTACCGTTTGATGGCACGATTGTTGGACTATCATATGATACCCCATTCATACGGATACTATGAACAGACAGCAAAATATGGCACGCTGAAAATCAAGTATTTTCTGATTTGGAGCGTTTTTGGACGCCTGTATCTCGGAAACTTAACCTGCAAATTTTTTTAAATTTTTTCTATCGAGAGTCCTTTTGGAGGTATTTTGCATGAAGCCATCCAATAAGACTTTGAAATGTCTGGAATAGGATAAAAAAGGGACTGAAAATCGAAAAAAAGTCGAAAAATCGTGAAATTTTGGAAAATGCTCTACTATTTTTTTATTTTAAGAGATTTTCAAAAAAAGGTTGTATATTCAGATAGCTGACCTAATTACGATTCTAACGATGTATAATATGTATGTAATTATTAAAATTTAATTTTCGATATTTTAAATTTTTTGCATTTTTGGCACTTTTGAACATAGGATTTCTCAGGGGCATTTTATCTGATCAGATAATGTAATATATCATTACAGAGCCCTGTGGCTATTTTAGTGCCCAAACCGGCTATTAAAACTATTCCGACAATAATAACCATACCGGAAGTATTCAAAAAATGAAAAAAAAGAGTAAAAACATTGTCGCACTTGCGAAAAACTTGATTTCTCTCTTAGGTAATAGCGGACCAAAAGAACTAAAGTGTCGCTGGATAGCCCTATTAATGGACCATCATATGGTATCTAAATAATACGAATTCGATGGTAAGGAAATAAATTATTGTATGCCAAAAATCTAGTATTTTCCAATTTTTTAACATTCTGAGACGCCCTTTTCTCGAAAACGACGCCTACGATTTTTCTTAAACTTTTCTTACTCAAAGTCCTATCGGTTGTCTTTTTAGGGAATCCAAAATGAAAAGCATTGAAATAATATAAGTGGTCGAAAAATGGCCTCAAACTTTGAAAAAAACTGAAAAATCGTTAAATTTTTGGAAACGCTCTTTAATTTATCTTTTTTTCCAAAACTACTCAATGGATGTTTCTGACACTTCTGGTACAGAAAGTTAAGTATCCAAAGAACTTCGTAAAGCTATCACAACAACGATCGTAAAGCCGGAAGTAGTCGAAAAAATGTCCGATATTTTGAAAAAAAATAATTTTTTTACGAAAACCTTTTTTATTTATGAATATTTTTTGATGATATTTTACACGGGGTTAAAATATCACCGTACTTGAGCAGAAATGAGAAAAAAAATTGTCTCGGTAATTTGCGTCAGCCGCCATCGGCTAATTTAGTTTTTCGTACCCAGAAAAATTATTTATTGTTCGATTTGTATAAAACAAAGTTCATATGCACCGTGGTCCCAATTGCAATTTTTTTTGTTACGGTGAAATTTTTCTGTCGGCAACGGAAGTGACGTAATATTAACAAAAACTACAATTTTGACAGTTCGGTACCACTTTTTGAAAGCAAATATTATTTTTTTTCAAAACTGATATAACTAAAAGGATGCACCCTGCAAAGGTGCACAAAATCCTTAGCTCATATTTTTAAATTTCAATTTCAATTTCGGGCAATTTCGAATAAAATGTAAAATAAAGTGTAAAATTCAGTTATTTACAATTCATTCAGCGTCTTCATATTTTGAAATATTTATTTGTAATTTTCATAAACTCGTAGCAATAATCCAGACGAAGAGAATGTATGCGAAAATTAGTTTGTAATATGAGCAGTTGCCGAGAAATATGCAATTTTGCATGCATCACTTTTCACGTTATTTTGCCTATAAAAGAGTGAATTATTATTCGATTTGCAATATTTTTTTTCCATTTGATGCCTAATGCCAATTTGGACTAGGTCAAGCCAATTTTACATTTTCACTGTGACCGGAAATGACGTCTTTTGGGCAAAAACTGTATTTCTAACCTAAAAAACAAATATTTTATTCAAATGAGTCTGCCTTATAATGTTTTTAAAATTATGATATTTGATTCCCATCAACGAATAGAATGAAGCCATACGACCATACAGATACCACAAAATGGTTTCTAACTTGTACGGTTACAGAGAAATAGGCGATCTTCTATAAGTCACTTTTCAAGGTTTTTGGTCTGTAAAAGTGTCAATTATTATTCGATTTTTATAATTTATTTACCATTTGATGCCTTATGCCATTTATGACTTCTATGAACCAAGTTAAAATTTTCAATATCACCGGAAGTAATGTAATTTTTGCAAAAAACGTATTTTTAGCCTTCAAAACAAACATTTTTTTGAAGGGATTTAAATTTATTATTCGTTTGACTTTATAACGTCTGACTCTAATGGGCAGTAAGACTGAATCAATACCATCATATTGATATCAAGAAAAGGCTTCTAGCATGTTCCCTTGTCGAATAATAACCAATTTTCCGAGGGTCACTTTTAAGTTTTTTACCTTCTTAATTTCAGTTTATGGGTTATAGGTTAATTATTTATTGCCCGATATCTATAAAAAAAAGTTTGCATTTTGTATGTTGCGAATTTTCGACTTATTTTTCACCTATAAAAATTTCTTTCGGCACCGGAAGTGACGTAATTTTGCCATAATTTACAATTTTGACCGGTCTTTTCGCCAGCAAATATTACTTTTACATATGATAGAGGGTGTCACTGAAGCTAAACAACTAATGTATAGTTTGGTAGCTCAATGGATCGGCTATGGTATAATAAACTTCCTGTATGATTCCTGAAAGCCGGTTCAGTGCTGCTTGCAGGTCTAGTTTATTATTATTATTTACCGCGAGGGCCTAGATCTCCATGATCGAAAACAGATATCGATCTGGAATCAGATTTTCTATTGGGAAACCATGTGGTGGCTACTTGATAAAATATTTTTGAAATTTCTGCGCATACCGGAAGTGACCGAAATTTGTACGTTATCTAAAAATTGAAAATCGGCCATAGTTTCGTCAATTCTTTATCCATTTTCAAACAAATTACATTTTTGGAATCCCTGAATCTTTTCTGAGACAATCTATTCTGAGACATTTTTCAATTTCGAACATTCGTCTATGACTTTTATCGTTTGAAAATTGCAAACATGTTGTTTACGAGACAATTTTTGTTATTTTTCAAAATTTTCAAATTTGACCATCATTTTTGGATACCTGACGTCCATCCGATTCCAGTAATATAAGTTTCATTCAGAGTTATCGCCCTTTATTTTTCGATTTTTTTCGAATTTTCTTCCCATTTTGTGAGCTCCGGTTTCGGTTTATGGCAGAATTGACGTTTCTGAAACTTCTGGAACATGAAGTTATAGTCCAATACCAACTTATAAAGCAATTTCGACCAGAATCCTTAAACCGGAAGTGGTCGAAATAATGGGCAATATTTTGAAAAAAATGCAAAAAATAGATATTTTGGGGAAAAACGCGATTTCTCCGCCCGATATCAATGGATTAAAGAAATTAGGGTACCATTGGACTGCACTAGGATTGTACTATCGTATGATACCCAATTCATACGGATACTATGATCAGGAAGCAAAATATGGCACGCTGAAAATCACGAATTTTCTGATTTTTAGCATTTTTGGACGCCTGTATCTCGAAAACTTAACCTACAATTATTTTTTAATTTTTTCTATCGAGAGTCCTTTTGGAGGTATTTTGCATGAAGCCAACCAATAAGACTTTGAAATGTCTGGAATAGAATAAAAAAGGGACTGAAAATCGAAAAAAGTCGAAAAATCGTGAAATTTTGAAAAATGCTCTACTATTTTTTTATTTTAAGAGATTTTTAAAAAAAGGTTGTATATTCAGATAGCTGACCTAATTACGATTCTAACGATGTATAATATGTATGTAATTATTGAAATTTAATTTTCGATATTTTAAATTTTTTGCATTTTTGGCACTTTTGAACATAGGATTTCTCAGGGGCATTTTATCTGATCAGATAATGTAATATATCATTACAGAGCCCTGTGGCTATTTTAGCGCCCAAACCGACTATTAAAACTATTCCGACAATAATAACCATACCGGGAGTATTCAAAAAATGAAAAAAAAGGTTAAAAATATTGTCGCACTTGCGAAAAACTTGATTGCTCACTTAGGTAATAGCGGACCAAAAGAACTAAAGTGTCGTTGGATAGCCCTATTAATGGACCATCATATGGTATCTAAATAATACGATTTCGATGGTAAGGAAATAAATTATTGTATGCCAAAAATCTAGTATTTTCCGATTTTTTAACATTCTGAGACGCCCTTTTCTCGAAAATGACGCCTACGATTTTTCTGAAACTTTTCTTACTCATAGTCCTATCGGTTGTCTATATAGTGAATCCAAAATGAAAAGCATTGAAATAATGTAGGTGGTCCAAAAATGACATCAAACTTTGAAAACAATTGAAAAATCGTAAAATTTTTGTAAACGCTCTTTAATTTATCTTTTTTTCCAAAACTACTCAATGGATGTTTCTGACACTTCTGGTACAGAAAGTTAAGTATCCAAAGAACTTCGTAAAGCTATCACGACAACGATCGTAAAACCGGAAGTAGTCGAAAAAATGTCCGATATTTTGATAAAAAATATTTTTTTTACGAAAACCTTTTTTATTTATGAATATTTTTTGATGGTATTTTACACAGGGTTAAAATATCATCCTACTTGACCAGAAATGGGAAAAAAAATTGTCTCGGTTATTTTCGTTAGCCGCCAACGGCTAATTTAGTTTTTCGTACCCAGAAAAATTATTTATTGTTCGATTTGTATAAAACAAAGTTCATATGCTCCGTGGTCCCAATTGTAATTTTTTTTGTTATGGTGAAATTTTTCTGTCGGCAACGGAAGTGACGTAATATTAACAAAAACTATAATTTTGACAGTTCGGTACTACTTTTTGAAAGCAAATATTATTTTTTTTCAAAACTGATATAACTAAACGGATGCACCCTGCAAAGGTGCAAAATATCCTTAGCTCAGATTTTTTAATTTCAATTTCATTTTCGGGCAATTTCGAATAAAATGTAAAATAAAGTGTAAAATTCAGTTGTTTACAATTCATTCAGCGTCTTCATATTTTGAAATATTTATTTGTAATTTTAATAAACTCGTAGCAATAATCCAGAAGAAGAGATTGTATGCGAAAATTAGTTTGTAATATGAGCAGTTGCCGAGGAATATGCAATTTTGCATGCGTCACTTTTCACGTTATTTTGCCTATAAAAGAGTGAATTATTATTCGATTTGCAATATTATTTTTCCATCTGATGCTTAGTGTCAATTTGTTCTAGGTCAAGCCAATTTTACAATTTCACTGTGACCGGAAATGACGTCATTTGGGCAAAAACTGTATTTTAAACCTAAAAAACAGATATTTTATTCAAATGAGTCTGCCTTATAATAATTTTAAAATTATGATATTTGATTCCCATCAACGAATAGAATGAAGCCATACGACCATACAGATACCACAAAATGGTTTCTAACTTGTACGGTTACAGAGAAATAGGCGATCTTCGATAAGTCACTTTTCAAGGTTTTTGGTCTATAAAAGTGTCAATTATTATTCGATTTTTATAAAAAATTTTACCATTTGATGCCTTATGCCATTTATGACTTCTATGAACTAAATTAACATTTTCAATATCACCGGAAGTAATGTAATTTTTTCAAAAAACGTATTTTTGGCCTTCAAAACAAACATTTTTTTTGAAGTGGTTTATGTTTATTATTCGTTTAACTTTATAACGTCTGACTCTAATGGGCAGTAAGATTGAATCAATACCATCATATTGATATCAAGAAAAGGCTTCTAGCATGTACCCTTGTCGAAAAATAGCCAATTGTCCCAGTGTCACTTTTAAGTTTTTTACCTTCTTAATTTCAGTTTATTGGTTATAGGTTAATTAATTATTTATTGCCCGATATGTATAAAACAAAGTTTGTATTTTGTATGTTGCGAATTTTCGACTTATTTTTCACCTATAATAATTTCTTTCGGCACCGGAAGTGACGTTATTTTGCCATAATTTACAATTTTGAAAGGTCTTTTCGCCAGCAAATATTACTTTTACATATGATAGAGGGTGTCACTGAAGCAAAACAATTAAAGTTTGGTAGCTCAATGGATCGGCTAGGGTATAATAAACTTCCTGTATGATTCCTGAAAGCCGGTTCAGTGCTGCTTGCAGGTCTAGTTATTATTATTATTATTATTATTATTTACCGCGAGGGCCTAGATCTCCATGATCGAAAACAGATATCGATCTGGAATTAGCTTTTCTATTGGGAAACCATGTGGTGGCTACTTGATAAAATATTTTTGAAATTTCTGCGCATACCGGAAGTGACCGAACTTTGTACTTTCTCTAAAAATTGAAAATCGGCTATAGTTTCGTCAATTCTTTATCCATTTTCAAACAAATTACATTTTTGGAATCCCTGGATCTTTTCTGAGAAAATGACTATCTCACATTTTTCAATTTCGAACATTCGTCTGTGACTTTTATAGTTCGAAAATTGAACACATGTTGTTTACGAGACAATTTTTGTTATTTTTCAAAATTTTCAAATTTGACCTACATTTTTGGATACCTGAAGTCCATCCGATTCCAGTAATATAAGTTTCATTCAGAGTTATCGCCCTTTATTTTTCGATTTTTTTCGAATTTTCTTCCCATTTTGTGAGCTCGGGTTTCGTTTTATGGCAGAATTGACGTTTCTGAAACTTCTGGAACATGAAGTTAAAGTCCAATATCAACAGGTAAAGCAATTTCGACAAGACTCCTTAAACCGGAAGTGGTCGAAATAATGTGCAAAATTTGCAAAAAAACGAAAAAAATGGGTGGTTTTGGGAAAAACGTGATTTCTTCGCCCGATATCAACGGATTAAAGGGATTAAGGTATCGTTGGGTTGCATGAAGAATGGACTATCGTATGATACCCAAATCATACAGATACTATGAAAAGGTAGCAAAATATGGCACGCTGAAAATCAAGTATTTTCTGATTTGGAGCGTTTTTGGATGCCTGTATCTCGAAAACTTAACCTACAATTTTTTTTATTTTTTTTCTATCGAGAGTCCTTTTGGAGGTATTTGGCATGAAGCCATCCAATAGGACTTTGAAATGTCTGGAATAGGATAAAAAAGGGACTGAAAATCGAAAAAAGTCGAAAAATCGTGAAATTTTGGAAAATGCTCTACTATTTTTTTATTTTAAGAGATTTTTAAAAAAAGGTTGTATATTCAGATAGCTGACCTAATTACGATTCTAACGATGTATAATATGTATGTAATTATTAAAATTTAATTTTCGATATTTTAAATTTTTTGCATTTTTGGCACTTTTGAACATAGGATTTCTCAGGGGCATTTTATCTGATCAGATAATGTAATATATCATTACAGAGCCCTGTGGCTATTTTAGTGCCCAAACCGGCTATTAGAACTATTCCGACAATAATAACCATACCGGAAGTATTCAAAAAATGAAAAAAGAGAGTAAAAACATTGTCGCACTTGCGAAAAACTTGATTTCTCCCTTAGGTAATAGCGGACCAAAAGAACTAAAGTGTCGCTGGATAGCCCTATTAATGGACCATCATATGGTATCTAAATAATACGATTTCGATGGTAAGGAAATAAATTATTGTATGCCAAAAATCTAGTATTTTCCAATTTTTTAACATTCTGAGACGCCCTTTTCTCGAAAACGACGCCTACGATTTTTCTTAAACTTTTCTTACTCAAAGTCCTGTTAGTTGTCTATATAGGGAATCCAAAATGAAAAGCATTGAAATAATATAAGTGGTCGAAAAATGGCCTCAAACTTTGAAAAAAATTGAAAAATCGTTAAATTTTTTGAAACGCTCTTTAATTTATCTTTTTTTCTAAAACTACTCAATGGATGTTTCTGACACTTCTTGTACAGAAAGTTAAGTATCCAAAGGACTTCGTAAAGCTATCACAACAACGATCGTAAAACCGGAAGTAGTCGAAAAAATGTCCGATATTTCGAAAAAAAATAATTTTTTTACGAAAACCTTTTTTATTTATGAATATTTTTTGATGATATTTTACACAGGGTTAAAATATCATCGTACTTGAGCAGAAATGAGAAAAAAAATTGTCTCGGTAATTTGCGTTAGCCGCCATCGGCTAATTTAGTTTTTCGTACCCAGAAAAATTATTTATTGTTCGATTTGTATAAAACAAAGTTCATATGCACCATGGTCCCAATTGTAATTTTTTTTGTTACGGTGAAATTTTTCTGTCGGCAACGGAAGTGACGTAATATTAACAAAAACTACAATTTTGACAGTTCGGTACCACTTTTTGAAAGCAAATATTATTTTTTTTCAAAACTGATATAACTAAAAGGATGCACCCTGCAAAGGTGCACAAAAACCTTAGCTCATATTTTTTAATTTCAACTTCATTTTCGGGCAATTTCGAATAAAATGTAAAATAAAGTGTAAAATTCAGTTATTTACAATTCATTCAGCGTCTTCATATTTTGAAATATTTATTTGTAATTTTCATAAACTCGTAGCAATAATCCAGACGAAGAGAATGTATGCGAAAATTAGTTTGTAATATGAGCAGTTGCCGAGAAATATGCAATTTTGCATGCATCACTTTTCACGTTATTTTGCCTATAAAAGAGTTAATTATTATTCGATTTGCAATATTTTTTTCCATTTGATGCCTAATGCCAATTTGGACTAGGTCAAGCCAATTTTACATTTTCACTGTGACCGGAAATGACGTCATTTGGGCAAAAACTGTATTTTTAACCTAAAAAACAAATATTTTATTCAAATGAGTCTGCCTTATAATATTTTTAAAATTATGATATTTGATTCCCATCAACGAATAAAATGAAGCCATACGACCATACAGATACCACAAAATGGTTTCTAACTTGTACGGTTACAGAGAAATAGGCGATCTTCTATAAGTCACTTTTCAAGGTTTTTGGTCTGTAAAACTGTCAATTATTATTCGATTTTTACAATTTATTTACCATTTCATGCCTTATGCTATTTATGACTTCTATGAACCAAGTTAAAATTTTCAATATCACCGGAAGTAATGTAATTTTTGCAAAAAACGTATTTTTAGCCTTTAAAACAAACATTTTTTTGAAGGGATTTATATTTATTATTCGTATAACTTTATAACGTCTGACTCTAATGGGCAGTAAGACTGAATCAATACCATCATATTGATATCAAGAAAAATCTTCTAGCATGTTCCCTTGCCAAAAAATAACCAATTTTCCGAGGGTCACTTTTCAGTTTTTTACCTTCTTAATTTCAGTTTATGGGTTATAGGTTAATTATTTATTGTCCGATATTTATAAAAAAAAGTTTGTATTTTGTATGTTGCGAATTTTCGACTTATTTTTCATCTATAAAAATTTCTTTCGGCACCGGAAGTGACATACTTTTGCCATAATTTACAATTTTGACCGGTCTTTTAGCCAGCAAATATTACTTTTACATATGATAGAGGGTGTCACTGAAGCAAAACAACTAAAGTATAGTTTGGTAGCTCAATGGATCGGCTATGGTATAATAAACTTCCTGTATGATTCCTGAAAGCCGGTTCAGTGCTGCTTGCAGGTCTAGTTAAGCTTTCATATTACATATGAAAGCTTATTGTTTCTGTTAAGATTATTATTATTTTTTTTTTGTGTATTTTCTGCAAATCGGATTTCTCAGAATCTAACCATGGGATCTTTCTGAAACTTTGACCTACCCCCCCCAAAAATGGGGTGCGAACGTTGTTTAAATATATTTTCAAAACGTTTTACGAATCCGAAATCACCGAATTTTACGAACGAAAAAACTGACAATGCATAGTCGTAACTTTGCTATTTTTTGACCGATTTTACTAATTCTTTTTTCTTTGAATACCTTGAAAAAAATCAATTTCATCTGCAGTTTCACATTTTCGAATTTCGAAAATTCGTCGCTGTGATTTCGAGCCGGAAGTTTAGACCAATTTGACAACTTCTTTAATAGTTGTACGATTTTCATGAAATTTAGTATATAAGTAGATCTTACCAATGTGACTTCAAAAATATAATTAGAAATTTTCTAAATTATCTCCCCTTGGTGAAATTAAGGATCAAAGTTATCAAAAAAATCGTCGAAATATAGGTCAGAATGACCTAATTTTTTTTTTCGATACCAGACAAGTAATTACTGATTCGTACACAAAATATGGAGTTTGTTGATCTAACCGGAAGTGCCACCATCTTTAAACGTGAAAAATCAAAAAGGCTTTTTTGCTATTTTATTTACAGACTCGGGAGTTATATTTTCAGAATCCTTGAAGGAATGCCTAAAAATCTATCGGATCCGAATTTTGATTTCGGTCACGTGATGGTTACCATTTTGAATTGAAAATGAAAAATAGAAGCAATTTGAAGGGCCGGGACTTTGGAATACAATAACTCTCCTTCTAATTAAGCTAGAATGTTCAAACTTGGTGTAGACGTTCACTAGGTCAATGTTATGATTGAGTTCAAAGATGAGCATTTTCTGCTTAGGGTAAGCAGAGATAAGCATGCTGATTTGTTGATTCTTTAGGGCACGATAACTTCGGTTATAATGAAGGGAGGGCGGTGAAACTTTTGTCAATAGAGAGTCTAATAGCTAGCCTGCTGTGTGAAATCATTGTATCATTTTTTTTTAAATATCAGGGATAGCCGAAAAAAAGAGATTGAAAATCCAAAAAGTCGTATTTTTACAATTTGGAGCATGTTTAGAGGTCTTTCTCGTAAAGTCAACATACTATTTTTGGGGAACTTCTTCTACAAAGAGTCTTATTGGTAGTCTTTTATATGAAACCATCGATCAACAGTCCAACATATCAGGAGTAGAAGAACAAAAGGATCGAACATTGAAAACGGCACCCTTTCATTGTTAAGCGAAACATGCAGTGTGGGTGACTACAATCTACACATTTAGTCATCGTATAGAGCTTATTCAACAGTATCGAATTCCAACTGCTTAGGGATATTTTACGTGCAATCCAATGTGTACACGGACCTTGGTTTTTCGTCCCATCCGAAGGACTAGATAGCTGTGCTTGTCAGGCCCTCCGTTCTGCCTCACTGACAAGGGGAACCGCGCCGGGAAATAGAGATGAACTTTTTCCGTGGCGAACTTTCAATTCAGGCAAAACGTTTATTGCATACGATTAAGCTGGTCAGTCGGAGCTTATTTTCAAAAGTTTTATAGTAATCGGTTGGTAATTAAAGTACCGTGCACATTAAACTGTTAAAACAGAAAATTTCGCCCGGTTGAAATGTTTCTTGCTATAAGTCAGCAATTTTCCGAATTCAGGGAGGCTCAATGGCTGAATGGTTAGCATGTGCGCGCTGTATCGTAAGGTCTGTCATTGAGTCAACGGGCGTTGTTTCGATCTCCAGGCTGACGTGACATGGAGTATGATGTCCAACCTCGTGGGTTTTCTCCGTGTCCTTCGGTTTCCTCCCAACGGCTAAAGACCAGTAAGCGCAAGGGGAGTTTTTAAAAAAAATTAAAAAACATATGTTAGTCCCGAAATGACCTAGTTTCGGTCGAATGGACATTAGGCCGCATTTCTCTCTTTCTCTTTTATTTTTAAAGTTTTGTAATAATCGGTTGGTAATCAAAGGTACTGTAAAAGTGATAAAACAGAAAATTTCGCCCGGTTGTAATGTTTCTCACTTTAAAGTCAGCAATTTGCCGATTTAAAGGGGCAAACGTTTATTGCGAACGATTAAGATAGTCAGAGGGAGCTTATTTTTAAAAGTTTTGTAATATTCGGTTGATAACTAAATTAAACTGTTAAAATAGAAAATTTGGCCCGGTTGAAATGTTTCTCGATGTAGGTCAGCCATTTGCCGATTTTAGGGAGGTTGCGTGGCTGAATGGTTAGCACGTGCGCTCTGTATCATAACGTCTGTCATTGAGTCAACTGGCGTTGTTTCGATTTCTTGGTTGTACGTGACAAGGAGTATGGTCGCCTGTCCAACCTCGTAGGCCGTAACGCCGCTGCCCGGGTAAAATTCCCCTCATTGCACACTTTATGGCGTATGCCCGTCTTCATTAGCCCATTTTAGGAGCAGAACAGTAGGACGTTAAACCCCATTCAATTTCATTTTATTTTCTCTATGTTGCTTATTTATTATAGTGGATAAATATTTTTCTGGTTCTAGCAATTATTTAATTTCTGCATAGAAATCTTGCTTTGGCCAGTTTTTTTATTGCAGAGTGCCATTCTTGTATATTGCAGTCTATGATCCTTTGTTTAAAACATGCTTAAGAAGTCGTCACGATTTCCTACTTATAACCAAACATATTGGAAATATTAGTCTGGCATTATTAAATCCTAATTTTATTGGTCTTATTTAAATCTAAACTTTCATTTAACTATGAACAACCCTTAACGTGTCTCTTTAAAACTATTAAATACTCTAAAACAGTAGCCCAACCTTTTGACCTAAACTCATTAATTTACCATTTTGTTGTGAGCGACTTCTTATTCTTCCTATATGACATATTGCACATGTCTGATTTCAAAGGGGGGTTGGGTGGCTGAATGGTTAGCACGCGCTCCTGTCATTGAGTTAACTAGCGTGTTTTCGAATGCCCGGTTGTACGTGACAAGGAGTAAGGTCGCCTGTCCAACCTGCCATTTTTATTTTTTTTTCCCGCCATTTTCATTTCATTTTCTCATCCGTCCCATTACAGTAATACAAGTTTCAGTTATTTCCCTTTAGTTTTCAGATTATTGTTATGCCTGGGTGCAATGTTTCATACTACATTTAGACTTGTAACTTCGCGAGTTTTTGACCAATTTTGATAATTTTTTCTTCTTATCCTTTTATTTAGGATACTTGATACAATCAATGACACGTGACGATGAATATGAAAGCTTTCATATCTGCATGGGACAGTAGCAGATCTAGTTATTATTATTATTATTATTATTTACCGCGAGGGCCTAGATCTCCATGATCGAAAACAGATATCGATCTGGAATTATATTTTCTATCGGGAAACCATGTGGTGGCTACTTGATAAAATATTTTTGAAATTTCTGCGCATACCGGAAGTGACCGAACTTTGCACGTTGTCTAAAAATTGAAAATCGGCCATAGTTTCGTCAATTCTTTATCCATTTTCAAACAAATTACATTTTTGGAATCCCTGAATTTTTTCTGTACCGCGAGGGCCTAGATCTCCATGATCGAAAACAGATATCGATCTGGAATTATATTTTCTATCGGGAAACCATGTGGTGGCTACTTGATAAAATATTTTTGAAATTTCTGCGCATACCGGAAGTGACCGAACTTTGCACGTTGTCTAAAAATTGAAAATCGGCCATAGTTTCGTCAATTCTTTATCCATTTTCAAACAAATTACATTTTTGGAATCCCTGAATTTTTTCTGAGACAATGGCTATCTCACATTTTTCAATTTCGAACATTCGTCTATGACTTTTATCGTTCGAAAATTGAAAACATGTTGTTTAAGAGACAATTTTTGTCATTTTTCAAAATTTTCAAATTTGACCTACATTTTTGGATACCTGAAGTCCATCCGATTCCAGTAATATAAGTTTCATTCAGAGTTATCGCCCTTTATTTTTCGATTTTTTTCGAATTTTCTTCCCATTTTGTGAGCTCGGGTTTCGTTTTATGGTAGAATTGACGTTTCTGAAACTTCTGGAACAAGAAGTTATAGTCCAATACCAACTGATAAAGCAATTTCGACACGGATCTTTAAACCGGAAGTGGTCGAAATAATGTTCAATATTTTGAAAAAAATGCAAAAAATGGATACTTTGGGGGGAAACGCGATTTCTCCGCCCGATATCAACGGATTAAAGAAATTAGGGTACCATTGGACTGCACTAGGATTGTACTATCGTATGACACCCAATTCGTACGGATACGATGAGCAGGAAGCAAAATATGGCACGCTGAAAATCAAGTATTTTCTGATTTGGAGCGTTTTTGGACGCCTGTATCTCGAAAACTTAACCGCAACTTTTTTTTTAACTTTCTCTATCGAGAGTCAATTCGATAGTCTTGTGAATTATGCCATCCAATAAGACTTTGAAATGTCTGGAATAGGTGAAATAACGGACTGAAAATCGAAAAAAGTCGAAAAATCGTGAAATTTTGGAAAATGCTCTACTATTTTTTTATTTTAAGAGATTTTCAAAAAAAGATTGTATATTCAGATAGCTGACCTAATTACGATTCTAACGATGTATAATATGTATGTAGTTATTGAAATTTAATTTTCGATATTTTAAATTTTTTGCATTTTTGGCACTTTTCAACATAGGATTTCTCAGGGTCATTTTATCTGATCAGATAATGTAATATACCATTACAGAGCCCTGTGGCTATTTTACTGTCCAAACCGGCTATTAAAACTATTCCGAAAATAATAACCATACCGGAAGTATTCAAAAAATGAAAAAAAAAGGTTAAAAACATTGTCGCACTTGCGAAAAACTTGATTTCTCCCTTAGGTAATAGCGGACCAAAAGAACTAAAGTGTCGTTCGAAAGCCCTATTAATGGACCATCATATGGTATCTAAATAATACGATTTCGATGGTAGGGAAATAAATCATTGTATGCCAAATATCTAGTATTTTCCGAATTTTTAACATTCTGAGACGCCCTTTTCTCGAAAACGACGCAGCAGATTTTTCTTAAACTTTTCTTACTCAAAGTCCTATCGGTTGTCTATATAGTGAATCCAAAATGAAAAGCATTGAAATAATATAGGTGGTCCAAAAATGGCATCAAACTTTGAAAAAAATTGAAAAATCATTAAATTTTTGTAAACGCTCTTTAATTTATCTTTTTTTCCAAAACTACTCAATGGATGTTTCTGACACTTCTGGTACAGAAAGTTAAGTATCCAAAGAACTTCGTAAAGCTATCGCGACAATGATCGTAAAACCGGAAGTAGTCGAAAAAATGTCCGATATTTTGAAAAAAAAAATTTTTTTTACGAATACCTTTTTTATTTATGAATATTTTTTGATGGTATTTTACACAGGGTTAAAATATCATCGTACTTGAGCAGAAATGAGAAAAAAAATTGTCTCGGTAATTTGCGTTAGCCGCCATCGGCTAATTTAGTTTTTCGTACCCAGAAAAATTATTTATTGTTTGATTTGTATAAAACAAAGTTCATATGCTCCGTGGTCCCAATTGTATTTTTTTTTGTTACGGTGAAATTTTTCTGTCGGCAACGGAAGTGACGTAATATTAAGAAAAACTACAATTTTGAAAATTCGGTACCACTTTTTGAAAGCAAATATTTTTTTTTTTCAAAACTGATATAACTAAAAGGATGCACCCTGCAAAGATGCACAAAATCATTAGCTCAGTTTTTTTAATTTCAATTTCATTTTCGGGCAATTTCGAACAAAATGTAAAATAAAGTGTAAAATTCAGTTATTTACAATTCATTCAGCGTCTTCATATTTTGAAATATTTATTTGTAATTTTCATAAACTCGTAGCAATAATCCAGACGAAGAGAATTTATGCGAAAATTAGTTTGTAATATGAGCAGTTGCCGAGAAATATAAAATTTTGCATACATCACTTTTCACGTTATTTTGCCTATAAAAGAATGAATTATCATTCGATTTGCAATATTTTTTTCCATTTGATGCCTAATGCCAATTTGGACTATGTCAAACCAATTTTACATTTTCTCTGTGACCGGAAATGACGTCATTTGGGCAAAAATTGTATTTTTAACTCAAAAAACAAATATTTTATTCAAATGAGTCTGCCTTATAATATTTTTAAAATTATGATATTTGATTCCCATCAACGAATAGAATGAAGCCATACGACCATACAGATACCACAAAATGGTTTCATACTTGTATGGTTACAGAGAAATAGGCGATCTTCTATAAGTCACTTTTCAAGGTTTTTGGTCTATAAAAGTGTCAATTATCATTCGATTTTTATAATTTTTTTACCATTTGATGCCTTATGCCATTTATGACTTCTATGAACTAAGTTAACATTTTCAATATCACCGGAAGTAATGTAATTTTTGCAAAAAACGTATTTTTAGCCTTCAAAACAAACATTTTTTTGAAGGGATTTATATTTATTATTCGTTTAACTTGATAACGTCTGACTCTAATGGGCAGTAAGATTGAATCAATACCATCATATTGATATCAACAAAAGCCTTCTAGCATGTTCCCTTGTCGAATAATAGCCAATTTTCCCAGGGTCACTTTTAAGTTTTTTACCTTCTTAATTTCATTTTATGGGTTATAGGTTAATTATTTATTGCTCGATATGTATAAAACGAAGTTTGTATTTGTGTGTTGCGAATTTTCGACTTATTTTTCACCTATAAAAATTTCTTTCGATACCGGAAGTGACGTAATTTTGCCATAATTTACAATTTTGACCGGTCTTTTCGCCAGCAAATATTACTTTTACATATGATAGAGGGTGTCACTGAAGCAAAACAACTAAAGTATAGTTTGGTAGCTCAATGGATCGGCTATGGTATAATAAACTTCCTGTATGATTCCTGAAAGCCGGTTCAGTGCTGCTTGCAGGTCTAGTTATTATTATTATTATTATTTACCGCGAGGGCCTAGATCTCCATGACCGAAAACAGATATCGATCTGGAATTAGCTTTTCTATCCGGAAACCATGTGGTGGCTACTTGATAAAATATTTTTGAAATTTCTGCGCATACCGGAAGTGACCAAACTTTGTACGTTTTCAAAAAATTGAAAATTGGCCATAGTTTCGTCAATTCTTTATCCATTTTCAAGCAAATTACATTTTTGGAATCCCTGATTCTTTTCTGAGACAATGGCTATCTCACATTTTTCAATTTCGAACATTCGTCTATGACTTTTATCGTTCGAAAATTGAAAACATGTTGTTTACGAGACAATTTTTGTTATTTTTCAAAATTTTCAAATTTGACCTACATTTTTGGATACCTGAAGTCCATCCGATTCCAGTAATATAAGTTTCATTCAGAGTTATCGCCCTTTATTTTTCGATTTTTTTCGAATTTTCTTCCCATTTTGTGAGCTCCGGTTTCGTTTTATGGCAGAATTGATGTTTCTGAAACTTATGGAACATGAAGTTATAGTCCAATACCAACTTATAAAGCAATTTCGACAAGAATCCTTAAACCGGAAGTGGTCGAAATAATGTGCAATATTTTGAAAAAAATGCAAAAAATGGATATTTTTGGGGAAAACGCTATTTCTCCGTCCGATATCAATGGATTAAACGAATGAAGGTATCGTTTGATGGCACGATTGCTGGACTATCATATGATACCCCATTCATATGGATACTATGAACAGACAGCAAAATATGGCACGCTGAAAATCAAGTATTTTCTGATTTGGAGCGTTTTTGGACGCCTGTATCTCGAAAACTTAACCTGCAATTTTTTTTTAATTTTTTATATCGAGAGTCCTTTTGGAGGTATTTTGCATAAAGCCATCCAATAAGACTTTGAAATGTCTGGAATAGGATAAAAAAGGGACTGAAAATCGAAAAAAGTCGAAAAATCGTGAAATTTTGGAAAATGCTCTACTATTTCTTTATTTTAAGAGATTTTTAAAAAGACGTTGTATATTCAGATAGCAGACCTAATTACGATTCTAACGATGTATAATATGTATATAATTATTAAAATTTAATTTTCGATATTTTAAATTTTTTACATTTTTGGCACTTTTGAACATAGGATTTCTCAGGGGCATTTTATCTGATCAGATAATGTAATATATCATTACAGAGCCCTGTGGCTATTTTAGTGCCCAAACCGGCCATTAAAACTATTTCGACAATAATAACCATACCGGAAGTATTCAAAAAATGAAAAAAAAAGAGTAAAAACATTGTCGCACTTGCGAAAAACTTGATTTCTCTCTTAGGTAATAGCGGACCAAAAGAACTAAAGTGTCGCTGGATAGCCCTATTAATGGACCATCATATGGTATCTAAATAATACGATTTCGATGGTAAGGAAATAAACTATTGTATGCCAAAAATGTAGTATTTTCCAATTTTTTAACATTCTGAGACGCCTTTTTCTCGAAAACGACGCCGCAGATTTTTCTTAAACTTTCCTTACTCAAAGTCCTATCGGTTGTCTATATAGGGAATCCAAAATGAAAAGCATTGAAATAATATAAATGGTCGGAAAATGGCCTCAAACTTTGAAAAAAATTGAAAAATCGTTAAATTTTTGGAAACGCTCTTTAATTTATTTTTTTTTCCAAAACTACTCAATGGATGTTTCTGACAATTCTGGTACAGAAAGTTAAGTATCCAAAGAACTTCGTAAAGCTATCACAACAACGATCGTAAAATCGGAAGTAGTCGAAAAAATGTCCGATATTTTGAAAAAAAAAATTTTTTTTACGAAAACCTTTTTTATTTATGAATATTTTTTGATGATCTTTCACACAGGGTTAAAATATCATCGTACTTGAGCAGAAATAAGAAAAAAAATTGTCTCGGTAATTTGCGTTAGCCGCCATCGGCTAATTAAGTTTTTCGTACCCAGAAAAATTATTTATTGTTCGATTTGTATAAAACAAAGTTCATATGCACCGTGGTCCCAATTGTAATTTTTTTTGTTACGGTGAAGTTTTTCTGTCGGCAACGGAAGTGACGTAATATTAACAAAAACTACAATTTTGACAGTTCGGTACCACATTTTGAAAGCAAATATTATTTTTTTTCAAAACTGATATAACTAAAAGGATGCACCCTGCAAAGGTGCACAAAATCCTTAGCTCATATTTTTTAATTTCAATTTCATTTCGGGCAATTTCGAATAAAATGTAAAATAAAGTGTAAAATTCAGTTATTTACAATTCCTTCAGCGTCTTCATATTTTGAAATATTTATTTGTAATTTTTATAAACTCGTAGCAATAATCCAGACGAAGAGAATGTATGCGAAAATTAGTTTGTAATATGAGCAGTTGCCGAGAAATATGCAATTGTACATGCATCACTTTTCACGTTATTTTGCCTATAAAAGAGTGAATTATTATTCGATTTGCAATATTTTTTTTTCCATTTGATGCCTAATGCCAATTTGGACTAGGTCAAGTCAATTTTACATTTTCACTGTGACCGGAAATGACGTCTTTTG
This sequence comes from Patella depressa, assembly GCA_948474765.1. Lineage (NCBI taxonomy): Eukaryota > Metazoa > Mollusca > Gastropoda > Patellidae > Patella > Patella depressa. The sequence continues at coordinate 52,908,315 of OX419716.1, forward strand.
GGCAAAAACTGTATTTCTAACCTAAAAAACAAATATTTTATTGAAATGAGTCTGCCTTATAATGTTTTTAAAATTATGATATTTGATTCGCATCAACGAATAGAATGAAGCCATACGACCATACAGATACCACAAAATGGTTTCTAACTTGTACGGTTACAGAGAAATAGGCGATCTTTTATAAGTCACTTTTCAAGGTTTTTGGTCTATAAAAGTGTCAATTATTATTCGATTTTTATAATTTTTTTAACATTTGATGCCTTATGCCATTTATGACTTCTATGAACCAAGTTAACATTTTCAATATCACCGGAAGTAATGTAATTTTTGCAAAAAACGTATTTTTAGCCTTCAAAACAAACATTTTTTTGAAGTGATTTATATTCTTTATTCGTTTAACTTTATAACGTCTGACTCTAATGGGCAGTAAGATTGAATCAATACCATCATATTGATATCAAGAAAAGGCTTCTAGCATGTTCCCTTGTCGAATAATAACCAATTTTCCCAGGGTCACTTTTAAGTTTTTTACCTTCTTAATTTCAGTTTATGGGTTATAGGTTAATTATTTATTGCCCGATATGTATAAAACAAAGTTTGTATTTTGTATGTTGCGAATTTTCGACTTATTTTTCACCTATAAAAATTTCTTTCGGCACCGGAAGTGACGTAATTTTGCCATAATTTACAATTTTGATCGGTCTTTTCGCCAGCAAATATTACTTATACATATGATAGAGGGTGTCACTGAAGCAGAACAACTAAAGTATAGTTCGGTAGCTCAATGGATCGGCTATGGTATAATAAACTTCCTGTATGATTCCTGAAAGCCGGTTCAGTGCTGCTTGCAGGTCTAGTTCTTATTATTATTCTTATTATTATTCCAATTCCACTTTGACTATATCTCAGCAACTACTTGTCGCATCGTTACGATTTCTTCGGTTTTACTGGGAAAGTGGGTGTGACTTAGAGGATAAAGCTATTTTGAACGTTCTGCGACAATGCGAAATGTCCGAAATCACCGAAGTTATCGTTTTTGAAAATATTGCAGTAATTTTAACAATAATCATTGGATTTTAACTTTCGATACATTTTGGCATAGTCGGAGACAGGGCACATAGCTACGCTACTTTCGATTTTTGATTTTCGGCATATCTTCGAAGATATTAGGCGCCAAATTTCGAAAATTTAAAATTTTACAAAAAACTTTTTTATTTATGAATATTTTTTAGTCGTGTTGTGCACAGAATTAAAGAGTCATCTGACTAGCGCAAAAATAGTAAAAAAAATTGTCTCAGTAATTTTCCTTGGCCGCCATTGGCTAATTCAGTTTTTCAGTCCCAGATTAATTTTTTATTGTTCGATTTGTATAAAACACAGTTCATATGCTTTGTTGTCTCAATTGCCATTTTTTTTATTACCGAAAGTGTTATCTGTCGGCACCGGAAGTGGCATAATTTTACCAAAAACTACAATTTTGACAGTTATTTTCTTATATCGAAAACAAATATTATTTTTTGGAAAAATTATTTGACTCAAAGAGTGTGCCCTTTCAAGGCGCAAAAAATGTAGGAAGTAGTTTTTTTAATTTCGATTTCATTTTCGAGCAAATTCGATTAAGAGGCTAAAATGGTGTAAAATTGACCTATTTACAACCTATTCAGGCTTTTCAAATTTTAAAATATTTCTTTGTAACTTTTATAAACTTGTAGCTATCATCCATACGAAGAGAATATGCCTGAAAATTAGTTTATAATATAAGCAGTTGCCGAGAAATAGGCAATTTTGCATGAGTCACTTTTCACGTAATTTTGGCTATAAAAGAATCAATTATTATTCGATTTTCAATTTTCTTTCGCCATTGGATGCCTAATGCCATAGTGGACTATTTCAAACCATTTTACCTCTTACGCCGCCACCGGAAATGACGTCATTTGCTCAAAACTTAAATTTTAGCCTTTAAAAACAATATTTTATTCAAATGAGTCGTACTTGTTATTTTTTTCAAATTATGATATTTGATTCTATTGATCAAATAGATTGAACCCATACGATCATACAGATACCACAAAATGGTTTCTAACTTGTACGGTTGCAGAGAAATGGACAATTTTCCCTAAGTCACTTTTAAAGGTTTTTGGTCTATAAAAGTGTCAGTTATTATTCGATTTTCATAAAATTTTCACTATATGATATCTTATGTCATTGATGATTTCATAGAACTAATTTAACATTTTCAGTATCACCAGAAGTAATGTCATTTTGGCAAAAACTGTATTTTTAGCCTTCAAAACAGATATTTTTTTTAAATGAGTCTGATTTGTAATATATTTCAAATTATGATATTTGATCCCAGCAACAAATCGATTGAACCCATACGATCATATAGATACCAAAAAATAGTTTTTATCATGTACGGTTGCCGAGAAATAGACGATTTTCTACAAGTCACTTTTCAAGGTTTTTGGTTCATAAAAGTGGCAATTCTTATTCAATCTACATACTATTTTCGCCATATGATGCCTTATGCCATTTCTGATTTCATAAAACTAATTGAACATTTTCATTATCACCGGAAGTAATGAAATTTTTCCAGGATCACTTACAAGTAACATATATATATATATATATATATAAAATGAATTGATATTGCTGGATTTGGTTGATTCTTCGTCAATTTTATTTGGTGTTTACAATGCTTATGTGGAAACCTGGTCGATGGTTTCATTGGTATCGGAAGTGACATATGTTCAAGGGTAACGTGGCACCGAAAGTGACGTGGCACCAGTGAAACCCGTCATTCCTGCATGCAGGTCTAGTTATTATTTATTATTATTATTTACCGCGAGGGCCTAGATCTCCATGATCGAAAACAGATATCGATCTGGAATCAGATTTTCTATTGGGAAACCATGTGGTGGCTACTTGATAAAATATTTTTGAAATTTCTGCGCATACCGGAAGTGACCGAAATTTGTACGTTATCTAAAAATTGAAAATCGGCCATAGTTTCGTCAATTCTTTATCCATTTTCAAACAAATTACATTTTTGGAATCCCTGAATCTTTTCTAAGACAATCTATTCTGAGACATTTTTCAATTTCGAACATTCGTCTATGACTTTTATCGTTTGAAAATTGAAAAGATGTTGTTTACGAGCCAATTTTTGTTATTTTTAAAAATTTTCAAATTTGACCTACATTTTTGGATACCTGAAGTCCATCCGATTCCAGTAATATAAGTTCCATTCAGAGTTATCGCCCTTTATTTTTCGATTTTTTTCGAATTTTCTTCCCAATTTGTGAGCTCCGGTTTCGGTTTATGGCAGAATTGACGTTTCTGAAACTTCTGGAACATGAAGTTATAGTCCAATACCAACTTATAAAGCAATTTCGACAAGAATCCTTAAACCGGAAGTGGTCGAAATAATGGGCAATATTTTGAAAAAAATGCAAAAAATGGATATTTTGGGAAAAAACGCGATTTCTCCGCCCGATATCAATGGATTAAAGAAATTAGGGTACCATTGGACTGCACTAGGATTGTACTATCGTATGATACCCAATTCATACGGATACTATGATCAGGAAGCAAAATATGGCACGCTGAAAATCACGAATTTTCTGATTTTTAGCATTTTTGGACGCCTGTATCTCGAAAACTTAACCTACAATTTTTTTTTACTTTTTTCTATCGAGAGTCCTTTTGGAGGTATTTTGCATGAAGCCAACCAATAAGACTTTGAAATGTCTGGAATAGAATAAAAAAGTGACTGAAAATCGAAAAAAGTCGAAAAATCGTGAAATTTTGAAAAATGCTCTACTATTTTTTTATTTTAAGAGATTTTTTAAAAAAGGTTGTATATTCAGATAGGTGACCTAATTACGATTCTAACGATGTATAATATGTATGTAATTATTGAAATTTAATTTTCGATATTTTAAATTTTTTGCATTTTTTGGACTTTTGAACATAGGGTTTCTCAGGGGCATTATATCTGATCAGATAATGTAATATATCATTACAGAGCCCTGTGGCTATTTTAGCGCCCAAACCGACTATTAAAACTATTCCGACAATAATAACCATACCGGGAGTATTCAAAAAATGAAAAAAAAGGTTAAAAATATTGTCGCACTTGCGAAAAACTTGATTGCTCACTTAGGTAATAGCGGACCAAAAGAACTAAAGTGTCGTTGGATAGCCCTATTAATGGACCACCATATGGTATCTAAATAATACGATTTCGATGGTAAGGAAATAAATTATTGTATGCCAAAAATCTAGTATTTTCCGATTTTTTAACATTCTGAGACGCCCTTTTCTCGAAAACGACGCCGCAGATTTTTCTTAAACTTTTCTTACTCAAAGTCCTATCGGTTGTCTATAAAGTGAATCCAAAATGAAAAGAATTGAAATAATATAGGTGGTCCAAAAATGGCATCAAACTTTAAAAAAAAATTGAAAAATCATTAAATTTTTGTAAACGCTCTTTAATTTATCTTTTTTTCCAAAACTACTCAATGGATGTTTCTGACACTTCTGGTACAGAAAGTTAAGTATCGAAAGAACTTCGTAAAGCTATCGCGACAATGATCGTAAAACCGGAAGTAGTCAAACAAATGTCCGATATTTTGAAAAAAAATATTTTTTTTACGAATACCTTTTTTATTTATGAATATATTTTGATGGTATTTTACACAGGGTTAAAATATCATCGTACTTGAGCAAAAATGAGAAAAAAAATTGTCAGGGTAATTTGCGTTAGCCGCCATCGGCTAATTTAGTTTTTCGTACCCAGAAAAATTATTTATTGTTCGATTTGTATAAAACAAAGTTCATATGCTCCGTGGTCCCAATTGTAATTTTTTTTGTTACGGTAAAATTTTTCTGTCGGCAACGAAAGTGACGTAATATTAACAAAAACTACAATTTTGACAGTTCGGTACCACTTTTTGAAAGCAAATATTTTTTCAAAACTGATATAACTAAAAGGATGCACCCTGCAAAGATGCACAAAATCCTTAGCTCAGATTTTTTAATTTCAATTTCATTTTCGGGCAATTTCGAATAAAATGTAAAATAAAGTGTAAAATTCAGTTATTTACAATTCATTCAGCGTCTTCATATTTTGAAATATTTATTTGTAATTTTCATAAACTCGTAGCAATAATCCAGACGAAGAGAATGTATGCGAAAATTAGTTTGTAATATGAGCAGTTGCCGAGAAATATGCAATTTTGCATGCATCACTTTTCACGTTATTTTGCCTATAAAAGAGTGAATTATCATTCGATTTGCAATATTTTTTTTCCATTTGATGCCTAATGCCAATTTGGACTAGGTCAAGTCAATTTTACATTTTCACTGTGACCGGAAATGACGTCATTTGGGCAAAAACTGTATTTTTAACCCAAAAAACAAATATTTTATTCAAATGAGTCTGCCTTATAATACTTTTAAAATTATGATATTTGATTCCCATCAACGAATAGAATGAAGCCATACGACCATACAGATACCACAAAATGGTTTCTAACTTGTATGGTTACAGAGAAATAGGCGATCTTCTATAAGTCACTTTTCAAGGTTTTTGGTCTATAAAAGTCTCAATTATTATTCGATTTTTATAATTTTTTTACCATTTGATGCCTTATGCCATTTATGGCTTCTATGAACTAAGTTAACATTTTCAATATCACCGGAAGTAATGTAATTTTTGCAAAAAACGTATTTTTAGCCTTCAAAACAAACATTTTTTTGAAGGGATTTATATTTATTATTCGTTTAACTTGATAACGTCTGACTCTAATGGGCAGTAAGATTGAATCAATACCATCATATTGATATCAAAAAAAGCCTTCTAGCATGTTCCCTTGTCGAATAATAGCCAATTTTCCCAGGGTCACTTTTAAGTTTTTTACCTTCTTAATTTCAGTTTAAGGGTTATAGGGTAATTATTTATTACCCAATATGTATAAAACAAAGTTTGTATTTTGTGTGTTGCGAATTTTCGACTTATTTTTCACCTATAAAAATATCTTTCGGTACCGGAAGTGACATAATTTTGCCATAATTTACAATTTTGACCGGTCTTTTCGCCAGCAAATATTACTTTTACATATGATAGAGGGTGTCGCTGAAGCAAAACAACTAAAGTATAGTTTGGTAGCTCAATGGATCGGCTATGGTATAAGAAACTTCCTGTATGATTCCTGAAAGCCGGTTCAGTGCTGCTTGCAGGTCTAGTTATTATTATTAAGCTTTCATATTTCATATGAAAGCTTATTGTTTCTGTTAAGATTATTATTAGGCTTTCAGACTTTCGTCTGAAAGCCTATTGAGATTACTAAAATTATTATTAGGGTTTCACACTGCGTAGCTTGTGTGAAACACTATTGTTTTTGTTAAAATTATTATTCTTATTATTATTATTATTATTATTATTATTATTCAGATTCCAATTTGAATAGATCTCAGCAACTACGTGTCGCATCGTTACGATTTCTTCGGTTTTACTGGGAAAGTGGGTGTGACTTAGAGGATAAAGCTATTTTGAACGTTCTGCGACAATGCGAAATGTCCGAAATCACCGAAGTTATCGTTTTTGAAAATATTGCAGTAATTTTAACAATAATCATTGGATTTTAACTTTCGATACATTTTGGCATAGCCTGAGACATGGCACATAGCTACGCTACTTTCGATTTTTGATTTTCGGCAAATCTTCGAAGATATTAGGCGCCAAATTTCGAAAATTTAAAATTTTACAAAAAACTTTTTTATTTATAAATATTTTTTAGTCGTATTGTGCACAGAATTAGAGGGTCATCTGACTAGCGCAAAAATGTTAAAATTTTTTGTCTCAGTAATTTTCCTTGGCCGCCATTGGCTAATTCAGTTTTTCAGTCCTAGATTATTTTGTTATTGTTCGATTTGTATAAAACAAAGTTCATATGCTTCGTTGTCTCAATTGCCATTTTTTTTGTTACCGATAGTGTTATCTGTCGGCACCGGAAGTGGCATAATTTTACCAAAAACTACAATTTTGACAGTTATTTACGATCTTCATAAACAAATATTATTTTTTTGAAAAATTATATGACTCAAAGAGTGTGTCCTTTCAAGGCGCAAAAAATGGCGGAAGCAGTTTTTTTAATTTCTATTTCATTTTCTAGCAAATTGGATTAAGAGGTGAAAAAAGGCGTAAAATTGACCTATTTACAACCCATTCAGGCTTTTCAGATTTTAAAATATTTTTACATAACTCTTATAGACTTGTAGCTCTAATCAATACGAAGAGAATGTATGTGAAAATTAGTTTGTAATATAAGCAGTTGCCAAGAAATGGGCAGTTTTGCATAAGTCACTGTTTTCGTAATTTTGCCTGTAAAATAGTCAATTATTAATGGATATTCACAAAAGTGACATCATTTGATTAAAAAAGCAAGTCTGCGTCATATCATGTTGATTACTATTTAAAATTGACACCGGAAGTGACGTCATTTAGTCAAAAACTCAATTTTTAACTTTTAAAATCGATATTTTTTTCAACCAAGAATTATGTCACATATAATAATAGAATTAACTTTTGATTTAAATTCACATATTAACAAAACTCATACGGTCAAAAAGATATCATAAACTTGTTTCTAACTTGTTCGGTTGCCGAGATATAGGCGATTTTCTAAAAGTCACTTTTGAAGGTTTTTGGCCCATAAAAGTGTCAATTATTATTCGATTTTCATAAAATTTTCACCCTTTGAAGCCTAATGTCATAGACGATGTTATAGAAGTAATTTAACGTTTTCATTATCACCGGAAGTAACGTCATTTTGGCAAAAACTGTATTTTAAGCCTTCAAAACCGATATTTTATTCAAATGAGTCTGATTTGTAATGTTTATACAATTATGATATTTGATTCCAATCAACAAATAGATTAAACCCATACGGGCATAAAAATACCAAAAAATGGTTTTTAACTTGTACGGTTGCCGAGAAATATACGATTTTCTACACGTCACTTTTCAAGGTTTTTGGTCTATAAAAGTGGCAATTATTATTTGATTTACATAAAATTTTCACTATGTGATGCCTTATGCCATTTCTGATTTCATAAAACTAATGGAACATTTACATTATCACCGGAAGTACTGTATTTTTGTCAAGATCAATGATATTGCTGGATTTGTTTGATTCTGTTTCCATTTTATTTGATGTGTGCAATGCTTATGTGGAAACCTGTATATTGGTTTCAATGGTACCGGAAGTGACATATGTTCAAGGGTAACGTGGCACCGAAAGTGACACAAGTTCAAGTTCAAAGGTAACATGGCACCAGTGAAACCCGCCATTCCTGCATGCAGGTCTAGTTATTATTATTATTATTATTATTATTATTATTATTTACCGCGAGGGCCTAGATCTCCATGATCGAAAACAGATATCGATCTGGAATTAGCTTTTCTATTGGGAAACCATGTGGTGGCTACTTGATAAAATATTTTTGAAATTTCTGCGCATACCGGAAGTGACCGAACTTTGTACTTTCTCTAAAAATTGAAAATCGGCTATAGTTTCGTCAATTCTTTATCCATTTTCAAACAAATTACATTTTTGGAATCCCTGGATCTTTTCTGAGAAAATGGCTATCTCACATTTTTCAATTTCGAACATTCGTCTATGACTTTTATAGTTCGAAAATTGAACACATGTTGTTTACGAGACAATTTTTGTTATTTTTCAAAATTTTCAAATTTGACCTACATTTTTGGATACCTGAAGTCCATCCGATTCCAGTAATATAAGTTTCATTCAGAGTTATCGCCCTTTATTTTTCGATTTTTTTCGAATTTTCTTCCCATTTTGTGAGCTCGGGTTTCGTTTTATGGCAGAATTGACGTTTCTGAAACTTCTGGAACATGAAGTTAAAGTCCAATATCAACAGGTAAAGCAATTTCGACAAGACTCCTTAAACCGGAAGTGGTCGAAATAATGTGCAAAATTTGCAAAAAAACGAAAAAAATGGGTGGTTTTGGGAAAAACGTGATTTCTTCGCCCGATATCAACGGATTAAAGGGATTAAGGTATCGTTGGGTTGCATGAAGAATGGACTATCGTATGATACCCAAATCATACAGATACTATGAAAAGGTAGCAAAATATGGCATGCTGAAAATCAAGTATTTTCTGATTTGGAGCGTTTTTGGATGCCTGTATCTCGAAAACTTAACCTACAATTTTTTTTATTTTTTTTCTATCGAGAGTCCTTTTGGGGGTATTTGGCATGAAGCCATCCAATAGGACTTTGAAATGTCTGGAATAGGATAAAAAAGGGACTGAAAATCGAAAAAAGTCGAAAAATCGTGAAATTTTGGAAAATGCTCTACTATTTTTTTATTTTAAGAGATTTTTAAAAAAAGGTTGTATATTCAGATAGCTGACCTAATTACGATTCTAACGATGTATAATATGTATGAAATTATTAAAATTTAATTTTCGATATTTTAAATTTTTTGCATTTTTGGCACTTTTGAACATAGGATTTCTCAGGGGCATTTTATCTGATCAGATAATGTAATATATCATTACAGAGCCCTGTGGCTATTTTAGTGCCCAAACCGGCTATTAGAACTATTCCGACAATAATAACCATACCTGAAGTATTCAAAAAATGAAAAAAAAGAGTAAAAACATTGTCGCACTTGCGAAAAACTTGATTTCTCCCTTAGGTAATAGCGGACCAAAAGAACTAAAGAGTCGCTGGATAGCCCTATTAATGGACCATCATATGGTATCTAAATAATATGATTTCGATGGTAAGGAAATAAATTATTGTATGCCAAAAATCTAGTATTTTCCAATTTTTTAACATTCTGAGACGCCCTTTTCTCGAAAACGACGCCTACGATTTTTCTTAAACTTTTCTTACTCAAAGTCCTGTTAGTTGTCTATATAGGGAATCCAAAATGAAAAGCATTGAAATAATATAAGTGGTCGAAAAATGGCCTCAAACTTTGAAAAAAATTGAAAAATCGTTAAATTTTTTGAAACGCTCTTTAATTTATCTTTTTTTCTAAAACTACTCAATGGATGTTTCTGACACTTTTGGTACAGAAAGTTAAGTATCCAAAGGACTTCGTAAAGCTATCACAACAACGATCGTAAAACCGGAAGTAGTCGAAAAAATGTCCGATATTTCGAAAAAAAATAATTTTTTTACGAAAACCTTTTTTATTTATGAATATTTTTTGATGATATTTTACACAGGGTTAAAATATCATCGTACTTGAGCAGAAATGAGAAAAAAAATTGTCTCGGTAATTTGCGTTAGCCGCCATCGGCTAATTTAGTTTTTCGTACCCAGAAAAATTATTTATTGTTCGATTTGTATAAAACAAAGTTCATATGCACCATGGTCCCAATTGTAATTTTTTTTGTTACGGTGAAATTTTTCTGTCGGCAACGGAAGTGACGTAATATTAACAAAAACTACAATTTTGACAGTTCGGTACCACTTTTTGAAAGCAAATATTATTTTTTTTCAAAACTGATATAACTAAAAGGATGCACCCTGCAAAGGTGCACAAAAACCTTAGCTCATATTTTTTAATTTCAACTTCATTTTCGGGCAATTTCGAATAAAATGTAAAATAAAGTGTAAAATTCAGTTATTTACAATTCATTCAGCGTCTTCATATTTTGAAATATTTATTTGTAATTTTCATAAACTCGTAGCAATAATCCAGACGAAGAGAATGTATGCGAAAATTAGTTTGTAATATGAGCAGTTGCCGAGAAATATGCAATTTTGCATGCATCACTTTTCACGTTATTTTGCCTATAAAAGAGTTAATTATTATTCGATTTGCAATATTTTTTTTCCATTTGATGCCTAATGCCAATTTGGACTAGGTCAAGCCAATTTTACATTTTCACTGTGACCGGAAATGACGTCATTTGGGCAAAAACTGTATTTTTAACCTAAAAAACAAATATTTTATTCAAATGAGTCTGCCTTATAATATTTTTAAAATTATGATATTTGATTCCCATCAACGAATAAAATGAAGCCATACGACCATACAGATACCACAAAATGGTTTCTAACTTGTACGGTTACAGAGAAATAGGCGATCTTCTATAAGTCACTTTTCAAGGTTTTTGGTCTGTAAAACTGTCAATTATTATTCGATTTTTACAATTTATTTACCATTTCATGCCTTATGCTATTTATGACTTCTATGAACCAAGTTAAAATTTTCAATATCACCGGAAGTAATGTAATTTTTGCAAAAAACGTATTTTTAGCCTTTAAAACAAACATTTTTTTGAAGGGATTTATATTTATTATTCGTATAACTTTATAACGTCTGACTCTAATGGGCAGTAAGACTGAATCAATACCATCATATTGATATCAAGAAAAATCTTCTAGCATGTTCCCTTGCCGAATAATAACCAATTTTCCGAGGGTCACTTTTCAGTTTTTTACCTTCTTAATTTCAGTTTATGGGTTATAGGTTAATTATTTATTGTCCGATATTTATAAAAAAAAGTTTGTATTTTGTATGTTGCGAATTTTCGACTTATTTTTCATCTATAAAAATTTCTTTCGGCACCGGAAGTGACATACTTTTGCCATAATTTACAATTTTGACCGGTCTTTTAGCCAGCAAATATTACTTTTACATATGATAGAGGGTGTCACTGAAGCAAAACAACTAAAGTATAGTTTGGTAGCTCAATGGATCGGCTATGGTATAATAAACTTCCTGTATGATTCCTGAAAGCCGGTTCAGTGCTGCTTGCAGGTCTAGTTATTTTTTTTTTTGTGTTTTTCCTGCAAATCGGATTTCACAGAATCTATCCATAGGATGTTTCTGAAACTTTGACCTACCCCCCCAAAAATGGGTGGTGGCTGTTGATTAAATATATTTTCAAAACGTTTTGCGAATTCGAAATCACCGAATTTTACGAACGAAAAAACTGACAATGCATAGTCGTAACTTTGATATTTTTTGACCGATTTTACTAATTCTTTTTTCTTTGAATACCTTGAAAAAAATCATTTTCATCTGCAGTTTCACATTTTCGAATTTCGAAAATTCGTCGCTGTGATTTCGAACCGGAAGTTTAGACCAATTTGACAACTTCTTTAATAGTTGTACGATTTTCATGAAATTTAGTATATAAGTAGATCTTACCAATGTGACTTCAAAAATATAATGAGAAATTTTCTAAATTATCCCCCCTTGGTGAAATTAAGGATAAAAGTTTTTAAAAAAATCGTCGAAATATAGGTCAGAATGACCTGAAATTTTTTTTCGATACTCGACAAGTAATTACTGATTCCTACACAAAATATAGAGTTTGTCGATCGAACCGGAAATGCCACCATCTTGAAACATGAAAAATCCCTAAGGCTTTTTTGCTATCTTACTTACAGACACGGGAGTTATATTTTCTGAATCCTTGAAGGATGGCCCAAAAATCGTAGGGAGCAGAATTTTGATTTAGGTCAACTGATGGTTGCCATTTTGAAGTGAATATGAAAAGTAGTAACAATTTGAAGGGCCGAGATTTTGAAACACAATAACTCTCCTTCTAATTGAGCTAGAATGTTCAATCTTGGTGTAGACGTTCACTAGGTCAATGTCATGATTGAGTGCAAAGATGAGCTTTTTCTGCATAGGGTAAGCAGAGATAAGCATGCTGATTTGTTGATTCTTTAGGGCACAATAACTTCGGTTATAATGAAGGGAGGGTGATGAAACTCTTGTCAATCGAGAGTCTAATAGGTAGCCTGTTGTGTGAAATCATTGTGTCATTGTTTTTAAATATCAGGGGTAGCAGAAAAAAGAGATTGAAAATCCAAAAAGTCGTATTTTTACGATCTGGAGCATTTTAAAAGGTCCCTTTCTCTAAAGTCAACATAATATTTTTGGGGAACTTCTTCTACAAAGAGTCTTATCGGTAGTCTTTTATATGAAACCATCGATCAACAGTCCAAAATATCAGGAGTAGTAGAATAAAAGGATCGAAAATTGAAAACCGCAGCCTTTCATTGTTAAGCAAAACATGCAGTGTCGGTGGCTACAATCTGCACATTTAGTCATCATATAGAGCTTATTCAACAATATCGAATTCCAACTGCGAAGGGATTTTTTACGTGCACTCCAATGTGTACACGGCGGATGGAGGGACGCGCCAGAATATCGAGATGAACTTTCTCGGCCAATGCAGGGATCGAACACCCGACCTCCTGTCTAGCAGGCCAACGCCTTAGCCACATAGTGTGGACACCCATCGTACATTTCATCCGTCAAATCAAAGCATTTCATTGCATTAGACCTATAATTAATTATTCTTAATTTAAAACTTTATTTAATATTAGTCTGGCATTATTAAATCCTAATTTTATTGGTCTTATTTAAAATTAAACTTTCATTTAACTATGAACAACCTTTAACGTGTCTCTTTAAAACAATTAAATACTCTAAAACAAAAAACAAAAAAAAAATCAATAAGCGGGTCAATTCATGTAAGTATAACTACGGGTTCTGTCCACCTGTTCTCGTCTATGGCCATACCACGTTGAAAACACCAGTTCTCGTCCGATCACTGAAGTTAAGCAACGTCGGGCCCGGTTAGTACTTGGATGGGTGACCGCCTGGGAACACCGGGTTCTGTAGACGCCTTTTTGCCCTGATTCTTCGTGAAAAAATCAATTTTCCGCCAATCAGACCACAGCGCGCACTCTTTTGCACCACTCCAGCTCTCCGCTCGGCCCGTCTCCCCAGGGAAAAAGACACAAAAAGAATTTGAGTAAGCACAAGTATGGGTCCTGTCCACCTTCTCTCGTCTACGACCACACCACGTTAAAAAAAAACAGTTCTCGTCCGATCACTGAAGTTAAGCAACGTCGGGCTCGGTCAGTACTTGGATGGGTGACCGCCTGGGAACACCGGGTGCTGTAGACGCCTTTTTAAAACCGACCCCCCCCCCCCCAAAAAAAAAAAAAATATCAATAAGCGGATCAATTCAGGTAAGTATAACTACGGGTTCTGTCCACCTTCTCTCGTCTACGGCCACACCACGTTGAAAACACCAGTTCTCGTCCGATCACAGAAGTGATCTCTTTTGCAGCTCTCCGCTCGGCCCGTCTCCCCAGGGAAAAAGACACAAAAAGAATTTGAGTAAGCACAAGTATGGGTTCTGTCCACCTTCTCTCGTCTTCGGCCACACCACGTTGAAAACACCAGTTCTCGTCCGATCACTGAAGTTAAGCAACGTCGGGCCCGGTCAGTACTTGGATGGGTGACCGTCTGGGAACACCGGGTGCTGTAGACGCCTTTTTAAAACCGACAAAAACCCCCAAAAAAATCAATAAGCGGATCAATTCAGTTAAGTATAACTACGAGTTCTGTCCATCTTCTCTCGTCTACGGCCACACCACGTTGAAAACACCAGTTCTCGTCCGATCACTGAAGTTAAGCAACGTCGGGCCCGGTCTGTACTTGGATGGTTGACCGCCTGGGAACACCGGGTGCTGTAGAAGCCTTTTTAAAACCGACCCCCCCCCCCCCAAAAAAAAATCAATAAGCGGGTCAATTCAGGTAAGTATAACTACGGGTTTTGTCCACCTTCTCTCGTCTACGGCCACACCACGTTGAAAACACCAGTTCTCGTCCGATCACTGAAGTTAAGCAACGTTGGGCCCAGTTAGTACTTGGATGGGTGACCGCCTGGGAACACCGGGTTCTGTAGACGCCTTTTTAAAACCGACAAAAACCGCCCCAAAAATCAATAAGCGGGTCAATTCAGGTAAGTATAACTACGGGTTCTGTCCACCCTCTCTCGTCTAGGGCCATACCACGTTGGAAACACCAGTTCTTGTCCGGTCACTGAAGTTAAGCAACGTCGGGCCCGGTCAGTACTTGGATGGGTGACCGCCTGGGAACACCGGGTGCTGTAGACGCCTTTTTAAAACCGACAAAAAATCAAAAGAAATCAATGAGCGAGTCAATTCAGGTAAGTATAACTACGGGTTCTGTTCACCTTCTCTCGTCTACGGCCACACCACGTTGAAAACACCAGTTCTCGTCCGATCACTGAAGTTAAACAACGTCGGGCCCGGTCAGTACTTGGATGGGTGACCGCCTGGGAACACCGGGTGCTGTAGACGCCTTTTTAAAACCGACAAAAAATTAAAAAAAATCAATGAGCGAGTCAATTCAGGTAAGTATAACTACGGGTTCTGTTCACCTTCTCTCGTCTACGGCCACACCACGTTGAAAACACCAGTTCTCGTCCGATCACTGAAGTTAAACAACGTCGGGCCCGGTCAGTACTTGGATGGGTGACCGCCTGGGAACACTGGGTGCTGTAGACGCCTTTTTGCCCTAAACTCATTAATTTACCATTTTGTTGTGAGCGGCTTGTTATTCTTCCTATATGACATATTGTAATAGGGATATAATTCGTGTATTTATTCATTCGTTTCTTTATTATTTCATTCATTCATTTAATGTCAAATGTGTTGTTTTAATAACTTATTTAAATTTCAATAGATATCTTTTGATACCAATTACACCTGAAGTCATTAATCTTGTAACTTGGTAACCGATGGTGGACAGCCAACTCATTAACCGTTTAGACAGTATAACTTAATCCTTATTATTTCTATTATATGTAATTTTTGTCTTCAATGTTTTATTGTTACCTACGTTCGTTAATTGTGTATATTTAATTTAATCCTTAGATACAAGCTTCCTTAAATACCGAATTGTACATTCATTCAAGATTCTAGGTTTCATCCCGTTTCCAGGACAGTCACTCTGCCTGTCGGATGTGCTGTTCTGCGTATATGATATTTTATGTTTTCCGGTATTAAACAGTTTAAAGGATAATTCCAGTGTATTTATTACCGAAGATTTACACTGTTACAATATTGCACGTGTCTGATTTCAAAGGGGGGTTGGGCGGCTGAATGGTTAGCACGCGCGCCTGTCATTGAGTTAACTAGCGTGTTTTCGAATGCCCGGTTGTGTATGGCAAGGAGTAAGGTCGCCTGTCCAACCTGCCATTTTTAATTTTTTTCCGGCAATTTTCATTTCATTTTCTCATCCGTCTCATTACAGTAATACAAGTTTCGGTTATTTCCCTTTAGTTTTCAGATTATGGTTATGCCTGGGTGCAATGTTTCATACTATATTTAGACTTGTAATTTTGCGAGTTTTTGACCAATTTTGATAATTTTTTCTTCATATCCTTTTATTTAGGATACTTGATACAATCAATGACACGTGACGATGAATATGAAAGCTTTCATATCTGCATGGGACAGTAGCAGATCTAGTTAGGCTTTCAGACTTTCGTCTGAAAGCCTATTGAGATTACTAAAATTATTATTATTATTATTATTATTATTATTTACCGCGGGAGCCTAGATCACCATGATCGAAAACAGATATCGATCTGGAATTAGATTTTCTGTCGGGAAACCATGTGGTGGCTACTTGATAAAATATTTTTGAAATTTCTGCGCATACCGGAAGTGACCGAACTTTGTATTTTGTCTAAAAATTGAAAATAGGCCATAGTTTCGTCAATTGTTTATCCATTTTCAAACAAGTTACCTTTTTGGAATCCCTGAATCTTTTCTTAGACAATGGCTATCTCACATTTTTCGATTTCGAACATTCGTCTATGACTTTTAGCGTTCGAAAATTGAAAACATGTTGCTTACGAGACAATTTTTGTTATTTTTCAAAATTTTCAAATTTGACCTATATTTTTGGATACCTGACGTCCATGCAATTCCAGTAATATAAGTTTCATTCAGAGTTATCGCCCTTTATTTTTCGATTTTTTTCGAATTTTCTTCCCATTTTGTGAGCTCGGGTTTCGTTTTATGGCAGAATTGACGTTTCTGAAACTTCTGGAACATGAAGTTATAGTCCAATACCAACAAATAAAGCAATTTCGACAAGAATCCTTAAACCGGAAGTGGTCGAAATAATGTGCAATATTTTGAAAAAAATGCAAAAAATGGATATTTTTGGGGAAAACGCGATTTCTCCGTCCAATATAAATGGATTAAAGAAATTAGGGTACCATTGGACTGCACTGGGATTGCACTATCGTATGATACCAAATTCATACGGATACTATGAACAGGCAGCAAAATATGGCACGCTGAAAATCAAGTATTTTCTGATTTTTAGCATTTTTGGACGCCTGTATCTCGAAAACTACTCCAGCGATTTTTATGAAACTTTCTCTATCAAGAGACCTTGTGGTAGTCTGAAGTACGAAACATTCCATTACGACTTTGAAATATCTGGAATAGGTGAAATAACGGACTGAAAATCGAAAAAAGTCGAAAAATCGTGAAATTTTGGAAAATGCTCTACTATTTTTTTATTTTAAGAGATTTTCGAAAAAAGGTTGTATTTTCAGATAGCTGACCTAATTACGATTCTAACGATGTATAATATGTATGTAGTTATTGAAAGTTAATTTTCGATATTTTAAATTTTTTGCATTTTTCTCACTTTTGGACATAGGATTTCTCAGTGGCATTTTATCTGATCAGTAAATGTAATATATCATTACAGAGCCCTATGACTATTTTAGTACCCAAACCGGCTATTTTAACTATTCCGACAATAATAACCATACCGGAAGTATTCAAAAAATAAAAAAAAAGGTTAAAAACATTGTCGCACTTGCGAAAAACTTGATTTCTCCCTTAGGTAATAGTGGACCAAAAGAACTAAAGTGTCGTTGGATAGCCTATTAATGGACCATCATACGGTATGTAAATAATACGATTTCGATGGCAAGGAAATAAATTATTGTATGCCAAATATCCAGTATTTTCCGATTTTTTAACATTCTGAGACGCCCTTTTCTCGAAAACGACGCCTACGATTTTTCTCAAACTTTTCTTACTCAAAGTCCTATCGATTGTCTATATAGTGAATCCAAAATGAAAAGCATTGAAATAATATAGGTGGTCCAAAAATAGCATCAAACTTTGAAAAAAATTCAAAAATCGTCAAATTTTTGTAAACGCTCTTTATTTTATCTTTTCTTCCAAAACTACTCAATAGATGTTTCTGACACTTCTGGTACAGAAAGTTAAGTATCCAAAGAACTTCGTAAAGCTATCACGACAACAATCGTAAAACCGGAAGTAGTCGAAAAAATGTCCGATATTTTGAAAAAAATTTTTTTTTTTACGAAAACCTTTTTTATTTATGAATATTTTTTGACGATATTTTACACTGGGTTAAAATATCATCCTACTTGAGCAGAAATGAGAAAAAAAATTGTCTCGGTAATTTGCATTAGCCGCCATCGGCTAATTTAGTTTTTCGTACCCAGAAAAATTATTTATTGTTCAATTTATATAAAACAAAGTTCATAAGCTCCGTGGTCCCAATTGTAATTTTTTTTGTTACGGTGAAATTTTTCTGTCGGCAACGGAAATGACGTAATATTAATAAAAACTACAATTTTGACAGTTCGGTACCACTTTTTGAAAGCATATATTAATTTTTTTCAAAACTGATATAACTAAAATGATTCACCCTGCAAAGGTGCACAATATCCTTAGCTCAGACTTTTTAATTTCAATTTCATTTTCGGGCAATTTCGAATAAAATGTAAAATAAAGTGTAAAATTCAGTTGTTTGCAATTCATTCAGCTCTTCATATTTTGAAATATTTATTTGTAATTTTCATAAACTCGTAGCAATAATCCAGACGAAGAGAATGCATGCGAAAATTAGTTTGTAATGTGAACAGTTGCCGAGAAATATGCAATTTTGCATGCATCACTTTTCACGTTATTTTGCCTATAAAAGAATGAATTATTATTCGATTTGCAATTTTTTTCCCCATTTGATGCTTAATGCCATTTTGGACTAGGTCAAGCCAATTTTACATTTTCATTGTGACCGGAAATGACGTCATTTGGGCAAAAACTGTATTTTTAACCTAAAAAACAAATATTTTATTCAAATGAGTCTGCCTTATAATATTTTTAGAATTATGATATTTGATTCCCATCAACGAATAGAATCAAGCCATATGACCATACAGATGCCACAAAATGGTTTCTAACTTGTACGGTTACAGAGAAATAGGCGATCTTCTATAAGTCACTTTTCAAGGTTTTTGGTCTATAAAAGTGTCAATTATTATTCGATTTTTATAATATTTTTACCATTTGATGCCTTATGCCATTTATGACTTCAATGAACAAAGTTAACATTTTCAATATCACCGGAAGTAATGTAATTTTTGCAAAAAACGTATTTTTAGCCTTCAAAACAAAACATTTTTTTGAAGGGATTTATATTTATTATTCAATTAACTTTATAACGCCTGACTCTAATGGGCAGTAAGATTGAATCAATACCATCATATCGATATCAAGAAAAGGCTTCTAGCATGTTCCCTTGTCGAATAATAGCCAATTTTCCCAGGGTCACTTTTAATTTTTTTACCTTCTTAATTTCAGTTGATGGGTTACAGGTTAGTTATTTATTGCCCGATACGTATAAAACAAAGTTTGTATTTTGTATGTTACGAATTTTCGACTTATTTTTCCCCTATAAAAATTTCTTTCGGCACCGGAAGTGACGTAATTTTGCGATAATTTACAATTTTGGCCCGTCTTTTCGCCAGCACATATTACTTTTATATATGATAGAAGGTTTCACTGTAGCAAAACATCTAAAGTATAGTTCGGTAGCTCAATGGATCGGCTATGGTATAATAAACTTCCTGTATGATTCCTGAAAGCCGGTTCAGTGCTGCTTGCAGGTCTAGTTATTATTATTATTATTATT
The DNA here is from genome assembly GCA_948474765.1 of Patella depressa. Classification (NCBI taxonomy): domain Eukaryota; kingdom Metazoa; phylum Mollusca; class Gastropoda; family Patellidae; genus Patella; species Patella depressa. Next base: position 52,928,182 of record OX419716.1, read on the forward strand.
ATTTACCGCGAGGGCCTAGATCTCCATGATCGAAAACAGATATCGATCTGGAATTAGCTTTTCTATTGGGAAACCATGTGGTGGCTACTTGATAAAATATTTTTGAAATTTCTGCGCATACCGGAAGTGACCGAACTTTGTACTTTCTCTAAAAATTGAAAATCGGCTATAGTTTCGTCAATTCTTTATCCATTTTCAAACAAATTACATTTTTGGAATCCCTGGATCTTTTCTGAGAAAATGGCTATCTCACATTTTTCAATTTCGAACATTCGTCTATGACTTTTATAGTTCGAAAATTGAACACATGTTGTTTACGAGACAATTTTTGTTATTTTTCAAAATTTTCAAATTTGACCTACATTTTTGGATACCTGAAGTCCATCCGATTCCAGTAATATAAGTTTCATTCAGAGTTATCGCCCTTTATTTTTCGATTTTTTTCGAATTTTCTTCCCATTTTGTGAGCTCGGGTTTCGTTTTATGGCAGAATTGACGTTTCTGAAACTTCTGGAACATGAAGTTAAAGTCCAATATCAACAGGTAAAGCAATTTCGACAAGACTCCTTAAACCGGAAGTGGTCGAAATAATGTGCAAAATTTGCAAAAAAACGAAAAAAATGGGTGGTTTTGGGAAAAACGTGATTTCTTCGCCCGATATCAACGGATTAAAGGGATTAAGGTATCGTTGGGTTGCATGAAGAATGGACTATCGTATGATACCCAAATCATACAGATACTATGAAAAGGTAGCAAAATATGGCACGCTGAAAATCAAGTATTTTCTGATTTGGAGCGTTTTTGGATGCCTGTATCTCGAAAACTTAACCTACAATTTTTTTTATTTTGTTTCTATCGAGAGTCCTTTTGGAGGTATTTGGCATGAAGCCATCCAATAGGACTTTGAAATGTCTGGAATAGGATAAAAAAGGGACTGAAAATCGAAAAAAGTCGAAAAATCGTGAAATTTTGGAAAATGCTCTACTATTTTTTTATTTTAAGAGATTTTTAAAAAAAGGTTGTATATTCAGATAGCTGACCTAATTACGATTCTAACGATGTATAATATGTATGTAATTATTAAAATTTAATTTTCGATATTTTAAATATTTTGCATTTTTGGCACTTTTGAACATAGGATTTCTCAGGGGCATTTTATCTGATCAGATAATGTAATATATCATTACAGAGCCCTGTGGCTATTTTAGTGCCCAAACCGGCTATTAGAACTATTCCGACAATAATAACCATACCGGAAGTATTCAAAAAATGAAAAAAAAGAGTAAAAACATTGTCGCACTTGCGAAAAACTTGATTTCTCCCTTAGGTAATAGCGGACCAAAAGAACTAAAGTGTCGCTGGATAGCCCTATTAATGGACCATCATATGGTATCTAAATAATACGATTTCGATGGTAAGGAAATAAATTATTGTATGCCAAAAATCTAGTATTTTCCAATTTTTTAACATTCTGAGACGCCCTTTTCTCGAAAACGACGCATACGATTTTTCTTAAACTTTTCTTACTCAAAGTCCTGTTAGTTGTCTATATAGGGAATCCGAAATGAAAAGCATTGAAATAATATAAGTGGTCGAAAAATGGCCTCAAACTTTGAAAAAAATTGAAAAATCGTTAAATTTTTTGAAACGCTCTTTAATTTATCTTTTTTTCTAAAACTACTCAATGGATGTTTCTGACACTTTTGGTACAGAAAGTTAAGTATCCAAAGGACTTCGTAAAGCTATCACAACAACGATCGTAAAACCGGAAGTAGTCGAAAAAATGTCCGATATTTCGAAAAAAAATAATTTTTTTACGAAAACCTTTTTTATTTATGAATATTTTTTGATGATATTTTACACAGGGTTAAAATATCATCGTACTTGAGCAGAAATGAGAAAAAAAATTGTCTCGGTAATTTGCGTTAGCCGCCATCGGCTAATTTAGTTTTTCGTACCCAGAAAAATTATTTATTGTTCGATTTGTATAAACTAAAGTTCATATGCACCATGGTCCCAATTGTAATTTTTTTTGTTACGGTGAAATTTTTCTGTCGGCAACGGAAGTGACGTAATATTAACAAAAACTACAATTTTGACAGTTCGGTACCACTTTTTGAAAGCAAATATTATTTTTTTTCAAAACTGATATAACTAAAAGGATGCACCCTGCAAAGGTGCACAAAAACCTTGGCTCATATTTTTTAATTTCAACTTCATTTTCGGGCAATTTCGAATAAAATGTAAAATAAAGTGTAAAATTCAGTTATTTACAATTCATTCAGCGTCTTCATATTTTGAAATATTTATTTGTAATTTTCATAAACTCGTAGCAATAATCCAGACGAAGAGAATGTATGCGAAAATTAGTTTGTAATATGAGCAGTTGCCGAGAAATATGCAATTTTGCATGCATCACTTTTCACGTTATTTTGCCTATAAAAGAGTTAATTATTATTCGATTTGCAATATTTTTTTTCCATTTGATGCCTAATGCCAATTTGGACTAGGTCAAGCCAATTTTACATTTTCACTGTGACCGGAAATGACGTCATTTGGGCAAAAACTGTATTTTTAACCTAAAAAACAAATATTTTATTCAAATGAGTCTGCCTTATAATATTTTTAAAATTATGATATTTGATTCCCATCAACGAATAAAATGAAGCCATACGACCATACAGATACCACAAAATGGTTTCTAACTTGTACGGTTACAGAGAAATAGGCGATCTTCTATAAGTCACTTTTCAAGGTTTTTGGTCTGTAAAACTGTCAATTATTATTCGATTTTTACAATTTATTTACCATTTCATGCCTTATGCTATTTATGACTTCTATGAACCAAGTTAAAATTTTCAATATCACCGGAAGTAATGTAATTTTTGCAAAAAACGTATTTTTAGCCTTTAAAACAAACATTTTTTTGAAGGGATTTATATTTATTATTCGTATAACTTTATAACGTCTGACTCTAATGGGCAGTAAGACTGAATCAATACCATCATATTGATATCAAGAAAAATCTTCTAGCATGTTCCCTTGCCGAATAATAACCAATTTTCCGAGGGTCACTTTTCAGTTTTTTACCTTCTTAATTTCAGTTTATGGGTTATAGGTTAATTATTTATTGTCCGATATTTATAAAAAAAAGTTTGTATTTTGTATGTTGCGAATTTTCGACTTATTTTTCATCTATAAAAATTTCTTTCGGCACCGGAAGTGACATACTTTTGCCATAATTTACAATTTTGACCGGTCTTTTAGCCAGCAAATATTACTTTTACATATGATAGAGGGTGTCACTGAAGCAAAACAACTAAAGTATAGTTTGGTAGCTCAATGGATCGGCTATGGTATAATAAACTTCCTGTATGATTCCTGAAAGCCGGTTCAGTGCTGCTTGCAGGTCTAGTTATTATTATTATTATTATTATTTACCGCGAGGGCCTAGATCTCCATGATCGAAAACAGATATCGATCTGGAATTAGCTTTTTTATCTGGAAACCATGTGGTGGCTACTTGATAAAATATTTTTGAAATTTCTGCGCATACCGGAAGTGACCGAACTTTGTACTTTCTCTAAAAATTGAAAATCGGCTATAGTTTCGTCAATTCTTTATCCATTTTCAAACAAATTACATTTTTGGAATCCCTGGATCTTTTCTGAGAAAATGGCTATCTCACATTTTTCAATTTCGAACATTCGTCTATGACTTTTATAGTTCGAAAATTGAACACATGTTGTTTACGAGACAATTTTTGTTATTTTTCAAAATTTTCAAATTTGACCTACATTTTTGGATACCTGAAGTCCATCCGATTCCAGTAATATAAGTTTCATTCAGAGTTATCGCCCTTTATTTTTCGTTTTTTTTCGAATTTTCTTCCCATTTTGTGAGCTCGGGTTTCGTTTTATGGCAGAATTGACGTTTCTGAAACTTCTGGAACATGAAGTTATAGTCCAATACCAACTTATAAAGCAATTTCGACAAGAATCCTTAAACCGGAAGTGGTCGAAATAATGTGCAATATTTTGAAAAAAATGCAAAAAATGGATATTTTGGGGGAAAACGCTATTTCTCTGTCCGATATCAACGGATTAAACGAATGAAGGTACCGTTTGATGGCACGATTGTTGGACTATCATATGATACCCCATTCATACGGATACTATGAACAGACAGCAAAATATGGCACGCTGAAAATCAAGTATTTTCTGATTTGGAGCGTTTTTGGACGCCTGTATCTCGAAAACTTAACCTGCAATATTTTTTAAATTTTTTCTATCGAGAGTCCTTTTGGAGGTATTTGACATGACGCCATCCAATAGGACTTTGAAATGTCTGGAATAGGATAAAAAAGGGACTGAAAATCGAAAAAAGTCGAAAAATCGTGAAATTTTGGAAAATGCTCTACTATTTTTTTATTGTAAGAGATTTTTAAAAAGACGTTGTATATTCAGATAGCTGACCTAATTAAGATTCTAACGATGTATAATATGTATGTAATTATTAAAATTTAATTTTCTATATTTTAAATTTTTTGCATTTTTGGCACTTTTGAACATAGGATTTCTCAGGGGCATTTTATCTGATCAGATAATGTAATATATCATTACAGAGCCCTGTGGCTATTTTAGTGCCCAAACCGGCTATTAGAACTATTCCGACAATAATAACCATACCGGAAGTATTCAAAAAATGAAAAAAAAGAGTAAAAACATTGTCGCACTTGCGAAAAACTTGATTTCTCCCTTAGGTAATAGCGGACCAAAAGAACTAAAGTGTCGCTGGATAGCCCTATTAATGGACCATCATATGGTATCTAAATAATACGATTTCGATGGTAATGAAATAAATTATTGTATGCCAAAAATCTAGTATTTTCCAATTTTTTAACATTCTGAGACGCCCTTTTCTCGAAAACGACGCCTACGATTTTTCTTAAACTTTTCTTACTCAAAGTCCTGTCAGTTGTCTATATAGGGAATCCAAAATGAAAAGCATTGAAATAATATAAGTGGTCGAAAAATGGCCTCAAACTTTGAAAAAAATTGAAAAATCGTTAAATTTTTTGAAACGCTCTTTAATTTATCTTTTTTTCCAAAACTACTCAATGGATGTTTCTGACACTTCTTGTACAGAAAGTTAAGTATCCAAAGGACTTCGTAAAGCTATCACAACAACGATCGTAAAACCGGAAGTAGTCGAAAAAATGTCCGATATTTCGAAAAAAATTATTTTTTTTACGAAAACCTTTTTTATTTATGAATATTTTTTGATGATATTTTACACAGGGTTAAAATATCATCGTACTTGAGCAGAAATGAGAAAAAAAATTGTCTCGGTAATTTGCGTTAGCCACCATCGGCTAATTTAGTTTTTCGTACCCAGAAAAATTATTTATTGTTCGATTTGTATAAAACAAAGTTCATATGCACCATGGTCCCAATTGTAATTTTTTTTGTTACGGTGAAATTTTTCTGTCGGCAACGGAAGTGACGTAATATTAACAAAAACTACAATTTTGACAGTTCGGTACCGCTTTTTGAAAGCAAATATTATTTTTTTTCAAAACTGATATAACTAAAAGGATGCACCCTGCAAAGGTGCACAAAAACCTTAGCTCATATTTTTTAATTTCAACTTCATTTTCGGGCAATTTCGAATAAAATGTAAAATAAAGTGTAAAATTCAGTTATTTACAATTCATTCAGCGTCTTCATATTTTGAAATATTTATTTGTAATTTTCATAAACTCGTAGCAATAATCCAGACGAAGAGAATGTATGCGAAAATTAGTTTGTAATATGAGCAGTTGCCGAGAAATATGCAATTTTGCATGCATCACTTTTCACGTTATTTTGCCTATAAAAGAGTGAATTATCATTCGATTTGCAATATTTTTTTCCATTTGATGCCTAATGCCAATTTGGACTAGGTCAAGCCAATTTTACATTTTCACTGTGACCGGAAATGACGTCATTTGGGCAAAAACTGTATTTTTAACCTAAAAAACAAATATTTTATTCAAATGAGTCTGCCTTATAACATTTTTAAAATTATGATATTTGATTCCCATCAACGAATAAAATGAAGCCATACGACCATACAGATACCACAAAATGGTTTCTAACTTGTACGGTTACAGAGAAATAGGCGATCTTCTATAAGTCACTTTTCAAGGTTTTTGGTCTGTAAAACTGTCAATTATTATTCGATTTTTACAATTTATTTACCATTTCATGCCTTATGCTATTTATGACTTCTATGAACCAAGTTAAAATTTTCAATATCACCGGAAGTAATGTAATTTTTGCAAAAAACGTATTTTTAGCCTTTAAAACAAACATTTTTTTGAAGGGATTTATATTTATTATTCGTTTAACTTTATAACGTCTGACTCTAATGGGCAGTAAGACTGAATGAATACCATCATATTGATATCAAGAAAAATATTCTAGCATGTTCCCTTGTCGAATAATAACCAATTTTCCGATGGTCCCTTTACAGTTTTTACCTTCTTAATTTCAGTTTATGGGTTATAGGTTAATTATTTATTGTCCGATATTTATAAAAAAAAGTTTGTATTTTGTATGTTGCGAATTTTCGACTTATTTTTCATCTATAAAAATTTCTTTCGGCACCGGAAGTGACATACTTTTGCCATAATTTACAATTTTGACCGGTCTTTTAGCCAGCAAATATTACTTTTAGATATGATAGAGGGTGTCACTGAAGCAAAACAACTAAAGTATAGTTTGGTAGCTCAATGGATCGGCTATGGTATAATAAACTTCCTGTATGATTCCTGAAAGCCGGTTCAGTGCTGCTTGCAGGTCTAGTTATTATTATTATTTATTATTATTATTTACCGCGAGGGCCTAGATCTCCATGATCGAAAACAGATATCGATCTGGAATCAGATTTTCTATCGGGAAACCATGTGGTGGCTACTTGATAAAATATTTTTGAAATTTCTGCGCATACCGGAAGTGACCGAAATTTGTACGTTATCTAAAAATTGAAAATCGGCCATAGTTTCGTCAATTCTTTATCCATTTTCAAACAAATTACATTTTTGGAATCCCTGAATCTTTTCTGAGACAATCTATTCTGAGACATTTTTCAATTTCGAACATTCGTCTATGACTTTTATCGTTTGAAAATTGCAAACATGTTGTTTACGAGACAATTTTTGTTATTTTTCAAAATTTTCAAATTTGACCTACATTTTTGGATACCTGAAGTCCATCCGATTCCAGTAATATAAGTTTCATTCAGAGTTATCGCCCTTTATTTTTCGATTTTTTTCGAATTTTCTTCCCATTTTGTGAGCTCCGGTTTCGGTTTATGGCAGAATTGACGTTTCTGAAACTTCTGGAACATGAAGTTATAGTCCAATACCAACTTATAAAGCAATTTCGACAAAAATCCTTAAACCGGAAGTGGTCGAAATAATGGGCAATATTTTGAAAAAAATGCAAAAAATGGATATTTTGGGGAAAAACACGATTTCTCCGCCCGATATCAATGGATTAAAGAAATTAGGGTACCATTGGACTGCACTAGGATTGTACTATCGTATGACACCCAATTCATACGGATACTATGATCAGGAAGCAAAATATGGCACGCTGAAAATCACGAATTTTCTGATTTTTAGCATTTTTGGTCGCCTGTATCTCGAAAACTTAACCTACAATTTTTTTTTTAATTTTTTCTATCGAGAGTCCTTTTGGAGGTATTTTGCATGAAGCCAACCAATAAGACTTTGAAATGTCTGGAATAGAATAAAAAAGGGACTGAAAATCGAAAAAAGTCGAAAAATCGTGAAATTTTGAAAAATGCTCTACTATTTTTTTATTTTAAGAGATTTTTTAAAAAAGGTTGTATATTCAGATAGGTGACCTAATTACGATTCTAACGATGTATAATATGTATGTAATTATTGAAATTTAATTTTCGATATTTTAAATTTTTTGCATTTTTGGGACTTTTGAACATAGGATTTCTCAGGGGCATTTTATCTGATCAGATAATCTAATATATCATTACCGAGCCCATTGGCTATTTTAGCGCCCAAACCGACTATTAAAACTATTCCGACAATAATAACCATACCGGGAGTATTCAAAAAATGAAAACAAAGGTTAAAAATATTGTCGCACTTGCGAAAAACTTGATTGCTCACTTAGGTAATAGCGGACTAAAAGAACTAAAGTGTCGTTGGATAGCCCTATTAATGGAACATCATATGGTATCTAAATAATACGATTTCGATGGTAAGGAAATAAATTATTGTATGCCAAAAATCTAGTATTTTCCGATTTTTTAACATTCTGAGACGCCCTTTTCTCGAAAATGACGCCTACGATTTTTCTGAAACTTTTCTTACTCATAGTCCTATCGGTTGTCTATATAGTGAATCCAAAATGAAAAGCATTGAAATAATGTAGGTGGTCCAAAAATGACATCAAACTTTGAAAAAAATTGAAAAATCGTAAAATTTTTGTAAACGCTCTTTAATTTATCTTTTTTTTCCAAAACTACTCAATGGATGTTTCTGACACTTCTGGTACAGAAAGTTAAGTATCCAAAGAACTTCGTAAAGCTATCACGACAACGATCGTAAAACCGGAAGTAGTCGAAAAAATGTCCGATATTCTGATAAAAAATATTTTTTTTTACGAAAACCTTTTTTATTTATGAATATTTTTTGATGGTATTTTACACAGGGTTAAAATATCATCCTACTTTACCAGAAATGGGAAAAAAAATTGTCTCGGTTATTTTCGTTAGCCGCCAACGGCTAATTTAGTTTTTCGTACCCAGAAAAATTATTTATTGTTCGATTTCTATAAAACAAAGTTCATATGCTCCGTGGTCCCAATTGTAATTTTTTTTTGTTATGGTGAAATTTTTCTGTCAGAAACGGAAGTGACGTAATATTAACAAAAACTATAATTTTGACAGTTCGGTACTACTTTTTGAAAGCAAATATTATTTTTTTTCAAAACTGATATAACTAAACGGATGCACCCTGCAAAGGTGCACAATATCCTTAGCTCAGATTTTTTAATTTCAATTTCATTTTCGGGCAATTTCGAATAAAATGTAAAATAAAGTGTAAAATTCAGTTGTTTACAATTCATTCAGCGTCTTCATATTTTGAAATATTTATTTGTAATTTTAATAAACTCGTAGCAATAATCCAGAAGAAGAGATTGTATGCGAAAATTAGTTTGTAATATGAGCAGTTGCCGAGGAATATGCAATTTTGCATGCGTCACTTTTCACGTTATTTTGCCTATAAAAGAGTGAATTATTATTCGATTTGCAATATTATTTTTCCATTTGATGCTTAGTGTCAATTTGTTCTAGGTCAAGCCAATTTTACAATTTCACTGTGACCGGAAATGACGTCATTTGGGCAAAAACTGTATTTTAAACCTAAAAAACAGATATTTTATTCAAATGAGTCTGCCTTATAATAATTTTAAAATTATGATATTTGATTCCCATCAACGAATAGAATGAAGCCATACGACCATACAGATACCACAAAATGGTTTCTAACTTGTACGGTTACAGAGAAATAGGCGATCTTCGATAAGTCACTTTTCAAGGTTTTTGGTCTATAAAAGTGTCAATTATTATTCGATTTTTATAATTTTTTTTACCATTTGATGCCTTATGCCATTTATGACTTCTATGAACTAAATTAACATTTTCAATATCATCGGAAGTAATGTAATTTTTTCAAAAAACATATTTTTGGCCTTCAAAACAAACATTTTTTTTGAAGTGGTTTATGTTTATTATTCGTTTAACTTTATAACGTCTGACTCTAATGGGCAGTAAGATTGAATCAATACCATCATATTGATATCAAGAAAAGGCTTCTAGCATGTTCCCTTGTCGAAAAATAGCCAATTGTCCCAGTGTCACTTTTAAGTTTTTTACCTTCTTAATTTCAGTTTATTGGTTATAGGTTAATTATTTATTGCCCGATATGTATAAAACAAAGTTTGTATTTTGTATGTTGCGAATTTTCGACTTATTTTTCACCTATAATAATTTCTTTCGGCACCGGAAGTGACGTAATTTTGCCATAATTTACAATTTTGAAAGGTCTTTTCGCCAGCAAATATTACTTTTACATATGATAGAGGGTGTCACTGAAGCAAAACAATTAAAGTTTGGTAGATCAATGGATCGGCTAGGGTATAATAAACTTCCTGTATGATTCCTGAAAGCCGGTTCAGTGCTGCTTGCAGGTCTAGTTATTATTATTATTTTTTTTTTTTTGTGTATTTTCTGCAAATCGGATTTCTCAGAATCTAACCATAGGATCTTTCTGAAACTTTGACCTACCCCCCTATAAATGGGGTGCGAACCTTGATTAAATATATTTTCAAAACGTTTTACGAATCCGAAATCACCGAATTTTACGAACGAATGCATTTGACCTACAATGCTGTAACTTTGTGACTATTTGACCTATTTAATTAATTCTTTTTTCTATGAGTACCTTGAGACATTTACTTCAAATCTGCAATTTCGGATTTTCGAATTTCGAAAATTCGTCGCTGTGATTTCGAACCGGAAGTTTAGACCAACTCGACAACTTCTTTAGTAGTTGTACGATTTTCATGAAATTTAATATGTAAGAAAACCTTAATGATGCGACTGGAAAAATGACTTTAGAAATTTTCTAAATTATCTCCCCTTGGAGAAATTGAGGATCGAAATTTTCAAAAAAATCGACGAAATATAGGTCAAATCATCTTGATTTTTTTTTTGTTTACTAGCTGCGAGACCACTGATTCGTACACAAAAAATGGAGTTTGTAGCTCAACCCGGAAGTGCCACCATCTTGAAATGTAAAAACCTCAAACGCCATTTTGCTATTTTACTTACAGACACGGGAATTATATTTTCTGAATCCTTGGAGGAAGGCCTAAAAAACGTCGGGAGTAGAATTTTCATTTAGGTCAACTGGAAGTCACCATTTTGAATTGAAAATGAAAAATGGAAGCAATTTAAAGGGCCGAGTTTTTGGAACACAATAACTCTCCTTCTAATTAAGCTAGAATGTTTAAACTTAGGGTAGACGTTCACTAGGTCAATGTCATGATTGAGTGTAAAGATGAGCATTTTCTGCCTGGGGTAAGCAGAGATACGCATGCTGATTTGTTGATTCTTTAGGGCACAATAACTTCGGTTATAATGAAGGGAGGGTGGTGAAACTCTTGTCAATCTAGAGTCTCATAACTAGCCTGTTGTGTGAAATCATTGTATCATTTTTTCTAAATATCAGGGATAGCAGAAAAAGGAGATTGAAAATCCAAAAAGTCGTATTTTTACGATTTAGAGCATTTTTAAAGGTCCTTTTCTCTTAAAGTCAACATAATATTTTGGGGGAACTTCTTGTACAAAGAGTCTTATCGGTAGTCTTTTATATGAAACCATCGATCAACAGTCCAAAATATCAGGAGTAGAAGAATAAAAGGATAGAAAATTGAAAACGGCACCCTTTCATTGTTAAGCAAAACATGCAGTGTGGGTGGCTACAATTTGCACATTTAGTCATCGTATAGAGCTTATTCAACATTATCGAATTCCAACTGCTAAGGAATCTTTTACGTGCACTCCAATGTGTACACGCCGGTGGGAGGACACGCCAAAAGATAGGTTGCCAGGCAACGAAACATACGCCCACAGCAGGTAAGTCGTCCGGGCAGTCAACAAGGGTTGTCGCATATTTTTACTTTTTTCGGTAATGAAACATTTGTAATACACTAAGAACTGATTAAGAGTAACAACTCATTATGTAATTATCAGAAAATCATTAGAATTTGATTGCTTTTTATAAAGTTTTACCCCACGCTAACAATTAGTATATACATGAAACATTTAATATCATGGATTTAGCTGTTCAGTTATCTAAATTCATTGAAAATCAAAATACTTGTTCGTTTCAACACCTTAAACTCTATGTATAAATCTAAAGTCAATCGGATATTAACTTTGGTCTCTAGAGCGTCCACAAGATTTTTTGAGGTGATCAAGGGCCATAACTCTGGCACTAATTATCGGAAATCGCTGAAAATCAATAGGCATCTTCGTCTTATGACCTTAAACACTGTGTATAAATTTAAAGTCAATCGGATATTAACTTTGGCCTCTAGAGCCTCCACAAGATTTTTTGAAGTGATCAAGGGCCATAACTCTGGCACTAATTATCGGAAATCACTGAAAATCAATAGGATTCTTCGTCTTATGACCTTAAACACTGTGTATAAATTTAAAGTCAATCGGATATTAACTTTGACCTTTAGACCGTCCACATGATTTTTTAAAGAGATCAAGGGCCATAACTCTGGCACTAATTATCGGAAATTGCTGAAAATCAATAGGCTTCTTCGTCTCATAACCTTAAACACTGTGTATAAATCTAAAGTCAATCGGATATTAACTTTGGCCTCTAGAGCGTCCACAATATTTTTTGAGGTGATCAAGGGCCATAACTCTGGCACTAATTATCGGAAATCGCTGAAAATCAATAGGCATCTTCGTCTTATGACCTTAAACACTGTGTATAAATTTAAAGTCAATCGGATATTAACTTTGGCCTCTAGAGCCTCCACAAGATTTTTTGAAGTGATCAAGGGCCATAACTCTGGCACTAATTATCGGAAATCGCTGAAAATCAATAGGCGTCTTTGTCTTATGACCTTAAACACTGTGTATAAATTTGAAGTCAATCGGATATTAACTTTGGCCTCTAGAGCGTCCACAAGATTTTTTGAAGTGATCAAGGGCCATAACTCCGGTAGTTATTATCGGAAATCGCGGAAATCGCTGAAAAAACAATTAAAAAACATATGTTAGTCCCGAAATGACCTAGTTTGTGTCGAATGGACGTTTAGCCGCATTTCTCTCTTTCTTTTTTTTATTTTTAAAGTTTTGTAATAATCGGTTGGTAATCAAAGATACTGTAAAAGTGATAAAACAGAAAATTTCGCCCGGTTGTAATGTTTCTCACTTTAAAGTCAGTAATTTGCCGATTTTAAGGGGAAAACGTTTATTGCGAACGATTTAGCTGGTCAGGGGGAGCTTATTTTCAAAAGTTTTGTAATATTCGGTTGATAACTAAAGGTACCGTGCAAATTAAACTAATAAAATAGAAGATTTCGCCCGGTTGAAATGTTTCTATCTGTAGGTCAGCAATTTGCCGATTTTAGGGAGGTTGCGTGACTGAATGGTTAGCACGTGCGCTGTGTATCATAACGTCTGTCATTGAGTCAACTGGCATTGTTTCGATTTCTTGGTTGTACGTGACAAGGAGTATGGTCGCCTGCCCAACCTCGTAGGACGTAACGCCGCTGCCCGGGTAAAATTTCCCTCATTGCACACTTTATGGCGTATGCCCGTCTTCATTAGCCCATTTTAGGAGTAGGACGTTAAACCCCATTCAATTTGATTTCATTTTCTCTATGTTGCTTATTTATTATAGTGGATAAATATTTTTCTGGTTCTATTAATTATTTCATTTCTGCATAGAAATCTTGCTTTGACCAGTTTTTTTTTATTGCAAAGTGCCATTCTTGTATATTGCAGTCTATGACCCTTTGTTTAAAACATGCTTAAGAAGTTGTCACGATTTCCTACTTATAACCAAACATATTGGAAACCATAATTATATAACATATAACTTCCTGAATTATGGCCCCTGATTGTCCGAAAAATTGCCCTTTTTAGCTTGTGGTTCCTCTGGAGGACAAAATTGTTATCCGATTTAAAAAACCGTTTGATCATATCACCGTTCGATGGTTATGAAGGTTGAGTGCGAATTTCGTGAAAATCGGACCAAAATTGACGGACAAAATGGCCGCCATTTGTACGCGAATAGTGTGAAAATATGTTATATCAAGGTTGTGAACAGTGTAGAGGACACAATTTTGATCCGATTTGGATGAAACTTGAAATGCATGGTTATAACCCAAAGATCTTGGTTCCTTTCGATATTTGCGCCAATCGGATCGTAACTTCCTGAATTATGGCCCCTGATTGTCCGAAAAATTGCCCTTTTTAGCTTGTGGTTCCTCTGGCGGTCAAAATTGTTATCCGATTTAAAAAACGTTTGATTATATCACCGTTCCATGGTTATGAAGGTTGAGTTCAAATTTCGTGAAAATCGGACCAAAATTGACGGACAAAATGGCCGTCGTTTGTACGCGAATAGTGTGAAAATATGTTATATCAAGGTTGTGGACCTTATAGAGGTCACAATTTTGAACCAATTTTGATGAAACTTGACATGTATGTTTATAACCCAAAGATCTTGGTTCCTTTTGATATTTGCGACCATCGGATCGTAACTTCCTGAATGATGGCACCTGATTGTCCAAAAAATCGCCCTTTTTAGCTTGTGGTCCCTCTGGAGGTCAAAGTTGTTATCCGATTTAAAAAAACGTTTGATTATATCACCATTCCATGGTTATGAAGGTTGAGTATGAATTTTGTGAAAATCGGACCAAAATTGACGGACAAAATGGCCGCCGTTTGTACGCGAATATTGTGAAAATATGTTATATAAAGGTTGTGGACCTTATAGAGGTCACAGTTTTGAACCGATTTTGATGAAACTTGACATGTATGTTTATAACCCAAAGATCTTGGTTACTTTCGATATTTGCTCCCATTGGATCATAACTTCCTGAATTATGTTCCCGGATTGTCCGAAAAATCGCTTTTGTTCGCTTTTGGTCCCTCTGGAGGTCAAAATTATTATCCGATTTAAAAAAACGTTTGACTATATCACCGTTACATGGTAATGAAGAGAGAGTTTGAATTTCGTGAAAATCGGACTAGAATTGATGGACAAAATGGCCGCCGTTTGTACACGAATAGTGTGAAAATATGTTATATCAAGGTTGTGGACCCTACAGAGGTCACAATTTTGAATCGATTTTGATGAAACTTGACAGGTATGTTTATAACCCAAAGATCTTGGTTCCTTTCGATATTTGCGCCCATCGGGTCATTACTTCCTGAATTATGTCCCCTGATTGTACGAAAAATCACCCTTTTTAGCTTGTGGTGCCTCTTGAGGTCACAATTATTATCTGATTTAAAAAAAAACCGTTTGATTATAAAAACCAAACAAATTCTAATGATTTTCTGATAATTCCTTAATATGCGACAACTCTTGTTGACTGCCCGGACGATTTGGCTGCTGTGTGGGCGTATGTTTCGTTGCCTGGCAACCTATTTTTAGCCTTCAAAACAGATATTTTATTCAAATGAGTCTGTTTTGAAATCTTTTTCAAATTATGATATTTAATGCCAATCAACAAATAGAATGAACCCATATGATCATACAGATACCACAAAATGGTTTCTAACTTGTACGGTTGCCGAGAAATAGCCGATTTTCTACACGTCACTTTTCAAGTTTTTTTTTGGTCTTTAAAAGTGGCAATTATTATACGATTTACATAAAATTTTCACTGTATGATATCTATGCCATTTCGGATTTCATAAATCTAATTGAACATTTTCATTAACACCGGAAGTATTGTAATTTTGTCAAGATCATTTACAAGTAACAAATGTATAAAATGAATTGATATTGCTGGATTTGGTTGATTCTGCGTCCATTTTATTTGATGTGAGCAATGTTTATTTGGAAACCTGTTTAGTGGTTTCGTTGGTACCGGAAGTGACATATGTTCAAGGGTAACTTTGCACCGGAAGTGGCATGTTCAAGGGAAACGTGGCACCAGTGAAACCCGTCATTCCTGCATGCAGGTCTAGTTTGTTGTTTAAACAGTATTTATTTCGAGAATATTATACAGTATAAAAAAACATAAGTAATAGGATACAAAAAGAAGCCAAGTTGGCTTATATTAATTTGCTTCCTTCAGGTTTGGGTGTATAATTCATGTACAATGTCGAATTATATATGATACAGACAAAGACTAATTACATTGTTTTAGTTATGGTACAATTAAACAGATAAATAAGATTTTAATTTTGAGTAAATGAATAAATAATTAATTAAATAAAAAATTAGAAAAATAATAATAAAAAAAATAATAATAAAAAAAAAAATTTTTTTTAAGAAAAATGATAGAAAAAATTAATAATAAAATAAAAAAAAAAAAGAAAAAAAAAGTTTGTTTTGTTTTAAAAGTTTTTATCAGTATTGTTTGGAAAATTTAAAACCGTGTTATACTGATAAACGTGATGAGAATTTATAAGTTGATCAATATCGTTGTTATGTTCCGAGTAATGTGAGATAGTATAAGGCTAATTTATATGAACTTAATATGATTTGTATTTATCTTTATATGGAGTCATTAAGTTAAGACTAACAATACACAATCATTAAACATGCAATTTTGTTAAAAGTTGCAAATTTTCATTGTTATTTGCAAGTTTTTATTTAACTAAAATGTATATTACAACGGCAAGCAATGATTACGTAATGCTCAAGAAGTTAAGTTTAGCGGTATCCTTTGATCTGGTGTAGAAGTTGGTGTAGACGTCTAAAGTTAACATATTACATAATAAGAGTAGAGTTTTAAATTCTATGAAATATATGCAACGTTTTTACAAGAATTGATTTAAATCCAATTGATTACATTTCACAAATTTTAATATTATAATATATTGACACAAAAGTTATATAGACAACAATAAGCAATCTTTAATCTGAGTTTATGTGTATCAAATAAAGCATAGTTTAAGATATATAAAACAAAATGTGGCAGAGTTTAATATATATAAAACAAAATGTGGCAGAAATAATGTTTTAATGCAATTATATATGCTTTATACTTTTCTATCACTTACAAACAATGTGTGTTTAAATTGAATTAAAATCACCAAGACATCATGAATCGGTTGTATGATTTAAAGATATATATAAATGTAGAAATGTTTTACATATAGCGAGTTGTTTTATAGTTTTATTTAATAAATTCCTTTCTAATACAAAATATATAAGAAACAATTCCATATGTTTAGAAACTTTTCAAGATTTATTTATATGTTAAATCATACAACCTAGCCACTGGCTAATTATGCAATCGAGAACAGGGGTAGGGGAATATTTATTGAAACAGTTGAATGAGTATTAAGTTCGTTACATATTCATGTACGAATATAAATCATAGAATATAAGTTTCTTTTAAATGATATGGTTGATAATATCATGAATGAATGAATGAAACATACAAATGCATATAAACCATGGAATATAAATGCAAAATTTGCGATGTTGGCTGTGGCGCGTATATGTTTAAATTGAATAAAAATCACTGGCAAATTCTATTTTGATGGTATGAATGAAATATATACATAAATATACTCTGTGGTTAATTTTTCTGCCATGGCAAATAAACATTTAATTTGACATTATAGAAACTAATGCTTCATATGTAACAATTATGGCTACAATTTGTGAAATGAAGTATTTATTAAAGGTGGTAGGGATTGTGGGAATTAAAATATTGTTGAATGTTAACGTTACGGAAATATATTTGAATATATGTGCAGCAAAAAGGCATAGATTGAGATGAATATAAAAGTATGGCAGAAATAAAGTTTTAATGCAATTATATATGCTTTATACTTTTCAACACTTACAAGCAATGTGTGTTTAAATTGAATTAAAATCACCAAAACATCATGAATCGGTTGTATAACTTAAAGATATATATAAATGTAGAAATGTTTTACATATAGCGAGTTATTTTATAGTTTTATTTAATAAAATCCTTACTAATACAAAATATATAAAAACAATTCCGTATGTGTATTTTTACTTTTTACGGTTTTATTATACGCCCACATGGAAATGTGGTCGTATATTGCCGTCGCCCCCGTCCGTCCGTCCGTCTGTCGGTCCGTCCGTCCGTCCGTCGGTCCGTCCGTCCGTCCATCGTCCACAATTTCTTGTGAACGCTCTAGAGGCTAAAGTTAATATCCGATTGACTTGAAATTTATACACGGTGTTTAAGGCCGTGAGACAAAGAAGCCTATTGATTTTCAGCGATATCCGATAATTACTACCAGAGTTATGACCCTTGATCACTTTGAAAAATCTTGTGAAGGCTCTAGAGGCTATAGTTAATATCCGATTGACTTTAAATTTATACACAGTGTTTAAGGTCATGAGACGAAGAAGCCTATTGTTTTTCGGTGATATCTGATAATTACTGCCAGAGTTATGACCCTTGATCACTTTGAAAAATCTTGTGATCGCTCTAGAGGCTAAAGTTAATATCCAATTGAATTTAAATTTATAAACGGTGTTTAAAGTCATGATGCAAAGAAGCCTCAGCTCAGAACAGACGTGTAATTTCGTCATTATCTTACAGCTGGATTGGTCGAATAGGTCGCTAGCCAAATAGGTTGCCAACTTGTGTTTGGAATGGGCGCAGCCATGTTTCATCCGGGACCTTTAAAGTAGTTCCAATATGGCGGAATTCATCATACAGCCGAGTTTAGATTCCCGAAATCTTACGAGGTTTGCCGAGTGGAGACGAAGAAGCCTATTGATTTCCGGTGATATCTGATAATTACTGCCAGAGTTACGACCCTTGATCACTTTGAAAAATCTTGTGAACGCTTTAGAGGCTAAAGTTAATATCCGATTGACTTTAAATTTATACACAGTGTTAAAGGGCATGGGACGAAGAATCCTATTGATTTTCGGTGATATCCGATAATTACTACCAGAGTTATGACCCTTGATCACTTTGAAAAATCTTGTGATCGCTCTATAGAGGCTAAAGTCAATATCCAATTGACTTTAAATTTATACACGGTGTTTAAGGTCATGATACGAAGAAGCCTTTTGATTTTCAGCAATATCCGATAATTACTGCCAGAGTTATGACCCTTGATCACTTTGAAAAATCTAAAGTTAATATCCGATTGACTTTGAATTTATACACACTATTTACGGTCATGATACAAAATAGCCTATTTATTTTCAGCGATATCCGATAATTACTGCCAGAGTTATGACCCTCGATCACTTTGAAAAACCCTGTGAATGCTCTAAAGGCTAAAGTTAATATCCGATTGACTTTAAATTTGTACACAGTGGTTAGGGTCATGAGACGAAGAATCCTGTTTGATTTTCAGTGATATCTGATAATTTCTGGCACTTGATCACTTTGAAATATCTTGTGGACAAAGGCCTTGAGACAAACCATCAAAACTATTCTAATCAATTCTGATAATTATTTAATGGGCTATTACTCGTAATAAGATTATCATGTGTGTTAAATGTTCTCCTTACTGATAAAAGAAACAATATGCGACAACCCTTGTTGACTGCCCGGACGACTTAGCTGTTGTGGGCGTATGTTTCGTTGCCTGGCAACCTATCTTTTCAAAAATATAGGATATTTTTCGACTACTTCCGGTTTTTGGATCGTTGTCTGGATAGCTTTAACAAGTTGTTTAGATACTTAACTTTCTGTCCCTGAAGTGTCAGAAACATCTATTCAGTAGTTTTTATACGCCCACATTTTCATGTGGACGTATATTGTCGTCGCCCCTGTTCGTCCGTCCGTCCGTCCATCCGGACGTCCGTCCGTCCACAATTGTTTGTGAACAGTCTACAGGTCACAATTTTTATCCGATTTCAATGAAACTTAAAACATAGGTTTATCACCCTAAGATCTCGGTTCCTTTCGATATTGGCATGTATCGGACTGTAACTTCATGGGTTATGGCCCCTGATTGTACGAAAAATCACGTTTTTTAGCTTGTGAACAGTTTAGAGGTCACAATTTTGAACCGATTTGGATGAAACTTGAAATGTATGTTTATAACCCAAAGATCTTGGTTCCTTTCGATATTTACGCCAATCGGATCGTAACTTCCTGAATTATGGCCCCTGATTGTCCGAAAAATCGCCCTTTTTAGCTTGTGGTCCCTCTGGAGGTCAAAATTGTTATCCGATTTAAAAAAACGTTTGATTATATCACCGTTCCATGGTTATGAAGGTCGAGTTTGAATTTCGTGAAAATCGGACCAAAATTGACGGACAAAATGGCCGCCATTTGTACGCGAATAGTGTGAAAATATGTTAAATCAAGGTTGTGAACAGTGTAGAGGACACAATTTTGAACCGATTTGGATGAAACTTTAAATGCATGTTTATAACCCAAAGATCTTGGTTCCTTTTGATATTTGCGCCAATCGGATCGTAACTTCCTGAATTATGGCCCCAGATTGTCCGAAAAATTGCCCTTTTTAGCTTGTGGTCCCTCTGGAGGTCAAAATTGTTATCCGATTTAAAAAACTGTTTGATTATATCACCGTTCCATGGTTATGAAGGTCGAGTTCGAATTTCGTGAAAATCGGACCAAAATTGACGGACAAAATGGCCGCCATTTGTACGCGAATAGTGTGAAAATATGTTAAATCAAGGTTGTGAACAGTGTAGAGGACACAATTTTGAACCGATTTGGATGAAACTTGAAATGCATGTTTATAACCCAAAGATCTTGATTCCTTTTGATAATTGCGCCAATCGGATCGTAACTTCCTGAATTAAGGCCCCTGATTGTCCGAAAAATTGCCCTTTTTAGCTTGTGGTCCCTCTGTAGGTCAAAATTGTTATCCGATTTAAAAAACCGTTTGATTATATCACCGTTCCATGGTTATGAAGACTGAGTATGAATTTTGTGAAAATTGGACCAAAATTGACGGACAAAATGGCCGCCGTTTGTACACGAATATTGTGAAAATATGTTATATAAAGGTTGTGGACCTTATAGAGGTCACAATTTTGAACCGATTTTGATGAAACTTGACATGTATGTTTATAACCCAAAGATCTTGGTTCCTTTCGATATTTGCGCCCATTGGATCATAACTTCCTGAATTATGTCCCCGGATTGTCCGAAAAATCGCTTTTGTTCGCTTTTGGTTCCTCTGGAGGTCAAAATTATTATCCGATTTAAAAAACGTTTGACTATATCACCGTTACATGGTAATGAAGAGAGAGTTTGAATTACGTGAAAACCGGACTAGAATTGACGGACAAAATGGCCGCCGTTTGTGCACGAATAGTGTGAAAATATGTTATATCAAGGTTGTGGACCCTATAGAGGTCACAATTTTGAATCGATTTTGATGAAACTTGACAGGTATGTTTTAAACCCAAAGATCTTGGTTCCTTTCGATATTTGCGCCCATCAGGTCATTACTTCCTGAATTATGTCCCCTGATTGTACGAAAAATCACCCTTTTTAGCTTGTGATGCCTCTGGAGGTCACAATTATTATATGATTTAAAAAAAAACGTTTGATTATAAAAACCAAACAAATTCTAAAGATTTTCTGATAATTCCTTAATATGCGACAATTCTTGTTGACTGCCCTGACGATTTGGCTGCTGTGTGGGCGTATGTTTCGTTGCCTGGCAACCTATTTTTTGTAAAAAAGATAAATAAAAGAACACTTTCAATAATTAAACGATTTTTCAACTTTTTTCAAAGATTGAGTCCATTTTTGGACCACTTATATTATTTCAAACCTTTTCCTTTTGGATTCATGCCACAGACCACCTATATGACTCTGCGTTAAAAAAGTTTCAGAAAAATCGTAGGCATCGTTTTCGAGAAAAACACGTCTAAAAAGGTTCCAAAAACGGAAAATACTCGATTTTTGGCGTACCATTATTTAATTTCTAACCATCGAAATCGTACCATTGAGATGCCATATAATAGTCAATCAATGGGGCTTATCCATAGACACTTTACTTCTTTTGGTCCGGTAATATCTGATCGAGCAATTCAGCTTTTCGCAAGAACGCAAATTTTTTAAAGCTTTTTTCCATTTTTTGAATACGTCCGGTATGGTGATTAGTTTTAATAACTGGTTTTGGGCAATTAAATAGCCGCAGGGCTCTGTAAGGATATATTACATTATCTAATCAGATAAAATACACCTGAGAAATCCTATGTTCAAAAGTTCCAAAAATATCGAAAATTAGATTTCAGTATTTCAATACATATCATACATCGTTAGAATCGGATTTTGGTCAGCTTTCTGAATGTGTAACCATTTTTATACGTCCACATTCATAATGTGAACGTATTATGCCGTCGCCCCTATCTGTGTGTGTGTGTGTATGTATGTATGTATGTGGGTGTGTGTGTGTGTGTGTGTGGTTCGCCTACATGGCGCAATTCTTCATGGATTTTCTTCAAACTTGGTATACTTATTCCTTATACCCCAAGGAAGATCCCTATTTTTGGGGCATGCCACGCTCATTTCTATTATTTGTTTGTTTGTCGTCTACAGGCCACATTTCTTAACTTATAATCTTGAAACTTTGCATACACATTCTTTGTACCCTAAGGAGCATCCCTATCATTTGGGGTGCATGCATGCCCAACCCCCAGGGGCAGAGCCACGCCCATTTTCTTTTCGTGTGACTTTGTGTCGCCTACAGGGCGCAATTCTTACTGGATTTTCTTCAAACTTGGTATACTTATTCCTTATACCCCAAGGAAGATCCCTATTGTTTTTGGTGCATGCCCGACCCCCAGGGGCAGAGCCACGCCAATTTCTAGTATTTGTTTGTTTTTCGTCTACAGGCCACATTTCTTAACTTATAATCTTGAAACTTTGCCACACATTCTTTGTACCCTAAGGAACATCCCTATCGTTTGGGGTGCATGCCCAACCCCCAGGGGCAGAGCCACGCCCATTTTCTTTTCGTGTGTCTTTGTGTCGCCTACAGGGCGCAATTATTACTGGATTTTCTTCAAACTTTGTATACTTACTCTTTATACTCTAAGGATGGTCCCTATCGTTTGGGGTGCATGCCCAACCCCCAGGGGCAGAGCCACGCCCATTTTCTTTTTGTGTGTCGCCTACAGGCCGCAATTCTAACTGGATTTTCTTAAAACTTTGTATACTTACTCTTTACACCCTAAGGATGATCCGTATTGTTTTTTGGTGCATGCCCGACCCCTAATGGCAGAGCCACGCCCATTTCTTGTATTTATTTGTTTGTCGTCTACAAGCCACATTTCTTAACGTATCATCTTGAAACTTTGAATGCTTATTCTTTGTACCCTAAGGAACATTCCTATCATTTGGGGTGCATGCTCAACCCCCAGGGGCAGAGCCACACCCATTTTTATACGCCCACATTTTCATGTGGACGTATTATGTCGTCGCCCCTGTCCGTCCGGACATCCGTCCGTCCACAATTTGTTTGTGGACACTCTACAGGTCGCAATTCTTATCCGATTTTGACGAAACTTGAAATATAGGTTTATCCCCAAAAGATCTCGGCTGCTTTCGATATTGGCATGTATCGGATCAAAACTTCATGGATTATGGCCCCTGATTGTACGAAAAATCACGTTTTTAGCTTGTGGACCCTATAGAGGTCACAATTTTGAACCGATTTTGATGAAACTCGACATGCATGTTTGTAACCCAAAGATCTTGGTTCCTTTCGATATTTGCGGCTATCGGAATGTAATTTCCTGATTGTCCGAAAAATCACCCTTTTTAGCTTGTGGTCCCTCTGGAGGTTACAATTATTATTCGATTTAAAAAACCGTTTGATTATATCACCGTTACACCCTAAGGAAGGTTGAATTCGAATTTCGGGAAAATCGGACGAAAATTGCCATACAAAATGGCCGCCGTTTGTACGCGAATACTGTTAAAAAATGGTATATCAAGGTTGTGGACCCTGTGGAGGTCACAATTTTGATTCGATTTTGATGAAACTTGAAATTCATAGTTATAACCCAAAGATCTTGCTTCCTTTCGATATTTGCGCATATCGGATCGTAACTTCCGGAATTATGGCCCCTGGTTATACGCAAAATCGCCTTTTTTTTAGCTTGGAGGTCACAATTATTATTCGATTTAAAAAAACGTTTGATTATATCACAGTTACACCCTAAGGAAGGTTGAATTCGAATTTCGGGAAAATCGGACGAAAATTGCCATACAAAATGGCCGCCGTTTGTACGCGAATACCGTTAAAAATGGTATATCAAGGTTGTGGACCCTGTAAAGGTCACAATTTTAATTCGATTTTGATGAAACTTGAAATTCATGGTTATAACCCAAAGATCTTGGTTCTTTTCGATATTTGCGCATATCGGATCGTAACTTCCTGAATTATGGCCCCTGGTTATACGCAAAATCCCCCTTTCTTTAGCTTGTGGTCCCTCTGGAGGTCACAATTATTATCCAATTTAAAAAAACGTTTGATTATATCACCGTTACACTGTAAGGAAGGTTGAGTTTGAATTTCGGGAAAATCGGACCAAAATTGACAGACAAAATGGCCGCCGTTTGTACGCGAATACTGTATCGTACCAAAATTGCCGGACGAAATGGTCGCCGTTTGTACACTGTAAGGAAGGTTGAGTTTGAATTTCGGGAAAATCGGACCAAAATTGACAGACAAAATGGCCGCCGTTTGTACGCGAATACTGTATCGTACCAAAATTGCCGGACGAAATGGTCGCCGTTTGTACGCGAATAGTGTAAAAAATATGGTATATCATGGTTGTGGACTCTCTACAGGTCACAATTCTTATCCGATTTTGATGAAAAGTCACATTTCTAGGTTGTGTACCGTCACACCATAATCATTGTCGGTTTCGAATTTCATTAATATCAGACTGGAACTGACCAACTAAATGGCTGCTCCCAATACAGTATGAAATACAGGACTTAAAGATGTAGGAAAAATCACTTTCGGTATTGCTTGTTCTCTGTCCATCTCTCGAAAATGTGGGCGTATCCTGCCTGGCAGTGCCAGCCTATCTTCTTTTTGTGTGTCGCCTACAGGCCACAATTCTGAATCGGTCATCTTGAAACTTAAAATACTTATTCCTTATACCCTAAGGATGATCCCTTTTGTTTTGGGTGCATGCCCGACCCCCGTGGGACAGCAACACCCATTTCTTGTATTTGTTTGTCTGTCGTCTACAGGCTGCATTTCTTAATGTATCATCTTGAAATTATGAATACTAATTCTTGGTACCTTAAGGAAGATCCCTATTGTTTTTGGTGCATGCCCGACCCCCAGGGACAGTGCCACGCCCATTTTCTTTTTGTCTGTCTGTGTGTCACCTACAGGCCACAATTCTTAATCGATCGTCTTGAAAACTTTTTTATACTTATTCCTTATACCCTAAGGCTGACCACTATTATTTTTGGCGCATGCCGGACCCCCTGGGACAGAGCCACGCCAATTGCTTTTGTGTCTTGTGTTCGCCTATAGGATGCAATTCTTAACAGATCCTTTTAAAACTTTACATACCTATTCCTTATACCCTAAAGATGACCCGTATTGTTTTAGTGATTTCCAAACCCCCAGGGGCAGAGCCATGCCCATTTTTACTTCGTGTCTGTGTGTGTTGTCTAGAGGCCACGATTCTTAATGGATCGTCTTTAAACTTGGGATATGTATTCCTTATAGCCTAAGGACGTCAACTGCATGTCCCGACTCCCACAGGCAAGACACGCCCAATTTTTGTGTTTGTCGTTTACAGGCCGCAATTCTGAATGAAGCAGCTTGGTACTTGGCTTATGTATTCCTTATAGCCTGAGGGCGTCCACTATTGATTTTGATGAATGTCCCGACCCCCAGGGGCAGGGCCACGCCCACTTTTTACCTTAAGCGTTAGGAAGGCACAATTCTGAATAGATTACCTTGGTATACTTATTCTTTATACTCTAAGAACGGCAACTATTGATGTTGAGGCATGACCCTCAATGCTAAACAAACCAAATGCCTAGCCTTCTTGACAAAGTACCATATCAATCAAAGCAGGAATGTGGACGTATATTATAGCGTTAGCGTTATGTTTTTTAAACCTGTTAAAATAAACAAATAATAGAGCATTTTCCAAAATTTGACGATTTTTCCACTTTTTTCGATTTTCAGTCCCTTTTTTATTGTATTCCAGACATTTCAAAGTTTTATTGGATGGCATAATTCACAAGACTATTGAATGGACTCTCGATAGAGAAAGTTACAAAACAATTTGCTGTTAAGTTTTTGAGATACAGGCGTCCAAAAACGCTCCAAATCGGAAAATACTTGATTTTGCTTTAAACGATGGTTTGACCATATTGCTTTATGTTCTAGGAATTTCACAAACGTCGATCCGGCCATAAAACGAAACTTAAGCTCACAAAATGTGAAGAAAATTCGAAAAAAATCGAAAAATAAAGGGCGATAACTCTGAATGTAACTTATATTACTGGAACCGGATTGCCTTCAGGTATCCAAAAATGTAGGTCAAATTTGAAAATTTTGAAAAATAACAAAAAATGTGTCTTAAACAACATATTTTCAGTTTTCGAACGCTAGAAGTCAGCTGCGAAGTTTCGAAATTCCAAAATTTTCAACTGCTATCGTCCGAGAAAAGAATCAAGGTTTCCGAAAATGTAACTTGTATGAAAATAGGTACAGAATTGACGAATCTAGGGCCGTTTTTTAATTTTTTGGCACCGCACGAAATTCGGCCACTTCAGGTCTGCGCAGGCCGCAGAAGTTTCATATACAGTCGATCAGGTAGCCACCATATGGTTTCCTGATAGGAAATTATGTCCCAGATCTGTATCTATTACAGACACCGAGAAATAGGCTCCCCGACGAAAGTCTGAAAGCCTAATAATTTTTTTACGAAAACCTTTTTTATTTATGAATATTTTTTGATGATATTTTACACAGGGTTAAAATATCATCCAACTTGAGCAGAAATGAGAAAAAAAATTGTCTCGGTAATTTGCGTTAGCCGCCATCGGCTAATATAGTTTTTTGTACCCAGAAAAATTATTTATTGTTCAATTTGTATAAAACAAAGTTCATATGCTCCGTGGTCCCAATTGTAATTTTTTTTGTTACGGTGAAATTTTTCTGTCGGCAACGAAAGTGACGTAATATTAACAAAAACTACAATTTTGACAGTTCGGTACCACTTTTTGAAAGCAAATATTATTTTTTTTCAAAACTGATATAACTAGAAGGATGCACTCTGAAAAGGTGCACAAAATCCTTAGCTCAGATTTTTTAATTTCAATTTCATTTTCGGGCAATTTCGAATAAAATGTAAAATAAAGTGTAAAATTCAGTTATTTACAATTCATTCAGCGTCTTCATATTTTGAAATATTTATTTGTTATTTTCATAAACTCGTAGCATTAATCCAGACGAAGAGAATGTATGTGAAAATTAGTTTGTAATATGAGCAGTTGCCGAGAAATATGCAATTTTGCATGCATCACTTTTCACGATATTTTGCCTATAAAAGAGTGAATTATTATTCGTTTTGCAATTATTTTTTTTCCATTTGATGCTTAATGTCAATTTGGACTAGGTCAAGCCAATTTTACAATTTCACTGTGACTGGAAATGACGTCATTTGGGCAAAAACTGTATTTTAAACCTAAAAAACAAATATTTTATTCAAATGAGTCTGCCTTATAATATTTTTAAAATTATGATATTTGATTCCCATCAACGAATAGAATGAAGCCATACGACCATACAAAATGGTTTCTAACTTGTACGGTTACAGAGAAATAGGCGATCTTCGATAAGTCACTTTTCAAGGTTTTTAGTCTATAAAAGCGTCAATTATTATTCGATTTTTATATTTTTTATACGCCCACATTTTCATGTGGACGTATTATGTCGTCGCCCCTGTCCATCCGTCCACAATTTCTTTGTGGACTCTCTACAGGTCACAATTCTTATCCGATTTTGACGAAACTTGAAATATAGGTTTATCCCCAAAAGATCTCGACTGCTTTCGATATTGGCATGTATCGGATCAAAACTTCATGGATTATGGCCCCTGATTGTACGAAAAATCAAGTTTTTAGCTTGTGGACCCTATAGAGGTCACAATTTTGAACCGATTTTGATGAAACTTGACATGCATTTTTGTAACCCAAAGATCTTGGTTCCTTTCGATATTTGCGCCTATCGGAATGTAATTTCCTGAATTATGGCCCCTGATTGTCCGAAAAATCACCCTTTTTAGCTTGTGGTCCCTCTGGAGGTCACAATTATTATTCGATTTAAAAAACCGTTTGATTATATCACCGTTACACCCTAAGGAAGGTTGAGTTCGAATTTCGGGAAAATAGGACGAAAATTGCCATACAAAATGGCCGCCGTTTGTACGCGAATACTGTTAAAAAATGGTATATCAAGGTTGTGGACCCTGTGGAGGTCACAATTTTGATTCGATTTTGATGAATCATGAAATTCATGGTTATAACCCAAAGATCTTGCTTCTTTTCGATATTTGCGCATATCGGATCGTAACTTCCTGAATTATGGCCCCTAATTATACGCAAAATCGCCTTTTTTTTAGCTTGGAGGTCACAATTATTATTCGATTTAAAAAAACGTTTGATTATATCACCGTTATACCCTAAGGAAGGTTGAGTTTGAATTTCGGGAATATAGGACGAAAATTGCCATACAAAATGGCCGCCGTTTGTACGCGAATACTGTTAAAAAATGGTATATCAAGGTTGTGGACCCTGTGGAGGTCACAATTTTGATTTGATTTTGATGAAACTTGAAATTCATAGTTATAACCCAAAGATCTTGCTTCCTTTCGATATTTGCGCATATCGGATCGTAACTTCCTGAATTATGGCCCCTGATTATACGCAAAATCGCCCTTTTTTTAGCTTGGAGGTCACAATTATTATCCGATTTAAAAAAACGTTTGATTATATTACCGTTACACCGTAAGGAAGGTTGAGTTCGAATTACGGGAAAATCAGACCAAAATTGCCATACAAAATGGCCACCGTTTGTACGTGAATACTGTTAAAAAATGGTATATCAAGGTTGTGGACCCTGTAAAGGTCACAATTTTAATTCGATTTTGATGAAACTTGAAATTCATGGTTATAACCCAAAGATCTTGGTTCTTTTCGATATTTGCGCATATCGGATCGTAACTTACTGAATTATGGCCCCTGGTTATACGCAAAATCCCCCTTTCTTTAGCTTGTGGTCCCTCTGGGGGTCACAATTATTATCCAATTTAAAAAAACGTTTGATTATATCACCGTTGCACTGTAAGGAAGGTTGAGTTTGAATTTCGGGAAAATCGGACCAAAATTGACAGCCAAAATGGCCGCCGTTTGTACGCGAATACTGTTAAAAAAATGATATATCATGGTTGTGGACCCTGTAAAGGTCACAATTTTAATTCGATTTTGATGAGGAAGGTTGAGTTCTAATTTCGTAAAAATCGTACCAAAATTGCCGGACGAAATGGTCACATTTCTAGGTTGTGTACCGTCACACCATAATCATTGTCGGTTTCGAATTTCATTAATATCAGACTGGAACTGACCAACTAAATGGCTGCTCCCAATACAGTATGAAATACAGGACTTAAAGATGTAGGAAAAATCACTTTCGGTATTGCTTGTTCTGTCCATCTCTCGAAAATGTGGGCGTATCCTGCCTGGCAGTGCCAGCCTATCTTTTTTTTTTTGTGTCATTTCTGCAAATCGGATTTCTCAGAATCTAACCATGGGATCTTTCTGAAACTTTGACCTACCCCCCCAAAACTGGGTGGCAGTTTTTGATTAAATATATTTTCAAAACGTTTTACGAATTCGAAATCACAGAATTTTACGAACGAGTGAATTTGACCTGCATTACTGTAACTCTGTGACTATTTGACCTATTTTACTAATTCTTTTTTCTTTGAGTACCTTGACAAAAATCATTTTCAACTGCAGTTTCAGATTTTCGAATTTCGAAAATTCGTCGCTGTGATTTCGAACCGGAAGTTGAGACCAACTTGACAACTTCTTTAATAGTTGTACGATTTTCATGAAATTTAGTATGTAAGTAGATCTTACCGACGTGACTTCAAAAATATAAATATAAATTTTCTAAATTATCTCCCCTTGGGGAAATTAAGGATCAAATTTTTCAAAAAAATCGAAGAAATATAGGTCAGAATGACCTGATGGTTTTTTTGGTTACTAGATAAGTAAATACTGATTCGTACCCAAAATATTGAGTTTGTGGATTGAACCGGAAGTGCCGCCATCTTGAAACGTGAAAAATCACAAAGGCTTTTTTGCTATTTTACTTACAGACACGGGAGTTATATTTTCTGAATCCTTCAAGGATGGCCTAAAAAACGTTCGGAGTAGAATTTTGATTTAGGTCAATTGATGGTCGCCATTTTGAAGTGAAAGTGAAAAATAGAAGCAATTTGAAGGGCTGAGAATTTGGAACACAATAACTCTCCTTCTAATTGAGCTAGAATGTTCAAACTTGGTGCAGACGTTCACTGGTCACTGTCTTGATTGAGTTCAAAGATGAGCATTTTCTGCCTAGTGTAAGCAGAGATAAACAAGCTGATTTGTTGATTCTTTAGGGCACGATAACTTTGGTTATAATGAAGGGAGGGCGATGAAACTCTTGTCAATCGAGAGTCTAATAGCTAGCCTGTTGTGTGAAATCATTGTATCATTTTTTCTTAAATGTTCGGGGTAGCCGAAAAAAAGAGATTGAAAATCCAAAGAGTCGTATTTTTTACAATTTGGAGCATGTTTAAAGGTCTTTCTCGTAAAGTCAACATGTGTTTCCTGCAAATCGGATTTCTCAGAATCTAACCATAGGATGTTTCTGAAACTTTGACCTACCCACCCAAAAATGGGTAGTGAGTATTGATTAAATATATTTTCAAAACGTTTAAAGCATTCGAAATCACCGAATTTTACGAACGAGTGAATTCGACCTGCATCACTGTAACTCTGTGACTATTAGACCTATTTACTAATTCTTTTTTCTTTGAGTACCCTGACAAAAATCATTTTCAACTGCAGTTTCAGATTTTCGAATTTCGAAAATTCGTCGCTGTGATTTCGAACCGGAAGTTGAGACCAACTTGACAACTTCTTTAATAGTTGTACGATTTTCATGAAATTTAGTATGTAAGTAGATCTTACCGATGCAACTTTAAAGATGTCCTTAGAAATTTTCTAAATTATCTCCCCTTGGTGAAATTAGGGATCAAAGTTTTCAAAAAAAATCGAAGAAATATAGGTCAGAATGACCTGATTTTTTGGGGGGGATACTAGATAAGTAAATACTGATTCGTACACAAAATATTGAGTTTGTGGATCGAACCGGAAGTGCCGCCATCTTGAAACGTGAAAAATCACAAAGGCTTTTGCGATATTTTACTTACAGACCTGGGAGTTACATTTTCGGAATCCTTGAAGGAATGCCTAAAAATCTATCAGATCAGAATTTTGATTTCGGTCACGTGATGGTCACCATTTCGAACTGAATATGAGAAAAGGTGAAAAATCGACATTAACGAGCACGTGAATGAAAGCAATAGGCCGTAGTTTGGAGAATATGTCTCCTATTTCCAAAATGAATACATTTCTGGATAGCCGGGATCAGGGTCGAAATATTGTTATTTGAAAATGTCACATGTGTTTCCTGCAAATCGGATTTCTCAGAATCTAACCATAGGATGTTTCTGAAACTTTGACCTACACACCCAAAAATGGGTGGTGAATATTGATTAAATACATTTTCAAAACGTTTAAAGCATTCGAAATCACCGAATTTTACGAACGAGTGAATTTGACCTGCATTACTGTAACTCTGTGACTATTTGACCTATTTTACTAATTCTTTTTTCTTTGGGTACCCTGACAAAAATCATTTTCAACTGCAGTTTCAGATTTTCGAATTTCGAAAATTCGTCGCTGTGATTTTGAACCGGAAGTTGAGACCAACTTGACAACTTCTTTAATAGTTGTACGATTTTCATGAAATTTAGTATGTAAGTAGAACATACCGATGTAACTTTAAAGATGTCCTTAGAAATTATTTAAATTATCTCCCCTTGGTGAAATTAGGGATCAAAGTTTTCAAAAAAATCGAAGAAATATAGGTCAGAATGACCTGATTTTTTTTTTGGATACTAGATAGGTAAATACTGATTCGTACACAAAATATTGAGTTTGTGGATCGAACCGGAAGTGCCGCCATCTTGAAACGTGAAAAATCACAAAGGCTTTTGCGATATTTTACTTACAGACATGGGAGTTACATTTTCGGAATCCTTGAAGGAATGCCTAAAAATCTATCGGATCAGAATGTTGATTTCTGTCACGTGATGGTCACCATTTCGAACTGAATATGAGAAAAGGTGAAAAATCGACATTAACGAGCACGTGAATGAAAGCAATAGGCCGTAATTTGGAGAATATGTCTCCTATTTCCAAAATGAATACATTTCTGGATAGTCGGGATCAGGGTCGAAATATTTTTATTTGAAAATGTCACATTTTCGAATTTTGTCTTTGATGTTTTTCGTGCCGATAAAGTTGTTTACGATTGAAAAATCATAAAAACTTCGCTATATTTTGACCGATTTTAATGACATGTGACAGGTAGTGACTGTTAATATGAAAGCTTTAATATCTGCTTTGCAGATCTAGTTATTTTTTTTTGTGTGTGTTTTTTGCAAATCGGATTTCTCAGAATCTATCCATAGGATCTTTCTGAAATTTTGACCTACCCCCCCCAAAAATGGGGTGCGAACCTTGATTAAATGTATTTTCAAAACGTTTTACGAATCCGAAATCACCGAATTTTACGAACGAATGCATTTGACCTACAATGCTGTAACTTTGTGACTATTTGATCTATTTTACTAATTCTTTTTTCTTTGAGTATCCTAAGACATTTACTTCAAATCTGCAATTTCGGATTTTCGATTTTCGAAAATTCGTCGCTGTGATTTCGAACCGGAAGTTTACACCAACTCGACAACTTCTTTAGTAGTTGTTCGATTTTCATGAAATTTAATATGTAAGTAGACCTTAATGATGCGACTTGAAAAATGACTTTAGAAATTTTCTAACTTATCTCCCCTTGGTGAAATTAAGGATCAAAGTTTTCAAAAAAATCGTCGAAATATAGGTCAGAATACTAGACAAGGAATTACTGATTCGTAAACAAAATATGGAGTTTGTCGATCGAACCGGAAGTGCCACCATCTTTAAACGTGAAAAATCAATAAGGCTTTTTTGCTATTTTACTTACAGACTCGGGAGTTATATTTTCTGAATCCTTGTAGGAAGGCCTAAAATATGTCGCGAATACAATTCTGATTTAGGTTAACCGGGAGTCACCATTTTGAATTGAAAATGAAAAATAGAAGCAATTTGAAGGGCCGAGACTTTGGAGCACAATAACTCTCATTCTAATTAAGCTAGAATGTTCAAACTTGTTGTAGACGATCACTAGGTCAATGTTATGATTGAGTTCAAAGATGAGCATTTTCTGCTTAGGGTAAGCAGAGATAAGCATGCTGATTTGTTGATTCTTTAGGGCACGCTAACTTCGGTTATAATGAAGGGAGGGCGGTGAAACTTTTGTCAATAGAGAGTCTAATAGCTAGCCTGTTGTGTGAAATCATTGTATCATTTTTTTTAAATATCAGGGATAGCCGAAAAAAAAGAGATTGAAAATCCAAAAAGTCGTATTTTTACAATTTGGAGCATGTTTAGAGGTCTTTCTCGTAAAGTCAACATACTATTTTTGGGGAACTTCTTCTACAAAGAGTCTTATTGGTAGTCTTTTATATGAAACCATCGATCAACAGTCCAACATATCAGGAGTAGAAGAACAAAAGGATCGAACATTGAAAACGGCACCCTTTCATTGTTAAGCGAAACATGCAGTGTGGGTGACTACAATCTACACATTTAGTCATCGTATAGAGTTTATTCAACAGTATCGAATTCCAACTGCTTAGGGATATTTTACGTGCACTCCAATGTGTACACGGGACCTTGGTTTTTCGTCCCATCCAAACGACTAGACAGCTGTGCTTGTCAGGCCCTTTGAAGGTCAGCAATTTGCCGATTTTTG
The DNA here is from genome assembly GCA_948474765.1 of Patella depressa. Lineage (NCBI taxonomy): Eukaryota > Metazoa > Mollusca > Gastropoda > Patellidae > Patella > Patella depressa. The sequence continues at coordinate 52,962,169 of OX419716.1, forward strand.
GGAAGTTGCGTGGCTGAATGGTTAGCACGTGCGCTCTGTATCATAACGTCTGTCATTGAGTCAACTGGCCTTGTTTCGATTTCTTGGTTGTACGTGACAAGGAGTATGGTCGCCTTACCAACCTCGTAGGCCGTAACGCCGCTGCCCGGGTAAAATTTCCCTCATTGCACACTTTATGGCGTATGCCCGTCTTCATTAGCCCATTGTAGGAGCAGAACAGTAGGACGTTAAACCCCATTCAATTTCATTTCATTTTCTCTATGTTGCTCATTTATTATAGTGGATAAATATTTTTCTGGTTCTAGCAATTATTTAATTTCTGCATAGAAATCTCTGGCCAGTTTTTTTTATTGCAGAGTGCCATTCTTGTATATTGCAGTCTATGACCCTTTGTTTAAAACATGCTTAAGAAGTCGTCACGATTTCCTACTTATAACCAAACATATTGGAAACCATAATTATATAACATATCTTGGAAGCCCGATTACAGCTATACAAGTTTCAGTTATTTCCCTTTAGTTTAAAGATTATTTTTTTGCCCGGGTGCAATGTTTCTCACTACATTTAAATTTGTAACTTTGTGAGTTTTTGACCGATTTTGATATTATGTCTTTATAATTTTCCAAATCTACATATTTAACGTACATATTCAAACAATTGAGTTCAACCTGATTCAAAAAGTTTTAGTTTTGTTCAAAGTTATCTCATTTAATTTTTCTATGTTTTCTTACCATTTTCATTTCATTTTTCTGAAAGTTTTGAAGTGGGAAGTCATCCCGATTACAGCAACACAAGTATCAGTTATTTCCCTTTAGTTTTCAGATTATGCAATGTTTCATACTATATTTAGACTTGTAACTTCGCGAGTTTTTGACCAATTTTGATAGTTTGTTATTCTTATCCTTTCATTTGAGATACTTGATATAATCGATGACACGTGACGATGAATATGAAAGCTTTCATATCTGCATGGGACAGTAGCAGATCTAGTTATTATTTTTTTTGTGTGTCATTTCTGCAAATCGGATTTCTCAGAATCTAACCATGGGATCTTTCTGAAACTTTGACCTACCCCCCCAAAACTGGGTGGCAGTTTTTGATTAAATATATTTTCAAAACGTTTTACGAATTCGAAATCACAAAATTTTACGAACGAGTGAATTTGACCTGCATTACTGTAACTATGTGACTATTTGACCTATTTTACTAATTCTTTTTTCTTTGAGTACCTTGACAAAAATCATTTTCAACTGCAGTTTCAGATTTTCGAATTTCGAAAATTCGTCGCTGTGATTTCGAACCGGAAGTTGAGACCAACTTGACAACTTTTTTAATAGTTCTACGATTTTCATGAAATTTAGTATGTAAGTAGATCTTACCCATGTGACTTCAAAAATATAAATAGAAATTTTCTAAATTATCTCCCCTTGGTGAAATTAAGGATCAAAGTTTTCAAAAAAATCGAAGAAATATAGGTCAGAATGACCTGATGGTTCTTTTGGATACTAGATAAGTAAATACTGATTCGTACCCAAAATATTGAGTTTGTGGATTGAACCGGAAGTGCCGCCATCTTGAAACGTGAAAAATCACAAAGGCTTTTTTGCTATTTTACTTACAGACACGGGAGTTATATTTTCTGAATCCTTCAAGGATGGCCTAAAAAATGTTCGGAGTAGAATTTTGATTTAGGTCAATAGATGGTCTCCATTTTGAAGTGAAAGTGAAAAATAGAAGCAATTTGAAGGGCTGAGAATTTGGAACACAATAACTCTCCTTCTAATTGAGCTAGAATGTTCAAACTTGGTGTAGAGGTTCACTAGGTCACTGTCTTGATTGAGTTCAAAGATGAGCATTTTCTGCCTAGGCTAAGCAGAGATAAGCAAGCTGATTTGTTGATTCTTTAGGGCACGATAACTTTGGTTATAATGAAGGGAGGGCGATGAAACTCTTGTCAATCGAGAGTCTAATAGCTAACCTGTTGTGTGAAATCATTGTATCATTTTTTCTTAAATGTCCGGGGTAGCCGAAAAAAAGAGATTGAAAATCCAAAGAGTTGTATTTTTTACAATTTGGAGCATGTTTAAAGGTCTTTCTCGTAAAGTCAACATGTGTTTCCTGCAAATCGGATTTCTCAGAATCTAACCATAGGATGTTTCTGAAACTTTGACCTACCCACCTAAAAATGGGTGGTGAGTATTGATTAAATATATTTTCAAAACGTTTAAAGCATGCGAAATCACCGAATTTTACGAACGAGTGAATTTGACCTGCATTACTGTAACTCTGTGACTTTTAGACCTATTTTACTAATTCTTTTTTCTTTGAGTACCCTGACAAAAATCATTTTCAACTGCAGTTTCAGATTTTCGAATTTCGAAAATTCGTCGCTGTGATTTCGAACCGGAAGTTGAGACCAACTTAACAACTTCTTTGATAGTTGTACGATTTTCATGAAATTTAGTATGTAAGTAGATCTTACCGATGCAACTTTAAAGATGTCCTTAGAAATTTTCTAAATTATCTCCCCTTGGTGAAATTAGGGATCAAAGTTTTCAAAAAAAATCGAAGAAATATAGGTCAGAATGACCTGATTTTTTTTTTGGATACTAGATAAGTAAATACTGATTCGTACACAAAATATTGAGTTTGTGGATGGAACCGGAAGTGCCGCCATTTTGAAACGTGAAAAATCACAAAGGCTTTTGCGATATTTTACTTACAGACCTGGGAGTTACATTTTCGGAATCCTTGAAGGAATGCCTAAAAATCTATCGGGTCAGAATTTTGATTTCGGTCACGTGATGGTCACCATTTCGAACTGAATATGAGAAAAGGTGAAAAATCGACATTAACGAGCACGTGAATGAAAGCAATAGGCCGTAGTTTGGAGAATATGTCTCCTATATCCAAATGAATACATTTCTGGATAGCCGGGAGCAGGGTCGAAATATTGTTATTTGAAAATGTCACATTTTCGAATTTTGTCTTTGATGTTTTTCGTGCCGATAAAGTTCTTTACGATTGAAAAATCACAAAAACTTCGCTATATTTTGACCGATTTTAATGATTTTTTTGTTGTTGATGAGATTATTTACATGACCCATGACATGTGACAGGAAGTGACTGTTAATATGAAAGCTTTAATATCTGCTTTGCAGATCTAGTTAAGCTTTCATATTTCATATGAAAGCTTATTGTTTCTGTTAAGATTATTAAGCTTTCATATTACATATGAAAGCTTATTGTTTCTGTTAAGATTATTAAGCTTTCATATTACATATGAAAGCTTATTGTTTCTGTTAAGATTATTATTGTTATTTTTTTTTTGTGTTTTATCCACAAATCGGATTTCTCAGAATCTAACCACAGTATCTTTATGAAACTTTTACCTATCCCCCCAAAAATGGGTGGTAGCTGTTGATTAAATATATTTTCAAAACGTTTTACGAATCCGAAATCACCGAAATTTACGAACGACAAAATGGACAATGCATAGTCGTAACTTTATTGTTTTTTGACCGATTTTACTAAATCTTTTTTCTTTGAATACCTTGAAAAAAATCATTTTCATCAGCAGTTTCACATTTTCGAATTTCGAAAATTCGTCGCTGTGATTTCGAACCGGAAGTTTAGACCAATTTGACAACTTCTTTAATAGTTTTGCGATTTTCATTCAATTTAGTATATAAGTAGATCCTACCGATGTGACTTCAAAAATATAATTAGAAATGTTCTAAATTATCTCCCCTTGGTGAAATTAAGGATCAAAGTTTTCAAAAAAATCGTCGAAATATAGGTCAGAATGACCTAATTTTTTTTTTTTCGATACTAGACAAGGAATTACTGATTCGTACACAAAATATGGAGTTTGTCAATCGAACCGGAAGTGCCACCATCTTGAAACGTGAAAAATCAATAAGGCTTTTTTGCTATTTTACTTACAGACTCGGGAGTTATATTTTCTGAATCCTTGTAGGAAGGCCTAAAAAATGTCGCGAATAGAGTTTTGATTTAGGTCAACCGGGAGTCATCATTTTGAATTGAAAATGAAAAATAGAAGCAATTTGAAGGGCCGAGACTTTGGAGCACAATTACTGTCATTTTAATTAAGCTAGAATGATCAAACTTGGTGTAGACGTTCACTAGGTCAATGTTATGATGGAGTTGAAAGATGAGCATTTTTTGCTTAGGGTAAGCAGAGATAAGCATGTTGATTTGTTGATTCTTTAGGGCACGATAACTTCGGTTATAATGAAGGGAGGGCGGTGAAACTTTTGTCAATAGAGAGTCTAATAGCTAGCCTGTTGTGTGAAATCATTGTATCATTTTTTTAAATATCAGGGATAGCCGAAAAAAAAAGATTGAAAATCCAAAAAGTCGTATTTTTACAATTTGGAGTATGTTTAGAGGTCTTTCTCGTAAAGTCAACATAATATTTGTTGGGAAATTCTTCTACAAAGAGTCTTATTGGTAGTCTTTTATATGAAACCATCGATCAACAGTCCAACATATCAGGAGTAGAAGAACAAAAGGATCGAACATTGAAAACGGCACCCTTTCATTGTTAAGCGAAACATGCAGTGTGGGTGACTACAATCTACGCATTTAGTCATCGTATAGAGTTTATTCAACAGTATCGAATTCCAACTGCTTAGGGATATTTTACGTGCACTCCAATGTGTACACGGGACCTTGGTTTTTCGTCCCATCCGAAGGACTAGACAGCTGTGCTTGTCAGTCCCTCCATTCTGCCTCACTGACAAGGGGAACCACGCCGGGAAATCGAGATGAACTTTTTCCGTGCAGAACTTTCAATTCAGGCAAAACGTTTATTGCATACGATTAAGCTGGTCAGTTGAAGCTTATTTTCAAAAGTTTTGTAATAATCGGTTGGTAATTAAAGTACCGTGCACATTAAACTGTTAAAACAGAAAAATTCGCCCGGTTGAAATGTTTCTTGCTATAAGTCAGCAATTTTCCGAATTCAGGGAGGCTGGATGGCTGAATGGTTAGCATGTGCTCGCTGTATCGTAACGGGCGTCGTTTCGATCTCCAGGTTGCACGTGACATGGTGTATGATGTCCAACCTCGTGGGTTTTCTCCGTGTTCTTCGGTTTCCTCCCAACGGCTAAAGACCAGTACGTGCAAGGGGAGTTTTTAAATAAAATTAAAAAACATATGTTAGTCCCGAAATGACCTAGTTTGTGTCGAATGGACGTTAGGCCGCATTTCTCTCTTTCTCTTTTTAAAGTTTTGTAATAATCGGTTGGTAATCAAAGGTACTGTTAAAGTGATAAAACAGAAAATTTGGCCCGGTTGTAATGTTTCTCACTTTAAAGTCAGCAATTTGTCGATTTTAAGGGGCAAACGTTTATTGCGAACGATCAAGCTGGTCAGAGGGAGCTTATTTTTAAAAGTTTTGTAGTATTCGGTTGATAAGTAAAGGTACCGTGCAAATTAAACTGTTAAAATAGAAAATTTGGCCCGGTTGAAATGTTTCTCGCTGTAGGTCAGCAATTTGCCGATTTTAGGGAGGTTGCGTGGCTGAATGGTTAGCACGTGCGCTCTGTATCATAACGTCTGTCATTGAGTCAACTGGCCTTGTTTCGATTTCTTGGTTGTACGTGACAAGGAGTATGGTCGCCTTACCAACCTCGTAGGCCGTAACGCCGCTGCCCGGGTAAAATTTCCCTAATTGCACACTTTATGGGGTATGCCCGTCTTCATTAGCCCATTGTAGGAGCAGAACAGTAGGACGTTAAACCCCATTCAATTTCATTTCATTTTCTCTATGTTGCATATTTATTATAGTGGATAAATATTTTTCTGGTTCTAGCAATTATTTAATTTCTGCATAGAAATCTCTGGCCAGTTTTTTTTTTATTGCAGAGTGCCATTCTTGTATATAGCAGTCTATGACCCTTTGTTTAAAACATGCTTAAGAAGTCGTCACGATTTCCTACTTATAACCAAACATATTGGAAACCATAATTATATAACATATCTTGAAAGCCCGATTACAGCTATACAAGTTTCAGTTATTTCCCTTTAGTTTAAAGATTATTTTTTTGCCCGGGTGCAATGTTTCTCACTACATTTAAATTTGTAACTTTGTGAGTTTTTGACCGATTTTGATATTATGTCTTTATAATTTTCCAAATCTACATATTTAACGTACATATTCAAACAGTTGAGTTCAACCTGATTCAAAAAGTTTTAGTTTTGTTCAAAGTTATCTCATTTAATTTTTCGATGTTTTCTTACCATTTTCATTTCATTTTTCTGAAAGTTTTGAAATCGGAAGTCATCCCGATTACAGCAACACAAGTATCAGTTATTTCCCTTTAGTTTTCAGATTACTCAATGTTTCATACTATATTTAGACTTGTAACTTCGCGAGTTTTTGACCAATTTTGATAGTTTGTTATTCTTATCCTTTTATCTGAGATACTTGATATAATCGATGACACGTGACGATGAATATGAAAGCTTTCATATCTGCATGGGACAGTAGCAGATCTAGTTATTATTTTTTTTTTGTGTGTTTTTCCTGCAAATCGGATTTCACAGAATCTAACCATAGGATGTTTCTGAAACTTTGACCTACCCCCCCCCCAAAAAAAAAAAAACGGGTGGTGGCTGTTGATTAAATATATTTTGGAAACGTTTTGCGAATTCGAAATCACCGAATTTTACGAACGAAAAAACTGACAATGCATAGTCGTAACTTTGCTATTTTTTGACCGATTTTACTAATTCTTTTCTCTTTGAATACCTTGAAAAAAATCAATTTCATCTGCAGTTTCACATTTTCGAATTTCGAAAATTCGTCGCTGTGATTTCGAACCCGAAGTTTAGACCAATTTGACAACTTCTTTAATAGTTGTACGATTTTCATGAAATTTAGTATATTAGTAGATCTTACCCATGTGACTTCAAAAATATAATTAGAAATTTTCTAAATTATCTCCCCTTGGTGAAATTGAGGATCAAAGTTTTAAAAAAAATCGTCGAAATATAGGTCAGAATGACCTAAAAAAAATAGGTTGTCAGGCAACGAAACATACGCCCACACAGCAGCCAAATCGTCCGGGCAGTCAACAAGAGTTGTTGCATTTTAAGTAATCATCAGAAAATCATAATTCAAACTCACCCATAACTACGGTGTAACTGTGATATAATCAAACGTTTTTTTAAATCAGATAATAATTTTGACTGCCAGAGGGACCACAAGCTAAAAAGGGTGATTTTTCGTACAATCAGGGGCCATGATTCAGGAAGTTACGATCCGATATGGGCAAATATGCAATGGAACCAAGATCATTAGGTTATAAACATGTATTTCAAGTTTCATCAAAATCAGTTCAAAATTGTGACCTCTATAGGGTCCACAACCTTGTTATAACATAATCTTACACAATTCGCGTACAGACGGCGGCCATTTTATCCGTCAACTGTGGTCCGATTTTCACAAAATTAAAATTCTCTCTTCATTACCATGAAACCGTGATATAATCAAACGTTTTTTTAAATCGGATAATAATTTTGACCTCCAGAGGGACCACAAGCTAACAAAAGCGATTTTTGGACAATCAGGGGACATAATTCAGGAAGTTATGATTCGATGGGCGCAAATATCGAAAGGAACCAAGATCTTTGGGTTATAAACATGCATGTCACGTTTCATCAAAATCGGTTCAAAATTGTGACCTCTATAAGGTCCACTACCTTGATATAACATATTTTCACACCATTCGCGTACAAACGGCGGCCATTTTGTCCGTCAATTTTGGTCCGATTTTCACGAACTTCGTACTCAACCTTCATAACCATGGAACGGTGATATAATCAAACGTTTTTTTAAATCGGATAACAATTTTGACCTCCAGAGGAACCACAAGCTAAACAGGGCGATTTTTCGGACAATCAGGGGCCATAATTCAGGAAGTTACGATCCAATGGGCGCAAATATCGAAAGGAACCAAGATCTTTGGGTTATAAACATACGTGTCAATTTTAATCAAAATCGGTTCAAAATTGTGACCTCTATAAGGTCCACAACCTTGATAGAACATATTTTCACACAATTCGCGTACAAACGGCGGCCATTTTGTCCGTCAATTTTGGTCCGATTTTCACGAAATTCGAACTCAACCTTCAAAACCATGGAATGGTGATATAATCAAACGGTTTTTTAAATCGGATAACAATTTTGACCTCCAGAGGGACCACAAGCTAAAAAGGGCGATTTTTCGGACAATCAGGGGCCATAATTCAGGAAGTTACGATCCGATGGGTGCAAATATCGAAAGGAACCAAGATCTTTGAGTTATAAACATACATGTCAAGTTTCATCAAAATCGGTTCAAAATTGTGACCTCTATTAGGTCCACAACCGTGATATAACATATTTTCACACCATTCGCGTACAAACGGCGGCCATTTTGTCTTTCAATTTTGGTCCGATTTTCATGAAATTCGAACTCAACCTTCATAACCATGGAACAATGATATAATCAAACGTTTTTTTAAATCGGATAACAATTTTGACCTCCAGAGGGACCACAAGCTAAAAAGGGAGATTTTTCGGACAATCAGGGGCCATAATTCAGGAAGTTACGATCCGATGCGCGCAAATATCTAAAGGAACCAAGATATTTGGGTTATAAACATACATGTCAAGTTTCATCAAAATCGGTTCAAAATTGTGACCTCTATAAGGTCCACAACCTTGATAGAACATATTTTCACACAATTCGCGTACAAACGGCGGCCATTTTGTCCGTCAATTTTGGTCCGATTTTCACGAAATTCGAACTCAACCTTCATAACCATGGAACGGTGATATAATCAAACGATTTTTTAAATCGGATAACAATTTTGACCTCCAGAGGGACCACAAGCTAAAAAGGGCGATTTTTCGGACAATCAGGGGTCATAATTAAGGAATTTACGATCCGATTGGCGCAAATATCGAAAGGAACCAAGATCTTTGGGTTATAAACATGCATTTCAAGTTTCATCCAAATCGGTTCAAAATTGTGACCTCTACACTGTTCACAAGCTAAAAAACGTGATTTTTCGTACAATCAGGGGCCATAACCCATGAAGTTACGGTCCGATACATGCCAATATCGAAAGGAACCGAGATCTTAGGGTGATAAACCTATATTTTAAGTTTCATTGAAATCGGATAAAAATTGTGACCTGTAGACTGTTCACAAACAATTGTGGACGGACGGACGGACGGACGGACGAAAAGGGGCGACGACAATATACGTCCACATGAAAATGTGGGCGTATAAAAATTTTCGATACTCGACAAGTAATTACTGATTCCTACACAAAATATGGAGTTTGTCGATCGAACCGGAAGTCCCACCATCTTGAAACATGAAAAATCCCTAAGGCATTTTTGCTATTTCACTTAAAGACACGGGAGTTATATTTTCTAAATCCTTGAAGGATGGCCCAAAAATCGCTGGGAGCAGAATTTTGATTTAGGTCAACTGATGGTTGCCATTTTGAAGTGAATATGAAAAGTAGTTGCAATTTGAAGGGCCGAGATTTTGAAACACAATAACTCTCCTTCTAATTAAGCTAGAATGTTCAATCTTGGTGTAGACGTTCACTAGGTCAATGTCATGATTGAGTGCAAAGATGAGCATTTTCTGCCTAGGGTAAGCAGAGATAAGCATGCTGATTTGTTGATTCTTTAGGGCACAATAACTTCGGTTATAATGAAGGGAGGGTAATGAAACTCATGTCAATTGAGAGTCTAATAGCTAGCCTGTTGTGTGAAATCATTGTATCATTTTTTTAAATATCAGGGGTAGCAGAAAAAAGAGATCGAAAATCCGAAAAGTCGTATTTTTACGATTTGGAGCATTTTTAAAGGTCCTTTTCTCTTAAAGTCAACATAATATTTTTGTGGAACTTCTTCTACAAAGAGTCTTATCGGTAGTCTTTTATATGAAACCATCGATCAACAGTCCAAAATATCAGGAGTAGAAGAATAAAAGGATCGAAAATTGAAAACGGCACCCTTTCATTGTTAAGCAAAACATGCAGTGTGGGTGGCTACAATCTGCACATTTAGTCATCGTATAGAGCTTTTGTAACAATATCGAATTCCAACTGCTAAGGGATCTTTTACGTGCACTCCAATGTGTACACGGCGGGTGGGGGGACACGCCAGAAAATCGAGATGAACTTTCTCGGCCAATGCAGGGATCGAACACCCGACCTCCTGGTTAGCAGGCCAACGCCTTAGCCACATAGTGTGGACACCCACTGTACATTTCATCCGTCAAATCAAATCATTTCATTGCATTAGACCAATAATTAATTATTCTTAATTTAAAACTTTATTTGAATATTAGTCTGGCATTATTAAATCCTAATTTTATTGGTCTTTTTTAAAATTAAACTTTCATTTAACTATGAACAACTCTTAACGTGTCTCTTTTAAACAATTAAATACTCTAAAACAAAAAACAAAAAAAAATCTCGGCCGATCACTGAGGTTAGTACTTGGATGGGTGACCGCCTGGGAACACCGGGTGCGGCAGCGCCTTTTTGCCCTGATTCTTCGTGAAAAAATCCATTTTCCGCCAATCACACCACAGCGCGCACTCTTTTGCACCACTCCAGCCCTTCGCTCGGCCCGTCTCCCCAGGGAAAAAGAAACAAAAAGAATTTGTGTAAGCACAAGTATGGGTTTTGTCCACCTTCTCTCGTCTACGGCCACACCACGTTGAAAACATCAGTTCTCGTCCGATCACTGAAGTTAAGCAACGTTGGGCCCGGTCGGTACCTGGATGGGTGACCGCCTGGGAACACCGGGTGCTGTGGACGCCTTTTTAAAACCGACAGAAACCCCCCAAAAAATCAATAAGTGGGTCAATTCAGGTAAGTATAACTACGGGTTCTATTAACCTTCTCTCGTCTACGGACACACCACGTTGAAAACACCAGTTCTCGTCCGATCACTGAAGTTAAGCAACGTCGGGCCCGGTCAGTACTTGGATGGGTGACCGCCTGGGAACACCGGGTGCTGTAGACGCCTTTTTAAAACCGACAAAAAAACCCCCAAAAAATCAATAAGCGGGTCAATTCAGGTAAGTATAACTACGGGTTCTGTCCACCTTCTCTCGTCTACGGCCACGCCACGTTGAAAACACCAGTTCTCGTCCGATCACTGAAGTTAAACAACGTCGGACCCGGTCAGTACTTGGATGGGTGACCTCCTGGGAACACCAGGTGCTGTAGACGCCTTTTTAAAACCGACCCCCCCCCCCAAAAAAAAAAATCAATAAGCGGGTCAATTCAAGTAAGTACAACTACGGGTTCTGTCCACCTTCTCTCGTCTACGGCCATACCACGTTGAAAACACCAGTTCTCGTCCGATCACTGAAGTTAAGCAACGTCGGGCCCGGTTAGTACTTGGATGGGTGACCGCCTGGGAACACCGTGTGCTGTAAACGCCTGTTTGCCCTAAACTCATTAATTTACCATTTTGTTGTGAGCGGCTTGTTATTCTTCCTATATGACATATTGCACGTGTCTGATTTCAAAGGGGGGGGGGGGTGGTTGAATGGTTAGCACGCGCGCCTGTCATTGAGTTAAGGAGTAAGGTCGCCTGTCCAACCTGCCATTTTTAATTTTTTTTCCCCGCCATTTTCATACCATTTTCTCATTACAGTAATACAAGTTTCGGTTATTTCCCTTTAGTTTTCAGATTATTGTTATGCCTGGGTGCAATGTTTCATACCATATTTAGACTTGTAATTTTGCGAGTTTTTGACCAATTTTGATAATTTTTTCTTCTTATCGTTTTATTTAGGATACTTGATACAATCGATGACACGTGACGATGAATATGAAAGCTTTCATATCTGCATGGGACAGTAGCAGATCTAGTTAAGCTTTCATATTACATATGAAAGCTTATTGTTTTTGTTAAGATTATTAGGCTTTCAGACTTTCGTTTGAAAGCCTATTGAGATTACTAAAATTATTATTATTATTATTTACCGCGGGGGCCAAGTTCTCCATGATCGAAAGCAGATATCGATCTGAAATCAACTTTTCTTTCAGGAAACCATGTGGTGGCTACTTGATAAAGTATTTTCGAAAATTCTGCGCATACCGGAAGTGGCAGATCTTTGTACGTTGTCAAAAAATTGAAAATTGGCCATAGTTTCGTCAATTATTTACCCATTTTCAAACAAATGACATTTTCGGAAACCCTGAATCTTTTCCGAGCCAATAGCAATCTAAGATTTTGTAATTTCGAAACTTCGTATCTGACTTCTAGCGTTCGAAAATTAAAAAATTTTGTTTAAGAGACAATTTTTTTCATTTTTACAAAATTTTCAAATTTGACTTATATTTTTGAATACCTTAAGTCCATCCGATTCCAGTAATATAGGTTTGATTCAGAGTTATCGCCCTTTATTTTTCGATTTTTTTCGAATTTTCTACCTATTTTGTGAGCTCGGGTTTCGTTATATGGCTGAATTGGCGAATCTGAAACTTCTAAGGCATGAAGCCAAATGACCATTGCAAGGAATAAAGCAATTTCAACAATGATCCGTAGACCGGAAGTAGTCGAAATAATGTGCAATATTTTGAAAAAATGCAAAAAATGGATAGTTTTGGGGAAAACGCGATTTCTCCGTCCGATGTCAATGGATTAAACAAATTAGGGTACCATTGGACTGCACTAGGATTGTACTATCGTATGATACCCAATTCATACGGATACTATGATCAGGCAGCAAAATATGGCACGCTGAATATAAAGTATTTTCTGATTTGGAGCGTTTTTGGACGCCTATATCTCGAAAACTTAACCGCAACTTTTTCTTAAATTTTTTCTATAGAGAGTCCTTTTGGAGTTAATTTGCATGAAACCACCCAATAAGCCTTTGAAATATCTGGAATAGGTGAAATAACGGACTGAAAATCGAAAAAAGTCGAAAAATCGTGAAATTTTGGAAAATGCTCTACTATTTTTTTATTTGAAGAGATTTTTTTAAAAAGGTTGTATATTCAGATAGCTGACCTAATTAAGAATCTAACGATGTATAATATGTATGTAATTATTGAAATTTAATTTTCGATATTTTAATTTTTGTTCATTTTTGGCACTTTTGAACACAGGATTTCTCAGGGGCATTTTATCTGATCAGATAATGTAATATATCATTACAGAGCCCTGTGGCTATTTTAGTGCCCAAACCGGCTATTAAAAATATTCCGACAATAATAACCATACCGGAAGTATTCAAAAAATGAAAAAAAAAGGTTAAAAACATTGTCTCACTTGCGAAAAACTTGATTGCTCCCTTAGGTAATAGCGGACCAAAAGAACTAAAGTGTCGTTGGATAGCCTTATTAATGGACCATCATATGGTATCTAAATAATACGATTTCAATGGTAAGGAAATAAATTATTGTATGCCAAAAATCAAGTATTTTCCGCTTTTTTAACATTACTAGACGCCGCTTTTCTCGAAAACGACCTCTACGATTTTTCTTAAACTTTTCTTACTCAAAGTCCTATCGGTTGTCTATATAGTGAATCCAAAATGAAAAGCATTGAAATAATATAGGTGGTCCAAAAATGGCCTCAAACTTTGAAAAATCGTTAAAGTTTTGGAAACGCTCTTTAATTTATCTTTTTTTCCAAAACTACTCAATGGATGTTTCTGACACTTCTGGTACAGAAAGTTAAGTATCCAAAGAACTTCGTAAAGCTATCACGACAATGATCGTAAAACCGGAAGTAGTCAAAAAAATGTCCGATATTTTGAAAAAAATTTTTTTTTACGAAAACCTTTTTCATTTATGAATACTTTTTGATGGTATTTTACACAGGGTTAAAATATCATCCTACTTGAACAGAAATAAGAAAAAAAATTGTCTCGGTAATTTGCGTTAGCCGCCATCGGCTTATTTAGTTTTTCGTACCCAGAACAATTGTAATATGCTCCGTGGTCCCAATTGTAATATTTTTTTGTTACGGTGAAATTTTTCTGTCGGCAACGGAAGTGACGTAATATTAACAAAAACTACAATTTTGACAGTTCTGTACCACTTTTTGAAAGCAAATGTTATTTTTTTCAAAACTGATATAACTAAAAGGATGCACCCTGCAAAGGTGCACAAAATCTTTAGCTCAGATTTTTTAATTCCAATTTCATTTTCGGGCAATTTCGAATAAAATGTAAAATAAAGTGTAAAATTCAGTTATTTACAATTCATTCAGCGTCTTCATATTTTGAAATATTTATTTGTTATTTTCATAAACTCGTAGCATTAATCCAGACAAAGAGAATGTGTGGGAAAATTAGTTTGTAATATGAGCAGTTGCTAAGAAATATGCAATTTTGCATGCATCACTTTTCACGTTATTTTGCCTATAAAGGAGGGAATTATTATTCGATTTGCAATATTTTTTTTCCATTTGATGCCTAATGCCATTTTGGGCTAGGTCAAGGCAATTTTACATTTTCATTGTGACCGGAAATGACGTCTTTTGGGCAAAAACTGTATTTTTAACCTAAAAAACAAATATTTTATTAAAATGAATCTTCCTTATAATATTTTTAGAATTATGATATTTGATTCCCATCAACGAATAGAATGAAGCCATACGACCATACAGATACCACAAAATGGTTTCTAACTTGTACGGTTACATAGAAATAGGCGATCTTCTATAAGTCACTTTTCAAGGGTTTTCGTCTATAAAAGTGTCAATTATTATACGATTTTGATAATTTTTTTACCATTTGATGCCTTATGCCATTTATGACTTCTATGAACTAAATTAACATTTTCAATATCACCGGAAGTAATGTAATTTTTGCAAAAAACGTATTTTTAGCCTTCAAAACAAACATTTTTTTGAAGGGATTTATATTTATCATTCGTTTAACTTTATAATGTTTGGTTCTAATAGGCAGTAAGATTGAATCAATACCATCATATTGATATCAAGAAAAGGCTTCTAGCATGTTCCCTTGTCGAATAATAGCCAATTTTCCCAGGGTCACTTTTAAGTTTTTTAACTTCTTAATTTCAATTTATGGATTATAGGTTAATTATTTATTGCCCGATATGATAAAACAAAAGTTTGTATTTTGTATGTTGCGAATTTTCGACTTATTTTTCACCTATAAAAATTTCTTTCGGCACCGGAAGTGACGTATTTTGCCATAATTTACCATTTTGACCGGTCTTTTCGCCAGCAAATATTACTTTAACATATGGTAGAGGGTGTCACTGAAGCAAAACAACTAAAGTATAGTTTGGTAGCTCAATGGATCGGCCATGGTATAATAAACTTTCTGTATGATTCCTGAAAGCCGGTTCAGTGCTGCTTGCAGGTCTAGTTAAGCTTTCATATTACATATGAAAGCTTATTGTTTCTGTTAAGATTATTATTATTATTTTTTTTTTGTGTGTTTTCTGCAAATCGGATTTCTCAGAATCTATCCGTAGGATCTTTCTGAAATTTTGACCTACCCCCCAAAAAATGGGGTGCGAACCTTGATTAAATATATTTTCAAAACGTTTTACGAATCCGAAATCACCGAAATTTACGAACGACAAAATGGACAATGCATAGTCGTAACTTTGTTATTTTTTGACCGATTTTACTAATTCTTTTTTCTTTGAATACCCTGAAAAAAATCATTTTCATCTGCAGTTTCACATTTTCGAATTTCGAAAATTTGTCGCTGTGATTTCGAACCGGAAGTTTAGATCAATTTGACAACTTCTTTAATAGTAGTACGATTTTCATGAAATTTAGTATATATGTAGACCTTACCGATGTGACTTGAAAAATATAATTAGAAATTTTCTAAATTATCTCCCCTTGACGAAATTAAGGATCAAAATTTTCAAAAAAATCATCGAAATATAGGTCAGAATGACCTGATTTTTTTTTTAATACTAGATAAGTAATAACTGATTTGTACACAAAATATGAAGTTTGTTGATCGAACCGGAAGTGCCACCATCTTGAAACGTGAAAAATCCCTAAGGCTTTTTTGCTATTTTACTTTTAGACATGGGAGTTATATTTTCTGAATCCTTGAAAGATGGCCTAAAAATTGTTCAAAGCAGAATTTTGATTTAGGTCAATTGATGGTTGCCATTTTGAAGTGAATATGAAAAGTAGTAGCAATTTGAAGGGCCGAAACTTTGAAACACAATAACTCTCCTTCTAATTGAGCTAGAATGTTCAATCTTGGTGTAGACGTTCACTATGTCAATGTCATGATTGAGTTCAAAGATGAGCATTTTCTGCCTAGGGTAAGCAGAGATAAGCATGCTGATTTGTTGATTCTTTAGGGCAAGATAACTTCGGTTATAATGAAGGGAGGGCGGTGAAACTCTTGTTAATCGAGAGTGTAATAGCTGGCCTGTTGTGTGAAATCGTTGTATCTTTTGTTTTAAATATCAGGGATAGCAGAAAAAAAAGAGATCCAAAATCCAAAAAGTCGTATGTTTACGATTTGGAGCATCTTTAAAGGTTCTTTTCTCTTAAAGTCAACATAATACTTTTTGAGAACTTCTTCTACAAAGAGTCCTATCGGTAGTCTTTTATATGAAAACTTCGATCAACAGTCCAAAATATCTGGAGTATAAGAATAAAAGGATCGAACATTGAAAACGGCACCCTTTCATTGTTAAGCGAAACATGCAGTGTGGGTGACTACAATCTGCACATTTAGTCATCGTATAGAGCTTATTCAACAGTATCGAATTCCAACTACTTAGGGATATTTTACGTGCACTCCAATGTGTACACGCGACCTTGGTTTTTCGTCCCATCCGAACGACTAGACAGCTGTCCTTGTCAGGCCCTCCGTTCTTCTCACTGACAAAGGGGAACCACGCCGGAAAATCGAGATGAACTTTCTCGTTGCAGAACTTTCAATTCAGGCCAAACGTTTATTGCATACGATTAAGCTGGTCAGTTGGGGCTTATTTTCAAAAGTTTTGTAATAATCGGTTGGTAATTAAAATACCGTGCGAATTAAACTGTTAAAACAGAAAATTTCGCCCGGTTAAAATGTTTCTTGCTATAAGTCAGCAATTTCGAGATTTTAGGGAGGCTGAATGGTTAGCATACGCGCGCTGTATCGTAATGTCTGTCATTGAGTCAACCGGCGTCGTTTCGATTTCCAAGTTGCACGTGACATGGAGTATGGTGTCCAACCTCGTGGGTTTTCTCCGTGTCCTTCGGTTTCACCCCACTTCTAAAGACCCGTACGCGCAAGGGAAGTTTATAAATGAAATTAAAAAACATATGTTAGTCCCGAAATGACCTAGTTTGTGTCGAATGGACGTTGAGCCGCATTTCTCTCTTTCTCTTTTATTTTTAAAGTTTTGTAATAATCGGTTGGTAATCAAAGGTACTGTAAAAGTGATAAAACATAAAATTTCGTCCGGTTGTAATGTTTCTCACTTTAAAGTCAGCAATTTGCCGATTTTAGAGAGCAAATGTTTATTGCGAACAATTAAGCTGGTCAGGGGGAGCTTATTTTTAAGGGAGGCTGAATGGCTGAATGGTTAGCATGTGCGCGCTGTATCGTAACGTCTGTCATTGAGTCAACGGGCGTCGTTTCGAGTTCGAGATTGCACGTGACATGGAGTATGGTGTCCAACCTCGTGGGTTTTCTCCGTGTCCTTCGGTTTCCTCCCAACAGCTAAAGACCAGTACGCGCAAGGGGAGTTTTTAAATAAAATTAAAAAACATATGTTAGTCCCGAAATGACCTAGTTTATGTCGAATGGACGTTTAGCCGCATTTCTCTCTTTCTTTTTTTATTTTTAAAGTTTTGTAATAATCGGTTGGTAATCAAAGATACTGTAAAAGTGATAAAACAGAAAATTTCGCCCGGTTGTAATGTTTCTCACTTTAAAGTCAGCAATTCGCCGATTTTAAGGGGAAAACGTTTATTGCGAACGATTTAGCTGGTCAGGGGGGGGGGGGCTTATTTTTAAAAGTTTTGTAATATTCGGTTGATAACTAAAGGTACCGTGCAAATTAAACTAATAAAATGGAAGATTTCGCCCGGTTGAAATGTTTCTATCTGTAGGTCAGCAATTTGCCGATTTTAGGAAGGTTGCGTGACTGAATGGTTAGCACGTGCGCTGTGTATCATAACGTCTGTCATTGAGTCAACTGGCGTTGTTTCGATTTCTTGGTTGTACGTGACAAGGAGTATGGTCGCCTGTCCAACCTCGTAGGCCGTAACGCCGCTGCCCGGGTAAAATTTCCCCTCATTGCACACTTTATGGCGTATGCCCGTCTTCATTAGCCCATTTTAGGAGTAGGACGTTAAACCCCATTCAATTTGATTTCATTTTCTCTATGTTGCTTATTTATTATAGTGGATAAATGTTTTTCTGGTTCTATTAATTATTTCATTTCTGCATAGAAATCTTGCTTTGACCAGTTTTTTTTTTATTGCAAAGTGCCATTCTTGTATATTGCAGTCTATGACCCTTTGTTTAAAACATGCTTATAACCAAACATATTGGAAACCATAATTATATAACATATCTCTAATTTTGGAAGCCCGATTACAGCTATACAAGTTTAGGTTATTTCCCTTTAGTTTAAAGATTATTTTTTTGCCCGGGTGCAATGTTTCTCACTACATTTAAATTTGTAACTTTGTGAGTTTTGACCGATTTTGATAATTATGTCTTTATAATTTTCCAAATTTACATATTTAACGTAAATATTCAAAAAATTGGGATCAACCTGATTCAAATTTTTTTAGTTTTGTTCAAAGTTATCTCATTTAATTTTTTTTCTTACCATTTTCATTTCATTTTTCTGAAAGTTTTGAAGTGGGAAGTCATCCCGATTACAGCAACACAAGTATCAGTTATTTCCCTTTAGTTTTCAGATTATGCAATGTTTCATACTATATTTAGACTTGTAACTTCGCGAGTTTTTGACCAAGTTTGTTATTCTTATCCTTTCATTTGAGATACTTGATATAATCGATGACACGTGACGATGAATATGAAAGCTTTCATATCTGCATGGGACAGTAGCAGATCTAGTTATTATTATTTTTTTTTTGTGTGTGTTGTCTGCAAATCGGATTTCTCAGAATCTATCCATAGGATCTTTCTGAAATTTTGACCTACCCCCAAAAATGGGGTGCGAACCTTGATTAAATATATTTTCGAAACGTTTTACGAATCCGAAATCACCGAATTTTACGAACGAAAAAAATGACAATGCATAGTCGTAACTTTGTTATTTTTTGACCGATTTTACTAATTCTTTTTTCTTTGAATACCTTTAAAAAAATCATTTTCATCTGCAGTTTCACATTTTCGAATTTCGAAAATTCGTCGCTGTGATTTCGAACCGGAAGTTTAGAACAATTTGACAACTTCTTTAATAGTTGTACGATTTTCATGAAATTTAGTATCTAAGTAGATCTTACCGATGTGACTTCAAAAATATAATTAGAAATTTTCTAAATTATCTCCCCTTGACGAAATTAAGGATCAAAATTTTCAAAAAAATCATCGAAATATAGGTCAGAATGACCTGATTTTTTTGGATACTAGATAAGTAATTACTGATTTGTACACAAAATATGGAGTTTGTCGATCGAACCGGAAGTGCCGCCATGTTTAAAAGTGAAAAATCAATAAGGCTTTTTTTGCTATTTTACTTACAGACTCGGGAGTTATATTTTCTGAATCCTTATAGGAAGGCCTAAAAAATGTCGCGAATAGAATTTTGATTTCGGTCACGTGATGGTCACCATTTTGAATTGAAAATGAAAAATAGAAGCAATTTGAAGGGTCGGGACTTTGGAACACAATTACTCTCATTCTAATTAAGCTAGAATGTTCAAACTTGGTGTAGACGTTCACTAGGTCAATGTTATGATTGAGTTTAAAGATCAGCATTTTCTGCTTAGGGTAAGCAGAGATAAGCATGCTAATTTGTTGATTCTTTAGGGCACGATAACTTCGGTTATAATGAAGGGAGGGCGGTGAAACTTTTGTCAATAGAGAGTCTAATAGCTAGCCTGTTGTGTGAAATCATTGTATCATTTTTTCTAAATATCAGGGATAGCCGAAAAAAAGAGATTGAAAATCCAAAAAGTCGTATTTTTACAATTTGGAGCATGTTTAGAGGTCTTTCTCGTAAAGTCAACATAATATTTTTTGGGAACTTCTTCTACAAAGAGTCTTATTGGTAGTCTTTTATATGAAACCATCGATCAACAGTCCAAGATATCAGGAGAAGAAGAACAAAAGGATCGAACATTGAAAACGGCACCCTTTCATTGTTAAGCGAAACATGCAGTGTGGGTGACTACAATCTACATCGTATAGAGCTTATTCAACAGTATCGAATTCCAACTGCTTAGGGATATTTTACGTGCACTCCAATGTGTACACGGGACCTTGGTTTTTCGTCCCATCCGAATGACTAGACAGCTGTGCTTGTCAGGCCGTCCGTTCTGCCTCACTGACAAGGGGAACCACGCCGGGAAATCGAGATGAACTTTCTCCGTGCAGAACTTTCAATTCAGGCGAAAACGTTTATTGCATACGATTAAGCTGGTCAGTTGGAGCTTATTTTCAAAAGTTTTGTAATAATCGGTTGGTAATTAAAGTACCGTGCACATTAAACTGTTAAAACAGAAAATTTCGCCCGGTTGAAATGTTTCTTGCTATAAGTCAGCAATTTTCTGAATTCAGGGAGGCTGAATGGCTGAATGGTTAGCATGTGCGCACTGTATCGTAACGTCTGTCATTGAGTCAACGGGCGTCGTTTCGATCTCCAGGTTGGACGTGACATGAAGTATGATGTCCAACCTCGTGGGTTTTCTCCGTGTCCTTCGGTTTCCTCTCAACGGCTAAAGACCTGTAAGCGTAAGGGGAGTTTTTAAATAAAATTATAAAACATATGTTAGTCCCGAAATGACCTAGTTTGTGTCGAATGGACATTAGGCCGCATTTCTCTCTTTCTCTTTTATTTTTAAAGTTTTGTAATAATCGGTTGGTAATCAAAGGTACTGTAAAAGTGATAAAACAGAAAAGTTCGCCCGGTTGTAATGTTTCTCACTTTAAAGTCAGCAATTTGCCGATTTTAAGGGGCAAACGTTTATTGCGAACGCTTAAGCTGGTCAGGGGGAGCTTATTTTGTAATATTCGGTTGATAACTAAAGGTACCGTGCAAATTAAACTGTTACAATAGAAAATTTGCCCCTGTTGAAATGTTTCTCGCTGTAGGTCAGCAATTTGCCGATTTTAGGGAGGTTGCGTGGTTGAATTGTTAGCACGTGCGCTCTGTATCATAACGTCTGTCATTGAGTCAACTGGCGTTGTTTCGATTTCTTGGTTGTACGTGACAAGGAGTATGGTCGCCTGTCCAACCTCGTAGGCCGTAACCGCCGCTGCCCGGATAAAATTTCCCTCATTGCACACTTTATGGCATATGCCCGTCTTCATTAGCCCATTTTAGGAGCAGAACAGTCGGACGTTAAACCCCATTCAATTTCATTTCATTTTCTCTATGTTGCTTATTTATTATAGTGGATAAATATTTTTCTGGTTCTAGCAATTATTTAATTTCTGCATAGAAATCTTGCTTTGGCCAGTTTTTTTTATTGCAGAGTGCCATTCTTGTTTAAACAAACATGATCCTTTGTTTAAAACATGCTTAAGAAGTCGTCACGATTTCCTACTTATAACCAAACATATTGGAAATATTAGTCTGGCATTATTAAATCCTAATTTTATTGGTCTTATTTAAAATTAAACTTTCATTTAACTATGAACAACCCTTAACGTGTCTCTTTAAAACTATTAAGTACTCTAAAACAGTAGCTCAACCGTTTGACCTAAACTCATTAATTTACCATTTTGTTGTGAGCGACTTCTTATTCTTCCTATATGACATATTGCACGTGTCTGATTTCAAAGGGGGGTTGGGTGGCTGAATGGTTAGCACGCGCGCCTCTCATTGAGTTAACTAGCGTGTTTTCGAATGCCGGTTGTACGTGACAAGGAGTAAGGTCGCCTGTCCAACCTGACATTTTTTTTTTTCCCGCCATTTTCATTTCATTTTCTCATCCGTCTCATTACAGTAATACAAGTTTCAGTTATTTCCCTTTAGTTTTCAGATTATTGTTATGCCTGGGTGCAATGTTTCATACTATATTTAGACTTGTAACTTCGCGAGTTTTTGACCAATTTTAATAATTTTTTCTTCTTATCCTTTTATTTAGGATACTTGATACAATCAATGACGCGTGGCGATGAATATGAAAGCTTTCATATCTGCATGGGACAGTAGCAGATCTAGTTATTATTTTTTTTTTTGTGTGTTTTCTGCAAATCGGATTTCTCAGAATCTATCCATAGGATCTTTCTGAAATTTTGACCTACCCCCCCAAAAATGGGGTGCGAACCTTGATTAAATATATTTTCGAAACGTTTTACGAATCCGAAATCACCGAATTTTACGAACGAAAAAAATGACAATGCATAGTCGTAACTTTGTTATTTTTTGACCGATTTTACTAATTCTTTTTTCTTTGAATAACTTTAAAAAAATCATTTTCATCTGCAGTTTCACATTTTCGAATTTCGAAAATTCGTCGCTGTGATTTCGAACCGGAAGTTTAGACCAATTTGACAACTTCTTTAATAGTTGTACGATTTTCATGAAATTTAGTATCTAAGTAGATCTTACCGATGTGACTTCAAAAATATAATTAGAAATTTTCTAAATTATCTCCCCTTGACGAAATCAAGGATCAAAATTTTCAAAAAAATCATCGAAATATAGGTCAGAATGACCTGATTTTTTTTTGGATACTAGATAAGTAATTAAGGATTTGTACACAAAATATGGAGTTTGTCGATTGAACTGGAAGTGCCGCCATATTTAAAAGTGAAAAATCAATAAGGCTTTTTTGCTATTTTACTTACAGACTCGGGAGTTATATTTTCTGAATCCTTGTAGGAAGGCCTAAAAAATGTCGCGAATAGAATTTTGATTTCGGTCACGTGATGGTCACCATTTTGAATTGAAAATGAAAAATAGAAGCAATTTGAAGGGTCGGAACTTTGGAACACAATTACTCTCCTTCTAATTAAGCTAGAATGTTCAAACTTGGTGTAGACGTTCACTAGGTCAATGTTATGATTGAGTTCAAAGATGAGCATTTTCTGCTTAGGGTAAGCAGAGATAAGCATGCTGATTTGTTGATTCTTTAGGGCACGATAACTTCGGTTATAATGAAGGGAGGGCGGTGAAACTTTTGTCAATAGAGAGTCTAATAGCTAGCCTGTTGTGTGAAATCATTGTATCATTTTTTTTAAATATCAGGGATAGCCGAAAAAAAGAGATTGAAAATCCAAAAAGTCGTATTTTTACAATTTGGAGCATGTTTAGAGGTCTTTCTCGTAAAGTCAACATACTATTTTTTGGGAACTTCTTCTACAAAGAGTCTTATTGGTAGTCTTTTATATGAAACCATCGATCAACAGTCCAACATATCAGGAGTAGAAGAACAAAAGGATCAAACATTGAAAACTGCACCCTTTCATTGTTAAGCGAAACATGCAGTGTGGGTGACTACAATCTACGCATTTAGTCATCGTATAGAGTTTATTCAACAGTATCGAATTCCAACTGCTTAGGGATATTTTACGTGCACTCCAATGTGTACACGGGACCTTGGTTTTTCGTCCCATCCGAACGACTAGACAGCTGTCTTTGTTAGGCCCTCCGTTCTGCTCACTGACAAGGGGAACCACGCCGGAAAATCGAGATGAACTTTCTCGTTGCAGAACTTTCAATTCAGGCCAAACGTTTATTGCATACGATTAAGCTGGTCAGTTGGGGCTTATTTTCAAAAGTTTTGTAATAATCGGTTGGTAATTAAAATACCGTGCGAATTAAACTGTTAAAACAGAAAATTTCGCCCGGTTAAAATGTTTCTTGCTATAAGTCAGCAATTTCCAGATTTTAGGGAGGCTGAATGGTTATCATACGCGCGCTGTATCGTAACGTCTGTCATTGAGTCAACCGGCGTCGTTTCGATTTCCAAGTTGCACGTGACATGGAGTATGGTGTCCAACCTCGTGGGTTTTCTCCGTGTCCTTCGGTTTCCTCCCACGGCTAAAGACCCGTACGCGCAAGGAAAGTTTATAAATAAAATTAAAAAACATATGTTAGTCCCGAAATGACCTAGTTTGTGTCGAATGGACGTTGAGCCGCATTTCTCTCTTTCTCTTTTATTTTTAAAGTTTTGTAATAATCGGTTGGTAATCAAAGGTACTGTAAAAGTGATAAAACATAAAATTTCGCCCGGTTGTAATGTTTCTTACTTTAAAGTCAGCAATTTGCCGATTTTAGAGTGCATATGTTTATTGCGAACAATATGTGGTCAGGGGGAGCTTATTTTTAAGGGAGGCTGAATGGCTGAATGGTTAGCATGTGCGCGCTGTATCGTAACGTCTGTCATTGAGTCAACGGGCGTCCTTTCGATTTCGAGATTGTACGTGACATGGACATGCATACGATTAAGCTGGTCAGTTGGGGCTTATTTTCAAAAGTTTTGTAATAATCGGTTGGTAATTAAAATACCGTGCGAATTAATCTGTTAAAACAGAAAATTTCGCCCGGTTAAAATGTTTCTTGCTATAAGTCAGCAATTTCCAGATTTTAGGGAGGCTGAATGGTTAGCATACGCGCGCTGTATCGTAACGTCTGTCATTGAGTCAACCGGCGTCGTTTCGATTTCCAAGTTGCACGTGACATGGAGTATGGTGTCCAACCTCGTGGGTTTTCTCCGTGTCCTTCGGTTTCCTCTCAACAGCTAAAGACCAGTACGCGCAAGGGGAGTTTTTAAATAAAATTAAAAAACATATGTTAGTTCCGAAATGACCTAGTTTGTGTCGAATGGACGTTTAGCCGCATTTCTCTCTTTCTTTTTTTTATTTTTAAAGTTTTGTAATAATCGGTTGGTAATCAAAGATACTGTAAAAGTGATAAAACAGAAAATTTCGCCCAGTTGTAATGTTTCTCACTTTAAAGTCAGTAATTTGCCGATTTTAAGGGGAAAACGTTTATTGCGAACGATTTAGCTGGTCAGGGGGGGGGGCTTATTTTTAAAAGTTTTGTAATATTCGGTTGATAACTAAAGGTACCGTGCAAATTAAACTAATAAAATAGAAGATTTCGCCCGGTTGAAATGTTTCTATCTGTAGGTCAGCAATTTGCCGATTTTAGGGAGGTTGCGTGACTGAATGGTTAGCACGTGCGCTGTGTATCATAACGTCTGTCATTGAGTCAACTGGCGTTGTTTCGATTTCTTGGTTGTACGTGACAAGGAGTATGGTCGCCTGTCCAACCTCGTAGGCCGTTAAGCCGCTGCCCGGGTAAAATTTCCCTCATTGCACACTTTATGGCGTATGCCCGTCTTCATTAGCCCATTTTAGGAGTAGGACGTTAAACCCCATTCAATTTGATTTCATTTTCTCTATGTTGCTTATTTATTATAGTGGATAAATGTTTTTCTGGTTCTATTAATTATTTCATTTCTGCATAGAAATCTTGCTTTGACCAGTTTTTTTTTATTGCAAAGTGCCATTCTTGTATATTGCAGTCTATGACCCTTTGTTTAAAACATGCTTAAGAAGTTGTCACGATTTCCTTCTTATAACCAAACATATTGGAAACCATAATAACATATCTCTAATTTTGGAAGCCCGATTACAGCTATACAAGTTTAGGTTATTTACCTTTAGTTTAAAGATTATTTTCTTGCCCGGGTGCAATGTTTCTCACTACATTTTAATTTGTAACTTTGTGAGTTTTGACCGATTTTGATAATTATGTCTTTATAATTTTCCAAATTTACATATTTAACGTAAATATTCAAACAATTGGGATCAACCTGATTCAAATTTTTTTTTAGTTTTGTTCAAAGTTATCTCATTTAATTTTTCTATGTTTTCTTACCATTTTCATTTCATTTTTCTGAAAGTTTTGAAGTGGGAAGTCATCCCGATTACAGCAACACAAGTATCAGTTATTTCCCTTTAGTTTTCAGATTATGCAATGTTTCATACTATATTTAGACGTGTAACTTCGCGAGTTTTTGACCAATTTTGATAGTTTGTTATTCTTATCCTTTCATTTGAGATACTTGATATAATCGATGACACGTGACGATGAATATGAAAGCTTTCATATCTGCATGGGACAGTAGCAGATCTAGTTATTTTTTTTTTTTGTGTATTTTCTGCAAATCGGATTTCTCAGAATCTAACCATGGGATCTTTCTGAAACTTTGACCTACCCCCCCAAAAATGGGGTGCGAACGTTGTTTAAATATATTTTCGAAACGTTCTACGAATCCGAAATCACCGAATTTTACGAACGAAAAAACTGACAATGCATAGTCGTAACTTTGTTATTTTTTTACCGATTTTACTAATTCTTTTTTCTTTGAATACCTTGAAAAAAATCATTTTCATCTGCAGTTTCACATTTTCGAATTTCGAAAATTCGTCGCTGTGATTTCGAACCGGAAGTTTAGACCAATTTGACAACTTCTTTAATAGTTGTACGATTTTCATGAAATTTAGTATATAAGTAGATCTTAGCAATGTGAATTCAAAAATATAATTAGAAATTTTCTAAATTATCTCCCCTTGACGAAATTAAGGATAAAAGTTTTAAAAAAAATCGTCGAAATATAGGTCAGAATGACCTGATTTTTGTTTTGGATACTAGATAAGTAATTACTGATTTGTACACAAAATATGGAGTTTGTCGATCGAACCGGAAGTGCCGCCATGTTTAAAAGTGAAAAATCAATAAGGCTTTTTTGCTATTTTACTTACAGACTCGGGAGTTATATTTTCTGAATCCTTGTAGGAAGGCCTAAAAAATGTAGCGAATAGAATTTTGATTTCGGTCACGTGATGGTCACCAGTTTGAATTGAAAATGAAAAATAGAAGCAATTTGAAGGGTCGGGATTTTGGAACACAATTACTCTCCTTCTAATTAAGCTAGAATGTTCAAACTTGGTGTAGACGTTTACTAGGTCAATGTTATGATTGAGTTTAAAGATGAGCATTTTCTGCTTAGGGTAAGCAGAGATAAGCATGCTAATTTGTTGATTCTTTAGGGCACGATAACTTCGGTTATAATGAAGGGAGGGCGGTGAAACTTTTGTCAATAGAGAGTCTAATAGCTAGCCTGTTGTGTGAAATCATTGTATTATTTTTTTCTAAATATCAGGGATAGCCGAAAAAAAGAGATTGAAAATCCAAAAAGTCGTATTTTTACAATTTGGAGCATGTTTAGAGGTCTTTCTCGTAAAGTCAACATAATATTTTTTGGGAACTTCTTCTACAAAGAGTCTTATTGGTAGTCTTTTATATGAAACCATCGATCAACAGTCCAACATATCAGGAGTAGAAGAACAAAAGGATCGAACATTGAAAACGGCACCCTTTCATTGTTAAGCGAAACATGCAGTGTGGGTGACTACAATCTACACATTTAGTCATCGTATAGAGCTTATTCAACAGTATCGAATTCTAACTGCTTAGGGATATTTTACGTGCACTCCAATGTGTACACGGGACCTTGGTTTTTCGTCCCATCCGAATGACTATACAGCTGTGCTTGTCAGGTCCTCCGTTCTGCCTCACTGACAAGGGGAATCACGCCGGGAAATCGAGATGAACTTTCTCCGTGCAGAACTTTCAATTCAGGCGAAAACGTTTATTGCATACGATTAAGCTGGTCAGTTGGAGCTTATTTTCAAAAGTTTTGTAATAATCGGTTGATAATTAAAGTACCGTGCACATTAAACTGTTAAAACAGAAAATTTCGCCCGGTTGAAATGTTTCTTGCTATAAGTCAGCAATTTTCTGAATTCAGGGAGGCTGAATGGCTGAATGGTTAGCATGTGCGCACTGTATCGTAACGTCTGTCATTGAGTCAACGGGCGTCGTTTCGATCTCCAGGTTGCACGTGACATGAAGTATGATGTCCAACCTCGTGGGTTTTCTCCGTGTCCTTCGGTTTCCTCCCAACGGCTAAAGACCTGTAAGCGCAAGGCGAGTTTTTAAATAAAATTAAAAAACATGTTAGTCCCGAAATGACCTAGTTTGTGTCGAATGGACATTAGGCCGCATTTCTCTCTTTCTCTTTTATTTTTAAAGTTTTGTAATAATCGGTTGGTAATCAAAGGTACTGTAAAAGTGATAAAACAGAAAATTTCGCCCGGTTGTCATGTTTCTCACTTTAAAGTCAGCAATTTGCCGATTTTAAGGGGCAAACGTTTATTGCGAACGCTTAAGCTGGTCAGGGAGAGCTTATATTTAAAAGTTTTGTAATATTCGGTTGATAACTAAAGGTACCGTGCAAATTAAAATGTTACAATAGAAAATTTTGCCCGGTTGAAATGTTTCTCGCTGTAGGTCAGCAATTTGCCGATTTTAGGGAGGTTGCGTGGCTGAATGGTTAGCACGTGCGCTCTGTATCATAACGTCTGTCATTGAGTCAACTGGCGTTGTTTCGATTTCTTGGTTGTACGTGACAAGGAGTATGGTCGCCTGTCCAACCTCGTAGGCCGTAACCGCCGCTGCCCGGGTAAAATTTCCCTCATTGCACACTTTATGGCATATGCCCGTCTTCATTAGCCCATTTTAGGAGCAGAACAGTCGGACGTTAAACCCCATTCAATTTCATTTCATTTTCTCTATGTTGCTTATTTATTATAGTGGATAAATATTTTTCTGGTTCTAGCAATTATTTAATTTCTGCATAGAAATCTTGCTTTGGCCAGTTTTTTTATTGCAGAGTGCCATTCTTGTTTAAACAAACATGATCCTTTGTTTAAAACATGCTTAAGAAGTCGTCACGATTTCCTACTTATAACCAAACATATTGGAAATATTAGTCTGGCATTATTAAATCCTAATTTTATTGGTCTTATTTAAAATTAAACTTTCATTTAACTATGAACAACCCTTAACGTGTCTCTTTAAAACTATTAAGTACTCTAAAACAGTAGCTCAACCTTTTGACCTAAACTCATTAATTTACCATTTTGTTGTGAGCGACTTCTTATTCTTCCTATATGACATATTGTACGTGTCTGATTTCAAAGGGGGGTTGGGTGGCTGAATGGTTAGCACGCGCGCCTGTCATTGAGTTAACTAGCGTGTTTTCGAATGCCCGGTTGTACGTGACAAGGAGGAAGGTCGCCTGTCCAACCTGCCATTTTTAATTTTTTTTCCCGCCATTTTCATTTCATTTTCTCATCCGTCTCATTACAGTAATACAAGTTTCAGTTATTTCCCTTTAGTTTTCAGATTATTGTTATGCCTGGGTGCAATGTTTCATACTATATTTAGACTTGTAACTTCGCGAGTTTTTGACCAATTTTAATAATGTTTTCTTCTTATCCTTTTATTTAGGATACTTGATACAATCAATGACACGTGACGATGAATATGAAAGCTTTCATATCTGCATGGGACAGTAGCAGATCTAGTTATTATTATTATTTTTTTTTTTTGTGTATTTTCTGCAAATCGGATTTCTCAGAATCTAACCATAGGATCTTTCTGAAACTTTGACCTACCGCCCCATAAATGGGGTGCGAACCTTGATTAAATATATTTTCAAAACGTTTTACAATCCGAAATCACCGAATTTTACGAACGAATGTATTTGACCTACAATGCTGTAACTTTGTGACTAGTTGACCTATTTAATTAATTCTTTTTTCTATGAGTACCTTGAGACATTTACTTCAAATCTGCAATTTCGGATTTTCGAATTTCGAAAATTCGTCGCTGTGATATCGAACCGGAAGTTTAGACCAACTCGACAACTTCTTTAGTAGTTGTACGATTTTCATGAAATTTAATATGTAAGTAAACCTTAATGATGCGACTTGAAAGATGACTTCAGAAATTTCCTAAATTATCTCCCCTTGGAGAAATTGAGGATCGAAATTTTCAAAAAAATCGACGAAATATAGGCCAAATCATCTTGAATTTTTTTTTGGTTACTAGTTCCGAGACCACTGATTCGTACACAAAAAATGGAGTTTGTAGCTCAACCCGGAAGTGCCACCATCTTGAAATGTAAAAACCTCAAACGCCATTTTGCTATTTTACTTACAGACACGGGAATTATATTTTCTGAATCCTTGGAGGAAGGCCTAAAAAACGTCGGGAGTAGAATTTTCATTTAGGTCAACTGGGAGTCACCATTTTGAATTGATAATGAAAAATAGAAGCAATTTGAATGGCCGAGTTTTTGGAACACAATAACTCTCCTTCTAATTAAGCTAGAATGTTTAAACTTGGGGTAGACGTTCACTAGGTCAATGTCATGATTGAGTGTAAAGATGGGCATTTTCTGCCCAGGGTAAGCAGAGATAAGCATGCTGATTTGTTGATTCTTTAGGGCACAATAACTTCCGTTATAATGAAGGGAGGGTGGTGAAACTCTTGTCAATCGAGAGTCTAATAGCTAGCCTGTTGTGTGAAATCATTGTATCATTTTTTTTAAATATCAGGGATAGCAGAAAAAAGAGATCGAAAATCCAAAAAGTGGTATTTTTACGATTTAGAGCATATTTAAAGGTCCTTTTCTCTTAAAGTGAACATAATATTTTTGGGGAACTTCTTGTACAAATAGTCTTATCGGTAGTCTTTTATATGAAACCATCGATCAACAGTCCAAAATATCAGGAGTAGAAGAATAAAAGGATCGAAAATTGAAAACGGCACCCTTTCATTGTTAAGCAAAACATGCAGTGTGGGTGGCTACAATCTGCACATTTAGTCATCGTATAGAGCTTATTCAACATTATCGAATTCCAACTGCTAAGGAATCTTTTACGTGCACTCCAATGTGTACACGCCGGTGGGAGGACACGCCAGAAAATCGAGATGAACTTTCTCGGCCAATGCAGGGATCGAACACCCGACCTCCTGGCTAGCAGGTCAACGCCTTCGCCACATAGTGTGGACAACCATCGTACATTTCATCCGTCAAATCAAAGCATTTCATTGCATTAGACCAATAATTAATTATTCTTAATTTGAAACTTTATTTTAATATTATTAAATCCTCATTTTCTTGGTAGACGTTCGTCTTATTTAACTTTTATTTAACTATGAACATCCCTTAACGTGTCTCTTTAAAACAATTAAATACTCAAACAGTAGCTCAACCTTTTGACCTAAGCTCATTAATTTACCATTTTGTATGTGAGCGACTTGACAAGGAGTAAGGTCGCCTGTCCATCTTGGTGGGTTTTCTTCATTTCCTCCGGTTTCCTTCCACTGCTAAAGACCTCTACGCACAAGCGAAATATTGAAATAAAATCGAACTATATGTTAGTCCCGAAATGATCTAGTTTGGGACACAATAACTCTCTTTCTAATTCAGCTAGACTTGGTGTGGGTGTTTATTAGGCCAATACCTTGATGACTCTGGAACACGATAACTCTTTTTCTAATTGGGGTACAATGTTCAAACTTGGTATAGGCATTCACTAAGTCAATGTCTTGATGAAGTTCGAAGTAGAATTTTGATTTAGGTCAACTGGTAGTCACCATTTTGAAGTGAATATGAAACATAGTGAAAAGTCGACATTTACGGACTTGTAAACAAACACAATAGAGCATAGTATGTTCAATGCGTCTCCTATGTCTGAAATTAATACATTTCAGGATAGTCGGGATACGGTATTTGAATATTTCAAAAATTCGATTTTTGCCTTTGATGTTTTTCGTGCTGACAAAATTCTTTACGAGTGAAAAATCACATTAACTTCACTAGATTGTGACCGATTTTAATGATTTTTTTTCCCTTGTTCGGATTATTCATACTACCCATGACATGTGACAGGAAGTGACTGTGAATTTGAAAGCTTTCATATCTGCATGGGACAGTAGCAGATCTAGTTAAGCTTTCATATTACATATGAAAGCTTATTGTTTTTGTTAAGATTATTATTATTAAGCTTTCATATTACATATGAAAGCTTATTGTTTTTGTTAAGATTATTATTATTATTATTATTTTTTTTTTTTGTGTCATTTCTGCAAATCGGATTTCTCAGAATCTAACCATGAGATCTTTCTGAAACTTTGACCTACCCCCCCAAAACTGGGTGGCAGTTTTTG
This sequence comes from Patella depressa, assembly GCA_948474765.1. NCBI lineage: Eukaryota > Metazoa > Mollusca > Gastropoda > Patellidae > Patella > Patella depressa. The sequence continues at coordinate 52,994,431 of OX419716.1, forward strand.
ATTAAATATATTTTCAAAACGTTTTACGAATTCGAAATCACAGAATTTTACGAACTAGTGAATTTGACCTGCATTACTGTAACTCTGTGACTATTTGACCTATTTTACTAATTCTTTTTTCTTTGAGTACCTTGACAAAAATCATTTTCAACTGCAGTTTCAGATTTTCGAATTTCGAAAATTCGTCGCTGTGATTTCGAACCGGAAGTTGAGACCAACTTGACAACTTCTTTAATAGTTGTACGATTTTCATGAAATTTAGTATGTAAGTAGATCTTACCCACGTGACTTCAAAAATATAAATATAAATTTTCTAAATTATCTCCCCTTGGTGAAATTAAGGATCAAAGTTTTCAAAAAAATCGAAGAAATATAGGTCAGAATGACCTGATGTTTTTTTTGGATACTAGATAAGTAAATACTGATTCGTACACAAAATGTTGAGTTTGTGGATTGAACCGGAAGTGCCGCCATCTTGAAACGTGAAAAATCACAAAGGCTTTTTTGCTATTTTACTTACAGACACGGGAGTTATATTTTCTGAATCCTTCAAGGATGGCCTAAAAAACGTTCGGAGTAGAATTTTGATTTAGGTCAATTGATGGTCGCCATTTTGAAGTGAAAGTGAAAAATAGAAGCAATTTGAAGGGCCGAGAATTTGGAACACAATAACTATGCTTCTAATTGAGCTAGAATGTTCAAACTTGGTGTAGACGTTCACTAGGTCACTGTCTTGATTGAGTTCAAAGATGAGTATTTTCTGCTTAGGGTAAGCAGAGATAAGCAAGCTGATTTGTTGATTCTTTAGGGCACGATAACTTTGGTTATAATGAAGGGAGGGCGATGAAACTCTTGTCAATCGAGAGTCTAATATCTAACCTGTTGTGTGAAATCATTGTATCATTTTTCTTAAATGTCCGGGGTAGCCGAAAAAATGAGATTGAAAATCCAAAGAGTCGTATTTTTACAATTTAGAGCATGTTTAAAGGTCTTTCTCGTAAAGTCAACATGTGTTTCCTGCAAATCGGATTTCTCAGAATCTAACCATAGCATGTTTCTGAAACTTTGACCTACACACCCAAAAATGGGTGGTGAGTATTGATTAAATACATTTTCAAAACGTTTAAAGTATTCGAAATCACCGAATTTTACGAACGAGTGAATTTGACCTGCATTACTGTAACTCTGTGACTATTTGACCTATTTTACTAATTCTTTTTTCTTTGGGTACCCTGACAAAAATCATTTTCAACTGCAGTTTCAGATTTTCGAATTTCGAAAATTCGTCGCTGTGATTTTGAACCGGAAGTTGAGATCAACTTGACAACTTCTTTAATAGTTGTACGATTTTCATGAAATTTAGTATGTAAGTAGATCATACCGATGTAACTTTAAAGATGTCCTTAGAAATTTTCTAAATTATCTCCCCTTGGTGAAATTAGGGATCAAAGTTTTCAAAAAAATCGAAGAAATATAGGTCAGAATGACCTGATTTTTTTTTTTGATACTAGATAGGTAAATACTGATTCGTACACAAAATATTGAGTTTGTGGATCGAACCGGAAGTGCCGCCATCTTGAAACGTGAAAAATCACAAAGGCTTTTGCGATATTTTACATACAGACATGGGAGTTACATTTTCGGAATCCTTGAAGGAATGCCTAAAAATCTATCAGATCAGAATTTTGATTTCGGTCACGTGATGGTCACCATTTTGAACTGAATATGAGAAAAGGTGAAAAATCGACATTAACGAGCACGTGAATGAAAGCAATAGGCCGTAGTTTGGAGAATATGTCTCCTATTTCCAAAATGAATACATTTCTGGATAGCCGGGATCAGGGTCGAAATATTGTTATTTGAAAATGTCACATTTTCGAATTTTGTCTTTGATGTTTTTCGTGCCGATAAAGTTGTTTTCGCTATATTTTGACCGATTTTAATGATTTTTTTTTTGTTGATGAGATTATTTACATGACCCATGACATGTGACAGGTAGTGACTGTTAATATGAAAGCTTTAATATCTGCTTTGCAGATCTAGTTATTATTTTTTTTTTTGTGTCATTTCTGCAAATCGGATTTCTCAGAATCTAACCATGGGATCTTTCTGAAACTTTGACATACCCCCCCAAAACTGGGTGGCAGTTTTTGATTAAATATATTTTCAAAACGTTTTACGAATTCGAAATCACAGAATTTTACGAACGAGTGAATTTGACCTGCATTACTGTAACTCTGTGACTATTTGAGCTATTTTACTAATTCTTTTTTCTTTGAGTACCTTGACAAAAATCATTTTCAACTGCAGTTTCAGATTTTCGAATTTCGAAAATTCGTCGCTGTGATTTCGAACCGGAAGTTGAGACCAACTTAACAACTTCTTTAATAGTTGTACGATTTTCATGAAATTTAGTATGTAAGTAGATCTTACCCACGTGACTTCAAAAATATAAATAGAAATTTTCTAAATTATCTCCCCTTGATGAAATTAAGGATCAAAGTTTTCAAAAATATCGAAGAAATATAGGTCAGAATGACCTGATGTTTTTTTTTGGATACTAGATAAGTAAATACTGATTCGTACACAAAATATTAAGTTTGTGGATTGAACCGGAAGTGCCGCCATCTTGAAACGTGAAAAATCACAAAGGCTTTTTTGCTATTTTACTTACAGACACGGGAGTTATATTTTCTGAATCCTTCAAGGATGGCCTAAAAAACGTTCGGAGTAGAATTTTGATTTAGGTCAATTGATGGTCGCCATTTTGAAGTGAAAGTGAAAAATCGAAGCAATTTGAAGGGCCGAGAATTTGGAACACAATAACTATCCTTCTAATTGAGCTAGAATGTTCAAACTTGGTGTAGACGTTCACTAGGTCACTGTCTTGATTGAGTTCAAAGATGAGCATTTTCTGCATAGGGTAAGCAGAGATAAGCAAGCTGATTTAGGGCACGATAACTTTGGTTATAATGAAGGGAGGGCGATGAAACTCTTGTCAATCGAGAGTCTAATATCTAACCTGTTGTGTGAAATCATTGTATCATTTTTTCTTAAATGTCCGGGGTAGCCGAAAAAAAGAGATTGAAAATCCAACGAGTCGTATTTTTACAATTTAGAGCATGTTTAAAGGTCTTTCTCGTAAAGTCAACATGTGTTTCCTGCAAATCGGATTTCTCAGAATCTAACCATAGGATGTTTCTGAAACTTTGACCTACACACTCAAAAATGGGTGGTGAGTATTGATTAAATACATTTTCAAAACGTTTAAAGCATTCGAAATCACCGAATTTTACGAACGAGTGAATTTGACCTGCATTACTGTAACTCTGTGACTATTTGACCTATTTTACTAATTCTTTTTTTTTTGGGTACCCTGACAAAAATCATTTTCAACTGCAGTTTCAGATTTTCGAATTTCGAAAATTCGTCGCTGTGATTTTAATAATAATAATGCTTTATAATGCTTTATTTCGTACTCATAGTACACAATACAATACATAATTTACAGAATTTACATAATTATATACATATATGTAATATAACTAAACTTTTCTCTATGATGTACATAAATAGTTGATAATTTCTTCAAGGTTTCTAGCATCATCATAGTTTACATCTCTATATTTAATAAATTCTCTTATACTATTTCCGAGTTGGATGTCTTTATCAGTAATTGGACATGAAATGGCTGTGGCGATTTTAGGTAATTTAAAATTACACAGGTCATATTTACATAAATTATATTTAAAACAAATAAAATTGATACTATTAGAAACTGCAGACTGGCTTCCATACAGAGCATGTTTACTACATATGCTTAAACATGTGTTACTGCTATTATATGAACTAAGATAAAATCTTAAAAATCTTTTGTGTAATTGACAATCTATAGGAACATCATTACAAATAATATGTAAAAGATTACTGTGTGTACGTTGAGAAATACAAAATAACCGTCTTATAGTTTTACGCCATGCTGTATAAAATAAATGAATGCTTTTATGAGAATAATCCCAAAGTTGACACCCATATAATGGCATACAATATGTTTTAAACAATTCATATTTGGTGACAGATGATACAAGTTTAAAATTCTTTAGGGTTACATTTACTCTAACTAAGAAGTTGTTAACACAGTTTAATAAGTGTTCAGATTTGGATACTGAGTTCAGTGTGTTACCCAAGTGATTATCTGATGACACGACCTTAATGACCTTGCCATCCAAATATATATCTTTAACAGGGTTGATACAGTTTTGATTAAAGGGGAATAGTAGAAGTTTTGTTTTATCTGGATTGAACTTCAGATCAAATTCTTCAGAGAATTGACTTGCTATGTCTAGCAGTTTAGTAAGAGCTTGTCTGGTAGGTGTGACAAAAGTAATATCATCAGCGTATGCTAAAGCGCCGACATAAACATGACCTATATAGCAGCCAATTCCATTATTTTTACACCGAGACAATAACTCGTCTAAATAAATTGTAAACAATATCGGAGACAACACCCCACCCTGTTTGACACCATTACCCACATTAAATGTCCTTCTAGTTGTGTCGCCCCATTTGACTCTAATTTTCTGATTTAAATACATATTTAAAAGAAATCTTGCAATTACAGGACAAATTTTGAACCGGAAGTTGAGACCAACTTGACAACTTCTTTAATAGTTGTACGATTTTCATGAAATTTAGTATGTAAGTAGATCATACCGATGTAACTTTAAAGATGTCCTTAGAAATTTTCTAAATTATCTCCCCTTGGTGAAATTAGGGATCAAAGTTTTAAAAAAAATCGAAGAAATATAGGTCAGAATGACCTGATTTTTTTTTTGGATACTAGATAGGTAAATACTGATTCGTACACAAAATATTGAGTTTGTGGATCGAACCGGAAGTGCCGCCATCTTGAAACGTGAAAAATCACAAAGGCTTTTGCGATATTTTACTTACAGACATGGGAGTTACATTTTCGGAATCCTTGAAGGAATGCCTAAAAATCTATCGGATCAGAATTTTGATTTCGGTCACGTGATGGTCACCATTTCGAACTGAATATGAGAAAAGGTGAAAAATCGACATTAACGAGCACTTGAATGAAAGCAATAGGCCGTAGTTTGGAGAATATGTCTCCTATTTCCAAAATGAATACATTTCTGGATAGCCGGGATCAGGGTCGAAATATTGTTATTTGAAAATGTCACATTTTCGAATTTTGTCTTTGATGTTTTTCATGCCGATAAAGTTGTTTACGATTGAAAAATCATAAAAACTTCGCTATATTTTGACCGATTTTAATGATTTTTTTTTTGTTGATGAGATTATTTACATGACCCATGACATGTGACAGGTAGTGACTGTTAATATGAAAGCTTTAATATCTGCTTTGCAGATCTAGTTATTATTATTTTTTTTTGTTTGTGTCATTTCTGCAAATCGGATTTCTCATAATCTAACCATGGGATCTTTCTGAAACTTTGACCTACCCCCCCAAAACTGGGTGGCAGTTTTTGATTAAATATATTTTCAAAACGTTTTACGAATTCGAAATCACCGAAATTTACGAACGAGTGAATTTGACCTGCATTACTGTAACTCTGTGACTATTTGACCTATTTTACTAATTCTTTTTTCTTTGAGTACCTTGACAAAAATCATTGTCAACTGCAGTTTCAGATTTTCGAATTTCGAAAATTCGTCGCTGTGATTTCGAACCGGAAATTGAGACCAACTTGACAACTTCTTTAATAGTTCTACGATTTTCATGAAATTTAGTATGTATGTAGATCTTACCCATGTGACTTCAAAAATATAAATAGAAATTTTCTAAATTATCTCCCCTTGGTTAAATTAAGGATCAAATTTTTCAAAAAAATCGAAGAAATATAGGTCAGAATGACCTGATGTTTTTTTTGGATACTAGATAAGTAAATACTGATTCGTATACAAAATATTGAGTTTGTGGATTGAACCGGAAGTGCCGCCATCTTGAAACGTGAAAAATCACAAAGGCTTTTGCGATATTTTACTTACAGACATGGGAGTTACATTTTCGGAATCCTTGAAGGAATGCCTAATTTCTATCAGATCAGAATTTTGATTTCGGTCACGTGATGGTCACCATTTCCAACTGAATATGAGAAAAGGTGAAAAATCGACATTAACGAGCACGTGAATGAAAGCAATAGGCCGTAGTTTGGAGAATATGTCTCCTATTTCCAAAATGAATACATTTCTGGATAGCCGGGATCAGGGTCGAAATATTGTTATTTGAAAATGTCACATTTTCGAATTTTGTCTTTGATGTTTTTCGTGCCGATAAAGTTGTTTACGATTGAAAAATCATAAAAACTTCGCTATATTTTGACCGATTTTAATGATTTTTTTTTGTTGATGAGATTATTTACACGACCCATGACATCAGACAGGAAGTGACTGTTAATATGAAAGCTTTAATATCTGCTTTGCAGATCTAGTTAAGCTTTCATATGTATTACATATGAAAGCTTATTGTTTCTGTTAAAGTTATTTTTAAGCTTTCATATGTATTACATATGAAAGTTTATTGTTTCTGTTAAAGTTATTATTATTAAGCTTTCATATGTATTACATATGAAAGCTTATTGTTTCTGTTAAAGTTATTAAGCTTTCATATTAAATATGAAAGCTTATTGTTTCTGTTAAAGTTATTATTAAGCTTTCATATTACATATGAAAGCTTATTGTTTCTGTTAAGATTATTATTAAGCTTTCATATTACATATGAAAGCTTATTGTTTCTGTTAAGATTATTATTAAGCTTTCATATTTCATATGAAAGCTTATTGTTTCTGTTAAGATTATTATTATTTTTTTTTTGTGTTTTTCCAGCAAATCGGATTTCACAGAATCTAACCATAGGATGTTTCTGAAACTTTGACCTACCCCCCCAAAAATGGGTGGTGGCTGTTGATTAAATATATTTTCAAAACGTTTTGCGAATTCGAAATCACCGAATTTTACGAACGAAAAAACTGACAATGAATAGTCGTAACTTTGCTATTTTTTGACCGATTTTACTAATTCTTTTTTCTTTGAATACCTTGAAAAATATCATTTTCATCTGCAATTTCACATTTTCGAATTTCGAAAATTCGTCGCTGTGATTTTGAACCGGAAGTTTAGACCAATTTGACAACTTCTTTAATAGATGTACGATTTTCGTGAAAATTAGTATATAAGTAGATCTTACCGATGTGACTTCGAAAATATAATGAAAAATTTTCTAAATGATCTCCCCTTGGTGAAATTAAGGATCAAAGTTTTAAAAAAAATCGTCGAAATATAGGTCAGAATGACCTAAAAAAAATTGTCGGTACTCGACAAATAATTACTGATTCCTACACAAAATATGGAGTTTGTCGATCGAACCGGAAGTGCCACCATCTTGAAACATGAAAAATCCCTAAGGCTTTTTTGCTATTTTACTTACAGACACGGGAGTTATATTTTCTGAATCCTTGAAGGATGGCCCAAAAATCGCAGGGAGCAGAATTTGGTTTAAGGTCAACTGATGGTTGCCATTTTGAAGTGAATATGAAAAGTAGTAGCAATTTGAAGGGCCGAGACTTTGAAACAAAATAACTCTCCTTCTAATTGAGCTAGAATGTTCAATCTTGGTGTAGACGTTCACTAGGTCAATGTCATGATTGAGTGCAAAGATGAGCATTTTCTGCCTAGGGTAAGCAGAGATAAGCATGCTGATGAATTGATTCTTTAGGGCACAATAACTTCGGTTATAATGGAGGGAGGGTGGTGAAACTCTTGTCAATCGAGAGTCTAATAGCTAGCCTGTTGTGTGAAATCATTGTATCATTTTTTTTAAATATCAGGGATAGCCGAAAAAAAGAGATTGAAAATCCAAAAAGTCGTATTTTTACGATTTGGAGCATGTTTAGAGGTCTTTCTCGTAAAGTCAACATAATATTTTTGGGGAACTTCTTCTACAAAGAGTCTTATCGGTAGTTTTTTATATGAAACCATCGATCAACAGTCCAAAATATCAGGAGTAGAAAAATAAAAGGATCAAAAATTGAAAACGGCACCCTTTCATTGTTAAGCAAAACATGCAGTGTGGGTGGCTACAATCTGCACAGTTAGACATCGTATAGAGCTTATTCAACAATATCGAATTCAAACTGCTGAGGGATCTTTTACGTGCACTCCAATGTGTACACGGTGGGTGGGGGGACACGCCAGAAAATCGAGATGATCTTTCTCGGCCAATGCAGGGATCGAACACCCGACCTCCTGGCTAGCAGGCCAACGCCTTAGCCACATAGTGTGGACACCCATCGTACATTTCATCCGTCAAATAAAATCATTTCATTGCATTAGACCAATAATTAATTATTCTTAATTTAAAACTTTATTTTAATATTAGTCTGGCATTATTAAATCTCTTTAAAACAATTAAATACAAAAAACAAAAACAAAAAATCAATAAGCGGGTCAATTCAGGTAAGTATAACTACGGATTCTGTCCACCTTCTCTCGTCTACGGCCATACCACGTTGAAAACATCAGTTCTCGTCCGATCACTGAAGTTAAGCAACGTCGGGCCCGGTTAGTACTTGGATGGGTGACCGCCTGGGAACACCGGGTGCTGTAGACGCCTTTTTGCCCTGATTCTTCGTGAAAAAATCAATTTTCCGCCAATCAGACCACAGCGCGCACTCTTTTGCACCACTCCAGCTCTCCGCTCGGCCCGTCTCCCCGGGGAAAAAGACACAAAAAGAATTTGAGTAAGCACAAGTATGGGTTCTGTCCACCTTCTCTCGTCAACGGCCACACCACGTTGAAAACACCAGTTCTCGTCCGATCACTGAAGTTAAGCAACGTCGGGCCCGGTCAGTACTTGGATGGGTGACCGCCTGGGAACACCGGGTGCTGTAGACGCCTTTTTAAAACCGACAACCCCCCCCCAAAAAAAATCAATAAGCGGGTCAATTCAGGTAAGTATAACTACGAGTTCTGTCCACCTTCTCTCGTCTACGGCCACACCACGTTGAAACCACCAGTTCTCGTCCGATCACTGAAGTTAAACAACGTCGGGACCGGTTAGTACTTGGATGGGTGACCGCCTGGGAACACCGGGTGCTGTAGACGCCTTTTTAAAACCGACAAAATCGGCCCCAAAAATCAATAAGCGGGTCAATTCAGGTAAGTATAACTACGGGTTCTGTCCACCCCCTCTCGTCTACGGCCATACCACGTTGAAAACACCAGTTCTCGTCCGATCACTGAAGTTAAGCAACGTCGGGCCCGGTCAGTACTTGGATGGGTGACCGCCTGTGACCACCGAGTGCTGTAGACGCCTTTTTAAAACCGACAAAAAACAAAAAAAAATCAATAAGCGGGTCAATTCAGGTAAGTATAACTACGGGTTCTGTCCACCTTCTCTCGTCTACAGCCACACGACGTTGAAAACACCAGTTCTCGTCCGATCACTGAAGTTAAGCAACGTTGGGCCCGGTCAGTACTTGGATGGGTGACTGCCTGGGAACACCGGGTGCTGTAGACGCCTTTTTAAAACCGACAAAACCCGCCAAAAAAATCAAGTAAGTATAACTACGGGTTCTGTCCACCCCCTCTCGTCTACAGCCATACCACGTTGAAAACACCATTTCTCGTCCGATCATTGAAGTTAAGCAACGTCGGGCCCGGTCAGTACTTGGATGGGTGACCGCCTGGGAACACGGGGTGCTGTAGACGCCTTTCTAAAACCGACAAAAAACAAAAAGAAAATCAATAAGCGTGTTAATTCAGGTAAGTATAACTACGAGTTCTGTCCACCTTCTCTCGTCTACGGCCACACCACCTTGAAAACACCATTTCTCGTCCGATCACTGAAGTTAAGCAACGTCGGGCCCGGTCAGTACTTGGATGGGTGACCGCCTGGGAACACTTGGTGCTGTAGACGCCTTTTTAAAACCGACAAAAAACAAAAAAAAATCAATAAGCGGGTCAATTCAGGTAAGTATAACTACGGGTTCTGTCCACCTTCTCTCGTCTACGGCCACACCACGTTGAAAACACCAGTTCTCGTCCGATCATTGAAGTTAAGCAACGTCGGGCCCGGTTAGTACTTGGATGGGTGACCGCCTGGGAACACCGGGTGCTGTAGACGCCTTTTTGCCCTGATTCTTCGTGAAAAAATCAATTTTCCGCCAATCAGACCACAGCGCGCACTCTTTTGCACCACTCCAGCTCTCCGCTCGGCCCGTCTCCCCAGGGAAAAAGACACAAAAAGAATTTAAGTAAGCACAAGTATGGGTTCTGTCCACCTTCTCTCGTCTACGGCCACACCACGTTGAAAACACCAGTTCTCGTCCGATCACTGAAGTTAAGCAACGTCGGGCCCGGTCAGTACTTGGATGGGTGACCGCCTGGGAACACCGGGTGCTGTAGACGCCTTTTTAAAACCGACAACCCCCCCCCCAAAAAAAAAATAATCTATAAGCGGGTCAATTCAGTAAGTATAACTACGGGTTCTGTCCACCTTCTCTCTTCTACGGCCACACCACGTTGAAACCACCAGTTTTCGTCCGTTCACTGAAGTTAAACAACGTCGGGCCCGGTCAGTACTTTGGATGGGTGACCGCCTGGGAACACCGGGTGCTGTAGACGCCTTTTTAAAACCGACACCCCCCCCCCAAAAAAAAAGATCAATAAGCAGGTCAATTCAGGAAAAGTATAACTACGGGTTCTGTCCACCTTCTGTCGTCTACGGCCACACCACGTTCAAAACACCAGTTCTCGTCAGATCACTGAAGTTAAGCAACGTCGGGTGCTGTAGACGCCTTTTTAAAACCGACAAAACCCCCCAAAAAAATCAATAAGCGGGTCAACTCAGGTAAGTATAACTACGGGTTCTGTCCACCTTCTCTCGTCTACGGCCACACCACGTTGAAAACACCAGTTCTCGTCCGATCACTGAAGTTAAGCAACGTCGGGCCCGATCAGTACTTGGATGGGTGACCGCCTGGGAACACCGGGTGCTGTAGACGCCCTTTTAAAACCGACAAAACCCCCCAAAAAATCAATAAGCGGGTCAATTCAAGTAAGTATAACTACGGGTTCTGTCCACCTTCTCTCGTCTACGGCCATACCATGTTGAAAACACCAGTTCTCGTCCGATCACTGAAGTTAAGCAACGTCGGGCCCGGTTAGTACTTGGATGGGTGACCGCCTGGGAACACCGGTGCTGTAGACGCCTTTTTGCCCCTAAACTCATTAATTTACCATTTTGTTGTGAGCGGCTTGTTATTCTTCCTATATGACATATTGCACGTTTCTGATTTCAAAGAGGGGTTGGGCGGCTGAATGGTTAGCACGCGCGCCTGCCATTGAGTTAACTAGCGTGTTTTCGAATGCCCGGTTGTACGTGACAAGGAGTAAGGTCGCCTGTCCAACCTGCCATTTTTAATTTTTTTCCGGCAATTTTCATTTCATTTTCTCATCCGTCTCATTACAGCAACAAATTTCGGTTATTTCCCTTTAGTTTTCAGATTATTGTTATGCCTGGGTGCAATGTTTCATACTATATTTAGACTTGTAATTTTGCGAGTTTTTGACCAATTTTGATTTGATTTGTAATTTTGCCATTTTTAATTTTTTTTCCGGCAATTTTCATTTCATTTTCTCATCCGTCTCATTACAGCAACAAATTTCGATTATTTCCCTTTAGTTTTCAGATTATTGTTATGCCTGGGTGCAATGTTTCATACTATATTTAGACTTGTAATTTTGCGAGTTTTTGAACAATTTTGATAATTTTTTCTTCTTATCCTTTTATTTAGGATACTTGATACAATCAATGACACGTGACGATGAATATGAAAGCTTTCATATCTGCATGGGACAGTAGCAGATCTAGTTATTTTTTTTTTGTGTATTTTCTGCAAATCGGATTTCTCAGAATCTAACCATGGGATCTTTCTAAAACTTTGTTTAAATATATTTTCAAAACGTTTTACGAATCCGAAATCACCGAATTTTACGAACGAAAAAACTGACAATGCATAGTCGTAACTTTGTTATTTTTTGACCGATTTTACTAATTCTTTTTTCTTTGAATACCTTGAAAAAAATCATTTTCATCTGCAGTTTCACATTTTCGAATTTCGAAAATTCGTCGCTGTGATTTCGAACCGGAAGTTTAGACCAATTTGACAACTTCTTTAATAGTTGTACGATTTTCATGAAATTTAGTATACAAGTAGATCTTACCGATGTGACTTCAAAAATATAATTAGAAATTTTCTAAATTATCTCCCCTTGGTGAAATTAAGGATCAAAGTTTTCAAAAAAAATCGTCGAAATATAGGTCAGAATGACCTAATTTTTTTTTTTCGATACTAGACAAGGAATTACTGATTTGTACACAAAATATGGAGTTTGTCGACCGAACAGGAAGTGCCACCATCTTTAAACGTGAAAAATCAATAAGGCTTTTTTGCTATTTTACTTACAGACTCGGGAGTTATATTTTCTGAATCCTTATAGGAAGGCCTAAAAAATGTCGCCAATGGAATTTTGATTTAGGTCAACCGGGAGTCACCATTTTGAATTGAAAATGAAAGATAGAAGCAATTTGAAGGGCCGAGACTTTGGAGCACAATAACCCTCATTCTAATTAAGCTAGAATGTTCAAACTTGTTGTAGACGTTCACCAGGTCAATGTTATGATGGAGTTCAAAGATGAGCATTTTCTGCTTAGGGTAAGCAGAGATAAGCATGTTGATTTGTTGATTCTTTAGGGCACGATAACTTCGGTTATAATGAAGGGAGGACGGTGAAACTTTTGTCAATAGAGAGTCTAATAGCTAGCCTGTTGTGTGAAATCATTGTATCATTTTTTTTAAATATCAGGGATAGCCGAAAAAAAGAGATTGAAAATCCAAAAAGTCGTATTTTTACAATTTGGAGCATGTTTAGAGGTCTTTCTCGTAAAGTCAACATACTATTTTTGGGAACTTCTTCTACAAAGAGTCTTATTGGTAGTCTTTTATATGAAACCATCGATTAACAGTCCAACATATCAGGAGTAGAAGAACAAAAGGATCGAACATTGAAAACGGCACCCTTTCATTGTTAAGCGAAACATGCAGTGTGGGTGACTACAATCTACACATTTAGTCATCGTATAGAGCTTATTCAACAGTATCGAATTCCAACTGCTTAGGGATATTTTACGTGCACTCCAATGTGTACACGGGACCCTGGTTTTTCGTCCCATCCGAACTACTAGACAGCTGGGCTTGTCAGGCCCTCCGTTCTGCCTCACTGACAAGGGGAACCACGCCGGGAAATCGAGATGAACTTTCTCCGTGCAGAACTTTCAATTCAGGCGAAAACGTTTATTGCATACGATTAAGCTGGTCAGTTGGAGCTTATTTTCAAAATTCAGGGAGGCTGAATGGCTAAATGGTTAGCATGTGCGCACTGTATCGTAACGTCTGTCATTGAGTCAACGGGCGTCGTTTCGATCTCCAGGTTGCACGTGACATGAAGTATGATGTCCAACCTCGTGGGTTTTCTCCGTGTCCTTCGGTTTCCTCCCAACGGCTAAAGACCTGTAAGCGCAAGGGGAGTTTTTAAATAAAATTAAAAAACATATGTTAGTCCCGAAATGACCTAGTTTGTGTCGAATGGACATTAGGCCGCATTTCTCTCTTTCTCTTTTATTTTTAAAGTTTTGTAATAATCGGTTGGTAATCAAAGGTACTGTAAAAGTGATAAAACAGAAAATTTCGCCCGGTTGTAATGTTTCTCACTTTAAATTCAGCAATTTGCCGATTTTAAGGGGCAAACGTTTATTGCGAACGCTTAAGCTGGTCAGGGGGAGCTTATTTTTAAAAGTTTTGTAATATTCGGTTGATAACTAAAGGTACCGTGCAAATTAAACTGTTACAATAGAAAATTTGGCCCGGTTGAAATGTTTCTCGCTGTAGGTCAGCAATTTGCCGATCTTAGGGAGATTGCGTGGCTGAATGGTTAGCACGTTCGCTCTGTATCATAACGTCTGTCATTGAGTCAACTGGCGTTGTTTCGATTTCTTGGTTGTACGTGACAAGGAGTATGGTCGCCTGTCCAACCTCGTAGGCCGTAACCACCGCTGCCCGGGTAAAATTTCCCTCATTGCACACTTTATGGCATATGCCCGTCTTCATTAGCCCATTTTAGGAGCAGAACAGTCGGACGTTAAACCCCATTCAATTTCATTTCATTTTCTCTATGTTGCTTATTTATTATAGTGGATAAATATTTTTCTGGTTCTAGCAATTATTTAATTTCTGCATAGAAATCTTGCTTTGGCCAGTTTTTTTATTGCAGAGTGCCATTCTTGTTTAAACAAACATGATCCTTTGTTTAAAACATGCTTAAGAAGTCGTCACGATTTCCTACTTATAACCAAACATATTGGAAATATTAGTCTGGCATTATTAAATCCTAATTTTATTGGTCTTATTTAAAATTAAACTTTCATTTAACTATAACTAGAATCATCACCAGTCTCCCCTACAGACCCCACCCCGCTGTCATCCACTCCCGTCCCTGATGAGGCGTTTACCAGTACCCTAAATGCAATAACCAAGGAATTATCAAGAGCTTTCGAGAAACCTGAAGTCCAGAATGCTATCAGACCAATGATCACTCTCATTCTGAGAGAACAGATAGATAAATATATTGCCCCATTAAGAAAAGAAATCCATGACTTAAAATATGAGTTATCATCTGTCACACTCCAACTAAACGGTATGTTAAACGAACGCTGTGATGATCTGGAACAATATGGTAGGCGTAACTGCATTCGGATTAGTGGTATCACAGAAACTCCTAACGAAATAGTTGAAAATAAAGTTATTGAGGTACTTAAACAAGTCATTCCAGCCATAGCACCAAATGACATACAGAACAGCCACAGGGTTGGTAAACCTATTATGGGAAACCCCAAAAAGATAATTGTTAGACTGTCTAGCTACAAAACAAAAGTTTCCATAATGCGTGGTAAGAAAGTCATAAACTCTGCGGAAGACAACATTTATATTAACGAAGATTTGACACGGTACAGAGCGCACATCTTCAAACAGGCACGAAAATCGTTCAAATCAAACTTAATCAATGGTTGCTGGACTCGTGATGGCAAAATATTCATTCGGGAGAGAAAACCAGATGGAACGGATGGTCCAATAGCGCGTATCCATAGTAAAGTTCAAATTCCTGGATACAAACCGTCACCAGAGGAACTTCTCAACTTCAACCTGAGTCAAAATATCCAGAGTGAACCAGAAGCAACAACACCTGTTTAAGAACTCTAATACACATCTGCTTGCTTCAAACTGTAAAATACAATTATAATTAAACCATCTTATTATCTCATATCCTTTATGTCAACTATTAACCGGTGTAAATCGGTCAGACCAAGTGCACTATTAAATAGTGGATCCCTGATTAGGCTAAAATAATATGGCTCATTTCAAAAATCATCAAATTATTAATTAGATATATGGTTCAATAGTAACTAGGATCAATGTAAACCCCCAATAAATTGCCCTAATTAAATCAGATATCTGTCACAACTGACCCTTCTAATATAGTAAAACCTTCAGGTATTATTAATTAAGTCATACTGATCTTCAATGTTTAAGCACATTAAAACTGTAACTGAAGTATAGTTCATATTTACCTTGGTATCTGTAGATCATCGAACACATATGCTAGAATTTTATGAAGGCAATGAAAGGGAATTGGAAACTAGGCTTTCCAAAACCAAGAGTTATATAAACTACATAAATTGTCTCCCTTGAACAATCTCTCGCACTATTAATTTAGCAAATTAAGTTTTGAACCAAGCTTATTACCATGACTCAATCATATTTAGAATCATGTTACTATCCTGGTAAACCTTTAAGTACTAATTATTAAGCCATAGTGATAGTTAAATTAAGCACATAATCTGTTATTACTATGAATACATATCCACCATACCTTACCAGTACTATATCAAACCAATATAGTACACCAGCCTATGCAAGCATTGGTGCAGCAAAGCAGGATTTCTAATCCCTCTTCATTTCCATTTCTCCTAATGCATGATTCTAAAATTCAAATCAAAGCTTCTACGCCCAAATCTTGACGAATATCAAATAAATTTAAGCTGTACAAATTAGAAATGAAATATGACTCCATTGTATAATCCACCATACCAGCACTACCATGGCCAAATCTGATTGCCTTTTCAGAATCACGCATCCCTAGTATTACAGTAAAACATTTAAATACTATTAAGTAATTAAGCCAAAATGATCTTTAATTAAAATATATTGAAGTTACACTAGTTAAGTGGGCCTAGTGGTTACCTGGGCTCTGATAATCAGGGCTCTGATATACTTGAGACATCCTTGCTTTGCCATTCTAAGTTAAATTTTTACTTATCAATTTAAAGTCTTGAGTATCTGATGCCATCAAAAGTTAATTATGGCCTTGTTATTGTTAGTAAATGCCAAATATATTTGTTTATATAGCCTATAAGGCCTAAACAAAACCTGTAATATGTAGACTTAGCTCTTGCATAATGTATGTTAACTCTTGTCATTGTAAATTCAGATGGTAATTTACAGGTAATGCAACCCTCTTAATGGATCTGTCAATCTCGTATATCCAGGATCCCTGACGACGTAGAAACCAAAGTATCAAACTTGGCTACAAGTAAACTGTCTAAATTATCTGCAAGTACATCATCTTCACCCCTAAGTTACAACTCGTACATTACCCCATGCCTATCAATATAACCAATCAATCCAGTCTCCATGTAGATTGACCATCATAGTTTCAACTCCATTGTTATCATCCCTCCGTCAAAGCCACCATGACCAAATCATGATTTATCTGAAAAGAGTTTACAGTTGTATGAATTTATGAATGAAATAGGACTCCATTGCATAATCTGCCCAGCATTACCAAGACCTATTTAAGTTAGCACACTTAATGTTTATATACTGTTACTAACTATTATAGTCACTTATATAATTGTAAATAACTACCAATTAATAATATAGCACCTGCTATCAGTAGTACTAAGACAGTAGATTTGAATACTGAACTTATCTCCCAGTCAAACTGTAAATTAACAGTATGTACATCTATAATTGCAAAATATTGTTTTCCTCTGTTCTAGAATCAAAGCTGTGTAAACCATTATGCATGTATGTATATATGTATATATTGTCATTTGACCCTCACGGCTTCAGCTGCATTACCCGTAGATAAGATCCATGCATGGTCCCTGGAATGTTACACTAAATCAAATAACACATATATATATTGAATTAATCAAAAAGCCAATTCATTTTAGGCCTACTTTTGGATAATACTAATTTAACAGTATATTCTTCAGAAAAATGTTATCACATACTGTCACTATGAACATCAAAACATATTAACATGGATCTCCAAAGTAATAAACCAATCATGCGAAAATCAAGAAACTATATCCTCACTCCAATTTTTTTTTTTTTTTTTTTTTTTTTTTTTTTTTTTTTTTTACTCACTCACACAGTGCAAAATATCTTGGTAGGCTACTCAAATCAATTGAGATCTCATATAAAGTTAACATATAATAATGGTATTAGGATTAAGCCAGATGACAAATTGGACCTACAATTATGGATATGTAGATTCATTATAATTTGCTATAGGCTACACTTATTACCTATAACTTAAGGCATTCCACTACTTATTACAGGCCACTCTAGAAACTACATCGCCTCTCCTCATTCCACTCATATTTACTTGCATTCCATTAACTAATTTAATCATCATGTTATTGATATTTTCCCTATAAAACAACAAAAATAAACATAATAAATTACAATATAAGGAACAAATATAGGCATATGAGTTATAATAATCAAATTCTGGAAAATCAGTTTCAGCACAGCATTAAGTAAAGTCAAAGTACAAAATTAAAAGGCCGGAGTGAAATCCCTCAAATTTTGGTCATGCCTTGTGACTTGGCTTTTTGACCTCATGCGAACAAACTAAACTAATCTATATCTACAAATAATCTTTAACAGGAGAATTGATATGTAAACAAATACTCACCTTCAGCAGTACTAATGATAACATTCAAACCGTTAAACCACTCAACACAAACACCATTATCGCGCCACACCGGTAAAAACACCGTACCCGCTCAAGCGTGTTAACATCACGTGACTTTTATCGCGATTATCCACACTCTAATAAAGCCACCACATAACATCGCTCATGCTCTCTACTGGCCATAGACTACCAAGCGAGCAATCCCCGTGCAACTGATTATCTCGCTGCCCTGTAAATATCTGTGTACATATTTTAAATTAGTTCTTGTTCAACCTTCCTCGTGTATATATGTTCAAATTGATAAACACTATCTATTATATAAGACTTCACGAAGCATCACATCCTTCACAACTTTTTACGATAATATTCATACAATATTAATATTTACCTCGGTTAAGACAAAAATTATCAAAAAAAATTATCATGTCTTCACAGAAATAAATACTATTATTTTAAATTTTAAGGACATCACTCAAAAGTTATCGCTTACTCGATTTCACAACTGCACTAAAATTATTACCGACGTTTTATATCTGATAGCATTAGTCATTCGTACCCTGTTGTTACTCTCAGGCAATATCGAACCTAATCCAGGTCCAAATACACAAAACAATAACCGACTCTCAATAGTGCATTTGAATGTAAGGAGCCTCAAAAATAAACTCGATTTAATAACCGCAGAACTAACTAGATTTGATATAATAACATTAAGTGAAACATGGCTTGACAAAAACATCACATCTGAATCTATAGCTATACCTAACTACTATCTGCCCGTGAGGAAAGATAGAAATAATCGCGGTGGCGGGGTGATTATATATATTCGTAATTCCATATCATTCAAACGTAGACATGATTTAGAAAATGCAAATATTGAATCAATTTGGATAGAGATTAACTGTAATAGTAACAAGTTTTTACTTAGTAACTACTACAGACCTCCCTCTTCATCGTCCAATCTCAACCAACTAATTTTTAACTCATTTCAGCAAGCTATTACCGATCCTATTGATAAGTGCATAATTTTAGGAGATTTTAATATTGACTTGAATACGAAAACTACCAGCTTCATTCATGATGCTAAAAACTTATTAGACCTTACTCAATTAGTAACTAAATCAACTCATTATAGCAAAATCGGTAAACAAAATTCCCTACTTGACTTAATTTTAATAAGCTCAACTCTACGCTCTGTTGAATGCGATGTTCTCGATAATTTCTGTAGTGACCATTGTCCAGTCTTCTGTAAGCTCTCTTTTACTGTTACGAAACAAAGATGTTTCAAAAGAATGGTATGGAATTACGAAAATACAAATCTTGAAGGTATACGCACAGAAACATTGAATACTAACTGGTATAATCTTGTCGATAGTTCTGATATTGATGCATCATGTGTCCAATTTACTAGCAAATTAATTACAATAGCAAAAAACAATATACCAAATAAACTTGTAACAATTAGGCAAAATGACAAATCTTGGATGAATAATAGTATTAGGAAAATGAAAAAGAAAAAAAACAGAATACATAAGAGAGCAGTGAAACGAAATTTGGAAACTGATTGGCAAACCTTTCGTAAAATAAGAAATGATTATATTAACTTGATAAGGAAATGTAAAAAAGATTATTTTGAGAAAATTGATGCAAAAATTAATGATATTGAAAACTTTGGAACAAAAAAATGGTGGAATCTAATAAACGCGTATACCAAGACACACGATGCATCTTCAAACGAGCCCCCTCCACTAACAGTCGAAAACGATACATTGTTTACGCTCAGCGACAAAGCCAATGCACTTAATAATTATTTCATACAGCAAACTGAACTACCAAGTACTAATAAACCTCTTCCACCCCTTAAAATGAATACTAATTGCCTAGATAAGATTATACCAACACCTAGAGAAATTAAAGACGTAATAAATAGCCTAGATACAACTAAAGCCTCCGGACCGGACGGAGTAAGCTCGAAAATTTTAAAATTTATTGTAAATGAAATTAGTAATCCTCTGTGTCAACTCTTTAGATTTTCGCTAGAAACACACACTGTTCCAAATTTATGGAAATTCGCAAATGTCATGGCTATTTTTAAAAAAGGACACCCAAATGAATGTAGTAATTATAGACCCGTTTCTCTCCTTAGCATTATTATAAAAATATTTGAGAAAATAATATATAAACACGTCTTTAATTTCTTTAAGGACAATTCAATACTAACAACACTGCAAAGTGGTTTCCTACCAGGTGATTCTACTGTCTTCCAATTAATAAATCTAAATCACTTTTTTTGTCAAGCCATTGATCATAACAAATATACCAGGATCGTCTTTTGTGACATAAGCAAGGCTTTTGACAGAGTCTGGCATGCCGGACTCTGTCACAAGCTGGATGCTGCTGGGGTCCGAGGAGGGTTATTATTATGGTTCAAGAATTACTTAGAAAATCGACACCAATGCGTCGTAATCCATGGAACCTCCTCGGACTCCAGGGGCATTCCCGCTGGTGTCCCACAGGGCAGCGTATTGGGACCGCTATTATTTCTATTATACATAAATGACATTGTGACTGATATACAATCAAACATAAGACTATTTGCAGATGACACCTCCCTGTATATAAAAATAGAAGACCCAGAGGCATGTGCAGTCACCCTTAACAAAAATCTACAAAAAATCAATGCATGGGCAGAAACGTGGCTAGTGACTTTTAACCCCCTAAAGACAGAAACCCTAACCCTCACGACTAAACGCAACATTGTGAAACCTCCCCTATTAATGAAAAAAAATAGAATAAAGGAAGTAACGGAACACAAACATCTTGGACTTATTTTTCAAACAAATTGTAAATGGAACAGCCACATTGATAGTATTATAAGTAAAGTATCAAAATTAGTAAACTGCTTACGCTCCCTGAAATATCGCTTAAACAGAAAATCGCTAAATACCTTATATTCTTCCTTCATTCTGCCACACTTTGATTATGCCGATGTTATCTGGGACGGGTGCACCGACTACTTATCTAATAATCTCGAATCCCTTCAGCTTGATGCACTACGCACCATTTGTGGGGCAGTTAAAGGTACTAGCCACGCTTCCCTTTACGCTGAAACTGGGTTTATTCCACTCAAAGAACGACGAAATCGACACAAACTAAGATTATTATACAAAATTATAAATAACTTGACCCCTCCCTATCTTAAGAATCTCATAAATCTAGAACCAACAAATACATATTCATTTCGAAACGAAGATAAAATTAGAGAATTTCGATGTCGTACTGAAATATTTTCTAAATCATTTATACCATCCAGTATAAGAGAGTGGAATAAACTCAGTCTCCCTGCAAGAAACTCAAGAACTCTCAAAATATTCTCCGCCCATCTCTCTAAATCAGATATAATAATACCATCTTTTTACTACAATGGTCAGCGGAAACTCCAGATAATCCATAGTAAACTTAGACTGCGATGTTCTGACCTACAGGGTCACAAATACCTCAGACATGTTGCTGACAGCCCTGCATGCCTCTGTGGTCACATTTTTGAAGATCCAGATCACTATCTCTTGCAATGCTCTTTACATTCAAATGCACGAAAGGCAACCATAGACACATTACAATACGATCATAAAAACATAAACTGTCTCTTGTTCGGTTCCCCAAACCACTGTACCGATGTAAACAACAACATTTTTATTCAAGTCCACAAGTTTATTGACATGTCAAACAGATTTTAATCATTAGCAGTTTTAATTTATAATATTAGTTTTAAATTTACGAGATGATGTGACCATTAATATATACTGTATATTTCCATCCGTACAATCATATTTGTATTTAAATATATTTATGTATGTGTTTGCCATTTTAACTGTGTATATACACCCATCTTGTTCCTGTTTTAATATTATGTATGTATATTATTTAGGGAGAGGGGTTTTACATAGGCTAAGCCTGTTCCCCAATCCCATTCAGACATCCTGAATAAAATATTGTTTATAAAAAAAAAAAACTATAAACAACCCTTAACGTGTCTCTTTAAAACTATTAAGTACTCTAAAACAGTAGCTCAACCTTTTGACCTAAACTCATTAATTTACCATTTTGTTGTGAGCGACTTCTTATTCTTCCTATATGACATATTGCACGTGTCTGATTTCAAAGGGGGGTTGGGTGGCTGAATGGTTAGCACGCGCGCCTGTCATTGAGTTAACTAGCGTGTTTTCGAATGCCCGGTTGTACGTGACAAGGAGTAAGGTCGCCTGTCCAACCTGCCATTTTTAATTTTTTTTTCCCGCCATTTTCATTTCATTTTCTCATCCGTCTCATTACAGTAATACAAGTTTCAGTTATTTCCCTTTAGTTTTCAGATTATTGTTATGCCTGGGTGCAATGTTTCATACTATATTTAGACTTGTAACTTCGCGAGTTTTTGACCAATTTTAATAATTTTTTCTTCTTATCCTTTTATTTAGGATACTTGATACAATCAATGACACGTGACGATGAATATGAAAGCTTTCATATCTGCATGGAACAGTAGCAGATCTAGTTATTATTTTTTTTGTGTGTGTGTTTTCTGCAAATCGGATTTCTTAGAATCTATCCATAGGATCTTTCCGAAATTTTTACCTACCCCCAAAAAATGGGGTGCGAACCTTGATTAAATATATTTTCAAAACGTTTTACGAATCCGAAATCACCGAATTTTACGAACGAAAAAACTGACAATGCATAGTCGTAACTTTGTTATTTTTTGACCGATTTTACTAATTCTTTTTTCTTTGAATACCTTGAAAAAAATCATTTTCATCTGCAGTTTCACATTTTCGAATTTCGAAAATTCGTCGCTGTGATTTCGAACCGGAAGTATAGACCAATTTGACAACTTCTTTAATAGTTGTACGATTTTCATGAAATTAAGTATATAAGTAGATCTTACCGATGTGACTTCAAAAATATAATTAGATATTTTCTAAATTATCTCCCCTTGACGAAATTAAGGATCAAATTTTTCAAAAAAATCATCGAAATATAGGTCAGAATGACCAAATTTTTTTTTTTGATACTAGACAATCAATTACTAATTCGTACACAAAATATGGAGTTTGTGGATCGAACCGGAAGTGCCACCATCTTTAAAAGTGAAAAATCAAAAAGGCTTTTTTGCTATTTTACTTACAGACACGGGAGTTATATTTTCGGAATCCTTGAAGGAATTCCTAAAAATCTATCGGATCAGAATTTTGATTTCGGTCACGTGATGGTCACCATTTTGAATTGAAAATGAAAAATAGAATCAATATGAAAGGCCGGGTCTTTGGAACACAATAACTCTCCTTCTAATTAAGCTAGAATGTTCAAACTTGGTGTAGACGTTCACGAGGTCAATGTCATGATTGAGTTCAAAGATGAGCATTTTCTGCCTAGGGTAAGCAGAGATAAGCATGCTGATTTGTTGATTCTTTAGGGCACGATAACTTCGATTATAATGAAGGGAGGGCGGTGAAACTTTTGTCAATAGAGAGTCCAATAGCTAGCCTGTTGTGTGAAATCATTGTATCATTTATTTTAAATTTCAGGAATAGGCGAAAAAAAGAGATTGAAAATCCAAAAAGTCGTATTTTTACAATTTGGAGCATGTTTAGAGGTCTTTCTCGTAAAGTGAACTTAATATTTTTTGGGAACTTCTTCTACAAAGAGTCTTATTGGTAGTCTCTTATGTGAAACCATCGATCAACAATCCAACATATCAGGAGTAGAAGAACAAAAGGATCGAACATTCTTTTTTCTTTGAGTATCTTGAAACATTTACTTCAAATATGCAATTTCGGATTTTCGAATTTCGAAAATTCGTCGCTGTCATTTCGAACCGGAAGTTATTACCAATTTGACAACTTCTTTAATAGCTGTGCGATTTTCGTGAAATTTAGAATGTTAGTAGATCTTGCCAATGCGACTTCAATGATGTCCTTGGAAATTTTCTAAATTATCTCCACTTTGTGAAATTAAGGATCAAAGTTTTCAAAAAAATCGTCGAAATATAGGTCAGAATGACCTAATTTTTTTTTTAATACTAGAGAAGTAATTACTGATTCGTACACAAAATATGGAGTTTGTCGATCGAACCGGAAGTGCCACCATCTTTAAACGTGAAAAATCAATAAGGCTTTTTTGCTATTTTACTTACAGACGCGGGAGTCATATTTTCGGAATCCTTGAAGGAATGCCTAAACATCTGTCCGATCAGAATTTTGATTTCGGTCACGTGATGGTCACAATTTTGAATTGAAAATAAAAAATAGAAGCAATTTGAAAGGCCGGGACTTTGGAACACAATAACTCTCCTTCTAATTTAGCTAGAATGTTCAAACTTGGTGTAGACGTTCACTAGGTCAATGTTATGATTGAGTTCAAAGATGAACATTTTCTGCTTAGGGTAAGCAGAGATAAGCATGCTGATTTGTTGATTCTTTAGGGCACGATAACTTCGGTTATAATGAAGGGTGGGCGGTGAAACTTTTGTCAATAGAGAGTCTAATAGCTAGCCTGTTGTGTGAAATCATTGTATCATTTTTTTAAAATATCAGGGATAGCCGAAAAAAAAGAGATTGAAAATCCAAAAAGTCGTATTTTTACAATTTGGAGCATGTTTAGAGGTCTTTCTCGTAAAGTCAACATACTATTTTTTGGGAACTTCTTCTACAAAGAGTCTTATTGGTAGTCTTTTATATGAAACCATCGATCAACAGTCCAACATATCAGGAGTAGAAGAACAAAAGGATCGAACATTGAATACGGCACCCTTTCATTGGTAAGCGAAACATGCAGTGTGAGTGTGTACAATCTACGCATTTAGTCATCGTATAGATCTTATTCAACAGTATCGACTTCCAACTGCTTAGGGATATTTTAGTGCACTCCAATGTGTACACGGGACCTTGGTTTTTCGTCCCATCCGAACGACTAGACAGCTGTGCTTGTCAGGCCCTCCGTTCTGCCTCACTGACAAGGGGAACCACGCCGGGAAATCGAGATGAACTTTCTCCGTGCAGAACTTTCAATTCAGGCAAAACGTTTATTGCATACGATTAAGCTGGTCAGTTGGAGCTTATTTTCAAAAGTTTTGTAATAATCGGTTGGTAATTAAAGTACCGTGCACATTAAACTGTTAAAACAGAAAACTTCGCCCGGTTGAAATGTTATTTGCTATAAGTCAGCAATTTTCCGAATTCAGGGAGGCTGAATGGCTGAATGGTTAGCATGTGCGCGCTGTATCGTAACGTCTGTCATTGAGTCAACGGGCGTCGTTTCGATCTCCAGGTTGCACGTGACATGGTGTATGATGTCAAACCTCGTGGGTTTTCTCCGTGTTCTTCGGTTTCCTCCCAACGGCTAAAGACCAGTACGCGCAAGGGGAGTTTTTAAATAAAGTTAAAAAAGCATATGTTAGTCCCGAAATGACCTAGTTTGTGTCGAATGGACGTTAGGCCGCATTTCTCTCTTTCTCTTTTATTTTTAAAGTTTTGTAATAATCGGTTGGTAATCAAAGGTACTGTAAAAGTGATAAAACAGAAAATTTGGCCCGGTTGTAATGTTTCTCACTTTAAAGTCAGCAATTTGTCGATTTTAAGGGGCAAACGTTTATTGCGAACGATTAAGGTGGTCAGGGGGAGCTTATTTTTAAAAGTTTTGTAATAATCGGTTGATAACTAAAGGTACCGTGCAAATTAAACTGTTAAAATAGAAAATTTCGCCCGGTTGAAATGTTTCTCGCTGTAGGTCAGCAATTTGGCGATTTTAGGGAGGTTGCGTGGCTGAATGGTTAGCACGTTCAAAATATTGAACATTATTTCGACCACTTCCGGTTTAAAGATCCGTGTCGAAATTGCTTTATCAGTTGGTATTGGACTATAACTTCATATTCCAGAAGTTTCAGAAACGTCAATTCTACCATAAAACGAAACCCGAGCTCGCAAAATGGGAAGAAAATTCGAAAAAAATCGAAAAATAAAGGGCGATAACTCTGAATGAAACTTATATTACTGGAATCGGATGGACTTCAGGTATCCAAAAATGTAGGTCAAATTTGAAAATTTCGAAAAATCACAAAAATTGTCTCGTAAACAACATGTTTTCAAATTTCGAACGATAAAAGTCATAGACGAATGTTCGAAATTGAAAAATGTGAGATAGCCATTGTCTCAGAAAAGATTCAGGGATTCCAAAAATGTAATTTGTTTGAAAATGGATAAAGAATTGACGAAACTATGACCGATTTTCAATTTTTAGACAACGTGCAAAGTTCGGTCACTTCCGGTATGCGCAGAAATTTCAAAAATATTTTATCAAGTAGCCACCACGTGGTTTCCCAATAGAAAATCTAATTCCAGATCGATATCTGTTTTCGATCATGGAGATCTAGGCCCCCGCGGTAAATAATAATAATAATAATAACTAGACCTGCATGCAGGAATGACGGGTTTCACTGGTACCACGTTACCCTTGAACATGTCACTTCCGGTGCCAAGTTACCCTTGAACATATGTCACTTCCGGTACCAACGAAACCACTAAACAGGTTTCCAAATACTTTGCTCACATCAAATAAAATGGACGCAGAATCAACCAAATCCAGCAATATCAATTCATTTTATACATTTGTTACTTGTAAATGATCTTGACAAAATTACATTACTTCCGGTGTTAATGAAAATGTTCAATTAGTTTTATGAAATCAGAAATGGCATAGATATCATATAGTGAACATTTTTTTGTAAATTGAATAATAATTGCCACTTTTAAAGACCAAAAAACTTGAAAAGTGACTTGTAGAAAATCGTACAAGTTAGGAACCATTTTATGGTATCTGTATGATCGTATGGGTTCATTCTATTTGTTGATTGGCATCAAATATCATAATTTGAAAAAGATTTCAAAACAGACTCATTTGAATAAAATATCTGTTTTGAAGGCTAAAAATACAGTTTTTGCCAAAATGATGTTACTTCCGGTGATAAGGAAAATTTGAAATTACTTGTATGAAATCCCGAATGGCATTAGGTATAACATGGTGTAGCGTTTATGAAAATCGAATAATAATTGACACTTTTATGGCCCCAAAACCTTCAAAAGTGACCTGTAGAAAACCGCCTATTTCTCGGCAACCGAACAAGTTAGAAACAATTTTATGATATCTATATGACCATATGAGTTGTGTTTATATGTGAATTTAAACCAAAAGTTAAAATTATTAATACATATTAAGTAATTCTTGGTTGAATAAAACTTTGATTTAAAAAGTTTAAAATGCAGTTTTTGACAAAATGACGTCACTTCCGGAGTCAATTTTAAATAGTAATCAACTTGATATGACGCTACATGCTTTTTGAATCAAATGATGTCATTTTTATAAAAATCCAATAATAATTGACTATATTACAGGCAAAATAACGAAAACAGTGACTTATGCAGAACTGCCCATTTCTTGGCAACTGCTTATATTACAAACTAATTTTAACATACATTTTCTTCGTATGGATTATAGCTACAAGTTTATAAAAGTTATGTAAAAATATTTTAAAATCTGAAAAGCCTGAATGGGTTGTAAATAGGTCAATTTTACGCCTTTTTTCACCTCTTAATCCAATTTGCAAGAAAATGAAATAGAAATTTAAAAAACTGCTTCCGCCATTTTTTGCGCCTTGAAAGGACACACTCTTTGAGTCATATAATTTTTCAAAAAAATAATATTTGTTTTTGAAGATCGTAAATAACTGTCAAAATTGTAGTTTTTGGTAAAATTATGCCACTTCCGGTGCCGACAGATAACACTATCGGTAACAAAAAAAATGACAATTGAGACAACGAAGCATATGAACTTTGTTTTATACAAATCGAACAATAACAAAATAATCTAGGACTGAAAAACTGAATTAGCCAATGGCGGCCAAGGAAAATTACTGAGACAAAAAATTTTAACATTTTTGCGCTAATCAGATGACTCTTTAATTCTGTGCACAACACGACTAAGAAATATTCATAAATAAAAAAGTTTTTTGTAAAATTTTAAATTTTCGAAATTTGGCGCCTAATATCTTCGAAGATTTGCCGAAAATCAAAAATTGAAAGTAACGTAGCTATGTGCCCTGTCTCCGGCTATGCCAAAATCTATCGAAAATTAAAATCCAATGATTATTGTTAAAATTACTGCAATATTTTCAAAAATGATAACTTCGGTGATTTCGGACATTTCGCATTGTCGCAGAACGTTCAAAATAGCTTTATCCTCTAAGTCACACCCACTTTCCCAGTAAAACCGAAGAAATCGTAACGATGCGACAAGCAGTTGCTGAGATCTACTCAAAACAAAAGAAGAATAATAATTATTAATAATAATAATAAGAATAATAATTTTAACAAAAACAATAGTGTTTCACACAAGCTTCGCAGTGTGAAACCCTAATAATAATAATAACTAGACCTGCAAGCAGCACTGAACCGGCTTTCAGGAATCATACAGGAAGTTTATTATACCATAGCCGATCCATTGAGCTACCAAACAATACTTTAGTTGTTTTGCTTCAGTGACACCCTCTATCATATGTAAAAGTAATATTTGCTGGCGAAAAGACCGGTCAAAATTGTAAATTATGGCAAAATTACGTCACTTCCGGTGCCGAAAGAAATTATTATAGGTGAAAAATAAGTCGAAAATTCGCAGCATACAAAATACGAACTTTGTTTTATACATATCGGGCAATAAATAATTAACCTATAACCCATAAACTGAAATTAAGAAGGTAAAAAACTTATAAGTAACACTGTGAAAATTGGTTATTATTCGACAAGGGAACATGCTAGAAGCCTTTTCTTGATATCAATATGATTGTATTGATTTAATCTTACTGCCCATTAGAGTCAGACGTTATAAAGTTAAACGAATAATGAATATAAATCACTTCAAAAAAATGTTTGTTTTGAAGGCTAAAAATACGTTTTTTTGCAAAAATTACATTACTTCCGGTGATATTGAAAATGTTAACTTGGTTCATAGAAGTCATAAATGGCATAAGGCATCAAATGGTAAAAAAATTATAAAAATCGAATAATAATTGACACTTTTATAGACCAAAAACCTTGAAAAGTGACTTATAGAAGATCGCCTATTTCTCTGTAACTGTACAAGTTAGAAACCATTTTGTGGTATCTGTATGGTCGTATGGCTTCATTCTATTCGTTGATGGGAATCAAATATCATCATTTTAAAAATATTATAAGGGAGACTGATTTGAATAAGATATTAGTTTTTTAGGTTAAAAATACAGTTTTTGCCCAAATGACGTCATTTCCGGTCACAGTGAAAATGTAAAATTGGCTTGACCTAGTCCAAATTGGCATTAGGCATCAAATGGAAAAAAAATATTGCAAATCGAATAATAATTCACTCTTGTATAGGCAAAATAACGTGAAAAGTGATGCATGCAAAATTGCATATTTCTCGGCAACTGCTCATATTACAAACTAATTTTCGCATACATTCTCTTCGTCTGGATTATTGCTACGAGTTTATGAAAATTACAAATAAATATTTCAAAATATGAAGACGCTGAATGAATTGTAAATAACTGAATTTTACACTTTATTTTACATTTTATTCGAAATTGCCCGAAAATGAAATTGAAATTTAAAAATATGAGCTAAGGATTTTGTGCACCTTTGCAGGGTGCATCCTTTTAGTTATATCAGTTTTGGAAAAAAATAATATTTGCTTTCAAAAAGTGGTACCGAACTGTCAAAATTGTAGTTTTTGTTAATATTACGTCACTTCCGTTGCCGACAGAAAAATTTCACCGCAACAAAAAAAATTACAATTGGGACCACGGAGCATATGAACTTTGTTTTATACAAAACGAACAATAAATAATTTTTCTGGGAACGAAAAAATAAATTAGCCGATGGCGGCTAACGCAAATTACCGAGACAATTTTTTTTCTCATTTCTGCTCAAGTAGGATGATATTTTAACCCTGTGTAAAATATCATCAAAAAATATTCATAAATAAAAAAGATTTTCGTAAAACAATTAATTTTTTTCAAAATATCGGACATTTTATCGACTACTTCCGGTTTTACGATCGTTGTTGTGATAGCTTTACGAAGTTCTTTGGATACTTAACTTTCTGTACCAGAAGTGTCAGAAACATCCATTGAGCAGTTTTTGAAAAAAAGATAAATTAAAGAGCATTTACAAAAATTTAACGATTTTTCAATTTTTTTCAAAGTTTGATGCCATTTTTAGACCACCTATATTATTTCAATGCTTTTCATTTTGGATTCACTATATAGACAACCGATAGGACTTTGAGTAAGAAAAGTTTAAGAAAAATCTGCGTCGTCGTTTTCGAGAAAAGGGCGTCTCAGAATGTTAAAAAATCGGAAAATACTAGATTTTTGGCATACAATAATTCATTTCCTTACCATCGATATCGTATTATTTAGATACTATATGATGGTCTATTAATAGGGCTATCCAACGACACTTTAGTTCTATTGGTCCGCTATTACCTAAGGGAGAAATCAAGTTTTTCGCAAGTGCGACAATGTTTTTAACATTTTTTTTTCATTTTTTGAATACTTCCGGTATGTTTATTATTGTCGGTATAGTTTTAATAACCGGTTTGGGCACTAAAATAGCCACAGGGCTCTGTAATGATATATTACATTATCTGATCAGATAAAATGCCCCTGAGAAATCCTAGGTTCAAAAGTGCCAAAAATGCAAAAAATTTAAAATATCGAAAATTAAATTTCAATAACTACATACATATTATACATCGTTAGAATCGTAATTAGGTCAGCTATCTGAATATACGATCTTTTTTTGAAAATCTCTGAAAATAAAAAAATAGCAGAGCATTTTCCAAAATTTCACGATTTTTCGACTTTTTTGGATTTTCAGTCCGTTATTTCACCTATTCCAGATATTTCAAAGTCTTATTGGATGGCTTCATGCAAAATACCTCCGAAAGGACTCTCGATAGAAAAAATTACAAAAAAAGTTGCGTTTAAGTTTTTGAGATACAGGCGTCCAAAAACGCTCCAAATCAGAAAATACTTGATTTTCAGCGTGCCATATTTTGCTGCCTGCTCATCGTATCCGTACGAGTTGGGTATCATACGATAGCACAATCCTAGTGCAGTCCAATGGTACCCTAATTTCTTTAATCCATTGATATCGGGCGGAGAAATCGCGTTTTCCCCCAAAATATCCATTTTTTGCATTTTTTTCAAAATATTGCACATTATTTCGACCACTTCCGGTTTAAGGATTCTTGTCGAAATTTCTTTATACGTTGGTATTGGACTATAACTTCATGTTCAAGAAGTTTCAGAAACGTCAATTCTACCATAAAACGAAACCCGAGCTGACAAAATGGAAAGAAAATTCGAAAAAAATCGAAAAATAAAGGGCGATAACTCGGAATGAAACTTATATTACTGGAATCGGATGGACTTCAAGTATCCAAAAATGTAGGTCAAATTTGAAAATTTTGAAAAATGACAAAAATTGTCTCGTAAACAACATGTTTTCAATTTTCGAACGATAAAAGTCATAGACGAATGTTCGAAATTGGAAAATGTGAGATAGCCATTGTCTCAGAAAAGATTCAGGGATTCCAAAAATGTAATTTGTTTGAAAATGGATAAAGAATTGACGAAACTATGGCCGATTTTCAATTTTTAGACAACGTGCAAAGTTCGGTCACTTCCGGTATGTGCAGAAATTTCAAAAATATTTTATCAAGTAGCCACCACATGGTTTCCCAATAGTAAATCTAATTCGAGATCGATATCTGTTTTCGATCATGGAGATCTAGGCCCCCGCGGTAAATAATAATAATAATAACTAGACCTGCAAGCAGCACTGAACCGGCTTTCAGGAATCATACAGGAAGTTTCTTATACCATAGCCGATCCATTGAGCTACCAAACTATACTTTAGTTGTTTTGCTTCAGTGACACCCTCTATCACATGTAAAAGTAATATTTGCTGGCGAAAAGACCGGTCAAAATTGTAAATTATGGCAAAATTACGTCACTTCCGGTACCGAAAGATATTTTTATAGGTGAAAAATAAGTCGAAAATTCGCAACACACAAAATACAAACTTTGTTTTATACATATTGGGCAATAAATAATTACCCTATAACCCATAAACTGAAATTAAGAAGGTAAAAAACTTAAAAGTGACCCTGGGAAAATTGGCTATTATTCGACAAGGGAACATACTAGAAGGCTTTTTTTGATATCAATATGATGGTATTGATCCAATCTTACTGCCCATTAGAGTCAGACGTTATCAAGTTAAACGAATAATAAATATAAATCCCTTCAAAAAAATGTTTGTTTTGAAGGCTAAAAATACGTTTTTTGCAAAAATTACATTACTTCCGGTGATATTGAAAATGTTAACTTAGTTCATAGAAGCCATAAATGGCATAAGGCATCAAATGGTAAAAAAATTATAAAAATCGAATAATAATTGTGACTTTTATAGACCAAAAACATTGAAAAGTGACTTATAGAAGATCGCCTATTTCTCTGTAACCATACAAGTTAGAAACCATTTTGTGGTATCTGTATGGTCGTATGGCTTCATTCTATTCGTTGATGGGAATCAAATATCATAATTTTAAAAATATTATAAGGCAGACTCATTTGAATAAAATATTTGTTTTTTGGGTTAAAAATACAGTTTTTGCCCAAATGACGTCATTTCCGGTCACAGTGAAAATGTAAAATTGACTTGACCTAGTCCAAATTGGCATTAGGCATCAAATGGAAAAAAAATATTGCAAATCGAATGATAATTCACTCTTTTATAGGCAAAATAACGTGAAAAGTGATGCATGCAAAATTGCATATTTCTCGGCAACTGCTCATATTACAAACTAATTTTCGCATACATTCTCTTCGTCTGGATTATTGCTACGAGTTTATGAAAATTACAAATAAATATTTCTAAATATGAAGACGCTGAATGAATTGTAAATAACTGAATTTTACACTTTATTTTACATTTTATTCGAAATTGCCCGAAAATGAAATTGAAATTAAAAAATCTGAGCTAAGGATTTTGTGCATCTTTGCAGGGTGCATCCTTTTAGTTATATTAGTTTTGAAAAAAAAAATATTTGCTTTCAAAAAGTGGTACCGAACTGTCAAAATTGTAGTTTTTGTTAATATTACGTCACTTTCGTTGCCGACAGAAAAATTTTACCGTAACAAAAAAAATTACAATTGGGACCACGGAGCATATGAACTTTGTTTTATACAAATCGAACAATAAATAATTTTTCTGGGTACGAAAAACTAAATTAGCCGATGGCGGCTAACGCAAATTACCCTGACAATTTTTTTTCTCATTTCTGCTCAAGTACTATGATATTTTAACCCTGTGTAAAATACCATCAAAATATATTCATGAATAAAAAAGGTATTCGTAAAAAAATTATTTTTTTTCAAAATATCGGACATTTGTTCGACTACTTCCGGTTTTACGACCATTGTCGCGATAGCTTTACGAAGTTCTTTCGATACTTAACTTTCTGTACCAGAAGTGTCAGAAACATCCATTGAGTAGTTTTGGAAAAAAAGATAAATTAAAGAGCGTTTACAAAAATTTAATGATTTTTCAATTTTTTTCAAAGTTTGATGCCATTTTTGGACCACCTATATTATTTCAATGCTTTTCATTTTGGATTCACTATATAGACAACCGATAGGACTTTGAGTAAGAAAAGTTTAAGAAAAATCTGCGGCGTCGTTTTCGAGAAACGGGCGTCTCAGAATGTTAAAAAATCGGAAAATACTAGATTTTTGGCATACAATAATTTATTTCCCTACCATCGAAATCGTATTATTTAGATACCATATGATGGTCCATTAATAGGGCTTTCCAACGACCCTTTAGTTCTTTTGGTCCGCTATTACCTAAGGAAGAAGTCAAGTTTTTCGCAAGTGCAACAATGTTTGTAACCTATTTTTTTCATTTTTTGAATACTTCCGGTATGGTTATTATTGTCAGAATAGTTTTAATAGCCAGTTTGGGCACTAAAATAGCCACAGGGCTCTGTAATGATATATTGCATTATCTGATCAGATAAAATGCCCCTGAGAAATCCTATGTTGAAAAGTGCCAAAAATGCAAAAAATTTAAAATATCGAAAATTAAATTTCAATAACTACATATATATTATACATCGTTAGAATCGTAATTAGGTCAGCTATCTGAATATACAATCTTTTTTTGAAAATCCCTCAAAATAAAAAAATAGTAGAGCATTTTCCAAAATTTCACGATTTTTCGACTTTTTTCGATTTTCAGTCCGTTATTTCACCTATTCCAGACATTTCAAAGTCTTATTGGGTGGCATAATTCACAAGACTATCGAATGGACTCTCGATAGAGAAAGTTAAAAAAAAAGTTGCGGTTAAGTTTTCGAGATACAGGCGTCCAAAAACGCTCCAAATCAGAAAATACTTGATTTTCAGCGTGCCATATTTTGCTTCCTGCTCATCGTATCCGTATGAATTGGGTATCGTACGATAGTACAATCCTAGTGCAGTCCAATGGTACCCTAATTTCTTTAATCCGTTGATATCGGGCGGAGAAATCGCGTTTTTCCCCAAAATATCCATTTTTTGCATTTTTTTCAAAATATTGAACATTATTTCGACCACTTCCGGTTTAAAGATCCGTGTCGAAATTGCTTTATCAGTTGGTATTGGACTATAACTTCATGTTCCAGAAGTTTCAGAAACGTCAATTCTACCATAAAACGAAACCCGAGCTCGCAAAATGGGAAGAAAATTCGAAAAAAATCGAAAAATAAAGGGCGATAACTCTGAAAGAAACTTATATTACTGGAATCGGATGGACTTCAGGTATCCAAAAATGTAGGTCAAATTTGAAAATTTTGAAAAATGACAAAAATTGTCTCGTAAACAACATGTTTTCAATTTTCGAACGATAAAAGTCATAGACGAATGTTCGAAATTGAAAAATGTGAGATAGCCATTGTCTCAGAAAAGATTCAGGGATTCCAAAAATGTAATTTGTTTGAAAATGGATAAAGAATTGACGAAACTATGGCCGATTTTCAATTTTTAGACAACGTGCAAAGTTCGGTCACTTCCGGTATGCGCAGAAATTTCAAAAATATTTTATCAAGTAGCCACCACGTGGTTTCCCAATAGAAAATCTAATTTCAGATCGATATCTGTTTTCGATCATGGAGATCTAGGCCCCCGCGGTAAATAATAATAATAATAATAACTAGACCTGCAAGCAGCACTGAACCGGCTTTCAGGAATCATACAGGAAGTTTATTATACCATAGCCGATCCATTGAGCTACCGAACTATACTTTAGTTGTTCTGCTTCAGTGACACCCTCTATCATATGCATAAGTAAAATTTGCTGGCGAAAAGACCGGTCAAAATTGTAAATTATGGCAAAATTACGTCACTTCCGGTGCCGAAAGAAATTTTTATAGGTGAAAAATAAGTCGAAAATTCGCAACATACAAAATACAAACTTTGTTTTATACATATCGGGCAATAAATAATTAACCTATAACCCATAAACTGAAATTAAGAAGGTAAAAAACTTAAAAGTGACCCTGGGAAAATTGGTTATTATTCGACAAGGGAACATGCTAGAAGCCTTTTCTTGATATCAATATGATGGTATTGATTCAATCTTACTGCCCATTAGAGTCAGACGTTATAAAGTTAAACGAATAAAGAATATAAATCACTTCAAAAAAATGTTTGTTTTGAAGGCTAAAAATACGTTTTTTGCAAAAATTACATTACTTCCGGTGATATTGAAAATGTTAACTGGGTTCATAGAAGTCATAAATGGCATAAGGCATCAAATGTTAAAAAAATTATAAAAATCGAATAATAATTGACACTTTTATAGACCAAAAACCTTGAAAAGTGACTTATAGAAGATCGCCTATTTCTCTGTAACCGTACAAGTTAGAAATCATTTTGTGGTATCTGTATGGTCGTATGGCTTCATTCTATTCGTTGATGGGAATCAAATATCATAATTTTAAAAACATTATAAGGCAGACCCATT
Source organism: Patella depressa (assembly GCA_948474765.1). Classification (NCBI taxonomy): domain Eukaryota; kingdom Metazoa; phylum Mollusca; class Gastropoda; family Patellidae; genus Patella; species Patella depressa. The sequence continues at coordinate 53,030,727 of OX419716.1, forward strand.
TCAATAAAATATTCGTTTTTTAGGTTAGAAATACAGTTTTTGCCCAAAAGACGTCATTTCCGGTCACAGTGAAAATGTAAAATTGACTTGACCTAGTCCAAATTGGCATTAGGCATCAAATGGAAAAAAAATATTGCAAATCGAATAATAATTCACTCTTTTATAGGCAAAATAACGTGAAAAGTGATGCAAGCTCAATTGCATATTTCTCGGCAACTGCTCATATTACAAACTAATTTTCGCATACATTCTCTTCGTCTGGATTATTGCTACGAGTTTATGAAAATTACAAATAAATATTTCAAAATATGAAGACGCTGAATGAATTGTAAATAACTGAATTTTACACTTTATTTTATATTTTATTCGAAATTGCCCGAAAATGAAATTGAAATTAAAAAATATGAGCTAAGGATTTTGTGCACCTTTGCAGGGTGCATCCTTTTAGTTATATCAGTTTTGAAAAAAAATAATATTTGCTTTCAAAATGTGGTACCGAACTGTCAAAATTGTAGTTTTTGTTAATATTACGTCACTTCCGTTGCCGACAGAAAAACTTCACCGTAACAAAAAAAATTACAATTGGGACCACGGTGCATATGAACTTTGTTTTATACAAATCGAACAATAAATAATTTTTCTGGGTACGAAAAACTAAATTAGCCGATGGCGGCTAACGCAAATTACCGAGACAATTTTTTTTCTTATTTCTGCTCAAGTACGATGATATTTTAACCCTGTGTGAAAGATCATCAAAAAATATTCATAAATAAAAAAGGTTTTCGTAAAAAAAATTTTTTTTTTCAAAATATCGGACATTTTTTCGACTACTTCCGATTTTACGATCGTTGTTGTGATAGCTTTACGAAGTTCTTTGGATACTTAACTTTCTGTACCAGAAGTGTCAGAAACATCCATTGAGTAGTTTTGGAAAAAAAGATAAATTAAAGAGCGTTTCCAAAAATTTAACGATTTTTCAATTTTTTTCAAAGTTTGAGGCCATTTTTCGACCACTTATATTATTTCAATGCTTTTCATTTTGGATTCACTATATAGACAACCGATAGGACTTTGAGTAAGAAAAGTTTAAGAAAAATCGTAGGCGTCGTTTTCGAGAAAAAGGCGTCTCAGAATGTTAAAAAATTGGAAAATACTACATTTTTGGCATACAATAGTTTATTTCCTTACCATCGAAATCGTATTATTTAGATACCATATGATGGTCCATTAATAGGGCTATCCAGCGACACTTTAGTTCTTTTGGTCCGCTATTACCTAAGAGAGAAATCAAGTTTTTCGCAAGTGCGACAATGTTTTTACTCTTTTTTTTCATTTTTTGAATACTTCCGGTATGGTTATTATTGTCGAAATAGTTTTAATGGCCGGTTCGGGCACTAAAATCGCCACAGGGCTCTGTAATGATATATTACATTATCTGATCAGATAAAATGCCCCTGAGAAATCCTATGTTCAAAAGTGCCAAAAATGCAAAAAATTTAAAATATCGAAAATTAAATTTTAATAATTACATACATATTATACATCGTTAGAATCGTAATTAGGTCAGCTATCTGAATATACAACGTCTTTTTAAAAATCTCTTAAAATAAAAAAATAGTAGAGCATTTTCCAAAATTTCACGATTTTTCGACTTTTTCCGATTTTCAGTCCCTTTTTTATCCTATTCCAGACATTTCAAAGTCTTATTGGATGGCTTTAGTCAAAGTACCTCCACAAGGACTCTCGATAGAAAAAATTAAAAAAAAATTGCAGGTTAAGTTTTCGAGATACAGGCGTCCAAAAACGCTCCAAATCAGAAAATACTTGATTTTCAGCGTGCCATATTTTGCTGTCTGTTCATAGTATCCATATGAATGGGGTATCATATGATAGTCCAGCAATCGTGCCATCAAACGATACCTTCATTCGTTTAATCCATTGATATCGGACGGAGAAATAGCGTTTTCCCCAAAAATAACCATTTTTTGCATTTTTTTCAAAATATTGCACATTATTTCGACCACTTCCGGTTTAAGGATTCTTGTCGAAATTGCTTTATAAGTTGGTATTGGACTATAACTTCATGTTCCAGAAGTTTCAGAAACGTCAATTCTGCCATAAAACGAAACCCGAGCTCACAAAATGGGAAGAAAATTCGAAAAAAATCGAAAAATAAAGGGCGATAACTCTGAATGAAACTTATATTACTGGAATCGGATGGACTTCAGGTATCCAAAATTGTAGGTCAAATTTGAAAATTTTGAAAAATAACAAAAATTGTCTCGTAAACAACATGTTTTCAATTTTCGAACGATAAAAATCACAGACGAATGTTCGAAATTGAAAAATGTGAGATAGCCATTGTCTCAGAAAAGATTCAGGGATTCCAAAAATGTAATTTGTTTGAAAATGGATAAAGAATTGACGAAACTATGGCCGATTTTCAATTTTTAGGGAAAGTACAAAGTTCGGTCACTTCCGGTATGCGCAGAAATTTCAAAAATATTTTATCAAGTAGCCACCACATGGTTTCCCGATAGAAAAGCTAATTCCAGATCGATATCTGTTTTCGGTCATGGAGATCTAGGCCCTCGCGGTAAATAATAATAATAATAATAATAATAATAATAATTTTAGTAATCTCAATAGGCTTTCAGACGAAAGTCTGAAAGCCTAATAATTTTAACAAAAACAATAGTGTTTCACACAAGCTTCGCAGTGTGAAACCCTAACTAGACCTGCAAGCAGCACTGAACCGGCTTTCAGGAATCATACAGGAAGTTTATTATACCATAGCCGATCCATTGAGCTACCGAACTATACTTTAGTTGTTTTGCTTCAGTGACACCCTCTATCATATGTAAAAGGTCAAAATTGTAAATTATGGCAAAATTACGTCACTTCCGGTGCCGAAAGAAATTTTTATATGGTATTGATTTAATCTTACTGCCCATTAGAGTCAGACGTTAAAAAGTTAAACGAATAATAAATATAAATCCCTTCAAAAAAATGTTTCTTTTGAAGGCTAAAAATACGTTTTTTGCAAAAATTACATTACTTCCGGTGATATTGAAAATGTTAACTTGGTTCATAGAAGTCAAAAATGGCATATGACATCAAATAGTAAAAAAATTATAAAAATCGAATAATAATTGACACTTTTATAGACCAAAAACCTTGAAAAGTGACTTATAGAAGATCGCCTATTTCTCTGTAACCGTACAAGTTAGAAACCATTTTGTGGTATTTGTATGGTCGTATGGCTTCATTCTATTCGTTGATGGGAATCAAATATCATAATTTTAAAAATATTATAAGGCAGACTCATTTGAATAAAATATTTGTTTTTTAGGTTTAAAATACAGTTTTTGCCCAAATGACGTCATTTCCGGTCACAGTGAAAATGTAAAATTGGCTTGACCTAGTCCAAATTGGCATTATGCATCAAATGGAAAAAAATATTGCAAATCGAATAATAATTCACTCCTTTATAGGCAAAATAACGTGAAAAGTGATGCATGCAAAATTGCATATTTCTCGGCAACTGTATATATTACAAACTTATTTTCGCATACATTCTCTTCGTCTGGATTATTGCTACGAGTTTATGAAAATTACAAATAAATGTTTCAAAATATGAAGACGCTGAATGAATTGTAAATAACTGAATTTTACACTTTATTTTACATTTTATTCGAAATTGCCCGAAAATGAAATTGAAATTAAAAAATCTGAGCTAAGGATTTTGTGCACCTTTGCTGGGTGCATCCTTTTAGTTATATCAGTTTTGAAAAAAAATAATATTTGCTTTCAAAAAGTGGTACCTAACTGTCAAAATTGTAGTTTTTGTTAATATTACGTCACTTCCGTTGCCGACAGAAAAATTTCACCGTAACAAAAAAAAATATAATTTGGACCACGGAGCATATGAACTTTGTTTTATACAAATCGAACAATAAATAATTTTTCTGGGTACGAAAAACTAAATTAGCCGATGGCGGCTAACGCAAATTACCGAGACAATTTTTTTTCTCGTTTCTGCTCAAGTAGGATGATATTTTAACCCTGTGTAAAATACCATCAAAAAATATTCATAAATATAAAAGGTTTTCGTAAAAAAAATAATTTTTTTCAAAATATCGGACAGTTTTTCGACTACTTCCGGTTTTACGATCATTGTCGCGATAGCTTTACGAAGTTATTTGGATACTTAACTTTCTGTACCAGAAGTGTCAGAAACATCCATTGAGCAGTTTTGGAAAAAAAGACAAATTAAAAAGCGTTTACAAAAATTTAACGATTTTTCAATTTTTTTCACTATATAGACAACCGATAGGACTTTGAGTAAGAAAAGTTTAAGAAAAATCTGCGGTGTCGTTTTCGAGAAAAGGGCATCTCAGATTGTTAAAAAATCGGAAAATACTAGATTTTTGGCATACAATAATTTATTTCCTTACCATCGAAATCGTATTATTTAGATAACATATGATGGTCCATTAATAGGGCTATCCAACGACACTTTAGTTTTTTTGGTCCGCTATTACCTAAGGGAGAAATCAAGTTTTTCGCAAGTGCGACAATGTTTTTAACCTTTTTTTTCATTTTTTTGAATACTTCCGGTATGGTTATTATTGTCGGAATAGTTTTAATAGCCGGTTTGGGCACTAAAATAGCCACAGGGCTCTGTAATGATATATTACATTATCTGATCAGATAAAATGCCCCCGAGAAATCCTATGTTCAAAAGTGCCAAAAATGCAAAAAAAATAAAATATCGAAAATTAAATTTCAATAACTACATACATATTATACATCGTTAGAATCGTAATTAGGTCAGCTATCTGAATATACAATCTTTTTTTGAAAATCTCTTAAAATAAAAAAATAGTAGAGCATTTTCCAAAATTTCACGATTTTTCGACTTTTTTCGATTTTCAGTCCGTTATTTCACCTATTCCAGATATTTCAAAGTCTTATTGGATGGCTTCATGCAAAATACCTCCGAAAGGACTCTCGATAGAAAAAATTTAAAAAAAAGTTGCGGTTAAGTTTTCGAGATACAGGCGTCCAAAAATGCTAAAAATCAGAAAATACTTGATTTTCAGCGTGCCATATTTTGCTGCCTGATCATAGTATCCGTATGAATGGGGTATCATATGATAGTACAATCCTCGTGCCACCCAATGGTACCTTAATTTGATTAATCCGTTGATATCGGACGGAGACATCACGTTTTCCCCGAAAACATCCATTTTTTGCATTTTTTTCAAAATATTGCACATTATTTCGACCACTTCCGGTTTAAAGATCCGTGTCGAAATTGCTTTATCAGTTGGTATTGGACTATAACTTCATGTTCCATAAGTTTCAGAAACATCATTTTGGCTGTAAAACGACACCACAGCTCACAAAATGAGTAGAAAATTCGAAAAAAATCGAAAAATAAAGGGCGGTAACTCTGAAAGAAACTTATGTTACTGGAATCGGATTGACGTCAGGTATCCAAAAATCTAGGTCAAATTTCCAAATTTTGAAAAATAACAAAAATTGTCTCGTAGGCGACGTGTTTTGAATTTTCGAACGATAGAAGTCAGCAACGAAGTTTCGAAATCACAAAATGTGAGATTGCTATTGTCTCGGAAAAGTCTCAGGCTTTCCAAAAATGTGATTTGTTTGAATATAGGTAGAGAATTGACGAAACCACGGCCGATTTTTAATTTTTTACCAACGTTCAAAATTCGGCCACTTCCGGTCTGCGCAGAAGTTTGAAAATTGCTTTATTGGGTAGCCACCACCTAGTTTCCCGATAGAAATATGGATCGCAAATCGGTATCTCTTTTCGATCATAGAGAAATAGGCTCCGGCGGAAAAGAATAATAATAAAAAAAATAATAATTTTAGTAATCTCAATAGGCTTTCAGACGAAAGTCTGAAAGCCTAATAACTAGACCTGCAAGCAGCACTGAACCGGCTTTCAGGAATCATACAGGAAGTTTATTATACCATAGCCGATCCATTGAGCTACCGAACTATACTTTAGTTGTTCTGCTTCAGTGACACCCTCTATCATATGTATAAGTAATATTTGCTGGCGAAAAGACCGGTCAAAATTGTAAATTATGGCAAAATTACGTCACTTCCGGTGCCGAAAGAAATTTTTATAGGTGAAAAATAAGTCGAAAATTCGCAACATACAAAATACAAACTTTGTTTTATACATATCGGGCAATAAATAATTAACCTATTACCCATAAACTGAAATTAAGAAGGTAAAAAACTTAAAAGTGACCCTGGGAAAAATTGGTTATTATTCGACAAGGGAACATGCTAGAAGCCTTTTCTTGATATCAATATGATGGTATTGATTCAATCTTACTGCCCATTAGAGTCAGACGTTATAAAGTTAAACGAATAAAGAATATAAATCACTTCAAAAAAATGTTTGTTTTGAAGGCTAAAAATACGTTTTTTGCAAAAATTACATTACTTCCGGTGATATTGAAAATGTTAACTTGGTTCATAGAAGTCATAAATGACATAAGGCATCAAATGTTAAAAAAATTATAAAAATCGAATAATAATTGACACTTTTATAGACCAAAAACCTTGAAAAGTGACTTATAGAAGATCGTCTATTTCTCTGTAACCGTACAAGTTAGAAACCATTTTGTGGTATCTGTATGGACGTATGGCTTCATTCTATTCGTTGATGGGAATCAAATATCATAATTTTTAAAACATTATAAGGCAGACTCATTTCAATAAAATATTTGTTTTTTAGGTTATAAATACAGTTTTTGCCCAAAAGACGTCATTTCCGGTCACAGTGAAAATGTAAAATTGACTTGACCTAGTCCAAATTGGCATTAGGCATCAAATGGAAAAAAAATATTGCAAATCGAATAATAATTCACTCTTTTATAGGCAAAATAACGTGAAAAGTGATGCATGCACAATTGCATATTTCTCGGCAACTGCTCATATTACAAACTAATTTTCGCATACATTCTCTTCGTCTGGATTATTGCTACGAGTTTATGAAAATTACAAATAAATATTTCAAAATATGAAGACGCTGAATGAATTGTAAATAACTGAATTTTACACTTTATTTTACATTTTATTCGAAATTGCCCGAAAATGAAATTGAAATTAAAAAATCTGAGCTAAGGATTTTGTGCACCTTTGCAGGGTGCATCCTTTTAGTTATATCAGTTTTGAAAAAATAATATTTGCTTTCAAAATGTGGTACCGAACTGTCAAAATTGTAGTTTTTGTTAATATTACGTCACTTCCGTTGCCGACAGAAAAACTTCACCGTAACAAAAAAAATTACAATTGGGACCACGGTGCATATGAACTTTGTTTTATACAAATCGAACAATAAATAATTTTTCTGGGTACGAAAAACTGAATTAGCCGATGGCGGCTAACGCAAATTACCGAGACAATTTTTTTTCTTATTTCTGCTCAAGTACGATGATATTTTAACCCTGTGTGAAAGATCATCAAAAAATATTCATAAATAAAAAAGGTTTTCGTAAAAAAAATATTTTTTTTCAAAATATCGGACATTTTTTCGACTACTTCCGATTTTACGATCGTTGTTGTGATAGCTTTACGAAGTTCTTTGGATACTTAACTTTCTGTACCAGAAGTGTCAGAAACATCCATTGAGTAGTTTTGGAAAAAAAGATAAATTAAAGAGCGTTTCCAAAAATTTAACGATTTTTCAATTTTTTTAAAAGTTTGAGGCCATTTTTCGACCACTTATATTATTTCAATGCTTTTCATTTTGGATTCCCTATATAGACAACCGATAGGACTTTGAGTAAGAAAAGTTTAAGAAAAATCGTAGGCGTCGTTTTCGAGAAAAAGGCGTCTCAGAATGTTAAAAAATTGGAAAATACTACATTTTTGGCATACAATAGTTTATTTCCTTACCATCGAAATCGTATTATTTAGATACCATATGATGGTCCATTGATAGGGCTATCCAGCGACACTTTAGTTCTTTTGGTCCGCTATTACCTAAGAGAGAAATCAAGTTTTTCGCAAGTGCGACAATGGTTTTACTCTTTTTTTTCATTTTTTGAATACTTCCGGTATGGTTATTATTGTCGAAATAGTTTTAATGGCCGGTTTGGGCACTAAAATAGCCACAGGGCTCTGTAATGATATATTACATTATCTGATCAGATAAAATGCCCCTGAGAAATCCTATGTTCAAAAGTGCCAAAAATGCAAAAAAATTAAAATATCGAAAATTAAATTTTAATAATTATATACATATTATACATCGTTAGAATCGTAATTAGGTCAGCTATCTGAATATACAACGTCTTTTTAAAAATCTCTTAAAATAAAAAAATAGTAGAGCATTTTCCAAAATTTCACGATTTTTCGACTTTTTTCGATTTTCAGTCCCTTTTTTATCCTATTCCAGACATTTCAAAGTCTTATTGGATGGCTTTATGCAAAATACCTCCAAAAGGACTCTCGATAGAAAAAGTTAAAAAAAAATTGCAGGTTAAGTTTTCGAGATACAGGCGTCCAAAAACGCTCCAAATCAGAAAATACTTGATTTTCAGCGTGCCATATTTTGCTGTCTGTTCATAGTATCCATATGACTGGGGTATCATATGATAGTCCAGCAATCGTGCCATCAAACGATACCTTCATTCGTTTAATCCATTGATATCGGACGGAGAATTAGCGTTTTCCCCAAAAATATCCATTTTTTGCATTTTTTTCAAAATATTGCACATTATTTCGACCACTTCCGGTTTAAGGATTCTTGTCGAAATTGCTTTATCAGTTGGTATTGGACTATAACTTCATGTTCCAGAAGTTTCAGAAACGTCAATTCTGCCATAAAACGAAACCCGAGCTCACAAAATGGGAAGAAAATTCGAAAAAAATCGAAAAATAAAGGGCGATAACTCTGAATGAAACTTATATTACTGGAATCGGATGGACTTCAGGTATCAAAAAATGTAGGTCAAATTTGAAAATTTTGAAAAATAACAAAAATTGTCTCGTAAACAACATGTTTTCAATTTTCGAACGATAAAAATCACAGACGAATGTTCGAAATTGAAAAATGTGAGATAGCCATTGTATTAGAAAAGATTCAGGGATTCCAAAAATGTAATTTGTTTGAAAATGGATAAAGAATTGACGAAACTATGGCCGATTTTCAATTTTTAGGGAAAGTACAAAGTTCGGTCACTTCCGGTATGCGCAGAAATTTCAAAAATATTTTATCAAGTAGCCACCACATGGTTTCCCGATAGAAAAGCTAATTCCAGATCGATATCTGTTTTCGGTCATGGAGATCTAGGCCCTCGCGGTAAATAATAATAATAATAATAACTAGACCTGCAAGCAGCACTGAACCGGCTTTCAGAAATCATACAGGAAGTTAATTATACCATAGCCGATCCATTGAGCTACCAAACTATACATTAGTTGTTTTGCTTCAGTGACACCCTCTATCATATGTAAAAGTATTATTTGCTGGCGAAAAGACCGGTCAAAATTGTAAATTATGGCAAAATTACGTCACTTCCGGTGCCGAAAGAAATTTTTATAGGTGAAAAATAAGTCGAAAATTCGCAACATACAAAATACAAACTTTTTTTTATAGACATCGGGCAATAAATAATTAACCTATAACCCATAAACTGAAATTAAGAAGGTAAAAAACTTAAAAGTGACCCTCGGAAAATTGGTTATTATTCGACAAGGGAACATGCTAGAAGCCTTTTCTTGATATCAATATGATGGTATTGATTCAGTCTTACTGCCCATTAGAGTCAGACGTTATAAAGTTAAACGAATAATAAATATAAATCCCTTCAAAAAAATGTTTGTTTTGAAGGCTAAAAATACGTTTTTTGCAAAAATTACATTACTTCCGGTGATATTGAAAATGTTAACGTAGTTCATAGAAGTCATAAATGGCATAAGGCATCAAATGGTAAAAAAATTATAAAAATCGAATAATAATTGACACTTTTATAGACCAAAAACCTTGAAAAGTGACTTATAGAAGATCGCCTATTTCTCTGTAACCATACAAGTTAGAAACCATTTTGTGGTATCTGTATGGTCGTATGGCTTCATTCTATTCGTTGATGGGAATCAAATATCATAATTTTAAAAATATTATAAGGCAGATTCATTTGAATAAAATATTTGTTTTTTGGGTTAAAAATACAGTTTTTGTCCAAATGACGTCATTTCCGGTCACAGTGAAAATGTAAAATTGGCTTGAACTAGTCCAAATTGGCATTAGGCATCAAATGGAAAAAAAATATTGCAAATCGAATGATAATTCACTCTTTTATAGGCAAAATAACGTGAAAAGTGATGCATGCAAAATTGCATATTTCTCGGCAACTGCTCATTTTACAAACTACTTTTCGCATACATTCTCTTCGTCTGGATTATTGCTACGAGTTTATGAAAATTACAAATAAATATTTCAAAATAGAAGACGCTGAATGAATTGTAAATAACTGAATTTTACACTATATTTTACATTTTATTTGAAATTGCCCGAAAATGAAATTGAAATTAATAAATCTGAGCTAAGGATTTTGTGCATCTTTGCAGGGTGCATCCTTTTAGTTATATCAGTTTTGAAAAAAAAAAATATTTGCTTTCAAAAAGTGGTACCGAACTGTCAAAATTGTAGTTTTTGTTAATATTACGTCACTTCCGTTGCCGACAGAAAAATTTCACCATAACAAAAAAAATTACAATTGGGACCACGGAGCATATGAACTTTGTTTTATACAAATCGAACAATAAATAATTTTTCTGGGTACGAAAAACTAAATTAGCCGATGGCGGCTAACGCAAATTACCGAGACAATTTTTTTTCTCATTTCTGCTCAAGTACGATGATATTTTAACCCTGTGTAAAATATCATGAAAAAATATTCATAAATAAAAAAAGTATTCGTAAAAAAATTATTTTTTTTCAAAATATCGGACATTTTTTCGACTACTTCCGGTTTTACGATCATTGTCGCGATAGCTTTACGAAGTTCTTTCGATACTTAACTTTCTGTACCAGAAGTGTCAGAAACATCCATTGAGTAGTTTTGGAAAAAAAGATAAATTAAAGAGCGTTTACAAAAATTTAATGATTTTTCAATTTTTTTCAAAGTTTGATGCCATTTTTGGACCACCTATATTATTTCAATGCTTTTCATTTTGGATTCACTATATAGACAACCGATAGGACTTTGAGTAAGAAAAGTTTAAGAAAAATCTGCGGCGTCGTTTTCGAGAAAAGGGCGTCTCAGAATGTTAAAAAATCGGAAAATACTAGATTTTTGGCATACAATAATTTATTTCCCTACCATCGAAATCGTATTATTTAGATACCATATGATGGTCCGTTAATAGGGCTTTCCAACGACACTTTAGTTATTTTGGTCCGCTATTACCTAAGGGAGAAATCAAGTTTTTCGCAAGTGCGACAATGTTTTTAACCTTTTTTTTTCATTTTTTGAATACTTCCGGTATGGTTATTATTTTCGGAATAGTCTTAATAGCCGGTTTGGGCACTAAAATAGCCACAGGACTCTGTAATGATATATTGCATTATCTGATCAGATAAAATGCACCTGAGAAATCCTATGTTGAAAAGTGCCAAAAATGCAAAAAATTTAAAATATCGAAAATTAAATTTCAATAACTACATACATATTATACATCGTTAGAATCGTAATTAGGTCAGCTATCTGAATATACAATCTTTTTTTGAAAATCTCTTAAAATAAAAAAATAGTAGAGCATTTTCCAAAATTTCACGATTTTTCGACTTTTTTCGATTTTCAGTCCGTTATTTCACCTATTCCAGACATTTCAGAGTCTTATTGGGTGGCATAATTCACAAGACTATCGAATGGACTCTCGATAGAGAAAGTTAAAAAAAAAGTTGCGGTTAAGTTTTCGAGATATAGGCGTCCAAAAATGCTAAAAATCAGAAAATACTTGATTTTCAGCGTGCCATATTTTGCTGCCTGATCATAGTATCCGTATGAAATGGGTATCATACGATAGTACCATCATAGTGCAGTCCAATGGTACTCTAATTTCTTTAATCCATTGATATCGGGCGGAGAAATCGCGTTTTTCCCAAAAATATCCATTTTTTGCATTTTTTTCAAAATATTGAACATTATTTCGACCACTTCCGGTTTAAAGATCCGTGTCGAAATTGCTTTATCAGTTGGTATTGGACTATAACTTCATGTTCCAGAAGTTTCAGAAACGTCAATTCTACCATAAAACGAAACCCGAGCTCGCAAAATGGGAAGAAAATTCGAAAAAAATCGAAAAATAAAGGGCGATAACTCTGAATGAAACTTATATTACTGGAATCGGATGGACTTCAAGTATCCAAAAATGTAGGTCAAATTTGAAAATTTTGAAAAATAACAAAAATTGTCTCGTAAACAACATGTTTTCAATTTTCGAACGATAAAAGTCATAGACGAATGTTCGAAATTGAAAAATGTGAGATAGCCATTGTCTCAGAAAAGATTCAGGGATTCCAAAAATGTAATTTGTTTGAAAATGGATAAAGAATTGACGAAACTATAGACGATTTTCAATTTTTAGAGAAAGTAAAAAGTTCGGTCACTTCCGGTATGCGCAGAAATTTCAAAAATATTTTATCAAGTAGCCACCACATGGTTTCCCGATAGAAAAGCTAATTCCAGATCGATATCTGTTTTCGATCATGGAGATCTAGGCCCTCGCGGTAAATAATAATAATAATAATAATAATAATAATAACTAGACCTGCAAGCAGCACTGAACCGGCTTTCAGGAATCAGACAGGATGTTTGTTATACTATAACCGATCCATTGAGCTACCAAACTATACTTTAGTTGTTTTTCTTCAGTGACACCCTCCCTCATTTGTAAAAGTAATATTTGCTGGCGAAAAGACCGGTCAAAATTGTAAATTATTTCAAAATTACGACTACTTCCGGTTTTACGATCATTGTCGTGATAGCTTTACGAAGTTCTTTGGATACTTATCTTTCTGTACCAGAAGTGTCAGAAACATCCATTGAGTAGTTTTGGAAAAAAAGATAAATTAAAGAGCGTTTACAAAAATTTAACGATTTTTCAATTTTTTTCAAAGTTTGATGCCATTTTTGGACCACCTATATTATTTCAATGCTTTTCATTTTGGATTCACTATATAGACAACCGATAGGACTTTGAGTAAGAAAAGTTTCAGAAAAATCTGCGGCCTCGATTTCGAGAAAAGGGCGTCTCAGAATGTTAAAAAAAATCCGAAAATACTAGATTTTTGGCATACAATAATTTATTTCCTTACCATCGAAATCGTATTATTTAGATACCATATGATGGTCCATTAATAGGACTATCCAACGACACTTTAGTTCTTTTGGTCCGCTATTACCTAAGGGAGAAATCAAGCTTTTTGCAAGTGCGACAATGTTTTTATCCCTTTTTTTTTAATTTTTTGAATACTTCCGGTATAATTATTATTGTCGGAATAGTTTTAATAGCCGGTTTGGGCACTAAAATAGCCACAGGGCTCTGTAATGATATATTACATTATCTGATCAGATAAAATGCCTCAGAGAAATCCTATGTTCAAAAGTGCCAAAAAAGCAAAAAATTTAAAATATCGAAAATTAAATTTCAATAACTACATACATATTATACATCGTTAGAATTGTAATTAGGTCAGCTATTTGAATATACAATCTTTTTTTGGAAATCTCTTAAAATAAAAAAAATAGCAGAGCATTTTCCAAAATTTCACGATTTTTCGACTTTTTTCGATTTTCAGTCGGTTATTTCACCCATTCCAGATATTTCGAAGTCATATTGGATGGCTTCATGCATAATACCTCCGAAAGGACTCTCGATAGAAAAATTTTTAAAAAAAGTTGCGGTTAAGTTTTCGAGATACAGGCGTCCAAAAACACTCCAAATCAGAAAATACTTGATTTTCAGCGTGCTATATTTTACTTCCGGGTCATCGTATCTGTATGAATTGGGTATCATACGATACCCAAATTCCCGTGCAACCCAATGATACCCTAATCCCTTTCATCTGTTGATATCGGACAAAATAATCAGGTTTTTCCCCAAAGCACCCATTTTTTGCATTTTTTTCCAAACATCAGAAATTATTTCGACTACTTCCGGTTTACGGATCGGTGTTGAAATTGCTTTATCCAACTGTCGGACTATATGGCTTTATGTTCCAGAGGTTTCAGAAATATCGATTTATCCTTTCCAAAAAATATAAGGGTTACAAAATGGGCAGAAAATTCGAAAAAATACGAAAAATAAAGGGCGATAACTCTGAATGAAACTTATATTACGGGAATCACATAGACTTCAGGAATTCAAAAATGTAGCTCAAATTTGCAAATTTTGAAAAATAACAAAAATTGTCTCATAAACAACGTCTTTTCAATTTTCGAACGATAGAAGTCATAGACGAATGTTCGAAATTGAAAAATGTGAGATAGCCATTATCTCCGAAAAGATTCAGGGTTCCCGAAAATGTCATTTGTTTTAAAATGGGTAAAGAATTGATGAAACTATGGCCTATTTTCAATTTTTAGACGATGTACAAAGTTCGGCCACTTCCGGAATGCGCAGAGGTTTGAAAAATAGTTTATCAAGTAGCCACCACATGTTTTCCCGATAGAAATGTTGGTTCCAGATCGATATCTGTTTTCGATCATGGAGAAATAGGCTCCCGCGGAAAAAAATAATAATAATAATAATAATTTTTGTAAAAACAATAGTCTTTCAGACGAAAGTCTGAAAGCCTAATAATTTTAGTAATCTCAATAGGCTTTCAGACGAAAGTCTGAAAGCCTAACTAGACCTGCATGCAGGAATGACGGGTTTCACTGGTGCCATGTTACCTTTGAACTTGAACTTGTGTCACTTTCGGTGCCACGTTACCCTTGAACATATGTCACTTCCGGTACCAATGAAACCAATATACAGGTTTCCACATAAGCATTGCACACATCAAATAAAATGGAAACAGAAACAAACAAACCCAGCAATATCATTTCATTTTATACATTTGTTACATGTAATTGATCCTGACAAAATTACAGTACTTCCGGTGATAATGTAAATGTTCCATTAGTTTTATGAAATCAGAAATGGCATAAGGCATCTCATGGTGAAAATTTTATGTAAATCGAATAATAATTGCCACTTTTATAGACCAAAAACCTTGAAAAGTGACGTGTAGAAAATCGTCTATTTCTCGGCAACCGTACAAGTTAGAAACCATTTTTTGGTATTTATATGACCGTATGGGTTTAATCTATTTGTTGATTGGAATCAAATATCATAATTGTATAAACATTACAAATCAGACTCATTTGAATAAAATATCTGTTTTGAAGGCTTAAAATACAGTTTTTGCAAAAATGACGTTACTTCCGGTGATAATGAAAACGTTAAATTAGTTTTGTAACATCGTCTATGACATTAGGCTTCAAAGGGTGAAAATTTTATGAAAATCGAATAATAATTAACACTTTTATGGGCCAAAAACCTTCAAAAGTGACTTTTAGAAAATCGCCTATATCTCGGCAACCGAACAAGTTAGAAACAATCTTATGATATCTTTTTGACCGTATGAGTTTTGTTAATATGTGAATTTAAACCAAAAGTTGATTTTATTATTATATGTGACATATTTCTTGGTTGAAAAAAATATCGATTTCAAAAGTTAAAAATTGAGTTTTTGACTAAATGACGTAACTTCCGGTGTCAATTTTAAATAGTAATCAACATGATATAACGCACACTTGCTTTCTGAATCAAATGATGTCACTTTTGTGAATATCCATTAATAATTGACTATTTTACAGGCAAAATTGCGAAAACAGTGACTTATGCAAAACTGCCCTTTTCTCGGCAACTGCTTATATTACAAACTAATTTTTACATACATTCTCTTCGTATGGATTATAGCTACAAGTTTATAAAAGTTATGTAAAAATATTTTAAAATCTGAAAAGCCTGAATGGGTTGTAAATAGGTCAATTTTACGCCTTTTTTCACCCCTTAATCCAATTTGCTAGAAAATGAAATAGAAATTAAAAAAACTGCTTCCGCCATTTTTTGCGCCTTGAAAGGACACACTCTTTGAGTCATATAATTTTTCAAAAAAATAATATTTGTTTTTGAAGATCGTAAAAAACTGTCAAAATTGTAGTTTTTGGTAAAATTATGCCACTTCCGGTGCCGACAGATAACACTTTCGGTAATAAAAAAATGACAATTGAGACAACGAAGCATATGAACTTTGTTTTATACAAATCGAACAATAAAAAATTAATCTAGGACTGAAAAACTGAATTAGCCAATGGCGGCCAAGGAAAATTACTGAGACAAAAAATTTTAACATTTTTGCGCTAGTCAGATGACTCTTTAATTCTGTGCACAATACGACTAAAAAATATTCATAAATAAAAAAGTTTTTTGTAAAATTTTAAATTTTCGAAATTTGGCGCCTAATATCTTCGAAGATTTGCCGAAAATCAAAAATCGAAAGTAGCGTAGCTATGTGCCCTGTCTCAGACTATGCCAAAATGTATCGAAAGTTAAAATCCAATGATTATTGTTAAAATTACTGCAATATTTTCAAAAACGATAACTTCGGTGATTTCGGACATTTCGCATTGTCGCAGAACGTTCAAAATAGCTTTATCCTCTAAGTCACACCCACTTTCCCAGTAAAACCGAAGAAATCGTAACGATGCGACACGTAGTTGCTGAGATCTACTCAAATTGGAATCTGAATAATAATAATAATAATAATAATAAGAACTAGATCTGCTAAGCAGATATTAAAGCTTTCATATTCACGGTCAGTTTCTGTCGCATCTCAAGAGTTATATAAAGAATCTTAAAAAGGAAAAAGAATTAATGAAATCCGCCAAAAACTCACCGAGTTATAACGAGAAACAATTCAACCGGTTCAAATTCTACCTTAATTAGAAACAGAGGTGTTATGTTCCAATGTGATCTGTCAAATTGCTTATTGCTCCTAAATCTACGCAGAAATTCTCAACATCAAACTTAGTCAAGGTAATGACATAATGAATCTATATTTGGAATTTTGTCACTCTCACTTCATTATAACCAAAGTTATCGTGCCCCAAAGAATCAACCAATCAGATTGCTTATCTCTGCTTACTGTAAGCAGACAATGCTCATCTTCGCACTCCTTTATGGCACTGACCTAATGAACGCCTTCACCAAGATTGAACATTCTGCCCCAATTAGAAGGAGAGTTATTTTGTTTCAAATTCTCGACCAATCAAATTGCTCATCGCTCTGCTTATCCAGGGCAGACAATGCTCATTGTCGAACGTATTCAAGATATTGATGTAATGAAACTATACACCAAGTTTCATCACTCTGACTGAAGTGAAAGTGTCCAAAATCATCAACCAATCTAATTGCTTATCTCTGCTTACCCTAAGCATAATATGCTCATCTACGAACTCTGCGTTTTTAATGTATGGGGATCATGGTGGCTCAGTGATAAGAGACACTGATTAACTAACCAGTAGGTCTTGGGCTCTCTCCCGGGGTTTGACCAGAAAGTCAATTGTACAGGCTTGACTGCCCTTGTTAGCTGTACAGGACAGTAGGTCTGCCCGGTCTGACAGGGAATAGTGTCTAATTGTCAGGATGGGACGAAAAGCAAAGTTCAGTGTGCACATTGGCGTGCACGTAAAAGATTCCTTGATAGAGTATATCGTGATACAGATGTCCGGGCAAAATCTACCTGTTTGTCTTCAATGGTCCAGTCGGTGTATAAAGTAGGACTTTTGCCCTACTCCGTATAAGATTTCAAATCTTTGAAGTTTTAAGATAAGCATACCCGGTCCCTGAAATCCTAAATGGGACTTGCTTTTTCGCCCTCTGTTCTGTACAGACTGGCCTAATACAGTAAAACATTGTAACAATCTACAGAGAGTAAATTTAACTTGTTGACTAAATAATCTTCAATACTTCTAATTAGCGGTATGTAGTGACAAGGATCGTGACCCAGATGGGATATACTTGAACTTTCTAGACAAGAAACCTGATATCTAATTTGGTATAGCACTAATAAGTTTCATTACATACTAAATTTTTATATGATTGCTTATCGCACTTGGCATGCATACCCATAGGTCCATCTTTAAATTTAAAACTGGTAGAAATTACCGAGGGTTGAACATGGTATTGCATCGTCACTGTTGTATTATTGCTTATCGCCCTTGACATTGTATTAAAGGCAGTTTTATATACATAGGGCCAGAACGGTAAATTATAAAAAGTGTAAATTATTACCCAGAGTTGAACATTACTTGTGATTTTGCCTGGTAACGCCAAAACTCGATCATGTACTAAATAATGGCGGCACAGTAAAATTTCTTGATTGTCAAGTTTTTGGTTATAAATAAACCCTCGCGATTTTTTTTTAGTATGGAATCAAATCTACGGCTGTTTTTTTTTTCTTTTTCAGGCTTTCGTCGCTTTCGCTGTCTGTTTGACAGTAGCTGCTTCCCAATACATCGATGCTAAAATCTGACACGGTTTTGGACATGGTGTTGGTGTCTTTGCAAACGGA
This sequence comes from Patella depressa, assembly GCA_948474765.1. Classification (NCBI taxonomy): domain Eukaryota; kingdom Metazoa; phylum Mollusca; class Gastropoda; family Patellidae; genus Patella; species Patella depressa. The sequence goes on from OX419716.1 coordinate 53,049,406, forward strand.
ATTGGTAAAGGATATGGAAGAGGACATGCCGGTGTTGGACATGGTCTTGTTGGTGTAGGAGCTATTGGCAACGGACTCAACCATGGTATTGGACATGGTATCCAAGGAAACCGACTCAGACACGGAATAGTAGCTGTTGGCAAAGTCGGTGTTATTGGTAACGGAATTGGTCATGGTATTGTTGGTAACGGTATCGGTAACGGTATTGGACACGGTATTGTTAGAAACGGAATTGGTCATGGTATCGTTGGTAACGGTATCGGACATGGTATCATTGGAAACGGAATCGGACACGGACTTATTGGACATGGAGAGATTGGTAACGGCATTGGGCATGGCATCGTTGGTAACGGTATCGGACACGGTATTGTTGGAAACGGAATTGGTCATGGTATCGTTGGTAACGGTATCGGACATGGTATCATTGGAAACGGAATCGGACACGGACTTATTGGACATGGAAAGATTGGTAACGGCATTGGGCATGACATCGTTGGTAACGGTATCGGACACGGTATTGTTGGACACGGAATTGGTCATGGTATCGTTGGTAACGATACAACAACGGACTATACAAGTACAACCAATACAATAATAAAGGATACAATAGTTACAACGGCCCCTACAATTACAACAACGGTTACAACAATGGCCACAATAACAACGAATATGGGAAGGGATATAACAACTACAATAACAACGGATACGGTAACGGATACAACAACTACAACCGTTATCCTTCTTACAATAACTATCAAGGTTGCGGTTACAACAAATATTAAGACAATACGGCTATTTGATAGCATAATATTACCATAGCTTTAATACTTATAAATACTAGTATATAGTTTCTATTGTTCATGCATAATGTATATACGTAAATCAGGGAGTTAAGATATATATAAATAAAATAATATACATATAAACTCTTGTTATTTATCCGTTTATAGCTTACTACTAGTCCGGTCTATAGCTTGATAACCTCAATGTGCATATATACGTCACATCCTGTCTTCATTACGTTTGGTCAAAGGTCACGAGATGTAAATAGGGATATCGCTAATCCTAATCCTAACCCAAGACCTAACCTTAGCGCTTACCCTAACCCTAACCTACAATCTCGCCTGTCCAATCTCATGGGTTTATCCCGGGACCTGCGGTTTCCTCCCACTGTTAATATGCGCAAGCAGATTATTGAAATAAAATTAAACCATATGTTAGTCCCAAAATGACCTAGTTTGCGTCGAGTGGGACGTTAAACCCCATTTCTCTCTCTCTCTCTCTCTCTCTCTCTCTCTCTCTCTCTCTCTCTCCGTGTCATGGTTATTCAGTGCATATAACTGTAATTTCGACAATTACTTCACGCAAACCTTAAAGTAATGTACGATTATTCCACCCTCGCATATTGTTTAGGGATTTTCCCACAAACAGGTCTCATCTTACCGCTCCTATGGAAGACAGCGAATAGAATGTAGCATACCTGGAATGCCGAATGATTCTTGAAGAAACGAGTGAGTTACCATTACTGGAAAGAACGGTATTATGTCAATAGTACTGTTAGTTCAAAAGCGTTTTATAGCTGAGGCGCTGGAGGCGCCAGCCTCCCCGCGAAAAAAATCAAAGCAGTTGAAAAAATAAAACGGGAGAAAAATGCTAAAACCGATGCGAAAAATGAAAATGTGCCCTAGTTAGGGAGGGCTCTAAAGACAGACAAAAGGGTCCGACGAATGACAAAAGGGTCCCTAATGCCAAGGGAAAGGGCCTCCGAGTCCAACTCAATCGTTTTCTATACACTGTTAGTGTCGAATCCACTACTGAATGAGAATGCAGCCATTGCATTGGGGTGACAATCATCAATCAAGAACCTCCCCTCGCGACAGAGGGCCCTCAAAATAGTACAGCCTCCGCCATGATAAACCTTAAAACGCCCCTATGCTAGTTCTGTAACTGAAAGTCAAAATGGTGAAAGATGTTATTTGGTCAACATTTATCTACATTTACACAGACATTTTCAGATGAGGCGTGTAATAAAGTGGCTTAAATATATGAAAATCTTGAAAGAACTGATCGCAACCTATACCCTGCATTTGTTAGGTGTGTGGTTGCGAATGGGATATAGCGTCTTGTGACACCACCCCCACCCCATCACACACACATATACCACCCCGATTCTTCAATCCAAACTGATTAGAACCTGAATCACAATCGATCTAGTAGCAATCATACACAGTCGATATCAAAAATTGATTTCCAATCTCAAAGACGGCTTATCTCCCCTGAAACTGTTGAGTAATACGCGATTCCCAATTCACACAACTTTCATAGATTTAAGGAAATGGAATGAACTGAACAGAAATGGTTTTAACGACCTATCTTTTTGCGCCGACTGAATTAACTAAAGTTTGATCGGACAGCGTCGTTACGGTCTTTTCTTTCGAATTCCAACTGTTAAGTAGTCTTTTACGGGCATGTAGACATTGTTCCTAGCCGGGCCATTTAGGTTTCAAATTTCACAGTGTATTGATAGCCTTCTGGTTTCTGCTATGATTCGTTCATTGTTTCGCTGTTTTTTCTACTATGAACTCGTCTACTATTAATTCGTTCATTGTTCCACTCTTATTTCGGCTATGATTTCGTTGAACGTTTCATTGTTATTTCTGCTACGAATTCGTTAATTATTTCATCGTTATTTCTGCTACGAATTCGTTAATTGTTGAAGTGTTATTACTGCTATAAATTCGTTGATCGTTTCATTGCTATTTATGGGAATCACGGTGGCTAAGTGGGCAAGGCGCTGGCTCGTTAGAATGGAGGTCGGGTGTTCGATCCTTGCATTGGCCGAGAAAGCTCATCTCGATTTTCCGGCGTGGTTTCCTCTTGTCAGTGATGCAGAAGGAGGGCCTGATAAGGACAGCTGCCTAGTCGTTCGGATGGGACGAAAAACCGAGGTCCCGTGTACACATTGGAGTGCACGTAAAAGATCCCTTGCCCGGGCAAAAATTCCCTCATAGCACACTGTGTGGCGTATGGCCGTCTTCCATTAGCCCAGGTCAGGTGCAGAAGAGTAGGACGTAAAACCCCATTTCATTTCTGCTATGAATTCGTTAAGTTTTGCACTGTTATTTCTGCTATGAGTTCGTTGATCGTTTCACTGTTATTTCTGCTGTGAACTCGATCAAGTTTGAACATTCTAGCTGACCTACAGCGAGAAACATTTCAACCGGGCCAAATTTTCTATTTTAACAGTTTAATTTGCACGGTACCTTTAGTTATCAACCGAATATTACAAAACTTTTAAAAATAAGCTCCCCCTGAACAGCTTAATCGTTCGCAATAAACGGGGTTGGACATCATATTCCATGTCACGTGCAACCTGGCGATCGAAACGACGCCCGTTGACTCAATGACAGACGTTACGATACAGCGCGCACATGCTAACCATTCAGCCATTCAGCCTCCCTGAATTCGGAAAATTGCTGACTTATAGCAAGAAACATTTGAACCGGGCGAAATTTTCTGTTTTAACAGTTTAATGTGCATGGTACTTTAATTACCAACCGATTATTACAAAACTTTTGAAAATAAGCTCCAACTGACCAGCGTAATCGTATGCAATAAAAGTTTGGCTTGAATTGAAAGTTCTGCACGGAGAAAGTTCATCTCGATTTCCCGGCGTGGTTCCCCCTTGTCAGTGAGGCAGAACGGCTGTCTAGTTCGGATGGGACGAAAACCACGGTCCCGTGTACACATTGGAGTGCACGTAAAATATCCCTAAGCAGTTGGAATTCGATACTGTTGACTAAGCTCTATACGATGACTAAATGTGTAGATTGTAGTCACCCACACTGCATGTTTTCGCTTAACAATGAAAGGGTGCCGTTTTCAATGTTCGATCCTTTTGTTCTTCTACTCCTGATATGTTGGACTGTTGATCGATGGTTTCATATAAAAGACTACCAATAAGACTCTTTGTAGAAGAAGTTCCCAACAAATATTATGTTGACTTTACGAGAAAGACCTCTAAACATACTCCAAGTTGTAAAAATACGACTTTTTGGATTTTCAATCTCCTTTTTTTCGGCTATCCCTGATATTTAAAAAAAATGATACAATGATTTCACACAACAGGCTAGCTATTAGACTCTCTATTGACAAAAGTTTCACCGCCCTCTCTTCATTATAACCGAAGTTATCGTGCCCTAAAGAATCAACAAATCAATATGCTTATCTCTGCTTACCCTGAGCAGAAAATGCTCATCTTTGAACTTCATCATAAAATTGACCTAGTGAACGTCTACACCAAGTTAGAACATTCTAGCTTAATTAGAAGGAGAGTTATTGTGCTCAAAAGTCTCGGCCCTTCAAATTGCTTCTATTTTTGATTTTCAATTCAAAATGGTGACTCCCGGTTGACCTAAATCAAAATTCTGTTCGCGACATTTTTTAGGCCTTCCTACAAGGATTCAGAAAATATAACCCCCGAGTCTGTAAGTAAAATAGCAAAAAAGCCTTATTGATTTTTCACGTTTCAAGATGGTGGCACTTCCGGTTCGATCGACAAACTCCATATTTTGTGTACGAATCAGTAATTCCTTGTCTAGTATCGAAAAAAAAAATTAGGTCATTCTGACCTATATTTCGACGATTTTTTTGAAAACTTTGATCCTTAATTTCACCAAGGGGAGATAATTTAGAACATTTATAATTATATTTTTGAAGTCACATCGGTAACATCTACTTATACACTAAATTGAATGAAAATCGTACAACTATTAAAGAAGTTGACAAATTGGTCTAAACTTCCGGTTCGAAATCACAGCGACGAATTTTCGAAATTCGAAAATGCGAAACTGCTGATGAAAATGATTTTTTTCAAGGTATTCAAAGAAAAAAGAATTAGTAAAATCGGTCAAAAAATAACAAAGTTACGACTATGCATTGTCAGTTTTTTCGTTCGTAAAATTCGGTGATTTCGGATTCGTAAAACGTTTTGAAAATATATTTAATCAACAGCCACCACCCATTTTTGGGGGGATAGGTAAAAGTTTCAGAACGATCCTATCGTTAGATTCTGAGAAATCCGATTTGTGGACAAAACACAAAAAAAAAAATAACAATAACTAGATCTGCTACTGTCCCATGCAGATATGAAAGCTTTCATATTCACTGTCAAAATCTATCGAAATTAATGTAATTTTTCACTCGTAAACAACTTTGTCGGCACGAAAAACATCAAAAACGAAATTCGAATTTTTGAAATATTCAAATACCAAAAATTCCACCCGTATCCCGTCTATCCTGAAATTGAAATGTATTAAATTTTAGACATAGGAGACGCATTGAACATACTATGCCCTATTGTGTTTCTGCTCTGAACGTTTTTTAGGTTTTCCTTCGAGGGTTCAGAAAACGTAACTCTCATGTCTGTAAGTGCAATATCGCAAAAGTTCTATTGTTTTTTCACGTTTTAAGATGGTGTCACTTCCGGTTCAATCGACAAACTCCATGTTTTGTGTACGAATCAGTAATTACTTGTCTAGTATCAAAAAAAAAATTAGGTCATTCTGACCTTTATTTCGACGATTTTTTTGAAAAATTTGATTCTTAATTTCACCAACGGGGGATGATTTAGGAAATTTTAAAAGTCATTTTTCAAGTCGCATCAGTAATGTCTAGTTACATACTAAATTTCATGAAAATCGTACAACTGTTAAAGAAGTTGTCAAGTTGGTCTCAACTTCCGGTTCGAAATCACAGCGACGAATTTTCGAATATTACAAAATTTTAAAAATAAGCTCCCCCTGACCAGCTTAATCGTTCGCAATAAACGTCGGAAAATTGCTGACTTTAGCCGTGGGAGGTAACCGAAGGACACGGGGAAAACCCACGCGCAACCTGGAAATCGAAACGACGCCGGTTGACTCAATGACAGACGTTACGATACAGCGCGCACATGCTAACCATTCAGCCATTCAGCCTCCCTAAAATCGGAAAATTGCTGACTTATAGCAAGAAACATTTCAACCGGGCATTTCAATCGAAACAACGCCAGTTGACTCAATGACAGACGTTACGATACAGAGCATAGGTGCTAACCATTCAGCCACGTAACCTCCCTAAATTTGGCAAATTGCTGACCTACAGCGACAAACATTTCAACCGGGCGAAATTATCAACCGAATATTACACAACTTTTAAAAGTAAGCTTCCCCTGACCAGCATAATCGTTCACAATAAACGTTTCCCCCTAAAATAGGCAAATTGCTGACTTTAAATTGAGAAACTTGACAACAGGGCGAAATTTCCTGTTTTATGACTTTTACAGTACCTCTGATTACCAACCGATTATAACAAAACTTTAAAAATAAAAGAGAAAAAGAGACATGTGGGTTAACGTCCACTCCACACAAACTAGGACATTTCGGGGCTCACATATATTTTTTAATTTTATTTTAAAACTTCCCTTACGCGTACTGGTATTCGGGAAATTGCTGACGATACAGCGCGCACATGCTAACCATTCAGCCATTCAGCCTCCCTAAAATCGGAAAATTGCTGACTTATAGCAAGAAACATTTCAACCGGGCATTTCAATCGAAAAAACGCCAGTTGACTCAATGACAGACGTTACGATACAGAGCGCAGGTGCTAACCATTCAGCCACGTAACCTCCCTAAATTTGGCAAATTGCGGACCTACAGCGAGAAACATTTCAACCGGGCGAAATTTTCTATTTTAACAGTTTAATTTGCACCGAATATTACAAAACTTTTAAAAATAAGCTCCCCCTGACTAGCTTAATCGTTCGCAATAAACGTTTGCCCCTTAAAATCGGCAAATTGCTGACTTTAAAGTGAGAAACATTACAACCGGGCGAAATTTTCTGTTTTATCACTTTTACAGTATCAGTACCATGCATTACCAACCGATTATTACAAAACTTTAAAAATAAAACAGAAGGAGAGAAATGCGGCTTAACGTCCATTCGACACAAACTAAGTCATTTCGGGACTAATATATGTTTTTTAATTTTATTTATAAACTTCCCTTACGCGTACTGGTATTCAGGAGTGGGAGGAAACCGAAGGACACGGAGAAAACCCACGAGGTTGGACACCATACTCCATGTCACGTCCATTCGACAAAAACGAGGTCATTTCGAGACTAACATATGTCTTTTAATTTTATTGAAAAACTTCCCTTGCGCGTACGGGTCTTTAGTCGTGGGAGGTAACCGAAGGACACGGGGAAAACCCACGCACAACATGGAAATCGAAACGACGCCGGTTAACTCAATGACAGACGTTACGACAAAGCGCGCGTATGCTAACCATTCAGTCATTCAGCCCCCCTAAAATCGGGAAATTGCTGACTTATAGCAAACAACATTTCAACCGGGCGAAATTTTATGTTTTAGCAGTTTAATTTGCACGGTACTTTAATTACCAACCGATTATCACAAAACTTTTGAAAATAAGCTCCAACTGACCAGCTTAATCGTATGCAATAAACGTTTGGCGTGAACTGAAAGTTCTGCACCGAGAAAGTTCATCTCGATTTTCCGGCGTGGTTCCCTCTTGTCAGTGAGGCAGAACGGAGGGCCTGACAAGGACAGCTGTCTAGTCGTTCGGATGGGACGAAAAACCAAGGTCCCGTGTACACATTGAAGTGCACGTAAAATATCCCTAAGCAGTTGGAATTCGATACTGTTGAATAAGCTGTATACGATGACTAAATGTGCAAATTGTAGTCACCCACGCTGCATGTTTCGCTTAAGAAAGGGTGCAGTTTTCAATTTTCGATCCTTTTATTCTTCTACTCCTGATATTTTGGACTGTTCATCGATGGTTTCATATAAAAGACTATCGATAAGACTCTTTGTAGAAGAAGTTCCCCAAAAATATTATGTTGATTGAAGAGAAAAGGACCTTTAAAAATGCTCAAAATCGTAAAAATACGACTTTTTTGATTTTCGATCTCTTTTTTTCTGCTATCCCTGACATTTAAAAACAATGATACAATGATTTCACACAACGGGCTAGCTATTAGACTCTCGATTGGCAGGAGTTTCACCACCCTCTCTTCATTATAACCGAAGTTATCGTGTCCTAAAGAATCAACAAATCAGCATATTTATCTCTGCTTACCCTTAGCAGAAAATGCTCATCTTTAAACTCAATCATGACATTGACCTAGTGAACGTCTACACCAAGTTTTAACATTCTAGCTTAATTAGAAGGAGAGTAATTGTGTTCCAAAGTCCCGATCCTTCAAATTGCTTCTATTTTTCATTTTCAATTCAAAATGGTGACCATCACGTGACCGAAATCAAAATTCTATTCGCGACATTTTTTAGGCCTTCCTACAAGGATTCAGAAAATATAACTCCCGAGTCTGTAAGTAAAATAGCAAAAAAGCCTTATTGATTTTTCACTTTTAAATATGGCGGCACTTCCGGTTCGATCGACAAACTCCATATTTTGTGTACAAATCAGTAATTACTTATCTAGTATCCAAAAAAAAAATCAGGTCATTCTGACCTATATTTCGATGATTTTTTTGAAAATTTTGATCCTTAATTTCGTCAAGGGGAGATAATTTAGAAAATTTCTAATTATATTTTTGAAGTCACATCGGAAAGATCTACTTAGATACTAAATTTCATGAAAATCGTACAACTATTAAAGAAGTTGTCAAATTGGTCTAAACTTCCGGTTCGAAATCACAGCGACGAATTTTCGAAATTCGAAAATGTGAAACTGTAGATGAAAATGATTTTTTCAAAGGTATTCAAAGAAAAAAGAATTAGTAAAATCGGTCAAAAAATAACAAAGTTACGACTATGCATTGTCATTTTTTTCGTTCGTAAAATTCGGTGATTTCGGATTCGTAAAACGTTTCGAAAATATATTTAATCAAGGTTCGCACCCCATTTTTGGGGGGGTAGGTCAAAATTTCAGAAAGATCCTATGGATAGATTCTGAGAAATCCGATTTGCAGAAAACACACAAAAAAAAAAAATAATAATAATAACTTTAACAGAAACAATAAGCTTTCATATGTAATATGAAAGCTTAATAATAATTTTAACAAAAACAATAGTGTTTCACACAAGCTACGCAGTGTGAAACCCTAACTAGACCTGCAAGCAGCACTGAACCGGCTTTCAGGAATCATACAGGAAGTTTATTATACCATAGCCGACCCATTGAGTTACCAAACTATACTTTAGTTGTTTTGCTTCAGTGACACCCTCTATCATATGTTAAAGTAAAATTTGCTGGCGAAAAGACCGGTCAAAATTGTAAATTATGGCAAAATTACGTCACTTCCGGTGCCGAAAGAAATTTTTATAGGTGAAGAATAAGTCGAAAATTCGCAACATACAAAATACAAACTTTGTTTTATACATATCGGGCAATAAATAATTAAACTATAACCCATAAGCTAAAATTAAGAAGGTAAAAAACTTAAAAGTGACCCTGGGAAAATTGGTTATTATTCGACAAGGGAACATGCTAGAAGCCTTTTCTTGATATCGATATGATGGAATTGAACCAATCTCACTGCCCATTAGAGTCAGACGCTATAAAGTTAAACGAATAATAAATATAAATCCCTTCAAAAAAATGTTTGTTTTGAAGGCTAAAAATACGTTTTTGCAAAAATTACATTACTTCCGGTGATATTGAAAATGTTAACTTGGTTCATAGAAGTCATAAATTGCATAAGGCAACAAATGGTAAAAAAATTATAAAAATCGAATAATAATTGAGACTTTTATAGACCAAAAAACTTGAAAAGTGACTTATAGAAGATCGCCTATTTCTCTGTAACCGTACAAGTTAGAAACCATTTTGTGGTATCTGTATGGTCGTATGGCTTCATTCTATTCGTTGATGGGAATCAAATATCATAATTTTAAAAATATTATAAGGGAGACTCATTTGAATAAAATATTAGTTTTTTAGGTTAAAAATACAGTTTTTGCCCAAATGACGTCATTTCCGGTCACAGTGAAAATGTAAAATTGACTTGACCAAGTCCAAATTGGCATTTGGAATCTAATGGAAAAAAAATATTGCAAATCGAATAATAATTCACTCTTTTATAGGCAAAATAACGTGAAAAGTGATGCATGCAAAATTGCACATTTCTCGGCAACTGCTCATATTACAAACTAATTTTCGCACACATTCTCTTCGTCTGGATTATTGCTACGAGTTTATGAAAATTACAAATAAATATTTCAAAATATGAAGACGCTGAATGAATTGTAAATAACTGAATTTTACACTTTATTTTACATTTCATTCGAAATTGCCCGAAAATGAAATTGAAATTAAAAAATATGAGCTAAGGATTTTGTGCACCTTTGCAGGGTGCATCCTTTTAGTTATATCAGTTTTGAAAAAAAATAATATTTGCTTTCAAAAAGTGGTACCGAACTGTCAAAATTGTATTTTTTGTTGATATTACGTCACTTCCGTTGCCAACAGAAAAATTTCACCGTAACCAAAAAAATTACAATTGGGACCACTGAGCATATGAACTTTGTTTTATACAAATCGAACAATAAATAATTTTTCTGGATACAAAAAATTAAATTAGCCGATAGCGGCTAACGCAAATTACCGAGACAATTTTTTTTTCTCATTTCTGCTCAAGTACGATGATATTTTAACCCTGTGTAAAATATCATCAAAAAATATTCATAAATAAAAAAGGTTTTCGTAAAAAAAATATTTTTTTTCAAAATATCGGACATTTTTTCGACTACTTCCGGCTTTACGATCGTTGTTGTGATAGCTTTACAAAGTTCTTTGGATACTTAACTTTCTGTACCAGAAGTGTCAGAAACATCCATTGAGTAGTTTTGGAAAAAAAGATAAATTAAAGAGCGTTTCCAAAAATTTAACGATTTTTCATTTTTTTTTCAAAGTTTGAGGCCATTTTTGGACCACTTATTTTATTTCAATGCTTTTCATTTTGGAGTCACTATATAGACGACCGATATGACTTTGAGTCAGAAAAGTTTAAGAAAAATCTGCGGCGTCGTTTTCGAGAAAAGGGCGTCTCAGAATGTTAAAAAATCGGAAAATACTAGATTTTTGGCATACAATAATTTATTTCCTTACCATTGAAATCACATTATTTAGATACCATATGATGGTCCATTAATAGGGCTATCCAACGACACTTTAGTTCTTTTGGAACGCTATTACCTAAGGGAGAAATCAAGTTTTTCGCAAGTGCGACAATGTTTTTACTCTTTTTTTTCATTTCTTGAATACTTTCGGTTTGGTTATTATTGTCGGAATAGTTTTAATAGCCGGTTTGGGCACTAAAATGGCCAGAGGGCTCTGTAATGATATATTACATTTTCTGATCAGATAAAATGCCCCTGAGAAATCCTATGTTCAAAAGTGCCAAAAATGCAAAAAATTTAAAATATCGAAAATTAAATTTCAATAACTACATACATATTATACACCGTTAGAATCGTAATTAGGTCAGCTATCTGAATATACAACCTTTTTTTGAAAATCTCTTAAAATAAAAATATAGTAAAGCATTTTCCAAAATTTCACGATTTTTCGACTTTTTTTGATTTTCAGTCCCTTTTTTATCGTATTCCAGACATTTCAAAGTCTTATTGGATGGCATAATTCAGAAGACTATCGAATGGACTCTCGATAGAGAAAGTTAAAAAAAAAGTTGCGGTTAAGTTTTCGAGATACAGGCGTCCAAAAACGCTCCAAATCAGAAAATAAGTGATTTTTCAGCGTGCCATATTTTGCTTCTTGCTCATCGTATCCGTGTGATTTGGGTATCATACGATAGTCCATTCCTCCTGGCATCCAACGGTACCTTAATTTGTTTTATCTGTTGATTTCGGACGGAGAAATCGCGTTTTCCACCAAACCATCCATTTTTTGCATTTTTTTCAAAATATTGCACACTATTTCGACCACTTCCGGTTTAAGGATTCTTGTCGAAATTGCTTTATCAGTTGGTATTGGACTATAACTTCATGTTCCATAACTTTCAGAAACATCAATTCGACCGTAAAACGAAACCACAGCTCACAAAATGGGAAGAAAATTCGAAAAAAATCGAAAAATAAAGGGCGATAACTCTGAATGAAACTTATATTTCTAGAATCGGATGGACTTCAGGTATCCAAAAATGTAGGTCAAATTTGAAAATTTTGAAAAATAACAAAAATTGTCTAGTGAACAACATGTTTTCAATCTTCGAACGATAAAAGTCATAGACGAATGTTCGAAATTGAAAAATGTGAGATAGCCATTGTCTCAGAAAAGATTCAGGGATTCCAAAAATATGATTTGTTTGAAAATGGGAAAAGAATTGATGAAACTATAGCCAATTTTCAATTTTTTGACAACGTACAAAGTTCGGTCACTTCCGGCCTGCGCAGCAGTTTGAAAATTGCTTTATTGAGTAGCCACCACCTGGTTTCACGATAGTAAGATGAACCGCAAATCGGTATCTCTTTTCGATCATAGAGAAATAGGCTCCCGCGGTAAATAATAATAATAACTAGACCTGCAAGCAGCACTGAACCGGCTTTCAGGAATCATACAGGAAGTTTATTATACCATAGCCAACCCATTGAGCTACCGAACTAAACTTTAGTTGTTTTGCTTCAGTGACACCCTCTACCATATGTAAAAGTAATATTTGGTGGCGAAAAGAGCTGTCAAAATTGTAAATTATGGCAAAATTACGTCACTTCCGGTGCCGAAAGAAATTTTTATAGGTGAAAAATAAGTCGAAAATTTGCAACATACAAAATTTGTTTAATACATATCGGGCAATGGAAAATTAACCTATAACCCATAAACTGAAATTAAGAAGGTAAAATAATTAAAAGTGACCCTTTTAGAAGCCTTTTCTTGATATCAATATGATGGTATTGATTCAATCTTACTGCCCATTAGAGTCAGACGTTATAAAGTTAAACAAATAATAAATATAAATCCCTTCAAAAAAATGTTTGTTTTGAAGGCTAAAAATACGTTTTTTGCAAAAATTACATTACTTCCGATGATATTGAAAATGTTAACTTAGTTGATAGGCATCAAATGGTAAAAAAATGATAAAAATCGAATAATAATATTGACACTTTTATAGAGAGAGAGAGAGAGAAATTTTTTAACATTTTTGCACTAGTCAGATGACCCTTTAATTCTGTGCACAATACGACTAAAAAATATTCATAAATAAAAAAGTTTTTTGTAAAATTTTAAATTTTCGAAATTTGGCGCCTAATATCTTCGAAGATTTGCCGAAAATCAAAAATCGAAAGTAGCGTAGCTATGTGCCCTGTCTCAGGCTATGCCAAAATGTATCGAAAGTTAAAATCCAATGATTATTGTTAAAATTACTGCAATATTTTTAAAAACGATAACTTCGGTGATTTCGGACATTTCGCATTGTCGCAGAACGTTCAAAATAGCTTTATCCTCTAAGTCACACCTACTTTCCCAGTAAAACCGAAGAAATCGTAACGATGCGACACGTAGTTGCTGAGATCTATTCAAATTGGAATCTGAATAATAATAATAATAACTAGACCTGCATGCAGGAATGACGGGTTTCACTGGTGCCATGTTACCTTTGAACTTGAACTTGTGTCAATTTCGGTGCCACGTTACTCTTGAACACATGTCACTTCCGGTACCAATGAAACCAATATACAGGTTTCCACATAAGAATTGCACACATCAAATAAAATGGAAACAGAATCAAACAAATCCAGCAATATCATTTCATTTTATACATTTGTTACATGTAATTGATCCTGACAAAATTACAGTACTTCCGGTGATAATGTAAATGTTCCATTAGTTTTATGAAATCAGAAATGGCATAAGGCATCACATGGTGAAAATTTTATGTAAATCGAATAATAATTGCCACTTTTATAGACCAAAAACCTTGAAAAGTGACGTGTAGAAAATCGTCTATTTCTCGGCAACCGTACAAGTTAGAAACCATTTTTTGGTATTTATATGACCGTATGGGTTTAATCTATTTGTTGATTGGAATCAAATATCATAATTGTATAAACATTACAAATCAGACTCATTTGAATAAAATATCGGCTTTGAAGGCTTAAAATACAGTTTTTGCCAAAATGACGTTACTTCCGCTGATAATGAAAACTTTAAATTAGTTTTTTAACATCGTATATGACATTAGGCTTCAAAGGGTGAAAATTTTATGAAAATCGAATAATAATTGACACTTTTATGGGCCAAAAACCTTCAAAAGTGACTTTTAGAAAATCGCCTATATCTCGGCAACCGAACAAGTTAGAAACAATTTTATGATATCTTTTTGACCGTATGAGTTTTGTTAATATGTGAATTTAAACCAAAAATTAATTTTATTATTATATGTGACATAATTCTTGGTTGAAAAAAATATCGATTTTAAAAGTTAAAAATTGAGTTTTTGACTAAATGACGTCACTTCCGGTGTCAATTTTAAATAGTAATCAACATGATATGACGTAGACTTGCTTTTTGAATCAAATGATGTCACTTTTGTGAATATCCATTAATAATTGACTATTGTACAGGCAAAATTACGAAAACAGTGACTTATGCAAAACTGCCCATTTCTCGGCAACTGCTTATTTTAGAAACTAATTTTAACATACATTCTCTTCGTATGGATTATAGTTACAGGTTTATAAAAGTTAAGTAAAAATATTTTAAAATCTGAAAAGCCTGAATGGGTTGTAAATAGGTCAATTTTACGCCTTTTTTCACCTCTTAATCCAATTTGCTAGAAAATGAAATAGAAATTAAAAAAACTGCTTCCTACATTTTTTGCGCCTTGAAAGGACACACTCTTTGAGTCATATAATTTTTCCAAAAAATAATATTTGTTTAAGAAGAAGGAAACTAACCGTCAAAATTGTAGTTTTTGGTAAAATTATGCCACTTCCGGTGCCGACAGATAACACTTTTGGTAATAAAAAAAATGACAATTGAGACAACGAAGCATATGAACTTTGTTTTATACAAATCGAACAATAAAAATTTAATCTAGGACTGAAAAAGTGAATTAGCCAATGGCGGCCAAGGAAAATTACTTAGACAAATTTTTTTAACATTTTTGCGCTAGTCAGACGACTCTTTAATTCTGTGCACAACACGACTAAAAAATATTTATAAATAAAAAAGTTTTTTGTAAAATTTTAAATTTTCGAAATTTGGCGCCTAATATCTTCGAAGATTTGCCGAAAATCAAAAATCGAAAGTAGCGTAGCTATGTGCCCTGTCTCCGGCTATGCCAAAATGTATCGAAAGTTAAAATCCAATGATTATTGTTAAAATTACTGCAATATTTTCAAAAACGATAACTTCGGTGATTTCGGACATTTCGCATTGTCGCAGAACGTTCAAAATAGCTTTATCCTCTAAGTCACACCCACTTTCCCAGTAAAACCGAAGAAATCGTAACGATGCGACACGTAGTTGCTGAGATCTATTCAAATTGGAATCTGAATAATAATAATAATAATAATAATAATAAGAACTAGACCTGCAAGCAGCACTGAACCGGCTTTCAGGAATCATACAGGAAGTTTATTATACCCTAGCCGATCCATTGAGCTACCAAACTTTAATTGTTTTGCTTCAGTGACACCCTCTATCATATGTAAAAGTAATATTTGCTGGCGAAAAGACCGGTCAAAATTGTAAATTATGGCAAAATTACGTCACTTCCGGTGCCGAAAGAAATTATTATAGGTGAAAAATAAGTCGAAAATTCGCAACATACAAAATACAAACTTTGTTTTATACATATCGGGCAATAAATAATTAACCTATAACCAATAAACTGAAATTAAGAAGGTAAAAAACTTAAAAGTGACCCTGGGACAATTGGCTATTTTTCGACAAGGGAACATGCTAGAAGCCTTTTCTTGATATCAATATGATGGTATTGATTCAATCTTACTGCCCATTAGAGTCAGACGTTATAAAGTTAAACGAATAATAAACATAAACCACTTCAAAAAAAATGTTTATTTTGAAGGCCAAAAATATGTTTTTTGAAAAAATTACATTACTTCCGGTGATATTGAAAATGTTAATTTAGTTCATAGAAGTCATAAATGGCATAAGGCATCAAATGGTAAAACATTTTATAAAAATCGAATAATAATTGACACTTTTATAGACCAAAAACCTTGAAAAGTGACTTATCGAAGATCGTCTATTTCTCTGTAACCGTACAAGTTAGAAACCATTTTGTGGTATCTGTATGGTCTTATGGCTTCATTCTATTCGTTGATGGGAATCAAATATCATAATTTTAAAATTATTATAAGGCAGACTCATTTGAATAAAATATCTGTTTTTTAGGTTTAAAATACAGTTTTTGCCCAAATGACGTCATTTCCGGTCACAGTGAAATTGTAAAATTGGCTTGACCTAGAACAAATTGACACTAAGCATCAAATGGAAAAATAATATTGCAAATCGAATAATAATTCACTCTTTTATAGGCAAAATAACGTGAAAAGTGACGCATGCAAAATTGCATATTCCTCGGCAACTGCTCATATTACAAACTAATTTTCGCATACAATCTCTTCTTCTGGATTATTGCTACGAGTTTATTAAAATTACAAATAAATATTTCAAAATATGAAGACGCTGAATGAATTGTAAACAACTGAATTTTACACTTTATTTTACATTTTATTCGAAATTGCCCGAAAATGAAATTGAAATTAAAAAATCTGAGCTAAGGATATTGTGCACCTTTGCAGGGTGCATCCATTTAGTTATATCAGTTTTGAAAAAAAATAATATTTGCTTTCAAAAAGTAGTACCGAACTGTCAAATTTATAGTTTTTGTTAATATTACGTCACTTCCGTTGCCGGCAGAAAAATTTCATCATAACAAAAAAAATTACAATTGGGACCACGGAGCATATGAACTTTGTTTTATACAAATCGAACAATAAATAATTTTTCTGGGTACGAAAAACTAAATTAGCCGTTGGCGGCTAACGCAAATAACCGAGACAATTTTTTTTCCCATTTCTGGTCAAGTAGGATGATATTTTAACCCTGTGTAAAATACCATCAAAAAATATTCATAAATAAAAAAGGTTTTCGTAAAAAAAATATTTTTTATCAAAATATCGGACATTTTTTCGACTACTTCCGGTTTTACGATCGTTGTCGTGATAGCTTTACGAAGTTCTTTGGATACTTAACTTTCTGTACCAGAAGTGTCAGAAACATCCATTGAGTAGTTTTGGAAAAAAAGATAAATTAAAGAGCGTTTACAAAAATTTTACGATTTTTCAATTTTTTTCAAAGTTTGATGTCATTTTTGGACCACCTATATTATTTCAATGCTTTTCATTTTGGATTCACTATATAGACAACCGATAGGACTATGAGTAAGAAAAGTTTCAGAAAAATCGTAGGCGTCGTTTTCGAGAAAAGGGCGTCTCAGAATGTTAAAAAATCGGAAAATACTAGATTTTTGGCATACAATAATTTATTTCCTTACCATCGAAATCGTATTATTTAGATACCATATCATGGTCCATTAATAGGGCTATCCAACGACACTTTAGTTCTTTTGGTCCGCTATTACCTAAGTGAGCAATCAAGTTTTTCGCAAGTGCGACAATATTTTTAACCTTTTTTTTCATTTTTTGAATACTCCCGGTATGGTTATTATTGTCGGAATAGTTTTAATAGCCGGTTTGGGCGCTAAAATAGCCACAGGGCTCTGTAATGATATATTACATTATCTGATCAGATAAAATGCCCCTGAGAAATCCTATGTTCAAAAGTGCCAAAAATGCAAAAAATTTAAAATATCGAAAATTAAATTTCAATAATTACATACATATTATACATCGTTAGAATCGTAATTAGGTCAGCTATCTGAATATACAACCTTTTTTTAAAAATCTCTTAAAATAAAAAAATAGTAGAGCATTTTTCAAAATTTCACGATTTTTCGACTTTTTTCGATTTTCAGTCCCTTTTTTATTCTATTCCAGACATTTCAAAGTCTTATTGGTTGGCTTCATGCAAAATACCTCCAAAAGGACTCTCGATAGAAAAAATTAAAAAAAAATTGTAGGTTAAGTTTTCGAGATACAGGCGTCCAAAAATGCTAAAAATCAGAAAATTCGTGATTTTCAGCGTGCCATATTTTGCTTCCTGATCATAGTATCCGTATGAATTGGGTATCATACGATAGTACAATCCTAGTGCAGTCCAATGGTACCCTAATTTCTTTAATCCATTGATATCGGGCGGAGAAATCGCGTTTTTCCCCAAAATATCCATTTTTTGCATTTTTTTCAAAATATTGCCCATTATTTCGACCACTTCCGGTTTAAGGATTCTTGTCGAAATTGCTTTATAAGTTGGTATTGGACTATAACTTCACGTTCCAGAAGTTTCAGAAACGTCAATTCTGCCATAAACCGAAACCGGAGCTCACAAAATGGGAAGAAAATTCGAAAAAAATCGACAAATAAAGGGCGATAACTCTGAATGAAACTTATATTACTGGAATCGGATGGACTTCAGGTATCCAAAAATGTAGGTCAAATTTGAAAATTTTGAAAAATAACAAAAATTGTCTCGTAAACAACATGTTTGCAATTTTCAAACGATAAAAGTCATAGACGAATGTTCGAAATTGAAAAATGTCTCAGAATAGATTGTCTCAGAAAAGATTCAGGAATTCCAAAAATGTAATTTGTTTGAAAATGGATAAAGAATTGACGAAACTATGGCCGATTTTCAATTTTTAGATAACGTACAAAGTTCGGTCACTTCCGGTATGCGCAGAAATTTCAAAAATATTTTATCAAGTAGCCACCACATGGTTTCCCAATAGAAAATCTGATTCCAGATCGATATCTGTTTTCGATCATGGAGATCTAGGCCCTCGCGGTAAATAATAATAATAAATAATAATAATAATAATTTTAGTAATCTCAATAGGCTTTCAGACGAAAGTCTGAAAGCCTAACTAGATCTGCTACTGTCCCATGCAGATATGAAAGCTTTCATATTCATCGTCACGTGTCATTGATTGTATCAAGTAACCTAAATAAAAGGATACGAAGAAAAAATTATTAAAATTGGTCAAAAACTCGCGAAGTTACAAGTCTAAATATAGTATGAAACATTGCACCCAGGCATAACAATAATCTGAAAACTAAAGGGAAATAACTGAAACTTGTATTACTGTAATGAGACGGATGAGAAAATGAAATGAAAATGGCGGGAAAAAAAAATTAAAAATGGCAGGTTGGACAGGCGACCTTACTCCTTGTCACGTACAACCGGGCATTCGAAAACACGCTAGTTTACTCAATGACAGGCGCGCGTGCTTACCATTCAGCCACTCAACCCCCCTTTGAAATCAGACACGTGCAATATGTCATATAGGAAGAATAAGAAGTCGCTCACAACAAAATGGTAAATTAATGAGTTTAGGTCAAAAGGTTGAGCTACTGTTTTAGAGTACTTAATAGTTTTAAAGAGACACGTTAAGGGTTGTTCATAGTTAAATGAAAGTTTAATTTTAAATAAGACCAATAAAATTAGGATTTAATAATGCCAGACTAATATTTCCAATATGTTTGGTTATAAGTAGGAAATCGTGACGACTTCTTAAGCATGTTTTAAACAAAGGATCATGTTTGTTTAAACAAGAATGGCACTCTGCAATAAAAAAAACTGGCCAAAGCAAGATTTCTATGCAGAAATTAAATAATTGCTAGAACCAGAAAAATATTTATCCACTATAATAAATAAGCAACATAGAGAAAATGAAATGAAATTGAATGGGGTTTAACGTCCGACTGTTCTGCTCCTAAAATGGGCTAATGAAGACGGGCATATGCCATAATGTGTGCAATGAGGGAAATTTTACCCGGGCAGCGGCGGTTACGGCCTACGAGGTTGGACAGGCAACCATACTCCTTGTCACGTACAACCAAAAAATCGAAACAACGGCAGTTGACTCAATGACAGACGTTATGATACAGAGCGCACGTGCTAACCATTCAGCCACGCAACCTCCCTAAAATCGGCAAATTGCTGACCTACAGCGAGAAACATTTCAACCGGGCCAAATTTTCTATTGTAACAGTTTAATTTGCACGGTACCTTTAGTTATCAACCGAATATTACAAAACTTTTAAAAATAAGCTCCCCCCTGACCAGCTTAAGCGTTCGCAATAAACGTTTGCCACTTAAAATCGGGAAATTGCTGACTTTAAAATGAGAAACATTACAACCGGGCGAAATTTTCTGTTTTATGACTTTTACAGTACCTTTGATTACCAACCGATTATTTTCTGTTTTATCACTTTTACAGTACCTTTGATTACCAACCGATTATTACAAAACTTTAAAAATAAAAGAGAAAGAGAGAAATGCGGCCTAATGTCCATTCGACACAAACTAGGTCATTTCGGGACTAACATATGTTTTTTAATTTTATTTAAAAACTCCCCCTGCGCTTACAGGTCTTTAGCCGTTGGGAGGAAACCGAAGAACACGGAGAAAACCCACAAGGTTGGACATCATACTTCATGTCACGTGCAACCTGGAGATCGAAACGACGCCCGTTGACTCAATGACAGACGTTACGATACAGTGCGCACATGCTAACCATTCAGCCATTCAGCCTCCCTGAATTCAGAAAATTGCTGACTTATAGCAAGAAACATTTCAACCGGGCGAAATTTTCTGTTTTAACAGTTTAATGTGCACGGTACTTTAATTACCAACCGATTATTACAAAACTTTTGAAAATAAGCTCCAACTGACCAGCTTAATCGTATGCAATAAACGTTTTCGCCTGAATTGAAAGTTCTGCACGGAGAAAGTTCATCTCGATTTCCCGGCGTGGTTCCCCTTGTCAGTGAGGCAGAACGGAGGGCCTGACAAGCACAGCTGTCTAGTCATTCGGATGGGACGAAAAACCAAGGTCCCGTGTACACATTGGAGTGCACGTAAAATATCCCTAAGCAGTTGGAATTCGATACTGTTGAATAAGCTCTATACGATGACTAAATGTGTAGATTGTAGTCTCCCACACTGCATGTTTCGCTTAACAATGAAAGGGTGCCGTTTTCAATGTTCGATCCTTTTGTTCTTCTACTCCTGATATGTTGGACTGTTGATCGATGGTTTCATATAAAAGACTACCAATAAGACTCTTTGTACAAGAAGTTCCCAAAAAATATTATGTTGACTTTACGAGAAAGACCTCTAAACATGCTCCAAATTGTAAAAATACGACTTTTTGGGTTTTCAATCTCTTTTTTTCGGCTATCCCTGATATTTAGAAAAAATAATACAATGATTTCACACAACAGGCTAGCTATTAGACTCTCTATTGACAAAAGTTTCACCGCCCTCCCTTCATTATAACCGAAGTTATCGTGCCCTAAAGAATCAACAAATTAGCTTGTTTATCTCTGCTTACCCTAAGCAGAAAATGCTCATCTTTGAACTCAATCATAACATTGACCTAGTGAACGTCTACACCAAGTTTGAACATTCTAGCTTAATTAGAAGGAGAGTAATTGTGTTCCAAAGTCCCGACCCTTCAAATTGCTTCTATTTTTCATTTTCAATTCAAAATGGTGACCATCACGTGACCGAAATCAAAATTCTATTCGCGACATTTTTTAGGCCTTCCTACAAGGATTCAGAAAATATAACTCCCGAGTCTGTAAGTAAAATAGCAAAAAAGCCTTATTGATTTTTCACTTTTAAATATGGCGGCACTTCCGGTTCGATCGACAAACTCCATACTTTGTGTACAAATCAGTAATTACTTATCTAGTATCCAAAAAAAAAATCAGGTCATTCTGACCTATATTTCGATGATTTTTTTGAAAATTTTGATCCTTAATTTCATCAAGGGGAGATAATTTAGAAAATTTCTAATTATATTTTTGAAGTCACATCGGTAGGATCTACTTAGATACTAAATTTCATGAAAATCGTACAACTATTAAAGAAGTTGTCAAATTGGTCTAATCTTCCGGTTCGAAATCACAGCGACGAATTTTCGAAATTCGAAAATGTGAAACTGCAGATGAAAATGGTTTTTTTAAAGGTATTCAAAGAAAAAAGAATTAGTAAAATCGGTCAAAAAATAACAAAGTTACGACTATGCATTGTCATTTTTTTCGTTCGTAAAATTCGGTGATTTCGGATTCGTAAAACGTTTCGAAAATATATTTAATCAAGGTTCGCACCCCATTTTTGGGGGGGTAGGTCAAAATTTCAGAAAGATCCTATGGATAGATTCTGAGAAATCCGATTTGCAGAAAACACACAAAAAAAAAAATAATAATAATAATAACTTTAACAGAAACAATAAGCTTTCATATGTAATATGAAAGCTTAATAATAATAATTTTAGTAATCTCAATAGGCTTTCAGACGAAAGTCTGAAAGCCTAATAATAATAACTAGACCTGCAAGCAGCACTGAACCGGCTTTCAGGAATCATACAGGAAGTTTATTATACCATAGCCGATCCATTGAGCTACCAAACTATACTTTAGTTGTTTTGCTTCAGTGACACCCTCTATCATATGTAAAAGTAATATTTGCTGGCTAAAAGACCGGTCAAAATTGTAAATTATGGCAAAAGTATGTCACTTCCGGTGCCGAAAGAAATTTTTATAGATGAAAAATAAGTCGAAAATTCGCAACATACAAAATACAAACTTTTTTTTATAAATATCGGACAATAAATAATTAACCTATAACCCATAAACTGAAATTAAGAAGGTAAAAAACTGAAAAGTGACCCTCGGAAAATTGGTTATTATTCGGCAAGGGAACATGCTAGAAGATTTTTCTTGATATCAATATGATGGTATTGATTCAGTCTTACTGCCCATTAGAGTCAGACGTTATAAAGTTATAAGAATAATAAATATAAATCCCTTCAAAAAAATGTTTGTTTTAAAGGCTAAAAATACGTTTTTTGCAAAAATTACATTACTTCCGGTGATATTGAAAATTTTAACTTGGTTCATAGAAGTCATAAATAGCATAAGGCATGAAATGGTAAATAAATTGTAAAAATCGAATAATAATTGACAGTTTTACAGACCAAAAACCTTGAAAAGTGACTTATAGAAGATCGCCTATTTCTCTGTAACCGTACAAGTTAGAAACCATTTTGTGGTATCTGTATGGTCGTATGGCTTCATTTTATTCGTTGATGGGAATCAAATATCATAATTTTAAAAATATTATAAGGCAGACTCATTTGAATAAAATATTTGTTTGTTAGGTTAAAAATACAGTTTTTGCCCAAATGACGTCATTTCCGGTCACAGTGAAAATGTAAAATTGGCTTGACCTAGTCCAAATTGGCATTAGGCATCAAATGGAAAAAAAATATTGCAAATCGAATAATAATTAACTCTTTTATAGGCAAAATAACGTGAAAAGTGATGCATGCAAAATTGCATATTTCTCGGCAACTGCTCATATTACAAACTAATTTTCGCATACATTCTCTTCGTCTGGATTATTGCTACGAGTTTATGAAAATTACAAATAAATATTTCAAAATATGAAGACGCTGAATGAATTGTAAATAACTGAATTTTACACTTTATTTTACATTTTATTCGAAATTGCCCGAAAATGAAGTTGAAATTAAAAAATATGAGCTAAGGTTTTTGTGCACCTTTGCAGGGTGCATCCTTTTAGTTATATCAGTTTTGAAAAAAAATAATATTTGCTTTCAAAAAGTGGTACCGAACTGTCAAAATTGTAGTTTTTGTTAATATTACGTCACTTCCGTTGCCGACAGAAAAATTTCACCGTAACAAAAAAAATTACAATTGGGACCATGGTGCATATGAACTTTGTTTTATACAAATCGAACAATAAATAATTTTTCTGGGTACGAAAAACTAAATTAGCCGATGGCGGCTAACGCAAATTACCGAGACAATTTTTTTTCTCATTTCTGCTCAAGTACGATGATATTTTAACCCTGTGTAAAATATCATCAAAAAATATTCATAAATAAAAAAGGTTTTCGTAAAAAAATTATTTTTTTTCGAAATATCGGACATTTTTTCGACTACTTCCGGTTTTACGATCGTTGTTGTGATAGCTTTACGAAGTCCTTTGGATACTTAACTTTCTGTACCAAAAGTGTCAGAAACATCCATTGAGTAGTTTTAGAAAAAAAGATAAATTAAAGAGCGTTTCAAAAAATTTAACGATTTTTCAATTTTTTTCAAAGTTTGAGGCCATTTTTCGACCACTTATATTATTTCAATGCTTTTCATTTTGGATTCCCTATATAGACAACTAACAGGACTTTGAGTAAGAAAAGTTTAAGAAAAATCGTAGGCGTCGTTTTCGAGAAAAGGGCGTCTCAGAATGTTAAAAAATTGGAAAATACTAGATTTTTGGCATACAATAATTTATTTCCTTACCATCGAAATCGTATTATTTAGATACCATATGATGGTCCATTAATAGGGCTATCCAGCGACACTTTAGTTCTTTTGGTCCGCTATTACCTAAGGGAGAAATCAAGTTTTTCGCAAGTGCGACAATGTTTTTACTCTTTTTTTTCATTTTTTGAATACTTCCGGTATGGTTATTATTGTCGGAATAGTTCTAATAGCCGGTTTGGGCACTAAAATAGCCACAGGGCTCTGTAATGATATATTACATTATCTGATCAGATAAAATGCCCCTGAGAAATCCTATGTTCAAAAGTGCCAAAAATGCAAAAAATTTAAAATATCGAAAATTAAATTTTAATAATTACATACATATTATACATCGTTAGAATCGTAATTAGGTCAGCTATCTGAATATACAACCTTTTTTTAAAAATCTCTTAAAATAAAAAAATAGTAGAGCATTTTCCAAAATTTCACGATTTTTCGACTTTTTTCGATTTTCAGTCCCTTTTTTATCCTATTCCAGACATTTCAAAGTCCTATTGGATGGCTTCATGCCAAATACCTCCAAAAGGACTCTCGATAGAAAAAAAATAAAAAAAATTGTAGGTTAAGTTTTCGAGATACAGGCATCCAAAAACGCTCCAAATCAGAAAATACTTGATTTTCAGCGTGCCATATTTTGCTACCTTTTCATAGTATCTGTATGATTTGGGTATCATACGATAGTCCATTCTTCATGCAACCCAACGATACCTTAATCCCTTTAATCCGTTGATATCGGGCGAAGAAATCACGTTTTTCCCAAAACCACCCATTTTTTTCGTTTTTTTGCAAATTTTGCACATTATTTCGACCACTTCCGGTTTAAGGAGTCTTGTCGAAATTGCTTTACCTGTTGATATTGGACTTTAACTTCATGTTCCAGAAGTTTCAGAAACGTCAATTCTGCCATAAAACGAAACCCGAGCTCACAAAATGGGAAGAAAATTCGAAAAAAATCGAAAAATAAAGGGCGATAACTCTGAATGAAACTTATATTACTGGAATCGGATGGACTTCAGGTATCCAAAAATGTAGGTCAAATTTGAAAATTTTGAAAAATAACAAAAATTGTCTCGTAAACAACATGTGTTCAATTTTCGAACTATAAAAGTCATAGACGAATGTTCGAAATTGAAAAATGTGAGATAGCCATTTTCTCAGAAAAGATCCAGGGATTCCAAAAATGTAATTTGTTTGAAAATGGATAAAGAATTGACGAAACTATAGCCGATTTTCAATTTTTAGAGAAAGTATAAAGTTCGGTCACTTCCGGTATGCGCAGAAATTTCAAAAATATTTTATCAAGTAGCCACCACATGGTTTCCCAATAGAAAAGCTAATTCCAGATCGATATCTGTTTTCGATCATGGAGATCTAGGCCCTCGCGGTAAATAATAATAATAATAATAACTAGACCTGCAAGCAGCACTGAACCGGCTTTCAGGAATCATACAAGAAGTTTATTATACCCTAGCCGATCCATTGAGCTACCAAACTTTAATTGTTTTGCTTCAGTGACACCCTCTATCATATGTAAATGTAATATTTGCTGGCGAAAAGACCTTTCAAAATTGTAAATTATGGCAAAATTACGTCACTTCCGGTGTCGAAAGAAATTATTATAGGTGAAAAATAAGTCGAAAATTCGCAACATACAAAATACAAACTTTGTTTTATACATATCGGGCAATAAATAATTAACCTATAACCAATAAACTGAAATTAAGAAGGTAAAAAACTTAAAAGTGACACTGGGACAATTGGCTATATTTCGACAAGGGAACATGCTAGAAGCCTTTTCTTGATATCAATATGATGGTATTGATTCAATCTTACTGCCCATTAGAGTCAGACGTTATAAAGTTAAACGAATAATAAACATAAACCACTTCAAAAAAAATGTTTGTTTTGAAGGCCAAAAAAACGTTTTTTGAAAAAATTACATTACTTCCGGTGATATTGAAAATGTTAATTTAGTTCATAGAAGTCATAAATGGCATAAGGCATCAAATGGTAAAAAAAATTATAAAAATCGAATAATAATTGACACTTTTATAGACCAAAAACCTTGAAAAGTGACTTATCGAAGATCGCCTATTTCTCTGTAACCGTACAAGTTAGAAACCATTTTGTGGTATCTGTATGGTCGTATGGCTTCATTCTATTCGTTGATGGGAATCAAATATCATAATTTTAAAATTATTATAAGGCAGACTCATTTGAATAAAATATCTGTTTTTTAGGTTTAAAATACAGTTTTTGCCCAAATGACGTCATTGCCGGTCACAGTGAAATTGTAAAATTGGCTTGACCTAGAACAAATTGACACTAAGCATCAAATGGAAAAATAATATTGCAAATCGAATAATAATTCACTCTTTTATAGGCAAAATAACGTGAAAAGTGACGCATGCAAAATTGCATATTCCTCGGCAACTGCTCATATTACAAACTAATTTTCGCATACAATCTCTTCTTCTGGATTATTGCTACGAGTTTATGAAAATTACAAATAAATATTTCAAAATATGAAGACGCTGAATGAATTGTAAACAACTGAATTTTACACTTTATTTTACATTTTATTCGAAATTGCCCGAAAATGAAATTGAAATTAAAAAATCTGAGCTAAGGATATTGTGCACCTTTGCAGGGTGCATCCGTTTAGTTATATCAGTTTTGAAAAAAAATAATATTTGCTTTCAAAAAGTAGTACCGAACTGTCAAAATTATAGTTTTTGTTAATATTACGTCACTTCCGTTGCCGACAGAAAAATTTCACCATAACAAAAAAAATTACAATTGGGACCACGGAGCATATGAACTTTGTTTTATACAAATCGAACAATAAATAATTTTTCTGGGTACGAAAAACTAAATTAGCCGTTGGCGGCTAACGAAAATAACCGGGACAATTTTTTTTCCCATTTCTGGTCAAGTAGGATGATATTTTAACCCTGTGTAAAATACCATCAAAAAATATTCATAAATAAAAAAGGTTTTCGTAAAAAAAATATTTTTTTTCAAAATATCGGACATTTTTTCGACTACTTCCGGCTTTACGATCGTTGTCGTGATAGCTTTACAAAGTTCTTTGGATACTTAACTTTCTGTACCAGAAGTGTCAGAAACATCCATTGAGTAGTTTTGGAAAAAAAGATAAATTAAAGAGCGTTTACAAAAATTTTACGATTTTTCAATTTTTTTTCAAAGTTTGATGTCATTTTTGGACCACCTACATTATTTCAATGCTTTTCATTTTGGATTCACTATATAGACAACCGATAGGACTATGAGTAAGAAAAGTTTCAGAAAAATCGTAGGCGTCATTTTCGAGAAAAGGGCGTCTCAGAATGTTAAAAAATCGGAAAATACTAGATTTTTGGCATACAATAATTTATTTCCTTACCATCGAAATCGTATTATTTACATACCATATGATGGTCCATTAATAGGGCTATCCAACGACACTTTAGTTCTTTTGGTCCGCTATTACCTAAGTTAGCAATCAAGTTTTTCGCAAGTGCGACAGTATTTTTAACCTTTTTTTTATTTTTTGAATACTCCCGGTATGGTTATTATTGTCGGAATAGTTTTAATAGTCGGTTTGGGCGCTAAAATAGCCACAGGGCTCTGTAATGATATATTACATTATCTGATCAGATAAAATGCCCCTGAGAAATCCTATGTTCAAAAGTGCCAAAAATGCAAAAAATTTAAAATATCGAAAATTAAATTTCAATAATTACATACATATTATACATCGTTAGAATCGTAATTAGGTCAGCTATCTGAATATACAACCTTTTTTTAAAAATCTCTTAAAATAAAAAAATAGTAGAGCATTTTTCAAAATTTCACGATTTTTCGACTTTTTTCGATTTTCAGTCCCTTTTTTATTCTATTCCAGACATTTCAAAGTCTTATTGGTTGGCTTCATGCAAAATACCTCCAAAAGGACTCTCGATAGAAAAAATTAAAAAAAAATTGTAGGTTAAGTTTTCGAGATACAGGCGTCCAAAAATGCTAAAAATCAGAAAATTCGTGATTTTCAGCGTGCCATATTTTGCTTCCTGATCATAGTATCCGTATGAATTGGGTATCATACGATAGTACAATCCTAGTGCAGTCCAATGGTACCCTAATTTCTTTAATCCATTGATATCGGGCGGAGAAATCGCGTTTTTCCCCAAAATATCCATTTTTTGCATTTTTTTCAAAATATTGCCCATTATTTCGACCACTTCCGGTTTAAGGATTCTGGTCGAAATTGCTTTATAAGTTGGTATTGGACTATAACTTCATGTTCCAGAAGTTTCAGAAACGTCAATTCTGCCATAAACCGAAACCGGAGCTCACAAAATGGGAAGAAAATTCGAAAAAAATCGAAAAATAAAGGGCGATAACTCTGAATGAAACTTATATTACTGGAATCGGATGGACGTCAGGTATCCAAAAATGTAGGTCAAATTTGAAAATTTTGAAAAATAACAAAAATTGTCTCGTAAACAACATGTTTGCAATTTTCAAACGATAAAAGTCATAGACGAATGTTCGAAATTGAAAAATGTCTCAGAATAGATTGTCTCAGAAAAGATTCAGGGATTCCAAAAATGTAATTTGTTTGAAAATGGATAAAGAATTGACGAAACTATGGCCGATTTTCAATTTTTAGATAACGTACAAATTTCGGTCACTTCCGGTATGCGCAGAAATTTCAAAAATATTTTATCAAGTAGCCACCACATGGTTTCCAAATAGAAAATCTGATTCCAGATCGATATCTGTTTTCGATCATGGAGATCTAGGCCCTCGCGGTAAATAATAATAATAAATAATAATAATAATAATTTTAGTAATCTCAATAGGCTTTCAGACGAAAGTCTGAAAGCCTAATAATAATTTTAACAAAAACAATAGTGTTTCACACAAGCTACGCAGTGTGAAACCCTAATAATAATAAGAATAATAATTTTAACAAAAACAATAGTGTTTCACACAAGCTACGCAGTGTGAAACCCTAATAACTAGACCTGCAAGCAGCACTGAACCGGCTTTCAGGAATCATACAGGAAGTTTATTATACCATAGCCAACCCATTGAGCTACCGAACTAAACTTTAGTTGTTTTGCTTCAGTGACACCCTCTACCATATGTAAAAGTAATATTTGGTGGCGAAAAGAGCGGTCAAAATTGTAAATTATGGCAAAATTACGTCACTTCCGGTGCCGAAAGAAATTTTTATAGGTGAAAAATAAGTCGAAAATTTGCAACATACAAAATTTGTTTAATACATATCGGGCAATGGAAAATTAACCTATAACCCATAAACTGAAATTAAGAAGGTAAAATAATTAAAAGTGACCCTTTTAGAAGCCTTTTCTTGATATCAATATGATGGTATTGATTCAATCTTACTGCCCATTAGAGTCAGACGTTATAAAGTTAAACAAATAATAAATATAAATCCCTTCAAAAAAATGTTTGTTTTGAAGGCTAAAAATACGTTTTTTGCAAAAATTACATTACTTCCGATGATATTGAAAATGTTAACTTAGTTGATAGGCATCAAATGGTAAAAAAATGATAAAAATCGAATAATAATATTGACACTTTTATAGAGAGAGAGAGAGAGAAATGGGGTTTAACGTCCACTCGACACAAACTAGGTCATTTTGGGACTAACATATGGTTTCAGTTTTATTTCAATAATTCGCTTGCGCGTAGGGGTCTTTAGCAGTGGGAGGAAACCGGAGTGCCCGGAGGAAACCCACGAGGTTGAGAAGGCGCCCCCCATCTCCATGCCACATACGCTCGCACCAGGGCTCGAAACCACAGCCGCAAGCCAGAGGTGACCGGCCAGCTAGAGGGCGAAGCGCGGCACTCTAGACCACTAGGCCATCCCAACCCCCCGACACTTTTATAGACCAAAAACCTTGAAATGTGACTTATAGAAGAGCGCCTATTTCTCTGTAACCGTACAAGTTAGAAACCATTTTGTGGTGGTCGTATGGTTTCATTCTATTCGTTGATGGTAATCAAATATCATAATTTTAAAAATATTATAAGGCAGACTCATTTGAATAAAATATTTGTTTTTTAGGTTAAAAATACAGTTTTTGCAGAAATGACGTCATTTCCGGTCACAGTGAAAATGTAAAATTGGCTTGAACTAGTCCACATTGACATTAGGCGTCAAATGGAAAAAAAATATTGCAAATCGAATAATAATTCACTCTTTTATAGGCAAAATAACGTGAATAGTGATGCATGCAAAATTGCATATTTCTCGGCAACTGCTCATATTTCAAACTAATTTTCGCATACATTCTCTTCGTCTAGATTATTGCTACGAGTTTATGAAAATCACAAATAAATATTTCAAAATATGAAGACGCTGAATGAATTGTAAATAATTGAATTTTACACTTTATTTTACATTTTATTCGAAATTGCCCGAAAATGAAATTGAAATTTAAAAAATCTGAGCTAAAAATTTTATACACCTTTGCAGGGTGTATCCTTTTAGTTATATCAGTTTAAAAAAAAAAATATTTGCTTTCAAAAAGTGGTACCGAACTGTCAAAATTGTAGTTTTTGTTAATATTACGTCACTTCCGTTGCCGACAGAAAAATTTCACCGTAACAAAAAAAATTGCAATTGGGACCACGGAGCATATGAACTTTGTTTTATACAAATCGAACAATAAATAGTTTTTCTGGTTACGAAAAACTAAATGAGCCGATGGCGGCGAACGCAAATTACCGAGACATTTTTTTTATCATTTCTGCTCAAGTAGGATGATATTTTAACCCTGTGTAAAATACCATCAAAAAATATTCATAAATAAAAAAGGTTTTTCGCAAAAAAAAAAAAACAATTTTCAAAATATCGGACATTTTTTCGACTACTTCCGGTTTTACGATCATTGTCGTGACAGCTTTACGAAGTTCTTTGGATACTTAACTTTCTGTACCAGAAGTGTCAGAAACATCCATTGAGTAGTTTTGGAAAAAAAGATAAATTAAAGAGCGTTTCCAAAAATTTAACTATTTTTCAATTTTTTTCAAAGTTTGAGGCCATTTTTGGACCTCTTATATTATTTCAATGCTTTTCATTTTGGATTCACTATATAGACAACCGATAGGACTTTGAGTAAGAAAAGTTTAAGAAAAATCTGCGGCGTTATTTTCGAGAAAAGGGCGTCTCAGAATGTTAAAAAATCGGAAAATACTAGATTTTTGGCATACAATAATTTATTTACTAATCATCGAAATCGTATTATTTAAACACCATATGATGGTCCATTAATAGGGCTATCCAGTGACACTTTAGTTCTTTTGGTCCGCTATTACCTAAGGGAGAAATCAAACTTTTCGCAAGTGCGACAATGTTTTTAACATTATTTTTTCATTTTTTGAATACTTCTGGTATGGCTATTATTGTCGGAATAGTTTTAATAGGCGGTTTGGGCACTAAAATATCCACAGGGCTCTGTAATGACATATTACATTATCTGATCAGATAAAATGCCCCTGAGAAATCCTATGTTCAAAAGTGCCAAAAATGCTAAAAAATTAAAATATCGAAAATCAAATTTCAAAAACTACATACATATTATACATCGTTAGAATCGTAATTAGGTCAGCTATCTGAATATACAATCTTTTTTTGAAAATCTCTTAAAATAAAAAAAAAGTAGAGCATTTTCCAAAATTTCACGATTTTTCGACTTTTTTCGATTTTCAGTCCGTTATTTCACCTATTCCAGATATTTCAAAGTCTTATTGGATGGCTTCATGCAAAAAACCTCCGAAAGGACTCTCGATAGAAAAAATTAAAAAAAAAGTTGCGGTTAAGTTTTCGAGATACAGGCGTCCAAAAATGCTAAAAATCAGAAAATACTTGATTTTCAGCGTGCCATATTTTGCTTCCTGCTAATCGTATCCTTACGAATTGGGTATCATTCAGTGGTCCAATCAGCGCCCGACCAAATGATACCTTAATTCGTTTAATCCGTTGATATCGGACGGAGAAATCGTGTTTTTACCCAAAACACCCATTTTTCACTTTTTTTTCAAAATATCGCATATTATTTCGACTACTTCCGGTTTACGGATTGTTGTTGAAATTGCTTTAAACGGTGGTTTGACCATATTACTTCATGTTCCAGGAATTTCAGAAGCGTCGATCTGGCCGTAAAACGAAACTTAAGCTCACAAAATGTGAAGAAAATTCGAAAAAAATCGAAAAATAAAGGGCGATAACTCTGAATGAAACTTATATTACTGGAACCGGATTGCCTTCAGGTATCCAAAAATGTAGGTCAAATTTTAAAATTTTGAAAAATAACAAAAAATGTGTCTTAAACAACATATTTTCATTTTTCGAACGCTAGAAGTCAGCGGCGAAGTTTCGAAATTGCAAAATTTTCAACTGCTATCGTCCGAGAAAAGACTCAGGGTTTCCAAAAATGTAATTTGTATGAAAATAGATACAGAATTGACGAATCTACGGCCGTTTTTTAAATATTTGGCACCGCACGAAATTCGGCCACTTCCGGTCTGCGCAGAAGTTTCAAATACAGTGGAAGGGATAGCCACCATATGGTTTCCTAATAGAAAATTATGTCCCAGATCTGTATCTGTTACAGACACTGAGAAATAGGCTCCCCCGAAAAATAAAATAATAATAATAAATAATAATTTTAGTAATCACAATAGGCTTTCAGACGAAAGTCTTAAAGCCTAATAAAAAAAAAAATAATAATAATTTTAGTAATCACAATAGGCTTTCAGACGAAAGTCTGAAAGCCTAATAATAATAATAATTTTAGTAATCACAATAGGCTTTCAGACGAAAGTCTGAAAGCCTAATAAAAAAAAAATAATAATAATTTTAGTAATCACAATAGGCTTTCAGACGAAAGTCTGAAAGCCTAATAATAATAATAATTTTAGTAATCTCAATAGGCTTTCAGACGAAAGTCTGAAAGCCTAATAACTAGACCTGCAAGCAGCACTGAACCGGCTTTCAGGAATCATACAGGAAGTTTATTATACCATAGCCGATCCATTGAGCTACCAAACTATACTTTAGTTGTTTTGCTTCAGTGACACCCTCTATCATATGTAAAAGTAATATTTGCTGGCGAAAAGACAGGTCAAAATTGTAAATTATGGCAAAATTACGTCACTTCCGGTGCCGAAATTTTTTTCTATAGGTGAAAAATAAGTCGAAAATTCGCAACATACAAAATACAAACTCTGTTTTATACATATCGGCCCTTAAATAATTAACCTATAACCCATAAACTGAAATTAAGAAGGTAAAAAACTTAAAAGTGACCCTTGGAAAATTGGTTATTATTCGACAAGGGAACATGCTAGAAGCCTTTTCTTGATATCAATATGATGGTATTTATTCAATCTTACTGCCCATTAGGGTCAGACGTTATAAAGTTAAACGAATAATAAATATAAATCCCATCCAAAAAATATTTGTTTTGAAGGCTAAAAATACGTTTTTTGCAAAAATTACATTACTTCCGGTGATATTGAAAATGTTAACTTGGTTCATAGAAGTCATAAATGGCATAAGGCATCAAATGGTAAAAAAATTATAAAAATCGAATAATAATTGACACTTTAATAGACCAAAAACCTTGAAAAGTGACTTATAGAAGATCGCCTATTTCTCTGTAACCGTACAAGTTAGAAACCATTTTGTGGTATCTGTATGGTCATATGGCTTCATTCTATTCGTTGATGGGAATCAAATATCATAATTTTAAAAATATTATAAGGCAGACTCATTTCAATAAAATATTTGTTTTTTAGGTTAAAAATACAGTTTTTGCCCAAATGACGTCATTTCCGGTCACAGCGAAAATGTAAAATTGGCTTGACCTAGTCCAAATTGGCATTATGCATCAAATGGAAAAAAGATATTGCAAATCGAATAATAATTCACTCTTTTATAGGCAAAATAACGTGAAAAGTGATGCATGCAAAATTGCATATTTCTCGGCAACTGCTCATATTACAAACTTATTTTCGCATACATTCTCTTCGTCTGGATTATTGCTACGAGTTTATGAAAATTAGAAATAAATGTTTCAAAATATGAAGACGCTGAATGAATTGTAAATAACTGAATTTTACACTTTATTTTACATTTTATTCGAAATTGCCCCAAAATGAAATTGAAATTAAAAAATCTGAGCTAAGGATTTTGTGCACCTTTGCAGGGTGCATCCTTTTAGTTATATCAGTTTTGAAAAAAAATAATATTTGCTTTCAAAAAGTGGTACCTAACTGTCAAAATTGCAGTTTTTGTTAATATTACGTCACTTCCGTTGCCGACAGAAAAATTTCACCGTAACAAAAAAAAAAAATACAATTGGGACCACGGAGCATATGAACTTTGTTTTATACAAATCGAACAATAAATAATTTTTCTGGGTATGAAAAACTAAATTATCCGATGGCGGCTAACGCACATTACCGAGACAATTTTTTTTCTCATTTCTGTTTAAGTAGGATGATAGTTTAACCCTGTGTAAAATATCATCAAAAAATATTCATAAATAAAAAAGGTTTTCGTAAAAAAAAAAAATTCTTTCAAAATATCGGACATTTTTTCGACTACTTCCGGTTTTACGATCATTGTCGTGATAGCCTTACGAAGTTCTTTGGATACTTAACTTTCTGTACCAGAAGTGTCAGAAACATCCATTGAGTAGTTTTGGAAAAAAAGATAAATTAAAGAGCATTTACAAAAATTTAACGATTTTTCAATTTTTTTCAAAGTTTGAGGCCATTTTTGGACCCCCTATATTATTTCAATGCTTTTCATTTTGGATTCACTATATAGACAACCGATAGGACTTTTAGTAAGAAACGTTTAAGAAAAATCTGCGGCGTCGTTTTCGAGAAAAGGGCGTCTCAGAATGTTAAAAAATCGGAAAATACTAGATTTTTGGCATACAATAATTTATTTCCTTACCATCGAAATCGTATTATTTAGATACCATATGATGGTCCATTAATAGAGCTACCCAACGACACTTTAGTTGTTTTGGTCCGCTATTACCTAAGGGAGAAATCAAGTTTTTCGCAAGTGCGACAATGTTTTTAACCTTTTTTTTTTAATTTTTTGAATACTTCCGGTATGGTTATTATTGTCGGAATAGTTTTAATAGCCGGTTTGGGCACTAAAATAGCCACAGGGCTCTGTAATGATATATTACATTATCTGATCAGATAAAATGCCCCTGAGAAATCCTATGTTCAAAAGTTCCAAAAAAGGAAAAAAATTAAAATATCGAAAATTAAATTTCAATAACTACATACATATTATACATCGTTAGAATTGTAATTATGTCAGCTATCAGAATATACAATCTTTTTTCGAAAATCTCTTAAAATAAAAAAAATAGCAGAGCATTTTCCAAAATTTCACGATTTTTCGACTTTTTTCGATTTTCAGTCCGTTATTTCACCTATTCCACATATTTCAAAGTCTTATTGGATGGCTTCATGCAAAATATCTCCGAAAGGACTCTCGATAGAAAAAAAAAGAAAAAAAGTTGCGGTTAAGTTTTCGAGATACAGGCGTCCAAAAATGCTAAAAATCAGAAAATTCGTGATTTTCAGCGTGGCATATTTTGCTGCCTGATCATAGTGTCCGTATGAATTGGGTATCATACGGTAGTATAATCCTAGTGCAGTCCAATGGTACCCTAATTTGTTTAATCCATAGATATCGGACGGAGAAATCGCGTTTTTCCACAAAATACCCATTTTTTTCATTCTTTTCAAAATATTGCACATTGTTTCGACTACTTCCGGTCTACGGATCATTGTTGAAATTGCTTTATTCCTTGCAATGGTCATTTGGCTTCATGCCTCAGAAGTTTCAGATTCGCCAATTCGGCCATATAAAGAAACCCGAGCTCACAAAATAGGTAGAAAATTCGAAAAAAATCGAAAAATAAAGGGTGATAACTCCGAATAAAACTTATATTACTGGAATCAGATAGACTTAAGGTATCCAAAAATGTAAGTCAAATTTGAAAATTTTGAAAAATGAAAAAAATTGTCTCTTTAACAACATTTTTCAATTTTCGAACGCTAGAAGTCAGCGACGAAGTTTCGAAATTACAAAATCTTAGATTGCTATTGGCTCGGAAAAGATTCAGGGTTTCCGAAAATGTCATTTGTTTGAAAATGGGTAAAGAATTGACGAAACTATGGCCAATTTTCAATTTTTTGACAACGTACAAAAATCTGCCACTTCCGGTATGCGCAGAATTTTCGAAAATACTTTATCAAGTAGCCACCACATGGTTTCCCGAAAGAAAAGTTGATTTCAGATCGATATCTGCTTTCGATCATGGAGAACTTGGGTCCCGCGGTAAATAATAATAATAACTAGACCTGCAAGCAGCACTGAACCGGCTTTCAGAAATCATACAGGAAGTTAATTATACCATAGCCGATCCATTGAGCTACCAAACTATACATTAGTTGTTTTGCTTCAGTGACACCCTCTATCATATGTAAAAGTATTATTTGCTGGCGAAAAGACCGGTCAAAATTGTAAATTATGGCAAAATTACGTCACTTCCGGTGCCGAAAGAAATTTTTATAGGTGAAAAATAAGTCGAAAATTCGCAACATACAAAATACAAACTTTTTTTTATAGACATCGGGCAATAAATAATTAACCTATAACCCATAAACTGAAATTAAGAAGGTAAAAAACTTAAAAGTGACCCTCGGAAAATTGGTTATTATTCGACAAGGGAACATGCTAGAAGCCTTTTCTTGATATCAATATGATGGTATTGATTCAGTCTTACTGCCCATTAGAGTCAGACGTTATAAAGTTAAACGAATAATAAATATAAATCCCTTCAAAAAAATGTTTGTTTTGAAGGCTAAAAATACGTTTTTTGCAAAAATTACATTACTTCCGGTGATATTGAAAATGTTAACGTAGTTCATAGAAGTCATAAATGGCATAAGGCATCAAATGGTAAAAAAATTATAAAAATCGAATAATAATTGACACTTTTATAGACCAAAAACCTTGAAAAGTGACTTATAGAAGATCGCCTATTTCTCTGTAACCATACAAGTTAGAAACCATTTTGTGGTATCTGTATGGTCGTATGGCTTCATTCTATTCGTTGATGGGAATCAAATATCATAATTTTAAAAATATTATAAGGCAGATTCATTTGAATAAAATATTTGTTTTTTGGGTTAAAAATACAGTTTTTGTCCAAATGACGTCATTTCCGGTCACAGTGAAAATGTAAAATTGGCTTGAACTAGTCCAAATTGGCATTAGGCATCAAATGGAAAAAAAATATTGCAAATCGAATGATAATTCACTCTTTTATAGGCAAAATAACGTGAAAAGTGATGCATGCAAAATTGCATATTTCTCGGCAACTGCTCATTTTACAAACTAATTTTCGCATACATTCTCTTCGTCTGGATTATTGCTACGAGTTTATGAAAATTACAAATAAATATTTCAAAATAGAAGACGCTGAATGAATTGTAAATAACTGAATTTTACACTATATTTTACATTTTATTTGAAATTGCCCGAAAATGAAATTGAAATTAATAAATCTGAGCTAAGGATTTTGTGCATCTTTGCAGGGTGCATCCTTTTAGTTATATCAGTTTTGAAAAAAAAAAATATTTGCTTTCAAAAAGTGGTACCGAACTGTCAAAATTGTAGTTTTTGTTAATATTACGTCACTTCCGTTGCCGACAGAAAAATTTCACCATAACAAAAAAAATTACAATTGGGACCACGGAGCATATGAACTTTGTTTTATACAAATCGAACAATAAATAATTTTTCTGGGTACGAAAAACTAAATTAGCCGATGGCGGCTAACGCAAATTACCGAGACAATTTTTTTTCTCATTTCTGCTCAAGTACGATGATATTTTAACCCTGTGTAAAATATCATGAAAAAATATTCATAAATAAAAAAAGTATTCGTAAAAAAATTATTTTTTTTCAAAATATCGGACATTTTTTCGACTACTTCCGGTTTTACGATCATTGTCGCGATAGCTTTACGAAGTTCTTTCGATACTTAACTTTCTGTACCAGAAGTGTCAGAAACATCCATTGAGTAGTTTTGGAAAAAAAGATAAATTAAAGAGCGTTTACAAAAATTTAATGATTTTTCAATTTTTTTCAAAGTTTGATGCCATTTTTGGACCACCTATATTATTTCAATGCTTTTCATTTTGGATTCACTATATAGACAACCGATAGGACTTTGAGTAAGAAAAGTTTAAGAAAAATCTGCGGCGTCGTTTTCGAGAAAAGGGCGTCTCAGAATGTTAAAAAATCGGAAAATACTAGATTTTTGGCATACAATAATTTATTTCCCTACCATCGAAATCGTATTATTTAGATACCATATGATGGTCCGTTAATAGGGCTTTCCAACGACACTTTAGTTATTTTGGTCCGCTATTACCTAAGGGAGAAATCAAGTTTTTCGCAAGTGCGACAATGTTTTTAACCTTTTTTTTTCATTTTTTGAAAACTTCCGGTATGGTTATTATTTTCGGAATAGTCTTAATAGCCGGTTTGGGCACTAAAATAGCCACAGGACTCTGTAATGATATATTGCATTATCTGATCAGATAAAATGCACCTGAGAAATCCTATGTTGAAAAGTGCCAAAAATGCAAAAAATTTAAAATATCGAAAATTAAATTTCAATAACTACATACATATTATACATCGTTAGAATCGTAATTAGGTCAGCTATCTGAATATACAATCTTTTTTTGAAAATCTCTTAAAATAAAAAAATAGTAGAGCATTTTCCAAAATTTCACGATTTTTCGACTTTTTTCGATTTTCAGTCCGTTATTTCACCTATTCCAGACATTTCAAAGTCTTATTGGGTGGCATAATTCACAAGACTATCGAATGGACTCTCGATAGAGAAAGTTAAAAAAAAAAGTTGCGGTTAAGTTTTCGAGATATAGGCGTCCAAAAATGCTAAAAATCAGAAAATACTTGATTTTCAGCGTGCCATATTTTGCTGCCTGATCATAGTATCCGTATGAAATGGGTATCATACGATAGTACCATCATAGTGCAGTCCAATGGTACTCTAATTTCTTTAATCCATTGATATCGGGCGGAGAAATCGCGTTTTTCCCAAAAATATCCATTTTTTGCATTTTTTTCAAAATATTGAACATTATTTCGACCACTTCCGGTTTAAAGATCCGTGTCGAAATTGCTTTATCAGTTGGTATTGGACTATAACTTCATGTTCCAGAAGTTTCAGAAACGTCAATTCTACCATAAAACGAAACCCGAGCTCGCAAAATGGGAAGAAAATTCGAAAAAAATCGAAAAATAAAGGGCGATAACTCTGAATGAAACTTATATTACTGGAATCGGATGGACTTCAAGTATCCAAAAATGTAGGTCAAATTTGAAAATTTTGAAAAATAACAAAAATTGTCTCGTAAACAACATGTTTTCAATTTTCGAACGATAAAAGTCATAGACGAATGTTCGAAATTGAAAAATGTGAGATAGCCATTGTCTCAGAAAAGATTCAGGGATTCCAAAAATGTAATTTGTTTGAAAATGGATAAAGAATTGACGAAACTATAGACGATTTTCAATTTTTAGAGAAAGTAAAAAGTTCGGTCACTTCCGGTATGCGCAGAAATTTCAAAAATATTTTATCAAGTAGCCACCACATGGTTTCCCGATAGAAAAGCTAATTCCAGATCGATATCTGTTTTCGATCATGGAGATCTAGGCCCTCGCGGTAAATAATAATAATAATAATAATAATAATAATAATAATAATTTTAGTAATCTCAATAGGCTTTCAGACGAAAGTCTGAAAGCCTAATAATAATTTTAGTAATCTCAATAGGCTTTCAGACGAAAGTCTGAAAGCCTAATAATAATTTTAGTAATCTCAATAGGCTTTCAGACGAAAGTCTGAAAGCCTAATAA
Organism: Patella depressa; assembly: GCA_948474765.1. Taxonomy (NCBI): domain Eukaryota; kingdom Metazoa; phylum Mollusca; class Gastropoda; family Patellidae; genus Patella; species Patella depressa. Next base: position 53,089,998 of record OX419716.1, read on the forward strand.
TTTTAGTAATCTCAATAGGCTTTCAGACGAAAGTCTGAAAGCCTAATAATAATAATTTTAGTAATCTCAATAGGCTTTCAGACGAAAGTCTGAAAGCCTAACTAGACTTGCTTGCAAGGCTGAAGGCTTTCACCTTACCCAAGGCAGCACAAAATGCCCACCACTCACCCCTTAAAACACACACACACACACACACACACACGTAAACGAAAGTCTGAAAGCCTAATAATTTTAGTAATCTCAATAGGCTTTCAGACGAAAGTCTGAAAGCCTAATAATAATAATTTTAGTAATCTCAATAGGCTTTCAGACTTTCGTCTGAAAGCCTAACTAGACTTGCTTGCAAGGATGAAGGCTTTCACCTTACCCAAGGCAGCACAAAATGCCCACCACTCACCCCTTAATACACACACACACACACCCACACACACACACACGTAAACAACTCAGATATTGACACTCTCTGTGCATGCGCATTACGATAGAAGGAAAGTGAAAAATATAGTTGAATAATTTACAACATTATGAACTTGGATTGGTAGAATCCTACAGACGCCAGAAATCTAAATACGCAATCAAAAACTCAAAAATTCTAAAAAAAATTACAATTTCAGTACATTTTCAAATTTTTAGGAAAAAAGGAGAACGGCGTGGTAATGCAATTCGACCATTATCGCATCCGCAATATCACCGGCTCTACAAAAATATAGCTTTTTCGAAAATCGGTTGGGAACTGACATTATTAGGACCTATTTTCATTTATGCACGTTAAAAATATACCTCACTTCCGCTCTGTTCAGAATTTTCGCAATAGTTTTAAGTACTTACTGCTTAAAACATAGGAAAAATCATTATTCAGAACTCTATCTGCTTTAGTTTCAGAGATCTACACGAGAATAAAAAAAAAAAGTTTTCCAAATGGGACAAAAAAAAAGATCGTGTCAGATAATAACCAAAACCAAGAATCATACCTTTCAACATCAACTTTTCAACATTTGTACAGAGGGGTGCCTTGCTTATAAATATCTTCAGTAAATAGCGTCATTTTCGCTGGTATCATATGGTGACGTCATGTAGACAAAAACCTGGGGTAATAACTTCAGGAGTAACTGATATTGACTAAAATAAATTATTTCCACTCTAGAAGCAGCATTACCAGATATTGGTTACCAGTAAAACACCTTTAGTTCAAATATTGCCTCTTTCAAAAAAAGCTCTCTATATAATGCTTTATACGTAGGCAAAACGTTCCGATTATGACCAACTCGGACTGTTGTCAATGTCACACCAATGTGTACACGGGAGTTTGGAATCACGTCCATATCAACTACTCAAATATGCAACTGGTTCAAAAATTGATTTAATATTCGATGAAATATCAACAATTTTCTGAGTTCGTGCACGTTAAAGATTTGACGTCCATAATAGAGTTATTACAAACAGATTCCATGCTCATACTACATCATGCCTTCTATCACAGGTACAATCTTCGTACTTCTGCACGATACTGCTGCATCCGCAATATCACCCGCTGTACAAAAATATAACTTTTTCGAAAATCGGTTGGGAATTGACATTATTAGGACCTATTTTCATTTATGCACGTTGACGATTTACTTCACTTCAGGTCTGTTCAGAACTTCTAAGTACTTACTGCTTAAAACATAGGAAAAATCATTATTCAGAACTCTATCTGCTTTAGTTTCAGAGATCTACACGAGAATGAAAAAAAAACAGTTTTTCGAATGGGACAAAAAAAAATCGTGTCAGATCATAACCAAAACCAAGAATCATACCCTTCAACATCAACTTTTCAACATTTGTCCAGAGGGGTGCCTTCCTTATAAATAGTTTCGGTAAATAGCGTCATTTTTGCTGGTATCATATGATGGCGTCATGTAGACAAAAAACCTGGGATAATAATTTCAGGAGTAACTGCTATTGACTAAAATAAATTATTTTCACTCTAGAAGCAGCATTAACAGATATTGGTTACTATTAAAACACCCTTAGTTCAAATATTGCCACTTTTTAAAAAATCTCTCTATATATGCTTTATACGTATGCAAAACGTTCCAATTATGACCAATTCGGACTTTTGTCGATGTCACACCAAGGTGTACACGGGACTTCGGAATCGCGTTTTCATGTCAGCTACTCAAATATGTAACTGGTTCAAAAATTGATTTTATATTCAATGAAATATCGCAAATTTTCGCATTTCGTGCACGTTAAAGATTTGACATCACCAACATATAAAAGTTCGATATTTATTAGAAACAGAGTCCATGCTCTAACTACATTAAACTTTCTATGACCGGTGCAATATTCGTACTTCTGCACGATACTACTGCAAGATACAACTGCAACCTCTTAAAAATTGGATTTGCTTATAAACAGCGCGAGCCGTCGATTTGTGTCGAGATGATTACGGCTATGAGGTAATTTTGGCCAAGGAGAAACAATATTAATTCAAAGACTAATTATTACACACATAAATCAAATATTTCTGCTACAGGGTCACTATACCCTTATTTTGAATAGAAGTAAAGACTCAAAGTTGATATACTTTCTGTCCAAATATCGTCACTGTGAGAGAAAAAGAGACTTTTGAATATGCTCTAAACGTTGCTAATACGTACAGATTGTATCAACTCTTAGTACTCTTACTGCATGTTTCGCTTAACAATGAAAGGTGACGTTTTCAATTTTCGATCCCTTTGTTCTCATACTCCTGATATTTATAACTGTTGCGCAATGGTTTCATACCTAAGACTACCGATAAAACTCTCTGTAGAAGAAGTTCAAAAAAAAAAATTACGTTGACTTTTCGAGAAAAAGACGTCTAAAAATGTTCCAAATGGTAAAAATACGACGTTTTGGATTTTCAATCTCGTTTTTCGACTACTCATGACACACAGAGAAATTGTACAATGGTTTCACACAATACACCACCTATAAGACTCTCGAATGAGAAAGTTTTAAAAAAATCGTAGGCGGCGTTTTCGAGAAATACGCGTCTAAAGTTGATCGAAATAGCAAAATACCTTACTTTTCAAACTCAGATAACTTTTTTATTTTTTGATAGAAACCTGTCGCTATAGTACCATCTTGTAGATAATTCACGTGGCTATCAAACGATATAATACTTTAACTACTCGGTAAACAACCAATCGATACATCTTATTTGACGCACAGGCACCCATTTTTCTGAATTTTGTCAAACTTTGGATACCTTTCTTGACCACTTCCGGTGATTAGAGGATTTTCATTTATAGTTCATGGACTGGTTTGGTCCTTCGACTTCATATTCCTGAAGTTTCAGAAAAATCGTTGGAGCCGTTTTAAAAAAATAAGAAGTCTACGATTTGACCAAAATGCGAAAAAAAGTGAAAATTCAAAGTTAACATTTCGGAACAAAACTTATATTGTTGGAATCGGATCGATGTCAGCAATCCAAAAATATAAGCAGAAATTCAAAATTCCCAAAAATAAAAATTTTGGGAAATTTTGAAAATTTTCAAATTTTCACCGAAAAAAGTAAAGCGACAAAGTTTCTAAATTCGACATTTTTGAACTGCTATCGGCTCAGAAATGTCTCCAGTTATCCAAAAATGTAAATATCAGAAAAATTGGTTGAGAATTAACAGAATTACGGCCGATTTTTGTTTTTCGTATTAAACGTCACTTCCGGTGTGCGCACAGATTTCAAAATAGCTTTAAGCAGTAGCTGCACACCACTTTTCCGACAGAAGATCAAATTGCAAACCTCTATCTCTTATAGTTGCTGAGATCTAGCTTCCCCCTATAAAAAAATAAATAATAACTAGACTTGCAGCACAAAATGCCTACCACTCACCCCTTAAAACACACACACACACACACACACACACACACACACACACACACACACACACACACACTTAAACAACTCAGACATTGACACTTTCTGTGCATGCGCATTACGATAGAAGGAAAGTGAAAAATATAGTTGAACAACTATGAACTTGGATCGGTAGAATCCTACAGGCGCCAGAAATCTAAATACGCAATCAAAAACGCAAAAATTCTAAAAAAAAAAATTACAATTTTAGTACATTTTCAAATTGGTACAGTCTAAGACCCCTTACGCAAGTTCAAATAGGTTCAAACGCACAATTGTCAACACACATCATTACAGTTTGTGTTAAAATAAGTAATTCTATCACAAATAGTGAAGACTGGACCATTAAAATAGTTACCGAACAGTTTTTCTGTGCATAGCGCTGTTTATGTTGTAGGCCTAATGACGTATTACGCAACTTGCGGCTATGACGGTCGGCCAGTTGAAATTTCGCGTAGGAGATTGGTTTCATCAAATCATATAATTATGCGGTAAGGCCTCACCTTTATAATTTTATTTCAATGTTAAGCTGCGTGCAGTACTGTTTTGGGTCAGTTTATTTGTAAATTAAGCTCAAAGGAACTCGGTAGGAAAAACCACTACTGCGACTGGAGTAAGACGGAAGACAGCAGTAGTGGAACCATTTCTAATGTATACGTAATATGATCCAAACGTTGGTAATACGTACAGATTGTGTATCAATTCTTAACTGCATAAACAATACATCGTCCTAATAGTCCTATTGTTTTTAACATTATTACTTTCCGAAATGAAAAATAAAATCTTAAAATGTTACGGAACATGCTTGAAAACGTATAAGAAATACTCGATCAGTTCCTTCACGCTTTCGTTGTATTATTTTTATTGTTGTCAAATATTGACATTAGTTATAAAATGTGAATTTATTTAACCAAAATGGGCGTTCTACTTGCCAGAGCGTGATCACGTATTCATTGTTACGCTTCGGTAAGACGACGGATATTGAGACTGTGGTAAATCTTTTTTCAACGCCAGCTTTAAACTTTTAAGGTAAACGTAAGCACGTTTTTCAAAGTGAATTTTTTTATCAATTATTTACATAAATATTACACGTTTGGGTACCTAAATGCAATTATTATAATTTATAATATGTTATTCAATGATTTATATACAAAAAAGCAATGAATATATGTTGTTTATCTTTGAAATTGAAGAATTAAAAGTTTTATGATTTGTAGTCTCGCATATCCATAGTCTGAACATATTACACATTTATTTTATTTGGACTTCTTGGTAACCAAGACTGTGTTTACTTTGTTGAGGCAAATTTTGAATTCTCACACCAAATTGTTGGGAAAATGGGTGTTTTTCTACTATGCATCTTACTAAACACAAAATGCATTCATGACGGCTACTAAATATAAATTCTGTTGTAAATGGACTTGTTTAGTCAGCCTATTTCATCTATTAGATGATCTAATTTACTACCATTTTTTGTTGGCCATTTAAAACCCCCTTTTTTTAATCAGGAGGCTACTGTCCTGGCCAGTTAGTTATTGACATAAATATTTTTCGAGCCAATTATTATACTATACATATCTGAGATATTTAAGTCCTCATTTCAACATTTGATGTTTGATATTGAGTGGCCCACGGTGGTTCACTGAGTAAGCTACTGACTCAAGGGTTCGATGTCGGTATGGCTGCCATAGTCCCCAGGTATTTTCTAGTATGTTTTCTACTTGGCTCTTATTTTGTGTACAGATAGAAAATACGGTGACTGTTTATTAAAAAGATGAAATCAAAGGCTATCTTCAGGGGGCAATTTATTGTGGACTGATTCTACTGTACCGTACATTATAAATGTAGGAATCACATATGTAACTAATTTGTTTAGGGATGTCTATGCAACCATGGGCAGTTTCTCCGTTTTTTTGCCACTAGAAGACCTATGCGAGCAAGCAAATAGTAGCCTAATATTGTGTTTTAATTTAAATTTCACTTTTATGGTAAGTAGGCCTACAATCTGTATTCAAATCTTATAAGGGCTGACATTGTAAAAGTACAATGTTTATTTTTGTCGTGGAATGAAATATGAAAAAAGTGAAGTGTTGTAGTTTTGTTCCAAGGGTTTAGGTGACAAAGGAGTAGAATCGTCTGTCCACAGGGTTATCTAGTTTACAAAGTTAAAGGTTTAGATCACGAGATCTGTCATTGAGTCAAATGGTGTGGTTTAGGTACAAAGGTTGTACATGTAGAGTCACTTCCCAATTACATGGGTTTTCTCTGGGCACTCCAGATTGATCAAACTCTCAAAGATGCCTTTGCACAAGCAAATTATAATTAAAAATTTGTATCATACGTTAGGACCAAAAATGACCGCAGGACTTTATACCCATTTCTCCCTCTCCCTTACCACTTTCCTGGCCAAATTATTTTGTTTATGTTTAACTGTTGACTTATTGCTTTGGTACTGAAATATAATTATATAAAGTAATGCTCTGCTGTATTATAAATTTCAGTTAATCTTAGAAATTCAAGTGGTTTTTGTTCGGTAAGTACAATGTTTATTCTTAATGTAGAATGAAATATAAAAAAGTGAAGTGTTGTGGTTTTGATCCAAGGTTTTACATGACAGAGGAGTACAATGGCCTGTCCTCCGGGGTCTTGAATTTACAGGTTTAGATCATAAGGTCTGTCATTGAGTTAAGTGACGTGGTTTGGATCCAGAGATTGTACATGAAAAAGAGTAGGTTCATCTTGCGCCCTACTGGTAAAGACCCCTAGGCCCAAGCTATTTATTAATTTAAAATTGTACAAAAGTTAGTCTTGAAATAGTTTGTGTCAACCCTATTTCTCTTTCTCACTCAGCTGCCCTGGTCAAATTCCTTTTTGTCCCCCTGCTCTTGCAGGATCTAGTATTAAAATGGGTACAGGGTATGTGCGTCAATCCTTTTGGGTCAATGGTATTGATGAGCATTTTCTAATTAATGTAAACAAAACGTTATGGGTCTGATTGTTGCTCCCAAAAATAGGGGGATCGAGTAAGTGTTTTAGGTATTAGAAATTCAAGTGGTTTTTGTTCGGTAAGTACAATGTTTATTCTTAATGTAGAATGAAATATAAAAAAGTGAAGTGTTGTGGTTTTGATCCAAGGTTTTACATGACAGAGGAGTACAATGGCCTGTCCTCCGGGGTCTTGAATTTACAGGTTTAGATCATAAGGTCTGTCATTGAGTTAAGTGACGTGGTTTGGATCCAGAGATTGTACATGAAAAAGAGTAGGTTCATCTTGCGCCCTACTGGTAAAGACCCCTAGGCCCAAGCTATTTATTAATTTAAAATTGTACAAAAGTTAGTCTTGAAATAGTTTGTGTCAACCCTATTTCTCTTTCTCACTCAGCTGCCCTGGTCAAATTCCTTTTTGTCCCCCTGCTCTTGCAGGATCTAGTATTAAAATGGGTACAGGGTATGTGCGTCAATCCTTTTGGGTCAATGGTATTGATGAGCATTTTCTAATTAATGTAAACAAAACGTTATGGGTCTGATTGTTGCTCCCAAAAATAGGGGGATCGAGTAAGTGTTTTAGGTATTAATTTAGGCCTCAGGAATTTCAATATTATAAAACTTTTTTGTTTTTTACAGATAATTAGCTACTTGTCATCAGTTTGGTTTTAAGGTTAAAGGAACTGTTTGACAGGTTTTACCAGTAAGTTTACTAATATTTTAGTTAAACTGTGTGAGAATATTGACCGTACGTTGGAATAGGTCAGTCTGTCCGTTGATAAATCTTGCAAACACATTACAGGTCACAGTTTTGAGATTGTTTTTTAATCTTAACTGATTGTTCAGATACGCTATTAAAATGATTTGTTTGCCTACTGATGTTTTATCTGGTGGATTTGATAGTTACTGGCCCTGCCTATAAACAATGCACAGTTTCTTATATTTCATAGAAAGATTGGTGTGGTATTTTTCGATCAGTCATAGAAATAAAAGCTATCAAAATTCAGGGTTTAAAATCAATATTCAAAGAGTTTTTGCTCCATGGATTTAGATCACAAGATCTAGAACAGCATTTTGCCTGACTTCACAAAGTTGCTGGTGTGCATACATTTGAAGAATTACTGAATAGATACATATTGTGTTCGATTCAGATGATTTAGCTAAATTCATGATATGAAATGTTCCGTATACTCAACGTTTGCATGGGGAAGAACTTGATAAAACCCCAACAAATTCTAATGATTTTCTGATAATTAATTAATGAGTTGTTATTCTTAACCAGATTTTAGTGTATTATAATATATTTTTCATTACCGAAACAAAAGTAAAAATATGCGACAACTCTTGTTTACTGCCCGGATGATTTAGCTGCTGTGGGCATATGTTTCGTTGCCTGGCAACCTATCTCTAACTATTATAGTGAGAACTGCCAACTCTTTATCTTATCTCCCATAATGTATCTTTAATATAAATGTTTTTATATATTTTAGATATCGTCTTCAAGACATTGTGCATATTATCATAGTGATACTTGTATCATTTTTTTTAAGTAAGTATAGTTATCATTCTGTTTCACAGAGAATAACTTATAATATCAACCAGTTCTGTTATATATGTAATGTTGGTGGACAGGAACAGTGGCCCTTTATAAAATGCCAGCAAATCTTATAAGGGCTGACATTGTAAAAGTACAATGTTTATTTTTGTCGTGGAATGAAATATGAAAAAAGTGAAGTGTTGTAGTTTTGTTCCAAGGGTTTAGGTGACAAAGGAGTAGAATCGTCTGTCCACAGGGTTCTCTAGTTTACAAAGTTAAAGGTTTAGATCACGAGATCTGTCATTGAGTCAAATGGTGTGGTTTAGGTACAAAGGTTGTACATGTAGAGTCACTTCCCAATTACATGGGTTTTCTCTGGGCACTCCAGATTGATCAAACTCTCAAAGATGCCTTTGCACAAGCAAATTATAATTAAAAATTTGTATCATACGTTAGGACCAAAAATGACCGCAGGACTTTATACCCATTTCTCCCTCTCCCTTACCACTTTCCTGGCCAAATTATTTTGTTTATGTTTAACTGTTGACTTATTGCTTTGGTACTGAAATATATATAAAGTAATGCTCTGCTGTATTATAAATTTCAGTTAATCTTAGAAATTCAAGTGGTTTTTGTTCGGTAAGTACAATGTTTATTCTTAATGTAGAATGAAATATAAAAAAGTGAAGTGTTGTGGTTTTGATCCAAGGTTTTACATGACAAAGGAGTACAATGGCCTGTCCTCCGGGGTCTCGAATTTACAGGTTTAGATCATAAGGTCTGTCATTGAGTTAAGTGACGTGGTTTGGATCCAGAGATTGTACATGAAAAAGAGTAGGTTCATCTTGCGCCCTACTGGTAAAGACCCCTAGGCCCAAGCTATTTATTAATTTAAAATTGTACAAAAGTTAGTCTTGAAATAGTTTGTGTCAACCCTATTTCTCTTTCTCACTCAGCTGCCCTTGTCAAATTCCTTTTTGTCCCCCTGCTCTTGCAGGATCTATTAAAATGGGTACAGGGTATGTGCGTCAATCCTTTTGGGTCAATGGTATTGATGAGCATTTTCTAATTAATGTAAACAAAACGTTATGGGTCTGATTGTTGCTCCCAAAAATAGGGCGATCGAGAAAGTGTTTTAGGTATTAATTTAGGCCTCAGGAATTTCAATATTATAAAACTTTTTTGTTTTTTACAGATAATTAGCTACTTGTCATCAGTTTGGTTTTAAGGTTAAAGGAACTGTTTGACAGGTTTTACCAGTAAGTTTATTAATATTTTAGTTAAACTGTGTGAGAATATTGACCGTACGTTGGAATAGGTCAGTCTTGCAAACACATTACAGGTCACAGTTTTGAGATTGTTTTTTAATCTTAACTGATTGTTCAGATACGCTTTTAAAATGATTTGTTTGCCTACTGATGTTTTATCTGGTGGATTTGATAGTTACTGCCCCTGCCTATAAACAATGCACAGTTTCTTATATTTCATAGAAAGATTGGTGTGGTATTTTTCGATCAGTCATAGAAATAAAAGCTATCAAAATTCAGGGTTTAAAATCAATATTCAAAGAGTTTTTGCTCCATGGATTTAGATCACAAGATCTAGAACAGCATTTTGCCTGACTTCACAAAGTTGCTGGTGTGCATACATTTGAAGAATTACTGAATAGATACATATTGTGTTCGATTCAGATGATTTAGCTAAATTCATGATATGAAATGTTCCGTATACTCAACGTTTGCATGGGGAAGAACTTGATAAAACCCCAACAAATTCTAATGATTTTCTGATAATTAATTAATGAGTTGTTATTCTTAACCAGATTTTAGTGTATTATAATATATTTTTCATTACCGAAACAAAAGTAAAAATATGCGACAACTCTTGTTTACTGCCCGGATGATTTAGCTGCTGTGGGCATATGTTTCGTTGCCTGGCAACCTATCTCTAACTATTATAGTGAGAACTGCCAACTCTTTATCTTATCTCCCATAATGTATCTTTAATATAAATGTTTTTATATATTTTAGATATCGTCTTCAAGACATTGTGCATATTATCATAGTGATACTTGTATCATTTTTTTTATGTAAGTATAGTTATCATTCTGTTTCACAGAGAATAACTTATAATATCAACCAGTTCTGTTATATATGTAATGTTGGTGGACAGGAACAGTGGCCCTTTATAAAATGCCAGCAAATGAACCACCACAGTGACTAAGTCAGTAACCACATGGTTGCATATTCGATATTCAGCATGAATTTGTGAATAAGACACTATCTATTTATTACACATTATCTAGATATAGATTTGAAATCATGATTCACAAATTTATATAAATATTCAATATTCTTGATTTTCGAAGTATTTAAAATATTTATTGCTTTGCAAATATCTGGCTGTTTGTATAGCTTATTTTTGAGCTTCAAGGAACTATTCTACAGGTATATCATTTATATATTAGTAATGCAATCGGAGCCTTTTGACGTCACAGTCAATATCTAATTTCATCTAAGCTGTTGTTGAGCCATGCCTGCATTGTGAGCGTATTTCCACAGTGTATTGTTAAAAATCTTATGTATCAGATCTCTTCAAGGTTCTCCATTCTTCATCAAATTTAGTTAACATTCAAGTTTTCTTTTTGGATTAGCTGCTGTTGGCAATGTCTAGTAGTAGTAGAACAAAGAGATTATTATTGCACATTACATATATCAGGTATGCTAAGTGTAAATATATCTACGTAATATATAGGTTACTGTACTTTGTACCTATACAGTGATGATAGACACATTAACCATATTGGATTTACTTTGCTAAAGTGACGTTTTTATACGCCCACATTGAAATGTGGTCGTACATTGTCGTCGCCCCCGTCCATCCGTCCGGCGTCCACAATTGCTTGTGGACGCTCTAGAGGCTAAAGTTAATATCCGATTGACTTTAAATTTATACACAGTGTTTAAGGTATTGAGACGAAGAATCCTATTGTTTTTCAGCGATTTCCGATAATAATACCAGAGTTATGGCCCTTGATCACTTCAAAAAATCTTGTGGACGCTCTAGAGGCCAAAGTTAATATCCGATTGGCTATGAATTTATACACAGTGTTTAAGGTCATAAGACGAAGAAGCCTATTGATTTTCAGCGATTTCCGATAATAACTACCAGAGTTATGGCCCTTGATCACTTAAAAAAATCTTGTGGACGCTCTAAAGGCCAAAGTTAATATCCGATTGACTTTAAATTTATACACAGTGTTTAAGGTCATGAGACAAAGAAGCCTATTGATTTTCAGCGATTTCCGATAATTAGTGCCAGAGTTGTGGCCCTTGATTACTTCAAAAAATCTTGTGGATGCTCTAGAGGCCAAAGTTAATATCTGATTGACTTCAAATTTATACACAGTGTTTTAAGGGCACAAGACGAAGAAGCCTATTGATTTTCAGCGATTTCTGGTAATTAGTGCCAGAGTTATGACCCTTGATCACTTCAAAAAATCCTGTGGACGCCCTAGAGGCCAAAGTTAATATCCGATTGGCTTTGAATTTATACAGAGTGTTTAAGGTCATAAGACGAAGAAGCCTGTTGATTTTCAGCGATTTCCGATAATTAGTGCCAGAGTTATGGCCCTTGATCACTTTAAAAAATCTTGTGGACGCTCTAAAGGCCAAAGTTAATATCCAATTGACTTTAGATTTATACACAGTGTTTAAGGTCATAAGACGAAGAAGCCTATTGATTTTCAGCAATTTCAGATAATTAGTGCCAGAGTTGTGGCCCTTGATTACTTCAAAAAATCTTGTGGATGCTCTAGAGGCCAAAGTTAATATCCGATTGATTAATTAGTGCCAGAGTTATGACCCTTGATCACTTCAAAAAATCCTGCGGACGCTCTAGTGGCCAAAGTTGATACCCGATTGACTTTAAATACACACACACTGTTTAAGGTCATGAGACGAAGAAGTCTATTGATTTTGGACGACTTCAAAAAACCTTGTGACGCTATAGAGGCCAAACTTATCATCCGATTGACTTCAGATTGATACACAGAGTTTAAGGTGTTGAAACGAACAAGTATTTTGATTTTCAAATCAATGAATTTTGATAACTGAACAGCTAAATCCATGATATTAAATGTTTCCTATACTAATAGTTAGTGTGGGGCAAAACTTTTATAAAAAGCAAACAAATTCTAATGATTTTCTGATAATTACATAATGAGTTGTTACTCTTAATCAGATTTTAGTGTATTACAAATGTTTCATTACCAAAAAAAGTAAAAATATGTGACAACCCTTTTTGACTGCCCGGACGATTTAGCTGCTGTGGGCGTATGTTTCGTTGCCTGGCAACCTATCTTTAAATTTGTAGTTATCTTTCTATGGTATTGATCATAACCATGTTATGTATTATTTGTTAACAGGCTGATGTTGTGATAAATTTTGATTACATGTATATTAAACTAATTTATCATGGTGAAGATATTTGTTTTATAAGGCGTCTTTTTGTCAAGATTTTGTATTATTTTGCCAAGAAGTGGAATCTTATAAAAAGTCACAAATTGTAGGGTTAAACACTTGAAATCTTGTGAAGGCAGTAATAGGTAGACTTCTAAATGCAATTTTGGTGGGAGGCTTGATTGGGACATAAATATGAAACTATGCGGAATGTATGGAATCTGGTTTTATAGCTAGCATAGACCTTTTTTATGTTGAAAAATAAATCGAGAATAGAAAAACGCTTGATAAAGTATTTTATATTATTTAAAGTCCTATATTTGTCGTATTTTGGATAAGTAAGATCCTAATCTGTGTGCTATTATTTGTTAAGAGGGTGATATTGTGATAATGTTTGTTTGAATTATAACTAAGTTTTGATTACATCTATACACATATATACTAATTTCTTTGTATATGCCTAAATATGTGCCCCGCGTTAGTCAGGGTGTCGATATTTGTTTAATAATTCTCCTTGGGAGTTTTATTTATGATCATTTTATCAAAAGTAACAAATTGTTCAGTTATCCCCCCTTTAACAGCCAAACCCTTGTAATCTTGAGAAGGCAGAAGCACCAAGACAGAGTACGTATTGAATGTCTGATAATACCATAGTTTGAATTTTATATTTGTGTCTGCTGTATCCAAGTTGCTCTAACAAAGGTAACAGGATACATATCGTGGTCCATTTGCAGAATGTAGGATATGCTTATCCTTTTATATAAAAATGTAAATGTTGATTTTTAATAAAAAAAAATATTGTAAAGCAAAGAATGTATGCAAATTGAAATATTTCTGAATGATTTATTAGTATGGTTCACATGGATGTGACAAAAAGTTTTTCAAAACATCATACTTTGTGCATATAAACAGGCATCCATTTCTTGCTTTACAATATATAAAACCTGTGTTTGTTAGCAGTTGGAAGAAAGAAGACAAAGAGTAAGTTTGTTCTGTTGATGCAAGATAATAACTTATAATTGGATTTATTTTTAAAAGGTGTCACCAAATTCTATTCTGCTCCGATTACACTACTGAAGACTGCCATGTCCTATTTGGTGTGCTATGAGGGGAAATTTTGCCCAGACAGCGGTGCTATGGCCTACTTGTACGTATCTAATTCCAACTGACAAAGGATTTTTTAGTGCATGCCAATGAGTACAGTGGACCTCGATTTTCCATCCCATCTAATCAGAAACTGTGCTTTCCAGGCCCTCTATCATGAAAAGTCTCTAGTAAAATCCTTTTAAAACTTAATGACGATAAACCAGAATACTTGCTGCTTGGATGAAATGTTAACCAACAAATTCAATAATGTGTCTGTTTAAGAAGGTAATTCTAACATTAATCCATCTAAATCTGCTCGAAATATTGGTGCCATTTTTGATTATAGATTACTCATGGAATCAGAAATTAATGATATTTATAACATTGGTCATTTTAATGTATGTAATGTTTGTAAAATTTATAAATATCTGTTGATACTACCAAAACCTTAATTTGTTTTGTGACATGGTGTATTGCTTATTTAACTCGATTATCATGGTATTCCTGCAAAACATCTCTATAATCTTCATAAAGTTCAGAACTCTGCTGTTACAATAGTATCAGCCACTTTCTGTATGACCACATTACATCTTTCCAATTTTAATTGCATTGGTTACCAGTTGTATGTGGAATAGAATATCAGATTTTACTTTTAAATGCTTAAATAATATGATATAGCTACTTATTTGTCAGATATTTTACAATATTATAAATTTAATCCTTGTTAAATTTCTGCTTCTGGTGAATATCTGAGGAATCGTTTTCAGTCGCCTTTCCCAAACTCTCGAATAAACTCTGATACATTATGGCTAGTTGTGAGTAGCCCACCTACCCCTTTGAACATCTGCTGAAGACCAAACTTTTTAAAAGAATATTTAGCTAATAAGAAAAACTTGTCGAGCCAATTTAATGATCAGATTTATTATTTTATTGGTCATTTTATTTTTTTGACTATATATTTTATTTGTGTCATTTTATGTTTTATATGCTTGTCATTTTCTGTTTTCATTTAACTTGTTGCAATTATTGTAAAGCACTACTGAACAATTATGGCAAAAGCAACATGTATTATATAATGATAATAACATATTAATGTTGTATAAATGTGATTGGAATAATACTCTCCTTGTTTTACTAAATATTAAACTTGGCTGTTTATCACAGGGACATGAAAAATGTCTGTATGATATACTATTTATTTGAATAGTAATTCTATTTCAGACTTGTGGAAAGAACTGTTTGCCTATGTCCATTATATTGTCAGGGGTATGGTATTTCTGGTGACACAGCTTAAGGCCCTGTCTTAACATCAGATAATCATTTTTATACGCGCACATGGAATAGTGGACGTATATTGCCGTCGCGTCCGTCCGTCCATCGTCTACAATTTCTTGTGAACACACTAGAGGCTAAAGTTAATATCCGATTGACTTTAAATTTATACACAGTGTTTAAGGTCATGAGACGAATAAGCCTATTGATTTTCAGCAATATCTGATAATTATTACCAGAGTTATGACCCTTGATCACTTTGAAAAATCTTGTGAACGCTCTAGAGGCTAAAGTTAATATCCGATTGACTTTAAATTTATACACAGTATTTAAAGTCATGAGACGAAGAAGTTATAGACCTTGATCACTTTGAGAAATCTTGTGGATGGACTAGAGACCAAAGTGAATATCCGATTGACTTTAGATTTATACACAGTGTTTAAGGTCATGAGACGTAGAATCCAATTGATTTTCAGAGATTTCTGATAAATACTGCCAGAGTTATGGCCCTTTATCACTATGAAAAGTCTTGTGGATGGTCTAGAGGCCAGAGTTAATATCCGATTGAAGAGAAGAATCCTATTGATTTTCAGAGATTTCTGATAATTACTGCCAGAGTTATGACCCTTGATCACTTCAAAAAATCTTGTGAACGCGCTAGAGGCCAAAGTTAATATCAGATTGACTTTAAATTGATATACAGCAATTAAGGTCATGAGACAAAGAAGCCTATTGATTTTCAGCGATTTCCCATAATTACTTCCAAAGTTATCTCCCTTGATCACTTTGAAAAATCTTGTGACACTCTATAGTATATCTTAATTGGCTTTTTTATCTATTCCAGTGCAACTTACCAGTCCACAGCAGTTCCTTGTGCGTAAGTATATATCTGCTGTTTAATTCCTGACATTGTGTTTAACTCATAAAACGTCAGATCTTTAATAATTAGAAAATAAAGTGTGTCAGCAATTGTATAAAGTTTAAAAATAATATCTGGACATTAAAATATGATTTTATTATAGGCTAACATTGTATTTAAAATATTTTTGATTATAACCATTTGATTTATATATTTTTCAGTACTAGCTTGGACCTGTGTACCAATTCCTTTAAGGTCCCAACTTTTTATTGATTTCGGGAGTGTTGCCCATCCTTTTTTTTTTTTTGAACTATCATCAACACATAAATGTAGAAGCATAAACTAAAAAGTCTAAATATAACCATAAAAGTAGAAGCATAAACTAAAAAGTCAAAAAGTCTCGTAAAAGACTTGTCTAGTAATAGACACAATTTTATTAATATTAGAAGAAAGGGTGTAATTTTTGTTTTAGGCAAAAGGGAGATAACTCCATTTTGGTGTCACGAAATCAAATAAGACTAAAGGGAGACTATTTTGTTACTTTAAAGAAAACCTTAAATTGTTACATTCTTTACAGAATAAAAAAAAATGGCAAGACGACGTAGATTTAATCCCATAGATAATTTGAAGTCAAATCAAAATAAAGATAAAACAGAAAGAAAGAAAGAACAGAATGCATCCATGTCTTCAGGTGAGAACAAAGGCTCTATTAAAGTAGACAACATTTCTTTAAACACAGAAAACATAAGTGTTACTATTCCTTCAAATGACGAAACACATACACTGTCTAATCAACCAGTTGAAACTGTTATAGACATCCCTACACTGCCAATTGACATGAAACGTCCAGTTTTAGCTAGTTACCATCAAGGAAATCCTTTATTCGGCAGATTTAGTGGAAGTCAATGTGTTGCTATGAGTGCCATGTCTATGTTGTTTACTAAAGTAAAACCTTTAGAAAGTTGGAATAGGGCAGACTTGGACAATATATTAATAGCCGGTAATGAATTATATGCTTCTCTTCAGTCGATGGCATCAATTAACAAGAGATATATTTTGGTATCGGAACTTCCAGATAAAATAGAAAAATTTGGTAAAATATTTAGTCTCAGTATCGCCGATGATTCATATGTCGGATTATTTTGGTCAAGAAATGCAAGTGGAATAGATGACATAGTTATGAACTTATTTGAAGCCCTGCAAACTAGTCTGTTAATGCACGAATCATGCTTTGTTACTTTTGGCGGAAATACTTTTGCAATTATGAAACACTTGAATACATTTTTTATTTTTGATTCGCACAGCAGAAGTGATAGAGGATTGTTATATGAGAATGGTAGATGCATATTATTACATGTTAATGATATTACAGAAGTCTATCAACACTGTAACGAACTAGCAGTTTCTATGAACCTAGGTCCACAAACTCAATTTGAAATAACAGGTATTAACATTGATATTTTAACCGATTTATCTACACCAGATATACCCCAGTCTATAGATAGAGAATGTGTAATTATTTCAGACGATGACAGCATGCCTTGTAATGATCCATTTAATGATATTTCAATAGATTTAGCAGAATCTAATGACGATATTATTATCTCTCAAGTTGAATCAAATTCATTTAATTTTGATCCAATTTCATTAGCTACTAAAAGTAATATTTGTTCACAGCTTGGTCTACCTGCGAATTCAATCGAAAACATTGTAAGTACGTGTCCATTAACGAAACCCTCAGAAATGAAATCCATTATTGGGGATGGCAATTGTTTTTTTAGATCTATATCGTATGCTTTATCTGGCACAGAGAATCACCATAGAAAGATTAGACTTGCTGTTGTAAAGCATCTTAAGATCAATGCTACATTATTTAAACAGTATCTAAGACCTGGTTACACCTCCGTAATTGACTATATTACTAGATCACGCATGAACTATGTTAAAAGTTGGGCATCTGAAATAGAAATTTTTGCTGCTGCAGATTTACTTGAAACTGACATATATACGTACAGTTATAATAACTGGTTGAAATTTTCTAGATTGCAACACAAGGGAGATAATTCAATGAATGGAGCAATATATATTAATCATCTGAATGGAGTACACTATGAAGTTGTAACAGATGTTATGAGAGAACAAACATATGAAGTAAGTAATGATTGTAATGGTTCAGATTATGAAAACACACCAAGTGTACAATACAGTGATACAAACAATGAAACAGAAAACTTGTTCAAACAGAATTCATTCTCTCAGGGTAAAAGTAGAAAGAGAAAAAAATGTACAAAATTCAAAAGAAATGTTGTTAGTAAAACAAAAAGAGTAAAAGAGTCTAATAGTTTAAATGAGCAAATGTCAGAAGTAAGTAATGATTATGATAAACAATCACATCACGAATTAGATGATATAACGAATGACACCTTACTTGATCAAACAACTCCTTACCTTGTTCGAAACAGAAAAAGAGGAAATTGTTGGAAATCTCACAAATTAGCAAATAAATCTAAAAATATAAAAGAAAAACAACAGTACGATCATGATAGGTATATGTCTTTCCTAGATGAACCAGAAGAAAGTAAAGATAAATATTGTAATCTTTACAAAAATGACAGAAGTTTTAAACGAAGGGCAAAATCAATCTTGAAAGTTAAGTCAAAAAAACGATATCATGATAACGCACAATACAGGAATAAAATGAAGGAAAGAATGAAACAACACAGCATGTTTAAATATAGGACCAATGTTAATCATAGAAATCTTGTTAAGAAACTAAGCACTTTAAAATACAGGACCAGTATAAATCACAGGAATCGTGTTAAGCGCCTTAGCACTGACAAATATAGAATTAATATAAATCATAGAAACAGAGTAAAACAGCTTAGCACTGATAAATATCGGACGGATAAAATTCATAAGAACAAAATAATTGATCAGAATAAACTAAGAAAATTAAAAAAACAGGTAGAGATGTCGGACATAGAAAAAGTTCACGAAGAGTTTAAGAAAGAGGCAAGTTATGGTCCAGAATATATCTGCTGTGTTTGTCACAGATTATTGTTTAAAAACCAAGTGAATTCTTGCAACGAGAAATTTTACAATAAAGATGATAAAGTCAAGAAAGTAGCAACCCATTGTATCACAAAAACATATTTACATGAATGTTCTATTGATTGTATAGATAACTGTGACTATCCCGAAGGTTATAAAGCGTTATGGATTTGTTTTACTTGCGATTCTAAAATCAAATCTGGTAAAATACCCGCAGAGAGTGTTAAAAACAATTTAGACCCAGGTCACGTACCACAGCAGCTGGAATGTTTAAATAGTCTTGAGGCACATTTAATAGCTTTAAATATACCTTTCATGAAAATGGTAAACTTAGCTAAGACAAAACAGTTTAAAGTCAGTGGAGAAACTGTCTGTATTCCTAACAATATTAATGAAGTGACTAAGGTTTTACCCAGATCTGAAAGTTCTGATCAGCTCATAAGACTGAAATTAAAAAAGCGAATTACACATAAAAGCTATTATCAATATGAATTTGTTAGCAAGCCTAAATTAAGAGATGCTTTACTTTTTTTGAAGGAAAATAACCACTATTATACAGAGGTTGAATTTGACCAAACCTGGAATTTTGAAACAGATATAGAAGGTAAGGGAGATAACACCAATTTGGAACAGTTGAAACCTGACACCCTGAACAACTCTGATACACTAGAAAATGAAACTGATAGTTTACCAGACATAGATATACCACTTGATGAGTTACATGCACTGTTGACACCTGCTGCTTTAAGTAATTCTAAGACAAGAGAAGACGATACTGATAGCTTACCAGACATAGACGTGCCACTTGATGAGTTACATGGGCCATTGTTAAGTACATGTTTGCAACCCGTTAACCTTGCACAAGATATTTTAGACAACACTGATAGTATATTTTCTATTTCTCCGACAGAAAATAAAAATCCTGTAAGAATTTTAACAGACAAAACAAATGAAGCTCTGTGTTTTCCGACTCTATTTCCAACTGGACAAAATACATTTTCTGATAATCGAGATGAACGCATCACTTTAGGTCGTTATTTACACTGTCGTCTAATGAACGTTGATAACCGATTTGCTAAAAATACAGATTACATTTTTTATGCCCAGTATTTATATGAACTCAGTCAAGTTGTCTCAAGTGTCTCCATTGCTTTGCGCAAAACAAAATCGGGTGGTAATAGAATAACAGCTGATATGCTTACAAATGAAGAACCTTTGAAAAATATTCTGAAATGTGATGATGGCTATCGATTTTTGAAATCTGTACGAGGTTCACCCAGCTATTGGAAGACTACACAATCAGATTTGTTTGCTATGATTAGACAATTGGGAGTAGCGACATATTTTATCAGTTTTTCATCTGCTGAGCTTCGTTGGTCATCGTTTATTGAGGTAATTCTTAGACAGCAAGGTAATAATAGAAAAGCTAGTGATTTAGATTGGGCCGAGAAACAAGAAATACTCAGAAGCAATCCTATAACTATAGCAAGAATGTTCGATCACAGGTTTCATTATTTCTTAAAGAATTTTATCATGTCAAAAGCTGAGCCTATTGGTAAAGTAAAAGATTATTTCTATCGCATAGAATATCAAATGCGCGGAAGTTGTCATGTACATGGGCTATTATGGATAGAAGATGCACCCGTACTTGGTAGAGACCCTGACAGTAAAGTTGTTGAATTTGTAGATAAATACATAACGTGTAAAATGCCAAACATTTCAGATGATCCAGAACTACACGAAATTGTATCCAGTGTTCAAACGCACAGTAAAAAGCATTCAAAATCTTGTAAGAAGAAAAATACGGTATGTCGATTTAATTTCCCAAGACCACCCTCTGAAGAAACCTTTGTTTGTAGAACTGTAGACAAGGACAAAAGTGATAATCAGAAATCCAGAAAGGACGAAATTAGCAATGATCAGGCTAAGACAATCTTAGAATGCATAATGAAGGCCATCTCAGACCCCGATAAGAGTTACGATTCTTTTGACGATTTATATACTGATCTAGATATCACTCAAGAGTTATTTGTAAAAGCATGCGAAAAGCTAACAAAGAAAAACAATCTAGTTCTTAAAAGAGACCCCAATGATGTATGGATAAATCAGTATAATCCTGACTTACTAAGAGCATGGAATGCTAATTTGGACATACAATATGTATTTGATGCCTACAGTTGTATTGTATACATTGTGTCATATATATCAAAGTCTGAAAGAGAAATTGGTTTATTATTAGGCGATGCTCACAAAGAAGCTGTTGAAGGTAATTTGGATGCTAAAAGTAGTCTAAAAAAGATTTCAAGTACGTATTTACATAGTAGAGAGGTTTCAGCACAAGAAGCGGCATATCGTGTGTGTAATCTACGCCTTAAAGAAGCATCACGAAAAGTAGTATTTATACCGACAGGTGAGAATAATATCCGAATGACATTACCTTTATCTATTCTTAAAAGTCGTGCAAATGAAGGTACGCTAACGGATGACAACATGTATCAAACTAGCATTGTTGATAGATATAGGGTACGACCAGATGGCATTCAATTTGATTATATGTGTATAGCTCAGTTCTGTTCTGAATATAGAGTCATGGCTAAGAGTGAGAAAATTGATGTTGATCGTGAAAATAACCCTGCATATAAACTTAAAGGTGACCTTGGTTATATCATAAAACGTACAAAAACCAGTCCTGCCGTAATACGTTACGCTAGATTTTCAATTACAAAAAATCCAGAGCTTTTTTATCTCGGTAGTCTACAACTTTTTCTGCCTTATCGACAAACTGAACAGCTCAAGCCCCCTCCTCTTGAAACGTATGAAGATTTCTATAAATTTGGATCTGTGAGATATTATAATGATGTTGAATTAGTAAGAGAAATTGTTAATAACAACCGTGAACAATATGAAAAAGATGCAGTTAATATTGAAATGGCACAAGAAATCCTCGAAAAATGTGGACCCTTAGACGATGCATGGGCAAATATTTGTGTTGAAACAGAAGTTGATCGATTAGAATGTATAGAATTACAAGGTAATGAAACAATTAATGAAGATGACGACCCTGTCGAGATACCTGATTTGTTAGGCAATAGAAAATCAGACAAGAAAGATAGGCATAAAGAAAAATGTGACACAGTTATCTCCCATTCACAAGCTATACCTTTATTAAGATCATTAAATAAGTTACAATCACAAGTATTTTACAAAGTACGACAATTCTGTCTAGATAAAATTCATAACAAAAACCCAGAACAATTCATGCTATTTTTAACAGGTGGTGCCGGTACTGGAAAGAGTCATATCATCAAATGTATATATTATGAAGCATCAAGACTATTAGCCAGAATTAGTGACAGTCCCGATGACACAACAGTTGCAATGATGGCACCAACTGGCGTCAGCGCTTATAACATCTCATCATCAACGATCCACGCGATGTTCAGCCTTCCCATCCATATAACTTTGCCTTACATAGGATTGTCCTCAGATAAAGTAAACACACTTAGATCGAAATTAGGTAATCTAGAAATTCTGATAATTGATGAAATATCTATGGTTGATCATAAACTATTATGTTACATACACGGTAGATTAAGACAAATCAAACAAACACCTGATCATGTATTATTTGGTAATGTTTCTATTATTGCTGTTGGAGATTTTTACCAGTTACCTCCCGTGAAAGGCAGAGCTCTGTACAGTGATAATGAAATAGTTGATCTGTGGCAAGATAATTCTAAACTTGTTCAACTCAACGAAATAATGAGACAGAGAGATGATTTGACATTTGCGCAAGCATTAAATAGAATACGCACAAAAAAGAACTCTGATGAAATGTCTGTAGATGATATTAATTTGTTCAGTAGTAGGGTTACAGGTGAAGAATCTGATGCAGTGCATATAGTTTCTACAAATAAGCAGGTAAATGAAATTAATGTAAAATTCTTACATAGTAAATGTCCAGATACCATAACCATTGCAGCAAACGATTATTCAAAAGATGCTAGAACAGGTAAAATGAAGCAATTGGAGAAACCTCTGGCTGGTAAAGTAGATTCTAGTTTACCTAACGTATTAGTAATTGGTATTGATGCAAGAGTTATGTTAATTAAGAATTTGAATGTTAGTGATGGTCTTACTAATGGTTGTTTTGGTAAAGTAACTTATATCACAATGGATAATGATAAACCTAAAATAATATACGTTAAGTTTGATGATGAAAGAGTTGGGGCTATTTTACGTAGAGAAAATAAAAGATCAAATGATGATATACCAGAAGGCAGCACTCCTATTGAGATACAAGAAGAAAAAGTAAATTATCGTGGTGACATCAGGAGACAATTTCCACTTAAACTAAGCTATAGTACAACGGTCCATAAGGTACAAGGTTTGAGTCTAAGTTCTGCAGTTGTATCACTAAAGAAAATATTTTCACCGGGTCAGGCGTACGTGGCATTAAGCAGAGTCACATCCTTAGAGGGTTTAATTATTAGAGATTTTGATGAAAAAGTAATATATTGTGATCCCCGAATTGAAGAATCGATCAATAAGATGCCATTATATTTAGAACCGCAGGTAGAAAATCGTAGAAATACTGAAATATTACTGTTTAATGTAGAGGGATTAATGCAATATTATGAAGACGTGAAGAATGATTATAGGTTTACCCAGGCTGACTTTATCTGTTTAACAGAAACATGGATCTCCCAAATAGCAGAATGTAGAAACTTTAAACTTGACGGCTATACATTATTTAATCAACCTAGACATACATGTTATGATAACTGTAATATATATGACAAAATAAAATCCATGAAAAACGGTGGCGTTGGTATTTATTATAGCAATAAGAGACATTGTAATATACATAGATTAGGTACCTTTAATATAGAACATGTTGTATTTAGTATATCTGATATTAATCTTACTGTAGTTGTTATTTACAGACCTAGCTGTTATAAAGCTGATTTATTCATTTCTAATTTACAGATTTTATTGACAGAGTTAGAAAATTATGGTGGTGATGTGATTGTAATGGGTGACTTCAATCAGAACCTTTTGGATGGAAATTCAACCATTGCAAGATGTATGTCAGAGAATGGTTTTACACAACTTGTAAATTTTGTAACAACAACTGGTGGGACTCTATTAGATTTAGTTTTTGTTAAATATTTAGATCAGAGTAAAGTTCACTTAAACCTTGTTTCAACCTATTTCAGCTACCATGAATGTATCAGAATAGGATTAGATGACTGATGATAAACTAATTCAAACAAATATTAGCCTACACAATATGCCCATTACCTCCCTTTAATAGTGGTCTTATGTAAAGTGGTCTTACGTAAAGTGGTCTTATGCAAAGTATTGATATAAATAAGTGTAAATAGTTTTTCAAATATATGTTTATTATGTCAAATAGGTTTAAATAACTGGTTTACATGTAATGTATTGATATAAGTGTAATTAGTTCTTCAATAGTTTTCAATTTTGTTTCCTTTAATTAGTTGTCACCTACAAAATACAAATGAAGTAATTTTTAAATATGATGCCTCCCTTGAGGCATCATATTTAAAAATTACTCCATTCCTTAGGGGGATCATGTGGCTAAGTGGGTGATTATGGGTAAACTGATATAACCTGATATCTTCAGACAAATGTTTGAAGATACCAATTTATATATATCCGGTTATATAACCTAATTAGGGTTTCACACTGCGAAGCTTGTGTGAAACACTATTGTTTTTGTTAAAATTATTATTCTTATTAGGCTTTCACCATTTTCAATGGTGAAAGTCTATTGTTATTACTAAGATTATTATTATTAAGCTTTCATATGTATTACATATGAAAGCTTATTGTTTCTGTTAAAGTTATTATTATTATTATTTTTTTTTTTGTGTGTTTTCTGCAAATCGGATTTCTCAGAATCTATCCATAGGATCTTTCTGAAATTTTGACCTACCCCCCCAAAAATGGGGTGCGAACCTTGATTAAATGTATTTTCAAAACGTTTTACGAATCCGAAATCACCGAATTTTACGAACGAAAAAACTGACAATGCATAGTCGTATCTTTGTTATTTTTTGACCGATTTTACTAATTCTTTTTTCTTTGAATACCTTGAAAAAAATCGTTTTCATCTGCAGTTTCACATTTTCGTATTTCGAAAATTCGTCGCTGTGATTTCGAACCGGAAGTTTAGACCAATTTGACAACTTCTTTAATAGTTGTACGATTTTCATGAAATTTAGTATACAAATAGATCTTACCGATGTGACTTCAAAAATATAATTAGAAATTTTCTAAATTATCTCCCCTTGGTGAAATTAAGGATCAAAGTTTTCAAAAAAATCGTCGAAATATAGGTCAGAATGACCTAAAAAAAATTTTCGATACTCGACAAGTAATTACTGATTCCTACACAAAATATGGAGTTTGTCGATCGAACCGGAAGTGCCACCATCTTGAAACATGAAAAATCCCTAAGGCTTTTTTGCTATTTTACTTACAGACACGGGAGTTATATTTTCTGAATCCTTGAAGGATGGCCCAAAAATCATAGGGAGCAGAATTTTGATTTCGGTCACGTGATGGTCACCATTTTGAATTGAAAATGAAAAGTAGTAGCAATTTGAAGGGCCGAGACTTTGAAACACAATAACTCTCCTTCTAATTGAGCTAGAATGTTCAAACTTGGTGTAGACGTTCACTGGGACAATGTCATGATTGAGTCCAAAGATGAGCATTTTCTGCCAAGGGTAAGCAGAGATGGGCATGCTGATTTGTTGATTCTTTAGGGCACGATAACTTCGGTTATAATGAAGGGAGGGCTGTGAAACTTTTGTCAATAGAGAGTCCAATAGCTAGCCTGTTGTGTGAAATCATTGTATCATTTATTTTAAATATCAGGGATAGGCGAAAAAAAGAGATTGAAAATCCAAAAAGTCGTATTTTTACAATTTGGAGCATGTTTAGAGGTCTTTCTCGTAAAGTCAACTTAATATTTTTGGGGAACTTCTTCTACAAAGAGTCTTATTGGTAGTCTTTCATATCAAACCATCGATCAACAATCCAACATATCAGGAGTAGAAGAACAAAAGGATCGAACATTGAAAACGGCATCCTTTCATTGTTAAGCGACACATGCAGTGTGGGTGACTACAATCTACACATTTAGTCATCGTATACAGCTTATTCAACAGTATCGAATTCCAACTGCTTAGGGATATTTTTTAGAATCTAACCATAGGATCTTTCTAAAACTTTGACCTACCCCCCCAAAAATGGGGTGCGAACCTTGATTAAATATATTTTCAAAACGTTTTTCGAATCCAAAATCACCGAATTTTACGAACGAATGCTTTTGACCTACAATGCTGTAACTTTGTGACTATTTGACCTATTTAATTAATTCTTTTTTCTATGAGTACTTTGAGACATTTACTTCAAATCTGCAATTTCGGATTTTCGAATTTCGAAAATTCGTCGCTGTGATTTCGAACCGGAAGTTTAGACCAACTCGACAACTTCTTTAGTAGTTTTACGATTTTCATGAAATTTAATATGTAAGTAAACCTTAATGATGCGACTTGAAAAAATACTTTGGAAATTTTCTAAATTATCTCCCCTTGGAGAAATTGAGGATCGAAATTTTCAAAAAAATCGACGAAATATAGGTCAAATCATCTTGAATTTTTTTTTTAGGTACTAGCTACGAGACCACTGATTAGTACACAAAAAATGGAGTTTGTAGCTCAATCCGGAAGTGCCACCATCTTGAAATGTAAAAACCTCAAACGCCATTTTGCTATTTTACATACAGACACGGGGGTTATATTTTCTGAATCCTTGAAGGGATGGCTATAAAATGTTGGCAGTAGAATTTTGATTTAAGTCAATGGATAGTCACCATATTGAATTGAATATCAGAAATAGTGAAAAATGGACATTAACGGGCATGTAAATTATCAGAACAGACCGTAGTTTGTTGAATTCGTTTCTTATCTTTGAAATTAATACATTTGGGGATAGCCTAGCTCATTGTCGAATTTTTGGTATTTGCAAATTTCAAAATTTCAAATTTCGCCTTTGATGTTTTCCGTGCCGACAAAGTTGTTTTCGCGTGAATAACTCCGATTAACAGCTTGAAAATAATCAAATGGATCGCAGTTTCGCGATTTTGTCTCAAATCTGGGAAATCAATACATTTCTGGTTAGCCTCCTTTCAAAAATGGGTGGTGGCCTTGGAATCAATATATTTTCAAAACGTTTTGCGAATCCAAAATCACCGAAAACAACTGATGAAAAAATTGACCTTGACAGCTGTGTTACTTCGTGATTTTGTGATCTATTTTACTTTTCTGGTTAGCCTCCTTTCAAAAATGGGTGGTGGCCTTGGAATCAATATATTTTCAAAACGTTTTGCGAATCCAAAATCACCGTAAATAACTGATGAAAAAATTGAGCTTTGATGGAAACTATATAGAAAAATAAAAGGAAACATCAACAATATATAGGTCTTGCACACATAGGCTTAGAACTTTGCAGCCAGTCCTCATATTAATTGAAATTGAATAGGTTTGATTTGATATAATTATTTGTTTTCTATTTTAAAACTATCTAAAAAAAATATTTTTAATCATTTATGTTATTGATTTAGATTAATACTGTTTATATTGTGTACATTTTAACACCTTCATCGATTAATAATGGTTTGCATAGTCATCGTATAGAGCTTATTCAACAGTATCGAATTCCAACTGCTTAGGGATATTTTACGTGCACTCCAATGTGTACACCGGACCTTGGTTTTTCGTCCCATCTATATGTTAGTTTGTGTCGAATGGAGGTTAAGCCGCATTTATCTCTTTCTCTTTTATTTTTAAAGTTTTGTAATAATCGGTTGTACTGTACTGTAAAAGTGATAAAACAGAAAATTTCGCCCGGTAGTAATGTTTCTCACATTAAAGTCACCAATTTGCTCATTTTAGGGGGCAAACGTTTATTGCGAACAATTAAGCTGGTCAGGGGGGGGGGGGGGCTTATTTTTAAAAGTTTTGTAATATTCGGTTGATAATTAAAGGTACCGTGCAAATTAAACTGTTAAAATAGAAAATTCCGCCCGGTTGAAATGTTTCTCCTTGTAGGTCAGCAATTTGCCAAATTTAGGGAGGTTGCGTGGCTAAATGGTTAGCACCTGCGCACTGTATCGTAACGTCTGTCATTGAGTCAACTGGCGTTGTTTCGATTGAAATGCCCGGTTGAAATGTTTCTTGCTATAAGTCAGCAATTTATCGATTTTAGGGAGCCTGAATGGCTGTATGGTTAGCATGTGCGCGCTGTATCGTAACGTCTGTCATTGAGTCAACCGGCATCGTTTCGATTTCCAGGTTGCACGTGACATGGAGTATGGTGTCCAACCTCGTGGGTTTTCTCCGTGTCCTTCGGTTTCCTCCCACGGCTGATTTCAGATTATTGTTATGACTGGGTGCAATGTTTCATACTATATTTAGATTTGTAACTTCGCGAGTTTTTGACCAATTTTGATAATTTTTTCTTCTTATCCTTTTATTTAGGATACTTGATACAATCAATGACACGTGACCATGAATATGAAAGCTTTCATATCTGCATGGGACAGTAGCAGATCTAGTTTATTATTTTTTTTTATTCCACTTTGCCTATTTCTCAGCAACTATAAGAGATAGAGGTCTGAAATTTGATT
Source organism: Patella depressa (assembly GCA_948474765.1). NCBI lineage: Eukaryota > Metazoa > Mollusca > Gastropoda > Patellidae > Patella > Patella depressa. The sequence continues at coordinate 53,118,855 of OX419716.1, forward strand.
TTCTGTCGGGAAACTGGGTGGTGGTTAGTGCTTAAATGTAAAATCAAATTTGTGCGCAAAGCGGAAACGCGTCAAATCTTTAACGTGCACTCAAATTGAAAATCGGCCATAATTCTTCTAATTCTCATCCGACTTTTCCGATATTTACATTTTTGGATAGCTGAAAACATTTCTGACTAGATGGCAGTTCAAAAACATCGAGTTTAGAAACTTTGTCGCTCTCATTTTTTTGGTGAAAAATGGAAAATTTTCAAAATTTTCTAAAATTGTTATTTTTTGGAATTTTAAAATAATACTGATATTTTTGGATAGCTGACCTCAATCCGATTCCAACAATATAAGTTTTGTTCTGAAATGTTAACTTTGATTTTTCACTTTTTTACGCATTTTGGTCAAATCGTAGAGTTCTTATTTTTTTAAAACGGCGCCTACGATTTTTCTGAAACTTCAGGAATATGAAGTCAAGAGTCGTCTCCAGTCCTTAGACTATGGATGAAAATGCTCTAATCACCAGAAGTGGTCAAGAAAAGTATCCAAACTTTGACAAAATTCTGAAAAATGGGTGCCTGTGCGCAAAATGCGAAGTTTCAGTTGGCTGTTTACTGAGTAGTTAAAGTACAGCGTCATTTGATAGCCACGTAAAATATCTACAAGATGGTACCACAGCGACAAGATTCTATCATAAATTGAAAAAGTTATAGGACTTTGAAAAGTAAGGTTTTTTACGATTTCGATCAACTTTAGACGCGTATTTCTCGAAAATGCCGCCTACGATTTTTTTAAAACTTTCTCATTCGAGAGTCTTATAGGTGGTGTATTGTGTGAAACCATTGTACAATTTCTCTAAATGTCATGAGTAGTCGAAAAACGAGATTGAAAATCCAAAACGTCGTATTTTTACCATTTGGAGCATTTTTAGACGTCTTTTTCTCGAAAAGTCAACGTAATTTTTTTGGTTTTTTTTGAACTTCTTCTACAGAGAGTTTTATCGGTAGTCTTAGGTATGAAACCATTGCGCAACAGTTAGAAATATCAGGAGTATGAGAACAAAGGGATCAAAAATTGAAAACGTCACCTTTCATTGTTAAGCGAAACATGCAGTAAGAGTTGATACAATCTGTACGTATTAGCAACGTTTAGAGCATATTCAAAAGTCCCTTTTTCTCTCAAAGTGACGATATTTGGGCAAAAAGTATTTCAACTTTGAGTCTTTACTTCTATTCAAAATAAGGGTATAGTGACCCTGTAGCAGAAATATTTGATTTATGTGTGTAATAATTAGTCTTTGAATTAATATTATTTCTCCTTGGCCCAAATTACCTCATAGCCGTAATCATCTTGACACAAATCGACGGCTCGCGCTGTTTGTAAGCAAATGCAATTTTGAAGAGGTAGCAGTTGTATCTTGCAGTAGTATCGTGCAGAAGTACGAATATTGCACCGGTTACAGAAAGTGTAATGTAGTTAGAGCATGGACTCTGTTTCTAATAAATATCGACATTTTATATGTTCGTGGCGTCAAATCTTTAACGTGCACGAAATGCGAAAATTGGCGATATTTCATTGAATATAAAATCAATTTTTGAACCAGTTACATATTTGAGTAGCTGACATGAAAACGCGATTCCGAAGTCCCGTGTACACATTGGTGTGACATCGACAAATGTCCGAATTGGTCATAATTGGAACGTTTTGCATACGTATAAAGCATATATAGAGAGCTTATTTTAAAAGTGGCAATATTTGAACTAAGGGTGTTTTAATAGTAACCAATATCTGTTACTGGTGCTTCTAGATTGAAAATAATTCGTTTTAGTAAATAATAGTTACCCCTGAAATTAATATAGCTGGATTTTTGTCTCCATGTCGTAATCATTTGATACCAGTGAAAATAAACCTCTCTGTTGAAGCTATTTATAAGGAAGGCACTCCTCCATATAAATACTGAAAATTTAATGTTGAATGTATGATTCTGGGTTTTGGTTATTATTTGACACTTACGATACTTTTTTGTCCCAATCGGAAAACTCGGGTTTTTTTATTCTCGTGTAAATCTCTGAAACTAAAACAGATAGAGTTTTGAATATTGATTTTTCCCATGTTTTAAACATTTAGTACTTAGAACTATTGCGAAAGTTGTGAACCAGACCGGAAGTGATGTAAATCTTTAACGTGCACGAATGAAAATCGGTTATAATTATGTCAATTCCCAACCGATTTTCGAAAAAAATATATTTTTGTACAGCCGGGGATATTGCGGATGGGATAAAGGTCGAACTGAGATAACCATGTCGTTCTCAGTTGAGATAACCAGTTTGAGCATGGACTCTATCTGTAATAAATATTAAATTTTATATGTTACATGTAGTGACGTCAAATCTTTAACGTGCACGAAATCAGAAAATTGTAGATATTTCATTGAATATTTAATCATTTGAGTAGTTGATATGGACGTGATTCCAAAGTCCCGTGTACACATAAAGCATTATATAGAGAGCTTTTTTTGAAAGAGGCAATATTTGAACTAAAGGTGTTTTACTGGTAACCAATATCTGGTAATGCTGCTTCATTTTAGTCAATAACAGTTACTCCTGAAATTATTATCCCGGTTTTTTTTTGTCTACATGACGCTATCATATGATACCAACGAAAATGACGCTATTTACTGAAACTATTCATAAGGAAGGCACCCCTCTGAAAAAATGTTGAAAAGTTGATGTTGAAAGGTATGATTCTTGGTTTTGGTTATGATCTGACACGATCTTTTTTTTTGTCCCATTCGAAAAACTGTTTTTTTTTTCATTCTCGTGTAGATCTCTGAAACTAAAGCAGATAGAGTTCTGAATAATGATTTTTCCTATGTTTTAAGCAGTAAGTACTTAGAAGTATTGCGAAAGTTCTGAACAGACCTGAAATAAAGTAAATCTTTAACGTGCATAAATGAAAATAGGTTCTAAAAAGCTATATTTTTTGTAGAGCCGGTGATATTGTGGATGCGATAAAGGTCGAATTGCAACACCACGCCGTTCTCCTTTTTTCCTAAAAATTTGAAAATGTACTGAAATTGTAAATTTTTTTATAGAATTTTTGCGTTTTTGATTGCGTATTTAGATTTCTGGCGTCTGTTGGATTCTACCGATCCAAGTTCATAATGTTGTAAATTGTTCAACTATATTTTTCACTTTCCTTCTATCGTAATGCGCATGCACAGAAAGTGTCAATATCTGAGTTGTTTAAGTGTGTGTGTGTGTGTGTTTTAAGGGGTGAGTGGTGGGCATTTTGTGCTGCCTTGGGTAAGGTGAAAGCCTTCAGCCTTGCAAGCAAGTCTAGTTATTATTATTATTAGGGTTTCACACTGCGAAGCTTGTGTGAAACACTATTGTTTTTGTTAAAATTATTATTCTTATTATTATTATTATTATTATTATTCTTCTTTTGTTTTGAGTAGATCTCAGCAACTACGTGTCGCATCGTTACGATTTCTTCGGTTTTACTGGAAAAATGGGTGTGACTTAGAGGATAAAGCTATTTTGAACGTTCTGCGACAATGCGAAATGTCCGAAATCACCGAAGTTATCGTTTTTACAAATATTGCTGTAATTTTAACAATAATCATGGGATTTTAACTTTCGATACATTTTGGCATAGCTGGAGACAGGGCACATAGCTGCGCTACTTTCGATTTTTGATTTTCGGCAAATCTTCGAAGATATTAGGCGCCAAATTTCGGAAATTTAAAATTTTACAAAAAACTTTTTTATTTATGAATATTTTTTAGTCGTGTTGTGCACAGAATTAAAGAGTCATCTGACTTGCGCAAAAATGTTAAAAAATTTTGTCTCAGTAATTTTCCTTGGCCTCCATTGGCTAATTCAGTTTTTCAGTCCTAGATTCATTTTTTATTGTTCGATTTGTATAAAACAAAGTTCATATGCTTCGTTGTCTCAATTGTCATTTTTTTTATTACCAAAAGTGTTATCTGTCGGCACCGGAAGTGGCATAATTTCACCAAAAACTACAATTTTGACAGTTAGGTACATTTTTTGAAAACAAATATTATTTTTTTGAAAAATTATATGACTCAAAGAGTGTGTCCTTTAAAGGCGCAAAAAATGTCGGAAGCAGTTTTTTTAATTTCTTTTTCATTTTCTAGCAAATGGGATTAAGAGGTGAAAAAAGGCGTAAAATTGACCTATTTACAACTCATTCAGGCTTTTCAGATTTTAAAATATTTTTACGTAACTTTTATAAACTTGTAGCTATAATCCATACGAAGAGAATGTATGTGAAAATTAGTTTGTAATATAAGCAGTTGCCGAGAAATAGGCAATTTTGCATGAGTCACTTTTCACGTAATTTTGGCTGTAAAAGAATAAATTATAATTCGATTTTCAATTTTCTTTCGCCATTGGATGCCTAATGCCATAGTGGACTATGTCAAACCATTTTACCCATTGCGCTGCCACCGGAAATGACGTCATTTGCTCAAAACTTAAATTTTAGCCTTCAAAAAACAATATTTTATTCAAATGAGTCGTATTTGTTATTTTTTTCAAATTGTGATATTTGATTCTATTGATCAAATAGATTGAACCCATACGATCATACAGATACCACAAAATGGTTTCTAACTTGTACGGTTGCAGAGAAATGGGCGATTTTCCTTAAGTCACTTTTCAAGGTTTTTGGTCTATAAAAGTGTCAGTTATTATTCGATTTTCATAAAATTTTCACCATATGATATCTTGTGTCATTTATGATTTCATAGAACTAATTTAACATTTTCAGTATCACCGGAAGTAATGTCATTTTGGCAAAAACTGTATTTTTAGCCTTCAAAACAGACATTTTTTTCAAATGAGTTTGATTTGTAATATATTTCAAATTATGATATTTGATTCCAATCAACAAATGGATTGAACCCATACGATCATATAGATACCAAAAGATAGTTTTAATCGTGTACGGTTGCCGAGAAATAGACGATTTTCTACAAGTCACTTTTCAAGGTTTTTGGTCTATAAAAGTGGCAATTCTCATTCGATTTACATACAATTTTCGCCATTATGATGCCTTATGCCATTTCTGATTTCATAAAACTAATTGAACATTTTCATTATCACCGGAAGTAATGAAATTTTGCCAGGATCACTTACAAGTAACATATATATAAAATGAATTGATATTGCTGGATTTGGTTGATTCTTCGTCCATTTTATTTGATGTTTACAATGCTTATGTGGAAACCTGTTTGATGGTTTCATTGGTATTGGAAGTGACATATGTTTAAAGGTAACGAGGCACCGAAAGTGACGTGGCACCAGTGAAACCCGTCATTCCTGCATGCAGGTCTAGTTCTTCTTTTGTTTTGAGTAGATCTCAGCAACTACGTGTCGCATCGTTACGATTTCTTCGGTTTTACTGGGAAAGTGGGTGTGACTTAGAGGATAAAGCTATTTTGAACGTTCTGCGACAATGCGAAATGTCCGAAATCACCGAAGTTATCGTTTTTACAAATATTGCGGTAATTTTAACAATAATCATGGGATTTTAACTTTCGATACATTTTGGCATAGCTGGAGACAGGGCACATAGCTGCGCTACTTTCGATTTTTGATTTTCGGCAAATCTTCGAAGATATTAGGCGCCAAATTTCGGAAATTTAAAATTTTACAAAAAACTTTTTTATTTATGAATATTTTTTAGTCGTGTTGTGCACAGAATTAAAGAGTCATCTGACTTGCGCAAAAATGTTAAAAAATTTTGTCTCAGTAATTTTCCTTGGCCTCCATTGGCTAATTCAGTTTTTCAGTCCTAGATTAATTTCTTATTGTTCGATTTGTATAAAACAAAGTTCATATGCTTCGTTGTCTCAATTGTCATTTATTTTATTACCAAAAGTGTTATCTGTCGGCACCGGAAGTGGCATAATTTTACCAAAAACTACAATTTTGACAGTTAGGTACCATTTTTTGAAAACAAATATTATTTTTTTGAAAAATTATATGACTCAAAGAGTGTGTCCTTTAAAGGCGCAAAAAATGTCGGAAGCAGTTTTTTTAATTTCTTTTTCATTTTCTAGCAAATTGGATTAAGAGGTGAAAAAAGGCGTAAAATTGACCTATTTACAACTCATTCAGGCTTTTCAGATTTTAAAATATTTTTACGTAACTTTTATAAACTTGTAGCTATAATCCATACGAAGAGAATGTATGTGAAAATTAGTTTGTAATATAAGCAGTTGCCGAGAAATAGGCAATTTTGCATGAGTCACTTTTCACGTAATTTTGGCTGTAAAAGAATCAATTATTATTCGATTTTCAATTTTCTTTCGCCATTGGATGCCTAATGCCATAGTGGACTATGTCAAACCATTTTACCCCTTGCGCTGCCACCGGAAATGACGTCATTTGCTCAAAACTTAAATTTTAGCCTTCAAAAAACAATATTTTATTCAAATGAGTCGTATTTGTTATTTTTTTCAAATTGTGATATTTGATTCTATTGATCAAATAGATTGAACCCATACGATCATACAGATACCACACAATGGTTTCTAACTTGTACGGTTGCAGAGAAATGGGCGATTTTCCTTAAGTCACTTTTCAAGGTTTTTGGTCTATAAAAGTGTCAGTTATTATTCGATTTTCATAAAATTTTCACCATATGATATCTTGTGTCATTTATGATTTCATAGAACTAATTTAACATTTTCAGTATCACCGGAAGTAATGTCATTTTGGCAAAAACTGTATTTTTAGCCTTCAAAACAGACATTTTTTTCAAATGAGTCTGATTTGTAATATATTTCAAATTATGATATTTGATTCCAATCAACAAATGGATTGAACCCATACGATCATATAGATACCAAAAGATAGTTTTTATCGTGTACGGTTGCCGAGAAATAGACGATTTTCTACAAGTCACTTTTCAAGGTTTTTGGTCTATAAAAGTGGCAATTCTCATTCGATTTACATACAATTTTCGCCATTATGATGCCTTATGCCATTTCTGATTTCATAAAACTAATTGAACATTTTCATTATCACCGGAAGTAATGAAATTTTGCCAGGATCACTTACAAGTAACATATATATAAAATGAATTGATATTGCTGGATTTGGTTGATTCTTCGTCCATTTTATTTGATGTTTACAATGCTTATGTGGAAACCTGTTTGATGGTTTCATTGGTATCGGAAGTGACATATGTTTAAGGGTAACGTGGCACCGAAAGAGACGTGGCACCAGTGAAACCCGTCATTCCTGCATGCAGGTCTAGTATATATATATATGTGTATATAGAAATATGAAGTATATATATATATAGAAATATGAAGTTTCTAGAAAGAAAAAACCAATAATTTCATCTTAGCTAGCACTTTCACCCACTACGGGGATCGTCAGGGTTTTAATAATGAGCTTGTATACTATCTCATTATTAAAACCCTGACGATGAAATTATTGGTTTTTTCTTTCTAGAAACTTCATATTTCTATATTCTTTTACCTGAGAGTAGAATCGTTTATTTATTCTATTTTATGTATATGTATATATATATATAGACACCAAAATACTAATATAGCAGCTTGCGTGTTCTGTTTCTACTGAACATCATGAAAAGTGCTAGCCTTTGAATTAGTATTTTGGTGTCTTTCTTTAAACATACATTATCCAAGAGCTAAATCTGCCTATTGCAGGTGTTTCTTTAGGCCTGAAATGTTTTCTAAATTATTGGCTAGACATCAATAAATGTTTTCTAAATTATTGATTTGACATTAATTAACTTATCCAGGCCATAGTTAACTCTCAATGGCATAAGATTTACCTGCTGTTAAATAGATTAGAACGGTAAGCCATATTTAAATTTAAAAATGAAGGAGTGAAGCTTAGCTGCCAACCAGCTACTATGTTTGTTTGCAATTATTGCACATGTCTTGTCTGTCTAACTTGATGATAATTGGTATATTACTTGTAGAGAATATATGTAAAAGCATCTTGTTGAATAATGAAGATAGTAGGATTTTAAACTCCACCCCATTTCATTTCAATAATGGAGATATTCAGTGATATTCACTTGTTTTCATCATGGATGATTATATAACATTAATAATGTTTATGCATTGGAATATTTAATTGTTGTATGTATTGATATTAGTGTAAATATTTTATTCAAATATATGTTTATTATATCAAATATGTTTAAATAACTGGTTTACTTATATCATAGTTATCAATATGCTACTAGATATATTTAAAGTGTAAACTGATGCAACATGATATCTTCAGACAAATGTAATATCATGCCTGTTTTTACTACTTCCAGACTTTTATGCCGTAACTTAATCTAAATTACCAATGGCATTGATTTAATTGCCCTATTTAATATAAGTGTAAATGTATTCAAATATATGTTTATTATATCAAATATTATATGTTTCAATATTTTGTTAAACACATTATACATGAGATAAATCTACCTATTGCAGGTCTTTTGTTTACGAGTGAAATGTTATATAAACTATAAATTAAACATTTATTAACATAATAGACCGTAATCAATTCTCGATGACATCTTATGTGTCGGATTTTCATTGGATTTAAATCCATTCTGCTGCTCAACACTCATTTATGCTTTTTATCTACTGACTTTAGTAATGATGATTACGCTTGACCTTAAAAGTCAGTTGCTTATATCCATATTCAGAGTGGAGCAATTTAACTGAAATTTTCCGCATATCCCCTTTACATTATCTAGTTTTAAACTGAAATTTTCAGCATATCCCCTTTACATTATCTAGTTTTAAACTATTAAACTTAGAACTGCCAACTTGTAAGCTAATTGTCCATAATGTATCTTTAAATAACTGGTGATCAATATGCTTAGCTTTAATAAGTTGTCAGCTACAGCTACAAGATGCATTTCAAGTGTAAACTGATGTAATGTGGTATCCTCAGATAAGTGTAGTAATATTTAAATATAATGCCTCTATATATATATTATATATATCGTGCCAGTTATCGCTACCTCCAGAAGTTTATCCCATGACTTATATGTAAATATTATATAAATGTCATCCACGATGACAATGGCAGTTATGACCTTTTTAGTAATTAAGCCATCCTATCATAGTTTTTTTATATGTATAACATCAAAATAGTCCACACGAATTATAGTCATTTTGTAATGCAATGCCTATATGTTATATGAGATGTTTGTGTCATAATGTGTATCTGAAAACAATGGTGTCAATTACTTTTTAATAAAACTTGTCAATTATCATCAAGTACCTAATTAAAGACAAGTCATGGTCTGAAAGGTTTAGCTTTCTTGAATATAAATTGTCTTTTATAAGTAAAGAAAGTCGGTAGTAATTGGAGTTATTTCTGAATTAACTTCTTACCAATAGTCTTATTTATCTTTGTTTTATAAGAATATTTTTTATGTTTATAATGTGTCATTGGTTTAAAGATACATTATTATTAATTGTAACCCCCATTATTTTGTATTTATCTACAGCTAATAAAATGAATACATTTAATTTGATTTGTTCATTAATAATCATACCAACAATATATCTTAATAAGGAGAAGTAAATTGGTCAAGTATAATATGAATTACAGAATATAAGCTTCATTGAATATAGTTGTCTATGGCTCCTATTTGTGTCTACTGTGCAGTCCATATGTAAATATGATTGGCCAGCATTACTATTCGACAGAAACGTTCAAATTGGCTGTTGATGCTGAATAAATATTAGTATTTATTGTTGGCATTGAGGCGTTAATTGTTCCTGATAATGGGAAATTTCATATTTCTGCATTCAAAAATGAAATGAAATAATTTTGAACTTCCTATGCTATATCCAATCATATTGCCAAGTGAATTTTCACCTTTACGGGATCTCAGCTTTCCGACCCATCCGAACGATTATACGTTGTCCCTTACCAGTCCCTCTGTCCTGCACTGACAAGTAAAGGATGACCTACTCCTAAAAATCCCGATGAACTACCTCGGCCCACGCAGGGATCTAACACGGGACCACCAGGCTAGAAATATCGAGGGTTTAGGAGGGCCGAATGGTTAGCATGTGCGTGCTCTATCATAAAGACCCCTACGCGCAAGCGAATGGCTGAATAAAATTAAACAATATGTTAGTCCCGAAATGACCTAGTTTGTGTCGAGTGGACGTTAAACCCCATTTCTCCTCAGAAAGATCGAATGGTTAACGAGTGCATGATGTATCATAAAGTCTGTCATTGAGTCAATAAAAGGCGTGGTTTCAATTTCCTACTTGTAAGTGATAAGAAGTACCGTAGTCTGACCCACCTCGTGGGTATTCTCAGATCCTCCAGTTTCCTCCCAGTGACCTAGACCCCTACGCAAAAGTGTATTATTGAAATAAAATTGAACTAGGTTAGCCTCGAAATTTCTTGGTTTGTATCGACTGGACAATAAATATCCATAGCTCTCTTTCTTCAGTGAATATATAGGCCTACGTATGCTTTATTGGTGGATATAAGGTCGCCTGTACAACCAGGTGTGTTTTTCCGGTTTCCTCCCAATGCTAAAGACCCCTAAGCGCAAGCGAAGTATTGAAATAAAATTAAACCTTATGTTAGTCCCGAAATGACCTAGTTTGTGTCGAGTGGACGTTAAACAGCATCTTCTCTCTCTCTCTCTCTCTCGCTCTCATTGATGAATAAATTTCGGTCCGTGAATTTTCCGGCGTGGTTCCCCCTTGTCAGTGATGCAGGACGGAGGGCCTGCAAAGGACAGCTGTCTGGTCGATCGGAGGAGAGAAAAAAACGTGATCCCGTGTACACATTGGCATGCACGTAAAAGATCCTTTGCCAGTTGGAATTCGACATAAAAGTAGGCCGTAGCGCCGTTGTCCGGGCAAAACTTCCCTTATAGTACACTGTATGAAGTATGCCCGTCTCCATTAGCACAGGTTAGGAGCAGAGCAGTAAGACGTTAAACCCCATTTCATTTCATTTCAATACCGGATGCATTGCATCATGTTATTTGTAAAAACCACTGACATGGGAAAACATCAGTATTCAGACCTTTTTTACAGTTTCTAAGACTATACCCACTACTCTCCCACCCCCAAAAAACATACAGTTGCATAACTCAGATATTGACACGTTCTTTGCACGCACATTACGATAGAAGGGAATTGAAAAAAGAGTTGAACAATTCACACCATGATAATCCTAGTTCGGTAGAATCAAACAGACGCGGGCAATCCAAATATGTAATCGAAAACTCAAAATTCGAAGAAATACTAATCTTAGTAAATTTTCAAATTTTGAAGAAAATATGAGATCGACATGTTATCCCAATTCAGCCGTTATCGCATCCGCAATATCACAAGCTGTACAAAAATATAACTGTTTCGAAAATCGGTTGCGAATTGACATAATTAGGGCCGGTTTTCAATTTTCGTGCACGTTAAAGATTTACACCAATTCCGGTCTCTTCATAACTTTCGTAATAGTTATAAGTACTAACTGCTTAAAACATGGAAAATCAATATGCACAACTCTATTCTAAATGGAATTTAAAAAAAAAAGTTTTCCGAATGGGACAAAAATCAGTTTTTTTTAGTCTCATAACGACCAAATAAAGCTAAATGAAACTTAACAGCATGAAATTCGCTTTATTCACGAGGACGGGCGACTTTGATATAAACAACTACAACTGGGAGCTTTATTTTAACTGGTAAAAAGTGATGACGTCATGTAGACAAAAAACTTTGGATATTAATTTCAGGAGTAACTGTTATTTACTAATATGAATTATTTTCACCATAGAAGCACCAGTAACAGATATTGGTTAACAGTAAAACTCCCTTACTTCAAATAAGGCCACTTTGAAAAATAGCTGTCTATATATGCTCTATACGTTGGTTATACGTACAGATTTTATACACCCTTATTATATGTACTCATGACATTTAGAGAAATTGTACAATGTTTTCACACAATACACCACCCATAAGACTCTCGACTGGGAGAGTTTAAAAAAAATCGTAGGCGGCGTTTCCGAGAAACGTGCGTTTAAAGTTGATGGAAATCGTAAATAATCTTACTTTTCAAAGTCCCATAGCCTTTTTAGTTTGAACAATAAACTTGTCGCTATAGTACCATCTTGTAGATAATTCACGTGGCTATCAAACGACATAATACTTTAAAGTGACAATCCCGATAAGAACAAAGTCTCAAAAATTAAAGTCTGAGTATTTATGAAATTTATGGACCTAAATATAGTGGCATGGTGTATTTACCCGATTTACATCACTTCCGGTCTGTTCACAACTTTCGCAATAGATCTAAGTACTAAATGTTTAAAACATAGAAAAAAACAATATTCAGAATTCTATCAGTTTTAGTTTCAGAAATCTAAACGACTACAGAAAAAAAAAACAGTTTTCCGAATGAGACAAAAAAAAAAATACCTTAAATATCAGGTAATAACCAAAACCCCAAATCGCACCTTTCAACATTAATTTTTCAGCATTGTAATTGAGGGGTACTTTATTTATAAATGGCTTCAACAGAGAGCTTCATTTTCACTGTCATGCAGAGCTTCATGACGTCATGCAGACATAAAACCTGGGATATTAATTTCAGGAGTAACTGTTAATTACTAAAATGAATTATTTTCATTCTAGAAGCACCAATGCCAGATATTGGTTACCATTCAAACACCCTTTGTTCAAATATTGCCAGTTTTAAAAAAAGCTCTCTATATATGCTTTATACGTATGCAAAACGTTCCATTTATAACCAATTCGGACTTTTGTCGATGTCACACCAATGTGTTACACGGAACTTTGCAATCTGTTTCACAGAGAATTACTTACGAAATATCTCTGTAACAGACGACAGTTCACAACAGGTACGTTGACTGCACGCGCCGTTAGTCATTGGCTCAACGGCTCGTGCAATGTTTACTTCACACCTAACTGCTTCGGGCAAAATGATGCATTTTATTCGTTTTAATACCCATTTACACTAAATAGGAAATATTTTTTTAACTCCAAATACTTCATTTTAATACCCATTTACACTAAATAGGAAATATTTTTTTAACTCCAAATACTTCAAACGTCTTTATTTATTTTTCTTTTACCTCAAAAAAATGTTTGAGAATTTAATTTGTCGGAGTTAAAAAGTTAATATGCCGTACTCATTAAGCCTCGTCGATGTCATGCTTATCAGTGATTGTAGCGGCCAAGCGAATATTCACTGCGGGATCAGTTTGGGAACTTTGGAATCGCGTTCAGGTCAGCTACTCAAATATGTAACTGGTTCGAAACTAAATTGAATATTCAATGAAATATCGACAATATTCTGATTCGTGCACGTTAATGATTTGACGTCACTAACATATAAAAATTTATCTTTAATTAGAGATAGGGCCCAAGTTCAAACTACATCATGCTTTCTATCATAGGTGCAATATTCGTACTTCTGCACGATACTACTGCAAGATACAACTGCAACCTACTGATAATTGGATTTCCTTATAAACAGCGAGAGCCGTCGATTTGTGTCGAGATGATTACGGTTATGAGGTGATTTTGACAAAGAAGAAACAATATTAATTCAAAGACTAATTATTACACACAGAAATCAATTATTTCTGTTACAGGGTCACTAAACCCATATTTTGAATATAAGTAAACACTCAGAGTTGAAATATTTTTAGCTCAAATATCGTCACTGTGACAAAAATGGGGAATTTTGAATATGCTCTAAACGTTGGTAAAACGTACAGATTGTATCAACTCTTACTGCATGTTTCGCTTAACAATGAAAGGTGACGTTTTCAGTTTTCGATCCCTTTGTTCTCATACTCCTGATATTTCTAAATGTTGCGCAATAGTTTCATACCTAAGACTACCGATAAAACTCTCTGTAGAAGGAGTTCCAAAAAAAAATTACGTTGACTTTTCGAGAAAAAGACGTCTAAAAATGCTCCAAATGGTAAAAATACGACGTTTTGGATTTTCAATCTCGTTTTTCGACTACTCATGACATTTAGAGAAATTGTACAATGGTTTCACACAATACACCACCTATAAGACTCTCGAAAGAGAAAGTTTAAAAAAAATCGTAGGCGGCGTTTCCGAGAAATTCGGGTCTTAAGTTGATCGAAATAGCAAAATACCTTACTTTTCAAACTCAGATAACTTTTTTATTTTTTGATAGAAACTTGTCGCTATAGTACCATATTTTAGATAATTCACGTGGCTATCAAACGATATAATACTTTAACTACTCTGTAATCAACCAAATGATACATCGCATTTTACCCATCGGTACCCATTTTTCAGAATTTTGTCAAACTTTGGATACTTTTCTTGACCACTTCCGGTGATTAGAGGATTTTTATTTATAGTTCATGGACTGGTTTGGACCTTCGACTTCATATTCCATAAGTTTCAGAAAAATCGTAGGGGCCGTTTTAAAAAAATAAGAACTCTACGATTTGACCAAAATGCGAAAAAAAGTGAAAAATCAAAGTTAACATTTCAGAATAAAACTAATATTGTTGGAATCGGATTGATGTCAGCTATCCAAAAATATAACTCATAATTCAAAATTCCAAAAAATAAAAATTTTGGAAATTTTTGAAAATTTTCCAATTTTCACCAAAAAAATGAAAGCGACAAAGTTTCTAAATTTGATAATTGTGAACTGCTATCTTCTTAGAAATGTCTCAAGCTATCCAAAAATGTAAATATCAGAGAAATCGGTTGACAATTACCAAAATTACGGCCGATTTTCAATTTTCGTGCACGTTAAAAATTTAACGCATTTCCGCTATGCGCACGAATTTCGTTTTACATTTAAGCACTAACTACCACCCAGTTTCCCGAGAGAAAATCAAACTTCAGACCTCTATCTCTTATAGTTGCTGAGAAATAGGCAAAATGGAAAAAAAAAGAATAATAACTAGATCTGCTACTGTCCCATGCAGATATGAAAGCTTTCATATTCATCGTCACGTGTCATTGATTGTATCAAGTATCCTAAATAAAAGGATAAGAAGAAAAATTTATCAAAATTGGTCAAAAACTCGCGAAGTTACAAGTCTAACTAGACTTGCTTGCAAGGCTGAAGGCTTTCACCTTACCCAAGGCAGCACAAAATGCCCACCACCCACCCCTTAAACACACACACACACACACACACACACACTTAAACAACTCAGATATTTACACTTTCTCTGCATGCGCATTACGATAGAAGGAAAGTGAAAAATATAGTTGAACAATTTACAACATTATGAACTTGGATCGGTAGAATCCTACAGACGCCAGAAATCTAAATACGCAATCAAAAACTCAAAAATTCTAAAAAAATTTTTTTTTACAATTTCAGTACATTTTCAAATTTTTAGGAAAAAAGGAGAACGGCGTGGTATTGCAATTCGACCTTTATCACATCCGCAATATCACCGGCTCTACAAAAATATAGCTTTTTAGAAAATCGGTTGGGAATTGACATTATTAGGACTTATTTTCGTTTATGCACGTTAAAGATTTACTTCACTTCAGGTCTGTTCAGAACTTTCGCAATACTTCCAAGTACTTACTGCTTAAAACATAGGAAAAATCATTATTCAGAACTCTATCCGCTTTAGTTTCAGAGATCTACAAGAGAATGAAAAAAAAACAGTTTTTCGAATGGGACAAAAAAAAAGATCGTGTCAGATCATAACCAAAACCAAGAATCATACCTTTCAACATCAACTTTTCAACATTTGTCCAGAGGGGTGCCTTCCTTATAAATAGTTTCGGTAAATAGCGTCATTTTCGCTGGTATCATATGATGGCGTCATGTAGACAAAAAACCTGGGATAATAATTTCAGGAGTAACTGTTATTGACTAAAATGAATTATTTTCACTCTAGAAGCAGCATTACCAGACATTGGTTACCAGTAAAACACCTTTAGTTCAAATATTTCCTCTTTCAAAAAAAGCTCTCTATATAATGCTTTATACGTAGGCAAAAGGTTGCGATTATTACCAACTCGGCCTTTGTCAATGTCACACCAATGTGTACACGGGACTTTGGAATCACGTCCATATCAACTACTCAAATATGTAACTGGTTCAAAAATTGATTAAATATTCAATGAAATATCTACAATTTTCTGATTTCGTGCACGTTAAAGATTTGACGTCACTACATGTAACATATAAAAATTTAATATCTATTACAGATAGAGTCCATGCTCAAACTGGTTATCTCAACTGAGAACGACATGGTTATCTCAATTCGACCTTTATCCCATCCGCAATATCCCCGGCTGTACAAAAATATAATTTTTTCGAAAATCGGTTGGGAATTGACATAATTAAGACCGATTTTCATTCGTGGACGTTACAGATTTACATCACTTCCGGTCTGCTCACAACTTTCGCAATAGATCTAAGTACTAAATGTTTAAAACATAGGAAAGACCAATATTCAGAACTCTATATCTGTTTTAGTTTCAGAGATCTAAACGAGTATTAAAAAAAAAAACAGTTTTCCGAATGAGACAAAAAAATACCTTTAGTATCAGGTAATAATAACCAAAACCCAAAATCGCACCTTTCAACATTAATTTTTCAACATTGTAATTGAGGGGTACCTTATTTATAAATAGCTTCAACAGAGAGCTTCATTTTCACTGGTATCAAATGATGACGTCATGTAGACAAAAATCCTGGGATATTAATTTCAGGAGTAACTGTTAATTACTAAAATGAATTATTTTCATTCTAGAAGCACCAATACCAGATATTGGTTACCATTCAAACACCCCTAGTTCAAATATTGCCAGTTTTTAAAAAAGCTCTCTATATATGCTTTATACGTATGCAAAACGTTCCATTTATAACCAATTCGGACTTTTGTCGATGTCACACCAATGTGTTACACGGAACGTTGGAATCGCGTTCAGGTCAGCTACTCAAATATGTAACTGGTTCAAAAATA
Source organism: Patella depressa (assembly GCA_948474765.1). NCBI lineage: Eukaryota > Metazoa > Mollusca > Gastropoda > Patellidae > Patella > Patella depressa. The sequence continues at coordinate 53,135,862 of OX419716.1, forward strand.
AGTTGAATATTCAATGAAATATCGACAATATTCTGATTTCGTGCACGTTAATGATTTGACGTCACTAACATATAAAAATATACCTTTAATTAGAGATAGGGCCCAAGCTCAAACTACATCATGCTTTCTATCATAGGTGCAATATTCGTACTTCTGCACGATACTACTGCAAGATACAACTGCAACCTACTGTTAATTGGATTTGCTTATAAACAGCGCGAGTCGTCGATTTATGTCGAGATGATTACGGTTATGAGGTAATTTTGACAAAGAAGAAACAATATTAATTCAAAGACTAATTATTACACACAGAAATCAATTATTTCTGTTACAGGGTCACTAAACCCATATTTTGAATATAAGTAAACACTCAGAGTTGAAATATTTTTAGCTCAAATATCGTCACTGTGAGAGAAATGGGGAATTTTGAATATGCTCTAAACGTTGGTAAAACGTACAGATTGTATCAACTCTTACTGCATGTTTCGCTTAACAATGAAAGATGACGTTTTCAGTTTTCGATCCCTTTGTTCTCATACTCCTGATATTTCTAAATGTTGCGCAATAGTTTCATACCTAAGACTACCGATAAAACTCCCTGTAGAAGGAGTTCCAAAAAAAAATTACGTTGACTTTTCGAGAAAAAGACGTCTAAAAATGCTCCAAATGGTAAAAATACGACGTTTTGGATTTTCGATCTCGTTTTTCGACTACTCATGACATTTAGAGAAATTGTACAATGGTTTCACACAATACACCACCTATAAGACTCTCGAATGAGAAAGTTTAAAAAAAATCGTAGGCGGCGTTTCCGAGAAATTCGGGTCTTAAGTTGATCGAAATAGCAAAATACCTTACTTTTCAAACTCAGATAACTTTTTTATTTTTTGATAGAAACTTGTCGCTATAGTACCATCTCTTAGATAATCCACGTGGCTATCAAACGATATAATACTTTAACTACTCTGTAATCAACCAAATGATACATCGCATTTTGCGCATCGGTACCCATTTTTCAGAATTTTGTCAAACTTTGGATACTTTTCTTGACCACTTCCGGTGATTAGAGGATTTTTATTTATAGTTCATGGACTGGTTTGGACCTTCGACTTCATATTCCATAAGTTTCAGAAAAATCGTAGGCGCCGTTTTAAAAAAATAAGAACTCTACGATTTGACCAAAATGCGAAAAAAAGTGAAAAATCAAAGTTAACATTTCAGAATAAAACTAATATTGTTGGAATCGGATTGATGTCAGCTATCCAAAAATATAACTCATAATTCAAAATTCCAAAAATTAAAAATTTTGGAAATTTTTGAAAATTTTCCAATTTTCACCAAAAAAATGAAAGCGACAAAGTTTCTAAATTTGACAATTGTGAAATGCTATCTTCTTAGAAATGTCTCAAGCTATCCAAAAATGTAAATATCAGAGAAATCGGTTGACAATTACCAAAATTACGGCCGATTTTCAATTTTCGTGCACGTTAAAGATTTAACGCATTTCCGCTATGCGCACGAATTTCGTTTTACATTTAAGCACTAACTACCACCCAGTTTCCCGAGAGAAAATCAAACTTCAGACCTCTATCTCTTATAGTTGCTGAGAAATAGGCAAAATGGAAAAAAAAAGAATAATAACTAGATCTGCTACTGTCCCATGCAGATATGAAAGCTTTCATATTCACTGTCAAAATCTATCGAAATTAATGTAATTTTTCACTCGTAAACAACTTTGTCGACACGAAAAACATCAAAAACGAAATTCGAATTTTTGAAATATTCAAATACCAAAAATTCCACCCGTATCCCGTCTATCCTGAAATTGAAATGTATTAAATTTTAGACATAGGAGACGCATTGAACATACTATGCCCTATTGTGTTTCTGCTCTGAACGTTTTTTAGGTTTTCCTTCGAGGGTTCAGAAAACGTAACTCTCATGTCTGTAAGTGCAATATCGCAAAAGTTCTATTGTTTTTTCACGTTTTAAGATGGTGTCACTTCCGGTTCAATCGACAAACTCCATGTTTTGTGTACGAATCAGTAATTACTTGTCTAGTATCAAAAAACAAATTAGGTCATTCTGACCTTTATTTCGACGATTTTTTTGAAAAATTTGATTCTTAATTTCACCAACGGGGGATGATTTAGGAAATTTTAAAAGTCATTTTTCAAGTCGCATCAGTAATGTCTAGTTACATACTAAATTTCATGAAAATCGTACAACTATTAAAGAAGTTGTCAAGTTGGTCTCAACTTCCGGTTCGAAATCACAGCGACGAATTTTCGAATATTACAAAATTTTAAAAATAAGCTCCCCCTGACCAGCTTAATCGTTCGCAATAAACGTCGGAAAATTGCTGACTTTAGCCGTGGGAGGTAACCGAAGGACACGGGGAAAACCCACGCGCAACCTGGAAATCGAAAGGACGCCGGTTGACTCAATGACAGACGTTACGATACAGCGCGCACATGCTAACCATTCAGCCATTCAGCCTCCCTAAAATCGGAAAATTGCTGACTTATAGCAAGAAACATTTCAACCGGGCATTTCAATCGAAACAACGCCAGTTGACTCAATGACAGACGTTACGATACAGAGCATAGGTGCTAACCATTCAGCCACGTAACCTCCCTAAATTTGGCAAATTGCTGACCTACAGCGACAAACATTTCAACCGGGCGAAATTATCAACCGAATATTACACAACTTTTAAAAGTAAGCTTCCCCTGACCAGCATAATCGTTCACAATAAACGTTTCCCCCTAAAATAGGCAAATTGCTGACTTTAAATTGAGAAACTTGACAACAGGGCGAAATTTCCTGTTTTATGACTTTTACAGTACCTCTGATTACCAACCGATTATAACAAAACTTTAAAAATAAAAGAGAAAAAGAGACATGTGGGTTAACGTCCACTCCACACAAACTAGGACATTTCGGGGCTCACATATATTTTTTAATTTTATTTTAAAACTTCCCTTACGCGTACTGGTATTCGGGAAATTGCTGACGATACAGCGCGCACATGCTAACCATTCAGCCATTCAGCCTCCCTAAAATCGGAAAATTGCTGACTTATAGCAAGAAACATTTCAACCGGGCATTTCAATCGAAAAAACGCCAGTTGACTCAATGACAGACGTTACGATACAGAGCGCAGGTGCTAACCATTCAGCCACGTAACCTCCCTAAATTTGGCAAATTGCGGACCTACAGCGAGAAACATTTCAACCGGGCGAAATTTTCTATTTTAACAGTTTAATTTGCACCGAATATTACAAAACTTTTAAAAATAAGCTCCCCCTGACTAGCTTAATCGTTCGCAATAAACGTTTGCCCCTTAAAATCGGCAAATTGCTGACTTTAAAGTGAGAAACATTACAACCGGGCGAAATTTTCTGTTTTATCACTTTTACAGTATCAGTACCATGCATTACCAACCGATTATTACAAAACTTTAAAAATAAAACAGAAGGAGAGAAATGCGGCTTAACGTCCATTCGACACAAACTAAGTCATTTCGGGACTAATATATGTTTTTTAATTTTATTTATAAACTTCCCTTACGCGTACTGGTATTCAGGAGTGGGAGGAAACCGAAGGACACCGAGAAAACCCACGAGGTTGGACACCATACTCCATGTCACGTCCATTCGACAAAAACGAGGTCATTTCGAGACTAACATATGTCTTTTAATTTTATTGAAAAACTTCCCTTGCGCGTACGGGTCTTTAGTCGTCGGAGGTAACCGAAGGACACGGGGAAAACCCACGCACAACATGGAAATCGAAACGACGCCGGTTAACTCAATGACAGACGTTACGACAAAGCGCGCGTATGCTAACCATTCAGTCATTCAGCCCCCCTAAAATCGGGAAATTGCTGACTTATAGCAAACAACATTTCAACCGGGCGAAATTTTATGTTTTAGCAGTTTAATTTGCACGGTACTTTAATTACCAACCGATTATCACAAAACTTTTGAAAATAAGCTCCAACTGACCAGCTTAATCGTATGCAATAAACGTTTGGCGTGAACTGAAAGTTCTGCACCGAGAAAGTTCATCTCGATTTTCCGGCGTGGTTCCCTCTTGTCAGTGAGGCAGAACGGAGGGCCTGACAAGGACAGCTGTCTAGTCGTTCGGATGGGACGAAAAACCAAGGTCCCGTGTACACATTGAAGTGCACGTAAAATATCCCTAAGCAGTTGGAATTCGATACTGTTGAATAAGCTGTATACGATGACTAAATGTGCAAATTGTAGTCACCCACGCTGCATGTTTCGCTTAAGAAAGGGTGCAGTTTTCAATTTTCGATCCTTTTATTCTTCTACTCCTGATATTTTGGACTGTTCATCGATGGTTTCATATAAAAGACTATCGATAAGACTCTTTGTAGAAGAAGTTCCCCAAAAATATTATGTTGATTGAAGAGAAAAGGACCTTTAAAAATGCTCAAAATCGTAAAAATACGACTTTTTTGATTTTCGATCTCTTTTTTTCTGCTATCCCTGACATTTAAAAACAATGATACAATGATTTCACACAACGGGCTAGCTATTAGACTCTCGATTGGCAGGAGTTTCACCACCCTCTCTTCATTATAACCGAAGTTATCGTGTCCTAAAGAATCAACAAATCAGCATATTTATCTCTGCTTACCCTTAGCAGAAAATGCTCATCTTTAAACTCAATCATGACATTGACCTAGTGAACGTCTACACCAAGTTTGAACATTCTAGCTTAATTAGAAGGAGAGTAATTGTGTTCCAAAGTCCCGATCCTTCAAATTGCTTCTATTTTTCATATTCAATTCAAAATGGTGACCATCACGTGGCCGAAATCAAAATTCTATTCGCGACATTTTTTAGGCCTTCCTACAAGGATTCAGAAAATATAACTCCCGAGTCTGTAAGTAAAATAGCAAAAAAGCCTTATTGATTTTTCACTTTTAAATATGGCGGCACTTCCGGTTCGATCGACAAACTCCATATTTTGTGTACAAATCAGTAATTACTTATCTAGTATCCAAAAAAAAAATCAGGTCATTCTGACCTATATTTCGATGATTTTTTTGAAAATTTTGATCCTTAATTTCGTCAAGGGGAGATAATTTAGAAAATTTCTAATTATATTTTTGAAGTCACATCGGAAAGATCTACTTAGATACTAAATTTCATGAAAATCGTACAACTATTAAAGAAGTTGTCAAATTGGTCTAAACTTCCGGTTCGAAATCACAGCGACGAATTTTCGAAATTCGAAAATGTGAAACTGTAGATGAAAATGATTTTTTCAAAGGTATTCAAAGAAAAAAGAATTAGTAAAATCGGTCAAAAAATAACAAAGTTACGACTATGCATTGTCATTTTTTTCGTTCGTAAAATTCGGTGATTTCGGATTCGTAAAACGTTTCGAAAATATATTTAATCAAGGTTCGCACCCCATTTTTGGGGGGGTAGGTCAAAATTTCAGAAAGATCCTATGGATAGATTCTGAGAAATCCGATTTGCAGAAAACACACAAAAAAAAAAAATAATAATAATAACTTTAACAGAAACAATAAGCTTTCATATGTAATATGAAAGCTTAATAATAATATTAATCTTAGTAATTTCAATAGTCTTTCACCATTTTCAATGGTGAAAGCCTAAATATAGTATGAAACACTGCACCCAGGCAAAACAATAATCTAAAAAGTAAAGGGAAATAACTGAAACTTGTATTACTGTAATGAGACGGATGAGAAAATGAAATGAAAATGGCAGGTTGGACAGGCGACCTTACTCCTTGTCACGTACAACCGGGCATTCGAAAACACGCTAGTTAACTCAATGACAGGCGCGCGAACTAACCATTCAGCCACCCAACCCCCCTTTGAAATCAGACATGTGCAATATGTCATATAGGAAGAATAAGAAGTCGCTCACAACAAAATGGTAAATTAATGAGTTTAGGTCAAAAGGTTGAGCTACTGTTTTAGAGTATTTAATAGTTTTAAAGAGACACGTTAAGGGTTGTTCATAGTTAAATGAAAGTTTAATTTTAAATAAGACCAATAAAATTAGGATTTAATAATGCCAGACTAATATTTCCAATATGTTTGGTTATAAGTAGGAAATCGTGACGACTTCTTAAGCATGTTTTAAACAAAGGATCATAGACTGCAATATACAAGAATGGCACTCTGCAATAAAAAAAACTGGCCAAAGCAAGATTTCTATGCAGAAATTAAATAATTGCTAGAACCAGAAAAATATTTATCCACTATAATAAATAAGCAACATAGAGAAAATAAAATGAAATTGAATGGGGTTTAACGTCCTACTGTTCTGCTCCTAAAATGGGCTAATGAAGACGGGCATACGCCATAAAGTGTGCAATGAGGGAAATTTTACCCGGGCAGCGGCGTTACGGCCTACGAGGTTGGACAGGCGACCATACTCCTTGTCACGTACAACCAAGAAATCGAAACAACGCCAGTTGACTCAATGACAGACGTTATGATACAGAGTGCACGTGCTAACCTTTCAGCCACGCAACCTCCCTAAAATCGGCCAATGGCTGACCTACAGCGAGAAACATTTCAACCGGGCCAAATTTTCTATTTTAACAGTTTAATTTGCACGGTACCTTTAGTTATCAACCGAATATTACAAAACTTTTAAAAATAAGCTCCCTCTGACTATCTTAATCGTTCGCAATAAACGTTTGCCCCTTTAAATCGGCAAATTGCTGACTTTAAAGTGAGAAACATTACAACCGGGCGAAATTTTCTGTTTTATCACTTTTACAGTACCTTTGATTACCAACCGATTATTACAAAACTTTAAAAATAAAAGAGAAAGAGAGAAATGCGGCCTAATGTCCATTCGACCGAAACTAGGTCATTTCGGGACTAACATATGTTTTTTAATTTTATTTGAAAACTCCCCTTGCGCTTACTGGTCTTTAGCCGTTGGGAGGAAACCGAAGGACACGGAGAAAACCCACGAGGTTGGACATCATACTCCATGTCACGTCAGCCTGGAGATCGAAACAACGCCCGTTGACTCAATGACAGACCTTACGATACAGCGCGCACATGCTAACCATTCAGCCATTGAGCCTCCCTGAATTCGGAAAATTGCTGACTTATAGCAAGAAACATTTCAACCGGGCGAAATTTACTGTTTTAACAGTTTAATGTGCACGGTACTTTAATTACCAACCGATTACTATAAAACTTTTGAAAATAAGCTCCGACTGACCAGCTTAATCGTATGCAATAAACGTTTGGCCTGAATTGAATGTTCTGCACGGAGAAAGTTCATCTCGATTTCCCGGCGTGGTTCCCCCTTGTCAGTGAGGCAGAACGGAGGGCCTGACAAGCACAGTTGTCTAGTCGTTCGGATGGTACGAAAAATCAAGGTCCGTGTACACATTGGATTGCACGTAAAATATCCCTAAGCAGTTGGAATTCGATACTGTTGAATAAGCTCTATACGATGACTAAATGTGTAGATTGTAGTCACCCACACTGCATGTTTCGCTTAACAATGAAAGGGTGCCGTTTTCAATGTTCGATCCTTTTGTTCTTCTACTCCTGATATGTTGGACTGTTGATCGATGGTTTCATATAAAAGACTACCAATAAGACTCTTTGTAGAAGAAGTTCCCAAAAAATATTATGTTGACTTTACGAGAAAGACCTCTAAACATGCTCCAAATTGTAAAAATACGACTTTTTGGATTTTCAATCTCTATTTTTCGGCTATCACTGATATTTAAAAAAAATGATACAATGATTTCAAACAACAGGCTAGCTATTAGACTCTCTATTGACAAAAGTTTCACCGTCCTCCCTTCATTATAACCGAAGTTATCGTGCCCTAAAGAATCAACAAATCAGCATGCTTATCTCTGCTTACCCTAAGCAGAAAATGCTCATCTTTGAACTCAATCATAACATTGACCTAGTGAACGTCTACACCAAGTTTGAACATTCTAGCTTAATTAGAAGGAGAGTTATTGTATTCCAAAGTCCCGGCCCTTCAAATTGCTTCTATTTTTCATTTTCAATTCAAAATGGTAACCATCACGTGACCGAAATCAAAATTCGGATCCGATAGATTTTTAGGCATTCCTTCAAGGATTCTGAAAATATAACTCCCGAGTCTGTAAATAAAATAGCAAAAAAGCCTTTTTGATTTTTCACGTTTAAAGATGGTGGCGCTTCCGGTTCGATCGACAAACTCCATATTTTGTGTACGAATCAGTAATTTCTTGTCTAGTATCGAAAAAAAAATTAGGTCATTCTGACCTATATTTCGACGATTTTTTTGAAAACTTTGATCCTTAATTTCACCAAGGGGAGATAATTTAGAAAATTTCTAATTATATTTTTGAAGTCACATTGGTAAGATCTACTTATATACTAAATTTCATTAAAGAAGTTGTCAAATTGGTCTAAACTTCCGGCTCAAAATCACAGCGACGAATTTTCGAAATTCGAAAATGTTAAACTGCAGATGAAAATGATTTTTTTCAAGGTATTCAAAGAAAAAAGAATTAGTAAAATCGGTCAAAAAATAACAAAGTTACGACTATGCATTGTCAGTTTTTTCGTTCGTAAAATTCGGTGATTTCGGATTCGTAAAACGTTTTGAAAATATATTTAAACAACGTTCGCACCCCATTTTTTGGGGGGGGGGGGGGTAGGTCAAAGTTTCAGAAAGATCCCATGGTTAGATTCTGAGAAATCCGATTTGCAGAAAATACACAAAAAAAAAATAATAATAATCTTAACAGAAACAATAAGCTTTCATATGTAATATGAAAGCTTAATAATCTTAGTAATAACAATAGTCTTTCACCATTTTCAATGGTGAAAGCCTAACTAGACTTGCTTGCAAGGCTGAAGGCTTTCACCTTACCCAAGGCAGCACAAAATGCCCACCACTCACCCCTTAAAACACACACACACACACACACTTAAACAACTCAGATATTGACACTTTCTGTGCATGCGCATTACGATAGAAGGAAAGTGAAAAATATAGTTGAACAATTTACAACATTATGAACTTGGATCGGTAGAATCCTACAGACGCCAGAAACCTAAATACACAATCAAAAACGCAAAAATTCTCAAAAAAATTACAATTTTAGTACATTTTCAAATTTTCAGGAAAAAAAGAGAACTGCGTGGTATTGCAATTCGACCTATATCGCATCCGCAATATCCCCAGCTCTACAAAAATATAACTTTTTCGAAAATCGGTTGGGAATTGAGATTAATAGGACCTATTTTCATTTATGCACGTTAAAGATTTACTTCACTTCAGGCCTGTTCAGAACTTTCGCAATAGTTCTAAGTACTTACTGCTTAAAACATAGTAAAAATCATTATTCAGAACTCTATCTGCTTTAGTTTCAAAGATCTACACGAGAATAAAAAAAAACAGTTTTTCGAATGGGACAAAAAAAAAAATACCTTAAGTATCAGGTAATAACCAAAACCCCAAATCGCACCTTTCAACATTGAGGGGTACTTTATTTATACATGGCTTCAACAGAGAGCTTCATTTTCACTGGTATCAAATGATGACGTCATGTAAATATAAAACCTGGGATATTAATTTCATGAGTAACTGTTAATGACTAAAATGAATTATTTTCATTCTAGAAGCACCAATACCAGATATTTGTTACCATTCAAACACCCCTTTGTTCAAATATTGCCAGTTTTAAGAAAAAAGCTCTCTATATATGCTTTATACGTATGCAAAACGTTCCATTTATAACCAATTCGGACTTTTGTCGATGTCACATCAATGTGTTACACGGGACTATGGAATCGCGTTTTCATATCAGCTACTCAAATATGTAACTGGTTCAAAAATTGATTGAATATTCAATGAAATATCGTCAATTTTCTGATTTCGTGCACGTTAATGATTTGACGTCACTAACATATAAAAATTTATCTTTAATTAGAGATAGGGCCCAAGCTCAAACTACATCATGCTTTCTATCACAGGTGCAATATTCGCACTTCTGCACGATACTACTGCAAGATACAACTGCAACCTATAGATAATTAGATTTCCTTATAAACAGCGCGAGCCGTCGATTTGTGTCGAGATGATTACGGTTATGAGGTAATTTTGACAAAGAAGAATCAATATTAATTCAAAGACTAATTATTACACACAGAAATCAATTATTTCTGTTACAGGGTCACTAAACCCATATTTTGAATATAAGTAAACACTCAAAGTTGAAATACTTTTAGCTCAAATATCGTCACTGTGATAGAAATGGGGAATTTTGAATATGCTCTAAACGTTGGTAAAACGTACAGATTGTATCAACTCTTACTGCATGTTTCGCTTAACAATGAAAGATGATGTTTTCAATTTTCGATCCCTTTGTTCTCATACTCCTGATATTTCTAACTGTTGCGCAATGGTTTCATACCTAAGACTACCGATAAAACTCTGATTTCGTGCACGTTAATGATTTGACGTCACTAACATATAAAAATTTATCTTTAATTAGAGATAGGGCCCAAGCTCAAACTACATCATGCTTTCTATCACAGGTGCAATATTCGTACTTCTGCACGATACTACTGCAAGATACAACTGCAACCTATAGATAATTGGATTTCGTTATAAACAGCGGGAGCCGTCGATTTGTGTCGAGATGATTACGGTTGAGAGGTAATTTTGACAAAGAAGAAACAATATTAATTCAAAGACTAATTATTACACACAGAAATCAATTATTTCTGTTACAGGGTCACTAAACCCATATTTTGAATATAAGTAAACACTCAAAGTTGAAATACTTTTAGCTCAAATATCGTCACTGTGAGAGAAAGGGGGAATTTTGAATATGCTCTAAACGTTGGTAAAACGTACAGATTGTATCAACTCTTACTGCATGTTTCGCTTAACAATGAAAGGTGACGTTTTCAGTTTTCGATCCCTTTGTTCTCATACTCCTGATATTTCTAAATGTTGCGCAATAGTTTCATACCTAAGACTACCGATAAAACTCTCTGTAGAAGAAATTCCAAAAAAAAAATTACGTTGACTTTTCGAGAAAAAGACGTCTAAAAATGCTCCAAATGGTAAAAATACGACGTTTTGGATTTTCAATCTCGTTTTTCGACTACTCATGACATTTAGAGAAATTGTACAATGGTTTCACACAATACACCACCTATAAGACTCTCGAATGAGAAAGTTTAAAAAAAATCGTAGGCGGCGTTTCCGAGAAATTCGCGTCTTAAGTTGATCGAAATAGCAAAATACCTTACTTTTCAAACTCAGATAACTTTTTTATTTTTTGATAGAAACTTGTCGCTATAGTACCATCTTGTAGATAATTCACGTGGCTATCAAACGATATAATACTTTAACTACTCTGTAATCAACCAATTGATACATCGTATTTTACGCATCGGTACCCATTTTTCTGAATTTTGTCAAACTTTGGATACTTTTCTTGACCACTTCCGGTGATTAGAGGATTTTTATTTATAGCTCATGGACTGGTTTGGACCTTCGACTTCATATTCCATAAGTTTCAGAAAAATCGTAGGCGCCGTTTTAAAAAAATAAGAACTCTACGATTTGACCAAAATGCGAAAAAAAGTGAAAAATCAAAGTTAACATTTCAGAATAAAACTAATATTGTTGGAATCGGATTGATGTCAGCTATCCAAAAATATAAGTCATAATTCAAAATTCCAAAAAATAAAAATTTTGGAAATTTTTGAAAATTTTCCAATTTTCACCAAAAAAATGAAAGCGACAAAGTTTCTCAATTTGACGTTTGTGAACTGCTATCTTCTTAGAAATGTCTCAAGCTATCCAAAAATGTAAATATCAGAGAAATCGGTTGACAATTACCAAAATTACGGCCGATTTTCAATTTTCGTGCACGTTAAAGATTTAACGCATTTCCGCTATGCGCACGAATTTCGTTTTACATTTAAGCACTAACTACCACCCAGTTTCCGGAGAGAAAATAAAACGTCAGACCTCTATCTCTTATAGTTGCTGAGAAATAGGCAAAATGGAAAAAAAAAAAAGAATAATAATAACTAGATCTGCTACTGTCCCATGCAGATATGAAAGCTTTCATATTCATCGTCACGTGTCATAGATTATATCAAGTATCTCAAATAAAAGGATAAGAACAACAAACTATCAAAATTGGTCAAAAACTCGCGAAGTTACAAGTCTAAATATAGTATGAAACATTGCATAATCTGAAAACTAAAGGGAAATAACTGATACTTGTGCTGCTGTAATCGGGATGACTTCCCACTTCAAAACTTTCAGAAAAATGAAATGAAAATGGTAAGAAAACATCGAAAAATTAAATGAGAAAACTTTGAACTAAACTAAAAACTTTTGAATCATGTTGATTCCAATTGTTTGAATATTTACGTTAAATATGTAAATTTGGAAAATTATAAAGACATAATTATCAAAATCGGTCAAAACTCACAAAGTTACAAATTTAAATGTAGTGAGAAACATTGCACCCTCGGCAAAAAAATAATCTTTAAACTAAAGGGAAATAACCCAAACTTGTATAGCTGTAATCGGGCTTCCAAAATTAGAGATATGTTATATAATTATGGTTTCCAATATGTTTGGTTATAAGTAGGAAATCGTGACAACTTCTTAAGCATGTTTTAAACAAAGGGTCATAGACTGCAATATACAAGAATGGCACTTTGCAATAAAAAAAAAACTGTTCAAAGCAAGATTTCTATGCAGAAATGAAATAATTAATAGAACCAGAAAAACATTTATCCACTATAATAAATAAGCAACATAGAGAAAATGAAATCAAATTGAATGGTTGTTTAACGTCCTACTGTTTTGCTCCTAAAATGGGCTAATGAAGACGGGCATAAGCCATAAAGTGTGCAATGAGGGAAATTTTACCCGGGCAGCGGCGTTACGGCCTACGAGGTTGGACAGGCGACCATACTCCTTGTCACGTACAACCAAGAAATCGAAACAACGCCAGTTGACTCAATGACAGACGTTATGATACAGAGCGCACGTGCTAACCATTCAGTCACGCAACCTCCCTAAAATCTGCAAATTGCTGACCTACAGATAGAAACATTTCAACCGGGCGAAATCTTCTATTTTATTAGTTTAATTTGCACGGTACCTTTAGTTATCAACCGAATATTACAAAACTTTTAAAACTAAGCTCCCCCTGACCAGCTAAATCGTTCGCAATAAACGTTTTCCCCTTAAAATCGGCAAATTGCTGACTTTAAAGTGAGAAACATTACAACCGGGTGAATTTTTCTGTTTTATCACTTTTACAGTATCTTTGATTACCAACCGATTATTACAAAACTTTAAAAATAAAAAAAAAGAGAGAAATGCGGCTTAACGTCCATTCGACACAAACTAGGTCATTTCGGGACTAACATATGTTTTTTAATTTTATTTAAAAACTTCCCTTGCGCGTACTGGTCTTTAGCTGTTGGGAGGAAACTGAATGGCACGGAGAAAACCCACGAGGTTGGACACCATACTCCATGTCACGTGCAATCTCGAAATCGAAACGACGCCCGTTGACTCAATGACAGACGTTACGATACAGCGTGCACATGCTAACCATTCAGCCATTCAGCCTCCCTTAAAAATAAGCTCCCCCTGACCAGCTTAATTGTTCGCAATAAACATTTGCCCTCTAAAATCGGCAAATTGCTGACTTTAAAGTGAGAAACATTATAACCGGGCGAAATTTTATGTTTTAACAGTTTAATTCGCACGGTATTTTAATTACCAACCGATTATTACAAAACTTTTGAAAATAAGCTCCAACTGACCAGCTTAATCGTATGCAATAAACGTTTGGCCTGAATTGAAAGTTCTGCAACGAGGAAGATCATCTCGATTTTCCGGCGTGGTCCCCCCTTGTCAGTGAGGCAGAACGGAGGGCCTGACAAGGACAGCTGTCTAGTCGTTCGGGTGGGACGAAAAACCAAGGTCGCGTGTACACATTGGAGTGCACGTAAAATATCCCTAAGCAGTTGGAATTCGATACTGTTGAATAAGCTCTATACAATGACTAAATGTGCAGATTGTAGTCACACACACTGCATGTTTCGCTTAACAATGAAAGGGTGCCGTTTTCAATGTTCGATCCTTTTATTCTTCTACTCCAGATATTTTGGACTGTTGATCGAAGTTTTCATATAAAAGACTACCGATAAGACTCTTTGTAGAAGAAGTTCCCAAAAAGTATTATGTTGACTTTAAGAGAAAAGAACCTTTAAAGATGCTCCAAATCGTAAACATACGACTTTTTGGTTACAGTACCTTTGATTACCAACCGATTATTACAAAACTTTAAAAATAAAAGAGAAAGAGAGAAATGCGGCTCAACGTCCATTCGACACAAACTAGGTCATTTCGGGACCAACATATGTTTTTTAATTGTATTTATAAACTTCCCTTGCGCGTACGGGTCTTTAGCCGTGGGAGGAAACCGAAGGACACGGAGAAAACCCACGAGGTTGGACACCATACTCCATGTCACGTGCAACTTGGAAATCGAAACGACGCCGGTTGACTCAATGACAGACGTTACGATACAGCGCGCGTATGCTAACCATTCAGCCTCCCTAAAATCTGGAAATTGCTGACTTATAGCAAGAAACATTTTAACCGGGCGAAATTTTCTGTTTTAACAGTTTAATTCGCACGGTATTTTAATTACCAACCGATTATTACAAAACTTTTGAAAATAAGCTCCAACTGACCAGCTTAATCGTATGCAATAAACGTTTGGCCTGAATTGAAAGTTCTGCAACGAGGAAGATCATCTCGATTTTCCGGCGTGGTCCCCCCTTGTCAGTGAGGCAGAACGGAGGGCCTGACAAGGACAGCTGTCTAGTCGTTCGGGTGGGACGAAAAACCAAGGTCGCGTGTACACATTGGAGTGCACGTAAAATATCCCTAAGCAGTTGGAATTCGATACTGTTGAATAAGCTCTATACAATGACTAAATGTGCAGATTGTAGTCACACACACTATATGTTTCGCTTAACAATGAAAGGGTGCCGTTTTCAATGTTCGATCCTTTTATTCTTCTACTCCAGATATTTTGGACTGTTGATCGAAGTTTTCATATAAAAGACTACCGATAAGACTCTTTGTAGAAGAAGTTCCCAAAAAGTATTATGTTGACTTTAAGAGAAAAAAACCTTTAAAGATGCTCCAAATCGTAAACATACGACTTTTTGGATTTTCGATCTCTTTTTGTCAGCTATCCCTGATATTTAAAAAAAAGATACAACGATTTCACACAACAGGCCAGCTATTACACTCTCGATTAACAAGAGTTTCACCGCCCTCCCTTCATTATAACCGAAGTTATCTTGCCCTAAAGAATCAACAAATCAGCATGCTTATTTCTGCTTACCCTAGGCAGAAAATGCTCATCTTTGAACTCAATCATGACATTGACATAGTGAACGTCTACACCAAGATTGAACATTCTAGCTCAATTAGAAGGAGAGTTATTGTGTTTCAAAGTTTCGGCCCTTCAAATTGCTACTACTTTTCATATTCACTTCAAAATGGCAACCATCAATTGACCTAAATCAAAATTCTTCTCTGAACAATTTTTAGATCATCTTTCAAGGATTCAGAAAACATAAATCCCGTGTCTGTAAGTAAAATAGCAAAAAAGCCTTAGGGATTTTTCACGTTTCAAGATGGTGGCACTTCCGGTTCGATCAACAAACTTTATATTTTGTGTACAAATCAGTAATTACTTGTCTAGTATCAAAAAAAAAAATCAGGTCATTCTGACCTATATTTCGATGATTTTTTTGAAAATTTTGATCTTTAATTTCGTCAAGGGGAGATAATTTAGAAAATTTATAATTATATTTTTGAAGTCACATCGGTAAGGTCTACATATATACTAAATTTCATGACAATCGTACAACTATTAAAGAAGTTGTCAAATTGGTCTAAACTTCCGGTTCGAAATCACAGCGACGAATTTTCGAAATTCGAAAATGTGAAACTGCAGATGAAAATGATTTTTTTCAAGGTATTCAAAGAAAAAAGAATTAGTAAAATCGGTCAAAAAATAACAAAGTTACGACTATGCTTTGTCCATTTCGTCGTTCGTAAATTTCGGTGATTTCGGATTCGTAAAACGTTTTGAAAATATATTTAATCAAGGTTCGCACCCCATTTTTGGGGGGGGGGGTAGGTCAAAATTTCAGAAAGATCCTACGGATAGATTCTGAGAAATCCGATTTGCAGAAAACACACACAAAAAAAGATAATAACTAGATCTGCTACTGTCCCATGCAGATATGAAAGCTTTCATATTCATCGTCACGTGTCATAGATTATATCAAGTATCTCAAATAAAAGGATAAGAATAACAAACTATCAAAATTGGTCAAAAACTCGCGAAGTTACAAGTCTAAAAATAGTATGAAACATTGCATAATCTGAAAACTAAAGGGAAATAACTGATACTTGTGTTGCTGTAATCGGGATGACTTCCCACTTCAAAACTTTCAGAAAAATGAAATGAAAATGGTAAGAAAACATCGAAAAATTAAATGAGAAAACTTTGAACAAAACTAAAAACTTTTGAATCAGGTTGATTCCAATTGTTTGAATATTTACGTTAAATATGTAAATTTGGAAAATTATAAAGACATAATTATCAAAATCGGTCAAAACTCACAAAGTTACAAATTTAAATGTAGTGAGAAACATTGCACCCTCGGCAAAAAAATAATCTTTAAACTAAAGGGAAATAACCCAAACTTGTATAGCTGTAATCGGGCTTCCAAAATTAGAGATATGTTATATAATTATGGTTTCCAATATGTTTGGTTATAAGTAGGAAATCGTGACAACTTCTTAAGCATGTTTTAAACAAAGGGTCATAGACTGCAATATACAAGAATGGCACTTTGCAATAAAAAAAAACTGCTCAAAGCAAGATTTCTATGCAGAAATGAAATAATTAATAGAACCAGAAAAACATTTATCCACTATAATAAATAAGCAACATAGAGAAAATGAAATCAAATTGAATGGTTGTTTAACGTCCTACTGTTTTGTTCCTAAAATGGGCTAATGAAGACGGGCATACGCCATAAAGTGTGCAATGAGGGAAATTTTACCCGGGCAGCGGCGTTACGGCCTACGAGGCTGGACACGTACAACCAAGAAATCGAAACAACGCCAGTTGACTCAATGACAGACGTTATGATACAGAGCGCACGTGCTAACCATTCAGTCACGCAACCTCCCTAAAATCTGCAAATTGCTGACCTACAGATAGAAACATTTCAACCGGGCGAAATCTTCTATTTTATTAGTTTAATTTGCACGGTACCTTTAGTTATCAACCGAATATTACAAAACTTTTAAAACTAAGCTCCCCCTGACCAGCTAAATCGTTCGCAATAAACGTTTTCCCCTTAAAATCGGCAAATTGCTGACTTTAAAGTGAGAAACATTACAACCGGGTGAATTTTTCTGTTTTATCACTTTTACAGTATCTTTGATTACCAACCGATTATTACAAAACTTTAAAAATAAAAAAAAAGAGAGAAATGCGGCTTAACGTCCATTCGACACAAACTAGGTCATTTCGGGACTAACATATGTTTTTTAATTTTATTTAAAAACTTCCCTTGCGCGTACTGGTCTTTAGCTGTTGGGAGGAAACCGAATGGCACGGAGAAAACCCACGAGGTTGGACACCATACTCCATGTCACGTGCAATCTCGAAATCGAAACGACGCCCGTTGACTCAATGACAGACGTTACGATACAGCGTGCACATGCTAACCATTCAGCCATTCAGCCTCCCTTAAAAATAAGCTCCCCCTGACCAGCTTAATTGTTCGCAATAAACATTTGCCCTCTAAAATCGGCAAATGGCTGACTTTAAAGTGGGAAACATTATAACCGGGCGAAATTTTATGTTTTAACAGTTTAATTCGCACAGTATTTTAATTACCAACCGATTATTACAAAACTTTTGAAAATAAGCTCCAACTGACCAGCTTAATCGTATGCAATAAACGTTTGACCTGAATTGAAAGTTCTGCAACGAGGAAGATCATCTCAATTTTCCGGCGTGGTCCCCCCTTGTCAGTGAGGCAGAACGGAGGGCCTGACAAGGTCAGCTGTCTGGTCGTTCGGGTGGGACGGAAAACCAAGGTCGCGTGTACACATTGGAGTGCACGTAAAATATCCCTAAGCAGTTGGAATTCGATACTGTTGAATAAGCTCTATACAATGACTAAATGTGCAGATTGTAGTCACACACACTGCATGTTTCGCTTAACAATGAAAGGGTGCCGTTTTCAATGTTCGATCCTTTTATTCTTCTACTCCAGATATTTTGGACTGTTGATCGAAGTTTTCATATAAAAGACTACCGATAAGACTCTTTGTAGAAGAAGTTCCCAAAAAGTATTATGTTGACTTTAAGAGAAAAGAACCTTTAAAGATGCTCCAAATCGTAAACATACGACTTTTTGTTTACAGTACCTTTGATTACCAACCGATTATTACAAAACTTTAAAAATAAAAGAGAAAGAGAGAAATGCGGCTCAACGTCCATTCGACACAAACTAGGTCATTTCGGGACCAACATATGTTTTTTAATTGTATTTATAAACTTCCCTTGCGCGTACGGGTCTTTAGCCGTGGGAGGAAACCGAAGGACACGGAGAAAACCCACGAGGTTGGACACCATACTCCATGTCACGTGCAACTTGGAAATCGAAACGACGCCGGTTGACTCAATGACAGACGTTACGATACAGCGCGCGTATGCTAACCATACAGCCTCCCTAAAATCTGGAAATTGCTGACATATAGCGAGAAATATTTTAACCGGGCGAAATTTTCTGTTTTAACAGTTTAATTCGCACAATATTTTAATTACCAACCGATTATTACAAAACTTTTGAAAATAAGCTCCAACTGACCAGCTTAATCGTATGCAATAAACGTTTGGCCTGAATTGAAAGTTCTGCAACGAGGAAGATCATCTCGATTTTCCGGCGTGGTCCCCCCTTGTCAGTGAAGCAGAACGGAGGGCCTGACAAGGACAGCTGTCTAGTCGTTCGGGTGGGACGAAAAACCAAGGTCGCGTGTACACATTGGAGTGCACGTAAAATATCCCTAAGCAGTTGGAATTCGATACTGTTGAATAAGCTCTATACAATGACTAAATGTGCAGATTGTAGTCACACACACTGCATGTTTCGCTTAACAATGAAAGGGTGCCGTTTTCAATGTTCGATCCTTTTATTCTTCTACTCCAGATATTTTGGACTGTTGATCGAAGTTTTCATATAAAAGACTACCGATAAGACTCTTTGTAGAAGAAGTTCCCAAAAAGTATTATGTTGACTTTAAGAGAAAAGAACCTTTAAAGATGCTCCAAATCGTAAACATACGACTTTTTGGATTTTCGATCTCTTTTTTTCAGCTATCCCTGATATTTAAAAAAAAAGATACAACGATTTCACACAACAGGCCAGCTATTACACTCTCGATTAACAAGAGTTTCACCGCCCTCCCTTCATTATAACCGAAGTTATCTTGCCCTAAAGAATCAACAAATCAGCATGCTTATTTCTGCTTACCCTAGGCAGAAAATGCTCATCTTTGAACTCAATCATGACATTGACATAGTGAACGTCTACACCAAGATTGAACATTCTAGCTCAATTAGAAGGAGAGTTATTGTGTTTCAAAGTTTCGGCCCTTCAAATTGCTAATACTTTTCATATTCACTTCAAAATGGCAACCATCAATTGACCTAAATCAAAATTCTTCTCTGAACAATTTTTAGACCATCTTTCAAGGATTCAGAAAATATAACTCCCGTGTCTGTAAGTAAAATAGCAAAAAAGCCTTAGGGATTTTTCACGTTTCAAGATGGTGGCACTTCCGGTTCGATCAACAAACTTTATATTTTGTGTACAAATCAGTAATTACTTGTCTAGTATCCAAAAAAAAAATCAGGTCATTCTGACCTATATTTCGATGATTTTTTTGAAAATTTTGATCTTTAATTTCGTCAAGGGGAGATAATTTAGAAAATTTATAATTATATTTTTGAAGTCAGATCGGTAAGGTCTACATATATACTAAATTTCATGACAATCGTACAACTATTAAAGAAGTTGTCAAATTGGTCTAAACTTCCGGTTCGAAATCACAGCAACGAATTTTCAAAATTCGAAAATGTGAAACTGCAGATGAAAATGATTTTTTTCAAGGTATTCAAAGAAAAAAGAATTAGTAAAATCGGTCAAAAAATAACAAAGTTACGACTATGCTTTGTCCATTTCGTCGTTCGTAAATTTCGGTGATTTCGGATTCGTAAAACGTTTTGAAAATATATTTAATCAAGGTTCGCACCCCATTTTTGGGGGGGTAGGTCAAAATTTCAGAAAGATCCTACGGATAGATTCTGAGAAATCCGATTTGCAGAAAACACACAAAAAAAAAAAAAATAATAACTAGATCTGCTACTGTCCCATGCAGATATGAAAGCTTTCATATTCATCGTCACGTGTCATCGATTATATCAAGTATCTCAAATAAAAGGATAAGAATAACAAACTATCAAAATTGGTCAAAAACTCGCGAAGTTACAAGTCTAAATATAGTATGAAACATTGCATAATCTGAAAACTAAAGGGAAATAACTGATACTTGTGTTGAAATAATTCATAGAACCAGAAAAACATTTATCCACTATAATAAAAAACAACATAGAGAAAATGAAATGAAATTGAATGGGGTTTAACGTCCTACTGTTCTGCTCCTAAAATGGGCTAATGAAGACGGGCATACGCCATAAAGTGTGCAATGAGGGAAATTTTACCCGGGCAGCGGCATTACGGCCTACGAGGTTGGACAGGCGACCATACTCCTTGTCACGTACAACCAAGAAATCGAAACAACGCCAGTTGACTCAATAACAGACGTTATGATACAGAGCGCACGTGCTAACCATTCAGTCACGCAACCTCCCTAAAATCTGCAAATTGCTGACCTACAGATAGAAACATTTCAACCGGGCGAAATCTTCTATTGTATTAGTTTAATTTGCACGGTACCTTTAGTTATCAACCGAATATTACAAAAGTTTTAAATATAAGCTCCCCCTGACCAGCTAAATCATTCGCAATAAATGTTTTCCCCTTAAAATCGGCAAATTGCTGACTTTAAAGTGAGAAACATTACAACCGGCCGAAATTTTCTGTTTTATCACTTTTACAGTATCTTTGATTACCAACCGATTATTACAAAACTTTAAAAATAAAAAAGAAAGAAAGAAATGCGGCTAAACGCCAATGACAGACGTTACGATACAGCGCGCACAAGCTAACCATTCAGCTATTCAGCCTCCCTTAAAAATAAGCTCCCCCTGACCAGCTTAATTGTTCGCAATAAACGTTTGCACTCTAAAATCGGCAAATTGCTCACTTTAAAGTGAGAAACATTACAACCGGGCGAAATTTTATGTTTTATCACTTTTACAGTACCTTTGATTACCAACCGATTATTACAAAACTTTAAAAATAAAAGAGAAAGAGAGAAATGCGGCTCAACGTCCATTCGACGCAAACTAGGTCATTTCGGGACTAACATATGTTTTTTAATTTTATTTATAAACTTCCCTTGCGCGTACGGGTCTTTAGCCATGGGAGGAAACCGAAGGTCACGGAGAAAACCCACGAGGTTGGACACCATACTCCATGTCACGTGCAACTTGGAAATCGAAACGACGCCGGTTGACTCAATGACAGACGTTACGATACAGCGCGCGTATGCTAACCATTCAGCCTCCCTAAAATCGGGAAATTGCTGACTTATAGCAAGAAACATTTCAACCGGGCGAAATTTTCTGTTTTAACAGTTTAATTCACACGGTATTTTAATTACCAACCGATTATTACAAAACTTTTGAAAATAAGCTCCAACTGACCAGCTTAATCGTATGCAATAAACGTTTGGCCTGAATTGAAAGATCTGCAACGAGAAAGTTCATCTCGATTTTCCGGCGTGGTTCCCCCTTGTCAGTGAGGCAGAGCGGAGGGCCTGACAAGGACAGCTGTCTAGTCGTTCGGATGGACGAAAAACCAAGGTCGCGTGTACATATTGGAGTGCACGTAAAATATCCCTAAGCAGTTGGAATTCGATACTGTTGAATAAGTTCTATACGATGACTAAATGTGCAAATTGTAGTCACCCACACTGCATGTTTCGCTTAACAATGAAAGGGTGCCGTTTTCAATGTTCGATCCTTTTGTTCTTCTACTCCTGATATGTTGAACTGTTGATCGATGGTTTCATATAAAAGACTACCAATAAGACTCTTTGTAGAAGAAGTTCCTAAAAAATATTATGTTGACTTTAAGAGAAAAGAACCTTTGAAGATGCTCCAAATCGTAAACATACAACTTTTTGGATTTTCGATCTCTTTTTTTCTGCTATCCCTGATATTTAAAAAAAAAGATACAACGATTCCACACAACAGGCCAGCTATTACACTCTCGATTAACAAGAGTTTCACCGCCCTCCCTTCATTATAACCGAAGTTATCTTGCCCTAAAGAATCAACAAATCAGCATGCTTATCTCTGCTTACCCTTGGCAGAAAATGCTCATCGTTAAACTCAATCATGACATTGACCTAGTGAACGTCTACACCAAGATTGAACATTCTAGCTCAATTAGAAGGAGAATTATTGTGTTTCAAAGTCTCGGCCCTTCAAATTGCTACTACTTTTCATATTCAGTTCAAAATGGCAACCATCAATTGACCTAAATCAAAATTCTGCTCTGAACAATTTTTAGGCTATCTTACAAGGATTCAGAAAATATAACTCCCGTGTCTGTAAGTAAAATAGCAAAAAAGCCTTAGGGATTTTTCACGTTTCAAGATGGTGGCACTTCCGGTTCGATCAACAAACTTCATACTTTGTGTACAAATCGGTAATTACTTATCTAGTATCCAAAAAAAAAAATCAGGTCATTCTGACCTAAATTTCGATGATTTTTTTGAAAATTTTGATCCTTAATTTCGTCAGGGGGAGATAATTTAGAAAATTTATAATTATATTTTTGAAGTCACATCGGTAAGGTCTACATATATACTAAATTTCATGAAAATCGTACAACTTTTAAAGAAGTTGTCAAATTGGTCTAAACTTCCGGTTCGAAATCACAGCGACGAATTTTCGAAATTCGAAAATGTGAAACTGCAGATGAAAATGATTTTTTTCGAGGTATTCAAAGAAAAAAGAATTAGTAAAATCGGTCAAAAAATAACAAAGTTACGACTATGCATTGTCCATTTTGTCGTTCGTAAATTTCGATGATTTCGGATTCGTAAAACGTTTTGAAAATATATTTAATCAAGGTTCGCACCCCATTTTTGGGGGGGTAGGTCAAAATTTCAGAAAGATCCTACGGATAGATTCTGAGAAATCCGATTTGCAGAAAACACACACAAAAAAAAATAATAATAATAATCTTAACAGAAACAATAAGCTTTCATATGTAATATGAAAGCTTAATAATAATCTTAACAGAAACAATAAGCTTTCATATGTAATATGAAAGCTTAATAATCTTAACAGAAACAATAAGCTTTCATATGTAATATGAAAGCTTAACTAGACTTGCTTGCAAGGCTGAAGGCTTTCACCTTGCCCAATGCAGCACAAAATGCCCACCACCCACCCCTTAAAACACACACACCCCTTAAAACACACACACACACACTTAAACAACTCAGATATTGACACTTTCTCTGCATGCGCATTACGTTAGAAGGAAAGTGAACAATATAGTTGAACAATTTACAACATTATGAACTTGTATCGGTAGAATCCTACAGACGTCAGAAATCTAAATACGTAATCAAAAACTCAAAAATTCTAAAAAAATTTTTTACAATTTCAGTACATTTTCAAATTTTTAGGAAAAAAGGAGAACAGCGTGGTATTGCAATCCCCAATATCACCGGCTCTACAAAAATATAACTTTTTCGAAAATCGGTTGGGAATTGACATTATTAGGACCTATTTTCGTTTATGCACGTTAAAGATTTACTTCACTTCAGGTCTGTTCAGAACTTTCGCAATACTTCTAAGTACTTACTGCTTAAAACATAGGAAAAATCATTATTCAGAACTCTATCTGCTTTAGTTTCAGAGATCTACAAGAGAATGAAAAAAAAAAGTTTTTCGAATGGGACAAAAAAAAGATCGTGTCAGATCATAACCAAAACCAAGAATCATACCTTTCAACATCAACTTTTCAACATTGGTCCAGAGGGGTGCCTTCCTTATAAATAGTTTCGGTAAATAGCGTCATTTTCGCTGGTATCATATGATGGCGTCATGTAGACAAAAAACCTGGGATAATAATTTCAGGAGTAACTAAAATGAATTATTTTCACTCTAGAAGCAGCATTACCAGATATTGGTTACCAGTAAAACACCTTTAGTTCAAATATTGCCTCTTTCAAAAAAAAAAGCTCTCTATATAATGCTTTATACGTAGGCAAAACGTTGCGATCATGACCAACTCGGACTTTTGTCAATGTCACACCAATGTGTACACGGGACTTTGGAATCACGTCCATATCAACTACTCAAATATGCAACTGGTTCAAAAATTGATTAAATATTCAATGAAATATCTACAATTTTCTGATTTCGTGCACGTTAAAGATTTGACGTCACTACATGTAACATATAAAAATTTAATATTTATTACAGATAGAGTCCATGCTCAAACTGGTTATCTCAACTAAGAACGACATGGTTATCTCAATTCGACCTTTATCCCATCCGCAAAATCCCCGGCTGTACAAAAATATAATTTTTTCGAAAATCGGTTGGGAATTGACATAATTAGAACCGATTTTCATTCATGCACGTTAAAGATTTACATCACTCCCGGCTGTACAAAAATATAATTTTTTCGAAAATCGGTTGGGAATTGACATAATTAAAACCTATTTTCATTCGTGCACGTTAAAGATTTACATCACTTACGGTCTGGTTCACAACTTCGCAATAGTTCTAAGTACTAAATGTTTAAAACATAGGCAAAATCAATATTCAAAACTCCATCTGTTTCAGATTCAGAGATCTACACGAGAATAAAAAAAAAGAGTTTTCCGATTAAGACAAAAAAGTATCGTAAGTGTCAAATAATATCCAAAACCCAGAATCCTACATTCAACATTAATTTTTCTGCATTTATGTAGAAGAGTACCTTCCTTATAAATAGCTTCAACAGAGAGGTTTATTTTCACTGGTATCAAATGGCGACGTCATGGAGACAAAAATCCTGCGATATTAATTTCAGGGGTAACTATTATTTACCAAAACGAATTATTTTCACTCTAGAAGCACCAGTAACAGATATTGGTTACTATTAAAACACCCTTAGTTCAAATATTGCCACTTTTAAAAAAATCTCTCTATATATGCTTTATACGTATGCAAAACGTTCCAATTATGACCAATTCGGACTTTTTTCGATGTCACACCAATGTGTACACGGGACTTCGGAATCGCGTTTTCATGTCAGCTACCCAAATATGTAACTTGTTCAAAAATTGATTTTATATTCAATGAAATATCGCCAATTTTCGGATTTCGTGCACGTTAAAGATTTGACGTCACCCACATATAAAATATCGATATTTATTAGAAACAGAGTCCATGCTCTAACTACATTAAACTTTCTATGACCGGTGCAATATTCGTACTTCTGCACGATACTACTGCAAGATACAACTGCAACCTCTTAAAAATTGGATTTGCTTATAAACAGCGCGAGCCGTCGATTTGTGTCGAGATGATTACGGCTATGAGGTAATTTTGGCCAAGGAGAAACAATATTAATTCAAAGACTAATTATTACACACATAAATCAAATATTTCTGCTACAGGGTCACTATACCCTTATTTTGAATAGAAGTAAAGACTCAAAGTTGAAATACTTTTTGCCCAAATATCGTCACTGTGAGAGAAAACGGGACTTTTGAATATGCTCTAAACGTTGCTAATACGTTCAGATTGTATCAACTCTTACTGCATGTTTTGCTTAATAATGAAAGGTGACGTTTTCAATTTTCGATCCCTTTGTTCTCATACTCCTGATATTTCTAACTGTTGCGCAATGGTTTCATACCTAAGAGTACCGATAAAACTCTCTGTAGAAGAAGTTCAAAAAAAAAATTACGTTGACTTTTCGAGAAAAAGACGTCTAAAAATGCTCCAAATGGTAAAAATACGACGTTTTGGATTTTCAATCTCGTTTTTCGACTACTCATGACATTTAGAGAAATTGTACAATGGTTTCACACAATACACCACCTATAAGACTCTCGAATGAGAAAGTTTTAAAAAAATCGTAGGCGGCGTTTTCGAGAATACGCGTCTAAAGTTGACCGAAATAGCAAAATACCTTACTTTTCAAACTCAGATAACTTTTTTATTTTTTGATAGAAACTTGTCGCTATAGTACCATCTTGTAGGTAATTCACGTGGCTATCAAACGATATAATGCATTAACTACTCGGTAAACAACCAATCGATACATCTTATTTGTCGCACAGGCACCCATTTTTCTGAATTTTGTCAAAGTTTGGATACCTTTCTTGACCACTTCCGGTGATTAGAGGATTTTCATTTATAGTTTAAGGAACAATTCAGACATCTCTGTTCATCTTACCAAAGTTTCAGGAAAATCGTTGGAGTGGTTTTAAAAAAATAAGCCTTACCGTTTTTGACCAAAATGCGAAAAAAAGTGAAAAATCAAAGTTAACATTTCAGAACACAACTTATATTGTTGGAATCGGATCGACTTCAGCTATCCAAAAGTGTAATTAGAATTTCTAAATTCCTAAAAATAAACATTGTAGCAATTTTTTGAAAATTTTCCAGTATTCACCAAAAAATGAGAGCGACAAAGTTTCTATATTCAACGTTTTTCAACTGCTATCTAGTCCGAAATGTCTCCGGCTATTCAAAAATATAAATGTCTGAAAAATCGATTGAGAATTAACTGAATTATGGCCGATTTTCAATTTTTGTGCACGCTAAAGATTTCACGCATTTCCGCTATGCGCACAAATCTGGAAATAGTTTTAAGGAGTAACCACCACCCATTTTCCCGAGGGAAAATCAAACTTCAGACCTCTATCTCTTATAGTTTCTGAGATCTAGCTTCCCCCAATAAAAAAAAAAATAACTAGATCTGCTACTGTCCCATGCAGATATGAAAGCTTTCATATTCATCGTCACGTGTCATTGATTGTATCAAGTATCCTAAATAAAAGGATAAGAAGAAAAAATTATCAAAATTGGTCAAAAACTCTCGAAGTTACAAGTCTAAATATAGTATGAAACATTGCACCCAGGCATAACAATAATCTGAAAACTAAAGGGAAATAACTGAAACTTGTATTACTGTAATGAGACGGATGAGAAAATGAAATGAAAATGGCAGGTTGGACAGGCGACCTTACTCCTTGTCACGTACAACCGGGCATTTGAAAACACGCTAGTTAACTCAATGACAGGCGCGCGTGCTAACCATTCAGCCACCCAACCCCCCTTTGAAATCCGACACGTGCAATATGTCATATAGGAAGAATAAGAAGTCGCTCACAAGAAAATGGTAAATTAATGAGTTTAGGTCAAAAGGTTGAGCTACTGTTTTAGAATATCTAATAGTTTTAAAGAGACACGTTAAGGGTTGTTCATAGTTAAATGAAAGTTTAATTTTAAATAAGACCAATAAAATTAGGATTTAATAATGCCAGACTAATATTTCCAATATGTTTGGTTATAAGTAGGAAATCGTGACGACTTCTTAAGCATGTTTTAAACAAAGGATCATAGACTGAATTATACAAGAATGGCACTCTGCAATAAAAAAAACTGACCAAAGCAAGATTTCTATGCAGAAATTAAATAATTGCTAGAACCAGAAAAATATTTATCCACTATAATAAATAAGCAACATAGAGAAAATGAAATGAAATTGAATGGGGTTTAACGTCCTACTGTTCTGCTCCTAAAATGGTCTAATGAAGACGGGCATATGCCATAAAGTGTGCAATGAGGGAAATTTTACCCGGGCAGCGGCGTTACGGCCTACAACCAAGAAATCGAAAAAACGCCAGTTGACTCAAAGACAGACGTTATTCAGCAACGCAACCTCCCTAAAATCGGCAAATTGCTGACCTGCAGCGAGAAACAGTTCAACCGGGCCAAATTTTCTATTTTAACAGTTTAATTTGCACGGTACCTTTAGTTATTAACCGAATATTACAAAACCTTTTAAAAATAAGCTCCCCTTGACCAGCTTAATCGTTCGCAATAAACGTTTGCCCCTTAAAATCGGCAAATTGCTGACTTTAAAGTGAGAAACATTACAACCGGGCGAAATTTTCTGTTTTTATCACTTTTACAGTACCTTTGATTACCAACCGTTTATTACAAAACTTTAAAAATAAAAGAGAAAGAGAGAAATGCGGCCTAATGTCTATTAGACACAAACTAGGTCATTTCGTGACTAACATATTTTTTTTAATTTTATTTAAAAAGTCCCCTTGCGCTTACTGGTCTTTAGCCGTTGGGAGGAAACCGAAGGACACGGAGAAAACCCACGAGGTTGGACATCATACTCCATGTGACGTGCAACCTGGAGATCGAAACGACGCCCGTTGACTCAATGACAGACGTTACGATACAGCGCGCACATACTAACCATTCAGCCTCCCTGAATTCGGAAAATTGCTGACTTATAGCAAGAAACATTTCAACCGGGCGAAATTTTCTGTTTTAACAGTTTAATGTGCACGGTACTTTAATTACCAACCGATTATTACAAAACTTTTGAAAATAAGCTCCAACTGACCAGCTTAATCGTATGCAATAAACGTTTGGCCTGAATTGAAAGTTCTGCACGGAGAAAGTTCATCTTGATTTCCCGGCGTGGTTCCCCCTTGTCAGTGAGGCAGAACGGAGGGCCTGACAAGCACAGCTGTCTAGTCGTTCGGATGGGACGAAAAACCAAGGTCCCGTGTACACATTGGAGTGCACGTAAAATATCCCTAAGCAGTTGGAATTCGATACTGTTGAATAAGCTCTATACGATGACTAAATGTGTAGATTGTAGTCACCCACACTGCATGTTTCGCTTAACAATGAAAGGATGCCGTTTTCAATGTTCGATCCTTTTGTTCTTCTACTCCTGATATGTTGGACTGTTGATCGATGGTTTCATATAAAAGACTACCAATAAGACTCTTTGTAGAAGAAGTTCCCCAAAAAGACCTCTAAACATGCTCCAAATTGTAAAAATACGACTTTTTGGATTTTCAATCTCTTTTTTTCGGCTATCCCTGATATTTAAAAAAAATGATACAATGATTTCAAGCAACAGGCTAGCTATTAGACTCTCTATTGACAAAAGTTTCACCGCCCTCCTTTCATTATAACCGAAGTTATCGTGCCCTAAAGAATCAACAAATCAGCATGCTTATCTCTGCTTACCCTAAGCAGAAAATGCTCATCTTTGAACTCAATCATAACATTGACCTAGTGAACGTCTACACCAAGTTTGAACATTCTAGCTTAATTAGAATGAGAGTTATTGTGCTCCAAAGTCTCGGCCCTTCAAATTGCTTCTATTTTTCATTTTCAATTCAAAATGGTGACTATCACGTGATCGAAATCAAAATTCGGATCCGATAGATTTTTAGGCATTCCTTCAAGGATTCTGAAAATATAACTCCCGAGTCTGTAAATAAAATAGCAAAAAAGCCTTTTTGATTTTTCACGTTTAAAGATGGTGGCACTTCCGGTTCGATCGACAAACTCCATATTTTGTGTACGAATCAGTAATTACTTGTCTAGTATCGAAAAAAAAAATTAGGTCATTCTGACCTATATTTCGACGATTTTTTTGAAAACTTTTATCCTTAATTTCACCAAGGGGAGATAATTTAGAAAATTTCTAATCATATTTTTGAAGTCACATTGGTAAGATCTACTTATATACTAAATTTCATGAAAATCGTACAACTATTAAAGAAGTTGTCAAATTGGTCTAAACTTCCGGCTCGAAATCACAGCGACGAATTTTCGAAATTCGAAAATGTGAAAGTGCAGATGAAAATGATTTTTTTCAAGGTATTCAAAGAAAAAAGAATTAGTAAAATCGGTCAAAAAATAACAAAGTTACGACTATGCATTGTCAGTTTTTTCGTTCGCAAAATTCGGTGATTTCGGATTCGTAAAACGTTTTGAAAATATATTTAAACAACGTTCGCACCCCATTTTTGGGGGGGTAGGTCAAAGTTTCAGAAAGATCCCATGGTTAGATTCTGAGAAATCCGATTTGCAGAAAATACACAAAAAAAAAATAATAATAATCTTAACAGAAACAATAAGCTTTCATATGTAATATGAAAGCTTAATAATAAGAACTAGACTTGCTTGCAAGGCTGAAGGCTTTCACCTTGCCCAAGGCAGCACAAAATGCCCACCACCCACCCCTTAAAACACACACACACACACTTAAACAACTCAGATATTGACACTTTATCTGCATGCGCATTACGATAGAAGGAAAGTGAACAATATAGTTGAACAATTTACAACATTATGAACTTGTATCGGTAGAATCCTACAGACGCCAGAAATCTAAATACGTAATCAAAAACTCAAAAATTCTAAAAAAAAAGTTTACAATTTCAGTACATTTTCAAATTTTTAGGAAAAAAGGAGAACGGCGTGGTATTGCAATCCCCAATATCACCGGCTCTACAAAAATATAACTTTTTCGAAAATCGGTTGGGAATTGACATTATTAGGACCTATTTTCGTTTATGCACGTTAAAGATTTACTTCACTTCAGGTATGTTCAGAACTTTCGCAATACTTCTAAGTACTTACTGCTTAAAACATAGGAAAAATCATTATTCAGAACTCTATCTGCTTTAGTTTCAGAGATCTACAAGAGAATGAAAAAAAAAAAAAGTTTTTCGAATGGGACAAAAAAAAGATCGTGTCAGATCATAACCAAAACCAAGAATCATACCTTTCAACATCAACTTTTCAACATTGGTCCAGAGGGGTGCCTTCCTTATAAATAGTTTCGGTAAATAGCGTCATTTTCGCTGGTATCATATGATGGCGTCATGTAGACAAAAAACCTGGGATAATAATTTCAGGAGTAACTAAAATGAATTATTTTCACTCTAGAAGCAGCATTACCAGATATTGGTTACCAGTAAAACACCTTTAGTTCAAATATTGCTCCTTTCAAAAAAAGCTCTCTATATAATGCTTTATACGTAGGCAAAACGTTGCGATTATGACCAACTCGGACTTTTGTCAATGTCACACCAATGTGTACACGGGACTTTGGAATCACGTCCATATCAACTACTCAAATATGCAACTGGTTCAAAAATTGATTAAATATTCAATGAAATATCTACAATTTTCTGATTTCGTGCACGTTAAAGATTTGACGTCACTACATGTAACATATAAAAATTTAATATTTATTACAGATAGAGTCCATGCTCAAACTGTTTATCTCAACTAAGAACGACATGGTTATCTCAATTCGACCTTTATCCCATCCGCAATATCCCCGGCTGTACAAAAATATAATCTTTTCGAAAATCGGTTGGGAATTGACATAATTAGAACCGATTTTCATTCATGCACGTTAAAGATTTACATCACTCCCGGCTGTACAAAAATATAATTTTTTCGAAAATCGGTTGGGAATTGACATAATTAGAACCTATTTTCATTCGTGCACGTTAAAGATTTACATCACGTACGGTCTGGTTCACAACTTTCGCAATAGTTTTAAGTACTAAATGTTTAAAACATAGGAAAAATCAATATTCAAAACTCTATCTGTTTCAGATTCAGAGATCTATGGTGGCTGATTGGTATCATGTCGTATTGTCGTGATGTCGCCTTTCATAACGCGACAACCCGACAACACGACAACCCGACATCACGACATTTCTACCCGACAACACGACAACCCGACAACCCGACAACCCGACACCACGACATTTATACCCGACATCACGACATTTTTACCCGACATTACGACACTAAAAATGTCGTGATGTCGGGTAAAAATGTCGTGATGTCGGGTAAAAATGTCGTATTGTCGGGTTGTCGGGTTGTCGGGTTGTCGTGATGTCGGGTTGTCGGGTTGTCGGGTTGTCGCGTTATGGAACAAAAATCTGGCCATAAAGAAAATGGTTGATCAAGTGGAAGTAGATTCACGCTCACATTGCAGTTTGAGTTGCATTCGTATCCATTTGTATACGTCCACATTCATAATGTGAACCGTCTTCATTAGCTCAGTCGGATCAGAACAGTAGGACGTTAAACCCCATTTCAGTTCATAATGTGAACATATTATGCCGCCGCCCTTGTCTGTGTGTCTGTCATTGAGTCAAGTGGTGTGGTTTCCAGCCCAAGCTTGTCCATGACAAAGAGTAGGGTGGTCTGTCTAACCTCGTGGGTTTTCTCCGGGTGCATGCCCTACCCCGCGGGGTGGTGCCAATCCCGCTGTTTTGTTATTATTTTGTCTGTAAATATTCTACAGGTTGCAGTTATTAACAGATTTTGTTCAAATTCGGCATGATCAATCATTTCAATAACAGGATGGTACGTATATTAATATTTTGTCTGTAAACACTCTACAGGCCGCGATTCTTAATGAATTTTCTTCAAATTGGGCATGAGCATTATTTTCAAAGAGAAAATGGCACCTACTAATGTAAATGCATGCCCGACCCATAGGGGCGTTGTCACGCCCACTTTTCGTGAATATTTTGTCTGTAAACACCTTTCAGACTGTAATTGGTATGAGATTTTAATCAGATTTGGCATGATCAAGACACGATGGTAAACACCCTACAGGCTGCAAATTTTATACGCCCACATTGAAATATATCAAGGGGCATATCTCTGATAGTAATTATTGGACATCGCTGAAAATCATTAGGTCTTCGTCGCATGAACTTACACACTGTGCATCAATTTCAAGCGAATCGGATGACAACGTTAGCCTCTAGAGCGTCCACAAGATTTTAAAAAGTGAAACGTGATCATGGGCCATAACTTTGAAAATAATGCTCATGCCAGTCCTTGTGACTAAAGTTATTATCGGATTGATTTGAAATTTATACTAAGTGTTTATGTTCATGAAACTCTGCCAGTATAATTATCTGGCAGTGGAAATCAATGGGTTTCTACGTCTCATGGCCATAAACATTGTATATAAATTTAAAATCAATCCGATGATAACTTTAGGCCCCAGAGAGTCCACAATCTGACCGACGGGGGGACTGACGGACAGACGGGGGCGACGACGATTTATTTAAATCTGGACGTATGAAATTTGCAACCTGTAGGGTGTTTACCATTCTGTCTTGATCAAGCTAAAACTGAACAAAATCTCATAAGAATTACAGCCTGAAAGGTGTTTTCAGACAAAATATTCACGAAAAGTGGGCGTGACAACGCCCCTATGGGTCGGGCATGCATTTACATCAGTTGGTGCCATTGTCTCTTTAAAAATAATGCTCATGCCAAATTTGAAGAAAATCCATTAAGAATCGCGGCCTGTAGAGTGTTTACAGACTAAATATTAATATACGTACCATCCTGTTATTGAAATGATTGATCATGCCGAATTTGAACAAAATCTGTTAATAACTGCAACCTGTAGAATATTTACAGACAAAATGATAACAAAACAGCGGGATTGGCACCACCCCGCGGGGTAGGGCATGCACTCGGAGAAAACCCACGAGGTTAGACAGACCACCCTACTCTTTGTCATGGACAAGCTTGGGCTGGAAACCACACCACTTGACTCAATGACAGACACACAGACAAGGGCGGCGGCATAATATGTTCACATTATGAACTGAAATGCGGTTTAACGTCCTACTGTTCTGATCCGACTGAGCTAATGAAGACGCTTCACATTATGAATGTGGACGTATACAAATGGATACGAATGCAACTCAAACTGCAATGTGAGCGTGAATCTACTTCCACTTAATCAACCATTTTCTTTATGGCCAGATTTTTGTTCCATAACGCGACAACCCGACAACCCGACATCACGACAACCCGACAACCCGACAATACGACATTTTTACCCGACATCACGACATTTTTACCCGACATCACGACATTTTTAGTGTCGTAATGTCGGGTAAAAATGTCGTGATGTCGGGTATAAATGTCGTGGTGTCGGGTTGTCGGGTTGTCGGGTTGTCGTGTTGTCGGGTAGAAATGTCGTGATGTCGGGTTGTCGTGTTGTCGGGTTGTCGCGTTATGAAAGGCGACATCACGACAATACGACATGATACCAATCAGCCACCATAGAGATCTCTACACGAGAATAAAAAAAAAAGAGTTTTCCGATTGGGACAAAAAAGTATCGTAAGTGTCAAATAATATCCAAAACCCAGAATCATACATTCAACATTAATTTTTCTGCATTTATGTAGAAGAGTACCTTCCTTATAAATAGCTTCAACAGAGAGGTTTATTTTCACTGGTATCAAATGACGACGTCATGGAGACAAAAATCCTGCGATATTAATTTCAGGGGTAACTATTATTTACTAAAACGAATTATTTTCACTCTAGAAGCACCAGTAACAGATATTGGTTACTATTAAAACACCCTTAGTTCAAATATTGCCACTTTTAAAAAAATCTCTCTATATATGCTTTATACGTATGCAAAACGTTCCAATTATGACCAATTCGGACTTTTTTCGATGTCACACCAATGTGTACACGGGACTTCGGAATCGCGTTTTCTTGTCAGCTACCCAAATATGTAACTGGTTCAAAAATTGGTTTTATATTCAATGAAATATCGCCAATTTTCGGATTTCGTGCACGTTAAAGATTTGACGTCACCCACATATAAAATATCGATATTTATTAGAAACAGAGTCCATGCTCTAACTACATTAAACTTTCTATGACCGGTGCAATATTCGTACTTCTGCACGATATTACTGCAAGATACAACTGCAACCTCTTAAAATTTGGATTTGCTTATAAACAGCGCGAGCCGTCGATTTGTGTCGAGATGATTACGGCTATGAGGTAATTTTGGCCAAGGAGAAACAATATTAATTCAAAGACTAATTATTACACACATAAATCAAATATTTCTGCTACAGGGTCACTATACCCTTATTTTGAATAGAAGTAAAGACTCAAAGTTGAAATACTTTTTGCCCAAATATCGTCACTGTGAGAGAAAACGGGACTTTTGAATATGCTCTAAACGTTGCTAATACGTACAGATTGTATCAACTCTTACTGCATGTTTTGCTTAATAATGAAAGGTGACGTTTTCAATTTTCGATCCCTTTGTTCTCATACTCCTGATATTTCTAACTGTTGCGCAATGGTTTCATACCTAAGACTACCGATAAAACTCTCTGTAGAAGAAGTTCAAAAAAAAAATTACGTTGACTTTTCGAGAAAAAGACGTCTAAAAATGCTCCAAATGGTAAAAATACGACGTTTTGGATTTTCAATCTCGTTTTTCGACTACTCATGACATTTAGAGAAATTGTACAATGGTTTCACACAATACACCACCTATAAGACTCTCGAATGAGAAAGTTTTAAAAAAATCGTAGGCGGCGTTTTCGAGAAATACGCGTCTAAAGTTGACCGAAATAGCAAAATACCTTACTTTTCAAACTCAGATAACTTTTTTATTTTTTGATAGAAACTTGTCGCTATAGTACCATCTTGTAGGTAATTCACGTGGCTATCAAACGATATAATGCATTAACTACTCGGTAAACAACCAATCGATACATCTTATTTGTCGCACAGGCACCCATTTTTCTGAATTTTGTCAAAGTTTGGATACCTTTCTTGACCACTTCCGGTGATTAGAGGATTTTCATTTATAGTTTAAGGAACAATTCAGACATCTCTGTTCATCTTACCAAAGTTTCAGGAAAATCGTTGAAGTGGTTTTAAAAAAATAAGCCTTACCGTTTTTGACCAAAATGCGAAAAAAAGTGAAAAATCAAAGTTAACATTCCAGAACACAACTTATATTGTTGGAATCGGATCGACGTCAGCTATCCAAAAGTGTAATTAGAATTTCTAAATTCCTAAAAATAAACATTTTAGCAATTTTTTGAAAATTTTCCAGTATTCACCAAAAAAATGAGAGCGACAAAGTTTCTATATTCAACGTTTTTCAACTGCTATCTAGTCCGAAATGTCTCCCGCTATTCAAAAATATAAATGTCTGAAAAATCGATTGAGAATTAACTGAATTATGGCCGATTTTCAATTTTTGTGCACGCTAAAGATTTCACGCATTTCCGCTATGCGCACAAATCTGGAAATAGTTTTAAGGAGTAACCACCACCCATTTTCCGAGGGAAAATCAAACTTCAGACCTCTATCTCTTATAGTTTCTGAGATCTAGCTTCCCCCAATAAAAAAAAAAATAACTAGACTTGCTTGCAAGGCTGAAGGCTTTCACCTTACCCAAGGCAGCACAAAATGCCCACCACCCACCCCTTAAACACACACACACACACACACACACACACACACACTTAAACAACTCAGATATTGACACTTTCTCTGCATGCGCATTACGATAGAAGGAAAGTGAAAAATATAGTTGAACAATTTACAAATTATGAACTTGGATCGGTAGAATCCTACAGACGCCAGAAATCTAAATACGCAATCAAAAACTCAAAAATTGTAAAAAAAATTTTTTTTACAATTTCAGTACATTTTCAAATTTTTAGGAAAAAAGGAGAACGGCGTGGTATTGCAATTCGACCTTTATCGCATCCGCAATATCACCGGCTCTACAAAAATATAGCTTTTTAGAAAATCGGTTGGGAATTGACATTATTAGGACCTATTTTCGTTTATGCACGTTAAAGATTTACTTCACTTCAGGTCTGTTCAGAACTTTCGCAATACTTCTAAGTACTTACTGCTTAAAACATAGGAAAAATCATTATTCAGAACTCTATCTGCTTTAGTTTCAGAGATCTACAAGAGAATGAAAATAAAAACAGTTTTTCGAATGGGACAAAAAAAAAGATCGTGTCAGATCATAACCAAAACCAAGAATCATACCTTTCAACATCAATTTTTCAACATTTGTCCAGAGGGGTGCCTTCCTTATAAATAGTTTCGGTAAATAGCGTCATTTTCGCTGGTATCATATGATGGCGTCATGTAGACAAAAAACCTGGGATAATAATTTCAGGAGTAACTGTTATTGACTAAAATGAATTATTTTCACTCTAGAAGCAGCATTACCAGACATTGGTTACCACTAAAACACCTTTAGTTCAAATATTGCCTCTTTCAAAAAAAGCTCTCTATATAATGCTTTATACGTAGGCAAAACGTTGCGATTATTACCAACTCGGCCTTTGTCAATTTCACACCAATGTGTACACGGGACTTTGGAATCACGTCCATATCAACTACTAAAAAATATGCAACTGGTTCAAAAATTGATTTAATATTCGATGAAATATCAACAATTATCTGATTTCGTACACGTTAAAGATTTGACGTCACTACATGTAACATATAAAAATATAATATTTATTACAGATAGAGTCCATGCTCAAACTGGTTATCTCAACTGAGAACGACATGGTTATCTCAATTCGACCTTTATCCCATCCGCAATATCCCCGGCTGTACAAAAATATAATTTTTTCGAAAATCGGTTGGGAATTGACATAATTAGAACTGATTTTCATTCGTGCACGTTAAAGATTTACATCACTTCCGGTCTGGTTCACAACTTTCGCAATAGTTGTAAGTACTAAATGTTTAAAACATGGGAAAAATCAATATTCAAAACTCTACTTGTTTTAGTTTCAGAGATCTACACGAGAATAAAAAAAACCCCAAGTTTTCCGATTGGGACAAAAAAGTATCGTAAGTGTCAAACAATAACCAAAATCCAGAATCATACATTCAACATTAATTTTTCAGCATTTATATAGTGGAGTGCCTTCCTTATAAATAGCTTCAACAGAGAGGTTTATTTTCACTGGTATCAAATGATGACGTCATGGAGACAAAAATCCTGCGATATTAATTTCAGGGGTAACTATTATTTACGAAAACGAATTATTTTCACTCTAGAAGCACCAGTAACAGATATTGGTTACTATTAAAACACCCTTAGTTCAAATATTGCCACTTTTAAAAAAAGCTCTCTATATATGCTTTATACGTATGCAAAACGTTCCAATTATGACCAATTCGGACTTTTGTCGATGTCACACCAATGTGTACACGGGACTTCGGAATCGCGTTTTCATGTCAGCTACTCAAATATGTAACTGGTTCAAAAAATGATTTTATATTCAATGAAATATCGCCAATTTTCGGATTTCGTGCACGTTAAAGATTTGACGTCACCAACATATAAAATTTGATATTTATTAGAAACAGAGCCCATGCTTTAACTGCATTAAACTTTCTACGACCGGTGCAATATTCGTACTTCTGCACGATACTACTGCAAGATACAACTGCAACCATTTAAAAATTGGATTTGCTTATAAACAGCGCGAGCCGTCGATTTGTGTCGAGATGATTACGGCTATGAGGTAATTTTGGCCAAGGAGAAACAATATTAATTCAAAGACTAATTATTACAAACATAAATCAAATATTTCTGCTACAGAGTCACTATACCCTTATTTTGAATAGAAGTAAAGACTCAAAGTTGAAATACTTTTTGCCCAAATATCGTCACTTTGAGAGAAAGGGGGACTTTTGAATATGCTCTAAACGTTGCTAATACGTACAGATTGTATCAACTCTTACTGCATGTTTCGCTTAACAGTGAAAGGTGACGTTTTCAATTTTCGATCCCTTTGTTCTCATACTCCTGATATTTCTAACTGTTGCGCAATGGTTTCATACCTAAGACTACCGATAAAACTCTCTGTAGAAGAAGTTCAAAAAAAGAAATTACGTTGACTTTTCGAGAAAAAGACGTCTAAAAATGCTCCAAATGGTAAAAATATGACGTTTTGGATTTTCAATCTCGTTTTTCGACTACGCATGACATTTAGAGAAATTGTACAATGGTTTCACACAATACACCACCTATAAGATTCTCGAATGAGAAAGTTTAAAAAAAATCGTAGGCGGCGTTTCCGAGAAATTTGCGTCTTAAGTTGATCGAAATAGCAAAATACCTTACTTTTCAAACTCAGATAACTTTTTTATTTTTTGATAGAAACTTGTCGCTATAGTACCATCTTGTAGATAATTCACGTGGCTATCAAACGATATAATACTTTAACTAGTCTGTAATCAACCAAATGATACATCGCATTTTGCGCATCGGTACCCATTTTTCAGAATTTTGTCAAACTTTGGATACTTTTCTTGACCACTTCCGGTAATTAGAGGATTTTTATTTATAGTTCATGGACTGGTTTGGACCTTCGACTTCATATTCCATAAGTTTCAGAAAAATCGTAGGCGCCGTTTTAAAAAAATAAGAACTCTACGATTTGACCAAAATGCGAAAAAAAGTGAAAAATCAAAGTTAACATTTCAGAATAAAACTAATATTGATGGAATCGGATTGATGTCAGCTATCCAAAAATATAACTCATAATTCAAAATTCCAAAAAATAAAAATTTGGGAAATTTTTGAAAATTTTCCAATTTTCACCAAAAAAATGAAAGCGACAAAGTTTCTAAATTTGACGTTTGTGAACTGCTATCTTCTTAGAAATGTCTCAAGCTATCCAAAAATGTTAATATCAGAGAAATCGGTTGACAATTACCAAAATTACGGCCGATTTTCAATTTTCGTGCACGTTAAAGATTTAACGCATTTCCGCTATGCGCACGAATTTCGTTTTACATTTAAGCACTAACTACCACCCAGTTTCCCAAGAGAAAATCAAACTTCAGACCTCTATCTCTTATAGTTGCTGAGAAATAGGCAAAATGGAAAAAAAAAGAATAATAATAATAATCTTAGTAATAACAATAGTCTTTCACCATTTTCAATGGTGAAAGCCTAATAATAAGAATAATCTTAGTAATAACAATAGTCTTTCACCATTGAAAAATGGTGAAAGCCTAACTAGATCTGCTAAGCAGATATTAAAGCTTTCATATTCACGGTCAGTTTCTGTCGCATCTCAAGAGTTATATAAAGAATCTTAAAAAGGAAAAAGAATTAATGAAATCCGCCAAAAACTCACCGAGTTATAACGAGAAACAATTCAACCGGTTCAAATTCTACCTTAATTAGAAACAGAGGTGTTATGTTCCAATGTGATCTGTCAAATTGCTTATTGCTCCTAAATCTACGCAGAAATTCTCAACATCAAACTTAGTCAAGGTAATGACATAATGAATCTATATTTGGAATTTTGTCACTCTCACTTCATTATAACCAAAGTTATCGTGCCCCAAAGAATCAACCAATCAGATTGCTTATCTCTGCTTACTGTAAGCAGACAATGCTCATCTTCGCACTCCTTTATGGCACTGACCTAATGAACGCCTTCACGAAGATTGAACATTCTGCCCCAATTAGAAGGAGAGTTATTTTGTTTCAAATTCTCGACCAATCAAATTGCTCATCGCTCTGCTTATCCAGGGCAGACAATGCTCATTGTCGAACGTATTCAAGGTATTGATGTAATGAAACTATACACCAAGTTTCATCACTCTGACTGAAGTGAAAGTGTCCAAAATCATCAACCAATCTAATTGCTTATCTCTGCTTACCCTAAGCATAATATGCTCATCTACGAACTCCGCGTTTTTAATGTATGGGGATCATGGTGGCTCAGTGATAAGAGACACTGATTAACTAACCAGTAGGTCTTGGGCTCTCTCCCGGGGTTTGACCAGAAAGTCAATTGTACAGGCTTGACTGCCCTTGTTAGCTGTACAGGACAGTAGGTCTGCCCGGTCTGACAGGGAATAGTGTCTAATTGTCAGGATGGGACGAAAAGCAATGTTCAGTGTGCACATTGGCGTGCACGTAAAAGATTCCTTGATAGAGTATATCGTGATACAGATGTCCGGGCAAAATCTACCTGTTTGTCTTCAATGGTCCAGTCGGTGTATAAAGTAGGACTTTTGCCCTACTCCGTATAAGATTTCAAATCTTTGAAGTTTTAAGATAAGCATATCCGGTCCCTGAAATCTTAAATGGGACTTGCTTTTTCGCCCTCTGTTCTGTACAGACTGGGCTAATACAGTAAAACATTGTAACAATCTACAGAAAGTAAATTTAACTTGTTGACTAAATAATCTTCTATACTTCTAATTAGCGGTATGTAGTGACAAGGATCGTGACCCAGATGGGATATACTTGAACTTTCTAGACAAGAAACCTGATATCTAATTTGGTATAGCACTAATAAGTTTCATTACATACTAAATTTTTATATGATTGCTTATCGCACTTGGCATGCATACCCATAGGTCCATCTTTAAATTTAAAACTGGTAGAAATTACCGAGGGTTGAACATGGTATTGCATCGTCACTGTTGTATTATTGCTTATCGCCCTTGACATTGTATTAAAGGCAGTTTTATATTCATAGGGCCAGAACGGTAAATTATAAAAAGTGTAAATTATTACCCAGAGTTGAATATTACTTGTGATTTTGCCTGGTAACGCCAAAACTCGATCATGTACTAAATAATGGCGGCACAGTAAAATTTCTTGATTGTCAAGTTTTTGGTTATAAATAAACCCTCGCGATTTTTATTTTTAGTATCGAATCAAATCTACGGCTATTTCTGTAAAACACATGTTTTTTTTTTCTTTTTCAGGCTTTCGTCGCTTTCGCTGTCTGTTTGACAGTAGCTGCTTCCCAATACTTCGATGCTAAAATCGGACACGGTTTCGGACATGGTGTTGGTGTCTTTGCAAACGGAATTGGTAAAGGATATGGAAGAGGACATGCCGGTTTTGGACATGGTCTTGTTAGTGTAGGAGCTATTGGCAACGAACTCAACCATGGTATTGGACATGGTATCCAAGGAAACCGACTCAGACACGGAATAGTAGCTGTTTGCAAAGTCGGTGTTATTGGTAACGGAATTGGTCATGGTATTGTTGGTAACGGTATCGGACACGGTATTGTTAGAAACGGAATTGGTCATGGTATCGTTGGTAACGGTATCGGACATGGTATCATTGGAAACGGAATCGGACACGGACTTATTGGACATGGAAAGATTGGTAACGGCATTGGGCATGGAGAGATTGGTAACGGTATCGGACACGGTATTGTTGGAAACGGAATTGGTCATGGTATCGTTGGTAACGGTATCGGACATGGTATCATTGGAAACGGAATCGGACACGGACTTATTGGACATGGAAAGATTGGTAACGGCATTGGGCATGACATCGTTGGTAACGGTATCGGACACGGTATTGTTGGACACGGAATTGGTCATGGTATCGTTGGTAACGGTATCGGACACGGTATAATTGGAAACGGATTTGTTGGACATGGAAAGATTGGAACTTACAAACAATCATACAACTACAACGGGTACAACAACGGGCCATACAACCGATACAACAACGGACTATACAGGTACAACCAATACAATAATAAAGGATACAATAGTTACAACGGCCCCTACAATTACAACAACGGTTACAACAATGGCCACAATAACAACGAATATGGAAAGGGATATAACAACTACAATAACAACGGATACGGTAACGGATACAACAACTACAACCGTTATCCTTCTTACAATAACTATCAAGGTTGCGGTTACAACAAATATTAAGACAATACGGCTATTTGATAGCATAATATTACCATAGCTTTAATACTTATAAATACTAGTATATAGTTTCTATTGTTCATGCATAATGTATATACGTAAATCAGGGAGTTAAGATATATATAAATTTAATAAAATAATATACATATAAACTCTTGTTATTTATCCGTTTATAGCTTACTACTAGTCCGGTCTATAGCTTGATTACCTCGATGTGCATATATACGTCACATCCTGTCTTCATTACGTTTGGTCAAAGGTCACGAGATGTAAATAGGGATATCGCTAATCCTAATTCTAACCCAAGACCTAACCTTAGCGCTTACCCTAACCCTAACCTACAATCTCGCCTGTCCAATCTCCTGGGTTTATCCCGGGACCTGCGGTTCCCTCTCACTGCTAATATGCGCAAGCAGATTATTGAAATAAAATTAAACCAT
The DNA here is from genome assembly GCA_948474765.1 of Patella depressa. Taxonomy (NCBI): domain Eukaryota; kingdom Metazoa; phylum Mollusca; class Gastropoda; family Patellidae; genus Patella; species Patella depressa. The sequence continues at coordinate 53,179,304 of OX419716.1, forward strand.
ATGTTAGTCCCAAAATGACCTAGTTTGCGTCGAGTGGACGTTAAACCCCATTTCTCTCTCTCTCTCCTATGGAAGACAGCGAATAGAATGTAGCATACCTGGAATGCCGAATGATTCTTGAAGAAACGAGTGAGTTACCATTACTGGAAAAAACGGTATTATGTCAATAGTACTGTTAGTTCAAAAGCGTTTTATAGCTGAGGCGCTGGAGGTGCAGCCTCCCCGCGAAAAAAATCAAAGCAGTTGAAAAAATAAAACGGGAGAAAAATGCTAAAACCGATGCGAAAAATGAAAATGTGCCCTAGTTAGGGAGGGCTCTAAAGACAGACAAAAGGGTCCGACGAATGACAAAAGGGTCCCTAGTGCCAAGGGAAAGGGCCCCCGAGTCCAACTCAATCGTTTTCTATACACTGTTACTGTCGAATCCACTACTGAATGAGAATGCAGCCATTGCATTGGGGTGACAATCATCAATCAAGAACCTCCCCTCGCGACAGAGGGCCCTCAAAATAGTACAGCCTCCGCCATGATAAACCTTAAAACGCCCCTATGCTAGTTCCGTAACTGAAAGTCAAAATGGTGAAAGATGTTATTTGGTCAACATTTATCTACACTAACACAGACATTTTCAGATGAGGCGTGTAATAAAGTGGCTTAAATATATGAAAATCTTGAAAGAACTGATCGCAACCTATACCCTGCATTTGTTAGGTGTATGATTGCGAATGGGATATAGCGTCTTGTGCCACCACCCCCACCCCATCACACACACATATACCACCCCGATTCTTCAATCCAAACTGATTAGAACCTGAATCACAATCGATCTAGTAGCAATCATACACAGTCGATATCAAAAATTGATTTCCAATCTCAAAGACGGCTTATCTCCCCTGAAACTGTTGAGTAATACGCGATTCCCAATTCACACAACTTTCATAGATTTAAGGAAATGGAATGAACTGAACAGAAATGGTTTTAACAACCTATCTTTTTGCGCCGACTGAATTAACTAAAGTTTGATCGGACAGCGTCGTTACGGTCTTTTCTTTCGAATTCCAACTGTTAAGTAGTCTTTTACGGGCATGTAGATATTGTTCCTAGCCGGGTCATTTAGGTTTCAAATTTCACAGTGTATTGATAGCCTTCTGGTTTCTGCTATGATTCGTTCATTGTTTCGCTGTTTTTTCTACTATGAACTCGTCTACTATTAATTCGTTCATTGTTCCACTCTTATTTCGGCTATGATTTCGTTGAACGTTTCATTGTTATTTCTGCTACGAATTCGTTAATTGTTTCATCGTTATTTCTGCTACGAATTCGTTAATTGTTGAAGTGTTATTACTGCTATAAATTCGTTGATCGTTTCATTGCTATTTATGGGAATCACGGTGGCTAAGTGGGCAAGGCGCTGGCTCGTTAGCCTGGAAGTCGGGTGTTCGATCCTTGCATTGGCCGAGAAAGCTCATCTCGATTTTCCGGCGTTGTTTCCTCTTGTCAGTGATGCAGAAGGAGGGCCTGATAAGGACAGCTGCCTAGTCGTTCGGATGGGACGAAAAACCGAGGTCCCGTGTACACATTGGAGTGCACGTAAAAGATCCCTTGCCCGGGCAAAAATTCCCTCATAGCACACTGTGTGGCGTATGGCCGTCTTCCATTAGCCCAGGTCAGGTGCAGAAGAGTAGGACGTAAAACCCCATTTCATTTCTGCTATGAATTCGTTAAGTTTTGCACTGTTATTTCTGCTATGAGTTCGTTGATCGTTTCACTGTTATTTCTGCTGTGAACTCGATCAAGTTTGAACATTCTAGCTGACCTACAGCGAGAAACATTTCAACCGGGCCAAATTTTCTATTTTAACAGTTTAATTTGCACGGTACCTTTAGTTATCAACCGAATATTACAAAACTTTTAAAAATAAGCTCCCCCTGAACAGCTTAATCGTTCGCAATAAACGGGGTTGGACATCATATTCCATGTCACGTGCAACCTGGCGATCGAAACGACGCCCGTTGACTCAATGACAGACGTTACGATACAGCGCGCACATGCTAACCATTCAGCCATTCAGCCTCCCTGAATTCGAAAAATTGCTGACTTATAGCAAGAAACATTTGAACCGGGCGAAATTTTCTGTTTTAACAGTTTAATGTGCAGTTTAAGCTCCAACTGACCAGCTTAATCGTATGCAATAAACGTTTGGCCTGAATTGAAAGTTCTGCACGGAGAAAGTTCATCTTGATTTCCCGGCGTGGTTCCCCCTTGTCAGTGAGGCAGAACGGAGGGCCTGACAAGCACAGCTGTCTAGTCGTTCGGATGGGACGAAAAACCAAGGTCCCGTGTACACATTGGAGTGCACGTAAAATATCCCTAAGCAGTTGGAATTCGATACTGTTGAATAAGCTCTATACGATGACTAAATGTGTAGATTGTAGTCACCCACACTGCATGTTTCGCTTAACAATGAAAGGGTGCCGTTTTCAATGTTCGATCCTTTTGTTCTTCTACTCCTGATATGTTGGACTGTTGATCGATGGTTTCATATAAAAGACTACCAATAAGACTCTTTGTAGAAGAAGTTCCCAACAAATATTATGTTGACTTTACGAGAAAGACCTCTAAACATACTCCAAGTTGTAAAAATACGACTTTTTGGATTTTCAATCTCTTTTTTTCGGCTATCCCTGATATTTAAAAAAATGATACAATGATTTCACACAACAGGCTAGCTATTAGACTCTCTATTGACAAATGTTTCACCGCCCTCCCTTCATTATAACCGAAGTTATCGTGCCCTAAAGAATCAACAAATCAATATGCTTATCTCTGCTTACCCTAAGCAGAAAATGCTCATCTTTGAACTTCATCATAACATTGACCTAGTGAACGTCTACACCAAGTTAGAACATTCTAGCTTAATTAGAATGAGAGTTATTGTGCTCAAAAGTCTCGGCCCTTCAAATTGCTTCAATTTTTGATTTTCAATTCAAAATGGTGACTCCCGGTTGACCTAAATCAAAATTCTGTTCGCGACATTTTTTAGGCCTTCCTACAAGGATTCAGAAAATATAACTCCCGAGTCTGTAAGTAAAATAGCAAAAAAGCCTTATTGATTTTTCACGTTTCAAGATGGTGGCACTTCCGGTTCGATCGACAAACTCCATATTTTGTGTACGAATCAGTAATTCCTTGTCTAGTATCGAAAAAAAAAATTAGGTCATTCTGACCTATATTTCGACGATTTTTTTGAAAACTTTGATCCTTAATTTCACCAAGGGGAGATAATTTAGAAAATTTCTAATTATATTTTTGAAGTCACATCGGTAGGATCTACTTATATACTAAATTGAATGAAAATCGCACAACTATTAAAGAAGTTGTCAAATTGGTCTAAACTTCCGGTTCGAAATCACAGCGACGAATTTTCGAAATTCGAAAATGTGAAACTGCTGATGAAAATGATTTTTTTCAAGGTATTCAAAGAAAAAAGATTTAGTAAAATCGGTCAAAAAACAATAAAGTTACGACTATGCATTGTCCATTTTGTCGTTCGTAAATTTCGGTGATTTCGGATTCGTAAAACGTTTTGAAAATATATTTAATCAACAGCTACCACCCATTTTTGGGAGGGTAGGTAAAAGTTTCATAAAGATACTGTGGTTAGATTCTGAGAAATCCGATTTGTGGATAAAACACAAAAAAAAAATAACAATAACTAGATCTGCTACTGTCCCATGCAGATATGAAAGCTTTCATATTCATCGTCACGTGTCATTGATTGTATCAAGTAACCTAAATAAAAGGATACGAAGAAAAAATTATTAAAATTGGTCAAAAACTCGCGAAGTTACAAGTCTAAATATAGTATGAAACATTGCACCCAGGCATAACAATAATCTGAAAACTAAAGGGAAATAACTGAAACTTGTATTACTGTAATGAGACGGATGAGAAAATGAAATGAAAATGGCGGGAAAAAAAAAATTAAAAATGGCAGGTTGGACAGGCGACCTTACTCCTTGTCACGTACAACCGGGCATTCGAAAACACGCTAGTTTACTCAATGACAGGCGCGCGTGCTTACCATTCAGCCACTCAACCCCCCTTTGAAATCAGACACGTGCAATATGTCATATAGGAAGAATAAGAAGTCGCTCACAACAAAATGGTAAATTAATGAGTTTAGGTCAAAAGGTTGAGCTACTGTTTTAGAGTACTTAATAGTTTTAAAGAGACACGTTAAGGGTTGTTCATAGTTAAATGAAAGTTTAATTTTAAATAAGACCAATAAAATTAGGATTTAATAATGCCAGACTAATATTTCCAATATGTTTGGTTATAAGTAGGAAATCGTGACGACTTCTTAAGCATGTTTTAAACAAAGGATCATGTTTGTTTAAACAAGAATGGCACTCTGCAATAAAAAAAACTGGCCAAAGCAAGATTTCTATGCAGAAATTAAATAATTGCTAGAACCAGAAAAATATTTATCCACTATAATAAATAAGCAACATAGAGAAAATGAAATGAAATTGAATGGGGTTTAACGTCCGACTGTTCTGCTCCTAAAATGGGCTAATGAAGACGGGCATATGCCATAATGTGTGCAATGAGGGAAATTTTACCCGGGCAGCGGCGGTTACGGCCTACGAGGTTGGACAGGCAACCATACTCCTTGTCACGTACAACCAAAAAATCGAAACAACGGCAGTTGACTCAATGACAGACGTTATGATACAGAGCGCACGTGCTAACCATTCAGCCACGCAACCTCCCTAAAATCGGCAAATTGCTGACCTACAGCGAGAAACATTTCAACCGGGCCAAATTTTCTATTGTAACAGTTTAATTTGCACGGTACCTTTAGTTATCAACCGAATATTACAAAACTTTTAAAAATAAGCTCCCCCCTGACCAGCTTAAGCGTTCGCAATAAACGTTTGCCACTTAAAATCGGGAAATTGCTGACTTTAAAGTGAGAAACATTACAACCGGGCGAAATTTTCTGTTTTATGACTTTTACAGTACCTTTGATTACCAACCGATTATTTTCTGTTTTATCACTTTTACAGTACCTTTGATTACCAACCGATTATTACAAAACTTTAAAAATAAAAGAGAAAGAGAGAAATGCGGCCTAATGTCCATTCGACACAAACTAGGTCATTTCGGGACTAACATATGTTTTTTAATTTTATTTAAAAACTCCCCCTGCGCTTACAGGTCTTTAGCCGTTGGGAGGAAACCGAAGAACACGGAGAAAACCCACGAGGTTGGACATCATACTTCATGTCACGTGCAACCTGGAGATCGAAACGACGCCCGTTGACTCAATGACAGACGTTACGATACAGTGCGCACATGCTAACCATTCAGCCATTCAGCCTCCCTGAATTCAGAAAATTGCTGACTTATAGCAAGAAACATTTCAACCGGGCGAAATTTTCTGTTTTAACAGTTTAATGTGCACGGTACTTTAATTACCAACCGATTATTACAAAACTTTTGAAAATAAGCTCCAACTGACCAGCTTAATCGTATGCAATAAACGTTTTCGCCTGAATTGAAAGTTCTGCACGGAGAAAGTTCATCTCGATTTCCCGGCGTGGTTCCCCTTGTCAGTGAGGCAGAACGGAGGGCCTGACAAGCACAGCTGTCTAGTCATTCGGATGGGACGAAAAACCAAGGTCCCGTGTACACATTGGAGTGCACGTAAAATATCCCTAAGCAGTTGGAATTCGATACTGTTGAATAAGCTCTATACGATGACTAAATGTGTAGATTGTAGTCACCCACACTGCATGTTTCGCTTAACAATGAAAGGGTGCCGTTTTCAATGTTCGATCCTTTTGTTCTTCTACTCCTGATATGTTGGACTGTTGATCGATGGTTTCATATAAAAGACTACCAATAAGACTCTTTGTACAAGAAGTTCCCCAAAAATATTATGTTGACTTTACGAGAAAGACCTCTAAACATGCTCCAAATTGTAAAAATACGACTTTTTGGGTTTTCAATCTCTTTTTTTCGGCTATCCCTGATATTTAGAAAAAATAATACAATGATTTCACACAACAGGCTAGCTATTAGACTCTCTATTGACAAAAGTTTCACCGCCCTCCCTTCATTATAACCGAAGTTATCGTGCCCTAAAGAATCAACAAATTAGCTTGTTTATCTCTGCTTACCCTAAGCAGAAAATGCTCATCTTTGAACTCAATCATAACATTGACCTAGTGAACGTCTACACCAAGTTTGAACATTCTAGCTTAATTAGAAGGAGAGTAATTGTGTTCCAAAGTCCCGACCCTTCAAATTGCTTCTATTTTTCATTTTCAATTCAAAATGGTGACCATCACGTGACCGAAATCAAAATTCTATTCGCGACATTTTTTAGGCCTTCCTACAAGGATTCAGAAAATATAACTCCCGAGTCTGTAAGTAAAATAGCAAAAAAGCCTTATTGATTTTTCACTTTTAAATGTGGCGGCACTTCCGGTTCGATCGACAAACTCCATATTTTGTGTACAAATCAGTAATTACTTATCTAGTATCCAAAAAAAAAATCAGGTCATTCTGACCTATATTTCGATGATTTTTTTGAAAATTTTGATCCTTAATTTCGTCAAGGGGAGATAATTTAGAAAATTTCTAATTATATTTTTGAAGTCACATCGGTAGGATCTACTTAGATACTAAATTTCATGAAAATCGTACAACTATTAAAGAAGTTGTCAAATTGGTCTAATCTTCCGGTTCGAAATCACAGCGACGAATTTTCGAAATTCGAAAATGTGAAACTGCAGATGAAAATGGTTTTTTTAAAGGTATTCAAAGAAAAAAGAATTAGTAAAATCGGTCAAAAAATAACAAAGTTACGACTATGCATTGTCATTTTTTTCGTTCGTAAAATTCGGTGATTTCGGATTCGTAAAACGTTTCGAAAATATATTTAATCAAGGTTCGCACCCCATTTTTGGGGGGGTAGGTCAAAATTTCAGAAAGATCCTATGGATAGATTCTGAGAAATCCGATTTGCAGAAAACACACAAAAAAAAAAATAATAATAATAATAACTTTAACAGAAACAATAAGCTTTCATATGTAATATGAAAGCTTAATAATCTTAACAGAAACAATAAGCTTTCATATGTAATATGAAAGCTTAATAATCTTAGTAATAACAATAGTCTTTCACCATTGAAAAATGGTGAAAGCCTCATAATCTTAGTAATAACAATAGTCTTTCACCATTGAAAAATGGTGAAAGCCTAATAATAATCTTAGTAATAACAATAGTCTTTCACCATTGAAAAATGGTGAAAGCCTAATAATAATACCTAGTAATAACAATAGCCTTTCACCATTTTCAATGGTGAAAGCCTAATAATCTTAGTAATAACAATAGTCTTTCACCATTGAAAAATGGTGAAAGCCTAATAATCTTAGTAATAACAATAGTCTTTCACCGAAGGTGAAAGCCTAATAATAATTTTAACAAAAACAATAGTGTTTCACACAAGCTTCGCAGTGTGAAACCCTAATAATAATTTTAGTAATCTCAATAGGCTTTCAGACGAAAGTCTGAAAGCCTAATAAAAAAAACTAGACCTGCATGCAGGAATGACGGGTTTCACTGGTGCCACGTTACCCTTAAACATGTCACTTCCGGTGCCAAGTTACCCTTGAACATATGTCACTTCTGGTACCAACAAAACCACTAAACAGGTTTCCAAATTAACATTGCACACAAATAAAATGGACGCAGAATCAACCAAATCCAGCAATATCAATTCATTTTATACATTTGTTACTTGTAAATGATCTTGACAAAATTAAATTACTCCCGGTTTCAATGAAAATGTTCAATTAGTCTTATGAAATCAGAAATGGCATACGATATCATATAGTGAAAATTTTATGTAAATCGAATAATAATTGCCACTTTTAAAGACCAAAAAACTTGAAAAGTGACTTGTAGAAATCGGCTATTTCTCGGCAACCGTACAAGTTAGAAACCATTTTGTGGTATCTGTATGATCGTATGGCTTCATTCTATTTGTTGATTGACATCAAATACCATAATTTGAAAAAGATTTCAAAACAGACTCATTTGAATAAAATATCTGTTTTGAAGGCTAAAAATACAGTTTTTGCCAAAATGACGTTACTTCCGGTGATAATGAAAATCTTACATTACTTGTATGAAATCTCAAATGGCATTAGGTATAACATGGTGTAACGTTTATGAAAATCGAATAATAATTGACACTTTTATGGCCCCAAATACTTCAAAAGTGACCTGTAGAAAACCGTCTATTTCTCGGCAACCGAACAAGTTAGAAACAATTTTATGATATCTATATGACCATATGAGTTGTGTTTATATGCGAATTTAAACCAAAAGTTAAAATTATTAATACATATTAAGTAATTCTTTGTTAAATAAATCATTGATTTAAAAAGTTTAAAATGCAGTTTTGACAAAATGACGTCCTTTCCGGTGTCAATTTTAAATTGTAATCAACTTGATATGACGCTACATGCTTTTTGAATCAAAGATGTCACTTTTATAAAAATCCAATAATAATTGACTTTATTACACGCAAAATAAAGAAAACAGTGACTTATGCAGAACTGTCCATTTCTTGGCAACTGCTTATTTTACAAACTAATTTTCACATACATTCTCTTCGTATTGATTATAGCTACAAGTCTATAGGAGTTATGTAAAAATATTTTAAAATCTGAAAAGCCTGAATGGGTTGTAAATAGGTCAATTTTACGCCTTTTTTCACCTCTTAATCCAATTTGCTAGAAAATGAAAAAGAAATTAAAAAAACTGCTTCCGCCATTTTTTGCGCCTTGAAGGGACACACTCTTTGAGTCATATAATTTTTCAAAAAAATAATATTTGTTTTCGAAGAAGGAAAATAACTGTCAAAATTGTAGTTTTTGGTAAAATTATGCCACTTCCGATGCCGACAGATAACCTTATCGGTAACAAAAAAATGACAATTGAGACAACGAAGTATATGAACTTTGTTTTATACAAATCGAACAATAAAAAAATAATCTAGGACTGAAAAACTGAATTAGCCAATGGCAGCCAAGGAAAATTACTGAGACAAAATTTTTTAGCATTTTTGCGCAAGACAGATGACTCTTTAATTCTGTGTACAATACGACTAAAAAATATTCATAAATAAAAAAGTTTTTTGTAAAATTTTAAATTTTCAAAATTTGGCGCCTAATATCTTCGAAGATTTACCGAAAATCAAAAATCGAAAGTAGCGTAGCTATGTGCCCTGTCTCCGGCAATGCCAAAATGTATCGAAAGTTAAAATCCCATGATTATTGTTAAAATTACTGCAATATTTTTAAAAGCGATAACTTCGGGGATTTCGGACATTTCGCATAGTCGCAGAACGTTCAAAATAGCTTTATCCTCTAAGTCACACCCACTTTCCCAGTAAAACCGAAGAAATGGTAACGATGCGATAAGCAGTTGCTGAGATCTACTCAAAACAAAAGAAGAATAATAATAATAAGAATAATAATTTTAACAAAAACAATAGTGTTTCACACAAGCTTCGCAGTGTGAAACCCTAAAAAATAATAATAATTTTAGTAATCACAATAGGCTTTCAGACGAAAGTCTGAAAGCCTAATAATAATTTAAGTAATCACGATAGGCTTTCAGACGAAAGTCTGAAAGCCTAACTAGACCTGCAAGCAGCACTGAACCGGCTTTCAGTAATCAGAGAGGAAGTTTGTTATACTATAACCGATCCATTGAGCTATCAAACTATACTTTAGTTGTTTTTCTTCAGTGACACCTTCCCTCATATGTAAAAGTAATATTTGCTGGCGAAAAGACCGGTCAAAATTGTAAATTATGTCAAAATTACGTCATTTCCGGTGCTGAAAGAAATTTTTATAGGTGAAAAATAAGTCGAAAATTCGCAACATACAAAATACAAACTTTGTTCTATACATATCGGGCAATAGATAATTAACCCATAACCCATCAACTGAAATTAAGAAGGTAAAAAACTTAAAAGTGACCCTGGGAAAATTGACTATTTTTCGACAAGGGAACATGCTAGAAGCCTTTTCTTGATATCAATATGATGGTATATATTCAATCTTACTGCCCATTAGAACCAGACGTTATAAAGTTAAACGAATAATAAATATAAATCCCTTCAAAAAAATGTTTGTTTTGAAGGCTAAGAATACGTTTTTTGCAAAAATTACATTACTTCCGGTGATATTGAAAATGTTAATTTAGTTCATAGAATTCATAAATGGCATAAGGCATCAAATGGTAAATAAATGATAAAAATCGAATAATAATTGAAACTTTTATAGACCAAAAACCTTGAAAAGTGACTTATCGAAGATCGCCTATTTCTCTGTAACCGTACAAGTTAGAAACCATTTTGTGGTATCTGTATGGTCGTATTTCTTCATTCTATTCGTTGATGGGAATTGAATATCGTAATTTTAAAAATATTATAAGGCAGACTCATTTAAATAAAATATTTATTTTTTAGGTTAAAATACAGTTTTTACCTAAATGACGTCATTTCCAGTCACAGTGAAAATGTAAAATTGGCTTGACCTACTCTTAATTGGCATTAGGCATCAAATGGAAAAAAAATATTGCAAATAGAATAATAATTCACGTTTTTATAGGTAAAATAACGTGAAAAGTGATGCATGCAAAATTGCATATTTATCGGCAACTGCTCATATTACAAACTAATTTTAGCATACATTCTCTTCGCCTGGATTATACATACGAGTTTATGAAAATTACAAATAAATATTTCAAAATATGAAGACGCTGAATGAATTGTAAACAACTGAATTTTACACTTTATTTTACATTTTATTCGAAATTGCCCGAAAATGAAATTGAAATTAAAAAATCTGAGTTAGAATTTTGTGCACCTTTGCAGGGTCCATCCTTTTAGTTATATCAGTTTTGAAAAAAATTAATATTTGCTTTCAAAAAGTGGTACCGAACTAGGCGAAAGACCGAAGAAATTTATCGTTCAAGTTCGTTGCAACAACCTGTGTGGGAGATTTTAATTTTTTTAAATTACATGTCTCTTTGTACTAATTTAAAAAACATGATCTCCACACATCCAGCATGTGCCAGTATTTCATAATTATTTTTTAAAAATGGAATTCTTTTTAACCTAATCACCTAAAAAATAAACTTACACGCTGTAGGAATACGCACTATGATCAATGACGTAACGGCTAGTTCGGTCGATGTGCAATCGGCCTTGAACTCGAAAGATAAATACTAACCCGGAAACTGCCGAAGTTTTTGCCGAGTGCCATTTTGACCAATCAAAATAAAGAAAACTTTTAGCCCCGCTCCTTCAATAATGGCGTATATAGCCTATATTGTAAATAAATAATGTTAAAAAATAGGTTGCCAGGCAACGAAACATACGCCCACACAGCAGCCAAATCGTCCGGGCAGTCAACAAGAGTTGTCGCATATTAAGGAATTATCAGAAAATCATTAGAATTTGTTTGGTTTTTATAATCAAACATTTTTTTTATAAATCAAATAATAATTGTGACCTCCAGAGGCACAACAAGCTGAAAAGAGCGATTTTTTTGGACAATCAGGGGCCATAATTCAGGAAGTTACGATCCGATGGGCGCAAATATCGACAGGAACCAAGATCTTTGGGTTATAAACATACATGTCAAGTTTCATCAAAATTGGTTCAAAATAGTGACCTCTATAAGGTCCACAACCTTGATATAACATATTTTCACACTATTCGCGTACAAACGGCGGCCATTTTGTCCGTCAATTTTGGTCCGATTTTCACGAAATTCGAATTTAACCTTCATAACCATGGAACGGTGATATAATCAAACGTTTTTTTAAATCGGATAACAATTTTGACCTCCAGAGGGACCACAAGCTAAAAAGGGCGATTTTTTGGACAATCAGGGGCCATAATTCAGGAAGTTACGATCCGATGGGCGCAAATATCGAAAGGAACCAAGATCTTTGGGTTATAAACATACATGTCAAGTTTCATCAAAATTGTGACCTCTATAAGGTCCACAACATTGATATAAAATATTTTCACACTATTCGCGTACAAACGGCGGCCATTTTGTCCGTCAATTTTGGTCCGATTTTCACGAAATTCGAATTCAACCTTCATAACCATGGAACGGTAATATAATCAAACGTTTTTTTAAATCGGATAACAATTTTGACCTCCAGAGGGACCACAAGCTAAAAAGGGCGATTTTTCGGACAATCAGGGGCCATAATTCAGGAAGTTACGAACCGATGGGCGCAAATATCGAAAGGAACCAAGATCTTTCGGTTATAAACATACATGTCAAGTTTCATCCAAATCGGTTCAAAATTGTCACCTCTATAAGGTCCACAACCTTGATATAACATATTTTCACACTATTCGCGTACAAATGGCGGCCATTTTGTCCGTCAATTTTGGTCCGATTTTCACGAAATTCGAATTCAACCTTCATAACCATAGAACGGTGATATAATTAAACGTTTTTTTAAATCGGATAACAATTTTGACCTCCAGAGGTACATGTACCACAAGCTAAAAAGGGCGATTTTTCGGACAATCAGGGGCCATAATTCAGGAAGTTACGATCCGATTGGCGCAAATATCGAAAGGAACCAAGATCTTTGGGTTATAAACATGCATTTCAAGTTTCATCCAAATCGGTTTAAAATTGTGACCTCTACACTGTTCACAACCTTGATATAACATATTTTCACACTATTCGCGTACAAATGGCGGCCATTTTGTCCGTCAATTTTGGTCCGATTTTCACGAAATTCGAACTCAACCTTCATAACCATGGAACGGTGATATAATCAAACGTTTTTTTAAATCGGATAACAATTTGACCTCCAGAGGGACCACAAGCTAAAAAGGGCGATTTTTCGGACAATCAGGGGTCATAATTCAGGAAGTTACGATCCAATTGGCGCAAATATCGCAAGGAAACAAGATTTTTTGGTTTATGGACATGCATTTCAAGTTTCATCCAAATCGGTTCAAAATTGTGACCTCTACACTGTTCACAAGCTAAAAAACGTGATTTTTCGTACAATCAGGGGCCATAACCCATGAAGTTACGGTCCGATACATGCCAATATCGAAAGGAATCGAGATCTTAGGGTGATAAACCTATATTTTAAGTTTCATTGAAATCGGATAACAATTGTGACCTGTAGACTGTTCACAAATAATTGTGGACGGACGGACGAACAGGGGCGACGACAATATACGTCCACATGAAAATGTGGGCGTATAAAAAAATAATTTATTTTTAAAACTCCCATACACTGCTCCTTTGAGCAAGACCAAGTAGTCTATATATATTTTTTTTAAAATAGGGAAATGGACAAACAAGGGACATTTTAGCCAGTTGTTAGAACACAACCTGTATTATATCTATGCATTAAATTCAAAAAGTCACAATTTAACAAACACATATAGCTGTCCACAAAACATCAGTTAATTTAGAGGTGCCATTGGTATGGATGTGGTAGGGCTTTAGAAATTTCCGTCTTGTGGGTATATTGATATTAAAAGGTATTTCCAACCTTATATGGAGGGTGGGGGATTAAGCAGTGTATGAGGTGGGGGGGGGGGGGTGCTGGGCCTATTGATATTAAAAGGTATTTCCAACCTTATATGGAGGGTGGGCGATTAAGCAGTGTATGATGGGGGTGGGCTGGGCCTTGCATTTGATTTATGCATAGTTATATTATATGGATGCTACAGTGTCGACTTTATTAAAGATGAGGAAGGGTGGGCTTAGGGGATCTATTCTAACCAGTTAATAATAGGGTGAACTCGACAATGCAAAGTATGTATGTCTACACACGCAAAGACAAATACAGTAGGAAGAGAGCCTCTAATAAAATATAGCTTCACACACCTTGATTGATTTTGATATTTGGCAATTATCTATATTCGATTATATATAGGCCTATATCATTGCTATCAAACAACATTTCCAACCCTTCTCAAATTATCTTAATACTCGGAGCTGTGGCGGGACGTTAAACACGATGCATGCAAAAATTAATTCCACAGTGTTGTGTACTTTCTTAAGAATAATAAATTGATTCATCACATTTACACAGGCTACAAACAGCTTAAAATTTGTTGAGAGAGGACAAGCCCGTCAGGAATTACCGACAGCGGCTTCACGTGGGTAAAGCTTGTCTGGCATCGGGGAAAACTGACCGTCTGATGGGGTGGCGGTTACGAAAACACGGCGCATAATCGCCAAGTTGTAAGCAGCTTTCAGTTGGACACTCTACCCAATGACTGAATGAGTCATCGCTGATCTAAATCTTTCACATTTATGCACTTATTACATGTTAGCCGACACCGGTAAATACCAGTATTAATAGCGCGCATTTTCTTTTCATTAGAAATATGATTCACAACGAGTTTGGCTAAAAAAAAATCGTCCTAATTATATTATAGCAAAACAACGACAGTGGTCTATTAAATTCTCCTTAAGGTCACGTGTATTTACTGTTATTCGCTATTTACTAGATTTTCATTGGCTGAGAGCTCGCCGTCTCACTACTTTATTATTGCGAGGACAAAAAATGCTGTCGTTTAGATTATTTGTTTAAAACGTTTCTGGCACATAAATTGGAGTGTGGCAGTTCCGTTTACAACACATTAGGGTTATTTCTCGAGAAATAAATATTGAAACTTCCCACAGCGGTGAGTTGCAACTACTTTTGATAACTAAGCTAGTTAGAACTTTCCAGTCCTCCGCCTAAACTGTCAAAATTGTAGTTTTTGTTAATATTACGTCACTTCCGTTGCCGACAGAAAAACTTCACCGTAACAAAAAAAATTACAATTGGGACCACGGAGCATATACAAATCGAACAATAAATAATTTTTCTGGGTACGAAAAACTAAATTAGCCGATGGCGGCTAACGCAAATTACCGAGACAATTTTTTTTTCTCATTTCTGCTCAAGTAGGATGATATTTTAACCCTGTGTAAAATATCATCAAAAAATATTCATAAATAAAAAAGCTTTTCGTAAAAAATATTTTTTTTTTTCAAAATATCGGACATTTTTTCGACTACTTCCGGTTTTACGATCGTTCTTTGGATACTTAACTTTCTATACCAGAAGTGTCAGAAACATCCATTGAGTGGTTTTGGAAAAAAAGATAAATTAAAGAGCGTTTACAAAAATTTAACGATTTTTCAACTTTTTTTAAAGTTTGATGCCATTTTTGGACCACCTATATTATTTCAATGCTTTTCATTTTGGATTCACTATATAGACAACCGATAGGACTTTGAGTAAGAAAAGTTTCAGAAAAATCTGCGGCGTCGTTTTCGAGAAAAGGGCGTCTCAGAGTGTTAAAAAATCGGAAAATACTAGATTTTTGGCATTCAATAATTTACATGTATTTCCTTACCATCGAAATCGTATTATTTAGATACCATATGATGGTCCATTAATAGGGCTATCCAACGACACTTTAGTTCTTTTGGTCCGCTATTACCTAAGGGAGCAAGTTTTTCGCAAGTGAGACAATGTCTTTAACCTTTTTTTTCATTTTTTGAATACTTCCGGTATGGTTATTATTGTCGGAATAGTTTTAATAGCCGGTTTGGGCACTAAAATAGCCACAGGGCTCTGTAATGATATATTACATTATCTGATCAGATAAAATGCCCCTGAGAAATCCTGTGTTCAAAAGTGCCAAAAATGAAAAAAAATTAAAATATCGAAAATTAAATTTCAATAATTACATACATATTATACATCGTTAGAATCGTAATAAGGTCAGCTATCTGAATATACAACCTTTTTTAAAAAATCTCGTCAAATAAAAAAATAGTAGAGCATTTTCCAAAATTTCACGATTTTTCGACTTTTTTCGATTTTCAGTAAGTTATTTCACCTATTCCAGATATTTCAAAGGCTTATTGGATGGTTTCATGCAATTTAACTCCGAAAGGACTCTCGATAGAAATTTTTTAAAAAAAAGTTGCGGTTAAGTTTTCGAGATATAGGCGTCCAAAAACGCTGCCTGCCTGATCATAGTATTCGTATGAATTGGGTATCATACGATAGTACAATCCTAGTGCAGTCTTTAATCCATTGACATCGGGCGGAGAAATCGCGTTTTTCCCCAAAATATCCATTTTTTGCATTTTTTTCAAAATATTGCACATTATTTCGACCATCTCCGGTTAAAGGATTCTTGTCGAAATTGCTTTATCAGTTGGTATTGGACTATAACTTCATGTTCCGTAAGTTTCAGAAACATCATTTTGGCTGTAAAACGACACCACAGCTCACAAAATGGGAAGAAAATTCGAAAAAAAAAATCGAAAAATAAAGGGCGATAACTCTGAATGAAACTTATATTACTGGAATCGGATTGACGTCAGGTATCCAAAAATGTAGGTCAAATTTGCAAATTTTGAAAAATAACAAAAATTGTCTCGTAGGCGACGTGTTTTGTATTTTTGAACGATAGAAGTCAGCGACGAAGTTTCGAAATTGCGAAATGTGAGATTGCTATTGTCTTGAAAAAGTCTCAGGCTTTCCAAAAATGTGATTCGTTTGAATATAGGTAGAGAATTTACGAAACCACGGCCGATTTTTTATTTTTTACCAACGTTCAAAATTCGACCACTTCCGGTCTGCGCAGAAGTTCAAATATTGCTTTATTGAGTAGCCACCACATGGTTTCCCGATAGAAAGATGAACCGCAGATCGGTATCTCTTTTCGATCATAGAGAAATAGGCTCCGGCGGTAAATAATAATAATAAAAAACTAGACCCGCATGCAGGAATGACGGGTTTCACTGGTGCCACGTTACCCTTAAACATGTCACTTCCGGTGCCAAGTTACCCTTGAACAGGTTTCCAAATTAACATTGCACACAAATAAAATGGACGCAGAATCAACCAAATCCAGCAATATCAATTCATTTTATACATTTGTTACTTGTAAATGATCTTGACAAAATTAAATTCCTCCCGGTGTTAATGAAAATGTTCAATTAGTCTTATGAAATCAGAAATGGCTTACGATATCATATAGTGAAAATTTTATGTAAATCGAATAATAATTGCCACTTTTAAAGACCAAAAAACTTGAAAAGTGACTTGTAGAAAATCAGCTATTTCTCGGCAACCGTACAAGTTAGAAACCATTTTGTGGTATCTGTATGATCGTATGGCTTCATTCTATTTGTTGATTGACATCAAATACCATGATTTGAAAAAGATTTCAAAACAGATTCATTTGAATAAATAATAATTTTAGTAATCACAATAGGCTTTCAGACGAAAGTCTGAAAGCCTAATAATAAGAATAATAATTTTAACAAAAACAATAGTGTTTCACACAAGCTTCGCAGTGTGAAACCCTAACTGCATGCAGGAATGACGGGTTTCACTGGTACCACGTTACCCTTAAACATGTCACTTCCGGTGCCAAGTTACCCTTGAACATATGTCACTTCCGGTACCAACGAAACCATTAAACTGGTTTCCAAATTAACATTGCACACAAATAAAATGGACGCAGAATCAACCAAATCCAGCAATATCAATTCACTTTATACATTTGTTACTTGTAAATGATCTTGACAAAATTACATTTCTTCCGGTGTTAATGAAAATGTTCAATTAGTTTTATGAAATCAGAAATGGCATACGATATCATAAAGTGAAAATTTTATGTAAATCGAATAATAATTGCCACTTTTAAAGACCAAAAAACTTGAAAAGTGACTTGTAGAAAATCAGCTATTTCTCTGCAATCGTACAAGTTAGAAACCATTTTGTGGTATCTGTATGATCGTATGGGTTCATTATATTTGTTGAAAGGCATCAAATACCATAATTTGAAAAAGATTTCAAAACAGACTCATTTGAATAAAATATCTGTTTTGAAGGCTAAAAATACAGTTTTTGCCAAAATGACGTTACTTCCGGTGATAATGAAAATCTTAAATTACTTGTATGAAATCCTAAATGGCATTAGGTATAACATGGTGTAACGTTTAAGAAAATCGAATAATAATTGACTCTTTTATGGCCCCAAATCCTTCAAAAGTGACCTGTAGAAAACCGTCCATTTCTCGGCAACCGAACAAGTTAGAAACAAATTTATGATATCTTTATGACCATATGAGGTGTGTTTATATGTGAATTTAAACCAAAAGTTAAAATTATTAATACATATTAAGTAATTCTTGGTTGAATAAATCATTGATTTAAAAAGTTTTAAATGCAGTTTTTGACAAAATGACGTCACTTCCGATGTCAATTTTAAATTGTAATCAACGTGATATGACGCTACAAGCTTTTTGAATCAAATGATGTCACTTTTATAAAAATCCAATAATAATTGACTATTTTACAGACAAAATAACGAAAACAGTGACTTATGCAGAACTGCCCATTTCTTGGCAACTGCTTATATTACAAACTAATTTTAACATACATTTTCTTCGTATGGATTATAGCCACAAGTTTATATTAAGTAATTCTTGGTTGAATAAATCATTGATTTAAAAAGTTTTAAATGCAGTTTTTGACAAAATGACGTCACTTCCGATGTCAATTTTAAATTGTAATCAACGTGATATGACGCTACAAGCTTTTTGAATCAAATGATGTCACTTTTATAAAAATCCAATAATAATTGACTATTTTACAGACAAAATAATGAAAACAGTGATTTATCAAAAGTGACCTGTAGAAAACCGCCGATTTCTCGGCAACCGAAAAAGTTAGAAACAATTTTATGATATCTATATGACCATATGAGTTGTGTTTATATGTGAATTTAAACCAAAAGTTAAAATTATTAATACATATTAAGTAATTCTTGGTTGAATAAAACTTTGATTTAAAAAGTTTAAAATGCAGTTTTTGACAAAATGACGTCACTTCCGGTGTCAATTTTAAATAGTAATCAACTTGATATGACGCTACATGCTTTTTGAATCAAATGATGTCACTTTTATTAAAATCCAATAATAATTGACTATATTACAGGCAAAATAACGAAAACAGTGACTTATGCAGAACTGCCCATTTCTTGGCAACTGCTTATATTACAAACTAATTTTAACATACATTTTCTTCGTATGGATTATAGCCACAAGTTTATAAAAGTTATGTAAAAATATTTTAAAATCTGAAAAGCCTGAATGGGTTGTAAATAGGTCAATTTTACGCCTTTTTTCACCTCTTAATCCAATTTGCAAGAAAATGAAATAGAAATTAAAAAAACTGCTTCCGCCATTTTTTGCGCCTTGAAAGGACACACTCTTTGAGTCATATAATTTTTCAAAAAAATAATATTTGTTTTTGAAGATCGTAAATAACTGTCAAAATTGTAGTTTTTGGTAAAATTATGCCACTTCCGGTGCCGACAGATAACACTATCGGTAACAAAAAAAATGACAATTGAGACAACGAAGCATATGAACTTTGTTTTATACAAATCGAACAATAACAAAATAATCTAGGACTGAAAAACTGAATTAGCCAATGGCGGCCAAGGAAAATTACTGAGACAAAAATTTTTAACATTTTTGCGCTAATCAGATGACTCTTTAATTCTGTGCACAACACGACTAAGAAATATTCATAAATAAAAAAGTTTTTTGTAAAATTTTAAATTTTCGAAATTTGGCGCCTAATATCTTCGAAGATTTGCCGAAAATCAAAAATTGAAAGTAACGTAACTATGTACCCTGTCTCCGGCTATGCCAAAATCTATCGAAAATTAAAATCCAATGATTATTGTTAAAATTACTGCAATATTTTCAAAAATGATAACTTCGGTGATTTCGGACATTTCGCATTGTCGCAGAACGTTCAAAATAGCTTTATCCTCTAAGTCACACCCACTTTCCCAGTAAAACCGAAGAAACGATGCGACAAGCAGTTGCTGAGATCTACTCAAAACAAAAGAAGAACTAGACCTGCATGCAGGAATAACGGGTTTCACTGGTGCCACGTTACCCTTAAACATGTCACTCCGGTGCCAAGTTACCCTTGAACATATGTCACTTCCGGTACCAATGAAACCACTAAACAGGTTTCCAAATTAACATTGCACACAAATAAATTGGACGCAGAATCAACCAAATCCAGCAATATCAATTCATTTTATACATTTGTTACTTGTAAATGATCTTGACAAAATTAAATTACTTCCGGTGTTAATGGAAATGTGCAATTAGTCTTATGAAATCAGAAACGGCATACGATATCATATAGTGAAAATTTTATGCAAATCGAATAATAATTGCCATTTTTAAAGACCAAAAAAACTTGAAAAGTGACTTGTAGAAAATCGGCTATTTCTCTGCAACCCTACAAGTTAGAAACCATTTTGTGGTATCTGTATGATCGTATGGGTTCATTCTATTTGTTGATTGGCATCAAATACCATAATTTGAAAAAGATTTCAAAACAGACTCATTTGAATAAAATATCTGTTTTGAAGGCTAAAAATACAGTTTTTGCCAAAATGACGTTACTTCCGGTTATAATGAAAATCTTAAATTACTTGTATGAAATCCCAAATGGCATTAGGTATAACATGGTGTAACGTTTATGAAAATCGAATAATAATTGACACTTTTATGACCCCAAAACCTTCAAAAGTGACCTGTAGAAAACCGTCTATTTCTCGGCAACCAAACAAGTTAGAAACAATTTTATGATATCTATATGACCATATGAGTTGTGTTTATATGTGAATTAAAACCAAAAGTTAAAATTATTAATACATATTAAGTAATTCTTGGTTGAATAAAACATTGATTTAAAAAGTTTAAAATGCAGTTTTTGACCAAATGACGTCACTTCCGGTGTCAATTTTAAATTGTAATCAACTTGATATGATGCTACATGCTTTTTGAATCATATGATGTCACTTTTATAAAAATTCAATAATAATTGACTATTTTACACGCAAAATAACGAAAACAGTGACTTATGCAGAACTGCCCATTTCTTGGCAACTGCTTATATTACAAACTAATTTTAACATACATTTTCTTCGTATGGATTATAGCTACATGTTTATAAAAGTTACGAAGAAATATTTTAAAATCTGAAAAGCCTGAATGGGTTGTAAATAGGTCAAATTTACACCATATTTAGCCTCTTAAAGGGACAATAACATTCTTGCCGGCTTGGTAGCTCCAGAAAATAAATAATACCCTTATTCTAAGTACTAGATGTTTAAGTGTCCTACCTGTTGTGTAAATTATCCATTACAACCTATTTTACTTGTCCAGAGGGTTCGAAAATATTTTAAAATCCAAGTCACATTTGAAAAGGTTTACGTTAGACTTTTCAAATCAATTGGTGGAATTTTTCCAATTTTTTAAAATAGGTGTGTTAAGATGAAATATGTATCATAATTTAATTGGAATATTCTAAAATAATACGATTTGTTGACCAGAATGAAGATTGGGACATATTATTCAGTTACAACAAGAGTGTTATTGGGGCTTTAATCGAATTTGCTCGAAAATGAAATCGAAATTAAAAAAACTGCTTCCGACATTTTTTGCGCATTTATAGGACACACTCTTTGAGTCATATAATTTTTCAAAAAAATAATATTTGTTTTCGAAAAATGGTACCTAACTGTCAAAATTGTAGTTTTTGGTAAAATTATGCCATTTCCGGTGCCGACAGATAACACTTTCGGTAACAAAAAAAATGAACATTGAGACAACAAAGCATATGAACTTTGTTTTATACAAATCCAACAATAAAAAATTAATCTAGGACTGAAAAACTGAATTAGCCAATGGCGGCCAAGGAAAATTACTGAGACAAATATTTTTAACATTTTTGCGCTAGTCAGATGACTCTTTAATTCTGTGCACAACACGACTAAAATATATTCATAAATAAAAAAGTTTTTTGTAAAATTTTAAATTTTCAAAATTTGGCGCCTAATATCTTCGAAGATTTGCCAAAAATCAAAAATCGAAAGTAGCGTAGCTATGTGCCATGTCTCCGGCTATGCCAAAATGTACCGAAAGTTAAAATCCAATGATTATTGTTAAAATTACTGCAATATTTTTAAAAACGATAACTTCGGTGATTTCGGACATTTCGCATTGTCGCAGAACGTTCAAAATAGCTTTATCCTCTAAGTCACACCCACTTTCCCAGTAAAACCGAAGAAATCGTAACGATGCGACAAGCAGTTGCTGAGATCTACTCAAAACAAAAGAAGAATAATAATAATAAGAATAATAATTTTAACAAAAACAATAGTGTTTCACACAAGCTTCGCAGTGTGAAACCCTAATAATAATAATAATAAGAATAATAATTTTAACAAAAACAATAGTGTTTCACACAAGCTTCGCAGTGTGAAACCCTAATTTTAATAATCACAATAGGCTTTCAGACGAAAGTCTGAAAGCGTAATAATTTTAACAAAAACAATAGTGTTTCACACAAGCTATGCAGTGTGAAACCCTAACTAGACCTGCAAGCAGCACTGAACCGGCTTTCAGGAATCATACAGGAAGTTTATTATACCATAGCCGAACCATTTAACTACCAAACTATACTTTAGTTGTTTTGCTTCAGTGACACCCTCTGTCATATGTAAAAGCAATATTTAGTTGGCGAAAAGACGGGTCCAAATTGTAAATTATGGCAAAATTACGTCACTTCCGGTGCCGAAAGAAATTTTTATAGGTGAAAAATAAGTCGAAAATTCGCAACATACAAAATACAAACTTTGTTTTATACATATCGGGCAATAAATAATTAAACTATAACCCATAAACTGAAATTAAGACGGTAAAAAACTTAAAAGTGACCCTGGGAAAATTGGCTATTATTCGACAAGGGAACATGCTAGAAGCCTTTTCTTGATATCGATATGATGGTATTGATTCAATCTTACTGCCCATTAGAGTCAAACGTTATAAAGTTAAACGAATAATAAATATAAATCACTTCAAAAACAATATTTGTTTTGAAGGCTAAAAATACGTTTTTTGCAAAAATTACATTACTTCCGGTGATATTGAAAATGTTAACTTAGTTCATAGAAGTCATCAATGGCATAAGGCATCAAATGGTAAAAAAATTATAAAAATCGAATAATAATTGTCACTTTTATAGACCAAAAACTTTGAAAAGTGAATTATAGAAGATCGCCTATTTCTCTGTAACCGTACAAGTTAGAAACCATTTTGTGGTATCTGTATGGTCGTATGGCTTCATTCTATTCGTTGATGGGAATCAAATATCATAATTTTAAAAATATTATAAGGCAGACTCAGTTGAATAAAATATTTGTTTTTTAGGTTAAAAATACAGTTTTTGCCCAAATGACGCCATTTCCGGTCACAGTAAAAATGTAGAATTGGCTTGACCTACTTTAAATTGGCAGTAGGCATCAAATGGAAAAATAATATTGCAAATCGAATAATAATTCACTCTTTTATAGGCAAAATAACGTGAAAAGTGATGCATGCAAAATTGCATATTTCTCGGCAACTGCTCATATTACAAACTAACTTTCGCATACATTCTCTTCGTCTGGATTATTGCTACGAGTTTATGAAAATTACAAATAAATATTTCAAAATATGAAGACGCTGAATGAATTGTAAATAACTGAATTTTACACTTTATTTCACATTTTATTAGAAATTGCCCGAAAATGAAATTGAAATTAAAAAGTCTGAGCTAAAGATTTTGTGCGCCTTTAAAGAGTGCATCCTTTTAGTTATATCAGTTTTGAAAAAAATAATATTTGCTTTCAAAAAGTGGTACCGAATTGTCAAAATTGTAGTTTTTGTTAATATTACGTCACTTCCGTTGCCGACAGAAAAATGTCACCGTAACAAAGGAAATTACAATTGGGATCACGGATAATATGAACTTTAACATACATTTTCTTCGTATGGATTATAGCCACAAGTTTATAAAAGTTATGTAAAAATATTTTAAAATCTGAAAAGCCTGAATGGGTTGTAAATAGGTCAATTTTACGCCTTTTTTCACCTCTTAATCCAATTTGCAAGAAAATGAAATAGAAATTAAAAAAACTGCTTCCGCCATTTTTTGCGCCTTGAAAGGACACACTCTTTGAGTCATATAATTTTTCAAAAAAATAATATTTGTTTTTGAAGATCGTAAATAACTGTCAAAATTGTAGTTTTTGGTAAAATTATGCCACTTCCGGTGCCGACAGATAACACTATCGGTAACAAAAAAAATGACAATTGAGACAACGAAGCATATGAACTTTGTTTTATACAAATCGAACAATAACAAAATAATCTAGGACTGAAAAACTGAATTAGCCAATGGCGGCCAAGGAAAATTACTGAGACAAAAATTTTTAACATTTTTGCGCTAATCAGATGACTCTTTAATTCTGTGCACAACACGACTAAGAAATATTCATAAATAAAAAAGTTTTTTGTAAAATTTTAAATTTTCGAAATTTGGCGCCTAATATCTTCGAAGATTTGCCGAAAATCAAAAATTGAAAGTAACGTAACTATGTACCCTGTCTCCGGCTATACCAAAATCTATCGAAAATTAAAATCCAATGATTATTGTTAAAATTACTGCAATATTTTCAAAAATGATAACTTCGGTGATTTCGGACATTTCGCATTGTCGCAGAACGTTCAAAATAGCTTTATCCTCTAAGTCACACCCACTTTCCCAGTAAAACCGAAGAAATCGTAACGATGCGACAAGCAGTTGCTGAGATCTACTCAAAACAAAAGAAGAACTAGACCTGCATGCAGGAATAACGGGTTTCACTGGTGCCACGTTACCCTTAAACATGTCACTCCGGTGCCAAGTTACCCTTGAACATATGTCACTTCCGGTACCAATGAAACCACTAAACAGGTTTCCAAATTAACATTGCACACAAATAAATTGGACGCAGAATCAACCAAATCCAGCAATATCAATTCATTTTATACATTTGTTACTTGTAAATGATCTTGACAAAATTAAATTACTTCCGGTGTTAATGGAAATGTGCAATTAGTCTTATGAAATCAGAAACGGCATACGATATCATATAGTGAAAATTTTATGCAAATCGAATAATAATTGCCATTTTTAAAGACCAAAAAAACTTGAAAAGTGACTTGTAGAAAATCGGCTATTTCTCTGCAACCCTACAAGTAAGAAACCATTTTGTGGTATCTGTATGATCGTATGGGTTCATTCTATTTGTTGATTGGCATCAAATACCATAATTTGAAAAAGATTTCAAAACAGACTCATTTGAATAAAATATCTGTTTTGAAGGCTAAAAATACAGTTTTTGCCAAAATGACGTTACTTCCGGTTATAATGAAAATCTTAAATTACTTGTATGAAATCCCAAATGGCATTAGGTATAACATGGTGTAACGTTTATGAAAATCGAATAATAATTGACACTTTTATGACCCCAAAACCTTCAAAAGTGACCTGTAGAAAACCGTCTATTTCTCGGCAACCAAACAAGTTAGAAACAATTTTATGATATCTATATGACCATATGAGTTGTGTTTATATGTGAATTAAAACCAAAAGTTAAAATTATTAATACATATTAAGTAATTCTTGGTTGAATAAAACATTGATTTAAAAAGTTTAAAATGCAGTTTTTGACCAAATGACGTCACTTCCGGTGTCAATTTTAAATTGTAATCAACTTGATATGATGCTACATGCTTTTTGAATCATATGATGTCACTTTTATAAAAATTCAATAATAATTGACTATTTTACACGCAAAATAACGAAAACAGTGACTTATGCAGAACTGCCCATTTCTTGGCAACTGCTTATATTACAAACTAATTTTAACATACATTTTCTTCGTATGGATTATAGCTACATGTTTATAAAAGTTACGAAGAAATATTTTAAAATCTGAAAAGCCTGAATGGGTTGTAAATAGGTCAAATTTACACCATATTTAGCCTCTTAAAGGGACAATAACATTCTTGCCGGCTTGGTAGCTCCAGAAAATAAATAATACCCTTATTCTAAGTACTAGATGTTTAAGTGTCCTACCTGTTGTGTAAATTATCCATTACAACCTATTTTACTTGTCCAGAGGGTTCGAAAATATTTTAAAATCCAAGTCACATTTGAAAAGGTTTACGTTAGACTTTTCAAATCAATTGGTGGAATTTTTCCAATTTTTTAAAATAGGTGTGTTAAGATGAAATTTGTATCATCATTTAATTGGAATATTCTAAAATAATACGATTTGTTGACCAGAATGAAGATTGGGACATATTATTCAGTTACAACAAGAGTGTTATTGGGGCTTTAATCGAATTTGCTCGAAAATGAAATCGAAATTAAAAAAACTGCTTCCGACATTTTTTGCGCATTTATAGGACACACTCTTTGAGTCATATAATTTTTCAAAAAAATAATATTTGTTTTCGAAAAATGGTACCTAACTGTCAAAATTGTAGTTTTTGGTAAAATTATGCCATTTCCGGTGCCGACAGATAACACTTTCGGTAACAAAAAAAATGAACATTGAGACAACAAAGCATATGAACTTTGTTTTATACAAATCCAACAATAAAAAATTAATCTAGGACTGAAAAACTGAATTAGCCAATGGCGGCCAAGGAAAATTACTGAGACAAATATTTTTAACATTTTTGCGCTAGTCAGATGACTCTTTAATTCTGTGCACAACACGACTAAAATATATTCATAAATAAAAAAGTTTTCTGTAAAATTTTAAATTTTCAAAATTTGGCGCCTAATATCTTCGAAGATTTGCCAAAAATCAAAAATCGAAAGTAGCGTAGCTATGTGCCATGTCTCCGGCTATGCCAAAATGTACCGAAAGTTAAAATCCAATGATTATTGTTAAAATTACTGCAATATTTTTAAAAACGATAACTTCGGTGATTTCGGACATTTCGCATTGTCGCAGAACCTTCAAAATAGCTTTATCCTCTAAGTCACACCCACTTTCCCAGTAAAACCGAAGAAATCGTAACGATGCGACAAGCAGTTGCTGAGATCTACTCAAAACAAAAGAAGAATAATAATAACTAGACTTGCTTGCAAGGCTGAAGGCTTTCACCTTGCCCAAGGCAGCACAAAATGCCCACCACCCACCCGTTAAAACACACACACACACACTTAAACAACTCAGATATTGACACTTTCTCTGCATGCGCATTACGATAGAAGGAAAGTGAACAATATAGTTGAACAATTTACAACATTATGAACTTGTATCGGTAGAATCCTACAGACGTCAGAAATCTAAATACGTAATCAAAAACTCAAAAATTCTAAAAAAATTTTTTACAATTTCAGTACATTTTCAAATTTTTAGGAAAAAAGGAGAACGGCGTGGTATTGCAATCCCCAATATCACCGGCTCTACAAAAATATAACTTTTTCGAAAATCGGTTGGGAATTGACATTATTAGGACCTATTTTCGTTTATGCACGTTAAAGATTTACTTCACTTCAGGTCTGTTCAGAACTTTCGCAATACTTCTAAGTACTTACTGCTTAAAACATAGGAAAAATCATTATTCAGAACTCTATCTGCTTTAGTTTCAGAGATCTACAAGAGAATGAAAAAAAAAGTTTTTCGAATGGGACAAAAAAAAGATCGTGTCAGATCATAACCAAAACCAAGAATCATACCTTTCAACATCAACTTTTCAACATTGGTCCAGAGGGGTGCCTTCCTTATAAATAGTTTCGGTAAATAGCGTCATTTTCGCTGGTATCATATGATGGCGTCATGTAGACAAAAAACCTGGGATAATAATTTCAGGAGTAACTAAAATGAATTATTTTCACTCTAGAAGCAGCATTACCAGATATTGGTTACCAGTAAAACACCTTTAGTTCAAATATTGCCTCTTTCAAAAAAAAAAGCTCTCTATATAATGCTTTATACGTAGGCAAAACGTTGCGATCATGACCAACTCGGACTTTTGTCAATGTCACACCAATGTGTACACGGGACTTTGGAATCACGTCCATATCAACTACTCAAATATGCAACTGGTTCAAAAATTGATTAAATATTCAATGAAATATCTACAATTTTCTGATTTCGTGCACGTTAAAGATTTGACGTCACTACATGTAACATATAAAAATTTAATATTTATTACAGATAGAGTCCATGCTCAAACTGGTTATCTCAACTAAGAACGACATGGTTATCTCAATTCGACCTTTATCCCATCCGCAAAATCCCCGGCTGTACAAAAATATAATTTTTTCGAAAATCGGTTGGAAATTGACATAATTAGAACCGATTTTCATTCATGCACGTTAAAGATTTACATCACTCCCGGCTGTACAAAAATATAATTTTTTCGAAAATCGGTTGGGAATTGACATAATTAAAACCTATTTTCATTCGTGCACGTTAAAGATTTACATCACTTACGGTCTGGTTCACAACTTCGCAATAGTTCTAAGTACTAAATGTTTAAAACATAGGCAAAATCAATATTCAAAACTCCATCTGTTTCAGATTCAGAGATCTACACGAGAATAAAAAAAAAGAGTTTTCCGATTAAGACAAAAAAGTATCGTAAGTGTCAAATAATATCCAAAATCCAGAATCCTACATTCAACATTAATTTTTCTGCATTTATGTAGAAGAGTACCTTCCTTATAAATAGCTTCAACAGAGAGGTTTATTTTCACTGGTATCAAATGGCGACGTCATGGAGACAAAAATCCTGCGATATTAATTTCAGGGGTAACTATTATTTACCAAAACGAATTATTTTCACTCTAGAAGCACCAGTAACAGATATTGGTTACTATTAAA
Source organism: Patella depressa (assembly GCA_948474765.1). Classification (NCBI taxonomy): domain Eukaryota; kingdom Metazoa; phylum Mollusca; class Gastropoda; family Patellidae; genus Patella; species Patella depressa. Next base: position 53,208,226 of record OX419716.1, read on the forward strand.
ACACCCTTAGTTCAAATATTGCCACTTTTAAAAAAATCTCTCTATATATGCTTTATACGTATGCAAAACGTTCCAATTATGACCAATTCGGACTTTTTTCGATGTCACACCAATGTGTACACGGGACTTCGGAATCGCGTTTTCATGTCAGCTACCCAAATATGTAACTTGTTCAAAAATTGATTTTATATTCAATGAAATATCGCCAATTTTCGGATTTCGTGCACGTTAAAGATTTGACGTCACCCACATATAAAATATCGATATTTATTAGAAACAGAGTCCATGCTCTAACTACATTAAACTTTCTATGACCGGTGCAATATTCGTACTTCTGCACGATACTACTGCAAGATACAACTGCAACCTCTTAAAAATTGGATTTGCTTATAAACAGCGCGAGCCGTCGATTTGTGTCGAGATGATTACGGCTATGAGGTAATTTTGGCCAAGGAGAAACAATATTAATTCAAAGACTAATTATTACACACATAAATCAAATATTTCTGCTACAGGGTCACTATACCCTTATTTTGAATAGAAGTAAAGACTCAAAGTTGAAATACTTTTTGCCCAAATATCGTCACTGTGAGAGAAAACGGGACTTTTGAATATGCTCTAAACGTTGCTAATACGTACAGATTGTATCAACTCTTACTGCATGTTTTGCTTAATAATGAAAGGTGACGTTTTCAATTTTCGATCCCTTTGTTCTCATACTCCTGATATTTCTAACTGTTGCGCAATGGTTTCATACCTAAGAGTACCGATAAAACTCTCTGTAGAAGAAGTTCAAAAAAAAAAATTACGTTGACTTTTCGAGAAAAAGACGTCTAAAAATGCTCCAAATGGTAAAAATACGACGTTTTGGATTTTCAATCTCGTTTTTCGACTACTCATGACATTTAGAGAAATTGTACAATGGTTTCACACAATACACCACCTATAAGACTCTCGAATGAGAAAGTTTTAAAAAAAATCGTAGGCGGCGTTTTCGAGAAATACGCGTCTAAAGTTGACCGAAATAGCAAAATACCTTACTTTTCAAACTCAGATAACTTTTTTATTTTTTGATAGAAACTTGTCGCTATAGTACCATCTTGTAGGTAATTCACGTGGCTATCGAACGATATAATGCATTAACTACTCGGTAAACAACCAATCGATACATCTTATTTGTCGCACAGGCACCCATTTTTCTGAATTTTGTCAAAGTTTGGATACCTTTCTTGACCACTTCCGGTGATTAGAGGATTTTCATTTATAGTTTAAGGAACAATTCAGACATCTCTGTTCATCTTACCAAAGTTTCAGGAAAATCGTTGGAGTGGTTTTAAAAAAATAAGCCTTACCGTTTTTGACCAAAATGCGAAAAAAAGTGAAAAATCAAAGTTAATATTTCAGAACACAACTTATATTGTTGGAATCGGATCGACGTCAGCTATCCAAAAGTGTAATTAGAATTTCTAAATTCCTAAAAATAAACATTTTAGCAATTTTTTGAAAATTTTCCAGTATTCACCAAAAAAATGAGAGCGACAAAGATTCTATATTCAACGTTTTTCAACTCCTATCTAGTCCGAAATGTCTCCCGCTATTCAAAAATATAAATGTCTGAAAAATCGGTTGAGAATTAACTGAATTATGGCCGATTTTCAATTTTTGTGCACGCTAAAGATTGCACGCATTTCCGCTATGCGCACAAATCTGGAAATAGTTTTAAGGAGTAACCACCACCCATTTTCCCGAGGGAAAATCAAACTTCAGACCTCTATCTCTTATAGTTTCTGAGATCTAGCTTCCCCCAATAAAAAAAAAAATAATAACTAGATCTGCTACTGTCCCATGCAGATATGAAAGCTTTCATATTCATGGTCACGTGTCATTGATTGTATCAAGTATCCTAAATAAAAGGATAAGAAGAAAAAATTATCAAAATTGGTCAAAAACTCGCGAAGTTACAAATCTAAATATAGTATGAAACATTGCACCCAGTCATAACAATAATCTGAAATCAGCCGTGGGAGGAAACCGAAGGACACGGAGAAAACCCACGAGGTTGGACACCATACTCCATGTCACGTGCAACCTGGAAATCGAAACGATGCCGGTTGACTCAATGACAGACGTTACGATACAGCGCGCACATGCTAACCATACAGCCATTCAGGCTCCCTAAAATCGATAAATTGCTGACTTATAGCAAGAAACATTTCAACCGGGCATTTCAATCGAAACAACGCCAGTTGACTCAATGACAGACGTTACGATACAGTGCGCAGGTGCTAACCATTTAGCCACGCAACCTCCCTAAATTTGGCAAATTGCTGACCTACAAGGAGAAACATTTCAACCGGGCGGAATTTTCTATTTTAACAGTTTAATTTGCACGGTACCTTTAATTATCAACCGAATATTACAAAACTTTTAAAAATAAGCCCCCCCCCCCCCTGACCAGCTTAATTGTTCGCAATAAACGTTTGCCCCCTAAAATGAGCAAATTGGTGACTTTAATGTGAGAAACATTACTACCGGGCGAAATTTTCTGTTTTATCACTTTTACAGTACAGTACAACCGATTATTACAAAACTTTAAAAATAAAAGAGAAAGAGATAAATGCGGCTTAACCTCCATTCGACACAAACTAACATATAGATGGGACGAAAAACCAAGGTCCGGTGTACACATTGGAGTGCACGTAAAATATCCCTAAGCAGTTGGAATTCGATACTGTTGAATAAGCTCTATACGATGACTATGCAAACCATTATTAATCGATGAAGGTGTTAAAATGTACACAATATAAACAGTATTAATCTAAATCAATAACATAAATGATTAAAAATATTTTTTTTAGATAGTTTTAAAATAGAAAACAAATAATTATATCAAATCAAACCTATTCAATTTCAATTAATATGAGGACTGGCTGCAAAGTTCTAAGCCTATGTGTGCAAGACCTATATATTGTTGATGTTTCCTTTTATTTTTCTATATAGTTTCCATCAAAGCTCAATTTTTTCATCAGTTATTTACGGTGATTTTGGATTCGCAAAACGTTTTGAAAATATATTGATTCCAAGGCCACCACCCATTTTTGAAAGGAGGCTAACCAGAAAAGTAAAATAGATCACAAAATCACGAAGTAACACAGCTGTCAAGGTCAATTTTTTCATCAGTTGTTTTCGGTGATTTTGGATTCGCAAAACGTTTTGAAAATATATTGATTCCAAGGCCACCACCCATTTTTGAAAGGAGGCTAACCAGAAATGTATTGATTTCCCAGATTTGAGACAAAATCGCGAAACTGCGATCCATTTGATTATTTTCAAGCTGTTAATCGGAGTTATTCACGCGAAAACAACTTTGTCGGCACGGAAAACATCAAAGGCGAAATTTGAAATTTTGAAATTTGCAAATACCAAAAATTCGACAATGAGCTAGGCTATCCCCAAATGTATTAATTTCAAAGATAAGAAACGAATTCAACAAACTACGGTCTGTTCTGATAATTTACATGCCCGTTAATGTCCATTTTTCACTATTTCTGATATTCAATTCAATATGGTGACTATCCATTGACTTAAATCAAAATTCTACTGCCAACATTTTATAGCCATCCCTTCAAGGATTCAGAAAATATAACCCCCGTGTCTGTATGTAAAATAGCAAAATGGCGTTTGAGGTTTTTACATTTCAAGATGGTGGCACTTCCGGATTGAGCTACAAACTCCATTTTTTGTGTACTAATCAGTGGTCTCGTAGCTAGTACCTAAAAAAAAAATTCAAGATGATTTGACCTATATTTCGTCGATTTTTTTGAAAATTTCGATCCTCAATTTCTCCAAGGGGAGATAATTTAGAAAATTTCCAAAGTATTTTTTCAAGTCGCATCATTAAGGTTTACTTACATATTAAATTTCATGAAAATCGTAAAACTACTAAAGAAGTTGTCGAGTTGGTCTAAACTTCCGGTTCGAAATCACAGCGACGAATTTTCGAAATTCGAAAATCCGAAATTGCAGATTTGAAGTAAATGTCTCAAAGTACTCATAGAAAAAAGAATTAATTAAATAGGTCAAATAGTCACAAAGTTACAGCATTGTAGGTCAAAAGCATTCGTTCGTAAAATTCGGTGATTTTGGATTCGAAAAACGTTTTGAAAATATATTTAATCAAGGTTCGCACCCCATTTTTGGGGGGGTAGGTCAAAGTTTTAGAAAGATCCTATGGTTAGATTCTAAAAAATATCCCTAAGCAGTTGGAATTCGATACTGTTGAATAAGCTGTATACGATGACTAAATGTGTAGATTGTAGTCACCCACACTGCATGTGTCGCTTAACAATGAAAGGATGCCGTTTTCAATGTTCGATCCTTTTGTTCTTCTACTCCTGATATGTTGGATTGTTGATCGATGGTTTTATATGAAAGACTACCAATAAGACTCTTTGTAGAAGAAGTTCCCAAAAAATATTAAGTTGACTTTACGAGAAAGACCTCTAAACATGCTCCAAATTGTAAAAATACGACTTTTTGGATTTTCAATCTCTTTTTTTCGCCTATCCCTGATATTTAAAATAAATGATACAATGATTTCACACAACAGGCTAGCTATTGGACTCTCTATTGACAAAAGTTTCACAGCCCTCCCTTCATTATAACCGAAGTTATCGTGCCCTAAAGAATCAACAAATCAGCATGCCCATCTCTGCTTACCCTTGGCAGAAAATGCTCATCTTTGGACTCAATCATGACATTGTCCTAGTGAACGTCTACACCAAGTTTGAACATTCTAGCTCAATTAGAAGGAGAGTTATTGTGTTTCAAAGTCTCGGCCCTTCAAATTGCTACTACTTTTCATTTTCAATTCAAAATGGTGACCATCACGTGACCGAAATCAAAATTCTGCTCCCTATGATTTTTGGGCCATCCTTCAAGGATTCAGAAAATATAACTCCCGTGTCTGTAAGTAAAATAGCAAAAAAGCCTTAGGGATTTTTCATGTTTCAAGATGGTGGCACTTCCGGTTCGATCGACAAACTCCATATTTTGTGTAGGAATCAGTAATTACTTGTCGAGTATCGAAATTTTTTTTTAGGTCATTCTGACCTATATTTCGACGATTTTTTTGAAAACTTTGATCCTTAATTTCACCAAGGGGAGATAATTTAGAAAATTTCTAATTATATTTTTGAAGTCACATCGGTAAGATCTATTTGTATACTAAATTTCATGAAAATCGTACAACTATTAAAGAAGTTGTCAAATTGGTCTAAACTTCCGGTTCGAAATCACAGCGACGAATTTTCGAAATACGAAAATGTGAAACTGCAGATGAAAACGATTTTTTTCAAGGTATTCAAAGAAAAAAGAATTAGTAAAATCGGTCAAAAAATAACAAAGATACGACTATGCATTGTCAGTTTTTTCGTTCGTAAAATTCGGTGATTTCGGATTCGTAAAACGTTTTGAAAATACATTTAATCAAGGTTCGCACCCCATTTTTGGGGGGGTAGGTCAAAATTTCAGAAAGATCCTATGGATAGATTCTGAGAAATCCGATTTGCAGAAAACACACAAAAAAAAAAATAATAATAATAATAACTTTAACAGAAACAATAAGCTTTCATATGTAATACATATGAAAGCTTAATAAGAATAATCTTAGTAATAACAATAGTCTTTCACCATTGAAAAATGGTGAAAGCCTAACTAGATCTGCTACTGTCCCATGCAGATATGAAAGCTTTCATATTCATCGTCACGTGTCATAGATTATATCAAGTATCTCAAATAAAAGGATAAGAATAACAAACTATCAAAATTGGTCAAAAACTCGCGAAGTTACAAGTCTAAATATAGTATGAAACATTGCATAATCTGAAAACTAAAGGGAAATAACTGATACTTGTGTTGCTGTAATCGGGATGACTTCCCACTTCAAAACTTTCAGAAAAATGAAATGAAAATGGTAAGAAAACATCGAAAAATTAAATGAGAAAACTTTGAACTAAACTAAAAACTTTTGAATCATATTGATTCCAATTGTTTGAATATTTACGTTAAATATGTAAATTTGGAAAATTATAAAGACATAATTATCAAAATCGGTCAAAACTCACAAAGTTACAAATTTAAATGTAGTGAGAAACATTGCACCCTCGGCAAAAAAATAATCTTTAAACTAAAGGGAAATAACCCAAACTTGTATAGCTGTAATCGGGCTTCCAAAATTAGAGATATGTTATATAATTATGGTTTCCAATATGTTTGGTTATAAGTAGGAAATCGTGACAACTTCTTAAGCATGTTTTAAACAAAGGGTCATAGACTGCAATATACAAGAATGGCACTTTGCAATAAAAAAAAACTGTTCAAGGCAAGATTTCTATGCAGAAATGAAATAATTAATAGAACCAGAAAAACATTTATCCACTATAATAAATAAGCAACATAGAGAAAATGAAATCAAATTGAATGGTTGTTTAACGTCCTACTGTTTTGCTCCTAAAATGGGCTAATGAAGACGGGCATACGCCATAAAGTGTGCAATGAGGGAAATTTTACCCGGGCAGCGGCGTTACGGCCTAAGAGGTTGGACAGGCGACCATACTCCTTGTCACGTACAACCAAGAAATCGAAACAACGCCAGTTGACTCAATGACAGACGTTATGATACAGAGCGCACGTGTTAACCATTCAGTCACGCAACCTCCCTAAAATCTGCAAATTGCTGACCTACAGATAGAAACATTTCAACCGGGCGAAATCTTCTATTTTATTAGTTTAATTTGCACGGTGCCTTTAGTTATCAACCGAATATTACAAAACTTTTAAAAATAAGCTCCCCCTGACCAGCTAAATCGTTCGCAATAAACGTTTTCCCCTTAAAATCGGCAAATTGCTGACTTTAAAGTGAGAAACATTACAACCGGGTGAATTTTTCTGTTTTATCACTTTTACAGTATCTTTGATTACCAACCGATTATTACAAAACTTTAAAAATAAAAAAAAGAGAGAAATGCGGCTTAACGTCCATTCGACACAAACTAGGTCATTTCGGGACTAACATATTTTATTTAAAAACTTCCCTTGCGCGTACTGGTCTTTAGCTGTTGGGAGGAAACTGAATGGCACGGAGAAAACCCACGAGGTTGGACACCATACTCCATGTCACGTGCAATCTCGAAATCGAAACGACGACCGTTGACTCAATGACAGACGTTACGATACAGCGTGCACATGCTAACCATTCAGCCATTCAGCCTCCCTTAAAAATAAGCTCCCCCTGACCAGCTCAATTGTTCGCAATAAACATTTGCCCTCTAAAATCGGCAAATTGCTGACTTTAAAGTGAGAAACATTATAACCGGGCGAAATTTTATGTTTTAACAGTTTAATTCGCACGGTATTTTAATTACCAACCGATTATTACAAAACTTTTGAAAATAAGCTCCAACTGACCAGCTTAATCGTATGCAATAAACGTTTGGCCTGAATTGAAAGTTCTGCAACGAGGAAGATCATCTCGATTTTCCGGCGTGGTCCCCCCTTGTCAGTGAGGCAGAACGGAGGGCCTGACAAGGACAGCTGTCTAGTCGTTCGGGTGGGACGAAAAACCAAGGTCGCGTGTACACATTGGAGTGCACGTAAAATATCCCTAAGCAGTTGGAATTCGATACTGTTGAATAAGCTCTATACAATGACTAAATGTGCAGATTGTAGTCACACACACTGCATGTTTCGCTTAACAATGAAAGGGTGCCGTTTTCAATGTTCGATCCTTTTATTCTTCTACTCCAGATATTTTGGACTGTTGATCGAAGTTTTCATATAAAAGACTACCGATAAGACTCTTTGTAGAAGAAGTTCCCAAAAAGTATTATGTTGACTTTAAGAGAAAAGAACCTTTAAAGATGCTCCAAATCGTAAACATACGACTTTTTGGTTACAGTACCTTTGATTACCAACCGATTATTACAAAACTTTAAAAATAAAAGAGAAAGAGAGAAATGCGGCTCAACGTCCATTCGACACAAACTAGGTCATTTCGGGACCAACATATGTTTTTTAATTGTATTTATAAACTTCCCTTGCGCGTACGGGTCTTTAGCCGTGGGAGGAAACCGAAGGACACGGAGAAAACCCACGAGGTTGGACACCATACTCCATGTCACGTGCAACTTGGAAATCGAAACGACGCCGGTTGACTCAGTGACAGACGTTGCGATACAGCGCGCGTATGCTAACCATTCAGCCTCCCTAAAATCTGGAAATTGCTGACTTATAGCAAGAAACATTTTAACCGGGCGAAATTTTCTGTTTTAACAGTTTAATTCGCACGGTATTTTAATTACCAACCGATTATTACAAAACTTTTGAAAATAAGCTCCAACTGACCAGCTTAATCGTATGCAATAAACGTTTGGCCTGAATTGAAAGTTCTGCAACGAGGAAGATCATCTCGATTTTCCGCGTGGTCCCCCCTTGTCAGTGAGGCAGAACGGAGGGCCTGACAAGGACAGCTGTCTAGTCGTTCGGGTGGGACGAAAAACCAAGGTCGCGTGTACACATTGGAGTGCACGTAAAATATCCCTAAGCAGTTGGAATTCGATACTGTTGAATAAGCTCTATACAATGACTAAATGTGCAGATTGTAGTCACACACACTATATGTTTCGCTTAACAATGAAAGGGTGCCGTTTTCAATGTTCGATCCTTTTATTCTTCTACTCCAGATATTTTGGACTGTTGATCGAAGTTTCCATATAAAAGACTACCGATAAGACTCTTTGTAGAAGAAGTTCCCAAAAAGTATTATGTTGACTTTAAGAGAAAAGAACCTTTAAAGATGCTCCAAATCGTAAACATACGACTTTTTGGATTTTCGATCTCTTTTTGTCAGCTATCCCTGATATTTAAAAAAAAGATACAACGATTTCACACAACAGGCCAGCTATTACACTCTCGATTAACAATAGTTTCACCGCCCTCCCTTCATTATAACCGAAGTTATCTTGCCCTAAAGAATCAACAAATCAGCATGCTTATTTCTGCTTACCCTAGGCAGAAAATGCTCATCTTTGAACTCAATCATGACATTGACATAGTGAACGTCTACACCAAGATTGAACATTCTAGCTCAATTAGAAGGAGAGTTATTGTGTTTCCAACTTTCGGCCCTTCAAATTGCTACTACTTTTCATATTCACTTCAAAATGGCAACCATCAATTGACCTAAATCAAAATTCTTCTCTGAACAATTTTTAGATCATCTTTCAAGGATTCAGAAAACATAAATCCCGTGTCTGTAAGTAAAATAGCAAAAAAGCCTTAGGGATTTTTCACGTTTCAAGATGGTGGCACTTCCGGTTCGATCAACAAACTTTATATTTTGTGTACAAATCAGTAATTACTTGTCTAGTATCAAAAAAAAAAATCAGGTCATTCTGACCTATATTTCGATGATTTTTTTGAAAATTTTGATCTTTAATTTCGTCAAGGGGAGATAATTTAGAAAATTTCTAATTATATTTTTGAAGTCACATCGGTAAGGTCTACATATATACTAAATTTCATGACAATCGTACAACTATTAAAGAAGTTGTCAAATTGGTCTAAACTTCCGGTTCGAAATCACAGCGACGAATTTTCGAAATTCGAAAATGTGAAACTGCAGATGAAAATGATTTTTTTCAAGGTATTCAAAGAAAAAAGAATTAGTAAAATCGGTCAAAAAATAACAAAGTTACGACTATGCTTTGTCCATTTCGTCGTTCGTAAATTTCGGTGATTTCGGATTCGTAAAACGTTTTGAAAATATATTTAATCAAGGTTCGCACCCCATTTTTGGGGGGGTAGTTCAAAATTTCAGAAAGATCCAACGGATAGATTCTGAGAAATCCGATTTGCAGAAAACACACAAAAAAAAAAATAATAATAATAATCTTAACAGAAACAATAAGCTTTCATATGTAATATGAAAGCTTAATAAGAATAATAATTTTAACAAAAACAATAGTGTTTCACACAAGCTTCGCAGTGTGAAACCCTAATAATAATAATAATAAGAATAATAATTTTAACAAAAACAATAGTGTTTCACACAAGCTTCGCAGTGTGAAACCCTAATTTTAATAATCACAATAGGCTTTCAGACGAAAGTCTGAAAGCGTAATAATTTTAACAAAAACAATAGTGTTTCACACAAGCTATGCAGTGTGAAACCCTAACTAGACCTGCAAGCAGCACTGAACCGGCTTTCAGGAATCATACAGGAAGTTTATTATACCATAGCCGAACCATTTAACTACCAAACTATACTTTAGTTGTTTTGCTTCAGTGACACCCTCTGTCATATGTAAAAGCAATATTTAGTTGGCGAAAAGACGGGTCCAAATTGTAAATTATGGCAAAATTACGTCACTTCCGGTGCCGAAAGAAATTTTTATAGGTGAAAAATAAGTCGAAAATTCGCAACATACAAAATACAAACTTTGTTTTATACATATCGGGCAATAAATAATTAAACTATAACCCATAAACTGAAATTAAGACGGTAAAAAACTTAAAAGTGACCCTGGGAAAATTGGCTATTATTCGACAAGGGAACATGCTAGAAGCCTTTTCTTGATATCGATATGATGGTATTGATTCAATCTTACTGCCCATTAGAGTCAAACGTTATAAAGTTAAACGAATAATAAATATAAATCACTTCAAAAACAATATTTGTTTTGAAGGCTAAAAATACGTTTTTTGCAAAAATTACATTACTTCCGGTGATATTGAAAATGTTAACTTAGTTGATAAAAAAATTATCAAAATCGTATAATAATTGACACTTTTATAGACCAAAAACCTTGAAAAGTGAATTATAGAAGATCGCCTATTTCTCTGTAACCGTACAAGTTAGAAACCATTTTGTGGTATCTGTATGGTCGTATGGCTTCATTCTATTCGTTGATGGGAATCAAATATCATAATTTTAAAAATATTATAAGGCAGACTCAGTTGAATAAAATATTTGTTTTTTAGGTTAAAAATACAGTTTTTGCCCAAATGACACCATTTCCGGTCACAGTAAAAATGTAGAATTGGCTTGACCTACTTTAAATTGGCAGTAGGCATCAAATGGAAAAATAATATTGCAAATCGAATAATAATTCACTCTTTTATAGGCAAAATAACGTGAAAAGTGATGCATGCAAAATTGCATATTTCTCGGCAACTGCTCATATTACAAACTAACTTTCGCATACATTCTCTTCGTCTGGATTATTGCTACGAGTTTATGAAAATTACAAATAAATATTTCAAAATATGAAGACGCTGAATGAATTGTAAATAACTGAATTTTACACTTTATTTCACATTTTATTCGAAATTGCCCGAAAATGAAATTGAAATTAAAAAGTCTGAGCTAAAGATTTTGTGCGCCTTTAAAGAGTGCATCCTTTTAGTTATATCAGTTTTGAAAAAAATAATATTTGCTTTCAAAAAGTGGTACCGAATTGTCAAAATTGTAGTTTTTGTTAATATTACGTCACTTCCGTTGCCGACAGAAAAATGTCACATTAACAAAGGAAATTACAATTGGGATCACGGATAATATGAACTTTGTTTTATACAAATCAAATAATAAATAATTAATCTGGGCCCGAAAAACTAAATTAAACAAAGGCGGCTAACGCAAATTACTGAGACAAAATTCTTTCTCACTCTTGCTCAAGTAGGATCTACTTATATACTAAATTTCATGAAGATCGTACAACTATTAAAGAAGTTGCCAAATTGGTCTAAACTTCCGGTTCGAAATCACAGCGACGAATTTTCGAAATTCAAAAATGTGAAACTGCAGATGAAAATGATTTTTTTCAAGGTATTTAAAGAAAAAAGAATTAGTAAGATCGGTCAAAAAATAACAAAGTTACGACTATGCATTGTCAGTTTTTTCGTTCGTAAAATTCGGTGATTTCGGATTCGTAAAACGTTTTGAAAATATATTTAAACAACGTTCGCACCCCATTTCTGTTAATAATCTTAACAGAAACAATAAGCTTTCATATGAAAGTCTGAAAGCCTAATAATAAGAATAATAATAAGAAGAATTTTAACAAAAACAATAGTGTTTCACACAAGCTACGCAGTGTGAAACCCTAATAAGCTTTCATATAATATACTATTCAAAAAAAGTAGGGGATATTTGATTTTGGGGGCATAATACTAAAATATGCAAATGACTACGAAAAAAGTCACTATAGAACCTAACAGAAGAAACATTTACAGTTACATGTGACGCCCAAACGCACCAATAGCTACCGCATGGAATGCAGGTGATGCTTGGGATCATCATGGGGGTCCAACCCAAGATTTGCACGACTCTGACTTTGAATGTTACAGTCATTGTGGCATTGAATTCCAGGGTGGAAACATCAGTTTAATTGTTTTAGTGACCAGAAAACAAATTTTGATATGCGTCGGCTTACCCAAAATGAAAGGTTACGTGCCCTTGGCATGCTACAGATCGGCACAACACAGGCGGTTGTGGCGCGGACGATGAATGTTTCTCAGTCTGTCATAAGCAGGCTATGGTCCAGATACCGTGATACACAATCTGTCCAGGACAGACCACGCTCAGGTCGACCAAGGGCGACAACTCAAGCTCAGGATCGATTTACCCGTACCTTGGCCTTGAGAAATCGTGTCATCACAGCAAATCAGATCAGCGCTCGTCTTCAAACAGACACTGGTGTGAGAGTGAGTGGCCAGACGATTCGGAATCGACTGCATAGGGGTCACCTTCGCGCCCAACGTCCTCGCGTGATCCCTTGTTTGAGAAATCATCACATTCGGGCAAGACGTCGTTGGTGTAGGGATCGTCAACACTGAGATAATCGACGCTGGAGCAATGTGATGTTTTCAGATGAGTCAAGGTTCACTGTTGATTTTTGGACAGACGTAGGAGGGTGTGGCGTCGTCGAAACGAGCGCTTCCAAGACGTTAACGTCATCAGACATGATCGATTTGGGGGTGATTCTGTTATGGTGTGGGGAGGCATCACTGTTGCTGGAAGAACGGCTTTACATGTTGTTGCAGGGCGTGTTACAGGCCAGCTGGCCAGTACTACCGGGACAACATCTTGGCAATCCATGTTGTGCCGTTCGCACGACGTCATGGCCGCCGTTTCATCTTCCAGGATGACAACGCAAGATGTCACAGGGCCAGGTTCGTTACAGGTTACCTCCAACAACAGAACATCACCACATTACCTTGGCCAGCACTGAGTTCCGACCTCTCCCCCATCGAGCATGTCTGGGACATGCTTGGACAGAGGTTACGTCAACGTCAACAACGTCCTGCCAATGTCCAAGAACCTGCTGCTGCGTTGCAACAAGAATGGGATAATCTGGACCAAAATGACCTTAGACGTCTCATTAGGAGTATGCCACGTCGGATCAATGCTTGTTTGGCAAACAGAGGAGGATTTACCCGTTACTGACTTTGTTGTGATGCTGTGGTAACTTTGCTGTTTGACCCCGGGTATCATTTTACCCTTATAATGGTCAGTCTGTGCCTTACTTAGTCTAACGATCATTTGGAATAAATCGATGAATGTGAACTTCATTCCATTTTGTCATTTGTTTCTTCGTCAGTTTCATTAGGTGACTTTAATAACACTTAAAAATCAAATATCCCCCACTTTTTTTGAATAGTATATATGTAATATGAAAGCTTAATAATATTAATCTTAACAGAAACAATAAGCTTTCATATGTAATATTATTATACCACGTTTTTTAACTGCCACGTTTTATTTCATAGTGCAATATACCACGTAGGGCCTTTTTAAATAGGTAACAATAACTTGTACACCGTATGTAAATGGCGATTATTTTACGCATGCGATTATTTTAACCATAGAACTCTATGTTTTAACCGACTGATCGACTGTTTGAATTGTATTATATTAAACATTAAGTGTAAATATGATATATAAATAGTATAAAACATCGAAATTGATTAAATAATTAATGTAATTTGCAAAATTAGCTTTTAAAAAGGTAAAATCACTATAATTAAAAAGAAAGTGGTACCACGTTACATTACATTTGTATAGAAGAAGCAAGAGGGACGAGCGTGGTATTTAGCCACTGCCAGAAATCCTAGTGTACATAGACTCATAGAGTGATTGGAGTATGCCACGTCGGATCAATGCTTGTTTGGCAAACAGAGGAGGATTTACCCGTTACTGACTTTGTTGTGATGCTGTGGTAACTTTGCTGTTTGACCCCGGGTATCATTTTACCCTTATAATGGTCAGTCTGTGCCTTACTTAGTCTAACGATCATTTGGAATAAATCGATGAATGTGAACTTCATTCCATTTTGTCATTTGTTTCTTCGTCAGTTTCATTAGGTGACTTTAATAACACTTAAAAATCAAATATCCCCCACTTTTTTTGAATAGTATATATGTAATATGAAAGCTTAATAATATTAATCTTAACAGAAACAATAAGCTTTCATATGTAATATTATTATACCACGTTTTTTAACTGCCACGTTTTATTTCATAGTGCAATATACCACGTAGGGCCTTTTTAAATAGGTAACAATAACTTGTACACCGTATGTAAATGGCGATTATTTTACGCATGCGATTATTTTAACCATAGAACTCTATGTTTTAACCGACTGATCGACTGTTTGAATTGTATTATATTAAACATTAAGTGTAAATATGATATATAAATAGTATAAAACATCGAAATTGATTAAATAATTAATGTAATTTGCAAAATTAGCTTTTAAAAAGGTAAAATCACTATAATTAAAAAGAAAGTGGTACCACGTTACATTACATTTGTATAGAAGAAGCAAGAGGGACGAGCGTGGTATTTAGCCACTGCCAGAAATCCTAGTGTACATAGACTCATAGAGTGATTGGAGATTGGCTTTGAACAGAAAGGAACAATTTACGATTTCGTGTTTGCGACATCATCCTCGGTGGAAGCGGATGTTAAGCCCCACCAAAGTACGAAGATTTCGTTTTGTTTGCCGGCGAAAATGAAATTATTTAGGTAAGAGATCAAATTTATTTTCCCATGAACACCTAGCCGGTGGTGGGTAGGGGAGGGGTATGGTAGGGGAGGGGGTGGTGATGGTGTGTGTTGGATGGCTGAATGGTTAGCACGCTCGCTGTATCACACCAACAAACAAAATGTCAACATTACAAGATACAATGTTACATTGTCAACAAGCCTACCTGCAGCCTTTAGGACTGTATAAACCGTACAGTCACATATCGTCTTATCACTTCTTCCAATGATTTTTCACAGAAATAACATCTACAACTCTATATTTGACGTCGGCATATTGGCACTATTTTGTGCTTCGGTTCGGTTGTGTCTATTTCAGATATATATACACAATCAATGCTGTTAATGTGTTTAGCATGGGGATTGACAAATAGTTAATTTATTTCAGTTCTAAACAAAAATTTAAAACTTAAAAATGCAATTTTAAAAAAATAGCCAAATTCTGGCTGGGATTACTGAGCAAATTGGCCATTCAATGTGTAGGCCTACCTTTGAAAAAAAAAGCCACCTACCATTTAATTTTCGTACGTTAGTTACGTACGATGATAAATCTTATCATTGAGTCAACTGGCATGGTTTTAAATCCCCGGCTGCACATGAGAAGGAGTACCGTATAGCGTCATCTATCCAACCTCGTGGCTCGTGGGTTTTCTCCTGGTCCTCCGATTTTGTCCCACTGCTAAAGACCACTACCGTATGCACATGTGAATTATTGAAATAAGATTAAAATTAAACCAGTCCCAAAATGACCTAGTTTGTATTGAGTTGACGTTTATCTCAATTTTTCTCTTTCTCTCCCTTGCCTATGGTACGGGTTGGCGAATGCCAGTCGAGTTGTCAACTAGTCTCGGTCACCCAGAACCCCCTAGTCGTCAACGTATGGAGGGTCTGGATCCACTGTCAATTTCTCACGAAAATTACTGGATAATCTACCACATAAAAATCAAACTCCCGGTTACACATGTGCAATGGAACCGTTTGGCTAAAGTCTCGAAACATATCCCACAATTCACTTGGCACATCTATTATTAGAAACAAAAAAGAGACGAGGAATCAACATGAATCACTATGAAGAATTAAGAAGATTGTGAGAGAAGCCATTACGTCTGATACTTGACGACAGAAAGTTACTATTTCAATTAAAACCTTTACAAACCTTTACATTGTTCACAAGCGAGATGTTTTGGTAGATTCAGTACATGGTAACATAAAAGACTGGATAATCCAGACAATGACCTATTTTCCGTCAAATTTTGAGCACTCATCCAATTCGTGGAATATTTATTTACTAGTTGTTGACAAGCAAAATCGTCCACACAGCATCGGTTGATTTGTCCACACAACTTAGTTTAATTTTCGGGATGTAGAAATGCATGCGCTATTGCACTTTTGCATCTCTACCAGTTCCCTTGGTCGTAGAGACTTGAAAATTTCAGGGGATGTTCAGGGCGACAAAAGATAAATGTAAGTCAAATCGATCAATAACAAACTTCATTTTCTGACCTTTTACTTTAGGTTCAACGTGAGATAAGTTTATATATATCCCTTTACACAATTTTTTTTGTTGACAAAGTTGCCTAGAATAACAAGACACTAAGACAGATTACGCCACACACTGCTAGCAGCCTAACACTGCTCATTCATAATAACGATAATATTTGTTTACCGGTATTTTGATTTTTGCACAAAGCCACTATGTTCTATAAGCGACTATTTGGCATTGAACAGTTGAATTGGCCTTTACGTGTATATGGTAGAGTGGTTCAGACCAAAGGCGGCGCCAGCTGTCGGTGGTTGGAGGGACAAAGCTGGGGCAAAGTTCAAGGTTAAGGGGGTAAAGCCACAAGCTTCAACTAGGGGTGGGGGGGTGCTTCCCCGGAAAATTTTGATAATCAGGCTGCCGGAAATGCAGGTGGCAGTATTTCAGACAATGATCGTTGAGGTAAAGTGTCAAATGAACGGAAATGAGAACCTCAAAGAATCCACTCACGAGCGCCAAAATAGGGAGTACTTATGGAGGGTATGGGGGACCTCCCCCAGAAAATTTTGAAAAATCCACTGTCGGAAATGCTGTCTGTATTCAGTCAGGCACAGATCGTCAAGATAAATAAATCTGATCACATACTGTCCGTCGCCTAATCACTAGTTTATCGGATCAGAGACTTGAGAACCTCAACGAAGTACCCTTGTGAGCACCAAAATAGCGAGTCCTTGTTGGGGTTTTGGGGACCTCGCCCAATAAAATAGACTATTGGAAATACTGCCTGACAGTATTCAGGCACCGATCGTAGAGATAATTGAGCTGATCGGGATGCTGTCTGTCGCCTATTCAACTAGTCTTTCTGACCCCAGTGTCAAATGAAACTGAACGAAGTCCCCAATAATTTGAAAAGTAGACTGCCTGAAATGCAGTCTGTTAGCATTTCACTATCAGGCATTTATCACCGACGTTTCGGGGCTATTCTTTTAGTTCGAATATGCACCCAGGTGATACATATGTATTATTTCATACATATGGATGAACTAGGATTGGGGGTGTATAGCTCATTACTGGAGAAGTATTCTGGTGAAGGCGGTCACAGTTCATTAAAAGTCCAAGTCCAAATCCATTTCAATATTACTTTATATACAGTTTAAAAAATACTTTATTTACAAATAATATACAAGGCATTCGATCTCCTTGTCTGTCTCTCTGTCTTTAATCTGTTTCTGTATGGGTCTTTTAAAGACACTAATTTGCATACACACAAAGGAACAATTTAGACAAATCAGATGAAAGATAAAATTATTGTAACACATCAAATGAAAAGAAGTTAAATAAATATATAAATTTCATTGGTTGAAAGTTTCATAGTGAAATATAATTTATAGGATCTAATAAGCATTAAGCCATAACAATTAAAAAGCATTGACACTTGATTGGCATTGATCAGACTGCATTGTTAACTGTATAAATCTTTGCTCAAGGTTTCTCTTAATAAGCCTACTGGCATTCAAAGAATATAAAACAGTCAACACCAATCATGCTTTTAGGCAATTACTTTAAATCAAAATATTGACATTAAAAGTAACGAAAGACCCAACTGATAACCTTAATATTAGCTATATTGTCTATATACTTTAAGAAATAAATTCTGTATATTCTTAAAATAAAATTTGAAAAAGAAGTAGAATTTAGTATCACTATTCGGTGATACATTGATCTTCAAGATAAATAGAGCTTAACAGTTACCGCCTGTCGCCAAATCACTAATTTATCTGACCAGAGAGGAAAGTGACAAATGGAGTGACTTGGGACGAGTTGTCTTCTAACATGGGATGAGTTGTCTGATATTCGGATGAGTTGTCTTGGGATGAGTTGTCTTTGGGATGAGTTGTCTGGATACCAATATGGCGGCGGATACAATTTTTTTCATGTATTTCTGTCTAGATAAAGACAAAATGCTGATTTGGTTCTCTCTCGTTGAAATAATTTAATGATAAAAAGAATAATAAATATAAATATGTGATGAAAGAGGGCAAAAGGTGTATATATTGTTCATCAACATCAACATACGATACACTCAGTTAAGAACAACACGTCTTTGGTGATGCTAATAGTGAAAATTTCTGTAGAACGATAGAGATAGTAAAACAATTTGTCAATTGTTATCAAAATGAAAACAAATTTAACAAAATGATAATTATAATGTCGGGTTGATGATTAAAGCTACAGCAATATTGTTAGTTCCACTAAGCTAAACACATGAATGTTAAACAATGTAAATGAGTGTGTGTGAGTGGGGTGTCAAAAGAATAATTTCTTACTCATTACATTACCGACTGAGTTACATATACTGTCGTAGGAAATAAATATATATTTGCAGCTCAAAGATGTTTGTTAATTTATTTAGCATGTTGTGTAACCTAATAAAATTGGTGGTGTCAATGCATGAAATTTGACCTCTCCTTCGAGTCTCCCTCACTTCTCCCTATTCTGCCTGTAGGGAGAAGTGACTTCTTCTAAAAATTTGCCCCTAGTTTGAGCCCTGCATCCGATTGACTTCAGATTGATACACAGAGTTTAAGGTGTTGAAACGAACAAGTATTTTGATTTTCAATGAATTTTGATAACTGAACAGCTAAATCTATGATATTAAATGTTTCGTATACTAATTGTTAGCGTGGGGCAAAACTTTATAAAAAGCAAACCAATTCTAATGATTTTCTGATAATTACATAATGAGTTGTTACTCTTAATCAAATTTTAGTGTATTACTAGGGTTAGGCGAATGATGACATTTTCCTTGGAACCGATATAAAACAAGTGTTTTCTATGGCCAAATTTTCAGTAGAACACGAATCCGTCAATAATATTTGGTTAGGGTGACGTTTGACCCCGGTATAATTTAAAAAATTCAAAATGGCCGCCAAATTTCTCAAATTTTCGCCATATTTAGTCAGTTTCCATACCACCCATGCATGTAATATGTCGTTAGTAATGTTTTTGGAGTCACTGAACTCATTGGTGACATTTATACTACCGCCTGGGGTTCTGGTTTGGAGATATATGCCTCAGATCTAACTGTCGATGTTCAATGTTGTGAAATCTTTATTTTAGCATTCAATTTGTTGAATAATTGTACAATGTCTTTAATTCTGTTATGTATCCGTTTGATCCCAGTTTATTTTTGACTCTTGCTCGTTGCACATGTCGGCTGAACATCTAATTTCTATTTATCAAATCGAAACTACACGGAAGTCTTGAATAATCTATAAGCAAAACGATCATCAATTTATATTACTAATTATCTGCAAGTCTTTATATACTGTAAAATCAACCCATTAAAGTAAATCATGTCTCTTATCGTGCAAATTGTCATTCATAGGGACAGTTAAAACTGAATGGGCCTACATCACAAGTACCTACTAGAATAAGGTTAACGTCCTACTTTTCTATCTAAAACAATCGGACTATGCAGTATGCAATGCGGGAAAGTTTACCCGAACGGCTGTAATTTTAATTGTTAAAGGGACAATAACATTCTTGCTGGCTTGGTAGCTCCAGAAAATAAATAATACCCTTATTCTAAGTACTAGATGTTTAAATGTCCTACCTGTTGTGTAAATTATCCATTACAACCTGTTTTATTTGTCCAGAAGGTTCGAAAATATTTTAAAATCCAAGTCACATTTGAAAAGGTTTACTTTTCAAATCAATTGGTTGAATTTTTCCTATTTTTTAAATTTGGTGTGTTAAGATGAAATTTATATCATCATTTAATTGGAATATTCTAAAATGATACGATTTGTTGACCAAAATGAAGATTGGGACATATTTTTCAGTTACAACAAGAGTGTTATTGGGACTTTAAGTGTTTATTTTACGTGATTGCCAATTGGTCCTTGGATTGACCTAGCTTTCTTGTCCTATCCGAGCGACTAGAGACCTTTTCTTTGCAAGGTCGATCGTCATGCACCACAGTTAAAGAAAATCCAGTCTTGTTAACACCTAGGAATTTTCTTGGTCAAACCCTTGGTTTGTAACCCACTGTCATACTCAGTGATTGACTTACATCAGCACAGCAGAAAAGAATATCCAAGCACCAAATACCAATGTTTAAACACCAATGGCATCATTGTCCTCTTAGTTACATGTACTTCAATATATTAAAGTTACAGTTACATTTTCTGACCGCCGTTTCACTGTTTTCTTATTAAGTCTCTGTTTCTCTCATATGTAACGGCATTGTTTTAGATCGTTGTATTTTAAGCCCATTGCTCTGCTTATACGAGGGTTGGCTGAAAAGTTCTCTGCCTGAAAGGATAGGTCAATTGGGTTGGAACAAACTTGAATGAATCATAGACATAAGAACTGCAACTGTGATGTCATTATTGCCTTCGTACCAGACCATCTTACCAATTGAAATCACCAGAAAAGAACAAAACTGGTTAAAATGCTGTCATCAATTATTGTAATTGGTATTATCTGTTGAATAACTGTATATTATTTCCAATCGTTAATAACTAATAATTTTGTAATGAATCACGTCCAATAAAGGTAATTTTACATTACAAATTTCTTATTGCACCTAACATATTCCAATTGTACATATTCTACTACATAGTAAACTTATTATTTATATAGAAGACTATTTGCTGTCTCATCTTTAATATACTCTCCCAAAAAAGAAACGCAACGTTACATTTCGTCGTCAGTATATCCTCGCTCTACTATCGCCTTGTTGCAACAAGAACGGCGACACGTCGCTGAACCAAACTGCTCTCCAGCGTTGCTGTGACCATACCCTCAGTGCCTGAACCCATTAAAGTTGGATTTCATGGTGTCGGCGTATTTCAAAACAGAAGCTCTAACGGGGTCGTCTGCCTCGTTATTCGGTTTCACGTAGGCGTTTGCCTACTGTCTGGTACAAGATTCTACGCCGTTCGAGAATTGCTGCTGCAGTAGAGGTCGCTGTTGAAAACCATTTACGCCAATGACGTAACCGGAAGTGACGATCCAGGAGACCACACTTGTTTGGCCTGAACTAGGGCGTTCACGTGTTGAACTTCGCTGTCGGTACCTACCCCAAAGGCGAGAAATGGAACTAAGGGAAACATTCAGCAGCCTGGCTTCATCTGTCTTGGAATCACCTGCTTGTAATCCACCAATAGCGTTGTTGCGTTGGTCTTCGTTAGGATGTGGCATCACTTGGGTCTTTGAGTGTTGACATGTGCAGCTGATTTGGAAACCGAGAACCCCGGGATTTTAAAGACCTTAGATTTAGGTTCCACGCGAAAAGCTCGCGAAGTTGTTAAATTCATGTTTCTTGGTGCAATCAAGCGATAAAAAATGACCAGTCACAATTAGTGACCCTACCTTTAAAATCAATAATGAATTTCTTTTATCCTTACATAATGGCATTAAAAACAAGTAAGATTTACCGAAACAAAGACCTCGTTCAAATAAAAAAATGATGAAAAATGGGTTGTGCGTTTCTTTTTTTGAAGAGTATATATTCCAGTTTATTCCTCGCCACAGTTTATCACAATCTTCCCATTGGGTTGTTTTGGGGGAGTTGTTTTTCTTGTAAGTGACCATTGGACATAATAAACAGACAAAACTTCAAAATAAATGTGAAACAATGAGATACCAAAGTAAGGATTTGTACAACAATCATTTGATCTGTCAACAGATATTGACTCTCTACTTAGGGAAGTGCTAACGTAGGAAATAATTCTAGTGTTCTTGTGTGGTTTGTTAGATTTTACTCGTGAGTTATAAGCAATGAATATTGTTTTAATTTGATTTATATATTAAATATTTGATTTTTCACTCAGAATATTGCTAAAAGTCATTGACATTGTGTGAAACTCTGCGATTATTGCTGCAATTGAGTTTTAATTGTGGAATTTGAAATCCTTGACCCAAAAAACATATAAAATGATACCCTACAAGCCATATATACATTAATTTTGCCATGATTCTGATGAATATTCGATATTTCGGCCGCCATTTTTAATTAGAACCGGGGTCAAATGTTATCCTAGGTGAAAAAATTTAACGGATTCGTTTTCTACGTAATATTTGGCCATAAGAAACACTAGTTTGACATACATGATGGTGATTCGCCCAACCCTAGTATTACAAATGTTTCATTACCGAAAAAAGTAAAAATATGCGACAACCCTTGTTGACTGCCCGGACGATTTAGCTGCTGTGGGCGTATGTTTCGTTGCCTGGCAACCTATCTTTTTTTGTGTAATACATACACCATCCTACCGGTACCCATTTACAGCTGGGTAGACTGGAATACAAGGATAAAGTGTCTTATTCAAGGACACAAGAACTCTGCGCACAATTCGGGTCTTGAACCTGCAACCATTCGGTCACAAATCCTACTCTCTAACCATTGCTCCAAATCCCTCTGTAGCAAGGCTCTACATGGCGACTAAAACACTCGCCATGGCGACCAAATATATTTTCTGGCTAGTTAAAATTTTCACTTGAGTCGCCAGCTGGCGACTGTAAGTTTTTTTTCTCGTTTTAAAATAATTACAAAGTTATTTTTTACGAAATTGAATTTGTTTATTCAGCGCTTCGTAAAACCGGAACTTACTAGGGGAAATAACTCCAATTTAACGATATTATTTACGACATTCATATATTTTCTTATTTATGGCAATGTATACAAAATGGCCGACTACGCGCTAGTCTCGGTCACCCAGAACCCCCTAGTCTTCAACGCACGGAGGGTCTGGGTCGGTTCTCAATTTTTGACGAAAATTACTGGATAATCTACCACATAAAAAACCAAACATTTGGTTACGCATGGGCAATGGAACCTTTTGGCTTAAGTATCGGTAAGTGCTAGATCTTATGAAGCCGTTCCGATTTTGCTAGATTCTATAAAGCGTGGTTGAAATATATCCCACAATTCACTTGGCACATCTATTATTAGAAACAAAATAGAGACGATGAAGAATTAAGAAGATTGTGAGAAGCCATACGTCTGATTCATGACGAGAAAAAATTACCATTTCAATTGAAACCTTTACAAACAAAATTTTAAAGAGTGTCATTGTTGACAAGCGAGCTGTTTTGATAGATTCAATACGTGGTAACTTAAAAGACTGGATAATCCAGACAATGACCTATTTTCCGTCAAATTTTGTGGGCTCAACCAGACTAATATTCGTAGAATATTTGTATGGATGATAAGAGACTAACTACGCGCACGATACTAGATAGCCACAGATCACTAATTATTTCCCCATTGACTTCAATGTTAATTCTCGTCTCTTATACCGGCTGTAACTTTTCCCCAAATATTCGTTGGGTAAACCGCTTTCTGCCACAGATGGAGCAACATGTGGCAAACTCTTGCCCAAAAGCATGTATGAGGTTCTTCATGAAAAACTTGAGATACACAAGCTGGAAGTAGAGACAGCTAACCAGGCAATTTTTCGGTCCCCCCTTTCAACGTAACCAACCTCATAACTCTTGTATCCTTCTGCCTCAAAATAATGAATATTCACCAAAACCTGGCAGAAAATGTATTTTCAAACCCTTTTCTTTGATTCTACACCAAAAAGTTAACAAAAATCACCATGCAAAAAGGGGAAAAAGGGAAAGAGAGAGAAAGACTAAAAATAACTTGGCCGTACAATTTGTGGGTACCGGCGTAGAAATATTTAGTGATCTGTGTCCTATATAGGGGTGAAACTTCAGGTATCACCAAAATGCCCTTTTTATATGCTTCCCATATGTTCTGGCAACACACCGGTGAAAGAAAATCAAAATCTAAGAATAACTGCAAAAATGATGGCCCTTTAAGTATACAAGCTGCTTTATGTACAGCAGTGCATCTTTCAAAAAACCAATAATTTTCCACTTTTTTAGATAGCCAGACTGGCAAGTAATATATTTTTGGAAACCCTGGACAATATGCAAACAGAAAAATTACAAAACTGTTGCATTGATTGAGATTATAAAGGTCTGTACTGAAACATGTAACCCCAACCCTAAATATGTCAATGACTGAATCAATCTTATCTTTGGTTGCAAAGCTAACATTACCAAAAGAATCTGTCTAACAGATATGATTTACCATCCCTGGCTAATATATGAACATAGAAACTAAAACAGGTGCAATAAATGTGAATTATGGTTAAAATAGGCCTTGCTGAAAGAAAAAAATGCCATAATTGGGCAATTGGCCTATGCCCACCCCTCTCTAACAAAAGGGTCACAGAATACACAATTTTCACAAATTTGGAAATAGTTCAATGTTATCAATATCTCAAAGCTCAGAGGCACCATACAAATCTTTATTGCAATTCTGGTACTGAATCAAGATGTCTGGACCTTTACATCAATTGCCTGAAAAAATGAAGTCAAAATGGTAGTTATGACATAGTTGACATCATAAAAGAGGCCTGAAAAGGATCAAAATTAACATTTTACTGTTCTATAAGTAACATAAATGCAACAAACACCACAAATCCTAGATTTCGATAAGAAAATATTGACCATTAAGCTGTGGTCTTATTGGCCTGACATGTCTCAGGGTTCTAAGTTTGACTTTAAGCAAAAAAGATTAGAAATCCTTGAAATGTACAAAATATCCATTTATTGGTGAAAAATAACATTCCTAACTGTAATTCAACAACAAATTTCAATTATTATCATTTAATTGTCAACACAGGTGCAATTAAAACTCTCAAAACACATTAATAAAAAAGGGTGGGGTGGGGCATTTATAGTCTCTGTAAACAGAATGATGGGGTGAAAAATGTCTATAAAGACTGGGATATTGCTTCCTTCACGAAGGAAATGCAAGAATTTAATGTTTCAGAGAAGAAAAAAATGCTTTTTCTGGCTAAATTGGTAGAAATATTTAGTGATCTGTGTCCAGATCTTTCCGATCTGTGAAATATTTTTCCGTGTTATAGCCACAATTCTAACCCAAACCCTTCAAAATAGTTTTAGATAAACCTAACCCGAACCCTAACCCAAACCCTTCAGAATAGTTTTATATAAAACTAACCCTAACCCTAACCCAAGGGAAAATATTTCACAGATCGGAAAGATCTAGTAGTAGTATTATGCAGACTACGCATGTAGTGGTCTAAGTTGACCCATATTTCTAACCCATACATTAAAGTTATTCCCTATATATTAACAAAATGCATAAAAACAAAATCTTTTAAGCTCTTTCTTTAAAAAAAAAGGAAGATTCCTCTCTTACACAGTCTTCTGCCGGAAATCTAGCCGGTAGTGGCAGTAGTTCAACTACGAGTCAAAGTGACCTTGTTGTTACTGACACTACTGACATCGTTACGTCTAGTGCTTCGAGTTCTAATGTTATAAATGTCATTGTAATTTTTATACGCCCACATTGAAATGTGGTCGTATATTGTCGTCGCCCCCGTCCGTCCGTCCGTCCGTCCGTCCGTCCGTCCGGCGTCCACAATTGCTTGTGGACGCTCTACAGGCTAAAGTTAATATCCGATTGACTTTAAATTTATACACAGTGTTTAAGGTCATGAGACGAAGAAGCCTATTGATTTTCAGCGATTTCCGATAATTAGTGCCAGAGTTATGGCCCTTGATCACTTCATAAAATCTTGTGGACGCTCTAGAGGCCAAAGTTAATATCCGATTTACTTTAAATTTATACACAGTGTTTAAGGTCATGAGACGAAGAATCCTATTGATTTTCAGCGATTTCCGATAATAACTACCAGAGTTATGGCCCTTGATCACTTCAAAATATCTTGTGGACGCTCTAGAGGCCAAAGTTAATATCCGATTGACTTTAAATTTATACACAGTGTTTAAGGTCATGAGACGAAGAAGCCTATTGTTTTTCAGCGATTTTCGATAATAACTACCAGAGTTATGGCCCTTGATCACTTCAAAATATCTTGTGGACGCTCTAGAGGCCAAAGTTAATATCCGATTGACTTTAAATTTATACACAGTGGATGCTCTAGAGGTCAAAGTTAATATCCGATTGACTTCAAATTTATACATAGTGTTTACAGTCATGAGACTAAGTCGTCTATCGATTTTCAGTGATTTTCAATAATTGCTACAAGAGTTATGGCCCTTGATCACTTCGAAAAAATCCTGTGGAAGCTCTAGAGGCCAAAGTTAATATCCGATCGACTTTAAATTAACACACAGTGTTTAGGGTCATGAGACGAAGAAGCCTATTGATTTTCAGAGATTTAAAATAATTATTGCCAGAGTTATCTCCCTTGATAACTTCAAAAAATCTTGTTACGCTATAGAGGCTAAACTTATCATCCGATTGACTTTAGATTGATACACAGAGTTTAAGGTGTTGAAACGAACAAGTATTTTGATTTTCAATGAATTTTAATAACTGAACAGCTAAATCCATGATATTAAATGTTTCATGTATATACTAATTGTTAGTGTGGGGTAACACTTTAGAAAAAGCAATCAAATTCTAATGATTTTCTGATAATTACATAATGAGCCCTTACTCTTAATCAGTTTTTAGTGTATTACAAATGTTTCATTAGCAAAAAAAGTAAAAATATGCGACAACCCTTGTTGACTGCCCGAACGATTTAGCTGCTGTGGGCGTATGTTTCGTTGCCTGGCAACCTATCTTTAATATTATTAAAATTAAAATTTATTTAAATCAAAACTGTTGTTCTTTTTTCTGCATTGTTTTATATTTAGCATTATGATAAAGATTAAAAAAAAAACAACGCGTAATATCTAGTAGTGATTTACGTTACAGACTACAGTTAATAGCATTGTAATTTCTGGCTACTAAAATTTTGGTGCTGGCTAGTAAATTTTTAGCATTTAGTAGCCAGTGAAGACTAAATTCTCCATGCCCATATTGACCCTTGCTCTGTAGTTTTGTAACCGGACTGCAGCTTTAAGCAAATGTAATCATTGCATACTAGATTTATATGACCGACTTAAAAGTAACTTGTGAAAATGTAGGCACATTATGAAATTAGTCGCTTTTGGACAAGAAATTGCCGTAAGATTATTTTCCGTATCTTTGGTTAAGCACCATACAGGGAATAATGTGTAGGCTTGCATAATGTCTGGCTTAATATTGGTCTGTAGTAACACTTAGTGTTAAGCAGGGCCTAAAATAAGATTAAATTAAAGTCCGAATTTAAAGTCCGCGTAGCTGTGGTCGGCGCCGACCGCCCGCATGCCCCCAGAAAATTTATAGCTTGAAATCGGTATCGGTGGACTATTCTGGTGCAGTTTACATAGGAATTTATTTTGTCGCGAGCAGCTTATTTCGCATGAAATCTCGGCACTAGGAAGACAACACACCACTTTCGTTACGATAATAATACAGAGCTGTAATTCAATTTCTAACATTCTTACATCAAAACTCAAATCCCATGATATGAATCCTATCATTAACAAGGGTACTTGTTTACAATGAAAACTAATTACCTGAAATGGACGATCAATTAGTATTATTTATTTGTAAGTGATGTCAATTATTCAATCAAATTAAAACAAAACGCACATGTCAATGACGCCATCTCTGTGCTGCTTTAGCCTCACTTCTGGGGCCAGTTTCACGAAATTTTAACTAAAGATAAAATCCAGATTTTAGTAGATTCTTCAATTTTGATTGGCTATGCACTAAAATCAATCAGATATTATCCAATCAAATTACTAAAATTTGGATTGTATCTTAGTTAAAATTTCGTGAAACAGGCCCCTGACTAGTTGATGCTGCTAGCGCTCTGCTGCTCACTCGACTCACCCGAGGACCTGTGCAACTGACCACATCACAAGAAGAAACTAAACTTTTTCAGAGCACGGTTTTCTTATTTTCGAAGCACGGATTTTTCATTTCGAGGCACGTTCGTGTTCCAAGGCCGACCAAGGCACGTTATTTTAGGCCCTGGTGTTAAGTGGATTTATCTCCCTTTCATCAAATAATGATAATGTTCTCATGTGGTTTTTATTTATCAGCATGAAGCCTTAATTAGTGCATACGGTTACTTGTATAATGTGTTGTATAATGTTATGTTTTATTACTTGACTGTCATTTGGGTTTTCTCTCTTTGTTTAATCTGTAGCATGTCCCCTGTGGACACTGGATTGGAAATAAAGTTATTATACTTTCACAATCCAGCCCGCAGTTGTCACTGCGCACATTCCACGTCACGTGTTAGGGTGCCCCACCATATATAAATATCTCCAAATAGCTAAACAATTACACCACAATATTTATATATATAACATGTCTTAAAACTATTTCACAAATTTATAGTCACTAAATAAACGGTCATGTTAAACTTAATAAGCTATGACCATTTAAACATCATAAATAATACACTGAAAAATGGTTCGGAGCGTCGTCCATAACATCCAGACACTTTCGAGTAAAAAATAGGTTACGTGCCCTTGTTTTGAAACTAGTCTCACTTCACCAGCCTACCGACCATTCTCCGTCTGATTGACGGGCCGGGATAATCCAGACTACTTTTTACGAAACGTGACTGAAAGCTGGAACAAGAAATCGAATTTATAAATAACACACAGTGTTGACTCAACAATTGTTTTTTCTAACCTTGTAAAAGTAAAACGAAACTGCTGCTGGTATCATGATTCTGTACAACCCAAATTATTCATAGATATTATTTGTACTAAACCAAAATATGTCGCTTCTAACGGTTATGCGAAGGATAAAGCAATTTAAAAAATAAAACGAACGTAATTTCTAAAGATGCCGTAATAACCAAAACGATAAATATTACTGCTACTCAGAATCGTCAACAATAGATTTTTTACGACTGTAATAGTTACCAGTGTTAGGGTGCCCCGAGCTAAAAAAAATCTCGAAAACTATTTACAGTTATGGCACTATATCTATACAAACAACAACCCCAGATAATCCTTTATTATAAACTGCCAAGAAACTGTACCTGCGTGCTATATTTCACAAGATATATCCATTCGGCTTTACGATAAAATACACTGCTTTTGTGTACTGGCGGCGGACATATTATTTGGGGTTTTCATTGTTGACGGATTTATATTTTCTTGGTCATTCAAAATTATGGATTTCTTTTCCGATAAGAATTAACTATCACCACTATCATTCGGGACTATTCGTTTAAATCGTAATTTGCTATTTAACAAAATCTGCTCCACGTATCGATTTCACTTCAGATCTGAGCATGCGCAACATAGCTCAGTTTTGGATCGGTCATTCCTGTGTAATTTATATGTGTGCAGTCCAATTTAAATTTATTTAAGTTTTTGTTGATATAATGGACCGACATATTTATATTTTTTATATACCCATAGACACACGGGTCTATTTATATTGGTATTTATATGTAAACTTGCCTATGTAGATTTATATTTGATGTCCCATTTAAGAAGTAATGTTTGGAAGCATGTTTATTGAAGGAAAGTTTTATGAAATAATTAGAGTATTAAATAAATAATTACAGACTATATTTCCTATAACTTTATAGGGACTGAAAGCGATCAATAACATTAACAAAAGCACATATCATCGTGACCAACGCCCTAAGTCAACATGCCTGTATGTTAGATCTTCTTTCGTAACGGCATGTCGTCTATTACAACACCCTTTAATCATATACATTTATATTATGTACATTATAACATCTGTGTTAGCAGATATTTTTTATAAAACAGTCAATATTATCTTGTCAGCTATTATACGACAGAAATACAGGTTTTCCCAAAGATAAATAGGTTAAAAATTAAGATAATCAGCGCAGGTCTATTCACTTTACCAAACAAAGTATAACTCAAATCTTACCCAAAAACCCGATCGGTTACGACATTTCACAAATCGATTGATAATAAATAATATATAGTCATTATTTATCAAACAAAGATATGTAATTTAGAACTAATCTGCAGTAAACATATAATCTCAATTCTTCCCTTTGGAACAAAATAAAAAGTTTTAGTTTTACTTAGAGTATGTCAAAGGCAACTTTTCAAACACGATATCAAAGCAGATCTACAGTGGTAGGCGTATTTTGTAAATTAAATTGCTACCGGAAAATTAGCCACTTGGTTTAAAGAAACAGTTATAAAATAATGAATTGTTAAAATACTCTGAGAATTGTCGGAATGTCAGTCTGCTGGGACGTCTGGATTGACAAATAAATTAGAAACAAAGAATTAAGAAATTGTATTTTTAATAACCGCTAAAAAAAAAGGCATTGAAAGTTTCTGCCGGTTAGGTAGGATCAGCCAGGTCAATTAATTTTTGTAAATTTGCTTTTAAAACTGGAATCGAGTGTTCCTTACCGGCGACAGAAAAATAAAATAGAGACTTATTGGAAACTTGCTGATTTAAAACATACCTACGAAACCGGAGCTGTGCTTTCAGTGCCTCTTCCATTTCCCTATCTATAAGTTGTAAAAGCCCATTTTCCAGACCCTCTTTAGTTTTCCAAAGACCCACCCCGACAATTTCTGTTGTTAGGCGCTCTTTTTTCCTAATCTCACGTTTCCCCTTTTGTAATAATTCATTCTTTTTCGCCAAAAGAACCGCTAGCTTTTTTCTTTCGATTTCTTCCCGTCTTTGCCTAAATTTAGAAAGTTGATTTTTTGTTATCGTTTGAGCATCCATTAAGACCGAATTACGTTTATCAGGTGAAAGATTTTTTAGCCATTCATCAGATTTATTTATTTTATAAAAAATGGATGCTTCGTTGCCAAAAATATTAGACGAGGGTGCGATCCTCATTAATCTATCGAGATGACTGAACACGGTTTCTGGTAATTTGTTGTGAGGCATGGCAGAACTCGAACACGAAGGATTTAAATCATCTCGATACTCAAGTAAAATTTTTGCAATATACTTTCTGAACTCGGCAAAGAGGACTTC
This sequence comes from Patella depressa, assembly GCA_948474765.1. Lineage (NCBI taxonomy): Eukaryota > Metazoa > Mollusca > Gastropoda > Patellidae > Patella > Patella depressa. The sequence continues at coordinate 53,239,717 of OX419716.1, forward strand.
CAAAACATGGACCAGGGTTGAATTAATAGTTAAATCAGAATTAATTTCCGTCAGGTTAGCAAGGACCGAATCATTTTCAATTTTGATTAAAGATTCGAATGTGTGTGATTTACCTTCGACAAAATTTAGAATATTCGAGTTTTCGAAAAAATCATGTAATTTTTGATAAATAGTTTTCATGTCAAGTGCATTAATGCCGCTTTCTAATATGCGCCACAGTGGAGCTGTAATTAATTTATCTATCAATCCCAAAGCCTGGCACTCAATATGAAATAACGGAATTTTAATATCTAAAAATATGCTTTGGGTCAATCTATTTTCTGTTCCAAAATCACCAAGAAAATTTTTTATATGCTTGGTCATATAATTTACAATTGCGGCATTGTGGAAAATGATGTTAAACCGGTTACCATGAAATGGCGTTAGCGGTAATTTTGAAATCCCAAGGGACTTGAGATATAACTTAAAAGGCAAATAACAACCCGACTTTTCATCCCCACCCTGCGTAAAACCCTTACAGATGGTCCGAATCAATCGAACACACCCAGGTTCGTTTGGCAAAAATGAAGAAGCGGTTTTAAACGTTTGGGCCGAATACGTTTAAAAATACATTTCCTCAAATTTCTTTAATTCAGACGCACTTTTATCGGCCAAACCAGTTAGTAGATGAAGACCGCAAAAGAAATGATTTATATTTAAGTGAATATTTCGCTCTGAATCTGATAAATATGACCAGTTTTCTACTAATTTAGAGCAAATATTGCCTCTGTACTGTGTAAATAAAGTGTTAAAAAGCTTTTCGGTGCTGGCTCTGTCTGACATTGTATTTCTAATTTCGAAAATTACGAATTTACTAATGGGCCCAGCTATATCATCAAGATCTGCCAAAATTTCATTTAAAGTTGTAAGAGTAGTTTGCGCAGATTTATCAGCCATATTTCGAAGACCAATAATAATTGGCGTATGAGTCGAGTCGGCGGTTATTGCTTATGTACCGAATTTGGAGCCAAATTTTGTAGTTTCGCCCGTATATAAAGTGGTGTTTTTCGCTGACTTTAGGGTTTCCGAAACATGTTTTAAAGATACACCGACGCGCTCACATGATATTCTTTGAACTGTAGTTTTTGTTGGAGTGTAATTAGATTTGAGTCCCGCGACAGCCAAACATGTGGTTATAACCGCGGCGACGTTCCTATCGGAAACGTTGAGATTTTTTAGTTGCATGACCAAATTATGGCATTCTGAAGTGTATCTTTGATTTTCGACATCATACAAAATTACTTCTTCCCCACCAGTTTTTTTATTTGCCAAAACTTTATTATTATTAGCCTTCGTGCGAATCAATTCTTTTGAGGTCTTCCTTAGTCGATTTGTTAAACGAAAAATTGTTTTTTTATACCTATTGATCCTACTTACTTAATTCCTATTTTTCCTATTTAATTTGGTCAAAGTCACATCGACAGATGTCTGTGTATCTCTATTAATTAAATGGATCTCGCTGGTATCTGCCGCTGGTGTCTGGTCAACTATCCCGGGGAAAAAGGGGTTGTCGAGATAATCGTCATATAATTTTAAAGATTTATTAGAACTATTTTTATTTTTACACAGCTTTCTAGTCTTTGTCTTCAGTCTGGCCAGCCTACTTCGCATAACTTTGTCATCAAACGTCACACTGTCGTCATGTAAAGCAGTAATTATAGACTGGTGCTCCGTATTGGTCGGAAATTTATTCATAATGCCTAGTACTAGCCTATATGTAATTCTTGCGAAGGGAAGTTTAGTTATTTTACTGAGATCATAGTCATCGCCCAAACCAATGCTGGATAGTAATTCATCGTTGGACGTCATGCCTGCTAATTGAATGGATTGACAACAAATTAAAAATAAGTCCGTCGGTCAATTCCTAAACAAATTAAAAAGATTTATTTCCCTTTAACGCTAAAAGTCGATAGTCTCGAACAAAACTATTGTGCGTTTCGATTAATTCCCGGTAGCAAATTTTAGATACGAAACAATTTGTTTATTTTCTAATTTGACGTCACCTGTCTCAGCAATTCCACAAAGATTTTAGGAATCTTGAAAAATTAAAAGATAAATACGGCTTTTACTCTTATCTCGACTGACACAGGTGCTACGGAGATGGAAAATCGCCGAAACTAAATTACAACACTCTGCAGATAAATAGCGAATTGAAAAATAAAAACGACAATAATTTTTAGAATTTTGAACGTAGATTGCGATCAAATAATATCTAAAGACAAACGCGTGATGAGAATAATTTTAACTTGTCTTTATATACCATTTGATGTTGTGACAATACCACGTGCATGGCCATATATAGTGAATATTTGCTGCGGTGAATTACTCGCACGTGCTTCCAGTGGGCCCGGGGCTATTTCGTCATCATTCAGAAATTCATCTTTGGACAGTCAACAACTCTCCAAGGTAAGACCAAATTTCTTAGCGGATAAAATAGTGTTGCATGGGGCACCCTACCAGTGTGTTTAGAATTTCCACGGGCTGTTGCTATTTATAGACTCAACTAGTGTGCGAGACTGTCAGAAAATTAGTAGTAGTGAACCAAGTAAAGCGTGCATATTCAACGTGTCTAGTACAACTTTTCAGTAGGCACGTGGGGCACCCTACACGTGTGTTACAATTCAGAAGCATAACTGTTACCTTGGATGTTATAATTTCTTTATAAAACACTTTGATAAGAAATTATCTTCCTCACTCTCAGTATTAATAATATTATATTTAAATATTGTTTTACAATTTCGGTCATAGAAATCTTATATTTTGTTTGCCAAACTTATATTTATTGTAACATAAATAGCCCCGTTTACACTTGGCAGCGATAAACGTGCAGTACTCGGCACGGTACTAGGTCGCGATAAATTTCAACAAATTGACCCGTTTATATTACCGGTCTCGGAACCGTGCCAAGCACGCCAAATGTGGGACTCTTCACAGAAAAGTTAATTTCAGTTCCTAAGCAAGTTACCCGTATGAAAACAATTATGGCGGTTGATTTTGGTACGTGTAGCCATTTTGACAGAACTGATGACAGAGCTGTCAAAGTTCGCTGGAAAAAAGGTCAAGGTTCATTTGGCGCATGCGCAGTAATCTGTGTTCAGATCGGTCAGCGTTTACACTACGAAAATTTAAAGCGAACTGTTCTTGGCACGGTTCTGAGACCACCTCACTTCAGTGGGCCAGATTGGCACGATATTCAGTACGACACGGTACCTGGCACGCTTAAAATTTGTAATGTAAACGGGGTTAATGACTGGGTTCTGGTTAATTATTAAAATAATAGTAATACTAAATTAAAATAGTAGGGAGAAAATTTTCCAGGTGTGCTTAAACAAAAAGGCCTATTAAAGATAATTGTGAAGGTTGAGTCATCCGCAACTCATTAGTTACTCATAAATATAAATGGCCAGAAAAAGAAGACTATATAAATTTATTACAAAAAGTGCAATAGCGCTGTTCGGTTGAGCTAAAAATAGAACCCCTTCCTGTAAATTGCAGGAAGGTCAAAGTTGAAGTGCCCGTATGTCATACAAGCCACGCGTGTATGATAGTACTGTTGTCAATATTGAAAAAATAACGGTGAAATCTAAATCGGAAGGCGTAAAGCACTGCTGTTATGGAATCTGTAATAGTGATACACGATACAGACAGCGTGCAGACATGAACGGTGTCTTTTTTATTCCTTTTCCCAAACCAATAACACAGGAGGAAAAATGTAAACGATGGATAAAGGCGTGTGGAATACTGGAAGAAACATTCAATGTTACAAAAATTAAACGATGCACATATACATGTATGTGTAGCAAACATTTTGTGTGTGGAAACGGCCCTACAATTGAATTTCCTGACCCAATACCAGCAGTATTACACACACAGGAGCAGGTGAGTGTCAAATTTACAAAAATGATAATATGCTAAATACACGTGTGAGGCGAACAAAAGTTGGGGGACTATTAAAATGGGTTCGTCCGTCTGTCTGTCTGTCCGTCTGTCTGTCCGTCACACATTTTGGGACACAATAACTCTCTTCCTAATTGAGCTAGAATGTTCAAACTTGGTGTATGTGTCTATTAGGTCAATGCCTTGATGGAGTTCGAAGATGAGCATTTTCCGCTTAGGGTAAGCAGAGATAAGCAATTTGATTGGTTGATGCTTTGGGACACGATAACTTTAGTTCTAATTAAGTGAGATTGATGAAACTTGGTGTATAGTTTCATTATAGTAATACCTTGACTAAGTTCGATAATGAGCATTTTCTGCTCAGGGTAAGCAGAGCTATACGCAAATTGATTGGTCGAGAATTTGGAACACAATAACTCTCCTTCTAATTGAGTTAAAATGTTAAAACTTGGTGTATATGCTTATTAGGTCAATGCCTTGATGGAGTTCGAAGATGAGCATTTTCCGCTTAGGGTAAGCAGAGATAAGCAATTTGATTGGTTGATGGTTTGGGACACAATAACTTTAGTTCTAATTAAGTGAGAGTGATGAAACTTGGTGTATAGTTTCATTATAGTAATACCTTGACTAAGTTCGATAATGAGCATTTTCTGCTCAGGGTAAGCAGAGCGATACGCAATTTGATTGGTCGAGACTTTGGAACACAATAACTCTCCTTCTAATTGAGTTAAAATGTTCAAACTTGGTGTATATGCTTATTAGGTCAATGCCTTGACGGAGTTCGAAGATGAGCATTTTCCGCTTAGGGTAAGCAGAGATAAGCAATTTGATTGGTTGATGCTTTGGGACACGATAACTTTAGTTCTAATTAAGAGAGAGTGATGAAACTTGGTGTATAGTTTCATTACAGTAATACCTTGACTAAGATCCATAATGAGCATTTTCTGCTCAGGGTAAGCAAAGCGATAAGCAATTTGATTTGCCGAGACTTTGGAACACAATAGCTCTCCTTCGAATTGAGTTAAAATGTTCAAAATTGGTGTGTATGCTTATTAGGTCAATGCCTTGATGGAGTTCGAAGATAAGCATTTTCTTCTTAGGGTAGGCAGAGATAAGCAATTTGATTGGTTGATGCTTTGGGACGCGATAACTCTATACGTTTGAAAAAAATAAATGTGCGATTAATTAATATGTGTCATCTATTTATTTTGGGGTTTCGGCGGGGGACATCAGCCTCACTGTTGGCTTGTTAAATATTATATTCAGTTGTCATGTGCGTTATGTAACAATGGATCAATGAATAGGGAGCTGGTTGATTAACCAGGATATCGGTGTCTAGTCGTTCATGACAAGCTGAGGTCCTGTGTACACGTTGAATTGTACCGCTGCCTGGCCAAAATTCCCCATATAAGACATTACACAGTGAATGCACATTTTCATGGTGCAGCACAACAAAACTTTAACGCTTGTCATTTTGTGTCATTTTTTCATTTCAGTTAACAGAGCAAAATGAGAATGGAATTTCTACATTGCAACGTGAAGAAGGAGTCCAAACAGAAAATGCACATGTTCAAGACCAAGGTGTTCAAATAATATATCAACAAGACTATTTAAATTCAAAAATTGAAAATTTGATATTGAAAAATCAAATAAAATTGCAACAGAAGATTGATGTGGCAACTGTTGAAAAAATAGACATGGCATTTTCCTTACAGAATATTAAATCAGATGACAAAAAAATGAAACAATTCACAGGATTAGTATAATATGATGAATTTATTTGTTTGTTTGAATTTTTAGGAGACAATGTTAATAGACTAACATACTGTGATAGTAAAAGTTTAAATAACAAATGCACCAACACTAAAAAAGTAGGTAGAAAATTGGATCCTCAAGAAGAACTTTTCCTGACTTTGGTTAGGTTAAGTAGAGGGTATAGTCTCTACACATTGGCTCATTTTTTTGCAATAGCTACTTCAACTGTGGGTGTATTTTTTGAACATGGATCCAATTCTTATACTGCCATTTTAATGACTTTAGATGCAACATGTTTCAGAACGTCAGCATTTTAAAAAAAGATTTACCAAGTGTTTTTAGATCATTTAAAAATATTATAGTCATTGTTGATTGCACTGAATTTTTTGTTCAAATGCCAAAGGACTTCCGTCGCCAAGGAAACCTCTATCTATCAGTATCATCAGCCCTGTTTCGTATATGGACTGTGTTTGATCTGACCGTTTGCTAAGCTTTTATACACTTACTGACCTAGGCAACTTTTTCTAATTGTGCTATAATATAATACTGGTACTGTTACAAAGTGCATTAACTTTATTAAACAATAATTTAGACTGACATTATAAGTTACCAATATAGTGAAGCAGTCAAGTGCCAGGATATTCGCGACTACTTTGTTTGTTTTTACTAATGCTATCATATTTCATTATTTTGTTAGAGTAGGACATCGTCATTTATATATATATATTAAACATGTATTTTATATCTTATTATAGAAGTCTATAGTAGTATATTTTTTTAATCATTTCTTTAAATACCTTAATATTCCATACTTTTCTAACCAGGGTAATTATTTTTAGATTAGGGTAATAGATAACTCCTACCTCTTAAAATGATTTATATAATTAGTAAATAATTATTATTATCTAATGATTGATGTTTTGTCATATATTTTGTGTAACCAATATATACATTGTACTGTTATAATCGATATAGCTGCTGTGTGGGCGTATGTTTCGTTGCCTGGCAACCTATTTTTACTAATGGTATCATATTTCATTATTTTGTTAGAGTAGGACATCGTCATTTATATATATATATTAAACATGTATTTTATATCTTATTATAGAAGTCTATAGTAGGATATGTTTTTTAATCATTTCTTTAAATACCTTAATATTCCGTACCTTTCTAACCAGGGTAATTATTTTTAGATTAGGGGAATAGATAACTCCTACCTCTTAAAATGATTTATATAATTAGTAAATAATTATTATTATCTAATGATTGATGTTTTGTCATATATTTTGTGTAACCAATATATACATTGTACTGTTATAATCGATATAATACTGTGTATTAGTCGTGTTTATATTCTTATGATTTGATCTTTCTAATGCAATATTTGTTAACCGCCAGTAGAAATAAATGTCTCTTACAGATACATTTAGACGGCCGGAATTGGCACTGTAGGCTCGGCTACGGGACTGCGACCGACTGTCAGCGAATATCTCTGTGATAACGGCAAGCTATTCGCCCGAAAAAGGAAAGACTAAAGAACAAGTACGGTGAATGCTATTCACCCGAAAAAGGAAAGATTCAAGAACAAGTGCGGCAAATGCTATTTGCCCGAAAAAGGATAGACTCTTTTATAGTACGGTGAACGCTGTTCACCCGAAAAAGAACAGTTAACAGAAATAATCATATTGGAGCCGTAAATACTTATTATATATTTTGAAAGTTTTTGTTACATAAAGGTTTGAAAACTGAACGGCTCTGTCTTATTCCTACGGTGAAACTTACATTAATTTTAGCAAAAACACCGTTAATGACCACTTTTTAGCTGGTCCTTACACACCCTTCCGAAGTTCCGTTTTACCGGTGGCTCGTGATCAGCCAGGAATTGATCACTGGTGGCAGAGATATCACCCCCCCCCCCCCTACCCCAAACGTGGTTATCCCTTCAAGGAAACGTTACGCGTTTTTGGTGGCAGAGGTGGGATAATTATAAGGAACAAGTATAGACGTTCAGTAGTAAAACCTTTTGACAATCTTTTAAAATGGCAGAGCTCCCAGAAACACCAACAAATTTGGCGGACAAGGCAGGAAAAAGGAAACTAGAAGAAATCACAAGTGAACTAAAAACCCTGAGTAAAAGCTTGGGTTTGGAGGATGATGCCGATGAACGTAAAGGGAGAAGAGAACACACTGGCTTTCGCAGCTTTAATCCAGTTGACGAGAACACAGCTAGAAGACCTTCATCCTTTATCACCCACAAGTGCCACAAGAGACACAATTTCTGACACGTCCAGCACCTTTAAAGAAAGAGTCAAGACGACAGTTGCCAACTCCTCCATTATTTGAAAACCCGGAGTTCAGGACTTCATGGTCCCCGTCTGTGCTAAACCCAATAGTTCCTAGATATCAAGCAAATGCTGAAGCTGCGAGTATGGTACGTAATCGACCATTGGTGCAACCAGTTTATAAAAAGCCAATTTTGGTTGCATGAGCAACTAAAGAGTAAATTTGACGAAAGAGACAAACGAACACCAAACACAATCGTTTGTAATAATTGTAGGAAGCCGGGACATCTCTCTATCCCACAATAACACTATTTATGGATTAACAATTACTGGTTTATTAACATGCAACGTTTCGACGATGATACTCTCGTCTTTATCAAGCAAGTGATAACATATATGTTGTTGTTGTTGTTCTTGGTGTTTAATGTCCGCTTCCACCGAAGGTGATATCGCAGACAAGTCTTATTTTTCATTTTCATTATCTGAGCGCACGCGCAGGAGTCTTTGCTGTGGGAGGAAACCGGAGTGCCCGGAGGAAACCCACGAGGTTTGGAAGGAGCCCCTATCTCCATGCCACATACGCTCACAGCAGGGCTCGAAACCACAGCCGCAAGCCAGAGGTGACCGGCCAGCTAGAGGTCGAAGCTCGGCACTCTAGTCCACTAGGCCATCCCAACCCCCCAACAACACATATGTAAAACATCTAGTATTTATATACAGTAAAAAAGAAGCCATACTTATAGAGAGTATATATAACAAGCACTGATCAAAGCGATGATGACAAAGCCCTAAGTAGTTATAGTGAACAAAGTCATAATTAATTACATATCTAAAGAACTGGGAGAAAGTGTTAATTGGTGATCGGTATTGGTTAATGTACAAACATTGTGAGCACTAGATTTTATATTACATAAATGATTAAATAAGATTAATAATAAGGGCTAATACAATTTACATGCTTGTTTTATAATGAATAAGATAATAATAATCATAATTAATAATGATGAATAAGTAATAAGGAGTTAATCCGTTATATATGATAAATATATTGAATGAAATTATATTGAGAATCTAAAAACAACAACAGTCCTTATAACATGATATTCTACTGAAAAATTATTATATCGTATTAGTGGGGAAGGTAGACTCCTACATCTCTGTTAGCGGCCGGTTTGTGTCGTGACGTCGTCTGATCTGAATGCTCTCCATGATTTTCCTTGTCTTCTTCACATGCTGGTTGGAGTTCAGTACTTCTACTTCTGACCATTGGATTCTGTGTCTCTTGTTCTGTAGATGTTCTGCGGATTGGTTGTCTTTGGATAGCGATTGATGTTCTTTGATTCTGATGCTTAACGGACTTTTAGTTTCCCCTATGTACAGGCTATCACACGTACAAGTCAGTTTATATATGCATCCTGTTGGTAGTGGGGGTTTGATTGGGGGGGGGGGGTCTTCCCGTTGGCCTTTAATAGTTGTTTAATTGTTGGTCCCATGCTGAAAGTGGCGTCTATCCCTGCTCTACTCAGTAATCTTCTTATTTCATATGATGTCTTCCCTATGAACGGAATGGATATTCTCTCTGCTGTCTCGGGTTTGGGTGGGGGATTAGGTGCCTTCTGATGTTTGGTGATGGTAGCGGAGATTATGTTTTCTGTCAGTTGAGGTGGATATTGGTTGAATTGGATGAAAACCTCTGTCAAGTGCTGTATTTCTGCTTCTGCTGTTGGTAGTAGGGGTTTGATTGGGGGGGGGGGGTCTTCCCGTTGGCCTTTAATAGTTGTTTAATTGTTGGTCCCATGCTGAAAGTGGCGTCTATCCCTGCTCTACTCAGTAATCTTCTTATTTCATATGATGTCTTCCCTATGAACGGAATGGATATTCTCTCTGCTGTCTCGGGTTTGGGTGGGGGATTAGGTGCCTTCTGATGTTTGGTGATGGTAGCGGAGATTATGTTTTCTGTCAGTTGAGGTGGATATTGGTTGAATTGGATGAAAACCTCTTTCAAGTGCTGTATTCCTGCTTCTATTTGCGACGGATCACATATTTGAAGGGCGCGACGTGTTAAAGTTGAAATAATGCCTTTCTTAACTTGACCGGAGTGGTTTGATGTTAAGCTTATGTACTGGTCTGTATGGGTGGGTTTCCTGTAGACTGTGGTGGTTATGTTCTTTCCTACTCTTTTCACCAGAACATCAAGGAAGGCCAATTGGTTGTTGGACTCACTTTCCGTGGTAAACTTAATTCTCTCTGTCTGGTTGTTGAGGTGGTCCAGCAGTTGTTGTAAACTGTCTTCATCCCTGAGCATCACGAATGTGCCGTCTACCTTTCTATGCCAACTTAGAGGGGTTATTGGTGATGTGCGTAGTGCTTCTTCCTCTAGTTGAGTCATATATACTTCAGTGATAAGTGGGGAGAGGGGGCTTCCCATGGGGAGTCCATGAACTTGCTCAAATATATATTTATCCCAACTTAAAGATTTGTTTAATAAAGTTATGATCGTATCTGTAATTAGTTTGGTATTTAGTGGAATCTCTAGGTCATCTATTCTCTGTCTTAGTGCTTGAAGTGCTTCATTTCTTGGGATGTTAGTGAATAGGTCGACGACATCATATGAAATATGGCATCTTTTTTACTGTATATAAATACTAGATGTTTTACATATATGTTATCACTTGCTTGATAAAGACGAGAGTATCATCATCGAAACGTTGCATGTTAATAAACCAGTAATTGTTAATCCATAAATAGTGTTATTGTGTTACTGTTCAATTACTAAATGCCACTCAAAGAAGATATCTCTATCCATTGCCCGGATAGAAGCAACAAATATGTCAAGAAAGACACTGATAAGTCCAACATTAGACCCGTAAACAATCGTCGTAATCGTAGAAGGCGAAAGTTTTCGAATGAACCAACCGAAGCAGGGTTGCATGTGCTTATGAAGATTAAAGATGTTCAAACTCACGGATCAATCGATACTGGTGCATGTATAAGCATAGTGTCCACCAGAAGTTTTAATTCGATGAAAGATAGACCATCACTGCGACCATTGTCCCATTATCTAACATTAGCAGATGGTAGAAAAATGAATGCCAATGGTTCCTGTCGCTTAAATCTTACAATTGGTGGTATAGATTGTTCCCAGGAAGTAGTCATAGCTGTCATTGGTTCACATTGTATACTTGGACTTGATTTCCTCAAAGAATATAACTGTAAAATTAATGTCAAAGACAACACACTGGACATTCATGAAAAAGAACTACCTCAAAAGATGGAAGGGGGATTTGGGTGTATGTAGAATTACAGCAACAAAACACGTGCAGATTCCTGCTTTTCATGAACAAATTGTAATGGGAAATGTAAAGCCAGATACTGAACAAGAACTGACTAAGACGACAGGTCTTGTGGAATCTGTCGAAAATATGTGTGAAAAGAATGGTGTCATAGCTGCCAGAGTTCTAGCAAATGTTTCTGATGACACTCCCCTCGTTCCAGTGAGATTAATGAATGCTTCTCCAAATACAGTTAATGTCTACAAATGTAGCACCATTGGTAGATTTAGCTGTTCGTCCATATGTGAAGTGGGTCTAAATGAATCGCCACCGACAAGGTTGCCACCTCATTTAGAAGATTTACGGGAAAGATCGAGTACTCACTTGTCAGATTGTCAGCAGAAAAGTGAGCTTGTTGAATTATTACGGAAGTATCAAACACTTTTTGCAAAGGATGAGTACGATCTTGGAAGAACGTCGGCCGTAAAGCACAATATTGAATTGAAAAGTAGTCTTCCTATCAGACAGAAGCCCAGACGAATACCGTTACTTCAGAAGCAGGAGGTTGAAGAAACCCTGGAAAAAATGTTGAAACAAAAGGTGGTAGAAACGTCCAATAGTCCTTGGTCGTCACTTATAGTTTTGGTAAAAAAGAAAGATGGAAGTACTCGCTTCTGTGTAGACTATAGGAAGCTAAACAATATCACAGAGAAGGATGCTTATCCACTACCTAGGAAACGGCGTCAAATGTTTTTCAACGTTGGATCTTGCCTCTGGATATTGACAGGTAGAAATGTCGGAAGATGATAAAGACAAAACAGCATTCACCACATTTAGAGGCCTGTTTCAGTTCCGGGTAATGCCCTTTGGCCTTTGTAATGCGCCATCAACTTTTGAACGGTTAATGGAATTCGTCTTAGCAGGTCTTCAATGGGAAACTTGTCTGGTTTATCTTGATGATATAATTGTATTTTCAAGATCATTTAAGGACCACCTAGACAGATTAACTGAAGTATTTAATCGGTTACAAAATGCTGGTCTGAAGTTGAAACCAAATAAATGTTTCCTCCTTCAGAAAAAAGTAAATTACTTAGGACATATTGTGTCAGAAAATGGTATTTCTACTGACCCAGAGAAAATCCATGCCGTGAAAAAACTGTCCACAGCCAAAAACTTTAAAAGAACTGAGAAGTTTCCTGGGACAGTGTTCGTACTATCGCCGCTTTATTGAAAGGTTTTCACATATTGCTGCTTCCTTGCATAAAATTACTCAAAAGGAAGTACCGTTTATCTGGAATCAAGAACAGGAAGATGCTTTTAGTACGCTGAAAGAGAGGCTAACTACATCACCTATCCTAGCATTCCCAGATCCGAGTGAAGACTTCATTTTGGATACAGATGCCAGTGGATACGGAATCGGCGCAGTGCTCTCACAGAAGATAAATGGTAGAGAAAGAATAATTGCCTATGGTAGCCGAACGCTGACAAAAGCGGAAAAGTGTTATTGTGTTACCAGGAAAGAGCTTTTAGCAATTGTACATTTTATGAAATACTTTAAACCGTACTTATATGAAAAAGAGTTCGTAGTTAGAACCGACCATGGAGCCTTGACGTGGCTCTTGAATTTCAAAAATCCAAAAAGTCAACTAGCCAGGTGGCTAGAAGTTGTATCCTCTTATGATTTTAAGATAACTTATCGACCTGGTTTGGTTCACAAAAATGCCGATGGCCTGTCAAGACTTCCATGTAAGCAGTGTGGTCGGAACGAATGGAAATCCAGAAAGAGGGTAATAAGTGTAATTGGTGCTGATCCAACTCAGTTCGAAGAATTGCAGGAAACGGATGCTGATCTTAAACTCTTTAGGAAATGGAAAAAGACAGGTGTACAGCCCAGTCTAGAAGATGTTCCCCCAGAATCGGAATGTATTAAAAAGCTGTACAACCAGTGGCAATATATCGAGTTGGTAAATGGGATTCTTAGCAGGAAAGTTACCTCTCCTGCTAAACATGAAAGATACCAGAAATTAGTATCGAAGGAACACAGACAAACTGTCATTAGTCTGGCTCACGATTTACCCACTGGAGGACACTTGGGAGTAACAAAGACTCTGGCCAGACTTAAAACAACCTACTACTGGCCAGGAATCAACAAGTCTGTAAGAGATTATGTAAAGGGTTGTGATGTCTGTAACAGAAGAAAGGGAAACAAGAAAAGGGGTAGCAGGCGCACCATTGGAAAGAATTGCAATTGATATTATGGGCAAGATAAAACCACCAACATCGTCAGGCAATTGCTATATACTAGTAATCTCAGATTATTTTCAAAATTAGTATCGAAGGAACACAGACAAACTGTCATTAGTCTGGCTCACGATTTACCCACTGGAGGACACTTGGGAGTAACAAAGACTCTGGCCAGACTTAAAACAACCTACTACTGGCCAGGAATCAACAAGTCTGTAAGAGATTATGTAAAGGGTTGTGATGTCTGTAACAGAAGAAAGGGAAACAAGAAAAGGGGTAGCAGGCGCACCATTGGAAAGAATTGCAATTGATATTATGGGCAAGATAAAACCACCAACATCGTCAGGCAATTGCTATATACTAGTAATCTCAGATTATTTTCAAAATGGATGGAAGCTTTTCCAATGGCTAATATGGAGATCGTAACAATCGCAAAGATTTTAGTTGAAGAGGTGTTCCTACGGATCGGGCTACCATTTCAGATCCATAGTGACCAGGGAAGCCAGTTCGAGAGCAAACTTTTTGCAGAAGTTTGTAAATTACTTGGTATAACTAAGACTCGATCAACCCCCAATCGGATGGACTCGTAGAACGATTTAACCGCACCTTACATAACATGTTAGCTGCTTACGTCCGCACGAAGAAAGATGATTGGGATGTCTATCTACCGTATGTAATGTTTGCATATCGGTGTACTTTGCAAGAAAGTTCCGGTTGCTCACCGAACTTGTTAATGTTAGGCCGGGATGTTTATACCCCTCTCGAACTCCACTATGGACTTCCGCCAGAAGTAGAAGAAAATATTGATGGCTATGCAGCTAATATCCGAGAAAAATTTCAGGATACCTTTGCGTTTACCAGAGACCACCTGAAACACTCGGCTGCTAGGCAAAAGAAATATTACTATTTAAAATCGTTTTCTCGAAAATTCCAAATCGGAGATTCGGTCTACGTCCATTCTCAAGTGCATAAGAAGGGTATTCCACCAAAGTTCCATAAACCTTGGACAGGACTTTACAAGATTTTAAAGAAAATCACTGATACAACAATGGAAATTGATTTTGGTACAAAACGGAAAGTGGTCCATACGGACAGATTAAAACTTTGTCCTGTCGAAGAGACTTGTAATGAGCCCACGTTCAGTACCAATAGTTTACAGGATTTTGATCGTAGTCAGGAAGATTTTGAACCAGAAACCTCTCATCAAAGTCAAGAAGACAATTCTAGTTATTTTCGGTCAAAATATAACCGACAATCTAGGTTACCCTCGAGGTTTAGAGAATACGTCTTGTATTAAAATGATTGTATTAAAATGATTTCAAAATCCGTTTGATTATATCACCGTTACATGGTAATGAAGGTTGAGTTCAAAGTTTGTGAAAATCAGACCAAAATTGACGGACAAAATGGCCACCGCTTGTACCCGAAAAGTGTGAAAATATGGTATATAGGTTGTGGAAACTGTAGAGGTCACGATTTTAAATCAATTTTGATGAAACTTGAAATACATGTTTATAACCTAAAGATCTTGGTTCCTTTCGATATTTGCGCATATCGGTTCATAACTTCCTGAATTATGGCCCCTGATAGTATACGAAAAATTGCCTTTATTAGATTGTGGTGCTTCTGGAAGTCAAAATTATTACCCGATTTAAAAAAAACGTTTGATTATATCACCGTTACAATGTAATGATTTGATATTAGCCGGAGACTTCAATCTCCCCAACATAAACTGGGACACGGTGTCCACAGTGCCAGGATGGGCTCAATGTAAAACTCACAATGCATTGATAGATACTCTAAATAATCACTCTTTAACTAAAGTGCAGAAGAATCCGACAAGATTGAACAACAACTTGGACTTATACATCACCAGCAACCCATCGCTCGTCAAGACAACTTTAACCATCCCAGGTATCTCTGACCATGATATGGTAGTAGTTGATGAGGACATTAAACCAATTATTAACAAATCACAAACACGTAATACAAAAAAGCTGACTGGGACATAATTAAAAGTTCAGCAACAAAACTCAGCAATAAAATAAAACTTGAAGCAGGATCAACTGAATATATTTGGCAAACTTTCAAGGAAGGAATCAATACTATTATCAAAGACAATATCCCAACTAAGCTAGTCTCCTCTAAACCTAATCTACCTTGGCTGAAGAGAGAAGAGAAGAAAATGGTTAAACAGAGACACCAGCTGTATCATAAAGCCAGGAACAGTGGTGCAGACAAAGACTGGGAAAAAATAAGTTACATGAGAAGAATACACAGAAACTCTTACGTCAATCAGAACAGAACTACCTAAAGGAAACCCTAGAAGGAAGTCTTAAGGACAATAACCGGAAAACATTTTGGAAGTATATTAAAGCTAAAAAACAAGATAATAACGGAGTAAGCCCCCTTAAAGTGGGTGGTACCCTTCACACAGATAGCACGGACAAAGCAGAAATATTGAATAACCAATTCCAATCAGTCATCACAAAAGAAGAACCAGATGCGCCTATGCCATCACTATTACACGATAACTACCCCACCATGAGAGACCTAATCATTGACGAAAGAGGAGTAAAGGCCTTAATCCGTAAACTTAAACCTGATAAAGCTAGCGGGCCAGATAAGCTTCCAAATAGAGTCTTACAACAGTGTTCCAAGGAATTAGCCCCTGGTCTCACGCATATCTACACACAATCCTTATCCACAGGAGAAGTGCCGGAAGACTGGAGACAGGCGAACATTGTCCCCATATTCAAGAAGGGCAGTAGACAATTAGCTAGTAACTATCGCCCAGTTTCACTGACTTGTGTGTGTGCCAAGATGTTAGAACATATTATCTGTAGTCATTTAATGACTCATCTTGAGAACCATAATATCCTAACCAACTTACAACACGGCTTCCGTGCTAAACATTCTTGTGAATCCCAACATATTAGATTTCAGTAAGGCGTTCGACACAGTTCCTCATAAGAAACTCCTATATAAACTTGAAAGCTATGGTGTCAACACTGAACTCTTAACATGGATTAATTCCTTCTTAACCAAACGAACTCAGTGTGTAGCGGTAGAGGGCAAAACATCGTCATCTGTGCGAGTCGAGTCAGGAGTGCCCCAAGGGACCTGTTTAGGACCAATTCTTTTCCTCATTCATATCAATGATCATCCCCTGAGAGTGAAATCAACAGTTAGGCTATTTGCAGATGACTGCCTACTCTACAGAGCCATAAACTCTCTTGAAGACCATTATCAACTACAATCCGACCTACAATCCCTGGAAATTTGGGCCAAACAATGGGGAATGTCATTCAATGCTAAAAAATGCTATATTCTGAGAGTATCAAGATCCAAAAAAACCAAGCACTTACATCTACCAACTATGTGATACCATTTTAGAAGAAGTAGACAACAACCCATACCTAGGAGTCATCATCAGTAACTCATTGAAATGGTGTAAACACGTAAATAAGACTGTTAATAAAGCTCATTCCACATTGGGATTCCTGGGGCGTAATCTACGCAAGTGCCCTAGATCTCTTAAGATTACAGTTTACCAATCTCTAGTACGCTCAGTGTTGGAATATTGCTCATCAATATGGCACCCGCACAGTCAAACGGACATCCTATCCCTTGAGAAGTTACAAAGATCCGCAGGACGATTCATAACATCGGATTACTCACGTGACAGCAGCGTCACTAAGATGCTTAAAGATGTAGGCATAAAACCGGAGAGATCATAGACTTGTATTATTTTACAAAATAGTAAATGAACTAGTGGCCATACCGAATGACTCTATACTTATTCCAAGTGTTTCTAGAACACGGAAAACAAAATTAACCTAAAAAACTATAAACAGATTCAGTGTAATAGTGAACTATTCAGACAGTCCTTTTTTCCAAGGACCATCGGCGGAGGCTTTCATCTCGTATATACGAGAATAAACAGCGCATGCGCACCACCCTTTCCCAGCATAATACTCAGCTTTGAGTGTGCCTGGGTCATAATACAGATACAGATACAGAATGTTGAATTCGAATTTCGTGAAAATCTGACAAAAACTGACAGACAAAATGGCCGCCGCTTGTACACGAATACTATAAAAATATGGTATATCAATCTGATGTTGATGAAACTTGAAATACATGTTTATACCCCAAAGATCTTGGTTCCTTTTGATATTCAACGGATAATATCGGATTGTAACTTCCTGAATTATAGCCCATGATTGTACGCAAAATTGCATTTTTTAGCTTGTGGTCCCTCTAGAGGTCTCAATTATTATCCAATTTTAGAAATAATATTAAATTTTTCGTATACTAAATCGTATACTAAACGTTAGCACGGGGCAGAATTTTATAAAAACCAAACAAATTCTAATGATTTTCTGATAATTACTTAATATGCGACAACTCTTGTTGACTGTCCGGACGATTTAGCTGCTTGTGGGCGTATGTTTCGTTGCCTGGCAACCTATTTTTACTAATGATATCATATTTCATTATTTTGTTAGTAGGACATCGTCATTTATATATATATTAAACATGTATTTTATATCTTATTATAGAAGTCTATAGTAGGATATTTTTTTAATCATTTCTTTAAATACATTAATATTCCGTACCTTTCTAACCAGGGTAATTATTTTTAGATTAGGGTAATAGATAACTCCGACCTCTTAAAATGATTTATATAATTAGGGTTTCACACTGCGAAGCTTGTGTGAAACACTATTGTTTTTGTTAAAATTATTATTCTTATTATTATTATTCTTCTTTTGTTTTGAGTAGATCTCAGCAACTGCTTGTCGCATCGTTACGATTTCTTCGGTTTTACTGGGAAAGTGGGTGTGACTTAGAGGATAAAGCTATTTTGAACGTTCTGCGACAATGCGAAATGTCCGAAATCACGGAAGTTATCGTTTTTGAAAATATTGCAGTAATTTTAACAATAATCATTGGATTTTAACTTTCGATACATTTTGGCATAGCCTGAGACAGGGCACATAGCTACGCTTCTTTCGATTTTTGATTTTCGGCAAATCTTCGAAGATATTAGGCGCCAAATTTCGTAAATTTAAAATTTTACAAAAAACATTTTTATTTATGAATATTTTTTAGTCGTATTGTGCACAGAATTAAAGAGTCATCTGCCTAGTGCAAAAATGTTAAAAAATTTTGTCTCAGTAATTTTCCTTGGCCGCCTTTGGCTAATTCAGTTTTTCAGTCCTAGATTAATTTTTTATTGTTCGATTTGTATAAAACAAAGTTCATATGCTTCGTTGTCTCAATTGTCATTTTTTTTATTACCGGAAGTGTTATCTGTCGGCACCGGAAGTGGCATAATTTTACCAAAAACTACAATTTTGACAGTTAGGTACCATTTTTCGAAAACAAATATTATTTTTTGGAAAAATTATTTGACTCAAAGAGTGTGCCCTTTCAAGGCGCAAAAAATGTCGGAAGCAGTTTTTTTAATTTCGATTTCATTTTCGAGCAAATTCGATTAAATGGCTAAAAATGGTGTAAAATTGACCTATTTACAACCCATTCAGGCTTTTCAGATTTTAAAATATTTCTTCGTAACTTTTATAAACTTGTAGCTATAATCCATACGAAGAAAATGTATGTTAAAATTAGTTTGTAATATAAGCAGTTCCCAAGAAATGGGCAGTTCTGTACAAGTCACTGTTTTCGTTATTTTGCCTGTAAAATAGTCAATTATTATTGGATTTTTATAAAAGTGACATCATTTGATTCAAAAAGCATGTAGCGTCATATCAAGTTGATTACAATTTAAAATTGACACCGGAAGTGACGTCATTTGGTCAAAAACTGCATTTTAAACTTTTTAAATCAATGTTTTATTCAACCATGAATAACTTAATATGTATTAATAATTTTAACTTTTGGTTTAAATTCACATATAAACACAACTCATATGGTCATATACATATCATAAAATTGTTTCTAACTTGTTCGGTTGCCGAGAAATAGACGGTTTTCTACAGGCCACTTTTGAAGGTTTCGGGGCCATAAAAGTGTCAATTATTATTCGATTTTCATAAACGTTACACCATGTTATACCTAATGCCATTTGTGATTTCATACAAGTAATTTAAGATTTTCATTATCACCGGAAGTAACGTCATTTTGGCAAAAACTGAATTTTTAGCCTTCAAAACAGATATTTTATTCAAATGAGTCTGTTTTGAAATCTTTTTCAAATTATGGTATTTGATGCCAATCAACAAATAGAATGAACCCATACGATCATACAGATACCACAAAATGGTTTCTAACTTGTACGGTTGCAGAGAAATAGAAGATTTTCTACAAGTCACTTTTCAAGTTTTTTGGTCTTTAAAAGTGGCAATTATTATTCGATTTACATAAAATTGTCACTATTTGATATCGTATGCCATTTCTGATTTCATAAGACTAATTGAACATTTTCATTAACACCGGAAGTAATTTAATTTTGTCAAGATCATTTACAAGTAACAAATGTATAAAATGATTTGATATTGCTGGATTGATTGGTTGATTCTACGTCCATTTTATTTGTGTGCAATGTTAATTTGGAAACCTGTTTAGTGGTTTCGTTGGTACCGGAAGTGACATATGTTCAAGTGTAACTTGGCACCGAAAGTGACATGTTTAAGAGTAACTTGGCACCAGTGAAACCCGTCATTCCTGCATGCAGGTCTAGTTAGTAAATAATTATTATTATCTAATGATTGATGTTTTGTCATATATTTTGTGTAACCAATATATACATTGTACTGTTATAATCGAAATAATACTGTGTATTAGTCGTGTTTATATTCTTATGTTTTGATCTTTCTAATGCAATATTTGTTAACCGCCAGTAGAAATAAATGTCTCTTACAGATACATTTAGACGGCCGGAATTTGCACTGTGGGCTAGGCTACGGGACTGCGGCCGACTGTCAGCGAATATCTCGGTGATAACGGCAAGCTATTCGCCCGAAAAAGGAAAGACTAAAGAACAAGTACGCTGAACGCTGTTCACCCTAAAAAGAACAGTTAACAGAAATAATCATATTGGAGCTGTAAATACTTATTATATATTTTGAAAGTTTTTGTTACATAAAGGTTTGAAAACTGAACGGCTCTGTCTTATTCAAACGGTAAAGCTTATATTAATTTTAGCAAAAACACCGTTAATGACCACTTTTTAGCTGGTCCTTACACACCCTTCCGAAGTTCCGTTTTACCGGTGGCTCGTGATCAGCCAGGAATTGATCACTGGTGGCAGAGATATCACCCCCTTACCCCAAACGTGGTTATCCCTTCAAGGAAACGTTACAATAATATATTATCATATGACTCTAGATCTGTTTCATATGTCATTTGAAATACTGAATAATCTAGAATTTTTCTTCTCATAAAAATTGGTGCTGTTACATTTTCAAATGAGTTTCATTTTTTTCAAAAAGCGGTAGGCCTAATTGCATTTAAAATATCTCATGTCATGTTTTATTCAGTTTACGCTCGGTACTGACGGTAGGTTTACATGCTGTTCTTTATGTTGTTTTAAGTTTTTGTGATTGTTTTCAACTACTTTTGATGAATGATTGGATTTTGTTTTGTCAAATGCAAAGTGTTTATTCATTTTCCAATTTGCTTTATTATTTATATAGACTAGATCAGTAGATCAACTATTTATATAGATTCAATATTTGAATCAAATGTTGTATTTTTATCATTTTTTGTTAGGCCTAAAAAAATTGCTAAAAGATATAGCCTATAATATATATAGCATAATAAATAATAGCTTGTATACACTAGAGTGGGACGATTTACCCAATACTACCCAATTCTACCCAATTCTACCCAATACTACCCAATACCACCCAATACCACTGTAATACCACATCAATACCACCACATACTACCAAATACTAGCAATATAATGATGCAAAATATACATTTCATTTGATTTTTTCAAAAAAAAAAAGAGATTTATATCGCGTGAAATATACTTCAAATACGGCACATGTCTAGCTGTTCCATTTGCCTCTTATACCACCCAAAACAAACCAATAATAACCTAATACTGCCAAATATACTACCCAATATGATTAAATAACAACCCAATATTGTCAAATAACAGCGCATTAGTATAATTACTGCAACAGATATTCAATACCCAGTTATCTCCCTTTACAACAGATAAATAGATTTCAGGTCGCTTCTTATTTATATCAATTTCTTTGGCTTTGCAGTTGGTTTCGAAGACGACAAACTCATAATAAGAAAAACAATATTTTATTCCCATAAATGACCCATATATGTCTTATTACTCCAATTGGTGATCTTATTCGAAGACATGGCTTGGACTATCACTTGTATGCAGACGACACTTAACTATATATATCATTAAAATCAGAAAATCAATATAACCAGATAAATAATATTCAACGTCGTATTAAAGCGAGAATTTCATATTTTCTAATAAAGTCAAAAGATAATTATTTTTTCGTCTTTTGCTCAATAGGTTGTCAACCCACTTATACGATCATAGACATTATTCCCCACTTTTATAAATCATAAACACCGGAAATAAAAACACAATTACCTCCCTGTTTTTCTATTCTCTCCATGCAATACCTATCTTCAAACATTTGAATTAGTGAATTATAGGATTCATAGGATTATTATTTAACAAGGTGGGACTTTTTATGGATACCATCCATTCTAAGGCTATATTTTGATACATTTAAAAATATAACTTAAAAACATAACTTAAAAATATGAATTGCTGCTTTATAGAAATCAGACAATGGATGAAGCTCCATTTCCAAAAACTGACTGATAACAACATTGTTGTAGCTCTGATTGGCTCAAAAACTCAACTTAATCGACTATTAACTGAAACTTTATCCATTGGTGACACTGACATACCACGTGGGGGGTCACGGTGGTTAAGTGGACAAGGCGCTGGTTCGCTAGCCTGGAGGTCGGGTGTTCGATCCCTCCATTGGCCGAGAAAGTTCATCTCCATTCCGGTGTGATTTCCCCTTGTCGGTGATGCAGAAAAAGGGCCTGACAAGGACAGCTGCCTAGTCGTTCGGATGGTACGAAAAACTGAGGTCCCGTGTACACATTGGAGTGCGCGTAAAAGATCCCTTGGCAGTTGGAATTCGATATAACAGTAGGCCGTAGCGCAGCTGCCCGGGCAAAATTTCCCTCATAGCACACTGTATGGCGTATGCCCGTCTTCCAATAGCCCAGGTTATGTGCAAAAGAGTAGGACGTTTATAGAATTTGGGAAAGCAGACCGTACATGTACATTAATATAGAAGTAGCCAAAATGTTAATGCGCTCTTTTGTTTTGTCAAAACTTGACTATTGTAATTCCCTTGCCTGTCTCGGTGCTAAATCCACGCCAACTAATCCAAAATAAAGCAGCGAGAATCATAAACAGAATGAAACAGTCAGCATATAACCCTGGGCCCTGTTTCTCGAAATCTTAACTAAAGATAAAATCCTGATTTTAGCAGATACTCCAATCTTTATTGGCTAAGCCCTAAAATCAATCTAATATTATCCAATCAAATTACTAAGATTTGGATTATATCTTAGTTAAAATTTCGTGAAACAGGCCCCTGGTCCTCACGGATTTACACTGGCTTCCAGTTAATTAAAGAGTTGTTTTTAAAATATCAGTTTTAATTTAAAAGAACCTCTTATCACTAACTGCCCTTCTCGCAATTTAAGATCATGTGATAAGAATTTACTAATGGTATCTTTTAACAAAGTCAAATCGTGCTGATTGTGCTTTCTCCTCTGCTTTTAGCTCCAGTGATTTGGAACTATTTACCACAAAGTGTAAAAACCAGTGACAATATACATTCATTTAAAAGGAACTTAAAAACAGAATTATTCCGACAGTCATTCTGTTAATGACTTTAACGACATTGTAAGTTGCGCCAATGAGCTGCCTTTTGGTTGGAATTTCAGCCCTATATAAGATGATGATTATTATTATTATTCTTATCCAAAATTACACAATGATTTCGAAAACTATTAACCGAGTTAACACAAATACCGATTGAGATATTACTTCCAGATATTTTGGATACATGATGATTGGAACTGACTTACACAAACTCTGTTTTTTCATCATTGAGCTTTAAGAAGTTCATTTCACCCAGCACTATAATAGCATTGGGATTAAGACCATTAAAATAAAAAGACAGTTTTCATATTTATTCAAAAACACATTCAATGTTCATTCAAATTTCATATAGTCATTTTTTAAATGTCCCAAAAAACACACATGGTCCTGGTAAGCTCATGGTTGACTTAGCACGCACTGGTTTTGGTCGAATGCACGCCGAGCGTGTTAAATAGTCTCGTACACCAAATTGTTTCTGTTTTTAGTCACATTTAAATTTTAAAGGCCCTGTCTTGTAGTTAAGTTCGATACAAACTAATGTCTTTTCCCCAAGCATCAATGCACAATTCAAGCTTAGACGATTCGAAGAGATTCATTTTCAGGTTTAATTGAAATGTAGAGTTGAGTATCATCAGCATAGATACGATAAGGGAATGGTATAAGCGGTAAAGAGCAATATTCCGAGCACCAATCCCTGAGGCCAGGCGAATTTAAGTTCACTGTCATCGAAGATATCAGATTTCAAGTTTATGATATGATATAGACTGTAATGATTTAGGCTTTGGAAGTGAGAGGTTAGCCATGATTGAAAATGATCAGAAATGAGATGGTTGTCTGTAGATAAGTTGAACACTAAAGATCTACAGGTAATGCCACTATCTAGTAGGTTGCCTTTATTGTCCCCCGCCTTTCGAAGAAAGTTGGGGGACTATTAAAATGGGTTCATCCGTCTGTCTGTCCTTCTGTCTGTCTGTCTGTCTGTCTGTCCGTCTGTCCGTCACACTTTTTGGGACACAATAACTCTCTTCCTAGTTGAGCTAGAATGTTCAAACTTGGTGTATGTGTTTATTAGGTCAATGCCTTGATGGAGTTCGTCTGTCTGTCCGTCTGTCCGTCACACTTTTTGGGACACAATAACTCTCTTCCTAATTGAGCTAGAATGTTCAAACTTGGTGTATGTGTTTATTAGGTCAATGCCTTGATGGAGTTCGAAGATGAGCATTTTCCGCTTAGGGTAAGCAGAGATAAGCAATTTGATTGGTTGATGCTTTGGGACACGATAACTTTAGTTCTAATTAAGTGAGGTTGATGAAACTTGGTGTATAGTTTCATTACAGTAATACCTTGACTAAGTTCGATAATGAGCATTTTCTGCTCAGGGTAAGCAGAGCGATACGCAATTTGATTGGTTGAGACTTTGGAACACAATAACTCTCCTTCTAATTTAGTTAAAATGTTCAAACTTGGTGTATATGCTTACTAGGTCAATGCCTTGATGGAGTTCGAAGATGAGCATTTTCCACTTAGGGTAAGCAGAGATAAGCAATTTGATTGGTTCATGCTTTGGGACACGATAACTTTAGTTCTAATTAAGTGAGATTGATGAAACTTGGTGTATAGTTTCATTACAGTAATACCTTGACTAAGTTCAATAATGAGCATTTTCTGCTCATGGTAAGCAGAGCGATACGCAATTTGATTGGTCGAGACTTTGGAACACAATAACTCTCCTTCTAATTGAGTTAAAATGTTCAAACTTGGTGTATATGCTGATTAGGCCAATGCCTTGATGGAGTTCGAATATGAGCATTTTCCGCTAAGGGTAAGCAGAGATAAGCAATTTGATTGGTTGATGCTCTGGGACACGATAACTTTAGTTCTAATTAAGAGAGAGTGATGAAACTTGGTGTATAGTTTCATTACAGTAATACCTTGACTAAGATCCATAATGAGCATTTTCTGCTCAGGGTAAGCAAAGCGATAAGCAATTTGATTTGCCGAGACTTTGGAACACAATAGCTCTCCTTCGAATTGAGTTAAAATGTTCAAAATTGGTGTGTATGCTTATTAGGTCAATGCCTTGATGGAGTTCGAAGATAAGCATTTTCTTCTTAGGGTAGGCAGAGATAAGCAATTTGATTGGTTGATACTTTGGGACAAGATAACTTAGGTTCATCTTGATTGATGATTTTTATGCCAATACAATGACTGCATTCTCATTCAGTAATTGATTCGACAGTAACAGTGTATATAAACGATTGACTCGGACACGAGGGCCTTTTCCCTTGGCCAGAGGGGCACTTTTGTCAAGCGTGGGGGGCCCTTTTGTCTGCCTTTAGGGTCCCCCTAACTAGGGTACATTTTCATTTTTCTCGTCGGTTCTAGCATTTTTCTTTATAAAACACCTTTGGATACGTTTGAAAAAAAATAAATGTGCGATTAATTAATATGTGTCATCTATTTATTTTGGGATTTCGGCGGGGGACATCAGCCTCACTGTTGGCTTGTTCTGAATAGATTTAGTCACATATTGAACCAGGTCAAAAGATTCTAAAATATCGTAGAACTGCGTAATAGTTTTGGAATCAACATACAGGTGGAGACCTATATCACTACATATCGTAAGTTTTCCAGCACATGACTTATGTCAAATAAGTTGTTGAAAAAAGTAACAACAAATCCAGAATTAGGAGGCCGATACAATGAGAAGAGATGAGGTGAAATAATTAATTATGGTTTTTGATGGCGGTGTGTTGAATTTCGCAGCTACCACAGCTATACTCCCTCCCCTCTTACATTTTTGCATAAGAACATGTTGTCAGTGTTTGGCATGACTTGAGAAATATGTCTAGTCTCGGTCTTCGAGTCCATACCTCGTAGTTGCACAAATGAAAAACATAGATAAGAGAAACATTGTATTATAACCATTGGAAGCCCAACTCATAACAATCTTCAAAACAAATATTGAAAGGCTTTGACTATATTGTTTTGTTAGCTAGGCCTGGTCAAAGGAATATATAGACAGTGACGTCATTTTAGTAGGCGAGCCTCTTAAAGCTGCAATTTCATATTTGTAAGTTATATTTTTAAAATTTATTAAAATAAAGCCCTAAAATTGATGGTATCTATCCACAGTCCTAGCTTGTAAGAGAATAATCCTATAATTCACTATTGCCAATTGAGAAATTGGCAAAAATGTCAGTTTCAACTTCAAATTCAAATGTTTGAAGATAGCTATTGCTCACAGGCACTTGAGGGGATTAAAATAAAACTTCTTACTACTGTTTGACTATATAGTATAGTATAGTATAATATTAAAGGTATGTCAGACGACATCTTTGTTATGACTGGTTTACGATATATCGTCTGTTGTCATCTCACAATACTCACTAGTTCTAAGACTTTCCATCGTTTTAATTGCCAACGAGACTTTCAGCTAATCATCATATCTTCATCTTTTCTTTTTCAGACTGTTAGATCTGCCAAACATGGACATCAGCTATAGTGTTGCACTTTCCAGGTAAGTATTCCATAGTAATAACCATTTTTTTTTGCCCCAAGTATTGGACTGACTTCTAAGATATGTTTCTTAAAGTTTGCTTCAAATGGTTTGTGACCTGTTTCCATCAGTGCATGCTTTGCACACAGAACGAACATCATGATGGTTTGATGAGACAGGCTATTACAGTGTTTTCTATCATGGAATTAAGCAGACCCACCCACCTGTAGAAAAAAATCAGAAACAAATGTGTTAGTATGTTGTCATCATGAGACGACGAAGCCTATTAATTGTCACCGATTTCTGATAATTATTGCCAAAGTTATAACCCTTGATCACTTTGAATAATCTTGTGGGCTCTCTAGAGGCTAAAGTTAATATCTGATTGACATAAAATTATGGATTTCTAATTTTATTTACACTCAATAATTTACGTTAGCCGCCAGTAGCTAATTCAGTTTTTAGGTCCCAGATTTATTATCTATTACTAAGCTTTCATATGTATTACATATTACAGCTTATTGTTTCTGTTAAGATTAATATTATTAAGCTTTCATATGCATTACATATTACAGCTTATTGTTTCTGTTAAGATTAATATTATTAAGCTTTCATATGTATTACATATTACAGCTTATTGTTTTTTATACTCCCACATTGAAATGTGGCCGTATATTGTCGCCCCGTCCGTCCGTCCGTCGGTCCGGCATCCACAATTGCTTGTGGACGCTCTAAAGGCTAAAGTTAATATCCGATTGACTTTAAATTTATACACAGTGTAAAAGGGCATGAGACGAAGTAGCCTATTGTTTTTCAGCGATTTCCAATAATTTCTGCCAGACTTATGGCCCTTGATCACTTCGAAAAATCCTGTGGACGCTCTAGAGGCCAAAGTTAATATCCGATTGACTTTAAATTTACACACAGTGTTTAAGGTTAAGAGACGAAGAAACCTATAGATTTTCAGCTATTTCAAAAAATTACTGCCAGAGTTATGGCCCTTGATAACTTCAAAAAATTTTGTGACGCTATGGAGGCCAAACTTATCATCAAATTGACTTCAGATTGATAGTGATACACAGAGTTTAAGGTTTTTGAAACGAACAAATATTTTGATTTTCAATGAATTTTGATAACTGAACAGCTAAATCCATGATATTAAATGTTTCGTATACTAATTGTTAGCGTGGTGCAAAACTTTATAAAAAGCAAACAAATTCTAATGATTTTCTGATAATTACATAATGAGTTGTTACTCTTAATCAGATTCTTGTGTATTACAAATGTTTCATTTCTGAAAAAAGTAAAAATCTTGTGAACGCCCTAAAAGCCAAAGTTAATATCCGATTGACTTTAAATGTATACACAGTGTTTAAGGTCACAAGACAAAGAAGCTTATTGATTTTCAGCAATTTCCGATAATTAGTGCCAGAGTAATGGCCCTTGATCACTTCAAAAAAATCTTGTGGACGCTCTAAAAGCCAAAGTTAATATCCGATTGACTTTAAATTTATACACAGTGTTTAAGGTCATAAGACGAAGAAGCCTATTGATTTTCAGCGATTTTCGATAATCAGTGCCAGAGTTATCTCCCTTGATCACTTCAAAAAATCTTGTGGACGCTCTAAAAGCCAAATATCCGATTGACTTTAAATTTACACACACTGTTTAAGGTCCTGAGAGGAAGAAGCTTACTGATTTTAATCAATTTCAAATAATTACTTCCAGTCCCAATGTTATCTCCCTTGATCACTTCAAAAAACCTTGTTGCGCTGTAGATACCAAACTTATCATCCGATTGACTTCAGATTGATACACAGAGTTTAAGGTGTTGAAATGAACAAGTATTTTGATTTTCAATGAATTTTGATAACTGAACAGCTAAATCCATGATATTAAATGTCTCGTATACTAATTGTTAGCGTGGGGCAAAACTTTATAAAAAGCAAACAAATTCTAATGATTTTCTGATAATTACATAATGAGTTGTTACTCTTAATCAGATTCTTGTGTATTACAAATGTTTCATTTCTGAAAAAAGTAAAAATATGCGACAACCCTTGTTGACTGCCCGGGTGATTTAGCTGCTGTGGGTGTATGTTTCGTTGCCTGGCAACCTATCTTGTTAAGACTAATATCATTAAGCTTTCATATTTCATATGAAAACTTATTGTTTCTGTTAAAGTAATTAAGCTTTCATATTACATATGAAAGCTTATTGTTTCTGTTAAGATTATTAGACTTTCACATGTATTTATTGTTTCTGTTAAGATTAATATTATTTTAATAATGAAAGCTTAATAATATTAATCTTAACAGAAACAATAAGCTGCAATATGTAATACATATGAAAGCTTATTGTTTCTGTTAAAGTTATTAAGCTTTTATATTACATATGAAAGCTTATTGTTTCTGTTAAGATTATTAAACTTTTATATGTATTTATTGTTCCTGTTAAGATTAATGTTATTATAATAATGAAAGCTTAATAATATTAATCTTAACAGAAACAATAAGCTGCAATATGTAATATATATGAAAGCTTATTGTTTCTGTTAAAGTTATTAAGCTTTTATATTACATATTGCAGCTTATTGTTTCTGTTAAGATTATTAAACTTTCATATGTATTTATTGTTTCTGTTAAGATTAATATTATTTTAATACTGAAAGCTTAATAATATTAATCTTAGCAGAAACAATAAGCTGCACTATGTAATACATATGAAAGCTTATTGTTTCTGTTAAGATTATTAAGCTTTCATATGTATTTATTGTTTCTGTAAAGATTAATATCATTAAGCTTTCATATGTATTACATATTACAGCTTATTGTTTCTGTTAAGATTAATATTATTAAGCTCAAAGATGAGCATTTTCTGCCTAGAGTAAGCAGAGATAAGCAAGCTGATTTGTTTATTCTTTGGGGCACGATAACTTTGGTTATAATGAAAGGAGGGCGATGAAACTCTTGTCAATCGAGAGTCTAATAGCTAGCCTGTTGTGTGAAATCATTGTATCCGGGGTAGCCGAAAAAAAAGAGATCGAAAATCCAAAAAGTCGTATTTTTACGATTTGGAGCATTTTTAGAGGTCTTTTTCTCGTAAAGTCAACATAATATATTTTGGGAACTTCTTCTACAAAGAGTCTTATCGGCAGTCTTTTATATGGAACCATCGATCAAAAGTCCAGAAATATCAGGACTAGAAGAACAAATCGAACATCCGACCTTCTAGCTAGCGGGCCAACGCCTTACCCACTTAGTGTGGACACCCATCGTACATTTCATCCGTCAAATCAAAATATTTCATTGCCATCTTAACTATTCTTAATTTGAAACTATATTTTAATATTAGTCTGGCATTATTAAATTCTCATTTTATTGGTAGACGTTCGTCTTATTTACAATTAAACTTTCATTTAACTATGAACAACCGTTAACGTGTCTCTTTAAAGCAATTAAATATTCTAAAACAGTAGAGCAACCTTTTGTCCTAAACTCATTAATTTACCATTTTGTATGTGAGTGACTTGTTATTCTTCCTTTATGACATATTGCACGTGTCTGATTTCAAAGGGGGGTTAGGTGGCTGAATGATTAGCACGTGCGCGCTTTATCATAAAGACTGTCATTGAGTCAACTAGTGTGTTTTCGAATCTCCGTTTGTACGTGACAAGGAGTAAGGTAGCCTTTCCAACTGGCGGGTTTTCTTCATTACCTCTTGTTTCCTTCCACTGCTAAAGACCTCTACGGGCAAGCGAAATATTGAAATAAAATCAAACCATATGTTAGTCCCGAAATGATCTAGTTTGGGACACAATAACTCGCTTTCTAATGGAGCTAGACTTGGTGTAGGTGTTTATTAGGCCAATACCTTGATGACTTTGGAACACAATAACTCTTCTTCTAATTGGGGTACAATGTTCAAACTTGGTGGAGGCATTCACTAGGTTGGGTAAACAGAGATGAGCAAATTGATTGGTTGATGATTTGGCCCACCATCTAACCATAGGATCTTTCTGAAACTTTTACCTACCCCCCCCCCCCCCCAAAACAAATGGCTGGTGGCTGTTGATTAAATATATTTTACGAATCCGAAATCATTTGACCTACAGTGCTGTAACTTTGTGACTATTTGAGCTATTTCTTTGAGTACTTTGAGACAATCACTTCAAGTCTGCAATTTCAGATTTTCGAATTTCGAAAATTCGTCGCTGTGATTTCGAACCAATTTGACAACTTCTTTAATAGTTGTACGATTTTCATGAAATTTAGCATGTAAGTAGATCTTACCGATGCGACTTCAAAAATATGATTAGAAATTTTCTAAATTACCCCCCCCTCCCCTCGATAAAATTAAGGATCAAAGTTTTAAAAAAAAATCGAAATATATGTCAGAATGACCTAAAAAAAATTTTTAGATACTAGACAAGTAATTACCGATTAGTAAACAAAATATAGAGTTTGTAGATCGAAATATAGGTCAGAATTTTTTAGATAATAGACAAGTAATTACTGATTAGTAAACAAAATATGGAGTTTGTAGATGGAACCGGGAGTGCCACCATCTTGAAAAGTGAAAAGTCCCTAAGGCTTTTGCGATATTGCACTTACAGACGGGGAAGTTATATTGTCTGAATCCTAGAAGTATGGCCTAAAAAACGTTCAGAGCAGAATTTTGATTTAGGTCAACTGATGGTCGCCATTTTGAAGTGAATATGAAAAATAGTGAAAAATCGACATTTACGGGATTGTAAACAAACACAATATGTCATAGTATGTTCAATGCGTCTCCTATTTCTGAAATTAATACATTTCAGGATAGTCGGGATATGGGTCGAATTTTTGGTATTCGACTATTTCAAAAATTCAAATTTTACTTTGATGTATTGGTTTGACAAAGTTGTTTACGAGTGAACAATGACATTGACTTCACTAGATTGTGACCGATTTTAATGATTTTTTTTTCTCGTTCGGATTATTTATATGACCCATGACATGTGACAGGAAGTGACTGTGAATATGAAAACTTTATATCTGCTTAGCAGATGTAGTTATTTTTTTTTTATTATTGTTATTATTTACCGCGGGAGCCTATTTCTCTATGATCGAAAAGAGATACCGATCTGCGGTTCATCTTTCTACCAGGAAACCATGTGGTGGTTACACAATAAAGCAATTTTTGAACTTCTGCGCAGACTGGAAGTGGCCGAATTTTGACCGTTGGTATTAAATTAAAAATCGGCCGTGGTTTCATCAATTCTTTACCTATATTCAAACAAATCACATTTTTGGAAAGCCTGATACTTTTCCAATACAAAAGCAATCTTATATTGTGCAATTTCGAAACTTCGTTGCTGACTTCTATCGTTCGAAAATTGAAATGATGTTTCTGAACATGAAGTTATAGTCCAATACAAACTGATAAAGCAATTTCGACACGGAACCTTAAACCGCAAGTGGTCAAAAGAGTGTGCAATATTTTGAAAAAAATGCAAAAAATGGATGTTTTGGGAGAAAACGTGATTTCTTCGTCCGATATCAACGGATTAACCAAATTAAGGTACCGTTGGATGACACGATGATTGGACTATCGTATGATAACCAATTCATACGGATACTATGAAAAGGCAGTAAAATAGGCATGCTGAAAATCGAGTATTTTCTGATTTTTAGCATTTTCGGACGCCTGTATCTCGAAAACTACTCCAGCGAATTTTCTGAAACGTTTTATATCGAGAGTCCCCTCGGTAGTCTTGTGTACGAAATATTCCATTAAGACTTTGAAATATGTTGAATAGGCCAAACAACGGATTGAAAATCGAAAAAAGGCGAAAAATCGTGAAAATTTGGAAAATGCTTTATTTTTTTTTTATATAAGAGATTATCAAAAAAGGTTTATATATTCGGATAGCTGACCTAATTACGATTCTAACGATATATAATATGTATGTAGTTATTGAAATTTAATTTTCGATTTTTTGACATTTTTGCATTTTTAACACTTTTGAACATAGGATTTCTCAGTGGAATTTTGTCTTATCAGATAATGTAATATATAATTACAGAGCCCTGGAACATTTTAATTTCACAAAAATAGTTATTCAAACAATACTGACAATAATCTCCATACCGGAAGTATTGAAAAATTGAAAAAAAGGGTAAAAAAATTGTCGCACTTGATTTCTCCCTTAGGTATTAGCGGTCCAAAAGAACCAAAGTGCCGTTGGATAGCCCTATTAAAGGTCCATCATATGGCATCTAAATAATACCATTTCGATGGTAAGGAAATAAACTTGATCTGCTACTGTCCCATGCAGATATGAAAGCTTTCATATTCATCGTCACGTGTCATCGATTGTATCAAGTATCCTAAATAAAAGGATAAGAAGAAAAAATTATCAAAATTGGTCAAAAACTCGCGAAGTTACAAGTCTAAATATAGTATGAAACATTGCACCCAGGCATAACAATAATCTGAAAACTAAAGGGAAATAACTGAAACTTGTATTACTGTAATGAGACGGATGAGAAAATGAAATGAAAATGGCGGGGAAAAAAATTAAAAATGGTAGGTTGGACAGGCGACCTTACTCCTTGTCACGTACCACTGGGCATTCGAAAACACGCTAGTTAACTCAATGACAGGCGCGCGTGCTAACCATTCAGTCACCCAACCCCCCTTTGAAGTCAGACACGTGCAATATGTCATATAGGAAGAATAACAAGTCGCTCACAACAAAATGGTAAATTAATGAGTTTAGGTCAAAAGGTTGAGCTACTGTTTTAGAGTATTTAATTGTTTTAAAGAGACACGTTAAAGTTCCAATTTCACTTTTTCTAAGAAAGTCAAAATATAATTATTTCTATGTTTTTTGCTCAAAAGATTGTCAACTCACTATTATATGATCATGGACAAAATTTTTGGGGGGTTAGAAAGGGTGACACTGGTTGATTGAGGAAATAGTTACTCAATTACCTCCCTTGTTTTCCTATTCTTCTCCATGGACGGCCATCTTCAAACGTTTGAATTTGAAGTTGAAAATGATATTTTTTCCAATTTCTCAACTGGCAATAGTGAATTATAGGATAAATAGGATTATTCTTTAACAAGGTAGGACTGTTTATAGGTTCAATCTATTTTGGGGCTTTATTTTAATAAATTTTAAAAATATAACTTAAAAAAATGCTATTGGAACTTTAAGGGTTGTTCATAGTTAAATGAAAGTTTAATTTTAAATAAGACCAATAAGATTAGGATTTAATAATGCCAGACTAATATTAAAATAAAGTTTTAAATTAAGAATAATTAATTATTGGTCTAATGCAATGAAATGCTTTGATTTGACGGATGAAATGTACGATGGGTGTCCTGCTAGCCAGGAGGTCGGGTGTTCGATTCCTGCTTTGGCCGAGAAAGTTCATCTCGATTTTCAGACGTGCCCCCCACCCACCGTGTACACATTGGAGACTTGGAGTGCACGTAAAAGATCCCTTAGCAGTTGGAATTCGATACTGTTGAATAAGCTCTATACGATGACTAAATGTGCAGATTGTAGCCACCCACACTGCATGTTTTGCTTAACAATGAAAGGGTGTCGTTTTCAATTTTCGATCCTTTTATTCTTCTACTCCTGATATTTTGGACTGTTGATCGATGGTTTCATATAAAAGACTACCAATAAGACTCTTTGTAGAAGAAGTTCCCAAAAAATATTATGTTGACTTTACGAGAAAGACCTCTAAAAATGCTCCGAATTGTAAAAATACGACTTTTTGGATTTTCAATCTCTTTTTTCGTCTATCCCTGATATTTAAATATAATGATACAATAATTTCACACAACAGGCTAGCTATTACACTCTCTATTAACAAAAATTTCACCGCCCTCCCTCCATTATAACCGAAGTTATCGTGCACTAAAGAATCAACAAATCAGCATGCTTATCTCTGCTTACCCAAAGCAGAAAATGCCCATCTTTGAACTCAATCATAACATTTACCTAGTGAACGTCTACACCAAGTTTGAACATTCTAGCTTAATTAGAAGGAGAGTTATTGTGCTCCAAAGTCTCGTCCCTTCAAATTGCTTCTATTTTTTTATTTTCAATTCAAAATGGTGACTCCCAGTTGACCTAAATCAAAATTCTACTCCCGACATTTTTTAGGACATCCTACAAGGATTCAGAAAATATAACTCCCGAGTCTGTAAGTAAAATAGCAAAAAAGCCTTAGTGATTTTTCACGTTTAAAGATGGTGGCACTTTTGGTTCGATCGACAAACACTATATTTTGTGTACGAATCAGTAATTCCTTGTCTAGTATCGAAAAAAAAAAATTAGGTCATTCTGACCTATATTTGGACGATTTTTTTGAAAACTTTGATCCTTAATTTCACCAAGAGGAGATAATTTAGAAAATTTCTAATTATATTTTTGAAGTCACATCGGTAAGATCTACTTATATACTAAATTTCATGAAAATCGTACAACTATTAAAGAAGTTGTCAAATTGGTCTAAACTTCCGGTTCGAAATCACAGCGACGAATTTTCGAAATTCGAAAATGTGAAACTGCAGATGAAAATGATTTTTTCAAGGTATTCAAAGAAAAAAGAATGTGTAAAATCGGTAAAAGAATAACAAAGTTACGACTATGTATTGTCAGTTTTTTCGTTCGTAAAATTCGGTGATTTCGGATTCTTAAAACGTTTTGAAAATATATTTAAACAACGTTTGCACCCCATTTTGGGGGGGGGGGGGTAGGTGAAAGTTTCAGAAAGCTCCCATGGTTAGATTCTGAGAAATCCGATTTGCAGAAAATACACACAAAAAAAAAATGATAATAATCTTAACAGAAACAATAAGCTTTCATATGTAATATGAAAGCTTAATAACTTTAACAGAAATAATAAGCTTTCATATGTAATATGAAAGTTTAATAATAATCTTAACAGAAACAATAAGCTTTCTAGTATTTTCCGATTTTTTAACATTCTATATAGTGAATCCAAAATAAAAAGCATTGAAATAATATAGATAGTCCAAAAATGGCCTCAAACTTTGAAAAAAATTGAAAAATCCTTAAATTTTTGTAAATGCTCTTTTATTTATCTTTTTTTTCCAAAACTACTCAATGGATGTTTCTGACACTTCTGTTACAGAAAGTTAAGTATCCAAAGAACTTCGTAAAGCTATCACAACAATGAACGTAAAACCGGAAGTAGTCGAAAAAATGTCCGATATCTTGAAAAAAATTATTTTTTTTTACGAAAACCATTTTTATTTATGAATATTTTTTGATGGTATTTTACACAGGGTTAAAATATCATCCTACTAGAGCAGAAATGAGAAAAAAATTTGTCTCGGTAATTTGCGTTATCCGCCATTGGCTAATTTAGTTTTTCGTACACAGATAAATTATTTATTGTTCGATTTGTATTTTTCTGTAGGCAACGGAAGTGACGTAATATTAACAAAAACTACAATTTTAACAGTTCGGTACCACTTGTTGAAAGCAAATATTATTTTTATCAAAACTGATATAACTAAAAGGATGCGCCCTGCAATGGCGCACGAAATCTTTAGCTCAGATTTTTATACGCCCACATTTTCATGTGGACGTATATTGTCGTCGCCCCTGTTCGTCCGTCCGTCCGTCCACAATTGTTTGTGAACAGTCTACAGGTCACAATTTTTATCCGATTTCAATGAAACTTAAAATATAGGTTTATCACCCTAAGATCTCGGTTCCTTTCGATATTGGCATGTATCGGACCGTAACTTCATGGGTTATGGCCCCTGATTGTACGAAAAATCACGTTTTTTAGCTTGTGAACAGTGTAGAGGTCACAATTTTGAACCGATTTGGATGAAACTTGAAATGCATGTTTATAAACCAAAGATCTTGGTTCCTTTCGATATTTGCGCCAATTGGATCGTAACTTCCTGAATTATGGCCCCTGATTGTCCGAAAAATCGCCTTTTTTAGCTTGTGGTCCCTCTGGAGGTCAAAATTGTTATCCGATTTAAAAAAAACGTTTGATTATATCACCGTTCCATGATTATGAAGGTTGAATTCAAATTTTGTGAAAATTGGACCAAAATTGACGGACAAAATGGCCGCCATTTGTACGCGAATAGTGTGAAAATATGTTATATCAAGGTTGTGGACCTTATAGAGGTCACAATTTTGAACCGATTTGGATGAAACTTGACATGTATGTTTATAACCGAAAGATCTTGGTTCCTTTCGATATTTGCGCCCATCGGATCGTAACTTCCTGAATTATGGCCCCTGATTGTCCGAAAAATTGCCCTTTTTAACTTGTGGTCCCTCTGGAGGTCAAAATTATTATCCGATTTAAAAAAACGTATGGCTATATCACCGTTACATGGTAATGAAGAGAGAGTTTGAATTACGTGAAAATCGGACTAGAATTGACGGACAAAATGGCCGCCGTTTGTACACGAATAGTGTGAAAATATGTTATATCAAGGTTGTGGACCCTATAGAGGTCACAATTTTGAATCGATTTTGATGAAACTTGACATGTATGTTTATAACCCAAAGATCTTGGTTCCTTTTGATATTTGCGCCCATCGGATCGTAACTTCCTGAATTATGGCCCCTGATTGTCCGAAAAATTGCCCTTTTTAGCTTGTAGTCCCTCTGGAGGTCAAAATTATTATCCGATTTAAAAAAACGTTTGACTATATCACCGTTACATGGTAATGAAGAGAGAGTTTGAATTACGTGAAAATCGGACTAGAATTGACGGACAAAATGGCCGCCGTTTGTACACGAATAGTGTGAAAATATGTTATATCAAGGTTGTGGACCCTATAGAGGTCACAATTTTGAATCGATTTTGATGAAACTTGACATGTATGTTTATAACCCAAAGATCTTGGTTCCTTTCGATATTTGCGCTCATCGGGTCATTACTTCCTGAATTATGTCCCCTGATTGTACGAAAAATCACTCTTTTTAGCTTGTTGTGCCTCTGGAGGTCACAGTTATTATCTGATTTAAAAAAAAACCCATTTGATTATAAAAACCAAACAAATTCTAATGATTTTCTGATAATTCCTTAATATGCGACAACTCTTGTTGACTGCCCGGACGATTTGGCTGCTGTGTGGGCGTATGTTTCGTTGCCTGGCAACCTATTTTTTAATTTCAATTTTGTTTTCGGGCAATTTCGAATAAAATGTAAAATAAAGTGTAAAATTCAGTTATTTACAATTCTTTCGGCGTTTTCATATTTTGAAATATTTATTTGTAATTTTCCCAAACTCGTAGCAATAATCCAGACGAAGAGAATGTATTCGAAAATTCGTTTCTAATATGAGCAGTTGCCGAGAAATATGCAATTTTGCATGCATCACTTTTCACGTTATTGTGCCTAAAAAATAATCAATTATTATTCGATTTGCAATATTTTTTTTTTCCAATTGATGCCTAACGCCAATTTGGACTAGGTCAAGCTAATTTTACATTTTCACTTTGACCAGAAATGACTTCATTTGGGCAAAAACTGTATTTTCAACGTAAAAAAAACCCCAAATACTTTATTAAATGAGTCTTTTTTTTACAATATTTTCAAAATTATAATATTCGATTCCCATCAACCAATAACATGAATCCATACGACCATACAGATACCACAAAATGGTTTCTAACTTGTACGCTTACAGAGAAATAGGCGATCTTCTATAGGTCACTTTTCAAGGTTTTTGGTCTATAAACGTGTCAATTATTATTCGATTTTTGTAATTTTTTTTACCATTTGATGGCTTATGCCATTTATGAATTCTATGAACTAATTTAACATTTTCAATATCACCGGAAGTAATGTCATTTTTGCAAAAAAAAACGTATTTTTAGCCTTCAAAACAAACATTTTTTATACGCCCACATTGAAATGTGGTCGTATATTGTCGTCGCCCCCGTCCGTCCGTCGGTCCGTCGCTCCGTCGGTCCGGCGTCCACAATTGCTTGTGAACGCTCTACAGGCTAAAGTTAATATCCGATTTACTTTAAATTTATACACAGTGTTTAAGGTCATGAGACGAAGAAGCCTATTGTTTTTCAGCGATTTCCGATAATAACTACCAGAGTTATGGCCCTTGATCACTTCAAAAAATCTTGTGGACGCTCTAGAGGCCAAAGTTAATATCCAATCGACTTTAAATTTATACACAGCGTTTAAGGTCATAAGACAATGACGCCTATTGATTTTCGGCGATTTCCGATAATTAGTGCCAGAGTTATGACCCTTGATCTCTTTAAAAAATCTTGTGGACGCTCTAAAGGTCAAAGTTAATATCCGATTGACTTTAAATTTATACAGTGTTTAAGGTCATAAGACGAAGACGCCTATTGATTTTCAGCGATTTCCGATAATTAGTGCCAGAGTTATGGCCCTTGATCACCTCAAAAAATCTTGTGGACGCTCTAGAGGCCAAAGTTAATATCCGATTGACTTTAGATTTATACACAGTGTTTAAGGTCATGAGATGAAGAAACCTATTTTCGGCGATTTCCGATAATTAGTGCCAGAGTTATGGCCCTTGATCTCTTTAAAAAATCATGTGGACGCTCTAAAGGTCAAAGTTAATATCCGATTGACTTTAGATTTATACACAGTGTTTAAGGTCATAAGACGAAGAAGCCTATTTGATTTTCAGCGATTTCCGATAATTAGTGCCAGAGTTATGGCCCTTGATCACTTCAAAAAATCTTGTGGACACTCTAGAGGCCAAAGTTAATATCCGATTGACTTCAAATTTATACACAGTGTTTAAGGTCATAAGTCAAAGACGCCTATTGATTTTCAGCGATTTCCGATAATTAATGCCAGAGTTATGGCCCTTGATCACCTCAAAAAATCTTGTGGACGCTCTGGAGGCCAAAGTTAATATCCGATTGACTTTAGATTTATACACAGTGTTTAAGGTCATGAGACGAAGAAGCCTATTGATTTTCAGCGATTTCAAATAATTACTGCCAGAGTTATCTCCCTTGATAACTTCAAAAATTCTTGTGACGCTATAGAGGCCAAAGTTACCATCCGATTGACTTCAGATTGATACATAGAGTTTAAGGTGTTGAAACGAACAAGTATTTTGATTTTCAATGAATTTAGATAACTGAACAGAGCTAAATCCATGATATTAAAGGTTTCATGTATATACTAATTGTTAGCGTGGGGTAAAACTTTATAAAAAGCAATCAAATTCTAAGGATTTTCTGATAATTACATAATGAGTTGTTACTCTTAATCAGTTTTTAGTGTATTACAAATGTTTCATTACCGAAAAAAGTAAAAATATGCGACAACCCTTGCTGACTGCCCGGTCGATTTAGCTGCTGTGGGCGTATGTTTCGTTGCCTGGCAACCTATCCTTTGAAGTGATATATGTATTATTCGTTTAACTTTATAACGCCTGATTCTAATGGACAATAAGATTGAATCAATACCATCATATTGATATCAACAGAAGGCTTCTAGCATGTTCCCTTGTCGAATAATATCCAATTTTCCCAAGGTCACTTTTAAGTGTTTTACCTTCTTAATTTCAGTTTATGGGTTATAGGTTAATTATTTATTGCCCGATATGTATAAAACAAAGTTTGTATTTTATATGTTGCGATTTTTCGACTTGTTTTTCACCTATAAAAATTTCTTTCGGCACCGGAAGTGACGTAATTTTGACATAATTTACAAAGCTTATTGTTTCTCTTAAGATTATTATTTAGCTTTCATATTACATATGGAAGCTTATTGTGTCTCTTAAGATTGTGAATAAGCTTTCATATTTCATATGAAAGCTGATTGTTTCTGTTAATATTATTATTGTTTCCCGTACCGAAATGAAGTGTTCACTTCCAACGAAGCGTTCATTTCTGAGACACTTCTATGAACGCTTCCTTTGAAGTGCTATAAAAAGCTTCACCGAAATGGTAATTTCGTCGTTACTTCTAAAAGATAGTCTATATACAACTGCGTCTCATTAACACTTCTAAAAGATAGTCTCCATACAACTGCGTGTCATTATTACTTCTAAAAGATAGTCTATATACAACTGCGTCTCATCAACACTTCTGAAAGATAGTCTATATACAGCTACGTGTCATTCACACTTCTTGGAGATGGTGAATATAGATGACCATTTCATCTCCACTTCTGAAAGACTGTTAGAAAACGATCATATCGATGATCATTTCATCGCCACTTCTGAAAGACTGTTAAAAAAACAGATCATTCTATTCACTCTTTAAAAAATTCGTGAAATAAATGATGAAATAAAATGACGCGTAGTGCGCCCCCCCCCCCCCCACACACACACAGCTCCGCACGTTAACAAAAAAAGGAATAATATGGGAGAGTCACCGTGTGTTTTTATATATATAGATATATATATATACCGCCTGAATTCTTTTAAAATCCATATCCATTAGCCTACTCGATTTAAACAAATAACCCTGCCCTCAAAATTAATAGATGGAACAATAGGTTAATTGATGCCGTAAGACAATCAAATCATGCAACTAAACCAGAGTGGCACAACTAGAAAATGGTACCGCTCGATGTTATAGACCACCAAATATATATATATATATTCTATGTATTTTACTTTCTCCGTTCGAGCCCGAAAAAATCTGGTGGCGCCCTCTTCTCGAACGGCACGCAGAGCGAGAGAGAGAGAGAGAGAGATTATTTTATTTATACTTTTATGTGTTTTACTTTATCCGTTCGAGCTCGAAAAATCTGGTGGTGCCCTTTTTCCTCGAAGAGAGAGATGGAGAGAGACTTTATTCTTTTATTTATTCTTTTGTTTATTCTTTTATGTGTTTTACTTTATCCGTTCGAGCCCGAAAAATCTGGTGGCGTCCCCTTTCGTCGAACGGTACGCTAAGAGAGAGTGAGATCTGGAGAAAGAGAGAGCTAGTCTGCGATATCACTTATGTGGAAGCGGACGTTAAACCACCAGCTTAAATAAGAGAGAGAGAGATCAGAGAGAGAGGGAGTCGGGGAGAAATAGGGTGTAACAAGGGTGCCCCACGTCCCAACTGAAAAGTTGTTCTTGACACGTTGATCGTGCACGTTTTAGTTGAATGACTTACTACTGATTTCTGACAGTCTCGCACACTCGTTGAGGCTATAAATAGCAACAGCATGCGGAAATGTTCAAAACACCAAACACTACTACAGTCGTAAAAAATCTATTGTTGACGATTCTGAATAGCAATAATATTTAACTTTTTGGTTATTACGGCATCTTTAGAAATTACGCTCGTTTTATTTTTTAAATTGCCTTATAATTAACTGTACCATTAGAAGCTGCATATTTTGGTTAAGTACAAATAATATCTCTGACTCAACATCCGTAAAGCAAGAATATGATACTAGCAGTAGTTTCATTTTACTTTTACAAGGTTCTTAAAAATATTGTTGAGTTGCCTGATGTTTGTGCTTCTAAATTCAATTTCTTGTTCCATGTTTCGTTAAAAAAAAGTAGTCTTGATTATCCCGACCCCTCAATTAGACGTAGAATGATCGGTAGACTAGTTAAGCGAGACTAATTTCAAA
This sequence comes from Patella depressa, assembly GCA_948474765.1. Classification (NCBI taxonomy): domain Eukaryota; kingdom Metazoa; phylum Mollusca; class Gastropoda; family Patellidae; genus Patella; species Patella depressa. The sequence continues at coordinate 53,282,227 of OX419716.1, forward strand.
ACAAGGGCACGTAACCTATCTTTTACTCAAAAGTGTCTGGATGTTATGGACGCCACTCCAAACCATTTTTCAGTATTATTTATGTATGGTTTAATGATCATAGCTTATGAAGTGCAACATGGTCGTTTATTTAGTGACTATAAATGTGTGAAACAGATTTAAGGCTTTCTAAATATATTAGTATTGTGGTGTAATTGTCGAGATATTTGGAGATATTCATTTAGGGTGGGGCACCCTAGTGTAACATGCACTCGACACAAACTAGATGATTCCAGGACTAACATATGGTTTAACTTTATTTCAATGATTCGCCTTGCGCCTAGGGGTCTTTAGCAGTGCCGTAGAATCGGAGACCCCGCAGAAAACCCACGAGGTTGGACGAACGGTACCGTACGCTGAATCAACTGACCAAAATGGTATCGATCGATATTATAGGCCAGTAAAAAAATATATATATATTCCTTTATTTGTTTTACTATATAATCTAGGAGCCCGAAAATTATGGTAGCCCCTCGCTTCGCTTGAACTTGAACGGTAGGATTACACTGAACCAACTAGAAGTGAATGTAGCAATATGGCGTCTGTCTAAAAATAGGTCATTAGTTACTGTTAGTGACATTAGCGAGGTTCGCTCTTCACTAGACTTCACGGAGTCCATCGCATATACTAGATAAGATATGCAGCTTATTATTGCAATATCCCCCTTTCCCTGTCTGGAAAATTAATCCTGTAGTGATTATTTATACATAATAATTAATCAAATTGGTGGTTATTAGCTGTTACGCCTTGTTTTTTGTCCCCCGCCTTTCGAAGAAAGTTGGGGGACTATTAAAATGGGTTCGTCCGTCTGTCTGTCTGTCTGTCTGTCCGTCTGTCCGTCACACTTTTTGGGACACAATAACTATCTTCCTAATTGAGCTAGAATGTTCAAACTTGGTGTATATGTGTATTAGGTCAATGCCTTGATGGAGTTCGAAGATGAGCATTTTCCGCTTAGGGTAAGCAGAGATAAGCAATTTGATTGGTTGATGCTTTGGGACACGATAGCTTTAGTTCTAATTTAGTGAGAGTGGTGAAACTTGGTGTATAGTTTCATTACAGTAATACCTTGACTAAGTTCAATAATGAGCATTTTCTGCTCAGGGTAAGCAGAGCGATACGCAATTTGATTGGCCGAGACTTTGGAACACAATAACTCTCCTTCTAATTGAGTTAAAATGTTCAAACTTGGTGTATATGCTTATTAGGTCAATGCCTTGATGGAGTTCGAAGATGAGCATTTTCCGCTTAGGGTAAGCAGGGATAAGCAATTTGATTGGTTGATGCTTTGGGACACGATAACTTTAGTTCTAATTAAGTGAGAGTGATGAAACTTGGTGTATAGTTTCATTACAGTAATACCTTGACTAAGATCGATAATGAGCATTTTCTGCTCAGGGTAAGCAGAGCGATAAGCAATTTGATTTGCCGAGACTTTGGAACACAATAACTCTCCTTCGAATTGAGTTAAAATGTTCAAAATTGGTGTGTATGCTTATTAGGTCAATGCCTTGATGGAGTTCGAAGATGAGCATTTCCTTCTTAGGGTAGGCAGAGATAAGCAATTTCATCTTAGGTTCATCTTGATTGATGATTTTTATGCCAATACAATGACTGCATTCTCATTCAGTAATGGATTCGACAATAACAGTGTATCGAAACGATTGACTCGGACACGAGGGCCCTTTCCCTTGGCCAGAGGAGCCCTTTTGTCAAGCGTGGGGGCCCTTTGGTCTGCCTTTAGGGTCCCCCTAACTAGGGTACATTTTCATTTTTATACGCCCACATGGAAATGTGGTCGTATATTGCCGTCGCCCCCGTCCGTCCGTCTGTCGGTCCGTCCGTCCGTCCGTCGGTAAGTCCGTCCGTCCGTCCGTCCGTCCATCGTCCACAATTTCTTGTGAACGCTCTAGAGGCTAAAGTTAATATCCGATTGACTTGAAATTTATACACGGTGTTTAAGGTCGTGAGACGAAGAAGCCTATTGATTTTCAGCGATATCCGATAATTACTACCAGAGTTATGACCCTTGATCACTTTGAAAAATCTTGTGAACGCTCTAGAGGCTATAGTTAATATCCGATTGACTTTAAATTTGTACACAGTGTTTAAGGTCAGGAGACGAAGAAGCCTATTGATTTTCGGTGATATCTGATAATTACTGCCAGAGTTATGACCCTTGATCACTTTGAAAAATCTTGTGAACGCTTTAGAGGCTAAAGTTAATATCCAATTGACTTTAAATTTATACACAGTGGTTAAGGTCGTGAGACGAAGAAGCCTGTTGATTTTCAGCAATATCCGATAATTCCTGCCCGAGTTACGACCCTTGATCACTTTGAAAAATCTTGTGAACGCTCTAGAGGCTATAGTTAATATCCGATTGACTTTAAATTTATACACAGTGTTTAAGGTCAGGAGACGAAGAAGCCTATTGATTTTCGGTGATATCTGATAATTACTGCCAGAGTTATGACCCTTGATCACTTTGAAAAATCTTGTGAACGCTTTAGAGGCTAAAGTTAATATCCGATTGACTTTAAATTTATACACAGTGTTTAAGGTCATGAGACGAAGAAGCCTATTGATTTTCGGTGATATCCGATAATTACTACCAGAGTTATGACCCTTGATCACTTTGAAAAATCTTGTGAACGCTCTAGAGGCTAAAGTTAATATCCGATTGACTTTAAATTTGTACACAGTGTTTAGGGTCATGATACGAAGAATCCTATTTGATTTTCAGTGATATCTGATAATTTCTGGCAGTTGATCACTTTGAAATATCTTGTGGACAAAGGCCTTGAGACAAACCATTAAAACTATTCTAATCATTTCTGATAATTATTTAATGGGCTATTACTCGTAATAAGATTATCATGTGTTGTAAATGTTCTCCTTACTGATAAAAGAAACAATATGCGACAACCCTTGTTGACTGCCCGGACGACTTAGCTGTTGTGGGCGTATGTTTCGTTGCCTGGCAACCTATCTTTCTCGTCGGTTTTAGCATTTTTCTGTATAAAACACTTTTGGATGACACTTCGTGTACAGTTTGATTGCTCGATACTTGAAAAAAATAAATGTGCGATTAATTAATATGTGTCATCTATTTAATTTGGGATTTCGGCGGGGGACATCAGCCTCACTGTTGGCTTGTTTTTTTAAAAAATGAGGGATTAGAGTTAATTCACATGACGTTACGCGTATTGGTCACATTGTCATTGAAAGCGGCGAAAGTCAGTGCTTCGGAACTTGTATTATTTGACGGCCCGTCAAGAAAAGCACATTCGTTGTTTGGTAGTACTAAAATATATTACCATGATTATCGAGAGGTGGCGGTTTGTTGTCCATGGCATAAACATGGCGGCGGCCTGTAGCCTAAATATAGGTCATGTACATCAGGTACGCTCATTGATCCGATAGCTATAGGCAAAGACAAAAATAAAATTGGCCGACGAGAATTGAATGTTTTGATACTTGAATTTCATTAGGGCCTAAATATAATGTAGCTTCGAATGGAATGCAAGCATCCCTGACTTATTTTTTGATATTTAATACTTTTTATACGCCCACATTTTCATGTGGACGTATATTGTCGTCGCCCCTGTCCGTCCGTCCGTCCACAATTGTTTGTGAACAGTATACAGGTCACAATTTTTATCTGATTTCAATGAAACTTTAGATATAGGTTTATCACCCTAAGATCTCGGTTCCTTTCGATATTGGCATGTATCGGACTGTAACTTCATGGGTTATGGCCCCTGATTGTACGAAAAATCAGGTTTTTTAGCTTGTGAACAGTGTAGAGGTCACAATTTTGAACCGATTTGGATGAAACTTGAAATGCATGTTTATAACACAAGGATCTTGGTTCCTTTCGATATTTGCGCCAATCGGATCGTAACTTCCTGAAGTATGGCCCCTGATTGTCCGAAAAATCGCCCTTTTTAGCTTGTGGTCCCTCTGGAGGTCAAAATTGTTATCCGATTTAAAAAAACGTTTGATTATATCACCATTCCATGGTTATGAAGGTTGAGTTTGAATTTTGTGAAAATCGGACCAAAATTGACTGACAAAATTGCCGCCGTTTGTACGCGAAAAGTGTGAAAATATGTTATATAAAGGTTGTGGACCTTATAGAGGTCACAATTTTGAACCGATTTTGATGAAACTTGACATGTATTTTTATCCTTTCGATATTTGCGTCCATCGGGTCATTACTTCCTGAATTATGTCCCCTGATTGTACGAAAAATCACTCTTTTTAGCTTGTTGTGCCTCTGGAGGTCACAATTATTATCTGATTTAAAAAAAACAACATTTGATTATAAAAAGCAAACAAATCCTAATGATTTTCTGATAATTCCTTAATATGCGACAACTCTTGTTGACTGCCCGGACGATTTGGCTGCTGTGTGGGCGTATGTTTCGTTGCCTGGCAACCTATTTTTTAATTTCAATTTCGTTTTCGGGCAATTTCGAATAAAATGTAAAATAAAGTGTAAAATTCAGTTATTTACAATTCTTTCGGCGTTTTCATATTTTGAAATATTTATTTGTAATTTTCCCAAACTCGTAGCAATAATCCAGACGAAGAGAATGTATTCGAAAATTCGTTTCTAATATGAGCAGTTGCCGAGAAATATGCAATTTTGCATGCATCACTTTTCACGTTATTGTGCCTATAAAATAGTCAATTATTATTCGATTTGCAATATTTTTTTTTTCCAATTGATGCCTAACGCCAATTTGGACTAGGTCAAGCTAATTTTACATTTTCACTTTGACCAGAAATGACTTCATTTGGGCAAAAACTGTATTTTCAACGTAAAAACCCCCCAAATATTTTATTAAATGAGTCTTTTTTTTACAATATTTTCAAAATTATAATATTCGATTCCCATCAACCAATAACATGAATCCATACGACCATACAGATACCACAAAATGGTTTCTAACTTGTACGCTTACAGAGAAATAGGCGATCTTCTATAGGTCACTTTTCAAGGTTTTTGGTCTATAAACGTGTCAATTATTATTCGATTTTTGTAATTTTTTTTACCATTTGATGCCTTATGCCATTTATGAATTCTATGAACTAATTTAACATTTTCAATATCACCGGAAGTAATGTCATTTTTGCAAAAAAAAAAAACGTATTTTTAGCCTTCAAAACAAACATTTTTTTGAAGTGATATATGTATTATTCGTTTAACATTAGAACGCCTGATTCTAATGGGCAATAAGATTGAATCAATACCATCATATTGATATCAACAGAAGGCTTCTAGCATGTTCCCTTGTCGAATAATATCCAATTTTCCCAGGGTCAATTTTAAGTGTTTTACCTTCTTAATTTCAGTTTATGGGTTATAGGTTAATTATTTATGTCCCCTGATTGTACGAAAAATCACCCTTTTTAGCTTGTGGTCCCTCTGGAGGTCACAATTATTATCTGATTTAAAAAAAATGTTTGATTATAAAAACCAAACAAATTCTAATGATTTTTATACGCCCACATGGAAATGTGGTCGTATATTGTCGTCGCCCCCGTCCGTCCGTCTGTCGGTCCGTCCGTCCGTCGGTCCGTCCGTCCGTCCGTCCGTCGTCCACAATTTCTTGTGAACGCTCTAGAGGCTAAAGTTAATCTCCGATTGACTTGAAATTTATACACGGTGTTAAAGGTCGTGAGACGAAGAAGCCTATTGATTTTCAGCGATATCCGATAATTACTACCAGAGTTATGACCCTTGATCACTTTGAAAAATCTTGTGAACGCTCTAGAGGCTATAGTTAATATCCGATTGACTTTAAATTTATACACAGTGTTTAAGGTCGTGAGATGAAGAAGCCTATTGATTTTCGGTGATATCTGATAATTACTGCCAGAGTTATGACCCTTGATCACTTTGAAAAATCTTGTGAACGCTTTAGAAGCTAAAGTTAATATCCGATTGACTTTAAATTTATACACGGTGTTTAAGGTCGTGAGACGAAGAAGCCTATTGAATTTCAGCGATATCTGATAATTACTGTCAGAGTTATGACCCTTGATCACTTTGAAAAATCTTGTGAACGCTTTAGAGGCTATAGTTAATATCCGATTGACTTTAAATTTATACACAGTATGTAAGGTCATGATAGGAAGAAGCCTGTTGATTTTCAGCAATATCCGATAATTTCTGCCCGAGTTATGACCCTTGATCACTTTGAAAAATCTTGTGAACGCTCTAGAGGCTAAAGTTAATATCCGATTGAATTTAAATTTATACACGGTGTTTAAAGTCATGATACAAAGAAGCCTATTGATTTTCAGCGATATCCGATAATTACTACCAGAGTTATGACCCTTGATCACTTTGAAAAATCTTGTGAACGCTCTAGAGGCTATAGTTAATATCCGATTGACTTTAAATTTATACACAGTGTTTAAGGACTACCAGAGTTATGACCCTTGATCACTTTGAAAAATCTTGTGAACGCTCTAGAGGCTATAGTTAATATCCGATTGACTTTAAATTTATACACAGTGTTTAAGGTCATGAGACGAAGAAGCCTATTGATTTTCGGTGATATCCGATAATTACTACCAGAGTTATGACCCTTTATCACTTTGAAAAATCTTGTAAACGCTCTAGAGGCTAAAGTTAATATCCGATTGACATTAAATTTGTACACAGTGTTTAGGGTCATGAGACGAAGAATCCTATTTGATTTTCAGTGATATCTGATAATTTCTGGCACTTGATCACTTTGAAATATCTTGTGGACAAAGGCCTTGAGACAAACCATCAAAACTATTCTAATCATTTCTGATAATTATTTAATGGGCTATTACTCGTAATAAGATTATCATGTGTTGTAAATAGTAAATGTTCTCCTGACTGATAAAAGAAACAATATGCGACAACCCTTGTTGACTGCCCGGACGACTTAGCTGTTGTGGGCGTATGTTTCGTTGCCTGGCAACCTATCTTTATATATTGTCGTCGCCCCCGTCCGTCCGTCCGTCGGTCCGTCCGTCGGTCCGTCCGTCGGTCCGTCCGTCCGTCTGTCCGGCGTCCACAATTGCTTGTGGACGCTCTAGAGGCTAAAGTTAATATCCGATTGACTTTAAATTTATACACAGTGTTTAAGGTCATGAGACGAAGAAGCCTATTGTTTTTCAGCGATTTCTGATAATAACTACCAGAGTTATGGCCCTTGACGACTTCAAAAAATCTTGTGGACGCTCTAGTGGCCAAAGTTAATATCCGATTGGCTTTAAATTTATACACAGTGTTTAAGGTCATAAGACGAAGAAGCCTATTGAATTACAGCAATTTCCGATAATTAGTGCCAGAGTTATGGCCCTTGATCACTTCAAAAAATCTTGTGGACGCTCTAAAAGCCAAAGTTAATATCCGATTGACTTTAAATTTATACACAGTGTTTAAGGTCATAAGACGAAGAAGCCTATTGATTTTCAGCGATTTCCAATAATTAGTGCCAGAGTTATGGCCCTTGATCACTTCAAAAAATCTTGTGAACACCCTAAGAGCCAAAGTTAATATCCGATTGACTTTAAATTTATACACAGTGTTTAAGGTCATTAGACGAAGAAGCTTATTGATTTTCAGCAATTTCCGATAATTAGTGCCAGAGTTATGGCCCTTGATCACTTCAAAAAATCTTGTGGACGCTCTAAAAGCCAAAGCTAATATCCGATTGACTTAAAATTTATACACAGTGTTTAAGGTCATAAGACGAAGAAGCCTATTGATTTTCAGCGATTTTCGATAATTAGTGCCAGAGTTATCTCCCTTGATCACTTCAAAAAATCTTGTGGACGCTCTAAAAGCCAAAGTTAATATCCGATTGACTTTAAATTTATACACAGTGTTTAAGGTCATAAGATGAAGAAGCCTATTGATTTGCATCAATTTCCGATAATTAGTGCCAGAGTGATGGCCCTTGATCACATCAAAAAATCCTGTGGACACTCTAGAGGCCAAAGTTAATATCCGATTGACTTTAAATTTACACACACTGTTTAAGGTCCTGAGAGGAAGAAGCCTACTGATTTTCATCAATTTCAAATAATTACTTCCAGAGTTATATCCCTTGATCACTTCATAAAACCTTGTTGCTCTGTAGATGCCAAATATATCACCCGATTGACTTCAGATTGATACACAGAGTTTAAGGTGTTGAAACGAACAAGTATTTTGATTTTCAATGAATTTTGATAACTGAACAGCTAAATCCATGATATTAAATGTTTCCTATACTAATTGTTAGCGTGGGGCAAAACTTTATAAAAAGCAAACAAATTCTCATGATTTTCTGTTAATTACATAATGAGTTGTTACTCAGATTTTAGTGTATTACAAATGTTTCATTACCAAAAAAAAGTAAAAATATGCGACAACCCTTGTTGACTGCCCGGACGATTTAGCTGCTGTGGGCGTATGTTTCGTTGCCTGGCAACCTATCTTTTGATAATTCCTTAATATGCGACAACTCTTGTTGACTGCCCGGACGATTTGGCTGCTGTGTGGGCGTATGTTTCGTTGCCTGGCAATATATTTTTTTTTTATCAAATTACAAATACAATCGCCATGGATTCTTTTAGCCTACATACTAGTACACACAGCGTTGGGCACTTTTACATGTACACTAATTTCCTAACTACTCTAAACAACTATGGATACTTTCTTGACAGGCCGTCCGCCCTGCACCAATGAGAATGATAAACCTCGGGTCAGAAAATCCTAATAATGAACTGTCTAGGCCAGCCAACACTGGTTAGTGAGCCGGCATCCAGTGCATAAAGCAACTGATATGAAATGGGGTTTAACATCCTACTGTTCTTCTTTGACTGGTTGAATAAAAACAGGAATACGCCATTCAGAGTGATATAAGAGAAATTTTGCCCAGACACATTGAATTCCAACTGCCAAGGGTTCTTTTATGTGCACTCCGTTACGTTTTTTCTTGCCAGGCCTTCCGCCCTGCATCGCTATGGGAAACCACACTGGAAAATCCTGATAAACTTGGGATTTCTAAGTTAGCGAGCTTACTCCCAGAGGCGCTATGATTAGCAAAACAAACATCTTTTCCACCGAGTCCCGGTTTTTTTGCCAGGCCTTTCGTCCTGCATCGCTTTGGAGTATGGGGAACCACACCGGAAAATCCTGATAAAAATGGGATTTCTAAGTTAGTGAGCCAATGTCTTACTCACAGAGCTGCTTTTCTACCGAGCAACTGTGGCTCCTCTGTTTTACTGCTCCATCTGATGAAACCAGGGAATAATCTGTCAGATAATTTTGATGTTTGCACAGATAATGGTGATATATACCGCCAACTTAGCTTTCTGTTCAGTATGAACAACTAGAGGCTGTTTTTTGCCAGGCCCTCTGTCCTACGCCACTGTCAATAGTGAATTATTCCGGAAATTCAGTAATTTTCGCGGCCAACGGCGATCCAACCCGGGATAATTAAAGCATTTAATCATAACAAAAAAGAATTACTCATGCTTTTATTATCAAAAAACGTTAAAAAACCCCACCCATTACATAAGATAAACAGTATGCCATAAGGCACTTATTTCAAAATCCAACTGTCTAACTTTTACATACACGGCAATGTGCATGTGCGATGTCGTTTTTTTTCGTTGGGCTATCCGCACGACTATACAGCTGTTTCCTCCTGATCCTCAGGTTTTCTCCCACTGCAAAAGACCCTAACTGGGTGGGTGGTGGATAGCTGAATGGTTGGCGCGTGCGTATTGTATCATAAGGTCTGTTACTGAGTAAACTGGCATGGTTTCGATGCCGCAGTTACGTGACAAGGAGTAGTAGCCTGTCCAGCCTTGTGGGTTTTTCACCGGGTCCTCCGGTTTCCTCCCACTACCAAAGACCCCTACATGCATGTGCAAATTTTGGAAATAAAATTGAACCATATTTTAGTCTCGAAAAGACATTAAGTAGGTTATGTTAAAATTGCGAGAATCTGTCATTTAAAAAAAACAACAACAGTAGGCCCAAGAACTATATCATATTTTCAATGACATTGAAATTTCAAAAACTATAATTCATGAAAAGTTAAAAATATTGAAGAACAATGTTTGATACAATGATAAGCATTTGCTTTGGAAGAATAGGCTACCGGAATTATTAATACAGTTTGGCTGGACGGCTGAATCGGGCCCATAGCCAGCTTATATAAATTGAGGGGGGGGGGGTGCTACAGAATGTTTTGAGCTGAAGATGTGGCCGACTAAGAACACTCCTAAGAAATCATCATTAGCCAGCTTATAATTTTTATATTTTTTTGGGCGGGGGGGGGGGGGGAAAGTGTGCTACAGAATGTTTTGAGCTGAAGATGTGGCCGGCTAAGAACACTCCTAAGAAATCATCATTTTTGGCGAAATATTTGGCCGGGGGGGGGGGGATAACACCCCCGTGGCTACGGGCCCAGGCTGAATTGTTAGCAGTTGTGCGCTGTATCATAAGGCCTGTCATTGAGTCGAATGCCTGGTTGTACATGACAAGGAGCAGGGTCGCCTGGCAACCTTGTGGGTTTTCACTGGGTCATCCCACTACTAAAGACTCCTACGCCCAAGCAAATCATTGAAATTAAAATTAAAAACCATATGTTAGTCCTGAAATGACCTAGTTTATAAATAATTGTGTCGAGTGGATGTTAAGCCCCATTTCTCTCTCTCACTATTAATACAGGGTCAGTCAGTCTTATTATTATTGTCAAAATGGTGATAAAGTAAATTAAATTATTGTTGATTTATTATTATTTATTTATAAGGACAGCTGTGTAGTTGGAATTTGATATATTAAGTGTGGACCGTAGCGCCGCTGCCCGGGCAAAATTTCCCTCCTACGGTACCCCACTGTATGGAGTACGCCTGTCTTCATTAGCTCAGTTTAGGAGCAGAACAGTAGGACGTTAACCCCCATTTCATTTCATTGGGTTTTTATACGCCCACATTGAAATGTGGTCGTATATTGTCGTCGCCCCCGTCCGTCCGTCCGTCCGTCCGTCCGTCCGTCCGTCGGTCCGGCGTCCACAATTGCTTGTGGACGCTCTACAGGCTAAAGTTAATATTCGATTGACTTTAAATTTATACACAGTGTTTAAGGTCATGAGACGAAGAAGCCTATTGTTTTTCAGCGATTTCCGATAATAACTACCAGAGTTATGGCCCTTGATCACTTCAAAAAATCTTGTGGACGCTCTAGAGGCCAAACTTAATATCCGATTGACTTTAAATTTATACACAGCGTTTAAGGTCATAAGACAATGACGCCTATTGATTTTCGGCGATTTCCGATAATTAGTGCCAGAGTTATGGCCCTTGATCTCTTTAAAAAATCTTGTGGACGCTCTAAAGGTCAAAGTTAATATCCGATTGACTTTAAATTTATACACAGTGTTTAAGGTCATAAGACGAAGAAGCCTATTGATTTTCAGCGATTTCCGATAATTAGTGCCAGAGTTATGGCCCTTGATCACTTCAAAAAATCTTGTGGACGCTCTAGAGGCCAAAGTTAATATCCGATTGACTTTAAATTTATACACAGTGTTTAAGGTCATAAGACGAAGACGCCTATTGATTTTCAGCGATTTCCGATAATTAGTGCCAGAGTTATGGCCCTTGATCACCTCAAAAAATCTTGTGGACGCTCTAGAGGCCAAAGTTAATATCCGATTGACTTTAGATTTATACACAGTGTTTAAGATCATGAGACGAAGAAGCCTATCGATTTTCGGCGATTTCCGATAATTAATGCCAGAGTTATTGCCCTTGATCTCTTTAAAAAATCATGTGGACGCTCTAAAGGTCAAAGTTAATATCCGATTGACTTTAAATTTATACACAGTGTTTAAGGTCATAAGACAAAGAAGCCTATTGATTTTCAGCGATTTCGATAATTAGTGCCAGAGTTATGGCCCTTGATCACTTCAAAAAATCTTGTGGACGCTCTAGAGGCCAAAGTTAATATCCGATTGACTTCAAATTTATACACAGAGTTTAAGGTCATAAAACAAAGCCGCCTATTGATTTTCAGCGATTTCCATTAATTAGTGCCAGAGTTATGGCCCTTGATCACCTCAAAAAATCTTGTGGACGCTCTGGAGGCCAAAGTTAATATCCGATTGACTTTAGATTTACACACAGTGTTTAAGTTCATGAGACGAAGAATCCTATTGATTTTCTGCGATTTCAAATAATTACTGCCAGAGTTATCTCCCTTGATAACTTCAAAAATTCTTGTGACGCTATAGAGGCCAAAGTTACCATCCGATTGACTTCAGATTGATACATAGAGTTTAAGGTGTTGAAACGAACAAGTATTTTGATTTTCAATGAATTTAGATAACTGAACAGCTAAATCCATGATATTAAATGTTTCATGTATATACTAATTGTTAGCGTGGGGTAAAACTTTATAAAAAGCAATCAAATTCTAATGATTTTCTAATAATTACATAATGAGTTGTTACTCTTAATCAGTTTTTAGTGTATTACAAATGTTTCATTACCGAAAAAAGTAAAAATATGCAACAACCCTTGTTGACTGCCCGGACGATTTAGCTGCTGTGGGCGTATGTTTCGTTGCCTGGCAACCTATCTTTATTATTTATTTTTGTTTTGTTTGAAGTGTTCAATAATGAATAGACCTATACAACAAGTAACAATTATTAGGTTATTCTAGAAATGTAATTTAAGAATAGTTTATTTCACGACAAACAAAAGTCTAATACTAGATCTAATAGAAAAGCAGGAATTAATTAGGCCTATATTTTTTTTTTATTATTTTAGTGTTCAATAACGATGTAATTTTAAGGACAGTGATTTCACGACAAACAAACTTTAAAAGTCTAATAGAAAAGCAGGAATTTTTTTTTACTCGTATTTTCTAAAGATCGCTCGGATTAGTCAACAAGTGAAATTTAATCCAATCGTAGCCTTCGTCTCAAGTTATGCCGCCGTTGTCTTGATTTAGTGATTCAAACAATTTAAGGTAAGTTATTCAATTGTAATATTTCTGGAAGGTTTAAGACCATTTTTTTCATATAGCTAGGCTTTTTAATGATTAGTTACAACTATCAGTAACAAAATGTCTAAGTTGGTGAAAATCGCGGAAAAATAAGTTTAGCCTGTGAATTCTCGCACGCAATTTCACATTTGGATTTGGTGTCGTCATGGCGTGGAACTTGGGAACGGCCTAGGGAAGAGCCCATTTCATTGATTGATGAAGTAGAATTAAAATGTACACTGCTATGAGGTCGCTTATGTTACCTGTTCATAATTTGACGATTTGTCCAAGAAAATTATTCAGCTTAATTTGAACTAGATCTATTCATCATGGCTTATTATTGCCATTGATGATTGCATTGTCATTGTACGTATATAGTTAGTAGGCTATACTCTATACCGAACACAAATTGGCGACCTATTCGGCTAGCGAGCTATTCGACCGATCCAGCTGGCAAACTGTTCGTTGGCAACCTATTCAGAATTAAGACAACAGTCGCCCAAACTCATCTATTTTTACCAACCAATAAAATCCAACGTTACGTCTATCAAATGAAAGTAGAATAATATATTATTTTTTATCCATTCCTTTAGCTCAGAATAGAGGTGTAATTTCGCATTATCGTACAAAATTCTAGACATCCAACTAAATATATTCCGAAAGGTAATTAAATAGGCTTTCCAAATATTATCAGCAAAAGTTGGCACAGTCATATTAAAGGGGCGCGTTCTCAACCTGAACATGGCCAATTTTTCAATATTTTAACGTGAAAGAACGGTAATTTTCCCAGTCGAAATTCGGACCATCGTAAAAATTTCTGATCATCCAACTAAATATATTCTAAAAGGTAATTGAATAAGCTTTCCGAATATTATTAGTACAAGTTGGCACAATCATATTAAAGGGGTGCGCTCTCAACCTGAACATAGCCAATTTTTCAATATTTTAAAGTGAAAGAACGGTAATATTCCGAGTCGAAATTCGGACCATCGTACAAAATTCTGAGCATCAAGCTATATATATTCTGAAAGGCAATTGAATAAGCTTTCTAAATACATGTATAATTAGTAAAAGTTGGCACAATCACATTAAAGGGGCTCGCTCTCAACCTGAACATAGCCATTTTTTCAGTATTCTATATATGTAAAGATAGACCGGTATTTTTTTCGAAGTCCAAATTCTGACCATCGTACAAAATTCTGAGCAACAAAATTCCGAGTCGAAATTCGGAGCATGGTACAAAATTCTGAGCAACCAGCTATATATACTATTCAAAAAAAGTAGGGGATATTTAATTTTTAAGTGTTATTAAAGTCACCTAATGAAACTGACGAAGAAACAAATGACAAAATGAAATGAAGTTCACATTCATCGATTTTTTCCAAATGATCGTTAGACTAAGTAAGGCACAGACTGACCATTATAAGGGTAAAATGATACCCGGGGTCAAACAGCAAAGTTACCACAGCATCACAACAAAGTCAGTAACGGGTAAATCCTCCTCTGTTTGCCAAACAAGCATTGATCCGACGTGGCATACTCCTAATGAGGCGTCTAAGGTCATTTTTGTCCAGATTGTCCCATTCCTGTTGCAACGCAGCAGCAAGTTGTTGGACATTGGCAGGACGTTGTTGACGTTGACGTAACCTATGTCCAAGCATGTCCCAGACATGCTCGATTGGGGAGAGGTCGGGACTCAGTGCTGGCCAAGGTAATGTGGTGATGTTCTGTTGTTGGAGGTAACCTGTAACGATCCTGGCCCTGTGACATCTTGCGTTGTCATCCTGGAAGATGAAACGGCGGCAATGACGTCGTGCGAACGGCACAACATGGACTGCCAAGATGTTGTCCCGGTAGTACTGGCCTGTAACACGACCTGCAACAACATGTAAACCCGTTCTTCCAGCAACAGTGATGCCTCCCCACACCATAACAGAACCACCCCCAAATCGATCATGTCTGATGACGTTAACGTCTTGGAAGCGCTCGTTTCGACGACGCCACACCCTCCTACGTCTGTCCAAAAAATCAACAGTGAACCTTGACTCATCTGAAAACATCACATTGCTCCAGCGTCGATTATCCCAGTGTTGACGATCCCTACACCAACGACGTCTTGCCTGAATGTGATGATCTCACAAACAAGGGATCACGCGAGGACGTCGGGCGCGAAGGTGACCCCTATGCAGTCGATTCCGAATCGTCTGGCCACTCACTCTTACACCAGTGTCTGTTTGAAGACGAGCGCTGATCTGATTTGCTGTGATGACACGATTTCTCAAGGCCAAGGTACGGATAAATCGATCCTGGGCTTGAGTTGTCGCCCTTGGTCGACCTGGGCGTGGTCTGTCCTGTACAGATTGTGTATCACGGTATCTGGACCATAGCCTGCTTATGACAGACTGAGAAACATTCATCGTCCGCGCCACAACCGCCTGTGTTGTGCCGATCTGTAGCATGCCAAGGGCACGTAACCTTTCATTTTGGGTAAGCCGACGCATATCAAAATTTGTTTTCTGGTCACTAAAACAATTAAACTGATGTTTCCACCCTGGAATTCAATGCCACAATGACTGTAACATTCAAAGTCAAGAGTCGTGCAAATCTTGGGTTGGACCCCCATGATGATCCCAAGCATCACCTGCATTCCATGCGGTAGCTATTGGTGCGTTTGGGCGTCACATGTAACTGGAAATGTATCTTCTGTTAGGTTCTATAGCGACTTTTTTTGTAGTCATTTGCATATTTTAGTATTATTCCCCCAAAATCAAATATCCCCTACTTTTTTTGAATAGTATATATTCTGAAAGGTAATTCAATAAGCTTTCTAAATACAATTAGTAAAAGTTGGCACAATCGTATTAAAGGGGTGCGCTCTCAACCTGAACATAGCCAATTTTTCAATATTCTGAATGTAAAGACAGACCGGTATTTTTTTCGAAGTCCAAATTCGTACAAAATTCTGAGCATTCAGCTATATATATTCTGAAAGGTAATTGGATAAGCTTTCCAAATATTATTAGTAAAAGTTGGCACAATCATGTTAAAGGAGCGCGCTCTCAACCTGGACATAGCCAATTTTTCAATTTTTAAAGTGAAAGAACGGATATATTTCGAGTCGAAATTCGGACCATCGTACAAAGTTCTGAGCAACCAACTATATATATTCGGAAAGGCAATTGAATAAGCTTTCTAAATATAATTAGTAAAAGTTGACACAATCGTATTAAAGGGGTGTGCTCTCAACCTGAACATAGCCAATTTTTCAATATTCTGAATGTAAAGACAGACCGGTATTTTTTTCGAAGTCCAAATTCGAACTATCGTACAAAGTTTTAAGCATCCAGCTATATATATTCTGAAAGGTAATTGGATAAGCTTTCCAAATATTGTTAGTAAAAGTTGGCGCAATCATATTAAAGGGGCTGGCTCTCAACCTGAACATAGCCATTTTTTCAATATCCTATATGTAAAGAATATATATAGCTGGTTGCTCGGAATTTTGTATTATGGTCCGAATTTGGACTTCGAAAAAATACCGATCTATCTTTACATATAGGATATTGAAAAAATGGCTATGTTCAGGTTGAGAGCGAGCCCCTTTAATATGATTGTGCCAACTTTTACTTTACTAATAATATTTGGAAAGCTTATTCAATTACCTTTCCGAATTCATATAGTTGGATGCTCAGAATTTTGTACGATGGTCCGAATTTTGACTCGGAATATTACCGTTCTTTCACTTTAAAAATTGAAAAATTGGCTATGTTAAGGTTGAGAGCGCGCCTCTTTAATATGATTGTGCCAACTTTTACTAATAATATTTGGAAAGCTTATCCAATTATCTTTCAGAATATATATAGCTGGATGCTCAGAATTTTGTACGATAGTTCGAATTTGGACTTCGAAAAAAATACCGGTCTGTCTTTACATTCAGAATATTGAAGAAATTGGCTATGTTCAGGTTTAGAGCACGCCCCTTTAATGTGATTGTGCCAACTTTTATTAATTATATTTAGAAAGCTTATTCAATTACCTTTCAAAATATATATAGCTGGTTGCTCAGAATTTTGTACAATGGTCCGAATTTCGACTCGGAATATTACCGTTCTTTCACTTTAAAATATTGAAAAATTGGCAATGTTCAGATTGAGAGCGCACCCCTTTAATATGATTGTGCCTACTTGTACTAATAATATTCGGAAAGCTTATTCAATTACCTTTTAGAATATATTTAGTTGGATCATCAGAAATTTGTACGATGGTCCGAATTTCGACTGGGAAAATTACCGTTCTTTCACGTTAAAATATTGAAAAATTGGCCATGTTTAATATGACTGTACCAACTTTTACTGATAATATTTGGAAAGCCTATTTAATTACCTTTCGGAATATATTTAGTTGGATGTCTAGAATTTTGTACGATAATGCGAAATTACACCTCTATTCTGAGCTAAAGGAATGGATAAAAAATAATATATTATTCTACTTTCATTTGATGGACGTAACGTTGGATTTTATTGGTTGGTAAAAATAGATGAGTTTGGGCGACTGTTGTCTTAATTCTGAATAGGTTGCCAACGAACAGGTTGCCAGCTGGATAGGTCGAATAGCTCGCTAGCCGAATAGGTCGCCAATTTGTGTTCGGTATACTCTATTATACATGTAGTATTTATTACTAAGCTAATAATTAGTATAGATTAATATAAAAATTATGATTAACATGAACAACCTGTGTTAATTTCGGGTGCATTCTTATTTTCACTGCAGATGATTTTTCGTCTTTATTATTTTTTTCATTTTTTTTTCAGAGGTTGTAAATTAATAGTTCACTAGTGCTGGTAGAGGTATGTGAATAATATGTGTAGACAAGATGGTAAATTGAAGTAAACTTATTCTGTCACCGTCCATGTCTGATGATCTGAAATCCGTTAGTTCAATGGTTCTTGAGTTTGATACATGGTTGGAGTGACGACCTGTTTTTATACGCCCACATTGAAATGTGGTCGTATATTGTCGTCGCCCCCGTCCGTCCGTCCGTCCGTCCGTCCGTCGGTCCGTCGGTCCGTCCGTCGGCCCGGCGTCCACAATTGCTTGTGGACGCTCTAGAGGCTAAAGTTAATATCCGATTGACTTTAAATTTATACACAGTGTTTAAGGTCATGAGACGAAGAAGCCTATTGTTTTTCAGCGATTTCCGATAATAACTACCAGAGTTATGGCCCTTGACGACTTCAAAAAATCTTGTGGACGCTCTAGAGGCCAAAGTTAATATCCGATTGGCTTTAAATTTATACACAGTGTTTAAGGTCATAAGACGAAGAAGCCTATTGATTTTCAGCGATTTCCAATAATTAGTGCCAGAGTAATGGCCCTTGATCACTTCAAAAAATCTTGTGGACGCTCTAAAAGCCAAAGTTAATATCCGATTGACTTTAGATTTATACACAGTGTTTAAGGTCATAAGACGAAGAAGCCTATTGATTTTCAGCAATTTCCGATAATTAGTGCCAGAGTTATGGCCCTTGATCACTTCAAAAAATCTTGTGAACGCCCTAAAAGCCAAAGTTAATAATATCCTATTGACTTCAAATTTATACACAGTGTTTAAGGTGATAAGACGAAGAAGCTTATTGATTTTCAGCAATTTCCGATAATTAGTGCCAGAGTTATGGCCCTTGATCACTTCAAAAAATCTTGTGGACGCTCTAAAAGCCAAAGTTAATATCCGATTGACTTTAAATTTATACACAGTGTTTAAGGTCATAAGACGAAGAAGCCTATTGATTTTCAGCGATTTCCGATAATTAGTGCCAAAGTTATCTCCCTTGATCACTTCAAAAAATCTTGTGGACGCTCTAAAAGCCAAAGTTAATATCCGATTGACTTTAAATTTATACACATTGTTTAAGGTCATAAGACGAAGAAGCCTATTGATTTGCATCAATTTCCGATAATTAGTGCCAGAGTTATGGCCCTTGATCACATCAAAAAATCCTGTGGATGCTCTAGAGGCCAAAGTTAATATCCGATTGACTTTAAATTTACACACACTGTTTAAGGTCCTGAGACGAAGAAGCCTACTGATTTTCATTGATTTTAGATAATTACTTCCAGAGTTATCTCCCTTGATCACTTCGAAAAACCTTGTGGCGCTGTAGATGCCAAACTTATAAATCATCCGATTGACTTCAGATTGATACACAGAGTTTAAGGTGTTGAAACGAACAAGTATTTTGATTTTCAATGAATTTGGATAACTGAACAGCTAAATCCATGAAGTTAAATGTTTCCTATACTAATTGTTAGCTTGAGGCAAAACTTTATTAAAAGCAAACAAATTCTAATGATTTTCAGATAATTACATAATGAGTTGTTACTCAGATTTTAGTGTATTACAAATGTTTTATTACCAAAAAAAAAAGTAAAAATATACGACAACCCTTGTTGACTGCCCGAACGATTTAGCTGCTGTGGGCGTATGTTTCGTTGCCTGGCAACCTATCTTTCAGATATCTTGTCAGAAAAAGTCATTGCCAGTAGCTCTCAATATGGGGGTCATTTGGGTAAGTGGGTAAGGCGCTGGCTTGCTCGTCTGGAGGTCGGGTGTTCAATTCCTGCTTTGAAAGAGAAAGTTCATCTCGATTTTCTCCTTGTCAATGTCAGTGATGCAGAATGGAGGGCCTGACAAGGACAGCTGTCAAGTCGTTCTGATGATACGAAAAACCGAAGTCCCATGTACACATTGATGTGCACGTAAAAGATCCCTTGGCAGTTAGCCCAGGCTAGGTGCAGAAGAGTAGGACGTTAAACCCAATTTCATTTCAGCTCTCAACATATATAATAATTTCTCATGTGGAAATAACATGGAATCCACCCTCGCCACTGTTACAGTTCAGGGTTCGATCTTGGTGTTACTAAGTAATTTCCTCAGAACTTACTGGCATGATTTCTCCATGTCAAATTCAGATAGGACAAAAACCAGGGTCTGTTGGACATGTAGTGAGTAAACGTAAAAGAACCCATGACAGTTGGAATTTGTTTCAAAAGGACACAATTTTCCTCAAAGCAACAGAAACCCTCAAGGTCAAAGGACAGCTGTCTAGACATTCGGATGGTACAGAAAACCGAAGTCCCGTGTACACATTGATGTGCACGTAAAAGATCCTTGGCAGTTAGCCCAGGCTAGGTCCAGAAGAGTAGGACGTTAAATCCATGGTCATAGGCCAAGTGCTGCATAGCGTATACATATTCATCTTCATTTAGCCCCATTTCCCATTTTTTTTCAGAAAAACTCCAGTTTTAAAGTAAAGAATTCCAAGATGGGTATGACAAGATGCGAAACACTCATATGTTTAGGTAATATATTTAAATTGATTTTTATGAAAGTTTTCTTTACAGGTCAAATTTAGCCTAGAAAACTGTAAATGATTAGGCTTAGGAAGACGTAGGCACCCCAATCAAGAAGTTGTGGGTTGGCCAAGAAAGTTCCGCCAGATTTTCTGGAGCGTAGTGGGACTGGGAGGTTCTGGCAAGGACGGTGTCCGGAATCGGATGGTCCAAAAGACACAAGGTCCAGTGTACACATTAACACCATTTACATTACAAATTTTAAGTGCTCCAGGAACATTACCTGGCATGGTTAATTTTTTTGTAGTGTAAACCAGTCAAACATAAGCGTGCCATATTGAGTACCATGCCAATCTGGCCTACTGAAATGAGGTGGTCTCGACACGGTACGATGTGCAGTGCGGTTAAATTTTCTTAGTGTAAGCGCTCTCCTGTCTCAGCACGGTTTCAGTACGGATAAATGCGATAAACGAACCTTGACCTTTTTTCCCGAAACTTTGACAGTTAATCAAAATGGCTGCTCAAATTAAATCAACAATCATAATTGTTTTCATGTGAGTAATTTGTATAGGGACTGAAATTAACATTTCTTTGAAGAGTTTCACATTGGGCCAAATTTAATATCCAACTGACTTTAAATTTACGCACAGTGTTTAAGGTCATGAGACGAAGAATCTTTTTGAATTTCAGCGAATTCTGATATTTACTGCCGTGAGTTATCTCCCTTGTTGACTTTGAAAAATCATTTGTAACGCTGTAGAGGCCAAACTTATCATCCAATTAACTTCAGATTGATAGACAGAGTTTAAGGTCTTGAGACGAACAAGTATATTGATTTTCAATGAATTTTGATAACTGAACAGCTAAATCCATGATTTTAAATGTTTCATATACTAAGCGTTAGCACGGGGCAGAACTTTATAAAAACCAAACAAATTCTAATGTTTTTTTCTGATGATTACTTTATGAGTTCTTAATCTTAATCAGATTTCAGAGTAAGAATATGCGACAACTCTTGTTGTCTGCCCGGACGATTTAGCTGCTGTGGGCATGCTTCGTTGCCTGGCAACCTATCTTTTAGCTTGTTCTCTGTCCACCTTACAAAGTGTGAGTGTACCTTGCATGGCATCCACTTGTTTTTACAGGAATCTGGGTGTGGTTAGCGTTTGCGTCTTGCATCATAAGGTCTGTCATTGACACAACGATGTGGTTTTGATTCCCCGGTTGTAATAATAATAATAATAATCAATTTGTATAGCGCTGAATGCTCCAGCTAACAGCTGCTCCACGGCGCTTTTCACAGTTAAAATACATACAAAGTAAAACAAAATAGTTCTAACACATTAAAACAACTTTAAAATGTCACCATGTTCATGGTTTAAAAGCTCGTTTAAAAAGTTCGGTTTTAAGATTTCTTTTAAAAACGGCAACATTAGCAGAGTTTTTTTTACATTACTAGGTAATGCATTCCACACGTTAGCAGAGGCGTAAACAAAAGCACGTTCACCCATTTTAGTTCTTACTGTAGGAACATGAAGTAAGTTTTTTTCAGCAGAGCGCAGGTTCCTAAATGGTTTATATGGGGTTAAAAGTTCGTTCAGATATTGCGGAGAACAGCTATTATTTAAACAATTAAAAGTTAAAAGGCCAATCTTAAAATGAATTCGTTGATAAACTGGTAGCCAATGGAGGTTTTGAAGTACTGGAGTAATGTGTTCAGATTGTTTAGTTAGAGAGACGATACGTGCTGCTTTGTTCTGAATTTTCTGGAGTCTATTTATATCTGATGCTGGTAATTGGTATAAAAGTGAGTTGCAGTAATCTAGTTTGGAGAGAACAAAAGCGTTAGTTAACATTTTAGCGATATCTGACGTTATAAATGGTCGAAGTTTACCAATATTGTAAAGATGAAAATTTAAAGACTTGGAAATAGTAGAGATGTGACTTTTCATTTTAAGATCATGATCAAAGTAAACTCCAAGATTTTTAACTGATTGAGAGGATGTTATTGTTGAATCACCGATTTTAATGGCTTGTGAAAGAGATTTTCTGCTGATCAAGATGACCTCTGTCTTATCATCATTTAATTTTAGGAAATTAAGATTCATCCAATTTTTAATGTCATCTATACAAGCCTCAAGTTTACAGATTTCGTTGGAGTCATTGGATGGTTTCAAAGCAAGATATAGTTGAGTGTCATCAGCATAAATATGAAAGTTAATTCCATGTTTTCGGATGATATCACCAATTGGTGTTGTGTAGGCTGTGAATAAAAGCGGACCGAGAACGGATCCTTGCGGGACTCCAAAGCGCAGGGTTTTTGGAGACGATGGTGCATTATCCATTACTACATACTGTGACCTGTCTGTTAAATAAGAGCGTATCCATTTTAAACATAGCTCATCAACGCCGAAACGGGTTTGTAACCGGTTTAATAGAACATCATGATCAATAGTATCAAAAGCGGCACTTAAATTTAGTAACACTAACACGACAGGTTGTTTATTGTCTATGTTAGTAACAATATCATTATATACTCTCAGCAGCGCTGTTTCAGTGCTGTGACCCTTCTTGTATGCTGATTGAAATTGTTCGTCAAGATTGTTCATAACAAAATGGTGTTTTAGTCTGGTGGATATAACTTTCTCAATTAATTTTGATATGTATGACAGATTAGACACAGGTCGAAAGTTCTTTAGGTTATTCGGGTCTAGATTCGGTTTCTTCAGTAGCGGCTTAACATGGGCGATTTTTGTGAACTGGCTTACATTACCATGCAAAATTGATGTATTAGCAATATGTGTTATTATTGGTAGTAGTTCATTTACACATTGTTTAAGTAACCATGTTGGTATAGGATCAAGGTTGCATGAAGAAGATGAAGACTTACTTATCAAATCCTTGAGTTCTGTATGTGAGAGATGAACCAGCGAAAAGTTTTTCTTCTGGCAAGGCAATAGATACATGGTCAGGAAATTCGGAACGAATTTTATCTATCTTTTCATGAAAGAATGTTGAGAACTTTTCGGTTAACTCAGTACTTGTATTTTGAAATCTATGACCTTGGTTCTTTAAGAAACTGGAAGTTAGCTTATAGATTTGACGTGGATTTTTCTTATTTTGGATAAAACTATTGGAAATGTAATTGCGTTTTGACGAAGAGATAAGACAGGTAGTTTCATTCCTTGCTTGTTTATATAAGTCCCGATCAATTTCAAGTTTAGATTTACGCCAGCGCTTTTCAGCTTGACGTCGATCAATCTTAGACTGTCGAATATCATCTGAAAACCATTTTCTATTCGGTCGTAAAATAATATTTCTTGTAACTACTGGAGCATGTTCATCAAGTATATTTGTTAGTACTGCATTATAAAGTTTAATCTGATCATCAACATCTGTAACTCCCTTGTACCTGACAAGGATTTGGGTTGCCTGTCCAACCTTATGATTTTACTTCAGGTCTCCTAGTTTTCTCCCACTGATAAAGACCCCTACGTGCAAGCGAATTATTGCAATAAAAATAGAACCATTTTAGTCCCAATATGACCTATTTTGTATCGAGTGGATGTTAAACCCCATATCCTTACTTGCCATACTTTTATTGGAAATAACCACCCTATAATTATTACTTTTTTCGGAATGCATTTTTAACTAAATATTTTTTTTTTGTTTTAATTTCAGGTTAATCAAACCAGAATACCAGCCCAGCATGTATGAATGTGTGGAGATGATTGATAGCAACATTGAATATCCCGCTTGCATTAGTCATCTGTGGGTTGAATATGGTGTTTTAAACATGCAAGAAAATGCCTGAAATGTGTAAACTGTACAGGATTATACCTGCCCTTTTTTAAGCTCCCACTTTTACATATCGGTCCAGATATACACCTGTTGAGATTTGTTTGTAGACAACTCTACAGGTCACAATTTACAATGTATGTTTGTTTATATCCAAACCATCTAGGATCTAGGATCAACTGTGACCTCGTGGGTTATTGCCCCTTATTGTGAAAAAATTCTGTTATGCCCCATAGTAAAAAACTGAATTCCATAGAGGTCCCAATTCTTAACAGATCCTATTCAGATTTGATGTGAAGCACTGGATTCATGAAATCACAAAGCTCATCGACATGCAGCAATTCAAAAATGACTTCCTTTTTCAAGAAAAGCTTGTGAATGTGATGAGACGTCAGTTTTTATACGCCCACATTTTCATGTGGACGTATATTGTCGTCGCCCCTGTCCGTCCGTCCACAATTTGTTTGTGGACTCTCTACAGGTCACAATTCTTATCCGATTTTGACGAAACTTGAAATATAGGTTTATCCCCATAAGATCTCGGCTGCTTTCGATATTGGCATGTATCGGATCGAAACTTCATAGATTATGGCCCCTGATTGTACGAAAAATCACGTTTTCAGCTTGTGGACCCTATAGAGGTCACAATTGTGAACCGATTTCGATGAAACTGGACTTGTATGTTAATAACCCAAAGATCTTGGTTCCTTTCGATATTTGCGCTCATGGGATCGTAACTTTCTGAATTATGGCCCTTGATTGTCCGAAAAATCGCCCTTTTTAGCTTGTGGTTCCTCTGGAGGTCAAAATTATTATCGGATTTAAAAAACCGTTTGATTATATCACCGTTACATGGTAATGAAGGTAGAGTTCGAATTTCGTGAAAATCGGACCAAAATTGACGGACAAAATAGCCGCCGTTTGTACGCGAATAGTGTGAAAATATGTTATATCAAGGTTGTGGACTCTCTATAGGTCACAGTTCTTATCCGATTTTGACAAAACTTGAAATATAGGTTTATCCCCATAAGATCTCGGCTGCTTTCGATATTGGAATGTATCTGATCGAAACTTCATGGATTATGGCCCCTGATTGTAAAAAAAATCATGTTATTAGCTTGTGAACCCTATAGAGGTCACAATTTTGAACCGATTTCGATGAAACTGGACATGTATGTTGATAATCCAAAGATCTTGGATCCTCTGGATATTTGCGTCCATCGGATCAGAATTTCCTGTATTATGGCCCCTGATTGTCCGAAAAATCACCCTTTTTAGCTTGTGGTCCCTCTGGATATCAAAATTATTATCCGATTTAAAAAACCGTTTGATTATATCACCGTTACATGGTAATTTAGCATGGGGCAGAACTTAATAAAAACCAAACAAATTCTAATGATTTTCTGATAATAACTTAATATGCGACAACTCTTGTTGACTGCCCGGACGATTTAGCTGCTGTGTGGGCGTATGTTTCGTTGCCTGGCAAACTATTTTTAATTTGGAGTGAGCATTGGGGCCATGAGAGGACAAATCCTATACATGTAAATTTCAGCCATTCAGACTTAACCCTCTTTTTATACGCCCACATTTTCACGTGGTCGTATTATGCCGTCGCCACTGTCCATCCGTCAGTCCAAAATTTGTTTGTGGACTCTCTACAGGTCACAATTCTTATCCGATTTTGACGAAACTTGAAATATAGGTTTATCCCCATAAGATCTCGGTTCCTTTCGATATTGGCATGTATCGGATCTGAACTTCATGGATTATGGCCCCTGATTGTACGAAATATTATGTTTTTAACTTGTGGACCCTATAGAGGTCACAATTTTGAACCGATTGTGATGAAACTTGACATGCATGTTTATAACCCCAAAATCTTGGTTCCTTTCGATATTTGCGCCCATCGGATTGTAACTTCCTGAATTATGGCCCCTGATTGTCCGAAAAATCGCCTTTTTATACGCCCACATTTTCATGTGGACGTATTATGTCGTCGGGAAAATCGGACGAAAATTGCCATACAAAATGGCCGCCGTTTGTACGCGAATACTGTTAAAAAATGGTATATCAAGGTTGTGGACCCTGTGGAGGTCACAATTTTGATTCGATTTTGATGAAACTTGAAATTCATGGTTATAACCCAAAGATCTTGCTTCCTTTCGATATTTGCGCATATTGGATCGTAACTTCCTGAATTATGGCCCCTGATTATACGCAAAACCGCATTTTTTTTAGCTTTGAGGTCACAATTATTATTCGATTTAAAAAACCGTTTGATTATATCACCGTTACACCCTAAGGGAGGTTGAGTTCGAATTTTGGGAAAATCGGACGAAAATTGCCATAGAAAATGGCCGCCGTTTGTACGCGAATACTGTTAAAAAATGGTATATCAAGGTTGTGGACCCTGTGGAGGTCACAATTTTGATTCGATTTTGATGAAACTTGAAATTCATGGTTATAACCCAAAGATCTTGCTTCCTTTCGATATTTGCGCATATCGGATCGTAACTTCCTGAATTATGGCCCCTGATTATACGCAAAATCGGCCTTTTTTTTAGCTTGGAGGTCACAATTATTATCCGATTTAAAAAAACGTTTGATTATATTACCGTTACACCGTAAGGAAGTTTGAGTTCGAATTTCGGGAAAATCAGACCAAAATTGCCATACAAAATGGCCGCCGTTTGTACGCGAATACTGTTAAAAAATGGTATATCAAGGTTGTGGACCCTGTGGAGGTCACAATTTTGATTCGATTTTGATAAAACTTGAAATTCATGGTTATAACCCAAAGATCTTGCTTCCTTTCTATATTTGCGCATATCGGATCGTAACTTCCTGAATTATGGCCCCTGATTATACGCAAAATCGCCCTTTTTTTTAGCTTGGAGGTCACAATTATTATCCGATTTAAAAAAACGTTTGATTATATTACCGTTACACCGTAAGGAAGTTTGAGTTCGAATTTCGGGAAAATCAGACCAAAATTGCCATACAAAATGGCCGCTGTTTGTACGCGAATACTGTTAAAAAATGGTATATCAAGGTTGTGGACCCTGTGGAGGTCACAATTTTAATTCGATTTTGATGAAACTTGAAATTCATGGTTATAACCCAAAGATCTTGCTTCCTTTCGATATTTGCGCATATCGGATCGTAACTTCCTGAATTATGGCCCCTGGTTATACGCAAAATCCCCCTTTCTTTAGCTTGTGGTCCCTCTGGAGGTCACAATTATTATC
This sequence comes from Patella depressa, assembly GCA_948474765.1. Classification (NCBI taxonomy): domain Eukaryota; kingdom Metazoa; phylum Mollusca; class Gastropoda; family Patellidae; genus Patella; species Patella depressa. Next base: position 53,309,707 of record OX419716.1, read on the forward strand.
CAATTTAAAAAAACGTTTGATTATATCACCGTTACACTGTAAGGAAGGTTGAGTGTGAATTTCGGGAAAATCGGACCAAAATTGACAGACAAAATGGCCGCCGTTTGTACGCAAATACTGTTAGAAAAATGATATATCATGGTTGTGGACCCTGTATAGGTCACAATTTTAATTTGATTTTGATGAGGAAGGTTGAGTTCTAATTTCGTGAAAATCGTACCAAAATTGCCGGACGAAATGGTCGCCGTTTGTACGCGAATAGTGTAAAAATATGGTATATCATGGTTGTGGACTCTCTACAGGTCACAATTCTTATCCGATTTTGATGAAAAGTCACATTTCTAGGTTGTGTACCGTCACACCATAATCATTGTCGGTTTCGAATTTCATTAATATCAGACTGGAACTGACCAACTAAATGGCTGCTCCCAATACAGTATGAAATACAGGACTTAAAGATGTAGGAAAAATCACTTTCGGTATTGCTTGTTCTCTGTCCATCTCTCGAAAATGTGGGCGTATCCTGCCTGGCAGTGCCAGCCTATCTTTTAGCTTGTGGTCCCTCTGGAGGTCAAAATTATTATCCGATTTTAAAAACCGTTTGATTATATCACTTTTACATGGTAATGAAGTTTTTAGTTCAAATTTCGTGAAAATCGGATCAAAATTGACAAACAAAATGGCCACCGTTTGCACGCGAATAGTGTGAAAATATGTTATATCAAGGTTGTGGACCCTATAGAGGTCACAATTTTGAACCGATTTTGATGAAACTTGACATGTATGTTTATAACCCAAAGATCTTGGTTCCTTTCGATATTTGCACCCATCGGATCGTAACTTCCTGAATTATGGCCCATGATTGTCCGAAAAATTGTCCTTTTTAGCTTGTGGTCCCTCTGGAGGTCAAAATTATTGTCCGATTTAAGAAACCGTTTGATTATATTCCCGTTACATGGTAATGAAGGTTGAGTTCGAATTTCGTGAAAATCGAACTAAAATTGACGGACTAAATGGCCGCCGTTTGTACGCGAATAGTGTGAAAATATGTTATATAAAGGTTGTGGACCCTATAGAGGTCACAATTTTGATGAAACTTGACATGTGTGTTTATAACTCAAAGATCTTGGTTCCTTTCGATATTTGCGCCCATCGAATCGTAACTTCCTGAATTATAGCTCCTGATTGTCCGAAAAATCACCCTTTTTAGCTTGTGGTCCCTTTGGAGGTCAAAATTATCATCCGATTTAAAAAACCGTTTGCTTATATCACCGTTATATGGTAATGAAGATTGAGTTCAAATTTTGTGAAAATCGGACCCAAATTGACAGACAAAATGGCCCCTGTTTGTACGCGATTAGTGTGAAAATATGCTATATCAAGGTTGTGGACTCTATAGAGGTCACAATTTTGAACCGATTTTGATGAAACTTGACATGCATGTTTATAACCCCAAAATCTTGGTTCCTTTCGATATTTGCGCCCATCGTTTGTACGCGAATAGTGTGACAATATGTTATATCAAGGTTGTGGACCCTATAGAGGTCACAATTTTGAACCGATTTTGATGAAACTTGACATGTATGTTTATAACCAGAAGATCTTGGTTCCTTTCGATATTTGCGCCCATTGATTCGTAACTTCCTGAATTATGGCCCCTGATTGTCCGAAAAATCGCCTATTGTCCCTCTGGAGGTCACAATTATTATCCGATTTAAAAAACGTTTGACTCTATCACCGTTACATCCTATGGAAGGTTGAGTTCGAATTTCGAGAAAATCGGACCATAATTGCCATTTGATTATATCACCGTTACATGGTAATAAAGATTGAGGTAAAATTTCGTGAAAATCGGACCAAAAGTGACAGACAAAATGGCCACCGTTTATACGCGATTAGTGTGAAAATATGTTATATCAAGGTTGTGGACCCTATAAAGGTCACAATTTTGAACCGATTTCGATGAAACTTGACATGCATGTTTATAACCCAAAGATCTTGGTTCCTTTCGATATTTGCGCCCATTGGATCGTAACTTCCTGAATTATGTCCCCTGATTGTACGAAAAATCGCCTATTGTCGCTCTGGAGGTCACAATTATTATCCGATTTAAAAAAAACGTTTGACTCTATCACCGTTACATCCCATGGAAGGTTGAGTTCGAATTTCGAGAAAATCGGACCATAATTGCCAGACAAAATGGCCACCGTTTGTACGCGAATAGTGTAAAAATATGGTATATCACAATTTTAATTCGATTTTGATGAAACCTGAAATGCATGTTTATAACCTAAAGATCTTTATTCTTTTTGATATTTGTGCATATCAAATTGTAACTTAATGAATTATGGCCTTTGATTGTAGGAAAAATCACTTTCGGTATTGCTTGTTCTCTATCTATCTCTCGAACAATTATTATCCGATTTAAAAAAAAAACTCTGATTATATTACTGTTGCACCGTAAGGAAGACTGAGTTCGAATTTCGTTTTTTGTACCAAAATTGCCGAACGAAATGATCGCCGTTTGTACGCGAATAGTGTAAAAATATGGTATATCATGGTTGTGGACTCTCTACAGGTCACAATTCTTATCCGATTTTGACGAAAAGTCACATTTCTAGGTTGTGTACCGTCACACCATAATCATTGTCGGCTTCGAATTTCATGAATATTAGACTGGAACTGACCAACAAAATGGCTGCTCCCAATACTGTATGAAATACAGGACTTAATGATGTAGGAAAAATCACTTTAGATATTGCTTGTTCTCTATCCATCTCTCGAAAATGTCGGCGTATCCTGCCGGGAAAACATGTGAAATCGATAAAGACTACAATTTATTAACACATTTGTTTTTAATTATATATGAAACATTGGGACAGTGAGTGGATGGGCCCTATTGATATTCCCTGATCTCTTCTGCAAAATGTTAAGTGTATCGTAGATGGCAACCACTTGTTAATTGTATCAATTGTATTTTAGTATTTTGAAAACAGGAATAAATAATCAATATCAAAGTGTTATTATGTTTAGCTACTTTTCAGCATAACTGGGATAAATCAGTGTCCTATGATAGAAATTTAGTCCAGATCTGTCGCGTGCCCCCCCCCCCCCCCCGAAAGAAAATTTGCCAACCATAACTCTAAAATACTTACTGTAGACTGTAATGGGTGTGCCCCTCCTGAAAACTTCACCCCCCCCCCCCCCAGGCCAGCACCATTAAATAAAAGTAAATCTACGGTCTAACGTTATTGGCAAGTTGTTGCGCGAGTGAGTTTAAAAGATAGAAAAGGGGCGAAACTACATGAATTGACCCTGAACATGCTCAAAACACTCGATGAGCACTGGGCTGAAGTGAGCAAAACACTCGATAAGCACTGGGTTGAAGTGAACAAAACACTCGATGAGCACTGGGTTGAAGTGAGCAAAACACACAATGGGCACTGGTTTGAAGTGAGCAAAACACGCGATAAGCACCGGCTTGAAGTGAACACTTCGTGGAAGCCTTGTTTGCATATTTGGCATGGCTTCTTCCTCACTTCAATATCATTTCTGCCTTCTTTATTTCATTGAAAATTTAAAATCTTGTTAGGGAAGTGCGGTAGAAATGAACACTTCGGATATCAGATTTTTAGTTACTAGCACGTCTCGGTTAAGTATCATCTAAAAAAATTGTCGATGCTAGACAAGTAATTACTGATTTGTACACAAAATATGGAGTTTATCGGTCGAACCGGAAGTGCTACCACCATGAAACGTGAAAAATCAACAGAACTTTTGCGATATTGCACTTATAGACATGGGAGTTATATTTTCTGAATCCTTGAAGGAAGGCCTAAAAAACGTTCAGAGCAGAAGTTTGATTTAGGTCAACTGATGGTCGCCATTTTGAAGTGAATATGAAAAGTAGTAGCAATTTGAAGGGCCGAGACTTTGGAACACAATAACTCTCCTTGTAATTGAGCTAGAATGATTTCAAAGATGAGCATTTTTCTGCCTAGGGTAAGCAGAGATAAGCAAGCTGATTTGTTTAACTTTGGTTATAATGAAGGGAGGGCGATGAAACTCTTGTCAATCGAGAGTTTAACCGCAAGCCAGTTGTGTGAGATCATTGTATCATTTTTTTTTTAAATGTTTGGGGTAGCCGAAAAAAAAAAGATCGAAAATCCTAAATGTCGTATTTCTACGATTTGGAGCATTTTTAGAGGTCTCTTTCTCATAACGTAAGCATAATATTTTTTGGGAATTTCTTCTATAAAGAGTCTTATCGGTAGTCTTTTATATGAAACCATCGATCAACAGTCCAAAATATCAGAAGTAGAAGAAGAAAAGGATCGAAAATTGAAAACGGCACGGCACCCTTTCATTGTTAAGCGAAACATGCAGCGTGGGTGGCTACAATCTGCACATTTAGTCACCGTATAGAGCCTATTCAACAGTATCGAATTCCAACTGCTAAGGGGTCTTTTACGTGCACTCTCATGTGTACACGGGACCTTGGTTTTTCGTCCCAACCGATCGACTAGACCGCTGTCCTTGTCCGTTCTGCCTCACTGAGAAGGGGGAACCACACCGGAAAATCGAGATGAATTTTCTCGGCCAATGCAGGGATCGAACACCCGACCTCCTTGCTAGTGGCCAACGCCTTACCCACTTAGTGTGGACACCCATCGTACATTTCATCCGTCAAATCAAAACATTTCATTGCCATCAGACCAATAATTAATTATTCTTAATTTAAAACTTTATTGTCCCCCGCCTTTCGAAGAAAGTTGGGGGACTATTAAAATGGGTTCGTCCGTCTGCCTGTCTGTCCGTCTGTCTGTCCGTCTGTCTGTCCTTCTGTCTGTCCGTCTGTCTGTCCGTCACACTTTTTGGGACACAATAACTCTCTTCCTAATTGAGCTAGAATGTTCAAACTTGGTGTATGTGTTTATTAGGTCAATGCCTTGATGGAGTTCGAAAGTGATGAAAATTGGTGTATAGTTTCATTATAGTAATACCTTGACTAAGTTCGATAATGAGCATTTTCTGCTCAGGGTAAGCAGAGCGATACGCAATTTGATTGGTCGAGACTTTGGAACACAATAACTCTCCTTCTAATTGAGTTAAAATGTTCAAACTTGGTGTATATGCTAATTAGGTCAATGCCTTGATGGAGTTCGAAGATGGGCATTTTCCGCTTAGGGTAAGCAGAGATAAGCAATTTGATTGGTTGATGCTTTGGGACACGATAACTTTAGTTCTAATTAAGTGAGAGTGATGAAACTTGGTGTATAGTTTCATTACAGTAATACCTTGACTAAGTTCGATAATGAGCATTTTCTGCTCAGGGTAAGCAGAGCGATACACAATTTGACTGGTCGAGACTTTGGAACACAATAACTCTCCTTCTAATTGAGTTAAAATGTTCAAACTTGGTGTATATGCTTATTAGGTCAATGCCTTGATGGAGTTCGAAGATGAGCATTTTCCGCTTAGGGTAGGCAGAGATAAGCAATTTGATTGGTTGATGCTTTGGGACACGATAACTTTAGTTCTAATTAAGTGAGATTGATGAAACTTGGTGTATAGTTTCATTATAGTAATACCTTGACTAAGTTCGATAATGAGCATTTTCTGCTCAGGGTAAGCAGAGCTATACGCAATTTGATTGGTCGAGAATTTAGAACACAATAACTCTCCTTCTAATTGAGTTAAAATGTTCAAACTTGGTGGATATGCTTATTAGGTCAATGCCTTGATGGAGTTCGAAGATGAGCATTTTCCGCTTAGGGTAAGCAGAGATAAGCAATTTGATTGGTTGATGCTTTGGGACACAATAACTTTAGTTCTAATTAAGTGAAAGTGATGAAACTTGGTGTATAGTTTCATTATAGTAATACCTTGACTAAGTTCGATAATGAGCATTTTCTGCTCAGGGTAAGCAGAGCGATACGCAATTTGATTGGTCGAGACTTTGGAACACAATAACTCTCCTTCTAATTGAGTTAAAATGTTCAAACTTGGTGTATATGCTTATTAGGTCAATGCCTTGATGGAGTTCGAAGATGAGCATTTTCCGCTTAGGGTAGGCAGAGATAAGCAATTTGATTGGTTGATGCTTTGAGACGCAATAACTTTAGTTCTAATTAAGTGAGAGTGATGAAACTTGGTGTATAGTTTCATTACAGTAATACCTTGACTAGGATCGATAAAGAGCATTTTCTGCTCAGGGTAAGCAGAGCGATAAGCAATTTGATTTGCCGAGACTTTGGAACACAATAACTCTCCTTCGAATTGAGTTAAAATGTTCAAAATTGGTGTGTATGCTTATTAGGTCAATGCCTTGATTTAGTTCGAAGATGAGCATTTTCTTCTTACGGTAGGCAGAGATAAGCAATTTTTGGACGACACGTTTGAAAAAAATAAATGTGCTATTAATTAATATGTGTCATCTATTTATTTTGGGATTTCGGCGGGGGACATCAGCCTCACTGTTGGCTTGTTTTAATATAAGTTTGGCATTATTCAATCCTAATTCACGTGTCTGATTTCAAAGGGGAGTTGGGTGGCTTAATGGTTAGCACGCGCGCGCTGTATCATAAAGCCTGTCATTGAGTCAACTAGCGTGTTTTCGAATCTGCGGTTGCACGTGGCAAGGAGTAAGGTCGCCTGTCCAACCTGGTGGGTTTTCTTCATTTCCTCCGGTTTCCTTCTACTGCTAAAGACCTCTACGCGCAAGCGAAATATTGAAATAAAATCAATCTATATGTTAGTCCCGAAATGATCTAGTTTGGGACACAATAACTCTCTTTCTAATTTAGCTAGAATTGGTGTAGGTGTTTATTAGGCCAATACCTTGATGACTTTGGAATACAATTACTCTTCTTCTAATTGGGGTTCAATGTTCAAAATTGGTGTAGGTATTCAATAGGTCAATGTCTTGATGGAGTTCGAATATTAGCATTTTCTGCGTTGGGTAAGCAGAGATGAGCAATTTGATTGGTTGATGATTTGACACACAATAACATCAGTTCTGATTAAGTGATAGTGACGAAACTTGGTGGATAGTTTCACTAAACACTACCTTGACTAGGTTCCACAATGAGCATTTTCTGCTCGGGATAAGCAGAACGATAAGCAATTTGATTGGTCGAGATATTGAAACACAAAAACTCTCCTTATAATTGAGGCAGAATGTTCAATCTTGGTGTAAGGCGTTCAGTATGTCAATGCCGTGATGGAGTTTAAAGATAAGCATTGTCTGCTTAGGGTAATCAGAGATGAGCAATTTGATCGGTTGATGTTTAGGGACACGATGACTTTAGTTCTAATTGTGAGAGTGGTGAAACTTGGTGTATAGTTTCATTACATCAATACCTTGACTAAGTTCAATAATAAGCATTTTCTGCTCAGGGCAAGCAGAGCGATAAGCAATTTAATTGGCCGAGACTTAGGAACACAATAACTCTCCTTCTAATTGAGTTATAAAGGTTCAAACTTGGTATATGTTATTATCAGGTCAATATCTTGACTAAGCTCGATAATGAGCATTTTCTGCCCAGGGAAAGCAGAGTGATAAGCAATTTGATTGGCCGATACTTCGGAACACAATAACTCTCGATGCTATTCAGCTAGAATGTTCAAACTTGGGGTAGGTCTTTATTAGGTCAATGCTTTGATGATCATTTTCTGCTTAGGCTAAGCAGAGATAAGCAATTTGATAGGTTGATGATTTCGGACTCTTTCACATCAGTTCTAGTTAAGTCAGAGTGATGAAACTTAGTGCATAGTTTCATTACGTCGATACCTCGAATACATTCGACAATGAGCATTGTCCGCCATGGATAAGCAGAGCGATGAGCAATTGGATTGGGCGAGAATTTGAAACAAAATAACTCTCCTCCTAATTGAGGCAGAATATTCAATCTTGGTGAAGGCGTTCATTAGGTCAATGCCGTGATGGAGTGCAAAGATGAGTCTGCTGCTTACTGTAAGCAGAGATAAGCAATCTTATTGGTTAATACTTTGGGGTACGATAACTTTGGTTAGAGTTAGAATGAAGTGAGAGCGTCGAAACTTCAAATATAGATTCATTATGTCATTACCTTGACTAAGTTTGATGTTAAGAATTTTCTGCTTAGACTTAGGAGCGATAAGCAATTTGGTTGATCACATTGGAACATAACAACTCTGTTTTTAATTACGGTAGAATTTGAACCGGTTGAATTGTTTCTCGTTAGAACTCGGTGAGTTTTCGGCCGATTTCAATAATTCTTTTTTCCTTTTTAAGATTCTTTATTATAACTCATGAGATGCGACAGAAATTGACCGTGAATATGAAAGCTTTAATATCTGCTTAGCAGATCGAGTTATTATTTTTTTTGTGTGTGTGTTTTTCCTGCAAATCGGATTTCACAGAATCTAACCATAGGATGTTTCTGAAACTTTGACTCAAAATGTGGTGGCTGATGATTAAATATATTTTCAAAACGTTTTACGAATTCGAAATCACCAAATTTTACGAACGAAAAAACTAACAATGCATAGTCGTAAGTTTGATAGACTTATTTTATTAATTTTTTTTCTCTGAAAACCTTGACGAAAGCCAATTTCACCTGCAATTTCAAATTTTCGAATTTCGAAAATTCATCGCTGTGATTTCGTTCCGGAAGTTATGACCAATTTGACAACTTCTTTAATAGATACACGATTTTTATGAAATTTTGAATGTAAGTAGATCCTACGGATGCGACTTAAAAAATGACTTTAAAAATTTTCTAAATTATCTCCCCTTGGAGAAATTAAGGGTCGAAATTATCAAAAAACTCGACGAAATATAGGTCAGATAACGTTGAATATTTTTTTTAGGTACTAGCTACGAGACTACTGATTCCTACACAAAAAATGATGTTTGTAGCTCAATCCGGAAGTGCCACCATCTTGAAATGTGAAAAATCCAAAAGTTGTATTTTCTGAATCCTTGAAGGAATGCCTATAAAACGTTCGCGTTAGAATTTTGATTTAAGTCAATTAATACTCACCATTTTGAATTGAATATGAGAAATAGTGAAAAATCGACATCAAATTGCATGTAAATAAGCAGAATTCGTTTCCTATTGAAATTAATACATTTGGGTATAGCCTGGTTCATTGTCAAATTTTTGGAATTTGAAAATTTCAAATTTCGCCTTTGATGATTTTTCGTGCTGACAAAGTTGTTTCCGCGTGAATAATTCTGATTAAATAGATGTCAGTTTCGCGATTTCGTCTCAAGTTTGGGAAATCAATACATTTCTGGTTAGTCTCTTTCCAAGAATGGGTGGTGGCCTTGGAATCAATATATTTTCGAAACGTTTTGCGAAACCAAAATCACCGAAATTAATTGGCCTTGTCAGCCGTAACTTTGTGATATTGTGATCTATTTCACTTAATATTTTTCTCTGAGTACCTTATAACATTCTGACATCCTATCCCGGAAGTAAAACCAACATGATAAATTCTTGAACATTAGTTCGATTTTCATGAAATTTGGAATGTATGTAGATCTTGTTGATCTACATGTAGCTTCAACGATATCAAGTTGTTGTTCTTAGCGTTTAACGTCCGCTAACATGTCTTATTTTTCATTTTTATTATCTTAGGGTATGCGCGGGGGTCTTTGCTGTGGGAGGAAACCGGAGTGCCTACGAGGTCGAGAAACCACAGCCCCAAGCCAGGGGTGACCGGCCAGCTAGAGGTCGAAGCGCGGCACTCTAGACCACTAGGCCATCCCAACCCCCCTAAACGATATCATTAGAAATTTTCTAATTTATCTCCCCTTGCAGAAATTGAAGACCTACAAGAGTTGGAAAAAAGTATTACAAAAAATAGTTTCCCTAATCTGACAAAAAAAGGAATCATATGTCTAAGACAACTACTAAAAACTAAACGATAATAACCGGTGTTGGTTTTTTTTTATCAGTTAGGAAACGAGACTTCGTTATAAATAGCCGCGTTGGAGCACTTTGTTTTCAATGGTATCAAGAAATGACGTCATGTAGACAAAGTACCTCGCACAGAATTTCTACGGCAAAATGTTATTTACTAAAATAAGTTATTTTCACTTTAGAAGCACCAATCGCATATTTTGGTTAACAGTAAAACACCCGTTGTTCAAATATAGCCACTTTGAAAATTGCATTCTATTATATGCTTTATACGTATGGAAAACGTTTCAATTATGACCATTTCGGACTATTGTCGATTCTAGTGCCATTTTTTGCCATCGATAAAATATAGGTCGGATTCCCTTGGATTTTTTATGTACTACCTTAGAAATTTCTATCAGGTCAAATGTTGATCGGGACGTTAATTGCTTATTTTGAAAGTTTTATCAAAATCGGTTGGTAACGATCGTTCTCTACAAGGTGATGCCTTGTTGAAATATTACTCAGTCAGTTTTTAGCTAATTTGTTTATTAAAGTGGCACAATTCAATGCAAAACTTTCAATTCAGACCAAACGTTTAAATGATTAAGTTGGTCAATGGGAGCTTATTTTTAAAGTTTTGTAATAATCAGTTGATAATTCAATGTACTGTAAAAATTAAAGTGATAAAACAGAAAATTTCGCCGGATTGTAATGTTTCTCACTATAAGTCAGCAATTTGATGATTTTAGGGAAGTTGGATGGTGGAATAGTGCAGAACTTTCAATTAAGGCAAAACGTTTAGTGCAAACGATTAAGCTGGTCAGTAGGGTCTTATTTTAAAAACTGTTCGATCGCTGCATTGGCTTAGAAAGGTCAACCAGAAAATTTTTGCCCGGTTGAAATGTTTCACTCTGTAATTCACCAATTTGCCGATTTTAGAGGTTGAATGGTTAGCACGTGCGCGCTGTATCGTAACGTCTGCCATTGAGTCAACTGGCGTGGTTTCGATTTCTCGGTTGTACGTGACAAGGCGTATGGTCGCCTGTCCAACCAGGTGCGTTTTCTCCGTGTCCTCCGTATTCCTCCTACGGCTAAAGACTCCTATGAGCAAGCGGATTATTGAAAAAAATTCAACCATGTGTTAGTCCCGAAATGACTACTTAGTCTAATCTGCTTAAAGCTACTCTGTGTTGTGGCTAAGTGTGTAAAACGCGGGTTTGCTAGCCTGGAGATTGGGTGTTCGATCCCTGCATTGGACAAGAAAGTTCATACCGATTTTCCGGCGTGGTTTCTCCTTGTCAGTGATGCCGGGCGGGGGACCTGACAAGGACAGCTGTCTAGTCGTTCTGATGGGACGAAAAAACCGAGTTTCCATGTATACATTGGTTTGCACGTAAAATATCCCCTGGCAGTTGGAATTCGATATAAGAGTAGGCCGTAACGCCGCTGCCCGGGTAAAATTTCCCTCATTGTACACTTTATGGCGTATGCCCGTCTTCATTAGTTCATTAGGAGCAGAACAGAAGGACGTTAAACCCCATTTCATTTCATTTCATTTTCTCTATGGTATTTTTCTATTATAGTGGATAAATATTTCTCTGGTTCTAGCAATTATTTAATTTCTGTATAGAAATCTTGCTTTGAACAGTTTTTTTTCTTATTGCAGAGTGACCTTCTTGTATATTGCAGTCTATGACCCTTTGTTTAAAACATGCTTAAGAATTTGTCACTATTTTCTACTTATAACCAAACATATTGGTAACCATAATTATATAATATATCCCTAATTTTGATAGCCCGATTACAGCTATACAAGTTTCAGTTATTTTCCTTTAGCTTACAATGTTTCTCCGCTATATTTAGACTTGTAACTTTGTGAGTTTTTGACCGATTTTTATAATTGTCTTTTATTTTCCAAATTTACATATTTACAGATGTGTTTCTACCATTTTCATTTCCTTTCTCTGAAACCTTTGGAGTGGGAAGTCATTCAAATTACAGCAACACAAGTCTCAGTTATTTCCCTTTATAGTTTTCAGATTATTTCTTTGCCCGGGCGCAATGTTTCTCATTATATTTAGACTTGTAAATTTTTACCGATTTTGATAATTATTTTTTCTTGTGCATTGTTCTTTTAAGATACTTGATATAATCCATGCCACATGACGATGAATATGAAAGCTTTCATATCTGCATGGGACAGTAGCATATCTAGTTTTTTAAGCTGTCATATTTAATATGAAAGCTTATTGTTTCTGTTAAGGTTATTAAGCTTTCATATTTCTGTTAAGATTATTAAGCTTTCATATTTCATATGAAAGCTTATTGTTTCTGTTAAGACTATTATTTTTTTTTGTGTGTGTTTTATCCACAAATCGGATTTCTCAGTATCTAACCACAGTATCTTTATGAAACTTTTACTTATTCCCCCAAAAATGAGTGGTGGCTGTTGATTAAATATATTTTCAAAACGTTTTACGAATCCGAAATCACCGAAATTTACGAACGACAAAATGGACAATGCATAGTCGTAACTTTATTGTTTTTGGGCCGATTTTGCTAAATCTTTTTTCTTTGAATACCTTGAAAAAAATCATTTTCATCAGCAGTTTCTCATTTTCGAATTTCGAAAATTCGTCGCTGTGATTTCGAATCGGAAGTTTAGACCAATTTAACAACTTCTTTAATAGTTGTACGATTTTCATGAAATTTAGTATATAAGTAGATCTTACGGATGCGACTTCAAAATACGATTAGAAATTTTCTAAATTATCCCCCTTGACGAAATTAAGGATCAAAGGCTTTTTTTGCTATTTTACTTATAGACTTGGGAGTTATATTTTCTGAATCCTTGAAGGATGGCCTAAAAAACGTTCAGAGTAGAATTTGGATTTATATTTCTCATTATATTTAGACTTGTAAATTTTTACCGATTTTGATAATTATTTTTTCTTGTGCATTGTTCTTTTAAGATACTTGATATAATCCATGCCACATGACGATGAATATGAAAGCTTTCATATCTGCATGGGACAGTAGCATATCTAGTTTTTTAAGCTGTCATATTTAATATGAAAGCTTATTGTTTCTGTTAAGGTTATTAAGCTTTCATATTTCTGTTAAGATTATTAAGCTTTCATATTTCATATGAAAGCTTATTGTTTCTGTTAAGACTATTATTTTTTTTTGTGTGTGTTTTATCCACAAATCGGATTTCTCAGTATCTAACCACAGTATCTTTATGAAACTTTTACTTATTCCCCCAAAAATGAGTGGTGGCTGTTGATTAAATATATTTTCAAAGCGTTTTACGAATCCGAAATCACCGAAATTTACGAACGACAAAATGGACAATGCATAGTCGTAACTTTATTGTTTTTGGGCCGATTTTGCTAAATCTTTTTTCTTTGAATACCTTGAAAAAAATCATTTTCATCAGCAGTTTCTCATTTTCGAATTTCGAAAATTCGTCGCTGTGATTTCGAATCGGAAGTTTAGACCAATTTAACAACTTCTTTAATAGTTGTACGATTTTCATGAAATTTAGTATATAAGTAGATCTTACGGATGCGACTTCAAAATACGATTAGAAATTTTCTAAATTATCCCCCTTGACGAAATTAAGGATCAAAGGCTTTTTTTGCTATTTTACTTATAGACTTGGGAGTTATATTTTCTGAATCCTTGAAGGATGGCCTAAAAAACGTTCAGAGTAGAATTTGGATTTAGGTCAATTGATGGTCGCCATTTTGAAGTGAAAGTGAAAAATAGAAGCAATTTGAAGGGCCGAGAATTTGGAACACAATAACTCTCCTTCTAATTGAGCTAGAATGTTTAAACTTGGTGTAGACGTTCACTAGGTCACTGTCTTGATTGAGTTTAAAGATGAGCATTTCCTGCCTAGGGTAAGCAGAGATAAACAAGCTGATTTGTTGATTCTTTAGGGCAGGATAACTTTGGTTATAATGAAGGGAGGGCGGTGAAACTCTTGTCAATCGAGAGTCTAATAGCTAGCCTGTTGTGTATCATTTTTTTTAAATGTCCGGGGTAGCCGAAAAAAAGAGATTGAAAATCCAAAAAGTCAACATAATATTTTTTGGGAACTTCTTCTACAAAGCTTCTTATCGGTAGTCTTTTATATGAAACCATCGATCAACAGTCCAAAATATCAGGAGTAGAAGAACGAAGGGATCGAAAATTGAAAACGGCACCCTTTCATTGTTAAGCGAAACATGCAGTGTGGGTGGCTACAATCTGCACATTTAGTCATCTTATAGAGCTAATTCTTATTCAATAATATCGAATTCCAACTGCTAAGTGTATAGTTTCATTACATCAATACCTTGAATTCGTTCGACAATGAGCATTGTCTGCCATGGATAAGCAGAGCGATGAGCAATTTGATTGGTCGAGAATTTGAAACAAAATAACTCTCCTACTAATTGGGGCAGAATGTTCAATCTTGGTGAAGGCGTTCATTAGGTCAATGCCGTGATGGAGTGCAAAGATGAGTCTGCTGCTTACTGTAAGCAGAGATAAGCAATCTTATTGGTTAATACTTTGGGGTACGATAACTTTGGTTAGAGTTAGAATGAAGTGAGAGCGTCGAAACTTCAAATATAGATTCATTATGTCATTACCTTGACTAAGTTTGATGTTAAGAATTTTCTGCTTAGACTTAGGAGCGATAAGCAATTTGGTTGATCACATTGGAACATAACAACTCTGTTTTTAATTACGGTAGAATTTGAACCGGTTGAATTGTTTCTCGTTAGAACTCGGTGAGTTTTCGGCCGATTTCAATAATTCTTTTTTCCTTTTTAAGATTCTTTATTATAACTCATGAGATGCGACAGAAATTGACCGTGAATATGAAAGCTTTAATATCTGCTTAGCAGATCGAGTTATTATTTTTTTTGTGTGTGTGTTTTTCCTGCAAATCGGATTTCACAGAATCTAACCATAGGATGTTTCTGAAACTTTGACTCAAAATGTGGTGGCTGATGATTAAATATATTTTCAAAACGTTTTACGAATTCGAAATCACCAAATTTTACGAACGAAAAAACTAACAATGCATAGTCGTAAGTTTGATAGACTTATTTTATTAATTTTTTTTCTCTGAAAACCTTGACGAAAGCCAATTTCACCTGCAATTTCAAATTTTCGAATTTCGAAAATTCATCGCTGTGATTTCGTTCCGGAAGTTATGACCAATTTGACAACTTCTTTAATAGATACACGATTTTTATGAAATTTTGAATGTAAGTAGATCCTACGGATGCGACTTAAAAAATGACTTTAAAAATTTTCTAAATTATCTCCCCTTGGAGAAATTAAGGGTCGAAATTATCAAAAAACTCGACGAAATATAGGTCAGATAACGTTGAATATTTTTTTTAGGTACTAGCTACGAGACTACTGATTCCTACACAAAAAATGATGTTTGTAGCTCAATCCGGAAGTGCCACCATCTTGAAATGTGAAAAATCCAAAAGTTGTATTTTCTGAATCCTTGAAGGAATGCCTATAAAACGTTCGCGTTAGAATTTTGATTTAAGTCAATTAATACTCACCATTTTGAATTGAATATGAGAAATAGTGAAAAATCGACATCAAATTGCATGTAAATAAGCAGAATTCGTTTCCTATTGAAATTAATACATTTGGGTATAGCCTGGTTCATTGTCAAATTTTTGGAATTTGAAAATTTCAAATTTCGCCTTTGATGATTTTTCGTGCTGACAAAGTTGTTTCCGCGTGAATAATTCTGATTAAATAGATGTCAGTTTCGCGATTTCGTCTCAAGTTTGGGAAATCAATACATTTCTGGTTAGTCTCTTTCCAAGAATGGGTGGTGGCCTTGGAATCAATATATTTTCGAAACGTTTTGCGAAACCAAAATCACCGAAATTAATTGGCCTTGTCAGCCGTAACTTTGTGATATTGTGATCTATTTCACTTAATATTTTTCTCTGAGTACCTTATAACATTCTGACATCCTATCCCGGAAGTAAAACCAACATGATAAATTCTTGAACATTAGTTCGATTTTCATGAAATTTGGAATGTATGTAGATCTTGTTGATCTACATGTAGCTTCAACGATATCAAGTTGTTGTTCTTAGCGTTTAACGTCCGCTAACATGTCTTATTTTTCATTTTTATTATCTTAGGGTATGCGCGGGGGTCTTTGCTGTGGGAGGAAACCGGAGTGCCTACGAGGTCGAGAAACCACAGCCCCAAGCCAGGGGTGACCGGCCAGCTAGAGGTCGAAGCGCGGCACTCTAGACCACTAGGCCATCCCAACCCCCCTAAACGATATCATTAGAAATTTTCTAATTTATCTCCCCTTGCAGAAATTGAAGACCTACAAGAGTTGGAAAAAAGTATTACAAAAAATAGTTTCCCTAATCTGACAAAAAAAGGAATCATATGTCTAAGACAACTACTAAAAACTAAACGATAATAACCGGTGTTGGTTTTTTTTTATCAGTTAGGAAACGAGACTTCGTTATAAATAGCCGCGTTGGAGCACTTTGTTTTCAATGGTATCAAGAAATGACGTCATGTAGACAAAGTACCTCGCACAGAATTTCTACGGCAAAATGTTATTTACTAAAATAAGTTATTTTCACTTTAGAAGCACCAATCGCATATTTTGGTTAACAGTAAAACACCCGTTGTTCAAATATAGCCACTTTGAAAATTGCATTCTATTATATGCTTTATACGTATGGAAAACGTTTCAATTATGACCATTTCGGACTATTGTCGATTCTAGTGCCATTTTTTGCCATCGATAAAATATAGGTCGGATTCCCTTGGATTTTTTATGTACTACCTTAGAAATTTCTATCAGGTCAAATGTTGATCGGGACGTTAATTGCTTATTTTGAAAGTTTTATCAAAATCGGTTGGTAACGATCGTTCTCTACAAGGTGATGCCTTGTTGAAATATTACTCAGTCAGTTTTTAGCTAATTTGTTTATTAAAGTGGCACAATTCAATGCAAAACTTTCAATTCAGACCAAACGTTTAAATGATTAAGTTGGTCAATGGGAGCTTATTTTTAAAGTTTTGTAATAATCAGTTGATAATTCAATGTACTGTAAAAATTAAAGTGATAAAACAGAAAATTTCGCCGGATTGTAATGTTTCTCACTATAAGTCAGCAATTTGATGATTTTAGGGAAGTTGGATGGTGGAATAGTGCAGAACTTTCAATTAAGGCAAAACGTTTAGTGCAAACGATTAAGCTGGTCAGTAGGGTCTTATTTTAAAAACTGTTCGATCGCTGCATTGGCTTAGAAAGGTCAACCAGAAAATTTTTGCCCGGTTGAAATGTTTCACTCTGTAATTCACCAATTTGCCGATTTTAGAGGTTGAATGGTTAGCACGTGCGCGCTGTATCGTAACGTCTGCCATTGAGTCAACTGGCGTGGTTTCGATTTCTCGGTTGTACGTGACAAGGCGTATGGTCGCCTGTCCAACCAGGTGCGTTTTCTCCGTGTCCTCCGTATTCCTCCTACGGCTAAAGACTCCTATGAGCAAGCGGATTATTGAAAAAAATTCAACCATGTGTTAGTCCCGAAATGACTACTTAGTCTAATCTGCTTAAAGCTACTCTGTGTTGTGGCTAAGTGTGTAAAACGCGGGTTTGCTAGCCTGGAGATTGGGTGTTCGATCCCTGCATTGGACAAGAAAGTTCATACCGATTTTCCGGCGTGGTTTCTCCTTGTCAGTGATGCCGGGCGGGGGACCTGACAAGGACAGCTGTCTAGTCGTTCTGATGGGACGAAAAAACCGAGTTTCCATGTATACATTGGTTTGCACGTAAAATATCCCCTGGCAGTTGGAATTCGATATAAGAGTAGGCCGTAACGCCGCTGCCCGGGTAAAATTTCCCTCATTGTACACTTTATGGCGTATGCCCGTCTTCATTAGTTCATTAGGAGCAGAACAGAAGGACGTTAAACCCCATTTCATTTCATTTCATTTTCTCTATGGTATTTTTCTATTATAGTGGATAAATATTTCTCTGGTTCTAGCAATTATTTAATTTCTGTATAGAAATCTTGCTTTGAACAGTTTTTTTTCTTATTGCAGAGTGACCTTCTTGTATATTGCAGTCTATGACCCTTTGTTTAAAACATGCTTAAGAATTTGTCACTATTTTCTACTTATAACCAAACATATTGGTAACCATAATTATATAATATATCCCTAATTTTGATAGCCCGATTACAGCTATACAAGTTTCAGTTATTTTCCTTTAGCTTACAATGTTTCTCCGCTATATTTAGACTTGTAACTTTGTGAGTTTTTGACCGATTTTTATAATTGTCTTTTATTTTCCAAATTTACATATTTACAGATGTGTTTCTACCATTTTCATTTCCTTTCTCTGAAACCTTTGGAGTGGGAAGTCATTCAAATTACAGCAACACAAGTCTCAGTTATTTCCCTTTATAGTTTTCAGATTATTTCTTTGCCCGGGCGCAATGTTTCTCATTATATTTAGACTTGTAAATTTTTACCGATTTTGATAATTATTTTTTCTTGTGCATTGTTCTTTTAAGATACTTGATATAATCCATGCCACATGACGATGAATATGAAAGCTTTCATATCTGCATGGGACAGTAGCATATCTAGTTTTTTAAGCTGTCATATTTAATATGAAAGCTTATTGTTTCTGTTAAGGTTATTAAGCTTTCATATTTCTGTTAAGATTATTAAGCTTTCATATTTCATATGAAAGCTTATTGTTTCTGTTAAGACTATTATTTTTTTTTGTGTGTGTTTTATCCACAAATCGGATTTCTCAGTATCTAACCACAGTATCTTTATGAAACTTTTACTTATTCCCCCAAAAATGAGTGGTGGCTGTTGATTAAATATATTTTCAAAACGTTTTACGAATCCGAAATCACCGAAATTTACGAACGACAAAATGGACAATGCATAGTCGTAACTTTATTGTTTTTGGGCCGATTTTGCTAAATCTTTTTTCTTTGAATACCTTGAAAAAAATCATTTTCATCAGCAGTTTCTCATTTTCGAATTTCGAAAATTCGTCGCTGTGATTTCGAATCGGAAGTTTAGACCAATTTAACAACTTCTTTAATAGTTGTACGATTTTCATGAAATTTAGTATATAAGTAGATCTTACGGATGCGACTTCAAAATACGATTAGAAATTTTCTAAATTATCCCCCTTGACGAAATTAAGGATCAAAGGCTTTTTTTGCTATTTTACTTATAGACTTGGGAGTTATATTTTCTGAATCCTTGAAGGATGGCCTAAAAAACGTTCAGAGTAGAATTTGGATTTATATTTCTCATTATATTTAGACTTGTAAATTTTTACCGATTTTGATAATTATTTTTTCTTGTGCATTGTTCTTTTAAGATACTTGATATAATCCATGCCACATGACGATGAATATGAAAGCTTTCATATCTGCATGGGACAGTAGCATATCTAGTTTTTTAAGCTGTCATATTTAATATGAAAGCTTATTGTTTCTGTTAAGGTTATTAAGCTTTCATATTTCTGTTAAGATTATTAAGCTTTCATATTTCATATGAAAGCTTATTGTTTCTGTTAAGACTATTATTTTTTTTTGTGTGTGTTTTATCCACAAATCGGATTTCTCAGTATCTAACCACAGTATCTTTATGAAACTTTTACTTATTCCCCCAAAAATGAGTGGTGGCTGTTGATTAAATATATTTTCAAAACGTTTTACGAATCCGAAATCACCGAAATTTACGAACGACAAAATGGACAATGCATAGTCGTAACTTTATTGTTTTTGGGCCGATTTTGCTAAATCTTTTTTCTTTGAATACCTTGAAAAAAATCATTTTCATCAGCAGTTTCTCATTTTCGAATTTCGAAAATTCGTCGCTGTGATTTCGAATCGGAAGTTTAGACCAATTTAACAACTTCTTTAATAGTTGTACGATTTTCATGAAATTTAGTATATAAGTAGATCTTACGGATGCGACTTCAAAATACGATTAGAAATTTTCTAAATTATCCCCCTTGACGAAATTAAGGATCAAAGGCTTTTTTTGCTATTTTACTTATAGACTTGGGAGTTATATTTTCTGAATCCTTGAAGGATGGCCTAAAAAACGTTCAGAGTAGAATTTGGATTTAGGTCAATTGATGGTCGCCATTTTGAAGTGAAAGTGAAAAATAGAAGCAATTTGAAGGGCCGAGAATTTGGAACACAATAACTCTCCTTCTAATTGAGCTAGAATGTTTAAACTTGGTGTAGACGTTCACTAGGTCACTGTCTTGATTGAGTTTAAAGATGAGCATTTCCTGCCTAGGGTAAGCAGAGATAAACAAGCTGATTTGTTGATTCTTTAGGGCAGGATAACTTTGGTTATAATGAAGGGAGGGCGGTGAAACTCTTGTCAATCGAGAGTCTAATAGCTAGCCTGTTGTGTATCATTTTTTTTAAATGTCCGGGGTAGCCGAAAAAAAGAGATTGAAAATCCAAAAAGTCAACATAATATTTTTTGGGAACTTCTTCTACAAAGCTTCTTATCGGTAGTCTTTTATATGAAACCATCGATCAACAGTCCAAAATATCAGGAGTAGAAGAACGAAGGGATCGAAAATTGAAAACGGCACCCTTTCATTGTTAAGCGAAACATGCAGTGTGGGTGGCTACAATCTGCACATTTAGTCATCTTATAGAGCTAATTCTTATTCAATAATATCGAATTCCAACTGCTAAGTGTATAGTTTCATTACATCAATACCTTGAATTCGTTCGACAATGAGCATTGTCTGCCATGGATAAGCAGAGCGATGAGCAATTTGATTGGTCGAGAATTTGAAACAAAATAACTCTCCTACTAATTGGGGCAGAATGTTCAATCTTGGTGAAGGCGTTCATTAGGTCAATGCCATGATGGAGTGTGAAGATGAGCATTATCTGCGTACTGTAAGCAGAGATAAGCAATCTGATTGGTTGATAATTTGGGGCACGATAACTTTGGTTATAATGAAGTGAGAGCGACGAAATTCCAAATATAGATTCATTATGTTATTACCTTGACTAAGTTTGATGTTGAGAATTTTCTTCTTTGACTTAGGAGCGATAAGCAATTTGACTGATCACATTGGAACATAACATCCCTGTTTTTAATTGAGGTAGAATATGAACCGGGTGAATTGTTTCTCGTTATAACTCGGTGAGTTTTTGGCCGATTTCATTAATTCTTTTTCCTTTTTAAGATTCTTTATATAACTCAAGAGATGCGACAGAAACTGACCGTGAATTCCGACTTCAAAACTTTCAGAAAAATGAAATGAAAATGGTAAGAAAACATCGAAAAATTAAATGAGATAACTTTGAACAAAACTAAAACGTTTTGAATCAGGTTGAACTCAACTGTTTGAATATGTACGTTAAATATGTAGATTTGGAAAATTATAAAGACATAATATCAAAATCGGTCAAAAACTTACAAAGTTACAAATTTAAATGTAGTGAGAAACATTGCACCCGGGCAAAAAAAATAATCTTTAAACAAAAGGGAAATAACTGAAACTTGTATAGCTGTAATCGGGCTTCCAAGATATGTTATATAATTATGGTTTCCAATATGTTTGGTTATAAGTAGGAAATCGTAACGACTTCTTAAGCATGTTTTAAACAAAGGGTCATAGACTGCAATATACAAGAATGGCACTCTGCAATAAAAAAAAACTGGCCAAAGCAAGATTTCTATGCAGAAGTTAGATAATTGCTAGAACCAGAAAAATATTTATCCACTATAATAAATAAGCAACATAGAGAAAATGAAATCAAAATTGAATGGGGTTTAAAGTTCTACTGTGCTGCTCCTACAATGGGCTAATGAAGACGGGCGTACGCCATAAAGTGTGCAATGAGGGAAATATTACCCGGGCAGCGGCGTTACGGCCTACGAGGTTGGACAGGCGACCATACTCCTTGTCACGTACAACCAAGAAATCAAAACAACGCCAGTTGACTCAATGACAGACGTTATGATACAGAGCGCACGTGCTAACCATTCAGCCACGCAACCTCCCTAAAATCGGCAAATTGCTGACCTACAGCGAGAAACATTTCAACTGGGCCAAATTTTCTATTTTAACAGTTTAATTTGCACGGTAGCTTTCGTTATCAACCGAATATTACAAAACTTTTAAAAATAAGCTCCCCCTGACCAGCTTAATCGTTCGCAATAAACGTTTGCCCCTTAAAATCGACAAATTGCTGACTTTAAAGTGAGAAACATTACAACCGGGCCAAATTTTCTGTTTTATCACTTTTACAGTACCTTTGATTACCAACCGATTATTACAAAACTTTAAAAAGAGAAAGAGAGAAATGCGGCCTAACGTCTATTAGACACAAACTAGGTCATTTCGGGACTAATTATGTTTTTTAATTTTATTTATAAACTCCCCTTGCGCGTACTGGTCTTTAGCCGTTGGGAGGAAACCGAAGAACACGGAGAAAACCCACGAGATTGGACATCATACACCATGTCACGTGCAACCTGGAGATCGAAACGACGCCCGTTGACTCAATGACAGACGTTACGATACAGCGCGCACATGCTAACCATTCAGCCTCCCTGAATTCGAAAAATTGCTGACTTATAGCAAGAAACATTTCAACCGGGCGAAATTTTCTGTTTTAACAGTTTAATGTGCACGGTACTTTAATTACCAACCGATTATTACAAAACTTTTGAAAATAAGCTCCAACTGACCAGCTTAATCGTATGCAATAAACGTTTTGCCTGAATTGAAAGTTCTGCACGGAAAAAGTTCATCTCGATTTCCCGGCGAAGTTCCCCTTGTCAGTGAGGCAGAACGGAGGGCCTGGCAAGCACAGCTGTCTATTCGTTCGGAAGGGAAGAAAAACCAAGGTCCCGTGTACACATTGGAGTGCACGTAAAATATCCCTAAGCAGTTGGAATTCGATACTGTTGAATAAGCTCTATACGATGACTAAATGCGTAGATTGTAGTCACACACACTGCATGTTTCGCTTAACAATCAAAGGGTGCCGTTTTCAATGTTCGATCCTTTTGTTCTTCTATTCCTGATATGTTGGACTGTTGATCGATGGTTTCATATACCAATAAGACTCTTTGTAGAAGAAGTTCCCCAAAAATAGTATGTTGACTTTACGAGAAAGACCTCTAAACATGCTCCAAATTGTAAAAATACGACTTTTTGGATTTTCAATTTCTTTTTTCGGCTATCCCTGATATTTAAAAAAAAATGATACAATGATTTCACACAACAGGCTAGCTATTAGACTCTTTATTGACAAAAGTTTCATCGCCCTCCCTTCATTACTAAAGAATCAACAAATCAGCATGCTTATCTCTGCTTACCCTAAGCAAAAAATGCTCATCTTTGAAATCAATCATAACATTGACCTAGTGAACGTCTACACCAAGTTTGAACATTCTAGGTTAATTAGAAGGAGAGTTATTGTGTTCCAAATTCCGGGCCTTTCAAATTACTTCTATTTTTCATTTTCAATTCAAAATTGTGACCATCACGTGACCGAAATCAAAATTCTGATCCGACAAATTTTTAGGCATTCCTTCAAGGATTCCGAAAATATGACTCCCGAGTCTGTAAGTAAAATAGCAAAAAAGCCTTATTGATTTTTCACGTTTAAAGATGGTGGCACTTCCGGTTCGATCGACAAACTCAGTATTTTGTGTACGAATCAGTAATTCCTTGTCTAGTATCGAAAAAAAAACCCTAGGTCATTCTGACCTATATTTCGACGTTTTTTTTGAAAACTTTGATCCTTAATTTCACCAAGGGAAGATAAGTTAGAAAATTTCTAAAGTCATTTTTCAAGTCGCATCATTAAGGTCTACTTACATATTAAATTTCATGAAAATCGTACAACTACTAAAGAAGTTGTCGAGTTGGTGTAAACTTCCGGTTCGAAATCACAGCGACGAATTTTCGAAATTCGAAAATCCGAACTTACAGATTTGAAGTAAATGTCTTAGGATACTCAAAGAAAAAAAAAATTAGTAAAATAGATCAAATAGTCACAAAGTTACAGCATTGTAGGTCAAATGCATTCGTTCGTAAAATTCGGTGATTTCGGATTCGTAAAACGTTTTGAAAATACATTTAATCAAGGTTTGCACGCCATTTTTGGGGCGGTAGGTCAAAATTTCAGAAAGATGCTATGGATAGATTCTGAGAAATCCGATTTGCAGAAAACACACACACAAAAAAAAAATAACTAGATCTGCTACTGTCCCATGCAGATATGAAAGCTTTCATATTCACTGTCACTTTCTGTCACATGTCATGGGTCATATAAATAATCCGAAGAAAAAAAAATAAATCATTAAAATCGGTCATAATCTAGCGAAATTAATGTGATTTTTTATTCGTAAACAACTTTGTCGGCACGAAAAACATCAAAAGCGAAATTCGAATTTTTGAAATTCAAATACCAAAAATTCGACCCGTATCCCGTCTATCCTGAAATTGAAATGTATTAAATTTTAGACATAGGAGACGCATTGAACATACTATGCCCTATTGTGTTGGTTTACAACTCCCTAAATGTCGATTTTTCACTGTTTCATATTCACTTCAAAATGGCGACCATCAGCTGACCTAAATCAAAATTCTGCTCTGAACGTTTTTTAGGTTTTCCTTCAAGGATTCAGAAAATGTAACTCCCATGTCTGTAAGTGTAATATCGCAAAAGTTCTATTGTTTTTTCACGTTTCAAGATAGTGGCACTTCCGGTTCGATCGACAAACTCCATGTTTTGTGTACGAATCAGTAATTACTTGACTTGTATCGAATATAAAATTTAGGTCATTCTGACCTTTATTTCGACGATTTTTTCGAAAAATTTGATTCTTAATTTCACCAAGGGAAGATAATTTAGAAAATTCTAAAAGTCATTTTTCAAGTAGCATCAGTAATGTCTACTACTTACATACTAAATTTCATGAAAATCGTACAACTATTAAACAAGTTGTCAAGTTGGTCTCTGATTTAATAAGGTACTTAGATTCAGAACGAAGATTTCTGGTAGGGTGGTAGGGTTGAATTAATTCTTTAATATAGAGAGGAGAGTCATCACATGACAAAGCACAGAAAGTCAGCATGAGAATTTTAAAATCAATTCTTGTCTTAATCGGTAGCCAGTTGAGTTCTTTCAAAACGGGAGTAATATTGGTGTGTAATTTAGTTCTTGTAACAATTCTTGCAGCTTTGTTTTGAATCTTCTGTAGTCGATTAATTTGATATGCTGGTAAGTTGTAGAGTAACGAGTTGCAGTAGGTCACCAAAGAGTTGATTAAAAGTTTTGTAGAGTCAATGTCGAGGAAATTGCGGATCCGTCCAATTTTGTGAAGTTGGAAGTTGGAAGCTTTACAGATTGAGGAGATGTGAGCATTCATGTTCATATTCTTATCCAAAATTACACCAAGATTTCGAACGCTATTAACTGGGTTAACAACAAAATTACCGATAGAGATGTTACTAACAGATATTTTGGATAAAAGATGATTAGAACCGATTTGCACGAACTCTGTTTTTTCATCATTGAGCTTTAAGAAGTTCTTTTTCATCCAGCACTTAATAGCATCAATGCACGATTCAAGTTTAGACACTCGCAGGGGTTCATTTTCGGGTTTAATTGAAATGTAGAGTTGAGTATCATCAGCATAGATATGGTAATTCAGATTGAATGATTTCAAAATACGCCCCAGAGGAGTGGTATAAGCGGTAAAGGGCAACTGTCCGAGTACCGATCCCTGTGGCACGCCGAATTTAAGTTCTACAGATGCAGACTTAACATTATTGATGACAACAGATTGGTGACGGGATGTGAGATATGACCGGAACCAATTCAGCACATTACCCTCAAGTCCGAAAACGTCATGAAGCCGTTCTAACAGGAGAGACTGGTCGATTGTGTCGAAGGCGGCACTTAAATCAAGAAGAACCAGTAACACAACATTTTTATTGTCAAGGCTAGTAAGGATATCATTATTCACACGAGTTAATGCTGTAGATATAAGTAGATCTTACCGATGCGACTTCAAAAATATGATTAGAAATTTTCTAAATTATTTCCCCTTGACGAAATTAAGGATCAAAGTTTTCAAAAAAATCAACGAAATATATGTCAGCATGACCTATTTCTTTCGATACTAGATAAGTAATTACTGATTTGTACACAAAATATGAAGTTTGTCGATCGAACCGGAAGTGCCACCATCCTGAAACATGAAAAGTCCGTAAGGCTGTTTTGCTATTTTACTTACAGACTTGGGAGTTATATTTTCTGAATCCTTGAAGGAAGGCCTAAAAAACGTTCCGAGTAGAATTTTGATTTAGGTCAACTGGTAGTCACCATTTTGAAGTGAATATGAAACATTGTGAAAAAACGACATTTTCGGACTTGTAAGCAAACACAATAGGGCATAGTATGTTCAATGTATCTCCTATGTCTAAAATTAATACATTTCAGGATAGGCGGGATACGGGTCGAATTTTTGGTATTTGAATATTTCAAAAATTCGATTTTTGCCTTTGTTGTTTTTCGTGCCGACAAAGATCTTTACGCGTGAAAAATCACATTAACTTCACTAGATTGTGACCGATTTTAATGATTTTTTTTTTCTTATTCGTATTATGTATATGACTCATGATATGTGACAGGAAGTGACTGTGAATATGAAAGCTTTAATATCGGCAGATCTAGTTGTTATTTTTTGTGTGTTTTATCCACAAATCGGATTTCTCAAAATCAAACATTAGGATCTGTCTGAAACTTTTACCTATCCCCCCAAAAATGGGTGTAGGCTGTTGTTTAAATATATTTTCAAAACGTTTTACGAATCCGAAATGTCCGAATTTTACGAACGAAAAAACTGACAATGCATAGTCGTAACTTTATTATTTTTTGACCGATTTTACAAATTCTTTTTTCTTTGAATACCTTGAAAAAAATCATTTTCATCTGCAGTTTCACATTTTCGAATTTCGAAAATTCGTCGCTGTGATTTCGAACCGGAAGTTTAGACCAAATTGACAACTTCTTTAATAGTTGTACGATTTTCATGAAATTTCTAAATTATTTCCCCTTGGTGAAATTAAGGATCAAAGTTTTAAAAAAAATCGTCGAAATATAGGTCAGAATGACCAAAAAAATAATTTCGATACCCGACAAGTAATTACTGACCTAATTTTTTTTTCGATACTAAACAAGTAATTACTGATTCGTACACAAAATATTGTGAGTTCGTGAATCGAACCGGAAGTGCCGCTATCTTGAAACGTGAAAAATCACAAAGGCTTTTGCGATATTTTACTAACAGACACGGGAGTTATATTTTCTGAATCCTTGAAGGAATGGCTAAAAAATGTTCCGAGTAGAAATTTTGACTTATGTCAATTGATGGTCGCCATTTTGGAGTGAATATGAAAAGTAATAGCAATTTGAAGGGCCGAGACTTTGGAACACAATAACTCTCCTGCTAACTGAGCTAGAATGTTCCGTCTTGGTGTAGAAGTTAACTAGGTAAATGTCGAACCGGAAGTGCCACCATCTTTAAAAGTGAAAAATCAATAAGGTTTTTTTTCTATTTTACTTACAAACTCGGGAGTTATATTTTCGGAATCCTTGAAGGAATGCCTAAAAATCTAACGGATCAGAATTTTGATTTCGGTCACATGATGGTGACCATTTTGAATTGAAAATGACAAATAAAAGCAATTTGAAGGGCCGGGACTTTGGAACACAATAACTCTCATTCTATTTAAGTTAGAATGTTTAAACTTGGTGTAGACGTTCACTAGGTCAATGTCATGATTGAGTTCAAAGATGAGCATTTTCTGTCTAGGGTAAGCAGAGATAAGCAAGCTGATTTGTTGATTCTTTAGGGCACGTTAACTTTGGTTATAATGAAGGGAGGGCGATGAAACTCTTGTCAATCGAGAGTCTAATAGCTATACACATGACTTTAAATTTATACACAGTGTTTAAGGTCATAAGACGAAGAAGCCTATTAGTGCTAGAGTTATGGCCCTTGATCACTTCAAAAATTCTTGTGGACGCTCTAAAAGCCAAAGTTAATATCCGATTGACTTTAAATTTATACACAGTGTTTAAGGTCATAAGACGAAGAATCCTATTGATTTTCAGCGATTTCCAATAATTAGTGCCAGAGTTATGGCCCTTGATCACTTCAAAAAATCTTGTGAACGCCCTAAAAGCCAAAGTTAATATCCGATTGACTTTAAATGTATACACAGTGTTTAAGGTCATAAGACAAAGAAGCTTATTGATTTTCAGCAATTTCCGATAATTAGTGCCAGAGTTATGGCCCTTGATCACTTCAAAAAATCTTGTGGACGCTCTAAAAGCCAAAGTTAATATGCGATTGACTTTAAATTTATACACAGTGTTTAAGGTCATAAGACGAAGAATCCTATTGATTTTCAGCGATTTTCGATAATTAGTGCCAGAGTTATCTCCCTTGATCACTTCAAAAAATCTTGTGGACGCTCTAAAAGCCAAATATCCGATTGACTTTAAATTTACACACACTGTTTAAGGTCCTGAGAGGAAGAAGCTTACTGATTTTCATCAATTTCAAATAATTACTTCCAGAGTTATCTCCCTTGATCACTTCAAAAAACCTTGTTGCGCTGTAGATGCCAAACTTATCATCCGATTGACTTCAGATTGATACACAGAGTTTAAGGTGTTGAAATGAATTTTGATAACTGAACAGCTAAATCCATGATATTAATCGTTTCCTATACTAATTGTTAGCGTGGGACAAAACTTGATAAAAAGCAAACAAATTCTCATGATTTTCTGATAATTACATAATGAGTTGTTACTCAGATTTTAGTGTATTACAAATGTTTCATTACCAAAAAAAAGTAAAAATATGCGACAACCCTTGTTGACTGCCCGGACGATTTTGCTGCTGTGGGCGTGTGTTTCGTTGCCTGACAACCTATCTTTTTCAAATGTCCGGGGTAGCCGAAAAGAAGAGATCGAAAATCCAAAAAGTCGTATTTTTACGATTTGAAGCATTTTTAGAGGTCTTTTCCTCTAAAGTAAACATGGTATTTTTTTTTAAACTTCCTGTACAAAGAGTCTTATCAGTAGTCTTTTATATGAAACCATCGATCAACAGTCCAACATATCAAGAGTAGAAGAACAAAAGGATCGAACATTGAAAACGGCGCCCTTTCATTGTTAAGCGAAACATGCAGTGTGGGTGACTACAATCTGCACATTTAGTCATCGTATAGAGCTTATTCAACAGTATCGAATTCAAACTGCCTAGATATATTCTACGTGCACTCCAATGTGTACACGTGACCTTGCTTTTTCGTCCCATCCGAACGACTAGACATCTGTCCTTGTCAGGCCCTCCGTTCTGCCTCACTTTCTCGTTGCAGAACTTTCAATTCAGGCTAAACGTTTATTGCATACGATTAAGCGGGTCAGTTGGAGCTTATTTTCAAAAGTTTTGTAATAATCGGTTGGTAATTAAAGTACCGTGCACATTAAACTGTTAAAACAGAAAATTTCGCCCGGTTGAAAATTTTCTTGCTATAAGTCAGCTATTTTCCGAATTCAGAGAGGCTGAATGGTTAGCGTGTGCGCTCTGTATCGTATGGTGTCCAACCTCGTGGGTTTTCTCCGTGTCCTTCGGTTTCCTCCCACGGCTAAAGACCCGTATGCGCAAGGGGAGTTTTTAGATAAAATTAAAAAACATATGTTAGTCCCGAAATAACCTAGTTTGTGTCGAATGGTCGTTAAGCCGCATTTCTCTCTTTCTCTTTTATTTTTAAAGTTTTGTAATAATCGGTTAGTAATCAAAGGTACTGTAAAAGTGATAAAACAAAAAAATTCGCCCAGTTGTAATGTTTCTCACTTTAAAGTCAGCAATTTGCCGATTTTAAGGGCCAAACGTTTATTGCGAACGATTAACGATTAAAAGTTTTGTAATATTCGGTTGCTAATTAAAGGTACCGTGCAAATTAAACTGTTAAAATAGAAAATTTCGCCGGTTTGAAATGTTTCTCGCTGTAGGTCAGCAATTTGCCAAATTTAGAGAGGTTGCGTGGCTGAATGGTTAGCACGTGCGCTCTGTATCGTAACGTTTGTCATTGAGTCAACTGGCGTTGTTTCGTGACAAGGAGTATGGTCGCCTGTCCAACCTCGTAGGCCGTAACACCACTGCCCGGGTAAAATTACCCTCATTGCACACTTTAACGATTAAAAGTTTTGTAATATTCGGTTGCTAATTAAAGGTACCGTGCAAATTAAACTGTTAAAATAGAAAATTTCGCCGGTTTGAAATGTTTCTCGCTGTAGGTCAGCAATTTGCCAAATTTAGAGAGGTTGCGTGGCTGAATGGTTAGCACGTGCGCTCTGTATCGTAACGTTTGTCATTGAGTCAACTGGCGTTGTTTCGTGACAAGGAGTATGGTCGCCTGTCCAACCTCGTAGGCCGTAACACCACTGCCCGGGTAAAATTACCCTCATTGCACACTTTATGGCGTATGCCCGTCTTCGTTAGCCCATTTTAGGAGCAGAACAGTAGGACGTTATATCCCATTCAATTTCATTTCATTTTCTCTGTGTTGCTTATTTATTATAGTGGATAAATATTTTTCTGGTTCTAGCAATTATCTAATTTCTGCATAGAAATCTTGCTTTGGCCAGTTTTTTTTATTGCAGAGTGCCATTCTTGTATATTGCAGTCTATGACCCTTTGTTTAAAACATGCTTAAGAAGTTGTCACGATTTCCTACATATTGTAAACCATAATTATATAACATATCTCTTATTTTGGAAGCCCGATTACAGCTATACAAGTTTCAGTTATTTCCCTTTAGTTTAAAGATTATTTTTTTGCCCAGGTGCCATGTTTCTCACTGCATTTAAATTTGTAACTTTGTGAGTTTTTGACCGATTTTGATAATTATGTCTTTATAATTTTCCAAATCTACATATTTAACGTACATATTCAAACAGTTGAGTTCAACCTGATTCAAAAAGTTTTAGCTTTGTTCAAAGTTATCTCATTTAATTTTTCGATGTTTTCTTACCATTTTCATTTCATTTTTCTGAAAGTTCTGAAGTGCGAAGTCATCCCGATTACAATAACACAAGTATCAGTTATTTCCCGTTAGTTTTCAGATTATGCAATGTTTCATACTATATTTATAGACTTGTAACTTGGCGAGTTTTTGACCAATTTTGATAGTTTGTTATTCTTATCCTTTTATTTAAGATACTTGATATAATCGATGACACGTGACGATGAATATGAAAGCTTTCATATCTGCATGGGACAGTAGCAGATCTAGTTTTTTTATTATTATTATTTACCGCGAGAGCCTATTTCTCCATGATCGAAAAGAGAAACCGACCTGCGGTTCATTTTTCTATTGGGAAACTATGTGGTGGTTACTAGATAAAGCTATTTTGAAACTATGTGGTGGTTACTAGATAAAGCTATTGGGAAACTTTTGAACGTTAGTAAGAAATTAAAAATCGGCCGTAATTTCGTCAATTATTTACCTATTTTCAAACAAATGACATTTACTGAAACCCTCAATCTTTTCCGAGATAATAGCAATCTCGGATTTTGGAATTCCGAAACTTCGTCGTTGACTTTTCGCGATCGAAAAATGAAAAAAAAAATATTTCAGAGATAATTTTGTTAATTTTCAAATATGACCTATATTTTTAGATTCCTGAAGTCAATCCGATTCCAGTAATATAGGTTTCATTCAGAGTTACTGCCCTTTATTTTTGGAGTTTTTTCGAATTTTCTTGCCATTTTTGAGCTCGGGTTTCATTTTACGGCTGAATTGACTTTCTGAAACTTCTGGAAAATGAAGTTATTGTCCAATACCTACTGATAAAGCAATTTCGACAAGAATCCTTAAACCGGAAGTAGTCGAAATAATATGCAATATTTAGAAAAAAACGCAAAAAATGGGTGCTTTGGGGAATAATAAGATTTCTTCGCCCGATATCAACGGATTAAAGACATTAAGGTATAGTTGGGTTGCACGGGAATTGGAGTATCGTATGATACCCAATTCATACAGATATGATGACCCGGAAGTAAATTATGGCATGCTGAAAATCAAGTATTTTCTGATTTGGAACATTTTTGGACGCCTGTATCTCGAAAACTGCTCCAACGATTTTTCTTAAACATTCTCTATCGATAGTCCCTTCGATAGTCGTTACCATGAAACCATCCAATAACACGAATAATTCGAATAGGACAAAAAAGGGACTGAAAATCGAAAAAAGTCGAAAAATCGTGAAATTTTTGAAAATGCTCTTCTATTTTTTTTAATTTTAAGAGATTTTCAAAAAAATATTCAGATAGCTGACCCCATTACGTTTCTAACGATGTATAATATGTATGCAGTTATTGAAATTTAATTTTCAATATTTTGACACTTTGACATTTTTATCTCTTTTGAAAATAGGATTTCTCAGAAGTATTTTTTCTTATCGTATAGGATAGTATATCGTTAGAGAGCCCTGTTTCCATTCAAACTCCAAAACCGGATGTTAAAACTACTCAACTGTGATTCGTATACCAGAAGTAGTTCAGAGTCCTATCTGTGGTCTAGAGTGTGCATCCAAAGAGAAAAGCATTGCAATAATGTAGGTGTTCTAAAAATGGTCTCAATCTTTGAAAAATGTGAAAAATGGTAAAATTATTGAAAATGCTTTTTTATTTATTTTTTTTCTCGAAAAATACTCAATGAATGTTTCTGACACTTATTGTACATGAAGTTAAGTATCTAAACAGCATGTTAAAGCTATCCCGATGATGATCCCAAAACCGGAAATAGTCGAAAAAATATTCCATATTTTGAAAAAAAAAAAAGTACAAAAATGCCCATCTTGCGAAAATAAGTGATTACTATGCCAGCTTTCACCGAATCAAAAAAACCAAAGTGTCATTGGATAACCCGAACAATGGACGATATTTAGACAGTCAAATGGTAAATATTCGCTGATTAGGCAAAATATTACGGGACGCTGAAGATCTAGTATTTTCCTTTTTGGACTTTTCTATATCAGAATGATACAAATTCGATGGTTAGGCAATATATTATGAGATGCCGAAAAATGTAGTATTTTCCTCTTTTTTTTTGGAGCCTATTCAGACTCGTTTATCTCGAAAACTACCTCTATTTCTCTTCTTAAACTTCTGTTACCCCGAGTCCTATATATCGTTTAGAGTATAAATGTACATTTAAAAGCATGGCAATGATATAAAGGACCCTAAAAGCCGATTCAGCACTGCTATGCAGGTCTAGTTTATTATTATTATTCTTTACCGCCGGAGCCTATTTCTCCATGATCGAAAACAGATATCGACCTGAAACCAAATTTTTATCAGGAAACCATGTGTTGGCTACTTGATAAACTACTTTTGAAACGTCTGCGCATACCGGAAGTGGTCGAACTTTCTACGTTGGTCTGAAAGGGAAAATCGGCCATAGTTTCGTCAATTCTTTATTCATTTTCAAAAAAATTATATTTTTGGAATCCCTGAATATTTTCCGAGACAATGGCTATCTCACATTTTTCAATTTCGAACATTCGTCTATGACTTTTATCGTTCGAAAATTGAAAACATGTTGTTTACAATTCATTTTTTGTTATTTTTCAAAATTTTCAAATTTGACCTACATTTTTTGATTTCTGAAGTCCATCCGATTCCAGTAATATAAGTTTCATTCAGAGTTATCTCCCTTTATTTTTCGATTTTTTTCGAATTTTCTACCCATTTTCAAACCCTTATATTTTTTGGAAAGGATAAATCGATATTTCTGAAACCCCTGGAACACAAAGCCATATAGTCAGATAGTTGGATAAAGCAATTTCAACAACGATCCGTAAACCGGAAGTAGTCAAAATAATTTCTGATATTTGGAAAAAAATGCAAAAAATGGGTGCTTTGGAGGAAAAACGTGATTATTTCGTCCGATATCAATGGATTAAAGAGATTAGGGTATTGTTGGATTGTACAGCAATTTGGGTATCGTATGATATCAAATTCATACATACGATGACCCGGAAAGGATAAACCGATATTTCTGAAACCTCTGGAACATAAAGCCATATAGTCCGACAGTTGGATAAAGCAACTTCAACAACGATCCGTAAACCGGAAGTAGTCGAAATAATTTGATATTTGGAAAAAAAATGCAAAAATGGGTGCTTTGGGGAAAAATGTGATTATTTCGTCCGATATCAACGGATTAAAGAGATTAGGGTATCGTTGGGTTGCACAGCAATTTGGGTATCGTATGCCCGTATGGAACCCATTTCATACAGATACGATGACCCGGAAGTAAAATATGGCACGCTGAAAATCAAGTATTTTCTAATTTGGAACGTTTTTGGACGCCTTTTTGTCGAAAACTGCTTCAGCGATTTTTCTTAAACTTTCTCCAAAAGTCGAATAAAATCGTGAAATTTTGCAAAATGCTCTACTATTTTTATATTTTATGAGATTTTAAAAAAAAGGATATCTATTCAGAGAGCTGACCTAATTACGGTTCTAACGATGTATAATATGTATGTGTTATTGAAATTTAATTTTCAATATTTTTACATTTTTGACTCTTTTGAAGATATGATTTCTCAGAAGGATTTTATCTGATCGAATAGGGTAGTATATCATTATAGAGCCCTGTTCCCACTCAAACTCCAAAACCGGATGTTAAAACTACTCGACAATGATTCGTATACCGGAAGTAGTTCAAAATACGGGGGGAAAAAAAGTAAAAAAAGAAAAAAAAATTGGCGCTGTTGCTAAAAAGTGGAATTATCCGTCAGATATCAGCGGAACAAAACAATTAAAGCGTCGCTGGATACTTCCATGAATGGACTATCGTATGACATCCAAATAACACGAATTCGATTGTTGGGAAATAAATTATGATACGCCGAAAACCAAGTATTTTCCGTTTTGGAGCATCCTGAGACGCCTTTTTATACGCCCGTATTGAAATGTGGTCGTATATTGTCGTCGCCCCCGACTGTCGGTCGGTCGGTCCGGCGTCCACAATTGCTTGTGGACGCTCTAGAGGCTAAAGTTAATATCCGATTGACTTTAAATTTATACACAGTGTTTAAGGTCATGAGACGAAGAAGCCTAATGATTTTCAGTGATTTTCTGATAATTTGTTCCAGAGTTGTGGCCCTTGATCACTTCAAAAAATCTTGTGGACGCTCTAGAGGCCAAAGTTAATATCCGATTGACTTTAAATTTAAATACAGTGTTTAAGGTCATAAGACGAAGAATCATATTGATTTTCAGCGATTTCCGATAATTAGTGCCAGAGTTATGGCCCTTGATCACTTCAAAAAATATTGTGGGTGCTCTAGAGGCCAAAGTTAATATCCGATTGACTTTAAATTTAAACACACTGTTTAAGGTCATAAGACGAAGAAGCGTATTGATTTTCATAGTTATGGCCCTTGATCACTTCAAAAAATCTTGTGAGTGCTCTAGAGGCCAAAGTTAATATCCGATTGACTTTAAATTTATATGCAGTGTTTAAGGTCACGAGAAGAAGCCTATTGATTTTCAGCAATATCCGATAATTACTGCCAGAGTTATGACACTTGATCACTTTGAAAAATCTAACTTTAAATTGACTTTAAATTTATACACACTGTTTACGGTCATGGTACAAAAAATCCTATTTATTTTCAGCGATATCCGATAATTACTGCCAGAGTTATGACCCTTGATCACTTCGAAAAACCCTGTGAACGCTCTAAAGGCTAAAGTTAATAGCCGATTGACTTTAAATTTGTACAGAGTGTTTAGGGTCATGAAACGAAGAATCCCATTTGATATCTGATAATTTCGGCCAGAGTTATGGCACTTGATCACTTTGAAATATCTTGTGGACGACGGCCTTTTGACAAACAATCAAAACTATTCTAATCATTTCTGATAATTACTTAATGGGCTATTTACTCGTAATAAGATTATCGGGTGTTGTAAATGTTCTCCTTACTGACAAAAAGAAACAATATGCAACAATCCTTGTTGACTGCGCGCCGACTTAGCTGTTGTGGGCGTATGTTTCGTTGCCTGGCAACCTATCTTTAAAAATATTGCAGTAATTTTAACAATAATCATGAGATTTTAACTTTCGATACATTTTGGCATAGCCGGAGACAGGGCACATAGCTACGCTACTTTTGATTTTTGATTTTCGGCAAATCTTCGAAGATATTATGCGCCAAATTTTGAAAATTTAAAATTTTACAAAAAACTTTTTTATTTATGAATATTTTTTAGTCGTGTTGTACACAGAATTAAAGAGTCATCTGACTTGCGCAAAAATGTTAAAAATTTTTGTCTCAGTAATTTTCCTTGGCCGCCATTGGCTAATTCAGTTTTTCAGTCCTAGATTATTTTTTTATTGTTCGATTTGTACAAAACAAAGTTCATATGCTTCGTTGTTTCAATTGTCATTTTTTTCGTTACCGATAGTGTTATCTGTAGGCACCGGAAGTGGCATAATTTTACAAAAAACTACAATTTTGACAGGTACCATTTTTCGAAAACAAATATTATTTTTTTGAAAAATTATATGACTCAAAGAGTGTGTCCTTTCAAGGCGCATTATATGACTCAAAGAGTGTGTCCTTTCAAGGCGCAAAAAAATGTCGGAAGTAGTTTTTTGAATTTCTATTTCATTTTCTAGCAAATTGGATTAAGAGGTGAAAAAAGGCGTAAAATTGACCTATTTACAACCCATTCAGGCTTTTCAGATTTTAAAATATTTTTACATAACTTTTATAAACTTGTAGCTATAATTAAGATTTTAACATATTTTTACATAACTTTTATAAACTTGTAGCTATAATTAAGATTTTAAAATATTTTTACATAACTTTTATAAACTTATAGCTATAATCCATACGAAGAGAATGTATGTGAAAATTAGTTTGTAATATAAGCAGTTGCCGAGAAAAGGGCAGTTTTGCAGAAGTCACTGTTTTCGTAATTTTGCCTGTAAAATAGTCAATTATTAATGGATATTCGTAAAGGTGACATCATTTGATTCAAATAGCAAGTATGCGTCATATCAAGTTGATTATAATTTAAAATTGACACCGGAAGTGACACCATTTGGTCAAAAACTGCATTTTTAACTTTTAAAATCGATATTTTTTCAACCAAAAATTTTTTAATATGTAATAAAAATATTAACTTTTGGTTTAAATTCACATACTAACAAAACTCATATGGTCATATAGATATCATAAAATTGTTTCTAACTTGTTCGGTTGCCGAGATATAGGTGTTTTTCTAAAAGTCACTTTTGAAAGATTTTGGCCCATAAAAGTGTCAATTATTGTTCGATTTTCATAAAATTTTCACCCTTTGAAGCCTACTGTCATACTGATGGAAATGTGACATCATTTGATTCAAAAAGCAAGTATGCGTCATATCAAGTTGATTATAATTTAAAATTGACACCGGAAGTGACACAATTTGGTCAAAAACTGCATTTTTAACTTTTAAAATCGATATTTTTCAACCAAGAATTATTTAATATGTAATAATAATATTAACTTTCGGTTTAAATTCACATACTAACAAAACTCATACGGTCATATAGATATCATAAAATTGTTTCTAACTTGTTCGGTTGCCGAGATATAGGCGGTTTTCTAAAAGTCACTTTTGAAGGTTTTTGGCCAATAAAAGTGTCAATTATTATTCGATTTTCATACAATTTTCACCCTTTGAAGCCCAATGTCATAGACGATGTTATAAAACTAATTTAACGTTTTTAGTGTCACCGGAAGTAATGTCATTTTGGCAGTCTGATTTCTAATGTTTTTTTTTTAAATTATGACATTTGATGCCAATCAACAAATAGAATGGACCAATACGATCATACAGATGCCGAAAAATCGTTTCTAACTTGTACGGTTGCCGAGAAATAGCCGATCTTCTACAAGTCATTTTTCAAGGTTTTGGGTGTATAATAGTGGCATATATTATTCAATTTGCCTAAAAGTTTCACCATGTGATGCCTTTTGCCATTTCTGATTTCATAAAAGTAATTGAACATTTTCATAATCACCGGAAGTACTGTACACTTACATGCAACAAATGTATAAAATGAATTGATATTGCTGGATTTGGTTGATTCTGCGTCCATTTTATTTGATGTGTGCAATCCAGTTTATTGGTTTCTTGGGTACCGGAAGTGACACATGTTCAAGGGTAACGTGGCACCGAAAGTGACACAAGTTCAAAGGTAACGTGGCACCAATGAAACCCGCCATTCCTGCATGCATGTCTAGTTATTATTATTATGATTAATAATGATGGTTAAGTTAGAATTTCTTGAAAATCGTACCAAAACTGCCAGACAAAATGGCCTCCCCACGAGTGCAAATATTGAACTGTTTTTGACAAAACTTTAACTTTATCTTTATATCACACATTGATCTGTAACTTCCTGAATTGTATCGTAACTTTGTGAATTGTGGCACCTGATTGTCCGAAAAATCGCCTTGTATGGTTTGTGGTCCCCCTGGGGGTCACAATTATTTATCCGATTTAAAAAAAAAAACGTTTGATTATATCACCGTTACACCGTAATGAAGGTTGTGTTCGAAAATCAGACCAAAATTGCAGGACATAATGGCCGCCGCATGTACGCGAATAGTGTAAAAGTTACCAAAGTTGTGGACCCTTTATTAGCTTGAGGTCAAAATTATTACCTGATTAATAAAAATAGTTTTTCACGTCGAAAAATCTTGTGGTTGCTCTAAAAATCTTGCGGTTGCTCTAGAGGCCAAAGTTAATATCCGATTGACTTTGAATTTATACACAGTGTTTAAGGTCGAGCCCCCAACCAGCTCATAAAATTGGGGGGGGGGGGGCTACGGAATGTTTTTTTGTGGGGGGGGGGGGGCGGGGGCTACGGAATGTTTTGGAGGGGCTGAAGATGTGGCCGGCTAAGAACACTCCTAAGAAATCACAATTCATTTGTACACTGTATATCAAACACAAATAAATATCCGTACAATCAGAATGTATAATATGATGGTTTCATATTTTCAATTACAGATGTGTTTATATCCATATATAACTTTCACTATGTGTGGTATCTACTGCAAACAGAAGGTAAATTCTTTATTTTTTTTATCTTGAAACAAAATTTACCAGACAAATGAGAAGTATTTGATGTTGAAGAGATACTAAGCATACCTGCCACTTTTATTATTCACCTTTTGAGAAAACAATGTGAAAGCGATACGCCCATATGTCCAATCAATAAAAACTAGAAGCATTTGATATTCAGATAAGCTGATATACAATAATTAATAGAATACAATATCAAAAATCTATTATTTTATCCAACATTAATTTTCGTCAGTAAAAATACTAACTTCTTCAGGTATGAAGAACTAAATACAAAATGACTGTAAGTCAGTTATGACATCACAGGAAGTTTTGACATCGTAAGAATGATGACGTCATAGCCTTTGATACATTACATG
The DNA here is from genome assembly GCA_948474765.1 of Patella depressa. Lineage (NCBI taxonomy): Eukaryota > Metazoa > Mollusca > Gastropoda > Patellidae > Patella > Patella depressa. The sequence continues at coordinate 53,349,239 of OX419716.1, forward strand.
AAAGGTTAGCTTAAAGACGACTTAAGATGAAAAATCTTAATTGAATGCACTTAAAGCCCCATTGGTTACTATATCCAATTTACAGAAAGTTTACACCAATCTGATTTTGATGAATTAGTTCAACTATAATTGCGACCTTAATCCGGTTGTTTGGCTGGTGACGTCACAGGCACTTCACATAGTATATACATTATCTATACAATATATCACTGCCTGTACAATATATCACTGCCTGTGTATACATCACTAGTTGACAAGTGTGTATTTGTCCGTCCAATTAATATTTGACTGGCGTAATCATGTTAAAACTCGTAATTATTAACTCGCAATTATTTACATCTAATCTAAATGTCACTATATAAGTCAAAGCATTTTCAAAAACCAACCGATGTCCCGTGTCTCATGATTAATTCAATCAACACGGTAAAAAAAATATCAAGAGAAGAAACGACGACGAAGAAACGACGAAAGGCGATCAAACGGCAAACCTCGCTCTCCGTAGAAGGATATCCCATGTTCGTCACTACAGTACTGGCGATATGCCCTGTTGCTTGCCGGTTTTAACACCAAAGACAAACACTAATAAGGTACCTCCTATGGAATGTGAAACGCCAATTGACCAATAAATAGACAAGATAGAGAGGCATCCACCCGGACAGTCATCATGGCGGGCCAGGTAAAAGTTCTACAACTAAACGTTAATGGACTGGTCCCCAGATGTGCTGAGCTGAGGAAATACGTCACCCGCAACCCTGAAGATGTAATATGCCTCCAAGAAACCAAGCTACTACCAACCATGAAACACATCCAACTACCCGGATACAGTTGTCAGAGAAGGGACAGACCGGGCAGTGAAACAACCAGGGAAGTCTATAACGGGAAACCCAATTGGAAAATAAAAGAAGCTGATTGGGCTAACTTCCGTGTAGGCTGCCTTGGGTGGAAAGAAGAAGACATCATCGAAACCTGGAGAATGGAGATGAGTACGTTACCAACGGCAATAAAAAGACAGATCTACTTGCAAAAGCTTTCGCTGACGCAAGCAGGGATGAAAACCAACCACCAGAGTTCCTGAAGAGAAAGGAAATCATTTAACTCACAGCACCCTTCATTAGTAATTGAACCTAACGAAGGGGCTAAACCAATCAATCTACCCTTCTCCGAGGAAGAGTTAAATAAGTCTCTTTCCCTCAAGAAGGATAGTGCGGCTGGTGAGGACAAAGTAAAGTACTAAAAAGTACTCAATGCTCAAACATCTGCCTAGAAATGCCAAAACGATACTACTAAACTTCAACACATGCTGGCTGACGGGAGAGGTACCTAAAGAATGGCGGAAAGCCAACGTCACCCCTCTTCTAAAACCAGGGAAAGAGAGAACAAAGGCTGAGTCCTATCGTCCAGTAAGCTTGACATCCACACTGTGCAAAACCTTGGAAACAATGGTTAGCATCCGACTACAGTTCTATCTGGAGAGCAACCGACTGATAGGTGTTCCAAAATCCTAAACTTAATGAGAAAAATGACGGGTGGCACATGGGGTGCCAATAGAGTCACATTAATGATGGTGTATCGTGCTCTAATTAGAGCTGGGCGATATACCTAGAAACAGATATCACGATATTTTCAAAAATAATCACTATATCGCGATATTTTATAAAAGGTCAATACGTTCAGTTTATCACTTTTTAAATGTATATAAACATGCATAAAAAGTTGGAAATACCCCTCAATATTATATTTTTATAAAAAGCCAATATTTTCATTTTATAACTTTTTAAATGTAAATATACATGCATAAAAAGTTGGAAATACCCCTGAATATCATTGTTTCTAATCAATATTATTTTTAGCATACAATACCAATTTCAAATTAACAAAACATTAATTCGAGCTGGTTCAAACACAGATCTAGATAGCCATGAAAACTTGCTAAAGTTGTTGTTTATTGCAATTTTGATATTCAAAATATCAATTATATTTTATTAAAATTAAAAATATTTCGAATGAAGGAGGCCCAAACAACATAAAACAAAGTTTGTGTTCTTTCGGCCGTGCATATTTTTATAGTTGTTACGGGTACGATTGGACTTTGTTTACCCGTACAAACTCTTTCTTTCCCATTCAAGAGTATACCTTCTTGAAAATGCATAATTAAACAATACAAGGATACTAAATTAAACTATAAAAACATAAGTACTATGCCAAAAAGTGACCATTGATTTCGTCAAATATTTTTTCCCGGATCACGACCTCCATTGGCATGACACTGAATGATAATCAGTCTACCGGAACTCTTAATGTAATTGGCATTATTTATTTTTCTGCTTTATTAAAATTTAATTCAATCTTAAAATCAGTGATCTCTTTCGAAAATCAAAGTATCGGTCTACACAATTCGTCAAGGTGTATAGAAATTGATCAGAAACGGGGATAATTCTAACGGGTGGAAAGGTGAGCGAGAAGTCACGTGACGTAAACAAGCTCCGTATCGGCATTTGCAAACTTTGTGGAATGAATACTCGGGAGTATATAGCAGTATTTTTTCATGATTAAGCAATAAAATATAGCAAATAACATAAAAAAGAAAACATTTTTTTCAATATTTATGTTAAATATTATCCAGGAAAATCAAAACCGCGATATATCGCGGTATGTTTGGTTTTTCGATATTTTTCTGAAGACGGTATTTTTCACGGTTTTTATTTCTGTGACGGTTTTATATCGAAATACCGAAATATCGCCCAGCTCTAGCTCTAATACGCTCTGTATTAGACTAGGCTCTTTGACCCTCATGAACTGCGCGCCAAAACTCTTAAGTAAGCTTGACACCGTCCAATACAAATCTCTGTGTATTGCGACTGGCGTAGGGGTTGAGACTAGGAAGCCGGGGAGTTGCCCCTCCCTAAGAAGAAAAGAACTAGCTACAAGGTATTGGGCTAAGATCTCGCAACTGGGCGAAAGATCCCCTACTTTTGTCAGTCTACAGAAGACAAGATATGTGAGAGATCCCAGAAAGAGAAGCTTCGGCCAGGGTATCAGGGAAACAATCAAGGAACTGCGACTGGGGGAGTTCGTGATATACCGCCGGTCAATCTAGATCTATTACAGAAAACCGACAAGAAAAACAACCCCACTGCAGCACGTGCTTTCTCTTGACACCATCCAATACAAAGCTCTGTGTATTGCGACTGGCGTAGGGGTTGAGACTAGGAGAAAGGCATTACTACAGGAAGCCCGGGGAGTTGCCCCTATCCCTAAGAAGAAAAGAACTAGCGACAAGGTATTGGGCTAAGATCTCGCAACTGGGTAAAAGATCTCCTTCTTTTGTCAGTCTACAGAAGACAAGATATGTGAGAGATCCCAGAAAGAAAAGCTTCGGCCAGGGTATCAGGGAAACAATCAAGGAACTGCGACTGGGGGAGTTCGAGATAAATGAACACGACGCCCAAGCGATCGCCCCTTGGACGTTCCCTATACCGCCGGTCAATCTAGATCTATTACAGAAAACCGACAAGAAAAACAACCCCACTGCTGCACGTCCTTTCTCTTTAGAACACCTGGAAGACAACTGGCCGTCTGATGACTGGGACCATGTGTACACGGATGGCTCACGCAACCATGAAAGGGGCACCAGCTCGTTTGGAATATACCTGCCAAACGGGGAACAGGGAATAAGCAGGAAAAACTGTTTGGTATACACTGCAGAGCTTGTGGCCATTCGTGACGCTATATCATGGATCTCCCATCAAAAGACTAGTAAGTTCGTCATCCCAAGCGACTCTCTGAGCAGTCTGATTTCAATCCAAAATGACAACTCGGACTCAAGACCAGAAGTCATTTTGGAAATCAGGCAGCAGTACCAGAGGGTCCTAGAGAAGGGAAGCAAAATAGAGCTCGTGTGGATTCCATCACATGTCAACATTAGAGGAAACGAGGAGGCAGATCGACTAGCCAACGAAGGTCTCGAGGAGACAGCACCAGTCCGCACCATAGACTACAGCACCACGGAAATCTACAGTATGGTTAAAAGGCAGGTCAATACAATCTGTAAATTAAAACTCGTTGAACTTGACACATACATATTCCGGCTGGATGACAAGATCAACACGAAGACAGCGATCAATCACCCTAGAAGAGATATGTGCAGACTCATATCAAAACTAAGTTTGAAAGAGCGGCTGCGAGACTACAAATATCAAGTCATCGTCTGTGAGTGCGGAGAAGAATGTACCACCAACCATGTCCTGGTAGACTGCGAGGTATACAAGGAGGAGAGAATGGAACTAGTGAGAATAATGGAGACCAACAACATATCATTCAACACTAAGAACTTACTCTTCCCGAGACCAGATCTGAAACTGCAAATCTTCGAACAAATCCACGCCCTACTGGACACGGTTGGACTAAGTAGAATAGTGAAGTAAGAGGGGGGCATCTAAACACTAAACTACATAGGGGATTTATACCAAACTGGCAGGATAGTGGAGTAAGTGAGAGTCACGATCAGAGGGACTCGGCATCTAAACACTATTCCGTCAAAAAACAGACACCAAACCTACAGAGTGGGACAGTGGAGTAAGGGGAGGTCACGATAAGACGGGCCTGGCACCTAAACACAAATCCCACAAAGATGAAATCTACCAAACTAGCAGGATAGTGGAGTAAGGGGGAGTTACGGTCAGACGAATTCGGCACCTAAACACTATTCCGCAAAGGAAACAGATACCAAACCCATAGAGTGGGATAGTGGAGTAAAGGGAGGCCTCGATAAGACGGGCCTGGCACCTAAACACTAATTCCAAACGGTGACATCTACCAATCCAGAAGCAGACGAGATCATCTACCAAACGATATGTTTTATATTAAATAAAGGGAAGAACTTCTCACTAAACCCAATCCATGGCCTAAGGCCAAAATGGAAAGATTGCAAACTCATATACTAAAAAACAGGAATCGGCTTCGGCTCTCCTACGTCTTGTCTGCAATATCACTTATGTCGAAGCAGGCGTTAAACACCAAGAAGATAGACAGAAAAACCAACCTCACTCACTCGTTAATTAGCGTTCGCCCTGTTAACATCTGCTGCTCCAGTGCTCCAGTGTTCCAGTCTTACAGTTTCCCAGTTATCCAGTCTTCAAGTCACCATGGACCCAATAGTTAAGACATACGTAGTTCCAGAAGAAGAGACGAACCGAGTATCCTGCCACTTTGCGGTAAGCAGCACGGATAGATTAACCGACAGGGGAATCTTGAGGTGTCTTATCGACCTTCTGGGCAAGTGGCAGGACATTCTAACCACTTACTTAAAAGACGACGAGTGGCACGTACATGTTCGAACAAAAGAAATTAAGACGAAAATTCTCGAGACAGAGAGCCACACCCACATTGGACTAACCTACCGTTTTCACAGACGTTTTGCCAAAGTCGTCACCTTAACAGTTTCTGATGTCCCAGTATCATACTCTGACAGTTACTTCGTCGAATTAATGTCTGACATCGGCAATGTAAGATCTTTTAAAGCCCACCGGCTGCCAACAACCAACGTCCACAAGAGAATAAGAAAAGTCGAAGTAGAGATCCCCAGTAAGAAACTAAAAGATATACCCCAATTAATAATCTTAAAAGCGCATTTCGGAGACGCGAAGATTAGAATTGTAACGCTCGGCCAACCTTCTCCGTGCTTCAGATGCGAGAAGTTTGGTCACTCAAGGAAAGAATGTCCCCTTAGGGCACCAGATAAAGCACAAGTAAAGAAGACAGTTCCTACAGTAGACCCAGTAACATCAGTACAAATCAGTAACAGACAGTAAACCAACAGTCCAAAAATGCAAGCCAGTAAGCCAGTCCAAGCCAGCCAGTCAGTCTCCTCCATGCCAGGCACCAGAATTTAAAAGAAGAAGGGAAGGGGAAACCAGATCAACTTCTTCAACACCAGGAATTATCGAAATTTAAAGCGAAATATTTGTGTATCCCGAACCCCCAAATTCCAGGCATGGAGGAAGAGAAGATAGGTGCCAATCAACACCAGGAATCTACGAGATCGTAGGAATATAGAAGAAGTACAAAAATATATATATATATTGATTGTCTGCAATATCACTTCGGTGGAAGCGGACGTAAAATACAACTACTTCACACACACACGCACAAAAACCAACCGTTCCCTTCTTGAAGTGTAATAGATTACAACATATTTATGACTAGAATATTTCGGAGTGTATCTTAAAATGCCGCATTATCGTTGTGTCATTGAGAGTTGCGGACATTCCAGCAAAGAAAAGGGACATAATGTGACAATATTCGGTCTTTAATCAAGTTCTTGGTGATAACACTGGTGTGACTTCAAATAATACTTTTATTCTGCTTCTTACATATTAGGTACAAACATCGTAATTATGAAGGTATAAGAATAAAAATAAAGACAACCTTAAATCTATTTTGGACTAGATGATCTTTGTAGTATCTAGTAATCTTTCTGGATTTGAGAAGTCTTTTTTGGAGTCTTAGCTAGGCTACTTTATCAAAGATAAATTCAGTCTATAGCTTTGGAGCTCTGGTGCAGTAGGTGTTATCAGTACGAGTACTAATTGCCTTGATGACGTTTTCATATTTAGCAGAATATAACACTGCTAAGTGAGACATGAATTTTAACCGGACATAAAATTACGAATGCATGGGAAAGGGGTTTAAGTAATCATTGGCGATAGCGTAACAGTTTTGATTGTTCAATAATGTGTCAAAATTTGTTTGTTGGCCTACTGTAATATAACTACTGGCCATTTACAATTAAAGTTTACAAGGCAACAATGTGTTGATAAAGGGGCGTCTATATTCTGTCAATCAGTTTCTTACGATGCCACGTTTCAATTCACATTATTGAACCCTGATTGACAGCATGCAACCACCCACACTCTTTTGTGCCGAAATTAAAAAGTCAGCAAAATATATAGACATACGGAAAATTAAGCTTATCGATATATACCTGGATATAATCAAATTGGGATCTGACTGCTGGATACGTATAAATGACGACATTGTTTTCGCCTTTTTACGACAGATTAAGGTTTAAATTTATATTTTATTATGCAACTTTATAATTGGCGTGACTATTAAACCTGTACTGTGTCTTTATGTTCATCAACAAATACAAAAAATCCCCGTAGAAACAGCCCCGTACAACTCCACATACAAAGACCTGTCCTTATGCAAAGACCTATTTGCGTAAAACACACCGGCGAATGAGAAATCGCACGGTAAGAACAATTTTCCATCCCAAGTTTTGATTTAACACTCACGCGTCAGATAATGTCTCTTGGTCCTTGATTATCTACTACTACTACCTGGTGTTTTAACGTCCGCTTCCACAGAAGTGATATCGCAGACAAGACATAGGAGAGCCGAGGCTTCTTCCTGTTTTTAGAATATGATTTTGCAATCTTTCCATTTGCGGCCTCGAGCCATGGAGTAGGTTTAGTGAGAAGTTCTTCCTTTTATTTAATAAAACACATATTGTTTGGTAGTTGATCTGTAGAGACAGCATTTATGCAGACATATATGCGTCTTGTCTCTGGATTGGTAGAAGTCATCTTTTGGGGTTTAGTGTTTAGGTGCCAGGCCCGTCTTATCGTGGCCTCCCCTTACTCCACTTATCCCACTTTGCAGGTTTGGTGTCTTTGTAGTGGATTAGTGTTTAGATGCCGAGCCCGTCTAACCGTGACCCTCCCTTACTCCACTAGCCCGCTACTTTGGTGTATATCTCCTATAGCCTGGTCGAGCTATCCTCAAATCTCGCATTAGTGGGAAAAAATTCCTACCCAAGCGATTATTATTTCATATGAACAAGTAGGGTGAGTAGTCTTCCAGAAAAATTTTCCCCGTTGATCGGCCTTGGGGAAAATTTTTAGGGGGCTTTTTTGTTGGGACCCCCGAAATCGCCCTAAAATCCTTTAATAGCTATGATAACTCGCTTAATATTCATATTTAGGGTTAATAATGTACTAGGAGCCTATAGGAAATCGATACCAAGGAATTCAAAAATGATGTCAAAAATGACCTATGACGTCACTGTGACGTCATAAGTCGAAATGGCGCCAATAATTTGAAAATTTTGAAAATTTATCTCATTCTTGAAGTTTATCATAATTCACAATAAATGAATTAATATTTACAAATAAAACACACTGATATAAACAAACATTGATTTTATAGGTAAATGATAATATAGTCAGATTTCATAGAATGATCATTGATCGTCATCTTCTAGGTCAACGTCCTCAGAATTCCTGCAAGATTCACCATGACAGCCCCCACACGCGCTGACGCATTTCAGGCCATTCTTCCTGCAGCTGCATATCATGGTACCGCACTGATTTTTCGGCGACTTGCACTTACATCTCACAAAGTTTAAAACGCTTTCAGGGGCTGCAGGAAGGTCTGTCATGATGGGTTCGTAGCCTTCTGGTGTCTTTTTCCAGCCCCACTCGCTCGCATTCAGCTCGCTTTCATTTAATTGTAACCAAACGACGACCTGCAGATGAACTCTGAGCGCATGGTAATAAGCCGCCCGAACCGTGGGTGGTATTCGGGGCAGAGTAATGGAATTTTTCTCCGCCATCATGGAGTCAAATCTCTGGTGTCGTAGTTTAGTTAGGCTCACATCTGGTTCTCCGTACATTAAAGAGAATAGCTTACATCCGGCATCTCCAACAGTTTGTTGAATGGATGATGTCACAGTGAGTTTACTAAGCTTTTGGGCCTTTTTATCGCTTTTTAATGTACCATTTATAGTGTTTTTTCCGAATCCGTAACAGTGCGACGTTGTATCGCACCCTGACCACGCATGTGCGAAGAGAATGTTCTGTTTAAATGCAGCGGGTATAGTGATGTCACGAATTCGATAAGTATTTTCAATGTTCTTTTTTGACTGGGTTTCGCGGCGGAAGAATATATCCGACATTTCATCTGTCCAATGGTATATAATCATAATGAGAACATCCGTATCATTAGCAACAACCGTCACGTTCTGTTCGTTCTTGGCGAAGTTCAGCGCCTTTTGTACTATGACAGTGTCCGCATCCGCATTGCAGATTGTAACAGCGTGACCGTCTGTTTTCAACATTTCCGCTAATTCTCGAATAAACGCTGTCTTATTATGGACATTTGTGAAAAAGGCACTTTGGTCCTCGTGCACTTCATTGTCAACTTCAATTGTGATATTATTTGCCCTCTTTTTGGCATTTAACAGGCGACGCTTATGCTCGTAGTCTTTGGTACTAGCATCATATCCATCAAAAACTATAACAGCTATGCCAAACTTTTCCCTGACAAATTTCCAATACTGCGCAAAAACATCTCTGTACCTTACGCTCTTCTTCCAACGAACCTTGTTCAGAAGCCACCCTCCATCTATTATCATCATTGTTTGTGGGGTATCAGCCTTGGGCGTTGGCTTCACTTCCTCAAGAATTTCATTAGCTAGATCCGCTTTATCGGCATGTCTCATGAATGGTCCATCGAATAGAGATGATGGCACCGCACTCATTTCATATTCGAAGTATTTTTCTGGGTCTTTCCCTTGCCGTTTAGCAAGTGCAGTGCATCTAAGAAATAACACGACTTCCTCGACTTTCAATTCTTTTCCTCCGATCTTTACACTAGGTTTCAAATCCTCCAGGGTTTTTACCTTCGAAGTTCGTTTCATTGATGCGCTTTCCTATGTGCAGTTGTCCAATCGAATCTGGATTTGATAACCGACGCTCTCAGCTTCGTCACAATTGATGTTGTCTTGCTGAGTAGCCGTCAAACCTGTCGAGAGTGACATTAGTTCTGTCAACTCAAGATCGAAGGGATCTTTCTTATCGAACCATGCGATGAGTTTTGTCAAATCACAAGTGTCTCTAGCGCGTCTGGATTCACCAAATTCTGTGTGTTGCTCAGATGATTTGTGCCTTTTGCCCGTTAATGAAGTCATAGCGTCATGAAACTGAGCGAAGTGATGCATGGTATAAATCCACATATGTCTGACACTTTCAGTCAATCCACGGCCGTGGGTCAATCCACCACGACCCTTAAGTCGACTCATAAGGGTCTGCTCTATAGTTAAATCTGTCCAAAGTCCATTCCAAACATGACCTGATCGTTGCACAGCGTGCGTATTCTCGTTACAGTATTGCGCGTACAAATTTGGATGCGTATTCGGAAGATCGCGCATCTTTTGTAGATATAAGCGAGCAGACTTGGCATAGAAGGCATGTCCAGTGGCGGCGAATAAGTTCAGAAAATTGGTTGTTGCATCCAGGTGTCCTACAAAGAATTTTATTCGTTCGCAACCTACAAATTCTCTGATAAACCCTACATATTCTTGAAATAGCAACCATAATTTGGCTGTTCTCGATCTCATTGTTAGCTCGATTTTCGCTTTATTCATGAAACAGTCTAATTTTTCCAGGGCACTTGATTCTAGTACAAAATCCATATTCATCCCCTCACTATCATCCTTCTTATAAAATTCAGTTAGAAGACCAGATAGTTCATTAATGTCATCTTTAGACAATTTCGGATCGGATGATGTCTGATCAATTTGCGATACTACTATTTTCATCAACTTGTAAGACAATGTCGCGTCCAATAAAAAAAGTGACCTTAGTGCTCGAGCGATAGCTTTACCCGACATAATGTGAACAATCGCGTTCGGTCCATATATGCAGTTTAATGCTTCTTCTATCCCTGAACCTTTCATGATCGTGAACACAGACCCCACAGCGCTCATTAGCGTATGAAAGCCACCGAGTCTAATAACGACCGAGTTGATGTTTTCATGTGAGACAATCTCCTCAGCCTTTATGTATAAAGGTTGGTCAAATGTCAATGTTGTCTCATCTATATTCAACGACTTAATCTGTCCCTCTATGTACTTTATACAGGAATATAATGTAGACATATCGCCCGGATCTAAATCCATGAGTAGTAAGATGGTGATATCATCTTCATCAACAGTGTCATGGCGTAGAAATGCATGTTGCATGAACCCTGACCAGTTTAGCCAATGCGGTTCCGGTGATAGTGATTTTTTGAGAAGATAACTCGACTGCCACAAAAGGTTAGAATAGTACAAAATTGGTAGACCAGTTGTTGGATACTTCAGTTCGATCAAAGGATTGAATTTCACAGATGCTAAAGCTGGTGGACCGCATGGAACATAAGACAGAACAGGTATACCTCGGTCTTTTACCAATTCATTGACATGAACTCGGGCTAATCGTTTGACGCGCTCAGACACAGAGTCGACTCTGTTCTTCTTCTTTGTAATTCGTATAAGGCCTAAACCGTGAAATGTTCCTTTTCCGTCCAACGTGCTTACGTTGGAGTCAGCATTATCTGCCACATAATGAGTGGGGCATTTCTCAGCTGCTGATAGACAATTCAGCGTAGGATCTTGTAAAATAGAATGTTTAAAAGTTTGTACCTCGTCATAGGAAACCGAAAACCCCAATGCATACAATTCCTCATTCAACCATCTAGAACCGAAAACTAAATCCATCTCAGCGCCCAGTCCAAACATGATTGGCGAAATAACTGACCTTGGCCGCACACATTGGACGATGGCATGGCCGATAGACACCATTTTTAGGTCATTTTTCATCAACGTCTGTAACAGTTTGAGAAGACTAGGAGTAAGGAATTCGCATAAGCTATCATAGTCGTTCAGGTCATACGGATTTGGATATTCGCGTTTTGTGTATTCTCGTTGTCTAATTTCTTCGCGAATCAGTTTTGCGGCAGCGACCATTATGCGTTCACTATCTTCCAACTGATTTGCTTTTCTTTCCTGATACCAAGAGTCACTAATTATGAAGCTGGCCATGTTCCGAAAGCACACTACTTCTTCCCTACTTCCACCAATATATGCAAAATAGATATGCTCCCCGTAATGCGATTTAAGCTTCATGCGCAGAGCCTTCTCTGAGTATATTTCTGAGCCTTCGCATGCAAGTTCCCCCATCTGGCGATGCAGTTCTTTGATCGAGAAGATTTCTGCATCCCCCTCGCTCTCCAGCCAACTACATAACAACAGAAATGAATCTTGTTTATTTTCATCAACAGGACGTCCTGCTTTATCTGAATTGACCGATTGATTAGCCAGTAGCAACTTCTGGTAACATCGAGAGTGATATCGAGCCTCAACAGCAACTAGATCATGACAATCTAAAAGCCTAGCTCTTATTTCATCGGTCAAGCTAGAGGACACCCGTTCAGACGCTTTCAGGGACGTGGTTCTAATTTCCATTGTCTCCACCAGTTTAATGCGATCGCGATCTGGATGACGAGCTTCGGAAATAGCAGGTTCACCACATAAAAAGCAGTGCACTTTCCATTCGAACTGTGGTACTTCGGATCGCAATTTTTTAGGGCGTGGTTCACCACTATCATCAGTGCTACATGTCGATGTTCTTTCGTCGATATACGGCCGACGACAGCTTTCATGAACATATAGATTACCTTCCGTAAGTAACCGCTGTTGTAACGTCAAATCTCCCCTTAGCTCGGCGAGGCGAAAAAGCGTACCCCGACCTTTTTTGTACAATTTTGTAGCTTTCTCGTGAGTAAAACCCTCCTCACACATAACACAACAAGATTCAGAAAGGTTACTGTCATCTTCATTCATCATTACATACAGAAAACATGCAGCGGCTTTGTAGAAAGGTCTTTTGATACCAGTCAAATCACGGAGCCTGACCAGTGAGCAGTGTTAACAATACTGATCAGACGGATATCGGCGAGTATAGTGCAGCCCAACAACAGCACATTAGCAAACAAACTTAAACTGAGCAAAAATATAAATGACAAGAACAATTTTGGACGCCATTTCCACTTATGACGTCACAGTGACGTCATAGGTCATTTTTGACGTCATTTTTGAATTCCTTGGTATCGATTTCCTATAGGCTCCTAGTACATTATTAACCCTAAATATGAATATTAAGCGAGTTATCATAGCTATTAACGGATTTAGGGCGATTTCGGGGGTCCAAACAAAAAAGCCCCCTAAAAACGGGGAAAATTTTTCTGGAAGACTACTCACTCTACTTGTTCATATGAAATAATAATCGCTTGGGTAGGAATTTTTTCCCACTAAATATGTACTTCGACCCTCCCTTACTCCACTATCCTGCTACTTTGGTGTATATCCCCTATGTAGTTTAGTGTTTAGATGCCGAGCTCGTCTTATCGTAGCCCCCTCTTACTGCACTATTCTACTTAATCCAACGGTGTTCATTAAATCGTGAATCAGTTCGAAGATTTGCAGCTTCAGATCGGGTCTTGGAAAGAGTAGGTTCTTAGTGCTGAGCGGTATGTTGTTGGTCTCCATCATCCCCACTAGTTCCGTTCTCTCTTCCTTGTATACCTCGCAGTCTACCAGGATATGGTTGGTGGTACATTCTTCTCCGCACTCACAGACGATGACTTGGTGTTTGTAGTCTCGCAGCCGCTCTTTCACTCTTAGTTTCGATATAAGTTTGCATATATCTCTTCTAGGGTGATTGATAGCTGTCTTCGTGTAGATTTTGTCATCCAGCCGGAATCTGTATGTGTCAAGTTCAACGAGCTTTAATTCCCAGAGTGAATTGACCTGTCTTTTTACCATACTGTAGATTTCCGTGGTGCTGTATTCTATGGTGCGGAGTGGTGCTGTGTCCCCGAGACCTTCATTTGCGAGTCGATCTGCTTCCTCGTTTCCTCTAATGTTCACATGTGATGGAATCCACACGAGCTCTAATTTGCTTCCCTTCTCTAGGACCCTCTGGTACAGCTGCCTGATTTCCAAAATGACTTCTGGTCTTGATTCCGAGTTGTCATTTTGGATTGAAATCAGACTGCTCAGAGAGTCGCTTGGGATGACGAACTCACTAGTCTTTTGATAAGAGATCCATGATATAGCATCACGGATGGCCACAATCTCTGCAGTGTACACCGAACAGTTATTGGGCAGTTTCCTGCTTATTCCCTGTTCCCCGTTTGGCAGGTATATACCAAACGAGCTGGTGCCCCTTTCAGGATTGCGTGAGCCATCCGTATAAACATGTTCCCAGTCATCCGACGGCCAGTTGTCTTCCAGGTGTTCCAGAGAGAGAGCCCGTGCTGCAGTGGGGTTGTTTTTCTTGTCGGTTTTCTGTAGCAGATCTAGATTGACAGGTGGTATTGGGAGTGTCCAAGGGCGATCGATGTTGGGTCGTGTTCGTTTATCACGAGCTCCTCTAGTCGTAGTTCCTTGACTGTTTCCCCGATACCCTGGCCGAAGCTTTTCTTTCTAGGATCTCTTACATATCTTGTCTTCTTTAGGCTGACAAAGGCCGGGGATCTCTCACCCAATTGCGAGATCTTAGCCCAATACCTTGTTGCTAGTTCTATTCTTCTTAGGGATAGGGGCAACTCTCCGGCTTCCTGTATTAATGCATCTCTCCTGGTCCCAAGCCCTACGCCAGTCGCAATACACAGAGCTTTGTATTGGATGGTGTCAAGCTTACTTAAGAGTGTTGGCGCGCAGTTCATGAAGACCAAAGATCCGTAGTCTAATACAGAGCGTATTAGAGCACGATACACCATTATAAGTGTAACTCTATTGGCTCCCCAGGTGCTACCCGTTATTTTTCTCATTAAGTTTAGGACTTTGGAGCATCTATCTACAGTTCAGTCGATGTGCGGTTTCCAGGTCAGCCTTCGATCAAAGATTACGCCAAGGAACTTGGTTTGGTCTTTAAACTCGATGGTTTTCCCGTTCATACACAGAGTCATTCTGCTTATCCCTCTATCCCTGCACACAAGCATGCCTACTGTTTTCTTCCCTGCGACCTTAAATCCCCAGTCGTTTGCCCATGTCATGAATTTGTCTAAGGCCTTTTGCATATTCTTTTGAAGTTCACAGAACCTCGTCCCTTTCCTCCATATTGTGCTGTCGTCAGCAAATTTTGCTAGCTCAGTTCTGGCGTCGAGATATGAAGATTTCTGTATGTCGTTGATCATGATATTGAAGAGAGTGGGACTGATGACAGACCCCTGAGGCGTGCCATTTTCTAATGTTTGCTCGGCACTCAGGAATCTGCCAACATTCACCTGCATCCTTCTATCGCTCAGAAAGCTTTTGATCCACCGAAACATTGTGCCCGTTATTCCGATACGTCCCAGCTTGAAAAGCAGCCCGTCCAACCAAACTAAATCGAAAGCCTTGGTTAAATCTACAAACACGGCACATAGCAGGTGCCCCGAGAGGAGTGCCTGAGACATGACTTGCTGTAGTCGCACCAAGTGGTCCATTGTTGATCGTCCCTTCCTGAACCCGCTTTGATTTTCGTCGATCAGTCGGTTACTCTCCAGGTAGAACTGAAGTCGGATGTTAACCATTGTCTCCAAGGTTTTGCACAGTGTGGATGTCAAGCTTACTGGTCGATAGGACTCTGCCTTTGTTTTCTCTTTCCCCGGTTTCGGAAGAGGGATGACGTTGGCTTTCCGTCATTCTTTAGGTACCTCCCCTGTCAACCAAGATGTGTTGAAGAAGTTCAGTAGTATCTTTTTGGCATTTCTGGGCAGATGTTTGAGCATTGGGTACTTTACTTTGTCCTCACCAGCCGCACTATCCTTCTTGAGGGAAAGAGCCTTATTTAACTCTTCCTCGGAGAAGGGCAGATTGATTGGTTCAGCCTCTTCATTAGATTCGGTTACTCTCCAGGTAGAACTGAAGTCGGATGTTAACCATTGTCTCCAAGGTTTTGCACAGTGTGGATGTCAAGCTTACTGGTCGATAGGACTCTGCCTTTGTTTTCTCTTTCCCCGGTTTCGGAAGAGGGATGACGTTGGCTTTCCGTCATTCTTTAGGTACCTCCCCTGTCAACCAAGATGTGTTGAAGAAGTTCAGTAGTATCTTTTTGGCATTTCTGGGCAGATGTTTGAGCATTGGGTACTTTACTTTGTCCTCACCAGCCGCACTATCCTTCTTGAGGGAAAGAGCCTTATTTAACTCTTCCTCGGAGAAGGGCAGATTGATTGGTTCAGCCTCTTCATTAGATTCAATTACTAATGAAGGGTGCTGTGAGTAAAAGATTTCCTTCCTCTTCATGAATTCTGGTGTTTGGTTTTCATCTTTACTTGCATCTGCAAATGTCTTAGCAAGTAAATCTGCCTTTTCATTGCCGTTGGTAACGTACTTGTCTCCATCTTCAAGGTTTGGTATGTTGAACGATCTGCGTTTTCCGTGCATGGCGTTCAGTTTCTTCCAGACGACAGCTGTTTGCGTGTTTTGGTTCAACGCATTACAGAATGTCCTCCAGTGCCCACTTTGTGCCTTCTGGATGGTGTCTCTTGCGGCGTATTTCAATTTCAAGTAATTTTGGTGGTTGACTTCATTGTAGTGGCGTTTTTGTAGATGAAGTGCCTTCTTTCTTTCGTAAACTGCCTCTTGACATTCTGAAGACTACCAGGGTTTTGTATTCCTTGGTTTTCTGCCAGAAGTCTTTGGAATGGAGTTGTCTGATGCACCTATAATTGCATTCGTGATATTGGCGGAGTACACGTTGATGTTGGTGTCGATGATATCTTCTTCCTTCAAATCGAGGCAGTCTACACGGAAGTTAGCCCAATCAGCTTCTTTCATTTTCCAATTGGGTCTTCCGTTATAGACTTCTCTGTTGGTTTCAGCTTGGATGTTAAATTCTATCACCAAATGGTCACTGCCAAGTGTCTCATCTTCATGTACTAGCCAATCGCAGCGGTTTGCCATACCAAGCGTGCAGAATGTGAGATCTAGGTGTGAAGGTGGGGCATTTCCTCCAACAAATGTAGGGCTCTCATCATTCAGTACGCATAGGTCGTTCCCTTCTATTATTGAGCATAGGCTAGTCCCCCTGCAGTCATTCCTCGGTGACCCCCACAGAGCGTGCTTTGCGTTGAAATCTCCACAAAGCACCGATTCGCCCCGTGGAAGTTGATCGAGAAGTGACTGGAAGTCATCTGGTTCTATTGTGACCTCTGGGGGTGCATAGACATTCACTATTGTCAACTTTGTTTTATTGCTCAATGTGATGGCTATGCCCATTGCTTCTAGGGGGTTGGTTACATTCAGTGGAACAGAAATGTAATTTATGTTGTCACTGACGTAAATGGCAAGGCCGCCCCCACGTGTCATGCTGCCCGGTCTGTCCCTTCTCTGACAAGTATATCCGGGTAGGTAGATGTCGCTCTTCGTTGGTAGTAGCTTGGTTTCTGGGGGGCATATTACATCTTTGGGGTTGCGGTTGATGTATTTTCTCAGCTCAGCACACCTGGGAGCCAGTCCATTGATATTAAGTTGTAGGACTTTTACCTTGCCCGCCATGATGACTGCCTGAATGGATGCCTCTCAGTCTTGTGGGTTTACTGATCTATCGGCGTCTCACATTCCGTAGTAGGTACCTCATTAGTGTTCGCCTTTGGCGTTAACACCGGCAAGCAACTGGGCATATCGCCAGTGCTGTAGTGACGAACATGCGATATCCTTCTACGGAGCGCGAGATTTACTGATTGATCGGCTTTTATAGATTCTTCGTCGTCTTTTTCTCTTGATCTTTTTTTGACTGTATTGATGGAGTTAATCATTACAATCAGTACATCGGCGTTGACCATGTACGTACGTAGCTTACCGAGGAGACTGGCCATTTTTGTTGTTTGGTCGTCATTGGACACAGCCACCCTCAGGAACTCGATCATGAAGCTCATGAACCCACTCTCCGATTTAAATTTCGGCACGAAGTGGCCTTCATCAGCTTTCGTTTTCGGTTCCTCCTCTTTCATCTTGGGTTTTGTCTTTTTCTTGGGTGTGGTTGGTTGTTGTTCTGGGCGGGGTGCCGCGATTGGTTCCTTCGGCTGTACTTGCGGTGTCGAAGGAATCGGCTCCGGGATTGGTTTTGCGACCGGAGCCTTATTCCTGACCTCTTTGGACTTCCCCTCCTTCTGTTTCAGGATTAATGAGGCTTCATTAAAACTTACTTTTTCTTTCACCTGTAATTTTAAGGCTGCCTTGGTGTTTTGAATCTTTGGGCATTCGGGTGAGTTCGCTGCGTGACCGCCTTTGCAATTCGAACATTTATTTGGTATGCCCGCCCTGCAATCGGTCGCCGCATGACTCCCCCCACACTGGGCGCACACAGTCTTTCTCTTGCAGAACTTGACTGTGTGTCCCAGTTTCTGGCAGTTGGCACACTGCCTCACCCTCTGAACATACGGGTGGGTACGTCTATTCAGGTACACGATTTTTAGGGCCTCGGGCGCTGTTCCTTTCTTGAAGGACAGGGCGACGCTTCCCTGGTCCTTCCACTCGGCCACTTTAAACCGGTACACCTCGGTTGTCTGGTACCCCGTCTCTGTCAAGTCTTCCAGAATTTCTTCCCCGGTATATTCGGCTGGTATCCCATGGACAACCACCTTGCCTATTGACAAGGTGATCGGTTCGGACACCATCACGGACATACCAAGAAGTGCCTTCTGTCCCAACGCCATATCCATGTCAGACCTGCTTTTTAGGGCTAGTCTGAGATGGCCTGGCACTGCAATCTTGATATCGGGTATGCTGGCGATACCCCACTTACTTTTTATCTCCTTCCCCATAGCCGTAAGTTTGGCCCCTTGGAAGGACTTGCCTTCAAGTGGCTTCACTAGAACGACGTGAGTCTGTTCCTCTCTCCTTTTTGTCACAGGAAAGAACTTTGGTGCAGGGCTGCTTTTAAAAGCGTCAGCCATGGACATGGTTGAGCTAGCCTCTGACGCCATCGTTCTTATGCTGCCGAAATAATCAAAAAACAAAAGGAGGGACCGAACAGTGTTGATTGGAGTTTAAAGCTGTTGTTAATTAAGCTCGTAAGCTGATTTAACTGTTGTTAACCCTTTCCACAGAGAGCCGCTAGTCAATCAATGTTATTTAAAACTAATTAACTATGGGCTCTTATTGCTTGTGTGAGTTTACTTAACAGTTGTCAGGCTTGTTAACTGTAAAAATAGTTTAGCTTGTTCTTGTTTGAATACAATCAGTTGATTGGTTTGTTCACTGAGCTTTTCGATTAGTGAGTGATGGATGGAAAGACAAAAAGAATAAATAAAAAGAAAAAGTAACTAAATAGCGTAGATTATAAATGAGAGATGGGTAAAAATAGAATAATAAAAAGCCTATATACGTTGAATAAGTAAAAAGAGATATTATCCTAATAATAAAGCACGGGAGGAAGAAGGGAAATTTGACAAAAGAAAAATGAAATTAAGAAAAAAGGTAAATAGTAATGAACAAAAAACAAAAAGAAAGTAGAGAAAAATAAAAGAGAATAAAGGCTTATACCTTGTGAAGGTATAAAAATAAAAATAAAAACAACCTTAAATTACTTAGGACGGGAAGATCTTTGCAGTATCTAGTAGTCTTTCTGGATTTGAGGAGTGTTTGGATTCTTGAGTCTTGGCTAGGCTTCTTTATGTATGATAAACTCAGCAATAGCTTTGGAGCTCTGGAGCACTTAGGTGTTGTCAGTACGAGTACTAATTTTGACCATACCCTTTGATTATACCCTTTTGGCGCAGTTATAACAACTTTCGAGAAAACACACCAATTAAGAGAGTTGTTCAACCCCAGCGATAATTAACTCGACTTTCAGTCCATTTTTCACCCTTGTTAATAAACACACCTTATCTAGAGATTTTAAGCCATAATGAGGAGCTATAATCCGAATTTTATGTTTTTATCCAGATACATCGTTATTGACACTTTGAGATAGATTTTTATGAAGCAAATTTTAATTTTAACACCTTCCTATTTCTCAGTGAAAGTTATTAAGCTTTCATATTACATATGAAAGCTTATTGTTTTTGTTAAGATTATTAAGCTTTCATATTACATATGAAAGCTTATTGTTTTTGTTAAGATTATTAAGCTTTCATATTACATATGAAAGCTTATTGTTTTTGTTAAGATTATTATTAAGCTTTCATATGTATTACATATGAAAGCTTATTGTTTCTGTTAAAGTTATTAGGCTTTCAGACTAAAATTATTAGGCTTTCAGACTTTCGTCTGAAAGCCTATTGAGATTACTAAAATTATTATTATTATTATTATTAGGCTTTCAGACTTTCGTCTGAAAGCCTATTGAGATTACTAAAATTATTATTATTATTATTATTATTATTATTATTATTATTATTATTATTTACCGCGGGGGCCTAGATCTCCATGATCGAAAACAGATATCGATCTGGAATTAGATTTTCTATAGGGAAACCATGTGGTGGCTACTTGATAAAATATTTTTGAAATTTCTGCGCATACCGGAAGTGACCGAACTTTGCACGTTGTCTAAAAATTGAAAATCGACCATAGTTTCGTCAATTCTTTATCCATTTTCAAACAAATTACATTTTTGGAATCCCTGAATCTTTTCTGAGACAATGGCTATCTCACATTTTTCAATTTCGAACATTTGTCTATGACTTTTATCGTTCGAAAATTGAAAACATGTTGTTTACGAGACAATTTTTGTCATTTTTCAAAATTTTCAAATTTGACCTACATTTTTGGATACCTGAAGTCCATCCGATTCCAGTAATATAAGTTTCATTCCGAGTTATCGCCCTTTATTTTTCGATTTTTTTCGAAATTTCTTCCCATTTTGTCAGCTCGGGTTTCGTTTTATGGTAGAATTGACGTTTCTGAAACTTCTGGAACATGAAGTTATAGTCCAATACCAACGTATAAAGCAATTTCGACAAGAATCCTTAAACCGGAAGTGGTCGAAATAATGTGCAATATTTTGAAAAAAATGCAAAAAATGGATATTTTGGGGAAAAACGCGATTTCTCCGCCCGATATCAATGGATTAAAGAAATTAGGGTACCATTGGACTGCACTAAGATTGTGCTATCGTATGATACCCAACTCGTACGGATACGATGAACAGGCAGCAAAATATGGCACGCTGAAAATCAAGTATTTTCTGATTTGGAGCGTTTTTGGACGCCTGTATCTCGAAAACTTAACCGCAACTTTTTTTGTAATTTTTTCTATCGAGAGTCCTTTCGGAGGTATTTTGCATGAAGCCATCCAATAAGACTTTGAAATATCTGGAATGGGTGAAATAACGGACTGAAAATCGAAAAAAGTCGAAAAATCGTGAAATTTTGGAAAATGCTCTGCTATTTTTTTATTTTAAGAGATTTTCAAAAAAAGATTGTATATTCAGATAGCTGACCCAATTACGATTCTAACGATGTATAACATGTATGTAGTTATTGAAATTTAATTTTCGATATTTTAAATTTTTTGCATTTTTGGCACTTTTGAACCTAGGATTTCTCAGGGGCATTTTATCTGATCAGATAATATAATATATCATTACAGAGCCCTGTGGCTATTTTAGTGCCCAAATCGGTTATCAAAACTATACCGACAATAATAACCATACCGGAAGTATTCAAAAAATGAAAAAAAAGGTTAGAAACATTGTCGCACTTGCGAAAAACTTGATTTCTCCCTTAGGTAATAGCGGACCAAAAGAACTAAAGTGTCGTTGGATAGCCCTATTAATGGACCATCATATGGTATCTAAATAATACGATATCGATGGTAAGGAAATAAATTATTGTATGCCAAAAATCTAGTATTTTCCGATTTTTTAACATACTGAGACGCCCTTTTCTCGAAAACGACGCCGCAGATTTTTCTTAAACTTTTCTTACTCAAAGTCCTATCGGTTGTCTATATAGTGAATCCAAAATGAAAATCATTGAAATAATATAGGTGGTCCAAAAATGGCATCAAACTTTGAAAAAAATTGAAAAATCGTTAAATTTTTGTAAACGCTCTTTAATTTATCTTTTTTTCCAAAACTGCTCAATGCATGTTTCTGACACCTCTGGTACAGAAAGTTAAGTATCCAAAGAACTTCGTAAAGCTTTCACTACAACGATCGTAAAACCGGTAGTAGTCGAAAAAATGTCCGATATTTTGAAAAAAAATAATTTTTTTACGAAAATCTTTTTTATTTATGAATATTCTTTGATGATATTTTACACAGGGTTAAAATATCATCCTACTTGAGCAGAAATGAGAAAAGAAATTGTCTGGGTAATTTGCGTTAGCCGCCATCGGCTAATTTAGTTTTTCGTACCCAGAAAAATTATTTATTGTTCGATTTGTATACAACAAAGTTCATATGCTCCGTGGTCCGAATTGTAATTATTTTTGTTACGGTGAAATTTTTCTGTCGGCAACGGAAGTGACGTAATATTAACAAAAACTACAATTTTGACAGTTCGGTACCACTTTTTGAAAGCAAATATTATTTTTTTTTCAAAACTGATATAACTAAAAGGATGCATCCTGCAAAGGTGCACAAAATCCTTAGCTCATATTTTTAAATTTCAATTCCATTTTCGGGCAATTTCGAATAAAATGTAAAATAAAGTGTAAAATTCAGTTATTTACAATTCATTCAGCGTCTTCATATTTTGAAATATTTATTTGTAATTTCCATAAACTCGTAGCAATTATCCAGACGAAGAGAATGTATGCGAAAATTAGTTTGTAATATGAGCAGTTGCCGAGAAATATGCAAGTGTGCATCCATCACTTTTCACGTTATTTTGCCTATAAAAGAGTCAATTATTATTCGATTTGCAATATTTTTTTCCATTTGATGCCTAATGCCAATTTAGACTAGGTCAAGCCAATTTTACATTTTCACTGTGACCGGAAATGACGTCATTTGGGCAAAAACTGTGTTTTTAACCTAAAAAACTAAAATTTTATTCAAATGAGTCTGCCTTGTAATGTTTTTAAAATTATGATATTTGATTCCCATCAACGAATAGAATGAAGCCATACGACCATACAGATACCACAAAATGGTTTCTAACTTGTACGGTTACAGAGAAATAGGCGATCTTCTATAAGTCACTTTTCAAGGTTTTTGGTCTATAAAAGTGTCAATTATTATTCGATTTTTATAATTTTTTTACCATTTGATGCCTTATGCCATTTATGACTTCTATAAACCAAGTTAACATTTTCAATATCACCGGAAGTAATGTAATTTTTGCAAAAAACGTATTTTTAGCCTTCAAAACAAACATTTTTTTAAAGTGATTTATATTCATTATTCGTTTAACTTTATAACGTCTGACTCTAATGGGCAGTAAGATTGAATCAATACCATCATATTGATACCAAGAAAAGGCTTCTAGCATGTTCCCTTGTCGAATAATAACCAATTTTCCCAGGGTCACTTTTAAGCTTTTTACCTTCTTAATTTCAGTTTATTGGTTATAGGTTAATTATTTATTGCCCGATATGTATAAAACAAAGTTTGTATTTTGTATGTTGCGAATTTTCGACTTATTTTTCACCTATAAAAATTTCTTTCGGCACCGGAAGTGACGTAATTTTGCCATAATTTACAATTTTGACCGGTCTTTTCGCCAGCAAATATTACTTTTACATATGATAGAGGGTGTCACTGAAGCAAAACAACTAAAGTATAGTTTGGTAGCTCAATGGATCGGCTATGGTAAAAAAAACTTCCTGTATGATTCCTGAAAGCCGGTTCAGTGCTGCTTGCAGGTCTAGTTATTATTATTATTATTATTATTATTTACCGCGAGGGCCTAGATCTCCATGATCGAAAACAGATATCGATCTGGAATTAGCTTTTCTATTGGGAAACCATGTGGTGGCTACTTGATAAAATATTTTTGAAATTTCTGCGCATACCGGAAGTGACCGAACTTTGTACTTTCTCTAAAAATTGAAAATCGGCTATAGTTTCGTCAATTCTTTATCCATTTTCAAACAAATTACATTTTTGGAATCCCTGGATCTTTTCTGAGAAAATGGCTATCTCACATTTTTCAATTTCGAACATTCGTCTATGACTTTTATAGTTCGAAAATTGAACACATGTTGTTTACGAGACAATTTTTGTTATTTTTCAAAATTTTCAAATTTGACCTACATTTTTGGATACCTGAAGTCCATCCGATTCCAGTAATATAAGTTTCATTCAGAGTTATCGCCCTTTATTTTTCGATTTTTTTCGAATTTTCTTCCCATTTTGTGAGCTCGGGTTTCGTTTTATGGCAGAATTGACGTTTCTGAAACTTCTGGAACATGAAGTTAAAGTCCAATATCAACAGGTAAAGCAATTTCGACAAGACTCCTTAAACCGGAAGTGGTCGAAATAATGTGCAAAATTTGCAAAAAAACGAAAAAAATGGGTGGTTTTGGGAAAAACGTGATTTCTTCGCCCGATATCAACGGATTAAAGGGATTAAGGTATCGTTGGGTTGCATGAAGAATGGACTATCGTATGATACCCAAATCATACAGATACTATGAAAAGGTAGCAAAATATGGCACGCTGAAAATCAAGTATTTTCTGATTTGGAGCGTTTTTGGATGCCTGTATCTCGAAAACTTAACCTACAATTTTTTTTATTTTTTTTCTATCGAGAGTCCTTTTGGAGGTATTTGGCATGAAGCCATCCAATAGGACTTTGAAATGTCTGGAATAGGATAAAAAAGGGACTGAAAATCGAAAAAAGTCGAAAAATCGTGAAATTTTGGAAAATGCTCTACTATTTTTTTATTTTAAGAGATTTTTAAAAAAAGGTTGTATATTCAGATAGCTGACCTAATTACGATTCTAACGATGTATAATATGTATGTAATTATTAAAATTTAATTTTCGATATTTTAAATTTTTTGCATTTTTGGCACTTTTGAACATAGGATTTCTCAGGGGCATTTTATCTGATCAGATAATGTAATATATCATTACAGAGCCCTGTGGCTATTTTAGTGCCCAAACCGGCTATTAGAACTATTCCGACAATAATAACCATACCGGAAGTATTCAAAAAATGAAAAAAAAGAGTAAAAACATTGTCGCACTTGCGAAAAACTTGATTTCTCCCTTAGGTAATAGCGGACCAAAAGAACTAAAGTGTCGCTGGATAGCCCTATTAATGGACCATCATATGGTATCTAAATAATACGATTTCGATGGTAAGGAAATAAATTATTGTATGCCAAAAATCTAGTATTTTCCAATTTTTTAACATTCTGAGACGCCCTTTTCTCGAAAACGACGCCTACGATTTTTCTTAAACTTTTCTTACTCAAAGTCCTGTTAGTTGTCTATATAGGGAATCCAAAATGAAAAGCATTGAAATAATATAAGTGGTCGAAAAATGGCCTCAAACTTTGAAAAAAATTGAAAAATCGTTAAATTTTTTGAAACGCTCTTTAATTTATCTTTTTTTCTAAAACTACTCAATGGATGTTTCTGACACTTTTGGTACAGAAAGTTAAGTATCCAAAGGACTTCGTAAAGCTATCACAACAACGATCGTAAAACCGGAAGTAGTCGAAAAAATGTCCGATATTTCGAAAAAAAATAATTTTTTTACGAAAACCTTTTTATACGCCCACATGGAAATGTGGTCGTATATTGCCGTCGCCCCCGTCCGTCCGTCTGTCGGTCCGTCCGTCCGTCCGTCCGTCGGTCCGTCCGTCCGTCCGTCCGTCCGTCCATCGTCCACAATTTCTTGTGAACGCTCTAGAGGCTAAAGTTAATATCCGATTGACTTGAAATTTATACACGGTGTTTAAGGTCGTGAGACAAAGAAGCCTATTGATTTTCAGCGATATCAGTTAATTACTACCAGAGTTATGACCCTTGATCACTTTGAAAAATCTTGTGAACGCTCTAGAGGCTATAGTTAATATCCGATTGACTTTAAATTTATACACAGTGTTTAAGGTCATGAGACGAAGAAGCCTATTAATTTTCGGTGATATCTGATAATTACTGCCAGAGTTGTGACCCTTGATCACTTTGAAAAATCTTGTGAACGCTTTAGAGGCTAACGTTAATATCCGATTAACTTTAAATTTATACACGGTGTTTAAGGTCGTGAGACGAAGAAGCCTATTGATTTTCGGTGATATCTGATAATTACTGCCAGAGTTGTGACCCTTGATCACTTTGAAAAATCTTGTGAACGCTTTAGAGGCTAAAGTTAATATCCGATTAACTTTAAATTTATACACGGTGTTTAAGGTCGTGAGACGAAGAAGCCTATTGATTTTCAGCGATATCAGATAATTACTACCAGAGTTATGACCCTTGATCACTTTGAAAAATCTTGTGGAGGCTATAGTTAATATCCGATTGACTTTAAATTTATACACAGTGTTTAAGGTCATGAGACGAAGAAGCCTATTGATTTTCGGTGATATCTGATAATTACTGCCAGAGTTATGACCCTTGATCACTTTGAAAAATCTTGTGAACGCTTTAGAGGCTAAAGTTAATATCCGATTGACTTTAAATTTATACACAGTGTTTAAGGGCATGAGACGAAGAATCCTATTGATTTTCGGTGATGTCCGATAATTACTACCAGAGTTATGACCCTTGATCACTTTGAAAAATCTTGTGATCGCTCTAGAGGCTAAAGTTAATATCCAATTGATTTTAAATTTATACACAGTGTATAAGGTCATGATACGAAGAAGCCTGTTGATTTTCAGCAATATCCGATAATTCCTGCCCGAGTTATGACCCTTGATCACTTTGAAAAATCTTGTGAACGCTCTAGAGGCTAAAGTTAATATCCGATTGAATTTAAATTTATACACGGTGTTTAAAGTCATGATGCAAAGAAGCCTATTGATTTTCAGCAATATCCGATAATTACTGCCAGAGTTATGACCCTTGATCACTTTGAAAAATCTAAAGTTAATATCCGATTGACTTTAAATTTATACACACTATTTACGGTCATGATACAAAATAGCCTATTTATTTTCAGCGATATCCGATAATTACTGCCAGAGTTTTGACCCTTGATCACTTTGAAAAACCCTGTGAATGCTCTAAAGGCTAAAGTTAATATCCGATTGACTTTAAATTTGTACACGGTGGTTAGGGTCATGAGACGAAGAATCCTATTTGATTTTCAGTGATATCTGATAATTTCTGGCACTTGATCACTTTGAAATATCTTGTGGACAAAGGCCTTGAGACAAACCATCAAAACTATTCTAATCAATTCTGATAATTATTTAATGGGCTATTACTCGTAATAAGATTATCATGTGTTGTAAATGTTCTCCTTACTGATAAAAGAAACAATATGCGACAACCCTTGTTGACTGCCCGGACGACTTAGCTGTTGTGGGCGTATGTTTTGTTGCCTGGCAACCTATCTTTTATTTATGAATATTTTTTGATGATATTTTACACAGGGTTAAAATATCATCGTACTTGAGCAGAAATGAGAAAAAAAATTGTCTCGGTAATTTGCGTTAGCCGCCATCGGCTAATTTAGTTTTTCGTACCCAGAAAAATTATTTATTGTTCGATTTGTATAAAACAAAGTTCATATGCACCATGGTCCCAATTGTAATTTTTTTTGTTACGGTGAAATTTTTCTGTCGGCAACGGAAGTGACGTAATATTAACAAAAACTACAATTTTGACAGTTCGGTACCACTTTTTGAAAGCAAATATTATTTTTTTTCAAAACTGATATAACTAAAAGGATGCACCCTGCAAAGGTGCACAAAAACCTTAGCTCATATTTTTTAATTTCAACTTCATTTTCGGGCAATTTCGAATAAAATGTAAAATAAAGTGTAAAATTCAGTTATTTAAAATTCATTCAGCGTCTTCATATTTTGAAATATTTATTTGTAATTTTCATAAACTCGTAGCAATAATCCAGACGAAGAGAATGTATGCGAAAATTAGTTTGTAATATGAGCAGTTGCCGAGAAATATGCAATTTTGCATGCATCACTTTTCACGTTATTTTGCCTTTAAAAGAGTTAATTATTATTCGATTTGCAATATTTTTTTTCCATTTGATGCCTAATGCCAATTTGGACTAGGTCAAGCCAATTTTACATTTTCACTGTGACCGGAAATGACGTCATTTGGGCAAAAACTGTATTTTTAACCTAAAAAACAAATATTTTATTCAAATGAGTCTGCCTTATAATATTTTTAAAATTATGATATTTGATTCCCATCAACGAATAAAATGAAGCCATACGACCATACAGATACCACAAAATGGTTTCTAACTTGTACGGTTACAGAGAAATAGGCGATCTTCTATAAGTCACTTTTCAAGGTTTTTGGTCTGTAAAACTGTCAATTATTATTCGATTTTTACAATTTATTTACCATTTCATGCCTTATGCTATTTATGACTTCTATGAACCAAGTTAAAATTTTCAATATCACCGGAAGTAATGTAATTTTTGCAAAAAACGTATTTTTAGCCTTTAAAACAAACATTTTTTTGAAGGGATTTATATTTATTATTCGTATAACTTTATAACGTCTGACTCTAATGGGCAGTAAGACTGAATCAATACCATCATATTGATATCAAGAAAAATCTTCTAGCATGTTCCCTTGCCGAATAATAACCAATTTTCCGAGGGTCACTTTTCAGTTTTTTACCTTCTTAATTTCAGTTTATGGGTTATAGGTTAATTATTTATTGTCCGATATTTATAAAAAAAAGTTTGTATTTTGTATGTTGCGAATTTTCGACTTATTTTTCATCTATAAAAATTTCTTTCGGCACCGGAAGTGACATACTTTTGCCATAATTTACAATTTTGACCGGTCTTTTAGCCAGCAAATATTACTTTTACATATGATAGAGGGTGTCACTGAAGCAAAACAACTAAAGTATAGTTTGGTAGCTCAATGGATCGGCTATGGTATAATAAACTTCCTGTATGATTCCTGAAAGCCGGTTCAGTGCTGCTTGCAGGTCTAGTTATTATTATTATTATTTACCGCGAGGGCCTAGATCTCTATGATCGAAACAGATTTCGATCTGGAATTAGATTTTCTATTGGGAAACCATGTGGTGGCTACTTGATAAAATATTTTCGAAATTCCTGCGCATACCGGAAGTGACCGAACTTTGTACGTTGTCTAAAAATTGAAAACTGGCCATAGTTTCGCCAATTCTTTATCCATTTTCAAACAAATTACATTTTTGGAATCCCTGAATCTTTTCTGAGACAATGGCTATCTCACATTTTTCAATTTCGAACATTCGTCTATGACTTTTATCGTTTGAAAATTGAAAAGATGTTGTTTACGAGACAATTTTTGTTATTTTTAAAAATTTTCAAATTTGACCTACATTTTTGGATACCTGAAGTCCGTCCGATTCCAGTAATATAAGTTTCATTCAGAGTTATCGCCCTTTATTTTTCGAATTTTTTCGAATTTTCTTCCCATTTTGTAAGCTCGGGTTTCGGTTTATGGCAGAATTGACGTTTCTGAAACTTCTGGAACATGAAGTTATAGTCCATTACCAACTTATAAAGCAATTTCGACAAGAATCCTTAAACCGGAAGTGGTCGAAATAATGGGCAATATTTTGAAAAAAATGCAAAAAATGGATATTTTGGGGAAAAACGCGATTTCTCCACCCGATATCAATGGATTAAAGAAATTAGGGTACCATTGGACTGCACTAGGATTGTACTATCGTATGATACCCAATTCATACGGATTCTATGATCAGGCAGCAAAATATGGCACGCTGAAAATCAAGTATTTTCTGATTTGGAGCGTTTTTGGACGCCTGTATCTCGAAAACTTAACCTACAATTTTTTTTAAATTTTTTCTATCGAGAGTCCTTTTGGAAATCTTTTACATGAAGCCATCCAATAAGCCTTTGAAATGTCTGGAATAGGATAAAAAAGGGACTGAAAATCGGAAAAAGTCGAAAAATCGTGAAATTTTGGAAAATGCTCTACTATTTTTTTATTTTAAGAGATTTTTAAAAAAAGGTTGTATATTCAGATAGCTGACCTAATTACGATTCTAACGGTGTATAATATGTATGTAATTATTGAAATTTAATTTTCGATATTTTAAATTTTTTGCATTTTTGGCACTTTTGAACGTAGGATTTCTCAGGGGCATTTTATCTGATCAGATAATGTAATATATCATTACAGAGCCCTGTGGCTATTTTAGTGCCCAAACTGGCTATTAAAACTATTCCGAAAATAATAACCATACCGGAAGTATTCAAAAAATAAAAAAAAAAGTTAAAAATATTGTCGCACTTGCGAAAAACATGATTTCTCCCTTAGGTAATAGCGGACCAAAAGAACTAAAGTGTCGCTGGATAGAACTATTAATGGACCATCATATGGTATCTCAATAATATGATTTCCATTATAAGGAAATAAATTATTGCATGCCAAAAATCTAGTATTTTCCGATTTTTTAACATTCTGAGACGCCCTTTTCTCGAAAACGACGCCTACGATTTTTCTTAAACTTTTCTTACTCAAAGTCCTATCGGTTGTCTATATAGTGAATCCAAAATGAAAACCATTGAAATAAAATAGGTGGTCCAAAAATGGCATCAAACTTTGAAAAAAATTGAAAAATCGTTAAATTGTTGTAAACGCTCTTTAATTTATCTTTTTTTCCAAAACTACTTAATGGATGTTTCTGACACTTCTGGTACAGAAAGTTAAGGATCCAAAGAAGTTAATAAAGCTATCACGACAACGATCGTTAAACCGGAAGTAGTCGAAAACATGTCCGATATTTTGAAAATAATTTATCTCTTTACGAAAACCTTTTTTATTTATGAATATTTTTTGATGGTATTTTACACAGGGTTAGAATATCATCCTACTTGAGCAAAAATGAGAAAAAAAAAATTGTCTCGGTAATTTGTGTTAGCCGCCATCGGCTAATATAGTTTTTCGTACCCAGAAAAATTATTTATTGTTTGATTTGTATAAAACAAAGTTCATATGCTCCGTGGTCCCAATGGTAATTTTTTTTGTTACGGTGAAATTTTTCTGACGGCAACGGAAGTGACGTAATATTAACAAAAACTACAATTTTGACAGTTCGGTACCACTTTTTGAAAGCAAATATTATTTTTTTTCAAAACTGATCTAACTAAAAGGATGCACCTTGAAAAGGTGCACAAAATCCTTAGCTCAGATTTTTTAATTTCAATTTCATTTTCAGGCAATTTCGAATAAAATGTAAAATAAAGTGTAAAATTCAGTTGTTTACAATTCTTTCAGCGTCTTCATATTTTGAAATATTTATTTGTTATTTTCATAATCTCGTAGCAGGGCTCGAAACGAAAGGCGCGCGAAAGCGCTCGCGCACCTACCACGCACCTAAAGTGAAACCCAGGTACATATTTTTAAACGCACCCGAATTTTATAAACAACGCTCCTCGCACCGAAGGCTAACTCACGGATCCTTTTTTAAAATATCACCCGACCTTTTAAATGAATTAACGCGAACGCTTTTATTGCTTTTAATAAAATTCTCGTAAAAATAATCTAATTTTATTTAACGGACCCAAGCAAAGCTCGACACGCCGTCGGCCTTGGTGGCAATGGCCTCCGAATTTTAGAATTTGGCCGCAGATTCGTGGCCGATATTTAACTATCCACGGCCATGTATGGTCACCGATTTGTGTTGGGTATCAATAGTTATTTTTACTATCGATAATCGGCATTGGAATGTATCGAAACAATTTTATTTTCACGGTACGTATTCAAAAGTCAAAACCATACGATGTTGCGATAGATGTTTTTTGTTTGTCTAATTAAATAATAAAACGTTTCATATTACGTATCAATTGTACTTAATTTTTAAAAAATGTAGCCTTGGTTCTGAATGACGAAACACCGTTGATAGGCCGATGTATGTGGAGGAACCAAAATAAAACGAGCACGAGTCGATTCAAAACATTGCGTACGTGAGAGCGACCAATACCAACATGGCGGACAATACGTTGTCAATTCGCGTGCAAAAATTAAAGAAAATTTAATAGTCTAAATAACTTTTTATCACGAATTCGTAAATTGTTTATTATTATTAAAATAATGTAGCCTTGATTCCGAATAAGAAATACAAACGTTTTTGTCATCTATCAGTCATTTATAATGAACAGACGAATTCTGAAAGTTTAGGGGGGTTATTTACACATGATATGGCGATTATTGCTTCTAATGAAAGAATTGTTTAAATGAGGGCGAATTTATTTCAACATTGTTTGGGGGGAAAAAGCTACATTGAGATTGAGACTTTGAAGTAAATATAAATTTAAGTGACCGATGTAGGCTATTGTATTATTATACGAAGGATTAAGTCACAGAAAACATTTAGTCGACTCCTCTACGCAAGCACGAAGAATGCATTATTTTTGTAAAGGTAATAAATATATTGAACGGGTTGTGATATAACAACCGTTTGACTGGGAAAAAAGATGTAAAATAAACCGATTTATCACATAATATTACATATTTGGGCACTTAATATAAGCAAAATCTGCTTTTGAAAAACACTCTCCTAGAATATCTGAGGTGCAGGTTTTTAGGAGAGCGATTTTCTGAATTTGTAATTTTAGGTGCAGCTTTTAGAGCTCTCCATGATTTTATTCCTTTCAAACCCTGCGTAGCATTAATCCAGACGAAGAGAATGTATGCGAAAATTAGTTTGTAATATGAGCAGTTGCCGAGAAATATGCAATTTTGCATGCATCACTTTTCACGTTATTTTGCCTATAAAAGAGTGAATTATTATTCGATCTGCAATATTTTTTTCCATTTAATGCCTAATGCCAATTTGGACTAGGTCAAGCCAATTATACATTTTCACTGTGACCGGAATGACGTCATTTGGTCAAAAACTGTATTTTAACCTAAAAAACAAATATTTTATTCAAATGAGTCTGCCTTATAATATTTTTAGAATTATGATATTTGATTCCCATCAACGAATAGAATCAAGCCATACGACCATACAGATGCCACAAAATGGTTTCTAACTTGTACGGTTACAGAGAAATAGGCGATCTTCTATAAGTCACTTTTCAAGGTTTTTGGTCTATAAAAGTGTCAATTATTATTCGATTTTTATAATATTTTTACCATTTGATGCCTTATGCCATTTATGACTTCAATGAACTAAGTTAACATTTTCAATATCACCGGAAGTAATGTAATTTTTGCAAAAAACGTATTTTTAGCCTTCAAAACAAAACATTTTTTTGAAGGGATTTATATTTATTATTCAATTAACTTTATAACGTCTGACTCTAATGGGCAGTAAGATTGAATCAATACCATCATATCGATATCAAGAAAAGGCTTCTAGCATGTTCCCTTGTCGAATAATAGCCAATTTTCCCAGGGTCACTTTTAATTTTTTTACCTTCTTAATTTCAGTTGATGGGTTACAGGTTAGTTATTTATTGCCCGATACGTATAAAACAAAGTTTGTATTTTGTATGTTACGAATTTTCGACTTATTTTTCCCCAATAAAAATTTCTTTTGCACCGGAAGTGACGTAATTTTGCGATAATTTACAATTTTGGCCCGTCTTTTCGCCAGCACATTATTACTTTTATATATGATAGAAGGTTTCACTGTAGCAAAACATCTAAAGTATAGTTCGGTAGCTCAATGGATCGGCTATGGTATAATAAACTTCCTGTATGATTCCTGAAAGCCGGTTCAGTGCTGCTTGCAGGTCTAGTTATTATTATTATTTTTTTTTTGTGTGTGTTTTCTGCAAATCGGATTTCTCAGAATCTATCCATAGGATCTTTCTGAAATTTTGACCTACCCCCCCAAAAATGGGGTGCGAACCTTGATTAAATGTGTTTTCAAAACGTTTTACGAATCCGAAATCACTGAATTTTACGAACGAATGCATTTGACCTACAATACTGTAACTTTGTGACTATTTGATCTATTTTACTAATTCTTTTTTCTTTGAGTATCCTAAGACATTTACTTCAAATCTGCAATTTCGGATTTTCGAATTTCGAAAATTCGTCGCTGTGATTTCGAACCGGAAGTTTACACCAACTCGACAACTTCTTTAGTAGTTGTACGATTTTCATGAAATTTAATATGTAAGTAGACCTTAATGATGCGACTTGAAAAATGACTTTAGAAATTTTCTAACTTATCTCCCCTTGGTGAAATTAACGATCAAAATTTTCAAAAAAATCGTCGAAATATAGGTCAGAATGACCTAGTTTTTTTTTTCGATACTAGACAAGGAATTACTGATTCGTACACAAAATATGGAGTTTGTCGATCGAACCGGAAGTGCCACCATCTTTAAACGTGAAAAATCAATAAGGCTTTTTTGCTATTTTACTTACAGACTCGGGAGTTATATTTTCTGAATCCTTGTAGGAAGGCCTAAAAAATGTCGCGAATAGAATTCTGATTTAGGTCAACCGGGAGTCACCATTTTGAATTGAAAATGAAAAATAGAAGCAATTTGAAGGGCCGAGACTTTGGAGCACAATAACTCTCGTTCTAATTAAGCTAGAATGTTCGAACTTGTTGTAGACGTTCACTAGGTCAATGTTATGATTGAGTTCAAAGATGAGCATTTTCTGCTTAGGGTAAGCAGAGATAAGCATGCTGATTTGTTGATTCTTTAGGGCACGATAACTTCGGTTATAATGAAGGGAGGGCGGTGAAACTTTTGTCAATAGAGAGTGTAATAGCTAGCCTGATGTGTGAAATCATTGTATCATTTTTTTTAAATAACAGGGATAGCCGAAAAAAGGAGATTGAAAATCCAAAAAGTCTTATTTTTACAATTTGGAGCATGTTTAGAGGTCTTTCTCGTAAAGTCAACATACTATTTTTTGGGAACTTCTTCTACAAAGAGTCTTATTGGTAGTCTTTTATATGAAACCATCGATCAACAGTCCAACATATCAGGAGTAGAAGAACAAAAGGATCAAACATTGAAAACGGCACCCTTTCATTGTTAAGCGAAACATGCAGTGTGGGTGACTACAATCTACGCATTTAGTCATCGTATAGAGTTTATTCAACAGTATCGAATTCCAACTGCTTAGGGATATTTTACGTGCACTCCAATGTGTACACGGGACCTTGGTTTTTCGTCCCATCCGAACGACTAGACAGCTGTCCTTGTCAGGCCCTCCGTTCTGCTCACTGACAAGGGGAACCACGCCGGAAAATCGAGATGAACTTTCTCGTTGCAGAACTTTCAATTCAGGCCAAACGTTTATTGCATACGATTAAGCTGGTCAGTTGGGGCTTATTTTCAAAAGTTTTGTAATAATCGGTTGGTAATTAAAATACCGTGCGAATTAAACTGTTAAAACAGAAAATTTCGCCCGGTTAAAATGTTTCTTGCTATAAGTCAGCAATTTCCAGATTTTAGGGAGGCTGAATGGTTAACATACGCGCGCTGTATCGTAACGTCTGTCATTGAGTCAACCGGCGTCGTTTCGATTTCCAAGTTGCACGTGACATGGAGTATGGTGTCCAACCTCGTGGGTTTTCTCCGTGTCCTTCGGTTTCCTCCCACGGCTAAAGACCCGTACGCGCAAGGGAAGTTTATAAATAAAATTAAAAAACATATGTTAGTCCCGAAATGACCTAGTTTGTGTCGAATGGACGTTGAGCCGCATTTCTCTCTTTCTCTTTTATTTTTAAAGTTTTGTAATAATCGGTTGGTAATCAAAGGTACTGTAAAAGTGATAAAACATAAAATTTCGCCCGGTTGTAATGTTTCTCACTTTAAAGTCAGTAATTTGCCGATTTTAAGGGGAAAACGTTTATTGCGAACGATTTAGCTGGTCAGGGGGAGCTTATTTTCAAAAGTTTTGTAATATTCGGTTGATAACTAAAGGTACCGTGCAAATTAAACTAATAAAATAGAAGATTTCGCCCGGTTGAAATGTTTCTATCTGTAGGTCAGCAATTTGCCGATTTTAGGGAGGTTGCGTGACTGAATGGTTAGCACGTGCGCTGTGTATCATAACGTCTGTCATTGAGTCAACTGGCGTTGTTTCGATTTCTTGGTTGTACGTGACAAGTAGTATGGTCGCCTGTCCAACCTCGTAGGCCGTAACGCCGCTGCCCGGGTAAAATTTCCCTCATTGCACACTTTATGGCGTATGCCCGTCTTCATTAGCCCATTTTAGGAGTAGGACGTTAAACCCCATTCAATTTGATTTCATTTTCTCTATGTTGCTTATTTATTATAGTGGATAAATGTTTTTCTGGTTCTATTAATTATTTCATTTCTGCATAGAAATCTTGCTTTGACCAGTTTTTTTTTATTGCAAAGTGCCATTCTTGTATATTGCAGTCTATGACCCTTTGTTTAAAACATGCTTAAGAAGTTGTCACGATTTCCTACTTATAACCAAACATATTGGAAACCATAATTATATAACATATCTCTAATTTTGGAAGCCCGATTACAGCTATACAAGTTTAGGTTATTTCCCTTTAGTTTAAAGATTATTTTTTTGCCCGGGTGCAGTGTTTCTCACTACATTTAAATTTGTAACTTTGTGAGTTTTGACCGATTTTGATAATTATGTCTTTATAATTTTCCAAATTTACATATTTAACGTAAATATTCAAACAATTGGGATCAACCTGATTCAAATTTTTTTTAGTTTTGTTCAAAGTTATCTCATTTAATTTTTCTATGTTTTCTTACCATTTTCATTTCATTTTTCTGAAAGTTTTGAAGTGGGAAGTCATCCCGATTACAGCAACACAAGTATCAGTTATTTCCCTTTAGTTTTCAGATTATGCAATGTTTCATACTATATTTAGACTTGTAACTTGGCGAGTTTTTGACCAATTTTGATAATTTGTTATTCTTATCCTTTCATTTGAGATAGTTGATATAATCGATGACACGTGACGATGAATATGAAAGCTTTCATATCTGCATGGGACAGTAGCAGATCTAGTTATTAAGCTTTCATATTACATATGAAAGCTTATTGTTTCTGTTAAGATTATTATTATTTTTTTTTTTTTGTGTATTTTCTGCAAATCGGATTTCTCAGAATCTAACAATGGGATCTTTCTGAAACTTTGACCTACCCCCCCAAAAATGGGGTGCGAACGTTGTTTAAATATATTTTCAAAACGTTTTACGAATCCGAAATCACCGAATTTTACGAACGAAAAAACTGACAATGCATAGTCGTAACTTTGTTATCTTTTGACCGATTTTACTAATTCTTTTTTCTTTGAATACCTTGAAAAAAATCATTTTCATCTGCAGTTTCACATTTTCGAATTTCGAAAATTCGTCGCTGTGATTTCGAACCGGAAGTTTAGACCAATTTGACAACTTCTTTAATAGTTGTACGATTTTCATGAAATTTAGTATATAAGTAGATCTTACCAATGTGACTTAAAAAATATAATTAGAAATTTTCTAAATTATCTCCCCTTGGTGAAATTAAGGATCAAAATTTTCAAAAAAATCGTCGAAATATAGGTCAGAATGACCTAATTTTTTTTTTCGATACTAGACAAGGAATTACTGATTCGTACACAAAATATGGTGTTTGTCGATCGAACCGGAAGTGCCACCATCTTTAAACGTGAAAAATCACTACGGCTTTTTTGCTATTTTACTTACAGACACGGGAGTTATATTTTCTGAATCCTTGAAGGATGGCCCGAAAATCGTAGGGAGCAGAATT
The DNA here is from genome assembly GCA_948474765.1 of Patella depressa. Taxonomy (NCBI): domain Eukaryota; kingdom Metazoa; phylum Mollusca; class Gastropoda; family Patellidae; genus Patella; species Patella depressa. Next base: position 53,386,855 of record OX419716.1, read on the forward strand.
TTGATTTAGGTCAACTGATGGTTGCCATTTTGCAGTGAATATGAAAAGTAGTAGCAATTTGAAGGGCCGAGACTTTGAAACACAATAACTCTCCTTCTAATTGAGCTAGAATGTTCAATCTTGGTGTAGACGTTCACTAGGTCAATGTCATGATTGAGTGCAAAGATGAACATTTTCTGCCTAGGGTAAGCAGAGATAAGCATGCTGATTTGTTGATTCTTTAGGGCACAATAACTTCGGTTATAATGAAGGGAGGGTGATGAAACTTGTCAATCGAGAGTCTAATAGCTAGCCCATTGTGTGAAATCATTGTATCATTTTTTTTTGAATATCAGGGGTAGCAGAAAAAAGAGATCGAAAATCCAAAAAGTCGTATTTTTACGATTTGGAGCATTTTTAAAGGTCCTTTTCTCTTAAAGTCAACATAATATTTTTGGGGAACTTCTTCTACAAAGAGTCTTATCGGTAGTCTTTTATATGAAACCATAGATCAACAGTCCAAAATATCAGGAGTAGTAGAATAAAAGGATCGAAAATTGAAAACCGCACCCTTTCATTGTTAAGCAAAACATGCAGTGTGGGTGGCTACAATCTGCACATTTAGTCATCGTATAGAGATTATTCAACAATATAGAATTCCAACTGTTAAGGGATCTTTTACGTGCACTCCAATGTGTACACGGCGGATGGGGGGACACGCCAGAATTTCGAGATGAACTTTCTCGGCCAATGCAGGGATCGAACACCCGACCTCCTGGCTAGCAGGCCAACGCCTTAGCCACATAGTGTGAACACCCATCGTACATTTCATCCGTCAAATCAAAGCATTTCATTGCATTAGGCCAATAATTAATTATTCTTAATTTAAAACTTTATTTAATATTAGTCTGGCATTATTAAATCCTAATTTTATTGGTCTTATTTAAAATTAAACTTTAATTTAACTATGAACAACCCTTAACGTGTCTCTTTAAAACAATTAAATACTCTAAAACAAAAAACAAAACAAAAAATTATAAGCGGGTCAATTCAGGTAAGTATAACTACGGGTTCTGTCCAGCTTCTCTCGTCTACGGCCATACCACGTTGAAAACACCAGTTCTCGTCCGATCACTGAAGTTAAGCAACGTCGGGCCCGGTTAGTACATGGATGGGTGACCGCCTGGGAACACCGGGTGCTGTAGACGCCTTTTTGCCCTGATTCTTCGTGAAAAAATCAATTTTCCGCCAATCAGACCACAGCGCGCACTGTTTTGCACCACTCCAGCTCTGCGCTCGGCCCGTCTCCCCAGAGAATAAGACACAAAAAGAATTTGAGTAAGCACAAGTATGGGTTCTGTCCACCTTCTCTCGTCTACGGCCACACCACGTTGAAAACACCAGTTCTCGTCCGATCACTGAAGTTAAGCAACGTCGGGCCCGGTCAGTACTTGGATGGGTGACCGCCTGGGAACACCGGGTGCTGTAGACGCCTTTTTAAAACCGACCCCCCCCCCAAAAAAAAAACAAAAAAAAATCAATAAGCGGGTCAATTCAGGTAAGTATAACTACGGGTTCTGTCCACGTTCTCTCGTCTACGGCCACACCACGTTGAAAACGCCAGTTCTCGTCCGATCATTTAAGTTAAGCAACGTCGGGCCCGGTCAGTACTTGGATGGGTGACCGCCTGGGAACACCGGGTGCTGTAGACGCCTTTTTAAAACCGACACCTCCCCCCCACCCCACAAAAAAAAATCAATAAGCGGGTCAATTCAGGTAAGTATAACTACGGGGTCTGCCCACCTTCTCTCGTCTACGGCCACACCACGTTGAAAACACCAGTTCTTGTCCGATCACTGAAGTTAAGCAACGTCGGGGCCGGTTAGTACTTGGATGGGTGGCCGCCTGGGAACACCGGGTGCTATAGACGCCTTTTTAAAACCGACAAAAACCGCCCCAAAAATCAATAAGCGGGTCAATTCCGGTAAGTATAACTACGGGTTCTGTCCACCCCCTCTCGTCTACGGCCATACCACGTTGAAAACACCAGTTCTCGTCCGATCACTGAAGTTAAGCAACGTCGGGCCCGGTCAGTACTTGGATGGGTGACCGCCTGGGAACATCGGGTGCTGTAGGCGCCTTTTTAAAACCGACAAAAAACAAAAAAAACCCCAATAAGCGGGTCAATTCAGGTAAGTATAACTACGGGTTCTGTCCACCTTCTCTCGTCTACGGCCACACCACGTTGAAAACACCAGTTCTCGTCCGATCACTGAAGTTAAGCAACGTCGGGCCCGGTCAGTACTTGGATGGGTGACCGCCTGGGAACACCGGGTGCTGTGCTGTGCTTTTTAAAACCGACAACCACCCCCCCCCCCAAAAAAAAATCAATAAGCGGGTCAATTCAAGTATGTATAACTACGGGTTCTGTCCACCTTCTCTCGTCTACGGTCATACCATGTTGAAAACACCAGTTCTCGTCCGATCACTCCAATTAAGCAACGTCGGGCCCGGTTAGTACTAGGATGGGTGACCGCCTGTGAACACCGGGTGCTGTAGACGCCTTTTTGCCCTAAACTCATTAATTTACCATTTTGTTGTGAGTGGCTTGTACGTGTCTGATTTCAAAGGGGGGTTGGGCGGCTGAATGGTTAGCACGCGCGTGTTTTCGAATGCTCGGTTGTACGTGACAAGGAGTAAAGTCCCATATCTGCATGGGACAGTAGCAGATCTAGTTATTATTATTTTTTTTTTGTGTGTCATTTCTGCAAATCGGATTTCTCAGAATCTAACCATGGGATCTTTCTGAAACTTTGACCTACCCCCCCCCCCCCAAAAAAAAACTGGGTGGCAGTTTTTGATTAAATATATTTTCAAAACGTTTTACGAATTCGAAATCACAGAATTTTACGAACGAGTGAATTTGACCTGCATTACTGTAACTCGGTGACTATTTGACCTATTTTACTAATTCTTTTTTCTTTGAGTACCTTGACAAAAATCATTTTCAACTGCAGTTTCAGATTTTCGAATTTCGAAAATTCGTCGCTGTGATTTCGAACCGGAAGTTGAGACCAACTTGACAACTTCTTTAATAGTTGTACGATTTTCATGAAATTTAGTATGTAAGAAGATCTTACCCATGTGACTTCAAAAATATAAATAGAAATTTTCTAAATTATCTCCCCTTGGTGAAATTAAGGATCAAAGTTTTCAAAAAAATCGAAGAAATATAGGTCAGAATGACCTGATGTATTTTTTGGATACTAGATAAGTAAATACTGATTCGTACACAAAATATTGAGTTTGTGGATTGAACCGGAAGTGCCGCCATCTTGAAACGTGAAAAATCACAAAGGCTTTTTTGCTATTTTACTTACAGACACGGGAGTTATATTTTCTGAATCCTTCAAGGGTGGCCTAAAAAACGTTCGGAGTAGAATTTTGATTTAGGTCAATTGATGGTCGCCATTTTGAAGTGAAAGTGAAAAATAGAAGCAATTTGAAGGGCCGAGAATTTGGAACACAATAACTATCCTTCTAATTGAGCTAGAATGTTCAAACTTGGTGTAGACGTTCACTAGGTCACTGTCTTGATTGAGTTCAAAGATGAGCATTTTCTGCTTAGGGTAAGCAGAGATAAGCAAGCTGATTTGTTGATTCTTTAGGGCACGATAACTTTGGTTAAAATGAAGGGAGGGCGATGAAGCTCTTGTCAATCGAGAGTCTAATATCTAACCTGTTGTGTGAAATCATTGTATCATTTTTTTCTTAAATGTCCGGGGTAGCCGAAAAAAGAGATTGAAAATCCAAAGAGTCGTATTTTTACAATTTAGAGCATGTTTAAAGGTCTTTCTCGTAAAGTCAACATGTGTTTCCTGCAAATCGGATTTCTCAGAATCTAACCATAGGATGCTTCTGAAACTTTGACCTACCCCCCCCCCCCCCCAAAAAAAAAGGGTGGTGAGTATTGATTAAATATATTTTCAAAACGTTTAAAGCATTCGAAATCACCGAATTTTACGAACGAGTGAATTTGACCTGCATTACTGTAACTCTGTGACTATTTGACCTATTTTACTAATTTTTTTTTCTTTGAGTACCATGACAAAAATCATTTTCAACTGCAGTTTCAGATTTTCGAATTTCGAAAATTCGTCGCTGTGATTTCGAACCGAAAGTTAAGACCAACTTGACAACATCTTTAATAGTTGTACGATTTTCATGAAATTTAGTATGTAAGTAGATCTTACCGATGCAACTTTAAAGATGTCCTTAGAAATTTTCTAAATTATCTCCCCTTGATGAAATTAGGGATCAAAGTTTTCAAAAAAATCGAAGAAATATGCATTACTGTAACTCTGTGACTATTTGACCTATTTTACTAATTTTTTTTTCTTTGAGTACCATGACAAAAATCATTTTCAACTGCAGTTTTAGATTTTCGAATTTCGAAAATTCGTCGCTGTGATTTCGAACCGAAAGTTGAGACCAACTTGACAACATCTTTAATAGTTGTACGATTTTCATGAAATTTAGTATGTAAGTAGATCTTACCGATGCAACTTTAAAGATGTCCTTAGAAATTTTCTAAATTATCTCCCCTTGATGAAATTAGGGATCAAAGTTTTCAAAAAAATCGAAGAAATATAGGTCAGAATGACCTGATTTTTTTTGGGGGATACTAGATAAGTACATACTGATTCGTACACAAAATATTGAGTTTGTAGATCGAACCGGAAGTACCGCTATCTTGAAACCCGATATTTTACTTACAGACATGGGAGTTACATTTTCGGAATCCTTGAAGGAATGCCTAAAAATCTATCAGATCAGAATTTTGATTTCGGTCACGTGATGGTCACCATTTCGAACTGAATATGAGAAAAGGTGAAAAATCGACATTAACGAGCACGTGAATGAAAGCAATAGGCCGTAGTTTGGAGAATATGTCTCCTATTTCCAAAATGAATACATTTCTGGATAGCCGGGATCAGGGTCGAAATATTTCTATTTGAAAATGTCACATTTTCGAATTTTGTCGTGCCGATAAAGTTGTTTACGATTGAAAAATCATAAAAACTTCGCTATATTTTGACCGATTTTAATGATTTTTTTTTGTTGATGAGATTATTTACATGACCCATGACATGTGACAGGAAGTGACTGTTAATATGAAAGCTTTAATATCTGCTTTGCAGATCTAGTGAAGCTTTCATATGTATTACATATGAAAGCTTATTGTTTCTGTTAAGATTAATATTATTATTATTTTTTTTTTTGTGTTTTATCCACAAATCGGATTTCTCAGAATCTAACCATAGGATCGTTCTGAAACTTTTACCTATTCCCCCAAAAATGGGTGGTGGCTGTTGATTAAATATATTTTCAAAACGTTTTACGTATCCGAAATCACCGAATTTTACGAACGAATGCATTTGACCTACAATGCTGTAACTTTGTGACTATTTGACCTATTTTACTAAATCTTTTTTCTTTGAGTACCTTGAGACAATTACTATAAATCTGCAGTTTAAGATTTTCGAATTTCGAAAATTCGTCGCTGTGATTTCGAACCGGAAGTTTAGACCAATTTGACAACTTCTTTAATAGTTGTACGATTTTCATGAAATATAGTATATAAGTAGATCTTACCGATGTGACTTCAAAAATATAAATAGAAATTTTCTAAATTATCTCCCCTTGACGAAATTAAGGATCAAATTTTTCAAAAAAAATCGTCGAAATATAGGTCAGAATGACCTAATTTTTTTTTTTGGATACTAGACAAGTAATTACTGATTCGTACACAAAATATGGAATTTGTCGATCGAACCGGAAGTGCCACCATCTTTAAAAGTGAAAAATCCCTAAAGCTTTTTTGCTATTTTACTTACAGCCTCGGGAGTCATATTTTCGGAATCCTTGAAGGAATGCCTAAAAATCTATCGGATCCGAATTTTGATTTCGGTCACGTGATGGTCACCATTTTGAATTGAAAATGAAAAATAGAAGCAATTTGAAGGGCCGGGACTTTGGAATACAATAACTCTCCTTCTAATTAAGCTAGAATGTTCAAACTTGGTGTAGACATTCACTAGGTCAATGTCATGATTAAGTTCAAAAATGAGCATTTTCTGCCTAGGCTAAGCAGAGATAAGCATGCTGATTTGTTGATTCTTTAGGGCACGATAACTTCGGTTATAATGAAGGGAGGGCGGTGAAACTCTTGTCAATAGAGAGTCTAATAACTAGCCTGTTGTGTGAAATCATTGTATCATTTTTTTTAAATATCAGGGATAGCCGAAAAAAAGAGATTGAAAATCCAAAAAGTCGTATTTTTACAATTTGAAACATGTATAGAGGTCTTTCTTGTAAAGTCAACATAATATTTTTTGGGAACTTCTTCTACAAAGAGTCTTATTGGTAGTCTTTTATATGAAACCATCGATCAACAGTTCAACATATCAGGAGTAGAAGAACAAAAGGATCGAACATTGAAAACGGCACCCTTTCATTGTTAAGCGAAACATGCAGTGTGGGTGACTACAATCTACACATTTAGTCATCGTATAGAGCTTATTCAACAGTATCAAATTCCAACTGCTTAGGGATATTTTACGTGCACTACAATGTGTACACGGGACCTTGGTTTTTCGTCCCATCCGAACGACTAGACAGCTGTGCTTGTCAGGCCCTCCGTTCTGCCTCACTGACAAGGGGGAACCACGCCGGGAAATCAAGATGAACTTTCTCCGTGCAGAACTTTCATTTCAGGCCAAACGTTTATTGTATACGATTAAGCTGGTCAGTTGGAGCTTATTTTCAAAAGTTTTGTAATAATCGGTTGGTAATTAAAGTACCGTGCACATTAAACTGTTAAAACAGAAAATTTCGCCCGGTTGAAATGTTTCTTGCTATAAGTCAGCAATTTTCTGAATTCAGGGAGGCTGAATGGCTGAATGGTTAGCAAGTGCGCGCTGTATCGTAACGTCTGTCATTGAGTCAACGGGCGTCGTTTCGATCTCCAGGTTGCACGTGACATGGAGTATGATGTCCAACCTTGTGGGTTTTCTCCGTGTCCTTCGGTTTCCTCCCAACGGCTAAAGACCAGTAAGCGCAAGGGGAGTTTTTAAATAAAATTAAAAAACATATGTTAGTCACGAAATGACCTAGTTTGTGTCGAATGGACATTAGGCCGCATTTCTCTCTTTCTCTTTTATTTTTAAAGTTTTGTAATAATTGATTGGTAATCAAAGGTACTGTAAAAGTGATAAACAGAAAATTTCGCCCGGTTGTAATGTTTCTCACTTTAAAGTCAGCAATTTGCCGATTTTAAGGGGCAAACGTTTATTACGAACGATTAAGCTGGTCAGGGGGGGGGGGCTTATTTTTAAAAGTTTTGTAATATTCGGTTGATAACTAAAGGTACCGTGCAAATTAAACTGTTAAAATAGAAAATTTGGCCCGGTTGAAATGTTTCTCGCTGTAGGTCAGCAATTTGCCGATTTTAGGGAGGTTGCGTGGCTGAATGGTTAGCACGTGCGCTCTGTATCATAACGTCTGTCTTTGAGTCAACTGGCGTTGTTTCGATTTCTTGGTTGTACGTGACAAGGAGTATGGTCGCCTGTCCAACCTCGTAGGCCGTAACGCCGCTGCCCGGGTAAAATTTCCCTCATTGCACACTTTATGGCATATGCCCGTCTTCATTAGCCCATTTTAGGAGCAGAACAGTCGGACGTTAAACCCCATTCAATTTCATTTCATTTTCTCTATGTTGCTTATTTATTATAGTGGATAAATATTTTTCTGGTTCTAGCAATTATTTAATTTCTGCATAGAAATCTTGCTTTGGCCAGTTTTTTTTTATTGCAGAGTGCCATTCTTGTATAATTCAGTCTATGATCCTTTGTTTAAAACATGCTTAAGAAGTCGTCACGATTTCCTACTTATAACCAAACATATTGGAAATATTAGTCTGGCATTATTAAATCCTAATTTGATTGGTCTTATTTAAAATTAAACTTTCATTTAACTATGAACAACCCTTAACGTGTCTCTTTAAAACTATTAAATACACTAAAACAGTAGCTCACTTAACCTTTTGACCTAAACTCATTAATTTACCATTTTCTTGTGAGCGACTTCTTATTCTTCCTATATGACATATTGCACGTGTCTGATTTCAAAGGGGGGTTGGGTGGCTGAATGGTTAGCACGCGCGCCTGTCATTGAGTTAACTAGCGTGTTTTCGAATGCCCGGTTGTACGTGACAAGGAGTAAGGTCGCCTGTCCAACCTGCCATTTTTCTTTTTTTTCCCGCCATTTTCATTTCATTTTCTCATCCGTCTCATTACAGTAATACAAGTTTCAGTTATTTCCCTTTAGTTTTCAGATTATTGTTATGCCTGGGTGCAATATTTCATACTACATTTAGACTTGTAACTTCGCGAGTTTTTGACCAATTTTGATAATTTTTTCTTCTTATCCTTTTATTTAGGATACTTGATACAATCAATGACACGTGACGATGAATATGAAAGCTTTCATATCTGCATGGGACAGTAGCAGATCTAGTTAAGCTTTCATATTACATATGAAAGCTTATTGTTTTTGTTAAGATTATTATTATTAAGCTTTCATATTTCATATGAAAGCTTATTGTTTCTGTTAAGATTATTATTATTTTTTTTTTGTGTGTTTCTCCTGCAAATCGGATTTCACAGAATCTAACCATAGCATGTTTCTGAAACTTTGACCTACCCCCCCAAAAATGGGTGGTGGCTGTTGATTAAATATATTTTCGAAACGTTTTGCGAATTCGAAATCACCGAATTTTACGAACGAAAAAATTAACAATGCATAGTCGTAACTTTGTTATTGATAGACCTATTTTACTAAAAAAAATTTCTTTGAAAACCTTGACGAAAACCAATTTCACCTGCAATTTCAAATTTTCGAATTTCGAAAATTCGTCGCTGTGATTTCGTTCCGGAAGTCATGACCAATTTGACAACTTCTTTAATAGATACACGATTTTTATGAAATTTGGAATGTAAGTAGATCTTACCGATGCGAGTTTAAAAATGACTTTTAAAATTTTCTAAATTATCTCCCCTTGGAGAAATTGAGGATCGAAATTTTCAAAAAAATCGACGAAATATAGGTCAGATCATCTTGAATTTTTTTTTAGGTACTACCTACGAGACCACTGATTAGTACACAAAAAATGGAGTTTGTAGCTCAATCCGGAAGTGCCACCATCTTGAAAAGTGAAAAATCCCTAAGGCTTTTTTGCTATTTTACTTACAGACACGAGAATTACATTTTCTGAATCCTTGAAGGATGGCCCAAAAATCGCAGGGAGCAGAGTTTTGATTTAGGTCAACTGATGGTTGCCATTTTGAAGTGAATATGAAAAGTAGTAGAAATTTGAAGGGCTGAGACTTTGAAACACAATAACTCTCCTTCTTAATGAGCTAGAATGTTCAATCTTGGTGTAGACGTTCACTAGGTCACTGTCGTGATTGAGTGCAAAGATGAGCATTATCTGCTTAGGGTAAGCAGAGATAAGCATGCTGATTTGTTGTTTCTTTAGGGCACGATAACTTCGGTTATAATGAAGGGAGGATGATGAAACTCTTGCCAATCGAGAGTCTAATAGCTAGTCTGTTGTGTGAAATCATTGTATCATTTTTATACGCCCACATTGAAATGTGGTCGTATATTGTCGTCGCCCCCGTCCGTCCGTCCGTCCGTCGGTCCGTCGGTCCGTCCGTCCGTCGGTCCGGCGTCCACAATTGCTTGTTGACGCTCTACAGGCTAAAGTTAATATTCGATTGACTTTAAATTTATACACAGTGTTTAAGGTCATGAGACGAAGAAGCCTATTGTTTTTCAGCGATTTCTGATAATAACTACCAGAGTTATGGCCCTTGATCACTTCAAAAAATCTTGTGGACGCTCTAGAGGCCAAAGTTAATATCCGATTGACTTTAAATTTATACACAGCGTTTAAGGTCATAAGACAATGACGCCTATTGATTTTCGGCGATTTCCGATAATTAGTGCCAGAGTTATGGCCCTTGATCTCTTTAAAAAATCTTGTGGACGCTCTAAAGGTCAAAGTTAATATCCGATTGACTTTAAATTTATACACAGTGTTTAAGGTCATAAGACAAAGAAGCCTATTGATTTTCAGCGATTTCCGATAATTAGTGCCAGAGTTATGGCCCTTGATCACTTCAAAAAATCTTGTGGACGCTCTAGAGGCCAAAGTTAATATCCGATTGACTTCAAATTTATACACAGTGTTTAAGGTCATAAAACAAAGCCGCCTATTGATTTTCAGCGATTTCCATTAATTAGTGCCAGAGTTATGGCCCTTGATCACCTCAAAAAATCTTGTGGACGCTCTGGAGGCCAAAGTTAATATCCGATTGACTTTAGATTTACACACATTGTTTAAGTTCATGAGACGAAGAATCCTATTGATTTTCTGCGATTTCAAATAATTACTGCCAGAGTTATCTCCCTTGATAACTTCAAAAATTCTTGTGACGCTATAGAGGCCAAAGTTACCATCCGATTGACTTCAGATTGATACATAGAGTTTAAGGTGTTGAAACGAACAAGTATTTTGATTTTCAATGAATTTAGATAACTGAACAGCTAAATCCATGATATTAAATGTTTCATGTATATACCAATTGTTAGCGTGGGGTAAAACTTTATAAAAAGCAATCAAATTCTAATGATTTTCTAATAATTACATAATGAGTTGTTACTCTTAATCAGTTTTTAGTGTATTACAAATGTTTCATTACCGAAAAAAGTAAAAATATGCAACAACCCTTGTTGACTGCCCGGACGATTTAGCTGCTGTGGGCGTATGTTTCGTTGCCTGGCAACCTATCTTTTTTATATGTCAGGGATAGCAGAAAAAAAGAGATAGAAAATCCAAAAAGTCGTATTTTTACGATTTTGAGCATTTTTAAATGTCCTTTTCTCTTAAATCAACATAATATTTTGGGGGAACTTCTTCTACAAAGAGTCTTATCGATAGTCTTTTATATGAAACCATCGATCAACAGTCCAAAATATCAGGAGTAGAAGAATAAAAGGATCGAAAATTGAAAACTGCACCCTTTCATTGTTAAGCGAAACATGCAGCGTGGGTGACTACAAATTGCACATTTAGTCATCGTATAGAGCTTATTCAACAGTATTGAATTCCAACTGCTTAGGGATATTTTACGTGCACTTTCTGAACCCTTGAAGGAAAACCTTAAAAAAGCGTTCAGAGCAGAATTTTGATTAAGGTCAGCTGAAGTGAATATGAAACATAGTGAAAAATCAACATTTACGGACTTGTAAACAAACACAATAGGGCATAGTATGTTCAATGCGTCTCCTATGTCTAAAATTTAATACATTTCAATTTCAGGATAGACTGGATACGGGTCGAATTTTTGGTATTTGAATATTTCAAAAATTCGAATTTCGCTTTTGGTGTTTTTCGTGCCGACAAAGTTGTTTACGAGTGAAAAATCACAATTTCGCTAGATTGTGACCGATTTTAATGATTTTTGTTTTCTTCTTCGGATTATTTATATGACCCATGACATGTGACAGGAAGTGACAGTGTATATGAAAGCTTTCATATCTGCATGGGACAGTAGCAGATCTAGTTATTATTATTTTTTTTTTGTGTGTCATTTCTGCAAATCGGATTTCTCAGAATCTAACCATGGGATCTTTCTGAAACTTTGACCTACCCCCCCCCCCCCAAAAAAAAAAACTGGGTGGCAGTTTTTGATTAAATATATTTTCAAAACGTTTTACGAATTCGAAATCACAGAATTTTACGAACAAGTGAATTTGACCTGCATTACTGTAACTTTGTGACTATTTGACCTATTTTACTAATTCTTTTTTCTTTGAGTACCTTGACAAAAATCATTTTCAACTGCAGTTTCAGATTTTCGAATTGCGAAAATTCGTCGCTGTGATTTCGAACCGGAAGTTGAGACCAACTTGACAACTTCTTTAATATTTCTACGATTTTCATGAAATTTAGTATGTAAGTATCTCTTACCCACTTGACTTCAAAAATATCAATAAAAATTTTCTAAATTATCTCCCCTTGGTGAAATTAAGGATCAAAGTTTTCAAAAAAATCGAAGAAATATAGGTCAGAATGACCTGATGGTTTTTTTGGATACTAGATAAGTAAATACTGATTCGTACCCAAAATATTGAGTTTGTGGATTGAACCGGAAGTGCCGCCATCTTGAAACGTGAAAAATCACAAAGGCTTTTTTGCTATTTTACTTACAGACACGGGAGTTATATTTTCTGAATCCTTCAAGGATGGCCTAAAAAACGTTCGGAGTCGAATTTTGATTTAGGTCAATTGATGGTCGCCATTTTGAAGTGAAAGTGAAAAATAGAAGCAATTTGAAGGGCTGAGAATTTGGAACACAATAACTCTCCTTCTAATTGAGCTAGAATGTTTAAACTTGGTGTAGACGTTCACTAGGTCATTGTCTTGATTGAGTTCAAAGATGAGCATTTTCTGCCAAGGGTAAGCAGAGATAAGCAAGCTGATTTGTTGATTCTTTAGGGCACGATAACTTTGGTTATAATGAAGGGAGGGCGATGAAACTCTTGTCAATCGAGAGTCTAATAGCTAACCTGTTGTGTGAAATCATTGTATCATTTTTTCTTAAATGTCCGGGGTAGTCGAAAAAAAGAGATTGAAAATCCAAAGAGTCGTATTTTTTACAATTTGGAGCATGTTTAAAGGTCTTTCTCGTAAAGTCAACATGTGTTTCCTGCAAATCGGATTTCTCAGAATCTAACCATAGGATGTTTCTGAAACTTTGACCTACCCACCCAAAAATGGGTGGTGAGTATTGATTAAATATATTTTCAAAACGTTTAAAGCATTCGAAATCACCGAATTTTACGAACGAGTGAATTTGACCTGCATTACTGTAACTCTGTGACTATTAGACCTATTTTACTAATTCTTTTTTCTTTGAGTACCCTGACAAAAATCATTTTCAACTGCAGTTTCAGATTTCCGAATTTCGAAAATTCGTCGCTGTGATTTCGAACCGGAAGTTCAGACCAACTTGACAACTTCTTTAATAGTTGTACGATTTTTATGAAATTTAGTATGTAAGTAGATCTTACCGCTGCAACTTTAAAGATGTCCTTAGAAATTTTCTAAATTATCTCCCCTTGGTGAAATTAGGGATCAAAGTTTTAAAAAAAAATCGAAGAAATATAGGTCAAAATGACCTGATTTTTTTTTTGGATACTAGATAAGTAAATACTGATTCGTACACAAAATATTGAGTTTGTGGATCGAACCGGAAGTGCCGCCATCTTGAAACGTGAAAAATCACAAAGGCTTTTGCGATATTTTTCTTACAGACCTGGGAGTTACATTTTCGGAATCCTTGAAGGAATGCCTAAAAATCTATCGGATCAGAATTTTGATTTCGGTCACGTGATGGTCACCATTTCGAACTGAATATGAGAAAAGGTGAAAAATCGACATTAACGAGCACGTGAATGAAAGCAATAGGCCGTAGTTTGGAGAATATGTCTCCTATTTCCAAAATGAATACATTTCTGGATAGCCGGGATCAAGGTCGAAATATTGTTATTTGAAAATGTCACATTTTCGAATTTTGTCTTTGATGTTTTTCGTGCCGATAAAGTTGTTTACGATTGAAAAATCATAAAAACTTCGCTATATTTTGACCGATTTTAATGAATTTTTTTTTGTTGATGAGATTATTTACATGACCCATGACATGTGACAGGAAGTGACTGTTAATATGAAAGCTTTAATATCTGCTTTGCAGATCTAGTTATTATTATTATTTTTTTTTTTGTGTCATTTCTGCAAATCGGATTTCTCAGAATCTAACCATGGGATCTTTCTGAAACTTTGACCTACCCCCCCAAAACTGGGTGGCAGTTTTTGATTAAATATATTTTCAAAACGTTTTACGAATTCGAAATCACAGAATTTTACGAACGAGTGAATTTGACCTGCATTACTGTAACTCTGTGACTATTTGACCTATTTTACTAATTCTTTTTTCTTTGAGTACCTTGACAAAAATCATTTTCAACTGCAGTTTCAGATTTTCGAATTTCGAAAATTCGTCGCTGTGATTTCGAACCGGAAGTTGAGACCAACTTGACAAATTCTTTAATAGTTCTACGATTTTCATGAAATTTAGTATGTAAGTAGATCTTACCCACGTGGCTTCAAAAATATAAATAGAAATTTTCTAAATTATCTCCCCTTGGGGAAATTAAGGATCAAAGTTTTCAAAAAAATCGAAGAAATATAGTTCAGAATGACCTGATGGTTTTTTTGGATACTAGATAAGTAAATACTGATTCGTAACAAAAATATTGAGTTTGTGGATTGAACCGGAAGTGCCGCCATCTTGAAACGTGAAAAATCAGAAAGGCTTTTTTGCTATTTTACTTACAGACACGGGAGTTATATTTTCTGAATCCTTCAAGGATGGCCTAAAAAACGTTCTGAGTAGAATTTTGATTTAGGTCAATTGATGGTCGCCATTTTGAAGTGAAAGTGAAAAATAGAAGCAATTTGAAGGGCTGAGAATTTGGAACACAATAACTCTCCTTCTAATTGAGCTAGAATGTTCAAACTTGGTGTAGACGTTCACTAGGTCACTGTCTTGATTGAGTTCAAAGATGAGCATTTTCTGCCTAGGGTAAGCAGAGATAAGCAAGCTGATTTGTTGATTCTTTAGGGCACGATAACTTTGGTTATAATGAAGGGAGGACGATGAAACTCTTGTCAATCGAGAGTCTAATAGCTAACCTGTTGTGTGAAATCATTGTATCATTTTTTCTTAAATGTCCGGGGTAGCCGAAAAAAAAGAGATTGAAAATCCAAAGGGTCGTATTTTTTACAATTTGGAGCATGTTTAAAGGTCTTTCTCGTAAAGTCAACATGTGTTTCCTGCAAATCGGATTTCTCAGAATCTAACCATAGGATGTTTCTGAAACTTTGACCTACCGTCCCAAAAATGGGTGATGAGTATTGATTAAATATATTTTCAAAACGTTTAAAGCATTCGAAATCACCGAATTTTACGAACGAGTGAATTTGACCTGCATTACTGTAACTCTGTGACTATTTGACCTATTTTACTAATTCTTTTTTCTTTGAGTACCTTGACAAAAATCATTTTCAACTGCAGTTTCAGATTTCCGAATTTCGAAAATTCGTCGCTGTGATTTCGAACCGGAAGTTGAGACCAACTTGACAACTTCTTTAATAGTTCTACGATTTTAATGAAATTTAGTATGTAAGTAGATCTTACCCACGTGACTTCAAAAATATAAATATAAATTTTCTAAATTATCTCCCCTTGGTGAAATTAGGGATCAAAGTTTTCAAAAAAAATCGAAGAAATATAGGTCAGAATGACGTGATTTTTTTTTTGGATACTAGATAAGTAAATACCGATTCGTACACAAAATATTGAGTTTGTGGATCGAACCGGAAGTGCCGCCATCTTGAAACGTGAAAAATCACAAAAGCTTTTGCGATATTTTACTTACAGACCTGGGAGTTACATTTTCGGAATCCTTGAAGGAATGCCTAAAAATCTATCGGATCAGAATTTTGATTTCGGTCACGTGATGGTCACCATTTCGAACTGAATATGAGAAAAGGTGAAAAATCGACATTAACGAGCACGTGAATGAAAGCAATAGGCCGTAGTTTTGAGAATATGTCTCCTATTTCTAAAATGAATACATTTCTGGATAGCCGGGATCAGGGTCGAAATATTGTTATTTGAAAATGTCACATTTTCGAATTTTGTCTTTGATGTTTTTCATGCCGATAAAGTTATTTACGATTGAAAAATCATAAAAACTTCGCTATATTTTGACCGATTTTAATGATTTTTTTTTTGTTGATGAGATTATTTACATGACCCATGACATGTGACAGGAAGTGACTGTTAATATGAAAGCTTTGATATCTGCTTTGCAGATCTAGTTATTATTTTTTTTTGTGTGTGTTTTCTGCAAATCGGATTTCTCAGAAATCTATCCATAGGATCTTTCTGAAATTTTGACCTATCCCACCAAAAAAATGGTGTGGGAACCTTGATTAAATATATTTTTTTCAAAACGTTTCACGAATCCGAAATCACCGAATTTTACGAACGAAGGCATTTGACCTACAATGCTGTAACTTTGTGACTATTTGACCTATTTTACTAATTCTTTTTTCTTTGA
The DNA here is from genome assembly GCA_948474765.1 of Patella depressa. NCBI lineage: Eukaryota > Metazoa > Mollusca > Gastropoda > Patellidae > Patella > Patella depressa. Next base: position 53,403,148 of record OX419716.1, read on the forward strand.
GTATCCTAAGACATTTACTTCAAATCTGCAATTTGTCAATCGAGAGTCTAATAGCTAGCCTGTTGTGTGAAATCATTGTATCATTTTTTTTTAAATGTCTGGGGTAGCCGAAAAAAAGAGATCAAAAATCCAAAAAGTCATATTTTACGTTTTGGAGCATTTTTGGAGATCTTTTTTTCTTTAGTAAACATGATATTTTTTTGGAACTTCTTCTACAAAGAGTCTTATCAGTAATCTTTTATATGAAACCATCCATCAACACTCCAACATATCAGGAGTAGAAGAACAAAGCATTTGGAGCATTTTAGGGATCTTTTTCTCGTAAAGTAAACATGATATTTTTATACGCCCACATTTTTATGTGGACGTATATTGTCGTCTAAATTATCTCCCCTTGGTGAAATTAGGGATCAAAGTTTTCAAAAAAAATCGAAGAAATATAGGTCAGAATGACCTGATTTTTTTTTTTTGGATACTAGATAAGTAAATACCGATTCGTACACAAAATATTGAGTTTGTGGATCGAACCGGAAGTGCCGCCATCTTGAAACGTGAAAAATCACAAAGGCTTTTGCGATATTTTACTTACAGACCTGGGAGTTACATTTTCGGAATCCTTGAAGGAATGCCTAAAAATCTATCGGATCAGAATTTTGATTTCGGTCACGTGATGGTCACCATTTCGAACTGAATATGAGAAAAGGTGAAAAATCGACATTAACGAGCACGTGAATGAAAGCAATAGGCCGTAGTTTTGAGAATATGTCTCCTATTTCTAAAATGAATACATTTCTGGATAGCCGGGATCAGGGTCGAAATATTGTTATTTGAAAATGTCACATTTTCGAATTTTGTCTTTGATGTTTTTCATGCCGATAAAGTTGTTTACGATTGAAAAATCATAAAAACTTCGCTATATTTTGACCGATTTTAATGATTTTTTTTTTGTTGATGAGATTATTTACATGACCCATGACATGTGACAGGAAGTGACTGTTAATATGAAAGCTTTGATATCTGCTTTGCAGATCTAGTTATAATTTTTTTTTGTGTGTGTTTTCTGCAAATCGGATTTCTCAGAAATCTATCCATAGGATCTTTCTGAAATTTTGACCTATCCCACCAAAAAAATGGTGTGCGAACCTTGATTAAATATATTTTTTTCAAAACGTTTCACGAATCCGAAATCACCGAATTTTACGAACGAAGGCATTTGACCTACAATGCTGTAACTTTGTGACTATTTGACCTATTTTACTAATTCTTTTTTCTTTGAGTATCCTAAGACATTTACTTCAAATCTGCAATTTCGGATTTTCGAATTTCGAAACTTCGGCGCTGTGATTTCGAACCGGAAGTTGAGACCAACTTGACAATTTCTTTAATAGTTATGCGATTTTCATGAAATTTTGAAAGTAAATAGAACTTGCCAACGCGACTTCAATGATGTCTTCAGAAATTTTTCAAATTATCTCCCCTTGGTGAAATTAAGGGTCAAATTTTTCAAAAAAATCGTCGAAATATAGGTCAGAATGACCTGATTTTTTTTTGATACTAGATAAGTAATTACTGATTTGTACACAAAATATGGAGTTTGTCAATCGAACCGGAAGTGCCACCATCTTGAAACATATAGTGCAATAAAACTTTTGCGATACATGTATTGTACTCACAGCCACGGGAGTTATATTTTCTGAATCCTTGAAGGAATGGCTAAAAAACGTTCAGACTATAATTTTGATTTAGGTCAACTGATGGTCGCCATTTTGAAGTGAATATGAAAAGTAATAGCAATTTGAAGGACCGAGACTTTGGAACACAATAACTCTCCTGCTAATTGAGCTAGAATGTTCAGTCTTGGTGTTCACTAGGGCAATGTCATGGTTGAGTTCAGAGATGAGCATTTTCTGTCTAGGATAAGCAGAGATAAGCAAGCTGATTTGTTGATTCTTTAGGGCACGTTAACTTTGGTTATAATGAAGGGAGGGCGATGAAACTCTTGTCAATCGAGAGTCTAATAGCTAGCCTGTTGTGTGAAATCATTGTATCATTTTTTTTTAAATGTCTGGGGTAGCCGAAAAAAAGAGATCAAAAATCCAAAAAGTCATATTTTACGTTTTGGAGCATTTTTGGAGATCTTTTTTTCTAAAGTAAACATGATATTTTTTTGGAACTTCTTCTACAAAGAGTCTTATCAGTAATCTTTTATATGAAACCATCCATCAACACTCCAACATATCAGGAGTAGAAGAACAAAGCATTTGGAGCATTTTAGGGATCTTTTTCTCGTAAAGTAAACATGATATTTTTATACGCCCACATTTTTATGTGGACGTATATTGTCGTCGCCCCTGTCCGTCCGTCCGTCCGTCCGTCCACAATTGTTTGTGAACAGTCTACAGGTCACAATTTTTATCCTATTTCAATGATACTTGAAATATAGGTTTATCACCCCAAGATCTCGATTCCTTTCGATATTGGCATGTATCGGACTGTAACTTCATGGATTATGCCCCCTGATTGTACGAAAAAAAAATCACGTTTTTAGCTCGTGAACACTGTAGAGGTCACAATATTGAACCGATTTTGATGAAACTTGACATGCATGTTTATAACCCAAAGATCTTGGTTCCTTTCGATATTTGCGCATATCGGATCATAACTTCCTGAATTATGGCCGCTGATTGTACGAAAAATCACCCTTTTTAGCTTGTGGTACTTCTTGAGGCCAAAATTATTATCCGATTTGAAAAAACGTCTGATTATATCACCGTTACACCATAAAGAAGGTTGTGTTCGAATTTCGTGAAAATCGGACCAAAATTGACGGACAAAATGGCCGCCGTTTGTACGCGAAAAGTGTAAAAAATATGGTATGTCAAGTTTGTGAACACTGCAGAGGTCACAATATTGAACCGATTTTGATGAAACTTGAAATGCATGTCTATAACTCAAAGATCTTGGTTCCTTTCGATATTTGCGCATATCGGATCGTAACATCCTGAATTATGGTCCCTGATTGTACGAAAAATCACGCTTTTAGCTTGTGGATATTATAGAGGTCACAACTTTGAACCGATTTTGATGAAACTTGACATGTATGTTTATAACCCAAAGATCTTAGTTCTTTTGATATTTGCGCCCATCGGATCCTAATTTCCTGAATTATGGCCCCTGTTTGTCCGAAAAATCACCCTTTTTAGATTGTGGTCCTTCTGAAGGTCAAAATTATTATCCGATTTAAAAAAAACGTTTGATGATATCACCGTTGCTTGGTAATGAAGGTTGAGTTCGAATTTCATGAAAATCAGACTAAAATTGACAGACAAAATGGCTGTCGTTTGTAAAGATATGTTTATCAAGGTTATGGACCCTATAGAGGTCACAATTTTGATAAAACTTAAAATACATGTTTATAACCTAAAGGTCTTGGTTACATATTTGCGCATATCGGATTGTAACTTCCTGAATTATGGCCCCTGAGTGTCCGAAAAATCGCCTTTTATTGCTTGTGGTCCCCCTGGAGGTCGCAATTATTATCCAATTTAAAAAAAACCCATTTGATTATATCACTGTTACACTGCTGCTTGTACGCGAATAGTGTAACAATATTGTATATCAAGTGGACCTGTAGAGGTCACAATTTCAATTTTATTTTAATGAAACTTGAAACAGAGTTTAAGGTCTTGAGACCAACAAATATATTGATTTTCAATGAATTTTTGATAATTGTACAGCTAAATCCATAATATTAAATTTTTCGTATACTAGATATTAGCATGGGCCAGAACTTTATAAAATTGTTTGATTATAAAAACCAAACAAATTCTAATGATTTTTGATAATTACTTAATATGCGACAACTCTTGTTGACTGCCCGGACGATTTAGCTGCTGGTGGGTGTATGTTTCGTTGCCTGACAACCTATTTTTTAAAATAAAATTAAAAAACATATTTGAGTCCCGAAATGACCTAGTTTGTGTCGAATGGTCGTTAAGCTGCATTTCTCTTTTATTTTTAAAGTTTTGTAATAATCGGTTAGTAATCAAAGGTACTGTAAAAGTGATCAAACAAAAAATTTCGCCCAGCTGTAATGTTTCTCACTTTAAAGTCAGCAATTTGCCGATTTTAGGGGGCAAACGTTTATTGCGAACGATTAAGCTGGTCAGGGGTGAGGGGGCTTATTTTTAAAAGTTTTGTAATATTCGGTTGATAATTAATGGTACCGTGCAAATTAAACTGTTAAAATAGAAAATTTCGCCCGGTTGAAATGTTTCTTGCTGTAGGTCAGCAATATGCCAAATTTGGGGAGGTTGCTTGGCTGAATGGTTAGCACGTGCGCTCTGTATCATAACGTCTGTCATTGAGTCAACTGGCGTTGTTTCGATTTCTTGGTTGTACGTGACAAGGAGTATGGTCGCCTGTCCAACCTCTTGGCCGTAACGCTGCTGCCCGGTTAAAATTTCCCTCATTGCACACTTTATCGCGTATGTCCGTCTTCATTAGCCAATTTTAGGAACAGAACAGTAGGACGTTAAACCCCATTCAATTTCATTTCATTTTCTCTATGTTGCTTATTTATTATAGTGGATAAATATTTTTCTGGTTCTAGCAATTATTTCATTTCTGCATAGAAATCTTGCTTTGACCATTTTTTTTTCATTGCAGAGTGCCATTCTTGTATATTGCAGTCTATGACCCTTTGTTTAAAACATGCTTAAGAGGTTGTCACGATTTCCTACTTATAACCAAACATATTGGAAATCAATTATATAACATCTAATTTTGGAAGCCCGATTACAGTTATACAAGTTTCAGTTATTTCCCTTTAGTTTAAAGATTATTTTTTTGCCCGGGTGCAATGTTTCTCACTACATTTAAATTTGTGATTTTGTGAGTTTTTGAACGATTTTGATAATTATGTCTTTATAATTTTCCAAATTTACATATTTACCGTAAATATTCAAACAGTTGAGTTCAACCTGATTCAAAAAGTTTTAGTTTTGTTCAAAGTTATCTCTATTCATAATAAAACACAACACAAGGTATATATCCCCTTGAGCATACCAGCAGGCGTACTTTCACAGGATTCTTATGTATCTTAATCTGGGCCTTAGCATATGGAGCTGTTGGATAAGTGGTCTTGAGGCATTCATGCAGGTTTTTATCAATTTGGTTTTCTTTTTCCAGGTTAGATAGTTTTTCTTTCAGTTCTTTATTCACTTTGTTAGTTTTGTCTTTGGTCAATTTCTTATAAGTGGATTTATCAGAGAGTACGTTTCTAACTAGTTCATCTAATTGGTCTGTGTCAATGACTACTGCTGACTTTCCCTTATCGGCCGGCACTATGGAAATGTTGGTGTTCTCTTTCAGTTCTTTTATAGCTTTAAATTATTCACTTTTCGTCAGGTTTGGTTTAGGTTTTGGTGCCTTGTCAATTAACTGTTTAACTTGGTGTCTGATAAATTCTATGTTGCCCCCTGGTCCTAATTTCTGTAGTCCTTCTTCTATCCCAGTTATAAATGTCTCTGTTGGTATGGTTCTATTGGTTGTGATAAATTTTAGGCCTTTGGATAGAAGTGAGATCTGATGGTCGGTAAGATTGGTAGATGACAGGTTAACCACCGTTCTCGACAGGTATTCATCTTTCTTGTTCTTGATATCTGCTGGTTTGGTTTCTTCTGTTTTCTTCTTTTCCCTAATCAATTTATTAAGCTTTTTAATCTGTCTTACCGTTGTTTCTGTTCTAAGGTCATCTAACACCTCCTGGATGATTCTCATGTAAGTCTGGTAGTGGTTGATCTCTAAAGTTTCCTGTAAGGTTTTCAGTTTTGCTGCAATCGTAGATGACAGCGTATATTTATGTATAAATTGGCTGACTAGATGGATATTTGTCATTAACTTGAAAACGTGACCTGTATGTGTTACAAAACGTCGTTATTAAATTATAGAGAAGTAGTTATATCCATTCTAGATGTCATTTAAAGAATCAAAGTTATCTCATTTAATTTTTCGATGTTTTCATTTCATTTTTATACGCCCACATTTTCATGTGGACGTATATTGTCGTCGCCCCTGTTCGTCCGTCCGTCCGGACGTCCGTCCACAATTGTTTGTGAACAGTCTACAGGTCACAATTTTTATCCGATTTCAATGAAACTTAAAATATAGGTTTATCACCCTTAGATCTCGGTTCCTTTCGATATTGGCATGTATCGGACTGTAACTTCATGGGTTATGGCCCCTGATTGTAGGAAAAATCAGGTTTTTTAGCTTGTGAACAGTGTAGAGGTCACAATTTTGAACCGATTTGGATGAAACTTGAAATGCATGTTTATAACCCAAAGATCTTGGTTCCTTTCGATATTTGCGCCAATTAAATCGTATGGCCCCTGATTGTCCGAAAAATCGCCCTTTTTAGCTTGTGGTCCCTCTGGAGGTCAAAATTGTTATCCGATTTAAAAAAACCGTTTGATTATATCACCGTTCCATGGTTATGAAGGTTGAGTTCGAATTTCGTGAAAATCGGACCAAAATTGACGGACAAAATGGCCGCCATTTGTACGCGAATAGTGTGAAAATATGTTATATCAAGGTTGTGAACAGTGTAGAGGTCACAATTTGGAACCGATTTGGATGAAACTTGAAATGCATGTTTATAACCCAAAGATCTTGGTTCCTTTCGATATTTGCGCCAATCGGATCGTAACTTCCTGAATTATGGCCCCTGATTGTCCGAAAAACCGTCCTTTTTAGCTTGTGGTCCCTCTGGAGGTCAAAATTGTTATCCGATTTAAAAAACCGTTTGATTATATCACCGTTCCATGGTTATGAAGGTTGAATTCGAATTTTGTGAAAATCGGACCAAAATTGACGTACGCGAATAGTGTGAAAATATGTTATATCAAGGTTGTGGACCTTATAGAGGTCGCAATTTTTTACCGATTTTGATGAAACTTGACATGTATGTTTATAACCCAAAGATCTTGGTTCCTTTAGATATTTGCGCTCATCGGATCGTAACTTCCTGAATTATGGCCCCTGATTGTCCGAAAAATTGCCCTTTTTAGCTTGTGGTCCCTCTGGAGGTCAAAATTGTTATCCGATTTAAAAAAAACGTTTGATTATATCACTGTTCCATGGTTTTGAAGGGTGAGTTCGAATTTCGTGAAAATCGGACCAAAATTGACGGACAAAATGGCCGCCGTTTGTACGCGCATAGTGTGAAAATATGTTATATCAAGGTTGTGGACCTTATAGAGGTCACAATTTTGAACCAATTTTGATGAAACTTGACATGTATGTTTATAACCCAAAGATCTTGGTTCCTTTCGATATTTGCGCCCATCGGATCGTAACTTCCTGAATTATAGCCCCTGATTGTCCAAAAAATCGCCCTTTTTAGCTTGTGGTCCCTCTGGCGGTCAAAATTGCTATCCGATTTAAAAAAAACGTTTGATTATATCACTATTCCATGGTTATGAAGGTTGAGTATGAATTTTGTGAAAATCGGACCAAAATTGACGGACAAAATGGCCGCCGTTTGTACGCGAATAGTGTGAAAATATGTTATATAAAGGTTGTGGACCTTATAGAGGTCACAATTTTGAACCGATTTTGATGAAACTTGACATGTATGTTTATAACCCAAAGATCTTGGTTCCTTTCGATATTTGCGCCCATTGGATCATAACTTCCTGAATTATGTCCCCGGATTGTCCGAAAAATCGCTTTTGTTAGCTTTTGGTCCCTCTGGAGGTCAAAATTATTATCCGATTTAAAAAAACGTTTGACTATATCACTGTTATATGGTAATGAAGAGAGACTATGAATTACGTGAAAATCAGACTAGAATTGACGGACAAAATGGCCGCCATTTGTACACGAATAGTGTGAAAATATGTTATATCAAGGTTGTGGACCCTATAGAGGTCACAATTTTGAATCGATTTTGATGAAACTTGACATGTATGTTTGTAACCCAAAGATCTTGGTTCCTTTCGATATTTGCGCCCATCGGGTCATTACTTCCTGAATTATGTCCCCTGATTGTACGAAATATTATCTGATTTAAAAAAAAATGTTTGATTATAAAAACCAAACAAATTCTAATGATTTTTTGATAATTCCTTAATATGCGACATTTCTTGTTGACTGCCCGGACGATTTGGCTGCTGTGTGGGCGTATGTTTCGTTGCCTGGCAACCTATTTTTCTTAAAGTTTTGAAGTGGGAAGTCATCCCGATTACAGCAACACAAGTATCAGTTATTTCCCTTTAGTTTTCAGATTATGCAATGTTTCATACTATATTTAGACTTGTAACTTCGCGAGTTTTTGACCAATTTTGATAGTTTGTTATTCTTATCCTTTTATTTGAGATACTTGATATAATCGATGACACGTGACGATGAATATGAAAGCTTTCATATCTGCATATGGGACAGTAGCAGATCTAGTTATTATTATTATTATTATTCAGATTCCAATTTGAATAGATCTCAGCAACTACTTGTCGCATCGTTACGATTTCTTCGGTTTTACAGGGAAGGTGGGTGTGACTTAGAGGATAAAGCTATTTTGAACGTTCTGCGACAATGCGAAATGTCCGAAATCACCGAAGTTATCTTTTTTTAAAATATTGCAGTAACTTTAACAATAATCATTGGATTTTAACTTTCGATACATTTTGGCATAGCCGGAGACAGGGCACATAGCTACGCTACTTTCGATTTTTGATTTTCGGCATAATTAAAGAGTCATCTGACTTGCGCAAAAATGTTTAATTTTTCTTGACCGCCATTGGCTAATTCAGTTTTTCAGCCCTAGATTAATTATTTATTGTTCGATTTGTATAAAACAAAGTTCATATGCTCCGTTGTCTCAGTTGTCATTTTTTTTGTTACCAATAATGTTATCTGTCGGCAACGGAAGTGGCGTAAATTTACCAAAAACTACAATTTTGACAGTTAGGTACCATTTTTCAAAAGAAAATATTATCTATTATTTTAAAACTGATATAACTAAAAGAGTGTGTCCTTTAAAGGCGCAAAAAATGTCGGAAGCAGTTTTTTTTTTATTTCTGTTTCATTTTCTAGCAAATTGGATTAAGAGGTGAAAAAAGGCGTAAAATTGACCTATTTACAACCCATTCAGGCTTTTCAGATTATAAAAGATTTTAAAATATTTTTAGATAACTTTTATAAACTTGTAGCTATAATCCATACGAAGAGAATGTATGTGAAAATTAGTTTGTAATATAAGCAGTTGCCGAGAAAAGGGCAGTTTTGCAGAAGTCACTGTTTTCGTAATTTTGCCTGTAACATAGTCAATTATTAATGGATATTCGTAAAAGTGACATCATTTGATTCAAATAGCAAGTATGCGTCATATCAAGTTGATTATAAATTAAAATTGCATTTTTAACTTTTAAAATCGATATTTTTTCAACCAAAAATTTTTTAATATGTAATAAAAATATTAACTTTGGGTTTAAATTCACATACTAACAAAAGTCATATGGTCATATTATATAGATATCATAAAATTGTTTCTAACTTGTTCGGTTGCCAAGATATAGGTGGTTTTCTAAAAGTCACGTTTGAAAGTTTTTGGCCCATAAAAGTGTCAATTATTGTTCGATTTTCATAAAATTTTCACCCTTTGAAGCCTACTGTCATACTGATGGAAATGTGGACGTATATTGCCGTCGCCCCGTCCGTCCGTCGTTCGGTCGGTCGTTCGGTCGGTCGGTCGGCCCGTCCGTCCATCGTCCAAAATTTCTTGTGAACGCACTACAGGCTAACGTTAAAATCCGATTGACTTTAGATTTGTACACATTGGTTAAGGCCATGAGACGAAAAAGCCTATTGATTTTCAGGGCTTTCCGATAATTACTGCCAGAGTTAAGGCCCTTGATCAATTCAAAAAATCTTGTGGACGCTCTAAAAGCCAAAGTTAATATCCGATTGATTGTAAATTGATACACGGTGTTTCGGGTCATGAGACGAAGAATCTTATTGATTTTCGGTGATTTCCGATAATTACTGCCAGGTTTATGGCCCTTGATCACTTTGAAAAATCTTGTTAATATCAGAATGACTTTAAATTTATACACGGTGTTTTAGGTCATGAGACAAAGAATCCTATTGATTTTCGGTGATTTCCGATAATTACTGCCAGGTTTATGGCCCTTGATCACTTTGAAAAATCTTGTTAATATCCGAATGACTTTAAATTTATACACGGTGTTTTAGGTCATGAGACAAAGAATCCTATTGATTTTCGGTGATTTCCGATAATTACTGTGGATGGTCTAGAGGCCAAAGTTAATATCCGATTAACTTTAAACTTTTACAGTGTTTTAGGTCATGACACGATGAACCCTATAAGTATATCAGCTTAAACATTCATATCAATAAATAATTACAATATGAACTAGATCTGCTACTGTCCCATGCAGATATGAAGGCTTTCATATTCACAGTCACTTCCTGTCACATGTCAATGGTCATATAAATAATCCGAACAAGAAAAAATAAATCATTAAAATCGGTCACAATCTAGTGATATTAATGTGATTTTTCACTCGTAAACAACTTTGCCCGCACGAAAAACGTCAAAGGCGAAATTCAAATTTTTGAAATACTCAAATACCAAAAGTTAAACCTGTATCCCGGCTATCCTGAAATGTATTCATTTCAGACATAGGAGACGCATTGAACACTGCCCATAAATGTCGATTTTTCACTATGTTTCATATTCACTTCAAAATGGCGACCAGCAGTTTACCTAAATCAAAATTCTGCTCTGAACGTTTTTTTAGGCTTTGCTTCAAGGATTCAGAAAATATAACTCCCGTGTCTGTAAGTTCAACATCGCCAAAGTTCTATTGATTTTTCACGTTTCAAGTTGGTGGTACTTCCGGTTCGATCGACAAACTCCATATTTTGTGTACGAATCAGTAATTACTTGTCTAGTATCGGAAAAAAAATTAGATCATTCTGACGATTTTTTTTGAAAAATTTGATCCTTAATTTCACCAAGGGCAGATAATTTAGAACATTTCTGAGGACATCATTGAAGTTTCATTGGAAAGTTCTACTTACATTCTAAATTTCATGAAAATCACACAACTATTAAAGAAATTGTCAGGTTGGTCTCAACTTCCGGTTCGAAATCACAGCGACGAAGTTTCGAAATACGAAAATCCGAAATTAGTGATTTGAAGTAAATGTCTCAAGATACTCAAAGAAAAAAGAATCCGTAAAATAGGTCAAATAGTCACAAAGTTACAGTATTGTAGGTCAAATGCATTGGTTCGTAAAATTCGGTGATTTCAGATTCGTGAAACGTTTTGAAAATATATTTAATCAACTTTTCTTTGTGGGGGGGGGGGGTAGGTGGAAATTTCAGAAAGATCCCATGGATAGGTCATATAAATAATCCGAACAAGAAAAAATAAATCATTAAAATCGGTCACAATCTAGTGAAGTTAATGGGGTTTTTCACTCGTAAACAACTTTGTCGGCACAAAAAACATCAAAGGCAAAATTGAAATTTTTGAAATAGTCAAATACCAAAAATTCGACCCGTATCCCGGCTATCCTGAAATGTATTAATTTTAGACATAGGTGACGAATTGAACATATTGTGTTTGTTTACAAGTTCGTAAATGTCGATTTTCACTATGTTTCATATTCACTTCAAAATGGCGACCATCAGTTGATCTAAATGAAAATTCTGCTCTGAACGTTTTTTAGGCCTTCCTTCAAGAATTCAGAAAATATAACTCCCATGTCTGTAAGTGCAATATCGCAAAAGTTCTATTTATTTTTCACGTTTATGGTGGCACTTCCGGTTCGATCGACAAACTCCATATTTTGTGTACGAATCAGTAATTACTTGTCTAGTATCGAAAAATAAAAATTAGGTCATTCTGACCTATATTTCGACGATTTTTTGGAAAACTTTGATCCTTAATTTCACAAAGGGGCGATAATTTAGAAAATTTGTAAACGTATTTTTGAAGTCGTATTGGTAAGATCTACTTACATGATAAATTTCATGAAAATCGCACAACTATTAAAGAAGTTGTCAAATTGGTCATCACTTCCGGTTCGAAATCACAGCGACGAAATATCGAAATTCGAAAATTTGAAACTGCAGATGAAAATGATTTTTTTTCAAGGTATTCAAAGAAAAAAGAATTAGTAAAATCGGTCAAAAATAGCAAAGTTACGACTATGCATTGTGAGTTTTTTCGTCCGTAAAATTCGGTGATTTCGAATTCGCAAAACGTTTTGAAAATATATTTAATCAACAGCCACCACCCATTTTTTTTTGGGGGGGGGGTAGGTCAAAGTTTCAGAAACATCCTATGGTTAGATTATGAGAAATCCGATTTGCAGTAACCCCCCCCCCAAAAAAAAAACAAAAACAAACTAGATCTGCTACTGTCCCATGCAGATATGAAAGCTTTCATATTCACAGTCACTTCCTGTCACATGTCATGGGTCATATAAATAATCCGAACAAGAAAAAATAAATCATTAAAATCGGTCACAATCTAGCGAAATCAATGTGATTTTTCACTCGTAAACAACTTTGTCGCAGGGGTCGAAATAACGCTTGTCTGCTTGTCGAATCCAAGTAACATTTTCAATGGACAAGTAGAAAAAATATCTACTTGTCGCCGGCGACAACTAGATTAATATCAGTAAGTATTCAGGCTAATAATGTCTCTGTCTAACTTATCCATTCCAATAAAATTGGAAGAGGGGAACCTTTCATTTTAAAACAAATTAAACGTTATTTAACAGCACGCGACAAGCTGTCCGTTTGTCTCCATAGTAGCGTGGTGGCTAATTTCTCCCCGATTAACAAGACTGAAACTTATATGGTACTTTTAATTTTGTTCTATACGTCTGGAAAAGGTTTCTTTGCATTAAAATAGTAACACTACCGATTCAGTGAAAACCGTAATGCCATTGGCTATTTCTTTTAAATCCCCCAATCACAGGCAATATTGCATAACTCTATGGCAATCAGGGCTCAGCTGGAGGCCATCAAATTTGCGGTAATAAAATGGAAGTTGTGATTAAAATATAATTTTGGCGATAATGTTTTGGGGTACATGGTGGTAAAAAAATCTTAAAATTCTAATTGTATATATATGTGTCCTTGCTTGACGCCTAATTTAATTACGTTGAAATTTGAATGCCAATCACAACCACGTGGCGAACAGGCGGCGGCATTAAAATGCCTGTCATTTGAATTTGATGTTTCGTTTTGTCTTAAAAAATAAAGTAAAATATATCCGACAATTCTTTCCGAAGAGAATTAAGTATTTTGATTGTTGAAATCCGTTTACTGTTGTTCATTTGGAATGTAAAATATACAAGCATGTCTGATTGGATACCGTATTATTTCAAATTTTATTATGCCATGGCATGGGTCGGCTGTGCGGACAACGAACGAGTCGGAATAGCAAAGATTCTCGATTGAGAAAACGGTCGTCATTTGTTTCATTACTAAGGTGAGCGCGGATTCTGATTGTAAGCGTTTCTTACAAATGAAATTGAAATAGGCCTACAATAAGTTAATTATATTTTTATTTTATTAAAATTAAAAAACGAAAATCAATGAAGACAACTTGAAATGACCAAGTGACAAGTAAAGAATATTTCTACTTGTCACCTGAGACAAGTAAAATTTTACAAACATTTCAACCCCTGCTTTGTCGGCACGAAAACATCAAAGGCGAAGTTCGAATTTTTGAAATATACAAATACCAAAATTTCAACCCGTATCCCGACTCATCTTTGACATGTTTCGTTGCCTGGCAACCTATCTTTCAAGTCGCATTAGTAATGTCTACTTACATACTAAATTTCATGAAAATCGTACAACTATTAAAGAAGTTGTCAAGTTGGTCTCAACTTCCGGTTCGAAATCACAGCGACGAATTTTCGAATTTAACAAAACTTTTAAAAATAAGCTCCCCCTGACCAGCTTAATCGTTCGCAATAAACGTTTGCCCCTTAAAATCGGTAAATTTCTGACATTAAAGTGAGAAACATTACAACATTATCACTTTTACAGTACCATGGATTACCAACCGATTATTACAAAACTTTAAAAATAAAACAGAAGGAGAGAAATGCGGCTTAACGTCCATTCGACACAAACTAGGTCATTTCGGGACTAACATTTGTTTTTTAATTTAATTGAAAAACTTTCCTTGCGCGTACTGGTCTTCAGGAGTGGGAGGAAACCGAAGGACACGGAGAAAACCCACGAGGTTGGACACCATACTCCATGTCACGTGCAACCTGGAAATCGAAACGACGCCGATTGACTCAATGACAGACGTACGACACAGCGCACGTATGCTATCCATTCAGTCATTCAGCCTCCCTAAAATCGGGAAATTGCTGACTTATAGCAAGAAACATTTCAACCGGGCGAAATTTTCTGTTTTAGCAGTTTAATTTGCACGGTACTTTAATTACCAATCTATTATTACAAAACTTTTGAAAATAAGCTCCAACTGACCAGCTTAATCGTATGCAATAAACGTTTGGCGTGAATTGAAAGTTCTGCACCGAGAAAGTTCATCTCGATTTTCCGGCGTGGTTCCCTCTTGTCAGTGAGGCACAACGGAGGGCCTGACAAGGACAGCTGTCTAGTCGTTCGGATTGGACGAAAAACCAAGGTCCCGTGAAGTTCACGTAAAATATCCCTAAGCAGTTGGAATTCGATACTGTTGAATAAGCTCTATACGATGACTAAAATGTGCAAATTCTAGTCACCCACGCTGCATGTTTCGCTTAACAATGAAAGGGTGCAGTTTTCAATTTTCGATCCTTTTATTCTTCTACTCCTGATATTTTGGACTGTTGATCGATGGTTTCATATAAAAGACTATCGATAAGACTCTTTGTAGAAGAAGTTCCCCAAAAATATTATGTTGATTTAAGAGAAAAGGAACTTTAAAAATGCTCAAAATCGTAAAAATACGACTTTTAGGATTTTCGATCTCTTTTTTTATGCTATCCCTGACATTTAAAAAAAATGATACAATGATTTCACACAACGGGCTAGCTTTTAGACTCTCGACTGACAGGAGTTTCACCACCCTCTCTTCATTATAGCCGAAGTTATCGTGCCCTAAAGAATCAACAAATCAGCATTTTTATCTCTGCTTACCCTAAGCAGAAAATGCTCATCTTTAAACTCAATCATGACATTGACCTAGTGAACGTCTACACCAAGTTTGAACACTCTAGCTTAATTAGAAGGAGAGGTATTGTGTTTCAAAATCTCGGCCCTTCAAATTGCTACTACTTTTCATATTCACTTCAAAATGGAATCCATCAGTAGACCTAAATCAAAATTCTGCTCCCAGCGGTTTTTGGGCCAAACTTCAAGGATTCAGAAAATATTGCTCCCGTGTCTGTAAGTAAAATAGCAAAAAAGCCTTAGGGATTTTTCACGTTTCAAGATGGTGGCACTTCCGGTTCGACCGACAAACTTCATATTTTGTGTACAAATCAGTAATTATATTATCTAGTATCCAAAAAAAAAAATCTGGTCATTCTGACCTATATTTCGATGATTTTTTTAGAAAACTTTGATCCTTAATTTCACCAAGGGGAGATAATTTAGAAAATTTCTAATTATATTTTTGAAGTCACATGGGTAAGATCTACTTATATACTAAATTTCATGAAGATCGTACAACTATTAAAGAAGTTGTCAAATTGGTCTAAACTTCAGGTTCGAAATCACAGCGACGAATTTTCGAAATTCGAAAATGTGAAACTGCAGATGAAATTGATATTTTTCAAGGTATTCAAAGAAAAAAGAATTAGTAAAATCGGTCAAAAAATAGCAAAGTTACGACTATGCATTGTCAGTTTTTTCGTTCGTAAAATTCGGTGATTTCGAATTCGCAAAACGTTTTCAAAATATATTTAATCAACAGCCACCACCCATTTTTGGGGGGTAGGTCGGGGTTTCAGAAACATCCTATGGTTAGATTCTGTGAAATTCGATTTGCAGGAAAAACACAAACAAAAAAAATTATAATAATCTTAACAGAAACGATAAGCTTTCATATGAAATATGAAAGCTTTATAACTTTAACAGAAACAATAAGCTTTCATATGTAATATGAAAGCTTAATAATCTTAACAGAAGCAATAAGCTTTCATATGAAATCTTAATCAATAATCAATGAGCTTTCATATGAAATATGAAAGCTTAATTAATTACACAAGTCATGCTTTGCATTGATCAAGATCTTTTGAACTAGTTTATTTATTTTCTTCTTTTTGATTTGGTGAATTCTTCATGTCCTTTTTCGTATAAAATTTATCTAATATTATTTAAGTTCATTGATGTAATATGTATGTATGTATTGATGTAATATGTATGTATATATTATCCAGTTGTTTATTGAACAATAAAATATCTTTAAATCAATGGTGGTGGTTGGTTGTGTAAGTGGGGGACTTCCTGTGCCCCAATGTACAGACCTTAAGGTCACATATATTCTCTGGAAGTAATGGTCAGCAAAATTGTAACATATGGCGAATAAAGTAGAAAATATACACCTTCGAAGATTACCCCTATTTTCTATGATGCGGGGGTAGGTCAAAATATCGAAATGGTTTTGTGCACAGCTCGACCCCCTCTATTGATTTTAGAAATAAAATCTCTGTCACCTCTTTTCATTCAATGCGAAATCATAAGTCAAAGTTGGTGAATTTTCCATATTGTAAATCTCTGATTCTCTATGAAATTGCCCACATACTTTCATACAGGGTAAGTCAGCTTTCTCCAATTCTTCCCCAAATCTTCTATAAATCATTCGCCCATGCTCGCTGGTAGTAGCAGTAAACCGGCTCGGTATCCAATCCAAGTTAGCTGCGCCCGGGACCTCAGAAAATTGAGGTTTTTCTTCATTTTTGCCATGGAATGTGGTAGATATCCCACAAAATTGAACTATAATGACTTTATTCAATTGAAATAGTGTACTAAAACCATTAAGGAAAATTACGGAAACAAAAGATGTTGATATTTTTGTTCAAATCAGATGACTCTTTAACCTCGGTTAAAATGTCATATAAAAAATTAATAAATAAAAATGTTTTTTGTAAAAATTTAAATTTTCAAAATTTGGCGCCTAATATGTTCCAAGATTCGTCGAAAATCAAAAATCAAAAGTAACATAGCTATGTCCCCTGTTTCTGGCTATGTCAAAATGCATGTTGACATTTTTGTTCAAATCAGATGACTCTTTAACCTTGGTTAAAATGTCATGTAAAAAAATTAATGAATAAAAAAGTTTTTTGTAAAAATTTAAATTTTCAAAATTTGGCGCCTAATATCTTCCAAGATTCGTCGAAAATCAAAAATCAAAAGTAACATAGCTACGTCCCCTATTTCTGGCTATGTCAAAATGCATCATATGCTAAAATCCAATGATTATTGTTAATATTACGGCAATATTTCAAAAAACGACATTTTCGGTGATTTCGGACATTGAACACTGCCCATAAATGTCGATTTTTCACTATGTTTCATATTCACTTCAAAATGGCGACCAGCAGTTTACCTAAATCAAAATTCTGCTCTGAACGTTTTTTTAGGCTTTGCTTCAAGGATTCAGAAAATATAACTCCCGTGTCTGTAAGTTCAACATCGCCAAAGTTCTATTGATTTTTCACGTTTCAAGTTGGTGGTACTTCCGGTTCGATCGACAAACTCCATATTTTGTGTACGAATCAGTAATTACTTGTCTAGTATCGGAAAAAAAATTAGATCATTCTGACGATTTTTTTTGAAAAATTTGATCCTTAATTTCACCAAGGGCAGATAATTTAGAACATTTCTGAGGACATCATTGAAGTTTCATTGGAAAGTTCTACTTACATTCTAAATTTCATGAAAATCACACAACTATTAAAGAAATTGTCAGGTTGGTCTCAACTTCCGGTTCGAAATCACAGCGACGAAGTTTCGAAATACGAAAATCCGAAATTAGTGATTTGAAGTAAATGTCTCAAGATACTCAAAGAAAAAAGAATCCGTAAAATAGGTCAAATAGTCACAAAGTTACAGTATTGTAGGTCAAATGCATTGGTTCGTAAAATTCGGTGATTTCAGATTCGTGAAACGTTTTGAAAATATATTTAATCAACTTTTCGGTGTGGGGGGGGGGGTGTAGGTGGAAATTTCAGAAAGATCCCATGGATAGGTCATATAAATAATCCGAACAAGAAAAAATAAATCATTAAAATCGGTCACAATCTAGTGAAGTTAATGGGGTTTTTCACTCGTAAACAACTTTGTCGGCACAAAAAACATCAAAGGCAAAATTGAAATTTTTGAAATAGTCAAATACCAAAAATTCGACCCGTATCCCGGCTATCCTGAAATGTATTAATTTTAGACATAGGTGACGAATTGAACATATTGTGTTTGTTTACAAGTTCGTAAATGTCGATTTTCACTATGTTTCATATTCACTTCAAAATGGCGACCATCAGTTGATCTAAATGAAAATTCTGCTCTGAACGTTTTTTAGGCCTTCCTTCAAGAATTCAGAAAATATAACTCCCATGTCTGTAAGTGCAATATCGCAAAAGTTCTATTTATTTTTCACGTTTATGGTGGCACTTCCGGTTCGATCGACAAACTCCATATTTTGTGTACGAATCAGTAATTACTTGTCTAGTATCGAAAAATAAAAATTAGGTCATTCTGACCTATATTTCGACGATTTTTTGGAAAACTTTGATCCTTAATTTCACAAAGGGGCGATAATTTAGAAAATTTGTAAACGTATTTTTGAAGTCGTATTGGTAAGATCTACTTACATGATAAATTTCATGAAAATCGCACAACTATTAAAGAAGTTGTCAAATTGGTCATCACTTCCGGTTCGAAATCACAGCGACGAAATATCGAAATTCGAAAATTTGAAACTGCAGATGAAAATGATTTTTTTTCAAGGTATTCAAAGAAAAAAGAATTAGTAAAATCGGTCAAAAATAGCAAAGTTACGACTATGCATTGTGAGTTTTTTCGTCCGTAAAATTCGGTGATTTCGAATTCGCAAAACGTTTTGAAAATATATTTAATCAACAGCCACCACCCATTTTTTTTTGGGGGGGGGGTAGGTCAAAGTTTCAGAAACATCCTATGGTTAGATTATGAGAAATCCGATTTGCAGTAACCCCCCCCCCAAAAAAAAAACAAAAACAAACTAGATCTGCTACTGTCCCATGCAGATATGAAAGCTTTCATATTCACAGTCACTTCCTGTCACATGTCATGGGTC
The DNA here is from genome assembly GCA_948474765.1 of Patella depressa. NCBI lineage: Eukaryota > Metazoa > Mollusca > Gastropoda > Patellidae > Patella > Patella depressa. The sequence continues at coordinate 53,422,497 of OX419716.1, forward strand.
ATATAAATAATCCGAACAAGAAAAAATAAATCATTAAAATCGGTCACAATCTAGCGAAATCAATGTGATTTTTCACTCGTAAACAACTTTGTCGCAGGGGTCGAAATAACGCTTGTCTGCTTGTCGAATCCAAGTAACATTTTCAATGGACAAGTAGAAAAAATATCTACTTGTCGCCGGCGACAACTAGATTAATATCAGTAAGTATTCAGGCTAATAATGTCTCTGTCTAACTTATCCATTCCAATAAAATTGGAAGAGGGGAACCTTTCATTTTAAAACAAATTAAACGTTATTTAACAGCACGCGACAAGCTGTCCGTTTGTCTCCATAGTAGCGTGGTGGCTAATTTCTCCCCGATTAACAAGACTGAAACTTATATGGTACTTTTAATTTTGTTCTATACGTCTGGAAAAGGTTTCTTTGCATTAAAATAGTAACACTACCGATTCAGTGAAAACCGTAATGCCATTGGCTATTTCTTTTAAATCCCCCAATCACAGGCAATATTGCATAACTCTATGGCAATCAGGGCTCAGCTGGAGGCCATCAAATTTGCGGTAATAAAATGGAAGTTGTGATTAAAATATAATTTTGGCGATAATGTTTTGGGGTACATGGTGGTAAAAAAATCTTAAAATTCTAATTGTATATATATGTGTCCTTGCTTGACGCCTAATTTAATTACGTTGAAATTTGAATGCCAATCACAACCACGTGGCGAACAGGCGGCGGCATTAAAATGCCTGTCATTTGAATTTGATGTTTCGTTTTGTCTTAAAAAATAAAGTAAAATATATCCGACAATTCTTTCCGAAGAGAATTAAGTATTTTGATTGTTGAAATCCGTTTACTGTTGTTCATTTGGAATGTAAAATATACAAGCATGTCTGATTGGATACCGTATTATTTCAAATTTTATTATGCCATGGCATGGGTCGGCTGTGCGGACAACGAACGAGTCGGAATAGCAAAGATTCTCGATTGAGAAAACGGTCGTCATTTGTTTCATTACTAAGGTGAGCGCGGATTCTGATTGTAAGCGTTTCTTACAAATGAAATTGAAATAGGCCTACAATAAGTTAATTATATTTTTATTTTATTAAAATTAAAAAACGAAAATCAATGAAGACAACTTGAAATGACCAAGTGACAAGTAAAGAATATTTCTACTTGTCACCTGAGACAAGTAAAATTTTACAAACATTTCAACCCCTGCTTTGTCGGCACGAAAACATCAAAGGCGAAGTTCGAATTTTTGAAATATACAAATACCAAAATTTCAACCCGTATCCCGACTCATCTTTGACATGTTTCGTTGCCTGGCAACCTATCTTTCAAGTCGCATTAGTAATGTCTACTTACATACTAAATTTCATGAAAATCGTACAACTATTAAAGAAGTTGTCAAGTTGGTCTCAACTTCCGGTTCGAAATCACAGCGACGAATTTTCGAATTTAACAAAACTTTTAAAAATAAGCTCCCCCTGACCAGCTTAATCGTTCGCAATAAACGTTTGCCCCTTAAAATCGGTAAATTTCTGACATTAAAGTGAGAAACATTACAACATTATCACTTTTACAGTACCATGGATTACCAACCGATTATTACAAAACTTTAAAAATAAAACAGAAGGAGAGAAATGCGGCTTAACGTCCATTCGACACAAACTAGGTCATTTCGGGACTAACATTTGTTTTTTAATTTAATTGAAAAACTTTCCTTGCGCGTACTGGTCTTCAGGAGTGGGAGGAAACCGAAGGACACGGAGAAAACCCACGAGGTTGGACACCATACTCCATGTCACGTGCAACCTGGAAATCGAAACGACGCCGATTGACTCAATGACAGACGTACGACACAGCGCACGTATGCTATCCATTCAGTCATTCAGCCTCCCTAAAATCGGGAAATTGCTGACTTATAGCAAGAAACATTTCAACCGGGCGAAATTTTCTGTTTTAGCAGTTTAATTTGCACGGTACTTTAATTACCAATCTATTATTACAAAACTTTTGAAAATAAGCTCCAACTGACCAGCTTAATCGTATGCAATAAACGTTTGGCGTGAATTGAAAGTTCTGCACCGAGAAAGTTCATCTCGATTTTCCGGCGTGGTTCCCTCTTGTCAGTGAGGCACAACGGAGGGCCTGACAAGGACAGCTGTCTAGTCGTTCGGATTGGACGAAAAACCAAGGTCCCGTGAAGTTCACGTAAAATATCCCTAAGCAGTTGGAATTCGATACTGTTGAATAAGCTCTATACGATGACTAAAATGTGCAAATTCTAGTCACCCACGCTGCATGTTTCGCTTAACAATGAAAGGGTGCAGTTTTCAATTTTCGATCCTTTTATTCTTCTACTCCTGATATTTTGGACTGTTGATCGATGGTTTCATATAAAAGACTATCGATAAGACTCTTTGTAGAAGAAGTTCCCCAAAAATATTATGTTGATTTAAGAGAAAAGGAACTTTAAAAATGCTCAAAATCGTAAAAATACGACTTTTAGGATTTTCGATCTCTTTTTTTATGCTATCCCTGACATTTAAAAAAAATGATACAATGATTTCACACAACGGGCTAGCTTTTAGACTCTCGACTGACAGGAGTTTCACCACCCTCTCTTCATTATAGCCGAAGTTATCGTGCCCTAAAGAATCAACAAATCAGCATTTTTATCTCTGCTTACCCTAAGCAGAAAATGCTCATCTTTAAACTCAATCATGACATTGACCTAGTGAACGTCTACACCAAGTTTGAACACTCTAGCTTAATTAGAAGGAGAGGTATTGTGTTTCAAAATCTCGGCCCTTCAAATTGCTACTACTTTTCATATTCACTTCAAAATGGAATCCATCAGTAGACCTAAATCAAAATTCTGCTCCCAGCGGTTTTTGGGCCAAACTTCAAGGATTCAGAAAATATTGCTCCCGTGTCTGTAAGTAAAATAGCAAAAAAGCCTTAGGGATTTTTCACGTTTCAAGATGGTGGCACTTCCGGTTCGACCGACAAACTTCATATTTTGTGTACAAATCAGTAATTATATTATCTAGTATCCAAAAAAAAAAATCTGGTCATTCTGACCTATATTTCGATGATTTTTTTAGAAAACTTTGATCCTTAATTTCACCAAGGGGAGATAATTTAGAAAATTTCTAATTATATTTTTGAAGTCACATGGGTAAGATCTACTTATATACTAAATTTCATGAAGATCGTACAACTATTAAAGAAGTTGTCAAATTGGTCTAAACTTCAGGTTCGAAATCACAGCGACGAATTTTCGAAATTCGAAAATGTGAAACTGCAGATGAAATTGATATTTTTCAAGGTATTCAAAGAAAAAAGAATTAGTAAAATCGGTCAAAAAATAGCAAAGTTACGACTATGCATTGTCAGTTTTTTCGTTCGTAAAATTCGGTGATTTCGAATTCGCAAAACGTTTTCAAAATATATTTAATCAACAGCCACCACCCATTTTTGGGGGGTAGGTCGGGGTTTCAGAAACATCCTATGGTTAGATTCTGTGAAATTCGATTTGCAGGAAAAACACAAACAAAAAAAATTATAATAATCTTAACAGAAACGATAAGCTTTCATATGAAATATGAAAGCTTTATAACTTTAACAGAAACAATAAGCTTTCATATGTAATATGAAAGCTTAATAATCTTAACAGAAGCAATAAGCTTTCATATGAAATCTTAATCAATAATCAATGAGCTTTCATATGAAATATGAAAGCTTAATTAATTACACAAGTCATGCTTTGCATTGATCAAGATCTTTTGAACTAGTTTATTTATTTTCTTCTTTTTGATTTGGTGAATTCTTCATGTCCTTTTTCGTATAAAATTTATCTAATATTATTTAAGTTCATTGATGTAATATGTATGTATGTATTGATGTAATATGTATGTATATATTATCCAGTTGTTTATTGAACAATAAAATATCTTTAAATCAATGGTGGTGGTTGGTTGTGTAAGTGGGGGACTTCCTGTGCCCCAATGTACAGACCTTAAGGTCACATATATTCTCTGGAAGTAATGGTCAGCAAAATTGTAACATATGGCGAATAAAGTAGAAAATATACACCTTCGAAGATTACCCCTATTTTCTATGATGCGGGGGTAGGTCAAAATATCGAAATGGTTTTGTGCACAGCTCGACCCCCTCTATTGATTTTAGAAATAAAATCTCTGTCACCTCTTTTCATTCAATGCGAAATCATAAGTCAAAGTTGGTGAATTTTCCATATTGTAAATCTCTGATTCTCTATGAAATTGCCCACATACTTTCATACAGGGTAAGTCAGCTTTCTCCAATTCTTCCCCAAATCTTCTATAAATCATTCGCCCATGCTCGCTGGTAGTAGCAGTAAACCGGCTCGGTATCCAATCCAAGTTAGCTGCGCCCGGGACCTCAGAAAATTGAGGTTTTTCTTCATTTTTGCCATGGAATGTGGTAGATATCCCACAAAATTGAACTATAATGACTTTATTCAATTGAAATAGTGTACTAAAACCATTAAGGAAAATTACGGAAACAAAAGATGTTGATATTTTTGTTCAAATCAGATGACTCTTTAACCTCGGTTAAAATGTCATATAAAAAATTAATAAATAAAAATGTTTTTTGTAAAAATTTAAATTTTCAAAATTTGGCGCCTAATATGTTCCAAGATTCGTCGAAAATCAAAAATCAAAAGTAACATAGCTATGTCCCCTGTTTCTGGCTATGTCAAAATGCATGTTGACATTTTTGTTCAAATCAGATGACTCTTTAACCTTGGTTAAAATGTCATGTAAAAAAATTAATGAATAAAAAAGTTTTTTGTAAAAATTTAAATTTTCAAAATTTGGCGCCTAATATCTTCCAAGATTCGTCGAAAATCAAAAATCAAAAGTAACATAGCTACGTCCCCTATTTCTGGCTATGTCAAAATGCATCATATGCTAAAATCCAATGATTATTGTTAATATTACGGCAATATTTCAAAAAACGACATTTTCGGTGATTTCGGACATTTCGCAATGTCGCAGAATGCCGGGAATAGCTTTTATCTCTAAGTCACACCCACTTTCCCAGTAAAACTGAAGACATTGTATCGATCCGACAAGAAGTTGCTGAGATATAAGCAAATTGGAAAAAAAAAATAATAAGAAGAAGAATAATAATAAGAATAATTTTAACAAAAACAACAGTGTTTCACACAAGCTACGCAGTGTGAAACCCTAATTATTGGTCTAATGCAATGAAATGCTTTGATTTGACGGATGAAATGTACGATGGGTGTCCACACTATGTGGCTAAGGCGTGTACACATTGGAGTGCACGTAAAAGATCCCTAAGCAGTCGGAATTCGATACTGTTGAATAAGCTCTATACGATGACTAAATGTGCAGATTGTAGCCACCCACACTGCATGTTTTGCTTAACAATGAAAGGGTGCCGTTTTCAATTTTTGATTCCTATATTCTTCTACTCCTGATATTTTGGACTGTTGATCGATGGTTTCATATAAAAGACTACCGATAAGACTGTTTGTAGAAGAAGTTCCCCAAAAATATTATGTTGACTTTAAGAGAAAAGGACCTTTAAAAATGCTCCAAATCCTAAAAATACGACTTTTTGGATTTTCGATCTCTTTTTTTCTGCTACACCTGATATTTAAAAAAAAATGATACAATGATTTCACACAACAGGCTAGGTATTAGACTTTCGATTGACAAGAGTTTCACCACCCTCCCTTCATTATAACCGAAGTTATTGTGCCCTAAAGAATCAACAAATCAGCATGCTTATCTCTGCTTACCCTTGTCAGAAAAGGCTCATCTTTGCACTCATCTTTGACATTGACATAGTGAACGTCTACACCAAGATTGAACATTCTAGCTCAATTAGAAGGAGAAATATTGTGTTTCAAAATCTCGGCCCTTCAAATTGCTACTACTTTTCATATTCACTTCAAAATGGCAACCATCAGTTGACCTAAATAAAAATTCTGCTGCCTGCGATTTTTGGGCCATCCTTCAAGGATTCATAAAATATAACTCCCGTGTCTGTAAGTAATATAGCAAAAAAGCCTTAGGGATTTTTCATGTTTCAAGGTGGTTACACTTCCGGTTCGATCGACAAACTCCATATTGTGTTTAGGAATCAGTAATTACTTGTCGAGTATCGAAAAAAAAAATTAGGTCATTCTGACGTATATTTCGACGATTTTTTTTAAAACTTAGATCCTTAATTTCACCAAGGGGAGATAATTTAGAAAATTTCTCATTATATTTTTGAAGTCACATTGGTAAGATCTACTTATATACTAAATTTCATGAAAATCGTACAACTATTAAAGAAGTTGTCAAATTGGTCTAAACTTCCGGTTCGAAATCACAGCGACGAATTTTCGAAATTCGAAAATGTGAAACCGCAGATGAAAATGATTTTTTTCAAGGTATTCAAAGAAAAAAGAATTAGTAAAATCGGTCAAAAATAGCAAAGTTACGACTATGCATTGTGAGTTTTTTCGTTCGTAAAATTCGGTGATTTCGAATTCGCAAAACGTTTTGAAAATATATTTAATCAACAGCCACCACCCATTTTTTTTTTTGGGGGGGGGGGGTAGGTCAAAGTTTCAGAAACATCCTATGGTTAGATTATGAGAAATCCGATTTGCAGGGAAAACACACAAAAAAAAAATAATAATATTCTTAATTAATAATCAATGAGCTTTCATATGAAATATGAAAGCTTAATTAATTACACAAGTCATGCTTTGCATTGATCAAGATCTTTTGAACTAGTTTATTTATTTTCTTCTTTTTGATTTGGTGAATTTTTCATGTCCTTTTTCGTATAAAATTTATCTAATATTATTTAAGTTCATTGATGTAATATGTATGTATGTATTGATGTAATATGTATGTATGTATTATCCAGTTGTTTATTGAACAATAAAATATCTTTAAATCAATGGTGGTGGTTGGTTGTGTTAGTGGGGGACTTCCTGTGCCCCAATGTACAGACCTTAAGGTCACATCTATTCTCTGGGAGTAATGGTCAGCAAAATTGTAACATATGGAGAATAAAGTAGAAAAATATACACCTTCGAAGATTACCCCTATTTTCTATGATGCGGGGGAAGGTCAAAATATCGAAATGGTTTTGTGCACAGCTCGACCCCCTCTATTGATTTTAGAAATAAAATATCTGTCACCTCTTTTCATTCAATGCGAAATCATAAGTCAAAGTTGGTAAATTTTCCATATTGTAAATCTCTGAAATGACCCACATACTTTCATACAGGGTAAGTCAGCTTTCTCCAATTCTTCTCCAAATCTTCTATAAATCATTCGCCCATGCTCGCTGGTAGTAGCAGTAAACCGGCTCGGTATCCAATCCAAGTTAGCTGCGCCCGGGACCTCAGAAAATTGAAGTTTTTCTTCATTTTCGCCATGGAATGTGGCAGATATCCCACAAAATTGAACTATAATGACTTTATTCAATTGAAATAGTGCACTAAAACCATTAAGGTCCACTCTTTAGCACATTACATAGCAATAAGTGATGCGAGAACCAAATGGGAACTGATTTCTTGACGAAGTGGAAATTTTGATCTTAATGTGCTGCCTATTGCTACCGCCTGGATTTCAAACGCAATATTCGAAAAGGACGTAAACATCCCCCGCATGGTACCACACCTAAGGGAAATGTATAGAAAGACCGTGCTGTGTCACATATAATCAGCTAATTCATACTGGATCGGTTAAGTGGAAAGAAATACCATTGAATAAAGGAAGGAATAAATAATTGTGTCTTTGAAATATCAATAAAACCCTATGTGGGCTTGACCACAGCTAATTTAGTAGGAAAGGGGTTGACCGGTATACACACAGTCTGATATATCTGTAATACCTTTACTGAAGATGTTTTGTTTTTTTTAACCTGGCAGCATTAAAAAATTCTTGTTAGTTTTAGAAATTTTTCTTCTATTCTAAGTACATGTCGGAAATGTTATGCTACAAATAATGAGGAAAAGGACAGTGAAAAAACCCCAGGCTAGTTCTTCAAATAAATAATATGGCATGGGGTCCAAAATTCAACTTCATTAAGGTCATAAGAAGAATCCTAGTGATTTTCAGCGATTTCCTATAATTACTGCCAGAGTTATGGCCCTTGATCACTTCGACAAATCTTGTGGACGCTCTAGAGGCTAAAGTTAATATCCGATTATGACTTTGAATTTATACACAGTGTTTAGGGTCATGAGACGAAGAAGCCTATTGATTTTCAGCGATTTTGATAATTACTGCCAAAGTTATTTCCCTTGATCACTTTGAAACATCTTGTGACACGCTAGAGGACAAACTTATCATCCGATTGATACACAGAGTTTAAGGTCTTGATACAAGCAAGTATATTGATTTTCAATGAATTTTGATAACCGAACAAATCCATGATATTAAATGTTTCGTATACTTATCGCTAGCATGGGGCATAACATTATAAAAAGCAAACAAATTTTAATGATTTTCTTATAATTAGTGTATTATAAATGTTTCATTAACCCAAAAAATAAAAATATGCGACAACTTCCCGAATGATTTAGCTGCTGTGGGCATATGTTTCGTTGTCTGACAACATATCTTTAACTGATTGTTTTGTTTTTTTTCCAAGTTGGATGTGAAGCATTGGGGCAATGAGAGGATGAAACCTGTTGATTTTTCCTGTTATCTGTCCATCTCCATGTAGGAGTATCTTTGATGGCAACCAGGTGCACTTATAAATAGATTTACTTCCTGTTTGATGTGAATCATTTGAACAAAGAGTGGATGAGCAATATATCCTAGTTCTCTGTCCATCAAATTGTGAGCATGTCTTGTATGGGAACTGCTTTTATTAAGGAGTATTAGCGGCAAATTTTATTTTATTTTTTCAGGTAAATAATGACGAAAAAGGCTTACTTAGTAATCCACTTAAAAACCGTGGATGCACAGATATCATTCCATTGCTTGTCTTTGCTGCATTCTGGGGAGGCATGGTAGGTATACATGTATTTCCAATAGAGTTCATAATTGCTTTATTATGTATATAAGACAATTCTAGAAGTAGAAAGGTATCTACACAACTATGACAAATTCAGCCACGCCTTATGCAAATTTAGATGCACACGATCTCTTGTATATTAGAGGTAAGTGGATAGGTCTGACTGAGAAAGAGATAGGATATGTAAGTCATGTGACATGAACCAAATTGAAAACGAATCACATTTTATGTTCACCTGTCCACTATACAGTAACCTTAGGTCTACTTGTATCAACAAACATCTAAAAGCAACTTCACAACAAAACCTTGAGATTCCCATGTCAACTAAATCCATGACAGTTATTGAGAGATATTGCAAAGTTTATTTATTTTGCCTTTAGAAAGGAAAGGGCCACCCAATGCAGTCACATTAACCCTGTATAGTATATACTCTAAATCCTTAATTACCAAAATATGTATTATATTGCACGTTTCTATTTATATTATCACTTTACCTCGATGAATTGATTAGATTTTATAATATTAACATCTTTAGTTGTTAAGATATTCTTAGTATAGCAAGTCTTTACATGTATATCAAAGTTTATGACAATTGTGCACATTGTATGCATGTTCTTTGGGTCTCTGACCTTGAAAATGAAATAAACAAACAAGCAATGGCAGTTGGCAATCGATACTACTTACGCTATGTCTTGTAATTGTCTTCCAAAGGACCTCAGTTCCTTTCGATAACTTTTAACTTCATGAATTACGGCCCCTGATTGTGCGAAAATTGCGATTTTAGTTTGTGGTCAAAACGTTTATCCAATTTTGATGAAATTTGAAATACTATTCAAAAAAGTAGGAGATATTTGATTTTTAAGTGTTATTAAAGACACCTAATGAAACTGACGAAGAAACAAATGACAAAATGAAATGAAGTTCACATTCATCGATTTATTCCAAATGATCGTTAGATTAAGTAAGGCACAGACTGACCATTATAAGGGTAAAATGATACCCGGATCAAACAGCAAAGTTACCACAACATCACAACAAAGTCAGTAACGGGTAAATCCTCCTCTGTTTGCCAAACAAGCATTGATCCAACGTGGCATACTCCTAATGAGACGTCTAAGGTCATTTTGGTCCTGATTGTCCCATTCCTGTTGCAACGCAGCAGCAAGTTCTTGGACATTGGCAGGACGTTGTTGACGTTGACGTAACCTCTATCCAAGCATGTCCCAGACATGCTCGATGGGGGAGAGGTCGGGACTCAGTGCTGGCCAAGGTAATGTGGTGATGTTCTGTTGTTGGAGGTAACCTGTAACGATCCTGGCCCTGTGACATCTTGCGTTGTCATCCTGGAAGATGAAACGGCGGCCATGACGTCGTGCGAACGGCACAACATGGACTGCCAAGATGTTGTCCCGGTAGTACTGGCCTGTAACACGCCCTGCAACAACATGTAAAGCCGTTCTTCCAGCAACAGTGATGCCTCCTCACACCATAACAGAACCACCCCCAAATCGATCATGTCTGATGACGTTAACGTCTTGGAAGCGCTCGTTTCGACGACGCCACACCCTCCTACGTCTGTCCAAAAAATCAACAGTGAACCTTGACTCATCTGAAAACATCACATTGCTCCAGCGTCGATTATCCCAGTGTTGACGATCCCTACACCAACGACGTCTTGCCTGAATGTGATGATCTCTCAAACAAGGGATCACGCGAGGACTTCGGGCGCGAAGGTGACCCCTATGCAGTCGATTCCGAATCGTCTGGCCACTCACTCTCACACCAGTGTCTGTTTGAAGACGAGCGCTGATCTGATTTGCTGTGATGACACGATTTCTCAAGGCCAAGGTACGGATAAATCGATCCTGGGCTTGAGTTGTCGCCCTTGGTCGACCTGAGCGTGGTCTGTCCTGTACATATTGTGTATCATTATCTACGGTATAGAATGTACACTCTGTGGACTGATTTATGTTGGCGAAACTAAAGGACCTTTACATTTACGTCACAACATTAATAAGGGTAGTAACCAAATTCTCTATAGACATTTTAACCAACCGGACCACTCTATATAATCTATGAGAGTGCCCATATTAGAGAAAATTTACCACCATACCAACCGGACCACTCTATATAATCTATGATAGTGTCCATATTAGAGAAAATTTACCACCATACCAACAGCCCTACTTTGAGTACTCCCTTTCGCAGAAACCGAGAAGAATATTGGATACGGACATTAGGTACGGCCACCCCATATGGATGCAATGACAATGTAGCTAGTATTGGAAATTTGTCTAGCCCTGCGTGTAGTGACGTTAATGTCATGACATTATTTCCAAAGTTTCGTCGTCGAAAACGCAGTCATGGACATCGTCGCTACACACCACCTAAGCTCAGCACTATTTAACTGGATGCCCTTTTGGAAATTATCCAAGAACCATTAGGGCCACATCATATACGTACTAAATTATATTCTATTCCACTCACTATTTTGAAATTACTTAAAACTGAATGTTTGGATTCTAATTGTACTGATCCTGCATCCACTGAATACAGGGTTGTATCCATTGTGCTTGACATTGCCCACCGTCGTTTGGACGTTGCGACCGAACCCGATGCGTCTAACACCACCAACATTGCATTCCTAAAACTGAAATTTGCTAATAAAGGCATTGACGCTATCGGGTTAAGCCAAATATTACATCATAAGCAAGTCACAGCACACATCCCCCCCCCCTACTTCAAAACTGTTACTGTTCCTAGGATTTCCTATACATATACAAAACCCATTGCATCTAAAATATTTAATTACAGAAACGCATTATCTGACATCAATGTGAAACACTTATATGACAACCCTCCACCCTGTTCTTGCTCTACATCGTCCTTCCTTTATCAACCAGCTGGGCATGTGGTCACTGTTGATTTGAATATAGTCCAGAATAGTAAGCTGCGTGAAATTTTGTCCAAAGGGCCCAAATACCGGGAACCGCAACCATTTTCATGGGATCAAAATTTCAAACTTATTATGGATGCCGTAGAGGACTATGCCAGATCATGGGCTAAGAGGGAAGATGTTATCTCTGATACTCTCTCTGATTGGACTAAGTCTATTAGTCGTTTACTAAAACGAAGAACTTATATGCAACGTTTGTCAGTTGACACAAAGCCTAAGTCTATTTTCAATGATGTTAGCATCGTTGAAAATCTCAAAGCCTTGCATGACAGGTATGTCATTGTTCCGACTGACAAAGCGTCCAATAACTTTGTGTTTATATGTAAACGATATTACTATGACTGTCTCTTCAAAGAACTTAATTTCGGGAAATCAACCGACAGTGCTACGTATAAACGATCTACTCTTAGTAAGGATGAAATTATATCCAATCACAAATCTGTACTCACTTCATTTGGTACTCCATGCGGAGATACCTATACAGATTTGCCCCTGTTATATTGGATACCTAAACTACATAAAAATCCCTACAAACAACGTTTTATAGCAGGTTCATCCCGATGTTCCACAAAACCACTTTCAAAAGTATTGACATCTATACTAACTGCAGTTAAAGAGGGTATTCAAAAATACTGTGACAAAATATACTCTCGTAGTGGTGTTAATCAAATGTGGATATTAAAAAATTCCAAAGAACTACTTGATGGTTTACAATCTAGATCCCTTGCTTCGATCTCATCTATTCAAACTTTTGACTTTTCCACTTTGTACACTAAAATTCCTCATAGTTAACTAAAAGCTCGGTTGAAAGATATTATTCACAGTGTCTTTTCATCTAAATCGGGAACTGCTAGATATCAATATTTAGTTGTTAATTACAATTCTTCATATTTCGTTAAGTACCATAGTGATTCAAAAAATAAATTCACCGCCATCAAGATAATTCAGATGTTGGATTTTTTAATTGATAACATCTTTATTGAATTTGGAGGGGAAATATATCAGCAAGTGGTTGGTATCCCCATGGGCACCAACTGTGCACCTTTGCTTGCTGATTTATTTCTGTATTCCTATGAAGCCGAGTACATACAGGCACTAGTTAAAACAAATAAACGACTAGTCAGACATTTTAATTTTACTTATCGGTATATCGATGATGTTCTATCACTGAATAATCCTAAATTTAGTGATTATGTAGAATTCATATATCCTGATGAGCTTGAAATTAAAAATACTACTGACAGTGACAATTACGCTTCCTACTTGGATCTGCGTCTCGATTTTGACAATTGCCATAGACTCAGTGTTAAATTGTATGATAAACGTGATGACTTTGACTTTCCGATTGTTAACTTTCCATTTATTAGTAGTAACATTCCTGTATCACCAGCTTATGGAGTGTTTGTGTCTCAGCTAATTCGTTACGCGAGAGCTTGTTCTTTTTATTCTGATTTTTTAAGTAGATCGAGACATTTGTCAACTAAGCTTCAACTACAAGGATACTTACGCACTAAACTTATAAAATCCTTTAAAAAGTTTTATGGCCGTCATATTGACTTGATTGGTAAATATAACATGTCGCTCTCAGCTATTATTATTGATATATTGAATTGACGGGTATCCTATTTACTATCTCTCTGATTATGTCTACTACACCGTTAACAATGTTCATCACGTGCATTTTGCATACCTATAGTCCATTGGCCAATCACGTTATTTTACCTACATTTTGCCTAGTAGTTTGGATGCAGCGATGGCGGGTGTGGCGCGCCAGGCAGGGTAAGCTTACTCTTCCGGACACATGTTACCACTGTTTGTTGTTTATTTCGTACACGATGAACAGTCCATTTGCTGATTACACTACTTTGCCTAACTATTTTGCCTATTACGTTCTTTAGGACTTCGATTTTTGCATAATGGTTTGGATTGTTCGTACTTGGTTTTATTTTATTATATATATATATGTTTGTAATCCAACAATTTTGGTTCCTGTTGATATTTGCACATATAGGATTGTAACTTCCTGAATTATGTCCCTTAATTGGATGAAGAACTGCCTTTCTAGCTTGTGGTCCTTCTAGAAGTCATAATTTTTATACGCCCACATTTCCATGTGGACATATTATGCCGTCGCCTCTGTCCGTCTGGACGTTCGGACATCCGTCCGAACATTCGTCCACAATTTGTTTGTGGACTCTCTACAGGTCACAATTCTTATCCGACTTTGACGAAACTTGAAATATAGGTTTATCCCCATAAGATCTCGACTGCTTTCGATATTGGCATATATCGGATCGAAACTTCAGGATTATGGCCAATGATTGTACGAAAAATCACGTTTTTAGCTTGTGGACCCTGTAGAGGTCACAATTTTGAACCGATTTTGATGAAATTTGACATGCATGTTTATAACCTGGTTGGTTTGTTTCAATATTTGCGCATATCGAATTGCAACTTCATGAATTATGGCCCTTGATTGTAGGGAAATCACATTTTTTTAGCTTGTTCTCTACCCATCTCTCGAAAATGTGGTCGTATCCTGGCTGGCAACCGCTGGTTATCCGATTTTAAAAAAACATTCAAATATATCCCCTTTTAAGATGCCTTGAGAACCACTCTTCCATCAAGAATACTGCAGCATACCATAATTGGTCCGGGTGAATGCCCATAGAAACATTTGCCAAGCAAAAAAGTCTTCATGGCAAGGTTACGTCTCTAGGATCAATTCCCGCACCACATCAAAATGGGATGGGTTTTATTGGATTAAAGATAAAAATAGTGCATTATCAGTTAACCATCTAATTGCTGATAATACCACCTTAACAACATTTCTTGATAGCAGAACAAGATGGCTGACAGACGATAGACGTGTATCTGGTCATAGCAAGTTATTCTAAATCATGAGTGATATACTTTAAATAATGGTTCTAAAAACTGCATAGTTTACCCACATGACAATATGATGTTAATTTTACTTTAAGTTTACCATCATTTTGCTCATCCTTTTAATGATAGCTTTACGCCAGGAAATGGCGTTAATCTAACGTAAACATTACGTCATTTTTACGTTATCTTTACGTCATTTTCTGATGTAAATCTTATCTAAATCTAACGTAAATATTGCGTAAACTTTACATCACTTATGTTAGATTTACGTCAGAAAATGACGTAAACTTTAGTTAGATTTACTTCAGAAAATGGCGTAAATTTGGCATAAATATGACTTTACATCACTTATGTTAGATTTACGTCAGAAAATGACGTAAACTTTAGTTAGATTTACTTCAGAAAATGGCGTAAATTTGGCATAAATATGACGTAAACTTCACGCTAGATAAACTTCATTTCCTGACGTTAAATTATCATTAAAATGATTATCAAAATGATGTATATCTAACCGACCATTATAACGTAAATCTAACATTAAATATACATCATTTTCGGATGCAATTCTAACGCCAAATCTATTATTTGTGTTTGTAAACATGACATTGTCAACCAATAACCAAATGTTCTTTAACCATGGGAAGGGCTGGATGGTAATGTGATCTAATAAATGCACTTTAGATCATAAGGTCTTTCATTGATACCTAGTGGCCTGGTTTCGATACTAGACGTGAACAGAGATTTTTTTCTTTGTGTCCTCCAACTATTAGCGCAACCAAATTATTGAGAGAGAGAGAAATGGGATTTAACATCCACTCGACAGAAACAAGGTCATTACGGGTCTAAAATATGGTTTAATTTTATTTCAAAGATTCGCTTGCACGTAGGGGTCTTTAGCAATTGTTTCGGTGACGCTTGTGCTAACCGTTCGGCCATCCACCCCACATCCTTAAATGATTGAACTTGTATTGAATTACAGGTTAATCCCAAAATAAGTCTGTCTATTGTACGTTAAACACCATTTTTATACGCCCACATTGAAATAGGGTCGTATATTGTCGTCGCCCCCGTCCGTCCGTCCGTCGGTCCGTCGGTCCGGCGTCCACAATTGCTTGTGGACGCTCTAGAGGCTAAAGTTAATATCCGATTGACTTTAAATTTATACACAGTGTTTAAGGTCATGAGACGAAGAAGCCTATGGCCCTTGATCGCTTAAAAAAAATCTTTGGGGAGGCTCTAGAGGCCAAAGTTAATATCCGATTGACTTTAAATTTATACACAGTGTTTAGAGTCATGAGACGAAGAAGCCTATTGATTTTCAGCGATTTCCGATAATAAGTGCCAGAGTTATGGCCTTTGATCACTTCAAAAAATCTTGTGGACGCTCTAGAGGCCAAAGTTGATATCCGAATTACTTTAAATTTATACACAGTGTTAAAGGTCATGAGACAAAGAATCCTATTGATTTTCAGCGATGTCCGATAATTAGTGCCAGAGTTATGGCCCTTGATCACTTCAAAAAAATCCTGTGGACGCTCTAGAGGCCAAAGTTAATATCCGATTGACTTTAAATTTATACACAGTGTCTAAGGTCATGAGACGAAGAAGCCTTTTGATTTTCAACAATTTCAGATAATTACTGCCAGAGTTATGACCCTTGATCACTTCAAAAAATATTGTGGATGCTCTAGAGGCCAAAGTTAATATCCGATTAACTTCAAATTTATACACAGTATTTACAGTCATGAGACTAAGACGTCTATCGATTTCAAATAATTACTGCCAGAGTTATCTCCCTTGAAAACTTCAAAAAATCTTGTGGCGTTATAGAGGCCAAACCTCAGATTGATACACAGAGTTTAAGGTGTTGAAACGAACAAGTATTTTGATTTTCATTGAATTTTGATAACTGAACAGCTAAATCTATGATATTAAATGTTTCATGTATATACTAATTGTTAGCGTGGGGTAAATCTTTATTCTCATAATTACATGTGTTTTTACTCTAAATCAGATTTTAGTGTATTACAAATGTTTCATTACCAAAAAAGTAAAAATATGCGACAACCCTTGTTGACTGCCCGGACGATTTAGCTGCTGTGGGCGTATGTTTCGTTGCCTGGCAACCTATCTTTCTCTCTATGCGTTGCATTATAAGGTCAGGTATTAAATCAGATGGCGTTGTTTCGATTCCTGACTAGGTTTTCTCCATGTCATCCAGTTTTATCCCACTGCTAAATGCCCCTACATGCGAGCAAATGACCTAGTGTGAGTCGAGTGGATGTTAAACCCAATTTCTCTCAATAAGTAATTGTAATCAAACGTAAAAAAACAAAACGACACAACTAATATAATTGTATAACAAAATACACTACAAGTATCTATACTTTATTTAAAAGATAAATATATAATGTGGAAATATGGCCACAGTCTGTTGCATATAGGGAAGGAAAACCGTGACATTGGCCAATTTTGAAAAAAAGAAAAGTATAGCCTCTATCACCTTTGCAGAAGGTTTTTAAACTAATTTTGGAAAGGAAATTTGTGGAATGGGGTTTAGCGTCCTACTGCTCTGCTCCAAACAGTTAGTGTGTATGAGGGAAATTTTGCCCGGGCAGCGGCGCTACGGCCTACTCTTATATCGAATTTCAAATACCAAGGGATTTTTATGTGCATGCCAAAGTGTACACGGGACCTCAGTTTTTCATCCCATCCGAACGACTAGGCAGCTGTCCTTATCAGACCCTGCATAACTGACAAGGGGGGGAAAGCACGCCGGAAAATCTAGAAGAACCTTCTCGGCCAATGCAGTGATCTACACCCGATCTCCAGGCTAGTGAGCCAGCGTCTTAACCACTTAGTCACCGTGATCCCCGAAATGAAAAAAAAACTAGAGCAGTATTCACAGGTTTTGCGGTAAGGGGGGGGGCGTGTATTATTCAGGACTCCCGATGCTTAACACCAAATTTGAAAACGATCAATTGAGAACAGATATAGCCTATGTCATGTTAGAAGAGGGAGCATTACCACATTGAGTTACAGGGAATCAGTCAATGTGGAGTATATGCCGAATCACCATATTTTACATTTTTCCCACCTCCATCCATATATAAGTCAAAGCAGTATACAAGACAAGTGTTTTTCAACTCCATGGTACAATCTGAATTATGGGACTATTATCCTAGTCCAATACCATGCAGGTGCACGGCAAGAAAATTTGGCCAATAGTTGTCGAGTCGACATAATTTAGTGTTTTTTGATCTCCATGTTGACAGCCCGGACGACTTAGCTGTTGTGGGCGTATGTTTTGTTTCTATATTCAAGTAATACAACAATGCCTTCGAAATGGCCTATGTAAACATTTTGTGACCACTTCTGGAAATTGCTGAAATTACCAAGGCCTTCTGATTTTCTACGGGCATGAATACTTATCTCCATTTTAAAAATAAGACCAAAAATGGCATATCATGCTGTTAGCCCCAGATATTATCGTTCCATAGCATTTTCAACTGTATGGCCACCATATTGGATTTTACAAAAAAATCTTCATATTGATATTCAGCCGCATTTTGATTCCGATTTTCAAAAAAAAAAATTTGGTTTGAACCTACTCCAAATAGCAACAATATTTAGGGAGCCCATTTTTGAATTTTTACTTTATTTACTTCGGGTTTTACTTTGAATTTTCCTTGACTTTTCAACTTCTATCTGGTGACCTTAGCTTTTAATGACCTTTGATATTTTCATATATGATGACCCTCATGTTTACTGTTTGGTCTTGGAAGTATAAATTACGGTTTTGTTAAGAGTTCAAATGACCGTTCTTCCACTTTAGTAGGAATTGGATCTTACTTTACTCAATAATGCATGCCATAATTTTAGTTTTGATGTGACAAGGCCTGGCAAGACCTGAGCCATATCGAACAATGATTTCTGTTCGTCGAAAATTTTTCATTTCGTTGACGATTTTCAAAATTGAAGAATGAATTTCGAAATTTATATATGTTTATTATTGTGAAATTTTGCATACATCAAAGATAGTGCGGTCTGTACGTACAAAGAAGTTTCCACATTCACGGAAAAGTTGTCAACGCCTCTTATAATAACAGCAAGTTATATATCCAGATTATGACCCTGATAATGAACAAACTATTTGAATTTCCTGCAAATGCCCAAGAGATGCTGATTGTGTGTCTGAAAGAAGCGCACCATGTGCCAGGCCCGTAGATAGCCCAGAATTGTTAAGGGGGGGGGAGGCTTCTGGGGGCGCCGATGGGGCCTCTGGGGCGTCATTTACCTACACTTGACGGTCCACGGCAAACGGTCTATAGAGTGCTCTCCATAAGCGTACGGGCTCGATGAATGTTAGGGAGGCAGAACCTGAAATGCCCGAACAAATTTCGGGTTAGGCCTACAGACGTCTAAAATTTGAAGATCTGAAACCCGTTTTCTTGATATTCCAGTCCCCGAATACAGTAGGCGGTCTTATATAGCCTAACTTAGGTGGTTGAGTCGAATTCAAATCAATCGTTTATATTCCACTGAGACTGTTGCAATAATAATATAGTCCACCTTCGGTGACGCACAATACTCCCCGTAGTGTTTCGCTTGATGAGAGCTAATCCCACTTAACACTGCTGTAATGAAGTCGGCATAGAGTGGGATTTCGGTTACAAAACGATTCGAAAATTGAAAGTTTATTTACTCTTGGGTTAAAATAGCATATGCGGCGGTTGTTTGGGATTCGGGTAAGCCACAATTTTCCTGATGCAATGGCCTAAGAAATCCCCCTCTGGCCATTGCTGGCTAGCATCATGACAGCCCTTCATTTAACCTTGGGTCTTCCTTAAAACTTTGGACAGTAATTTAAGGTATTGTATCCGTTTGGATAGCCCAGTTGGTCACGCAATGCATTTTTCTGCAATATTCTGCTATGCACTGGTTAATTGGATATAATAAGATCGTGAGCCATAACGTAACGTTGTATAAACATATTTGACCCAATTTGAAGCTCAGTTTAAAGCGTAATGATATTGTAGCGCAGTTAGCTATTGGTTGTTAATCGGACTATTGACCAGTGATAATTTGAAATGGAAATTTGCTTCCATTCCAACCATCAGATCGGACTATTGCAGCTGCATTCACAAATAATCGATGCCCTAAAATGTGGCAAAAAGGGAGAGTGGCTCCAGACAAAATGTTTTAAACCATTTAGTACAATTAAAACCAACATTCAATTAAAAGAAAAGTAGAATTAGTGTTTTATTAGATTTCAGGCAATTTATTTTGTCCCAACCAGATGAAATAAAAACAAAATTGTTTTCACTCTACCCGTCTGCCCGAAAGGTCAGATTGCCTATCCCCCCCTCCCCCACGAAAATTTGGGAAAATAGGGTTTGCACCTGAAAATGACGGTAGATTTTGAAGCTGAATTCGCGATTTTGGGGTAGTATGATATTTTGATATAATAATTTGTGAGAAAAATGAACAGTTTGGAATCTGGTTAGAGTGAGACTCGCTTGAATTTTGAAGATAATCGCGCCGTTTTGGGCGCCCAATTCTTTCGTGGGTGCCTAACTAATCTCGCTAGAATTATATTATGGGCGCCCATGATCTCGTCATTTGGGCGCCCCTCCGAGATGAAGCACCCCACAAATCATCATGTTTGAATTTTGATGATTATCACACCGTTTTAGGCGCCCCATTCATTCATGTGCGCGTAGCCAATTTCACTAGCATTATTTTATGAGGGTCCATGATCTTGGCCTTATGTGCGCCCCTCCCAGATGATGCACTCCACAAATCAAAATCATGCCGTTTGAATTTAGAAAATCATCACGCCGGTTTGGGCGCACAATTCATTCGTCGGCGCCTAACCAAGCTCAATTGCATTATATTACGGGCGCCCAAGATCTTGACATTGTGGGCGCCCCCCCCCCCCCCTGGGATGAGGCACCCCACAAATCATGCCGTTTTGTCCCCACATTGATCAAGTCGTCGGCGCCCAACCAATCTGATTCGGCATTATATATATAATGCACTATATGCGGCTCAATATTGAAAAGTGCCTCACCAATCATGCCCATAAAGCCAAGTGACATTGTTTGGCGCCATTCTCGTCTTGGGCACCAAACCCATGTCACTCGGCTTTATGTGTAGCCCATACTAATATGGAGACGTTGGTCGTTGGCCTCGTATTGCGTCCTTTGGCGCCCATTGAAGGAGCCGATTTTTCCCATTGGGGGCGCAGAAATTTTCGAGGGGGGGGGGGCAGCTGCTCCCCTTGCCCCCTTCCCCCCGCTAATAACGGGCGTGTGTGCTATATATATATATATATATATATATATATATATATATATATATATATATATATATATATATATATATATACTACCATGCGTGTGCATGTCCCGGTGGAAGCTTGTGGGACCTGGGATTCCTATGCACAGGTGGGGAGGGGGTGACTAATCACCCTAGTCACCACCCTGGATTCCCCCCCCCCCCGGAGTAATAACGTCTTTGCTTTGTTAGGGTGCCAATTGTTTTAGCTTTGCCTTGAACTACACTGTATATCTTATTTACAGATTTTTATTGCTGCATTTTCCATAAGTCATGGTGATGCATTCCGCCTTGTGTATGGATCAGATAGTTTTGGTAATACATGTGATGAGGACAACACTGGTAGAACCATACCCAATATTTCTCTATCAGGCCAAAACCTTAAAGGTCGTCCGTAAGTATATAATTTTATATATCCATATGTTGTTCCCCTGTCCATCCATCAACAATTATCTTGTGAATGTGATAGAGGCTCCAGATTTTTTACTGCCACATTTTCATGTGGATGCATTATGTTGTAGCCCCTTTCCATCTGGATATCCCTTCATTTTTGTTTGTCGCCACTCTTCAAGTGACGTATCCGACTGTAGTCTATTGAAAATACTGAAAGCCCCACTAGCAGGGCACGCAATGGCTTTCAATTTTTTTCCGCCACAATTGATGATAGTTTTTATAAAAAAGATGTTAATTTTTTTTCCGCCAACTGGAATATTTTACTTTCAAAAATATGTAATAAAAAAAGACAACATCTAACAATGTTATGTCACAGCTAGACTACCGATATATACAATGTACAATACAATTTACAAAAACCTTACAGATGGGTTCCCAGAAAAGTATTTATCGGGTGGTTGTTTCCAATAAAGGTGTGGCAATTTTGGTATGTGTGGAGAGTAGAAACATTCAATCTTACTAGTAAAATACTGGATTCCCTGAAAAACACCCATGGTACAAGCACTGGGCAAAAAGTTGTTTACGAATGAAAAATCACATTAACTTCGCTAGATTTTGACCGATCTTAATGGTATTTTTTTCTTGTTCAGATTGTTTATATGACCCATGACATGTGACGCTGATCTAGTTTTTATGTATTACTGTGTCAAATTTGTCAAAAGGTTTGTTTATTAACGAGGGTGAAAAACTGTCTGAAGGTTCATTAATTATTGTCGTCGCCCCCGTTCGTCCGTCGGTCCAGGCTAAAGTTTAAGGTCATGAGACGTAGAAGCCTATTAATTTTCAACGATTTCCAATAATAACTGCCAGAGTTGTGGCCCTTGATCACTTCAAAAAAACTTTTGGACATTCTGGAGGCCAAAGTTAGTATCCGATTGACTCTTGATCACTTTAAAAAATCTTGTGATCGCTCTAGAGGCCAAAGTTAATATCCGATTGACCTTAGATTTATACACGGGTCATGAAGCAAAGAAGCCTATTGATTTTCAGCGATTTCCGATATTATGGCCCTTGATCTCTTTGAAAAATATTGTGAACGTTCATGAATTCTTTCTGAATGAACATATAGCTCGTTATCAATCACAGATATCAAATATAAATCACAATAAATAGATCATGAATAGTCCAATGCAGATTTGAAACAAACAGTTTCGTAATTTTATGCAAAAATACATTTACATGTTCCCTAATCCGATTTGATATTTGTTCAATTAGACCTTAGACAATTATGTTTCAAACTGGCACAGAGAAATAATTCAAATCAAATTTATTATCAACACCGGGGAGATGTTTTGCAAATAAAGGGAACAAATTACTAATGATACTATAAATCGAAATTTTGTTATTGTTAATACATATATTAAAGTTTAAGAACAGATATTGATACACTACACGTATATATAATTATAGTGTGCTCTTCCATAACTTGTTTAGGGACGCTTTACAAAGTGACAATTTAATCATATAAAAAATATTAAAAGCCAGTTTAAATAACTTTGTTTTAAATATCTTTTTTTTCTTTTAGAGAATATAGATATGTGCTACTTAAACTTAGTGGTAGATTATTCCATAAAACAGATACGCATGTATCAAGAGAGCGTTAGTTACTGGTTGCAGTAAATTTTACTATACATGTACACGTTTCTATGTATTCTATTTACATGCCATAAAAGTTTTAAACATAAATTACCTTATTTTTCATTTTGCACATGCAAACATTTAATAAATCTATAAACAAAATTAACAACTGTAATTCAGACAGCAAATTCTAATACACATTTTAGTTGAAATTAATAATCTATGTAGCTTGTTAATTAGTTTATTACTTTATGGCACCAACCAAGTGTCTAAACTCTAAACCGCATCTGTTACGCAACACCTATACTACTATATATAGGTCAACGTTTTCAAATATTCTGATCAATCAACCAAATAAAAAAAAATGGCAATACTTTCCCCCAGTTTGACTGTATACACCAGTGCTCTAATACTGTATTTCAGAAAACGGTAAGAAATATAGACAGTGTTATTGATGAACTATTTAAATGTTCGCAACATATTCCAAGTATTAATATCGTCCAATTCTATCGGGAGCAGATCTATCGTTCAGTAATTATCAGTTTTATAATTTTTATACGCCCACATTGAAATGTGGTCGTATATTGTCGTCGCCCCTGTCCGTCCGTCCGTCGGTCCGGCGTCCACAATTGCTTGTGGACGCTCTAGAGGCTAAAGTTAATATCCGATTGACTTTAAATTTATACACAGTGTTTAAGGTCATAAGACGAAGAAGCCTTTTGATTTTCAGCAATTTCCGATAATTAATGCCAGAGTTATGGCCCTTGATCACTTCAAAAAATCTTGTGGACGCTCTAAAAGCCAAAGTTAATATCCGATTAACTTTAAATTTATGCACAGTGTTTAAGGTCATCAGACGAAGAAGCCTATTGATTTTCAGCGATTTCCGATAATTAGTGCCAGAGTTATGGCCCTTGATCACTTCAAAAAATCTTGTAGACGTTCTAAAAGCCAAAGTTAATATCCGATTGTGGATGCTCTAGAGGCCAAAGTTGATATCCGATTGACTTTAAATTTATACAAAGTGTTTAAGGTCATGCGACGAAGAAGGCTGTTGATTTTCAGCGATCTCTGATAATTATTGCCAGAGTTATGGCCCTTGATCACATCAAAAAATCATGTGGACGCTCTAGAGGCCAAAGTTAATATCTGATTGACTTTAAATTTACACACACTGTTTAAGGTCATGAGACAAAGAAGCCTATGGATTTTCAGCGATTTCAAAAAATTACTTCCAAAGTTATCTCCCTTGATCACTTCAAAAAAACCTGTGACGCTATAGATGGGTTATGAGTAGCGACAAAGGTAATGATATTATCCGAATTGTTTTTTGCTTTAGTAGCCCTCAGTGTTTGGATATCAATTGCCAAAGCCTTTTTTATCCCAACTTCTATTACCTCGAGGGGGTTATACTGTTTCAATAAATTTCTTTTTAGCTCACCTAATCTGACAACCCGGAGGTCTTCATCTATCAAAATTGTGCATATTTTTCTAGCTAAAGAGAAAGGTATATTATTTTTGGTATGGCGTGGATGACATGATTTATACGAAAGATAATTTTTTGTATCTGTTTCTTTAGAATACATATCCGTTATAAGGAGTTCTCCCCTTCGTTTCACTAGAACGTCCAAGAATGCGATTTGCAGATCGTTCGTTTCAATTGTGAATTTTATATTTAGGTCTAAATCATTCATTATGTGTTGCAAATCTGCAATGTTGCCAAATCGTTCATTCCAAATACAGAATACATCGTCTAGGAATCGTTTCAACTGATTTTCTAAATATATTCTGTAATCCACGCCATGTTCATTTCATTTTCCACAATTGAGTATAATTTTTCCTCAAGAAATCCCATTGTTAAATTACTTAATTGTGGTGCCGCCTTGGTACCCATCGCTATACCAAGAATTTGTTTGTAATTTGTTTCGCCAAATGTGAAAGTGTTGTTAGTCAGGATGATACGTATGGCTTTGAGGATAAAGTTTTTTGAAATTCTCCCATGACTGCATTCAGGATGTTTATCCAACCAATATTCTACGGCCTGAAGGCATAGATCATGGGAAATATTGCCATACATGTTCTGAACATCCATGGTTACGAATAAGTCGCCATCATCGGTTTATTTTACAACCGTTTGACTGGGAAAAAAGATGTAAAATAAACCGATTTATCACATAATATTACATATTTGGGCACTTAATATAAGCAAAATCTGCTTTTGAAAAACACTCTCCTAGAATATCTGAGGTGCAGGTTTTTAGGAGAGCGATTTTCTGAATTTGTAATTTTAGGTGCAGCTTTTAGAGCTCTCCATGATTTTATTCCTTTCAAACCCTGCAGTTTTATGGTCTTCCAAAAATCCATAAATCCAAGATAATCAAGGAGTCCGTTAAACACCAAAATGTAGAATTCGTCAGTATTTTTCAACCAGACGACCTTCCTTTCAGGCCAATAATTGCCGGTCCATGCTGCCCTACTAACAGGCTATCAAATCTTATTGATATCTTACTTAAGCCGTACGTGCCAAATGTGAAATCTGTTATTCGGGATGACATAGATTTTGTTAATACATTACCCCAAAATCTAAATGATGGCGACTTATTCGTAACCATGGATGTTCAGAACATGTATGGCAATATTTCCCATGATCTATGCCTTCAGGCCGTAGAATATTGGTTGGATAAACATCCTGAATGCAGTCATGGGAGAATTTCAAAAAACTTTATCCTCAAAGCCATACGTATCATCCTGACTAACAACACTTTCACATTTGGCGAAACAAATTACAAACAAATTCTTGGTATAGCGATGGGTACCAAGGCGGCACCACAATTAAGTAATTTAACAATGGGATTTCTTGAGGAAAAATTATACTCAATTGTGGAAAATGAAATGAACATGGCGTGGATTACAGAATATATTTAGAAAATCAGTTGAAACGATTCCTAGACGATGTATTCTGTATTTGGAATGAACGATTTGGCAACATTGCAGATTTGCAACACATAATGAATGATTTAGACCTAAATATAAAATTCACAATTGAAACGAACGATCTGCAAATCGCATTCTTGGACGTTCTAGTGAAACGAAGGGGAGAACTCCTTATAACGGATATGTATTCTAAAGAAACAGATACAAAAAATTATCTTTCGTATAAATCATGTCATCCACGCCATACCAAAAATAATATACCTTTCTCTTTAGCTAGAAAAATATGCACAATTTTGATAGATGAAGACCTCCGGGTTGTCAGATTAGGTGAGCTAAAAAGAAATTTATTGAAACAGTATAACCCCCTCGAGGTAATAGAAGTTGGGATAAAAAAGGCTTTGGCAATTGATATCCAAACACTGAGGGCTACTAAAGCAAAAAACAATTCGGATAATATCATTACCTTTGTCGCTACTCATAACCCCCAACACCCCAACTTCTTTAAAACAATGTACGAGAGCAGGGTCACTCCTGGCATCAAACGACAACCTCAAAGCGAAATTTGATAATGTTCAATTAATTAAATCACAAAGACAGCCACCTAATCTGAAACGCCTCCTAACCAGAGCAAAATTCAATTCATCTATCACAAGGACCGGTTTTTATGTATCTAAATGCCTGGATCTTCGATGTAAATGTTGTGACCATATAATACCAAATAACCAATATAAATTTCGTAACATTACGTTTAGCGTCAACGACAATATGAATTGTGACACAAAAAATCTCATATATGTCTTGACGTGTCTGGGCTGTGATTTTTTCTACATAGGTGAGACAAGTACTCATCTACGGGATAGAGTACGCAACCATCGACGGGATTGCAATATTGAAAATGGGCCCTTATTTGTAAATAGACATATCTTTAAATGTGCGCAACATCTACAAATAAAATTTCAAATTTTCCCTTTTTATAAAATGAAAGTCGATGACACCACGAAAAGGAAATTAATGGAAAATCATTTTATTAAAAAATACACTCCTCGACTTAATAGTCAATAAGTAACAATTGGCAATTAGCCTCATTTATTTATTAATTTTCTTTAATCTATCTCATGATAATCTTCCATTCATTGTTCTCGAATTGAACCCATATACTACAGATTAACACACGTGTGTACATGTTTTGTATTAGTTAACGATATGTAACCATGGAGAATGGTAACTATAGCTAATTAAAACGGACGAAAAGTACTTTAAAATGTTAAAATGTTATTAAACCAGTGTTGAAATCAGTTTGTGTCGGCATACCTTTTATCTTTTTATCATTTACCGTGAAACAAAGTAGTGCAACTTTGCGGTATATATATATATATATATATGTAATTATTCTCTAATAGTTCATTTCACAGATCCCAGCACACGACGAATCACATAATTTCTACATTGATGAGAGGACGGTAAACGTGCACACAGCATTCATATTAAATATTTGAATCTCCGCAGCACAATTAAGATGATTAAGATGATAAGGTTGATGAGTTATTCATGTAGATATTTTCATTATTTTCAACACCATGAAATAACTGGAACAGTAACGATCCCAGCAACAATATCGGTAACACTAACCGTAGCACATTAACATGATCAGAAAGAGAATCAGGACATAATCATGTCACAATCAAAATCAGAATCAGGTCACCTATAAAACATAACACAATGTTTAACAAATAATCAAAATATTTCTACATTTCTACGATTATCAACATTACAAAAATCAAACAGTACTTACAAGCATTTGTACTAATTATTACTCATAAATCACACAGATTACCATTATAACGACACACAGTCTAAAGCAACGCCACACAGTCTAACACCCATTTAGTTGAAGTATAAATTATAGGAATGATTCATGAATGGATGATGATTAATGGACACGTGTGATTCTCCCAAAATCCATCATTAGAGTAACAATATAAATTCATATCTTCCACCACGTAAACTACAGTTTCACTCACAACCAATCAAACCACGACAACAAAACAGGCAGTGCACATGTATTCAGTGCAATCATACCTGCAATCAGACAAGTGAATAACTCTACCTTGGCAAATATTAACTATCATACATCTTACAAATAAACAATAAACTCGAAGGTTTATAAATCAACTTTATTACCACAATCTGAAACCATGTTCAACAGTTGACATAAACTGTAATAAACAACAATAACATATATACTATATTTATTAATGTACAAATACTTGTGACCTTGAAAGGGTCCGCAATACCAGCGTGAATCCATATCTATATGTAGTACATCCCCGGCAAACTATAATGTAAACTATCGTTATCTAATATAGATATTGTCATACGTGACAGCTCCTCATGCCCCATGATTTTGAAAAATTTAATTCATCAAGTTCTTCCATTGTGCAAACTGTTCCACTACCAAATATAAACTACCACACAAAAATCATGAAGATCGGTTCATATCTATGTGGTCCACGGCGACTTTGAAAAATGTATAACCACTCGTCATTTTCATACAAAATTGTGGCTTTTGTTACCAAAATTTCATTGTTTTTTTTTCTTTTTCGAAATGTGCTATTTTAATATTATATATTGTATTTCATTATACATTATATGCGTAATATTTGGCTTTCATGGTGTTAATATCTTAGGATGTCTGTAATATTTGCGTGGCATTATTAATAAAAATCGCACATTCATCATGACAAACGCTGAGATATGAGCGACAAACACAAATAAAGATTTTATATATGTAATCTAAGTACATTCATATCTTCTCTATTCCACCATAAAAAGAATTTCACATTGTAACAATACTGGTTTATTTCTTTGATGCTTTTGGACTTCCCAACTTCGGAATGACCTTTCTATTACATTCAAAAACTTGCAGCATATTTTGACAGTTTTTTCCAAGTTTTGCAGCACCAAAAAATGAATAACCAAGGGCTACCACTCAAGTCATTGACAACATTGATTTAGTGTGTATTTGATTTTGCATCAATATAACTGTTCATTTGAGTCCAGTTATCCAATTCATTTGTTAGGAACACACCATCCACAAAGTCTGCTTAACTCAAGTCCAGTGTAATGGTGTTTGGGGAATGATGGTTTACCAAATCCTGTACCATATTGTGTGATTGTTGTAATGATTTCTCCATCGTCAGACTTGTAAGTTCAGGAGCTTATCAGGTATCGGCGAGTTTCCCTTTCTCCAGTTCAGGGACGATGTCGCTGAACAAAGCCAGTGTCAGTACTTCAGACGTTAAATACACAAATGTAAATCACAAGCTTTCTGAGCGCTTGTAGAAATTTGTTCATGCACGTTCTGGTAGCAGAGTATATTTTTGCAGAGGCAAAGTCTTTCAAAGAGGCGTTCACTGCAATCAGACTTGTCATCCACCAAGGTCACAAAGTTTGTAAAATCACAATCTTTGACTGTCTGGTAGTACAGTTAATCGAGACTTGTGAATTGCTGCTGGGCGCCCAAAGACAGCGCTATCACTGTCATCATTCAGGTATGCACAGGAAAGATAGATATATGAATTCAAGATAATCGTTGCGATGTTTATGTGAGTCTTTTCTCACAAAAGCACACTGTAGAGACTCATCTCTTAATAGTAAGTGCAGGAGGACCGCACTACACGCTAAACAAAAATGTACAAGGTAAACCTGCGGACAAGACAGAAAATAGACATATTGCACAAAATAAACAAATATCAAATCAAGTGAATGGATCCGGATGCCAGCTGTAAGCACCCACTGTGCTGTACAGCCCTGGGTATGTTATGGTACAGGTTTTGCAAGTACTAAGGTCTTGTATCAGAGAGAGAGAGATGGGGTTTAACACAAATTAAGCCATTTTGGGACTAACATATGGTTTCAATTTTATTTCAATAATTCGCTTGCGCGTAGGGGTCTTTAGCGGTGGGAGGAAACCGGAGTGCCCGGAGAAAACCCACAAGGTTGAGAAGGCGCCACTATCTCCATGCCACATACGCCCACAACAGGGATCGAAACCACAGCTGCAAGCCAGAGGTGACCGGCCAGCTAGAGGTCGAAGCGCGGCACTCTAGATCACTAGGTCATCCTAACCCCCCGTTCGCCTTAGAATAGAAAGGCTTAACTTTTGAAAGAACAATATACTATCCGCCTGCATCTTCAATGTGGTGCAACAGACATCGAAGTACTTGTTCCTGTTATATCTGCTTCAGCAATTGTAATTCCTGGTCAAGACCAAATATCTCTGCAGATTTGCGGGTTTTTGGGAGCGTCACATCAGTAGACATGGCCACACTGGACTTTGAATGATTAGAACTTAGCTGACAACCTCGTATACTCTACAGGTGTATGTGCAAGTATACTGTGGCTTTGTAGCACGAGATACCTATGCACTGATACACAGTAAAGAAGTCACTTAATTTTTGTTAAATACAAAGATTAAGCAGTGAAATACAACCAAAAATTAAATTGGCATATGTTTGATTAAAAATCAAGTGAAATATTATATAAAAAAACAATATTTGTGTGGGAGAATCTCAAGGAGTGGCAAGAGTTTTGTTGGAAAATGACAAGTGGTTATACATTTTTGAAAGTCGCCGTGGACCACATAGATGTGAACCGATCTTCATGGTTTTTTGTGTGATAGTTTATATTTGGTAGTGGAACACTTTGCTCATGGGAATAAAACAAAAATCAAACATAGGGGCGTGGTGAGCACCCTAATAAAGACGCCTGTGGATTTTCAGTGTTTTCCAATAATTACCCGCCAGAGTTATGGCCCTTGATGACTTTGAAAATTTTGGTGGACAGAGTTTAAGGTCTTGAGACAAACATGTATATTGATTTTCGATGAATTTTGATAATTGAACAGCTAAATCCATAATATTAATTGTTACGTATACTAAACGTTAGCATTGGGCAGAACTTTATATAAACCAAACCAATTCTAATGATTTTTTGATAATTACATAATATGCATGCGACAACTCTTGTTGACTGCACGGACGATTTAGCTGCTGTGGGCGTATATTTCGTTGTCTGGCAAACTATTTTTATCCGATTTCAATGAATCTTGAAATATAGGTTTATCACCCTAATATCTCGGTTCCTTACGATGTTGGCATGTATAGAACTGTAACTTCATGGATTATGGCCCCTGATTGTACGAAAAATCACGTCTTAGCTTGTAAACCATGTAGAGGTCACAATTTTGAACCTTGAAATGCATGTTTATAACCCAAAGATCTAGGTTCCTTTCGATATCTGCGCACATCAGATTGCAACTTCTTGAATTATGGACACTGATTGTACGAAAAATCGCCTTTTTATACGCCCACATTTTCATGTGGACGTATATTGTCGTCGCCCCTGTCCGACCGTCCACAATTGTTTGTGAACAGTCTACAGGTCACAATTTTTATCCGATTTCGATGAAACTTGAAATGTAGGTTTATCACCCTAAGATCTCGGTTCCTTTCGATATTGGCATGTATCGGACTCTAACTTCATGGGTAATGGCCCCTGATTGTACGAAAAATCACGTTTTTAGCTTGTGAACAGTGTAGAGGTCACAATTTTGAACCGATTTTGATGAAACTTAAAATACATGTTTATAACCCACAGATCTTGGTTCCTGTCGATATTTGCACATATCGGATCATAACTTCTTGAATTATGGCCCCCTGATTGTACGAAAAATCGCCCTTTTTAGCTTGTGGTACCTCTGGAGGTCGAAATTATTATCTGATTTAAAAAATCGTTTGACTATATCACCGTTACATGGTAATGAAGGTTTAGTTAGAATTTTGTGAAAATCGGACCAAAATTGACAGACAAAATGGCCACCGTTTGTACGCGAACAATGTGAAAATATGTTATATCAAGGTTGTGGACCATGTAGAGGTCAAAATTTTGAACCGATTTTGATAAAATTTGAAATACATGTTTATAACCCAAATATCTTGGTTCCTCTCGATATTTGCGCATTGCGGATAGTAACTTCCTGAATTATGTCCGTTGATTGTACGAAAAATCGCCTTTTTTAGCTTGTGGTCTCTCTAGAGGTCATAATTATCATTCGATTTATAAAACCGTCTGATTATATCACCGTTACACTGTAATGAAGGTTGAGTTGGAATTTCGTGAAAATCGGACCAAAATTACCAGACAAAATGGCCGCTGCTTGTACGAATACTGTAAAAGATATGGTATATCAAGGTTGTGGACCCTATGGAGGTCACAATTTTAATCCGATTTTGATGAAACTTGAAATGGATATTTATAACACAAAGATCATGGTTCCTTTCGACATTTGCGCATATCGGATTATAGCTTCCTGAATTATAGCCCCTGATTGTACGCAAAATCGCCTTTATCACCTTGTGGTCCCTCTGGAGGTCACAATTATTACCTGATTAAAAAAAAAAACCGTTTCATTATATCACCGTTACACTGTAATTTAGGTTGAGGTCGAATTACATAGAAAGCGGACCAAAACTGCCGGACAAAATGGCTGCCGTTAATACGCGAATATTGTAAACATATGATATATCCACGTTGTGGACCCTGTTGAGGTAACAATTTTAATCCGATTTTGATGAAATTTGAAATGTAAGTTTATAACCCAACGATCGCAGTTCCTTTCGATATTTGCGATATTGGACCATAACTTCCTGAATTATGGCCCCTGATTGTACAAAGAAATCATGGGGTTTTTTATCTTGTGGACCCTATGGAGGTCACAATTTTATTCCCAATTAAAAAAAACCGCTTGACTATATCTCTGTTACACATTACTGATAGTTGAGTTTGATATTCAATGAATTTTGATAATTGAACAGCTAAATCCATAATATTAAATGTTTCGTATACTAAACGTTAGCATGGGGCAGAACTTTATAAGAACCAAACAAATTCTAATGATTTTCTGATAATTACTTAATATGCGACAACTCTTGTTGACTGCCCGGACAATTAAGCTGCTGGTGGGCGTATGTTTCGTTGCCTGGCAACCTATTTTTAAAAAAAGGTTTCCTCTGTAGGTCACAATTATTATCTGATTTAAAAAAAACGTCTGATTATATCACCGCTACACCATGATGTAGGTTGAGTTGGAAATTGCCGGACGAAATAGCTGCCGCTTGTATGCGAATATGTAAAAATATGGTATATCAAGGTTGTGGACACTGTAGAGGTAACAATTTTTATCGGATTTTAATGAAACTTGAAATGCATGTTTATACCTAAAAGATCTTGGATCTTTTTTTCTATTTGCGTAAATCGGATCGTAACTTCTTGAATTATGGCCCCTGATTACCTTGTGGTCCCTCTGAAGGTCATAATTATTATCCGATTTTAAACAACGTTTGATTATAAACATCTGGTATATCAAGGTTGTTGACACTCTATAGAAGTCACAATTTTGCTCCAATTTTTATGAAACTTAAAATATATATTTGTAACACAGATTTTGGTCCTGTCGATATTCGTGTATATCGGATCGTAGCTTCCTGAATTAATACCCTTGATTGTTGGAAAAATCGCTTTTTTTTTGGTTTACCTTGTTCCCTATCCATCTCTTTGTAGAATGTGGCCGTATCCTGCCAGGCAGCCGCTGGTTAACTGTTATAGTGAGAACTAGTTAACTAATCCCCCATAATGTATCTTTAAGTGAGAGTGAGGATACTTGGTGTATAGCTTTATTACATGAATACCTTAACTGGTTTGATAATGAAAAATTTCTGCTGAGGTTAAGCAGAGCAATAAGCAATTTCATTGGTCGAGATTTGGAACACAATAACTCTCCTTTTAATTGAGATGGAAAGTTCAAACTTGTTGAAGGCGTTCATAAGGTGAATGCCTTGATAGAGAGAGAGAAATAGGGTTTAACGTACACTTGACACAAACTAGTTCATTTCGGGACTAACATATTTTATTTTTAAATTTTATTTCAATAATTCGCTTGCGCGTAGGGGTCTTTAGCAGTGGGAGAATGCATTGATGGAGTTCGATGATGAATATTGTCTGCTTACGGTCAGCAGAGATAAGCAATCTGAATGGTTGATGCTTTGGGCCACGATAACTTTGGTTATAATGAAGTGAAAGCGATGAAACTTCGAATATAGATTCATTATATCATTACCTTGACTAAGTTCGATGGTGCGAATTATCTGCTTAGGCTAAGGAGCAATAAACAATTGATTAGTCAAGATGTTCATTAGGTGAATGTTTTTCAAGACGGAGTTCAATGATTAACATTTGGAGTTAAAGCTAAGCAGAGCTAATCAATTTATTGATCGACGCTTTTGGACCAGATATCTTGGTTCTATATGATGGAAAGCCTCACTCTTGGCTTGTTATATTTCAGATTTGTGTTCTTTATGAATATTGATAATCCTGGTGCCTCTATGTCTATTTGTGTAAACACATGTCCTGATAGAGAATTGCGTAATTTAGATGAAGTTTATCAATTTTCTGAGCAGACTGGTTCATATCTATGTAGATATGATGTTGATATACAGAAATATACACAGAGTAATAAAAGCCTTCAAGGACCTTGTCCAGTAACTCCGGTTAAAAAAAGGTATGTAGGTATGCCACAGTGAGCAATATCACTAGATACAATTTTTATACGCCCACATCACAGGCACTTGAAAGGAATAAAATAAAAATTCCAAAACTCACAAGTTTTGTCTAATTTTGATAAAACTTAAAACATGTCGTTATATTCCGAAAATCCCAGTCCCTTTTGATATTTGCGTGTAACAGGCCATAGCTTTCTTGATTGTACAAAAAATCGTTTTTGTTTTTAGCTTGTTCTCTATCATTGCAAAATGTGGGCGTATTCCGCCTTTCAGCATCGTGGCTACAGTTTTGATAGGCATTTCTTATAATTCAGTCTTAAGCAGGCTTCTTAATCCATTTTGAAATGAACGGGCCACGGGTAGGCCGAACTGATAGTCGTATTTTCGAATGAACAAAAACTTTGTTCTAATTACATACATGTATTCATACATCGATAATTGCATAATACATATTCCTACTTTTGCTTTCATCCAACCAAACCGAGTTTATGATTTAGTAAAAAAAAAAAGGTAAATATATATATAAGTTTGTTTTAAATTATTTTATACGCAAAGGCTCGCCAATATATAAAAATAACAAAGTATATGTGTAAACACATGCCAATGATATAACAAAGTAGCACCAATTATTTTCTGTGTATAATCGGAACTCGGAAATATGCAATAAATGCAAAATGTCACGTGGCCAATTGTGATTCAGATTAGTTTATTTTTGGTGTTACCCATTTAAAATGTAAGCTTTGATAACTTACGAGACAAAACATTTTTATACGCCCACATTGAAATGTGGTCGTATAATGTCGTCGCCCTAGTCCGTCCGTCCGTCGGTCCAGCGTCCAGAGGCTTGTGGACGCTCTAGAGGCTAAAGTTAATATCCGATTGACTTTAAATTTATACACAGTGTTTAGGGTCATAAGACGAAGACGCCTATTGATTTTCAGCTATTTCCGATAATTAGTACCAGAGTTATGGCCCTTGATCACCTCAAAAAATCTTGTGGACGCGCTAGATTTATACACAGTGTTTAAGGTCATGAGACGAAGAAGCCTATCGATTTTCAGCGATTACATATAATTAGTGCCAGAGTTATGGCCCTTGATCACTTCAAAAAATCTTGTGGATGCTCTAGAGGCCTAAGTTAATATCCGATCGACTTTAAATTTACACACAGTGTTTAAGATCATGAGACGAAGAAGCCTATTGATTTTCAGCGGTTTCAAATAATTACTGCCAGAGTTATCTCCCTTGATAACTTCAAAAAATCTTGTGACGCTATAGAGGCCAAATTTATCACCCGATTGACTTCAGATTAATACACAGAGTTTAAGGTGTTGAAACGAACAAGTATTTTGATTTTCAATGAATTTAGATAACTGAACAGCTAAATCCATGATATTAAATGTTTCATGTATATACTAATTGTTAGCGTGGGGTAAAACTTTATAAAAAGGCAAACAAATTCTAATGATTTTCTGATAATTACATAATGAGTTGTTACTCTTAATCAGTTTTTAGTGTATTACAAATGTTTCATTACCGAAAAAAGTAAAAATATGCGACAACCCTTGTTGACTGCCCGGACGATTTAGCTGCTGTGGGCGTATGTTTCGTTGCCTGGCAACCTATCTTTTGTTAAATTGTGAAAGTAGTTAAACATTCGGTTCTAAAATATCTGTTGGACTTCAACTTTTACATATATGGGACGTGGGAGGATCTTCAGCTTTTGGAACTTCCAAATCCAATGACTATGTGCATGCTTGAAGTTCAAGGTCAACGCCACAATCGCTATCCTCAGCTATTCTTTCACTTGGCCTGAATTAACAAGGGTCATTCCATGTCAAGTGGGTCAATTTTCAGAAATTTGGGAAATTGACCCCCTCAAAAAAATTTGGAAAAATATAGGTTATTGTACATGTAAAATTTAAAAACAGTGCAAATTCTGTGGTATGTAGCGTGAAAATTGACTGAGATTTGAATTTCATGAGTTACCAATAAGTTTTCGAAACAAAATATGTATCAATGATTTACTCGAGTTTCAGATATCTTGATTTGACCTTTCTAGTGTAGATATACAGTTCAGATTTAGTCTTGAAGAACTTTTTGCAATTAGATTATAATTGAGTGGTAGGGTTGGCATGCTACTTGGTCATGAAAACTGACAAACATTTGGTGTAATTGTATATTGTAATAGATATAAACCCAAATATTGGTCTACCCAGAGATTGCCAGTAGTACTAAATAAGAAACATATGAAAATGCATCAGACTTCATTAGATTTCCAGAAAATTGGCCGCGAATATGGTTTCAGACACAAATTTTCGAAAATTGCTTAATATTTTTGAGCCGAAAGAACTCGGTAGATGAGTACCTAAAAATCTGAAACTTGGTGTAATTATAGTTTGCACTAATGGCTCAAACACAATGTTAAAGCCATTTTTGTCCCGGGCCATTTTGTTATTTTTTCGATTTTTTGAAAATCTTTGTTTTGGGTCGATGTCAATTATCTACCTAATGAACCCCATTCGATTTTGCTGAAATTTGGTTTATATGTGTATTGGGACTGAAAAATCTGATAGTCCCAATTTTAAGTTGCTAGACTAACAGTTCCTAAGATACGGTCCACCCAATTTGGGGGATTTCGACTAAAATGGGTTTGGCAGCCAATATTCAAATGCCAATAACCCATTAACCAATAGGTCAAAATTGCTGGATTAGGTGTTTCTGGAACGGGAAAGATGATGATTTGCTATTTGAATCAAAGATATCTGTCTTTAGGAAAGTCTGCTGAAGGTAACTATGTATCCTCAGAGCTTATCCGTGAACATATTCCTGCTTTAAGTATAGAGACACTGGTCTAGAAGGTCAAATTCAAAGTCAAAAGGTCTTCACTCTTTTAAAACACATCTGGATGTCAAAAATAAGTACAGCTTTGGAATTCTTGTGGAATTCCCATTCCAGAAAGACATATTCCAGCAATTTTGACAAATTAGTTACTGGGTGTGGCCATTTGAATAATGGTGTAGATGCCCATTTTGGCCGAAATGCATAAAATTGGGTGGACCGTATCTCAAGAACTGTTAGTCGGATCAAGCTAAAATTGGGAACATTAGCTTTTTCAGTCCAAATACACATATAAACCAAATTTCAGCTAAATCGAAGGGGTTACGGTTTAACTAGTTGGGTGTGTAATTGACATGAAATGACCCAAAACATAGATTTTCAAAAAATCGAAAAAATAATATTGAGATGACTTGGGACAAGAATGGCTTTAACATATGTTAGTGACATTAGTACAAACTCTAATTCCACCAAGTTGCAGATTTTTAGGTGCTCATCTACTGGGTTCTATCTACTCGAAAATATGATAATTGACATAGATTGACACAAAACACAGATTTTGAAAAAATTAAAATAATATCAAAATGGCCCGGGACAAGAATTGCTTTTACATTGTGCTTGAGATACTAGTCCAACAAAAATTACACTAAGTTTCAGATTTTTAGGTGCTCATCTACCAGGTAATATTGGCTCGAAAATTCGAGGCAATTTTCGAATATTTGTGTCTGACACCATATTCAGGGCCAATTATCTGGGAATCTATTGAAGACTGATGCATTTTCATATGTTTCTTATTTAGTACTACTGGCAGCCTCTGGGTAGACCAATATTTGGGTTTATATCTAATACTTTGTAGTTCCTGGATCACTACAAAATCCAGACAATATACAATTACACCAAATGTTTGTCAGTTTTCATGGCATGCGAACCCTACCACTCATCTGTAATCTGATTGCAGATTCATAATCTACACTGAAAGTTCTCCAAGAGTACCAAATTTGAGCTGTACATCGTCAGTAGAAAGGTTAGATCAAGATATCTGAAACTCTTGTAAATTATTGATACATAATTTGTTTCGAAAACTGCTTGGTAACTCAAATGCCCGTATCTCAGTCAATTTTTAAGCTACAAACCACAAATTTCGCACAGTTTCTAGTTTTTACATGTACAATAACATATATTTTTCCAGATTTTTTCGAGGGGGTCGATTTCCCACACCTGGCCCACTTGACATGGAATGACCCCTAAACTAAGTTGTTTCTTTACGAAATGAGGCGATAAGGATTCACACTGAAGGTATTCATTGCATTGATTGACTCTTTGATGGGTTAATTAATCAACGAGTAATGATTACCTGTTTGTAATCAGCCGAAAATAGATGATACCAGAGTGGCCGGTGCATTGTTTCACCAATCGACTAGATTAGAGATCAATCTGTTAAAGCCGACAAAAAACAGCCGATTAAAGTCCCTGTTCGTAAGCATTGGGTTCTTGAATTATGTACAATGTCGTTATACTGTGTTCTGAGAGCCTTTGTATCCGATAGAGACATCTTTTGACAGATTTTTTTTCAAATTTGGTATGAAGCTTTCTCGCCGAATTGTCTTGATATTTGTGCAATGTTATCTTTTGTACCAGAGTTATGCCCCCTTTTCCTGAAAACCTTGTCATGGCTATAGAGGCTGTAGTTGTCACCCCCATTCGTCCGTCCGTCCGTCAGATTGACTTTAAATTTATACACAGTGTTCAAGTTCATGAGACGAAGTAGACTATTGATTTTCAGCGAATTCCGATAATTACTGCCAGAGTAATAGCCCTTGATCACTTCAAAAAATCTTGTGGACGCTCTAGAGACCAATGTTAATATCCGATTGACCTTAAAGTTATACACAGTGTTTAACATTGACGTCATATATAGATAGACCGCTCACGCCTTATGATTGGCCAGGGCAGCCATGACACACAGCGCGAGATTTCCCTTCAGGGCAGAAACCCCGAAAACCAATGTAAACAAACGGCAAGCTGATGGTGGAAGTCAATCAATTTTTGGAGGAATTTAGGGTCCTATCGACAAACCCAACACATTAATTTATTTGATTGAAACCGTAGCTTTATTTTTGTATAGTTTTTGGGAAATTATAAAGTATTTTTAGAATAAAATAAACCAATAATTTAATATTGAAAAATAAAATTCATTGATTTAAAACCTTGCGCTACAAAAGGCCGTGTCCTGCTATTTACAAAAATGTTTATTTAGTTTCAAATTTTAGAGTTAGTAGTTTTTGTTTAAATCGAATTTTAAAACTGCCACGCCCATATATTAATCTTGAAAATTTGGCACCGATATTTTATTCTATTTTTTTTGTAATAGTAGTAATTGAGAGAGCTATTGTAACTTAGAACTACAGCAACTTATATGAAATAATTATACACATGAAGATCATATTTTTTACTTCATTATTTATATTTTTAAAAGGTATGTCAACACATGTTCTTGAAAAAAAATCTTGGAAGTTTTAGGGTCCAATTATGGAATTTTTTTGTCAAAATCATAATTTAGATGACTGCTGGAAATTGTGTCACGACTTTCTTAAGTGTATGAAATAATTAAAAACGCAAATATCGTATTTTTTACTTCAATTTTTATATATTTTAAAAATTACACAAACTGGCAGGTATTGTGGTGGTGGTTGTGGGATTTTGAAATTGCCACACCCATTTTTTTATGTTGGAAATTTTTGTTACCAATATTTTATTCTACATGTATTCTAT
Organism: Patella depressa; assembly: GCA_948474765.1. Taxonomy (NCBI): domain Eukaryota; kingdom Metazoa; phylum Mollusca; class Gastropoda; family Patellidae; genus Patella; species Patella depressa. The sequence continues at coordinate 53,462,922 of OX419716.1, forward strand.
AGCTACTTTCTTAAACATATAAAATAATTAAAAAACATGTAGGTCACATTTTATTTACTTTATTATTAAAAATTTTATACTTAAACCTGATAGTTCATTAAAAAATTTCTCATTTGCCCCTTGACTCAGTTATACTCAGACAAAATATTCGGTATGATTTATCAAAGTAGATAAAAAGTAACAATGAAAATGAACAAACCAACAATGAGGCTGATGTCCCTAAGTACAAATTGCTCATCATCGAACTTAGTCAAGGTAATAATGAAATGAAATGGGGTTTAACATCCTACTGTTCTGCTCCTAACCTGGGCTAATGAAGACGGACATACACCGTACAGTGTGCTATGAGGGAAAATTTGCCCGGGCAGCAGCGCTACGGCCTACTCTTATATCAAATTCCAACTGCCAAGGGATTTTTTTGCGTGCATGCCAACTTGTGTACAGGACCTCGGTTTTTCGGAAAATCTGGATGAACTATCTCTGCTAACAAGCCAGTGTCTTACCCACTTAGCAAAATGATCCCCCTTAGTCTGTGTATTGTTGTGATGATAATTTTTTCATTAATTCGCTTGCGCATAGGGTTCATTTGCAGTGGGAGGAAACCAGACGGCCCAGAAAAAACCCACAAGGTCATGTACAACCAAAGAATCAAAAACCTATGATTATTTTGCCTCACTTGCTTTTAGTCAATGATGCAGGGCGGAGGGCCTGACAAGGACGGCTGACTAGTCATTCGGATGGGACAAAAAACTGAGATCCTATGCACATGTTGGCGTGTAAGTAAAATATCCCTTAGCAGTTAGAATTCGATATAAGAGTAGGCTGTAGTGCCGCATACGCTAACCATTCCACCATCCACCTCACCCCCAATTCAACATCGTGTTTCATCTCGCTGTCCCAAAGCATAGACCAATCAAATTGCATACCTCTGCTTAGACCAAACAGAAATTGATCATAATCGAACACAGTCAAGTGTCAAGGCACATTTGACCAATTACCCCAAATTGGGTCCTAGAACTCACCAACTTGAAAAAATATTCAGGTAATCTGGGGCCTATTTCACGAAATTTTAACTAAGATAAGATCCCAATTTTAGTAATTTGATTGGATAATATTAGATTGATTTTAGTGCTTAGCCAATCAAAATTGAAGTATCTACTAAAATTGGATTTTATCTTAAGTTAAAATTTCGTGAAACAGGGCCCTGGATGTCAGGTGGCTATTTTCAGGTAATCTGGATGAATATATAGACCTAAGTAAAGTTATTCATATCTTGCAATGTATTCATATCCTTTAAGTTACGGCCTGCCAAATTGGGTCCTGCATTTTCTACAACTGGAACTGACTGGACGTATGTTTTATTCTCCATCTGAACTGTGTAGACCACACTGTCCTTGTTAGAACGTTATAGAACATTGTAACAGGCTTAAGGGTGAATCTTGCGTTTTGATTGGTCGATTAGACACTGTCGATTGGACAATAACACCCCTCTGTTTTAGCAAGGCGAATAACTGCGTATAAATATTACAGTGCACTTTTTTTGTCCCCCGCCTTTCGAAGAAAGTTGGGGGACTATTAAAATGGGTTCGTCCGTCCGTCCGTCTGTCTGTCTGTCTGTCTGTCCGTCTGTCCGTCACACTTTTTGGGACACAATAACTCTCTTCCTAATTGAGCTAGAATGTTCAAACTTGGTGTATGTGTTTATTAGGCCAATGCCTTGATGGAGTTCAAAGATGAGCATTAGGGTAAGCAGAGATAAGCAATTTGATTGGTTGATGCTTTGGGACACGATAACTTTAGTTCTAATTAAGTGACTAAGTTCGATAATGAGCATTTTCCGCTCAGGGTAAGCAGAGCAATTTGATTGGTCGAGACTTTGGAACACAATAACTCTCCTTCGAATTGAGTTAAAATGTTCAAACTTGGTGAATATGCTTATTAGGTCTATGCCTTGATGGAGTTCGAAGATGAGCATTTTCCGCTTAGGGTAAGCAGAGCGATACACAATTTGATTGGTCGAGACTTTGGAACACAATAACTCTTCTTCTAATTGAGTAAAAATGTTCAAACTTGGTGTATATCCTTATAAGGTCAATGCCTTGATGGAGTTCGAAGATGAGCATTTTCCACTTAGGGTAAGCAGAGATAAGCAATTTGATTGGTTGATGCTTTGGGACACGATAACTTTAGTTCTAATTAAGTGAGAGTGATGAAACTTGGTGTATAGTTTCATTACAGTAATACCTTGACTAAGTTCGATAATGAGCATTTTCTGCTCAAGGTAAGCAGAGCGATACGCAATTTGATTGGTCGAGAGTAGTCGAGACTTTGGAACACAATAACTCTCCTTCTAATTGAGTTAAAATGTTCAAACTTGGTGTATATGCTTATTAGGTCAATGCCTTGATGGAGTTCGAAGATGAGCATTTTCCGCTTAGGGTAAGCAGAGATAAGCAATTTGATTGGTTGATACTTTGGGACAAGATAACTTAGGTTCATCTTGATTGATGGTTTTATGCCAATACAATGACTGCATTCTCATTTAGTAATCGATTCGACAGTAACAGTGTATAGAAACGATTGACTTGGACACCTTTTGTCTGCCTTTAGGGTCACCCTAACTAGGGTACATTTTCATTTTTCTCGTCGGTTTTAGCGTTTTTCTTTATAAAACACTTTTGGATGACACTTTGTGTACAGTTTGATTGTTCGATACATTGAAAAAAATAAATGTGCGATTAATTAATATGTGTCTTCTATTTATTTTGGGATTTCGGCGGGGGACATCAGCCTCACTGTTGGCTTGTTTCATTTTGTCCTCAGCCATCTTCCTCAACTCAAATTTTTATTTAGGAGATAAACACCTCCTGTTTCGCATTTAGAGGGGTGTTATTGTCCAATAGACATGTCCTGAAATCATTTGGACCCAAGACGCGTAAATGCGAAACAGGAGGTGTTTATCGACATTGTAACATGTTCTTTTTCAGGATTTTAAAAGAACTTATTTTATTGTGTAAACTTCAAAATTCGCAAAACAGCAAATCGGTTTGAATGACGTGAAATTCTGCTCAAATGACCATCACACTATTTTCAAACTTCATCCTTTATACAAACACATCACTGAAATACATAAAACAGAAGAAAATCAGTCATAAATTAATGAAAACCGTTTTCAGGCAACATAAATTATTCGTAACTAAGCAGTGTGGACAGTTTTGTTTTTGTTTTTTGCTCTTTAAAGTGGAAATTTTAAATCAAAGTTTGCTCATATTCTGAATAACATGATCCGCCTGAAAATGAGTCATTAGTCAAAAGAAAGTGTTTGGAAATACAGTAACTAGGGAAGGTGAAATAACAGCTGAGAATGGGCCTAGAATAACGGGAAATTATGCCAAATTTAACAATGATTGACAACACGCCAGAACGATATACATAGCAACCACGTGAATCCTAGGGTATTTTGAGGGATGTATGTAAGGACTGCTCCACTCCGAACAAGAACCAGCAATAAAATTGTGTTGATAGTCTGCAAATAAAATAATAAAGGCTAAAAACTCACCCATGTTATCACAAATTGCGAAAACGAAGCCATCATTGTTGCCAAGAAGAGTTACCTCTGTGTATGTAGTCTTGGTTAACAGGCCGTAACTTATTCGTTCACGACTGGCACTGCCGGTCAAAAATACCACACTAAGGCTAATTAACATATCTTTTTAAGTCTTCAAACATTAAAAATATTTTATTTGAAATATTCGAAAAACATTTTCTTCCATAATTTATTTACCAGAGACCAAAGACTCAAGCATTTTAAACTTGAATTTATATTCGCTTGGATTCGAAAACTGATTCGGCAAACCTCGGTAAAACGGCAGTCCGTTATCAAGTTACGTCACAACGTTGTCTGACGTCAAAATTGATTTTTTTTTATTTTTACGTCATTCAAACCGATTTGCTGTTTTGCGAATTTTGAAGTTTACACAATAAAATAAGTTCTTTTAAAATCCTGAAAAAGAACATGTTACAATGTCGATAAACACCTCCTGTTTCGCATTTAGAGGGGTGTTATTGTCCAATAGACATGTCCTAAGATTTTACATTTGAACCCGCGACGCTAACGCGTCTTGGGTCCTAATGATCTCAGGACATGTCTATTAGACAATAACACCCCTCTAAATGCGAAACAGGAGGTGTTTATCTCCTAAATATTCATCACAAAAATATCAACAAATAAGAATCATATTCATAAAAATAATTTCTTTATTCATTCTTGAACACTTTTTATACGCCCACATACGCCCGATTTTGATGAAACTTGGCATGCATGTTTATAACCCAAAGATCTTGGTTCCTTTCGATATTTGCGCCTATCGGAATGTAATTTCCTGAATTATGGCCTCTGATTGTCCGAAAAATCACCCTTTTTTGCTTGTGGTCCCTCTGGAGGTCACAATTATTATCCGATTTAAAAAACCGTTTGATTATATCACCGTTACACCCTAAGGAAGGTTGAGTTCGAATTTCGGGAAAATCGGACCAAAATTGCCATACAAAATGGCCGCCGTTTGTACGCGAATACTGTTAAAAAATGGTATATCAAGGTTGTGGACCCTGTAGAAGTCACATTTTTAATTCGATTTTGATGAAACTTTGAATTCATGGTAATAACCCAAAGATCTTGGTTCCTTTTGATATCGGAACGTAACTTCCTGAATTATGTCCCCTGATTATACGCAAAATCGCCATATTTTAGCTTGTGGTCCCTCTGGTGGTCACAATTATTATCCTATTTAATAAAACGGTTGATAGTATTACCGTTACACCGTAAGGGAGGTTGGGTTCGAATTTCGGGAAAATCGGACCAAAATTGACAGACAAAATGGCCGCCGTTTGTACGCGAATACTGTTAAAAAATTGTATATCATGGTTGTGGACCCTGTAGAGGTTACAATTTTAATTCGATTTTGATGAAACTTGAAATGCATGGTAATAACCCAAAGATCTTGGTTCCTTTCGTTATTTGCACATATCTGATCGTAACTTCCTGAATTATGGCCCCTGATTGTCCGAAAAATCGCCTATGGTCCCTCTGGAGGTCACAATTATTATCCGATTTAAAAAAAACGTTTGACTCTATCACCGTTACACCCTACGGAAGGTTGAGTTCGAATTTCGAGAAAACCGGACCATAATTGCCAGAAAAAATGGCCGCCGTTTGTACGCGAACAGTGTAAAAGTATGGTATATCAAAGTTGTGGACCATGTAGAGGTCACAATTTTAATTCGATTTTGATGAAACCTGAAATGCTTGTTTATAACCTAAAGATCTTTATTCTTTTCGATATTTGCGTATATCAAATTGTAACTTAATGAATTATGGCCTTTGATTGTAGGAAAAATCACTTTCGGTATTGCTTGTTCTCTGTCTATCTCTCGAACAATTATTATCTGATTTAAAAAAAATTCTGATTATATTACTGTTGCACCGTAAGGAAGGTTGAGTTCGAATTTCGTGAAAATCGTACCAAAATTGCCGGTCGAAATGGTCGCCGTTTGTACACGAATAGTGTAAAAATATAGTAAATCATGGTTGTGGACTCTCTACAGGTCACAATTCTTATCCGATTTTGACTAAAAGTAACATTTCTAGGTTGTACCGTCACACCATAATCATTGTCGGCTTCGAATTTCATTAATATCAGACTGGAACTGACCAACAAAATGGCTGCTCCCAATACAGTATGAAATACAGGACTTAATGAGGAAAAATCACTTTCGGTATTGCTTGTTCTCTATCCTTCTCTCAAAAATGTCGGCGTATCCTGCCTGGCAGTGCCAGCCTATCTTTTAGCTTGTGGTCCCTCTGGAGGTCACAATTATTATCGGATTTAAAAAAAAACGTTTGATTATATCACCGTTACACCCTAAGGAAGGTTGAGTTCGAATTTCGGGAAATTCGAACCAAAATTGCCATACAAAATGGCCACCGTTTGTACACGAATACGGTTAAAAAATGGTATATCAAGGTTGTGGACTCTGTAAAGGTCACAATTTTAATTCGATTTTGATGAAACTTGAAATTCATGGTAATAACCCAAAGATCTTGGTTCTTTTCGATATTTGCGCATATCGGATCGTAACTTCCTGAATTATGGCCCCTGGTTATACGCAAAATCCCCCTTTCTTTAGCTTGTGGTCCCTCTGGAGGTCACAATTATTATCCGATTTAAAAAAACGTTTGATTATATCACCGTTACACCGTAAGGAAGGTTGAGTTTGGATTTCGGGAAAATTGGACCAAAATTGGCAGACAAAATGACCGCCGTTTGTACTCGAATACTGTTAAAAAAAATGGTATATCATGGTTGTGGACCCTGTATAGGTCACAATTTTAATTCGATTTTGATGAGGAAGGTTGAGTTCTAATTTCGTGAAAATCGTACCAAAATTGCCGGACGAAATGGTCGCCGTTTGTACGCGAATAGTGTAAAAATATGGTATATCATGGTTGTGGACTCTCTACAGGTCACAATTCTTATCCGATTTTGATGAGAAGTCACATTTCTAGGTTGTGTACCGTCACACCATAATCATTGTCGGCTTCGAATTTCATGAATATCAGACTGGAACTGACAAACTAAATGGCTGCTCCCAATACAGTATGAAATACAGGACTTAATGATGTAGGAAAAATCACTTTCGGTATTGCTTGTTCTCTATCCATCTCTCGAAAATGTGGGCGTATCCTGCCTGGCAGTACCAGCCTATCTTTTAGCTTGTGGTCCCTCTGGAGGTCACAATTATTTTACGATTTAAAAAAAACGTTAGATTATATCACCATTACACCTTAAGGTTTGAGTTCGAATTTCGGGAAAATCGGACCAAAATTGACAGACAAAATGGCCGCCGTTTGTACGCGAATACTGTTAAAATATGGTATGTCATGGTTGTGGATCCTGTATAGGTCACAATTTTAATTCGATTTTGATGAAACTTGAAATGTATGGTTATAACCCAAAGATCTTGGTTCCTTTCATTATTTGCGCATATCGGATCGTAACTTCCTGAATTATGGCCCCTGATTGTCCGAAAAATCGCCTATGGTCCCTCTGGAGGTCACAATTATTATCCGATTAAAAAGAAACACGTTTGACTCTATCACTGTTACACCCTACGGAAGGTTGAGTTCGAATTTCTTAGCAACATGATCCCCAGTTGAATTTGAAGTCTACTGAAATGCACCTTTATAACCCAAAGATCTTAATTCATTTCGATATTTGCACATATCAAATTCTAACTCAATGATGTAGGAAAAATCACTTTCGGTATTGCTTGTTCTCTATCCATCTCTCGAAAATGTGGGCGTATGTTTGAAATTGCCTGTGATGAGTTGCTGGTTTGCTCTCAGTGTTGGCCGAGAAAGTGCATCTGGATTTTCCGGCTTGGTTCCCCTTGTCAGTGGTGCAGTAGGCCTACAGAGGGCTCGACTTGGACAATTTTCGAGTCATTTGGATGGGACGAAAAACAAAGGCCCCATGCACACATTGCTCAGCCCGGGCAGAACAGCAGGATTTTAAACTGTATTTCATTTCTGTTGTGAGTCGAAATGTATGAATCTTTTAGTTAAATAACAGTAAAATATCATTTTCTGTGAGACAAAGTCTTCTTTTGAAAAACTTGTTATGTTATTCATGGCTGGATGTACATGTAGCGGGAAAGATTTCATCTTATTAGAGCTACAAAAGAAAGTACAGGGATGTATACAAAATATCAAGCAGTCCGAGGGAGGTCATATTTCATGAGCCTGTGTGTCAAGCCTTTAAGCCTGTCTAGCTTTATTGTACTTAAATTTGCATTTCGAAGAAAGCTAATTTAAATTTATCCTTAACACTCTTTCTGATCAAATATATACAAATCACTTTTATTGAAGTTTTAATGCATATCTTTATAAATAGCACTTTGAATTGACAAAATGCGTAGACCCCCTTTTTTAAAGTAGAAATTTTTATTGGGAATTGCTTTATAATCTTAACAGAAACCTAGGTAGCTTTTTGAAATCTTAAAAGTAATTTACTATTTAAAGGAGCTAATTCGCTAGTACGTAGGACTTACAAAATTGACACAAATGGGTCACAAACACAACGCATATAATAATGTAATATGAATGTATATAAACTGATTAACATTCAACCATATCCGTCTTTACTCTAATTTCAAATCAGTTATGTTCGGCGAAATACACTTGAAGTCTCAATCGAATGTCAAACACTAGTGTCTGGTTATTCCAGTCTACATAGTATTTATTGCATGTGCTCTCCAAAAAAGAATATGCGTCACCGTCTAGCCTCGTTCTTCAAGTCCCTTGTTAAAAATGGGCCTGAAACGCATTATGGTTTACCAATGGTAATTTTTTTTTATTTTGTCTTACAGGTATATATTGCATATCAGAAGCCCATCTTTTCACGGTAAGATCACAACATCAATGTTGATTTGAACTGACAAATAATTTGTGTTTTCAATGTTGAAGACTTTGGATGATATTGAGTTAGAGACTTAGCTGCTTTAATGAAAATGATGTGAATTTTTTTTATTTTCATTTAATTAATTTGGGACTAAATATTGCTATCATTATCATCAAGGCCTAGATCTATTTGGTATATATTTTTAGGAAGGGCAGGATGTTGTGTATTGTTAGAAAGGCTATTGTTCTTGTTGTCTAATCTTCAACCCCTTTTAAAGTAGCTAAATCTCTAACTCAATATCGTCCAAAGTCTTACACATTGAAAACACGAATTATGTGTCAATTCAAATCAACATTGATGTCGTTTTCTTACCTTGGAGAGGTATTCTTCTGATATCCAATATTTAAGACAAGATAAACATTTTACCACTGGTACACGAATCGTGTACCATTGTGCTTTTCAGTCTCCTTTGTAACAAGTGACCAGAATGAACAAGGCTATACAAATTCCACAACTCAGTCAAATGGCGATAGCATAACGTATCTAGAGAGCATGCGCAACCAACTGGAATAACCAGACACTAGAAAATTCTATTGGGTTGAGGCTCATGCCGTATTTCGCTGGACGTAACTGATTTGACATTAGAGTCAAAATGGAAAACATTGAATGTAAAATCAGTTCATATAGAATCAGTTCACATTATTATTTATAGGTCCGAAATATTAGCGATTTAGCTCCTTTAAATAAAGTCATCTTATTCTTAATTATCCTATTTTAATTCAAAAACAGTTATAATCGACAGTTTGGGTTTTTTTTTTTTTTAGCAAAACAAAAATTAAATGTGTAAAATAAATGGTACACGACTGGCTAGGTAAATAAAGAAACAATGATTGATAAATAATAATTCTGCTAAACATTAATATATATGTTGTAAGCCTTAGCGAGGTCACTTTAAAATTTATTGTTCTTTATTTCTCAAATTTATCTTGCTTTGAATTGGTAATAAAATAAGTTTTATAACGCCACGGTACGGTCCATGTCACTCATTGCACTGTCACCGTTCCAACAGTTATAAAGGCCTAACGATAAAATGCTTATTATACGAACGAAACTTATAATATATTTTTTAAAAAATTACTTACGCAGTTTCAAATATTTATTTCGGACTCAGTTTGTCAGTTTTGCAGTGGTAGTTTTGATTTTCTATTATTCCAAAACTCAAAACACTGTGACAGCATTTCCGACAGTCTATTTTTCAAAATTTTCTGGGGGAGGTCCCCCATACCCTCCATAAGTGCTCCCTACTTTGGCGCTCGTGAGTGGGATTCGTCGATGTTCGCAAGTCCGTTCGTTTGACACTTTACCGCAACGATCATTACTTGAAATACGGCCAGGCCTCATTTCCGGCAGCCTTTTTTTTCCAAACCTTTATAGGGGGGAGCCCCTTCACCCCTAGTTGAAGGTCGTGCCTTTGCCCCCTTAATCTTGGACTTTGCCCCAGCTTTGCCCCTCCAACCACCGACGACTGGCGCCACCACTGCGTTCAGCCATAGTAAAATGATGAGAACTTTGGATGGTGTAGCCTATGCTTCATCAACCAGGCTAGCATATGTCCCTGGTTGGGCCTTTGCTCCTTCAACAGCATATCCTAGCTTGTTTGATACAGCAAAGGCTACACCACAAAGGGTTTTCATCACTGAGAAATTCTTAGATCTTGCATCTGAGGCTGGGAGTTACTGGCGGGAAACACATGCTTGGTCACAGGACGCCGATGACCACACAATTCTCATGGACCTTGCCTCCCAGGGTCGTCCCGGTATTCGCAGTCAGTTTAGATGCAAGTCATTGGAAGTAATAAGTCTCAAGGTCTGATTGCACTTCGCAGCTGACCAGAGAGGGCTGGTGCATACACGAAGCTTGATGGAGATGACCCCGTTATCATCTGTTTCAAGAAGGTTGGAGAATGTATCATCTCAACTGAGCTGGTGAATGGTGACATGCCTTCACAGGTCGAACAATTCTGTTCCATTAAACCATTTGTCTAGCATAAGCCTATTTGTGATTTTTGTCATAGGTAGTTTGTTACAGTGCTCAAATCATAGGGGTACTTGTCCAATCCAATGTTGGATAACAAATCAACCGTGGACGATATCTTGCAGGGCTCAGTCTCAAATCTAGAAAAAAAAATAAGTCCGTCGATCAAAGCCTATGGCTACAGGATGATTAAATAATGTACTATGATTATGAAAGTAATTTACACCATGTTACCGGTCTCAAATAGTTCTGCGTATTTAGAGCAAGCAAATATTTATTTCCTAACCAGGAGAGATCGTCGCGTAAACCAAGATTGTAACCACTTAATAAAAGTAAATCTCGAAAGGTTGTAGTGAATTTGTCTCCACGATTTCACCTGCTTGAAAGTTAGAAATGAAACGAAGCTATTACAGCTAGCTCTGTATTTAAACCACCCAAATCGTCAAAATCAAAAATCAAATCAAGGAGTGACATCGAAATTTTTGCTCACATTCGCTATTAAATAAACACGTAAGTCGAAGCCCGTAATGATTGTATTTTTTACTCAGCGTTATGTACCAATACATGTTTGTAAAAATACCTCGTGTGACGTATATTTTCTGCGACATCCAAAATCACGTGCACAGCGCTAACTTCTGCTCACTTCAGAAGATTTCTCGACGGAGCAATCACACAGATAAGCGGGTCAGTTTTTATAAGGACAAATATTGTGTCTCTGAACCTCTACCATTTAGTCACTTTTGGGGAAAAATCCCCATTTAGTCACTTTTGGGGAAAAATCCCCATTTAGTAATTTTTAGTGGGTAAATCATTTTTGGGGAAAAATCCCCATTTTGTCGCTTTTGTGGAAAAATCTCCATACCCGCTTTTGTCATTTTTGGGGAAAAATCCCCTTTTTGAGAGAAAATTACCCGCCTTTGTCATTTTTGGGGAAAACTACCCGCTTTTGTCATTTTGGGGGAAAATGCCCATTTTTTCACTTATGGGGAAAATTACCTGCCTTTGTCATTTTTGGGGAAAATTACCTGCTTTTGTCATTTTTGAGGAAAATCCCCATTTTGTCACTTATGAGGAAAATTACCCGCCTTTGTCATTTTTGGGGAAAATTACCCGCCTTTGTCATTTTTGGGGAAAATCACCTGCTTTTGTCATTTTTGAGGAAAATCCCCATTTTGTCACTTTTGGGCAAAATTACCCGCCTTTGTCATTTTTTGGGAAAAACAGGATAGCAATCCTGCAGTTAGGACAGAGGTTATTTGGAGTTGTTTATTATTTATTTAAACCTAAATGTATTACAAATCTTTTAACACACAATTCGATCAAAATTGGAGATGCCAGTATTCCTTTGTCAACGTCTATATGAAATCTTGGTGTAAATTATGACTCTGCACTGGACATGAAATCTCATACTCATCTTTTTGTAAATCATGCAATTTTCACCTTATACAACATTGGTAGAATCCGTCCTTATATTAAATTTGAAACCTGTGAACTCCTTTTTATTACATCCAGACTCGATTATTGTAACTCACTGTTTGTTGGACTTCCTGCAAAATGTTTATACCCTCTTAAACTCATTCAGAATAAAGCTGCCCGCATCGTTTCACTAACATCTTTACGTTCACCCATCACCCCTGTCCTTAAACAACTTCACTGGCTCCCTGTTTCGTTTCGCATCGATTTCAAAATTTTGTGTCTTACATATGTGTCAATCAACTGTCCTGAATCGCCTGCATATCTCAAAGATCTTCTTGACCATTATAAACCTTTACGCCAACTTCGTTCTTCAAATCTTTATCTCCTTGACATTCCAAAAAGTAAAACAATTTTGCCCAACGCTCCTTTTCGGTAGCAGCACCGAAACTTTGGAACGACACATCCTTTAAAAAAAAAGGACCAGTTCAAGTTTTGACATTTTTAAAAAGAACCTAAAACAGAATTGTTCCAAAGAGCTTCATGTAGTTTATCTCTTTTTCCAGTTATTTTAATGTTATATACTTTTTTCTGTACACTGCTATTTATTGTCCCCCGCCTTTCGAAGAAAGTTGGGGGACTATTAAAATGGGTTCGTCCGTCTGTCTGTCTGTCTGTCTGTCCGTCTGTCCGTCACACTTTTTGGGACACAATAACTCTCTTCCTAATTGAACTAGAATGTTCAAACTTGGTGTATGTGTTTATTAGGTCAATGCCTTGATGGAGTTCGAAGATGAACATTTTCCGCTTAGGGTAAGCAGAGATAAGCAATTTGATTGTTTGATGCTTTGGGACACGATAACTTTAGTTCTAATTAAGTGAGAGTGATGAAACTTGGTGTATAGTTTCATTACATCAATACCTTGACTAAGTTCGATAATGAGCATTTTCTGCTCCGGGTAAGCAGAGCGATACACAATTTGATTGGTCGAGACTTTGGAACACAATAACTCTCCTTCTAATTGAGTTAAAATGTTCAAATTTGGTGTATATGCTTATTAGGTCAATGCCTTGATGGAGTTCGAAGATGAACATTTTCCGCTTAGGGTAAGCAGAGATAAGCAATTTGATTGGTTGATGCTTTGGTACACGATAACTTTAGTTCTAATTAAGCGAGAGTAATGAAACTTGATGTATAGTTTCATTACAGTAATACCTTGACTAAGTTCGATAATGAGCATTTTCTGCTCAGGGTAAGCAGAGCGATACGCAATTTGATTGGTCGAGACTTTGGAACACAATAACTCTCCTTCTAATTGAGTTAAAATGTTCAAACTTGGTGTATATGCTTATTAGGTCAATGCCTTGATGGAGTTCGAAGATGAGCATTTTCCGCTTAGGGTAAGCAGAGATAAGTAATTTGATTGGTTGATGCTTTGGGACACGATAACTTTATTTCTAATTAAGTGAGAGTGATGGAACTTGGTGTATAGTTTCATTACAGTATAATGCCTTGACTAAGATCGATAATGAACATTTTCTGCTCAGGGTAAGCAGAGGGATAAGCAGTTTGATTTGCCGAGACTTTGGAACACAATAACCCTCCTTCTAATTGAGTTAAAATGTTCAAAATTGGTGTGTATGCTTATTAGGTCAATGCCTTGATGGAGTTCGAAGATGAACATTTTCTGCTTAGGGTAGGCAGAGATAAGCAATTTGATTGGTTGATACTTTGGGACAAGATAACTTCGGTTCATCTTGATTGATGATTTTTATGCCAATACAATGACTGCATTCTCATTCAGTAATGGGCCCTTTCCCTTGGCCAGAGGGACCCTTTTGTCAAGCGTGGGGGCCCTTTTGTCTGCCTAGGGTACATTTTCATTTTTCTCGTCGGTTTTAGCATTTTTCTTTATAAAACACTTTTGGATGACACTTCGTGTACAGTTTGATTGCTTGATACGTTTGAAAAAAAAAATGTGCAATGAATTAATATGTGTCATCTATTTATTTTGGGATTTCGGCGGGGGACATCAGCCTCACTGTTGGCTTGTTTGTTTTACCAAATAGTTTAATTTTAATTTGTGATTTTCTATCTATATTTTATCTGTACCCGGCTGTTTTTTCTTTTTTTTCTTTTTTTTTTTTTTAATGCTCTCATCTTGTTTTATCAAACAGTTTTATTTTATTCTTATATGATTTTCTATCAATGTTGTTTTACATTGTATTCTCATAATCATATATTTTGTTTTGTACAAGCGCCACCAAGCAGCTTTACAAGCTGTTCAATAAATTATTATTTATTATTGCTGTAGGTGTAGAGTCTATAATATATAGGCCTACAATAAATTAATTGTTTTTCCCCGTAATAAAATTTATTAACTTTTAACTTGTTGTTTGTCTTATTCTTTTGGTTCAGCACTAGACTGGAGCGAACCTTATTTTATTTACGTTCTTCGCTAAGGGAATCGAGGAACCGTAACAGGGGACATGATCCAGATATCGGCCCCACTTTTGGCTTGTATTATTGATATTTTTTGCAGTGTACCTTTACTAAATCGATGTGTTCCAAGTGACTTACTCAAGCTACACAAAAAGATATCTTATAATATAATAGACTTTCTAAACCAGAGTGATATTTTTCAAAAGGTTCTTACTGATCTCTATAAAAGTTGGAAAGAAATGTTTGGTCTGTGTTTCGTAGCTTTTGGTATGTATTTTTTTTTTTTTTAAACAATATTTTATTCAGGTTGTCTGAATGGGATTGGGGAACAGGCTTAGCCTATGTAAAACCCCTCTCCCTAAGTAATTTGTATACATATTATTAATGAAAAATGGGTGTATATACATAGTTAAAATGGCAAACACATACATATTATATAAACATAATAAAATGGGTGAAAAAGTACAGTATATATAGTAATTAATAAGTATACATATGCAAGCAAAGTGAGGATTATTTGATAATAAACAAAATTAGATAGACAAGCCAAGATTATACATTAAAATATTACCTGATCGAATTGAGTTTAGAATCTGTTTGACATGTTAATGAACTTATGGACCTGGTTAAAAATATTAGTATTAATTTCTTGACTGTAGGTTTTGGAACCGAATAAAAGACAGTTTATATTTTTAAAATCATATTGTAATTTGTCAATGGTTTCTGTTCGTGCATTTGAATGTAAGGAACATCGCAGAAGGTAATGATCAGGATCTTCAAATATGTGACCGCAGAGGCATGCGGGACTGTCGGCAATGTGTCGAAGAAAATTATGACCCTGCAGGTCAGAGCATCGAAGTCGTAATTTACAGTGAATTATTTGAGATTTCCGATGGCCATTATAATAAAACGAAGGAACTTTGATATCAGATTGGGATAGATGGTCGGAGAAAATTTTCAGAGATCTAGAATTCCTTGCATCGGTACTGAGTTTATTCCACTCTCTTATACTTGATGGGATGAACGATTTAGAAAAGATTTCAGTACGACATCGAATTTCTTTTAAATTGTCTTCATTACGAAGGGAATATTTGTTTGGGGGTTCTAGATTTATGAGATTTTTAAGATAAGCAGGGGTTAGGTTATTGATGATTTTGTATAGTAGTTTTAATTTATGTCGGTTTCGTCTTTCTTTGAGTGGAATAAACCCAGTTTCTGTGTAGAGAGAGACATGGCTAGTACCCTTAACTGCCCCGCAAATGGTGCGTAGTGCGTCAAGCTGTAAGTATTCAAGGTTATTACATAAGTAGTCAGTGCATCCGTCCCAGATAACATCGGCATAATCAAAGTGCGGTAGAATAAAGGAAGAATATAGGGTATCTAGCGATTTTCTATTTAGACGATATTTCAAGGAGCGAAAGCTGTTTACTAATTTTGATACTTTACTAATTATACTATCGATGTGGCTGTTCCATTTGCAGTTGCTTTGAAAGATAAGTCCAAGGTGTTTATGTTCTGTTACTTCCTTTATTCCTATTGAGTTCATTAAAAGTGGTGGTTTCACGACATTGCGTTTAGTGGAGAAGGTTAAAGTTTCTGTCTTGAGGGGGTTAAAGGTCACTAGCCATGTTTCCGCCCATGTATTTATTGTTTCAAGATCTTTGTTTAATGTAAGTGCGCATGCCTCTGGGTCATCTATTTTTAGGTACAGAGATGTATCATCAGCAAAAAGTCGAATGTTCGATTTTATATTATTGACAATGTCGTTTATATATAATAAAAATAATAATGGTCCCAGTACGCTTCCCTGTGGGACACCAGCGGGGATACCCCTGGGGTCAGAGGATATTCCGTTTATGATAACACATTGTTGTCGATTTTCAAGATAATTCTTGAACCATGAAAGCAGACCTCCTCTGACCCCAGCAGCCTCCAGCTTATGTATTATTCACATTATAATTGCAACTGTTTCCATCCGCCATCATCTGCCGGTCTGTCACTTTTCTTGTGAACCTACTACAGATTAAACAATTTCTCAGGAATTTTTTAAAGCCCATTTTTCAGTGTGATACATTGGATATTAAAATAAGTTGATATACAATAATAAATGGGATACAACATCACAAAACATCATTTTATTTTGTATGAAGCATTGGAGATGTAAGAGGATACCTTAATGGCGTTCGAACATGAGCATTTGCTGCTTAGGGTACACGGTAGCATGTATAGTGTGTAGCACTAGCGTCAGCTTTTAGTAACAGGCTTCTGCGTTAGAATATCCTCCAAGCAAGTAGAAAAGCTTAATTGTAGTTACTATTCATGGAAACTCGTGAGAAATAACCGGTCGTCAATTGTCGCTTAACCCCGTCAGTACTTGTACCGTACGTCAGTATTCCTATAAATGGTCAGTAATAATCGTAAGGTGAGTATTTAAGTTAGTTGGTTAGTTTTCCTTACTTGTGTCAGTATGTAAAAATAGCGCTAGTAATTAAACAAACGTGAGATTATGCAAACATATCGCTAGTCGAGCAATGTGCGGGAGAAATCGGGAAAATTGTGACTAATTAACAAAACGTCACCATTGGAGCTCTTGTTCACTGTCTTTTTGAAACCGCCAGTTATCTTTTATGTGCATCAGTAATTGGATCTCACGATCTACTGTTATTTAATTTACAATTCATATTTATTCTAGTTCATGCGGATTGGCACATGTTTTGGGACGTGTGGCGCTTTGATATCTGTATGGATTAAAATGGGATCCCAACTAATGGTTAACAAAGATCATCAACACTAATCTGTTTCCTCTAATTTTATTGAAACAGATAACATAACAGCAGATAACAGAAATAATGAATTTCAAACATACACATACAAGCTGAAATTCTGAGCACTGCAGAATCGTGTGCATTCCGGGCTAGTATGAGGCATCGCATGTCTTGTGTTGTCGCTTATGGTGAAATAGTTCCAAATCTTACTACCTCGCGTCTTTTTTTTTCACGTTAGTTTTGTCTAGATCACTGCTGGTATTGTCTGGCTGGACACTTAATCATTATGAGTGGAAGTATTGGAAATGGCGGGAAAATATACCACATGGTTTACGTGTGAGTAGAATGAAAGGGAGGATATCCCTTTGATTTCACAAGATTGACATTACAGCTTCTAGATGGTGATGAAAATTTAGAAATATTTAGTGATTTGTTTTTTTATGCTAGGCTACTTTAAGAATTTAGACATATAATTGTATCAACAAATAATAATTTATAATATAGACCATACTTTATTTATTAATAATATTACCAACATGGATGCTCTAGAGGCCAAACTTAATATCCGATTGACTTCAAATATATACACAGTGTTTACAGTCATGAGATGAAGCTGTCTGTTGGTTTTCAGCGATTGCCAATAATTACTGCCATAGTTATGGCCCTTGATCACTTAAAAAAATCCTGTGGATGTTCTAGAGGCCAAAGTTAATATCCGACAGTGTTTAAGGTCATAAGACGAAGAAGCCTATTGATTTTCAGCGATTTCAAATAATTCCTGCCAGAGTTATCTCCCTTGATAACTTCAAAAAATCTTGTGACGCTATAGAGGCCAAACTTATCATCCGATTGACTTCAGATTGATACACAGAGTTTAAGGTGTTGAAACGAACAAGTATTTTGATTTTCAATGAATTTTGATAACTGAACAGCTAAATCTATGATATTAAATGTTTCGTATACTAATTGTTAGCGTGGGGCAAAACTTTATAAATAGCAAACCAATTCTAATGATTTTCTGATAATTACATAATGAGTTGTTACTCTTAATCAAATTTTAGTGTATTACAAATGTTTCATTACCGAAAAAAGTAAAAATATGTTGACTGTCCGGACGATTTAGCTGCTGTGGGCGTATGTT
This sequence comes from Patella depressa, assembly GCA_948474765.1. Taxonomy (NCBI): domain Eukaryota; kingdom Metazoa; phylum Mollusca; class Gastropoda; family Patellidae; genus Patella; species Patella depressa. The sequence goes on from OX419716.1 coordinate 53,481,177, forward strand.
CCGTTGCCTGGCAACCTTTCTTCTTCTAAGGCTTTCTAATTCTACTTCCGACATACTCCTTTTCTTTTCTTCCTACCTCAGTCTGTCTTTTTCTTTTATTGCAGAATGTTTATCTTCATCTAGTTTTATTTTATCTCTGTAACGTTTCATTTTTTCTTGTGGAGTTGAATCTTTTAAAAAAAATTGAGAGCAACAGAAATGCACCAAACTTCTGTAAGTGAACAACAGAAATGAATTTGAAATACTATTTGCAACCTTGATCACATGACAAATTAAGTTTGGAAATCTATTGGTGCCAGGAATTATTCTAAGTATTTGCGTAGCAACAGTACAACACCAAAAAAAATAAAGTTCAGACTACAACATTTTAATTTTTATCTGCATAATCAAATTAATCACAAAAATTACATATTAAATTAGAATTTAGGTTTAGTTTTTTTCATATTAAATATCAGTATGCCAGGAAAAATGAAACCATGTTAAGCACTGCACTCAAATTAAGTTAAAACCTAACATCAGACTTTTGTCTGATGGATAACTCTTGCAGTGTGAAGGAACTTTAGTCTATTTGTAACACTGTTGCAAACATGCAATAACTATATGAGTATGGATATAAGTATGATCAATAATACCATAGTTTATAATAAATAGTTTAATACACATTGAAACAACACTTGCTTTCTAATGTGTGATTAGCAGGGCAGGTGTAAGAAAAATTTGACAAAACAGCCAATGACTTCATGCATTTTATTTTCGATGAAACAACTTGTTTGATTGAAAAGAAATAAATAGTGTAAGTGCAGAGAATTGTATAATAAATATCATATGAAGAGTTATTTTTATGAATTTTCTCTTAATTGTATATATCTGTGTTATTAGAGCTGTAATATGATGGTTTTCCAATAATTGTAATTCCGTTACTGCTGAAATTTGGGTTCTATTTTAGTATCGCACCTCTACCAGTTCCCGGGGTCGTAGAGACTTGAAATTATCATAGGACGTTCAGCTGGGCTAGCGATGACCTCACACCAAATTTTAGCCAAATCGATCAATAACTCTTCATTTTACCGACCTTTAGCTTCTCCCGGGACATATGTTTATCTGTACGACGCCATTTGCATTTCTTGACTATTTAGACTCGAATAACAAGACACTCAAACGGACTCCAACACTCGGCGCCCCGTGCCTGATGCTGCCGTTCATAATATTAATAATAATTTTCGTATATTTTAAGTATACGCCCACATGGAAATGTGGTCGTATATTGCCGTCGCCCCCGGTCGTCCGTCCGTCCGTCGTCCACAATTTCTTGTGAACGCTCTAGAGGCTAAAGTTAATACCCGATTGACTTCAAATTTATGCACAGTGTTTAAGGTCATGAGACGAAGAAGCATATAATGGATTTTCAGGGATATCCGATAATAACTACCAGAGTTATTACCCTTGATCTCTTCAAAAAATCTTGTGAACGCTCTAGCGACTAAAGTTAATATCCGATTGACTTTAAATGTATACACGGTGTTTAAGGTCACGAGACGGAGAATCCTATTGATTTTCAGCTATATCCAATAATTACTGCCAGAGTTGTGGCCCTTGATCACTTCAAAAAATCTTGTGAACGCTCTAGCGGCTAAAGTTAATATCCGATTGGCTTTAAATGTATACACAGTGTTTAAGGTCACGAGACGGGGAATCCTTTTGATTTTCAGCTATATCCAATAATTAATGCCAGAGTTGTGGCCCTTGATCACTTTGAAAAATCGTGTGAACGCTCTAAAGTCTAAAGTTAATTTCCGATTGACTTGAAATTTAAGCACACAGTTTAAGGTCAGTTTTTCGACACTTCACCCCATACAATATTTTAAAGGCCACAATCTTGACTTGGACCACCGACCCTGGCCTTGGTCGTATCACACAAGGCTCGGTCAGAAAACGGCCAAACGTTAAGGGCCTGTGTTTGAAGGGTGGTCTATGGTAGGGGTGTAACGATACATCGAACAATCGATGCATCGCGATAGATTGACTGTCGATAGTATGTATCGATAGTAAAAAGAAACTATCGATAAAAATTGCGATAGTCAAGCAAACTATCGATAGTTTGTAATAGCGAAAGTAAAATGGCTCAAATTATCTCGTATTTGTCGAATAATTACTCTGGATTTCTAACAAAGAGCTCTGTAATCACTAAATTGGCGTTACAAGATTTCAATGTCACATGGAAATCTTCGTCTACCATATTAGGCATGGCTTACTAAGAAATGTGTAAAATGGATGATTTTGGCGCGAAAAAGCTGAAAATGGTCACGTACGCCAATAACAGACATGCTGAAAGCAAGCCGCGGCATATGAAAGGAAAGTTGGCTATGCCTTTCTTACAAGTTACTAAACTATCAACGTAATATTAATAATATACAATTTTATATAATATAAAGAAAAAAACCCCAATGTACTTTATTATTTAATTCACAATTAGAATGTGACGTTACCGTGTACCTGAGATACATGCTAGGGGGCTCTTGTATTCTATCCTTTTGCCGCAACTTTTATCTGCACCGCCTTGTGTCGCTTCTGTCGTTTTTATTTTTTCGATATGACTACCGATATCCGTATTAAATTATTACGTACTGATTTACGGGCGGGAGATGTTGAACTAGTGAATTGTAATCTATTGCCAGTACTGGATTTTTAATTAGGAGTTAAAGCAGTAAGGGTAAGTCAGAATGCTGAAATGTCTTACAAAGCCCAACCGATACGATTTTTGGAGCGGCGATTACCCGATTCAAGAATTTTGTAATTGTGACAACACTTAAAATCAATATGGTTATTTTCTGGGAAAAGTAGTCCAGTCACCGATAATATAATCAGTAATATCATTAGTTTGTTCTGCTTATTCGAGATAACGTTATAAAAATGGATTCTTACATTGATTTGTCGATTAGGGACCAATGAAAATCGTCTGTTATAAACGATTGTCCGTTATAGAGTGTCTGTTATAAAAAGACTTTGAAAACATGAAATTTTTATTACGAAAATCGGTACCAAACTGTTGTGTACGTATAAGCGATTGCCAGTTGTATGCACATCCGTTATATTATTCAGGGTCTACCTGGAACTTTCTAGTGTTTCAAAATTTTTAGTTTGATTAAATGTTATAATAAATGTATACATGACAGTGTGTTTAAAACCTAAAGTAATAAACAGATCAAACTATCGCAATAGTCCAATAGTATCGCAATATTTAATCCCCAATAGTAATATTATTGCAATAGCTGTTTACCCAATAGCAATACTATCGCAATAGTGAACAATAGTCACCCCTACTATGGGCCTTGTCAATATGAAAGGTCGTGGTGACCTTTTGTAATCAAGGTTAACCAGCCGTGACCTCGACTTTGACCTTGAACACCAAATTCCCACCGAGCTCGGGGCCTTTACGGTTATGCTTGCCATGGCCCTATTGCTCGATGTTCTATGTGAAAAAGCAGCTGGGTCAGTCGTGGGTCAAGGTCATGTTACAGAAAACTGAACTCAAACTTTTCACCACGACCATCCATATACGTTTGACCGTTTTCTGACCGAGCAGTGTGACGGGACCAAGGTCGAGGTCGGTGGTCCAAGTCAAGATTGTGGCCTTTGAAATATTGTATGGGGTGAAGGTCGTACCCCAACGTCAAGTGTCCAAAAACTCACTTTGAAAAGTTAGAGTTCAGTTTTTTGTACCATGACCTCGACCCACGACTTTGACCCTGCTACTTTTTTTGAAGGACATCGTCTCTGCTTTCACATAGAACATCGACCTTCATAATACAACGAGCAATAGGGCCATGGCAAGCATAAACGCAAAGGCCCCGAGCTCGATGGGAATTGGGGGGTCAAGGTTAAAGTCAAGGTCACGGCTGGTTAACCTTGATTACCAAAGGTCACCACGACCTTTCATATTGACAAGGCCCATAGACCTTCAGTCACAGGCCCTTAACGTTTGACCGCTTTCTGACCGAGCCGTGTGTGACACGACCAAGGTCAGGGTCGGTAGTCCAAGTCAAGATTGTGGCCTTTAAAATATTGTATGGGGTGCAGGTAGTACCCAAAGGCCAAGTGTCGAAAAACTGACCTTAAACTGTTTGCTTAAATTTCAAGTCAATCGGAAATTAAGCTAAGTCGTTAGAGTAATCACAAGATTTTTCAAAGTGATCAAGGGCCACAACTCTGGCAGTAATTATTGGATATAGCTGAAAATCAATAGGCTTCTTCGTCTCGTGACCTTTAACATTGTGCATAAATTTGAAGTCAATCGGATATTAACTTTAGCCCCTAGAGCGTTCACAAGATTTTTTGAAGAGATCAAGGGTAATAACTCTGGTAGTAATTATCGGATATCCCTGAAAAGCCATTATATGCTTCTTCGTCTCATGACCTTAAACACCCTGCATAAATTTGAAGTCAATCGGGTATTAACTTTAGCCTCTAGAGCGTTCACAAGAAATTGTGGACGACGGACGGACGGACGGCAGGAGGCGACGGCAATATACGACCACATTTCCATGTGGGCGTATACTTAAAATATACGAAAATTATTATTAATATTATGAACGGCAGCATCAGGCACGGGGCGCCGAGTGTTGGAGTTCGTTTGAGTGTCTTGTTATTCGAGTCTAAATAGTCAAGAAATGCAAATGGCGTCGTACGGATAAACATATGTCCCGGGAGAAGCTAAAGGTCGGTAAAATGAAAAGTTATTGATCGATTTGGCTAAAATTTGGTGTGAGGTCATCGCTAGCCCAGCTGAACGTCCCCTGAACTGGTAGAGGTGCGATACTAAAATAGAACCGAAATTTGTAATTCCGTTACCGCTGTACCTAGAAAACTACTCCATACTGACAAAAACTGATTAGTTCTTTAATATCTATGCAATTATTAATTAGAAAAATTAAAAACAGTAACTTGTAAAAATAGCCAACTAAAAAATGCTAGAAACTTTTAGGTGGGCATGGTAATGGAATTACAGTGTAATTTGGGGGTATATTAAATTTGCTTTTTTAAGAGTAGATACAATAAATGTAGTACAAATGGATATTTCATTAACAAGGAGGGGCATATCCTTTATAAAAACACAAATACTGAATCTCTTCTATAGATATAGTCTAATCTAGATCTAAATGTTAAATAGCAAAAATTCTGGTTAAAAAATCAGAAAAACTAGTTTAGATTTTATGTTTAAAAGTTTTTGACCAAAGCATTTGTTCATTATAAACTATGCCAGATTCATTGACCAGCATCATTTCTGAACTTGAAAACAACAAAATTTATTCATTTACGTTGATTTTCTTTTTTTGCATTTTTCATTTTCTGCCATGGAATTGCCCAGATTATGACCCGCAGCAGCCAAGTATGGTAGCATTTGTTGAATAGACACCAAATGCAGCGCCCAATCACCGGTTCTTTCGGCTATAAGGAATCGTTTAAGAATTGAAATCATGTCACAAAAAGAGAACCATAAGTTAGCAGCCCTTGATTCATGACAACGTTTTCTATGTAACATAAATTCCTCCTCAATTACTTTCACAACATCATGATTTAATACATTTTCTACTGTTTCCTGTTTATTCATTAATTTTACAAACAATTGGTCTGCCTCAGTCAAAACAGTATTGGTTTGTGGAAATTCTGAGCGTTCTATGTCATCTTCCGTTTGATTTGTGCAGAATATTTCTTCTGTAATCAACCAGTGAAAGGCGGTGTCAACAAGCATGAATGCTCGAACAGCACGTGAAACAGCTTTACCAGTCATCATGTGAGTAACTGCGTTAGGCGCATAAATTAACTCCAAGAGTTCAACAGACCAGTCCCAGACATAAGTCGACCTATACTCCCTAAAAAGCTCATTTCAGTATGGAAACCACCTAGTCTCAGAATTACGTTTTTGCATTCCTCACCAAAAGTTATCATTAACCCTTGTGCGCATACAAGGGGTATTTTTGGATCCCACGACCATATCCTTAACGTTTGTGAGAAATTGGTTCATAATTGTCTAGCGAGAATTTTATACATTGTCAGCTGCTTAATGTCGAGTATAACGCTGTAAATAGAATGGATGTGAGGCAGTGGCAACATTCATCATTTGACAAGAAACTTCGAGTATTACGTTGTCGGTCACCAGGGGTCTTGTCGACCCCCTCCCTATTTCCTTTCAACATTTTGCTAGTTACAGGTGTCTAATCTGTTCTGCAATCAGTGCTAGCTTTGTATTAAGAATCGTTCTTACTGATGATATTGTTTTGGTTATTCTAGTAATCTAGATCTGAGAGCAAATCAAGGTACACTACCAACCCCATCAAAAGACTATTCTGCATGGAACATGACAATTACGATATTTTTAGATTTGTATGGTTTCAAAAAAATCTTATAATTCCTATCGTTACTGATAATACCTGAAATATTTTGATCTAGCCTGATGGTTATTGTTCAGTCTTGATATGAAGCCGTAGTTTGGTCGTATTTGAATGAAATTATTTATCCAAAAACCTTTTTATGTCTGGGGTCTGAGAACACCCCGTGTTACCGACGTTTTTCGTGCGACGTGTACCTTTCCAGTATAAAGGTTGGTCGAATGTGATGACGGGAGTTCTGTTGTGATCATGGGCTACTTTCGATACAAACTTTAATGTTGAATAAACACATGACATGTCACTAGGATTTAAATCTATCATTGGAAGAAATGTTATATTTGACAGTCCATTAAGTCTGACCATCCTGGTACTGGTTACTTTAACGGCCGCCAAGCCTTCATCAGAATATCAATTTTCTAAGTTCTTGGAGTTTTTTAAATTTTAGTGATGTAAACGAATTACCATGTTGATCAGAATTATAATGAAACACATTAATATGACCAATCGATATTATAACATCTGTAGTTACCTCGATTCTTGGGATTTTTCTTTTGGTGAATTTCGTTTTCCCGAGGTTGTACATGCAATTATTCCCATGCCATGGAATGTGTTTTTGCCATCAATTGTGTCAATATTATGATCTACGTTGTCCGCCACAAATTGTAGGAAATGGTTTTGATCAAGTGAATCGGTTGGTTCTTGATAGTTAGCAACAGCAGCTGATGATTCAAACTTCTGCACTTCAGAATATGAGGAACAAAAACCCATGCTACAAAGAGTGTCAATTAGAAATCGTGATCCAAACATATGATGCAATTGAACGGCAAGACCAATCTGTAATGGCTCAATTGCTAATCGTGGCCGAGCTGCCTGAACAATGGCCTGTCCTATCGAATGTACTTGTAGGTCTGAGTTCTTTTTTGAAAATATATTGCGTAAAAGAAAGAGAAGACTCTGTGGTATGTAATCTTCTGCAGACATGATAGCTTCTGTGCTTGGGTAGCACTGTTTGTTGATAGGCATTGAGCGAATGTCGTTCTTGATAAGAGCTGCTGCTGCTTTTAATATTGACATTTTGTTCTCTTCCTCCGAATTCTGGGTGGTGGATTCTTTATACAAGTTATGGAGTATTTGGGGAGCGTTTTGGCGAAATGTAACAACGTTTGATTTTCCATGTATTTCATTTACCACAATCGATGGTCCGTAATGTTCCTTATTTTTCATGTAGTATGGGCTATAGGCGGCATCTCCACAAAGAGACTGCATTCGATCAACTAACTGAGTGATTGTAACTTGTTCATCATCATTTTCTTCCAGATATTTAGTCACTTCTAGTAATAATGATACGTGCTAGATGGCCTTCCTATGTGTAATTCGGCGGTATTCATCTTAGATGGCGAGAACATATGTGGAATACCTTTGTTTGTGCGAAAGTTACTACTACACGCCTTGTGATATACTGCATCTGCGGCATGAAGGTCTCTTGCAAATTCTGTTCAATCTTTTATTTGAACCGCCCATTCATCATTTTTTTCGTTACATGTTCAACAGTTTTCTAGAATTCCGTTGTTCGAACAGCATGTACATCAAATGTCTTCCTTTTAGTAGTTTTTTCAAGGACAGAAGCTCCACAAAAAAGACAATCCTGTTTAAAGTCGAATTGCTTTTCAGAACGAAGTAACGGGAGTTCTTTTGTTGGTTCGGATGAATTTTTTCTTTTTAGACCTTTAATGGCGATAGGATTAACGTATGTACGTCGACAATGCTGATGGACAATCTGACCTGATTTGGTTAGAATGTCGTCACCCCTTTCCTTACTTGCAATATTCACATCAGCGCTTCCCTTTTCTCTTAATCGAACTGTCTCGCTTCCATCATTAGTTTCTTTGTGGCATATAATACAAATATCTTGACTGGTGGTAATCTCTGTAAATGGAAAAAAAGTAACCATTTAAGGAATAGGCCTACTAATGTATTATTAATATAAAACATTTTATTTCGATTCAGATTATCACCACAATGTAAAAATATAAAGTTGCCCTTAAATAATTGTCTTCATGAATTGACAATTTTATTTCTGTAAATTCAAATTGTATAATTTTTGTGTATGTCGAAAATCCCGTAATGATGTTTTTTGTTCTGAACGGCTTTCCATACTTTTTTTTGTCATCGGCATATCTACGTACATAAAGTGCCTTAATTTTTATAGATTGTTTACGTTTTATGGTTAAATAATAGTTCTTGGAAACATTCAACAAAACTAGAATTATATAATCAGACTAAAATAGTTATTATGTGTATTTTACATTGGAGAAACCATCATCTAAAGACTGGCGAACTTTGTGAAACTTTGTCAACAAACGACGACGAACGGCCGAAAGGTGTTGTCGACAAGAACATGGCCATGTAGTCTCAAACTGGGGCCTGTTTCACGAAATTTTAACTAAGATACAATCCAAATTTTAGTAATTTGATTGGATAATATTAGATTGATTTTAGGGCTTAGCCAATAAAGATTGGAGTATCTGCTAAAATCAGGATTTTATCTTTAGTTAAGATTTCGAGAAACAGGGCCCTGGTATTTACTTTGGTTTTACTGATATAATAGGTATATGTTTTTCAGAAATATAATGAACTAATTGTTTTACCATTCATGTTTATATATATTTTTTTCTTTTACTTTTCGTATGGAACAAATTTTGTCTGCTAGCCGTCACAAGATGGAGGTTGTGACGTCATCTTTCTTCTGTATGGTGAGCCATTTCAGCCACTAGCTTACTCGTATACGCGATCGACATGTTTTGATGAATTTCACCTCTTTCCACAAATTATATTTTTGTATATTTTTAGTATGTTGTTCATACATGGTTACTGAAATAATTTCTGAAAAAAAATCTTGTGTTGCAATTAGTTGCATGTTATACACTAAATTGACTAGGCTATATTGGGTAGTCAATCCATTATGTGCAACAATATCAATTACTTATCACATCATTATAATATAACATAACAAAATACAATTTAGAACGTAAGTCATTGTCAAATATTGTAAATGAAATAGAATTTCACGATAAAAGTTCCTGGAAGGAAAAGGATAAGAGAATAGGAAATGCTATACGAGAATACATAGATTTAAGAGATTGTTCACCATCTGAATACATAAACTTAAATGAATTAATTTATCAACTCTGTGTTAATTGAGAACTTGTATATATTTATATGTATTTAATTTTTTTCATATTTATTGTACTTAGTGTACAAATAAAATTTATTAATTAATTGGAATATTTAGAGGATGAGCCCTATTGATTTTTCCTGTTCCCGGTCCATCTCCTGCAAAACGTAGGTGTGTTATGCCCTCGCCCCTGTTCGTCTGGACATCCGTCCGTCCACAATTTGTTCGTGGACACAATTTCTATACGCCCACATTTTCATGTGGACGTATTATGTCGTCGCCCCTGTCGGTCCGGACGTCCGTCCGTCCGTCCACAATTTGTTTGTGGACTCTCTACAGGTCACAATTCTTATCCGATTTTGACGAAACTTGAAATATAGGTTTATCCCCAAAAGATCTCGGCTGCTTTCGATATTGGCATGTATCGGATCAAAACTTCATGGATTATGGCCCCTGATTGTACGAAAAATCACGTTTTTAGCTTGTGGACCCTATAGAGGTCACAATTTTGAATCGATTTTGATGAAACTTGACATGCATGTTTGTAACCCAAAGATCTTGGTTCCTTTCGATATTTGCGGCTATCGAAATGTAATTTCCTGAATTATGGCCCCTGATTGTCCGAAAAATCACCCTTTTTAGCTTGTGGTCCCTCTGGAGGTCACAATTATTATCTGATTTAAAAAAAACTTTCGATTATATCACCGTTACACCCTAAGGAAGGTTGAGTTCAAATTTCGGGAAAATCGGACCAAAATTGCCATACAAAATGGCCGCCGTTTGTACGCGAATACTGTTAAAAAATGGTATATCAAGGTTGTGGACCGGGTGGAGGTCACAATTTTAATTCGATTTTGATGAAACTTGAAATTCATGGTTATAACCCAAAGATCTTGGTTCCTTTCGATATTTGCGCTTATCGGATCGTAACTTCCTGAATTATGGCCCCTGATTATACGCAAAATCGCCTTTTTTTTAGCTTGTGGTCCCTCTGGAGGTCACAATTATTATCCGATTTAAAAAAAACGTTTGATTATATTACCGTTACACCTTAAGGAAGGTTGAGTTCGAATTTCGGGAAAATCGGACCAAAATTGCCATACAAAATGGCCGCCGTTTGTACGCGAATACTGTTTAAAAAATGGTATGTCAAGGTTGTGGACCCTGTACAGGTCACAATTTTAATTCGATTTTGATGAGGAAGGTTGAGTTCTAATTTCGTGAAAGTCGTACCCAAATTGCCGGACAAAATGGTCGCCGTTTGTACGCGAATAGTGTAAAAATATGGTATATCATGGTTGTGGACTCTTTACAGGTCACAATTCTTATCCGATTTTGATGAAAAGTCACATTTCTAGGTTGTGTACCGTCACACCATAATCATTATCGGCTTCGAATTTCATGAATATCAGACTGGAACTGACCAACTAAATGGCTGCTCCCAATACAGTATGAAATACAGGACTTACTGATGTAGGAAAAATCAATTTCGGTGTTGCTTGTTCCCTATCCATCTCTCGAAAATGTGGGCGTATCCTGCCTGGAAGTGCCAGCCTATTTTTTTTTTGTGTAAACAATATTTTATTTCAGAAATACATGAAAAGGGTTCAGGGAACAGGCAAAGCCTATATCACCCCTCTCCTCAGCCTATCTTTATCCAAATTAAACGAAGTATAGGTTTATCTCCCCAAGGTCTCAGTTCTTTCAATATCCATCCGTAACTTTATGGAGTATGGCCCCTGTTAGTACAAAACATCACGTTTTTAGCTTGTGGACCCTGTAGAGATCACAATTTTGTGGCCCTTTTGATGAAACTTGAAATGCATGTTTATAATCCAAACATCGTCGTTATTTGCACATATTGGATGTTAACTTCCTGAATTATGGCCCCTGATTGTACAAAAAATTGTATTTTTGCCTATGGTTCGAATTTCGTGAAAATCGGACCAAAACTGACGTACAAAATTGCTGCCACTTCTAAGCGAATAGTGTGTAAATATGGCATATCAAGGTTGTGGGCCCTGTAGTGTATAAATATGGCATATCCAGGTTGTGGGCCCTTTAATCCGATTTCGATGAAACTTGAAATGCATATTTATAACCCAGACTCAACTTTTGTAGAGTAAAATTTTGCGTAGAATATGATGCGGAGTGGTAATCAGTCCGCCTTGGGGCGTTTTCGAGATATTCTTGGTCTAAGGTCAAATGAGTTCATTTGCACTGAAAGTGAATCCGCAGCCATTCTTGTATCATGAAAATAACCTGAAAATGATCAAAGGTTATCACCCTTTCAATGAAAATGAAAACTTGTTAAATTCCCCTTTGTTCTTTGTGGCCTCCACGGTCAAAAGTTCAATGTTTCTGTTTTAACATTAGGAAGATTTAAAGCAATAAATGTCAGCGTAAAATATAAAAATTAGAGTGAAACCTGTTCTAATCGATAATAGGAACATTTAAAGTTTATCTTTAGGTGGTCTTAGCACCGAATTTTAACTTTGGAACATTGAAAATGATCTTGCATAGCAGAACCCAAACAGTCCAAAACCTGTTTCGAAAATATGTAAAAGCTTTCAGTGCAAATTTTACTCCCGAAAAGTTGGGTCTAGTTTTGTGCCCATTTGATGGACACCCATCCACACTGAGCCTCTGGTCTAAAGATCTTGGTTATTTTCGATATTTGCGCATATCGAATGGTAAATTCCTGAATTATGGCCCCTGATTGTACGAAAAATTACCCTTTTTATACGCCCACATTGAAATGTGGTCGTATATTGTCGTCGCCCCCGTCCGTCGGTCCGGCGTCCACAATTGCTTGTGGACGCTCTAGAGGCTAAAGTTAATATCCGATCGACTTTAAATTTATACACAGTGTTTAAGGTCATGAGACGAAGAAACATATCGTTTTTCAGCGATTTCCGATAATAACTACCAGAGTTATGGCCCTTGATCACTTCAAAAAATCTTGTGGACGCTCTAGAGGCCAAAGTTAATATCCGATTGACTTTAAATTTATACACAGTGTTTAAGGTCGTAAGACGAAGAAGCCTATTGATTTTCAGCGATTTCCGATAATAAGTGCCAGAGTTATGGCCCTTGATCACTTCAGAAAATCTTGTGGACGCTCTAAAAGCCAAAGTTAATATCCGATTGACTTTAAATTTATACACAGTGTTTAAGATCATAAGACGAAGAATCTTGTTGATTTTCCGATAATTAGTGCCAGAGTTATGGCCCTTGATCACTTCAAAAATATCTTGCGAACGCTCTAGAGGCCAAAGTTAATATCCGATTGACTTTAAATTCATACACAGTGTTTAAGGTCATAAGGCGAAGAAGCCTATTGATTTTCAGCGATTTCTGATAATTAGTGCCAGAGTTGTGGCCCTTGATCTCTTCTAAAAATCTTGTGGATGCTCTAGAGGCCAAAGTTAATATCCGATTGACTTTAAATTCATACACAGTGTTTAAGGTCATAAGGCGAAGAAGCCTATTGATTTTCAGCGATTTCTGATAATTAGTGCCAGAGTTGTGGCCCTTGATCTCTTCTAAAAATCTTGTGGATGCTCTAGAGGTCAAAGTTGATATCCGATTGACTTTAAATTTATACACAGTGTTTAAGGTCATAAGACGAAGACGCCTATTGATTTTAAGCGATCTCTGATAATTATTGCCAGAGTTATGGCCCTTGATCACATCAAAAAATCCTGTGGACGCTCTAGAGGCCAAAGTTAATATCCGATTATCTTTAAATTTACATACACTGTTTAAGGTCATGAGACGAAAAAGCCTACTGATTTTCAGCAATTTCAGTGTTTAAGGTCATAAGACGAAGAAGTCTATTGATTTTCAGCGATTTCTGATAATTAGTGCCAGAGTTGTAGTCCTTGATCACTTCTAAAAACCTTGTGACGCTATAGATGCCAAACTTATCATCCGATTGACTTCAGATTGATACACAGAGTTTAAGGTATTGAAACGAACAAGTAGTTTGATTTTCAATAAATTTTGATAACTGAACAGCTAAATCCATGTTTCCTATACTAATTGTTAGCGCGGGGCAAAACTTTATAAAAAGCAAACAAATTCTAATGATTTTCAGATGTTTCATTACCGAAAAAAGAAAAAAATATGCGACAACCCTTGTTGACTGCCCGGACGATTAAGCTGCTGTGGGCGTATGTTTCGTTGCCTGGCAACCTATCTTTAATTATAGTTCTAGAAATGGCGGGAGGATGTCACGTGATTGCCACTGTTTACAGACGGGTCAAGGAGCTCTTCGCTTTGATGTTTCATTCATTTTACATGAACCATTCCGACATCTACTATAGGCATACACGTACCGATCACTCTAGGAATTACATCGGAATCAACACATGACATATTATAATCTCGACTTTATTTAATGATACAGCAAACAATTAACGTCCACTTCCACCAGGGGTGATATCGTAGACAAGACAGGTGGAGTGTATTTGTGATTGCGTAGGAAGCATGACACAATTTTATTGCTTCAAAAATGCAACGTTTGTGTTTGATTCCCGAGGTAAAATAGTACCATGCGTTTCCTGACTAACAGTGACTTACATCTACGTGGATTATTATGCCATTCGAGACATTTCAATGTGTAATAGTTTTATATCCACCAGTATCGGTACTTTATCTGTATCGGCCGATATTATATGTTGCTGTCAATATCTGATATCGCCAAAACCGATAGGTGCCATATCGGACCATCACTTTAAATATAACCGATATTAAAGGAGCTAAATCGCTAATATTTAGGACCTAGAAATTGACCCAAATGGCTCGCAACGCATATAATAATTTAAACTAATTGTATATGAACTGATTTAACTATATAAATTTCTGTTAAGTTTATTGATAAACTGTATCTTAAAAAGAAAGTTTGTTACCAGTGTGACTATTGTAGAAGAACTCAAACGGAAATTTCGGATATGTAACAGGCAAATTTTAAAGACCACATAAAATTGCCCCCAAAATTTCTCGGTGCCTGTAGTGAATAGTTAATAAATCCATTTGTGATTGAACACGCCATCTTGAGTCGGATTGCGCAAAATCTAATTTTGGAGTAGAGGCAAAATAAGTGTAAATATTGATTTCGGTTGAAATTGAGATTTTCTCAAAAATGAATCTTTAAATATACTATCTATCGACACAAAAGATCAAAATAGCAATAAAAGATTTTAGAACACCTTTATTTGAACGTTTTGTAAGAGTACCGTATTCTTAAATCTGTCCTATTTCTTAAAATTCGCGGCGAAATTAGTTATGTTTCTTCGCTCGCCATGGAACGACCGGTCATTCCTCTTGCATAATAATTGGCATCGCTGTAAAGCGGAGAAACTCTAGATATCAAATATTATCAGAATATTATCGCTGAATTGATTTTGAACGGACGCGCTCGAGTTTTAAAACCCCTAGAAAATATAAACAAACACCATGCGGCCATGCTGTCTACACAACTCGTTTGCTGATTTGCTCAGACATCGCGTGCAAAGCATTATGGTTACGTGGATGGCTGAGCGGGCGATAAATATTTGGTTTAGGCAATAATGTTTTTGGGTACATGCGATTCACTCTGATAAGTGACAGAAAAAAATTAATTCTGATCGTATATAGATTGCCGTTGAGTGTTAATCAAAACCATGTGGCTGATTATGTAAATTAATCGGCAAGCGTGTGTGTGTGTCGTTGAGTAATACTAATCAGCTGTCACGGGTCACTGATAAAGCCGTCGACAACTCGTTATTTACTGCGAATAATTTATAGGCCTTGAATGGAAATAAAAATGGCCAATAATTTTCTTTTCGAAGGGAATTTTATCGATAGCTGAATTGTGTTAACTGTCGCTTCTCCATACGGCATGTAAAATAAGGAATGCGTATTGGATATCATTGTTTAAAATGTTCTTATCACCATGGGTCGAAAAAATGAGAACGACCAACGAGCCGAAATGCGACGATTCTCGAACCTGCCATTGCTTAATTACATCAAAGCCAAAATGCACGAAAGTGAACGTAAGCTTTACTTGACTATGAAATTAATAGCTATCTATAGGGACTCATATTTTGATAACGTTACGGTATTTGAAAATATTATAGACGTATCGTACACCCAAAATCTTATTTTAAATCACGTGTTAAATGAACACACGTACAACTGTGGCGGCTGCTTTGATGATTACCCAATCAACAATAATCTTAAACTCTTGTCCACTAGCTGGCACTAAGGTGCTAATTAATTGATGAGATTAACTTCAGTTAATCCTACCAAAGTTATAATATACAAATTTCTACTAATGTATAGATTGTTGTGGATTTTTCGTTACGGAAAGAGTGCATTTACAACGATTTTCGTCTTCAGTACCCTTGCAATTCTAAATAAAAAATTATCAATTGACAAAATAGCAAAAAAATGTTGGATATCGTCTGATCAAATTTTTACTACGATTTTCGTCTTTAGCACCCCCGAAAATCCCTGAAAAGATATGTTCAACGGCAAAACAGAAAATAAATGGCCTGTTTGCTATGTGATTATGTTTTGGAACATACTAATCTTTAACTTGCCTTTTCTCAAAACTTACATTTGTGAGTTGGGTAGCTTCAAATGGACACAGCTCAGTCAATTTTTGTCCAATTCAAACAAACTATACATCAAATTGAAGGTATTGAGAACGGATTTTCACGATAAGCTATTATGCACTAAATCACAAGGTCTATAATTGCATCAAGTACCGTAATCTCAGATATCCATTACCCACTGTACAGAGTTGAAATTCCTTGGGAACCCTGCTTCGTAGCCGCTGACTTTCATATTCCATCAAAAATATGCACTCTCAGGGTGGAAATCGTACTGTAAAGGCCATAGCGCAGCTGGCCAGACAGATAATCCCTTGTAACAAACTGCATGACATATTCCACTTTTCATTAGCCAGGTAATTCTTGGTAGGCATTCCTTTTGGTAGCCCTGCTTGTAACTCACTAACTTGTAGAAAAGACTCATTTGAATAAAATATTTGTTTTTTAGGTTAAAAATACACTTTTTGCCAAAATGATGTCATTTATGGTCACAGTGAAACTGTAAAATTGGCTTAACCTAGTCCAAATTGGCATTAGGCATCTAATGAAAAAAAAATATTGAAAATCGGAGAATAATTTACTCTTTTATAGGCAAAATAACGTAAAAAGTTATGCATGCAAAACTGCATATTTCTCGGCAATTGCTCATATTACGAACTGTTTTTTGCATACATTCTCCTTGTCTGGATTGTTACTACGAGTTTATGAAAGTTACGAATAAATAGTTTAAAATATGAAGACGTTGAATGGGTTGTAAATAACTGATTGTTACAATTTTTTTTTTACATTTATTCGAAATTGCCCGAAAAAATAATATTTGCTTTGAAAAAGTGGTATTGAACTGTCAAAATTGTAGTTTTTGTTAATATTACGCCACTTCTGTTGCGTGCAGAAAAATTTCACGGTAACAAAAAAAAAAAAAAAAAAAATACAACTGAGACCACGGAGCATATGCACTTTGTTTTATACAAATCGAACAATAAATAATTAATCTAGGTACGAAAAACTAAATTGGCCAATGGCGACTAAAGAAAATTACTGAGACAAAAATTCTTTCTCACTTCTGCTCAAGTAGGATGATACGTTAACTCTGTGTAAACTACCATCAAAAAATATTCATAAATAAAAAAGTTTTCTGTAAAAATTTAAAAAAAAATCAAAATATCGGATATTTTTTCGACTACTTCCGGTTTTTCGATCATTGTCGGAATAGCTTTAACAAGTTGATTAGATACTTAACTTCCTGTACCAGAAATATCAGAAACATTCATTGAGTAATTTTCGAAAAAAAGATACATAAAAGAGCATTTTCAATAATTTAATGATTTTTCAACTTTTTTCAAAGTTTGAGGTCATTTTTGAACTACCTATAATATTGCAACGCTTTTATTATTAGATGCAAACGCTAGGCCACCGATAGGACTCTGAGTAAAAAATGTTTAAGAAAAATCGTAGGCGTCGTTTTCGAGAAAAAGGCGTCTCAGTATGCTCCAAAACGGAAAATACTTAGTTTTCGGCGTACTATAATTTATTTCCTAAGAATCAAATTCGTGTTATTTAGATGTTATACGATCGTCTATTAATGTAAATATCCAACGACACTTTAATTGTTCTGGTCCGCTAATATGTGACGGAGAATTCGAACTTTTGGCAAGAGCTCCATTTTTTTTTTTTGTATCTTTTTTACATTTTTCGTCGTTTTTTGAACTACTTCCGGTATACGAATCATTGTCGAGTAGTTTTCACATCCAGTTTTGGAGTTTGCATGGGAACATGGCTTTCTAATGATATACTACACTATACGATTAAATAAAACACTTCTGAGACATCCTATGTTCAAAAGTGTTAAAAATGTAAAAATGTAAAAATATTGAAAATTAAATTTCAATAACTACATACATATTATACATCGTTAGAACCGTAATTAGGTCAGCTATCGGAATTTATATTCTTTTTTGAAAATCTCTTCAAATAAAAAAATAGTAGAGCATTTTCCAAAATTTCACGATTTTTCGACTTTTTTCGATTTTCAGTCCCTTAACGGATTTTCAGGTCTTAACGGATGGATCCATGCTAAAGACTACCGGAAGGACCATCGATAGATAAAGTTTAAGAAAAATCGCTGAAGCAGTTTTCGAGATAAAGGCGTCCCAAAACGCTCCAAATTAAAAAAATACTTGATTTGCAGCGTGCCATATTTTACTTCCGGGTCATCGTATCTTTATGAAATGGGTACCGTACGATACTTCAAATCCCTTGCAACCCAACGAAACCCTAATCTCTTTAATCCGTTGATATCGGACGAAATAATCACGTTTTTCCCCAAAGCACCCATTTTTTGCATTTTTTTCCAAACATCAGAAATTATTTCGACTACTTCTGGTTTACGGATCGTTCCTGAAATTGCTTTATCCAACTGTCTGACTATATGGCTTTATGTTCTAGAGGTTTCAGAAATATCGATTTATCCTTTCCAAAAAATATAAGGGTTTGAAAATGGGTAGAAAATTCGAAAAAAATCGG
This sequence comes from Patella depressa, assembly GCA_948474765.1. Classification (NCBI taxonomy): domain Eukaryota; kingdom Metazoa; phylum Mollusca; class Gastropoda; family Patellidae; genus Patella; species Patella depressa. The sequence continues at coordinate 53,499,860 of OX419716.1, forward strand.
AAAAAAAAGGGAGATAACTCTGAATGAAACTTATATTACTGGAATCGGATGGACTTCAGGAATCCAAAAATGTAGGTCAAATTTGAAAATTTTGAAAATAACAAAAAATGTGAGAAATGAGAGATAGCCATTATGTTGGAAAAGATTCAGCGATTCCAAAAATGTAATTTGTTTAAAAATGGATAAAGAATTGACGAAACTATGTCCGATTTTCAATTTCAGACCAACGTACAGAAGTTCGACCACTTCCGGTATGCGCAGACGTTTCAAAAATAGTTTATCAAGTAGCCACCACATGGTTTCCAGATAGAAAATTTAGTTTCAGATCGATATCTGTTTTCGATCATGTAGAAATAGGCTCCGATAGTAAATAATAATAATAATAAATAATAATAATTTTAGTAAAAACTATAGTCTTTCAGACGAAAGTCTGAAAGCCTAATAAATAACTAGACCTGCAAGCAGCACTGAACCGGCTTTCAGGAAACATACAGGACGTTTGTTATACTATAACCGATCCATTGAGCTACCAAACTATACTTTACTTGTTTTGCTTCAGTGACACCCTCTCTCATTTGTAAAAGTAATATTTGCTGGCGAAAAGACCGGTCAAAATTGTAAATTATAGCAAAATTACGTCACTTCCGGTGCCCCCCCCAATTTATAGGTCAAAAATAAGCCGAACATCAAAAGTATACATATCGGGCAATAAATAATTAACCTTTAACCTTTAATGTGAAATTAAGAAGGTAAAAAACATAAAAAGTGACCCTGGGAAAATTGGCTATTTCTCGACAAGGGAATATGCTAGAAGCCTTATCTTGGCATCAATGTGATTTTATTGATTCAATCTAACCGACCCTTAGAATGAACATTATAAAGTTAAATGAATAATAAATATAAATCACTTCAAAAAAAATTTCGTTTTGGAAACTATAAATACGTTTTTTGCAAAAATGGCATTACTTCCGGTGATATTGACAATGTTAAATTAGTTGATAGCATTCATAAATGGCATAAGGTATCAAATGGTGCAAATTTTATGAAAATCGAATAATAATTGACACTTTTATAAACCAAAAACCTTGAAAGGTGACTTATAGAAGATCGCCTATTTCTTTGTAACCATTAGAAACCATTTTGTAGTATCTGTATGGTCGTATGGCTTCATTCTATTCGTTGATGGGAATCAAATATCATAATTTTATAAATAATATCAGGCAGACTCATTTGAATAAAATATTTGTTTTTTAGGTTAAAAATACAATTTTTGCCCAAATGACATCATTTCCGGTCACAGTGAAATTGTAAAATTGGCTTGACCTAGTCCAAATTGGCATTAGGCATCAAATGGAAAAGAAATATTGCAAATCGAATAATAATTCACTCTTTTATTGGCAAAATAACGTGAATAGTGATGCATGCAAAATTGCATATTTCTTGATTTTTCGACTTTTTTCAATTTTCAGTCCGTTATTTCTCCTATTCCAGATATTTCAAAGTCGTAATGGAATGTTTCGTACACAAGACTACCACAAGGTCTCTCGATAAAGAAAGTTTCATAAAAATCGCTGGTGTAGTTTTCGAGATACAGGCGTCCAAAAATGCTGAAAATCAGAAAATACTTGATTTTCAGCGTGCCATATTTTGCTGCCTGATCATAGTATCCGCATGAATTGGGTCTCATACGATAGTACAATCCTTGTGCAGTCCAATGGTACCCTAATTTCTTTAATCCATTGATATCGGGCGGAGAAGTCGCTTTTTCCCCAAAATATCCATTTTTTGGCATTTTTTATACGCCCACATTGAAATGTGGTCATATATTGTCGTCGCCCCTTTCCGTCCGTCCGTCGGTCCGGCGTCCACAGCGCTTTTCGATAACTACTGCCAGGGTTATGGCCCTATATTACTTAAATAAATCTTGTGGACGCTCTAGAGGCTAAAGTTAATATCCGATTGGCTTTAAATTTATACACAGTGTTTAAGGTCATGAGACGAAGAAGCCTATTGTTTTTCAGCGATTTTCGATGATAACTACCAGAGTTATAGCTCTTGATCACTTAAATAAATCTTGTGGACGCTCTAGAGGCCAAAGGTAATATCCGATTGACTTTGAATTTATACACAGTGTTTAAGGTCATAAGCCGAAGAAGCCTATTGATTTTCAGCAATTTCCGATATTTAGTGCCTGAGTTATGGCCCTTGATTACTTAAACAAATCTTAGAGGCCAAAGGTAATATCCGATTGACTTTAAATTTATACACAGTGTTTAAGGTCATAAGCCGCCGAAGAAGCCTATTGATTTTCAGCAATTTCCGATAATTAGTGCCAGAGTTATGGCCCTTGATCACTTACAAAAAACTCTTGTGGACGATCTAGAGGCCAAAGTTAATATCCAATTGACTTTAAATTTATACACAATGTGGACACAGTATTTAAGGTCATGAGACGAAGAAGCCTATTGATTTTCAGCGATTTCCGATAATAAGTGCCAGAGTTATGGCCCTTGATCACTTAAACAAATCTTGTGGACGCTCTAGAGGCCAAAGGTAATATCCGATTGACTTTAAATTTATACACAGTGTTTAAGGTCATAAGCCGAAGAACCCTATTGATTTTCAGCAATTTCCGATATTTAGTGCCTGAGTTAAGGCCCTTGATCACTTAAACAAATCTTGTGGACGCTCTAGAGGCCAAAGTTAATATCCGATTGACTTTAAATTTATACACAATGTTTAAGGTCATGAGACGAAGAAGTCTATTGATTTTCAGCTATTTCCGATAATTAGTGCCAGATGGTCCTTGATCACTTAAACAAATCTTGTGGACGCTCTAGAGGCCAAAGTTAATACCCGATTGACTTTAATTGTATACACAGTGTTTAAGGTCATGAGACAGAGAATCCTATTGATTTTCAGCGATTTCCGATATTTAGTGCCTGAGTTATGGCCCTTGATCACTTAAGCAAATCTTGTGGACGCTCTAGAGGCCAAAGTTAATATCCGATTGACTTTGAATTTACACACAGTGTTTAAGGTCATGAGACGAAAAAGCCTATACATAGTGTTTACAGCCATGAGACTAAGACGTCTATCGATTTTCATTGATTTTCAATGATTACCTCCAGAGTTATGGCCCTTGATCACTTTGAAAAAATCCTGTGGAAGCTCTAGAGGCCAAAGTTAATATCCGATTGACTTTGAATTTACACACAGTGTTTAAAGTCATGAGACGAAAAAGCCTATTGATTTTCAGAGATTTCAAATAATTACTGCCTGAGTTATCTCCCTTGCTAACTTCAAAAAATCTTGTGGCTGTTATACAGGCCAAACCTCAGATTGATACACAGAGTTTAAAGTTTAAGGTGTTGAAACGAACAAGTATTTTGATTTTCAATGAATTTTGATAACTGAACAGCCAAATGTTTCATGTATATACTAATTGTTAGCGTGGGGTAAAACTTTATTCTCATAATTACAGGAGTTGTTACTCTAAATCAGATTTTAGTGTATTACAAATGTTTCATTACCAAAAAAAGTAAAAATATACGACAACCCTTGTTGACTGCCCGGACGATTTAGCTGCTCTGGGTGTATATTTCGTTGCCTGGCAACCTATCTTCTCAAAATATTGCATATTATTTCGACCACTTCCGGTTTAAGGATTTTTGTCGAAATTGCTTTATAAGTTGGTATTAGACTATAACTTCATGTTCCAGAAGATTCAGAAACGTCAATTCTGCCATAAAACGAAACTTAAGCTCACAAAATGTGAAGAAAATTCGAAAAAAATCGAAAAATAAAGGACGATAACTCTAAATGAAACTTATATTACTGGAATCGGATTGACTTCAGGTATCCAAAAATGTAGGTCAAGTTTGAAAATTTTGAAAAATAACAAAAATTGTCTCATAAACAACATCTTTTCAATTTTCGAACGATAAAAATCATAGACGAATGTTCGAAATTAAAAAAATGTGAGATAGCCATTGTCTCAGAAAATATTCAGGGATTCCAAAAATGTAATTTGCTTGAAAATGGATAAAGAATTGACGAAACTATGGCCAATTTTCAATTTTCAGACAACGTACAAAGTTCGGTCACTTCCGGTATGCGCAGAAATTTCAAAAATAGTTTATCAAGTAGCCACCACATGGTTTCCCAATAGAAAATCTAATTCCAGATCGATATCTGTTTTCGATCATGGAGATCTAGGCTCCCGCGGTAAATAATAATAATAATAATAACTAGATCTGCTACTGTCCCATGTAGATATGAAAGCTTTCATATTCATCGTCACGTGTCATTGATTGTATCAAGTATCCTAAATAAAAGGATAAGAAGAAAAAATTATCAAAATTGGTCAAAAACTCGCAAAGTTACAAGTCTAAATATAGTATGAAACATTGCACCCAGGCATAACTGAAAACTAAAGGGAAATAACTGAAACTGGTATTACTGTAATGAGATGGATGAGAAAATGAAATGAAAATGGCGGGGAAAAAAATAAAAATGGCAGGTTGGACAGGCGACCTTACTCCTTGCCACGTACAACCGGGCATTCGAAAACACGCTAGTTAACTCAATGACATGCGCGCGTGCTAACCATTCAGCCACCCAACTCCCCTTTGAAATCAGACACGTGCAATATGTCATATATGAAGAATAACAAGTCGCCACAACAAAATGGTAAATTAATGAGTTTAGGTCAAAAGGTTGAGCTACTGTTTTAGAGTATTTAATTGTTTTAAAGAGACACGTTAAGGGTTGTTCATAGTTAAATGAAAGTTTAATTTTAAATAAGACCAATAAAATTAGGTTTTAATAATGCCAGACTAATATTAAAGTAAAGTTTTAAATTAAGAATAATAAATTATTGGTCTAATGCAATGAAATGCTTTGATTTGACGGATGAAATGTACGATGGGCGTCCACACTTTGTGGCTAAGGCGTTGGCCTGCTAGCCAGGAGGTCGGGTGTTCGACCCCTGCATTGTCCGAGAAAGTTCATCTCGAATTTCTGGCGTGTCCCCCACCCACCGTGTACACATTGGAGTGCACGTAAAAGATCCCTTAGCAGTTGGAATTCGATACTGTTGAATAAGCTTTATACGATGACTAAATGTGTAGATTGTAGCCACCCACACTGCATGTTTTGCTTAACAATGAAAGGGTGCCGATATTTTGGACTGTTGATCGATGGTTTCATATAAAAGACTACCGATAAGACTCTTTGTAGAAGATGTTCCCCAAAAATATTATGTTGACTTTAAGAGAAAAAGACCTTTAAAAATTTTCCAAATCGTAAAAATACGACTTTTTGGATTTTCGATCTCTTTTTTTTCTGCTACCCCTGATATTTAAAAAAAAATGATACAATGATTTCACACAACAGGCTAGCTATTAGACTCTCGATTGACAAGAGTTTCACCACCCTCCCTTCATTATAACCGAAGTTATTGTGCCCTAAAGAATCAACAAATCAGCATGCTTATCTCTGCTTACCCTTGGCAGAAAATGCTCATCTTTGCACTCAATCATGACATTGACCTAGTGAACGTCTACACCAAGATTGAACATTCTAGCTCAATTAGAAAGACAGTTATTGTGTTTAAAATCTCGGCCCTTCAAATTGCTACTACTTTTCATATTCACTTCAAGATGGCAACCATCAGTTGACCTAAATCAAAATTCTGCTCCCTGCGATTTTTGGGCCATCCTTCAAGAATTCAGAAAATATAACGCCCCTGTCTGTAAGTAAAATAGCAAAAAAGCCTTAGGGATTTTTCATGTTTCAAGATGTGGCACTTCCGGTTCGATCGACAAATTCCATATTTTGTGTACAAATCAGTAATTCCTATATTTCGAGGATTCTTTTTAAAACTTTGATCCTTAATTTCACCAATTGGAGATAATTTAGAAAATTTCTCATTATATTTTTGAAGTCACATCGGTAAGATCTACATATATACTAAACTTCATGAAAATCGTACAACTATTAAAGAAGTTGTCAAATTGGTCTAAACTTCCGGTTCGAAATCACAGCGACGAATTTTCGAAATTCGAAAATGTGAAACTGCAGATGAAAATGATTTTTTTCAGGGTACTCAAAGAAAAAAGAATTAGTAAAATCGGTCAAAAAATAGCAAAGTTACGACTATGCATTGTCAGTTTTTTCGTTCGTAAAATTCCGTGATTTCGAATTGGCAAAACGTTTTGAAAATATATTTAATCAACAGCCACCACCCATTTTTGGTGGGGTAGGTCAAAGTTTCAGAAACATCCTATGGTTAGATTCTGTGAAATCCGATTTGCAGAAAAAACACACAAAAAAAAATATAATAATAATCTTAACAGAAACAATAAGCTTTCATATGAAATATGAAAGCTTAATAATAATAATAACTAGACCTGCAGACCTGCAGTGCTGAATCGGCTTTCAGGAATCAGACAGGAAGTCCGTCATACAATAGCCGATCCATCGAGCTACCAAACGATACTGTAGTTGTTATGATTCAGTGACACCCTCTATCAGATTTGTAAAAGTAATATTTGCTTGCAAATACACCGGTCAAAATTGTAAAATCTGGCAAAATTACTTCACTTCCTGTGCCAAAAGAAATCATTATCGGTAACAAATAAGTTGAGAATTCGCAATTGAGAATTGTTTTATACATATCAGGCAATAAATAATAAACTTAGAACCCATAAACTGAAATTAAAAAGGTAAAAAATGTAAAAAGGGATCCTTAGAAAATTTGTTATTTCTCGACAAGGGAAGATGCTAGAAGCAATTTTTTGATATCTGTATGATTATATTGATCCAATCTAAATGGCCATTAGAATCAAACGTTATAACGTTAAACAAATAATAAATATGAAGAGGTTGAATAGGTTGTAAATAACTGACTGTTACACTTTTTTTTAAAATTTATTCGAAATTGCCCGAAAATGAAATTGAAATTAAAAAATCTGAGCTAACGATTTGTGCCCCTTTTCAGCGCGCATCAGATTTCGAAAAAAAATATATTTGCTTTCAAAAAGTGGTACTGAACTGTCAAAATTGTAGTTTTTGTTAATATTACGCCACTTCCGTTGCGTGCAGAAAAATTTCACGGTAACAAAAAAATTATAATTAAGATCACGGAGCATATGCACTTTGTTTTATACAAATCGAACAATAAATAATTAATCTAGGTACGAAAAACTAAATTAGCCAATGGCGACTAAAGAAAATTACTGAGACAAAATTCTTTCTCACTTCTGCTCATGTAGGGTGATACTTTAACTCTGTGTAAACTACCATTAAATAATATTCATAAATAAAAAAGTTTTCTGTAAAAATGTAAAAAAAAATCAAAATATCGGAGATTTTTTTTCGCTTACTTCCGGTTTTACGATCATTGTCGGAATAGCTTTAACAAGTTGATTAGATACTTAACTTCCTGTACCAGAAATATCAGAAACATTCATTGAGTAATTTTCGAAAAAAAGATAAACTAAAGAGCCTTTCCAAAAATTTAACAATTTTTCATTTTTTTTCAAAGTTTGAGGCCATTTTTGGACCACCTACATTATTTCAATGCTTTTCATTTTGGATTCACTATATAAACAACCGATAGGACTTTAAGTAATACAAGTTTAAGAAAAATCTGCGACGTCGTTTTCGAAAAAAAGGGCGTCCCAGAATGTTAAAAAATCGGAAAATACTAGATTTTTGGCACACAATAATTTATTTAGATGCTATATGATGGTCCATTAATAGGGCTATCCAGCGGCACTTTAGTTCTTTTGGTCCGCTAATACTTAAGGGAGAAATCAAGTTTTTCGCAAGTGCGTCAATTTTTTTAACCTTTTTCTTTTAATTTTTTGAATACTTCCGGTATGGAGATTATTTTTGGAATAGTTTTAATAGCCGGTTTGGGCACTCAAATAGCCGCAGGGCTCTCTAATGATATATTACATTATCTGATCAGACAAAATGCCCCTGAGAAATCCTACGTTGAAAAGTGCCAAAAATGCAAAAAATTTAAAATATCGAAAATTAAATTTCAATAACTACATACATATTATACATTGTTAGAATCGTAATTAGATCAGCTATCTGATCAGACAAAATGCCCCTGAGAAATCCTACGTTGAAAAGTGCCAAAAATGCAAAAATTTTAAAATATCGAAAATTAAATTTCATTAACTACATACATATTATACATTGTTAGAATCGTAATTAGATCAGCTATCTGAATATACAACTTTTTTTCAAAATCTCTTGAAATAAAAAAATAGAGCATTTTCCAAAATTTCGCGATTTTTCGACTTTTTTTGATTTTCAGTCCGTTATTTCACCTATTCCAGATATTTCAAAGTCGTAATGGAATGTTTCGTACACGAGACTACCGCAAGGTCTCTCGATACAAGCGCCCGAAAATACAAAAAATCAGAAAATACTTGATTTTCAGCGTGTCATATTTTGCTGTCTGTTCATAGTATCCGTATGAATTGGGTATCATACGATAGCACAATACTAGTGCAGTCCAATGGTTCCCTTATTTGTTTAATCCATTGATATCGAACGGAGAAATCGCGTTTTTCCCCCCAAAATACCCATTTTTTGCATTTTTTTCAAAATATCGGACAATATTTCGACCACTTCCGGTGTACAGATTATTGTTGAAATTGCTTTATTCCTTGCAATGGTCATTTGGCTTCATGCCTCAGAAGTTTCAGAAACGTCAATTCTGCCATAAAACGAAACCCGAGCTCACAAAATGGGTAGAAAATTCGAAAAATAAAGGGCGATAACTCGGAATGAAACTTATATTTCTGGAATCGGATGGTTTTTAGGTATCTAAAAATGTAGGTGAAATTTGAAAATTTTGAAAAATAGCAAAAATTGTCTCTCAAACAACATTTTTCATTTTTCGATCACAAGAAGTCAGCGATGAAGTTTCGAAATATCGAAATTTTTAACTGCTATCCTTCGCGTAAAGACTCAGGGTTTCCGAAAATGACATTTATATGAAAATAGGTACAGAATTGACGAATCTACGGCCGTTTTTATACGCCCACATTGAAATGTGGTCGTATATTGTCGTCGCCCCCGTCCGTCCGTCCGTCGGTCCGTCCGTCCGTCCGTCCGTCCGTCGGTCCGGCGTCCACAATTGCTTGTGGACGCTCTACAGGCTAAAGTTAATATCTGATTGACTTTAAATTTATACACAGTGTTAATATCTGATTGACTTTAAATTTATACACAGTGTTTAAGGTCATGAGACGAAGAAGCCTATTTCCGATAATAACTACCAGAGTTATGGCCCTTGATCACTTCAAAAAATCTTGTGGACGCTCTAGAGGCCAAAGTTAATATCCGATTGACTTTAAATTTATACACAGCGTTTAAGGTCATAAGACAATGACGCCTATTGATTTTCGGCGATTTCCGATAATTAGTGCCAGAGTTATGGCCCTTGATCACCTAAAAAAATCTTGTGGACGCTCTAGAGGCCAAAGTTAATATCCGATTGACTTTAGATTTATACACAGTGTTTAAGGTCATGAGACGAAGAAGCCTATTGATTTTCGGCGATTTCCGATAATTAGTGCCAGAGTTATGGCCCTTGATCTCTTTAAAAAATCATGTGGACGCTCTAAAGGTCAAAGTTAATATCCGATTGACTTTAAATTTATACACAGTGTTTAAGGTCATAAGACGAAGAAGCCTATTGATTTTCAGCGATTTCCGATAATTAGTGCCAGAGTTATGGCCCTTGATCACTTCAAAAAATCTTGTGGACGCTCTAGAGGCCAAAGTTAATATCCGATTGACTTCAAATTTATACACAGTGTTTAAGGTCATAAGACAAAGACGCCTATTGATTTTCAGCGATTTCCGATAATTAGTGCCAGAGTTATGGCCCTTGATCACCTCAAAACAAAATCTTGTGGACGCTCTGGAGGCCAAAGTTAATATCCGATTGACTTTAGATTTATACACACTGTTTAAGGTCATGAGACGAAGAAGCCTATTGATTTTCAGCGATTTCAAATAATTACTGCCAGAGTTATCTCCCTTGATAACTTCAAAAATTCTTGTGACGCTATAGAGGCCAAAGTTAACATCCGATTGACTTCAGATTGATACATAGAGTTTAAGGTGTTGAAACGAACAAGTATTTTGATTTTCAATGAATTTAGATAACTGAACAGCTAAATCCATGATATTAAATGTTTCATGTATATACTAATTGTTAGCGTGGGGTAAAACTTTATAAAAAGCATTCAAATTCTAATGATTTTCTGATAATTACATAATGAGTTGTTACTCTTAATCAGTTTTTAGTGTATTACAAATGTTTCATTACCGAAAAAAGTAAAAATATGCAACAACCCTTGTTGACTGCCCGGACGATTTAGCTGCTGTGGTCGTATGTTTCGTTGCCTGGCAACCTATCTTTTATTTTTTTGACACAGCACAAAATTCGACCACTTCCGGTCTGCGCAGAAGTTTCAAAAATAGTTTATCATTTAGCCAACACATGGTTTCCCGATAGAGAATTCGGTCCCAGATCGGTATCTGTTACAGGCACTGAGAAATAGGCTCCGGCGAAAAAAAAAAATAATAATAAATAATAATTTTAGTAATCACAATAGGCTTTCAGACAAAAGTCTGAAAGCCTAATAATAATTTTAGTAATCTCAATAGGCTTTCAGACTTTAACAGAAACAATAAGCTTTCATATGTAATATGAAAGCTTAATAATAATAATTTAAGTAAATACAATATTCTTTCAGACGAAAGTCTGAAAGCCTAACTAGACCTGCATAGCAGTGCTGAACCGGCTTCCAGGAATCAGACAGGAAGTTTGTTATACTATAAACGATCCATTAAGCTACCAAACTATACTTTAGTAGTTTTGCTTCAGTGACACCCTCTCTCATTTGTAAAAGTAATATTTGGTGGCGAAAACACCGGCCAAAGTTGTAAATTATGACAAAATTACGTCACTTCCGGTGCTCCCCAAAAATTTATAGGTCAAAAATACCCCGAAAATTTGCAACATCAAAAGTATACATATCGGGCAATAAATAGTTAACCTATAATCTTTAATGTGAAATTAAGAAGGTAAAAATCATTAAAAGTGACAAGGGAATATGCTAGAAGCCTTTTCTTGATATCAATATGATTTTATTGATTCAATCTAACCGACCCTTAGAATAAACATTATAAAGTTAAACGAATAATAAATATAAATCACTCAAAAAAAATACGTTTTTTTGCAAAAATGGCATTACTTCCGGTGATATTGAAAATGTTAAATTAGTTGATAGGATTCATAAATGGCATAAGGCATAAAATGGTGCAAATGTTATGAAAATCGAATAATAATTGACACTTTTATACACTAAAAACCTTGAAATGTGACTTATAGAAGATCGCCTATTTCTCTGTAACTGTACAAGTTAGAAACCATTTTGTTGTATCTGTATGGTCGTATGGCTTTACTCTATTCGTTGATATCATAATTCTATAAATATTACCAGGCAGACTCATTTGAATAAAATATTTGTGTTTTAGTTTAAAAATACAGTTTTTGCCCAAATGACGTCATTTCCGGTCACAGGGAAAATGTAAAAGTAGCTTGACCTAGTTCAAATTGGCATTAGGCATCAAATGGAAAAAAAATATTGCAAATCGAATAATAATTCACTCTTTTATAGGCAAAATAACGTGAAAAGTGATGCATGCAAAATTGCATATTTCTCGGCAACTGCTCATATTACAAACTAATTTTCGCATACATCCTCTTCGTCTGAATTATTGCTACGAGTTTATGAAAATTACAAATAAATATTTCAAAATATGAAAACGATGAATGAATTGTAAATAACTGAATTTTACACTTTATTTTACATTTTATTCGAAATTGACCGAAAATGAAATTGAAATCAAAAATTCTGAGCTAAAGATTTTGTGCACCTTTGCAGGGTGCATCCTTTTAGTTATATCAGTTTTGAAACAAAATAATATTTGCTTTCAAAATGTGGTACCGAACTGTCAAAATTGTAGTTTTTGTTAATATTACGTCACTTCCGTTACCGACAGAAAATTTTCACCGTAACAAAAAAAATTACAATTGGGACCATGGAGCATATGAACTCTGTTTTATACAAATCGAACAATAAATAATTTTTCTGGATACGAAAAACTAAAATAGGCGATAGCGGCTAACACAAATTACCGAGACAATTTTTTTCTCATTTCTGCTCAAGTAGGATGATATTTTAACCCTGTGTAAAATACCATTAAAAAATATTCATAAATAAAAAAGGTTTTCGTAAAAAAATTATTTTTTTTCAAAATATCGGACGTTTTTTCGACTACTTCCGGTTTAACGATCATTGTCGCGATAGCTTTACGAAGTTCTTTGGATACTTAACTTTCTGTACCAGAAGTGTCAGAAACATCCATACAAAATTTAACGATTTTTCATTTTTTTTTCAAAGTTTGATGCCATTTTTGGACCTCTTATTTTATATCAATGCTTTTCATTTTGGATTCGCTATATAGACAACCGATAGGACTTTGAGTAAGTAAAGTTTAAGAAAAATCGTAGTCGTCGTTTACGAGAAAAGGGCGTCTCAGAATGTTAAAAAATCGGAAAATACTAGATTTTTGGCATACAATAATTTATTTCCTTACCATCGAAATCGTATTATTTAGATACCATATGATGGTCCATTAATAGGGTTATCTAACGACACTTTAGTTCTTTTGGTCCGCTATTACCTAAGGGAGAAATCAAGTTTTTCGCAAACATCGCTACTAGCAAAAGGGTTAAAGTTTATCCCAACTACAGCAAAAGTACCTAAAGAATCATTCATAACGCAGATAGAACAAGGACTACAAAAACTGGCCCCGGGTGGTAACATTGATTTTACTAGACACCAAAATAAAAATTTACTTGTGAAACCTATCAATCAAAAACCAAACCAAACTAAAAACGAAATTAAGGCCATCAAAGAATTAAAAGACAATAAAGAAATATCTATTGTACCAGCAGATAAAGGGAAAGCAACAGTGATTATGGATACAGTTCAACTAGAAAATATGGTGTCCCAAACCCTGTCAGATACAACAACCTATAAAAAGTTACCTAAAGACCCAACCCAAAAACTAGATCGGAAACTAAAAGCCACCTTAAAGATACTTAAAGAATCAGGTGAGATCGATCCTAAAACATATGAAAAGCTCAATATCTCGCACCCATCAACGCCATATGCCAAAGCTCAGGTCAAAATACATAAGAACCCGGTCAAAGTTAGATTACTGATTTGCTCTAGAGGAACTGTATTCTACAACACAGCCAGATACCTGTCAAACGCACTATCAGAATTAGGAAAGTCAGCAGATTCATACATTAAAGATAGCAAAGAACTTCGAGGTAAAATAGAGAGACAATCACAACGAGGAAAACTGATCAGTTATGATGTAGTGGACCTATTTACCAGCATACCAATCGACGAAGCCTTAAACTGTGTGAGATCGAAAATCCAAAGTCAAACAACAAACCTCAATACCAGCATAAGTCCGGATAGTATAATGAAATTATTACAATTATGTATTACATCTACATATTTTACTTGGAAAGATGAAGTGTTTGAACAAATCCATGGTTTACCAATGGGATCACCACTAAGTCCAGTCATCACCGAAATTTACATGACAGCCTTTGAGCAAAATGCCCTGATAGTATCCCCAATCCAACCTAGTATTTGGCTTAGGAAAGTGGACGATGTGTTTGTTGTTATGATGGAAGAGGAAGATCACCAACTACTACTCCATCACCTCAACTCAATCCATCCCCGAATACAATTTACAGTTGAAGAAGAAAATAATAAACAACTATCCTTTTTGGACATCCTAATTGATAGAAATGATGATAAATTAACTACAAAAGTATATAGAAAACCGACACACACAGACCAATACATTTATTTCACTTCAGCCCACCCAACAACAACCAAGGCAGGAATAGTTTCGATACTGACCAGAAGAGCTCACAATATTTGCACTGATGACAAAATTGAAGAAGAAATTAAACATATTACTGAATCTCTAACCAGAAACAACAACTACCCATTAGAATTTGTTAAAAAAGTTATTCATAGTACCACGGAAAAACTGAACAAAGCCCCAAACGTGACAGGTAAAGAAAAGCCTCCAATCCATATCAACATTCCATTTATAGGCCCAACAAGTTATAAAATTAAAAGATTACTAACTAGATTGCAAATAGATGTAACATTTAGTGGGGGGACATCATTAAAATCACTTATCAATGCCCATGGGAGAACAAAAATACCAACAGTGGACCCAAAGGGTATAGTTTAGCAGATCCAATGCGACTGCAAATCCATTTACATAGGCGAAACATGCAGTCCATTATCAGTGAGACTCAAAGAACACAAAGCAGCAAATAGACGTATGGAACCAAACAAATCTGCAGTAGCCGATCATATTATAAACAATCCTACCCATAACATAGAATGGGACAACACCAATGTGCTTACCAAAAATATTAAAGTATGGAAGAAAAGAGTTTTGTGGGAAGCATTAGAAATCCGAAGACAAAAACCAAAAATGAATAAAGACAATGGGAGAGCCATTTCTAATGTATGGAATGAGTTATTATGTTAAGCAAGTTACTATCTATCATTGGAACTATTCATAAGTATTATTTATCAGGGCAACTTTAAGTATCAATTATCATGCATTTAATGACAATAATTTATTAGTTTTATCAGTGGAGTGGAACTTAATTATTAGTTTTATCAGTGGAGTGGAACTAAAATTTATTTATCAGCGGAACTATTACTTATCAGTGCAAAATATAACTTAGTTATTGGTTTTAGTGGAACTATAATTTAGAATTTTTCTATATAATTATATGGTAAATATATGTGCAAAGAGGAGGTGGGTTTAACCTAACTAATTATGCATAATGCATTTAATTAGTTATATTAAATATCATCAAGATGATAAGCAAAAGAGATTAATATAATTAATTGTGTTGTTAATAGGTTTTGATTGCATTTTAGTTTAGGCGGTGGCTTCAGTCCCCATTTTTTAACACCTTAGATTGAAGAGAAATGGTGAAGCCATATTCAAAGGGAAATGTTCGTTGTTATAAATCTTAATTAATGTTATGTTTTTATTGTTAAATTGTTCTTACGCATGGATGTACTATAAATGTAGAGTTGTTACTCATTATTGATCATTGCTTGATAAAGATACCTGTAAGAGTATTGAAACGATGCATGTAATAAACCAAGAAGTAGTAAATCCATAAAGTTGTGTTATTATGAATACTTCCGGTATGGTTATTATTGTCGGAATAGTTTTAATAGCTGGTTTGGGCACTAAAATAGCCACAGGGCTCTGTAATGATATATTACATTATCTGATCAGATAAAATGCCCCTGAGAAATCCTATGTTCAAAAGTGCCAAAAATCCAAAAAAATTAAAATATCGAAAATTAAATTTCAATAACTACATGCATATTATACATCGTTAGAATCGCAATTAGGTCAGCTACATGTATCTGAATATACAACATTTTTTTTTTTTGAAAATCTCTTAAAATGGAAAAAAAAAATGGCAGAGCATTTTCCAAAATTTCACGAATTTTCGACGTTTTTCAATTTTCAGTCCGTTATTTCATCTATTCCAGATATTTCAAAGTCGTAATGGAATGTTTCGTACACAAGACTACCGCAAGGTCTCTCGATAGAGAAAGTTTCATAAAAAAAAACTGTGGCGCAGTTTTCGAGATACAAGCGTCCGAAAATACAAAAAAAGCAGAAAATACTTGATTTTCAGCGTGCCATATTTTGCTGCCTGATCATAGTATCCGTATGAATTGGGTATCATACGATAGTACAATCCATTGATATCGGGCGGAGAAATCGCGTTTTTCCCCAAAATATCCATTTTTTGCATTTTTTTCAAAATATTGCACATTATTTCGACCACTTCCGGTTTAAGGATTCTTGTCGAAATTGCTGTATAAGTTGGTATTGGACTATAACTTCATGTTCCAGAAGTTTCAGAAACGTCAATTCTACCATAAAACGAAACCCGAGCTCACAAAATGGGAAGAAAATTCGAAAAAAATAGAAAAATAAAGGCCGATAACTCTGAATGAAACTTATATTACTGGAATCGGATGGACTTCAGGTATCCAAAAATGTAGGTCAAATTTGAAAATATGAAAAATAACAAAAATTGTCTCGTAAACAACATGTTTTCAATTTTCGAAGGATAAAAGTCATAGACGAATGTTCGAAATTGAAAAATGTGAGATAGCCATTGTCTCAGAAAAGATTCATGGCCGATTTTCAATTTTTAGACAACGTACAAAATTCGGTCACTTCCGGTATGCGCAGAAATTTCAAAAATATTTTATCAAGTAGCTACCACACGGTTTCCCAATAGAAAATCTAATTCCAGATCGATATCTGTTTTCGATCATGGAGATCTAGGCCCCCGCGGTAAATAATAATAATAATAACTAGACCTGCATGCAGGAATGACGGGTTTCACTGGTGCCACGTTACCCTTAAACATGTCACTTCCGGTGCCAAGTTACCCTTGAACATATGTTACTTCCGGTACCAACGAAACCACTAAACAGGTTTCCAAATTAACATTGCACACAAATAAAATGGACGCAGAATCAACCAAATCTAGCGATATTAATTCATTTTATACATTTGTTACTTGTAAATGACCTTGACAAAATTAAATTACTTCCGTTGTTATTGAAAATGTTCAATTAGTTTTATAAAATCAGAAATGGCATACGATATCATATAGTGAAAATTTTATGTAAATCAAATAATAATTGCCACTTTTAAAGAGCAAAAAAACTTGAAAAGTGACGTGTAGAAAATCGGCTATTTTTCTGCAACCGTACAAGTTAGAAACCATTTTGTGGTATCTGTATGATCGTATGGGTTCATTCTATTTGTTGATTGGCATCAAATACCATAATTTGAGAAAGATTTCAAAACAGACTCATTTGAATAAAATATCTGTTTTGAAGGCTATAAATACAGTTTTTGCCAAAATGACGTTACTTCCAGTGATACGGAAAATCTTAAATTACTTGTACGAAATCCCAAATGGCATTAGGTGTAACATGGTGTAACGTTTATGAAAATCGATTAATAATTGACACTTTTATGGCCCCAAAACCTTCAAAAGTGACACATAGAAAACCGTCTATTTCTCGGCTACCGAACAAGTTAGAAACAATTTTATGATATCTATATGACCATATGAGTTGTGTTTATATGTGAATTTAAACCAAAAGTTAAAATTATTAATACATATTAAGTAATTCTTGGTTGAATAAAACATTGATTTAAAAAGTTTAAAATGCAGTTTTTGACAAAATGACGTCACTTCCGGTGTCAATTTTAAATTGTAATCAACTTGATATGACGCTACATGCTTTTTGAATCAAATGATGTTACTTTTATAAAAATCCAATAATAATTGACTATTTTACAGGCAACGAAAACAGTGACTTATGCAGAACTGCCCATTTCTTGGCAACTGCTTATGTTACAAACTAATTTTAACATACATGTTCTTCGTTTGGATTATAGCTACAAGTTTATAAGAGTTATGTAAAAAAAATTTAAAATCTGAAAAGCCAGAATGGGTTGTAAATAGGTCAATTTTACGCCTTTTTTCACCTCTTAATCCAATTTGCTAGAAAATGAAATAGAAATTAAAAAAACTGCTTCCGCCATTTTTTGCGCCTTGAAAGGACACACTCTTTGAGTCATATAATTTTTCAAAAAAAATAATATTTGTTTTCGAAGAAGGTAACTAACTGTCAAAATTGTAGTTTTTGGTAAAATTATGCCAATTCCGGTGCCGACAGATAACACAATCGGTAACAAAAAAAATGACAATTGAGACAACGAAGCTTATGAACTTTGTTTTATACAAATCGAACAATAAAAAAATAATCTAGGACTGAAAAACTGAATTAGTCAATGGCGGCCAAGGAAAATAACTGAGACAAATTCTGTGTACAACACGACTAAAAAATATTCATAAATAAAAAAGTTTTTTGTAAAATTTTAAATTTTCAAAATTTGGCGCCTAATATCTTCGAAGATTTGCAGAAAATCAAAAATCGGAAGAAGCGTAGCTATGTGCCCTGTCTCCGGCTATGCCAAAATGTATCGAAAGTTAAAATTCCATGATTATTGTTCAAATTACTACAATATTTTTAAAAACGATAACTTCGGACATTTCGCATTGTCGCAGAACGTTCAAAATAGCTTTATCCTCTAAGTCACACCCACTTTCCCAGTAAAACCGAAGAAATCGTAACGATGCGACAAGTAGTTGCTGAGATCTATTCAAATTGGAATCTGAATAATAATAATAAGAACTAGACCTGCAAGCAGCACTGAACCGGCTTTCAGGAATCATACAGGAAGTTTATTATACCATAGCCGATCCATTGAGCTACCGAACTATACTTTAGATGTTTTGCTACAGTGAAACCTTCTATCATATATAAAAGTAATAATGTGCTGGCGAAAAGACGGGCCAAAATTGTAAATTATCGCAAAATTACGTCACTTCCGGTGCAAAAGAAATTTTTATAGGGGAAAAATAAGTCGAAAATTCGTAACATACAAAATACAAACTTTGTTTTATACGTATCGGGCAATAAATAACTAACCTGTAACCCATCAACTGAAATTAAGAAGGTAAAAAAATTAAAAGTGACCCTGGGAAAATTGGCTATTATTCGACAAGGGAACATGCAAGAAGCCTTTTCTTGATATCGATATGATGGTATTGATTCAATCTTACTGCCCATTAGAGTCAGACGTTATAAAGTTAATTGAATAATAAATATAAATCCCTTCAAAAAAATGTTTTGTTTTGAAGGCTAAAAATACGTTTTTTGCAAAAATTACATTACTTCCGGTGATATTGAAAATGTTAACTTAGTTCATTGAAGTCATAAATGGCATAAGGCATCAAATGGTAAAAATATTATAAAAATCGAATAATAATTGACACTTTTATAGACCAAAAACCTTGAAAAGTGACTTATAGAAGATCGCCTATTTCTCTGTAACCGTACAAGTTAGAAACCATTTTGTGGCATCTGTATGGTCGTATGGCTTGATTCTATTCGTTGATGGGAATCAAATATCATAATTCTAAAAATATTATAAGGCAGACTCATTTGAATAAAATATTTGTTTTTAAGTCAAAAATACAGTTTTTGACCAAATGACGTCATTTCCGGTCACAGTGAAAATGTAAAATTGGCTTGACCTAGTCCACATTGACATTAGGCATCAAATGGAGAAAAAAATATTGCAAATCGAATAATAATTCACTCTTTTATAGGCAAAATAACGTGAAAAGTGATGCATGCAAAATTGCATATTTCTCGGCAACTGCTCATATTACAAACTAATTTTCGCATACATTCTCTTCGTCTGGATTATTGCTACGAGTTTATGAAAATCACAAATAAATATTTCAAAATATGAAGACGCTGAATGAATTGTAAATAATTGAATTTTACACTTTATTTTACATTTTATTCGAAATTGCCCGAAAATGAAATTGAAATTTAAAAAATCTGAGCTAAAGATTTTATACACCTTTGCATGGTGCATCCTTTTAGTTATATCAGTTTTGAAAAAAAAAATATTTGCTTTCAAAAAGTGGTACCGAACTGTCAAAATTGTAGTTTTTGTTAATATTACGTCACTTCCGTTGCCGACAGAAAAATTTCACCGTACCAAAAAAAATTGCAATTGGGACCACGGAGCATATGAACTTTGTTTTATACAAATCGAACAATAAATAGTTTTTCTGGTTACGAAAAACTAAATGAGCCGATGGCGGCTAACGCAAATTACCGAGACATTTTTTTCATTATTTCTGCTCAAGTAGGATGATATTTTAACCCTGTGTAAAATACCATCAAAAAATATTCATAAATAAAAAAGGTTTTCGTAAAAGAATTATTTTTTTTCAAAATATCGGACATTTTTTCGACTACTTCCGGTTTTACGATCATTGTCGTGACAGCTTTACGAAATTCTTTGGATACTTAACTTTCTGTACCAGAAACATCCATTGAGTAGTTTTGGAAAAACAGATAAATTAAAGAGCGTTTCTGAAAATTTAACGATTTTTCAATTTTTTTCAAAGTTTGAGGCCATTTTTGGACCTCTTATATTATTTCAATGCTTTTCATTTTGGATTTACTATATAGACAACCGATAGGACTTTGAGTAAGAAAAGTTTAAGAAAAATCTGCGGGGTTGTTTTCGAGAAAAGGGCGTCTCAGAATGTTAAAAAATCGGAAAATACTAGATTTTTGGCATACAATAATTTATTTACTTATCATCGAAATCGTATTATTTAGACACCATATGATGGTCCATTAATAGGGCTATCCAGCACGGAGCATATGAACTTTGTTTTTTACAAATCGAACAATAAATAGTTTTTCTGGTTACGAAAAACTAAATGAGCCGATGGCGGCTAACGCAAATTACCGAGACATTTTTTTCATCATTTCTGCTCAAGTAGGATGATATTTTAACCCTGTGTAAAATACCATCAAAAAATATTCATAAATAAAAAAGGTTTTCGTAAAAGAATTAGTTTTTTTCAAAATATCGGACAAATAGGGCTATCCAGCGACACTTTAATTCTTTTGGTCCGCTATTACCTAAGGAAGAAATCAAGTTTTTCGCAAGTACGACAATGTTTTAATAGCCGGTTTGGGCACTAAAATAGCCACAGGGCTCTGTAATGACATATTGCATTATCTGATCAGATAAAATGCCCCTGAGAAATCCTATGTTCAAAAGTGCCAAAAATGCAAAAAAATTAAAATATCGAAAATTAAATTTCAATAACTACATACATATTATACATCGTTAGAATCGTAATTAGGTCAGCTATCTGAATATACAATCTTTTTTTGAAAATCTCTTGAAATAAAAAAATAGTCGAGCATTTTCCAAAATTTCACGATTTTTCGACTTTTTTCGATTTTCAGTCCGTTATTTCACCTATTCCAGATATTTCAAAGTCTTATTGGATGGCTTCATGCAAAAAACCTCCGAAAGGACTCTCGATAGAAAAAATTTAAAAAAAAGTTGTGGTTAAGTTTTCGAGATACAGGCGTCCAAAAATGCTAAAAATCAGAAAATACTTGATTTTCAGCGTGCCATATTTTGCTTCCTGCTAATCGTATCCGTACGAATTGGGTATCATTCAGTGGTCCAATCACCGCCCGACCAAATGATACCTTAATTCGTTTAATCCGTTGATATCGGACGGAAAAGTCGTGTTTTTACCCAAAACACCCATTTTTCACTTTTTTTTCAAAATATCGCATATTATTTCGACTACTTCCGGTTTACGGATTGTTGTTGAAATTGCTTTAAATGGTGGTTTGACCATATTACTTCATGTTCCAGAAATTTCAGAAACGTCGATCTGGCCGTAAAACGAAACTTAAGCTCACAAAATGTGAAGAAAATTCGAAAAATAAAGGGCGATAACTCTGAATGAAACTTATAATACTGGAACCGGATTGCCTTCAGGTATCCAAAAGTGTAGGTCAAATTTTAAAATTTTGAAAAATAACAAAAAATGTGTCTTAAACAACATATTTTCATTTTTCGAACGCTAGAAGTCAGCGGCGAAGTTTCGAAATTGCAAAATTTTCAACTCTTATCGTCCGAGAAAAGACTCAGGGTTTCCAAAAATGTAATTTGTATGAAAATAGATACAGAATTGACGAATCTACGGCCGTTTTTTAATTTTTTGACACCGCACGAAATTCGGCCACTTCCGGTCTGCGCAGAAGTTTCAAATACAGTGGAAGGGATAGCCACCATATGGTTTCCTGATAGAAAATTATGTCCCAGATCTGTATCTGTTACAGACACTGAGAAATAGGCTCCCCCGAAAAATAAAATAATAATAATAACTAGACCTGCAAGCAGCACTGAAGCGGCTTTCAGGAGTCATACAGGAAGTTTATTATACCATAGCCAGCCCATTGAGCTACCGAACTATACTTTAGTTGTTTTGCTTCAGTGACACCATCTATCATATGTAAAAGTAATATCTGCTGGCGAAAAGACCGGTCAAAATTGTAAATTATGGCAAAATTACGTCACTTCTGTTTCCGAAAGAAATTTTTATAGGTATAAAATAAGTCGAAAATTTGCAACATACAAAATTTGTTTAATACATATCGGGCAATGAAAAATTGACTTAAAACCCATAAACTGAAATTAAGAAGGTAAAATAATTAAAAATGACCCTTGGGAAATTGGCTATTATTCGACAAGGGAACATGCTAGAAGCCTTTTCTTGATATCAATATGATGGTATTGATTCAATCTTACTGCCCATTAGAGTCAGACGTTATAAAGTTAAACAAATAATAGATATAAATCCCTTCAAGAAAATGTTTGTTTTGAAGGCTAAAAATACGTTTTTTGCAAAAATTACATTACTTCCGGTGATATTGAAAATGTTAACTTAGTTGATAGAAGTCATAAATGGCATAAGGCATCAAATGGTAAAAAAATTATAAAAATCGAATAATAATTGACACTTTTATAGACCAAAAACCTTGAAAAGTGACTTATAGAAGATCGCCTATTTCTCTGTAACCGTACAAGTTAGAAACCATTTTGTGGTATCTGTATGGTCGTATGGTTTCATTCTATTCGTTGATGGGATTCAAATATCATAATTTTAAAAATATTATAAGGCAGACTCATTTGAATAAAATATTTGTTTTTTAGGTTAAAAATACAGTTTTTGCAGAAATGACGTCATTTCCGGTCACAGTGAAAATGTAAAATTGGCTTGACCTAGTCCGCATTGACATTAGGCATCAAATGGAAAAAAAAATATTGCAAATCGAATAATAATTCACTCTTTTATAGGCAAAATAACGTGAAAAGTGATGCATGCAAAATTGTATATTTCTCGGCAACTGCTCCTTTTACAAACTAATTTTCGCATACATTCTCTTCGTCTGGATTATTGCTACGAGTTTATGAAAATCACAAATAAATATTTCAAAATATGAAGACGCTGAATGAATTGTAAATAATTGAATTTTACACTTTATTTTACATTTTATTCGAAATTGCCCGAAAATGAAATTGAAATTTAAAAAATCTGAGATAAAGATTTTATACACCTTTGCAGGGTGCATCCTTTTAGTTATATCAGATTTGCTTTCAAAAAGTGGTACCGAACTGTCAAAATTGTAGTTTTTGTTAATATTACGTCACTTCCGTTGCCGACAGAAAAATTTCACCGTAACAAAAAAAATTGCAATTGGGACCACGGAGCATATGAACTTTGTTTGATACAAATTGAACAATAAATAGTTTTTCTGGTTACGAAAAACTAAATTAGCCGATGGCGGCTAACGCAAATTACCGAGACATTTTTTTTAGCATTTCTGCTCAAGTAGGATGATATTTGAACCCTGTGTAAAATACCATCAAAAGATATTCATAAATAAAAAAGGTTTTCGTAAAAAAAAATTTTTTTTTCAAAATATCGGACATTTTTTCGACTACTTCCGGTTTTACGATCATTGTCGTGACAGCTTTACGAAGTTCTTTGGATACTTAACTTTACGTACCAGAAGTGTCAGAAACATCCATTGAGTAGTTTTGGAAAAAATGATAAATTAAAGAGCGTTTCCAAAAATTTAACGATTTTTCAATTTTTTTTAAAGTTTGAGGCCATTTTTAGACCTCATATATTATTTCAATGCTTTTCATTTTGGATTCACTATATAGACAACCGATAGGACTTTGAGTAAGAAAAGTTTAAGAAAAATCTGCGGCGTTATTTTCGAGAAAAGGGCGTCTCAGAATGTTAAAAAATCGGAAAATACTAGATTTTTGGCATACAATAATTTATTTCCTTATCATCGAAATCGTATTATTTAGACACCATATGATGGTGCATTAATAGGGCTATACAGCGACACTTTAGTTCTTTTGGTCCGCTATTACCTAAGGGAGAAATCAAGTTTTTCGCAAGTGCGACAATGTTTTTAACATTTTTTTTCATTTTTTATACGCCAACATGGAAATGTGGTCGTATATTGCCGTCGCCCCCGTCCGTCCGTCTGTCGGTCCGTCCGTCCGTCCGTCCGTCGTCCACAATTTCTTGTGAACGCTCTACAGGCTAATGTTAATATCCGATTGACTTGAAATTTATACACGGTGTTTAAGGTCGTGAGACGAAGAAGCCTATTGATTTTCAGCGATATCCGATAATTACTACCAGAGTTATGACCCTTGATCACTTTGAAAAAATCTTGTGAACGCTCTAGAGGCTATAGTTAATATCCGATTGACTTTAAATTTATACACAGTGTTTAAGGTCAGGAGACGAAGAAGCCTATTGATTTTCGGTGATATCTGATAATTACTGGCAGTTGATCACTTTGAAATATCTTGTGGACAAAGGCCTTGAGACAAACCATCAAAACTATTCTAATCATTTCTGATAATTATTTAATGGGCTATTACTCGTAATAAGATTATCATGTGTTGTAAATGTTCTCCTTACTGATAAAAGAAACAATATGCGACAACCCTTGTTGACTGCCCGGACGACTTAGCTATTGTGGGCGTATGTTTCGTTGCCTGGCAACCTATCTTTGAATACTTCCGGTATGGCTATTATTGTCGGAATAGTTTTAATATGACCCTTGATCACTTTGAAAAATCTTGTGAACGCTTTAGAGGCTAAATTTAATATCCAATTGACTTTAAATTTATACACAGTGGTTAAGGTCAGGAGACGAAGAAGCCTATTGATTTTCGGTGATATCTGATAATTACTGCCAGAGTTATGACCCTTGATCACTTTGAAAAATCTTGTGAACGCTTTAGAGGCTAAAGTTAATATCCGATTGACTTTAAATTTATACACAGTGGTTAAGGTCGTGAGACGAAGAAGCCTATTGATTTTCAGCGATATCCAATAATTACTACCAGAGTTATGGCCCTTGATCACTTTGAAAAATCTTGTGAACGCTCTAGAGGCTAAAGTTAATATCCGATTGACTTTAAATTTATACACAGTGTGTAAGGTCATGATAAGAAGAAGCCTGTTGATTTTCAGCAATATCCGATAATTCCTGCCCGAGTTATGACCCTTGATCACTTTGAAAAATCTTGTGAACGCTCTAGAGGCTAAAGTTAATATCCGATTGACTTTAAATTTATACACAGTGTTTAGGGTCATGATACGAAGAATCCTATTTGATTTTCAGTGATATCTGATAATTTCTGGCAGTTGATCACTTTGAAATATCTTGTGGACAAAGGCCTTGAGACAAACCATCAAAACTATTCTAATCATTTCTGATAATTATTTAATGGGCTATTACTCGTAATAAGATTATCATGTGTTGTAAATGTTCTCCTTACTGATAAAAGAAACAATATGCGACAACCCTTGTTGACTGCCCGGACGACTTAGCTGTTGTGGGCGTATGTTTCGTTGCCTGGCAACCTATCTTTGAATACTTCCGGTATGGCTATTATTGTCGGAATAGTTTTAATAGCCAGTTTGGGCACTAAAATAGCCACAGGGCTCTGTAATGACATATTACATTATCTGATCAGATAAAATGCCCCTGAGAAATCCTATGTTCAAAAATGCCAAAAATGCAAAAAAATTAAAATATCGAAAATTAAATTTCAATAACTACATACATATTATACATCGTTAGAATCGTAATTGGGTCAGCTATCTGAATATACAATCTTTTTTTGAAAATCGTTTAAAATAAAAAAATAGTAGAGCATTTTCCAAAATTTCACGATTTTTCGACTTTTTTCGACTTTTTATACGCCCACATTGAAATGTGGTCGTATATTGTCGTTGCCCCCGTCCGTCCGTCCGTCCGTCCGTCCGTCTTTCCGGCGTCCACAATTGCTTGTGGACGCTCTAGAGGCTAAAGTTAATATCCGATTGACTTTAAATTTATACACAGTGTTTGAGGTCATGAGACGAAGAAGCCTGTTGTTTTTCAGCGATTTCCAATAATAACTACCAGAGTTATGGCCCTTGATCACTTCAAAAAATCTTGTGGACGCTCTAGAGGCCAAAGTTAATATCCGATTGACTTTAAATTTATACACAGTGTTTAAGGTTATGAGACGAAGAAGCCTATTGATTTTCAGCGATCTCTGATAATTATTGTCAGAGTTATGGCCCTTGATCACATCAAAAAATCCTGTGGACTCTCTAGAGGCCAAAGTTAATATCTGATTGACTTTAAATTTACACACACTGTTTAAGGTCATGAGACGAAGAAGCCTACTGATTTTCATTGATTTCAAATAATTACTTCCAGAGTTATCTCCCTTGATCACTTCAAAAAACCTTGTGACGCTACAGATGCCAAACTTATCATCCGTTTGACTTCAGATTGATACACAGAGTTTAAGGTGTTGAAACGCACAAGTATTTTGATTTTCAATGAATTTTGATAACAGAACAGCTAAATCCATGTTGTTAAATGTTTCCTATATTAATTGATAGCGTGGGGCAAAACTTTATAAAAAGCAAACAAATTTTAATGATTTTCAGATAATTACATAATGAGTTGTTTCATTACCAAAAAAAGTAAAAATATGCGACAACCCTTGTTGACTGCCCGGACGATTTAGCTGCTGTGGGCGTATGTTTCGTTGCCTGGCAACCTATTTTTTCGATTTTCAGTCCGTTATTTCACCTATTCCAGATATTTCAAAGTCTTATTGGATGGCGTCATGCAAAAAACCTCCGAAAGGACTCTCGATAGAAAAAATTTAAAAAAAAGTTGCGGTTAAGTTTTCGAGATACAGGCATCCAAAAATGCTAAAAATCAGAAAATACTTGATTTTCAGCGTGCCATATTTTGCTTCCTGCTAGTCGTATCCGTACGAATTGGGTATCATTCAGTGGTCCAATCACTGCCCGACCAAATGATACCTTAATTCGTTTAATCCGTTGGTTTCGGACGGAAAAATCGTGTTTTTACCCAAAACACCAATTTTTCACTTTTTTTTCAAAATATCGCAAATTATTTCGACTACTTCCGGTTTACGGATTGTTGTTGAAATTGCTTTAAACGGTGGTTTGACCATATTACTTCATGTTCCAGGAATTTCAGAAACGTAGATCTGGCCGTAAAACGAAACTTAAGCTCACAAAATGTGAAGAAAATTCGAAAAAAATCGAAAAATAAAGGGCGATAACTCTGAATGAAACTTATATTACTGGAACCGGATTGCCTTCAGGTATCCAAATATGTAGGTCAAATTTTAAATTTTTTAAAAATAACAAAAAATGTGTCTTAAACAACATATTTTCATTTTTCGAACGCTAAAAGTCAGCGGCGAAGTTTCGAAATTGCAAAATTTTCAACTGCTATCGTCCGAGAAAAGACTCAGGGTTTCCAAAATTATAATTTGTATGAAAATAGATACAGAATTGACGAATCTACGGCCGTTTTTTAATTTTTTGACACCGCACGAAATTCGGCCACTTCCGATCTGCGCAGAAGTTTCAAATACAGTGGAAGGGATAGCCACGATATGGTTTCCTGTTAGAAAATTATGTCCCAGATCTGTATCTGTTACAGACACTGAGAAATAGGCTCCCCCGAAAAATAAAATAATAATAATAAATAATAATAATTTTAGTAATCACAATAGGCTTTCAGACGAAAGTCTGAAAGCCTAACTAGACCTGCAGACCTGCAGTGCTGAATCGGCTTTCAGGAATCAGACAGGAAGTGCGTCATACAATAGCCGATCCATCGAGCTACAAAACGATACTGTAGTTGTTATGATTCAGTGACACCCTCTATCAGATTTGTAAGTAATATTTGCTTGCGAATACACCGGTCAAAGTTGTAAAATCTGGCAAAATTACTTCACTTCCGGTGCCAAAAGAAATCATTATCGGTAACAAATAAGTTGAGAATTCGCAATTGAGAATTGTTTTATACATATCAGGCAATAAATAATAAACTGAAATTAAAAAGGTAAAAAACTTGAAGGGAGACAAAATATATCTCAAATTAACCGGGCACTACGGAGATGAGAGAATTGGGGTTTAACGTCGACTAGACACAAACTATGTCATTTCGGGACTAGCATGGTTTAATTCTATATCAATAATTCCTGTGTAAAATATCATCAAAAAATATTCATAAATAAAAAAGGTTTTCGTAAAAAAATTATTTTTTTTCAAAATATCGGACATTTTTTCGACTACTTCCGGTTTTACGATCGTTGTTGTGATAGCTTTACGAAATTCTTTGGATACTTAACTTTACGTACCAGAAGTGTCAGAAACATCCATTGAGCAGTTTTGGAAAAAATGATAAATTAAAGAGCGTTTCCAAAAATTTAACGATTTTTCAATTATTTTCAAAGTTTGAGGCCATTCTTGTACCACTTATATTATTCCAATGCTTTTCATTTTGGATTCACTATATAGACAACCGATGGGACTTTGAGTAAGAAAAGTTTAAGAAAAATCTGCAACGTCGTTTTCGAGAAAAGGGCGCCTCAGAATGTTAAAAAATCGGAAAATACTATTCATAAATAAAAAAGGTTTTCGTAAAAGAATTATTTTTTTTCAAAATATCGGGACATTTTTTCGACTACTTCCGGTTTTACGATCGTTGTTGTGATAGCTTTACGAAATTCTTTGGATACTTAACTTTACGTACCAGAAGTATCAGAAACATCCATTGAGTAGTTTTGGAAAAAAAGATAAATTAAAAAGCGTTTCCAAAAATTTAACGATTTTTCAATTTTTTTCAAAGTTTGAGGCCATTTTTGGACCACTTATATTATTTCAACGCTTTTCATTTTGGATTCACTATATAGACAACCGATAGGACTTTGAGTAAGAAAAATTTAAGAAAAATCTGTGGCGTCGTTTTCGAGAAAAGGGCGTCTCAGAATGTTAAAAAATCGGAAAATACTAGATTTTTGGCATACAATAATTTATTTCCTTACCATCGAAATCGTATTATTTAGATACCATATGGTGGTCCATTAATAGGGCTATCTAGCGACACTTTAGTTCTTTTGGTCCGCTATTACCTAAAGGAGAAATCAAGTGCGACAATGTTTTTAACCATTTTTTTTCATTTTTTGAATAGTTCCGGTATGGTTATTATTGTCGGAATAGTTTTAATAGCCGGTTTGGGCACTAAAATAGCCACAGGGCTTTGTAATGATATATTACATTATCTGATCAGATAAAATGCCCCTGAGAAATCCCATGTTCAAAAGTGCCCAAAATGCAAAAAATTTAAAATATCGAAAATTAAATTTCAATAACTACATGCATATTATATATCGTTAGAATCGTAATTTGGTCAGCTATCTGAATATACAACCTTTTTTGAAAATATCTTAAAATAAAAAAATAGTAGAGCATTTTCCAAAATTTCACGATTTTTCGACTTTTTTTTATTTTCAGTCCGTTATATCACCTATTCCAGATATTTCAAAGTCGTAATGGAATGCTTTGTACACAAGTCTACCGCAAGGTCTCTCGATAGAGAAAGTTTCAGAAAAAATTGTTGCGCAGTTTTCGAGATACAGGCATCCAAAAACGCTCCAAATCAGAAAATACTTGATTTTCAGCGTGAAATATTTTGCTGTCTGATCATAGTATCCGTATGAATTGGGTATCATACGATAGTACAATCCTAGTGCAGTCCAATGGTACCCTAATTTCTTTAATACATTGATATCGGGCGGAGAAATCGCGTTTTCCCCCAAACTATCCAGAAGTTTCAGATTCGCCAATTCGGCCATATAACGAAACCCGAGCTTACAAAATAGGTAGAAAATTCGAAAAAAAAATCGAAAAATAAAGGTTGATAACTCCGAATAAAACTTATATTACTGGAATCAAATGAACTTAAGGTATCCAAAAATGTAAGTCAAATTTGAAAATTTTGAAAAATGAAAAAAATTGTCTCTTAAACAACATTTTTCAATTTTCGAACGCTAGAAGTCAGCGACGAAGTTTCGAAATTACAAAATCTTACATTGCTATTGGCTCGGAAAAGATTCAGGGTTTCCGAAAATGTCATTTGTTTGAAAATGGGTAAAGAATTGACGAAACTATGGCCAATTTTTAATTTTTTGACAACGTACAAAGATCCGCTACTTCCGGTATGCGCAGAGTTTTCGAAAATACTTTATCAAGTAGCCACCACATGGTTTCCCGAAAGAAAAGTTGATTTCAGATCGATATCTGCTTTCGATCATGGAGATCTTGGATCCCGCGGTAAATAATAATAATAATAATAATTTTAGTAATCTCAGTAGGCTTTCAGACGAATGTGAAATAGTCATTGTGTCGGAAAGAATTGACGAAACTATGGCCGATTTTCAATTTCAGACCAACGTACAAAGTTCGACCACTTCCGGTATGCGCAGACGTTTCAAAAATAGTTTATCAAGTAGCCACAACATGGTTTCCCGATAGAAAATTTGGTTTCAGATCGATATCTGTTTTCAATCATGGAGAAATAGGCCCCGGTAGTAAAGAATAATAATAATAAATAATAATAATAATTTTAGTAAAAACAATAGTCTTTCAGACTAGTAAAAGCAATAGTCTTTCAGACGAAAGTCTGAAAGCCTAATATAAAAACCCTAGATCTGGTATTTTTGCGCCTAGAATATGGAACAGCATGCCACATTCACTGAGAGCAATTGACAAGTTTAATTCGTTTAAATCAGATCTTAAAACATATCTTTTTAGAAAATACTTACTATGAATTTAAATCAGATATTAACCATAAAACTTACTATTTACAACCATATTTACATATAGCTCTTAATATCTTTTTATTATTTTCACTGTGAATTTGTATTAATTATTGGTTATGTTTTACTATTTACAATTTACACTTTAAATTTTTACTGTGAATTAGTTTTAGTTATCGGTTTTATTTTAGTTCTATTTTACTATTATTGATTGCAATGTCCTACTTGTTAACTTCATTCTACTATTTATAGTTTGTAACAGTATTAGTTGATCTTCATTTTTATATATTCAATTATCTTTTACTTATTCATTACTGTTAATCGTGTGAAATTGCCATGTATGTACAGCGGTTTGAGATTTTGTTCAAAATGTAAATCGCTATATTAAAAATAAATTATTATTATTATTATTATTATTCTTAGGTCAAACACCTTGTCGAGTTCTCGTTGCACTGGTAACCAACCAGGCCTTTTCAGGAACCTCCGATAAATAGAGAATCTCCTACGAGTGTTTTTTGATATCAAAAAATATCAACACAGAGACAACGAGTGTTGATATTTTTTGATATCAAAAAACACGAGATGGAGATTTTATTTATCACCCAATCCTTTCTTACATGCACAAATAAATAAATATAATTATTTGGTATAGATTTCACTTTTAAGAATCTTATTACATTACAGCGTTGTGATACATCAGTTTTTTGACAGCAGTTTAGCTATTGCAAAGTCCTATATATTGACCCAGTATTTCCTTCAAGGTCAATTAAATAAAAACAGTTTCTTTTTAACTAAAAAAAATTAACTTTTTATTTAAAATAAGTGGTTTCTTTAAAATAAAAGAAAGTAGTTCCTCTTTGATTGACCAATCAAATTCATGTAAAGCGATATCTCCTATGCCTATCGTGGTTGCAGGGGTAAAAGCATGAAGAGAATTGTAAAAATATTTTCACGAAACCACCGTGAAAACGACAGCTATGTCCGGCGTTTTGTTGCTCTTAGATTTAAAATGTAAATGTCCATATCTGTATGACCTCTCACCTCTAGATGTAGAATAGTTGAATAAAATGTTGTTATTTTTATATCAGAAATGCACAGGGTTATCAACATAATGGTGTTACAATATACGTAATTACAGTTACAATAATTATATATATATATAGACATACGCACCATTATTCATTTTGGTTGACAAAACCATAAGACTGTGTATCATAAGAATCACTAATTTCTATACGTTTATAGTAATTGAACGATAAGGTTTTCGACTTCTCTTTCATAGAAACCACAAACACTTTATTGTGGTGGAAAGCTTTCGGGTATGTGACTTTGACCTTACGACAGTGATCGTGCACTAATTCGACAAACGTTTGAAGAGATTTCACGTGTTTTTTCGTTTTCAGTTTTCAAAGCGTAGGATTTGGGGGCTGTGGCGACGTATTCAAGTATGCGTCAGCCAGGTGGCGTTTCGTCTGTAAATTGCCCTAAATAATTTCCGATTGCAACAGGTGTATCATTATCGGTCTCTCTAAAAATGATGGAATCGGTATCGAAATACAGAACCGGATGGTTCAATTTATCTAAATATTCGTACAGTTTCATACGACCGTAGACAGCAGTGAAAGCCCCTATAGGCACATTCACGTGAGGGGCATTAGCGACAAGGTCTTGCCGTTCTGTATACTGAACTAGAACCATTTCATCAATGAGAATTTCGATATTCCTGACAACCTTTGTACCGTCATAAAGATAATCGTAGAAGACCGTCGGGTCGTGTATGATAACAGATTGTATTCGCGTATCCGGCGTTTCAGCGAATTTCCCCCATAAACTATTTAATGCGGTCTTCGACACGTATCGTAGCCCTGGATTTTTAGATATTTTATTTGCATCGAGAGTAATGTTTTCGTGTTGTTCGTAAGCTTTAATATACGCCGTACGTTTTTGTTCGAGAACATGCCAGTCGATATGGCAGCACGTATCTAGATTATCACACAAGTTACACGAAGGGTTAAGCTCATTTGGATACCCCGAAATCTCTTGTTTAATTTTGAGAAACATGTTGATATATTCACTGAACAGGTCTTTTCCGGGTAGCTGTGCAAATATATCGTCTTCGGGGATATCGGTATAGTCATCACGGATGGTAGTCACGTGAGTATCGTAGTCTTTCTGTTCAATCGGGACGTCACCGCTGCAATATCGACGTGTGTGGGGGAAATTCCACACCTCGAAGATTTTGAGTATGCGATAACCTTTTTTAATCGCTGCTATAACTTCAAATATAACCCAAGTCCCCGTCAGTGACCGATCATCTGCGTTGTGAGTAAAATCCGTCTTGCTACGACTCAGAGCACATTTAGAACATAATGGAAATAACAGCTTGCCGTTGGACCTAAACGGAAGGACGGGTATGTATAACTCCCGTGGAGGGAGAATTTGACATTTCACAAAGCCTACATAACTCTCCAAAGGTAAGAAGTCCCGCAGAATAATGACTGGATGCCCAACCGGATAGAGCGACGTTTCGTTGATAAAGGGGTAAAGTGACGTAAAATCCAGATAACGAATTCTTTCGTTTTCACCGTCCTTGTGATAAAATTTCAATAAGTTCGTCCTACCACCATAAAAGGCGTCACGTACTTGCAAGGGGTCCGTCAAAGGTGGGGTTCTTGTTTCAAAGGCTAAATACGCCGGGGTATTTACGAGTCGCAGGTATTGGCATTCCCATATACAACGAACGCGACGGTTCGGAGCCCTCAGACGTTGCAAACGTGCCAAGTGCTCCTCATACAACGTGTCCATAGTTTTGTTATTGTATGGTGATGTTCGATCTCTGTTTTTGATACAGAGACAGCCGCGGCAAACGCAACCCAAGTATTCGATACACACTTCGGTATTATTTTCCATATACATGTACCATCCATCTACATATATTGAAAATGACCTTTTCACCACCGTTACCGGCATGTTGTATATGGCGGTTTTCAATGTATTCCAGATATTGCATGTAACGTATACTTGAATTTGAATACTGGCGGGCGACTACATACTGACCATGGCGCGCTACAGCAATCGTAAAGGAAGGTAAGAATTTTCGTAATAGCCTTTTAGGGCGATATTTTGGTCAACTCTAAAAAAGGCTACGAAACCGTGAGCATGCGAGTCTGAGAAGAATTACATCGCTAACACAATAGTTTGTCAATTCTGTTTTAGTGTCAAAATAATTGTTTTGTAACACACGTTCATTATACCATTTAATAACCTTATCACGTTCCCGCGAAGACATAGTTGACGTTTCGTAAAAGCTTATCGGAGGCATTACACCTTTGTATTCCAAATTTTCAGGTTTAAGGAATGAATCCGGAAATATACCCATCGTAATTGGTAAATCAAATGTTTTGCTAAAATCTGTAAGTTTCATATGCATAAATGCCAGGCTATCTAAAAAGCGTATATTATCGTTTATAGTCATACAAATGATTTTAGAACCGTTTTAGAACCGATGATTTGAGGTAGAACTCTACTATGTGTGACGAAATATCTCAATACAAATAGAGCATCGAAAGCCTGGCTACTATGTGCTATGAACCTTGAGTGCCAGTGAGTTAGAACGGTAGTTGTTTTACCCTCGAGGTCGACATTTATTTCGGTCTGAACTATCCAGCGACAAAACTCCGAGACGCAATATTTACCATAAAAAATCCATTCTCTCTGTGTGTTCTTTAAGTTACAACCGACACACGGTTCGTTAATATCTTTCTCCAAACATAAAGGACACACGCGGTGAGCAACGCATAATACAGGGACATGTATTCTATGTTCATCCAAAATAGTCTCAAAGTCGTAAAAAAGAAAATATCTGACTCAGCTTCAACATCCTCCGATAATCGTTTTATATAACATCTATGGCTAAGTTTACACACTTGCTCACAATTACCACATTTCTGCACGTCGCATGTGTGTTTGTTCATCGCGTCATCTCCGTGTGTGTCTATTGTCGTAAAACACTTTAAACAGGCCCTATATTTCACACACGTCGACACTGTGTATAGTGGGACATTTTGTATAGTGGGACATTTTGTTTATGTCTCTCCAAACATTTCAACCCTCTAAAATAACGGTGACAAAGTTCGCATTGTATTCGGGGCCTATCCAGAGGACAAGTCCCCAACTGCTTGCAAATACGACATGTCGCTTTACACGCATGTTATTCTTATTAGAATATGGTTTTTCACACGCTGAACAAAAGTATGACTGATTAAATAAGCTGTTGATTTTCTTTATATAATAAAAATGTTTTTCCATTAAATACAGTCTTAAAACGGGTGCATTGGGAGTCGCGTTACCTCTGAATATGATACAATTTGCACTTTATCCGTCATGGATGGCAAGTTGATATTTAGCTTTCAAGTGTTCTTGGAATATACACTATTCAGGACGACCTGCTGGTACTAATGGGTTAACACCGTACTGATATATTTCGATAGCCACAGCAATCTGTAACGGTTTTTTCGCACGTGTGTTTGCTACACGTGTGTACTGTTTAGTTTCTTCGACTGTCGGGGAAATTTTCTTACGATAAGAAATTTCATTTATACCCAGGACGATAGATTGACCAAAACAAGTTTGATAACCAAAGTTGGCAAGCCTCGTTCAAAAGAACCTTATTTGTAAAAACACCACCCTCTTTAGACGCGACATAGGTTACGGATATAGAAGTTTGATTGTCTATAACTAGTGGGTTTTTTTTGACTGCATAACTTTTGCAATTTCTTCCAAAATTAATTCCAAAGTTAGTTCTTCGTAAGGTCTAAACGCAATATATATCGGATTGTCCAAATCAGGATGATTTAATTGTATCCTTACCCTCTCGTTTGGCTGAACATTGAAATTTTCTCTGATGGTCTCTAATATCTAAGTTAATAGTCGTTCTAGTCAGTCAGGTGTGGCAACCTCATTCGTGTTTATAATTTCGAGTCGCATTAATTCGGAATGTATATTAAATTTCCATGAAAAACATTGTTCCACCGAAGTCAGCTTTACTAAGTCTTCGACACCTCTCTCGACTTTATAAATCTTTAATGTCGACTACTTCGTCGTCTTTTTCGTCACACACCTTAGCAACTAAAGATTCGATATTAGAAGGCAATGTTATGTCACTCGTTAATAGTGCAATTAACGGATCGATCTTTTCACTTTCTGTGGACGAATTAGGTTTCACATTATTTGAATATCGTGTAAATTTTTTTTGCTCACCTGCGACGTGTCAAGGTTGCTATCGTCATCTGAAAATAATATCGGGCTAGCCGGCTGGCGGTGCCTTTTTTCTATCCTTTCTTCTTCTTCAGAGTCATCATCAGTGTCATGGGTAGACAGTTGCCATTTAACCACCTGTGTTTCATTATGATTTTCATTCTCGACACGGTCTAGAGTTTCGTTAACTGCCAAGGTTTGACTTGCAGTCCAAAATTCAAATTCGTCTGTAAGCTGTAGTATTTCATACCATTGAGTGTCTGTGTAGGTTTCAAACGCACCCATCCTAAGAAAGAAGAAAATTTGTTTTAATAATAATCAAATGTACATGGCTGTAACAATTTTTTTCACTTTTTAGGTCTAGGTGTTGGGTTTTAAATTTTGTAGTAAGATGGAGCCTCATATACTCTATAACGATCGTCTGGCAACTTTTGATAATTGTTGGATGCATACGCAACCGACATCACATAATTTTTGATCTATTACCGTATTTCTCAGATTCCAAGGTATTAATTATTGTACTGTTAAATCCCATTATTGCATAGTTTTGGCTCTAATACACAAACTACACATAAATGACCATCCCCTTTAATTGGGGGCCAGCATCTTTATTGCATACTTCAACGCCTGATCATGTTTTTGCTTACATTGGTAATGTGCACTACCGAGAAGAATTAATCCTGGCATGACGGTCGATCGCTACCTGTCTCTGTATTAGAATAGTGTAGTGGCGCTGGAACCAGCCAGACGTCATTTAGAGTAGGTTATCGAGGCTCCCCAAATATCTCGACACCATAACCGGAATGTATATGTATCGTGATTATCCAGGCGCTTTCTATATGACCACGACATAAATTGATAACGCTATATTTATTCAAATTTCACAATCAAAAACTCTTAAAAAAACTAACACCGTAACATGGTAAGAATTTAATTTGAAAAACGCTCAAGCGTTTATTAATAATATAATACTATCACTAATAAATAATAATCTATCGTGAATGCAAACATCATCCCGAGTGATACCATAACAAAACTAGTCTTCACGATTTACGGATACGATAATATTTTATTTAACTTTTCAAGCACGACTTTCTTGATAAAACTGTCGAAATTGTCTGAATTTTTAACCCTGGCTATAACCTGCACTTTGGACTGAACTACACACGCAATTCTACATAAAAACAAAATATATGCACAAGACCTTGTACTCAGAGACCACAAACAATTCAAAAAGAGTGAATAATAATAAGAAATAATAATAACTAGATCTACTAAGCAGATATTAAAGCTTTCATATTCACGGTCAGTTTCTGTCGCATCTCATGAGTTATATAAAGCATCTTAAAAAGGAAAAAGAATTAATGAAATCCTCCAAAAACTCACCGAATTATAACGAGAAACAATTCAACCGGTTCAAATTCTACCTTAATTAAAAACAGAGGTGTTATGTTCCAATGTGATCAGTCAAATTGCTTATTGCTCCTAAATCTACGCAGAAATTCTCAACATCAAACTTAGTCAAGGTAATGACATAATGAATCTATATTTGGAATTTTGTCACTCTCACTTCATT
The DNA here is from genome assembly GCA_948474765.1 of Patella depressa. NCBI lineage: Eukaryota > Metazoa > Mollusca > Gastropoda > Patellidae > Patella > Patella depressa. The sequence goes on from OX419716.1 coordinate 53,537,622, forward strand.
ATAACCAAAGTTATCGTGCCCCAAAGTAGTAACCAATCAGATTGCTCATCTCTGCTTACAGTAAGCAGACAATGTTCATCTTCGCACTTCATCATGGCATTTACCTAATGAACGCCTTCACCAGGATTGAACATTCTGCCCCAATTAGAAGGGGAGTTATTTTGTTTCAAATTCTCGACCAATCAAATTGCTCATCGCTCTGCTTGTCCAAGGCAGACAATGCTCATTGTCGAACGTATTCAAGGTATTGATGTAATGAAACTATACACTAAGTTTCATCACTCTGACTTAATTAGAACTGAAGTGAAAGTGTCCGAAATCATCAACCAATCAAATTGCTTATCTCTGCTTAACCTAAGCATAAAATGCTCATCTTCGAACTCCATCAAAGCATTGACCTAACAAAGACCTACGCCAAGTTTGAACATTCTAGCCGAATAACACTGAGAGTTATTGTGTTTCAGTGTCTCGACCAATCAATTTGCGTATCGCTCTGCTTATCCTGAGCAGAAAATGCTCATTGTCGAACTTAGTCAAGGTAATGATTTAATGAAACTATACACCAAGTTTCATCACTATCACTTAATCAGAACTAATGTTATTATGTGTCGAATCATCAACCAATCAAATTGCTCATCTCTGCTTACCCAACGGAGAAAATGCTGATATTCGAACCTCATCAAGACATTGACATAGTGAATGCCTATACCAAGTTTGAACATTGTACCCCAATTAGAAGAAGAGTTATTGTGTTCCAGAGTCATCAAGGTATTGGCCTAAGAAACACCTACACCAAATCTAGCTGAATTAGAAAGAGTTATTGTGTCCCAAACTAGATCATTTCGGGACTAACATATAGTTCGATTTTATTTCAATATTTCGCTTGCGCGTAGAGGTCTTTAGCAGTGGAAGGAAGCCGGAGAAAGTGATGAAAACCCACCAAGTTGGACAGGCGACCTTACTCGTTGTCAGGTACAATAAACACCTACACCGAGTCTAGCTGAATTGGAAAGAGAGTTATTGTGTCCCAAACTAGATCATTTCGGGACTAACATATAGTTCAATTTTATTTCAATATTTCGCTTGCGCGTAGAGGTCTTTAGCAGTGGAAGGAAACCAGAGGAAATGAAGAAAACCCACCAAGTTGGACAGGCGACCTTACTTCTTGTCAGATACAACCGGAGATTCGAAAACACGCTAGTTGACTCAATGACAGGCTTTATGATATAGCGCACGCGTGCTAACCATTCAGCCACCCAACCCCCCTTTGAAATCATGCACGTGCAATATGTCATATAAGAAGAATAATAAGTCGCTCACATACGAAATGGTAAATTAATTGATTATTTAGATAACATCTCAGGCTTAAAGAAAGACCTGTAATAAGCAGATTTTGCTCTTGTATAATGCTATTTTAATTATTGGTCTGATGGCAATGCAATGTTTTGATGTGACGGGTGAAATGTACGATGGGTGTCCACACTAAGTGGCTAAGGCGTTGGCCTGCTAACCAAGAGGTCGGGTGTTCGATCCCTGCATTGGCCAAAAAAGTTCATCTCGATTTTCTGGCGTGCCCCCACCCCCGTGTACACATTGGAGTGCACGTAAAAGATCCCTTAGCAGTTGGAATTCGAAACTGTTGAATAAGTTCTATACGATGACTAAATGTGCAGATTGTAGCCACCCACACTGCATATTTTGCTTAACAATGAAAGGGGGCCGTTTTCAATTTTCGATCCTTTTATTCTTCTACTCCTGATATTTGGGACTGTTGATCGATGGTTTCATATAAAAGACTATCGATAAGACTCTTTGTAGAAGAAGTTCCCCAAAAATATTATGTTGACTTTAAGAGAAAAGGACCTTTAAAAATATTATGTTGACTTTACGAGAAAGACCTCTAAACATGCTCCAAATCGTAAAAATACGACTTTTTGGATTTTCGATCTCTTTTTTCTGCTATCTCTGATATTTAAAAAAAATGATACAATGATTTCACACAACAGGCTAGCTATGAGACTCTCTAGTGACAAGAGTTTCACCGCCCTCCCTTCATTATAACCGAAGTTATCGTGCCCTAAAGAATCAACAAATCAGCATGCTTATCTCTGCTTACCCTATGCAGAAAATGCTCATCTTCGAACTCAATCATGACATTGACCTAGTGAACGTCTACACCAAGTTTGAACATTCTAGCTTAATTAGAAGGAGAGTTAATGTGTTCCAAAGTCCCGGCCCTTCAAGTTGCTTCTATTTTTCATTTTCAATTCAAAATGGTGACCATCACGTGAATCAAAATTCTAATCCGATAGATTTTTAGGCATTCCTTTAAGGATTCCGAAAATATAACTCCCGAGTCTGTAAGTAAAATAGCAAAAAAGCCCTATTGATTTTTCACTTTTAAAGATGGTGGCACTTCCAGTTCGATCCACAAACTCCATATTTTGCGTATGAATCAGTAATTACTTGTCTAGTATCGAAAAAAAAAATTAAGTCATTCTGACCTATATTTCTTTGATTTTTTTGAAAAATTTGATCCTTAATTTCGTCAAGGGGAGATAATTTAGAAAATTTCGGATTATATTTTTGAAGTCACATCGGTAAGATCTACTTACATGCTAAATTTCATGAAAATCGTACAACTATTAAAGAAGTTGTCAAATTGGTCTAAACTTCCGGTTCGAAATCACAGCGACGAATTTTCGAAATTCGAAAATGTGAAACTGCAGATGAAAATGAAATTCAAAGAAATTTTTTTTAGTAAAATCGGTCAAAAAATAACAAAGTTACGGCTACGCATTGTCAGTTTTTTCGTTCGTAAAATTCGGTGATTTCGGATTCGTAAAACTTTTTGAAAATATATTTAATCAACAGCCACCACCCATTTTTTTTTGGGGGGGGGGGATAGGTAAACGTTTCAGAAAGATCCTATGGTTAGATTCTGAGAAATCAGATTTGTGGATAAAACACACACAAAAAAAAATTAATACTAGATCTGCTACTGTCCCATGCAGATATGAAAGCTTTCATATTCATCGTCACGTGTCATCGATTATATCAAGTATCTCAAATAAAAGGATAAGAATAACAAGCTATCAAAATTGATAAAAAACTCGCGAAGTTACAAGTCTAAATATAGTATGAAACATTGAGTAATCTGAAAACTAAAGGGAAATAACTGATACTTGTGTTGCTGTAATCGGGATGACTTCCGATTTCAAAACTTTCAGAAAAATGAAATTAAAATGGTAAGAAAACATCGAAAAATTAAATGAGATAACTTTGAACAAAACTAAAACTTTCTGAATCAGGTTGAACTCAACTGTTTGAATATGTACGTTAAATATGTAGATTTGGAAAATTATAAAGACATAATATCAAAATCGGTCAAAAACTCACAAAGTTACAAATTTTAATGTAGTGAGAAACATTGCACCCGGGCAAAAAAATAATCTTTAAACTAAAGGGAAATAACTGAAACTTGTATAGCTGTAATCGGGCTTCCAAGATATGTTATATAATTATGGTTTCCAATATGTTTGGTTATAAGTAGGAAATCGTGACGACTTCTTAAGCATGTTTTAAACAAAGGGTCATAGACTGCAATATACAAGAATGGCCCTCTGCAATAAAAAAAAACTGGCCAGAGATTTCTATGCAGAAATTAAATAATTGCTAGAACCAGAAAAATATTTATCCACTATAATAAATAAGCAACATAGAGAAAATGAAATGAAATTGAATGGGGTTTAACGTCCTACTGTTCTGCTCCTACAATGGGCTAATGAAGACGGGCATACGCCATAAAGTGTGCAATGAGGGAAATTTTACCCGGGCAGCGGCGTTACGGCCTACGAGGTTGGTAAGGCGACCATACTCCTTGTCACGTACAACCAAGAAATCGAAACAAGGCCAGTTGACTCAATGACAGACGTTATGATACAGAGCGCACGTGCTAACCATTAAGCCACGCAACCTCCCTAAAATCGGCAAATTGCTGACCTACAGCGAGAAACATTTCAACCGGGCCAAATTTTCTATTTTAACAGTTTAATTTGCACGGTACCTTTAGTTATCAACCGAATATTACAAAACTTTTAAAAATAAGCTCCCCCTGACCACCTTAATCGTTCGCAATAAACGTTTGCCCCTTAAAATCGACAAATTGCTGACTTTAAAGTGAGAAACATTACAACCGGGCCAAATTTTCTGTTTTATCACTTAACCGATTATTACAAAACTTTAAAAAGAGAAAGAGAGAAATGCGGCCTAACGTCCATTCGACACAAACTAGGTCATTTCGGGACTAACATATGTTTTTTAATTTTATTTAAAAACTCCCCTAGCACGTACTGGTCTTTAGCCGTTGGGAGGAAACCGAAGAACACGGAGAAAACCCACGAGGTTGGACATCATACACCATGTCACGTGCAACCTGGAGATCGAAACGACGCCCGTTGAATCAATGACAAACGTTACGATACAGCGAGCACATGCTAACCATTCAGCCATCCAGCCTCCCTGAATTCGGAAAATTGCTGACTTATAGCAAGAAACATTTCAACCGGGCGAAATTTTCTGTTTTAACAGTTTAATGTGCACGGTACTTTAATTACCAACCGATTATTACAAAACTTTTGAAAATAAGCTCCAACTGACCAGCTTAATCGTATGCAATAAACGTTTTGCCTGAATTGAAAGTTCTGCACGGAAAAAGTTCATCTCGATTTCCCGGCGTGGTTCCCCTTGTCAGTGAGGCAGAACGGAGGGCCTGACAAGCACAGCTGTGTAGTCCTTCGGATGGGACGAAAACGAAAAACCAAGGTCCTGTGTACACATTGGAGTGTACGTTAAATATCCCTAATCAGTTGGAATTCGATACTGTTGAATAAACTCTATACGATGACTAAATGCGTAGATTGTAGTCACCCACACTGCATGTTTCGCTTAACAATGAAAGGGTGAAGTTTTCAATGTTCGATCCTTTTGTTCTTCTACTCCTGATATGTTGGACTGTTGATCGATGGTTTCATATAAAAGACTATTAATAAGACTCTTTGTAGAAGAAGTTCCCAAAAAATAGTATGTTGACTTTACGAGAAAGACCTCTAAACATGCTCCAAATTGTAAAAATACGACTTTTTGGATTTTCAATCTCCTTTTTTCGGCTATCCCTGATATTTAAAAAAAATGATACAATGATTTCACACAACAGGCTAGCTATTAGACTCTCTATTGACAAAAGTTTCACCGCCCTCCCTTCATTATAACCGAAGTTATCGTGCCCTAAAGAATCAACAAATCAGCATGCTTATCTCTGCTTACCCTAAGCAGAAAATGCTCATCTTTGAACTCAATCATAACATTGACCTAGTGAACGTCTACAACAAGTTTGAACATTCTAGCTTAATTAGAATGAAGGTTATTGTGCTCCAAAATCTCGGCCCTTCAAATTGCTTCTATTTTTCATTTTCAATTCAAAATGGTGACTCCCGGTTGACCTAAATCAGAATTCTATTCGCGACATTTTTTAGGCCTTCCTACAAGGATTCAGAAAATATAACTCCCGAGTCTGTAAGTAAAATAGCAAAAAAGCCTTATTGATTTTTCACGTTTAAAGATGGTGGCACTTCCGGTTCGATCGACAAACTCCATATTTTGTGTACGAATCAGTAATTCCTTGTCTAGTATCGAAAAAAAAAACTAGGTCATTCTGACCTATATTTCGACGATTTTTGTGAAAACTTTGATCCTTAATTTCACCAAGGGGAGATAAGTTCTAAAGTCATTTTTCAAGTCGCATCATTAAGGTCTACTTACATATTAAATTTCATGAAAATCGTACAACTACAAAAGAAGTTGTCGAGTTGGTGTAAACTTCCGGTTCGAAATCACAGCGACGAATTTTCGAAATTCGAAAATCCGAAATTGCAGATTTAAAGTAAATGTCTTAGGATACTCAAAGAAAAAAGAATTAGAAAATAGATCAAATAGTCACAAAGTTACAGCATTGTAGGTCAAATGCATTCGTTCGTAAAATTCGGTGATTTCGGATTCGTAAAACGTTTTGAAAATACATTTAATCAAGGTTCGCACCCCATTTTTTTTTTGGGGGGGGGGGGGGGTTAGGTCAAAATTTCAGAAAGATCCTATGGATAGATTCTGAGAAATCCGATTTGCAGAAAACACACACAAAAAAAAAATAATAACTAGATCTGCTACTGTCCCATGCAGATATGAAAGCTTTCATATTCATCGTCACGTGCCATCGATTGTATCAAGTATTCTAAAAAAAAAAAAGGATAAGAAGAAAAAATTATCAAAATTGGTCAAAAACTCGCGAAGTTACAAGTCTAAATATAGTATGAAACATTGCACCCAGTCATAACAATAATCTGAAAACTAAAGGGAAATAACTGAAACGTGTATTACTGTAATGAGACGGATGAGAAAATGAAATGAAAATGGCGGGAAAGAACTAAAAATGGCAGTTTGGACAGGCTACCTTACTCCTTGTCACGTACAACCGGGCATTCGAAAACACGCTAGTTAACTCAATGACAGGCGCGCGTGCTAACCATTCAGCCACCCAACCCCCCTTTGAAATCAGACACGTGCAATATTTCATATAGGAAGAATAACAAGTCGCTCACAACAAAATGGTAAATTAATGAGTTTAGGTCAAAAGGTTGAGCTACTGTTTTAGAGTATTTAATTGTTTTAAAGAGACACGTTAAGGGTTGTTCATAGTTAATTGAAAGTTTAATTTTAAATAAGACCAATAAAATTAGGATTTAATAATGCCAGACTAATATTAAAATAAAGTTTTAAATTAAGAATAATTAATTATTGGTCTAATGCAATGAAATGCTTTGATTTGACGGATGAAATGTACGATGGGTGTCCACACTATGTGGCTAAGGCGTTGGCTTGCTAGCCAGGAGGTCGGGTGTTCGATCCCTGCATTGGCCGAGAAAGTTCATCTCGATTTTCTGGCGTGTCCCCCCACCCGCCGTGTACACATTGGAATGCACGTAAAATATCCCTAAGCAGTTGGAATTCGATACTGTTGAATAAGCTCTATACTTTGACTAAATGTGTAGATTGTAGTCACCCACACTGCATGTTTCGCTTAACAATGAAAGGATGCCGTTTTCAATGTTCGATCCTTTTGTTCTTCTACTCCTGATATGTTGGACAGTTGATCGATGGTTTCATATAAAAGACTACCAATAAGACGATTTGTAGAAGAAGTTCCCAAAAAATATTATGTTGACTTTACGAGAAAGACCTCTAAACATGCTCCAAATTGTAAAAATACGACTTTTTGGATTTTCAATCTCTTTTTTTCGGCTATCCCTGATATTTAGAAAAAATAATACAATGATTTCACACAACAGGCTAGCTATTAGACTCTCTATTGACAAAAGTTTCACCGCCCTCCCTTCATTATAACCGAAGTTATCGTGCCCTAAAGAATCAACAAATTAGCATGCTTATCTCTGCTTACCCTAAGCAGAAAATGCTCATCTTTGAACTCAATCATAACATTGACCCAGTGAACGTCTACGCCAAGTTTGAACATTCTAGCTTAATTAGAAGGAGAGTAATTGTGTTCCAAAGTCCCGACCCTTCAAATTGCTTCTATTTTTATACGCCCACATTGAAATGTGGTCGTATATTGTCGTCGCCCCCGTCCGTCCGTCCGTCGGTCCAGCGTCCACAATTGCTTGTGGACGCTCTAGAGGCTAAAGTTAATATCCGATTGACTTTAAATTTATACACAGTGTTTAAGGTCATGAGACGAAGAAGCCTATTGTTTTTCAGCAATTTCCGATAATAACTACCAGAGTTATGGCCCTTGACGACTTCAAAACATCTTGTGGACGCTCTAGAGGCCAAAGTTAATATCCGATTGGCTTTAAATTTATACACAGTGTTTAAGGTCATAAGATGAAGAAGCCTATTGATTTTCAGCGATTTCCGATAATTAGTGCCAGAGTTACGGCCCTTGATCACTTCAAAAATTCTTGTGGACGCTCTAAAAGCCAAAGTTAATGTCCGATTGACTTTAGATTTATACACAGTGTTTAAGGTCATAAGACGAAGAAGCCTATTGATTTTCAGCAATTTCCGATAATTAGTGCCAGAGTTATGGCCCTTGATCACTTCAAAAAATCTTGTGAACGCCCTAAAAGCCAAAGTTAATATCCGATTGACTTCAAATTTATACACAGTGTTTAAGGTCATAAGACGAAGAAGCATATTGATTTTCAGCGATTTCCTATAATTAGTGCCAAAGTTATCTCCCTTGATCACTTCAAAAAATCTTGTGGACGCTCTAAAAGCCAAAGTTAATATCCGATTGACTTTAAATTTATACACATTGTTTAAGGTCATAAGACGAAGAAGCCTATTGATTTGCATCAATTTCCGATAAATAGTGCCAGAGTTATGGCCCTTGATCAGATCAAAAAATCCTGTGGATGCTCTAGAGGCCAAAGTTAATATCCGATTGACTTTAAATTTACACACACTGTTTAAGGTCCTGAGACGAAAAAGCCTACTGATTTTCATCGATTTCAAATAATTACTTCCAGAGTTATCTCCCTTGATCACTTCGAAAAACCTGGTGGCGCTGTAGATGCCAAACTTATAAATCATCCGATTGACTTCAGATTGATACACAGAGTTTAAGGTGTTGAAACGAACAAGTATTTTGATTTTCAATGAATTTTGATAACTGAACAGCTAAATCCATGATGTTAAATGTTTCCTATACTAATTGTTAGCTTGGGGCAAAACTTTATAAAAAGCTAACAAATTCTAATGATTTTCAGATAATTACATAATGAGTTGTTACTCAGATTTTAGTGTATTACAAATGTTTTATTACCAAAAAATAAAAATTTGCGACAACCCTTGTTGACTGCCCGGACGATTTAGCTGCTGTGGGCGTATGTTTCGTTGCCTGGCAACCTATCTTTCATTTTCAATTCAAAATGGTGACCATCACGTGACCGAAATCAAAATTCTATTCGCTACATTTTTTAGGCCTTCCTACAAGGATTCAGAAAATATAACTCCCGAGTCTGTAAGTAAAATAGCAAAAAAGCCTTATTGATTTTTCACTTTTAAATATGGCGGCACTTCCGGTTCGATTGACAAACTCCATATTTTGTGTACAAATCAGTAATTACTTATCTAGTATCCAAAAAAAAAATCAGGTCATTCTGACCTATATTTCGATGATTTTTTTGAAAATTTTGATCTTTAATTTCGTCAAGGGGAGATAATTTAGAAAATTTCTAATTATATTTTTGAAGTCACATCGGTAAGATCTACTTATATACTAAATTTCATGAAAATCGTACAATTATTAAAGAAGTTGTCAAATTGGTCTAAACTTCCGGTTCGAAATCACAGCGACGAATTTTCGAAATTCGAAAATGTGAAACTGCAGATGAAAATGGTTTTTTTAAAGGTATTCAAAGAAAAAAGAATTAGTAAAATCGGTCAAAAAATAACAAAGTTACGACTATGCATTGTCATTTTTTTCGTTCGTAAAATTCGGTGATTTCGGATTCGTAAAACGTTTCGAAAATATATTTTATCAAGGTTCGCACCCCATTTTTGGGGGGTAGGTCAAAATTTCAGAAAGATCCTATGGATAGATTCTGAGAAATCCGATTTGCTGAAAACACACAAAAAAAAAATAATAATAATCTTAACAGAAACAATAAGCTTTCATATGTAATATGAAAGCTTAATAATAACTTTAACAGAAACAATAAGCTTTCATATGTAATACATATGAAAGCTTAAATAGGAATAATCTTAACAGATAACAATAAGCTTTCATATATAATATGAAAGCTTAATTATCTTAATCTTACACAATGTATCTTTAAAGGAAAAAAACTGACCTTATTTTCCGAATTTGTTCAATAACTGCTATGCGTATACTAAAAGACGGGGTCTTACGAGATATACCCCAGACTCAATGTATCTAGGAACCTTGCATTACGTAGAGATGTTAAACGCCCAGGTCTTGACACCTGCTTTGTCAACTAACTAGACGCGAGGCCTTTTAACCCCCAGTCGATGTCTGTAGAGGGTTTGCTAGCTACACATTCACCGCAAGACACCACACAACTTTTCGCGTCACTGGTTACGTCCAGTTTAAAGACCGTCGTGGTATGGCTTTGTAATTGACCCTTCTTAACAGTCAAAACTGAATGTTGACCTTTATGAACATGTGGCTAGTTTTCATGAATAATATTTTTAAATGGAGATATTTATTTTAAAATTATTCATAACGGAGCATTGTCTAGTTTTAATGTATAATATTTTAAAAGGAATATTTTAGAACAACTCTACCCTCCCAACGATTTATAGTTGCTCATAAAAGTATTCAACCTCTTTATAAGCAACCAGATTGTCTGTGAAAATTATCATTACCCCTGAAAGAATAAGTATCAACAACTCCCGAAGACTTTGTAAAAAAAAAACCAAGACAGAAACAAAGTAGCACCGTCTCAAAATGTAAGTATTATTTTTTCAAAATTATGATTCGAAACCTACTTTAAAAACAGTCTTTCATGTTAAGTGCTTACTTTCACTCGACCCTCGTAGGTCTGCCTTCGTTGTGAGTAATTAAAGACACCTGCAAATTATCTAAATCGCTCTCCTAACAAATGAGATTAATATACTACTTTCGCCGTTTTGTTTATTTTTAAACTGTTCATGCCTAAGCAAACATATTCAACAAATATTAACCCCGTTAGGAGCGTAAGACGCTATATTACGGTCTAGACAACTGTCACACCCTGGGGGGTGGGGCCGTAATATTACAACTCGTAGGTATTTCTCCCCCTCCCCCAGCCTTGTATATACGTTGAGGGCCGCGAACTTTATGTTGTAAGAAATGTGTAATAGTAAGTGCAGGAGAACCACACTGCGCGTAAAACCAACAAAACCTATAAGATTAATCTACGGAAAATATCAAATCAAGTGAAGACGGAATAATTCTCCGATTAATCTGTAAACAATGTGTAATAGTAAGTGCAGGAGAACCACACTACGCGTAAAACAAACAAAATCTATAAGATTAACCTACGGAAAATATCAAATCAAGTGAAGAAGAAATAATTCTGCGATTAATCTGTAAGGGGAGATAACATCAATTGATCTGTAAGGGGAGTAACTCGAATTGTCATGTAACTCCTTGGAATCGGACCACACTACTTTCATCATACTGGAATGTTTCTACTTTTTCACCCACACAGACCAAAATTGGCATACATCTATTGATATTAACCAACCTATTAATATTTTTCTTTGAAAATATTCTTAATATAAATTAAAATATTATATTTTTTGTCGTTTAAGGTACAGTCTTGTCCAGGTTTGCACTAATTACACTAATGATGTGGGGGGTTGGGATGGCCTAGTGGTCTAGAGTGCCGCGCTTCGACCTCTAGTTGGCCGGTCACCTCTGGCTTGCGGCTGTGGTTTCGAGCCCTGGTGTGAGCGTATGTGGCATGGAGATACGGGCGCTTTCTCAACCTCGTGGGTTTCCCCCGGGCACTACGGTTTCCTCCCACTGCTAAAGACCCCTACGCGCAAGTGTTAGTCCCAAAATGACCTAGTTTGTGTCGAGTGGACGTTAAACCCCATTTCTCTCTCTCTCTCTCACTAATGATGTGTGCGCTGGCACACTGTCTTAATTCAATGGTCACACCGGATTTAGTTCTACAACTGCGAGATATTCTAGCCGACGCTGAGAATTTGTTAGCAACCCACAATCCGTACATAACCCCTATACGACCATCACCAAGCCAGGAAAAAGAAACGTAAGTTTTTTTTTTGAGTGTATTTTTTCTTTAACTACTTGTTTGGTATGTCGGGCGAAAAAGGGTTAGTTATAATTTGACTTACGGCAGTCCGTAGGACCAAAGACTGTGAATGTTGAAGCACATGTCGGGGTCTTACCGGTTACACATTCAAGAGGTTAGGAGGTGGGTGGTCGCTTAGGTCGGGGGGTGAGGGGTGGGGAGGGTATACTGATTTTCATTAGTTCAGGTATACCCCGAAACACTGAGGTAGTTAAACGTTTCACTCCCTTTCATTTCTGCTCATTTGTAGATGTGTGTGTGTACTTGTGTTGGGATATGGTGGGGTTGGGTGGGGGTGTGTGGAGGTAGACAATACAATTTTTTCTTTTAATATTTTACCGATTACACCCTGGCACGTTTGAGAATGGTGGAAGAAACCAACCATGCATTCAAAAAGATTATCACCATTCTTGACACATATAGGGAGTTGGCAGACTGGAACATACCGTCGCATTAATTGTACATAAAGATATATATATATATAATCTTATCAATAAATAAAAAATTTAAAAAAAGGCTATTGTTGTTTTCTTAGTATCGTCACTAATTGAAGAATGTAGACAGTTGAAATGGGATTTGGGGTTGGAGGGGGGCGGAGATGGGGTTTGGGGTGTGGGTATAAACAACCATGGATAAACAATTGCAACACTGACACCTGTCAACCTTAATAGTGGAGGTCATTATCCCTTAACTCTGTATCTACATGTGACCTGAACTCAACGCGAACCCTACACACCTGGCTATAAAGTGAAATATCTCCCTACACCCCAACATACCGATAAACAATTCGTGAACCCCATACTCTTGTTACAAAAGTCAAACAAGATCAAAGAATAAACACCTGCACACTTTTTATTATTCATAACCTCATTGTTCAGTCAACAATAACCATATTCAAGCTATAAATAGAACACCTGTGAAATGCCAAACTTTGGAATGTGACTGACGTCACACCTTTGGAATGTCTGGAATTTCAAAAATGCTCCAGAATGCCGTCCCTACTACTCAGCATGCTTATCTCTGCTTACCCTAATCAGAAAATGCTCATCTTTGAACTCAATCATAAAATTGACCTAGTGAACGTCTACACCGAGATTAAACATTCTAGCTCAATTAGGAGGAGAGTTATTGTGTTTCAAAGTCTCAGCCCTTCAAATTGCTACTACTTTTCATATTCACTTCAAAATGGCAACCATCAGTTGACCTAAATCAAAATTCCGCTCTGAAAAATTTTAGGCAATCCTTCAAGGATTCAGAAAATATAACTCCCGTGTCTGTAAGTAAAATAGCAAAAAAGCCTTAGGGATATTTCACGTTTCAAGATGGTGGCACTTCCGGTTCGATCAACAAACTCCATATTTTATGTACGAATCAGTAATTACTTGTCTAGTATGAAAAAAAATAGGTCATTCTGACCTATATTTTGACGATTTTTTTTGAAAACTTTGATCCTTAATTTCACCAAGGGAAGATAATTAAGAAAATTTCCAAGGACATCATTGAAGTGGCATTGGCAAGATTTACTAACATTCTAAATTTCACGAAAATCGCACAACTATTAAATTCCAAATTACGAAATTGCAGATTTGAAGTAAATATTTCAAGATACTCAAAGAAAAAAGAATTAGTAAAATAGGTCAAATAGTCACAAAGTTATAGCATTGTAGGTCAAATTCGATGATTTCGGATTCGTAAAACGTTTTGAAAATATATTTAATCAACAGACACAACCCATTTTTGGGGGAATTGGTAAAAGTTTCAGGACGACCATATGGTTAGATTCCGAGAAATCCGATTTGTGGATAAAACACACACAAAAAAAAGAATAATAGAAAATAATAATCTTAACAGAAACAATAATCTCTGAAAGCCTAATAACAATAATACTAATTTTAGTAATCTCAATAGGCTTTCAGACGAAAGTCTGAAAACCTAATAATAATTTTAGTAAAAACAATAGTCTTTCAAACGAAATTCTGAAAGCCTAAATGATAATAATTTTAGTAAAAACAATAGTCGTTCAGACGAAAGTCTGATAGCCTAATAATAATAATTTTAGTAAAAACAATAGTCTCTCAGACGAAAGTCTGAAAGCCTAATAATAATAATAATTTTAGTAATCACAATAGGCTTTCAAACGAAAGTATGAAAGCCTAACTAGATTTGCTAAGCAGATATTAAAGCTTTCATATTCTCAGTCACTTCCTGTCACATGTCATGGGTCATATAAATAATCCGAACAAGAAAAAATAAATCATTAAAATCGGTCACAATCTAGTGAAGTTAATGTGATTTTTCACTCTTAACAACATTGTCGGCACGAAAAACGTCAATTTTTTTTTATTTGTCATATTCAATTCAAAATGGCGACCATTAGTTGACCTAAATCAAAATTCTGTTCTTAACCTTTTTTAGGCCTTCCTTCAAGGATTCACAAAATATAACTCCCATGTCTGTAAGTAAAATATCAAAAAAGCTCTATTGGTTTTTCACGTTTCAAGATGGTGGCACTTCCGGTTCAAACGACAAACTCCATATTTTGTGTACAAATCAGCAATTACTTGTCTAGTATGGAAAATAAAAATTGGTCATTCTGTCCAACATTTCGATGATTTTTTTTGAAAATTTTGATCCTTTATTTCATTAAGGGGAGATAATTTAGAAAATTTCTAATCATATTTTTGAAGTCGCATCGGTAAAATCTACTTATAAGCTAAATTTCATGAAAGCAGTACAACTATTAAAGAATCATGTTTGTATTATTTGATTTTTTAAAATACACATAATAATATACATTTTTGAGACCAATTATGTTACATGTATGAATACCTATCATTTTTTTTTAAATTTGTATTAGTTAATTTAACTGAATAAACATTTCTTAATATAATAATAATAATAATAATGATATTTGTATCGCGCAACTATTCAGTCCACTAGGGAATGCACTAGGTGCTAGAAATGTTCTTATTTTGCGATAGTGACTAAATAACCAAGTTTTAACTTTGGATTAAAAAACTGGCACAGATTCACATTGTCAGATATTTTCTGGAAGTGTATTCCAAACAATTGATGCGCTGTATCGAAAAGTTCTAGATCCAAATGATTTCACATTAAAGGCAGGTACATCCAATAATAGTTTCCCTTCTGATCTTAATGATCGTTTAGGTTGATACAGTGATACTAGATTTTGAAGGTAACCTGGCGCGGATTTGTGTATTGATTGATAGGTTAACGACAAGATTTTAAAGTTGATTTTTCTCGAACACGGAGCCAATGTAATTTGTTCAAGACTGGGGTGATGTGTGATCTTGATTTAGATTTTGTGACAATGTAAGCAGCGCGGTTTTGTATTCTTTGAAGTTTTGAAATCTGTTCGTTCGTAATACCAGTTAGTACCGAATTACAATAGTCTATTCTGGACAGGACGAAGGACCGAGCTAAGGTTGCAGCAGCGTCTTCTGTTAATAGATGACGAATGGACCCTAACCTTCGGAGATAGAAATGACATATTTTACTGATGTTGTTCACGTGGTTTTCAAAGCTGAGACGAGAATCAACAAAAATTCCAAGATTTCTCACAGTTCTAGACACAGGAATTTCGGCGTTTTCAATGCTGATCGATGGAATGTCACACTTCTTAAGTATGCTAGCAGAACCCACGAGAAGAAACTCAATCTTTTCATCGTTGAGTTTAAGTATATTGGACGACATCCATTTTTTTGACATTTTCAAGACACCCTTCCAGATTCTTATTGACTACATATACAAGCATATTTAGCTGTTCACACAGCTCAATGAGTACTGGTATTAGATCCTGCAAAGACAATGTGCAAATATTCTTTATGATACACTTGTGACCAAATTAAAAATGTAATGTATCATATGATGGAGGGCAGAGGGTGTCTTTTCTATTAGCAGTGATATTTTTTATTAATTTTAAAGAAAACAGAATTATTAACCAGGTTATTAGCGTAAACATTTCAACCGGGCAAAATTTTCCATTTTAACAGTTTAAGTTGCCCAGCAAGTAACACAACTAAATGCATATTTATTCAGTAAATAGTCTTTAGAAATTATTAGAATTCTATTGGCCATTGTCAGGCATAACGGGGCCAAATTGCTAAATCGCTAAGCTGGAGATCGGGTATTCGATACCTGCATTGACCGAGAAATTTCATCCGCCGTGGTTTCCCCTTGTCCGTGATGCAGAACGGATGGGACATTGGCGTGCACGTAAAATATCACTTGGCAGTTAGAATTAGATATAATTAAGAGTATGCCGTACCACCTCTGCGGGGCAAAATTTACCTCATAGCACACTGTATGTTGTATGTCCGTCATCATTAGCCCAGGTTAGGAGCAGAACAGTAGCACGTTAAACCCCATTTCATTTCAACGGCCATTGTCATCAGCAATGCTTGGCATCGTAGGTAACTAATGTACGGTAGCGTGTCTCAGACGTTCAGATTGAGCTTGGCATAATTCCACAGGTCATGTCAAACAGTGGCCATATATTCTTATCTAAATTTAAACATATTTTATTGTTCTAGGTAACAAGTGGATAAGGCACAAGTTTTACAACCTAGAACGCCATCTCCAATATATACATATACATAAACAAATAATCGTAATCGAACACATTACATTTGTAATGAGTATGAAGAAAAGAAAGTGATTTAATAGTGTCGCGAATCATTCTGACCATATACATTATATTTTCCAGTAAGTGAACTCATATTCTCAGATAGAAAAGTTCCGGAATGGAGAGTATTTAAGTATTTATATTATACCATTAGTGTTTTGTCTCAGATTCGTGACACTAATATAACAACGATGTGTGACAACGATGTGTGATCGTCCAACGAGCCTAGTACCTATCTTTAAAAAAGTAATTATGGGTAACTATCACAAAAACAAAAAAAGATAATAATAATAATAGTAGTGAGCATTATTTATCTTGAAGTATGTCACTTACAAAAGCGACCAGTATTTTTAATATACCTCTGAACATGTAAAAAAATATGCATGTTAGTTTCGTAGTTTAGGAAATCAACATTTAGTAGTGAATCATCTAATTGTAACATTTTCAATTCAGCCATCATGGCGTCTCTGTGAATATTATATTTTGAACAAGACAATAAAAAATGGTTTGCCTTTTCGATATCATATCCACATGAGCAAGCAGAATTATCAACTAAATTTACATGAAATAAATCGCCATTTAAGGCACTGCATTTATTACGTAGCCTGCAGTGTAAAAAGTTTAAATATGGATCACCACATGAAAAATAAGTTTGAAAATTTGCATTTTGATAATATACTGCACTTAGCTTCTTGTTAAAAAGGGAAAATGTTAGTAATTGTCTCAATTGTAAATCTAAAGAGTTCCACAATTTAACAGTGGATGTAAAAAAGGAATTTTGATATGCTGACAATCTGATTAGACTCTGACTCAGATCTTGGGAGTTGCGCGGATCATAATTGTTATTTTGTGATACCATATCTGGTACAAGGTCTGTAAGATACTGAGGTGTCTGCTCATTTACTATTTTATAGAATAGTGATAATTTCCTGACCACCCTACGGGTTTTTCGAGTTTCCCACCCTGACTCTTTATAAATGGATCCAAGACTCGCATAACTTGTTTAGCCCGTTACAATTCGAGTTGCTTCAATTTGGAGCTTTTCTAAACGCTCGGAATTGACTTTTCCACAATTGTCCCACACTTCCGAAGAATATTCTAATATTGGCCTGATAAATGTTAAGTACATTTTTTCCAAGTATTCTCTCTTTAATTTATATTTTAGGCTCCTTAACACGTTTAACTGTTTCGAAGCTTTGCCAATCAATTTATAAATATGGTTAGTCAATTTACAATCGCTACTGAAGATAATTCCTAAATGATTATGTATATTGACAGGTTTTAGTATCGTTTCGTCAAAATCAAATTCCAGATTACTTTCCACGTTCGTTAAACTAAAAACCATTATGTCTGTTTTGTTAGGATTGAATTTAACTAGCCACTTTTTTGACCACTCATTTAAATAGTTTAAATCTAAATTAATTATATTTTCCAAATTGTTGTAATTAGAGGCCACATGTCCAATAGAAGTGTCGTCTGCGAAAAGTCTGCCTAATCCTACTGTACCATCGGCAATATCATTGATAAATATAAGAAAAAGTAGAGGTCCTAAGACTAACCCTTGGGGCGCACCCGCTTTGAGCTCGCGAGTGTCGGATAATGCTTCTTTAAGTATTACTTTTTGAGATCTATTTGTCAAATAACTATTAAGCCATGTCAGTAAATTTCCTTTAATCCCATATCTTTCTAATTTTAATAGCAATCCTTTTATCCACACCGTATCAAATGCTTTACTAATATCAGCATACGTCATGCTAGCTTTTTGTTTCTTTTCAAGTGCACATAAAATTTCATGGTATAGTTCGATAAGTTGATGAGTAGTGGGAAAACCAGGTATAAATCCCGACTGAAATTTATAGAGCAGCTTATTAGATATCAAATGGTTAAAGATATGTTTGAATATTATGTTTTCAAATAGTTTACACGTACAGGATAGAAGAGAAGCGGGTCTATAATTACTTGACAACGATTTATCCCCATTTTTATACGCCCACATTGAAATGTGGTCGTATATTGTCGTCGCCCCCGTCCGTCCGTCCGTCCGTCCGTCGGTCCGTCGGTCCGTCCGTCGGTCCGGCGTCCACAATTGCTTGTGGACGCTCTACAGGCTAAAGTTAATATTCGATTGACTTTAAATTTATACACAGTGTTTAAGGTCATGAGACGAAGAAGCCTATTGTTTTTCAGCGATTTCCGATAATAACTACCAGAGTTATGGCCCTTGATCACTTCAAAAAATCTTGTGGACGCTCTAGAGGCCAAAGTTAATATCCGATTGACTTTAAATTTATACACAGCGTTTAAGGTCATAAGACAATGACGCCTATTGATTTTCGGCGATTTCCGATAATTAGTGCCAGAGTTATGGCCCTTGATCCCTTTAAAAAATCTTGTGGACGCTCTAATGGTCAAAGTTAATATCCGATTGACTTTAAATTTATACACAGTGTTTAAGGTCATAAGACGAAGAAGCCTATTGATTTTCAGCGATTTCCGATAATTAGTGCCAGAGTTATGGCCCTTGATCACTTCAAAAAATCTTGTGGACGCTCTAGAGGCCAAAGTTAATATCCGATTGACTTTAAATTTATACACAGTGTTTAAGGTCATGAGACGAAGAAGCCTATCGATTTTCGGCGATTTCCGATAATTAATGCCAGAGTTATTGCCCTTGATCTCTTTAGAAAATCATGTGGACGCTCTAAAGGTCAAAGTTAATATCCGATTGACTTTAAATTTATACACAGTGTTTAAGGTCATAAGACGAAGAAGCCTATTGATTTTCAGCGATTTCCGATAAATAGTGCCAGAGTTATGGCCCTTGATCACTTCAAAAAATCTTGTGGACGCTCTAGAGGCCAAAGTTAATATCCGATTGACTTCAAATTTATACACAGTGTTTAAGGTCATAAAACAAAGACGCCTATTGATTTTCAGCGATTTCCATTAATTAGTGCCAGAGTTATGGCCCTTGATCACCTCAAAAAATCTTGTGGACGCTCTGGAGGCCAAAGTTAATATCCGATTGACTTTAGATTTACACACAGTGTTTAAGTTCATGAGACGAAGAATCCTATTGATTTTCTGCGATTTCAAATAATTACTGCCAGAGTTATCTCCCTTGATAACTTCAAAAATTCTTGTGACGCTATAGAGGCCAAAGTTACCATCCGATTGACTTCAGATTGATACATAGAGTTTAAGGTGTTGAAACGAACAAGTATTTTGATTTTCAATGAATTTAGATAACTGAACAGCTAAATCCATGATATTAAATGTTTCATGTATATACTAATTGTTAGCGTGGGGTAAAACTTTATAAAAAGCAATCAAATTCTAATGATTTTCTAATAATTACATAATGAGTTGTTACTCTTAATCAGTTTTTAGTGTATTACAAATGTTTCATTACCGAAAAAAGTAAAAATATGCAACAACCCTTGTTGACTGCCCGGACGATTTAGCTGCTGTGGGCGTATGTTTCGTTGCCTGGCAACCTATCTTTAAATAGAGGAATAACATGGGCAAGTTTCCAGTCTACAGGAAAACATTTATCGGCAAGAGATTTGTTGAAGAGCATGCAAAGTGGTTTTGAAACTTCATGAGTGGATGCAATCAACATTTTATTGCTTATGATGTCCGGTTCCACAGCTTTATTAGCATCTAACGTAGAAATAGCATCAACTACTTCCAGTTCGGTTACAGTTATTTGGGATGATTCAATTGCACATCCTTCTTCGAATTGGGGTAGATCTACACACGAATCGCTTAAATTTGTAATAGAGCTAAAGTAATTATTCAGTGTTTCAGATTTTATACTAGATTCATATTCCAAGTTTAAATTGTTAAATGGATCTTTCTAAGGAGGTAGGTCATTTGAAGGACGTTCAATTTTTAATAACAAATTAATTGTTTTAAAATATGCTTTGACATTTGTGAATTTCATTTCATCCAGATTATCATTGATATTTGAATAAAAACGTTGTTTTGCTTGTTTTTTAAAGTTATTGACCGCATTTCTTTGTTTTTTAAACTTAATTTCTAAAAGCCGATTTTTTGTTCTAAGAAAATGTTTCCGTAATCTATTCCGAATTCGTACCCCTCTTCTTAACCCCGAGTCAAACCAGACTTTGTCTTCGCTGCGAATGGTTACCTCCATTTGTGGAATATTCCTTTTCGCTATATCAAGAAAGGTTTCAGTAAAATTCCTAGACGCCGTGTGGATATGATCCGCAGTTACAATTAATGCGGTCCAATCTTGTTTTTTAATATCTTGTTTCATAACGTTAAAATCGACCCGTTTATAATCCCGTACATTGCGCTTAAAACACTTACTATTAGTGAAACCACATTTAATTGTTACATAAGTACCATCGTGATCGCTAATTACTCTATCGATCGGTATAGTATCTGAATCGATAACCTTTATGGAATTGGTAATAAGAATAGGGTCCAGTAAGGACGTAGTACCTGTACGCGTATCAACATGAGTCGGTTTCTTAATTGTATTTTGCAATCCATTTAGAACAATAACATCACTCACTCACTTGATGTGCCAGATTATCCGCAAAGTTTTTATTTAAATTACCCAAGCATATAATATTATTATTTTCCTCCAAGGCAGTTTTTAACATTTGATCAAAATAATGCCAATAATAAACATGAGCTTGTCTATCTGGCCTATAATTTATGTTTATCAAGACAGTATGGATTTTTGTTTTTAATTCGAACCACATACTTTCAACTAAATTGTGTTCCAAATCATTTCTCCTGTTTATGTTTATGTTGTTTTTATAATACATTATAATGTCACCTCTTTCGGAATTTCTATCTTTTCGTTCGGGTATTTCAAATCCGACAAGGCGGATATCGTTATTAATAATATTTAGGTCTAAATGTGTTTCTGTAAAAAACACAACATCAAATTCTTCAACATAATTTATAATGTTGTTGAGCTTATTTCTAAGGCTTCGGATGTTGCCATGAAAAATTGATATTGAACTTTTATCGGGTTCGAGTCCGGGATCTGGGTTTAGTTCTATATCACCTGACAACAACAATAAATTTATTAAGACAACCGAAATTGAAAATAGCATAAAGTTTGATTTACACTTATACAATACCCTCACTTTAAGCTTAATAAAAGAAACTATTAACCAACAAAAGAAATTATTTCGTACAACTACAATGCTCACTTTCCTGAAATTAGTCATGCCTATTTTGTGATAAAACAATCCAACTGCAACTCTATGTAACTTTACATCACTACCCATTATCAAATAATAACCTCAATTTCAGAATGACTCTGCAGTTGGATTGTTCGTACACCCTCGCATAAAAATAAGATACATATACCACGGCATACAATTTTGGACGATCACACAAACATAAAAAAAGGGAAAAAATATGTACAAGCTTAAAACGTCATTGTTTGACTTTTTTTTTTTCATTTCCGTCTAACGGTTTACGGCGTCAAAAGAAGAGAAAAACTGAAAAACATTATAGGTATTTTGATTCCAAGTTACTACTTGCTATATTATACAGTTTTTTTTCCAATGGAGGAATTTTAGCTCAATATTTATGTTCAGCGAGGGATATTTGTAAATGCAATTTATTTTGAGCTACCATAATAAACGATAACGCATAATTAAATTTCAAATGTATTCATAATTACCAAAAGGACGTGAAGCGAATGATCTGACGATATTGATAACGTTAAAACACACAATCACGTCACATGGCTGAAATCTTTATAAACAGAAACACGTGCATGTTTAATTCGCGTTTAACTGATATGACGAACTTATAGTAATAATATAAGTTTTTAAACAAAATGATAAAAATAAAAAACAAGATATATACATGTACATGATTCGACCAGTTAATAATTAATAATTTTATATAAAGTGATACTAACGTGTGTCTTCTTTCAAGACTTCACCACCAACAAAATAATAATAAAAAAAACACTCATAAAACAACACCGTATATTCATGATTCGACCAGTTACTGCTAAATGGTTCTATTAAAACTGACAACAACATGTGTCTACTTTCAAGACTACCATCAACAAAATTATAAAAAAAAACAATATACGGAAAAAAAACCCAAAACATATATACAAGTACATGATTCGGCCAGTTAGTAATTGTTTGGTCTTTATTTAGTAAACTGTCTTCAACGCGTGTCTGCTGTCAAAACGTCACCACCAAGATCATAAATGTCTTGTATGTTGCTAACTAATTCACTTTTAGAAGATTCCGAGTCCATTTAATCTCTTCATGAGGTTGTACCTATGTCTTGTTAGATTTTCTGTTATGAAAGTTTTATCAGGGTTGTCCTTCAAATTTTTTTTTTGATTGAATACCATGTGTCTTTGTCCGTATTATATATACCTAACTATTATTGAGATCTTGTCACCGACAGGTTTCCCAATTGGATGGCTTCTACTTATTTCCCGGATGTCTAAATTTACGCCTAATTGTTTGTCACAAATTTCTTGGATTATTGAATCAGTATCCACTGGTTTAACAATATACCCGTTTGCGTCAACTGGTACCTTTTACGTTGTTAAATCTCAGACTTGTTCTGCGAGAATATTGTTCTTGCTCCTCCAGTCTTGACTCTACCTCTTGTAATTTAGTCTTTAATGAATCAATTTCAGTTTTATGTTGCTGCAGCTCATACTTTTTAAGCTCGATTTCCTTTCGGTTTGCCTCTATTGTTTCAATATAGGGTTCCATGTGTTGATCTACTAGCTGGAACAATTGAGGTGTAATTAAGTTCATGACTTTTTCACTTATTAGTGGTATAATAGAATCAAGAATCAATAAATTCTTGATTTTTTAATGTAGCACATACAATATTAGATAGCTGTCACAATACTCGCAGTATTGACTAGGTCACATGTTGTGTCTTTATGTGGACTGGAGACAGGACTGTCTGCATTTGACAAACATACCTTGTCATTTAGCATTGTTAGACGCGCTTGCTTTTCAGCCTGTTGTAGCGATGGGGATGTGTTATCGGGACTGAAGTTGGCTTCCCGTTTGTTGATATCTTTTTTTGTCACTGGGCCTTGGCGTTTGAGTTAGAAACTTGTCTAATTTGTTTTGTTTATCTTTGTTTACCTGGTCCGCCATATTGTTTCAGTATAGCCTTGGGTCAGTCGATAAAACAAGTTGAATATTTATCTTCCTGTGTGTCCTTCAATTTGTTTACATCAACCAGAATATCATCCAGTTACTCACCCATAATCTATTTACATTTGGTATAACTTGACATTGTTATGTATGTCTAAAACTCATTTTTCTCAACTTTTGCATGAGGCAGATTTATCAAACCTCCATACTCAAGGGCGCATAACTCTCTTCTAGAGAACATGCAACAAAACACTATTGGTGTAAACTAGAATAACCAGATGCTAGGGATTGCCATTCAATTGAGACTGTGAGTGTATTTTGCTAAACATACCTGATTAGAAATAACAGTAAAATCAGAAAAGATTGAATGCAAATCAGTTTCATTAGTTGATTGGACAATAACACCCGTTCTAAATTAGAAAAATCACTGCGTATTAATGTTATGCGTAGGCCTACTACTTTGATGGAGATAACCAAAATCGATACAATCAATTTTCATCAAGGTACATTAGAAGAAATATTTGGAGATTTGTCCAAAGATAAACTTGAAACGCCATCATCTTGTGATGTGACAGCTACACACAACAAAATATACAATAATATATTAAAAACATAAATTTTATTTTATAAAATGATGTGAGAATTTATTTTTTGTCTATACTCATTTTACTATAAACAACCAATAAATTTTAACTGTAGTTTTTGTGTTTGTTAAGTTAACGAGGAAAAAAAAAATCACATTCAATCAACTAATTTAGTGGAAAATATATCAAAGACAGAAGTCTTTTAATATAATAACAAATCACAATAAAAATCATCAACCAATCAAATTGCTTATCTCTGCTTACCCTCAGCAGAAATGCTCATCTTCTAACTCCATCAAAACATTGAACTAATAAAAACCTACAACAAGTTTGAACATTCTAGCTCAATACGATGGAGAGTTATTGTGTTTCAGAGTCTCGGCTAATCAAATTGCTTATCGCTCTGCTTACCCTGAGCAGAAAATGCTCATTATCGAACTCAGTCAAAGTATTGACCTAATAATAACATAGACCAAGTTTGAACATTTTAACTCAATTAGAAGGAAAATTATTGTGTTCCAAAGGTTCGGCCAATTAAATTGCTTATCGCTCTAGTTACCCTAAGCAGAAAATGCTCATTATCGAACTTAGTCAAGGTACTGATGTAATGAAACCATTCACTATGTTTCATCACTCTAACTTAATTAGAACTGACGTTATAGTGTCCCAAATCATCAACCAATCAGATTGTCTGTCGCTGCTTACCCTAAGCAGAAAATGCTCATCTTCGAACTCCATGAAACCATTGACCTAATAAAGACCTACACCAAGTTTGAACATTATAGCTCAATAAGATAGCGAGTTATTGCGTTCCAAAGCCTCGGCCAATCTAAATGCTTATCGCTTTATTTACCCTGAGCAGAAAATACCCATTATCGAGCTTAGTCAAGGTATTGATTTAATGAAACTATACACCAACTTTCATCAATATCACTTAAGAACTAATTTTATTGTATGCCGAAGGATCAACCTATCAAAATGCTCATCTCTGCTTACCTTATGCAGAAAATTCTCATATTCGAACTCCATAAAGACAATGATCAAGTGAACGCCTACACCAAGAGTTCCAACACCAAGTTTGAATATTCTAGCTCAATCAGAAAGAGAGTTATTGTGTCCCAAACTACATCATTTCGAGATTAACATATGGTTTAATTTTATCTCAGTATTTCCCTTGCGCGTAGAGGTCTTTAACAGTAGGAGCAAACTGTAGGACCCGAAGAAAAAAAAAACAAGGTTAAAGAGGCGACCTTACTCCTTGTTACATACAACCAAGGATTCGAAACCACGCCAGTTGATTCAATGACAGGCTTTATGATAAAGCGCGAGGGTACTAACCATTCAGTCATCCACTCTCATCCCCTCCTTCGAAATAAGACATGTGCAATATGTCATACAGGACCAATAACAAAGATTTATCGCTCCATAAATATAGACTGCGTCATGAGGTCAGTATAATAATGATAGTTTACCTTCACGTTGAAAGAGGTCACGGTCTTTCATTTCACATTGCCACACGTCGTGATGAATGTTGCTACCG
The DNA here is from genome assembly GCA_948474765.1 of Patella depressa. Classification (NCBI taxonomy): domain Eukaryota; kingdom Metazoa; phylum Mollusca; class Gastropoda; family Patellidae; genus Patella; species Patella depressa. Next base: position 53,563,430 of record OX419716.1, read on the forward strand.
GACAGTAAGTTTAATAACTTTATTGAAATGTAAGATGTGTTAATCTATGTTTTGTAAGACCTTAAGCGCCAACTTCATTTCATTAACGTGGCATTTTTTTCGCACGTATACAGTCAATGGCCATTTTGCTTTGTAATCCCAGCCAGAATTTGGCTATTTGTTTAAATTTCATTATGTTTGAAATATTTGTTTAGAAGTGAAATAAATAAACTATTAGTCAATCCCCACGCTAAAAACAGTAACAGAATTGATTATGTAGGGCCAATATCTGAAATAGACACAACCGAAGCACAAAATAGTGCAAGATGGGGGTCGCCTTGAACCACCATTGCCAGAAGCTGTCATTGAAAGCGACGTCAATTCTAGGAGTTGTAGATGTTTTTTTGTGAAAAGTCATTAGAAGAAGCCAGAACATGTTCGGGCTGTACGTATTATATAGTCCTGAAGGTTGCAAAGCAAACAATGTAACGTGTTGTGGAATGTTGGGAGAACGCTAGATCGAAGACGGTCCTACGCATTTGAGATGACACATAGAGCTGTATATATTGGCTAGAGTGTATTGTGGTCACGTGATCCCCATTGACGTAACGTTAACGCCGTGGGCCGACACTGGAGACAGGCCGCCATGTTTCAACCGGGAAAGAATGACGGAAGTGCCCGGATGAACGCTATGTAAACAAAGGGAAATAGAATGACGAAGTGTTGGTAAGTCCATTAAAAAGCAGTTCTAATTCAACAATATCGACCAAAAAAAACAAAAAAAATGATGATTGAAAGGTCTTACCTTACAGTCCTAAAAGCAAAATCGCTTTGGTCAACTGGCATATTTTGGGGGCTTTATTTATTAAGAGTCACTGTGGCAATGTGTAAATTGTGCGTAGAACTACGAAATCATGTTTATTTTATTAATTGAGCTAAGTGAACGTCCTCGAATGTCCAGATATCTATAGAGTATTCAGCAAAATTTTGAACATTGCTACATAAAACTTTATTTTGGATAGATCTAAATAATTTGTTGGACGATTTGAAATGAATGTTCTGCGTGATTGGCAGAGATAACTGACTATACTATAAAATAAATAGCGTCATCCAGATGATGAATAAAGAAATAAAATAGATTTTAAAAATAATCTAGGACTTCTATCATTTACCAGTAGAATAATATCTGATGCCGATGGGATTTTTTTTTTTTTTTTTTTTAAAAAGAAAATATAAACAGGACTAGCAAGGCCTTAATAGGCCTATATGGTTTTCAATTTCCATGAACTGGTGTCTGATTTTTCTTTGCTTGAAAAATACGGCGGTATATTAAATTTTACAAAAAAAAAGACAAACCTCTTCATGAGATTTTTGTAGTAGCAGCAGCGGTTAAAAAAAAAGAAAATATTAGGCCTAATTAAAAATTTATTTTTTACAAAATTTGTTCGGGGAATGAAGTTTTCAAGACTTTCACTTATTTGTCCTTAATATAATTAACCTTCCTTTTTTAAAAATTAGTTCGGGGGTTTAAAGCGGGTTTTCTGAAGAAAATAAAAGAAGCATAAACTGATATTGCAAGAAACTTTCGCTTTATATTCATTCTGTACATCTGTGAACACAATGTCGTCCTAATTAATTAAATCCGAGGGAGTGAAACTAAAAGATAACAAAGCAACTACTGGCCAGTGAGTGCATATCTGTGACCAAACACTCCACACCAATAAACAGTCTTACTCCCCGCGATATTTTTCGTACAAAGCCGCATGTGTGTATAATTTATAATTTGCGCAATTTTCGAATAATTAAATAAAACATTAATTTGGAGGTTTGCTTAACAGACGGACCTTGTAATCATTACATAATAAAAGTATCAGTACTAATAAATTAAGTGAATGGACCCACCGGGTTTTCGGCCTCAACCTTCGAGTGTTCGACGTCTTCTCGCCGTGTTTATTTAATTATTTTACACAATTATCATGATTTTGCCGTATCTATTAATTCACTATTTCACTTATAACTAATCATGCCTACTTATGAAATGATAATCCACTCCCTTTTCGTCTGACATTGAATTTACCAAAATAATAACAACTTTCCGACATATTGGTATATGCCAACGCAGGCTAAATCTTCCCGGTTGTAAAATGGCTGCCAACCTCCATAGTCGGCACGCGATCACGTGACCACCATACACTCTAGTCAATATATACACCTCCATGAGATGACATCATATATAGATTGTGGTTTGGGGTTAGGGTAAGGGCTACAACCTGTAGATTTCGTCAAATTCTCGAGATGTTAACAAGGCTAGCCCTAACTCTAACCCTGGGCCAAGCTATTGAATGGCCCTGCTTGATTTAGCCATACCAGCGCATACCGACTGACCACAGTTCGGCAGTTTCCCCAGCGAGTCTACTTGATTTAACTAAAAGTCGACAAAAGTTCAGCCTTGGCGTACGCTCAATGCGCCGCTTTGATGGCAACAGCCATCACAGGCGCAAGATGGTAAAGACCTCAACGAGATAGAATTCACGTTAGTTGAAATGCCATTAAACACGAATATTAAAGTGTTAAAATTAAACCAAATGCTTTGAAGTTGAATTAAGGCTTCGTAAAACCAAATGTCATTTTTTCTATTTTGTGTTTATTTTGCTGTCACTTACTTATAGTCATGCTTTCATAAATACTGTTTTTATACCACCACATTGAAATGTGTTCGTATATTGTCGTCGCCCCCGTCCGTCCGTCCGTCTATCCAGCGCACATAATTGCTTGTAAACACGCTAGAGGTCAAAGTTAATATCCAATTGACATTAAATTTATACACAGTGTTTAAGGTCTGAGACGAAGAAGCATATGAATTCCAGCTATTTCCGTTAATCACTGCCAGCGTTATCGCCCTTGATCACTTCAAAAATTCTTCTTGACGTTCAAGAAATTTTATCGACATTACGATGTAACAGTGAAATATTTGAATTCAATTGACCTTACAGTGCAATGGTGTTGAATTTGAACAGATAAAAATTGTAACCTCTAGATGGACCACAAGCTAAAAACGCGATTTTGCGTACAATCAGCGACCATAATCCAGGAAGTTATGTTCCAATATACTCTTCAGACTAACCCGAAAAAAGAGCTAAATTTTGGATGTTTGGGTTTGAGTGACAATATTGCCTCATATATAAATAGTTTAGTTAGTTAGTGATGATAGCTGTAAACCTGCCATTGTGAGTATCAAATGACAACATTTTAATTTCTAAAATAAAAAGCTCTTTTTATATAAAACATATTCAATATGATTAGGTTGATAACAGCTTAACACTATTATATACAAACTACTGAATACGACACTTGAATGATTTAAGTTAAAAGTCAAGATTGGTTTGTAACCAATCAACGGATAAGCCACTAGTTTTCCAATGGTGTTTAGAAAGATAATACACTAAAATCTGATTAAAAGTTACAACTCATTAAGTAAGCTTAATGATCAGAAAATCATTAGAATTTGTTTGGTTTTATAAAGTTCTGTCCCATGCTAATGTTTAGTATACGAAACATTTAATATCATGGATTTAGCTGTTCAGTTATCGAAATTCATTGAAAATCAATAGGATTCTTCTCTCATGACCTTAAACACTGTGTATAAATTTGTAGTCAATCGGATATTAACTTTGGTCTTTACAGCGTCCACAAGTGATCAAGGGCCATAACCCTGGCAGTAATTATCGGAAATCACTGAAATCAATAGGCTTCTTCGTCTCATGACTTTAAACACTATGTATAAATTCAAAGTCAATCGGATATTAACTTTTCCCTCTAGAGCGTCCACAAGACCGACGGGGGCGACGACAATATACGACCACATTTCAATATGGGCGTATAAAAATGTATACACATACACTAATCAAATTATTTCATGTGGGTGGACGTATATTGAGTCGCCCCTGTGAACACTCTACAGGTCACAATTTTTATCTGATATTGACGAAACTTGAAATATAGCGTAAAAGTATGTAATACAAGGTTGTGGTCCCTTTAGAGGTAAAGTTAATATCCGAGTGACTTTAAATTAATATCCATGTTTAAGGTCGTGAGACGAAGAATCCTATTGATTTACACCAAATGCCGATGATTACTGCCCGAGTTACATAATATGGGCCCTTTATCATGTTGAAAACATCTGGTGGAGGCGCTAGGGGCTAAAGTTAATATGCGATTGACTTAAAATATATACATCAGACAAAGAAGCCTACTGATTTTCACTGATTTCTGAAAAATACTGCCAGATAGTTATGAACTGATTGATTTTATATTTATACACCGTGGTTCAATGAATTTTGATAACTGAACAACTGAATCTTTGATATTAAGTGTTGTATATATGTTAGCATGGACCAAACAAATGAGTTGTTACTCTTAATCAGATTTTAGTGTATGATAAATATTTCATTACCGACAAATATCTCTGTTCCTTTTGATATCCACGCATATCAGACATAATTTCCCGTCTTATGACCCCCAAGTTTTTAAATAGAATTGTACTCTGTAGTCACATATAATATACATGTACGATGGCTCAATTCATTAGTGAGTCTTTTTCTATGGAATAAAATATTCATAGGTGAATGTAAAGTGCCACCGACAAGAGTAATACAAAAATAATGTGTTCAACAACCCTCATTTGCTTGAAAACGTTGAGAGAATCCTCAACGAAACGTCGCTTTAATTAAAACAGTAATTGTATTCCATATATGGTTTTGTGTAACCCTTATTTTACTTATGAAATTTAATCTCCCCGGCAAAAGGTCTAAAATCATTTAATTGGATAACATCAAATTGGTCAATGTTAAAATATATGAATAAAATAGTGTAAGATATTTTATAGCCTGGTTCAGACAAGGTGCTGTAGATATTACATCTCATTAAATAAGCTTATTATTACCGGTACTTTATGTGATATTTGAATCCATTTATTTATTATAATAAATTGTTATTAAATTTGTTTATTTGATTAGTTTATCTTATTAAATTTAAATTGAAAATCTCATAGAACCTGATACATTGTATTTGTATACCGTGGCTAAAACAAGATGTTGTAAATATTACATCTAATTAAATAAGCTTATAATATTATTACTTTATGTAATATTTGGATCCATTTTATTTTCCAGATATAATTAATTTATTAAATTTGTTTCTTATTACATTGAATTTGATTATTTGCTTTTATTCTCTCATGGAATTTTAATTCAATTGAAAATCTCATACAACCTGATCACGTGTGTGAAATAGCTTTATTAAATGTCCGTTTCCAATGGCAGACAAGAAACCCCGATCTCAAAATCGTAGCAGAGTAATATGACTCCTATACACTGCTCCATCTAAATAGATAATAAATGGGCGACAATTTATCTTTCAACAAACCGGCATTAATCTTTGAGGTCAAATTCCTAAACTTGAAGAAATCTGGCTGATTTCGGGGATAATCTGAAGAGTGAATATGTCCAAATACCAAAATAAAATGGACTTTTTGGGTTATTAACATACACATCAAAAGTTTCATCAAAATCGGATAAAAATTCCGACCTTTAGAATGTCCACAAGCTAAAAATGTGATCTTACGTACAATCAGGGGCAATGCCACTTTCCAAAAGAACCGACATCATTTGGAGATACACCTATATTTCAAGTGTCGTTAAAATTGGATAAAAATTGGGACCTGTTGAGTGTCTACAAACAAAAAGTGAACGGACGGACACACTGACGGAAAGGGACAACGACAATATACTTTAACTGAAAATACTTTAACTGTACATTTTCAGTATTCTTCTATAATGCTGTTAAATAAGATTCTGATCTAGATATAAATAGCTTATTTTACTTCACAAGAACCCAGTCAGCGTTTATGGGGATAAACAGTAGAAATTCCTGTCATCACCAGAAGCAATATGTTATCAAATATCCACCTTATATGACTGCTTCCAGTAATTATTAACGACTGGCAGTTAACTATACACACTATCACGTATAAAGAGGTCACAGTGCCACACGCCATGATGAATGAAACAAATAAAATGATTATTGCTACTGGACAGTAAATTTAATAAGTTTATTGAAATGTAAGATATGTTAATCGATGTTTTGTAAGACCTTAAACGCCAGTTTCATTTCATTTCGGGGGTTTGGATGGCCGAATGGTTAGCACGTGCGTACGGTATCATAAAGCCTGTCATTGAGTCAACTGGCGTTGTTTCGAATCCCCGAATGTACGTGACAAGGGGTAGGGTAAAGCGTCGGTTTTCCATGGGTCCTCCAGTTTCCTCCCACGACTAAATCCCCTACGCGCAAGCGAATTATTGAAATAAAATTAAACCATATGTTGATCCCAAAGTGACCTAGTTTGCTTCAAGTGGATGTTAAACCTCATTTCTCAATCTCTCCCTCTCTCTCATTTCATTTCACTCTTAAACAAATTTGTCGACACAAAAAAAGTCAGAGACGAAATTCAATTTTTTGAACTATTCAAATACTAAAAATTCGACCCTTATCCTGGCTATCCTGAAATGTATATGAGACGCATTGAACATGCTATGGTCTATTGTGTTTGTTTACAAGCCCGTAAATGTTGATTTTTCACTATTTTTCATAGTCACTTCCAAATGGCGACCATCAGTTGGCCTAAATCAAAATTCTGCTCTGAAAGTTTTTATGGTATTCCTTCAAGGATTCGGAAAATATAAATATAACTCCCATGTCTGTAAGTACAATATCGCAAAAGCCTTATTGATTTTTCACGTTTCAAGATGGTGACACTTGTCGTTCGATCGACAAACTCCATATTTTGTGTACAAATCAGTAATTACTTATCTAGTATCGAAAAAAATCAGGTCATTCTGACCTATATTTCGTCATTTCTTTTTAAAACTTTAATCTTTAATTTAATCAAGGGGAGATAATTCAGAAAATTTCTAATGATATCTTTAGGGTCGTATTGGTAAGATCTACTACTTATATACTCAATTTCATGAAAATCATACAACTATTAAGAAGTTGTCAAGTTGGTCTCAACTTCCGGTTCGAAATCACAGCGATGATTTTTCGAAATATGAAATTCGAAAATTTGAAATTGCAGACTTGAAGTAAATGTTTCAAGGTACTCAAAGAAAGAAGAATTAGTAGAATAGGTCATATAGTCACAAAGTTACAGCATTGTAGGTCAAATGCATTCCTTCGTAAAATTTGATGATTTCGGATTCGTAAAACGTTTCGAAATATATTTAATCAACGTTCGCACCGCATTTTGGTGGAGAGGTCAAAACATCAGAAAGATCCTATGGTTAGATTCTGAGAAATTTGATTTGCAGCGACTTTTTACTCGTAAACAACTTTGTCTACACGAAAAACTTAAAAGGCAAAATTCGAAGTAGTGACAATTTTCAACTACTAATAATTCGACCTTGATCCCAGCAATCTAAAATGTATTCATTTTGGAAATAAGAGACGTATTTTTCAAACTAATTTCACTCGTAATCAACTTTGTCGGCACGAAAAAAGTCTAAGACAAAATTCGAATTTGTGAAATATTCAAACACCAAAAATTTGACCCATATCCTGGCGACCCTAAAATGTTTTAATTTCAGAAATATTCGACAAATTTAATAAACTACGGTCTATTCTGTTTATTTACATGCCCGTTAATGTGGATTTTCCCTATTTCTCACATTCAATTTAAAATGGTGACTAGCAGTTGCCCTAAATCGAAATTCTGCTCTGAACGTTTTTTAGACATTCCTTCAAGGATTCAAAAAATATAACTCCCGTGTCTGTGAATAAAATATCAAAAAAGCCTTGTATATTTTTCACATTTCAAGATTGTGGCACTTCCGGATTGAGTTACAAACTCCATTTTTTGTGTACCAATCAGTTGTCTTGTAGCTAATAGGGAAGAAAAATCAAGGTTATCTGACCTATATTTCTTTGATTTTTTTGAAAAATTTGATCTTTAATTTCTCCAAGGGGAGATAAGTTAGAAAGTTTCTAAAGACATCTTTCAAGTCACATCGGTGAGATCTATTTAAATTCCAAATTTCATAAAAATCGTGCATCTATTAAAGAAGTTGTCAAATTGGTCATAACTTCCGGAACAATATCACAGCGACGAATTTTCGAAATTCGAAAATTTGAAACTGCACATGACACTGGCTTTCGTCAAGGTACTCAGAGGAAAAAGAATTAGTAAACTAAGTCAATAAATAACAAAGTTACGACTATGCATTGTCAGTTTTTTCGTTCGTAAAATTTGGTGATTTTGAATGCTTAAAACATTTTGAAAATATATTTTATTCTTAATCCGAAGAAAAACACTGTGTGAAACCCTAATCATAGTTCTTGTTTGGTCTATTAGTAATACAAGATTTACATAACAATAAGTATGACAAATATTTGTTAGCTATATGTGAACTCACCATGCAGAACACCTTCTATAAGACCTACTCCCAGGGAAAATAAGGAAGATGAGTTAAAATATCCCATTTGGAGCATTATTTCTATTAGGGGGGGGGGGGGTGATAATAGTCGATTCCTTTGGTACGGTGTTAAAAACATGCGGAGAGGTATAAAAATTAATAATATAAAAAACTTTTCGACCTTCGACACCTCTAACCCCCATGTACATACCCCCTGAATACGGGTGCCCTTTAATGAGCCAAAATGTCAGTTTTTCTGGCATTTCACCACTAACAAGTTTGTTTAGAACGCCTTTGACAGGTTTATATGTAGGTTTTCGTAGTCTGTGAGTCTCAGTTTGACATTGACAATGGCCCGCAACAATTCAATATGGCGGCAATCCAATATGGCGAACAAAATGGCGCCGAAATATGTATTTTGTGCTTTTCGACCAAACATAGTGTTGTAATATGTCGACTTACTATGTTTTTGAGGTCGTAGAATCCAAATTTGTGATGATTTCAATCAAAGAAGGAACCACTAACAAACGTATTTATCATGTATTAATTCGAATATGGTTACATAGTATCATTATTTTGGCAAAGTTAAGCTATCTCGGACTGAATTCAAATCACTCATCATTACATCTACTTTACAGCTAAGATTGCATAGGTAGAGCTTCAAATTGGCCCCATAAACAAATGCTGGCAACTTTTTATGGTCCTTTAATAAGCAAAAAATATCACTTTGTTCGGGTACTGATAAGGCTGCACCTCGAACATATCTTACTTCGATATAGTCAAATGATTATTTCGCATTTTGTAAAGGAATACGATTGCTATTTCCTTGCCACAAAAGCTTCTGTTTCTCGTCCCAGGCTTTCATTACATTAGAAATTTCATACTTAGTGACAATACTATATCCTCGGAATGTACCAGAAGATTGTTAATCGATCAAGTCCTGGGATCTGGCTTTCACATGCACAGTGGATGCACATTTCAAATATTTAGCGCCTTGTTGCAATATCTGATCTGACTCCCCGCTACAAGACCCAAGTCCAAATGTAACACAGAGGCTTAAACAACAACAACAACAGGTTCTTCTGATATTTAGAGATACAGCCTTTTATTGTATACAAAGTAATACAACAAACGGACACCGAAGTTTAAGTTGTCTGCAGGTGAGAACCTTGGTAGCAGTCCGGTACTCACTCCTCTTTTAATACAATCTCGGCTCTTATAAAGGGAACAGAGACATTCCAATGCAATCAACATCCATTAATCTTAATCACTCTAATTAAGTTAATGGGGATCCTATCTAACTCAGGTAATAGGTTAGTCATTAATCAGCGACATTGCCTTGATAACGACGGTTACTGTATAACGTGAATGGTCTAAATATATTTGCCATATCTTACGGAGTTAATAGGTTAGTCATTAATCAGCGACATTTCCTTGATAACCAAGGCTACTGTTTCACAGGAATGGTCAACAGTTATTTGGTCACTGACCGAGATTTAAATACGTGGACCAAGCCACTATATTACACAAATATGTCGCCCTTCTTGCTTTGAAAACCGACATTTAGTTTAGGTAGTAGCATGGCGAGGACCTTGATCACCCATGAGTGGGTACCTTCAATTGCTTTGCCAAGTGACGTATATCTTGACAGTACTTTGTTTGATCGAAACGTTCTTGAGAAATAAAGCTAAATGTGGGCTCTTAGAATCCAATATTACTCTGTCAGGAATGGATTCAGAAATCCTAGAAGCTATGAGCTCAAGCAAAGGGGCGCTAAAAATTTGAAATGAGCATCCACTGTGCAAGTGAAAGTCAATTCCCAGGACTTGATTGAATCCCAATCTTAATATCGCTACGTATGAAATTCCTGCTGTAATGGAAACGTGGAAGAGAAACAAAACCTTTTGCAGCAACAGATGAAAGCCAACTCACAGGACTTGATTGAATGACAATCTTCTGGTGCATTCCGATAATATAGTATTATCGCTAAGTATGAAATTCCTGCTGTAATGAAAGCCTGGTACGACAAACAGAAGCTTTTGTAGCAAGGAAATAGCAATCTTATTACTTGACAAAATGCGGATAAATCATTTGATTATATCAAAATAAGATATGCTGGAGGTGCAGCCTTGTTACTACCCAAACAAAGTGATATTTTGCTGTTTATTAATGGACCATAACAAGTTGCCAGCATCTGTTTATGGGGCCAATTTGAAGGTTTACCTAAGCAATCTTAGCTGTAAAGCAGATGTAATGATGAGTGATTTGAATTCAGTCTGCGATAGCTTCACTTTGCCAAAATAATGATATTATGTAACCGTATTCGAATTGATGAATATTTCACTACATGGTAAATATGTTGTAAGTGGTTCCTTGTTTCTTTAAAAGTACCACAAATTCGGATTCTACAACCTCGAAAACATAGTAGTCGACATATTTTTTTTAATTTTCAACACCATGTTTGGCCGTAAAGCACAAAATATATATTTGCGGCGTCATTTTGGCCGTCATATTGGATTGTTGCGGATCATTTTCAATGCCATATTCTGATACAAGGACCACAAAAACATATATTTAAATCTGTTAGTAGTGAAATAACAGAAAAATTGATATTTTAGCTAATTTGAGGTACCCCATTTTCAGGAGGTATGTACAGGGGGGTCGGGGATCAATTTTTTTCCTTATTATGGATTTTGATACTCCTCAACATATTTAAAACACCGTACGGTTTGACTTCCAGAATATTTGTTAATTTGTTCAATAACATCCCCCCCCCCTTATTTCTTTAGACTATAATATGATTGTTTTGTATTTTCAGCTTTTGCATTGGTAATGCTTTTACTCATCCGTTACTTTGCTTCAATCATTGTTTGGCTGATTCTAACAGTAGCTGTTATTGCCAGCATAGGTGAGATTATGTTATATTGCCAGTTAGATAATTGTACCGGTCAATATTTATGCAAACCCAACACTTACCCCAAAAACTCATAGTATGTCTATCCCGATATAATTTGATTAATGGTAATAATAAGTTGACAACATTAAAGTCAATAGGACAGCTTTGAGTTTATGGTTCTAAAGTTGTCACATACTATCATTTAAAGGAGCTAAATGGGTCAAAAAGCATCTATTAATAGTAAGTGCAGGAAGACCGCTCTACACGCATAAAAAATCTACAAGATAAACCAGCGTAAAAGACAGAAGAGAGACATTGCAAAAAATAAACAAATATCAAATCAAGTGAATGGATCCGAGAGGGTAGCCGTAAGCGTCCACTGCACTGTACAGTGCCTATTATGGTACAGGCTTCACTAAAAAATGATTTACAAAAAAAAAAAAAAAAAAAAAAAAAATAATGGACCAATCTTAACAGTGGCCATCTCTTCAATGGCGATAGTCTGCCAGTTGACGTCGGGGGCGATTATCCGGATAGAATCTCTGAAAACGCTAAAATAATAAGTGTAGTGAGCAAACAGGAGCAAGCCCATTGACTTCAATGTTAATTGGCTGTAATATCACAGGCTGTAGCTTTTTTCTCAACATTCTGTTGGTTCCAATCTTTACAGCGTATGTGGCATGGAGATAGGGGCGCCTTCTCAACCTCGTGGGTTTCCTCCGGTTTCCTCCCACTGCTAAAGACCCCTACGCGCAAGCGAATTATTGAAATAAAATTAAACCATATTATGTTAGTCCCGAAATGACCTAGTTTGTGTTGAGTGGACGTTAAACCCCATTTCTCTCTCTCTCTCTCTCTCTCTCTCTCTCTCTCTCTCCAATCTTTATAGGCACAATGGGGACTACATTTGGCAATCTCCTCATCATAAATTTGTAAGGGGCTGACCTTTTAGATTTTTTACTACAGGGATTTGAAGTTGACTTAGGTGAGAATCTCACTTCTGACACAATATAATATCATCAGTATTACCCAAAACTGCAAGAAACTGCAAATTTGATCCCTTTTCTCCAATTCTAGACCAAAAAGTCAACCCAAAAATGCATGAAGAGGGTAGAAAAAAATAAGGAAAAAATTGTCTATTTATAACTCACACCACAATCGTCCTTAGTCCATATGGGGACCACATTTAGCAATCTCCTTATCATAAATTTGTAGGGGTTTACCATTTAGATTTTTTGCTACGGTGATTTGAAGTTGACTGGGGTGAAAATCTCACTTCCGGCGCAATGATTGCAGAAAGACACTTTACACCCCTTATTCCTCCGCTGTAATATCATCACAATCACCCAAAACTGCTATGAAATTGAAAATTTGATGCTCTTTCTCCAATTCTAGATCAAAATGTCAACCCAAAAATGCAGGAAGAGGGGAGAAAAAAAATAAGGGAAAAATTGTCTATTTATAACTCGCACTTCATTCGTCCATCATGAATTAAGGGGAAATAATTACTAGTCTGAGTCCATATTGAAGTCAATGGGGAAATAATTACTAGTCTGAGTCCTTATGGACTTAGACTAGTAATTATTTCCCCATTGACTTCAATGTTAAATGGTTGTAGCTTTTTGCTTAACATTCCGTTGGTTCCAATCATCTCCTCATCATAAATTTGTAGGTGGTGACCATTTAGATTTTTTGCTACGGGGATTTGAAGTTGACTGGTGTGAAAACCTCACTTCCGACACAATGATTGCTCTGCAGAAAGACACTTTACACCCCCTGTCCCTTCGCTGTAATATCATCACAATCACCCAAAACTGTTATGAAATTGAAAATTTGATGCCTTTTCTCCAATTCTAGACCAAAAAGTCAATCCAAAAATGCAGGAAGAGGGGAGAACAAAAATAAGAGAAAAATTGTCTTTTTATAACTCGCACTAATAATTACTAGTCTTAGTCCATATGGACGTACATGTATAAACTGATTTACATTCATCTTGATACACCCACACGTATTATGTATGGTAGGGTATCGCTGCCAATATTAAATGCTCTGCTAAAATGTCTTTTGCATTGATTACGTGTAACGATAAAGTCAAAATACCGCTAAGGCCAAAGTTAAATGTAAGACGTTAAATGCAATGTGTCAAATGACAAATGTTTCATTGGAAAATGCTGTTTTTGACGTATGCACATTAGATATTTCCCTAATTAAATTTGCGCTCTGCCACTTCTCATTTGTCGTTTACGCTTTGTATATATCATCTTACGCAGAGCATCAACTATGGTATGCAAATGTAGATATCATGTGACTTATTAACATAAATGGAAACGAGGCCGAGATCAATCTGGCTTACAGTAATCCAGCACACGATAGCGTTTTGCACACTATAGAAAAATTATTTACCTTGAAAAATATACACGATCAAATTGGGATGGAACTAAACTATATTACCATGTTTACAGAGAGGGGCGTATGCAGTGTCAAAACCCGAGTCATAATACGATATCATGTTACATGTGAAAAGCACGTTCGTGTACAATGTATAGCCCACTCTTTCCTCTCTTTAAGTAGTCTTCATGTATATTCATTATTTATTTGGCACAATGATTAATTAGCCTGTACTGAAATTTAGAGAGAGGGTGTTGGGCCGGTGGCGAGGGTCTAAAATGTCAAAATACTGGTCTTAAGACAAAATTCCAGTTTTGGCAAATATGTTTCTGTGGCTTATTGAATCCGCCAGTTATGTCCTTGAACATTCATAATTACTTACTTTAGAGGAAGAAAATTCCTCTTTGTTTTGTTGAAAGAAACGTGTTGCTGTCTGACAGTAACCTAATTGCTAAATAGACTATACTTTCAATTTAACCGATGTCCCGTGCACGTAATAGATTCCTTGTCAGTTGGAATTTGATGTAAGAATAGGCCGTAAGTAAGTAATTTTAGTTAAAAAATATCATTTGTGTGGGAATTACCACTGTTTGGTTGGTTGTGTCGTATTATTTATCAATATGGAGATGTCTGTTTTATGGATATTACTATTTTGAAGGTAAGATGCAAAATTTACGCATCGTGGTGCGTTTTTGTAAATTAAATAAATGTGAAATGATGAGTAGGCCTACCAAGTCTTTATAGAAATAAAGCACAAATATATTTCGGTTGTAGAATAAATAGTTTTTGCTGGATTTATTCTCTATATTAGGGTGGATATTCAAATTGGGCGCTGACTGCTGGGTATTTATAAATGATATTACATTCACCTTTCTATATACGATAGATTAATCCATATTTTTATTTCATTAAATGTGACTTTATATATATGGTACGCAATTCAAAAGACATATAAGACGAACATAGATCATAGCAAGCACACACACCTATCTAAAGACCTGTCTTTAATTATACAAAGACCTGTGTAAAATACAAGGTCGAATGATAAATCGCTCCGTAAAACAGTTTTACTTACCAAATTTTGATTTAACTCGTACGTGCCAGATAATGTCTGTTGGTCCTTGATTATACTCCTTTTGGTGAAGTTATCGCATCTAGCGAGAAAACACGCCAATTAAGCAATACACACCATTGACATTCATTTTTTACCGGTCGGTCAATTAACACACCTCTACAGACATCTTAATACCATAGAATGAAATGGTGCCGACTACTGCCGATCCGTACCTGTTTCCAATTCCCCATAAATACCGTATTTTTGGGTGCGTAAGTCCATATAATTTTCAGCACAGTCAGGCATTCGTCTTATACTCCGTTTCAATATATATACTGCAATAAACGTCGCTCTAATACAACGAGTGAGTGACAACAACTGCTAAATAATTTTTTAACATGTTTATTATACGCCCACATTGAAATGTTGTCGTATATTGTCGTCACCCCCGTCCGGTGGTCCGGCGTTCCGGCGTCCACAGTTGCTTGTGGACGCTCTACAGGCTAAAGTTAATATCCGATTGACTTTAAATTTATACACAGTGTTTAAGGTCATGAGACGAAGAAGCCTTTTGATTTTCAGCTATTTCTGATAATTACTGCCAGAGTTATGGCCCTTGAACACTTCAAAAATTCTTGTGGACGCTCTATAGGCCAAAGTTGATATCCGATTGACCCTAAATTTATACACACTAGTTAAGGTCATGAGAAGAAGAAGCCTAGAGGCCAAACTTATCATTCAATTGACTTCAGATTGACGAACAAGTATATTGATTTTCAATGAATTTTGATAACAGGACAGCTAAATCCATGATTTTATATGTTTCATATACTAAGTGTTAGCATGGGGTAGAACTTTATAAAAGCCAAACAAATTCTGATGATTTTCTGATAATTACTTTATGAGTTGATTAAAATCCTAATTTGAGAGTATTATAAATGTTTCATTACTGAAAAAAGTAAGAATATGCGACAACTTTTGTTGACTCCCCGGATGATTTAGCTGCTGTTAGCGTATGTTTCGTTGCCTGGCAACCTATCTTTTATTTACGTACATGTATTTAAAAACATAAACCCCATTCAAAATGGCAGGAGCTAAATACCACGCTTCAAAATACCACGTTCGCCTTCCTGCTTCTATACACACGAAATATGTTACGCTTTTTCTGTACCACTTACTATTTAATTATAGGCCTTTTACATTATATCAAGCTAATTTTGCAAATTAGGTTGATCATTTAATCAATTTTGATGTTTTTTATAGGTCATATTTACACTTCATCTTAAAATAAATTACAATACAGATAGCCGATTGGTCGGTTAATGCATTGAGCTGTACCTATACTATACGGTTAATAATAAGGGTAACCGTTATTATGCCCCACCAAAAAGACCCTACCTGGCATATTGGAATATTATGTATGCGACTATGTGTAAATGTGAAACGAAACCCGGAAGGTAAAAACTAACGTGGTATAATATGAGGGACCACAAGCCAAAAAAGGGACTTTTCGTACGATCAGGGTTCATAATTCAGGAAGTTACGATCAAATGGGCGCAAATATTGAAAGGAACGATAGGGAGAGAGGAGAGGTTTAATGTCCACTCGACACAAATTAGGTCATTTCGGGACTAATATGTGGTTTAATCTTATTTCAAGGTCTTTAGCAATGGGAGGAAACCAGAGTACCCAGAGTAAACCCACGAGGTTGGACAGGCGACCCTACTCCTTGCCACGTACAACCGGGGATTCGAAACCACGCCAGTCGACTCAATGGCAAGCCGTATGATACAGCGCACGCACACTAACCATTCGGCCGCCTAACCCACCAATATCGAAAGGAACCAAGATGCATGTCAAGTTTCATCAAAATCGGTTCAAAATTATGACTCTATAGGGTCCACAAGCTAAGAACATGATTTTTCGTACTTTGGGTTATATCATGCATGTCAAGTTTCATCAAAATCGGTTCAAAATTGTGACCTCCATAGGGTCTACAAGTCAATAACATGATTTTTTGGACAATCCATGAAGTTTCGATCAGATACATACCAATATCGGAAGCTTTCGAGATCTTATGGGGATAAACCTATATTTCAAGTTTTGTCAAAATCGGATAAGAATTGTGATCTGTAGAGGGTCCACAAACAAATTGTGGACGGAGGGACAGGGGCATAGGGGGTTGGGATGGCCTAGTGGTCTAGAGTGCTGCGCTTCGACCTCTAGCTGGCCGGTCACCTCTGGTTTGCGGTTGTGGTTTCGAGCCCTGGTGTGAGCGTATGTGGCATGGAGATAGGGGCGCCTTCTCAACCTCGTGGGTTTCCTCCGGGCACTCCGGTTTCCTGTCACTGCTAAAGACCCCTACGCGCAAGCGAATTATTGAAATAAAATTGAACCATATGTTAGTCCCGAAATGACCTAGTTTGTGTTGAGTGGACGTTAAACAACATTTCTCTCTCTCTCTCTCTCTCTCTCTCGACAGGGGCATAGGCGTACGGGGAAAATGTTAGGTTCTTAGTATGTTAGTCGTTGCTTACTGTACTCCAAACAATAGAGGGTTCAAGTCTTAAGATGTCTAACTATAGACACTCTGAATTTAAATTCACTGTTAAATGGGACACATTCAAGAACACAATTTGCAAAATCTGCTTTGAATAATGTAAAATCCCTATAATTAAACAGGACGTGGTACCAAAGCCGTGTACCACATTTCAATTGTATAGGACAAGTAAGGCGGGGCATACCTTGTTCCAGTTGTATAGAAGTAGTAAGCCGGGCGTGGTAGGTTATTTAAGCCTCGAGTTCTGGTTATGGTTATCTTTGTCTCAGATTGTGTTTCAGAATTAGTAAGCAGGGCGTGGTACTATTATCTTAGTCTCGGGTTCTAGTTACTGATATCTCAGTCTCGGATTCTATTATACCACGTTTTTTGTACCAAAGTTGCGTACTGTTTGTATAAAACCAGTTCTATTATAAAACATTTTTTCAACCATAGTCGTGTACAACGTTCCGTTTGTATAGAAAGACGAGTCTGGTATTGTTGTCGGATTCTATTATACCGCAATTTGTTTTACCGAAGTTGGGTACCGCATTCCATTTATATAGAACTAGCAAGGCGTGCGTGGTACGGTTGTCTCAGCACCGGATTCTATTATACCACTTTTAGTTTAACTATCAACTCAAGATACTCTCGTATCATCCCCATATTTTATTATACCCTGTTTTACTTGCCATGTTTTATTTCATATCTACCCTATGTTCCACGTAGGGTCTTTTTAAATTGGGTACTGTATATGGCCTATAAAAAAATCAAAATGGATTAAATAATCAACATAATTTGCAAAATTTACTACAAATAATGTAAAATCCCTATAAATAAAAAGGATGTGGTACCTAAGTTGCGTACCACATTCCGTTTGTATAGCACCAGCAAGGCGAGCGTGGTATGGTTATCTCAGCCACGGAATACCACTTTTTTTTACTGTCAACTCATGGTCCTTTCCTATCGTCCCTATATAGTCACTGAGAAATGCTAAGGAGTAACTTTGTGCACAGACCCCATAGATTTCTTCATAATCCTCGTTTTTTCTACGTGTGTCGGAAGATAATTAATTTTCGGACTATTACTCGATATTACCGGTTTAAACTGTAAAAAGGTGTGTTAATTAACGAGGGTGAAAAACTGTCTGAGAGGTGGGTTAATTAACGCTAGGTGCGTTTTCTGTAGAGGTGTGTTAATTAACCGACCGGTAAAAAATGAATGTCAATGTTGTGTATTGTTTTATTGGCGCGTTTTCTCGCTAGTTGCGATAACTGCACCAAAAGAAGTATAATCAAGCATCAACATGCTTTATCTGACACGTACGTGTTAAATCAAAATTTGAGACGTAAAACGGTTTTACCGTGCGATTAATCATTCGGCCGTGTGTTTTACGCAGGTCTTTGTAAAATAAAGAGGTCTTTAGATAGGCGTGTGTGCTCGCTATGATATACGTTGATCTTATGTCTATTGTAGGCCTATTACGTACCATTTTTATAAAGTTGCATCGTATACGGAAAGGCGAATGTAATGTCGTCATTTATAAATACCAAGAGATCAGCGCCCAAATAAGAGTAAATCCAGCAAAAACGGGCCACAATGCGTAAATTGTGCATCTTACCTTCAATAGCAATATCCATCAAACAGAAATCTCCTTGTTGATAAATATTCCCACGCAAATGGTATTTAAACTAAAATTATTTTAGCTTTTCACTAAATTTACAGTGCATCAATCCAACGATCCTCATTCCAGAACTTGTAACTTTCAATAGCCGTTTTTATGCAATTACAGAAGAAACACATAGTGTAGCACCATGGGCCTTTTTGTGCGTTGTCGGTCCGGTCGCCACATCCTACGTATGACCCATGCATCTTGTTTTTGCTACATATTACCGTTAGCCTTGTGATCGTCTAGGATTTATCTCTGATCGCCTTTTCTTCTCCTTCACGTTGTGTTTACTTCTTACTGGTTTCTTAAGACATTTGTCTTCTTCAGTTATAACAATGTAACAGTTCGTTTTTACCTTTTATGTAGCATAGGTATACATACAAGCATATTACAATTACAGTCAATGCTAACTAAACTCTTCTCAACCTAGACACCTCGCGGTGTCTAGGACTCTTAGATGGTAACCCTCTGGAATCTAATCGAAGTCTGATTTAAAGACATACTATAGTTCCTTTATAGCCGCAATGGTATCACGCAGACCCATGCGTGTTCATGACCATGAACCTGTGCAATCGACGTAATGATTGGTTAAATTAAGCCAAATGATGCAATAGGAATATTTCGACTCACATGTATTTTGTTGAAAGATATAACCAGTATGTTTGGTTCTATACCCTTTTTTATCTAACAATATGTCAATCAAATGTTAGTTGATCTCAGTACACACCTGCATATATGTGAATATGTTTAGAAACATCAAACTATATCTTATCTCCTCATTCCTTGTCTACAAACTTTAAAAACAATGCCACCACGACTCTATTGCTACAATAGGCCCGAGTTGACACGTAATCATTTCCCCAAGACCAGGGGGAGAACATTGCCTTATTTGGTCTACCAAAGCATATATCATAAACAGGTGGAATTTGATGGATATTTTACCAAAATATCACCATTTATTTTACATATAAACATGTCGTCCGCTTTTTAGTACGTCGGATTTGAATCTATAGAAAGAGTGAACCAACAAGTTTTCTAAGACCCAATATAGTAAGGCAATTTGCAGATTAGTCTCAAAGTCTGTCTATTGTACGTTAAACACCATTTTCCTCTCTATGCGTTGTATTATAAGATCAGTCATTGAACCAGGTGGCGTGGTTTCGATTGCTGACTAGGTTTTCTCCAGGTCATCCAGTTTTATCCCACTGCTAAAGGCCCCTACGTGCAAGCAAATTACCTAGTGTGAGTTGAGTGGATGATAAGCCAAATTTCTCTCTAAAAGTAATTGTAAGCAAACGTAAAAAAAACAACACAACTTACATAATAAAATAACAAAATACACTACAAGTATCTATACTTTATTTAAAAGGTAAATATTTAATGTAATAAAATACAAAACAGACATTTAAATTGTCACAGTTTATCCACAGCACCAATTTAGGGAACAGCTCTATGAGAAAGGATCTGTATAGCACTTTTAAAATGTGGAAATATGGCCAGTCTGTCGCATATTTGGAAGGAAAACTGTGACATTGACCAGAAAAACTATAGCCTCTATAACCTCTGCATAAGGTTTTCAAACTAATTTTGGAAAGGAAATTTGAGGAATACTGAATATTGAAACATGTCTGAACAAATGAAATCGGATTTAGCGTCCTACTGTTCTGCGTCCAACTGGGCTAATGAAGACGGGCATGTGCCATACAATGTGCTATGAGGAAAATTTTGCCCAGGCAGCAGCGCTACGGCCTGCTCTTATATCGAATTCCAAATGCCAAGGTAATTTTTACGTCCCATCAGAATGATCTCTGCCAATGCAGGGATCTACACCCGACCTCCAGGCTAGCGAGCCAGAGTCTTACCCACTCAGCCACTGTGATCCCCTAAATGAAAAAACTATAGAGCAGTATTCACATGTTTTGCAGTAAGTGGGGGGTGGAGGGAAAAATGTTTTTAATAAAGAAATAGACAAGCTAAGAAACGTCGATAAATGCCTTCATCCATATATGACTCGACGTGGAGTACAGGACAAAGGCCGAATTTCAGCGAAAAAAGAACTTGAATATGCCCCGATGAATATAGTAAAACTTAACGAGAATGTGTTGTTATTGATGTGTTCCCATTTGAATATTGTTCACACTAAGAAGCAAAATAAATAAGATATGTTTACAGGATCATTTTGTTATAAGAAAAACTAAGTGATGCGTTTTCTATGGCGCTCAGTATAGCCTGTGGGTCGGGTGTTCGATCCCTGCATTGGCCGAGAAAGTTCATCCAGATTTCCCAGCATGGTTTCCCCTTGTCAGTGATGTAGGACGGAGGTCTTGACAGGGACAGCTGTCTAGTTGTTCAGATGGGACAAAAAATGAGATGAGGTCCTGTGTACACAGTGGCGTGCATGTAAAAGATCCCTTGGTAGTTGGAATTCGATATACGAGTAAAGGCCCGTTCTCACGGTGCGACTTGTAGTAACGACTTGTAGTATCTACGTGTAGTATCTACATGTAGATTACAAAATCGTATGTAAATTAGTTGATACGACTTGGAATCTCGCGATAATCTCGTCATGTCTTAGCATAATGGCGTCATCAAGCGACGAAGAGACACTGGCCTATGAAATGCAAAGATGATTAAATCTGGTAGCTAGATAGTGTATACACTTGCATAGACATAAGAAATCGGGATTCAGGAAATAAAATCGCATGAATGAAGGTACAGTAGGCTAGTTAAAAGTTCATAAACTAAATTTAGTCTAGTCTGTCGTCTGCTATAGATAGGCCCACTCCTGTCATAGCTCGGTCGCAGCTCTCCTGCATCTGCATGACGATCATCGCCAATGCAGCCTGCCGCACGTCTCTCTTGGAATAAGTCTTATGACTCACATCGCATAAGCAAGGTTGTGCGAGGTAAAAAATTGACAAAATTCTGTCTCAGTTTTTTCCGAATGGTTCTTGATGGGTGCGCTTCGCGTCCATGTTTACAACAAGGGGAGGGAACTCGTGTTTGTACTAATACTCGACGTCTCTGATTGGTCAATTTCATACGATCTGTTGACTGAAATAGGGAAGTTTCTATTTCACCCAACTCACTTTCAACTAGTTGGGAGCTTGTAAAAGTTGGTACGACTAGGGCGTTCTCACGCTGCAACTCGGGTCGATACTACAAGTAGTTACTACGAGTCGCACCGTGAGAATGGGCCTTAAGCAGTAGCCCTGTCGTCCAGACAAAATTTCCCTTACAGCACACTGTATAGCGTATGCCCATCTTCATTAGCCACGGTTAGGTGCAGAATGTAGGACATTAAACCAACTGCCAAGAAATGTTTCACACACACACATCAAAGTGTACACAATACCTTGGCTTTTTGTCCCATGCGTATGACTAGTCATCTATCCATGTCAGGTCCTCTATCCTGCATCACTGTCATTTGAAAATGTTCAAGAAAAAGGTCTACATTAGTCTTGTGAAAGTGTGGATATGCATATCAGAAAGGAGAACTGGGATATTGACCAAATTTGGCCAAAACCTATACATGTAGCCTCGTTTGCTCAAGGCATTGATGGAATGAAATGAAATGAAATATTTTATCAAATGTGAATAAATTGGTTAACCAGTTGCGGTTAGGTTTTTTGTTTCAAATAGCATATCTACATTTGATTAAATGTATATGAAAACAGCCTTGATTCCCACGTCATCGTGAGAGCAGGGTGGAGAGCACATTTGATCATAACATCCACCGTCATTGAGTCCAGTGGCATGTCTTCGATCCCACATTTGTACATGACAAGAAGTAAGCTAGTGTCAGCTGGCTACCATTTACGTAAACAAAACCTTCATAAAATCTTTTTGTAACTTCTTTCACATTACTGCCATCAATGTTGCTCAAATTTAGGATCTGTAAAAAAAGATTTTGCTTAGAGATAGAATAAAGAACATTATTCAGACTACACGTGATGGCTATATATTATAGGCCTACATATAGAAATGCTTATGCAGGTTTTTTTTTAAAATTGAAGTAGGCTGTATATATACATGTAGACTACAATTGTATTCATTACCACTGTTTAATAATACCTGAATGAAGTGAAAAATATTTGATGTTTTTATAGGCCATATACTTTATCCCCATTTAAAAGGAGCCTATGTGGTATAATAGAATCCGGAACGTGGTGTGTGGCTATTTGCCAAAACTGGAATTTTGTATTAAGACCCGTATTTTGACATTTTAGACCCTCGCCACCGGCCCAACACCCACCAATATCGAAAGGAACCAAGATGCATGTCAAGTTTCATGCTAAAAACATGATTTTTCGTACTTTGGGTTATAAACATGCATGTCAAGTTTCATCAAAATCGGTTCAAAATTGTGACCTCCATAGGGTCCACAAGTCAATAACATGATTTTTTGGACAATCCATGAAGTTTCGATCAGATACATACCAATATCGGAAGCAGTCGAGATCTTATGGGGATAAACCTATATTTCAAGTTTTGTCAAAATCGAATAAGAATTGTGACCTGTAGAGGGTCCACAAACAAATTGTGGACGGAGGGACAGGGGCATAGGCGTACGGGGAAATGTTAGGTTCTTAGTATGTTAGTCGTGGCTTACTGTACTCCAAACAATAGAGGGTTCAAGTCTTAAGATGTCTAACTATAGACACTCTGAATTTAAATTCGCTGTTAAATTGGACACATTCAAGAACACCATTTGCAAAATCTGCTTTGAATAATATAAAATCCCTATAATTAAACAGGACGTGGTACCAAAGCCGTGTACCACATTTCAGTTGTATAGGACAAGTAAGGCGGGCATACCTTGTTCCAGTTGTATAGAAGTAGTAAGCCGGGCGTGGTAGGTTATCTCAGCCTCGAGTTCTAGTTATGGTTATCTTAGTCTCAGATTTTGTTTCAGAAGTAGTAAGCAGGGCGTGGTACTATTATCTCAGTCTCGGGTTCTAGTTACTGATATCTCAGTCTCGGATTCTATTATACCACGTTTTTTGTACCAAAGTTGCGTACTGTTTGTATAAAACCAGTAAGACGAGTGTGGTACGATACGTTCCGTTTGTATAGAAAGACGAGTCTGATTGTCTCAGCACCGGATTCTATTATACCACTTTTAGTTTAACTATCAACTCAAGATACGTATCATCCAAGTAGTGGTAGCCTGGGTACAGGGACGTTTTCGCGCATGCGCAGACGCCCCTAGCAACGGGGTTGCGCATGCGCAGGTCACTTCCGGTCCCCCTTAGCAACGGTCACTTCCGGTGATGACGTCATGGATGACGTCACTTCCTTGATGACGTCACTTCCTTGGTGACGTCACTTCCTTGATGACGTCACTTCCGGTGATGACGTCACGTTCGGTGATGACGTCCTTAGCAACGATCTTTTCCGGTGATGACGTCATAGGTGACGTCATGGCGACGTGACGTTATAGGTTTTTCCGGGATTCCCTCTTCTTGTTTCTCGGGATTTCTTGAGGTTCTCTTGAGGTTTTCTTGTGGGAACCCCCGCCCAGGTGCTCATTTACTCTCGGGGATTCCCTCCCTTTGCTCTAGGGATTCCCTCCCTTTGCTCTAGGGATTCCCTCCCTTTCTTTTTTGGGCGACATTTTCTAGGGATTCCCTTCCTTTGCTCATTTACTCCCGGGGGTTGCCCTTTCTCGAGGGGTTCCCTCGCCTAGTCTATATTCACATGTCATGCAACGTTGGGGAAATGAACCGTAGTTACTGTTAGGTGAAGTGTGATATGATTTCTTATCACAAGTTCTTATACAGATTCTTATACAAATTATGATAAGATTTCTTTTAGAATCTTGGATTTTTCTGGTGGGAGCTCCCTGCTAGGATGCGATTCCCATAGTTATATTATAGATATATTATAGATATATCATAGATATATCATAGATATATTAAGCGGTGAGAAAGTGGTGACGGATGTGGTCTACGTGTAGGCATTTCATCCATTCTTATAAAAACGTTTGTAAAAGTGTTTGTAAAAGTGTTTGTGAAAGGTTCTTATAAAGGTTCTTATAAATGTTCTTATAATCGTTCTTATGAAAGGTTCTTATAGATGGTCTTATAAAAGATATAAACAAAATAGAATATGAACGTTCTTTCTGAATGAGTTGGGTGGCCCTGAAAAGGGCCGTTTGGGTGGCCTTGAAAAAGGCCGTTGGTGGACTGCCTAGACGAGGCGTCGGCGGACATGCCTCATGATGGGATCGTCGTCTTCATCGTCGTCCTCGTACAGTTTACGTTTACGGGTTGGCGTTGGTGGTGGCGTGGCCGAATCGGGCTGGTACCAGCTCTTCAAGGTGTCCATATCGGTGAAGGGCTGGAAAATGGATGCTGGTGGTGGAGTGGTTGGCCTCACTGGTGTAGAGGAGACATTCGGTCTGAACGCCTCCTCATACAGCCAACTGTACACTTCCTGGTCCATTTCGCACAGGAATGGGTCTGAGACCAACCACTCCTCGTCACCAAACATCCATTCTTCTTCTTCTTCGTAGCCATCATCAATATCATCCACATCAGCTTCATATCCGTTGTTTGTCTCGACTACCTCTTCTGTCACCACCACCTCTTCCATTGAACAGTCTTCGAGCACACAGTGAAATTCCATGATGAAATGACAAAAAAGTGCGACCGAGCGGCCTTTTATGCAAAATAATCGGATCGAGCCCCTGCAAGCGCGGACTTCATAGAGAGCACCTTTTTTAATAAAAGACTTAAATAGAAGAACACAAAAATGGAGTTGGGAAATCGGATCGAGAAATGGAGTTGGGGTATTCAAGCGCGGACTTCATAGAGAGCATTGAACCCGCCCTTCTTAAACTGATTTAACTTTTCGTTAAAATACACTTAATATACACTTAATATACTACACTATTAAAAATGAATGAGCGAAATAGGAATATAGGATTGGGAAACAGGATCGGCATATCCCACGACGTGAAAGTAAAGACGCTTAGATGCTTTGTTTTAGTATTCTAAAATTTCATTATCAAAATAGAACTATTATTAGAACTATTATTAGAACTATTATTAGAATTATTATTAGAATATGTAAACATTCTTTCTGGATGATTTGGTGGCCCTGAAAAGGGCCGTTTGGGTGGCCCTGAAAAGGGCCGTTGGTTGGTTGACCGCCTAACCAAGGCGGACACGTTGGATGAACTCTGCGTCGTCGTCCACGGTGCTTGGTGTTGATGGTGATGGTGGAGTGGCCGGTGTATACCAGAATGGGTCACTTGTCACTAACCACTCATCGTCGTCGTCACTATCACTCACGACTATAATTTCCGGCTCAAGGGTGGTCTCCGGTGTACTGGGTGCAGTGTCTGGTACAGTGTCTGGTACAGTTTCTGGAGCAGGTATGACGAGCACCTCTTCCAGCACCTCGAACCAGTCATCGCCGTCAAGCATGATGTAAGACCCCATGTTGAATGACAAGAAAGTGCCATCCGCAGCCCTTTTATGCAAAATAATCGGATCGAGCCCCTTCAAGCGCGGACTCCATAGAGAGCACCTTTTTTTTTTAAAAAAGAAAGAAATAGACTTAAACAAAAAGGATTAAATATAAGAACACAAAAATGGAGTTGGGAAATCGGATCGGGAAATGGAGTTGGGGTATTCAAGCGCGGACTGCATAGAGAGCACCTTTCTTGAAATTTTAAAAATATTACTTAAAATGTCTCATGCTCCAATTCGGATCGCCAAGTGCTGCGACACTGTGTTTTACTTATTATTTTGGTTTGCAATTAGAATATGAAAAAACTCTTTCTGAAGGATTTGGTGGCCCTGAAAAGGGCCGTTGGGTGGTCGGTTTGCCTTACAGCCGAGGGTAAAGACTGTAAGGCGGTGGGGGTGGCGGTAAGGAGAGTACCCCATCAGCCTGCAGCCGATAGAGGTCCAACTGCTCCTCTCTATGTGTATCCAACTCCATGGCCTCTAAGCGATGGAGCTCACGGCGGGTCTGCCGCAACAGTTTCTGGAGGTACCCTCGCTCCTCCAAAAACCGTTGACGTTCGGCCTGCCACGCCGCTTTCTCGGCCTCCCATGCCGACCTCTCTGCGCATTGCTCAGAGAGGAGCTGCTGTAACTCCCCCTGCCACAGACTTGTCAGACGTTTCTCTCTCTTCAGAGAATTACCCATGATTGAAGTGTTGGGTTTCACACGCCTATTTGTACTTCTATCGCGGACCTGTGAGAGAGCCTTGATTTTTTGGACAAAAAACATTTTGTAATTCTATGAAGAAGACAGGAAAGACAAGAAATCGCGCGGACTTCACTGTAAGCATCATCAATCCTGTATATATAAAGCAGCCAGCGACTGTTGGCTATAGCATTCTGCAATGGCGAATACACCAGGCTACACCCTCCGTTTAGGACACCAGCGCCGTTCCAGACGTTTTCATACGGAAAGTTTGTATGTCAACATTGATTTTCATCAGAATTGGGACCAGATTGCACCCGCGGACGTTCCAGAAGTTTTATATGATACTTTTGACACGTTGGATGAACTCTGCGTCGTCGTCCACGGTGCTTGGTGTTGATGGTGATGGTGGAGTGGCCGGTGTATACCAGAATGGGTCACTTGTCACTAACCACTCATCGTCGTCGTCACTATCACTCACGACTATAATTTCCGGCTCAAGGGTGGTCTCCGGTGTACTGGGTGCAGTGTCTGGTACAGTGTCTGGTACAGTTTCTGGAGCAGGTATGACGAGCACCTCTTCCAGCACCTCGAACCAGTCATCGCCGTCAAGCATGATGTAAGACCCCATGTTGAATGACAAGAAAGTGCCATCCGCAGCCCTTTTATGCAAAATAATCGGATCGAGCCCCTTCAAGCGCGGACTCCATAGAGAGCACCTTTTTTTTTAAAAAAGAAAGAAATAGACTTAAACAAAAAGGATTAAATATAAGAACACAAAAATGGAGTTGGGAAATCGGATCGGGAAATGGAGTTGGGGTATTCAAGCGCGGACTGCATAGAGAGCACCTTTCTTGAAATTTTAAAAATATTACTTAAAATGTCTCATGCTCCAATTCGGATCGCCAAGTGCTGCGACACTGTGTTTTACTTATTATTTTGGTTTGCAATTAGAATATGAAAAAACTCTTTCTGAAGGATTTGGTGGCCCTGAAAAGGGCCGTTGGGTGGTCGGTTTGCCTTACAGCCGAGGGTAAAGACTGTAAGGCGGTGGGGGTGGCGGTAAGGAGAGTACCCCATCAGCCTGCAGCCGATAGAGGTCCAACTGCTCCTCTCTATGTGTATCCAACTCCATGGCCTCTAAGCGATGGAGCTCACGGCGGGTCTGCCGCAACAGTTTCTGGAGGTACCCTCGCTCCTCCAAAAACCGTTGACGTTCGGCCTGCCACGCCGCTTTCTCGGCCTCCCATGCCGACCTCTCTGCGCATTGCTCAGAGAGGAGCTGCTGTAACTCCCCCTGCCACAGACTTGTCAGACGTTTCTCTCTCTTCAGAGAATTACCCATGATTGAAGTGTTGGGTTTCACACGCCTATTTGTACTTCTATCGCGGACCTGTGAGAGAGCCTTGATTTTTTGGACAAAAAACATTTTGTAATTCTATGAAGAAGACAGGAAAGACAAGAAATCGCGCGGACTTCACTGTAAGCATCATCAATCCTGTATATATAAAGCAGCCAGCGACTGTTGGCTATAGCATTCTGCAATGGCGAATACACCAGGCTACACCCTCCGTTTAGGACACCAGCGCCGTTCCAGACGTTTTCATACGGAAAGTTTGTATGTCAACATTGATTTTCATCAGAATTGGGACCAGATTGCACCCGCGGACGTTCCAGAAGTTTTATATGATACTTTTGATAACATATTGAATGATCTTGGAAACTTGATTGGCTGTCAACCCAACGACTTTGTACGATTTAGTGTATCGCACCCGGGACTCAAGACACCGGCGTGGATACCGTTTCAACCATGGCAAGATGTCAGGCCACATCATATATTGGATCCGTTGGCCCGAATATTACAATCCGAAGAATTTAAAATGGATGAACGTCTGAGACTACATGTGTGTCACGTAGCGCCGCCTAATGGATCCGGCAGGGGACAACCTATCATCAAAAAGAAGGACATGAGTTCATTCGAAGATTTTTTGAAACGAAAGAGAGCCATTGTGGTGATTAAAAATCAGGACCAGCTCTGTTTTCAGCGTGCTTTGGTGGTGGCCAAACACTATGCCAACAAGAATGACACCCCAGAATGGGAAGCAGAAAGAACAAGACTTGTTAGACAGTGTGGACCCAGCAGCTGGCAGACACGAAAGACCCGTCGTTTGATTGAGGAGGTGGGAGGTGCCTACGAAGCCTGTCGTGGCCCCGAGACCTGGGAACAATATCAACGTGTACTAGGTCCCCAGGGCTACCAGATCAATGTTTATTCGCGACAACTTTTTGGAAAACTCATGTTCAAAGGCACCAAGTTTGTCGTAGGTGGCCAGCCTAAAGTATTGCATCTATACCATCACGCCAATCACTATGACGTCATCACGTCCATGCCTGCTTTTTTTGAAAGAAACTATTTCTGCGAGGCCTGTCAGAAAGGTTACGATCATTGGGATCAACACGAATGTCATGCTATATGTCACAGTTGTCAACAGTCAGGACCCCCGTGTTTGGAAGACGCCACCCGTCGAGAATGTGACACATGCCATCGACGTTTTCCGAATCAGATGTGTTATGACCGACACCTACAACCCCGGCAACCAGGAACACCAACGATCTGCCAACGATGGACGAAATGTTTACAGTGTGGTAAAGAATGGGATATTCTAAAAAGACACCGGACATTGGCCGAACACGTATGTGGGGAATACGAGTGCTCTATCTGTAAGAAATGGCATCAGCGCGGAGATCGTTGGTGCTTTATTCAAAAACTCAAATCACCCATCGATCTGACCCAGCCGGACCGGCCACAACAGTTAGCGAAACTCCAAGGAAAAGACTTGACGCGTTTTGTGTTTTATGATTTTGAGTGCAGTCAGGATACGGGAGAACATTTAGTCAACTTGTGTGTGCTGCAGTGCTGTTGTCATTTCTGCATTGGAATGGTCAACGCGAATGGATATTTCGTACGTTGGACGACGTGGGAAAATGGTTCATCCATTTATCGGCACACGGTACAGTTCCCGGAGGGAAGTCCACACAAATCAAGTCTACACAAATCATAGCCGTTGCACATAATTTCAAGGGATACGATGGTTTACTCATGTTACAGGCGATACACGACCATGCGATAGCCGCTCCTCAAGTTATTATGAGTGGTGGGAAAGTGATGACAGTGACCTTGGGGACCGTTAAATTTGTCGATTCGCTAAACTTTTTACCGATGCCCTTACGAGATGTACCCAAGACGTTTGGCCTTACGGAACTGAAGAAAGGTTATTTTCCACACTTTTTCAACAAGCCGGAACATTACGCATACGTGGGTCCATATCCACCAGCCGAAGACTACGATCCGGATGGTATGAGTGTGTCTGAACGTCAAACTTTTTACGCATGGTACCAACAACACAAGCACGAACCGTTCGATTTTCAACACGAGCTGATGACGTATTGCAAGAGCGATGTGGACGTCCTCAGACGAGGCTGTGCTGCATTCAGAGACTTGTTTATGATGGACACGGGCCTCGATCCTTTTGTCGAAAGTCTCACGCTGGCTTCGGCCTGTAATAAAGTATTTCGTACGCATTATTTGGAACCCGATACGATGGCCATCATTCCTCGAGCGTTGATGCAGGAACCCGAAGCCGGAAAAGATTGGAAACAATTTCGACCGCGACAGCAATCTAACGTAGCTTTGAGATGGTTGGAATGGGAACAACACTGTCAGACGCTAAAAGCGTTGCGAGAGGGAAGACGCGTTCCACAGATTCGACATGCCCGTAACCAGGGTGAAGTGAGAATTGGCGAGTATCATTTAGACGGTTACGACGATAACACGGGCTACGAATTCATGGGTTGTGCCTATCACGGATGTCCTCGCTGCTACCCGGGACCCATACAAGACGTGAAACATCATCACCCCTATGATCCGTCTAGAACCATGCGTGATTTGTATCAACACACCCAAGATCGCCTTTACAAATTACGTCACGTGTATTGCCTATCTGAGATCAAAGTTATGTGGGAATGTGAACTGAACGAAGAACGTCGTCGTAATCCGGAGATGGAAGAATTCTTTGACAGTCTAGAAGCCCAGGGATGGCCTTGTCCGGATCCCCTGTCGCCCAGAGCTGGCTTTTTTGGAGGAAGAACCAATGCCTGTCAATTGATGGCCAAAGCCGAACATCCCGACGAAGAGATCCGATACGTGGACGTGGTATCCCTTTACCCTTGGGTGTGTAAATACGGTAAATTCCCTCTGAAAGAACCGAAGATCATCACTCGACCTAGTCAAGCTTGGGAACAGTACGAAGGTCTGATTCAGTGTTCTGTGCTTCCACCCCGCCAACTCTACCACCCCGTACTCCCGTTTCGATACAACGGAAAACTAACTTTTCCACTGTGTCGGAGCTGCGTGGAACAGTACATGCAGAAAAGTGAGATCACCCACTACGTCGATTGTACACACAAACAGAAAGAACGCGCCTGGGTAGGAACTTTTGTGTCGTTGGAATTAAAGAAGGCCGTGGCGATGGGTTATCAAGTCCTCGTCGTGTACGAAGTGTGGCATTGGAGCGAATGGAGTCAGTACGACAATCAATCCAAGTCTGGAGGATTATTTGCTGGATACATTGATCATTACTTGAAAAAGAAGATGGAAGCTAGTGGGTATCCGGACGATTGTCCCACGGACGACGATAAACGGCGTTTCATCCAAGACGTGTACGACAAGGAAGGCATTCAACTCGATCACGAAGCCATGATACCCAACAAAGGCCTGAGAAGTTTTAGCAAGCTACAATTGAGCACATTGTGGGGCAAATTCGGACAACGCGACAATTTTACCCAAACCGTGTACATGACAGACCCTGCCGATTATTTTCCACTCATGATGGATGTCACCGAAACCATCAAAGATGTTCGAGTCGTGAACGACAACATGGTTATGGTAGAAAAGCTCAAAAAAGAAGAACACGTGAGACCATGTCCCATTACCAACGTCGTGGTGGCTGCTTTTGTGACAGCCCAAGCCCGGTTGAAACTGTATTCGGTATTGGAACCGCTGGGAGAACGTGTGTGCTACTTTGATACGGACAGTGTCATTTTCAAATACGATCGCAATCAGTGGAACCCTCCGGAAGGAAACTCGTTAGGTGAATGGAAGAACGAATTACCCGACACATTATCGATACGTCAGTTTGTATCTGGTGGACCTAAAAATTACGCCTATCAACTGAGTAATGGCGAAACGGTTTGTAAAATCAGGGGATTTACGCTCAACTACCGTAACAGTCAACTGTTGAATTTCGACACCGTGAAACAGATGGTCCTTGGTCTCGCCCAAGACAAAATAACAGTTACCAATCCGCACAAGATTGAGCGATCACGTGATAGACGGTTATGGTCACGTGTGGAAGACAAAGTGTATAAGATAGTATACAACAAACGGTTTGTGTTATTGGACCAAGACGGACAGCCGAGCAACACCCTACCTTACGGATACCTCACGGAGAAACTGAGACAGAGGTGGTTGGCGCATAGCGTCAGTCATCGTTATTTACCTATTATAGATCACCACCAATATACGTTTTGCATTGGATGTTCCTACAATCACCCGAGTCAGCGGTATCATTCCTGTCTGGGCTTGGGAGTCTGTCCTAACACCGGTCAGACGTCCCATCCCGTTGACATGTATCTAGATCAAGTATTAGAGGACCACAACCACGACGACGTCGAGAAAGTATTGGGTAGTTTCACGGACGAGCCGCGACAAAAGGTACAAGAATGGGAAGCAGATCCCCAATGGGCAGTCGACGTGGAACACGCACTTCGACAACACTGGGAAGTGATACCGGGGTTCAAGACGGCTTTGATCAGAAGAAAATATGAATAGAGAAGTGAATATGAATAGAGAAGATACGTTGGTATTAAATGATATGTTGGACACGGTGTACCCTTTTACACACCTTTGGAAGGGGTATTATGAAAAGACTCAAGGCTATCGAATCATCACCTGGTACGAGGAAGATCGGATTATTTTTGATGTATTGGATCTGTTGGTCAAGACGTATGGAGTACAAATGACACAAGAAGCAATGAATCACTGGTTCGCCCCCCGTTTACTACCGGACTATCACATGGCCATGACGTATTGTTTACGCTGCGTCGGGCATGCGCAACCAGCTCAACGCTCTGGATGTTGTCTATTATGACCAATATGACCAATGAGCGAATGCCACGTCATCCATCACGTGATTTAGGGGGATATAACACCGACAACAACACCAATACTTCATTCTGGAGACATCAACTCAAGTACTCGGGCGTAGTATGGAAACCTCTGGCGATGGACAACAACAGTACGATCTTCAGCGAACTCCTCAACGAACCACTCAACGAACAGAAACTCCACAACAACAACAGTCCAACAGCTGCTTTGGGTGTGGAAGCCATGAGCATTGGTACAGAGACTGTCCACGCAGAGCTACTCAACAAGCCACTCAACGAGCCACTCAACGAGCTACTCAACGAACTACTCTACGAGAAACAGTCCAACAGTCCAACAACTGTTTTGGGTGTGGAAGCCATGAGCATTGGTACAAAGACTGTCCACAAAGAGTCACTCAACGAGCCCCTCAACGAGCCCCTCAACGAGCCCCTCAAGGAGCTACAGTCCAACAGTCCAACAACTGTTTTGGATGTGGAAGCAATGGACATTGGTACACCCCACAAAGAGCCTCAACCTCGCAAACAGAAGCTCAGCAAGAAGTCTACACACAAGGAGAAATATTTAACGGAAAAGAAACTCAGCGAGAAACTCAGCGAGAAACTCAGCGAGAAACTCAGCAAGAAGTGTACACACAAGGAGAAATATTTCACGGAAAAAAAACTCAAGGAGAAGTCAACACCCAGAGCGAAGCTCAAGGAGAAATATTTAACGGAAAAGAAGCTCAACGAGAAGCGCAAGGAGAAGCCAAAAAAGTCAGTAAACGCTACGACACCTGTTATCGATGCAAACAAGTCGGACACTGGGCTCCCGCCTGTCCCCAACGCTACCGACCTTACCCGTCGACCCGTTTACAGTCTGGAAAAGAAAAAGAACAAAACAAAGAACAAGAAGCTCAACATCGATGTCTCAACTGTGACGAATTTGGCCATGGATTGTTTGCCTGTGGACAGCCCCCAAAAAGAATCGACGACTTCAACACCCTTACCAGCAAACTGTGTCACGCCGAACCACGTAACTGGTACTGGGGCGAAGAAGCCAGCGAACTCTATCACCGATTCAAGCAAGGCGAAGAAGAGAAAGAAGACCTTACATCGGCCTATGTCCGAGCCCTGTACTACGACAGCAACTAGACTGGAACAGGATTTGGTTCATTGCCCGATTCAACTTGATGTGCCACCGTTTTCCATTTCCTTGACGACCGAAGAAGCTCAACGATTAGCCCACACACTCATCATTCCGGGTGGCTATCGTGGCATGACAGAACAGCCTCCACCACCACCACTGCCTTGGATGGACAAGGAATGGGCACCCCTGGTGTTGACACTACTAGATGCCCAAGACTGGGTCGACGACGACGTTCTACAACAAATGATCGGTTCCGTATATTGGGTACCCCGTGTGTTGACACGATCTCCGTGGCTGTATGCGCATATGGTGCGCATGGAATACCCTTTGCCGTTGTGAACTTTTTGGATAACATTAATTTGTGAACTTTTTGGATAACATAAGTTTGTGAATATTTTGGAGAACACTGTTGTGAATTTTTTGGAGAACGTGTGTGAACTTTTTGGATAACATGTGTGAACTTTTTGGATAACATTAATTTGAGAACATTTTGGATAACATAAGTTTGTGAACACTTTGGATAACATGTGTGAACACTTTGGATAACATGTGTGAACACTGTTGTGAACTTTTTGGATAACACCGTTGTGATTGTAAATAAATTGTAAATAAATTGTAAATATATTATATTGTTAATAAATGTTATTTTTGTTATTATACACATCTGTTTTATTTTTGTTTAAATTTTGCCAGGGAAAGTATAAAAGGGGGGCTGTCCAATAAAGGAAAAGTTATTTCACCATGGACGTGTCATTCAAACACCCCTTTACCATGTTAGTGAGTGGGCCAACGGGTGTGGGGAAAACGGTCTTTGTGCAGAAATTTCTCCAAGCGTCGCTGTTTGATACTCCTCCGGATCGCATTGTCTGGGCTTATGGCGAATGGCAAGACAGTTACAAACAGTTTCCTTATACTTATACTCGTGGTTTGGGCAATTTGGACGAGGTGATGGAACAAGTCCCAGGACCCCAATGTTTAGTCGTGGATGATTTGATGGGAGAAGACACCGACACGTTAGAACGTTGGTTCACCAAGAAAAGTCATCATAGGAATGTGAGCGTGATTTACATTGTGCAAAATCTGTTTGATAAACAACAGAGGACCATCAGTTTAAATGCTCACTATGTGGTCCTCTTCAAAAATCCCCGCGATGCCTCGCAGATGGGTGTCTTGGCCCGACAAATGTATCCCGGACAAGGTCAATTTATGCAAGAAGCCTTTGCCGATGCCACCAGTACCCCTCGCAGCTATTTACTGATCGATCTAAAACCCGATACCCCTGATGAACTACGTCTTCGTACACGTATCTTACCAGAGGAAGAACCGTCTCATGTCTACGTGAAAAAGGTATAAAAAGGCCCCTGGGATGACCACCTTCATTTAATGTCAGCATGGCTCGTGTGAAGAACACCGTTCGTCGACATCCACCTCCAGGACTACCTCGTGCTAGATTTCCACCGCCCGCCTGGAAAGGACAAAATTCATTTGGTGCCACACCAACAGAGGCCGCAGGACCCAACCGACGCCGAAATGTGGGCACCAATGTGGGTACCGGCACCAATATAGCTCCAGATTTACGTTTATCCCCCGTGGTCGTACGAGTGCCACGCCATCATCAGATTCCAGTCACAGACGATGACGCCCGCCGTCCCACGAAGCGCCGTCCCGCACCACGCCGCCCTCTACGTCTGGATGATGACGGTGTCGTCAGACGCCGTCCAGCGCCCCGCCAACCACCACGTCAGGAACTGAAAGGAATGCGGAGCTTTATTAACCGTTTGAAACGACTGTCCCCCGAAATGGCTTATGGACAGTTGGCCAAGAATACAGGGATGGCTCAAATTGGTTTGCTGAAATGGTTCAAGCTGGCTGCCGACCATTTGCTGAAAGGAAATATACGACCCTTGCACAAACAACACGAACGCTGGGTAGAGCGAAATCGAGAGAGATTGCAACAACTGACCCGAGATCGTTTATCTGTCAACGATAAATTGAACATGATCATGAAACCTGGTGGACAGGGATTTTTCGGAGGTATCCTGATTCGAATCTTGATTCGTTGGAAAGAACGTTTGCAAAAGGCCAGAGAAAAACAGAGACCCGTGAGACGACGGGCCGTTCAACGCGGTGGATTTTTTGGTGACATTGCCGGTGTCAAGTCCAGACAAAAACGACGAAGACGACGCTAAATACCAAAAAGGCTATAAATACCAAAAGCCAATGCTTCTCTCCACAACACCATGAAATCCCGTGATCTCAACATTATCCGGTCGCTACGGGCCCTGCCCAAACCTTGGCAGAAACAAGTTCTGAGACATGCTCCTGATACGTTTATTCAGACTCTTTCCGAATGTTGCCGCCAAGTCTCCAGGCCGCTACCCCCATCTTTAACTCTGTTGGCAAATCGTAAAACCCCGATGAGAACGAAACGACGAATCGTTCAACGCGGTGGTTTTTGGGGTGAAATTGTCAAATTCGTGCTTCCAGTTCTGAAAACCGTCGGTCAGGCGGTGGGTCGTGCGGTAGGTCTACCTATCTAGAGTAGTATCCAGAGTAGTATCCAGACCCCTATAAAAGCTCTATAAAAAAGCTCTCCAGTATAAAAACCAAGACGTCACCATGCAGTCATTACCTCTCTTGAATGTGTTATTGAACGTGTCTCCAGCTTGGCGAAAACGTCTGATTCAACAAGCGCCCCGAGACGTGGTAAATTGTTTATCCGAGTGTATTGGTAATTTACTGCAAGGCACCATACCTCTGAGCCCCAGCGAAAAACAACGTTTACAACGTCTAAAACGTGTGTTGCGTTCTTTGGGAACCCCCAACACCTCGTGGCATCGACGAAGACGCTTATTGGATTCTTCAGCTCTTTGGAAAAACATCTTCCCCTGTATTCAACGGCAGCTGGAACGACGACGATGAAATTTGCAAAGAAAATGAAATTGGTTCCGGTGGACGAACCCAGTGTCACGGTTATGAAGCCGTACGAACCCGTGTGGGAACGGGACCCCATTCGTCGTATCATGGAAGAAGTGTCAACCGAAATGGATACCGTCTTGAAATCCCGTATGTCTGATGCCGATAAAATGCAAAAGTATGGGCAGTTGTTTGAAAGATTACAAACGATGCAAAAGAAACTCGAGACCCCCCAGCCATCGCCACTACCACCACCACCACCACCATCATCATCCCAAACACCCCAAACATCAGCGCCACCAGCACCAACCCTGCCACCCCAACCACCGCAACAACCCGATATCTCGCAATCGATCCTGGAATCGGTTCCTATCAAGTATCGCCCTAAAGCCAAACTGTTGTTAAAACACATCAAAGAAAAAACACCTTTGGAATGGAACGACAATTATGAATTGGTACGTGATGGTCAAGTGATTAAAGGAACGAATGCCTACGATATCGTCAACGATTTAATGCGAAGCCGTAAAACCGTGTCGCCAGCTCCGGGGTGGAGCGATGTTGTGTCCACGTTAAAGAAGACACATGCTTCGCGAGAATGGGTAGGGAATGCAGACCGATGGAAGACACCCACTCGTAGACCACAGGTGAAAGGCCGAAACACGGCCCAATCACCTCCACAGGCCCCACAGGCCCCACAGACCTCACGTACACCCCTGGAGGTACGCTGGACAAGACCTCGAGAACGAAAAAGGAAACGTCTTCAAACTAGCCGAAGAGCCACACCCCGTTGGATCCCCTTCAGAGACTTGTAAAATTGTTATTATTAAAATATTAAAGTGCTTGTAAAATTTGTTATTATTAAAATATTAAAATGTTTATTATTAAAATGTTAAGATTGTTATTATCACAAAAACGTATTCCCCTGCGGCTGCAAACAGACAAAGGAACCGAATTTCTCAATCGACATGTTCAAGCTTTCCTGAAGAAGAAAAAGATTCATTTTTTCGTCACGCACAATGTCGAAACCAAAGCCAGTGTGGTAGAACGATTTCAGCGCACGCTCAAACAACGCATGTGGCGTTATTTTACGTATCGGAACACACAACGTTATATCGATGTACTGTCCGATCTGGTGAGGGGTTATAACGCGGCCCGACATCGTACTATTGGCATGGCACCCAAGGACATGACCCCAGACAAAGAATGGCAAATCACTTCCAAGAAAACCAAGGTCGTTCCAACCCGATTGCCTCCACGTACGTCCGTTCGTTTGGCCTTACCCAAACACGGGGCATTCGACAAAGGCTACTGGCCCAATTGGACCCTGGAAACGTTTCGTGTGGATCGACAGAGTGGGTCGACGTACAAATTATTGGATGAACGTGGCGAACCTATCGCAGGATCATTTTATCCCCAAGAATTACAAAGTGTGAGAACGGATCCGAACGAAGAATTTCCCATTGAACGGGTGTTGGACCGTCGCCGCGGCGACATGTTGGTCAAATGGTTGGGATACCCCGCCAGCTTCAATTCCTGGATACCCAAGAGTGCCGTTGTCTATAAATAGTCCCGATGTGTTCCAGGGAATGTCACAATGTCACAAGACGAAGCCACGTCAACGATTTCCACGTCCCTCTCCGAACATCGACGTCACTGGTCTTGTTTTGGCAGTCGCATCCCTCAAGCGGAAATTGTCTTTTTCTGTCAAGTGATTTTAGTGTACGTGGTGGCCGGTGTCGCTTTAGCTCAGTTAGCCACACGCACAGACGGTCCACAAACCACCCTGTGGACGGCCCTCCTGTCCAGTAGTATTGGTTACCTGCTTCCGGCGCCAGCTCTCAATCCCACGCCTAAAAATGACAAATCCCCGCCATTTTTATCTCACGTTGCCTAGTGACA
Source organism: Patella depressa (assembly GCA_948474765.1). Classification (NCBI taxonomy): domain Eukaryota; kingdom Metazoa; phylum Mollusca; class Gastropoda; family Patellidae; genus Patella; species Patella depressa. Next base: position 53,602,749 of record OX419716.1, read on the forward strand.
GTTCCATGAAAGTGTATCCCGACAACACAATGTCCAGCTATCGTACGTTGCTGAATTCTCCCATCGAGTTGGACCACCGAGACTGGGAAGTGGGATTGGCCTCCGTGTCGTTTCCCACGACGTGGAACAATCTCCCGGAAGGAAGTAGTGAGGTTAGTCTGATGATGGTGATGATTGCACCCTTTAATCCAGACGTACACAGGCCAGACAACATACCAAAGACTGACAAATGGAAGGTAGTCGAAGAGCCTGCCAAGGTTGAGATCAAAAAATACCCTATTCCTGGAGGAACGTACAATAGTATCCAACACTTGTTGGCTGAGATAAATTCGCTTATACGAGCTCTGTTTAAAGATCACGTGATGCTGGAAACACTGCATGCCAAACCCAGACGAAAACACCCGGACAATCCCGAACTCACGGAACTCGAAAAAGAACACGAGAAGAATTATCAAGCCAAAATAAATGCCTACAGTGAAGCGATCAAAGAAGAACCGATCATATCCTTTGTGCTTGACGACGTCACGAAAAAAGTCAAGTTGCAGATCAATACGGAAGACGGCTTTAAATATCTCAAACTTATACCCTTTCTCCAATTGAAGTTGACGGGCCCCGTGGTATCCTCGTTGGGGTGGATTCACGAGACCACGATTATGCCCCGATTGGACCATTTAACGTCTTTCAAACAGAGGGATGTCATCGTGGCCCCGGACACCTTTGACATCAATGTGGGACACACCATGTTTTATCTGTATGCGGATCTCTTGGAACCTCAACGTGTGGGGAATATGGTGGCGCCTTTATTGGATGTCTTTCCCAGTTCTCACGGTTATCATCGCCCGACGGTCATCCATTATCAACCCTTCAAGTACGACAGCATCACCACCATTGGCCTCTATATAAGAAACGGCCTGGGCCACAAAGTGTCATTCACCAAAGGAAAAGTCGTCGTCAAACTACATTTCCGACGAAAAGCGTAATATGCAGTTTTATCGTGGTGTGTTACGCCAAAAGGGCGCCAACATGAAGACCCGCACGCCCATCAATGTCTACCGGGGTGGTGTCTTGCGGCAAAAGGGCGCGGGGCGTTTACAGGGGCTACTGAATATGGCGAAACCCTTTCTGCAAGCCGGAAAGAACGCCTTAAAAGCCAATTTCTTGAACAAAGAGACGTTTGGAGAGTTGGGAAAAGCGGCCCTCGGTGTAGTGTCGGGAAAACAAAGTGTGGGCCAAAGTTTGAAGAATGTGTTCCAGCACACCATAAAACCGCGGCTCCGACAAACACTAGCCGACGTCATGTCCTCCAGACCACCCAAAACCCAACGCCGACCAACACACACCAGACCACCCAAACCCAAAACTTCTATAAAAAGGAAAAGAAAATCCCCTGGCGTCATTTCACGAGCCAAACGTCCTCGGCCAGACATCTTCGATCATGGCTTCAGCAATGCGTAACGATTCCTGTCCTTGTGCTCGAGATGAACTGCAAGAATTGTTCCAAGTGCCCGACACGCACACGGCCATTACCAGAGTGACCAAAATACGTAAATATTCCATCACACCCGATCTGAATCACGATGGACCGATTGAATTTCTGGTGAACAATGCCAGTATGGATTTCATCGATTTGGCCAATACGACCCTGTACCTGCGACTCAAAGTGGTGAAAGAGGATGGTACCAATCTACCAGCAGACGAAGCCGTGGGTCCCGTGAATAATTGGATGCACTCTTTGTTTAAAGATGTGAAATTGCGGCTGGGAAAAGATTCTGATACGCTGGTCACGTCTCCTCTACCTAATTACGCCTATCGAGCGTACCTAGAGAATTTACTGAGTTATGGAAAACAAGCCAAGACGAACCATTTAGACCGACAAGTCCTGTGGCACAAGGATACAGCCGGCGAATTTGATCAAGCCTCACCCGTCAAAGTCAATGCAGATTCCCCCGAGCCTGCGAATGCTGGATTAGTGGAACGCTACAAACGCATCTCTGAAAGTCAGGTGGTAGAATTACAAGCGCGGTTGCATTTAGATATGTTTTTACAGGAGAGATACTTATTGGACGGGGTCGATCTACGCCTGAGTTTGGAAAAACAAGCCTCCAAATTTTTCCTGATGTATGCCGACAACAAAGGACCCTACAAGATTGATTTCATCAAAGCTTATTTGGAAATTCCGTTCGTCACCCTTTCTCCCACCACGTACACGCGGATTACCAACCAACTCCAAACCACCAATGCCAAGTACCCCTTGAAACGCATGGTCGTCAAAGATGTGGTCGTACCCAGTAACCGCACCAGTCACGTCCTGGACAATCTGTTCATTAACGAAACCTTACCCGCGCGTCTATTTGTGGGGTTGGTCAGTAACCGAGCTTACGATGGATATAATACCAGGAACCCGTTCCGATTTCATCATCATAACCTCAAGCACATTCGCCTGACCATGAATGGAGAAGTCGTGGATGATTATGCCGATCTCAACTTTGCCGATAAATTGGCTATCACACCGTACATGGATTTAATGAATCGTGTGGGTGTTCTCAACACCCGAGAAGATTTGGATCTCAGTTTCCACGATTATATCAAGGGTTACACACTCTTTTGTTTTGATTTGACCAACGACCGAGGAGCTAACGGGGCCTATTCACACCCCAGAACCACCGGTAACCTGTCTCTAGAGCTACGCTTCTCGGCCGCCCCCGCCAACGCTCTCAATCTTATGCTGTTTGCCGAATACGACAATGTCTTGGAAATCGATTGTAACCGACAAGTCATCCTGGATTGGTAGTCCACGTTACAATTAGAAGAGGCCCTGCGGTATCATTCTGACGTCTTTGGCGGTGTTTGGTCACGGAATCACCTGTACCGGTTGCAACCCCATACCTATCCTCTAGCCTACATCGTCAATACCGACGACGAACAGGACCCCGGCACCCACTGGACCGTGTTTATGTGTGAAGGACCTGGACACTTGTATTTCTTCGATTCTTACGGATGCCCACCCGAAACCTATGGACAAGCCTTTGCCGATTTCAGTCAGCGTCACGGACCCACTACCCATCAACCCCAATGGTTACAGAGTTTAACAAGTTTTGTGTGTGGACATTATTGTTTATTTTTTATCTGCCACTCGAAACGGTGCCTGCAATTGTTTGGCACCGATACTCGGCAAAATGATGTGCTGGTGAATCAATGGGCTCAAAATCATTTCCATCCTTAAATCGTTTGGGTGGACAAACGTGTTGTTCTTTTTCAAACATGTAAATACGTTATAAAATTGTTCTGCTGTTATTAAAAATATGATTAAAAATTGCTATTAAAAATATGAATAAAAATTGTTATTAAACAACCCCGTTGCTAGGGGCGTCTGCGCATGCGCGAAAACGTCCCTCTACCCAGGCTACCACTACTATCCACATATTTTATTATACCCTCTTTTACTTGCCACGTTTTATTTCATATCTACCCAGTGTACCACGTAGGGTCTTTTTAAATTGGGTACTGTATATGGCCTATAAAAAAAATCAAAATGGATTAAATAATCAACATAATTTGCAAAATTTACTACAAATAATGTAAAATCCCTATAAATAAAAAGGATGTGGTACCTAAGTTGCGTACCACATTCCGTTTGTATAGCACCAGCAAGGCGAGCGTGGTATGGTTATCTCAGCCACGGAATACCACTTAGTCCTTTCCTATCGTCCCTAACAGGTCACAATTTTTATCCCGTGTAAAAAAAACGTTCGATTATATCACCGTTACACTGTAATTAAGGTTGAGTTCAAATTTCGTGAAAATCGGACCAAAATTAATGAACAAAATGGTCGCTGCTTGTATTCAAAGGGTGAAAAATTATGGTATATCAAGGTTGTGGACCCTGTAGAGGTCAAAATTTTAATTCGATTTTGATGAAACTTGAAATTCATGTTTATAACCTAAAGAAATTGGTTTCTTTTGATTTTTGCGCAAATCGTATAGTAACTTCCTGAATTATGGCCCAAAATCGCCTTTATGAGTTTGTGGTCCCTCTGGAAGTCAAAATTATTATCCGATTTAAAAAAAACGTTGGATTATATCACCGTAACATTGTAATGATTTCGTGAAAATCGAAAAAATGGCCGCCGCTTGTACGGGAATGCTATAAAAATAAGGTATATCACGGTTGTAGGATCCTGTGGAGGTCACAATTTTAATCTGATTTTGATGTAGTGGGTCCGTCACGTTGACTGAAATCGGCAAATGCTTGTCCATAGGTTTCGGGTGGACGTCCGTAAGAATCGAAGAAATACAAGTGTCCAGGTCCTTCACACATAAACACGGTCCAGTGGGTTCCGGGGTCCTGTTCGTCGTAGGTATTGACGATGTAGGCTAGAGGATAGGTATGGGGTTGCAACTGGTACAGGTGATTCCGTGACCAAACACCGCCAAAGACGTCAGAATGATACCGCAGGGCCTCTTCCAATTGTAACGTGGGTAAAGGACTGCCAATCCATGATGACTTGTCGGCTACGATCGATTTCCAAGACATTGTCGTATTCGGCAAACAGCATAAGATTGAGAGCGTTGGCGGGGGCGTCCGAGAGGCGTAGCTCTAGAGACAGGTTACCGGTGGTTTTGGGGTGTGAATAGGCCCCGTTAGCTCCTCGGTCGTTGGTCAAATCAAAACACAAGAGTGTGTAACCCTTGATATAATCGTGGAAACTGAGATCCAAATCTTCTCGGGTGTTGAGAACACCCACACGATTCATGAAATCCATGTACGGTGTGATAGCCAATTTATCGGCAAAGTTGAGATCGGCATAATCATCCACGACTTCTCCATTCATGGTCAGGCGAATGTGCTTGAGGTTATGATGATGAAATTGGAACGGGTTCCTGGTATTATATCCATCGTAAGCTCGGTTACTGACCAACCCCACAAATAGACGCGCGCGTAAGGTTTCGTTAATGAACAGATTGTCCAGGACGTGACTGGTGCGGTTACTGGGTACGACCACATCTTTGACGACCATGCGTTTCAAAGGGTACTTGGCATTGGTGGTTTGGAGTTGGTTGGTAATTCGCGTGTACGTGGTGGGAGAAAGGGTAACGAACGGAATTTCCAAATAAGCTTTGATGAAATCAATCTTGTAGGGTCCTTTGTTGTCGGCATACATCAGGAAAAATTTGGAGGCTTGTTTTTCCAAACTCAGGCGTAGATCGACCCCATCCAATAAGTATCTCTCCTGTAAAAACATATCTAAATGCAACCGCGCTTGTAATTCTACTACCTGACTTTCAGAGATGCGTTTGTAACGTTCCACCAATCCGGCATTCGCAGGCTCGGGGGCCTCTGCATTGACTTTGATGGGCGAGGCTTGATCAAATTCGCCGGCTGTATCCTTGTGCTACAGGACTTGTCGGTCTAAATGGTTCGTCTTGGCTTGTTTTCCATAACTCAGTAAATTCTCTAGGTAAGCTCGATAGGCGTAATTAGGTAGAGGAGATGTGACCAACGTATCAGAATCTTTTCCCAGACGCAATTTCACATCTTTAAACAAAGAGTGCATCCAATTATCTACGGGACCCACGGCTTCGTCTGCCGGTAGATTGGTACCATCCTCTTTCACCACTTTGAGTCGCAGGTACAGGGTCGTATTGGCTCGTGAAATGACGCCAGAGGATTTTCCTTTCCTTTTTATAGAAGTTTTGGTTTTGGGTGGTCTGGTGTGTGTTGGTCGGTGTTGGGTTTTGGGTGCTCTGGAGGACATGACGTCGGCTAGTGTTTGTCGGAGACGCGGTTTTATGGTGCGCTGGACACATTCTTCAAACTTTGGCCCACACTTTGTTTTCCTGACACTACACCGAGGGCCGCTTTTCTCAACTCTCAAAACGTCTCTTTGTTCAAGAAATTGGCTTTTGAGGCGTTCTTTCCGGCTTGTTCAGTAGCCCCCGTAAACGTCCCGCGCCCTTTTGCCGCAAGACACCGCCCGGTAGACATTGATGGGCGTGTGGGTCTTCATGTTGGCGCCCTTTTGGGGTAACACACCACGATAAAACTGCATATTACGCTTTTCGTCGGAAATGTAGTTTGACGACGACTTTTCCTTTGGTGAATGACACTTTGTGGCCCAGGCCGTTTCTTATATAGAGGTCAACGGTGGTGATGCTGTCGTATTTGAAGGGTTGATAATGGATGGCCGTCGGTCGACGATAACCGTGAGAACTTGGAAAGACATCCAATAAAGGCGCCACTATATTCCCCACACGTTGAGGTTCAAAGAGATCCGCATACAGATAAAACATGGTGTGTCCCACATTTAGTTTGAAAGACGTTAAATGGTCCAATCGGGGCGTAATTGTGGTCTCGTGAATCCATCCCAACGAGGATACCACGGGGCCCGTCAACTTCAATTTGAGAAAGGGTATAAGTTTGAGATATTTAAAGCCATCTACCGTATTGATCTGCAACTTGACTTTTTTCGTGACGGCGTCCAGCACAAAGGATACAATCGGTTCTTCTTTGATCGCTTTGCTGTAGGCATTTATTTTGGCTTGATAATTATTCTCGTGTTCTTTTTCGAGTTCCGTGAGCTCGGGACTGTCCGAGTGTTTTCGTTTGGGTTTGGCATGCAGTGTTTCCAGCGTCACGTGATGTTTAAACAGAGCTCGTAAAAGCGAATTTATCTCAGCCAGCAAGTGTTGGACACTATTGTACGTTCCTCCAGGAATAGGGTATTTTTTCATCTCAACCTTGGCAGGCTCTTCCAGCACCACCCACTTTTCATTCTTTGGTATGTTGGCTGGCCTGTGTGCGTCTGGATTATAGTCTGGGACCATCACCATCATGACACTAACCAATCCCACTTCTCAGTCTCGGTGGTCTAACTCGATGGGAGAATTCAGCAACGTACGATAGCTAGACATTGTGTTGTCGGGATACACTTTCATGGAACTGTCACTAGGCAACGTGAGTTAAAACTGGCGGGGATTTGTCATTTTTGGGGGTGGGATTGAAGGCTGGTGCCGGAAGCAGATAACCAATACTACTAGACAGGAGGGCCGTCCACAGGGTCGTTTGGGGACCGTCTGGGCGTGTGGCTAACTGAGCTAAAGCGACACCGGCCACCGCGTACACTAAAATCACTTGACAGAAAAAGACAATTTCCACTTGAGGGATGCTACTGCCAAAACAAGACCAGTGACGTCGATGTTCGGGGAGGGACGTAGAAATCGTTGACGTGGCTTCGTCTTGTGACATTGTGACATTCCCTGGAATGCATCGGGACTATTTATAGACAACGGCACTCTTGGGTATCCAGGAATTGAAGCTAGCGGGGTATCCCAACCATTTGACCAACATGTCGCCGCGGCGACGATCCAACACCCGTTCAGTGGGAAATTCTTCGTTCGGATCCGTTCTCACACTTTGTAATTCTTGGGGATAAAATGTTCCGGCGATTGGTTCGCCTCGTTCATCCAATAATTTGTACGTCGAGCCACTCTGTCGATCCACACGAAACGTTTCCAGGGTCCAATTGGGCCAGTAACCTTTGTCGAACGCCCCGTGTTTGGGTAAGGCCAAACGAACGGACGTACGTGGAGACAATCGGGTTGGAACGACCGTGGTTTTCTTGGAAGTGATTTGCCATTCTTTGTCGGGGGTCATGTCCTTGGGTGCCGCGTTGTAGCCCCTCACCAGATCAGCCAGTACATCGATGTAACGTTGTGTGTTCCGATACGTAAAATAACGCCACATGCGTTGTTCGAGCGTGCGCTGAAATCGTTATACCACACTGGCTTTGGTTTCGACATTGTGCGTGACGAAAAAATGAATCTTTTTCTTGAAAGCTTGAACATGTCGATTGAGAAATTCGGTTCCTTTGTCTGTTTGCAGCCGCAGAGGAATACTTTTTTGTGATAAAACACTCTGTAAAGCCTTCAATAACGTGGGACCCGTTTTATTCTTGATTGGCACCACCCAGGCGTATTTGGAGAACACGTCAATGATACACAGTAAGACTTTGTACCCATCGTTAAAGGACGCCAAGGACGCAAGATCGGATAAATCGGCCTGTCACTGATGATCTACACCGACCACGACGGTGGATAAACGAGAGAAACGTTTTCGTATGGGTTTATGCGAGGTGTACGTGCGTTGTCCACGTAACCAGGCCTGCACACGTTTCAATGGAACCCCGGTAGCTTTTTGTAAACGGGTCGCTCCCCCGAAACCCGCAGGATGTTCGGGGTCGTAATACACACGAGCCAACTTCTTGTCCATTTTAAAAGTATTTGCACTGTTTAACAGTATTTATACTATTTGCAAAGTTTACCAGTATTTTTACTATTTCCAAAGTTTTATTTAACAGTTTTTGTATTATTAATTTTATTTTAATAATAACAATTTTACAAACATTTTAATAATAACAATTTTGATATTTTAATAATAAACATTTTACAAGTCTCTGAAGGGGATCCAACGTGGTGTTGCTCTCCGGCTAGTTTGAAGACGCTTCCTTTTTCGTTCTCGAAGTCTTGTCCAGCGTACCTCCAGGGGTGTACGTTAGGTCTGTGGGGCCCGTGGGGGTGGTTGGGCCGTGTTTCGTCCTTTCACCTGTAGTCTACGAGTGGGTGTCTTCCATCGGTCTGCATTCCCTACCCATTCTCGCGAAGCATGTGTCTTCTTTAACGTGGACACATCATCGCCCCACCCCGAAGCTGGCGACACGGTTTTACGGCTTCGCATTAAATCGTTGACGATATCGTAGGCATTCGTTCCTTTAATCACTTGACCATCACGTACCAATTCATAATTGTCGTTCTATTCCAAAGGTGTTTTTTCTTTGATGTGTTTTAACAACAGTTTGGCTTTAGGGCGATACTTGATAGGAACCGATTCTAGGATCGATTGCGAGATATCGGGTTGTTGCGGTGGTTGCGGTTGCGGGGTTGGTGCTGGGGGCGGTGTTGTTTGGGGTGATGGTGGGTCTGGATACCAATCTAGATACTACTCTAGATACTAATCTAGATATACTCTGGATACCAATCTGGATACTAATCTGGATACAATCTAGATACTACTGACCGACGGTTTTCAGAACTGGAAGCACGAATTTGACAATTTCACCCCAAAAGCCACCGCGTTGACCGATTCGTCGTATCGTTCTCATCGGGGTTTTACGATTTGCCAACAGAGTTAAAGATGGGGGTAGCGGCTTTGAGACTTGGCGGCAACATTCGGAAAGAGTCTGAATAAAAGTATCAGGAGCATGTCTCAGAACTTGTTTCTGCCAAGGTTTGGGCAGGGCCCGTAGCGACCGATAATGTTGAGGTCACGGGATTTCATGGTGTTATGAAAAGATGCATTGGATTTTGGTATTTATAGCCTTTCTATCGCCGTCTTCGTCGTTTTTGTCCGGGGATAGCCATTTCGGGGACAGTCGTTTCAAACGGTTAATAAAGCTCCTCATTCCTTTTAGTTCCTGACGTGGTGGTTCCGTCATCATCCAGACGTTGATTTTAAATTATTATTTAACTAAACTATTTTATATTATTATTTAACTAAACTATTTTATATCATTATTGTTGTTGTTATTAATGTTATTAATATTACTACTATTACATACTATAATACTTTAGGTGTATTCAACTAAGTAAGGGTTGTATATATTGTATATACTGCTTTTTATTATTAGTATATAATTTATCATTGTAAATAGGGATAGGGGTCTGACATAGGCATTTTGCCTGTTCCCCAATTTCCCATTCATTTATAGTGAATAAAATATGTTTATAAAAAAAAAAAATCATCCAGACGTAGAGGGCCGCGTGGTGCGGGACGGCGTGGCGTGGGACGGCGGGCGTCATCGTCTGTGACTGAAATCTGATGATGGCGTGGCACACGTACGACCACGGGGGATAAACGTAAATCTGGAGCTAGATTGGTGCCCCTATTGGTACCCATATGTGTACCCACATGGGCACCCACATTGGTACCCACACTGGAACCCACATTGCGGCGTCGGTTGGGTCCTGCGGCCTCGGTTGGTGTGGCGCCAAATGAATTTTGTCCTTTCCAGGCGGGCGGTGGAAATCTAGCACAGGGTAGTCCTGGAGGTGGATGCCGACGAACGGTGTTCTTCACACGAGCCATAAGTGAAGGTGGTCACCCCAAGAGCCTTTATTATACCCTTTTCACGTAGACATGAGACGTGTACGAAGACGTAGTTCATCTGGGGTATCGGGTTTTAGATCGATCAGTAAATAGCTGCGAGGGGTGCTGGTGGCATCGGCAAAGGCTTCTTGCATAAATTGACCTTGTCCGGGATACATTTGTCGGGCCAAGACACCCATCTGCGAGGCATCGCGGGGATTTTTGAAGAGGACCACATAGTGAGCATTTAAATTGATGGTCAAACAGATTTTGCACAATGTATATCACGCTCACATTCCTATGATGACTTTTCTTGGTGAACCAGTGTTCTAGGGTGTCGGTGTCTTCTCCCATCAAATCATCCACGACTAAACATTGGGGTCCTGGGACTTGTTCCATCACCTCGTCCAAATTGCCCAACCCATGAGTATAGGTATAAGGAAACTGTTTGTAACTGTCTTGCCATTCGCCATAAGCCCACACAATGCGATCCGGAGGAGTATCTAACAGCGAAGCTTGGAGAAATTTCTGCACAAAGACCGTTTTCCCCACACCCGTTGGCCCACTCACTAACATGGTAAAGGGGTGTTTGAATGACACGTCCATGGTGAAATAACTTTTCCTCTTTTGGATACCCCTTTTATACTTTCCCTGGCAAAATTTAAACAAAAATAAAACAGACAAGATGTGTGTAATAATAAAAATAACATTTATTAACAATATAATATATTTACAATTTATTTACAAATTAATGTTATCCAAAAGGTTCACAAATTAATGTTATCCAAAAGGTTCACAAATTGATGTTATCCAAAAGGTTCACAAATTAATGTTCTCCAAAATGTTCACAAATTAATGTTATCCAAAATGTTCAGAAATTAATGTTATCCAAAATGTTCACAAATTAATGTTATCCAAAATGTTCACAACAGTGTTCTACAAAAAGTTCACAAATTAATGTTATCCAAAAAGTTCACAACGGCAAAGGGTATTCCATGCGCACCATATGCGCATACAGCCACGGAGATCGCGTCAACACACGGGGTACCCAATATACGGAACCGATCATTTGTTGTAAAACGTCGTCGTCGACCCAGTCTTGGGCATCTAGTAGTGTCAACACCAGGGGTGCCCATTCCTTGTCCATCCAAGGCAGTGGTGGTGGTGGAGGATGCTCTGTCATGCCACGATAGCCACCTGGAATGATGAGTGTGTGGGCTAATCGTTGAGCCTCTTCGGCCATCAAGGTAATATGAAACGGTGGTACATCAAATTGAATTGGGCAATGAATCAAATCTTGTTTCAAATCTTGTTTCAAATCTTGTTCCAGATCTTGTTTCAAATCTTGTTCCAGTCTAGTTGCTGTCGTAGTACAGGGCTCGGACGTAGGCCGATGTAAGGTCTTCTTTTTCTTTTTCGTCTTGTCTGAACCGGCGATAGAGTTCGCTGGCTTCTTCGCCCCAGTACCAGTTACGTGGTTCGGCGTGAAACAGTTTGTTGGTAAGGGTGTTAAAGTCGTCGATTCTTTCTTGGGGCTGTCTACAGGCAAACAATCCATGGCCAAATTCATTACAGTTGAGGCATCGGTGTACTGTTTCCTTTTCCATATTTTGTTCTTTCGTGGAAAGAGACTGGTAACGGGTCGGCGGGTAAGGTTGGTTGCGCTGGGGACAGGCGGGAGCCCAGTGTCCGACTTGTTTGCATCGATAACAGGTGTCGTAGCGTTTACTGACTTCTTTGGCTTCTCCTTGAGTTTCTCCTTGAGCTTCGCTCTTGGTGTTGACTTCTTTTTGAGTTTCTTTTCCGTGAAATGTATCTCCTTGCGTTTCTCCTCCGTGAAATATTTCTCTTTGAGCTTCGCTTTGAGTTTCTCCTTGTGTGTAGACTTCTCTTTGAGTTTCTCCTTGTGTGTAGACTTCTTGCTGAGTTTCTTGCCGAGCTTCTGTTTGCGAGGTTGGGGCTGCTCGTTGAGGGGTGTGCCAATGTTCATTGCTTCCACACCCAAAGCAACTGTTGGTTTCTGTTGCTCGTTGAGTGGCTCGTTGTGGACAGTCTCTGTACCAATGTTCATGGCTTCCACACCCAAAACAGTTGTTGGACTGTTGTTTGGTTTCTGTTTCTCGTAGAGTAGCTCGTTGAGTGGCTAGTTGAATGGCTCGTTGTGGACAGTCTCTGTAGCAATGTTCATGGCTTCCACACCCAAAGCAGCTGTTTGACTGTTGTTGTTTTGTTTCTGTTTCTCGCAGAGTAGTTCGTTGAGTGGTTCGTTGAGGAGTTCGCTGAAGATCGTACTGTTGTCCATCACCAGAAGTTTCCATACTACGTCCCAGTACTTGAGTCGATGTCTCCAGAATGAAGTATTTGTGTCGTTGCCGGTGTTATATCCCCCCAAATCACGCGATGGATGACGTGGCATTCGCTCATTGGTCATATTAGTCATATTGGTCATATTGGTCATATTGATCATAACAGACAACATCCAGATCGTTGAGCCGGTTGCTCATAACCAACACAGCGTAAACAATAGGTCATTGTCACGTGATAATCCGGTAGTAGATGGGAGGCGAACCAGTGATTCATTGTTTCTTGTGTCATTGTTACACCATACGTCTTGATCAAACGATAAAGTACATCAAAAATAATCCGATCTTCCTCGTACCAGGTGACGGCTTGACAACCTTGACTCTTTTTGTAATAAGCAAAATTAATCCGATATTCCTCGAACCAAGTGATGACTTGATAGCGTTGACTTTTTTTATAATAGGCCTTCCAGAGGTGTGTAAGAGGGTACTCCGTGTCCAGCATATCACTTAATAACAACGCATCTTCTCTATTCATGTTCACAACTGTGTTTTCTTCTAATCAATGCCGTTTTGAAGCCCGGTACCACCTCCCAGTGTTGTCGAAGTGCGTGTTCCACGTCGACTGCCCATTGGGGATCTTCTTCCCATTCTTATACCTGTTGTCGCGGCTCGTCCATGAAACTTCCCAATACTTTTTCGACATCGTCGTGGTTGTGGTCCTCTTATTTGATCCAGATACATGTCAACGGGGTGGGACGTCTGACCGGTAGTAGGACAGACTCCCAAACCCAGGCAGGAATGATACCGCTGACTCGGGTGATTTGTAAGCACATCCAATGCAAAACGTATATTGGTGGTGGTCTATAATATGTAAATAGCGATGACTGACGCTATACGTCAACCATCTCTGCCTCAATTTCTCCGTGATGGTAACTATACTGGTAGCCATACTGGTAGCCATACTGGTAGCCATACTAGTAGTCATACTAGTAGCCATGATGGTATCCATACTAGTAGTCATGGTGGTATTCGTAAGGTAAGGTGTTGCTGGGCTGCCCGTCTTTGTTCAATAATACAAACCGTTTGTTGTATACTATCTTATAAACTTTCTCCTCCACACGTGACCATAGCCGTCGATCACGTGATCGCTCAATCTTGTGTGGATTGGAGACTGATTTTTTCTTCGGCGAAACCGAGGACCATCTGTTTCACGGTCTCAAAATGTAACAGTTGACTGTTGCGGTAGTTGATTTTACACACCGTTTCACCATTACTCAGTTGATAGGCTTAATTTTTGGGTCCACCAGATACAAACTGACGTATCGACAATGTGTCGGGTAATTCGTTCTTCCATTCGCCTAACGAATTTCCTTCCGGGGGGTTCGACAGATTCCGATCGTATTTGAATATGACACTGTCCGTATCAAAGTAGCACACACGTTCTCCCAGTGGTTCCAATACCGAATACAGTTCCAATACGACGTTGGTAATGGGACACGTTCAATTGGAGCTTGCTAAAACTTCTCAGACCTTTGTTGGGTATCACGGCTTCGTGATCGAGTTGAATGCCTTCCTTGTCATACACGTCTTGGATGAAACGTCGTTTATCGTCGTCCGTGGAGCAATCGTCCGGATACCCACTAGCTTCCATCTTCTTTTTCAAATAATGGTCAATGTATCCAGCAAATAATCCTCCAGGCTTGGATTGACGGTCGTACTGACTCCATTCGCTCCATTGCCACACTTCGTACACGACGAGGACTTGATAACCCATCGCCACGGCCTTTTTTAATTCCAGCGACACAAACGTTCCTACCCAGGCTCTTTCCTTCTGTTGGTGTGTACAGTCGACGTAGTGGGTGATCTCACTTTTCTGCATGTGTTGTTCCACACAGCCCCGACACAGCCCCGACACAGCCGAAAGGTGAGTTTCCCGTTGTAACGAAACGGGAGTACGGGGTGATAGAGTTGGCGAGGTGAAAGCATAGAACACTGAATGAGACCTTCGTACTGTTCCCATGCTTGACTGGGTCGTGTGATGATGTTTGGTTCTTTGACTGGAAATTTGCCGTATTTACACACCCAGGGATAAAGGGATACCACGTCCACGTATCGGATCTCTTCGTCGGGGTGTTCGGCCTGGTCCATCAATTGACAGGCATTGGTTCTTCCTCTGGGCGACAGGGGATCCGGACAGGGCCACCCCTGAGCTTCTAAACTGGCAAAGAATTCTTCCATCTCAGGATTACGACGACGTTATTCGGTCAGTTCACATTCTCACATGACTTTGAGCTCGAAAAGACAATACACGTGAGGTAATTTGTGAAGACGATCTTGGGTGTGTTGATACAAATCTTCCCATTCCAACCATCTCAAGGCTATGTTAGATTGCTGTCGCGGTCGAAATTGTTTCCAATCTTTTCCGGCTTCGGGTTCCTGCATCAAAGCTCGAGGAATGGTGGCCATAGTGTCAGGTTCCAAATAATGCGTGCGAAATACTTTATTACAGGCCGAAGCCAGCGTGAGACTTTCGACAAAAGGATCGAGGCCCGTGTCCATCAAAAACATGTCCCTGAATGCAGCACAGCCTCGTTTTAGGACGTCCACGTCGCTCTTACAATACGTCATCAGCTCTTGTTGAAAATCAGATGGTTCGTGTTTGTGTTGTTCGTACCAGACGTAAAAAGCTTGACGTTCAGACACACTCATTCCATCTGGATCGTATTCTTCCGCAGGTGGATATGTATACCAAAGTTTACTCCAAGACATTGAACCAGAGTTTCATGAGTTGGCACAATGGAACTTCGTCTGTTTGAAGGGTAAAAACTGGATAACATTGCAGATATTTTGTCATTGCTATATTTATTGTTAATAATATAATTATTGATTGTTTTTCCAAGGCCCGTGCACATGTATCTACTTGATTGTATGTATTCCTTCAATTTTTCGTATCAGCTTAGGGCCTACTTTCATATTTTGGTGTAAGAAAGTGCCATTGTCTTTTGGGTTGGTGTTTTCCTTATGGCAAATAATGTAGTATTTTCATAATCGCAGCTGTGGGTTAAAAAATACTAATTTTGGGGTCGAAAATTAGTGTGTCAGGTCAAAGGTCAATTCATTGAGTCACAGGTCAATAGTGGGGTCAAAGGTCAGGCCTCGAAATGTTTGAAAAAAGCTACCTGTCGCTTCAGTAAATAACCTGTCACTATCAATTATCAAACTCAAAGACTAATCATATATCACACGTATTCATACATGTAGGTACACACACACATGTTTGTTTAGACCGTCACGTACAATGCTTCATATAAATATCGTGATATGAAACCTTTTTATTTCCTCGACATGGGAATGCCGAAAAATTCTAAAAAATTGGCGATTCTGCTTTAGTTCATCGACTCGTAGATTCTTACCATTCTATCATCTGTATCCATGTGAATACAGCAAAGTATCATATGGTAGCACACTTCCTTACTAAATCAAATACTTTACTGTTGAGGTGTAGAATTCAAATTTTAAGATATCCGTATTAAATTGAATATCAAAACACAAATCACACCTGTGCATGGCACCGTATTACATGTACCGCATGCGAAAGACCGGTAGCGCCACCTGGAAATCCCTTCTAAAATATCGGGACAAGCCTTTTTCCTTCTAGGTTATTTGATTTTGTCATATTGTCGTATGTTTATCATAGCCTTTATGTTTATGGAAATCGTTTTAAACTTTTTAAATGACGCGAAGTGCAAAGATCGAGCCATGTGCATTTCCATTCCAGCCACATATTATTATTTACTGTGGTGTCCTAACGGTAGAATTATTTCAGGTGACATTTCAATAAATTTAGATATAATACTCCATATTTCTAAAAAAAACTAGTGTCAAGCAGATGAAAATAAGCGTAGATGGTGTGAAATTCTGTGCAATAAAATTGTCTTCTTCCAAACTGTGTGAGTAAACTGTAGCCTGTGACAGAGCGAAATATAAACAGTGTAAATGCAAATGGGGGCTTTTCGTGGAATTTCTGTGCTCAATTCTTGCATTTAGAAACGAATAATTAAATGTGAGTGACGTGAACGTGAGTATTGTGGTCAATTTACTGAACATCAAGTAAAATCTAGTCCTCCTATCGCAAGCGACAGGCAGTTTTATTTGCAACCTGTCGGACGAAAAAATCGCCTGTCAGCGACAAGGAGACGTGGACATTTCTAGCCATGAAAGGTCAATAATTAGTCAAAGATCATTTCCATTATTACTTAATTATGTATTTATTTTTTAATTCTAATCATATATTTGTGATATTTAATTTTGTTATCTTTAAATCCATTCATTAAATCACAATTGCTAATGTTTATCATCTTTGATGTCTCATAACTTTTTTGATTTTAATGCTGCAATTGTAAATAATACACAGATTTGTGGCAAAATAGTTGTTTTCTTTGAATCTACCTAAAAAAAAAACCCTACAAGCTTATAATCCCTGTGGCCGGTTTGAATTCAAATGGACAAGTTAAACTTATTTTTGGGGTCAAAGGTCAAATAAAAAGGTCAAGGTTAAAGTTCATGCACATGGGGTCAACAAAGTGATCCCCTATAGAAAGCCATGCCAATGCCCTAATCAGTATTATAACATGTGGTTCTTCTAAGAATTATTTTTTTACCATTTGCCTTTTGTGTACATGTCCATAAACCGATTGAAGTTAGACGTACAACACTTTCTGGGATAAAAATCACAGAAAAAGACGCCAACAGTGGATAATCCGAGTTTTTGAATAGGATTCGATATTTGAAATAAATAGTCAGCTGTTACAGACAACACCGTCTTGTGTATGCAATGAATTCTCCCCTGTCTCCACCGCCATTGCTATAGGTACGGAGAGGGCAAATCCCCTGACGCAAACACAGCCTCTTTTGATCGATTTTTATAGCAGGGCAGGCCCGTAGCAAGCCCAAAATTGTTAGGGGGGGGGGGGGGGCAAAGGCTTCCGGGGGCGCCGATGGGGCTTCTTGGGGCGCCGATGTACCTACACCGCGGAAGGGTTTATAGAGTGCTCTCTATAGACATACGGGGGTTCGGGTTAGCCGAGTGGGAAAATTGACGACCTCAAACGCGTTTTCTTGCTATTCCAGTCCCTCAGACAGTAGGTGATCTGATATAGCCTAACTTAGATGGCCAAGTCGAATTCCAATCAATTGTTTATATTCTACGTCCCTGGAATGAGGCATCCCACAAATCATGTCGTTTTTGAAGCCCCATTGAACAAGTTGTGGGCGCCCACCAAATCTGATTCAGCATTATGTACTATTTGTGGTCCAACATTTTAAGGCGCCCCACCATTCATGTCATTGTGTGCGCCTCTCCGGAATAAGGCACCCCACAGATCAAGCCGTTTTGGGTGCCCAATACATTCGTTGGCGCCTAACTAATCTCAGTAGCATTATATCATGGGCGCCCCTCCTGGATGGGGCACCCCACAAATCACATCGTTTGAATTTTGAAGATTATCAAGCCGTTCTGGGCGCCCACTTCATTCATGGGCGCTTGACCAATCTCATAAGCATTATAATATAGGTTCCCATGATCTCGGCATTATGCGCGTCCCTCTGGGATGAGGCACCCCACAAAACATGCCGTTTGAATTTAGAAAATGATCACGCCGTTTTGGGCGCCCAACTCATTCGTGGGCACCTACCCAATCTCACTAACATTATATTATAGGCGGCCGTGATCTTGGCATTATGGACGCCCATGACCTCAGCATTATGGGCGCCCCTTTTGACTAAGGCTCCCCGCAAATCATTCCGTTTTGGGCGCCCTATTGATCTAGTCGTGGGCGCCCAACCAATCTGATTCGGTATTATGCATTATGTGCGGCCCAACATTATAAGGTGCCCCAACAATCACGCCATTAAAGTCACCCCACAGATCAAGCCGTTTGGGTGCCCCTTCTGCTGTGAAATTAATCGTGTGGGTCATTATGAGGCACGTCGCCAAATGGTGAGGCGCCTCATAATGACCCACACAATTTTAATTGTTAAAACAACCAAGCGGCATTGGTTGGGCGCCAATATCGTCATGGACGCCCAAACAATGTCACTCGACCTCATGTTGGTCTCGTATTGCGTCATTTGGCGCCCATTGAGGGGGCCGATTTTTCCCTAAGGGATAAAGGGCGCAGAAGGCTCCCATGGGGGGCGCTGAAATTGTCCTTGCACCCCAGCTAGCTACGGGCCTGCAGGGTAAACTTGGCAATACAAATGGTTTGAGAAGGATTTGAAGCAAAATTATTATGAATTAATTAGAATATGTTTTAAGTCCTACTATATCATCAAATCACCCAGATTGTACCTGGGAATGTAACTTTAAAGCGATTGGAAGTATTTTTCATTGACTTCTATCGGGAAATAACAATTCCTTGTGTCAAACTCTGATTTATTTCAGCCAATAATCTTTGGATTTTCATGATCTGAAGTTCATTTTGGCTTTTATTTTTCATCATGCAATCCCGATTTATGATACACTTAAAGTGAATGGAAGTAGTTTTCATTGACTTTCAGTGGGAAATACTCATTTCCAGTGTCAAACTGATTTCAGCTGCTAATCTTTGGATTTTCAGGATCTGAAGTTCATTCTGGGGTTTGTTCATCGTGGTTAGCACGTGCGTGCTGTATCATAAAGCTTGTCATTGAGTCAACTGGCGTGGTTTCGGATCCCTGGTAGTACGTGACAAGGAGTAGGATCTTCTGTCCAATCTCGTGGGTTTTCTCTGGGTCCTTCAATTCCCTCCCCCTGCTAAAGACCCTAACCCGCAAGCAAATTATTGAAATGAAATGAAACCATTTGTTAGTCCCGAAATGACCTAGTTAGTTTGTGATGATTGGACGTTAAACCCCATCTCTCTCTCTCTCTCTCTCTCTCTCTCTCTCTTTCTCCCTCTCTATTCATCATGCAAACCCCATTCTGGGGTTTCAATTTTTCGACCCTTGACCCCTTTGGGAGAAGTCTTTATGAAATCTGGACCCCTCTGACCGAGTCCATAATTCCACCTCTGTCAACAATGGTTGGACATTCATATAATGAAGGTGGGTTGGATGACTGAATGGTTAGCGTGCCCGCGCTGTATCATACGGCCTGCCATTGAGTCAACTGGCGGGGTTTCAAATCCCCGGTTGTACATGGCAAGGAGTAGGGTCGCCTGTCCAACCTCGTGGGTTTTCTCTGGGTACTCCGGTTTCCTCCCACTGCTAAAGACCCCTACGTGCAAGCGAATTAATGAAATGAAATTAAATGTTAGTCTCGAAATGACCTAGTTTATGTTAAGTGGACGTTAAACCACATTTTTCTCTCTCTCTCTCTATGCTGATCCTATTTATGATACACTTATAGCAAATGGAAGTTGCTTTTATTGAATTCCAGTGGGGAATACCAATTTTCGGTGTCTCAGCCTACAACTTTTTGTATCTTTTGAAGCATGGGTGACTAGCATGTTCTGTAATGAGATTTAAGACACTTTGACATTTGTAAGAAATAAACAATATCAAAAACAAAAAGAATTTTAACAAGCCAGAAATCGCCAGATCCTATCTTGGAAAGAAATTAATCAGTTATTCGTCATCTTTGTCCTCCTGAACACCCTAATGATATTGTTTCAGTCCCTATCAAAACATGTGCAGAAAGATGTATAAGGCTGACCATTTTTGCTGCAACTACATCATCTAGTGCAGCCTGTTTTACAACCGCAGATAAAGATTAGGCACAGGAACATAAATGCTCTTGTCCAACTGCCAGACGCTTTCAGTAAGGTTCAGGGATCTGGTTAGGCACGTATTGTCGCGTATCACAGTTTACTTTGTTCCTGTGATATGGGATGACAATGCAAAACGAGTCAGTGACAGAGAGAGAGAGAGAGAGAGGGAGAGATAGAGAGATGAGGTTTAATGTCCACTCGACACAAACTAGGTCATTTCAGGACTAACATATGGTTTAATTTTTGTCCCCCGCCTTTCGAAGAAAGTTGGGGGACTATTAAAATGGGTTCGTCCGTCCGTCTGTCTGTCTGTCTGCCTGTCTGTCTGTCCGTCTGTCCGTCTGTCCGTCACACTTTTTGGGACACAATAACTCTCTTCCTAATTGAGCTAGAATGTTCAAACTTGGTGTATGTGTTTATTAGGTCAATGCCTTGATGGAGTTCAAAGATGAGCATTTTCCGCTTAGGGTAAGCAGAGATAAGCAATTTGATTGGTTGATGCTTTGGGACACGAAAACTTCAGTTCTAATTAAGTGAGAGTGATGAAACTTAGTGTATAGTTTCATTACAGTAATACCTTGACTAAGTTCGATAATGAGCATTTTCCGCTCAGGGTAAGCAGAGCAATTTGATTGGTCGAGACTTTGGAACACAATAACTCTCCTTCTAATTGAGTTAAAATGTTCAAACTTGGTGTATATGCTTATTAGGTCAATGCCTTGATTGAGTTCGGAGATGAGCATTTTCCGCTTAGGGTAAGCAGAGCGATACGCAGTTTGATTGGTCGAGACTTTGGAACACAATAACCCTTCTTCTAATTGAGTAAAAATGTTCAAACTTGGTGTATATGCTTATAAGGTCAATGCCTTGATGGAGTTCGAAGATGAGCATTTTCCACTTAGGGTAAGGAGAGATAAGCAATTTGATTGGTTGATGCTTTGGGACACGATAACTTTAGTTCTAATTAAGTGAGAGTGATGAAACTTGGTGTATAGTTTCATTACAGTAATACCTTGACTAAGTTCGATAATGAGCATTTTCTGCTCAAGGTAAGCAGAGCGATACGCAATTTGATTGGTCGAGAGTAGTCGAGACTTTGGAACACAATAACTCTCCTTCTAATTGAGTTAAAATGTTCAAACTAGGTGTATATGCTTATTAGGTCAATGCCTTGATGGAGTTCGAAGATGAGCATTTTCCGCTTAGGGTAAGCAGAGATAAGCAATTTGATTGGTTGATACTTTGGGACAAGATAACTTAGGTTCATCTTGATTGATGATTTTTTTGCCAATACAATGACTGCATTCTCATTTAGTAATCGATTCGACAGTAACAGTGTATAGAAATGATTGACTTGGACACGAGGGCCCTTTCCCTTGGCCAGAGGGGCCCTTTTGTCTGCCTTTAGGGTCCCCCTAACTAGGGTACATTTTCATTTTTCTCGTCGGTTTTAGTATTTTTCTTTATAAAACACTTTTGGATGACACTTCGTGTACAGTTTGATTGCTCGATACATTGAAAAAAATAAATGTGCGATTAATTAATATGTGTCTTCTATTTATTTTGGGATTTCGGCGGGGGACATCAGCCTCACTGTTGGCTTGTATTTCAGTAATTCGCTTGTGCATAGCGGTCTTTAGCAGTGGGAAGAAACCGGAGTGCCCGGAGGAAACCCACAAGGTTGAGAAGGCGTCCCTATCTCCATGCCACATAAGCTCACACCAGGGATTGAAAACCACAACCGCAAGCCAGAGGTGACCGGCCAGCTAGAGATCGAAGCGCGGCACTCTAGACCACTAGGCCACCCCCCCACCCACACACGAGTCAGTAGAAGCATCTCTCTCTCTCCCAACTTTTCTGAACTGAACATTTGCCACCTAAGTGCTGGTAGGTTATATGGAACACAGGAAGAGTATACTTGGCAGATCAATCTCTCAAATTACTTGACCTGCAAAGGCAAGTCACCCTTCACTTGCTCAGTTGAGATGATACATTCTCCAAGCTTCTTGAAACAGATGATAATGGGGTCAATCACCATCAAGCTTGTTTTCTTTGTGATGCTCACAAGTTTACTTGGAGATTTGACTCCAGTGACACGCATTCGCTCGATCACATCTATCTCTAGATCTCTGTGTTTTTTGGCCTTCTCGGTTAAAAACCTAAGATGACTGCGAATACCAAGACAACCCCAGGAGACAAGTATGAAGAAAACATCAATCATACAGAAACTCCCTGGCCTACAGAAAGTGGTTGTAAAACAGCCTGTACAAGGCTTTTAATAATAAACGTAACAATATGACCAGGGATTTACATGGGGCCAAGGACGATGCATCGATGATGTAATGAACTGCGTATTTATTTCGAATTTCACTGTTTTCTGGCTTGTTACGATTTCAGAGTTTGACAACAAAAATTGATATTTCAAAACCGGAAGTCAATAAAAACTACTTCCATACGCTTAAAGTGTATCATAGATGGGTCGGTCTGATAAAAAGACCACCCAGAATGAACTTCAGATCATGAAAAACGAAAGATTATTGGCTGAAATCAATCTGTGTTTGCCTCGGAAATTGGTTTTAACCACCAGAAGTCAATGGAAACAACTTCCGCTTGGCTTTAAATGTATCATAGATGGGGTCCGCATAATGAAAAAAAATACCGAATGATCTTCAGATCATGAAAATCAAAATATTGTTGACTGAAATCAATCTGAGTTTGACACTGGAAATTGCTATTTCCCACTAGAAGCCAATGAAAAATAGTTCCAATTGCTTTAAGTGCATTATAGATGGGATCGGCATGATGAAAAAACCCCACTAGAATTGACTTCAGATCATGAAAATCCAACCGTTATTGGCGGAAACAGCCATGTCAGCATTCAGAGATGTCCCGCTTGCGAATTTTTTTTTCCCAACCAACATAGTCATTGCACTTCCTATTCGGCCTCTGATTGGCGAAACGTTTGACGTCATATTCATATTGACGTCATAAGCTGAGCATAATTTACATACATACTGACATACCAGCCAGACACTACCATTTTCATCATATCGCTTTAATGTCACTAAAGGCCCCCGCACACGAGCCGAAAACTGCGTACGCAAATGGCGCAGCGTCATTTTCGGCTCGTGTGCGGGGGTATTTTTGAGCGCATTTTGACGTTCGCCAAATATCTGTCATGTTTGATATTTTTTGACGCAGCGTCAACTGCGCTCTCGTGTGCGGGCAACTCAGCGCTATTTGCGTTTCATTCGTCGTCAATGCGCATGCGTCATAACTACTGCAAAATGGCGGCACCCAGTGAGTTCGTCAGTGACGCAATTTTAGAGGATAAAATCGTCGATTTATGGCAGAAGTAACACTGCAAGGGCTGTTTCTTCATCTTCCGATGACGATGACGACGACGACGATTCACTCACGGCTGCCATTTTGGGATGAGTGGTGGTCACGTGAACGACACACTTGCCGCAGTAGCTTTCGCGCAGCGTCGTTTTCGGCTCGTGTGCGGGCGCCGTATTTCTGCGCCAAATGCGTACGCATTTAGCGCGGCGCTAAATGCGTACGCAAAATTCGCTCGTGTGCGGGGGCCTTTACACCCCCCCCCCCCTTAAATCATGGTTACAGTCTAAAAAATGTTGTCAACAGACTGACGTTAACAGACGGGCATTACAAAACAAACACTGTTAGATCGCTCAACGACGTTCTGAGACGGTATCTACATGCCATGACGATTCTCTGAAGTACCGGTAATTCAAACACGACACATTAAAGCGACAATTTGATATTTTCCAAGAAAGTCAAAACATAATTATTCCTATGTCTTTTGCTCATTAGGCTGTCAACTCATTATTATACGATCATAGGCATTATTTCCCACACTTACAAATCCTTCACACCAGAAATAATAACACAACACAACACAACCACCATCAGATATTACCAAATGCCACAAGTCTTTAACATTCTAAGTTGGCAAATCGAGTTCCACATCTAGGACCCGGTTTCGAGGCCAGGTTCCTGGGTTGAATAAGCCAAGGACACGCACCGATCTGCATCAGAAAGTACTAAAATCAACATTGCAATGAAATAACTCGATAAATCAACAGAGAAAGTTAATGAAATTTGGAATGCTCAAATTAGTCGCATGGGCAAATAATACGTCACGTTTTAGGTAGGTTTAAAATGGAAGGGGTTTGCGGCACTACTACATTAGTGCCCTATTAATATAAAGTCACGGAACGGGGGCCCTGTGTTCTCCCCCCCACCCCGTCCTTGAAAAGTTTTAAGAAGTACAGGGCGGTGTCCTTATAGATAGATTTTTATACGCCCACATTTTCATGTGGACGTATATTGTCGTCGCCCCTGTTCGTCCGTCCGTCCGTCCACGATTGTTTGTGAACAGTCTACAGGTCACAATTTTTATCCGATTTCTATGAAACTTAAAACATAGGTTTATCACCACAAGATCTTGGTTCCTGTCGATGTTGGCATGTATCGGACTGTAACTTCATGGGTTATGGCCCATGATTGTACGAAAAATCACGTTTTTAGCTTGTGGACAGTGTAGAGGTCACAATTTTGAACCGATTTTGATGAAACTTGACATGCATGTTTATAACCCAAAGATCGTGGTTTCTGTCGATATTTGCGCCCGTTGGATCGTAACGTCCTGAATTATGGCCCCTGATTGTCCGAAAAATCGCCCTTTTTAGATTGTGGTCCCTCTGGAGGTCAATATTATTATCAGATTTAAAAAAAACGTTTGATTATCTCACCGTTACATGGTAATGAAGGTTGAGTTCGAATTTCGTGAAAATCAGACCAAAATTGACGGACAAAATGGCCGCCGTTTGTACGCGAATAGTGTGAAATTATGTTTTATGTGGACCCAGTAGAGGTCACAATTTTAATTCGATTTTGATGAAACTTGACATGTTTGTTTATAACCCAAAGATCTTGGTTCCTTTCGATATTTGCTCATATCGGATCGTAACTTCCTGAATTATGGCCCCTGATTGTACGAAAAATTGCCTTTATAAGCTTGTGGTCCCTCTGGAAGTCAAATTATTACCCGTTTTAAGAAAAACGTTTGATTATATCACCGTTACACTGCAATGAATGTTGAGTTCGAATTTCATGAAAATAGGACCAAAACGGACGGACAAAATGGCCGCCGTTTGTACGCGAATAGTGTGAAAATGTTATATCAAGGTTGTGGACCCAAGGTTGAGGTCACAATTTAAATATGATTTTGATGAAACTTGACATGCATGTTTATAATCCAAAGATCTTGGTTCATTTCAATATTTGCACCCATTGGATCGTAACTTCCTGAATTATGGCCCCTGATTGTCGGAAAAATCTTCTTTTTTAGCTTGTGGTCCCTCTGGAGGTCAAAATTATTATCCGATTTTGAAAACGGTTTGATTATATCACCGTAATATGGTAATGAAGAATGAGGTTGAATTTCGTGAAAATCGGACCAAAATTGACAGATAAAATGGCCGCCGCCATTTGTACGCGAATAGTGTGAAAGTGTGTTATATCAAGGTTGTGGACCCTTTATAGGTCACAATTTTAATTCAATTTTGTGTACTTAAGTGATAGCTTTCATTGAACGGAAAGAATAGAAACACTTCCGCATATAAGTTCAAGAAACAGACGCTATTCCAGCAATGGCCAGAGCGGGATTTCTCGGAATATGGTCTGTTACCGTCAGTCGTGTTTGAATTACCGGTACTTCAGAGAATCGTCATGGCATGTAGATACCGTCTCAGAACGTCGTTGAGCGATCTAACAGTGTTTGTTTTGTAATGCCCGTCTGTTAACGTCAGTCTGTTGACAACATTTTTCAGACTGTAACCATGATTTAAGGGGGGGGGGGATGTGTAAGTGACATTAAAGCGATATGATGAAAATGGTAGTGTCTGACTGGTATGTCAGTATGTATGTAAATTATGCTCAGCTTATGACGTCAATATGAATATGACGTCAAACGTTTAGCCAATCAGAGGCCGAATAGGAAGTGCAATGACTATGTTGGTTGGTAAAAAAAAAATTCGCGTCCCGCTTACAAAAATGAAAATCCCAGGGTCGGGAAATTTGAACCCCAACATTTTTGGATAGCTCGATAACTTGGTCCCTAATCAACCCAAACAAATGACAAAAATAATTTTACCATACAAATCCTACGGGAGCTGTCATACCACACTACAAGGTTGTGGACTGTCTAAAGTTCACAGTTTTGATCTGATTTAGATGCAACTTGAAATGCATGTTTATAACCCAAAGGTCTTGGGTTTTTTTAATATTCGGGCATATCGGATGGTAACTTCCTGAATTATGGCCCCTGATTGTGTGAAAAATAGTGTTTTAGCTTGTGGTCAATCTAACGGTCACAATTATTATCCAATTTAATTTTTTTTTCGAATACATCACTGTTACACTGTAATGTTTAATTTGAGCTGAAACTGCAGGACAAAATGGCGGCCCCTCGTATGCAAATAGTGTATAACATCTGGTATATCAAGGTTGTGGATCCTGTAGAGGTCACAATTTTGATCCAATTTTGATGAAACTTGATATACATGTTTATAACCAAAAGATCTTGGTTCCTTTTGATATTCTCGAGTATCGGATCATAGCTTCCTGAATTATGGCCCCTGCTTGTATAAAAAAATCGCGTTTTTAGCTTGCGGTCAAACTACAGGTCAAAATTATTATCAGATTTAAAAAATAACGTTTGAATATATCACCTTTACACCGTCATTTAGATTGACTTCGAATTGCATTAAAATCATACCAAAATTTCCTGAATTATGGTCAAAATTATTGCCCCATTTAAAAAATTGTTCAAATATATCACCGTTACACTCTAATGTTGGTTGAGTGCATTTTATAACCAATATTTTTTTTATATCCCAAAGATCTTGGTTCCTTTTGATATTCGCGCGTATCGGATTGTAACTTCCTAAATTGTGGTCCTTCATTGTACAAAAAATCATGTTTTTAGCTTGCCGTCCCTTTATAGGTCGCAATTTTGATCTGATTTAAAAAAAAAGGTGAATATATCACCATTGCACACTAAGATCTTGGTTCCTTTTGATAATTGCACATATCCGAACATAACTTCCTGGGCCCTGTTTCACAAAAACTTAAATCACCTTAAAATCGTCTTAAACTAAAATTTCATCCTTAAGGCAGATGAGTTTCACAAAACGATTTTAAGCATTTTAGTTAAAATCCACTAAAATAATATTGTAAGTTAAAATCTAATCTTAACTTAAAATAGTGGTGTTTCACAAACTCATTTTAAGGACAATTTGAACTAAAATCAATTTTAACTTAAGGTTGCCGTCACCCTACCCTAACTTTAAATCACAACATAAACAAACATCGATTAGAGCTACATTGTTAGATATATTGCAACATATAGATAGTAATTGGAATAATGGTAATATTGTGAACGGCCCGGGTCACATAATTTTAATATTCCAACCATCATTCACGAAAACAATTCTCATTCAATTTCTTTTCACAGCATGAGAAATACAGTTACGGTCCACCCGTTTATTTTATTGTAAGGCAATTTAAGCATTTGGATGGCACTCCATATTAGAACTCCATTGAAGAAAACACTCAAAACACCAGTAAACTAAACACAAAAAGAAAATCATTTTTTTATATCCAATATCGTGGAAAGAAGAGCCCTCTTAGTCTTATCCATAAAGAAAATATCTCTGTGTACAACGGTTTAATATGGCCAATTTTTTGGTTTTATAAGGCCTAAAGGCCTATAATACTAGGCATACCATGTAGTATTTACTTTTGGGGGTTATGATGACTCGTAAAAAGATAAATCAATAATCTCAAAAGTTTATATTGAAAAACGTTATAGGCCTATTTGAAATTAAATTTTAATATCATAAATTTATTATTATTTCTTAATGAAGTCTTACGTTAATAAAACAACATAAATAAGAGGCATTTTAGGAGCCAAAGCTATTTTATCTTGGGGGAAAAATCATTTAGTGGAGTAAGTATCATTTTCAAAGTATCATCGAAAGGGAGGGGGGGGGTCTATTGGAATGACATTTCAAATCTAGGCATCGGAACATTGGCTATTTGGCGTATTTATTCCAAGTTGATAAATACTTTTAAAATGCAGCCTTGATAAGTCGTTTGGGTCACAATTCTCAATAGTGTCTCTTGTCCAAAATACCATAAAACTACAAATTCAAGCAATTTAGTTTATCCATACATACATTATTTCCATTTGCATTGAAGCCTGCGAGTACACCAAATTCTCATGTCAACCCACCGATATTTTTCAAATCAAATATTATACAGTAAACTCATTTATTTCACCTCTCTACGAATGTTTAACCGAGTGCAAATATTTCTACAACATATGAAACTCTCCCCATTGATATTGCAACCGTTAATTCAACCTGCCAACAGTTTTCAGTTTCGAAGCGTATTTGTTTTCACCATAAGTACCTGCAGCGGAAATGTGCACTGCGCGAGCGCAAGCAATTTTAACTAAAATCAATTAAAATTGCATTTATTACAATCAATGTTCGTGAAACGCATAAAATTTAAAATTTCATTTTGATTTAGTTAAAATCTATTTTAGTGATTTTAGCTTAAGTTTTTATGAAACAATTTTTATCCGATTTTGATGAAACCTAAACCCAAAGATCTCAGTTCCTTTTGATATTTGCACATTTCAGACCATAACTTTCTAGATTATTGCCCCTGATTGTACAAAAAATCCTGTTTGTTTTTAGCGTGTTCTCTATCCATCTCTAGCAATATTTGGGCGTATCCTGCCAGGAAGCCGCTGGTTTTCCATAATATCGGACATTATTTTGACTACTTCCGATTTGCAGATGGTTGTTGGAAAGGCGTTATCCAACAGTATGACCATATGGCCTTATGTTCCAGGAGTTTCAGAAACATTTCCGCTGCAGGTACTTATGGTGAAAGCAAAGTTTTTGTGAAACAATTTTTATCCGATTTTGATGAAACTTAAACCCAAAGATCTCAGTTCCTTTTGATATTTGCACATTTCAGACCATAACTCTCTAAATTATTGCCCCTGGTTGTACAAAAAAATACTGTTTGTTTTTAGCGTGTTCTCTATCCATATCTAGCAATATTTGGGCGTATCCTGCCAGGAAGCCGCTGGTTTTCCATAATATCAGACATTATTTTGACTACTTCCGATTTGCAGATGGTTGTTGGAACGGCTTTATCCAACAGTATGACCATATGACTTTATGTTCTAGGAGTTTCAGAAACATTGATTGAGGCGTTCAAAAAAATATAAGGGTTATGAAATGGGCAAACATTCCTACGTGCGGCAACACTTTTCTAAACACTGTACTAATGTCAACTCATTGCGAGTTAATCATAATGTTGTTTTAATATTTTTTCTTAAAGCTGGGACAGCATTTTTATGGTGGACATTTGCTGGAGTAAAAAGTAAACTTGATCATGATCAAATTTATGAATTTCCATTATTGGATGTAGAAATAGAAAGTGAGAAAGCATTTTTAGTATTTTCTGTCACAGCAACTATTTTAACAGTAAGTGAAGTTTACCCCTCTTTGTCTTTTATACGCCCACATTTTCATGTGATCATATTAAATCGTCGCACCTATTCGTCAAGAAGTCTGTTCACGTTTGTTTGTGGACCCGCTTGTCGGTTTTGTTTTGCATGTAGTGCGGCCCTTCTGGTTTTAGCCTTTCAAACTACAGAATTCTCTCGTTCTTGGACTTCGCTCTTCTTGCTCACTATACTTTGTTATTTATTTATATTTATTATTTTAGCGTTTTTATACGCCCACATGGAATTGTGGTCGTATATTGTTGTCGGCCTGTCCGTCTGTCTGTCCGTCCATCGTTCACAAGAAAGAGGCTAAAGTTAATATCGGATTAATTTATATACAGTGTTTAAGGTCACAAGAAGAAGAAGCCTATTGATTTTCAGCGATATCTGATAATTACTGCTAATCACTTGTGAATGCTCTAGGGGCTAAAGTTAATATTCAATTGACTTATACACAGTGTTTAAGGTATGAGACAAAGAAGCCTACTGAAACTACAGAATTCTCTATAGTGGGGCGGATATGTGAAATGGGCGAGCATAATAAGGTGGTCATACAGACAGGGATTTATTGCTGCTTTTTGGACCAGAGACGGGAAAATCTTCATACGTGAAAATAGTACTTTTCCAGGCAAGAACGGGCCTACCCGCAAACTGACAAGCCCGGTTGAAGTGCCCGGTTATAAACCGACAAATAAAGAACTGATTAATTTCAATCTAACCAGATCTAACCAAACACAGACAAACTCTTCATCCACTGAAATATAGTGTAAGATAATCATATATGTATATCTCAATTTGTTATTAGTATTTCGTGTAATAATAAACATGCCCCCCTTATTAATACAAAATAACTCCTAATGACCAAGTGACACCCTTTAGAACTTATATTAATAAAATGTTTTGCCTCTCACATTAGCATGTAAAAATTAACAATGATGCAGACGCTGCATCACCAATGTATCTATTTCTGAGTCTTGCGCTGATAAGGGAAGTAACCCTCTTTAATACACCCTTTATATCAATTTGTACCTGTGATACTTAAGAATTAATTAGGATTAGAATAAATGCTTATTCAAAAAAATAAAAACAAGTTCATGTTATATCCAGGTATTTTTACTACAGTACTCAACTAATGAAAGCTTTAATAACAAATTTGTATAACAATTGTACATGCTTGTAGACCTTACCCTTGATAAATCTTTACATGTATATCAGCCTGTCAGCAGACAGCTGGCCTGTAATATTCTCTGTATTCTCTGCAA
This sequence comes from Patella depressa, assembly GCA_948474765.1. Classification (NCBI taxonomy): domain Eukaryota; kingdom Metazoa; phylum Mollusca; class Gastropoda; family Patellidae; genus Patella; species Patella depressa. The sequence continues at coordinate 53,633,816 of OX419716.1, forward strand.
AATAGTTCACAAACATAAATTCTCTACATGCGATAAACCACTGCCAGTGCAGTTCAATAACTGCTAACAAAAGACTGGAATTTTTAGTATAACAGGAAGCACACACCCCAACAACTAGAAATTTGGTCCTAACAACTAGGTTTTGACTTATGACGGGAGATGTAGGCACAAAAAAAAAAATGATTTGTCAACAGGCAATATCACTGTGCTGTATGTAATAAGTAATATCACTAAAAGGCCTACATAAACTGGTGGTATAACTATATCTCATGTATCTCCATAAACATGAAATACAATTAATGTGCATTATATTGTGAATCTGTAATTGTCATAACACATTGTTAAAAACTGCCAGTTGTACTGTAGAAATATATCTAAATGTTGATAGTATATGATGTTGTACTTAAAATAGCATTATGCAAGAGCAAAATCTGATTTTTACAGGTCTTTCTTTAAGCCTGAGATGTTATCTAAATAATCAATTAGACATTAATTAACATATCCAGACCATAATAAACTCTTTATGTCAAGACTAGCCTTCGATGTTGGCAGATTAAAATCGTATATGCGGCTTAATGGCGGTTGATAATTAAATCAATCAAGTGGATAATCGAGACTATGCTGTTTATATTAATGATTTGAGTAATGATGACCGAGGCTATGAATATTTCAAAAGCTTTTTTCTCGGCTAATAGTGAATCAATTTGACTGAAATTTTCAGCAAATTATCTTTACACCATCTAGTTTTTAACTATTGTAGTGAGAACTGCCATCTCTTTATCTTATCTCCCATAATGTAACTTTAAGAACTTACACAGTATCTCCATAAACATGAAATACAATTAATGTGCATTATATTGTAAATTTGTAATTGCCATAACACATTGTTAAAAACTGCCAGTTGTACTGTAGAAATATATCTAAATGTTGATAGTATATATATGATGTTGTACTTAAGTACTTACACGTAAGTTATTGTAAGTGATATTAACTGTTATTAACTATGAATATAGTTTACATGTAAATACCTACCCTTATTAGCCTGTGCTTGTGCATATCAATTGTCTGCTATGCAGCCTACTCGGATCACCTAGAAAAAAAAATCATTATAGAAACTGTAAATAGTGTAAAAACCTGTAAAACGACAACTTTTACTTTATCACAACCCCATCGATAGTTAATGTTTTCAAAAGACTGTGCAAGCTTTTAGCTAAAGAATCAATTCTCAATACCCACGTATGATGAATACTGCCAATCGAAGTAGAACTGTCCATGCATATGGGACTTACCTCCTATGCTAAAGGAACTAAAGAAATAATTTTGATGCCTATGGCAATATCAAAATGACCTATGTTGTGTCAGTGAGTGGACTACATACCCCCTTTCTCTCCTCATTACTAAACATTTATAATATCTGTTAATCTGTCGAATTAACCATGTCTGTAAAATTAAAAACCAGACTATAAATAACAATGATAATATTGTAAAACAATGATAATATTGTAGTTTGTAAAATTAAAAGCCTGGGCCCTGTTTCACGAAGTTTTGACTAAAGATAAAATCCCAATTTTAGCAGATACATCAATTTTGATTGGCTAAGAACTAAAATCAATCTAATATTGTCCAATCAAATAACTAAAATTCGGATCTTATCTTGGTTGAAGTTTTGTGAAATAGGCCCCAGACTTATAAATGATATGAAAATATTGTAAAACAATGATAATATTGTAGTTGTAGACAGTGTATCAATATCATGTACTACACGCGTATGACAGCTCTTCGACTTGTTGATTAATAACGGTTATGGACTCGTATGTTATTTATTTATATCTTTTATTCAAACGAAAGGGGTCAAAAACTCCACTGAACTAACTCACCATCCAAATGTGCCGTTATTTCTACTGCCACCTGTATTTTTACCCTGTGCTGCTAAACCACGCGCTCTCCCTTAGTCGTGCATAGCCAAACTGATCCCGCAGTGAATATTCGCTTGGCCGCTACAATCACTGATAAGCATGACATCGACGAGGCTTAATGAGTACGGCATATTAACTTTTTTACTCCTACAAATTAAATTCTCAAACATTTTTTTGAGGTAAAAGAAAAATAAATAAAGACGTTTGAAGTATTTGTAGTTAAAAATATTTCCTATTTAGTGTAAATGGGTATTAAAATGAGTAAAATGCATCATTTTGCCCGAAGCAGTTAGGTGTTAAGTAAACATTGCACGAGCCGTTGAGCCAATGACTACGAGGCGTGCAGTCAACGCAGATGTTCTGGACAGGCATCCGTTACAGAGATAATTCGTAAGTAATTCTCTGTGAAACAGATTGGTGCATAGCATGCCAATCAACGGGATATCACGTGACCCGTGCATTCGCACCACTGTGTTTTTCTTATTATTATCGTTCTCTTGGCTGGGCGTGTGTCGTAATATTGTGCCGTTTCTTATTTTTTGGGTAAGCTTTCTTTTCGGGTTCTTTTTACTTTGTATAAATCCACGCACGGCGCTATAACAATACCGTTCCGTGATTACCGATCTCTTTTTTGTAAATATGTATATAGATGTGATTACCAGTATTATTGCAAATATTTATACCATCTTCTAACGTATGTAAATACTCAAAATTATTTTCAATGTACATCACTAAGTAATTATGTATATGTGTGTTTCCCTGTTGTTTATATTTTTGTGAGTTTGTTATTTTTTCATTATGTCCCAAATATCATATTTATGATCCTTTTAGTCTCTGGTGATGTCGAAAGCAATCCTGGCCCTCCCCGCAACTTGTCTATCGTCCATCTGAATATAAGGAGTCTACGTCACAAAGTTGATATTTTAGCAGCTGAACTCGCCGAAAAATTTGACGTTATTCTCTTAACTGAGTCATGGCTTGATAAATCAGTAGACACTAGTACACTACTACTAAGCTCTTTCCATGCACCTATAAGAAACGACAGGACGTACGGACAGGGTGGGGGTATTGTGACCTACATACGGGGCACACTTTCTGTGAAAAGAAGACCTGACCTGGAAGTCGACGGTACAGAAAGCATATGGTTACAATTAAATTCTTCAAATAAAAATATCTTAATAGGTACCTTTTATAGACCTCCAAGTTCTACTGTCGAACAAAACAACTCGATTGCTAAGTCAGTATGTGATAATGTCGACAACTGTTTTATATTTGGTGATTTCAATATCGATTTTATGACTTCAACTCAATCATTTTTACATAATGCGATGATACTTTTCGATTTCCATCAAGTAATCCATACTCCAACGCGATTCGGAAACTACGGTAACAACTCACTTTTAGATTTAATTTTAACAAACTGCCCAAACTATATAAAAGAATCAGGCTGTCTAGATAATTTCTGTAGTGATCATTGTCCTGTGTACTGTCGACTTTCATTTCAGAACCCAAAATTGACATGCTACAGACGAGTAATTTGGCATTAAAACAACATTAACACCGAAGAATTGTGACGGGACATTACTGACACGGACTGGGAAAGTTAAGTTTAATTAACATAGAATCAATTAATACAGCATGTGTAAACTTCACAAGTGAGCTGACAAGGCTAGCGAAAAAACACATTTCTAATTATCAGACCCAAAGACCAACCATGGATAAATAATGCGATCCGTAAATTGAGTAGAAAGAAAAATAAAATACATCAAAAGGCGGTTAGAAGAAATTTAGAATCAGATTGGCATAAATTTAGAATTATTAGAAATGAATATATAAACCTGATCAGAAATTGTAAAAAGGAATATTTTGACAAAATCGATAACAAAATTAATAATTGCAATAATTTTGGAAGTAAAAACTGGTGGAGCCTTGTCAACTCATTTATGAAAAAGAATCGTGCTGGCACTAGCAATGAACTACCACCTCTATCAGTAAATGACACTTTATATCAAACACCATCCGATAAATGTAACTGCCTTAACGATTTCTTTATAAGTCAGTCTAACATAGATAGTAACAATGCACCACTTCCTGCACTCGAAAGAATACCAAACTCTATAACTAACATTACCCTTAGCCAGAAGGAAGTTGAAAACATCATAACTACTATAGATTCCTCAAAAGCAAATGGACCCGGTGAAATAAGCGGAAAACTAATAAAACTTATATCCAAAGAAATCTCTGAACCTTTATGTAAATTATTTAACCATTCCCTCGTATCGAAAACAGTACCGAATATCTGGAAATTTGCCAATGTAACTGCCATATTAAAAAAGGGTGACCCATCAGACTGCGGAAATTATAGGCCAATATCACTACTTAGTATCTTAGTTAAAATATTCGAAAAATGCATTTATAAAAATGTCTTCAACTTCCTAAGGGATAATTCTGTTCTAACCAACCTCCAGAGTGGTTTTTTGCATGGGGATTCTAGTGTTTACCAACTTACCGATATTGCACACTACTTTTGTCAAGCCATCGACCATGGATTCTACACGAGCGCAGTGTTCTGTGACATAAGTAAAGCTTTCGACAGGGTCTGGCATGCTGGACTCTGTCACAAGCTTGAAGCTGCGGGGATACGGGGAGACATCCTACAGTGGTTCCGCAACTATTTAGATGGAAGAAAACAGTCTGTTGTCACTGGGGGTGTCTCCTCTTCCCCCAAAACCATTCCATCAGGAGTGCCACAGGGCTCTGTTCTCGGTCCTCTCCTTTTTCTCATTTATATAAATGATATTGTAAGTAACATCATCTCAAATGTTCGACTCTTCGCTGACGACACTTCCCTTTATCTGAAAATTGATGAACCTACCAAATGCGCAAATACTCTAAACGATGACCTGGATAAAATTAACGCGTGGGCTAAAACATGGCTGGTATCTTTCAACCCACTAAAGACCGAAACACTAGCACTAACAACCAAACAAAATCCTATTTTACCCACCCTTATTCTAAATAGTGTTCCTATCAAGGAAGTCCCACATCACAAACATTTAGGCCTGACTTTTCAACAAAATTGCAAATGGAACAAGCATATTAATGACATTATCGAAAAAAACAGCAAATCTGTCAATTGTTTAAGATCCCTAAAATACAGACTTAACCGTAAATCGTTACAAACCATCTACACCTCCTTTATCCTACCACACTTTTGTGACGTCATCTGGGACAATTGCACATACCAACTAGCTAACAAATTAGAGCACATACAACTGGATGCACTTAGGTCCATATGTGGTGCTGTAAGGGGTACCAGCCATAGATTGTTATATAAAGAAACTGGTTTTATTACGCTAAAGGAGAGACGCAGAAGACATAAACTCAAATTCATTTATAAAATTATAAACGGCCTTTCTCCTTGCTATCTTCATGATTTAATCTTGACAAAAAGCTCCCACTATAATCTCCGAAACACATGTCTACCTAAATATAAATGTAAAACAAATATTTTTTATAATTCTTTCATACCATCGTCAATTAGAGAATGGAACAAATTAAGTGCAGACACAAAAAATTCGTTATCTCTAAATATTTTTAATTCTAAACTTACGGCTCATGATTCAATACCACCAAAATCGTTTTCGTTTGGGTCCCGCACAAATCAAATCATTCATTCTAAACTGCGTCTCTCCTGCAGCAATCTAAACGGGCACAAATTATTACGTCACATTTCTGATAATCCATGCTGTAAATGTGGTCATCACTTTGAAGATACTGAACACTTTTTATTGAATTGCTCCTTATATTCAGATGCCCGAAAAAATACAATAAATAATTTAGCGACTATTTACCAAAACACTACCGTTTTATTGCACGGAACTGACGACGTGGAAAACTCGCTTAATATTTTCAAAATTGTCCACTCGTTCTTCGAAATCACCAGACGGTTCCAGGGACAACTATAACCACACATTGTACATATATTTTCACTATAATCATAAATGCATATGTACATTGATAATTAATTTCTAAAATGTAAATACATGTATCTATATCTGACAGGGAGAGGGGTTTAATATAGGCTATGCCTGTTCCCCAATCCCTATTCAGATACAAATCTGAATAAAATACTGCTTATAAAAAAAATATGGGCGTGCACTTCCGGTAAGAAGCATGACAATTTTGCCTAGGGGGTGGGGGTGGGGTGGGGTGGGTATGCTGATTTCGAAAATGGCGGGAATCACGATGTCACTCCAACTGTTCCCGCCAAAAATTGAGAAATTAAAAATGGCTGCCATTAAAAACGTTTCGTCCATAAATGCCCCGATTTCAATGATCTTGATGTCTTTACCTATGCTTTTGTGGCCAAAGAATCCAGTAAAACACATACGAAAACTCGTAATGTTCTCCTTCATAGTGTTTTCTAAAAAGAATTAGTAGAAACTAGCTGTTACTCATCAAACACAAACAGTTTAATTTCATGTAAATCACCATGTTATATAAGCATACGATAGTGTTGTAAAAATATTCAAAATATTCAATAAACGTCTGAAATTTCTTCATCAATCCCATATATTCAGTGAAAATAAATTAAACAAGGTATCAGTATCATTCTATTTTTCAGAAACAAGTGATGGTCATCTAGTCAATCACCTACTATGTCCGAAAGACAGTTACACCTGATCAACCGACCAACTGGGACATTTGTGCTCTACGTCAAGAACATGGTAGAACACTCATAAACGCATCAGTCACTAATTTATCTGCCTTTCATGAATTTAACAAGTTGCTCTTACATATAAACATATCCCGACTAGAAGATGGTGATAGCATGGTAAAAAAGATGATAAAGCATAGAAATAGATGGCGTAAAATTTGTTACGCCCCGTATTCAGCAAAGTGGAGAGAGCCAGGAAGTTGCAAGAAAAAGCTTGTATGAACCACTTAAGCATTCCACATGGATACAGACGAGCCTCATAGCCAGCTTGTCCTTTCTGTGATGGAATCACGGGAGATTTTCACAAAGCAGGAACAATCTTTACAGTACTCCAAGACACAAAGGTGCTGGCCAAATTATCAGCAGGAGACATGATTGCATTCGATGCTGTGTATTAATTTAAATGTTTGACATCATTTTATAACAAACAGATCTCAACAAAGATATTCGACTGAGAACTGTCATCAAATTAATGACCATTCAACCTGACACGGGTATCATAGGACATTATTTCTGCTTTGTGAAAATCTCCCGTGTTTCCATGACAGAAAGGACAAGCTGGCTATGTGGCCCGTCTGTATCCATGGCACTACGAAGGTGTTTTTTATGCGTTGATTGTATCGTGTTCATACAAGCTTTTTCTTGCAACTTCCTGGCTCTCTTCACGTTTGCTTTATATACGGGACGTAACAACTTTAATGCCATCTATCTCTATGCTTTCCCATGGTTTTTACCATGCTATCACCATCATCTAGTCGGGATATGTTTATATGTAAGGGCAACTTTTTCAATTCATGAAAGGCAGATAAATTAGTGGCCAGAGACGAGTAACCTGTTGCAGATGCGTTTATGAGTGTTCCATCGTGTTCTTGACATAGAACACAAATGTCCGTGTTGGTCTGTTGAACAGATGTAACTGTAGCACATGCCCGCGGAGAAGGTTTAAGTCTTTCGGACATAGAAGGAAATTGGCAAGATGACCATCACTTGTTTCTGAAAATTAGAATGATACTGATACCTTGCTTAATGTATTTTTACTGAATATATCGGATTGATGAAGAATATTTTTACAACACTATCGTGTGGTTATATAACATAGTGATTGACGTGAAATTAAACTGTTTGTGTTTGATGAGTAATAGCTTGTTTTCACTGAAACTTTTAGAAAACACTATGAAAGAGAACTTTATGAGTCTTCGTGCGTATTTTACCGGATTCCTTGGCCTCGACAACATAGGTATAGACATCAAGATCATTGAAATCGCGGCAGATACATCAACTTTATGGACGAGAACGTGTTTTATGGAGGTCATTTTGTATTTCTCAATTTTTAGCAGGAACGACTGGAGTGACGTCGTGGTTCCGCCATACCCAAAAACCCCCTTGGTCAAATTTTCATGCTTCTTTCCGGAAGTACACAACTCGATCGAAAAATGTCACATATCCGCCCCACTACTAGTTCTTGGATTTCGCTCCTCTTTGCTCACTATACTTTTTTATTTATTAAGCTTTCATATGTATTACATATGAAAGCTTATTGTTTCTGTTAAGATTATTAAGCTTTCATATTTCATATGAAAGCTTATTGTTTCTGTTGAGATTATTATTATTTTTTTTTTTGTGTGTTTTTCCTGCAAATCGGATTTTCAAAACGTTTTGCGAATTCGAAATCACCGAATTTTTCGAACGAAAAAAATAACAATGCATAGTCGTAACTTTGTTATTGATAGACCTATTTTATTTTTGAAAAATTCTTTGAAAACCTCGACGAAAACTAATTTCACCTGCAATTTCAAATTTTAGAATTTCGAAAATTCGTCGCTGTGATTTCGTTCCGGAAGTCATGACCAATTTGGCAACTTCTTTAATAGATACACGATTTTTATGAAATTTGGAATGTAAGTAGATCTTACCGATGCGACTTTAAAAATGACTTTAAACATTTTCTAAATTATCTCCCCTTGGAGAAATTGAGGATCGAAATTTTCAAAAAAATCGACGAAATATAGGTCAGATCATCTTGAATTTTTTTTTTTAGGTACTAGCTACTAGACCACTGATTCGTACACAAAATATGGAGTTTGTAGCTCATTCCGGAAGTGCTACCATCTTGAAACAAAAAAAATCCCTAAGGCTTTTTAGCTATTTTACTTACAGACACGGGAGTTATATTTTCTGAATCCTTGAAGGATGGCCCAAAAATCGCACGGAGCAGAATTTTGATTTAGGTCAACTGATGGTTGCCATTTTGAAGTGAATATGAAAAGTAGTAGGGCCGAGACTTTGGAACACAATAACTCTCCTTCTAATTAAGCTAGAATTTTCAAACTTGGTGTAGACGTTCACTAGGTGAATCCCATCTAACAAAATTTAGTTTTCCGAACGTTTTCAAAACATTATTTTTTCGTTATTTAACGTTCCCTTTGAATGTTTGTGGCACGTGACCCAGGAAAGTTTTGTAGTTGTTGCGTTGACGTTTTTACAAACGTTACAGGATACGTTTACTGGATGTTAATTTTAACGTTTTGAAAACATTGATGTTAACGTTTTGAAAACATCAATAGTTCTGTTATTTCACGTTCCCTTTGAATGTTTGTGGCACGTGACCCAGGAAAGTTTTGTGGTTGTTGCGTTGACGTTTTTACAAACGTTACAGAATACGTTTACTGGACGTTAATTTTAACGATTTGAAAACATTGATGTTAACGTTTTGAAAACATCAATAGTTCTGTTATTTCACGTTCCCTTTGAATGTTTGTGGCACGTGACCCAGGAAAGTTTTGTGGTTGTTGCGTTGACGTTTTTACAAACGTTACAGGATACAGGATACGTTTTTACAAACGTTACAGGATACGTTTACTGAATATTATAGTTAACGTTAGGAAAACATTCGTTTTTCTGTTATTTCAAATTAGTTTTGAATGTTCATCTGACGTAAGCCAGGAAAGTTTTGTTGTCGTAACGTTAACGTTTTTACAAACGTTACAGGATACGTTTAATGAACATTATAGTTAACGACTTCAAAACATTAATGTTAACGTTAGGAAAACATTAGTTATTCTGTTATTTCACGTTAGTTCTGAATGTTCATCTGACGTAAGCCAGGAAAGTTTTGTTGTCGTAACGTTAACGTTTTTACAAACGTTACAGGATATGTTTACTGAACATTAATGTTAACCTTTTGAGAACATTAATGTTAACGTTATGAAAACATCAATTATTCTATTATTTCACGTTAGTTTTGAATGTTCATCTGACGTAAGCCAAGAAAGATTTGTTGTCGTAACGTTAACGTTTTTATACGCCCACATTGAAATGTGGTCGTATATTGTCGTCGCCCCCGTCGGTCCGTCCGTCGGTCCGTCCGTCGGTCCGGCGTCCACAATTGCTTGTGGGCGCTCTACAAGCTAAAGTTAATATCTGATTGACTTTAAATTTATACACAGTGTTTAAGGTCATGAGACGAAGAAGCCTATTGTTTTTCAGCGATTTCCGATAATAACTACCAGAGTTATGGCCCTTGATCACTTCAAAAAATCTTGTGGACGATCCAGAGGCCAAAGTTGATATGCGATTGACTTCAAATTTATACACAGCGTTTAAGGTCATAAGACAATGACGCCTATTGATTTTCGGCGATTTCCGATAATTAGTGCTAGAGTTATGGCCCTTGATCTCTTTAAAAAATCTTGTGGACGCTCTACAAGCTAAAGTTAATATCTGATTGACTTTAAATTTATACACAGTGTTTAAGGTCATAAGACGAAGAAGCCTATTAATTTTCAGCAATTTCCGATAATTAGTGCCAGAGTTATGGCCCTTGATCACTTCAAAAAATCTTGTGGACGCTCTAGAGGCCAAAGTTAATATCCGATTGACTTCAAATTTATACACAGTGTTTAAGGTCATAAGACGGAGACGCCTATTGATTTTCAGCGATTTCCGATAATTAGAGCCAGAGTTATGGCCCTTGATCACCTCAAAAAATCTTGTGGACGCTCTACAGGCCAAAGTTAATATCCGATTGACTTTCGATTTATACACATTGTTTAAGGTCATGAGACGAAGAAGCCTATTGATTTTCGGCGATTTCCGATAATTAGTGCCAGAGTTATGGCCCTTGATCTCTTTAAAAAATCTTGTGGACGCTCTAAAGGTCAAAGTTAATATCCGATTGACTTTAAATTTATACACAGTGTTTAAGGTCATAAGACGAAGAAGCCTATTAATTTTCAGCGATTTCCGATAATTAGTGCCAGAGTTATGGCCCTTGATCACTTCAAAAAATCTTGTGGACTCTCTAGAGGCCAAAGTTAATATCCGATTGACTTCAAATTTATACACAGTGTTTAAGGTCATAAGACAAAGACGCCTATTGATTTTCAGCGATTTCCGATAATTAGTGCCAGAGTTATGGCCCTTGATCACCTCAAAAAATCTTGTGGACGCTCTGGAGGCCAAAGTTAATATCCGTTTGACTTTAGATTTATACACAGTGTTTAAGGTCATGAGACGAAGAAACCTATTGATTTTCAGCGATTTCAAATAATTACTGCCAGAGTTATCTCCCTTGATAACTTCAAAAATTCTTGTGACGCTATAGAGGCCAAAGTTAACATCCGATTGACTTCAGATTGATACATAAAGTTTAAGGTGTTGAAACGAACAAGTATTTTGATTTTCAGTGAATTTAGATAACTGAACAGCTAAATCCATGATATTAAATGTTTCATGTATATACTAATTGTTAGCGTGGGGTAAAACTTTATAAAAAGCAATCAAATTCTAATGATTTTCTGATAATTACATAATGAGTTGTTACTCTTAATCAATTTTTAGTGTATTACAAATGTTTCATTACCGAAAAAAGTAAAAATATGCGACAACCCTTGTTGACTGCCCGGACGATTTAGCTGCTGTGGGCGTATGTTTCGTTGCCTGGCAACCTATCTTTACAAACGTTACAGGATACGTTTACTGAACAATAATGATAACGTTTTGAAAACATTAATGTTAACGTTTTGAAAGCATCAATTATTCTGTTATTTCACGTTAGTTTTGAATGTTCATCCGACGTAAGCCAGGAAAGTTTTGTTGTCGTATGGCAAACGTTATTTACAAACGTTACATGATAAGTTAACTGAACATTAATGTAAACGTTTTGACAACCTTATTTATTCTGTTATTTTACGTTAGTTTTGAATGTTCATTTGACGTAAGCCAGGGAAGTTACTGGTAACGTCTATAGCATGTGTTAAAATTCACCCCCTTAAAGTTCCAATTTCACTTTTTCTAAGAAAGTCAAAATATAATTATTTCTATGTTTTTTGCTCAAAAGGTTGTCAACTCACTATTATACGATCATGGACAAAATTTTTGGGGGGGTTAAAAAGGGTGACACTGGTTAATTGAGGAAATAGTTACTAAATTACCTCCCTTGTTTTCCCATTCTTCTACATGGACGGCCATCTTCAAACGTTTGAATTTGAAGTTGAAAATGATATTTTTGCCAATTTCTCAACTGGCAATAGTGAATTATAGGATTAATAGGATTATTCTTTAAAAAGGTAGGACTGTTTATAGGTTCAATCTATTTTGGGGCTTTATTTTAATAAATTTTAAAAATATAACTTAAAAAAATGCTATTGGAACTTTAACGTTCCGGATAACGTCAATAGGATGTGTTAAATTCCTCTCCTTAAACGTTCCTGATAACGTCTATATCATGTGTTAATTTCTCCTACCCTAAACGTTACAGATAACCTCTGGAGAATGTTAAAATCCTCCCCTGTACGGTTTCTGATAACGTCTATAGCACGTGCGTTTTCCCTTTCCTTTAACGTTACAGATAACGTCTAGTGCAGGTGTTACAACCCTTCCGGTAAACGTTGCCTATAACGTCTACAGCATGCATGATACCCCCCTCCGTAAACGTTCCCAATAACGCCTATAGCAGGCGTGAAACCCCCTCCGTTAACGTTCTCCATAACCCCCGGCCCCAACGTTACCGATAACGTCAGTAGTACGTCTTTAATTCCAACCCTAAACGTTACCGATAACGTCTATAGCAGGTGTTCAATTCTCCCCCTGAAACGTTCTCTATAACGTCTATAGCAGGTTTTCAATTCTCCCCCAGAAACGTTCTCTATAACGTCTATAGCAGGTTTTCAATCCCCCCCCCCCCAGAAACGTTCTCTATAACGTCTATAGCATGCACTACATTCTTCCCCCTAAACGCTACACATAAAGTGTAATTCAAGCATAACCTGTAATATTATTTCTTCAAATGTCAGCTTAATTCTATCATCAAAAATATGAACATTAACCAGAATATTTTTAAAAAATGAATATAATAAGTAATGATAACAATAAATTAAAAAATATAAATCAATATCACAGACATCATACATCAATATCACAAAAACTGTAAATAATCCTACAGTATCATTGCATCACAGCATAATCCTACAGTATCACAGAATCAGTATGCATGTATAATGATGCAGTATCAGTATTATAATGATATACATGTAGTATTAGTCTCAAAGAATCAGTATATTATCATAAAGTATCACGGAATCAGTACATTATCATAAAGTATCAGTATATAATCATAAAATATCACAGAATCACAAAATCACTATATTATCATACAGTATCAGTATATAATAATCACAAAGTATCACAGAATCAAAATATTATCATGCAGTATCAGTATTTAATCACAAAGTATCACAGAATCAATATAGTATCATGCAGTATCAATATATAATCATAAAGTATTACAGAATCCGTATATTATCATACAGTATCAGTATACATGTATAATCACAAAGTATCACAGAATCAATATATATCATACAGTATCAGTATATAATCACAAAGTATCACAGAATTAGTATATTATAGACTATCAGTATATAATCACAAAGTATCACTATCTTATCATACAGTATCACAGAAATTGGAATCACAGAATCAGTATATAATCATACAGTATCACAGTAATTAGAACCACGGAATCAGTACATGTATATACTCATATTATAGTATCACAGAACCAGTACATGTATATTATATAATCATAGTATCACAGAATCAGTACCGGTACATTGTATATAATCATATAGTAAGAATCAGTATATATATAATCATAGTTTCACAGAATCAGTATATAATCATGCATTATCAAAGTAATCAGAATCACAAAATATGTATACAATCATATAATATCACAGAATCAGAACCACAAAACCAGTATATTATCATACAGTATTACAGAATCAGTATAAATATTGTCATACTACACTATTACAGAATCAGTTTATATGTTGGCATACAGTATCACAGAATCAGCATATAATCATGCAGTATCAAAGAATCAATATATAATTATGACTCATCACTATCACTTGTATCTTGTAAGGTAACTTTTCTGTAATAAAACAAAATGAGGTAAGTTATTAGCTTTGGCATGAAATGTCTATACAAATATCCAGTAAACTAATGAGTGAATGACAGCACATAATATGGTTGTGCTTATTGTGACATTAAACCCCATTTCATTTCATGTCATTTCCAAACTACCAATCAACACCGAAATTTATCAAAACTATTTCGATATGCTTACAACAAGTGTCTCAACTGGCACGCTTTGAAGAAAGTATTAGTAAGATATGCAAGTATAGACAGCAGTGGGCAAATTTTGAAATCTTTACTTATAATAATAATAATTTTTGAAATATTTATACTTCAATAAAGCTTTGCATCATATTGTAAATTCAACAGGTAGACATTATTTAATCACAATTTTCCCAAAATATTGCCAATCAAAACCAGAAATTGATAATCAATTGCCTAAATTTACCTCATTTGATTAGCAGTTTTGCAAATCATGTCTGAAAAAATCTTCAGAAGTATGGCAGCAATAACATTTGAATATGTGATTCCTGATAAATGTATGTGAAGTAAAAGTTTTAAATACTTCACAGTTAAGATCTTCTGTAGATAAAACAAATCTTTGGACTACAGTCACACTGAAATTTTGAACTTATGATTTTCTCTGGCCTGATGAAGTTTCAAACAGACTAATGGCAACAATATTCTTTCAAATTGAAAATATGATAAAGTTGATTACCTGAGCATATTTGAGGATATCTCCACTGTAATCATTGATGTCTTTAATAGTACTGTTTACATGTAATTTTCTACAGGCTTCTGAAATCAAATTTAAGATTAGTTAAACATGTGTTCGTGTTAGGGTGCATTTGGACCTACCTACACCAAATTTGAATATTCTTGCTCAATTAGAAAGAGAGTCATTGTGTCCTAAAAAGTAAGACAGACAAACAAACCCATTCTAATAGTCGAAAGGTGGGGGACAAAAACTGATTTTTCATACAATCAGGGACGATAATCCAGGATATGGTACGACATGTGACAATACCAAAAAGGAACCACAAGTTTCACGATATAATCATACATTTGAAGTTTTATCGGGTTACATAATTGTACAGTATTGATGTGCAAGAAGCAGCCATTTTGCCTGGCAGTTTTGGTACCATTTTCACAAAATCCAAACACAAATGTCATTAGGGTTTAACAGTGATATATTTGAACGTTTTGTACAATCAAAGGGTTAACAAATTAAAAACATATTTCATCATCAATCTTAGTCAAGGTATTGATATGATGAATTCTATGTTCAGAGTTTCATCTTAATTTTAATCAACGTTAACATGCCCCTAAGCATCAACCAATCAGATTGCTTATCTCTGCTTAACGTAAGCAGACAATGTTTAAAATTGAACTCCATCAAGGCATTCATGAACGCCTACACCAAGTTTGAACATTCTACCTCAATAAGAAGGAGAGTTATTGTGTTCCAAATTCTCGACCAATCAAATTGCTTAATGCTTTGCTTACCCAAAACAGAAAATGTTCATAAACAAACTAAGTCAAGGTATTGATTTGATAAAATTATACACTAAGTTTCCTCACTCTCATTTCATTAGAACTAAAGATATCTTGTCCTGAAGCATCAACCAATCAAATTGCTTATCTTTGCATAACCTAAGCAGAAAATATTCTCATCGTCAAACTCCATCATTGCATTATCCCAATAAACATCTACGCCAAGTTTGAACACTCTAGCTAAGTCAGAATGAGAATTATTGTGTTCCAAAGTCTCGACCAATCAAATTCCTTATATTGTCGCTCTGCTTACCCGGAGCAGAAAATATTCAGTATCGAACTTAGTCAAGGTATTGATGTAATAAAATTATGCACCAAATTTCATCACTTTCACTTTAATTAGAACTAAATTTGTCATGTCCCAAAGCATCCACCAATCAAATTGCTTATCTCTGCTTACACCTACACCAAGTTTGAACATTTTCAGTCAATTCGTTGAATACTTCCACAAGTTCTAAAATACAACAATTCAGACGTAAAAGTAAATATTTCCTTCAGTGCACTACTCTGCCGCTTTAAAAATCATTTTATACATTCAAAAATAGTAATCTTCGATCATCAATATGAAATTCACCCATGTTCCAATCACGATAGATGGCAAACCTGGATAATCACATCTCACAACAAATTCCTTCTGATTTCTCTCCGCTTGTAGCCTACCTCAATACAAACCGTCGGACTGTTACATGTATGTGTCTTGTGGTTTATTTTATACAGGGAACAAGTGCGCAAACTGAAAAGTCTCAATATTTAGAGCGTATCGTAAAATAGGCCTACACAACTCCCTTAAAATGATAATTCAGCATAACAAGTGGTTGCCATGCAAGACACATTTTGCAAGAGATGGACAGAGAACAAGATAAAAAATAAAAGTGATTTTTTGAACAATCTGGGACCATTAACCAGCAAGTGACGTTACGATATGCACCAATATCGAAAGGAACCAAGATCATTTGGATATAAACAAATATTTCAATAAGTTTCATCAAAACCTAATAAAATTTACAACTTTTAGAGGGTCCACATGTACACATACTATTACACTATTTGAGTACAAGGAACTTTCAGACCGATTTTCACAAAATTTGAACTCTGCCATCATTTGTGTGTAACCATGATATATTCAATCTGTTTTTTCTCAATTGGATAAAAATTATAACCTCCACAGGCACCACAAGCTGAAAACGCAATTTTCTGTTCAGTCAGGGGCCATACCATACTACAGGAAGTTACGGTCTGATATGAGCGAATGTCAAAAGGAACAGTTCAAGATTTATCAAAATTGGTTAAAAATTGCGACTTCTGGAGAGTCCACAATCTTGGTATGACATACTTTTACACAATTGGTGTAGACAGAGCAGCCTTTTTTGTTTCGCAGTTTTGGTCGATTTTCCTGAAATTCGAACTCAACTATCATTACGGACAAATAAGGTGTAACAGTGATATATTCGAACGCTTTTCTAAATCGGCTAATAATTGTGACCTCTTAGAGGAAACACAAGCTAAAAAAAGCCATTCTCGTACAATCGGGGGTTAAAATTCAGGAAGTTACGAGCCGATATGCACAAATATCAAAAGGAACCAGGATCTTTGGGTTATAATTGGTTCAAAATTGTGACCTAGACAGTGTTCACAAGCTTAAAACGTGATTTTTCGTACAATCAGGGGCCATAATCCACGAAGTTACAGTTCGATAGTGCCAATGTCGAAAGGAACCGATATCTTAGGGTGATAAAACCATCAAGTTTCATTGAAATCGGATAAAAATTGTGATCTGTAGAGTGTTCACAAACAATTGTGGACAGACGGACAAGCGACAACAATATACGTCCAGATGTAAATGTGGGCGCATAAAAATTGTGACTGTCCACTAAGTAAAAACGTGATTTTCAGTGCAATCAGTGGCCATAAACAATATTTTAAAGTTGTACGTCACATGCCAATTTCGAAAGGAATCGAGATCATTTGAAAATTTCAGATGAAAATTGTGACCCGCCGAGCGCCCACAGGTTGAGAAACTTCCAAAATGTGTGCATATAAAAACAGTAAGCTTATATATTATCCAATATTTTATTACATGTAAATAATTGTGATACAAGTTGAAATAATAGTGGATTTGGTAAAAACTTCACAAATTACTTGCAAATTTGGAAATCAGATTTGGAGGGGCCATTAGACACAATGAAATGAAACAGAGTTTAACGTCATATTGTTCTGATCCAAACTGGACTTATGAAGACGGGCATATGCCATACAGTGTGCTATGATGGAAATTTTGCTCGGACAGCAGCACTATGGCTTACTCTTATTATATCGAATTCCAATGACTAGACTGGATCATTGAAGTCTACATGTATGACGTCCGAAGGAATTGAATGTATAATTGAAGTAAATATTTACGTTTTACATCCGAATTGTTAAATTTTAAAACTTGTTATGGACATCAAACACAATTCACAAAATCTCATTTGAAGGTAAATAATGACCAGTGTTTTTGGAGTCAAAATATAGTTTGTTACTGGAGTGATTATATTATAGATATCTCTTTTTAGCATGTACCTTACTAATAGAATCAGGATGAACTTTCTCGGCCAATGTAGGGATCGAACAACTAACCTCCTGGCTAGCAAGCCAGCGTCTTACCCACCATGACCCCCTTAATATTGGTGAACCTTTAACTTTAGCATTATTAATGTGGGTTCTAAAACAAACCACCCCAGATTACAGTAGACCAACACAACAATCTACAAGCCTGTAGCTAGCTCGTCCCGGGATCACGTGGCTAAGTGGGTAAGATGCTGGCTCGCTAGCCAGGAGGTTAGTTGTTCGACTGGAGTGACGTCGTGGTTCCGCCATACCCAAAAACCCCCTTGGTCAAATGTTCATGCTTCTTTCCGAAAGTGCACAACTCGATCGAAAAATGTCACATATCCGCCCCACTACTAGTTCTTGGATTTCGCTCCTCTTTGCTCACTATACTTTTTTATTAATTAAGCTTTCATATGTATTACATATGAAAGCTTATTGTTTCTGTTAAGATTATTAAGCTTTCATATTTCATATGAAAGCTTATTGTTTCTGTTAAGATTATTATTATTTTTTTTTTGTGTGTGTTTTTCCTGCAAATCGGATTTTCAAGACGTTTTGCGAATTCGAAATCACCGAATTTTTCGAACGAAAAAAATAACAATGCATAGTCGTAACTTTGTTATTGATAGACCTATTTTATTTAAAAAAAATTCTTTGAAAACGTCGACGAAAACTAATTTCACCTGCAATTTCAATTTTTCGAATTTCGAAAATTCATCGCTGTGATTTCGTTCCGGAAGTCATGACCAATAGATACACGATTTTTATGAAATTTGGAATGTAAGTAGATCTTACCGATGCGACTTTAAAAATGACTTTAAACATTTTCTAAATTATCTCCCCTTGGAGAAATTGAGGATCGAAATTTTCAAAAAAATCGACGAAATATAGGTCAGATCATCTTGAATTTTTTTTTTTAGGTACTAGCTACTAGACCACTGATTCGTACACAAAATATGGAGTTTGTAGCTCATTCCGGAAGTGCTACCATCTTGAAACAAAAAAAATCCCTAAGGCTTTTTAGCTATTTTACTTACAGACACGGGAGTTATATTTTCTGAATCCTTGAAGGATGGCCCAAAAATCGCACGGAGCAGAATTTTGATTTAGGTCAACTGATGGTTGCCATTTTGAAGTGAATATGAAAAGTAGTAGGGCCGAGACTTTGGAACACAATAACTCTCCTTCTAATTAAGCTAGAATTTTCAAACTTGGTGTAGACGTTCACTAGGTGAATCCCATCTAACAAAATTTAGTTTTCCGAACGTTTTCAAAACATTATTTTTTCGTTATTTAACGTTCCCTTTGAATGTTTGTGGCACGTGACCCAGGAAAGTTTTGTAGTTGTTGCGTTGACGTTTTTACAAACGTTACAGGATACGTTTACTGGATGTTAATTTTAACGTTTTGAAAACATTGATGTTAACGTTTTGAAAACATCAATAGTTCTGTTATTTCACGTTCCCTTTGAATGTTTGTGGCACGTGACCCAGGAAAGTTTTGTGGTTGTTGCGTTGACGTTTTTACAAACGTTACAGAATACGTTTACTGGACGTTAATTTTAACGATTTGAAAACATTGATGTTAACGTTTTGAAAACATCAATAGTTCTGTTATTTCACGTTCCCTTTGAATGTTTGTGGCACGTGACCCAGGAAAGTTTTGTGGTTGTTGCGTTGACGTTTTTACAAACGTTACAGGATACAGGATACGTTTTTACAAACGTTACAGGATACGTTTACTGAATATTATAGTTAACGTTAGGAAAACATTCGTTTTTCTGTTATTTCAAATTAGTTTTGAATGTTCATCTGACGTAAGCCAGGAAAGTTTTGTTGTCGTAACGTTAACGTTTTTACAAACGTTACAGGATACGTTTAATGAACATTATAGTTAACGACTTCAAAACATTAATGTTAACGTTAGGAAAACATTAGTTATTCTGTTATTTCACGTTAGTTCTGAATGTTCATCTGACGTAAGCCAGGAAAGTTTTGTTGTCGTAACGTTAACGTTTTTACAAACGTTACAGGATATGTTTACTGAACATTAATGTTAACCTTTTGAGAACATTAATGTTAACGTTATGAAAACATCAATTATTCTATTATTTCACGTTAGTTTTGAATGTTCATCTGACGTAAGCCAAGAAAGATTTGTTGTCGTAACGTTAACGTTTTTATACGCCCACATTGAAATGTGGTCGTATATTGTCGTCGCCCCCGTCGGTCCGTCCGTCGGTCCGTCCGTCGGTCCGGCGTCCACAATTGCTTGTGGGCGCTCTACAAGCTAAAGTTAATATCTGATTGACTTTAAATTTATACACAGTGTTTAAGGTCATGAGACGAAGAAGCCTATTGTTTTTCAGCGATTTCCGATAATAACTACCAGAGTTATGGCCCTTGATCACTTCAAAAAATCTTGTGGACGATCCAGAGGCCAAAGTTGATATGCGATTGACTTCAAATTTATACACAGCGTTTAAGGTCATAAGACAATGACGCCTATTGATTTTCGGCGATTTCCGATAATTAGTGCTAGAGTTATGGCCCTTGATCTCTTTAAAAAATCTTGTGGACGCTCTACAAGCTAAAGTTAATATCTGATTGACTTTAAATTTATACACAGTGTTTAAGGTCATAAGACGAAGAAGCCTATTAATTTTCAGCAATTTCCGATAATTAGTGCCAGAGTTATGGCCCTTGATCACTTCAAAAAATCTTGTGGACGCTCTAGAGGCCAAAGTTAATATCCGATTGACTTCAAATTTATACACAGTGTTTAAGGTCATAAGACGAAGACGCCTATTGATTTTCAGCGATTTCCGATAATTAGAGCCAGAGTTATGGCCCTTGATCACCTCAAAAAATCTTGTGGACGCTCTACAGGCCAAAGTTAATATCCGATTGACTTTCGATTTATACACATTGTTTAAGGTCATGAGACGAAGAAGCCTATTGATTTTCGGCGATTTCCGATAATTAGTGCCAGAGTTATGGCCCTTGATCTCTTTAAAAAATCATGTGGACGCTCTAAAGGTCAAAGTTAATATCCGATTGACTTTAAATTTATACACAGTGTTTAAGGTCATAAGACGAAGAAGCCTATTAATTTTCAGCGATTTCCGATAATTAGTGCCAGAGTTATGGCCCTTGATCACTTCAAAAAATCTTGTGGACTCTCTAGAGGCCAAAGTTAATATCCGATTGACTTCAAATTTATACACAGTGTTTAAGGTCATAAGACAAAGACGCCTATTGATTTTCAGCGATTTCCGATAATTAGTGCCAGAGTTATGGCCCTTGATCACCTCAAAAAAACTTGTGGACGCTCTGGAGGCCAAAGTTAATATCCGTTTGACTTTAGATTTATACACAGTGTTTAAGGTCATGAGACGAAGAAACCTATTGATTTTCAGCGATTTCAAATAATTACTGCCAGAGTTATCTCCCTTGATAACTTCAAAAATTCTTGTGACGCTATAGAGGCCAAAGTTAACATCCGATTGACTTCAGATTGATACATAAAGTTTAAGGTGTTGAAACGAACAAGTATTTTGATTTTCAGTGAATTTAGATAACTGAACAGCTAAATCCATGATATTAAATGTTTCATGTATATACTAATTGTTAGCGTGGGGTAAAACTTTATAAAAAGCAATCAAATTCTAATGATTTTCTGATAATTACATAATGAGTTGTTACTCTTAATCAATTTTTAGTGTATTACAAATGTTTCATTACCGAAAAAAGTAAAAATATGCGACAACCCTTGTTGACTGCCCGGACGATTTAGCTGCTGTGGGCGTATGTTTCGTTGCCTGGCAACCTATCTTTACAAACGTTACAGGATACGTTTACTGAACAATAATGATAACGTTTTGAAAACATTAATGTTAACGTTTTGAAAGCATCAATTATTCTGTTATTTCACGTTAGTTTTGAATGTTCATCCGACGTAAGCCAGGAAAGTTTTGTTGTCGTATGGCAAACGTTATTTACAAACGTTACATGATAAGTTAACTGAACATTAATGTAAACGTTTTGACAACCTTATTTATTCTGTTATTTTACGTTAGTTTTGAATGTTCATTTGACGTAAGCCAGGGAAGTTACTGGTAACGTCTATAGCATGTGTTAAAATTCACCCCCTTAAAGTTCCAATTTCACTTTTTCTAAGAAAGTCAAAATATAATTATTTCTATGTTTTTTGCTCAAAAGGTTGTCAACTCACTATTATACGATCATGGACAAAATTTTTGGGGGGGTTAAAAAGGGTGACACTGGTTAATTGAGGAAATAGTTACTAAATTACCTCCCTTGTTTTCCCATTCTTCTACATGGACGGCCATCTTCAAACGTTTGAATTTGAAGTTGAAAATGATATTTTTGCCAATTTCTCAACTGGCAATAGTGAATTATAGGATTAATAGGATTATTCTTTAAAAAGGTAGGACTGTTTATAGGTTCAATCTATTTTGGGGCTTTATTTTAATAAATTTTAAAAATATAACTTAAAAAAATGCTATTGGAACTTTAACGTTCCGGATAACGTCAATAGGATGTGTTAAATTCCTCTCCTTAAACGTTCCTGATAACGTCTATATCATGTGTTAATTTCTCCTACCCTAAACGTTACAGATAACCTCTGGAGAATGTTAAAATCCTCCCCTGTACGGTTTCTGATAACGTCTATAGCACGTGCGTTTTCCCTTTCCTTTAACGTTACAGATAACGTCTAGTGCAGGTGTTACAACCCTTCCGGTAAACGTTGCCTATAACGTCTACAGCATGCATGATACCCCCCTCCGTAAACGTTCCCAATAACGCCTATAGCAGGCGTGAAACCCCCTCCGTTAACGTTCTCCATAACCCCCGGCCCCAACGTTACCGATAACGTCAGTAGTACGTCTTTAATTCCAACCCTAAACGTTACCGATAACGTCTATAGCAGGTGTTCAATTCTCCCCCTGAAACGTTCTCTATAACGTCTATAGCAGGTTTTCAATTCTCCCCCAGAAACGTTCTCTATAACGTCTATAGCAGGTTTTCAATCCCCCCCCCCCAGAAACGTTCTCTATAACGTCTATAGCATGCACTACATTCTTCCCCCTAAACGCTACACATAAAGTGTAATTCAAGCATAACCTGTAATATTATTTCTTCAAATGTCAGCTTAATTCTATCATCAAAAATATGAACATTAACCAGAATATTTTAAAAAAATGAATATAATAAGTAATGATAACAATAAATTAAAAAATATAAATCAATATCACAGACATCATACATCAATATCACAAAAACTGTAAATAATCCTACAGTATCATTGCATCACAGCATAATCCTACAGTATCACAGAATCAGTATGCATGTATAATGATGCAGTATCAGTATTATAATGATATACATGTAGTATTAGTCTCAAAGAATCAGTATATTATCATAAAGTATCACGGAATCAGTACATTATCATAAAGTATCAGTATATAATCATAAAATATCACAGAATCACAAAATCACTATATTATCATACAGTATCAGTATATAATAATCACAAAGTATCACAGAATCAAAATATTATCATGCAGTATCAGTATTTAATCACAAAGTATCACAGAATCAATATATTATCATGCAGTATCAATATATAATCATAAAGTATTACAGAATCCGTATATTATCATACAGTATCAGTATACATGTATAATCACAAAGTATCACAGAATCAATATATATCATACAGTATCAGTATATAATCACAAAGTATCACAGAATTAGTATATTATAGACTATCAGTATATAATCACAAAGTATCACTATCTTATCATACAGTATCACAGAAATTGGAATCACAGAATCAGTATATAATCATACAGTATCACAGTAATTAGAACCACAGAATCAGTACATGTATATACTCATATTATAGTATCACAGAACCAGTACATGTATATTATATAATCATAGTATCACAGAATCAGTACCGGTACATTGTATATAATCATATAGTAAGAATCAGTATATATATAATCATAGTTTCACAGAATCAGTATATAATCATGCATTATCAAAGTAATCAGAATCACAAAATATGTATACAATCATATAATATCACAGAATCAGAACCACAAAACCAGTATATTATCATACAGTATTACAGAATCAGTATAAATATTGTCATACTACACTATTACAGAATCAGTTTATATGTTGGCATACAGTATCACAGAATCAGCATATAATCATGCAGTATCAAAGAATCAATATATAATTATGACTCATCACTATCACTTGTATCTTGTAAGGTAACTTTTCTGTAATAAAACAAAATGAGGTAAGTTATTAGCTTTCCTCACTCTCATTTCATTAGAACTAAAGATATCTTGTCCTGAAGCATCAACCAATCAAATTGCTTATCTTTGCATAACCTAAGCAGAAAATATTCTCATCGTCAAACTCCATCATTGCATTATCCCAATAAATATCTACGCCAAGTTTGAACACTCTAGCTAAGTCAGAATGAGAATTATTGTGTTCCAAAGTCTCGACCAATCAAATTCCTTATATTGTCGCTCTGCTTACCCGGAGCAGAAAATATTCAGTATCGAACTTAGTCAAGGTATTGATGTAATAAAATTATGCACCAAATTTCATCACTTTCACTTTAATTAGAACTAAATTTGTCATGTCCCAAAGCATCCACCAATCAAATTGCTTATCTCTGCTTACACCTACACCAAGTTTGAACATTTTCAGTCAATTCGTTGAATAATTCCACAAGTTCTAAAATACAACAATTCAGACGTAAAAGTAAATATTTCCTTCAGTGCACTACTCTGCCGCTTTAAAAATCATTTTATACATTCAAAAATAGTAATCTTCGATCATCAATATGAAATTCACCCATGTTCCAATCACGATAGATGGCAAACCTGGATAATCACATCTCACAACAAATTCCTTCTGATTTCTCTCCGCTTGTAGCCTACCTCAATACAAACCGTCGGACTGTTACATGTATGTGTCTTGTGGTTTATTTTATACAGGGAACAAGTGCGCAAACTGAAAAGTCTCAATATTTAGAGCGTATCGTAAAATAGGCCTACACAACTCCCTTAAAATGATAATTCAGCATAACAAGTGGTTGCCATGCAAGACACATTTTGCAAGAGATGGACAGAGAACAAGATAAAAAATAAAAGTGATTTTTTGAACAATCTGGGACCATTAACCAGCAAGTGACGTTACGATATGCACCAATATCGAAAGGAACCAAGATCATTTGGATATAAACAAATAATTTCAATAAGTTTCATCAAAACCTAATAAAATTTACAACTTTTAGAGGGTCCACATGTACACATACTATTACACTATTTGAGTACAAGGAACTTTCAGACCGATTTTCACAAAATTTGAACTCTGCCATCATTTGTGTGTAACCATGATATATTCAATCTGTTTTTTCTCAATTGGATAAAAATTATAACCTCCACAGGCACCACAAGCTGAAAACGCAACTTTCTGTTCAGTCAGGGGCCATACCATACTACAGGAAGTTACGGTCTGATATGAGCGAATGTCAAAAGGAACAGTTCAAGATTTATCAAAATTGGTTAAAAATTGCGACTTCTGGAGAGTCCACAATCTTGGTATTACATACTTTTACACAATTGGTGTAGACAGAGCAGCCTTTTTTGTTTCGCAGTTTTGGTCGATTTTCCTGAAATTCGAACTCAACTATCATTACGGACAAATAAGGTGTAACAGTGATATATTCGAACGCTTTTCTAAATCGGCTAATAATTGTGACCTCTTAGAGGAAACACAAGCTAAAAAAAGCCATTCTCGTACAATCGGGGGTTAAAATTCAGGAAGTTACGAGCCGATATGCACAAATATCAAAAGGAACCAGGATCTTTGGGTTATAATTGGTTCAAAATTGTGACCTAGACAGTGTTCACAAGCTTAAAACGTGATTTTTCGTACAATCATGGGCCATAATCCACGAAGTTACAGTTCGATAGTGCCAATGTCGAAAGGAACCGATATCTTAGGGTGATAAAACCATCAAGTTTCATTGAAATCGGATAAAAATTGTGATCTGTAGAGTGTTCACAAACAATTGTGGACAGACGGACAAGCGACAACAATATACGTCCAGATGTAAATGTGGGCGCATAAAAATTGTGACTGTCCACTAAGTAAAAACGTGATTTTCAGTGCAATCAGTATTTTAAAGTTGTACGTCACATGCCAATTTCGAAAGGAATCGAGATCATTTGAAAATTTCAGATGAAAATTGTGACCCGCCGAGCGCCCACAGGTTGAGAAACTTCCAAAATGTGTGCATATAAAAACAGTAAGCTTATATATTATCCAATATTTTATTACATGTAAATAATTGTGATACAAGTTGAAATAATAGTGGATTTGGTAAAAACTTCACAAATTACTTGCAAATTTGGAAATCAGATTTGGAGGGGCCATTAGACACAATGAAATGAAACAGAGTTTAACGTCATATTGTTCTGATCCAAACTGGACTTATGAAGACGGGCATATGCCATACAGTGTGCTATGATGGAAATTTTGCTCGGACAGCAGCACTATGGCTTACTCTTATTATATCGAATTCCAATGACTAGACTGGATCATTGAAGTCTACATGTATGACGTCCGAAGGAATTGAATGTATAATTGAAGTAAATATTTACGTTTTACATCCGAATTGTTAAATTTTAAAACTTGTTATGGACATCAAACACAATTCACAAAATCTCATTTGAAGGTAAATAATGACCAGTGTTTTTGGAGTCAAAATATAGTTTGTTACTGGAGTGATTATATTATAGATATCTCTTTTTAGCATGTACCTTACTAATAGAATCAGGATGAACTTTCTCGGCCAATGTAGGGATCGAACAACTAACCTCCTGGCTAGCAAGCCAGCGTCTTACCCACCATGACCCCCTTAATATTGGTGAACCTTTAACTTTAGCATTATTAATGTGGGTTCTAAAACAAACCACCCCAGATTACAGTAGACCAACACAACAATCTACAAGCCTGTAGCTAGCTCGTCCCGGGATCACGTGGCTAAGTGGGTAAGATGCTGGCTCGCTAGCCAGGAGGTTAGTTGTTCGACTGGAGTGACGTCGTGGTTCCGCCATACCCAAAAACCCCCTTGGTCAAATGTTCATGCTTCTTTCCGAAAGTGCACAACTCGATCGAAAAATGTCACATATCCGCCCCACTACTAGTTCTTGGATTTCGCTCCTCTTTGCTCACTATACTTTTTTATTAATTAAGCTTTCATATGTATTACATATGAAAGCTTATTGTTTCTGTTAAGATTATTAAGCTTTCATATTTCATATGAAAGCTTATTGTTTCTGTTAAGATTATTATTATTTTTTTTTTGTGTGTGTTTTTCCTGCAAATCGGATTTTCAAGACGTTTTGCGAATTCGAAATCACCGAATTTTTCGAACGAAAAAAATAACAATGCATAGTCGTAACTTTGTTATTGATAGACCTATTTTATTTAAAAAAAATTCTTTGAAAACCTCGACGAAAACTAATTTCACCTGCAATTTCAATTTTTCGAATTTCGAAAATTCATCGCTGTGATTTCGTTCCGGAAGTCATGACCAATAGATACACGATTTTTATGAAATTTGGAATGTAAGTAGATCTTACCGATGCGACTTTAAAAATGACTTTAAACATTTTCTAAATTATCTCTCCTTGGAGAAATTGAGGATCGAAATTTTCAAAAAAATCGACGAAATATAGGTCAGATCATCTTGAATTTTTTTTTTAGGTACTAGCTACCCGGCGGGACGATTTACCCAATACTACCCAATTCTACCCAATACTACCCAATACCACCCAAGTACCACCTCAATATCACCACATACTACCCAACACTACAACATAATACTGCAAAATGTGTATATCAATTGAATTTTTTCAAAAATAATTAGTTATACCGTGGGAATTGTACTTCAAATGCGATTACCGATGTCTGGCTGTTCCATTTGCCTCCCCATATCACCTAAAACAAGCAAAAACTGACCCAATACTATCAAACTCTTATCACATACTACCCACTATCATCAAATAGGTACTAGCTACTAGACCACTGATTCGTACACAAAATATGGAGTTTGTAGCTCAATCCGGAAGTGCCACCATCTTGAAACGTGAAAAATCCCTAAGGCTTTTTTGCTATTTTACTTACAGACACGGGAGTTATATTTTCTGAATCCTTGAAGGATGGCCCAAAAATCGCACGGAGCAGAATTTGGATTTAGGTCAACTGATGGTTGCCATTTTGAAGTGAATATGAAAAGTAGTAGCAATTTCAAGGGCCGAGACTTTGAAACATAATAACTCTCCTTCTAATTAAGCTAGAATTTTCAAACTTGGTGTAGAAGTTCACTAGGTCAATAATGTCATGACTGAGTTTAAAGATGAGCATTTTCTACTTAGGGTAAGCAGAGATAAGCATGCTGATTTGTTGATTCTTTAGGGCACGATAACTTCGGTTATAATGAAAGGAGGGTGGTGAAACTCTTGTCAATCGAGAGTCTAATAGCTAGCCTGTAGTGTGAAATCATTGTATCATTTTTTTTAAATATCAGGGATAGCAGAAAAAAAAGAGATCGAAAATCCAAAAAGTCGTATTTTTACGATTTGGGGCATTTTTAAAGGTCCTTTTCTCTTAAAGTCAACATAATATTTTGGGGGGAACTTCTTCTACAAAGAGTCTTATCGGTAGTCTTTTATATGAAAACATCGACAGTCCAAAATATCAGGAGTAGAAGAATAAAAGGATCGAAAATTGAAAACGGCACCCTTTCATTGTTAAGCAAAACATGCAGTGTGGGTGATTACAATCTGCACATTTAGTCATCGTATAGAGCTTATTCAACAGTACCGAATTCCAACTGCTAAGGGATCTTTTAAGTGCACTCCAATGTGTACACGGCGGGGGGTGGGCACGCCAGAAAATCGAGATGAACTTTCTCGGCCAATGCAGGGATCGAACACCCGACCTCCTGGCTAGCAGGCCAACGCCTTAGCCACATTGTGTGGACACCCATCGTATATTTCATCCGTCAAATCAAAGCATTTCATTGCATTAGACCAATAATTAATTATTCTTAATTTAAAACTTTATTTTGATATTAGTCTGGCATTATCAAATCCTAATTTTATTGGTATTATTTAAAATTAAACTTTCATTTAACTATGAACAACCCTTAACGTGTCTCTTTAAAACAATTAGATACTCTAAAACAGTAGCTCAACCTTTTGACCTAACTCATTAATTTACGATTTTGTTTTGAGCGACTTGTTATTCTTCCTATATGACATATTGCACGTGTCTGATTTCAAAGGGGGGGGGGGGGGCTGAATAGTTAGCACGCGCGCCTGTCATTGAGTTAACTAGCGTGTTTTCGAATGCCTGGTTGTACGTGACAAGGAGTAAGGTCGCCTGTCCAACCTGCCATTTTTAATTTTTTTTACCGCCATTTTTATTTCATTTTCTCATCCGTCTCATTACAGTAATACAAGTTTCAGTTATTTCCCTTTAGTTTTCAGATTATTGTTATGCCTGGGTGCAATGTTTCATACTATATTTAGACTTGTAACCACGCGAGTTTTTGACCAATTTTGATAATTTTTTCTTCTTATCATTTTATTTAGGATACTTGATACAATCGATGACACGTGACGATGAATATGAAAGCTTTCATATCTGCATGGGAGAGTAGCAGATCTAGTTATTTTTTCTTTTGTGTTTTACTCACAAATCGGATTTCTCCAAATCTAACCATAGGATCTTTCTGAACCTTTGACCTCTCGCCCCCAAAAATGGGTGGTGGCTGTTGATTAAATATATTTTCAAAACGTTTTACGAATTCGATATCACCGAATTTTACGAACGAAAAATATTGTAATGCATAGTCGTAATTTTGTGGTTTTTTGACCGATTTTATTAATTCTTTTTTCTTTGAGTACCTTGAAAAAAATATTTTTCATCTGCAATTTCAGATTTTCGAATTTCAAAAATTCGTCGCTGTGATTTTGAACCGGAAGTTGAGACCAACTTGGCAACTTCTTTAATAGTTGTACGATTTTCATGAAATTTAGTATGTAAGTAGATCTTGCTGATTCGACTTAAAAAATGACTTTAGAAATTTTCTAACTTATCTCCCCTCGGAGAAATTAAGGATAAAAAAAATCGACTAAATAAAGGTCAGATTGCCTTGAAATTTTTTTTTCTGTACTTAGTAATTACGGATTAGTACACAAAATATGGAGTTTGGCGATCAAAACGGAACTGCCACCATCATGAAATGTGAAAATTTACAGGGCTTTTTTGATATTTTACATATAGATACGGGAGTTATATTTTCTGAAACCTTGAAGGAATGCCTAAAAAACGTCCAAAGTAGAATTTTGATTTAGATCAACTGATAGTCACCATTTTGAATGAATATTGAATTGAATGTAAATGAACACAATAGGCTGTAGTTTGTTTAATTCTTCTTGTATTTCTTAAATTAATACATTTCTGGATAGCATGGCTCGTGGTCGAAATTTTCTTATTTGTTACATTTAAAATTTCCAATTTTGTCTGTGACTTTTTCGTGCCGACAAAGTTGTTTACGAGTGAAAAATAGGCATTAAAGTATGTTTCCTGTGAATTAACCAATCAAATGCCAGCGCACACTTCCACAAAATGTCAGACGTTGAATTCAACCGGGCCGAAACCATGGAGGTGTATATATTGACAGCTCTATGGCCGAAACAGAGAAAACGTGCTGTGGTCTATTCAATCCGGTGACTAGAAAAGACATGCAGCACTGGCAGCCATTGCACAGGACTTAGGTAAGTTGATTTATTAACACCAATTGACAGTAGGCCTAGCGGGAATACGAACCAGCCTCAACAAGTCAATGTCGCTAGGTTGATTAGTGCGGGTTGGAGAGGTAGATATTATTTTTAGTTAATGTAGGTGGCAATACTATTGTTATTATATATCCCCAATTCAATGACCTAATATGTTATGACATAACTTTATGTAACTATTTTCTGATCCGTAATTTCGTATGCCTGTCATTCCTACTCCTAGCGGAAATGCCAATGGCTAGTTGAAGTTCTGTAAATTTGTAAACAATGAAATTTGGCAGGCAGAAGCACAGGACAGGACAACTCTGGATTTTCCTGCATCTGGTTTCAAATTGATTATTTATATAATTAAGTAGAATACTTATTGAAGGCATGTGGTGCAATTTGGATGGCAGTGGCTAAATACCACGTTCCAAAATACCACGCTCGCCCCTATTGCTTCTATACAAATGTAACGTGGTACGAGATTTTGGTACCACTTTCTTTTTTAATTATGGTCATTTTACCTTTTTAAAAGCTAATTCTGCAAATTGCATTAATCTTTTAATCAGAGAGAGAGAGAGAAATGGGGTTTAACGTCCACTTGACACAAACTAGGTCATTTTGTGACTAACATATGGTTTTCATTTTATTTCAATAATTCGCTTGCGCGTAGGGGTCTTTAGCAGTGGGAGGAAACCGGAGTGCCCGGAGGAAACCCACGAGGTTGAGAAGGCGCCCCTATCTCCATGCCACATACGCTCACACCAGGGATCGAAACCACAGCCGCAAGCCAGAGCTGACCGGCCAGCTAGAGGTCGAAGCGCTGCACTCTAGACCACTAGGCCATCCCAACCCCCCTAATCTTTTAATCAATTTCGATGTTTTATACTATTTATATATCATATTTACACTTAATGTTTAATGTAATACAATTCAAATGGTCGATCAGTCGGTTAAAATAATCGCCATTTATATACGGTGTACAAGTTATTGTTACCTATTTAAAAAGGCCCTACATGGTATATTGCACTATTGCGTATTTATGAAATAAAACGTGGCATTTAAAAACGTGGTATAATAAAAAATGAGAATGACACGAAAGAACAGTGAATTGATAAGTAAAAAGAACGTGGTACAATAGAATCTGAGGCTGAGATAACAGTACCAAGTTCATTTACTGTTTCTATATACAAATGAAACGTGGTACGCGACTTTGACTTATTTTACATTATATAGCCTAAAGCTTATTAGGGTTTCACACTGCGAAATTTGTGTGAAACACTATTGTTTTTGTTAAAATTATTATTCGTCTGAAAGCCTATTGTGATTACTAAAATTATTATTATTAGGCTTTCAGACTTTCGTCTGAAAGCCTATTGTGATTACTAAAATTATTATTATTATTACATATGAAAGCTTATTGTTTCTGTTAAAGTTATTAGGCTTTCAGACTTTTGTCTGAAAGCCTATTGTGATTACTAAAATTATTATTATTTATTATTATTATTTTTTTTTTTCGGGGGAGCCTATTTCTCAGTGTCTGTAACAGATACAGATCTGGGACATAATTTTCTATCAGGAAACCATATGGTGGCTATCCCTTCCACTGTATTTGAAACTTCTGCGCAGACCGGAAGTGGCCGAATTTCGTGCGGTGCCAAAAAATTAAAAAACGGCCGTAGATTCGTCAATTCTGTATCTATTTCCATACAAATTATATTTTTGGAAACCCTGAGTCTTTTCTCGGACGATAGCAGTTGAAAATTTTGCAATTTCGAAACTTCGCCGCTGACTTCTAGCGTTCGAAAAATGAAAATATGTTGTTTAAAATAGCATTATGCAAGAGCAAAATCTGCTTTTTACAAGTCTTTCTTTAAGCCTGAGATGTTATCTAAATAATCAATTAGACATTAATTAACATATCCAGACCATAATAAACTCTTTATGTCAAGGCTAGCCTTCGATGTTGGCAGATTAAAATCGTATATGAAGCTTAATGGCGGTTGATAATTAAATCAATCAAGTGGATAATCGAGACTATGCTGTTTATATTAATGATTTGAGTAATGATGACCGAGACTATGTGAAAATTCTAACGCTTTTTTCTCGGCTAATAGTGAATCAATTTGACTGAAATTTTCAGCAAATTATCTTTACACTATCTAGTTTTTAACTATTATAGTGAGAACTGCCATCTCTTTATCTTATCTCCCATAATGTAACTTTAAGACACATTTTTTATTATTTTTCAAAATTTTAAAATTTGACCTACATTTTTGGATACCTGAAGGCAATCCGGTTCCAGTAATATAAGTTTCATTCAGAGTTATCGCCC
This sequence comes from Patella depressa, assembly GCA_948474765.1. Classification (NCBI taxonomy): domain Eukaryota; kingdom Metazoa; phylum Mollusca; class Gastropoda; family Patellidae; genus Patella; species Patella depressa. The sequence goes on from OX419716.1 coordinate 53,667,259, forward strand.
TTTATTTTTTTTTCGAATTTTCTTCACATTTTGTGAGCTTAAGTTTCGTTTTACGGCCACATTGACGTTTCTAAAATTCCTGGAACATGAAGTAATATGGTCAAACCACCGTTTAAAGCAATTTCAACAACAATCCGTAAACCGGAAGTAGTCGAAATAATATGCGATATTTTGAAAAAAAAAGTGAAAAATGGGTGTTTTGGGTAAAAACACGATTTTTCCGTCCGATATCAACGGATTAAACGAATTAAGGTATCATTTGGTCGGGCGGTGATTGGACCACTGAATGATACCCAATTCGTACGGATACGATTAGCAGGAAGCAAAATATGGCACGCTGAAAATCAAGTATTTTCTGATTTTTAGCATTTTTGGACGCCTGTATCTCGAAAACTTAACCGCAACTTTTTTTTACATTTTTTCTATCGAGAGTCCTTTCGGAGGTTTTTTGCATGAAGCCATCCAATAAGACTTTGAAATATCTGGAATAGGTGAAATAACGGACTGAAAATCGAAAAAAGTCGAAAAATCGTGAAATTTTGGAAAATGCTCTACTATTTTTTTATTTTAAGAGATTTTCAAAAAAAGATTGTATATTCAGATAGCTGATTCTAACGATGTATAATATGTATGTAGTTATTGAAATTTAATTTTCGATATTTTAATTTTTTTGCATTTTTATCACTTTTGAACATAGGATTTCTCAGGGGCATTTTATCTGATCAGATAATGTAATATGTCATTACAGAGCCCTGTGGCTATTTTAGTGCCCAAACCGGCTATTAAAACTATTCTGACAATAATAGCCATACCGGAAGTATTCAAAAAATGAAAAAAAATGTTAAAAACATTGTCGCACTTGCGAAAAACTTGATTTCTCCCTTAGGTAATAGTGGACCAAAAGAACTAAAGTGTCACTGGATAGCCCTATTAATGGACCATCATATGGTGTCTAAATAATACGATTTCGATGATAAGGAAATAAATTATTGTATGCCAAAAATCTAGTATTTTCCGATTTTTTAACATGCTGAGACGCCCTTTTCTCGAAAACAACGCCGCAGATTTTTCTTAAACTTTTCTTACTCAAAGTCCTATCGGTTGTCTATATAGTGAATCCAAAATGAAAAGCATTGAAATAATACAAGAGGTCCAAAAATGGCTTCAAACTTTGAAAAAAAATTGAAAAATCGTTAAATTTTTGGAAACGCTCTTTAATTTATCTTTTTTTCCAAAATTACTCTATGGATGTTTCTGACACTTCTGGTACAGAAAGTTAAGTATCCAAAGAACTTCGTAAAGCTGTCAGGACAATGATCGTAAAACCGGAAGTAGTCGAAAAAATGTCCGATATTTTGAAAAAAATTTTTTTTTTATGAAAACCTTTTTTATTTATGAATATTTTTTGATGGTATTTTACACAGGGTTAAAATATCATCCCACTTGAGAAGAAATGATAAAAAAAATGTCTCGGTAATTTGCGTTAGCTGCCATCGGCTAATTTAGTTTTTCGTAACCAGAAAAACTATTTATTGTTCGATTTGTATAAAACAAAGTTCATATGCTCCGTGGTCCAAATTGCAATTTTTTTTGTTACGGTGAAATTTTTCTGTCGGCAACGGAAGTGAAGTAATATTAACAAAAACTACAATTTTGACAGTTCGGTACCACTTTTTGAAAGCAAATATTTTTTTTTTCAAAACTGATATAACTAAAAGGATGCACCCTGCAAAGGTGTATAAAATCTTTAGCTCAGATTTTTTAAATTTCAATTTCATTTTTGGGCAATTTCGAATAAAATGTAAAATAAAGTGTAAAATTCAATTATTTACAATTCATTCAGCGTCTTCATATTTTGAAATATTTATTTGTGATTTTCATAAACTCGTAGCAATAATCCAGACGAAGAGAATGTATGCGAAAATTAGTTTGTAATATGAGCAGTTGCCGAGAAATATGCAATTTTGCATGCATCACTTTTCACGTTATTTTGCCTATAAAAGAGTGAATTATTATTCGATTTGCAATATTTTTTTTCCATTTGATGCCTAATGTCAATGTGGACTAGGTCAAGCTAATTTTACATTTTCACTGTGACCGGAAATGACGTCATTTCTGCAAAAACTGTATTTTTAACATAAAAACAAATATTTTATTCAAATGAGTCTGCCTTATAATATTTTTAAAATTATGATATTTGATTCCCATCAACGAATAGAATGAAACCATACGACCATACAGATACCACAAAATGGTTTCTAACTTGTACGGTTACAGAGAAATAGGCGATCTTCTATAAGTCACTTTTCAAGGTTTTTGGTCTATAAAAGTGTCAATTATTATTCGATTTTTATAATTTTTTTACCATTTGATGCCTTATGCCATTTATGACTTCTATCAACTAAGTTAACATTTTCAATATCACCGGAAGTAATGTAATTTTTGCAAAAAACGTATTTTTAGCCTTCAAAACAAACATTTTTTTTGAAGGGATTTATATTTATTATTTGTTTAACTTTATAACGTCTGACTCTAATGGGCAGTAAGATTGAATCAATACCATCATATTGATATCAAGAAAAGGCTTCTAGCATGTTCCCTTGTCGAATAATAGCCAATTTTCCAAAGGTCACTTTTAATTATTTTACCCATAGAGCTGTATATATATTGACTAGAGTGTATTGTGGTCACGTGATCCCCATTGACGTAACGTTAACGCCGTGGGCCGACACTGGAGACCGGCCGCCATGTTTCAACCGGGAAAGAATGACGGAAGTGCCCGGATGAACGCTATGTAAACAAAGGGAAATAGAATGACGAAGTGTTGGTAAGTCCATTAAAAAGCAGTTCTAATTCAACAATATCAACCAAAAAAAAAAAAAAAAAAATGATGATTGAAAGGTCTTACCTTACAGTCCTAAAAGCAAAATCGCTTTGGTCAACTGGCATATTTTGGGGGCTTTATTATTAAGAGTCACCGTGGCAATGTGTAAATTGTGCGCAGAACTACGAAATCATGTTTATTTTATTAATTGAGCTAAGTGAACGTCCTCGAATGTCCAGATATCTATAGAGTATTCAGCAAAATTTTGAACATTGCTACCCACAGTTCACATAAAACTTTATTTTGGATAGATCTAAATAATTTGTTGGACGATTTGAAATGAATGTTCTGCGTGATTGGCAGAGATAACTGACTATACTATAAAATAAATAGCGTCATCCAGATGATGAATAAAGAAATAAAATAGATTTTAAAAATAATCTAGGACTTCTATCATTTACCAGTAGAATAATATCTGATGCCGATGGGATTTTTTTTTTTTTTTTTTTTTTTTAAAGAAAATATAAACAGGACTAGCAAGGCCTTAGTAGGCCTATATGGTTTTCAATTTCCATGAACTGGTGTCTGATTTTTCTTTGCTTGAAAAATACGGCGGTATATTAAATTTTACAAAAAAAAAGACAAACCTCTTGATGAGCAGCAGCCATTAAAAAAAAAAAAATATTAGGCCTTTATTTTTTACAAAATTTGTTCGGGGAATGAAGTTTTCAAGACTTTCACTTATTTGTCCTTAATATAATCATATAATTAACCTTCCTTTTTTAAAAATTAGTTCGGGGGTTGAAAGCGGGTTTTCTGAAGAAAATAAAAGAAGCATAAACTGATATTGCAAGAAACTTTCGCTTTATATTCATTCTGTACATCTGTGAACACAATGTCGTCCTAATTAATTAAATCCGAGGGGGTGAAACTAAAAGATAACAAAGCAACTACTGGCCAGTGAGTGCATGTCTGTGACTAAACACTCCACTCCAATAAACAGACTTACTCCCCGCGATATTTTTCGTATAAAGCCGCATGTGTGTATAATTTATAATTTGCGCAATTTTCGAATAATTAAATAAAACATTAATTTGGAGGTTTGCTTAACAGACGGACCTTGTAATCATTACATAATAAAAGTATCAGTACTAATAAATTAAGTGAATGGACCCACCGGGTTTTCGGCCTCAAGCTTCGACTTCGAGTGTTCGACGTCTTCTCGCCGTGTTTATTTAATTATTTTACACAATTATCATGATTTTACCGTATCTATTAATTCACTATTTCACTTATAACTTATCATGCCTACTTATGAAATGATAACCCACTCCCTTTTCGTCTGACATTGAATTTACCAAAAAAATAACAACTTTCCGACATATTAGTATATGCCAACGCAGGCTAAATCTTCCCGGTTGTAAAATGGCTGCCAACCTCCATAGTCGGCACGCGATCACGTGACCACCATACACTCTAGTCAATATATACACCTCCATGATTTTACCTTCTTAATTTCAGTTTATGGGTTATAGGTTAATTTTTCATTGCCCGATATGTATTAAACAAATTTTGTATGTTGCAAATTTTCGACTTATTTTTCATCTATAAAAATTTCTTTCGGCACCGGAAGTGACGTAAGTTTGCCATAATTTACAATTTTGACCGGTCTTTTCGCCAACAAATATTACTTTTACATATGATAAAGGGTGTCACTGAAGCAAAACAACTAAAGAATAGTTCGGTAGCTCAATGGGTTGGCTATGGTATAATAAACTTCCTGTATGATTCCTGAAAGCCGGTTCAGTGCTGCTTGCAGGTCTAGTTATTATTATTTTTTTTTTTTTGTGTGTGTTTTCTGCAAATCGGATTTCTCAGAATCTATCCATAGGATCTTTCTGAAATTTTGACCTACTCCCCAAAAAATGGGGTGCGAACCTTGATTAAATATATTTTCAAAACGTTTTACGAATCCGAAATCATCGAATTTTACGATCGAAAAAACTGACAATGCATAGTCGTTACTTTGTTGACCGATTTTACTAATTCTTTTTTCTTTGAATACCTTGAAAAAGATCATTTTCATCTGCAGTTTCACATTTTCGAATTTCGAAAATTCGTCGCTGTGATTTCGAACCGGAAGTTTAGACCAATTTGACAACTTCTTTAATAGTTGTACGTTTTTCATGAAATCTAGTATATAAGTAGATCTTACCGATGTGACTTCAAAAATATAATTAGATATTTCCTAAATTATCTCCCCTTGACGAAATTAAGGGTCAAATTTTTCAAAAAAAATCAAAGAAATATAGGTCAGAATGACCTAATTTTTTTTTGATACTAGACAATCAATTACTAATTCGTACACAAAATATGGAGTTTGTGGATCCAACCGGAAATGCCACCATCTTTAAAAGTGAAAAATTAAAAAGGCTTTTTTGCTAAATCAAAAAACATATGTTAGTCCCGAAATGACCTAGTTTGTGTCGAATGGACGTTAAGCCGCATTTCTCTCCTTCTGTTTTATTTTTAACGTTTTGTAACAATCGGTTCGTAATCCATGGTACTGTAAAAGTGATAAAACAGAAAATTTCGCCCGGTTGTAATGTTTCTCACTTTAAAGTCAGCAATTTGCCCATTTTAAGGGGCAAACGTTTATTGCGAACGATTAAGCTGGTCAGGGGGAGCTTATTTTTAAAAGTTTTGTAATATTCGAAAATTCGTCGCTGTGATTTCGAACCGGAAGTTGAGACCAACTTGACAACTTCTTTAATAGTTGTACGATTTTCATGAAATTTAGTATGTAAGTAGACATTACTGATGCGACTTGATAAATGGCTTTTAAAATTTTCTAAATTATCTCCCCTTGGTGAAATTAAGAATCAAATTTTTCAAAAAAATCATCGAAATAAAGGTCAGAATGACCTATTTTTTTTCTTTTCGATACTAGACGAGTAATTACTGATTCGTACACAAAACATGGAGTTTGTCGATCGAACCGGAAGTGCCACCATCTTGAAACGTGAAAAAACAATAGAACGTGCGATATTGCACTTACAGACATGGGACTTACATTTTCTGAATCCTTGAAGGAAAACCTAAAAAACGTTCAGAGCAGATTTTTGATTAATGTCAGCTGATGGTCGCCATATTGAATTGAATATGAAACATAGTGAAAAATCGACATTTGCGGACTGGTAAACAAACACAATAGGGCATAGTATGTTCAATGCGTCTCCTATGCCTAAAATTGAATACATTTCGGGATAGTCGGGATACGGGTCGAAATTTTGGTATTTGTATATTTCAAAAATTCGAATTTCGCCTGAGATGTTTTCGTGCCGACAAAGTTGTTTACGAGTGAAAAGTCACATTAATTTCGCTAGATTGTGACCGATTTTAATGATTGATTTTTTCTTGTTCGGATTATTATTTATATGACCCATGACATGTGACAGGAAGTGACTGTGAATATGAAAGCTTTCATATCTGCATGGGACAGTAGCAGATCTAGTTAAGCTTTCATATTACATATGAAAGCTTATTGTTTCTGTTAAAGTTATTAAGCTTTCATATTACATATGAAAGCTTATTGTTTCTGTTAAGATTATTATTTATTTTTTTTTTTGTGTGTTTTCTGCAAATCGGATTTCTCAGAATCTATCCATAGGATCTTTCTGAAATTTTGACCTACCCCCCCAAAAATGGGGTGCGAACCTTGATTAAATATATTTTCGAAACGTTTTACGAATCCGAAATCACCGAATTTTACGAACGAAAAAAATGACAATGCATAGTCGTAACTTTGTTATTTTTTGACCGATTTTACTAATTCTTTTTTCTTTGAATACCTTTAAAAAAATCATTTTCATCTGCAGTTTCACAAAAATCATATCATCGAAATATACGTCAGAATGACCTGATTTTTTTTTTGGATACTAGATAAGTAATTACTGATTTGTACACAAAATATGGAGTTTGTCGATCGAACCGGAAGTGCCGCCATATTTAAAAGTGAAAAATCAATAAGGCTTTTTTGCTATTTTACTTACAGACTCGGGAGTTATATTTTCTGAATCCTTGTAGGAAGGCCTAAAAAATGTCGCGAATAGAATTATGATTTCGGTCACGTGATGGTCACCATTTTGAATTGAAAATGAAAAATAGAAGCAATTTGAAGGGTTGGGACTTTGGAACACAATTACTCTCCTTCTAATTAAGCTAGAATGTTCAAACTTGGTGTAGACGTTCACTAGGTCAATGTTATGATTGAGTATAAAGATGAGCATTTTCTGCTTAGGGTAAGCAGAGATAAGCATGCTAATTTGTTGATTCTTTAGGGCACGATAACTTCGGTTATAATGAAGGGAGGGCGGTGAAACTTTTGTCAATAGAGAGTCTAATAGCTAGCCTGTTGTGTGAAATCATTATATTATTTTTTCTAAATATCAGGGATAGCCGAAAAAAAAGAGATTGAAAATCCAAAAAGTCGTATTTTTACAATTTGGAGCATGTTTAGAGGTCTTTCTCGTAAAGTCAACATAATATTTTTTGGGAACTTCTTCTACAAAGAGTTTTATTGGTAGTCTTTTATATGAAACCATCGATCAACAGTCCAACATATCAGGAGTAGAAGAACAAAAGGATCGAAGATTGAAAACGGCACCCTTTCATTGTTAAGCGAAACATGCAGTGTGGGTGACTACAATCTACACATTTAGTCATCGTATAGAGCTTATTCAACAGTATCGAATTCCAACTGCTTAGGGATATTTTACGTGCACTCCAATGTGTACACGGGACCTTGGTTTTTCGTCCCATCCGAATGACTAGACAGCTGTGCTTGTCAGGCCCTCCGTTCTGCCTCACTGACAAGGGGAACCACGCCTGGAAATGGAGATGAACTGTCTCCGTGCAGAACTTTCAATTCAGGCGAAAACGTTTATTGCATACGATTAAGCTGGTCAGTTGGAGCTATTTTCAAAAGTTTTGTAATAATCGGTTGGTAATTAAAGTACCGTGCACATTAAACTGTTAAAACAGAAAATGTCGCCCGGTTGAAATGTTTCTTGCTATAAGTCAGCAATTTTCTGAATTCAGGGAGGCTGAATGGCTGAATGGTTAGCATGTGCGCACTGTATCGTAACGTCTGTCATTGAGTCAACGGGCGTCGTTACGATCTCCAGGTTGCACGTGACATGAAGTATGATGTCCAACCTCGTGGGTTTTCTCCGTTGTCCTTCGGTTTCCTCCCAACGGCTAAAGACCTGTAAGCGCAAGGGGAGTTTTTAAATAAAATTAAAAAACATATGTTAGTCCCGAAATGACCTAGTTTGTGTCGAATGGACATTAGGCCGCATTTCTCTCTTTCTCTTTTATTTTTAAAGTTTTGTAATAATCGGTTGGTAATCAAAGGTACTGTAAAAGTGATAAAACAGAAAATTTCACCCGGTTGTAATGTTTCTCACTTTAAAGTCAGCAATTTGCCGATTTTAAGGGGCAAACGTTTATTGCGAACGCTTAAGCTGGTCAGGGGGAGCTTATTTTTAAAAGTTTTGTAATATTCGGTTGATAACTAAAGGTACCGTGCAAATTAAACTGTTACAATAGAAAATTTGGCCCGGTTGAAATGTTTCTCGCTGTAGGTCAGCAATTTGCCGATTTTAGGTAGGTTGCGTGGCTGAATGGTTAGCACGTGCGCTCTGTATCATAACGTCTGTCATTGAGTCAACTGGCGTTGTTTCGATTTCTTGGTTGTACGTGACAAGGAGTATGGTCGCCTGTCCAACCTCGTAGGCCGTAACCGCCGCTGCCCGGGTAAAATTTCCCTCATTGCACACTTTATGGCATATGCCCGTCTTCATTAGCCCATTTTAGGAGCAGAACAGTCGGACGTTAAACCCCATTCAATTTCATTTCATTTTCTCTATGTTGCTTATTTATTATAGTGGATAAATATTTTTCTGGTTCTAGCAATTATTTAATTTCTGCATAGAAATCTTGCTTTGGCCAGTTTTTTTTATTGCAGAGTGCCATTCTTGTTTAAACAAACATGATCCTTTGTTTAAAACATGCTTAAGAGGTCGTCACGATTTCCTACTTATAACCAAACATATTGGAAATATTAGTCTGGCATTATTAAATCCTAATTTTATTGGTCTTAAAATTAAACTTTCATCTAACTATGAACAACCCTTAACGTGTCTCTTTAAAACTATTAAGTACTCTAAAACAGTAGCTCAACCTTTTGACCTAAACTCATTAATTTACCATTTTGTTGTGAGCGACTTCTTATTCTTCCTATATGACATATTGCACGTGTCTGATTTCAAAGGGGGGTTGGGTGGCTGAATGGTTAGCACGCGCGCCTGTCATTGAGTTAACTAGCGTGTTTTCGAATGCCCGGTTGTATGTGACAAGGAGTAAGGTCGCCTGTCCAACCTGCCATTTTTAATTTTTTTTTCCCGCCATTTTCATTTCATTTTCTCATCCGTCTCATTACAGTAATACAAGTTTCAGTTATTTCCCTTTAGTTTTCAGATTATTGTTATGCCTGGGTGCAATGTTTCATACTATATTTAGACATGTAACTTCGCGAGTTTTTGACCAATTTTAATAATTTTTTCTTCTTATCCTTCTATTTAGGATACTTGATACAATCAATGACACGTGACGATGAATATGAAAGCTTTCATATCTGTATGGGACAGTAGCAGATCTAGTTAAGCTTTCATATGTATTACATATGAAAGCTTATTGTTTCTGTTAAAGTTATTATTATTATTTTTTTTTTGTGTGTTTTCTGCAAATCGGATTTCTCAGAATCTATCCATAGGATCTTTCCGAAATTTTGACCTACCCCCCCAAAAATGGGGTGCGAACCTTGATTAAATATATTTTCAAAACGTTTTACTAATCCGAAATCACCGAATTTTACGAACGAAAAAACTGACAATGCATAGTCGTAACTTTGTTATTCTTTGACCGATTTTACTAATTCTTTTTTCTTTGAGTATCTTGAAACATTTACTTCAAATCTGTAATGTCGGATTTTCGAATTTCGAAAATTCGTCGCTGTCATTTCGAACCGGAAGTTATTACCAATTTGACAACTTCTTTAATAGTTGTGCGATTTTCGTGAAATTTAGAATGTTAGTAGATCTTGCCAATGCAACTTCAATGATGTCCTTGGAAATTTTCTAAATTATCTCCCCTTTGTGAAATTAAGGATCAAAGTTTTCAAAAAAATCGTCGAAATATAGGTCAGAATGACCTAATTTTTTTTTTGAATACTAGAGAAGTAATTACTAATTCGTACACAAAATATGGAGTTTGTCGATCGAACCGGAAGTGCCACCATCTTTAAACGTGAAAAATCAAAAAGGCTTTTTTGCTATTTTTCTTACAGACTCGGGAGTTATATTTTCAGAATCCTTGAAGGAATGCCTAAATATCTGTCGGATCCGAATTTTGATTTCGGTCACGTGATGGTCACCATTTTGAATTGAAAATGAAAAATAGAAGCAATTTGAAGGACCGGGATTTTGGAATACAATAACTCTCCTTCTAATTAAGCTAGAATGTTCAAACTTGGTGTAGACGTTCACTAGGTCAATGTCATGATTGAGTTCAAAGATGAGCATTTTCTGCTTAGGGTAAGCAGAGATAAGCATGCTGATTTGTTGATTCTTTAGGGCACGATAAATTCGGTTATAATGAAGGGAGGGCGGTGAAACGTTTGTCAATAGAGAGTGTAATAGCTAGCCTGTTGTTTGAAATCATTGTATCATTTTTTTTAAATATCAGGGATAGCCGAAAAAAAGAGATTGAAAATCCAAAAAGTCGTATTTTTACAATTTGGAGCATGTTTAGAGGTCTTTCTCGTAAAGTCAACATACTATTTTTGGGGAACTTCTTCTACAAAGAGTCTTATTGGTAGTCTTTTATATGAAACCATCGATCAACAGTCCAACATATCAGGAGTAGAAGAACAAAAGGATGGAACATTTAATACGGCACCCTTTCATTGTTAAGCGAAACATGCAGTGTGGGTGACTACAATCTACGCATTTAGTCATCGTATAGAGCTTATTCAACAGTATCGAATTCCAACTGCTTAGGGATATTTTACGTGCACTCCAATGTGTACACGGGACCTTGGTTTTTCGTCCCATCCGAGCGACTATACAGCTGTGCTTGTCAGGCCCTCCGTTCTGCCTCACTGACAAGGGGAACCACGCCGGGAAATCGAGATGAACTTTCTCCGTGCAGAACTTTCAATTCAGGCAAAACGTTTATTGCATACGATTAAGCTGGTCAGTTGGAGCTTATTTTCAAAAGTTTTGTAATAATCGGTTGGTAATTAAAGTACCGTGCACATTAAACTGTTAAAACAGAAAATTTCGCCCGGTTGAAATGTTTCTTGCTATAAGTCAGCAATTTTCCGAATTCAGGGAGGCTGAATGGTTAGCATGTGCGCGCTGTATCGTAACGTCTGTCATTGAGTCGACGGGCGTCGTTTCGATCTCCAGGTTGCACGTGACATGGTGTATGATGTCCAACCTCGTGGGTTTTCTCCGTGTTCTTCGATTTCCTCCCAACGGCTAAAGACCAGTACGCGCAAGGGGAGTTTTTAAATAAAGTTAAAAAAACATATGTTAGTCCCGAAATGACCTAGTTTGTGTCGAATGGACGTTAGGCCGCATTTCTCTCTTTCTCTTTTATTTTTAAAGTTTTGTAATAATCGTTTGGTAATCAAAGGTACTGTAAAAGTGATAAAACAGAAAATTTGGCCCGGTTGTAATGTTTCTCACTTTAAAGTCAGCAATTTGTCGATTTTAAGGGGCAAACGTTTATTGCGAACGATTAAGGTGGTCAGGGGGAGCTTATTTTTAAAAGTTTTGTAATAATCGGTTGATAACTAAAGGTACCGTGCAAATTAAACTGTTAAAATAGAAAATTTGGCCCGGTTGAAATGTTTCTCGCTGTAGGTCAGCAATTTGCCGATTTTAGGGAGGTTGCGTGGCTGAATGGTTAGCACGTGCGCTCTGTATCATAACGTCTGTCATTGAGTCAACTGGCGTTGTTTCGATTTCTTGGTTGTGCGTGACAAGGAGTATGGTCGCCTGTCCAACCTCGTAGGCCGTAACGCCGCTGCCCGGGTAAAATTTCCCTCATTGCACACTTTATGGCGTATGCCCGTCTTCATTAGCCCATTGTAGGAGCAGAACAGTAGGACGTTAAACCCCATTCAATTTCATTTCATTTTTTCTATGTTGCTTATTTATTATAGTGGATAAATATTTTTCTGGTTCTAGCAATTATTTAATTTCTGCATAGAAATCTTGCTTTGGCCATTTTGTTTATTGCAGAGTGCCATTCTTGTATATTGCAGTCTATGACCCTTTGTTTAAAATATGCTTAAAGTTGGGTTCCCGGATACAAACTGGGTGATTTGATGATATATTAGAATTAAAAACATATTCAAACTAATTATCTTATCATAATTTTGCTTCAAATCGTTCTCATAACATTTTTATTGACGAGAATAGCCTGTTATAAAAATCTATCGAAAGATACCATGTTTGCGTCAGGCGATTAAACCTCGCCGTAACCAATTCCAACGGTGGCAGACGACAGGGGAGAATGCATTGCATACACAAGACGATGTTGTCTGTAAGCGCTGACTATTTACTACAAATATAGAATCCTAATTAAATTCTCGGATTATCCACTGCATGCGTCTTTTTCCGTGATTTTTACCCCAGAAATTGTTGTATGTCTAACTCTCCATAAAGTTTTTCAAAATGTACACAAATCACTCAAGTTCGCGTGCAGCCTTCAACGCCAAGCGTGCAGGTACCCTTATTCGTCGGGTTGACTATTAAGGGAACCCCTTACATTTTTGTCCTGTTTACGCTCCATGAGTGTTTTCAGGGAATCCAGTATTTTTCTAGTAAGATTGGATATCTCTTCTTTCCATATATACCAAAATTGCCATACTTTTATAGGCAATGACCACCCGATAAATACTTATCTGGGAACCCAACTTTAAGAAGTCGTCACGATTTCCTACTTATAACCGAACATATTGGAAACCATAATTATATAACATATCTTGGAAGCCCGATTACAGCTATATAAGTTTCAGTTATTTCCCTTTAGTTTAAAGATTATTTTTTTGCCCGGGTGCAATGTTTCTCACTACATTTAAATTTGTAACTTTGTGAGTTTTTGACCGATTTTGATATTATGTCTTTATAATTTTCCAAATCTGCATATTTAACGTACATATTCAAACAGTTGAGTTCAACCTGATTCAAAAAGTTTTAGTTTTGTTCAAAGTTATCTCATTTAATTTTTCGATGTTTTCTTACCATTTTCATTTCATTTTTCTGAAAGTTTTGAAGTCGGGAGTCATCCCGATCACAGCAACACAAGTATCAGTTATTTCCCTTTAGTTTTCAGATTACTCAATGTTTCATACTATATTTAGACTTGTAACTTCGCGAGTTTTTGACCAAATTTGATAGTTTGTTATTCTTATCCTTTTATTTGAGATACTTGATATAATCGATGACACGTGACGATGAATATGAAAGCTTTCATATATGCATGGGACAGTAGCAGATCTAGTTATTATTATTTTTTTTGTGTGTTTTCTGCAAATCGGATTTCTCAGAATCTATCCATAGGATCTTTCTGAAATTTTGACCTACCCCCCCCCCCCCCAAAAAAAAAATGGGGTGCGAACCTTGATTAAATATATTTTCGATATGTGCCATTCTTGTTTAAACAAACATGATCCTTTGTTTAAAACATGCTTAAGAAGTCGTCACGATTTCCTACTTATAACCAAACATATTGGAAATATTAGTCTGGCATTATTAAATCCTAATTTTATTGGTCTTATTTAAAATTAAACTTTCATTTAACTATGAACAACCCTTAACGTGTCTCTTTAAAACTATTAAGTACTCTAAAACAGTAGCTCAACCTTTTGACCTAAACTCATTAATTTACCATTTTGTTGTGAGCGACTTCTTATTCTTCCTATATGACATATTGCACGTGTCTGATTTCAAAGGGGGGTTGGGTGCCTGAATGGTTAGCACGCGCGCCTGTCATTGAGTTAACTAGCGTGTTTTCGAATGCCCGGTTGTACGTGACAAGGAGTAAGGTCGCCTGTCCAACCTGCCATTTTTAATTTTTTTCTCTCGCCATTTTCATTTCATTTTCTCATCCGTCTCATTACAGTAATGCAAGTTTCAGTTATTTCCCTTTAGTTTTCAGATTATTGTTATGCCTGGGTGCAATGTTTCATACTATATTTAGACTTGTAACTTTGCGAGTTTTTGACCAATTTTAATAATTTTTTCTTCTTATCCTTTTATTTAGGATACTTGATACAACCAATGACACGTGACGATGAATATGAAAGCTTTCATATCTGCATGGGACAGTAGCAGATCTAGTTAAGCTTTCATATTACATATGAAAGCTTATTGTTTCTGTTAAGATTATTATTATTTTTTTTTTTTTGTGTATTTTCTGCAAATCGGATTTCTCAGAATCTAACCGTGGGATCTTTCTGAAACTTTGACCTACCCCCCCCAAAAAAGGGGTGCGAACGTTGTTTAAATATATTTTCAAAACGTTTTACGAATCCGAAATCACCGAATTTTACGAACGAAAAAACTGACAATGCATAGTCCTAATTTTGTTATTTTTTGACCGATTTTACTAATTCTTTTTTCTTTGAATACCTTGAAAAAAATCGTTTTCATCTGCAGTTTCACATTTTCGAATTTGGAAAATTCATCGCTGTGATTTCGAACCGGAAGTTTAGACCAATTTGACAACTTCTTTAATAGTTGTACGATTTTCATGAAATTTAGTATATAAGTAGATCTTACCGATGTGACTTCAAAAATATAATTAGAAATTTTCTGAATTATCTCCCCTTGGTGAAATTAAGGATCAAAGTTTTCAAAAAAATCATCGAAATATAGGTCAGAATTACCTAAAAAAAAATTTCGATACTAGACAAGTAATTACTGATTCCTACACAAAATATGGAGTTTGTCAATCGAACCGGAAGTGCCACCATCTTTAAACGTAAAAAATCAATAAGGCTTTTTTGCTATTTTACTTACAGACTCAGGAGTTATATTTTTTGAATCCTTGAAGGATGGTTTAAAAAATGTATGAAGTAGAATTTTGATTTAGGTCAATTGATAGTCGCCATTTTGAATTGAAAATGAAAAATAGAAGCAATTTGAAGGGCCGAGAAATTGGAACTCAATAACTCTCCTTCTACTTAAGCTAAAATGTTCAAACTTGGTGTAGACCTTAACTAGGTCAATGTCATGATTGAGTTTAAAGATGAGCATTTTCTGCTTAAAGTAAGCAGAGATAAGCATGCTGATTTGTTGATTCTTTAGGGCACGATAACTTCGGTTATAATGAAGGGAGGGCGGTGAAACTTTTGTCAATAGAGAGTCTAATAGCTAGCCTGTTGTGTGAAATCATTGTATTATTTTTTCTAAAAATCAGGGATAGCCGAAAAAAAGAGATCGAAAATCGAAAAAGTCGTATTTTTACGATTTGGGGCATTTTTAAAGGTCCTTTTCTGTTAAAGTCAACATAATATTTTTGGGGAACTTCTTCTACAAAGAGTCTTATCGATAGTCTTTTATATGAAACCATCGATCAACAGTCCAAAATATCAGGAGTAGAAGAATAAAATGATCGAAAATTGAAAACTGCACCCTTTCATTGTTAAGCGAAACATGCAGTGTGGGTGGCTATAATCTGCACATTTAGTCATTGTATAGAGCATATTCAACAGTATCGAATTCCAACTGCAAAGGGATCTTTTATGTGCACTCCAATGTGTACACGGCGGGGGCGGGGTGGACACGCCAGAAAATCGAGATGAACTTTCTCGGCCAATACAGGGATCGAACACCCGACCTCCTGGCTAGCAGGCCAACGACTTAGCCACATAGTCTGGACACCCATCGTACATTTCATCCGTCAAATCAAAGCATTTCATTGCATTAGACCAATAATTAATTATTCTTAATTTAAAACTTTATTTTAATATTAGTCTGGCATTATTAAATCCTAATTTTATTGGTCTTATTTGAAATTAAACTTCCATTTAACTATGAACAACCCATAACGTGTCTTTTTAAAACAAATAAATACTCTAAAACAGTAGCTCAACCTTTTGACCTAAACTCATTGATTTACGATTTTGTTGTGAGTGACTTGTTATTCTCCCTATATGACATATTGCACGTGTTTGATTTCAAAGGGGGGGAAGGGCTGATTGGTTAGCACGCGCGCCTGTCATTGAGTTTACTAGCGTGTTTTCGAATGCCCGGTTGTACGTGACAAGGAGTAAGGTCGCCTGTCCAACCTGCCATTTTTAGTTCTATCTCGCCATTTTCATTTCATTTTCTCATCCGTCTCATTACAGTAATACAAGTTTCGGTTATTTCCCTTTAGTTTTCAGATTATTGTTATGCCTGGGTGCAATGTTTCATATTATATTTAGACTTGTATCTTCGCGAGTTTTTGACCAATTTTGATAATTGTTTCCTCTTATCCTTTTATTTAGGATACTTGATACAATCGATGACACGTGACGTTGAATATGAAAGCTTTCATATCTGCATGGGACAGTAGCAGATCTAGTTTATTATTATTATTTTATTTTTCGGGGGAGCCTATTTCACAGTGTCTGTAACAGATACAGATCTGGGACATAATTTTCTATCAGGAAACCATATGGTGGCTATCCCTTCCACTGTATTTGAAACTTCTGCGCAGACCGGAAGTGGCCGAATTTCGTGCGGTGCCAAAAAATTAAAAAACGGCCGTAGATTCGTCAATTCTGTATCTATTTTCATACAAATTACATTTTTGGAAACCCTGAGTCTTTTCTCGGACGATAGCAGTTGAAAATTTTGCAATTTCGAAACTTCGCCGCTGACTTCTAGCGTTCGAAAAATGAAAATATGTTGTTTAAAATAGCATTAAAAATTAAAAAACGGCCGTAGATTCGTCAATTCTGTATCTATTTTCATACAAATTATATTTTTGGAAACCCTGAGTCTTTTCTCGGACGATAGCAGTTGAAAATTTTGCAATTTCGAAACTTCACCGCTGACTTCTAGCGTTCGAAAAATGAAAATATGTTGTTTAAGAAACATTTTTTGTTATTTTTCAAAATTTTAAAATTTGACCTACATTTTTGGATACCTGAAGGCAATCCGGTTCCAGTAATATAAGTTTCATTCAGAATTATCGCCCTTTATTTTTCGATTTTTTTCGAATTTTCTTCACATTTTGTGAGCTTAAGTTTCGTTTTACGGCCAGATCGACGTTTCTGAAATTCCTGGAACATGAAGTAATATGGTCAAACCACCGTTTAAAACAATTTCAACAACAATCCGTAAACCGGAAGTAGTCGAAATAATATGCGATATTTTGAAAAAAAAGTGAAAAATGGGTGTTTTGAGTAAAAACATGATTTTTCCGTCCGATATCTACGGATTAAACGATTTAAGGTATCATTTGGTCGGGCGGTGATTGGACCACTGAATGATAACCAATTCGTACGGATACGATTAACAGGAAGCAAAATATGGCACGCTGAAAATCAAGTATTTTCTGATTTTTAGCATTTTTGGACGCCTATATCTCGAAAACTTCAACGCAACTTTTTTTTAAATTTTTTCTATCGAGAGTCCTTTCGGAGGTTTTTTGCATGAAGCCATCCAATAAGACTTTGAAATATCTGGAATAGGTGAAATAACGGACTGAAAATCGAAAAAAGTCGAAAAATCGTGAAATTTTGGAAAATGCTCTACTATTATTTTATTTTAAGAGATTTTCAAAAAAAGATTGTATATTCAGATAGCTGACCTAATTACGATTCTAACGATATATAATATGTATGTAGTTATTGAAATTTAATTTTCGATATTTTATTTTTTTTGCATTTTTGGCACTTTTGAACATAGGATTTCTCAGGGGTATTTTATCTGATCAGATAATGTAATATGTCATTACAGAGCCTGTGGCTATTTTAGAGCCCAAACCGGCTATTAAAACTATTCCGACAATAATAGCCATACCGGAAGTATTCAAAAAATGAAAAAAAATGTTTAAAACATTGTCGCACTTGCGAAAAACTTGATTTCTCCCTTAGGTAATAGCGGACCAAAAGAACTAAAGTGTCGCTGGATAGCCCTATTAATGGATCATCATATGGTGTCTAAATAATACGATTTCGATGATAAGGAAATAAATTATTGCATGCTAAAAATCTAGTATTTTCCGATTTTTTAACATTCTGAGACGCCCTTTTCTCAAAAACAACGCCGCAGATTTTTCTTAAACTTTTCTTACTCAAAGTCCTATCGGTTGTCTATATAGTGAATCCAAAATGAAAAGCATTGAAATAATATAAGAGGTCCAAAAATGGCCTCAAACTTTGAAGAAAATTGAAAAATCGTTAAATTTTTGGAAACGCTCTTTAATTTATCTTTTTTTCCAAAACTACTCAATGGATGTTTCTGACACTTCTGGTACAGAAAGTTAAGTATCCAAAGAACTTCGTAAAGCTGTCACGACAATGATCGTAAAACCGGAAGTAGTCGAAAAAATGTCCGATATTTTGAAAAAAAATTTTTTTTTTACGAAAACCTTTTTTATTTATGAATATTTTTTGATGGTATTTTACACAGGGTTAAAATATCATCCTACTTGAGCAGTAATGATAAAAAAAAATTGTCTCGGTAATTTGCGTTAGCCGCCATCGGCTATTTTAGTTTTTCGTAACCAGAAAAACTATTTATTGTTCGATTTGTATAAAACAAAGTTCATATGCTCCGTGGTCCCAATTGCAATTTTTTTTGTTACGGTGAAATTTTTCTGTCGGCAACGGAAGTGACGTAATATTAACAAAAACTACAATTTTGACAGTTCGGTACCACTTTTTGAAAGCAAATATTTTTTTTTTCAAAACTGATATAACTAAAAGGATGCACCCTGCAAAGGTGTATAAAATCTTTAGCTCAGATTTTAATTTCAATTTCATTTTCGGGCAATTTCGAATAAAATGTAAAATAAAGTTATTTACAATTCATTCAGCGTCTTCATATTTTGAAATATTTATTTGTGATTTTCATCAACTCGTAGCAATAATCCAGACGAAGAGAATGTATGCGAAAATTAGTTTGTAATATGAGCAGTTGCCGAGAAATATGCAATTTTGCATGCATCACTTTTCACGTTATTTTGCCTATAAAAGAGTGAATTATTATTCGATTTGCAATATTTTTTTTTCCATTTGATGCCCAATGTCAATGTGGACTAGGTCAAGCCAATTTTACATTTTCATTGTGACCGGAAATGACGTCATTTCTGCAAAAACTGTATTTTTAACCTAAAAAACAAATATTTTATTCAAATGAGTCTGCCTTATAATATTTTTAAAATTATGATATTTGATTCCCATCAACGAATAGAATGAAACCATACGACCATACAGATACCACAAAATGGTTTCTAACTTGTACGGTTACAGAGAAATAGGCGATCTTCTATAAGTCACTTTTCAAGGATTTTGGTCTATAAAAGTGTCAATTATTATTCGATTTTTTAAAAAAAAATTACCATTTGATGCCTTATGCCATTTATGACTTCTATCAACTAAGTTAACATTTTCAATATCACCGGAAGTAATGTAATTTTTGCAAAAAACGTATTTTTAGCCTTCAAAACATTTTTTTGAAGGGATTTATATTTATTATTTGTTTAACTTTATAACGTCTGACTCTAATGGGCAGTAAATTGAATCAATACCATCATATTGATATCAAGAAAAGCCTTCTAGAATGTTCCATTGTCGAATAATAGCCAATTTTCCAAGGGTCACTTTTAATTTTTTTACCTTCTTAATTTCAGTTTATGGGTTATAGGTTAATTATTCATTGTCCGCTATGTATTAAACAAAGTTTGTATTTTGTATGTTGCAAATTTTCGACTTATTTTCCACCTATAAAAATTTCTTTCGGCACCGGAGGTGACGTAATTTTGCCATAATTTGCAATTTTGACCGGTCTTTTCGCCAGCAAGTATTGTTCGGTAGCTCAATGGGTCGGCTATGGTATAATAAACTTCCTGTATGATTCCTGAAAGCCGGTTCAGTGCTGCTTGCAGGTCTAGTTTATTATTATTATTTTATTTTTCGGTGGATCCTATTTCTCAGTGTCTGTAACAGATACAGATCTCCGACATAATTTTCTATCACGAAACCATATGGTGGCTACCTGATCGACTGTATTTGAAACTTCTGCGCAGACCGGAAGTGGCCGAATTTCGTGCGGTGCCAAAAAATTAAAAAACGGCCGTGGATTCGTCAATTCTGTACCTATTTTCATACAAATTACATTTTTGGGAACCCATGAGTCTTTTCTCGGATGATAGCAGTTGAAAATTTTGCAATTTCGAAACTTCGCGGCTGACTTCTAGCGTTCGGAAAATGTTATTTTTCAAAATTTTCAAATTTGACCTACATTTTTGGATACCTGAAGGTAATCCGGTTCCAGTAATATAAGTTTCATTCAGAGTTATCGCCCTTTATTTTTCGATTTTTTTCAAATTTTCTTCACATTTTGTTAGCTTAAGTTTCGTTTTACGGCCGGATCGACGTTTCTGAAATTCCTGGAACATGAAGCAATATGGTCAAACCACCGTTTAAAGCAATTTCAACAACAATCCGTAAACCGGAAGAGTCGAAATAATATGCGATATTTTGAAAAAAAACGTGAAAAATTGGTGTTTTGGGTAAAAACACGATTTTTCCGTCCGATATCAACGGATTAAACAAATTAAGGTATCATTTGGTCGGGCGGTGATTGGACCACTGAATGATACCCAATTCGTACGGATACGATGAGCAGGAAGCAAAATATGGCACGCTGAAAATCAAGTATTTTCTGATTTGGAGCGTTTTTAGATGCCCGTATCTCGAAAACTGCCCCACAGTTTTTTCTGAAACTTTCTCTATCGAGAGACCTTGCGGTAGTCTTGTGTACGAAACATTCCATTACGACTTTGAAATATCTGGAATAGGTGAAATAACGGACTGAAAATCAAAAAAGGTCGAAAAATCGTGAAATTTTGGAAAATGGTCTACTATTTTTTTATTTTAAGAGATTTTCAAAATAAGGTTGTATATTCAGATAGCTGACCTAATTACGGTTCTAACGATATATAATATGCATGTAGTTATTGAAATTTAATTTTCGATATTTTAATTTTTTTGCATTTTTGGCACGTTTGAACATAGGATTTCTCAGGGGCATTTTATCTGACCAGATAATGTAATATATCATTACAGAGCCCTGTGGCTATTTTAGTGCCCAAACCGGCTATTAAAACTATTCCGACAATAATAACCATAACCATTTCCAAAACTACTCTGGTACGTAAAGTAAAGTATCCAAAGAACTTCGTAAAGCTATCACAACTTGTTCGGTTGCCGAGATATAGGCGGTTTTCTAAAAGTCACTTTTGTAAGTTTTTGGCCCATAAAAGTGTCAATTATCATTCGATTTTCATAAAATTTTCACCCTTTGAAGCCCAATATCATAGACGATGTTATAAAACTAATTTAACGTTTTTAGTGTCACCGGAAGTTTTGGCAAAAACTGTATTTTTAGCCTTCAAAAAAGATATTTTATTCAAATGAGTCTGATTTGTAATGTTTTTTAAAATTATGATATTTGATGCCAATCAACAAATAGAATGGACCAATACGATCATACAGATGCCACAAAATCGTTTCTAACTTGTACGGTTGCCGAGAAATAGCCGATTTTCTACAAGTCACTTTTCAAGGTTTTGGTCTATAAAAGTGGCATATATTATTCGATTTGCATAAAATGTTCACCATGTGATGCCTTTTGCCATTTCTGATTTCATAAAAGTAATTGAACATTTTCATTATCACCGGAAGTACTGTACACTTACATGCAACAAATGTATAAAATGAATTGATATTGCTGGGTTTGGTTGATTCTGTGTCCATTATATTTGATGTGTGCAATGCTTATGTGGAAACCAGTTTATTGGTTTCTTTGGTACCGGAAGTGACATATGTTCAAGGGTAACGTGGCACCGAAAGTGACACAAATCCAAAGGTAACGTGGCACCAGTGAAACCCGTCATTCCTGCATGCAGGTCTAGTTTTTCAAATTATGTTGATTATTTAATTCATTTGTTGTTTTATATGCCATATTTTTACTTTATGTTAAAATAAATTATAATACAGATAGCTGATCGGTCCGTTAATGACCATATGGTTAAAAAAAAAACTTGATGTATAATAGAATCCGAGGCGGAGATAACCTCATCACCCTCGCCTTACTGCTTCTATACAATTGAAACGTGGTACGCGACTGTAGTTCCACCTACTTTTTCATGTTTTTATAGGCATATTTACACTCTATCTTGAAATAAATTATAATACAAATAGCCGATAGGTCGGCTAATGAGCATGCGGTTAGTAATATTGTGTAAAATTTATTATTATATACCCTATTTAAAAAGAGCCAACATGGTATATTGGGTAGATATGAAACAAAATCTGGCAGGTAAAAACGTGGTATAATAAAATGTGAGAATTATGCGAAAGAACAATGAGTTCATAAGTAAAAAAAATAGTGGTACAATAGAACCAAAGGCTGAGATAATATACTATTTAAAAAAAAGTAGGGGATATTTGATTTTTAAGTGTTATTAAAGTCACCTAATGAAACTGACGAAGAAACAAATGACAAAATGAAATGAAGTTCACATTCATCGATTTATTCCAAATGATCATTAGACTAAGTAAGGCACAGACTGACCATTATAAGGGTAAAATGATACCCGGGGTCAAACAGCAAAGTTACCACAGCATCACAACAAAGTCAGTAACGGGTACACCAACGACGTCTTGCCTGAATGTGATGATCTCTCAAACAAGGGATCACGCGAGGACGTCGGGCGCGAAGGTGACCCCTATGCAGACGATTCCGAATCGTCTGGCCACTCACTCTCACACCAGTGTATGTTTGAAGACGAGCGCTGATCTGATTTGCTGTGATGACACGATTTCTCAAGGCCAAGGTACGGATAAATCGATCCTGGGCTTGAGTTGTCGCCCTTGGTCGACCTGAGCGTGGTCTGTCCTGTACAGATTGTGTATCACAGTATCTGGACCATAGCCTGCTTATGACAGACTGAGAAACATTTATCGGCCGCGCCACAACCGCCTGCGTTGTGCCGATCTGTAGCTTGCCAAGGGCACGTAACCTTTCTTTAAGGGTAAGCCGACGCATATCAAAATTTGTTTTCTGGTCACTAAAACAATTAAACTGATGTTTCCACCCTGGAATTCAATGCCACAATGACTGTAACATTCAAAGTCAGAGTCGCGCAAATCTTGGGTTGGACCTCCATGGTGATCCCAAGCATCACCTGCATTCCATGCGGTAGCTATTGGTGCGTTTGGGCGTCACATGTAACTGGAAATGTTTCTGCTGTTAGGTTCTATAGTGACTTTTTTCGTAGTCATTTGCATATTTTGAATAGTATAGTACCACGCTGTTCTTACTGTTTTTATACGCCCACATGGAAATGTGGACGTATATTGCCGTCGCCCCCGTCCGTTCGTCTGTCCGTCCGTCCGTCCGTCCGTTCGCCCGTTCGCCCATCGTCCACAATTTCTTGTGAACTCACTAGAGGCTAAAGTTGATATCCGATTGACTTTAAGATTTATACACGTTGTTTAAGATCGTCAGAGAAGAACAAGTATATTAATTTTCAATGAATTTTGATAACTGAACAGCTAGATACATGATATTAAATGTTTTGTATACCATACTATATGTTAGCATGGGCCAGAACTTTATAAAAACCAGACAAATTCTAATGATTTTCTGAGTTGTTACTCTTAATCAGATTTAAGTGTAATATAAATGTTTCATTATCGAAATAAGTAAAAATATGCGACAACTCTTATTGACTGCACGGACGATTTAGCTGCTGTGGGTGTATGTTTCGTTGCCTGGCAACCTATCTTTATACAAACGTGGTACTCGATTTCGGTACAAAAAACGTGGTATAATAGAATCCGAGACTGAAATAACCACACCACACTCGCCTTGCTAGTTCTATACAAACGGAACGTAGTATGCGACGTTGGTTGAAAAAAAAACCGTTTTGTAATAGAATCCGAGACTGAGATAATTGTACCACGCTCGCTTTACTGGTTCTATGCAAACGGAACGTCTTGCACCAAGCTTGTCTTACTTGTTGTATTCAAACGGAACGTGGTTCGGGACGTGGTACAATAAAACTTGGTTTACTAGAATCTGAGACAGAAAATGGTCGTACCACGCTCGCCTTACTGGTTCTATACAAACAGAACGTGGTGTGCGACGTACAAAAAAACTAGGTATAATTGAATAGAAGTCCGAGATAATCAATACAAGAACCCGAAACTGAATGATCCCGTACCACGTCCTGCTTACTACTTCTATACAACTGAAACGTGGTATGCTCGCCTTACTTCTCCTATACAATTGAAACGTGGTACTGGGCTTTGGTACCACGCCTTTTTTGATTATAGAGATTTTACATTACTCGATGCAGATTTTGCAAATTTGTGTTGATAATTTTAATCCATTTTTATACGCCCACATTGAAATGTGGTCGTATATTGTCGTCGCCCCCGTCCGTCCGTCCGTCCGTCCGTCCGTCCGTCGGTCCGTCGGTCCGGCGTCCACAATTGCTTGTGGACGCTCTACAGGCTAAAGTTAATATCCGATTGACTTTAAATTTATACACAGTGTTCAAGGTCATGAGACAAAGAAGCCTATTGTTTTTCAGCGATTTCCGATAATAACTACCAGAGTTATGGCCCTTGATCACTTCAAAAAATCTTGTGGACGCTCTAGAGGCCAAAATTAATATCCGATTGACTTTAAATTTACACACAGCGTTTAAGGTCATGAGACGAAGAAGCCTATTGTTTTTCATCGATTTCCGATAATAACTACCGGAGTTATGGCCCTTGATCACTTCAAAAAATCTTGTGGACGCTCTAGAGGCCAAAGTTAATATCCGATTGACTTCAAATTTATACACAGTGTTTAAGGTCATAAGACAAAGACGCCTATTGATTTTCAGCGATTTCCGATAATTAGTGCCATAGTTATGGCCCTTGATCACCTCAAAAAATCTTGTGGACGCTCTAGAGGCCAAAGTTAATATCCGATTGACTTTAGATTTATACACAGTGTTTAAGGTCATGAGACGAAAAAGCCTATTGATTTTCAGCAATTTCCGATAGTTAGTGCCAGAGTTATGGCCCTTGATCTCTTTAAAAAATCATGTGGACGGTCTAAAGGTCAAAGTTAATATCCGATTGACTTTAAATTTATACACAGTGTTTAAGGTCATAAGACGAAGAATCCTATTGATTTTCAGTGATTTCCGATAATTAGTGCCAGAGTTATGGCCCTTGATCACTTCAAAAAATCTTGTGGAGGCTCTAGAGGCCAAAGTTAATATCCGATTGACTTTAAATTTATTCACAGTGTTTAAGGTCATAAGACGAAGATGCCTATTGATTTTCAGCGATTTCCGATACTTAGTGCCAGAGTTATGGCCCTTGATCCCCTCAAAAAATCTTGTGGACGCTCTAGAGACCAAAGTTAATATCCGATTGACTTTAGATTTATACATAGAGTTTAAGGTGTTGAAACGAACAAGTATTTTGATTTTCAATGAATTTAGATAACTGAACAGCTAAATCCATGATATTAAATGTTTCATGTATATACTAATTGTTAGCGTGGGGTAAAACTTTATAAAAAGCAATCAAATTCTAATGATTTTCTGATAATTACATAATGAGTTGTTACTCTTAATCAGTTCTTAGTGTATTACAAATGTTTCATTACCGAAAAAAGTAAAAATATGCGACAACCCTTGTTGACTGCCCGGGCGACTTAGCTGCTATGGACGTATGTTTCGTTGCCTGGCAACCTATCTTTATGTTTTATAGGCACCATTATATTAAAGATTGTTCGGTTACAACAAACGGAACATGGTGCGCGACTTCGGTGCAAAAAACGTGGTATAATAGAATCCAAAACCGGGATAATCGTTCCACGCTGGACTTACTGGTTCTATGACCGATGTCTAGGTCATATGTTATTCTGAAATTTTATTATTTTCAATTCTGTTATAATATGTTATTTTGTTATTTTATTATTTTCAATTCTGTTTTAAATTCCAAATTTATATTTTATTTTTCATTAAAGTTCCAATTTCTCTTTTTCTAAGAAAGTCAAAATATAATTATTTCTATGTTTTTTGCTCAAAAGGTTGTCAACTCACTATTATACGATCATGGACAAAATTTTGGGGGCATTAGAAAAGGTGACACTGGTTGATTGAGGAAAAAGTTACTCAATTACCTCCCTTGTTTTCCCATTCTTCTCCATGGACGGCCATCTTCAAACGTTTGAATTTGAAGTTGAAAATGATACTTTTGCCAATTTCTCAATTGGCAATAGTGAATTATAGGATTAATAGGATTATTCTTTAACAAGGTGGGACTGTTTATAGGTTCAATCTATTTTTGGACTTTATTTTAATAAATTTTAAAAATATAACTTAAAAAAATGCTATTGGAACTTTAATGCTTGGTTAGTCATTAGAGGCAGACAGCAATTATCCTGTCAGTCAAATTATGACAGACTGGTTGATCTGTTAAATCTCTTCTAATTATTGTTTTAAATGTCTTAATTCTTAAAAATCCTTCGATAATTATATGTTTATGTCAACACTTTCTAAGTAACTGATTTGTATAAATAGACAAATGTATGCTAGATGGTCAGTAGTTGGAGAGACCAGCTTAGGGAACTAGTTGGGGGTCCGATATAGGAAATTATAAGTTGTTAAATTGTTACTGTTAATTATTTGCTCCCGAAATTAAGTGTTGTAGATCCATTTGTGTAAATAGACAAATGTATGCTAGATGGCCATTAGTTGGAGGGACCAGCTTAGGAAACATACTAGTTGGAGGTCCAATATAGGAAATTATAAGTTGTTAAATTGTTGCTGTTAATTATTTGCTCCTGAAATAAAGTGTTGAAGATCCATTCCAAGAATCTGTAGTCATTTCTGATACTTAAAGAACACACGTCGACGAGCTACATTCCCTGAAAGTCGAACGGTGTTAGTTCTATAAAACCGGAACATGGAACTCGACTTGGGGGGGGGGATGGCCTAGTGGTCTAGAGTGCCGCGCTTCGACCTCTAGCTGGCCGGTCACCTCTGGCTTGCGGCTGTGGTTTCGAGCCCTGGTGTGAGCGTATGTGGCATGGAGATAGGGGCGCCCTCTCAACCTCGCGGGTTTCCTCCGGGCACTCCGGTTTCCTCCCACTGCTAAAGACCCCTAGCGAATTATTGAAATAAAATTAAATCATATGTTAGTCTCGAAATAACCTAGTTGTGTCGAGTGGACGTTAAACCCCATTTCTCTCTCTCTGGAACTCGACTTCGGTTCAAAAACGTGGTATAATAGAATCCGAGACTGAGATAACCGTACAACGCTCATTCTACTGGTTCCTTACAAACGGAACGTTGTACGCAAGCCTTAAACTGGTTATATACTAACTGAACGTGCTGCGTGACTTTGATCAGAAAAACGTTGTATAAAAGAATCCGAGAATGAGATAATCGTACCATACGCACTTTACTGGTTCTATATACAAACGGGACGTGGTACGCCGCTTCGGAACAAGAAATGTTTTATAATAGAATCCGAGATTGAGATAATCGTCCCACTCTCGCCTTACTGGTTCTTTACAAACGGAATGCGGTACGCAACTTCGATTCGAAAACGTGGTATAATAAAATCCGAGACTGAGAAGATCGTACTGGTTCTTGCAAACGAAACGTGGTGCTCGACTTCGGTACAAAAAACGTGGTATAAAAGATCCTAAACGTGAGATAATCGTACCATTCTCGCCTTACTGGTTCTTTACAAACGGAACTTCGGTTCAAAAACGTTGTATAATAGAATCCGAGACTGAGATAATCGTACTGGTTCTTTACAAACGGGGCGTGGTACGCGACATAGGTATAAAATATGTTTTATAGTAGAATCTATACAAATGGAACGTGGTGCACGACTTTGGTACAAAAACGTGGTATAGTAAAATCCGAAACTGAGTTAATCGTACCACGCTCGCCTTTCGTGTTCTATACAAATGGAACGTGGTACGCGACTTCGGGACAAAAAATGTGGTATAATAGAATCAGAGACTAAGATAATCGTACCATGCTCGTCTTACGTGTTCTATACAAATTGAACATGGTACGCGACTTCGGTACACAAAACGTGGTTTAATAGAATCCGAGACTAAGATAATCGTGCCACGCTCCTCTTACTGGTTCTATACAAACGGAACATGGTGTGCGGCTTCGGTACAAAAAATCCGAAACTGAGATAATTGTACCACGCTCGCCTTACTGGTTCTATATAAACGGAACGTGGTACCCGACTTCGGTTCAAAAAACGTGGTATAATAGAATCAGAGACTGAGATAATCGTACCACGCTAGTGTTACTGGTTCTATACAAACGGAACGTGGTACGCGACTTCGGTACAAAACGTTGTAAATTGCTTTATACTGGTACTATACAAACGGAACGTGGTGCGTGACTTCGATAAGAAAAATATGGTATAAAAGAATCCGAGAATGAGATAATCGTACCATACTCACTTTACTGGTTCTATACAAACGGGGCAGGGTGCCCGACTTCGGCACAAAAAATGTTTTATAATAGAATCCGAGACTAAGATAATCGTACCACGCTGGCCTTACTGATTCTTTACAAACGGAACGCAACTTCGGTTCAAAAACGTTATATAATCCGAGACTGATTCTATTTGTACCGAAGTCGCGCACCACAGTTGTCTCAGTACATTAATTATTGACCGTATGGTCATTAACGGAACAATCGACTATCTGTAACGTAATTCATTTTATAATGAAGTATAAATATGGCCTATAGTATAAAACATCATAATGGATTAAAGGGCTAATCCCGATATTTTATTTTGGAGAATAAAACTGCTTAATTTTGTGTTAACATCTCCTAAAACCCTCTACCTAAGGGCAGAGCAACTAACTCAATATTTATGATGTGTTTTCAAACAACTGAAACCCGTCAGTCTTCATCTGAATATGGCGACCGGTTCCCAGGCTGTATTGTGCGCTGTCTGGATAAAATCAGACACTTCTTTTATGAAAATTATGTTTAGACGAAATTTACCTTTCGTTATCAAGTGCAGCGTATGGCTCATTCTCTGTATAGACCTCTAAAGGAATGGCAATCAATTATCAGGTCATCCAACGAAAAAATTGACCCTGAATCTTAAAAGGGTTACCTGTCCAGATAAGCGGTTTTGACGTTCACGTCCAAACGACTCAATATTTTGAGATGAAATTTTGAGACAAGGTTATACATCATTCCTCTACATTTTGGCGTTTGAATTTCGTGCGTACTCGGGACATTTATTTTTGAGACTCTGTCCAAATCGGGATAGTCCCTTTAAATAATCAACACAATTTGCAAAATCTGCTTTGAATAATGTAAAATCCCTATAATTAAGAAGGACGTGGTACCAAGCCGCGTACCACGTTTCAATTGTATAGGAGAAATAAGGCAGGCATAACACCTTTCAGTTGTATAAAAGTAGTAAGCCGGACGTGGTACGGTTATCTCAGTATCGGTTTCTAGTTACCGTTATCTTGGTCTAGGGTTCTAGATCACGTTTTATCTACCGAAGTCACATACCACGTTCCGTTTGCATAGAACCAGTAAGGCGAGCGTGGTACGGTTATCTCAGTCTCGGATTCTATTATACCACGTTCTTGTACAGAAGTCACGTACCACGTTCCGTTTGTATAGAACCTGTCAGGCGAGGGTGGTACGATTATCTCAGTCTCAGATTCTATTATAAAACATTTTCTGAACCAAAGTCGTGTATAGAACCAATAAGACGAGCGTGATACGGTTGTCTCAGTCTCGGATTCTATTATACCACGATTCTTATTTGCCGAAGTCGGGTACCACGTTCCGTTTGTATAGATCTAGCAAGGCAAGCGTGGTACGGTTATCTCAGCACCGGATTCTATTATACCTCTTTTTGTGTAACTATCAACTCAAGGTTCTCTCGTATCACCCACATATTTCATTATACTCCGTTTTACTCACCATGTTTTATTTCATATCTACCCAATATACCACGTAGGTAGAGTGGTTCAGGCTAAAAATGTTTTATAACAAACAGACACTATTTCGGGACAGTAAAGACATTATATGATAAGACTTACTATAAAAACTTCATTGATCAACAATGGAAGTCTGGCCACTTCTGAATTTTGAGGATATATAATCATTTGGACATATATTATAAATGGCTCAAAATCTTCCCGGCTTCCATAATCAAAGGAGTTATCTCTTGGTGAGAATAAGAGCTGTGTCCCTTGGTTGTACTAAAAAAAATATGCTCCAAGCTACGCACGTCCCGGAAACGAAATAACTTGATCGCAGTCGGAAAATATCGTTTATTTCCATACTGCAAAGTAACCGAATACACTCAATGAGACGATTGGATTTGACATATGTACGCATGCGCGAACGCTTCGTTGTTTTAACAGTAAACCCGCGGCTTCAAATGTCTTTACATTAACCGTGTTTATAATGCTACAGTAGAAATTAAAATACATGTTAAGCTGGAGATGAAAAGATCGGCATTTGACATGAATTATTTCAAGATTAGCCTCATACATATATTAAAATGAACAGTGCGTTTACTTATTTATACCCAGACACTGGCCTATTTATAACGGCATGTTATACAGAGGGAGCGAGGGAGAGAGAGGGGTCTATAAATCTAATAATGTAACATTTTAATGTTTATCTCAAAGATAACTAAATATTATATTGTGCAGTACGATGTTTGTTATGAAAAATAAATTGCCGGGTAAAGTACGAGGAAAATATAATGACATGTAATACGGGGAGTGAGGGAGAGGGATAAACACCCCAATAAAACTATTAATTAAGACTTTATTTTTTGTCCCTCAGATAAATAGATATTTTGTACTGCATGATGTTTGTTATGAAAAAAAACCACATTGCTGGGTAAGTGGCGTATGCGCCGAGCCAGCGATTATTGCGTATGTACCGAATTTAGAGCCAAATTTTGTAGTTTCGTCTGTAGGCCTATAAAGGGTGGTATTTTTCGCCGACTTCAAGGTTTCCTAAACATGTGGACACCGACGCGCTCACATGATATTCTTTGAACTGTAGATTTTGATGGAGTGTAATTATATTTTTTTTTCCGCGAGAGCCAAACATGCGGTTATAACCACTGCTACGTTACCATTGGAAACGTTTAGATTTTTAAGTTTCATGACCAAATTATGGCATTCTGCTGTGTATCTTTGATTTTTGACATCATACTAAATTCCTTCGTTCATCTAAAAAGGTTTGGACTTGCAACCATTCTTTTTACCTGCCAATTGTTTTTTTATTTTGAATGTATTTGTCACCAAAAGTCACACAGTCGTCATGTAAAGCAGTCATGATAGACCGATGCTCCGAAGTTGTCGGGAATTTATTAACATTTGTCTAGCATAAAGCCTATTTGTGATTTTTGTCATAGGTAGTTTGTTACAGTTCCCAAATCATAGGGGTACTTGTCCAATCCAATGCTGGATAGCAAATCATCCGTGGACGATATCTTGCAGGGCTCAGTCTCAAATCTAGAAAAAAATAAGTTCGTCGATCAAAGTCCTTGGCTACAGGATGGTTAGATAATATACTATGATTATAAAAATAATTTACACCATGTTACCGAAAAGGGTCTGGAAAATAAAGACTACAAATAAAAAGTTTGTTTCGGTTATTTTCCGGTCTCAAATAGTTCTGCGTATTTAGAGCTAACAAATATTTATTTCCTAACCACAATAGTCGCCAGCGTAAACCAAGAATGTAGCCACTTAATAAAAGTAAATCTCGAAAGGTTGTAGTGAATTTATCTGGGCGCTTTCACCTACTTGAAAGTTAGAAATGAAACGAAGCTATTATAGCTAGCTCTGTATTTAAATCACCAAAATCGCCAAAATCAAAAATCAAATCAAGGAGTGAAATCGTTTGCTCACGTTCGCTATTAAATAAACACGTAAGTCGAAGCCCGTAATGAGTGTATTTTTTACTCTGCGTTATATACCAATACAGGTTTGTAAAAATACCTCATGTGACGTATATTTGCTGCGACTTCCTAAACCACGTGCGCGGCGCTAACTTCTGCTCACTTCAGAAGATTTCTCGACGGAGCAATCACACAGATAAGCGGTCAGTTTTTATAAGGACAAATACTGTGTCTCTGAACCACTCTAACGTAGGGTCTTTTTAAATCGGGTACTGTATATGGCCTATAAAAAAATGAAAATGGATTAAATAATCAACATAATTTGAAAAATAAGCCAAAGTCGCGTACCACGTTTCGTTTTTGTAGAAGGAGAAAGTCGAGGAGGTACTGATAAGCCCCTTTTCATTAGCCCAGTCGATGCAGAACATTACGATGTTAAGTCCCATTTCATTTCATTTCCAATATATCACGTTGGGTCTTTTTAAATAGGGAATAGTATAATAATTTTTACACAGTATTACCGATCGGTTATCTTTTGTAATTAATTTTAACATAAAGTGTAAATATGGCCTATAAAAACATCAAAATGGATTAAATAATCAACATAATTTGCAAAATTTACTAAAAACAATGTAAAATCCCTATAAATAAAAAGGACGTGGTACCGAAGTCGCATACCACGTTCCGTTTGTATAGCACTAGCAAGGCGAGCGTGTACGGTTATCTAAGCCCCGGAATACCACTTTTTTTACTGTCAACTTATCGTCCCTATACAGGATTATACCACGTTAGTTTTTATCTTTCGGGTTTTGTTTCATATCTACGCATAGTCGCATTCATAAAATTCCAATATACCACGTAGGGTCTTTTTGAATGGAGTATAATAACAGTTACGCCGTATTATAAACTGTATAGTATAGGTACAGCTAAATGCAATTATTTAGCAGTTGTTGTCACTCACTCGTTGTATTATAGCGACGTTTACTACAGTATATATTGAAACGGAGTATAAGAAGAATGCCTGACTGTGCCGAAAAATATATTGACTTACGTCGACCCCAAAAATACAGTATTTGTGGGGAATTTGAAACAGGTACGGATCGGCGGTAGTCGGCACACTTTCATTCTATGGTATTAAGATGTCTGTAGAGGTGTGTTAATTAACCGACCAATAAAAAATGAATGTCAATGGTGTGTAAGTAGTACCGAAAAAGCGTACCACATTTTGTGTGTATAGAAGCAGTAAGGCGACCGTGGTATTTTGACACGTGGTATCCCCATGGGCACCAACTGTGCATCTTTGTTGCTGATTTATTTCTCTATTCATACGAAGCCGATTACACACAGGCACTCGTGAAAACTAATAAGCGATTAGTCAGATATTTTAATTTCACTTGTCGATATATCGATGACGTTCTTTCACCGAATAATCCAAAATTTAGTGATTACGTAGAATTCATATATCCCGATGAGCTCGAAATTAAAAACACTACTGACAGTGACAACCACGCTTCCTACTTGGATCTGCGTCTTGATTTTGACAATTGCCATAAACTTAGTGTTAAATTGTACAATAAACGTGATGACTTTGACTTTCCGATCGTTAACTTTCCGTTTATTTAGTCGTAACATTCCAATATCACCAGCTTATGGAGTGTTTGTGTCTCAGCTAATCCGTTAGGCGAGAGCTTGTTCCTTTTATTCTGATTTTTTAAGTAGATCGAAGCATTTGTCATCTAGACTTCAACTACTTTTTAAAAGTTTTGTGGCCGCCATATTGACTTGTTTGGTAAAAATAACATGTCTCTCTCGACTATTATTCAAGATATATTTAATTGATTGATTCGTATATTATGTTTATTTTACATACCGATAGTCCATTGGCCAATCATGCTATTGTATTTAAATTTCGTCTAATAGTTTGGATGCAGCTATGGCGGGTGTGGCGCCAGGCAGGGTAAGCTTACTCTTCTAGACACCTGTTACCACTGTTTGTCGTGTATTTTGTATACGGTGAACAGTCCATTTGCTGATTACACTATTTTGCCTAGACCGTTTTTTAGGACTTCGAATTTTGACTAATGGTTTGGATTGTTCGTACTTGGTTTTGATTTTATTTAGCCGCTGCCAATTTGGATGCACAATTTGGATTTTGGATATGGTCAGTGTCTGATTATCTTGTCCTATTAACGTTCGCGACCTACCTAATGGCAACCTGTCTTGTGTGTAGATTCACTGATGCAAATGTTTGTTTGCTTTTGTTTATGTCTATTCTGGTTTCAAAGACCCTCAAAAAGATTTTTGGATTTAAAAAAGAATCCTGAATTTTCATTTTTTCTCGGATATAATATTAGATCTATTATAGGCCTATAGTTATAGGACCTAGTTCAATCCAAATATATTTCTTGAATACCGGTAATATTTATTGATTATTTTAATGAATTTAGATCTAATATTAATTTATAGGCTTATATTACAATGCCTTAGCATACTCTGAAATAAAAAGTTATTTTTTATAATTTAATATTTCAGAACAACAAGTTAATAAGGAAATTGGTCTGCTCAGATCTTATTATAATAAAGAGTTGGCCAAGGTGAAGAAGTTTGTCAGTGGTCAATCTACTTCCGGTGTTTACAGGAATATGTGGTGGCATTACTTTGACCTACTGGATGTTTTTTTTAGGGATAACACAATCCCATGAAAATCAAACAACTTTTTTTTAACTTTTAAGTTATCTATCTTACATTTTTTTTTTATAGTTTGTATGCAAAACATGATTAATAGTTGAATGTGTAAAAATCAATAACAATATGGATGAATAAATATTTCAAATCTTGTCTGGAATCCAGCAAAATGGGTCTTTTAAAATTGTCAGAAGTGTATTGGCGAATAACGAACAACGAGCTGGTTTGTTGTTCGGTATTCACCGTATATGGAATTGGTAATATAATAAAGGTACTTTTGTAGGGAACACGCCACAGGCGGGTTTTTATGAGCTTAAATAGACAATGAAACTTCAAACTTCTGGGAAATAGATTCCAACAACATCTCTGTCTATCCGAAGAAAGAGCAGTTTCATATTGGCGAATAACGAACAACGAGCCAGTTTGTTGTTCGGTATTGGCGAATAACGAACAACGAGCTGGTTTGTTGTTCGGTATTCAGGAATACCAAACAACGAGCTGGTTTGTTGTTCGGTATTCACCGTATATGGAATTAGTAATATAATAAAGGTACTTTTGTAGGGAACACGCCACAGGCGGGTTTTTATGAGCTTAAATAGACAATAAAACTTCAAACTTCTGGGAAATAGATTCTAACAACTTCTCTTTCTATCCGAAGAAAGAGCTGTTACATATTGGCGAATAACGAACAACGAGCCAGTTTGTTGTTCGGTATTGGCGAATAACGAACAACGAGCTGGTTTGTTGTTCGGTATTCACGAATACCGAACAACGAGCTGGTTTGTTGTTCGGTATTCGCCGTATATGGAATTAGTAATATAATAAAGGTACTTTTGTACGGAACACGCCACAGGCGGGTTTTTATGAGCTTAAATAGACAATAAAACTTCAAACTTCTGGGAAATAGATTCTAACAACTTCTCTGTCTATCCGAAGAAAGAGCAGTTTCATATTGGCGAATAACGAACAACGAGCCAGTTTGTTGTTCGGTATTCGCGAACAACGAACAACGAGCTGGTTTGTTGTTCGGTATTCACCGTATATGGAATTAGTAATATAATAAAGGTACTTTTGTAGGGAACACGCCACAGGCGGGTTTTCATGAGCCTAAATAGGCAATAAAACTTTGAAGTTTTAAAACCCAATTGGGCTTAAAAACCCACTCCCGGCGTATTCCTTACAAATATTTATTTATTATATTACTAATTCCATATCTGGTGAATAACGAACAACAAACCAGCTCGTTGTTCGTTATTCGCGAATACCGAACAACAATCCAGCTCGTTGTTCGTTATTCGCGAATACCGAACAACGAACAAGCTAGCTTCACGCCGCTTACCTAAAGTACAAGAATACACGCAGGCAACGGAAGAAGTCGGCTATAGTATGATTATTTACAATACTGCCTCATTGATTTGGTCCATTCTTTTCAAACTTTGAAATTCTACTGCCGACATTCTCTTCTCATCTATATATTAAAAGTCTTAATTCTAATTTGTAGTAGGAAATAAATGTAACACGAGTTGATTTGCTGATCGTGATTATGTATGTGGAGTTAACGCCTGTCAATCAAACTTTAACGATCCGCCATCGGTGAAGATGGAGTTATATCTCATTTCTAGTCAAAAATAACAGTGGTGATAACTATGTTCAGAATAAAGTAATTTAACTGAAACTTTCAATATAGTCTTCTTTCATCATCTATTTTTGAACTGTTATAGCAAGAATATCTAACTTCTCATAAAAATCTCCGATAATGTATCTTTAAGTTAATAACCGATTGACTTTAACTTGATACACAGTGTTTAAAGTCACAAGGGGATAATATGGGACTTGTATGGGATCTTTGTGAATATGCCATAATCTGTGGATATGCCCTCAATGGGATTCATATGGGTCTTCTCTGGATCTCTTATTTAAATGATAATTAAGATGGTACACAAGTACAAAATAAGTTTAATAAATAACAAAACTATTTGTATTTGGTTTCATGTTTTATTATTATGCGTTCTCAATTAGGACGGTTGAAATTCGTTGTGATCTCCCACTCTCCCGTCACTTGAATTTGTCAGGAAACGACAAACTGCGGCTTTGATTTTCTTGTAGGTGGTGTTTGAAAACATTGGAAAGCACATTAGGTCCGTTGATGTGCAACCTGAGGAAGCAACACAGCTCTTCCCATATTATCTCCCTTTAGACAACACAAGACATACAATTCAAATCTAAATTTCAACTGAAATATGCAGAGGGTTCAAAAAGTCTTAAAAGATATTTTGATGAGAGATTGTAAAAATGTTTAAATAAACCCCATTGTACCATACAGTAACTATGCATTTATTTCCTACAATGATGCATCATCAATATTACTTACTGAAAACAGTGGTAGCTGTAGCATGTGCCCCAAATTCATGCTTGCCTTTTTATCCTGTCCAGTTGTAAAAGTGTTGTATATAAGTGACAATGAGATTCTTCGTGATGTTGTTAACGATATACAGGACATCTCTGCCACCTAATAATCCAAGTCGGTTTATCTTATAAAAAACAAATAATATTGTACCTGCAAAATATCTGCATATCATATTAAAGTTATCGAACTAAACTATTTCTTCCATAAATTCACATTTATTTTAGTGCGAGTTTTCACGTTTTAAACTGTGCACGCAGAAGCAGCCTCATCATCCTGATCATAAATTGGATACAGGGGCGTAAATGTGGGTGTGTGTGTGTGGGGGGGGAGGTACAAAAAAAAATAGTTGGTCGCAAAATCAGTGCAGTCGGTCGCAAAATAGAAGTAGTCGGTATAAAAATAAGTGCTCACTGTATACGTCACGCTACTCACGCAAAACTTTAGTATAAAAATAGTCGGTTGCAAAATCTGTAGTGAGTATGTTGTTCTATGGGACCGCAGTCGGTCACCGACTAAATGAATTAATGAGATAAACAATCACAAAACAGGCGAAATTGACAGATAAGCCTCAAGATTTTGTCAAATTTCTTATCCTCTCGTTAATGAGAACTTGGTCCGTTTGCCATGATATTGATTCAAATTTTCAAGCCAAGTCCCCAAAATTTAAAAGCTCCGTTACATATCTGAAATTTTTTCGATTCCATTATGACATCATTTTTCTACTCGGTTACATATCTGAAATTTGTCCCCGCCTGTGGCGCTCGATTCGATTTTAAAATTATTCTTCTATTCCTCAGGTGTCTTATACTGACTTAGCGCTATACTATTTATGATTATAGTGAACTGTCCAGTTTGTAGTACCACAGGTGTGTGGGGGGTCAGATTGTACGGATGTTATGTCAACTCTTGCAAAACAGATCTGGAGATTCTGTCCCATTGACTGACATTTCTGGTCCACTCGTCCACAAGAATTTCTCCAGGCAATGACCTCATATGCCAGGATATTGAATCAATTTTTCAAAATTTTCTCAAATTACTTATAGGCACAATCATTAATATGACATATACTATATGTAAACTTAAATAAAACTGCTTTCCGAGGAGACAACGATCGGCGAACTATATAATTCTACAATACTATATATGTACTACTGGGACGCTTAATGTTATAGCCAGTATTCTTTTTACTTTCATTGTGGGTTGGGATTGTGGAGGCGCCCTAGATTTGAAACCGCCCCGACCCCACCCCCATATTCCCTAGAAAACTCACACGTGGTGCTCGGCTCATGATCGCGTCTCTCACACTGACCGGGGGGGGGGGCGTATGCTCATCAGTTGGTCGCATTTTGGCTAAACACCCGCCCCCCCCCAAAAAAAAACGAAATCGTTATGTACGCCCCTGATTTGATACCACACACGATCAGTTGATAATCTTCAGCGTTGACTGTTTACCTGTCCCACTGAGGATAAAAGCCAGCCACAGGTTAGGAGTGATCAGTGGTGCGAACATTGGGCGTGATTGATTTTTAGACACAAAAATTATTGCCAAAATCAAATTTTAAATCGCCATTTAACGTATATGGATCAAATGATATTGGATGAGTCTAGTAAAAATTATTATTGTTTAATGGAATATTTTGTATGTTACAGGTTATATTATTGTTGGTGATATTAATTATAAGAAAACGCATATCTCTCGTTGTGACGTTATTTCATGAAGCTAGTAATTGTGTCGCTGCTATGCCTTGTCTATTAATGCAGCCATTGTGGACCTTCTTTTTTTTGCTGATATTTTTTGTTTATTGGGTGATTATACTGGCATATCTATCAACATCAGGTAAGTGAATATTTTATTAAAGGATATATTTAATTTGTAGTGTGCATTTACCCTATAACCCTTTAAATTTGATATTGTGTACCTAATAATTAGTGCATTGGGACCGTACTACACACAAACAATGAAACAATATAATAATCCCAAGAAGATGACGGTAAAACCTCACACACGAAAGGAAAAGAGAGGCGGAAGAGTCCCCATAACAGTGCAAGCAAGTTTGGATCCCAGTGATGCATCCGAGGAAAACAGGAACCATTCCTTGTAGATAAATCATAGTAAAAAATCCCCGGTAACATACTGGATGATACTATGTAGATATAAAAGGGTTTATCCAGTTTAAATCATGCTTATCACGTGAGGTTTATGTCACTGACCTAAACATACCCAGTTTCCAAAGGAGATTGATATGTCAGCTGAGGAGTGGCTCTTTCCCAATCGCAATAGAGACTGGTCGCTATACAAAGCACTGAAGATGAATTCCATATTATATCCCAATGCCCATGTTACAATTATCTACGATCAGAACTTTTATTAAAGTTTCTATATATGTTAATAAACCCCATTGAATGACAACTTGGAATGTTTTTAGACAAATTGACAAATAGACGAAACATCCTTAAAAACGCTACATAGTTTTAAATCCTGTGATTGGCTCAAAACGTTCACTTTTAGAATTTTTTTATGATTGTTTTTAACATATTGGATGGAATAGAATTTGTATTTTACACATATAATTTGTTTTATCTCTGTTTACCCTATAGTTTTGGAATTTTATGATTTAGATTGATATTTTAGATACAGGAGATAACGTAATTAACTGCATTACTAGTATTTATTGCTTTATATTGCATTATTTTATATTTTTATCTGTAGTGTCTCATAGGCCTATTTTGGCCAGGAATCATTTGTATCAAGCAGTGCTCACTCTGGGTTTCATATTTTTTCCGCCAATTTCTCATTTTGATTTATTGGCCATATATTTTTTCCGCCAACCCGTATATTTTTTTTTACATGTAAGTACATACAATATACGTATGATATTGCAATTTACATAATTCTCTACTTTGCTTTATTAAAGTATAGGATATATTTGATTTGCACTGTGCATTTAGCCTAT
The DNA here is from genome assembly GCA_948474765.1 of Patella depressa. Lineage (NCBI taxonomy): Eukaryota > Metazoa > Mollusca > Gastropoda > Patellidae > Patella > Patella depressa. The sequence continues at coordinate 53,707,440 of OX419716.1, forward strand.
AACCCTTTAAATTTGATATTGTGTACCTAATAGTTAGTGCATTGGGACCGCACTACACACAAAGAATGAAACAATATAATAATCCCAAGAAGATTTCGATAAAATCTCGCACACAAAAGGAAAAGAGAGGCGGAAGAATCCCCATAACAGTGCAGGCAAGTTTGGAGCTCAGTGATGCATCCGAGGAAAAACAGGAACCATTCCTTGTAGATAAATCATGGTAAAAAATCCCCGGTAACAAACTAGACAAGACTGTGTAGATATAAAAAGGGTCAGGACGCGTTTCAGGGGTTTGCCCTTTATCAACTGGTTACAAAAATAATGTTGTGTTGTTCTTAGCGTTTAATGTCCGCTTCCACCGAAGGTGATATCGCAGACAAGTCTTATTTTTCATTTTTATACGCCCACATTGAAATGTGGTCGTATATTGTCGTCGCCCCCGTCCGTCCGTCGGTCCGTCGGTCCGTCCGTCCGTCCGTCCGTCCGTCGGTCCGGCGTCCACAATTGCTTGTGGACGCTCTACAGGCTAAAGTTAATATCCGATTGACTTTAAATTCATACACAGTGTTTAAGGTCATGAGACGAAGAAGCCTATTGTTTTTCAGCGATTTCCGATAATAACTACCAGAGTTATGGCCCTTGATCACTTCAAAAAATCTTGTGGACGCTCTAGAGGCCAAAGTTAATATCCGATTGACTTTAAATTTATACACAACGTTTAAGGTCATAAGACAAAGACGCCTATTGATTTTCGGCGATTTCCGATAATTAGTGCCAGAGTTATGGCCCTTGATCGCTTTAAAAAATCTTGTGGACGCTCTAAAGGTCAAAGTTAATATCCGATTGACTTTAAATTTATACACAGTGTTTAAGGTCATAAGAAGAAGAAGCCTATTGATTTTCAGCGATTTCCGATAATTAGTGCCAGAGTTATGGCCCTTGATCACCTCAAAAAATCTTGTGGACGCTCTGGAGGCCAAAGTTAATATCTGATTGACTTTAAATTTATACACGGTGTTTAAAGTCATAAGACGAAGACGCCTATTGATTTTCAGCGATTTCCGATAATTAGTGCCAGAGTTATGGCCCTTGATCACCTCAAAAAATCTTGTGGACGCTCTAGAGGCCAAAGTTAATATCCGATTGACTTTAGATTTATACACAGTGTTTAAGGTCATGAGACGAAGAAGCCTATTGATTTTCGGCGATTTCTGATAATAACTACCAGAGTTATGGCCCTTGATCACTTCAAAAATCTTGTGGACGCTCTAGAGGCCAAAGTTAATATCCGATTGACTTTAATTTTATACACAGTGTATATAAGGTCATGAGACGAAGAAGCCTATTGATTTTCAGCAATTTCCGATAATTAGTGCCAGAGTTATGGCCCTTGATCACTTCAAAAAATCTTGTGGACGGTCTAGAGGCCAAAGTTAATATCCGATTGACTTTAAATTTATACAGTGTTTAAGGTCATGCGACGAAGAAGCCTATTGATTTTCAGCGATTTCTAATAATTAGTGCCAGAGTTGTGGCCCTTGATGACTTCAAAAAATCTTGTGGATGCTCTCTAGAGGCCAAAGTTAATATCCGATTGACTTTAAATTTATACACATTGTTTAGTGTCATGAGACAAAAAAGCCTATTGATTTTCAGCGATTTCTGATAATTACTGCCAGAGTTATGGCCCTTGATCACATCAAAAAATATTGTGGATGCTCTAGAGGCCCAAGTTATACCCGATTGACTATAAATACACACACACTGTTTAAGGTCATGAGACGAAGAAGCCTATTGATTTTGAGCGATTTCAAATAATTACTTCCAGAGTTGTCTCCCTTGATCACTTCAAAAAAACTTGTGATGCTATAGAGGCCAAACTTATCATTCGATTGACTTCAGATTGATAAACAGAGTTTAAGGTGTTGAAATGAACAAGTATTTTGATTTTCAATGAATTTTGATAACTGAACTGCTAAATCCATGATATTAAATGTTTCCTATACTAATTGTTAGCGTGGGGCAAAACTTTTATCAAAACAAATTCTAATGATTTTCAGATAATTACATAATGAGTTGTTACTCTTCTTAATCAGATTTTAGTGTATTACAGATGTTTCATTGCCAAAAAAAGTAAAAATATGCGACAACTCTTGTTTACTGCCCGGACGATTTTGCTGCTGTGGGCGTATGTTTCGTTGCCTGGCAACCTATCTTTATTACCTTAGAGCACGCGCAGGGGTCTTTCTTGAGGGAGGAAACCGGAGCGCCCGGAGGAAACCCACGAGGTTGAGAATGCGCCCCTATCTCCATGCCACATATGCTCACACCAGGGATCGAAAACACAGCCGCAAGCCAGGGCGACCTTCGGTTGCACGTATTTTCGTACTATAGTCGAACCATCTGCATCCGAATGACATTTAGTTCAACCAGTGGTCGCGACCAGCCGTACCATGCGATAAAGCACAGTCGGAATAGTTCAAAGATGGCTGACAAAACCGACACTTGAGAAGATTTTCTGAATAATATAATAAAATTGCCGTTGAGTTATTTACACCTTGGTCGGTATTATAGGATCCATGTTAACACCCGAAAGTTAGTGAATGGGCATTGGAGTAGATCTTAAGACTGTACCTTTGAAATGATATTGGATTGGGTGACATACATCCAATGAAAAGAATTCTGATATTGACTAATCCTTTTTGTAATCTATTCTAAGCTTGCTTTCTTCTTCCCTTAAAGACTCGGGTTCCAATTGGAACGTAGTATGGAAAATTAACCAGTTTTTAAAAATACGTGAGTAAATAGCAGAAAATATAGCAGGGGGAACAACTGACATGGTTGCCACCGTCAATGGCTAAGGCCATTTGCGTTCGGTTGCTGGTTCAGACTGTAGTCGCGACCATAGTCTACATCCGAAGGTCGCCCAGAGGTGAGCAGCAAGCTAGAGGTCAAAGCGCGACACTCTAGACCACTAGGTCATCCCAACACCCCACAAAAATAATCGCGTTACCGGGTATATATAGACAATAGAATTATTGCGCATGCGCATAACGTTGAGAATTGTTAATCCCTATACTAGGAATGGTTCCTGTTTTTGATAGCTGCAACACCTTTTCCTGCTATTTCAGCCCATGAACAAAGCAACTTCAAAGTTGTCTAATATAGCCTAATTGTGCCTGACTCGAGATACAATCAATCGTTTACATCCGTTGGGAGAAAACTTTCAATACAGCAACTTCGATATAGCCTACCTGGCTGACCAGAATTCCAAACAACCAATCAATCGTCGCGGGCTATGGGGGCCTCACCCTCCCGGAAGAAATGTTGAAAATACATATTCTGCTATTCTAGTCTGTGTAAGCAACTCCCACTCTATAAATTCCAACCATCCAATAACACTGTTGCAGTTGCATTCACAAGAAATTATCGATAAATTCCAACCATCCAATAACACTGTTGCAGTTGTATTCACAAGAAATTATCGATGCCCGAAAAATGTCGCTCAAAGTAGAGTGACTCCAGACAAAATGTTTTAATCCATAGTCAACTGTGATATTCAATTAAAAGAAAAGTGAAATTAGTGTTTTATTAGAGCTCGATGACAGTTAGGGAAGCAAAACTAGCCCGAAGAAGGTTTACAGACAGTGGCGCCATTTTTCTTCGAGAGGCGAAGAAGAGGAACTGACCGTGTATGGGCCCCCAAGAAAAACAATTGTGGGGGGGGGGGGGGGGGTCGGACGTATGGAGTGAAATTTTATTGTCCCCCGCCTTAAAAAAAGCAGGGGACTATCACTGTCTATATGGCATTGTTATTAATAGGGTTTTTACCGCTAGTTAATATTCATACAGTTTACTTTCAAAACATCGTTCGATAATTGATAAAAATGATTACTATGGTTTAGATTAATGCTAACAGCTTTCATTTATTAGACGAGCCGTTTAATTTCCAGAGATACGTGCACACAGGTAATTTATCTACCGTGTTTAATTATTAGATGAAACTTAATTTGCCGTGAGCCGTTTATCTGATCAGTTCATTTTTATTATGTTTATTTACATACAAAGTATGAATAAAAAGGTCGTAGTATTATTATCCATTATAGTTCTACATTAGTATTCCACCATTGACAAATACATCAAAAATCGGTAAATAACGGCTCATGTAGTTATACAATCATAAATCGGTAAATCACTTCCCAGGTATGATGTATATTCTTTAAAGCACAAATGAATTAACATAGTCTTCCACTTGTACCGTCACCAGTAGCCAACCTCGCATGCATTGTAGCAGGGCGATAATCTTGTGTGATTTCTGCACTTGCGCCAAAAAGTCATCTGTCCATCTCTATAGACAACTTGTCCATTTTCAAACAGGGCTATTGGAATGACTTCAAACAATATCAGTAGGAAATATGCCTTGATGTTAAGTAAGCACTTGATTTATGGCAATAAAATATTGACTGCAGTACAACGATTTTTGTTACACCTAAATCAAACCATATTGCGTTAAATACCAAAAGTTCGACCCGTATCCCAGCTATCCTGAAATGTATTAATTTGAGAAATAACTAGGAGACATATTGAACATACTATGGCCTATTGTGGTTGTTTACAAGCCCGTGGATGTCGATTTTTCACCCTTTTCATATTCACTTCAAAATGGCGACTATCAGTTGATCTAAATCAAAATTCATTTCTGAACATTTTTTATACGCCCACATTGAAATGTGGTCGTATATTGTCGTCGCCCCCGTCCTTCCGTCGGTCCGTCGGTCCGTTGGTCCGTCCGTCGGTCCGTGTCCACAATTGCTTGTGGACGCTCAAGAGGCTGAAGTTAATATCCGATTGACTTTAAATTTATACATAGTGTTTAAGGCAATGAGACAAAGAAGCCTATTGTTTTTCAGCGATTTCCCATAACAACTACCAGGGTTATGGCCTTCAAAAAATCTTGTTGACGCTCTAAAGGCCAAAGTTAATATCCGATTGACTTTAAATTTATACACAGTGTTTAAGGTTAATAACCGGTTGACTTTAGATTTATACACATTGTCTAAGGTCATAAGACGAAGAATCCTATTGATTTTCAGCGATTTCCAATAATTACTGCCAGAGTTATAACCCTTGATCACTTCAAAAAATCTTGTGGACGTTCTAGAGGCCAAAGTTAATATCTGATTGACTTCAAATTTACACAGACTGTTTAAGGTCATGAGACGAAGAATCCTATTGATTTTCAGCAATTTCAAATAATTACTGCCAGAGTTATCTCTCTTGATAACTTCAAAAAATCTTGTGACGCTATAGAAGCCAAACTTATCATCCGATTGACTTCAGATTGATACTCAGAGTTTAAGGTGTTGAAACAAACAAGTAGTTTTGATAACTGAACAGCTAAATCCATGATATTAAATGTTTCGTATACTAATTGTTAGCGTGGGGCAAAACTTTATAAAAAGCAAACCAATTCTAATGATTTTCTGATAATTACATAATGAGTTGTTACTCTTAATCAGATTTTAGTGTATTACGAATGTTTCATTACCAAAAAAAGTAAAAATATGCGACAAACCTTGTTGACTACCCGGACGATTTAGCTGCTGTGGGCGTATGTTTCGTTGCCTGGCAACCTATCTTTAGGCATTACTTCAAGGATTCAGAAAATATAACTCCCGTGTCTGTAAGTAATATATAAAAAAAGCCGTAGGGATTTTTCACGTCTCAAGATGGTGGCACTTCCGGTTCGATCGATAGACTTAATATTTTGTGTACGCATCAAAAATACCGCAGCTAGTACACAGAGAAAAATTCAAGGTGATCTAACCTATATTTCGTCGATTGTTTTTGATCCTAAAGAAAAAAGAATTAGTAAAATACGTCAAATGGTCACAAAGTTACAGCAATGTAGGTCAAATACATTTTTTCGTAAAATTCGGTGATTTTCAAATTCGAAAAACGTTTCGAAAATGTATTTTATCAACAGCCACCACCCATTTTGCGGGGAGGGGGGTAGGTCTAATGAAGTTAATGTGATTTTTCACTCGTAAACAACTTTGTCGCCACGAAAAACATCAAAGGAATATTCGAATTTTTGAAATAGTCGAATACCAAAAATTCGACCCGTATCCCGGCTATCCTGAAATGTATTAATTTCAGAAATAGGAGACGCATTGAACATACTATGCCCTATTGTCAATTTTTAACTATTTTTCATATTCACTTCAAAATGACGACCATCAGTTGACCTAAATCAAACTTCTGCTCTGAACGTTTTTTAGGCCATCCTCCAAGGATTCAGAAAATATAACTCCCGTGTCTGTAAGTGCAATATCGCAAAAGCCTTAGGGACTTTTCACTTTTCAAGATGGTGGCACTTCACGTTCGATCGACTAAATCCATATTTTGTGTACTAATCAGTAATTACTTGTCTAGCATCGAAAAGAAATTAGGTCATTCTGACCTATATATCGTTGATTTTTTTTGAAAATTTGATCCTTAATTTCATCAAGGGGAGATAATGTAGAAAATTTCTAATCATATTTTTGAATTCGGTAAATTTCATGAAAATCGTACAACTATTAAAGAACTAAATCATGTTTCGAAATCGCAGCGACGAATTTTCCAAATACGAAAATCTGAATTGCAGACTTGAAGTGATTGTCTCAAGGTACTCAAAGAAAAAAGATTTAGTAAAATAGGTTAAATATAGTCACAAAGTTACAGCATTGTAGGTCAAATGCATTCGTTCGTAAAATTCGGTGATTTCGGTTTCGTAAAACGTTTTGAAAATATATTTAATCAACGTTCGCACCCATTTTTGGGGGGGATAGATAAAAGTTTCAGAAAGATCCTATTGTTAGATTCTGAGAAATCAGATTTGTGGATAAAGCACAAAAAAAATAATAATAACTAGATCTGCTACTGTCCCATGCAGATATGAAAGCTTTCATATTCATCGTCACTTGTCATCGCGTGTATCACGTATGCTAAATAAAAGGATAAGAAGAAAAAATTATCAAAATTGGTCAAAAACTCACGAAGTTACAAGTCTAAATATAGTATGAAACATTGCACCCGGGCATAACAATAATTTGAAAACTAAAGGGAAATAACTGAAACTTGTATTGCTGTAAGGAGACGGATGGGAAAATGAAATGAAAATTTCGGGAAAGAACTAAAAATGACAGGTTGGACAGGCGACCTTGCTCCTTGTCACGTACAACCGGGCATTCCAAAACACGCTAGTTAACCCAATGACAGGCTTTATGATACAGCTGTAGTACTACTGCTACTTCTAGGACTTCTTGCTTTGTTGTGTTTGTGATCGTAAAATAATACCACAGTATTTAAAGTATAAGACCTTTATTGCCAAGCTAATGACTTGTTCTCAACCGATAATGGCTGCTGGAATACCTGGGTGAGTTTCTACTGGGGCTTGGTCTACACTCAAATTTATACCCCCATCCCTGCACGTCCAAGATTTAGCCTTGACGTTAATTTCCATTCCAAATGCGTAATAACCTCCTAAATTTCATACAAATAAAGCAGGTGATGACACCATATTATGTCTACTAGCCATAGGTCCAATAACAGGAATAACGTGATGGACACTTTTGTCACCGGTTATGATTTTACCAAAACATCACTGACTTTTTATGTATAGCTTATATTTCACGTTTACGTGAGATTTTAATGTTATAGACAGAGAATTTAATAATTTTCCAAAGACACAACGCGTGCTAACCATTCAGCCACCCAACCCCCCTTTGAAACCAGTATGCCATATAGGGAGAATAACAAGTCGCTCACATACAAAATGGTAAATTAATGAGTTTAGGTCAAAAGGTTCAGCTACTGTTTTAGAGACACGTTAAGGGTTGTTCATAGTTAAATGAAAGTTTAATTATGAATAAGACCAATACAATTAGGATTTAATAATGCCAGACTAATATTAAAGTGAAGTTTTAAATTAAGAATAATTAATTATTGGTCTAATGCAATGAAATGTATTGATTTGACGGATGAAATGTACGATGGGATTTAATAATGCCAGACTAATATTAAAATGAAGTTTTAAATTAAGAATAATTAATTATTGGTCTAATGCAATGAAATGTTTTGATTTGACGGATGAAATGTACGATGGGTGTCCACACTAAGTGGCTAAGGCGTTGGCCTGCTAGCCAGGGGGTCGGGTGTTCGATCCCTGCATTGGCCGAGAAAGTTCATCTCGATTTTCTGGCGTATTCCTCCCCCCCCCTGTCAGTGAGACAGAACGGAGGGCCTGACAAGGACAGCTGTCTAGTCGTTCGGATGGGACGGGAAACCAAGGTCGCGTGTACACATTGGAGTGCACTTAAAAGACCCCCTAGTTGTTGAAATTCGATACTCTTGAATCAACTCTATACCCCTAGAAGTTAAAATTCGATACTCTTGAATAAGCTCTATACGGTGATTTAGTGTGCAGATTGTAGCCACCCACACTGCATGTTCCGCTTAACAATGAAAATGTGCCGTTTTCAATTTTCAATCCTTTTGTTCTTCTACTCCTGATATTTTGGACTGTTGATGGATGGTTTCATATAAAAGACTACCGATAACATTCTTTGTAGTAGAAGTTCCCAAAAAATATTATGTTGACTTTAAGAGAAAAGGACCTTTAAAAAAGCTCCAAGTCGTAAAAATTCGACTTTTAAGATTTTCGATCTTTTTCTTTCGGCTACCCCGGACATTTAAAAAAAATTATACAATGGTTTCACACAATAAGTTAGCTATTAGATTCTTGATTGACAAGAGTTTCATCGCTCTCCCTTAATTATAACCAAATTTATCGTGCCATAAAGAATCAACAAACCAGCTTGCTTATCTCTGCTAACTCTAGGCAGAAAATGCTCAACTTTGAACTCAATCAAGACATTGACCTAGTGAACGTCTACACCAAGTTTGAACATTCTAGCTCAATTAGGAGAGTTTGGGATTTTCTTTCTGCTATCCCTGATATTTAAAAAAAATTATACAATGATTTCACATAACAAGCTGGCTATCAGACTCTCGATTGACAAGAGTTTCGTCGCCCTCCCTTCATTATAACCGAAGTTATCGTGCCCTAAAGAATCAACAAATCAGCATGCTTATCTCTGCTTACCCTAGGCAGAAAATGCTCATCTGTGGACTCCATCATGACATTGACCTAGTGCACGTCTACACCAAGATTGAACATTCTAGCTCAATCAGAAGGAGAGTTATTGTGTTTCAAATTCTCGGCCCTTCAAATTGCTACTACTTCTCATATTCACTTCAAAAATGGCAACCATCAGTTGATCTAAATCAAAATTCTGCTCTGAACAATTTTTAGGCCATCGTTCAAGGATTCAGAAAATATAACTCTCGTGTCTGTAAGTAAAATAGCAAAAAAGCCTTCAAGATGGTGGCACTTCCGGTTCGATCGACAAACTCCATATTTTGTGTACGAATCAGTAATTACTTGTCTAGTATCGAAAAAAAGATGAGGTCATCCTGGCCTATATTTCGAAGATATTTTTGAAAACTTTGATCCTTAATTTCACCAAGGGGAGATAATTTAGAAAAATTCCAAGGACATCACTGAAGTCGCATTGGCAAATTCTAAATTTAACGAAAATCGCACAACTACTGAAGAAGTTGTTGAGTTGGTCTACACTTCCGGTTCGAAATCACAGCGACGAATTTTCGAAATTCGAAAATCCGAAATTGCAGATTTGAAGTAAATGTCTTAAGGTACTGATAGAAAAAAGAATTAATTAAATAGGTTAAATAGTCACAAAGTTACAGCATTGTAGGTCAAATGCATTCGTTGGTAAAATTCGGTGATTTCGGATTCGTAAAAAGTTTAGAAAATATATTTAATCAACGTTTTGGGGGGGGGGGAGTAGGTCAAAGTTTCAGAAAGATCTTATGGTTAGATTCTGAGAAATCCAATTTGTGGAAAATACACACACAAAAAAAAATAATAATAATAATAACTAGATCTGCTACTGTCCAATGCAGATATGGAAGTTTTCATATTCATCGTCACGTGGCATGGATTATATCACGTATCTTAAAAGAACAATGCACAAGAAAAAAAAAATGATCGAAATCGGTAAAAAAAAATCGCAAAGTTACAAGTCTAAATATAGTGAGAAACATTGAACCCGGGCAAAAAAATAATCTGAAAATAACTGAGACTTGTGTTGCTGTAATCGGAATGACTTCCCAATCCAAAGGTTTCAGAAAAAGGAAATGAAAATGGTAGAAACACATTGAAAAATCAAATGAGATAACGGAACTAATACTTTTTGAATCAGATTGACCTCAACTGTTTGAATATTTACGTTAAATATGTAAATTTGGAAAATAAAAGACAAAGTTATCAAAATCGGTCAAAAACTCTCAAAATTACAAGTCTATATATAGTGGAGAACATTGCACCCGGTCAAAAAAATAATCTGTAACCTAAAGGGAAATAACTAACACTTGTATAGCTGTAATCGGGCTACCAAAATTAGGGATATGTATAGGATATTAACCTACCCAAGGTTGATATGATAGAGAACACTTGGGCTGCGCCCGCGTGTTCTCTATCATATCAATCCGAGGGAGAGTAGGTTTATATCTGACATATACAACGTTCACCCTTAAATTTCTAAAAAAGGCAACAGTGATTGGATAATTGCTCGACATCACGTGCACGTGTTTGTTTATACGTCGCCATGTTGTAGTAATTGAACTGATGAAAGCTAAAACAAAATGGATAGTAAAACGAAATCAGACAAATAATCAATCCTTTTTAGTCACCATATTGACGATAGAATAGCTGTGGATGCAACTATGATGAGGATCTATACAAAGCCCGAAGAAAATTTGGATCAAAAGGCAATCTTTTCCGATAATTCTGACAATGAACCGTGACTGAAGGTTACTTTTCGATATGTTCAGAGAAAGATTTGACCAACTGTTTTGAGTGGACTGTAGCCGTAGCCAAAAATACTTTACAAAGGAACTCTTGGGTGATAAATACTTTCAAGTCTTGGAGTGTGTGGAGAAATGATTTGGGCAGAAAGAAAATTCTGAAAGATATCTTAGACATGGACTGGAGTGTGGATAACCGATTTGAATAAGCCGATAAGCACACCGTCTATTTAGGTCCCGAATGCTACAAACTGTACCAAAACATTGTCAAAAGAATAAAATTTTATTTCTGTGTTCTTTGTATTATTTCGATTATCTACGTCAAGAGCGGTTGATATGAGCCGAATATATCGACCTGTAATGACGTCATCAGCGGTTGATATGAAATATCAACCTGTCAGGACGTCATCAGCGGTTGATATGAACCGAATCAACCTCTGATGACGTCACGAGAGGTTGTTATAAGATATAACTGCTATGGACATCAAAGAAAAAACTACATCCAGTTGTATATAATTATATAATTATGGTTACCATTATGTTAGGTTATAAGTAAGAAATAATGACAACTTCTTAAGCATGTTTTAAACAAAGGGTCAAAGACTGCAATATACAAGAAGGTCACTCTGCAATAAAAAAAACTGTTCAAAGCAAGATTTCTATGCAGAAATTAAATAATTGCTAGAACCAGAAAAAATATTTATCCACTATAATAGAGGAGAAACCCCGCCGGAAAATCTGGATGACCTTTCTCGGCCAATGGTGGGATCGAATACCCGACCCACCCCCAGGCTAGCAAACCAGCGTCTTACCCACTTAGCCACAACAACACAGAGTAGATTTAAGCAAATTAAGACTAATTAGTCATTTCGGGACTAAGACATGGTTGAATTTTTTTTCAACCGATTTTAATAAAACTTTCAAAATAAGCAACTAACGTCGCGATCAACATTTGACCTGATAGAAATTTCTAAGGTAGTACATGTACATAAAAAAAACCGAGAAAATCTGACCTATATTTTATCAATGGCAAAAAATGGCACTGGACATCGACAGTAGTCCGAAATGGTCGTAATTGAAACGTTTTTCGTACGTATAAAGCATATATAGAATGCAATTTTCAAAGTGGCAATATTTGAACAACGGGCGTTTTAATGTTCACCGAAATATGCGATTGGTGCTTCTAAAGTGAAAACAACTTATTTTAGTAAATAACATTTAGCCGTAGAATTTCTGTGCGAGCTAATTTGTCTACATGACGTCATCTCTTTATATCATTGAAAACAAAGTGCTCCGACGCGGCTATTTATAAGGAAGTCTCGTTTTCCCTTTACAACGCAGGATATTATGGTTTAATTTTTGGTAGTTATCTTAGGCATATGATTCCTTTTTTTTTTCCCATTCGGGAACCTGTTTTTTTTATCCTTTTTTATCCTTTTTTCCAACTCGTGTAGGTACTCAATTTCTTCAAAGGGAGATAAATTAGAAAATTTCTAATGATATCGTTGAAGCTAGATCAACAAGATCTACTTACATTCCCAATTTCATGAAAATCGAACTAATGTTCAAGAAGTTGTCATGCTGGTTTTTATTTCCGGGATAGAATGTCAATAACGTAATATTTGAATTTAAAAAATCGGAAATAGCAGATTCAAAGTAAATGTTATAAGGTATTCAAAGAAAAATATTAAGTGAAATAGATCACAAAATCACATAGTTACGGCAGACAAAACCAATTTTTTCATCAGTTAATTTTGGTTTCGCAAAACGTTTTGAAAATATATTGATTCCAAGGCCACCACCCATTCTTGGAAGGAATCTAACCAGAAATGTATTGATTTCCCAAATTTGAGACGGAATCGCGAAACTGCCATCTATTTGATTATTTTCAAACTGTTAATCGGAATTATTCACGCGAAAACAACTTTGTCGGCACGAAAAAACATCAAAGGCGAAATTTGAAATTTTCAAAGACCAAAAATTCGACAATGAGCCAGGCTATCCCAAAATGTATTAATTTCATAAATAGGAAACGAATTCAACAAACTACGGTCTATTCTGTTTACATACACGCCCGTTAATGTCGATTTTTCACTATTTCTCATATTCAATTCAAAATGGTGACTATCAATTGACTTAAATCACAATTCTAACGAGAACGTTTTATAGGCATTCCTTCAAGGATTCAGAAAATATAACTCCCGTGTCTGTAAGTAAAATAGGAAAAAATCCTTTTGGATTTTTCACATTTCAAGATGGTGGCACTTCCGGATTGAGCTACATATTCCATTTTTTTGTGTACGAATCGGTAGTCTTGCAGCTAGTACCTTAAAAAAATTCAAGGTGATCTGACCTATATTTCGTCGATTTTTTCGAAAATTTCGATCCTTAATTTCTCCAATTAATTTAGAAAATTATTTAAAACATTTTTTAAGTCGCATCGGTAGGATCTACTTACATTCCAAATTCCATAAAAATCGTGTGTTTATTAAAGAAGTTGTCAAATTGGTCATAACTTTCGGAACGAAATCACAGCGACAAATTTTCGAAAATTTGAAATTGCAGGTGAAATTGGCTTTCGTCAAGGTTTTCAAAGAAAAAAAATTAATAAAATAAGTTGATCAATAACAAAGTTACGAATATGCATTATTAGTTTTTTCGTTCGTAAAATTCGGTGATTTAGAATTCGTAAAACGTTTTGAAAATATATTTAATCAACAGCAACCACCCATTTTTTTTGGTCGGAGGGGGGGGGGGGTAGGTCAAAGTTTCAGAAACATCCTATGGTTAGATTCTGTGAAATCCGATTTGCAGGGAAAAAAATAACTAGATCTGCTAAGCAGATATTAAAGCTTTCATATTCATGGTCAGTTTCTGTCACATCTCATGAGTAATGATAAAGAATCTTAAAAAGGAAAAAGAATTATTGAAATCGGCGGAAAACTCAACGAGTTCTAACGAGAAACAATTCATCCAGTTCAAATTCTACCGTAATTAAAAACAGAGTTGTTATGTTCCAACGTGATCACGCAAATTGCTCATAAGTCTAAGCAGAAAATTCTTAACATCAAACTTAGTCAAGGTAATGACATAATGAATCTATATTTCGACGATCTCACTTCATTCTAACCAAAGTTATCGTGCCCCAAAGTATTAACCATTCGGATTACTTATCTCTGCTTACATTAAGCAGACAACACTATAAACCGCAGATTGCCTCGTTCGGCATTTCTGTCCAAACGAGGTAAAACAAATTGCCTCGTTGACTGGAGTTCCAAAACGAGGTTTTTTAAATTACCCTGTTTTTGGAACGAGGTATTTTGTTCAGAGCGAGGCTTGGTAAACATGCCTCGTTTACTAAACGTGTTTTTTTTCAAGATAGTTATTAGCAGTATTTCCTATCAGCGAATTTGTAAAAATTAAAATTTATGTTATTTAATACGAAAATAAAACCAGTCCAAACTATGATATTATAACAGAACACAGTTTTTATGGGTTACAATCACTAGTTTTATTCTAAAAGCACGACGTTTCGACAAGTATCCTCTTATCGTTATCAAGCACAATGACATTTAGTAAACTTGAGATCAATATATACAAAATTCATAGTGAAACCATAAACATGGATTAAAATAACAGTGCCAAAAGGGGGGATCTAAGAAGTAAAGGATATTTAACAACAACAACAACAACAAAGTAATTAACTGATTAAATAAACTCTGGGGTTGAGTAGGGGGTTGTTGACTAGTATGAGGCCCTTCAAAGGGTACCTTGAACAGGCCGGTTAAAGCTGATGAGGCACAGAAAGTGAGGCCATATGATTAACTTATTAGATAAACTCTAGTGTTGAGTAGGGGGTTATTGACTATTTTGAGGCCCTTCAAAGGATGCCGTGAATAAACCTGTAGGCTGATGAGGCCATAATGGTGAGGCCGTATACATGAAATAGGTAGATATGGTTTTATAACAACAGATATGACAATACACAGATAATTGAAAGGTTAGGGAGAATCTATAATAGCGGAGATTTAACAATGAAAGGGGGGGGGGGAATGCAACCAAGGGTGCTAAATTGACATAGTTAAATTTTATTATGCATATTAATAACATCATCATATGCCCTGTGGATGTAAAGCCCTAAGTCCCTATTAAGTTGAGGTGAGTGTCTTCTGATGTTAATAGCTTCAAGGATCTTTCTGATTTTCTTGTTCTGTTGATTGGCGGTGAGTATTTGGACATCATTCCATTTAACTTGATGTTGTGGGTGGTTCTGTAGATGTTCTGCTATGGCTGAATTATTAGTGACGGCTTTGGATCTATGTTCTGTTATTCTTTTATCAATTGGACGTTTCGTTTCTCCAATATAAGAGGCATCACAGGAGCAAACCACTTGATATACAACTCCTTTGGGTTGAATCAGGACAATTGATAGCAGCTTACCATTGGCTTTGAGTATTTGTTTGAGGGTGGTGGGGACGGAGAATGTGGTATCGATGTTGGCTTTCTTTAGTAGATTGGCCTCAAAATAGTCAATAACCCCCTACTCAACACTAGAGTTTATCTAATAAGTTAATCATATGGCCTCACTTTCTGTGCCTCATCAGCTTTAACCGGCCTGTTCAAGGTACCCTTTGAAGGGCCTCATACTAGTCAACAACCCCCTACTCAACCCCAGAGTTTATTTAATCAGTTAATTACTTTGTTGTTGTTGTTGTTGTTAAATATCCTTTACTTCTTAGATCCCCCCTTTTGGCACTGTTATTTTAATCCATGTTTATGGTTTCACTATGAATTTTGTATATATTGATCTCAAGTTTACTAAATGTCATTGTGCTTGATAACGATAAGAGGATACTTGTCGAAACGTCGTGCTTTTAGAATAAAACTAGTGATTGTAACCCATAAAAACTGTGTTCTGTTAATGTGTTTACCGATCGCTAAATGCCACTTAAAGATTATGATATTATAATCAGAGAAATAGACAAGAATACACGCCATAGATGTAGGTGTAAAGCAACATCAGCTACCTTGATTGATTTATTGGCCCAATCAGTTATAGGTGTTAAGAAACAACTGTGGTGTTGTGACAATTTATTGGGGCCAATAAATTAATCAGGGTAGCTATGTGTCTGCAATAGTTTTACACCTAACTGATATCGCAGACAACAAATTAGTGTTTATCTGGTCTAAATACTACAAATAATCCATTCTTATTAAATCAAAAAAGCATATAATTTCATTTCTTATTTCCAATACGCCAGTTTATTATTTATATTTATTGTATAAAAATAACTTGACTATAGGTGTTAAGAAACAACTGTGCATTATTTCCCATTTAATTGACAATTGGTATAAGTCAACAAATTCATCGCTGCGCGTTTATGTAATTTTGCTCCAATAATATTTTGTGCAATGTTATGGGGTTTCAACAGAACCAGTCAATGCTATAGTCAAGTTATTTTTATACAATAAATATAAATAATAAACTGGCGTATTGGAAATAAGAAATGAAATAACTTGACTATAGGTGTTAAGAAACAACTGTACTTTATTTCCCATTTAATTGACAATTTGTATAAGCCAACAAATTCATCGCTGTGTGTTTATGTAATTTTGCTCCAATAATATTTTATGCAATGTTATGGGGTTTCAACAGAAACAGTCAATGCTATAGTCAAGTTATTTTTATACAATAAATATAAATAATAAACTGGCGTATTGGAAATAAGAAATGAAATAACTTGACTATAGGTGTTAAGAAACAACTGTACTTTATTTCCCATTTAATTGACAATTGGTATAAGCCAACAAATTCGTCGCTGCGCGTTTATGTAACTTTGCTCCAATAATATTTTGTGCAATGTTATGGGGTTTCAACAGAAACAGTCAATGCTATAGCCAAGTTATTTTTTTACAATAAATATAAATAATAAACTGGCGTATTGGAAATAAGGAATGAAATTATATGCTTTTTTGATTGATAAGAATGGATTATTTGTTGTATTTAGACCAGATAAACACTAATTTAGCTACCTTGATTAATTTATTGGCCCCAATAAATTGTCACAACACCACAGTTGTTTCTTAACACCTATAACTGATTGGGCCAATAAATCAATCAAGGTAGCTGATGTTGCTTTACACCTACATCTATGGCGTGTATTCTTGTCTTGTCGATTTCTCTGAATATAATATCATAGTTTGGACTGGTTTTATTTTCGTATTAAATAACATAAATTTTAATTTTTACAAATTCGCGGATAGGAAATACTGCAAATAACTATCTTGAAAAAACCACGTTTATTAAACGAGGCATTTTTACCAAGCCTCGTTCTGAACAAAATACCTCGTTCCAAAAACAGGGTAATTTAAAAAACCTCGTTTTGGAACTCCAGACAACGAGGCATTTGTTTTACCTCGTTTGGACAGAAATGCCGAACGAGGCAATCTGCGGTTTATAGTGCAATGCTCATCTTCGCACTCCATAACGGCGCTGACCTAATGAACGCCTTCACCAAGATTGAACATTCTGCCCCAATTAGAAGGAGAGTTATTTTGTTTCAAATTCTCGCGCAATCAAATTGCTCACCGCTCTGCTTATCCATGGCAGACACTGCTCATTGTCGAATTTATTCAAGGTATCGATGTAATGAAACTATGCACTAAGTTTCATCACTCTGACTTAATTAGAACTGAAGTGAAAGTGTTCGAAATCATCAACCAAGCAAATTGCTTATCTCTGCTTACCCTAAGCAGAAAATGCTCATCAAAGCATTGACCTAATAAAGACCTACACCAAGTTTGAACATTCTAGCTGAATAACATCGAGAGTTATTGTGTTCCGAAGTCTCGGCCAATCAATATGCTTATCACTCTGCTTGCCCTGAGCAGAAAATGCTCATTATTGAACTTAGTCAAGGTATTGATGTAATAAAACTATACACCATGTTTCATCACTCTCACACTTAATTAGAACTAAAGTCATCGTGTCCCTAAACATCAACCGATCAAATTGCTTATCTCTGATTACCCTCAGCAGACAATGCTCATCTCTGAACTCCATCACGGCATTGACATAATGAACGCCTACACCAAGATTGAACATTCTGCCTCAATTAGAAGGAGAGTTTTTGTGTTTCAATGTCTCGACCAATCAAATTGCTTATCGTTCTACTTATCCTGAGCAGAAAATGCTCATTGTCGAACCTAGTCAAGGTAGTGTTTAGTGAAACTATACACCAAGTTTCATCACTATCACTTAATAAGAACTAATGTTATTGTGTGTCAAATCATCAACCAATCAAATTGCTCATCTCTGCTTACCCAACGTAGAAAATGCTGATATTCGAACTCCATCAAGACATTGACCTATTGAATGCCTACACCAAGTTTTAGAAGAAGAGTCCCATCGTCATCAAGGTATTGACCTAATAAACACCTAAGCCAAGTCTAGCTAAATTAGAAAGGGAGTTATTGTTTCCCAAACTAGATCATTTCGGGACTAACATATAGTTTGATTTTATTTCAATATTTCGCTTGCGCGTAGAGGTCTTTAGCAGTAAACGGAAGCCGGAGGAAATGAAGAAAACCCACCAGGTTGGACAGGCGACCTTACTCCTTGTCACGTACAACCGGAGATTTGAAAACATGATAGTTGACTCAATGACAGGCTTTATGATACAGCGCGCGCGTGCTAACCATTCAGCCACCCAACTCCCGTTTGAAATCAGACACGTGCAATATGTCATATACGAAGAATAACAAGTCGCTCACATACAAAATGGTATATTAATGAGTTTAGGTCAAAAGGTTGAGCTACTGTTTTAGAGACACGTTAAGGGTTGTTCATAGTTAAATGAAAGTTAAATTTTAAGTCTACCAATAAAATTAGGATTTAATAATGCCAGACTTACATTAAAATAAAGTTTTAAATTAAGAATAATTGATTATTGGTCTGATGGCAATGCAATGTTTTGATTTGACGGATGAAATGTACGATGGGTGTCCACACTAAGTCGGTAAGGCGTTGGCCCACTAGCAAGGAGGTCGGGTGTTCGATCCCTGCATTGGCCGAGAAAATTCATCTCGATTTTCCGGCGTGGTTCCCCCTTGTTAGTGAGGCAGAACGGAGGGCCTGACAAGGACAGCTGTCTAGTCGTTCGGATGGGACGAAAAACCAAGGTCCCGTGTACACATTGGAGTGCACGTAAAAGATCCCTTAGCAGTTTTTTTTTTTTTTTTTTTTTTTTTTTAATAGTAAATAGTTTATTTGCAAATACATACATAGAAGTATATGTGTATATACAAACGGGATCAGAACAAATTATACAATTTACGAATCTTCTCCCAGTATAATGTAAAATATTTACAAATACCACTGAAATTTAATTTACTACATAGTTATATACATATATACATGCTACCTTAGGATAATATGACCATGTGGTTACATACTAAGTGAATATTAATAGAGATAAACCACTGTCCAAATACAATATTAGCTACAAAGTACATGTGAATCTTTTCGTTTCTTTAATATAATTTTGTACGGTGTGAAATATATGGATATTAAAAGAATTTGGAAATAGTGTAGAGCCATCTAAGCAAATTTTATGCAATTCAGGTCGTGGTAGTTTGGCTATAAAGCCAAGTTTATCGAATAAATGATGGCGCTGTAGCTCATATTTTGGACAGTCAAAAAAGTAGTGAAATGAATTTTCAATGCTTTTATTGTCACATGTGCAATATGGATTTTGAACGATATTTGATTTATTAAGATCATAATTTAGACCACTACAGGTATGGCGTATACGATTATGGTAAATTGATAATTTTCTGCTGCCGATGTTTCTTAACTTTGGCGGTTTGACTTTAGTTTTTATATTGGTTTTAAACTCCGATAAAGATATTGTGGATTTTAAACCGGGACGTAAACTATTAAACTGTTGGATGGTTTTAGGGAAAAAGGAGTTCTTTGTTACTGTTAAACGACAAAGTGGTACTTTTAGATCATTACAGTTCCTAAGATTATAATTATTGTTATGATAACCGATTATCTCTTGGAGATAAGACGGTCCTGTTTTGTGAATAAGCTTATGTAATATACATAGCCGTCTAATCTTTCTGCGATCGTGTAATTTAGACCATGCAGTTTCAAAATAGAGCGATTCACGAGATGCATAAATAGTGCATCCTGTTACCGTGCGGGCAGCTTTAAGCTGTAATTTCTCAAGTTTTTCAGAATTGTAATTTGAACAGTTATCCCATACTTCGCAGCCATACTCAAGAATTGGTAAGATATAACATTTATATAATGTATTTAAATTGGGTTGTGTTAATTGAAATTTAGCTCTACGTAGGTGGTTTAGTTTAAACGAAGCTTGTTTTATTATAGATTCAATATGATAATTCCATTTAAGGTCATCTTGGATATATACACCTAGATGTTTATGAACGGAAGCTGTATGTAGATACGTGCTTTGAAATTTTATATTTAAAGGGAATATGACATTTTTGTTAGCGAAGATCATTAATTTAGTTTTTTCGGGATTAAAGGTTATTAACCATTTATTAGCCCACATACACAACTGGTTTAAATCATAATTCAGTGCAGCTTCAACATTAGATAAATCTGTTGAGGAGGAACATAGCGTTGTGTCATCGGCAAATAATCTCGTTAAGCCTTTAAGTTGATCAGATACATCGTTTATATAGATCAAAAAAAGCAGTGGACCGAGAATAGAACCCTGTGGTACCCCAGAATTGGTAGAAAAAGTATCAGATAAACAATTTTCTAACATAAGAATTTGATTTCTATTATTCAAGTAATTTGAAATTAATTCGAGACAGTCATTTTGGATTCCATAACTGTTCAGTTTATGCAACAGTCCTTTATGCGAAACTTTATCGAACGCTTTGGAAATATCGCAGAACACTAAACCCGTGTATTCTTTTTTTTCTAAAGAATTACAAATGTATTGATATATTTCTATGAGTTGATGTACCGTAGATATGCCTGGTAAAAACCCCGATTGGTACTTATTAAAAAGTTCATTTTTTGAAAAATGACTTAAAAGATTCTGATGAATCAGTCGTTCGAAGACTTTAGATATACTATTCAGTAGGGAAATGGGTCTATAATTTTTTGGGTCCGACCTATCACCTTTTTTATACAGTGGGATAACATTGGCTTGTTTCCATTTACTCGGAAATATTTTCTGTTTTATAATTACATTGAAAAGTAAATACAGTGGTTTACAAATACTATGTTTCACAGATTTTAATACTTTATTATTAACTAATCCGGGTCCGCTGGCTTTGGATTCGTTTAGTGAGTTTAATACATTTTTGATATCCGTTAAAGTAAAGGAATACGGGGGGCATATTGTTGTACAGCGTGTTGGGAATTCGGGTAACACTTCCATATCCTGTATTGTCGAAATAGATGTAAAATATTGGTTCAAAAGATTAGCTTTCGATTTAGATTCGCTTACATAAAAACCATAAGTATTATTAAGAGGGGGAATTGATGTTTTTTGAGAGGTTGGAATGAAGTGTTTCATCGCTTTCCAGTAATCCCTTTGGGATGGATTTGACAGGTTTTTTATTCTATCATTAACTGATTCATTATACTGAGTTTTGGCATATTGTTTCATGTTATTAACTTTATTCCGCGCCTTTTTAAAGAGAGCAATATGCGATTCACTTTTGGTTTTTAAGGCTTTCTTTCTTAATATATCACGTTGTCGAATTTGTCGTCTTATTTGATTATTAAACCATGGTTTATCATTAGGATGGATAGTAATTGTTTTAGTAGGAATATATTGAGATATTAGTTGTTCAATTTTCTCATCAAATTTGTCAATAATATTATCGATTGGGTATGAATCGTTAATAATTTCACGCCAGCTGAAACTGTTTATTTCATCATTTAAGGCGGCAAAATTTGCTCTTTTGTAAAGATAAATTTTCCTTTTAAAAGATCTTTTAGAAGGCATACTATGGTTTAAATAGACACATGTCGCTCTGTGATCAGATACAAATCTGGGAACGTCTAAAGTATCGGCTATAGCGTAAGTCATAAACGATGGGATAATAATAGGGTCTATTAATGTAAACTTTGTGTTTGATAATCTAGTGGGCTTAGTTATAACGTTTTTTAAATCATAAGAATTAATCAATGATTGTAACTTATTATTTGATGTTAAAAGGTCACAGTTCAAATCACCCAAAATTATTATGCTACTTGATATATCTAAAGCATTCTCGATTGATTCATCTAATAAAAGCCAAAAGTTGTCTGGCGATTGTTCAGATCTATAAACACAACATAACAACAATTTAATTGAATTAATTGCAATATTCAGCCAAATAATGTCAGCATCAAATTCAAGTGAAGGTACTCTGCATGATATAATATCATGTTGAGTGTAAATTAAAATCCCCCCACCACGATTATTCCTATCTTTACGGTATGGCAAATTATATCCAGCTATATCTATTTCTTCATTGTTAATGTTACTATCCAAATGAGTTTCAGTAAAACATAATATATTGAAATCTGATAATTCGTTTGTAATGAAGTCTATTTTAGACCTTACTGATCTCGCATTTAAATGACAAATTGAAAGTTTGGAATTAACATCAATGGGGCCCGGATTGGGATGAATATCTATTTGTATGAGACGTAATACTAGGGCTACTACAACGCTTAATGTTAATGGTCTTTGAATTAAGAACATGATCAATTTCAGTTTCATATAGTCATCATATAGCAGTTGGAATTCGATACTGTTGAATAAGCTCTATACGGTGACTAAATGTGCAGATTGTAGCCACCCACACTGCATGTTTTGCTTAACAATGAAAGGGTGCCGTTTTCAATTTTCGATCCTTTTATTTTTCTACTCCTGATATTTTGGACTGTTGATCGATGGTTTCATATAAAAGACTACCGAGAGAAAAGGACATTTAAAAATGCTCCAAATCGTAAAAATACGACTTTTTGGATTTTCAATCTCTTTTTTTCTGCTATCCCTGATATTTAAAAAAATGATACAATGATTTCGCACAACAGGCTAGCTATTAGACTCTCGATTGACAAGTGTTTCACCACCCTCCTTTCATTACAACGGAAGTTATCGTGCCCTAAAGAATCAACAAATCAGCATGCTCATCTCTGCTAACCCTAGACAGAAAATGCACATGTTTGAACTCAATCATGACATTGACCTAGTGAAAGTCTACACCAAGATTGAACATTCTAGCTCAATTAGAAAGACAGTTATTGTGTTTCAAAGTCTCGGCCCTTGAAATTGCTACTACTTTTCATATTCACTTCAAAATGGCAACCCTCAGTTGACCTAAATCAAAATTATGCTCCGAGCGAATTTTAGGCCATCCTTCAAGGATTCAGAAAATATAACTCCCGTGTCTGTAAGTAAAATGGCAAAAAAGCCTTAGGGATTTTTCACGTTTCAAGATAGTGGCACTTCCGGTTCGATCGACAAACTCCATATTTTGTGTACGAATCAGTAATTACTTGTCTAGTATCGAAAAAAAGAATTAGGTCATTCTGATCCTTTGATCCTTAATTTCACCAAGGGGAGATAATTTAGAAAATCCCCAAGGCCATCATTGAAGTCGCATTGGCAAGATCTACTTACATTCTAAATTTCACGAAAATCGCACAACTATTAAAGAAGTTGTCAAATCGGTAATAACTTCCGGTTCGAAATGACAGCGACGAATTTTCGAAATTCCAAAAGTTTTGAAATTCACAGTTACTTCCTCTCACATGTCATGGGTCATATGAATAATCCAAACAAGAAAAAATAAATCATTAAAATCGGTCACAATCTAGTGAAGCTAATGTGATTTTTCACTCGCAAACAACTTTTTCGGCACGAAAAACGTCAAAGGCAAAATTCGAGTTTTTGAAATATTCAAATACCAAACCTTTGACCCGTATCGCGGCTATCCCGAAATGTATTAATTTCAGAAAAAGGAGACGCATTGAACATACTATGCCATATTGTGTTTGTTTAGAAGCCCGTAAATGTCGATTTTTCACTATTCGTCATATTCAATTCAAAACAGCGACTATCAGTTGACCTAAATCAAAATTCTGCTCTGAACGTTTTTTAGACCTCCTTTCAACGATTCGGAAAATATAACTCCCATGTCTGTAAGTAAAATATCATGTATGCTCTGGAATACAAAATTGTAAAAGGAACAGAGAATAAGCTAAAACAAGCCAACATCTAGGCTGATGTACCCCACCGAAATCCTAAGATATATAGAAGACATTTATATTTTCAAAAGTATCGAGTAATCAAAACAGTTGATGTCTGAAAATTTGGAACATTTACTGGGTACAGAGACTCTTTGCCTCATCAAATAGCTTGCAACTCTTTGTTAAAGGGGAATGGTGCTATTTAAGGAATGGTGCTTGTGCCAAATATAAAATGGCGAATAACGAACAACGAGCTGGCTCATAAAAACCGACCTGCGGCGTATTCCCTACTTAAGTACCTTTATTATATTACCAATTCCATATACGGTGAATACTGAACAACAAACAAGCTCGTTGTTCGGTATTCGCGTATACCGAACAACAAACCAGCTCGTTGTTAGTTATTCGCCAATACCGAACAACCAACTGGCTCGTTGTTCGTTATTCGCCAATATGTAACAGCTCTTTCTTCGGATAGAAAGAGAAGTTGTTAGAATCTATTTCCCAGAAGCTTGAAGTTTTATTGTCTATTTAAGCTCATAAAAACCCGCCTGTGACGTGTTCCCTACAAAATAACCTTTATTATATTACTAATTACTAATTATATTACTATTAAAATGGGTTCGTCCGTCCGTCTGTCTGTCCGTCTGTCTGTCCGTCTGTCCGTCACACTTTTTGGGACACAATAACTCTCTTCCTAATTGAGCTAGAATGTTCAAACTTGGTGTATGTGTTTATTAGGTCAATGCCTTGATGGAGTTCGAAGATGAGCATTTTCCGCTTAGGGTAAGCAGAGATAAGCGATTTGATTGGTTGATGCTTTGGGACACGATAACTTTAGTTCTAATTAAGTGAGATTGATGAAACTTGGTGTATAGTTTCATTACAGTAATACCTTGACTAAGTTCGATAATGAGCATTTTCTGCTCAGAGTAAGCAGAGCGATACGCAATTTGATTGGTCGAGACTTTGGAACACAATAACTCCCCTTCTAATTGAGTTAAAATGTTCAAACTTGGTGTATATGCTTATTAGGTCAATGCCTTGATGGAGTTCGAAGATGAGCATTTTCTTCTTAGGGTAGGCAGAGATAAGCAATTTCATCTTAGGTTCATCTTGATTGATGATTTTTATGCCAATACAATGACTGCATTCTCATTCAGTAATGGATTCGACAGTAACAGTGTATCGAAACGATTGACTCGGACACGAGGGCCCTTTTCCTTGGCCAGAGGAGCCCTTTTGTCAAGCGTGGGGGCCCTTTGGTCTGCCTTTAGGGTCCCCCTAACTAGGGTACATTTTCATTTTTCTCGTCGGTTTTAGCATTTTTCTTTATAAAACACTTTTGGATGACACTTCGTGTACAGTTTGATTGCTCGATACTTGAAAAAAATAAATATGCGATTAATTAATATGTGTCATCTATTTATTTTGGGATTTCGGCGGGGACATCAGCCTCACTGTTGGCTTGTTCCATATACGGTGAATACCGAACAACAAACCAGCTCGTTGTTCGTTATTCGCTAATACCGAACAAAAAACTGGCTCGTTGTTCGTTATTCGCCAATATGTAACAGCTCTTTCTTCGAATAGAAAGAGAAGTTGTTAGAATCGATTTCCCAGAGTTTTGAAGTTTTATTGTCTATTTAAGCTCATAAAAACCGACCTGCGGCGTATTCCCTACTTAAGTACCTTTATTATATTACCAATTCCATATACGGTGAATACTGAACAACAAACCAGCTCGTTGTTAGTTATTCGCCAATACCGAACAACAAACTGGCTCGTTGTTCGTTATTCGCCAATATGTAACAGCTCTTTCTTCGGATAGAAAGAGAAGTTGTTAGAATCTATTTCCCAGAAGCTTGAAGTTTTATTGTCTATTTAAGCTCATAAAAACCCGCCCGTGGCGTGTTCCCCACAAAAGTACCTTTATTATATTACTAATTCCATATACGGTGAATACCGAACAACAAACCAGCTCGTTGTTCGTTATTCGCCAATACCGAACAACAAACTGGCTCGTTGTTCGTTATTCGCCAATATGTAACAGCTCTTTCTTCGAATAGAAAGAGAAGTTGTTAGAATCGATTTCCCAGAAGTTTGAAGTTTTATTCTCTATTTAAGCTCACAAAAACCCGCCTGTGGCGTGTTCCCTACAAAAGTACTTTTATTATATTACTAATTCCATATACGGTGAATACCGAACAACAAACCAGCTCGTTGTTCGTTATTCGCCAATACCGAACAACAAACTGGCTCGTCGTTCGTTATTCGCCAACATGTAACAGCTCTTTCTTCGGATAGAAAGAGAAGTTGTTAGAATCTATTTCCCAGAAGTTTGAAGTTTTGTTATCCAGTTAGGATCATAAAAAGCCGTCTGCGGCGTGTTCCTTACAAAAGTACCTTTATTAGATTACTAATTCCATATATGGCGAATACCGAACAACAAACCAGCTCATTGTTCGTTATTCGCCAATACCAAACAACAAACTGGCTCGTTGTTCGTTATTCGCCAATATGTAACAGCTCTTTCTTCGGATAGAAAGAGAAGTTGTGAGAACAACAGGCTAACTTCACGTCGCCGAAAGAAATTGAATATACCAAACTAGAATTAGAATATGCACGAAACACATATTTATAAAGGGTTTATTTACTTCCGGTTCGATCGACAAACTCCATATTTTGTGTACGAATCAGTAATTACTTGTCTAGTATCGAAAAAAAGAATTAGGTCATTCTGATCCTTTGATCCTTAATTTCACCAAGGGGAGATAATTTAGAAAATCCCCAAGGCCATCATTGAAGTCGCATTGGCAAGATCTACTTACATTCTAAATTTCACGAAAATCGCACAACTATTAAAGAAGTTGTCAAATCGGTAATAACTTCCGGTTCGAAATGACAGCGACGAATTTTCGAAATTCCAAAAGCTTTGAAATTCACAGTTACTTCCTCTCACATGTCATGGGTCATATGAATAATCCAAACAAGAAAAAATAAATCATTAAAATCGGTCACAATCTAGTGAAGCTAATGTGATTTTTCACTCGCAAACAACTTTTTCGGCACGAAAAACGTCAAAGGCAAAATTCGAGTTTTTGAAATATTCAAATACCAAAACTTTGACCCGTATCGCGGCTATCCCGAAATGTATTAATTTCAGAAAAAGGAGACGCATTGAACATACTATGCCATATTGTGTTTGTTTAGAAGCCCGTAAATGTCGATTTTTCACTATTCGTCATATTCAATTCAAAACAGCGACTATCAGTTGACCTAAATCAAAATTCTGCTCTGAACGTTTTTTAGACCTCCTTTCAACGATTCGGAAAATATAACTCCCATGTCTGTAAGTAAAATATCATGTATGCTCTGGAATACAAAATTGTAAAAGGAACAGAGAATAAGCTAAAACAAGCCAACATCTAGGCTGATGTACCCCACCGAAATCCTAAGATATATAGAAGACATTTATATTTTCAAAAGTATCGAGTAATCAAAACAGTTGATGTCTGAAAATTTGGAACATTTACTGGGTACAGAGACTCTTTGCCTCATCAAATAGCTTGCAACTCTTTGTTAAAGGGGAATGGTGCTATTTTGGGATTTCGGCGGGGACATCAGCCTCACTGTTGGCTTGTTCCATATACGGTGAATACCGAACAACAAACCAGCTCGTTGTTCGTTATTCGCTAATACCGAACAAAAAACTGGCTCGTTGTTCGTTATTCGCCAATATGTAACAGCTCTTTCTTCGAATAGAAAGAGAAGTTGTTAGAATCGATTTCCCAGAGTTTTGAAGTTTTATTGTCTATTTAAGCTCATAAAAACCGACCTGCGGCGTATTCCCTACTTAAGTACCTTTATTATATTACCAATTCCATATACGGTGAATACTGAACAACAAACCAGCTCGTTGTTAGTTATTCGCCAATACCGAACAACAAACTGGCTCGTTGTTCGTTATTCGCCAATATGTAACAGCTCTTTCTTCGGATAGAAAGAGAAGTTGTTAGAATCTATTTCCCAGAAGCTTGAAGTTTTATTGTCTATTTAAGCTCATAAAAACCCGCCCGTGGCGTGTTCCCCACAAAAGTACCTTTATTATATTACTAATTCCATATACGGTGAATACCGAACAACAAACCAGCTCGTTGTTCGTTATTCGCCAATACCGAACAACAAACTGGCTCGTTGTTCGTTATTCGCCAATATGTAACAGCTCTTTCTTCGAATAGAAAGAGAAGTTGTTAGAATCGATTTCCCAGAAGTTTGAAGTTTTATTCTCTATTTAAGCTCACAAAAACCCGCCTGTGGCGTGTTCCCTACAAAAGTACTTTTATTATATTACTAATTCCATATACGGTGAATACCGAACAACAAACCAGCTCGTTGTTCGTTATTCGCCAATACCGAACAACAAACTGGCTCGTCGTTCGTTATTCGCCAACATGTAACAGCTCTTTCTTCGGATAGAAAGAGAAGTTGTTAGAATCTATTTCCCAGAAGTTTGAAGTTTTGTTATCCAGTTAGGATCATAAAAAGCCGTCTGCGGCGTGTTCCTTACAAAAGTACCTTTATTAGATTACTAATTCCATATATGGCGAATACCGAACAACAAACCAGCTCATTGTTCGTTATTCGCCAATACCAAACAACAAACTGGCTCGTTGTTCGTTATTCGCCAATATGTAACAGCTCTTTCTTCGGATAGAAAGAGAAGTTGTGAGAACAACAGGCTAACTTCACGTCGCCGAAAGAAATTGAATATACCAAACTAGAATTAGAATATGCACGAAACACATATTTATAAAGGGTTTATTTACATTATCAATACATACAATATGACTTTTGTTATTAAATTAGATTATCACAGCTAAATATTTGTTTGTTCAGTTTTATTTATAAATTTGTTTTAGTTTCGGGAATGTGGATTTCGATTAATTGTTTTCCAATTTTTACAGTGTTGTGTTTTTTAGTATTCATGCTGTGATTTGTGATTGGTTTTATTGTACATATATAAAAATACATACAATTAGTTTTTGTTATTTAATTGTCATAGTTTAGTTTATGTTCTGTTTTATTTTCGGGAATGTGGATTTTGAATATAACACCGGTTCCTGACCCTCCTTTTGACCTCCCCAGCCCACATTATTTTATAATATTATATGAGTACATATATTGGGACAGTAGATGTTGATTTAATGGATTATCATTTGATTCAAGTATAACAACAATCATTTGTGTGAGTGTGTGAGAGAGTTTGTCGTATTTTACGTCGGCTTTTACCATGGTGATATCACAGACAATAACATGCTAGGTCTATATGGTGCAGTATTCTACAATGTGATTAGTGAAAAGGGATTAAAGAATTATTAGATATTTATATATATGTACAGAAGACAGTAAAAGACGGGACAAAATATTTTATGACAAGTGGAAAATGAAAAAAGTGCAACTGCAGACAGAAATACATTATATTTACGGACACACGAACATGGGTCGAAACAGAGATGAACGCAGACAAACATTTAGACATAGTATGTACATATTTAGAAGTCGTTTCTGTCAGTCAAGTCGATTTGTCTGGTTGAATGGTAGGGAGGTGTACATCTTCCTTGGGGTTTGTAGGTGAGGGTAGGGCCTTCCTTCCATTTTATGTTTTAGTCCGGTATGGTGGTAGGTTTCCTCTTTTCTTCTGTTTGTTCTTTCCCTATATTATTGATTCTCTGAGGGAAGAATCCAGCACCTGAAAAAATGAAAGCGAGTACCTGACCTTAAAGCTGTTATGGTTTTGTTTCGTCTAGTAAAGCTTCGGGGGGGGGGGGAGAAAGCAAAAGAAAAAATAAAATAGATAAAATAGTAGTATTTATGACAGTAGTTTCGAAAGATATGAATTTGTTAGTGACATTACAATATACATACATGAATATATGATTCGATCTACAATCAATATTTTTTTTATTTTAAATAAAATAAAAATATAAATACAATAAATAGAGATAACGTAAAATATAACTCAAAACTAATTGAGATAAAAAAAAATGATAATATTAAGACAGGGTGTGTTAAGTTTCCCTCTGTGGGGACATTCCTCCGCCGTGCTGTTGTTTCGTTACCTAGCTTTTGTTTTCGCTTTATCATTTTATGAATTTTTCCATGCCTATACTTTTTATGAAGTCCCAGATAAGCTGGGAATTCCAGTATCTGTCATCTGGTGTGTGGGGAAAGGGGACGGTTCTGGCCCTCTTTATTAGTTTGTCAATCATTGATTTTCGTTTGTTTGTTCACTGATTGCAATCTTAGTAAGTGAGAGGCGTTTGCGATACGTCCACATGGGCATTTGATTGGTGTATACGTGTAGTCTTTGACTACCTCTATTGTTTTGAGCCTCGTGATGAGCTAACTTGATGGATTATGATCTGCCGGCTTTTGGAGGAGTTTGATTCTATGGATTTGATGCTACTCATGGAGTCAGACAGTATTACAGCTTTTTGGTGTTTTTGCTTAGCCAGCCATTCCATTGCAGTTTTAATGGCCATAAGTTCTGCGGTGTACATATAACAATGTTCAGGTAGCCTTTTCCTGATAATCAGCTTTGCTTTGGGTATGTATACGCCATAACCTTTTGTCCCCTGTTAGTGGTTTTAGATTCATCTGTGTAGATTTTTAGATGATCTGCCCATTTGGTGTCTATTAATTCTACTGCTAGTGCTCTAGCCTCTATGAGATTGTCATGTTTATTTGGGATGTCACTTAAAGTGCGTGGTGATGATTAGACCACTTAATTGCCAAGTTGGTGTGTCGGGGAAGGTTTTTGTCTCGATAATGGTTCCTTTCAAATTGTGCTTAAATATACCATTTGACATTTGCCCAAATGTCATGGGGCGGGTATTTTTCCTGAAGCCTATCCGTTTAAATTGTTTCAGACACTTATATGTCGGGCATCTTTCTTTTAGCATTTGTAATTTACCCCAATACATAAGTGTTAATTCTTCGCGCCTAAGATCAATTGGAAGCTCTCCCAGTTGGTGTAATAGGGTAACTGTTTTGGTTCCTATGGCTGATCTGGTTGCTTGTCTTATTGCTTTGCTTTGTATTGTGTTTAGTTTAAATTGTTTCAGACACTTATATGTTGGGTATCTTTCTGTTAGCATTTGTAATTTACCTCAATACTTGAGTGATAGTTCTTCGCGCCTAAGATCAATTGGAAGCTCTCGCAGTTGGTGTAATAGGGTAACTGTTTTGGTTCCTATGGCTGCTCTGGTTGCTTGTCTTATCGCTTTGCTTTGTATTGTGTTTAATTTACTGAGTTGACTGTCACTTGCATAAGCCAGACATCCGTAGACGATGACCGAGCGGATGAGTGCTCTGGATATTAACATAAGAGTGCCTCTGTTGACGCCCCAGTGAGTCCCTCTGATGTATTTCATCATGTTGAGCATTTTGGATGTGCGACTTACTATGCCATCGATATGTGGCTCCCAAGTTAGTTTTGAGTTAAATGTCATACCAAGAAATTTGGCCTCTGATTTGAATTCAACTTTTGTACCCTTTGTAATCCATTTTCCTGTTATTTTCAGTCAGATGAAACAGTATTGCTACCGTTTTCCCCTTTGATATTTTGAAGTCCAAGTAATTTGCCCACTTGGAGATTTGTTCTAGGGTGTATTGAAGTGATTGTTTGATTTTGTCTATATCCGTGGATGCTTTTCAGAACGAGCTGTCGTCTACGAATAGTGCCGATTCTGTGCCCCACCACCCGTAACTCGGAAGATCATTTGTCATAATGGTAAAAAGTATTGGGCTGATAACGGGTCTTTGTGGCGCTCCGTTTTCCATCTTGAATTTTTCGCTCAAGCAGTTTCCTACGCGTACTCTGATATGCCTATCATTGAGAAAATCTTTTATCCACGTTCGGCCTTTGATTTTTGCATTGTGGAGTTTGTGTAAAAGACCGTCCACCCATACAAAGTCAAAGGTTCCGGGTATTTGGCTGTAAATGCTTTGGAGATGTCATGTTGCAATCTAATGATATGGTCTCTAGTAGACCTGTTGAAACATTAGCAACTTTGCTGATCTGTGAAGATATTATTGCTTTTCAGTGATAGTCAGGCGGTCCGGCCGTCCGGCACTTCGGCGTCCACAATTGCTTGTGGACGCCCCACGGGCTAAAGTTAATATCCGATTGACTTTAAATTTATACACAGTGTTTAAGGTCATGAGACGAAGAATCCTATTGTTTTCTGCGAATTCCGATAATTACTGCCAGAGTTATCGCCCTTGACCACTTTGAAAAATCTTTGTAACGCTCTAGAGGCCAAACTTATCACCCAATTGACTTCAGATTGATACACAGAGTTTTAAGGTCTTGAGACGAACAAGTATATTGATTTTCAGTGAATTTTGATAACTGAACAGCTAAATCCATGATTTTAAATGTTTTATATACTAAGCGTTAGCATGGAGTAGAACTTTATAAAACCAAACAAATTTTAATGATTTTCTGATACTTACTTTATGAGTTGTTAATCTTAATCAGATTTCAGAGTATTATAAATGTTTCATTACCGTAAAAAGTAAGAATATGCGACAACTCTTGTTGACTGCCCGGACCAATTAGCTGCCGTGGGCGTTTGTTTCGTTGCATGGCAACCTATCTTTGTCTTTGTTGTGTATGTGCAGGGAAATAACTGAGGCAGTTATGGCAAGGTATAACGACCAGTCAGTTTTAAATAGTATTTAATGTGTCATGGTTTGTTATCAATCAGGGTAGAAGCTAATTAGTTAATTATGTATTGAATTGTCATTTGTACGATATAAGTGCCAGCAATTAAAACCATTCTAAACTTGTTAGTTACTGAAGAACCTAGCGGTTATACAGTCTTCCATTCTTGTGGTGTTTTTCCTTTTGGCCATGAGAGATTAAAGATATCTAGGACTAGCGCCAGTGCTTTCTCAGGTAGATTTTTTTAGAATTGTGTATTTCACACAGTTTAGCCCTTCTGCACCGTCAGTTTTAGCCCGCCATGCTTTATTCAGCTCATCTATATATCACCAACGTGTTTTGGGACTATTCTTAGTTCGAATATGCACCCAGGTGATACATATGTAATATTTCATACATATGGACGAGCTGGACGAGCTAGGGTTTGGGTATAGATAGCATAGCTGATTCGTGGAGAAGCATTCTAGTGAAGGTGGTCACAATTATAAGTCCAATTCCAAATCCATTTTAATATTACTTTATATATAGTTTAAAAATCGTTATTTACAAGATCATATCAAAGGCATCAGATCTCCATATCTGTGTCCCCCTCTGTTCGTGTAGGGGTATTTTAAATTAAAGATTAAAGATAAAATTATTAAACTATTTTGTTACGGATCAATAGAGCGATATTAATTTCAGTGGTTGAACGTTCATAAATAAAATTATTTAACTATTTTGTAACGAATCAAAAGAGAGATATAAATTTCATTGGGTGAAAGTTTCATAGTGAAATATAATTTATAGGATCTAATAAGCTTTAAGTCATAAAGAATTTAAAAGAGTTGACGCTAGATTAGCATTGATCAGACTGCATTGTTAACTGTATAAATCTTTGCTCAAGGTTTCTCTTAATAAGCCTACTGGCCTTCAAAGATTATAAAGCAGCCAAAACCAATCATACTTTTAGGCTATTACTTTATAGATTTTAAATCAAATTATTAACATTAAAAATAAGACAAGACCGAATGATAACCTTGATATTAGCTATATTGTCTATATATGTGAATAAAGAGTTACGACATAAATTATGTATATTCTTATGGTATTCGGGACCCCTCCAAAAACCTCATAAATAAAAATGCACACTCTGCTTCATTATAGCCACTTAGTTTTTCATGAAGCCTATTTGGATCCATTGGATTAAGTTGGTACCGGTGCCAACGAAAGGAATAGCGGGAAGTCAAACCAGTATTATTAGTTGACCCTGCGGAATTATTAACATAGTTAAGCGGGGGTATTTGCCTGATTCGGGGTGTTGGATGAAATAGCATTGAAATTTGTCGGGGTTGGCGTTAAAGGCGTGGACTGGTTACAATTTCGGAGTGATTAAACCCACACCTTGAACATACATGTTTATACTTGCATTTCGGAAAGGAACAGCCTTGATTTGAATTAAAGGCGAAACAAAAGTTCATATGGGAGTTCAGTCGAGGTGAAACAGTAGCTTTGGGTTGAATACTGTTAACTGAAACCTACGATCATTTTGAGGCATAGAAAGTTGGTTCCAGGGTAGGTCTTGAGGTTGACGCAGGGTGCTGAACCCTGTATCGTAAAACAGCAAGGCAGCCCAACCGCCAATCGACCCCCCCCCTCCCGTAATTCCGCGCCAAGTCTGAAAGGAAAGACATTGATCCTACGACAGACTTTTGGCCTTGGGTGAGGAAACCAGTTTAAAAATTGGTTCCTCATTCACCTCCTAAATCCTTAATGCCAATTGGTCTGGTAGCCCGGAAGATGGTTTGCGAAGTTTATGAACCTGTTTGTCCATTTGTCTGTTTTCAATTTATCTGAAATGTGGCTCGAAATGAGCCACCCCTCACCCATACTGGAAGTAGGCGGTTGAAGTTCTACACTTGTGAACAGTTGTGTTGCCTCCACTGCAAACACTCCTGGGGCAGTAGTGCCACTTGACGTCTCAGCGTGGGCTGTAACAGGCTTTGCTGTTGAAGGAACGTCAGCTATATTGATGCAGATGAACTGGCAGTACTTGGGACTAGTGGCGAATTTGAACCCTCTAAGCAGTAGGTGCTTCGGGTGACGTAACTAAAAGACCCCTTCTGCCGTTGTGCGTACGATTTCGATGTCCTCTTCACCTTTACTAGGACAATGGTTTCGACGACGCTTAAAAGATCCTGAAACAGTTCCAATCCAACGTAAAATACACACAGATACAAGCCTCAAATGTAGAAGGCAATGGAAGCTACTGTAAGTGTTCACAAGTAAATAGCACACATAATGCACTAACATGCCACAAGAAATGCCCAGCACAAGTACTACCCACACACATACACCCAAAGTATGCCGACAGAGAAATATGTCACGCTACTCACACGCATACCCGACCTTGTATGCCACCACCTATTTTTTTTTTTGGAGGGGGGGGGGGCATTTTTATACGCCCACATTGAAATGTGGTCGTATATTGTCGCCGCCCCCGTCCGTCCGCCGGTCCGTCCGTCGGACTTTAAATTTATACACAGTGTTTCAGGTCATTCGACGAAGAAGCCTATTGTTTTTCAGCGATTACCGATAATAACTACCAGATTTAAGTCCCTTGATCACTTTAAAAAATGTTGTGGACGCTCTAGTTAATATCCGATTTATAAACAGTGTTTTAGGTCATTAGACGAAGAAGCCTGTTGATTTTCAGCGATTTCCGATAATTAGTGCCAGAGTTATGGTCCTCGATCACCTCAAAAAATCTTGTGGACGCTCTAGAGACCAAAGTCAATATTCGATTGACTTTAAACTTAAATTACTTCAAGTAATATCCGATTTACTTTAATTTTAAGGTCAGCGATTTCCGATAATAACTACCAGAGTTAAGGCCCTTGATCACTTTAAAAAATGTCGTGGACGCTCTAGTTAATATCCGATTCATACACAGTGTTTAAGGTCATCAGACGAGGAGGCCTATTTATTTTCAGTGTTTTCCGATAATTAGTGCCAGAGATGTAACCCTTTATCACTTCAAAAAATCTAGTGGATGCTCTAGAGGCCAAAGTTAAGATCCGATTGACTTTAAATTCATACACAGTATTTAAGATCATAAGACGAAGAAGCCTATTGATTTTTAGTGCCAGAGTTATGGCCCTTGATCACTTCAAAAAATCTTGTGGGTGCTTTAGAGGCCAAAGTTTATATCCGATTGACTTCAAATTTATACACAGTGTTTAAGGTCATGAGACGAAGAAGTCGATTGATTTTCAGTGCCAGAGTTATGGTCCTTGATCACTTCAAAAAATCTTGTGGACGCTCTAAAGGCCAAACTTAATATGTGATTGACTTCAGATTGATACACAGAGTTTAAGGTGTTGAAACGAACAAGTATTTTGATTTTCGATGAATTTTGATAACTGAACAGCTAAATCCATCATATTAAATGTTTCCTATACTAATTGTTAGCGTGGGACAAAACTTTATAAAAAGCAAACAAATTCTTATGATTTTCTGATAATTACATAATGAGTTGTTACTCTTAATCAGATTTTAGTGTATTACAAATGTTTCATTACCAAAAAAAGTAAAAATATGCGACAACCCTTGTTGACTGCCCGGACGATTTAGCTGCTATGGGCGTATGTTTCGTTGCCTGGCAACCTATCTTTGTTAAATACAAAGATTATAAAAGCAGTGAAATACGACCCAAAATTAAATTGGCATATGTCCGATTAAAAATCAAGTGAAATATTATATAAACAAACAATATTTATGTGGGAAAATCTCAAGGAGTAGCAATAAGAGTGTTGTTTGAAAATGACAAGTGGTTTTACATTTTTATACACCCACATTGAAATGTGGTCGTAAATTGTCGTCGCCCCCGTCCGTCCGTCCGTCGGTCCGTCGGACCGGCGTCCACAATTGCTTGTGGACGCTCTAGAGGCTAAAGTTAATATCCGATTGACTTTACATTTATACACAGTGTTTAAGGTCATGAGACGAAGAAGCCTATTGTTTTTCAGCCATTTCCGATAATAACTACCAGAGTTATGGCCCTTGATCACTTCAAAAAATCATGTGGATTGTGGACTCTCTATAGGCCAAAGTTAATATCCAATTGACTTTAAATTTATACACATCGTTTAAGGTCATGAGACGAAGACGCCTATTGATTTTCAGCGATTTCCGATAATTAGTGCCAGAGTTATGGCCCTTGATCACTTCAAAAAATCTTGTGGACGCTCTAGAGGCCAAAGTTAATAAACGATTGACTTTAAATTTATACACAGTGTCTAAGGTCATGAGACGAAGAAGTCTTTTGATTTTCAGCGATTTCCGATAATTACTGCCAGATTTATGGCCCTTGATCACTTCAAAAAATCTTGTAGATGCTCTAGATGCCAAAGTTAATATTCGATTGACTTTAAATTTATACATAGTGTTTAAGTTCATGAGACTAAGAAGTCTATTGATTTTCTGCGATTTCCGATAATTAGTGCCAGAGTTATGGCCCTTGATCACTTCAAAAAATCCTATGGACGCTCTAGAGGCCAAAGTTGATATCCGATTGTCTTCAAATTTATACATAGTGTTTACAGTCATTAGACTAAGACGTCTATCAATTTTCAGTGATTTTCAATTATTACTGCCAGAGTTATGGCCCTTGATCACTTCGAAAAAATCCTGTGGAAGCTCTAGAGGCCAAAGTTAATATCCGATCGACTTTAAATTTATACATAGTGTTTACAATCATGAGACTAAGAAGTCTATTGATTTTCTGCGATTTCAGATAATTAGTGTCAGAGTTATGGCCCTTGATCACTTTAATAAATCCTGTGGACGCTCTAGAGGCCAAAGTTAACATCCGATTGACTTCAAATTTATACATAGTGTGTACTGTCATTAGACTAAGACGTCTATCAATTTTCAGTGATTTTCAATTATTACTGCCAGAGTTATGGCCCTTGATCACTTCGAAAAAATCCTGTGGAAGCTCTAGAGGCCAAAGTTAATATCCGATCGACTTTAAATTTACACACAGTCTTTAAGGTCATGAGACGAAGAAGCCTATTGATTTTCAGATTCTAATGATTTTCTGATAATTATATAATGAGTTGTTACTCTTAATCAGTTTTTAGTGTATTACAAATGTATCATTACCGATAAAAGTAAAAATATGTGACAACCCTTGTTGACTGCCCGGGCGATTTAGCTGCTGTGGGCGTATGTTTCTTTGCCTGGCAACCTATCTTTCAAAGTTGCCGTGGACCACATAGATGTGAACCGATCTTCATGCTTTTTTGTGGAACACTTTGCTCATAGGAAGAAAACAAAAATCAAACATAAGGGCGTGGTGAGCACCCAAATGATCATATGGGTTCATTCTATTCGTTGATTGGAATCAAATAGCATAATTTTAAAAACATTACAAATGACTCATGTCATTAAAATATATGAGGCTAAAAATACAGTTTTTTTCCAAAATTGCGCCTTGTCTGGGGACATTGAAAAGTTGAGATTGGTTCCGCCCAGTAGTAAATAAAAATCAAAATTGGACTACAATTAACTCGTTTACAATAAAATTAATGTGAAAAGTGATTGATGCACAATCACCTATTTCTCGGCAACTGCTAATATAACAAAATTAGTTTACATACATTGTCTTTGTAAGGGATTAATGCTAGAGGTTGTCAAATATTTTAAAATATGAAAAGCCTGAATGCATTGTAAATAGCTCATTTTTAGACCTATTTTATCATCTTTAAATCAAAATGACGCAAATGCAAAACCGAAATAAAAAATAAGTCAGACATATTTTGATCTTTTAAATTTGTAAAAATTGATATTTTCCTTTTAGAAGAAATTTTGACACGTCAAAATTGAAATTTTGGGCAAAATTATGTCACTTTCGATGCTGACAAAAAAGTTTATTTATAGAAAAAAGTTGCAAATTTGCACCACAGAGCAAATGAGTTTTTGTTTTATACAAATCGGGCAATAATTCATTCTCAGGGCCCATAAACTGAAATTAAAATGAGAAAAAGTCGTAAAAAGGGATGCTGACAAAATTGGTTATTTCTGGGCACGGGAAGACGTTAGAAACAATTGTTTGATATAAATATGATCGCATTGATTCATACTACATGTATTTGCCAATAGGAATCAAATATCATAATTGTAAATGAATAATAAATATAACTCATTACAAAAAAATATTTGTTTTGGGCGCTAAAATGACATTACTTCCGGTGATAATAAAAATGTTAAATTAATTTTATGACTTTGTCAATGACATATGGCATCACATGGTGAAAATTATATGAAAATCGAATAATACATGTAGTTGACACTAAAGTTAATATCCGATTGACTTTACATTTATACACAGTGTTTAAGGTCATGAGACGAAGAAGCCTATTGTTTTTCAGCCATTTCCGATAATAACTACCAGAGTTATGGCCCTTGATCACTTCAAAAAATCATGTGGACGCTCTAGAGGCCAAAGTTAATACCCGATTGACTTTAAATTTATACACAGTGTTTAAGGTCATAAGACGAAGGAGCCTATTGATTTTCAGCAATTTCCGATAATTAGTGCCAGAGTTATGGCCCTTGATCACTTCAAAAAATCTTGTGGACGATCTAGAGGCCAAAGTTAATATCCGATTGACTTTAAATTTATACACAGTGTTTAAGGTCATAAGACGAAGACGCCTATTGATTTTCAGCGATTTCCGATAATTAGTGCCAGAGTTATGGCCCTTGATCACCTCAAAAAATCTTGTGGACGCTCTGGAGGCCAAAGTTAATATCCGATTGACTTTATATTTATACACAGTGTTTAAGTTCATGAGACGAAGAATCCTTATAGATTTTCTGCGATTTCAAATAATTACTGCCAGAGTTATCTCCCTTGATAACTTCAAAAATTCTTGTGACGCTATAGAGGCCAAAGTTACCATCCGATTGACTTCAGATTGATACATAGAGTTAAAGGTGTTGAAACGAACAAGTATTTTGATTTTCAATGAATTTAGATAACTGAACAGCTAAATCCATGATATTAAATGTTTCATGTATATACTAATTGTTAGCGTGGGGTAAAACTTTATAAAAAGCAATCAAATTCTAATGATTTTCTAATAATTACATAATGAGTTGTTACTCTTAATCAGTTTTTAGTGTATTACAAATGTTTCATTACCGAAAAAAGTAAAAATATGCGACAACCCTTGTTGACTGCCCGGACGATTTAGCTGGTGTGGGCGTATGTTTCGTTGCCTGGCAACCTATCTTTCCAATCGTTTTGTAACCGGAAGCCCACTCTATGTCGATCTGAATTCAAACCATCCGATCGGACTGTTGCAGCCTCCTTCACAAGTAATAATTTATGCCCGAAAAATGTGTCACAAAGAAGAGTGGCGCCAGACAGGATGTTTTAATCCATTGTGAATTTAGTACAAATTCTCGGTATTCAATTAAAATCTTATTCAAATAGGTGTTTTATAGATTTCGGGAACTTTATTTTGTCAACCAAATGTATTTTGTCAACCAGATGAAAATTGGGGAAAATAGGGTTTGTGCCTGATAATGACGGAAAATTTTAATTTTGGAGCTGAATTTGCGATATTGGCGTATTATGATAATTTGAATATTATAAACATTTGAAGGAAGGAATACGACTTTAACTTACCGTTCAAAATTATTAGAAAAATAAAAAGTTCGGAATCGGCAAGAGTGCGACTTGCTTGAATTGGGCGCCCAATTCATTCGTAGGCGCCTAACTAATCTCACTATCATTATATTATGGGCGCCCCTCCGGGATAAAGCACCTCACAAATCATGCCGTTTGATTTGGAGATTATCACACCATTTTGGGTGCCCAATTCATTCATTGTCGCCTAACAAATCTCACCAGCATTATATTATGGGAGCTTGTGATCTCAGCATCATGGACGACCCCCCCCCCGCCCTGGGATGTGGCACCCCACAAATCATGC
This sequence comes from Patella depressa, assembly GCA_948474765.1. Taxonomy (NCBI): domain Eukaryota; kingdom Metazoa; phylum Mollusca; class Gastropoda; family Patellidae; genus Patella; species Patella depressa. The sequence continues at coordinate 53,748,319 of OX419716.1, forward strand.
CGTTTGAATTTTGAAGATTATCTCGCCGTTTTGGGCACCCAATTCATTTGCGGGCGCCTAACCTCTCTCACTAGCATTATATTTTGGGTGTCCATGATCTCTACATTATGGGCGCCTCTCCCAGATGAGAGACCTCACAAATCAGATGTTTGAATTTCGAAGATTATCACGCCGTTTTGGGCGCCCAATTCATTCGTGGGCATTGCATTATGGGTATCCATGGTCTCGGTATTATGGGCGTTCCCCTGGGATGAGGCACCTTGTCTTGTATTGAAAGTGGGAGTGATGAAACTTGGGATATAGTTTCATCACATCAATACCTTGACTAAGTTTGATTATGAGGGAATTTTCGGCTCAGGGTAAGCAAAGCGATAACCAATTTGATTGGTAAGGACTTTGGAGTTCGACAACTTTGATTCTAATTGAGAATGATGAAAATCGTGTATAATTTTCTGCTCAGGCAGTCTGATTGGTGGAGATTTTGGAACACAATAACTCTCCTTCTAATTGAGGTAGACCGTTCAAAATTGGTGTAGTCGTCTATTACCTGAATGCCTTGATACAGTTCCTTCATGCATATTTTTCACTAAGGATAAGCAGAGATGAGCAATTTGATTGGTTGAGCTTTGGAACACAATAACTTTGCTTCTAATTGGGAGAGAGCAATGTTAGATTCATTGTATGAATACATTAACTAAGTTTGATGATGAGAATTTTCTGCTTAGTCTAAGTAGCGATAAGCAATTTGATTGGTCAAGACTTTGGAACACAACAATTCTGCTTTTAATTGAGGTATAGATGTTCATTAGGCGAATGTCTTGACCGAGTTCAATGATTGATATACTAAACAACAAAAATAAAACAGAACTAACACAGTTATATGGGAAAACAATCACTGGTTGATTATACACAAGCATGATGATAAGTATCCTTCTATCGTTATCAAGCACAATGGCATTTAGTAAACTAAGATGTTCAAGTCCGGACTAAGGTATGCCCAGTGCATAAAGGTGACACCGTTCTGTAGTCCTGAGAAACTGTGTGGTGTAGGCACAGGCATTGTCATGCTTGAAAACGTTGTTTCGATGACATGCGAAATGTGATATGACATGGGGTCTGAGAGCTTGATTGGTTTAGCGCACTGGACCAAGATTTTGTAACACCTCAGAACCCACTCTCTGGTTCACTGGTTCAGGCTGATTCCACCACAAACAGAACATTGACTTGGAACTGACTGACAACGGCTTACACAGCACGGCCAGCTTTGAGTCTTCCAACTGTCGTGAGTTGTTGCATGCTTCTGGCAGTGTGGTGTGAATGATTCAACCTGGTATGGGGTCGCATTTTATAGGGCTGGTCCCGGTGAGCAGCATGTGCAGCATGAGTTACATGAAAAACATGGAGAACGCATTACCATCTTGGAAGTCAGATTACGTTTTTTGAGAACATGTCCTTGGTTCATTTCTGTGTTAGGAATGGAGCCTTATTGATCAGGTAAAGTTGGAGATCTTGTCACATATATTTGTCAAGTGTTATGCAATGCATCTATTCAGAGTAACACACGAACCAGACATTCCTGGCTCGTACGCCTATGAGTTTATGTTCAATTAAAGCTAAACAAAGCTAAGCAATTTCTTTGGTCTTTGCTTTGGGACAAGATATCATGGAGACTTTCTGGTGATTGAGAGTGATGACACTTGGTGTATAGTTTCACTCACTACCAGGTACTTCAAAAGCTGAGTTTTATAGTGAACATTTTATTTTTAGACTAAGCATAGATAATCAGTTTAATTATTCGATACTTTTGGAAAAGATAAATGTGTAATTAATTAATATGTGTCATCTGTGTTTTGGGGATTTCGGCGGGGACATCAGCCTCACTGTTGGCTTGTTCTAATTCGATGTGAAGCATTGGGACAATGGGAAGATGAGTCTTATTGATTTCCCTGTTCTCCGTCCATCTATTGTAATGTGTGGGCGTATCTTACATGGCAACCACTTTTTCAAATGTTCAAATTTGGTGTGAAACATTGGAAGCCGAAAGGATGAACCCTGTTGATTTTCAGCAATTTTGAAATTTCTGTTCCAGCCATAGTTATAATATGTTATCAACATCCAAGTTTCCCTCTTGGATAAGCTGCAGTTGACACATGGCAGCTTCTTGTATCAAGATAATGTTTTTAATTCTATTCTTTTTATGTCTTGTTAAAGAAAAAGTCAAGGCGAATGGAAATGGTTTTGTAGTATTTGAAGAATATGAAACTGTGTCATATTTTTGGTGGTATCATTTGATAGGTCTGATATGGTCAAGTGAGTTTATAATAGCTTGTCAACAATTAGCTATATCAGGAGCTGTAGCTAAATGGTATTTTACCAGGTTAGTTAATTATACTTTTGTTTTAAATAGTTCAAAATTTCATTTTACTTGTCATTACTACATTAGGATCGGGAAGAGTTGCTATATAATCCGCATACTTAATTGTTGAAATGGGGGATTAGCTAATGAAATGCTGTGTTGAAGAGAGTTCCTGGCATGCGATGCAGGGAACTGTGGATAATCCACTAGAGACATTAATGCTGATTGGTAGCACACGTCAATACCCATCATCCACCCCTAAAAAACACACACACTTGCACAACCCAGATATTGACATGTTCTTTGCATGCGCATTACGAAATAAGGAAAGTAAAAAATATAGATGAAACAATTCCCAACATAACGACAGACGCCGGAAATCTAAATACGCAATCAAAAACTCCAAAAAATTACAATATCAGTACATTTTCAAATTTTCAAGAAAAAAAGAGAACGGCAGGGTATCTCAGTTCGACCTTTATTGCATCCACAAAACTCTTTCGAAAATCGATTGGGAATTGACATAATTACGACCGATTTTCATTTGTGCACGTTAATAATTACTTGATGGTTTGCAATCTAGATCCCTTGCTTCGGTCTCATCTATTCAGACTTTTGACTTTTCTACTTTGTACACTAAAATTCCCCATAGTAAATTAAAAGCCCGGTTGAAAGACATTATTTACAATGTCTTTTCATCTAAATCGGGTACTGCTAGATATCAATATTTAGTTGTTAATTACAATTCTTCATATTTCGTTAAGTACCATAGTGATTCCAAAAATAAATTCACCGCCATCAAAAATATATCAGCAAGTGGTTGGTATCCCCATGGGCACCAACTGTGCACCTTTGCTTGCAGGTTTATTTCTCTATTCCTATGAAGCCGAGTACATACAGGCACTAGCTAAAACAAATAAACGATTAGTCAGATATTTTAATTTTACTTATCGGTATATCGATGATGTTCTATCACTGAATAATCCTAAATTTAGTGATTATGTAGAATTCATATATCCTGATGAGCTTGAAATTAAAAATACTACTGACAGTGACAGTTACGCTTCCTACTTGGATCTGCGTCTCGATATTGACAATTGCCATAGACTGATTGTTAAATTGTATGATAAACGTGATGACTTTGACTTTCCGATCATTAACTTTCCATTTATTAGTAGTAACATTTCATTATCACCAGCTTATGGAGTATTTGTGTCACAGCTAAAGCGTTACGCGAGAGCTTGTTCTTTTTATTCTGATTTTTTAAGAAGATCGAGACATTTGTCAACTAAGCTTCAACTACAAGGATACTTGCGCATTTAACTTATAAAATCCTTTAAAAAGTGTATGGCCGTCATATTGACTTCATTGGTAAATATAACATGTCTCTCTCAGCTATTATTCTAGATATATTTAATTGACGCGTATCCTATATACTATCTATCTGATTATGTCTACTACATCGTTAACACTGTTCATCACGTGCATTTTGCATACCGATAGTCCATAGGCCAATCACGCTATTTTAGCGAGCTTTTGACTAATAGTTTGGATGCAGCTATGGCGGGTATGGCGCCAGGCAGGGTAAGCTTACTCTCCCGGACACCTGTTACCACTGTTTGTTGGATATCTTGTACACGATGAACAGTCCATTTGCTGATTACACTATTTTGCCTATAACGTTTTTTAGGACTTTGAATTTTGTTTATTGGTTTGGATTTTCCGTACTTGGTTTTTATTTTATTATTACTTCACTTCCGATCTGTTCAGATTTTAACAATAGTTCTAAGTACTAACTGCTTAAACATAGGGAACGTCATTATTCAGAACTCTATCTGTTTTAGTTTAAGAGATCTACACGAGAATGATAAAACAGTTTTCCGAATGGGACAAAAAAAAATGGCATCTTAAGTGGCAGATAATAGCCAAAACCCGGAATCATTGTTTTTTCTTGTAAATATGTTTATTCAGATATAAAAATTATATACAGATACGTCATAATATATGAATAAACAAAAATATACTAAACTTATTTACACTGATACATATGAAAGAGTTTTAACTATATGTTTTAAAACTTTACTTATCAAAATAAGTAAACTTTAAAAACATATTTTTGAAGGTTTTGTGTCTATATACAGTACAAATATTTACACAGTGTACATTAAAAGTAATTAAACGGGTAATTTACAAAGTAAAAGTCGAGGGTATATACAAACTCTTTCAAAAATCTAATTGGATATCGCCATTATCTTCATAAACTATAATTAATGAAGGCTTGATGAATATATCAATAAACGTATTTTTAAAATATTTACTAATATGATAAAAGTTATCTTTCAATATATGCTTAAATAACAAAGTAATATTTAATCTCGAGTTTAAATGATCTAACATAAATAGGGTGCCCCGAGCTGTCAAATTAAGCCTCTGTGAAATTTTGTCTTAACTCGAGAGGTGTTTACTGTGCAAAGACGAATTTCTCAATGATGACGACACAATCCCAGGCACAATGGGAGCACGTGCAAAGAGCAAATATGCATTGTATACGGTCATGCACGAGGCATTGTCACAACATCAAATGGTAAATAAAGACTGTTAGAAATATTCTCATCACGCGTTTGTCTTTCAATATTATTTGATTGGTAATTACGTTAAAAATTTTAAAAATTATTGTTTTTATTTTTCAATTCGCTATTTATTTACAGAGTGCTGTCGTTTAGTTTCGGCGATTTCTCATCTTCCTATAACGTGTGTTGGAAGGGATAATAGAACAACCGGTATTTTTCTTCTTTTTTTTGCAAGGTTCGTAAAATCGTCGTTGTATTGCCCCAGACGCGTTATGCCAAGTTAGGAAATTTAATAAATTGTTTCGTATTTTGAATTTACTACCGGGAATTTATCGAAACGAAAGGTAGTGTCGGTTGACCAGATTTACTGTTCGAGACTATTGGCTTTTAGAGTTAAGGGGAAACAAATCTGTTTTATTGTGTTTAGTAATTGACCGAGGGGCTCTTTTTAATTTGTTGTCAATCGATTCAGTTAGCAAGTATGACGTCCAACGATGAATTACTATCCAACATTGGTTTGGGCGATCACTGTGATCTCGACACAATAATAAAACGTCCCTTTGCAAGAATTACAAATAGGTTAGTACTAGATATCATTAATAAATTTCCGACCAATACAGAGCACTACTCTATAATTACTGCTTTACACGACGACAGCGTGACGTTAGATGATAACTAGAAAGCTGTGTAAACATATAGAGATTTCTAATAAATCTTTGAAATTCTATAACGATTATCTCGACAGCCCCTTTTTCGCCGGGATAGTGGACTGACACCATCGACAGATGCCACAAGACTCATTTAATTAATAGAGAGACACCGACATCTGCCAATGCGGCTTTAACCAAATTAAATAGGAAACATAGGAATTGAGTAAGTAGGGAGGTATAAAAGAAAAATTCCGTTTAACAAATCGACTAAGGAAGGCCTCAAAAGAATTGATTCGCACGAAGGCTAATAATAATAAAGTTTTGGCAAATAAACAAACTGTAAGTCCGAACTTCGTAGGGAAGAAGTAATTTTGTATAATGTCGAAAATCAAAGATACACTTCATAATGGCATAATTTGGTCATGCAACTAAAAATCTCAATGTTTCCGATAAGAACGTGGACGCTGTTATAACCACGTGTTTGGCTGTCGCGGGATTCAAATCTAATTACACTCCAACAAAAACTACAATTCAAAGAATATCATGTGAGGGCGTCGGTGTATCTTTAAAACATGTTTCGGAAACCCTAAAGTCACCGAAAAACACCCCTTTATATACGGACGAAACTAAAAAGAAATTGGTTCAAAATTTGGTACATATGCAATAACCACTGACTCGACTCATTATTGGTCTTCGAAATATAGCTCATAAATCCGAAATTTTGGCAGATCTTCATGATATACGTAGTTGGGCCCATTAGTAAATTCGTAATTTTTAAAATTAGAAATACAATGTCAGACAGAGCCAGTACCGAAAAGCTTTTTAACACTTTATTTACGCAGTAAGGAGGTAATATCTGTTCTATATTAGTTGAAAACTGGTCAGATTTATCAGATTCAGAGCGAAATATTCACCTAGATGTAAATCATTTCTTTTGTGGGCTTCATCTATTAACTGGTTTGGCCGATAAAGGTGCGTCTGAATTGGAGAAATTGAGGAAATGTATCTTAAGACGTATTCGAACACAACGTTTAAAAGCGCTTCTTAATTATTGCCAAACGAACCCGGGTGTGTTCCATTGATTCGGACCATCTGTGAAGCCTTAACGCAGGATGGGGGCGAAAAGTCGGGTTATTATTTGCCTTTGTAAGTTGTATTTAGGGGGTTGGGATGGTCTAGTGGTCTAGAGTGCCGCGCTTCGACCTCTAGCTGGCCGGTCACCTGTGGTTTCGATCCCTGGTGTGAGCGTATGTGGCATGGAGATAGGGGCGCCTTCGCAACCTCGTGGGTTTCCTCTGGGCACTCCGGTTTCCTCCAACCGCTAAAGACCCCTACGCGGCACAAGTGAATTATTGAAATAAAATCAAACCACATGTTAGTCCCGAAATGACCTAGTTTGTGTCGAGTGGACGTTAAACCCCATTTCTCTCTCTCTCTCTCTCTCTCCCCTTGGGATTTCAAAATTACCGCTAACACCATTTCATGGTAACCGGTTTAATATAATTTTTCACAATGTCGCCATTGTAAATTATATGGCCAAGCATATAACAAATTTTATTGGTGATTTTGGAACAGAAAATAGATTGACCCAAAGCATATTCTTAGATATTGAAATTCGGTTATTTCATATTGATTGCCAGGCTCTGAGCTTGATAGATAAATTAATTACTTCCCCACTGTGGCGCATATAAGAAAGCGGCATTAATGTACTTGAAAAGAAAACTATTTATCAGATTTTTTTCGAAAACCCGAATATTCAAAATTCTGTTGAAGCTAAATGACACTCATATGAATTCTGATTTTAATCTTGGTCCATGTTTTGGAAGTCCTCTTTGCCGAGTTGAGAAAGTACATTACATTCCTTCGTGTTCTGTCATACCTCACAACAAATTACCAGAAACCGTGTTCAGTCATCTCGATAGTTTAATGGGGATCGCGCCCTCGACCAATATTTTGGCAACGAAGGGTAGATTTGAATTTGTTCTTAAATATGTATCTTCTAGTTTGTATTCACGTATTCTAACCTAGCTTCGAAATGTCAATGTGTATCTCAAATCTGAACATAACTTGGTCAGCTATTGCATATTTTTTTATTCAGATTGTCATTATTTATTTGATACTCTAATAATTCCATAAAACTTTCCTTCAATAAGCATAATTCCAAACATTATTTCTGAAATGGGACATGAAATATAAATTTACAAACGCACCATCACATATAAATACCAATATAAATAGATCGGTATATCTACAAAACTTAAATAAATTTAAATTATACTGCACACATCGGGGGTGCTCGATTGTCAGGTCGGAATGTCCTGAATTGAGAGAATTGCAATCAAGTGATACGGAATTCAGTCCTTTCACAGTTCTGCCAGTCCAGACAGCTGAGGTGGTGTGAGTAGAATCATGACGTAATTATACACAACAAATATGTTTCAGCTGCCATGATTGGTTGAGATAATTTTTATGCAGTCGGCAAATGCGTTGTACTCCGAAAATGCCCTTTTCACTCGATTGTCACTATTTTCTGAATTGAGAGAACTTAAAATAGCATTATGCAAGAGCAAAATCTGTTTATTACAGGTCTTTCTTTAGGCCTGAAATGTTATCTAAATAATCAATTAGACATTAATTAACATATCCAGACCATAATAAACTCTTGATGTCAAGGCTAGCCTTCGATGTTGGCGGATTACAATCCTATATGCCGCTTAATGGCCGTTGATAATTAAATCAATCAAGTGGATAATCGAGACTATGCTGTTTATATTAATGATTTGAGTAATGGTGACCGAGGCTATGTGAATATTTCAAATGCTTTTTTCTCGGATCAATTTGACTGAAATTTGCAGCAAATTACCTTTACACTATCTAGTTTTTATACGCCCACATGGAAATGTGGACGTATATTGCCGTCGCCCCCGTCCGTCCGTCTGTCGGTCCGTCCGTCCGTCCGTCCATCGTCCACAATTTCTTGTGAACGCACTAGAGGCTAAAGTTGATATCCAATTGACTTTAAATTTATACACATTGTTAAAGTTCGTGATACGAAGAAGCCTATTGATTTTCAGCGATTATCGATAATTACTGTCAGAGTTATGACCCTTGATCACTTTGAAAAATCTTGTGAACGCTGTAAAGGCCAAAGTTAATATTCGATTGACTTTAAATTTATACACGGTGTTTAAGGTCATGAGACGAAGACACCTATTGATTTTCAGCAATTTCCGGTTATTACTGCCAGAGTTATGGCCCTTGATCACTGCAAAAACTCTTGTGGACGCTCTAGAGGCTAAAGTTAATATCCGATTGATCGACTTCAGATTGATACACAGAGTTTAAGGTGTTGAAACGAACAAGTATTTTGATTTTCAATGAATTTTGATAACTGAACAGCTAAATCCATGATAACAAATGTTTCCTATACTAATTGTTAGCTTGGGGCAAAACTTTTATAAAAAGCAAACAAATTCTAATGATTTTCAGATAATTTATACACAGTGTTTAACGGCATGATACGAAGAAGCCCAATGATTTTCGGTGATTTCCTATAATTACTGCCAGATTTATGGCCCTTGATCACTTTGAGAAACCTTGTGAGTGGTCTAGAGGCCAAAGTTAATAACCGATTGACTTTAAATTTATACACAGTGTTTAAGGTCATGAGACGTAGGATCCTGTTGATTTTCAGAGATTTCCGATAATTACTGCCAGAGTTATGGCCCTTGATCACTTGTGGACGCTCTAGAGGCTAAAGTTAATATCCAATTGACTTAAAATTGATACAAAGTGTTAAAGGTCATGAGGCAGAGAAGCCTATTGATTTTCAACGATGTCCCATAATTACTTCCAAAGTTATCTCCCTTAACAGAACACAGTTTTTATGGGGTACAATCACTAGTTTTATTCTAAAAGCACAACGTTTCGACAAGTATCCTCTTATCGTTATCAAGCACAAATTATGACAATTTAGTAAACTTGAGGTCAATATATATGAAATTAATAAGAAACCATTTACATGGATTAAATAACAGTAATAGAAGTAATATAAGGAGTAAAGGATATTTAACAAAAACAACAAACATAACAAGGTAATTAGCTACAAGTAGACACTAATATATACTGCATGAGTAGGGAGTTATTAACAGTTAGAGGCCCTTTAAAGGGTGCCATGTATGAACAAGAAGTGAGGCCATTTCCATATTGTGAGGCCCTTCAAAGGGTGACTTGTGTAAACTAGGAGTGAGGCCATATCATAGAGTTATAATAGAAACTAGAGTCCGCACTGATCACCCAAATACTTATTGTTTAATAAAAAATAATAATAAAGTTCAATGGACCGACTTATCTCCGGGCCCCTCTTTCCACGTAAAGGTTATAGAATAATTTATTTTGACATGTCCGCGATCTCGACAACAACAGTGTCTCTGACTCTCCTCTGCGTCGCGTCTACTTAGCCTACTTCTTTACCTTTTTTACTAATAATAATACTCTATGACATAGGCCTCAAAAAGTTAAGCAAACTTTATGACAGTAAGGTAAGATTTCAATTTATAAATTTATTAGTCACATTTACTATAGAATACATTCGGGACATAATTTAAAGTATCAAATATTAAACTGGAAATTAAAGTGAAAGTAGAGTAGGCCTACGGGATCGCTGACACTGACATGTCACTTTTCATTACATAATTTTCTAAAACAAATAAATAATCAATAATACAACATTTTCTGCAGGCTGTTTTTAGTTTCTCTTCCCTTTTCAATTCCATATATTTCTAAAAATAATTAACAAATATTGAAATAAATCAATACCGGGCGGTAAATAGAAATAGGCCTACAACAGTACAACATTATACGTAGGCTATTAATTTTTCTTCACTTTACATTCCCAAATTTCCTGAAATAAAAAAATTAACAAATAAATAAAAATACCAGTACATATTTACTATAGAATACACATTCGGGACATATTTTTATGTATCAAATATATTATAGGCCCGACTGGAAATTAAATTGAAAGTGAAAGTAGAGTACGGGATCGCTGACAATGACATGTCACTTATCATTCCATAATTTTCTAAAACAAATGAACAAATAAATAAAAATACATTTTCTGCTGTCTGTTTTTAGTTTCTCTTCTCTTTTCATTTTCATATATTTCTAAAAATAATTAACAAATATTGAAATAAATCAATACCGGGCGGTAAATAGAAATAGACCTACAACAGTACAACATTATACGTAGGCTATTAATTTTTCTTCACTTTCCATTCCCAAATTTCCTGAAATAAAATAATTAACAAATAAATAAAAATACCAGTACATATAATTCTGCGGGCTGTTGTTTTCTGTTAACTTTTAGTCAATTTAGTGCTTAAATTAAAAAAAAAACAACCAAAACACATTCATTTCTCTACACTCTTTATTAATTAGTTCCATAAATTTTTAAAACAAATTTACTGTATAAGAATTCATATTGTGGACATTGCACTAATTCAAAAGATGAATGTTTTAATAAAAATTAAAACAGAAAGCGATGGTAAAGTAAATAGGCCTAGTAGTAGCGTATCGTCAGATAGATAGAGACACTGCGGTCGAGATCGCTGATGTGTTAAAATAAATTATTCTATAACCTTTACGTGAAAAGAGGGGCCCGGAGATAAGTCGGTCCATGGATCTTTATTATTATTTTTATCAAACAATAAATATTTGGGTGAGAAAATTTAAAAATGTAATATTTGTGCACGATTTAAAACAGTTCGACACGGATTGATTGATGCGATAATATAGTGAACATCCGGGTATTTACGTGCATACTCCCCGGAACTAACATGGCGGCCGTCGCTTCATTCCGGCACAAACCTTTAACGTTGTAGTCATGGGAGTCACGTGATCAGTGCGGACTCTAGTTTCTATATATAACTCTATGGGCCATATCCATAAGGCTAAATTGGATATGCATTTTCTTAATATAACAACATGTATAACAAATACACAATATAACTGAGAGAATAAGTAAAAGAAAAAGGAAATGAGGGGACAGGTTAGGGAGAATGAATAATACATGTAACTTATTGCTGGGGTGGGGGGGATTTCATTATTGCAATAAAAGTGCTTGTATTATTATATTAAGTTGTATTATGCATCTTAATAACGTCATCGTATGCCCTGGGGATGTAAAGCCCTAAGTCCCTATTAAGTTCAGGTGAATATCTTCTGATATTTATGGCCTCTAGGATCTGCCTGGTTTTCTTGTTTTGTTGGTTGGCTGTTAGTATCTGGACCTCATTCCATTTAACTCCGTGTTGTGGGTTATTCTGGAGATGTTCGGCTATTGCTGAATTATTAGTGAGAGCTTTGGATCTATGTTCCTTTATCCTTTTGTCAATGGGACGTTTCGTATGTCCAATGTATGATACATTGCAGGAGCAAACAACTTGATAGACGACTCCTTTGGGATGAGTGGGGAGAATTGGTTGCAGCTTGCCGTTGGCTTTCAAAATCTGTTTCAGGGTATTCGGGACTGAAAAAGTTGTATCAATGTTTGATTTTTTTTTTTATATAAACATATTTTATTCACTATGAATGGATGGGAAATTGGGGAACAGGCAAAATGCCTATGTCAGATCCCTATCCCTATTTACAATGATAAATTATATACTACTAATAAAAAGCAGTATATACAATATATACAACCCCTACTTAGTTGAATACACCTAAAGTATTATAGTATGTAATAGTAATAATATTAATAACAATAACAATAATGATATAAAATAATTTAGTTAAATAATAATATAAAATAGTTTAGTTAAATAATAATATAAAATAGTTTAGTTAGATTGAAATATGATTGAACTGTTGTAAAGATAAGGTTATTAATTTCGCTGGTGGAGTCATGCAGGCCGTAGAGTAGAGTTTTGCTATTCTTATACTCATCAGGTAATGTAGAAATGGTTAGTTGTCGAAAAGTATTGAAATTTGGACAGTGTAAAAGATAGTGTTCGCTATCCTCGAAAGGGTGACCACAATTGCAAGCTGGATTTTCAGAGAAGTGTCTAAAAAACATGTGACCATTTAAGTCACTGCACCAGAGTCGTAGTTTGCTGTGGATAATTTCAAATTTCCTAGAACCACTGTAGAAGTGTTTTGGGGATTTACAGTCATGTTCGGAGAGCTTTTGTTTAAAGGAGGAGAGAGTTGTTGAACGTTTTATTGACTGGTCTAACCGGTTCCATTCCTTTATTGCTGATGGTACAAATGAGTTGGAGAATAACTTCGTTCTACACCGATATTCAGTGAAATCATTCATATTTCTGAAATTGTACGAAGATTTTCTAGAGGGTGGAAAAAGTGTAGACAGATAATTGGGTGTAGTATTGTTGAAAATTTTATATACAAGAATAAGTTTATGTCTGAGTCGACGTTCTTTTAAAGGAATGAAACCGGTCTCCTTGTAAAGAGAATCGTGACTCGTACCTTTAACCGCTCAGCAGATTGTGCGTAGTGCGTCCAGTTGCAAGTGCTCAAGTTGATTTGTTAGTAGTTCCGAACACCCATCCCAAACGATGTCCGCGTAGTCGAAGTGAGGCAAAATGTAAGCGTTATAGATAGACAGTAAGGATCTACGTTTCAAGCGATATTTCAGGGACCTCAAGCAGTTTACTAGTTTTGATACTTTTTTGCATAAATTCCCTATGTGGACATCCCACTTGCCGTTATTTTGGAACGTAAGGCCTAAATGTTTGTGGAAAGAGACTTCATTTATTTTTACAGAATTGAAAACTAATGGTGGTTTAGTAATTTTTGTTCTAGTGCTGATAGTCAAAGTTTCAGTTTTAAGGGGATTAAAGGTAACCAGCCAGGTTTTAGCCCAGTCATTAATAGTTTCGAGATCAGAATTAAGAGTATTGGCGCTTGCAATCGGGTCATCGATTGGTTGGTCAAGTTTCACTTGAAGTCGGTCGTCGAGTGAGGCGTTCTGCGACGAGTCGTCGAATATGCATCTTTGTGGTTGGTCGTTTATTTAGGCCGACAAGTCGACTATTTTGGTCGGCTAGTTTCTTTACTTCCCCATACAAATAATTAGAAACATCGGATCTGTATATTTGAAGTTCATTTGTAAATACGAATGGCATCACTTTTATGGCCTATAAAAATGGACATAAAAAAATTTACATGTATATTATACGAGTATTTGAATATTCTATTACATATACTTTCAAAAAAAGAATAAAGCTATTAACAGGGGGGGGGGGGCGGACGCTGTGAAGAGTACGATTTCGATACTACGATCTCCTGAAGTCGAGCCCGGGTCCTCCAGCACGATGGGCAACAATCTAACTTATGATTGAAGTCACCACAGCCCCTGAGGAAACCCTACTGGATTATCTTTCATATGATATGATACAGGTTGTGCTCACATAAATTAATGTTTGTATTACTAGACAATATTTTATACACATGTATATAAATAAATGAAAAATATTTTACCTGTTTGTTCACATATCTGCTGTTTTCCTACTCCTACTTGCCAACCTCAGTCTCGTGCTTTATCCTACACATAAAAAGGCAAAGTTATTCTGATGGGAGATTTTTCAGGTTTTTGATAATCTGTCCTGGTGGTTTTTATTGTTTCATTGATCTGCTTATTAACTAGTAAGGGGGGGGGGGGGGTAATTATTGAGGTTACAAAACACGTAGCGTAAATGGTCCAATTCTTCCTGCAGGAATTCGGGTTCACAAATGGTGGTTGCTCTGCGTGCTAGGGTGGATATCAGGGCTCTTTTGATGTATTGAGGGTGGCTGGAGTTGTAATTAATATATTGATCTGTATGGGTTGGTTTACGGTATATTTTAGTTTTCATTTGATTATCAACTTTTATGACTTGTACATCTAGAAATGGTAGCGACTCTTCTTTTTCTATTTCAATAGTAAATTTAATTCTAGGATGCTGTTTGTTTAGGTGTTCAAGGGGGGACATCGGTTCATCTTTTCCATCGAGCACTACAAACGTATCGTCTACCTTGCGAAGCCAAAGGATAGGAGTAATAGGAGATGTTCTTAGCGCACAATTTTCAAATTCGATCATGTAGATTTCAGAGATTAAGGGTGATAGGGGGCTGCCCATGGGTAAGCCGTTGACTTGCTTGTACATCTTATCCCCCCAGGTGAAAAATGTCGAATCAAGGCACATAGTAACTAACTCCAGGATACTGTCGGTTGATAACTTGGTTTCTAGGGGTACCTCTAATTCATCTATTCGGATACACAGGACTTCAATGGCTTCTTGACGAGGAACGTTGGTAAACAGGTCTACAACATCGTACGAAACAATTCTTCCAGGGCGGTTTAGGTCTCTAATTGTGTTGCAAAAACCACCAGAGTCTTTGATAAAGGATGTAGAGGAAGTTCCTAAAGGTGCAAGTAGTTTTGACATGTATTTAGCAACGTTGTAAAAAACCGAATCTCTTGAACATACTAATAACCTGGCGTTAATCGGGTTTTTGTGAGTCTTGATAGTGGCTCGAGCATAAGGAGGTCGAGGGTGGTCTGGTTTCAACTGGTAACAAAGATATTTGGTTAGTTGTTCGGAATCACACAATTCTTTCAGCTTGTCATTAAGTTGTTTTTCTAACGTTGTTGTTGGATTTTTCCTGATTTTTCTGTAGGTTGTGGTATCATTGAGCAACTGGTTGACGGTTGAATTGTATTCATCGGTGTTCATAATGACAGTTGATTTCCCTTTGTCGGCTGGTATTATCACTATAGACTTGTCATTTTTTAAATCTTGTATGGCTTTAGTCTCACCTTTAGTAATATTGTGGGAGTTCTTCTGTGTGGTGGATTTGACAATTAGGTTGGCTATCTGGTGACAAAGGAAATCAAGTTGGCATAGACCTTTCTCAATGTTGGCGATAAATACATCATGATTTCTTGGTGTCCAGGATGGGGCATACTTCAGACCCTTAGAAAGTAGACTGATTTGGTCGTCGGTTAGTTCTTTACTGCTTAGGTTGACAACTGTCTTGGCAAGGAAGTCAGTCTTGTGCTTTGCTGTATCGGTTTTCTGTGTTGTGGCATTATCCTTCTTTAGTTGTTCAAACTTTTTAAGGTGTCGGCGTTTGATTCTTCCTTCGATGGCTAGGTTGGTGGAAGACTGGGCCTTGCGGATGGAATTAAAATCCTCTGTAGTGACTAGATCTGTAAGTTCACGATGTGATGATTCAATTTCTTTCTTGCAGAATTCGGTGCTTAGTATTCCGGTGAATGCGTTCACGTACTATGGATTTACTAGCTTGAAGTAAGATCTTATTTGCAGCATAAGAATTAACTGGACCTTTAAGTTTTAATCCATGTGGCACAATATCACTGTCTCTGCATCTCATGAGAAAGGTTAAATTATTACACACTCTTATATATTTATCTTCAAGTTTACTAATCAGGCGCACACACTTAATTGCCGCATCCCCATATTGACGTTGAACATAATCTTTAAGTGGCATTTAGCGATCGGGAAAACACATTAACAGAACACAGTTTTTATGTTGTACAATCATTAGTTTTATTCTTAAAGCACGACGTTTCGACAAGTATCCTCTTATCGTTATCAAGCATAAATGACAATTTAGTAAAATTGAGGTCAATATATATGAAATTAATAAGAAACCATTTACATGGATTAAATAACAGTAATAGAAAGGAGTAAAGGATATTTAACAAAAACAACAAACATAACAAGGTAATTAGCTACAAGTAGACACTAATACTGCATTAGTAGGGAGTTATTAACAGTTAGAGGCCCTTTAAAGGGTGCCATGTATGAACAAAAAGTGAGGTCATTTCCATATTGTGAGGCCCTTCAAAGGGTGACTTGTGTAAACTAGGAATGAGGCCATATCCATAAGGCTAAATTGGGTATGCATTTTCTTAATATAACAACATGTATAACAAATAAACAATATAACTGAGAGAATAAGTAAAAGAAAAGGAAATGAGGGGACAGCTTAGGGAGCCGATTCCTTCGACACTGCAGGAACCAATCGCGGCACCCCGCCCAGAACAACAACCATCCACACACAAAAAGAAGACAAAACCCAAGAAGAAAGAGGAGGAACCGAAAACGAGAGCTGATAAAGGCCACTTCGTCCCGAAATTTAAATCGGAGTGTGGGTTCATGAGCTTCATGATCGAGTTCCTGAGGGTGGCTGTGTCCAATGACGACCAGTCAACAAAAATGGCCAGCCTCCTCGGAAAGCTACGAACGTACATGGTCAACGCCGATGTACTGATTGTAATGATTAACTCCATCAATACAGTCAAAAAAGATCAAGAGAAGAAGACGACGAAGAATCTATAAAGCCGATCAATCAGTAAATCTCGCGCTCCGTAGAAGGATATCGCATGTTCGTCACTACAGCACTGGCGATATGCCCAGTTGCCTGCCGGTGTTAACACCAAAGGCGAACACTAATGAGGTACCTACTACGGAATGTGAGACGCCGATAGATCAGTAAACCCACAAGACTGAGAGGCATCCATCCAGGCAGTCATCATGGCGGACCATGTAAAAGTCCTACAACTTAATATCAATGGACTGGCTCCCAGGTGTGCTGAGCTGAGAAAATACATCAACCGCAACCCCAAAGATGTAATATGCCTCCAAGAAACCAAGCTACTACCAACAAAGAGCGACATCTACTTACCCGGATATACTTGTCAGAGAAGGGACAGACCGGGCAGCATGACACGTGGCGGCGGCCTTGCCATTTACGTCAGTGACAACATAAATTACATTTCTGTTCCACTGAATGTAACCAACCCCCTAGAAGCAATGGGCATAGCCATCACATTGAACAATAAAACAAAGTTGACAATAGTGAATGTATATGCACCCCCAGAGGTCACAATAGAACCAGATGACTTCCAGTCACTTCTCGATCAGCTTCCACGGGGCGAATCGGTGCTTTGTGAAGATTTCAATGCAGAGCACACTCTGTGGGAGTCACCGAGGAATGACTGCAGGGGGACTAGCCTATGCTCAATAATAGAAGAGAACGACCCATGCATACTGAATGATAAGAGCCCTACATTTGTTGGAGGAAATGCCCCACCTTCACACCTAGATCTCACATTCTGCACGCTTGGTATGGCAAACCGCTGCGATTGGCTAGTACATGAAGATGAGACACTTGGCAGTGACGATTTGGTGATAGAATTTAACATCCAAGCTGAAACCAACAGAGAAGTCTATAACGGAAGACCCAATTGGAAAATGAAAGAAGCTGATGGGGCTAACTTCCGTGTAGACTGCCTCGGTTGGAAGGAAGAAGATATCATCGACACCGACATCGACGTGTACTCCGCCAATATCACGAATGCAATTATAGGTGCAGCAGATAACTCCATTCCAAAGACTTCTGGCAGAAAACCAAGGAATACAAAACCCTGGTGGTCTTCAGAATGTCGAGAGGCAGTTTACGAAAGAAAGAAGGCACTTCGCCTACGAAAACGCCGCTACAATGAAGTCAACCACCAAAATTACTTGAAGTTGAAATACGCCGCAAGAGACACCATCCAGAGGGCACAAAGTGGGCACTGGGGGACATTCTGTAATGCGTTGAACCAAAACACGCAAACAGGTGTCGTCTGGAAGAAACTGAACGCCATGCACGGAAAACGCAGATCGTTCAACATACCAAACCTTGAAGATGGAGACAAGTACGTTACCAACGGCAATGAAAAGGCAGATTTACTTGCTAAGACATTTGCAGATGCAAGTAGAAATGAAAACCAACCTCCAGAATTCATGAAGAGGAGGGAAATCTTTTACACACAGCACCCTTCATTAGTAATTGAATCTAATGAAGAGGCTGAACCAATCAATCTGCCCTTCTCCGAGGAAGAGTTAAATAAGGCTCTTTCCCTCAAGAAGGATAGTGCGGCTGGTGAGGACAAAGTAAAGTACCCAATGCTCAAACATCTGCCCAGAAATGCCAAAAAGATACTACTGAACTTCTTCAACACATCTTGGTTGACAGGGGACGTACCTAAAGAATGGCGGAAAGCCAACGTCATCCCTCTTCCGAAACCGGGGAAAGAGAGAACAAAGGCAGAGTCCTATCGACCAGTAAGCTTGACATCCACACTGTGCAAAACTTTGGAGACAATGGTTAACATCCGACTTCAGTTCTACCTGGAGAGTAACCGACTGATCGAAGCGGGTTCAGGAAGGGACGATCAACAATGGACCACTTGGTGCGACTACAGCAAGTCATGTCTCAGGCTCTCCTCTCGGGGCACCTGCTATGTGCCGTGTTCGTAGATTTAACCAAGGCTTTCGATTTAGTTTGGTTGGACGGGCTGCTTTTCAAGCTGGGACGTATCGGAATAACGGGCACAATGTTTCGGTGGATCAAAAGCTTTCTGAGCGATAGAAGGATACGGGTGAATGTTGGCAGATTCCTGAGTGCCGAGCAAACATTAGAAAATGGCACGCCTCAGGGGTCGGTCATCAGTCCCACTCTCTTCAATATCATGATCAACGACATACAGAAATCTTCATATCTCGACGCCAGAACTGAGCTAGCAAAATTTGCTGACGACAGTACAATATGGAGGAAAGGGACGAGATTCTGTGAACTTCAAAAGAATATGCAAAAGGCCTTAGACAAATTCATGACATGGGCAAACGACTGGGGATTTAAGGTCTCAGAGAAGAAAACAGTCGGCATGCTTGTGTGCAGGGATAGAGGGGTAAGCAGAATGACTCTGTGTATGAACGGGAAAACCATCGAGTTTAAAGACCAAACCAAGTTCCTTGGCGTAATCTTTGACCGAAGGCTGACCTGGAAACCGCACATCGACTGGACTGTAGATAGATGCTCCAAAGTCCTAAACTTAATGAGAAAAATAACAGGCAGCACTTGGGGAACCAATAGAGTTACACTTATAATGGTGTATCGTTCTCTAATACGCTCTGTGTTAGACTACGGATCTTTGGTCTTCATGAACTGCGCGCCAACACTCTTAAGTAAGCTTGACACCATCCAATACAAAGCTCTGTGTATTGCGACTGGCGTATGGCTTGGGACCAGGAGAGAGGCATTACTACAGGAAGCCGGAGAGTTGCCCCTATCCATAAGAAGAAAAGAACTAGAAACAAGGTATTGGGCTAAGATCTCGCAATTGGGCGAGAGATCCCCAACCTTTGTCAGCCTAAAGAAGACAAGATATGTAAGAGATCCTAGAAAGAAAAGCTTCGGCCAGGGTATCAGGGAAACAGTCAAGGAACTACGACTTGAGGAGCTCGTGATAACCGAACACGACCCACCATTGATCGCTCCTTGGACACTCCCAATACCACCGGTCAATCTAGATCTGCTACAGAAAACCGACAAGAAAAAGAACCCTATATCATGAATCTCTTATCAAAAGACTAGTAAGTTCGCCATCCAAAGCGACTCTCTGAGCAGTCTGATTTCAATCCAAAATGACAAGTCGGACTCAAGACCAGAAGTCATTCTGGAAATCAGACAGCTGTACCAGAGGGTCCTAGAAAAGGGAAGCAAATTAGAGCTCGTGTGGATTCCATCACATGTGAACATTAGAGGAAACGAAGAGGCAGATCGACTCGCCAACGAAGGTCTCAAGGACACAGCGCCATTCCGCACCATAGAATACAGCACCACGGAAATCTACAGTATGGTAAAAAGACAGGTCAATTCACTCTGGGAATTAAAGCTCGTTGAACTCAACACATACAGATTCCGGCTGGATGACAAGATCTACACGAAGACAGCTATCAATCACCCCAGAAGAGATATATGCAAACTTATATCGAAACTAAGGGTGAAAGAGCGGCTGCGAGACTACAAACACCAAGTCATCGTCTGTGAGCGCGGAGAAGAATGTACCACCAACCATGTCCTGGTAGATTGCGAGGTATACAAGGAAGAGAGAACGGAACTAGTGCAGATGATGGAGAGCGACAACATACCGCTCAACACTAAGAACCTACTCTTTCCAAGACCCGATCTGAAGCTGCAAATCTTCGAACTGATTCACGATGTAATGAACACCGTTGGATTAAGTAGAATAGTGAAGTAAGAGGGGGCTACGATAAGACGAGCTCGGCATCTAAACACTAAACTACATAGGGGATATACACCAAAGTAGCAGGATAGTGGAGTAAGGGAGGGTCACGGTAAGACGGGCTCGGCATCTAAACACTAATCCACTACAAAGACACCAAACCTGCAAAGTGGGGTAAGTGGAGTAAGGGGGGGGGGGGGGCACGATAAGACGGGCCTGGCACCTAAACACTAAACCCCAAAAGATGATTTCCACCAATCCAGAGACGAGACGCATATATGTCTGCATAAATGCTGTCTCTACAGATCAACTACCAAACAATATGTTTTTATACGCCCACATTGAAATGTGGTCGTATATTGTCGTCGCCCCCGTCCGTCCGTCCGTCCGTCCGTCCGTCCGTCGGTCCGTCGGTCCGTCCGTCGGTCCGGCGTCCACAATTGCTTGTGGACGCTCTACAGGCTAAAGTTAATATCCGATTGACTTTAAATTTATACACAGTGTTTAAGGTCATGAGACGAAGAAGCCTATTGTTTTTCAGCGATTTCCGATAATAACTACCAGAGTTATGGCCCTTGATCACTTCAAAAAATCTTGTGGACGCTCTAGAGGCCAAAGTTAATATCTGATTGACTTTAAATTTATACACAGCGTTTAAGGTCATAAGACAATGACGCCTATTGATTTTCGGCGATTTCCGATAATTAGTGCCAGAGTTATGGCCCTTGATCTCTTTAAAAAATCTTGTGGACGCTCTAAAGGTCAAAGTTAATATCCGATTGACTTTAAATTTATACACAGTGTTTAAGGTCATAAGACGAAGAAGCCTATTGATTTTCAGCGATTTCCGATAATAACTACCAGAGTTATGGCCCTTGATCACTTCAAAAAATCTTGTGGACGCTCTAGAGGCCAAAGTTAATATCTGATTGACTTTAGATTTATACACAGTGTTTAAGGTCATAAAACGAAGAAGCCTATTGATTTTCACCGATTTCCGATAATTAGTGCCAGAGTTATGGCCCTTGATCACTTCAAAAAATCTTGTGGACGCTCTAGAGGCCAAAGTTAATATCCGATTGACTTTAGATTTATACACAGTGTTAAAGGTCATAAAACGAAGAAGCCTATTGATTTTCACCGTTTTCCGATAATTAGTGCTAGAGTTATGGCCCTTGATCACTTCAAAAAATCTTGTGGACGCTCTAGAGGCCAAAGTTAATATCCGATTGACTTCAAATTTATACACAGTGTTTAAGGTCATAAGACAAAGACGCCTATTGATTTTCAGCGATTTCCGATAATTAGTGCCAGAGTTATGGCCCTTGATCACCTCAAAAAATCTTGTGGACGCTCTGGAGGCCAATGTTAATATCCGATTGACTTTAGATTTATACACAGTGTTTAAGGTCATGAGACGAAGAAGCCTATTGATTTTCAGCGATTTCATATAATTACTGGCAGAGTTATCTCCCTTGATAACTTCAAAAATTCTTGTGACGCTATAGAGTTCAAAGTTACCATCCGATTGACTTCAGATTGATACATAGAGTTTAAGGTATTGAAACGAACAAGTATTTTGATTTTAAAGGAATTTAGATAACTGAACAGCTAAATCCATGATATTAAATGTTTCATGTATATACTAATTGTTAGCGTGGGTTAAAACTTTATAAAAAGCAATCAAATTCTAATGATTTTCTGATAATTACATAATGAGTTGTTACTCTTAATCAGTTTTTAGTGTATTACAAATGTTTCATTAGCGAAAAAAGTAAAAATATGCGACAACCCTTGTTGAATGCCCGGACGATTTAGCTGCTGTGGGCGTATGTTTCGTTGCCTGGCAACCTATCTTATGTTTTAAAATAAAACAAATCAAATAGATAACACACATTGCATCATATTCTTTCTAATTCTAGCCATTGTTCTCAACAGATATCCTGCTTTCATAGGGGTGGAATGTGGGATTGTCATGAACCTAGGGGCTTTAGAAAAATCTATGTACAAGTTATCCCTTAAAAAACACAGACACATAGATATAAAATAAAATTAAATTAAAGATAAATTATGGAAGATAAGATAACAAGCTGACAGTTCTCACTCTAATAGTTAGAAAATAGGTAATGAAAAGGAAATATGTTAAAAGTTTCAGTCAAATTGTTGCCATTGTTAAGATAATAATCAAAGTCTTGATTATCCATTTTTTAATTTAATCATTAACTGTCAATCATATTTTAAATCTGTTTCAAATCTCCAATATCTGATGGCTTCAAAAGTTGATTGTGGTATTGTAAGTTAATTAATGTCTAATTGATAATTTATAACTTTTAAGGCATAAAGAAACACCAGTAATTGACAGATTTAGTTTTCGCATAATGCCTGTTTAAATGAAAGGGGGATTAACAGAAAATCTGTAATGGCAACGAGAGGTTGACAGACACAAGAACTACACAGCTTTGTATGCGACATGGGTCCAGAAGAATCACAGGATTTTTCAAACTTACAAATGTATTTCCGAAATGTTTTTATACGCCCACATTGAAATGTGGTCGTATATTGTCGTCGCCCCCGTCCGTCCGTCGGTCCGTCCGTCCGTCCGTCCGTCCGTCCGTCGGTCCGGCGTCCACAATTGCTTGTGGACGCTCTACAGGCTAAAGTTAATATCTGATTGACTTTAAATTTATACACAGTGTTTAAGGTCATGAGACGAAGAAGCCTATTGTTTTTCAGCGATTTCCGATAATAACTACCAGAGTTATGGCCCTTGATCACTTCAAAAAATCTTGTGGACGCTCTAGAGGCCAAAGTTAATATCCGATTGACTTTAAATTTATACACAGCGTTTAAGGTCATAAGACAATGACGCCTATTGATTTTCGGCGATTTCCGATAATTAGTGCCAGAGTTATGACCCTTGATCTCTTTAAAAAATCTTGTGGACGCTCTAAAGGTCAAAGTTAATATCCGATTGACTTTAAATTTATACACAGTGTTTAAGGTCATAAGACGAAGAAGCCTATTGATTTTCAGCGATTTCCCATAATTAGTGCCAGAGTTATGGCCCTTGATCACTTCAAAAAATCTTGTGGACGCTCTGGAGGCCAAAGTTAATATCCGATTGACTTTAAATTTATACACTGTGTTTAAGATCATAAGACGAAGACGCCTATTGATTTTCAGCGATTTCCGATAATTAGTGCCAGAGTTATGGCCCTTGATCACCTCAAAAAATCTTGTGGACGCTCTAGAGGCCAAAGTTAATATCCGATTGACTTTAGATTTATACACAGTGTTTAAGGTCATGAGACGAAGAAGCCTATTGATTTTCGGCGATTTCCGATAATTAGTGCCAGAGTTATGGCCCTTGATCTCTTTAAAAAATCATGTGGACGCTCTAAAGGTCAAACTTAATATCCGATTGACTTTAAATTTATACACAGTGTTTAAGGTCATAAGACGAAGAAGCCTATTGATTTTCAGCAATTTCCGATAATTAGTGCCAGAGTTATGGCCCTTGATCACCTCAAAAAATCTTGTGGACGCTCTAGAGGCCAAAGTTAATATCCGATTGACTTTAGATTTATACACAGTGTTTAAGGTCATGAGACGAAGAAGCCTATTGATTTTCGGCGATTTCCGATAATTAGTGCCAGAGTTATGGCCCTTGATCTCTTTAAAAAATCATGTGGACGCTCTAAAGGTCAAAGTTAATATCCGATTGACTTTAAATTTATACACAGTGTTTAAGGTCATAAGACAAAGACGCCTATTGATTTTCAGCGATTTCAAATAATTACTGCCAGAGTTATCTCCCTTGATAACTTCAAAAATTCTTGTGACGCTATAGAGGCCAAAGTTAACATCCGATTGACTTCAGATTGATACATAGAGTTTAAGGTGTTGAAACGAACAAGTATTTTGATTTTCAATGAATTTAGATAACTGAACAGCTAAATCCATGATATTAAATGTTTCATGTATATGTATATACATGTACTAATTGTTAGCGTGGGGTAAAACTTTATAAAAAGCAATCAAATTCTAATGATTTTCTGATAATTACATAATGAGTTGTTACTCTTAATCAGTTTTTAGTGTATTACAAATGTTTCATTACCGAAAAAAGTAAAAATATGCGACAACCCTTGTTGACTGCCCGGACGATTTAGCTGCTGTGGGCGTATGTTTCGTTGCCTGGCAACCTATCTTTTATTAAATAAAGGGAAGAACTTCTCACTGAACCTACTCCATGGCTCAAGGCCGCAAATGGAAAGATTGCAAAACCATATTCTAAAAACAGGATGAAGCCTTGGCTCTCCTATGTCTTGTCTGCGATATCACTTCTGTGGAAGCGGACGTTAAAACACCAGGTAGTAGTAAACAGGTTAGGGAGAATAAATAATACATGTAACTTATTGCTGGGGTGAGGGGGATTTCATTATTGCAATAAAAGTGCTTGTATTATTATATTAAGTTGTATTATGCATCTTAATAACGTCATCGTATGCCCTGGGGATGTAAAACCCTAAGTCCCTATTAAGTTCAGGTGAATATCTTCTGATATTTATGGCCTCTAGGATCTGCCTGGTTTTTCTTGTTTTGTTGGTTTGCTGTTAGTATCTGGACCTCATTCCATTTAACTCTAATGTGTTTTCCCGATCGCTAAATGCCACTTAAAGATTATGTTATCTCCCTTGATCACTTTGAAAAATCTTGTGATACTTTAGGGGCTAAACTTATTATTCGATTGACTTCAAAGTGATACACAGTATTTAAGGCCCCGAGAAGAACAAGTATATTATTTTTCAATGAATTTTGATAACTGAACAGCTAAATACATGATATTAAATGTTTTGTATACCATACTATATGTAAGCATGGGCCAGAACTTTATAAAAACCAAACAAATTCTAATGATTTTCTGAGTTGTTACTCTTAATCAGATTTAAGTGTAATATAAATGCTTCATTATCGAAATAAGTAAAAATATGCGACAACTCTTTTTGACTGCTCGGACGATTTAGCTGCTGTGGGCGTATGTTTCGTTGCCTGGCAACCTATCTTTAACTATTATAGTGAGAACTGCCATCTCTCTATCTTATCTCCCATAATGTAACTTTAATTCCGGGACGTTCAATCGAGTATCCCCATTACATTAAGTTCACGGGAATGGCTGAACCAAAAACTGAGCTGCGTTGCACATGCTCACAGACCTGAAATTCAATCGTATCATGGAGCCAATTTCGCCAGATAGCAAATTACGATTTAAACGAATAGTCCCGAATGGTAGTGGTGGTTAATTCTTATCGGAAAAGAAATTAATAATTTGATATGACCAAGAGAACAGAACTCCGTCTACATTGAAAATCCAAAATAAACATGTCCGGCGTTAAAACACAAAAGCCGTGTATTTCATCGTGCAGTCGAATGGCTACATCTTGTGAAATATAGCACGCAGGTACAGTTTCTTGACAGTTCTACCTGTCCGACCACTGTAGTAGACTGAATTCCCAACAGTAAACCGGACTTAAAATCATCATCATTAATTTTATACTTGAGAATGTCATTAAGGATCTCCTTCAGTAAGGCAATTGGATTTGAAAGACAATCACAATCAATAAACATATGCAAAATATCTTCTATATCTTTTTTACATACAGGACATAAATTATTGTCAACAATATTCACTTTATCTAGTCCAAACAATATTGTGAGCAATTTTAAAATCTAATTCAATATTTTTCGGGTTTTTATAATTCTTAAAAACATTTTTACACACAACTGGCCAATTAACATTAATATTATTTTTCTTCCAATAACAATAGGATGTTGGGTCAGAAACATTATTTTTAAGTAATAATTTGTAACAAAAGTTAGAAGTAACTTCATTTGATTGGACAGGTATATCATTTATTATAAAAACAACTTCACCTGTATTACTACAAGTGCTATCATAAAAATATCCTTCCATGATTACGGTATTGATGATTTAATTATCTCGTATTCTTTAAAACCTTATCAATATCATAAATTTGAGTATCATATACAGAATGAAACGGGATAAAACCGGGTTTAACATAATAGAAAATATCATAGATATATTTAATACTAGATGACTGGAATAATTTAAAATCTAACATTCGTCCGTTATGCCTAATAAGGCTATTATTAAATATGGGTTGAATAGAAAAAACTTTAATATTTGTGGGTTCGGGTCGCGTATGTTTATTCAAGTCATCCCAAGCATGCAGAATATATTTATAAAATTCTGGTAAATTCGATAGTGTATTCGTATCTATATTCAGTTTTAAAATATTCATACAATTCTAAATTTTTGAAATATAATAAGTCATGATGCTTTTCCATACGTGATTGTAGTTAATATCACAAAATTTAATACTCCATTTTAAGGAAAGAGATTGACATTTAAATTTGATATTGGATAAATTTAATCCACCGTCTGCTTTTGTTTTTACAAGAGTTGTGTATTTATCACGAGGCGGCTTGCTCGCCACATAAACTTATTGACGAGCGATGTTATTTCATGCTCTACAATGTCAGGTAAAGCTCAGTTCATACTACATCCGTATCCGTATCTGTAAATACGTCCGTGAATATATACTGGTATATACTTTAGTCATTTTAAGAGAAAGGGTTCAAATAGAATCCGGTACGTATTGCGCACTAAAACAACTGCGTCCCTTAAGCCGGATTGATTGCTCCCAGAGCGTATTTTTGTAAAGTGCGTCCGGCATTTCGTCTAGTGAGCCGAGCTTTAGCCAATCAGCGAGTACGTTCCCCTTATTACATCATCTCCCCAAATAGAACCCCAATCCATTCCAAGAAAAGCATGGCCTTGTGTGTCGTGGATTTGTGTAGTCTTGTGAAGAACACAACATGGACAAGACAACTGGCTGACTATATGGTTACGCATTACGTATTACCGGGGTCTTCCCATATCGCCGACTCGCCAGAATTTGAAAAGGCGACTGCGGCACTCTTTCGTGGGTTAAAACGGATTTAAAGCTTTCATGGGGCAGGGATTAAAAGCTTTCATGAGGCAGGGACCAGACATTATTTATATAGTTCTCTAAAGTGTTAAATAATTTTGTCAGAATTCAACTCACTCATTAATTAATAACGTTAAGTGTAGGATAAAGCACGAGGCGGAGGTTATGCTGGGGAAAGAAAGGCTGAAGAAAACAACCCGAGAAAAAGAAAAACCAAGGCCGATAGGCCGAGGTTTTTCTTTTGAGGGTTTTTTCTGAAGTCTTTCTTCCCCAGCATAACCGAAGTCGAGGACTTTATCTTGCTTATAAACCGTGCATGTTTACATGTAAAATGAAAATATAAGTAAAATACGAGTATAATGTGGAAAATTAAAATACATATGTTCGGTTATACTTCAACGCGAATATTTTATTGGTGTAAATATGTTGGCGGTATAAATATATTTTTTGTTTTGTTTATGAAATGTAATAAACATTTTGTTAAATGTAGAAGGGCAATAATATATAACACCAATGATAAATCTAAATAGAATATTCCCTGTGTCATATCGTCTGCAGTGACTGATGTTGAATATAGATCAAGAAACAAGTTGTGGATTGGTTCAAAGTTGCACGTGCAAATCACGGTCGACCTTTTCATTAGTTTGGCTGGCGTGGACACTGTTCACGAGACTTTACCAAGTTGGCAAGTAGGAGCAGATAAACAGCAGATATGTGAACAAACAGGTAAATTATTTTTAATTTATTTATACATGTACATGTATATAAAATATTGACTATTAATACAAACATTGATTTGTGTGAGCACAACCTGTATCATATCATATGAAAGATAATCCAGTCGGGTCTACTCAGGGGCTGTGGTGACTTCAATCAGGAGATCGTACTATCGAAATCGTACTCTTCACAGCGCCCGTCTCCCCCTGTTTATAGCTTTATTCTTTTTTGAAAGTATGTGTAATAGAATATTCAAATACTCGTATAATATACATGTAAATGTTTTTATTTTCATTTTTTATAGGTCATAAAAGTGAAGCCATTCGTATTTATAAATGAACCTCAAATATATAGATTAGATGTTTCAAATTATTTGTATGGGAAAGTAAAGAAACTAGCCGACCAACCGTTATCGGCCAAAATAGTCGACTTGTCGGCCAAAATAAACGACCAACCACAAAGATGCATATTCGACGACTCGCCGCAGAACGCCTCACTCGACGACCGACTTCAAGTGAAACTTGACCAACCCCTGGAAGTCAAAAATGCAAGAAATACTATAACCTTCAATATAAATATGAAATAAAGCATATAATTTGTGTTGTTTATTTCCCCTTGTTGCAACTGGATTGTTTCGATTCCCCAGATGTACGTGACAGGACTTGGGGTCGCCTGTCAAACCTCGTGGGTTTTCTTCGGATTCCTCCAACGTCCTAAGACCCTACGCGCAAGGGAATTATTGGAATAAAATTGAACGACGTGTTAGTCCCGAAATGACCTGGATTGTGTCGATTGGGCGTTAAACCCTATCTCGCCACACAGTAGGACAGAACAGCGCTAGTAAGAAGTTAAACCCCCGTTTCATTTCTAATTGAAAGTAGGGTATCTTTAATGTCATACACGGAAGTGTTATTTTGGCGAGCACGTCAACAGATTGTTAAAAACAAAAATTTTACCCGCTATATTGATCATGAGTATATCCCAGAATTCCCGCGAGAAAAACCCTATTCCATGTTTTCTTATGGGGAAATTAAAAGCTGCAGTGAAAGAATAACCCGGTACGAGTTTAAAGAAAAACTTCAGAAGAATAACCCCAAATTCCCCAATATATATTCAAAGCCGCCCCCCCGACTTTAAGATCGCAAGTTATTCCGAGCATAGAATTTACCCCAAAGATCAAAAAGATTTACCGTTATAGGTTTATAACAATATAGACAACTGGCTAACTATATGGTTACGCAATTGTTAGACGACCAATTTACACGGACACAATGGAACACAACTCTTTCAAAGGATGTCACGGACGCCTAAAGAAATTAATTGGAAAGCTCATCCTAATATTTTTGAAGTAATGGCATTTTTGCAACAAGAGCAAAAACGATTGAAATCCAGCTAAAACGAAAACACATACCGATATCAACAGGAAGATTGAAGATTCGAAACATAGATATAAACAAGGAAGATTGAATTTGTTGGAATTTTTGGACTATGTTGGACACTTTATGCGTGTAAAAATTATGTGTTGTGTTATGTGTTAAAGGGTGTTATAAATTTTTAAAAATGATTGTAATAGTTTAAATTGGGACAATACGGTAAATAAAATTAAACAACTATTAGGCTTATGGAGCAGACG
The DNA here is from genome assembly GCA_948474765.1 of Patella depressa. Taxonomy (NCBI): domain Eukaryota; kingdom Metazoa; phylum Mollusca; class Gastropoda; family Patellidae; genus Patella; species Patella depressa. The sequence continues at coordinate 53,778,358 of OX419716.1, forward strand.
ACGGATTACCCTTGCAGGTAAAGTTACTATGATACAGTCCCTCTAGTTATCGAAACTGTGGTATACAGCGAGTGTAATTCTGACTTGGATGTATTGATTTTTGCTCCGGATGCTAAGCAATATATATCTAAAACCTTAAAAACAGAATTGACAGAGTCATTATTGGATAAAGTTAAATTAGTATCATCGGCATCAGAATTATATATGGGTATTCATTTTTATACGCCCACATTTTCATGTGGACGTATTATGTCGTCGCCCCTGTCCGTCCGGACGTCCGTCCGTCCGGACATCCGTCCACAATTTGTTTGTGGACTCTCTACAGGTCACAATTCTTATCCGATTTTGACGAAACTTGAAATATAGGTTTATCCCCAAAAGATCTCGGCTGCTTTCGATATTGGCATGTATCGGATCAAAACTTCATGGATTATGGCCCCTGATTGTACGAAAAATCACGTTTTTAGCTTGTGGACCCTATAGAGGTCACAATTTTGAACCGATTTTGATGAAACTTGACATGCATGTTTGTAACCCAAAGATCTTGGTTCCTTTCGATATTTGCGGCTATCGGAATGTAATTTCCTGAATTATGGCCCCTGATTGTCCGAAAAATCACCCTTTTTAGCTTGTGGTCCCTCTGGAGGTCACAGTTATTATTCGATTTAAAAAACCGTTTGATTATATCACCGTTACACCCTAAGGAAGGTTGAGTTCGAATTTCGGGAAAATCGGACGAAAATTGCCATACAAAATGGCCACCGTTTGTACGCAAATACTGTTAAAAAATGGTATATCAAGGTTGTGGACCCTGTGGAGGTCACAATTTTGATTCGATTTTGATGAAACTTGAAATTCATGGTTATAACCCAAAGATCTTGCTTCCTTTCGATATTTGCGCATATCTGATCGTAACTTCCTGAATTATGGCCCCTGATTATACGCAAAATCGCCTTTTTTTTTTAGCTTGGAGGTCACAATTATTATTCGATTTAAAAAACCGTTTGATTATATTACCTTCACACCCTAAGGAAGGTTGAGTTCGAATTTCTGGAAAATCGGACGAAAATTGCCATACAAAATGGCCGACCGTTTGTACGCGAATACTGTTAAGAAATGGTATATCAAGGTTGTGGACCCTGTGGAGGTCACAATTTTGATTCGATTTTGATGAAATTTGAAATTCATGGTTATAACCCAAAGATCTTGCTTCCTTTCGATATTTGCGCATATCGGATCGTAACTTCCAGAATTATGTCCCCTGATTATACGCAAAATCGCCTTTTTTTTAGCTTGGAGGTCACAATTATTATCCGATTTAAAAAAATGTTTGATTATATTACCGTTACACCGTAAGGAAGGTTGAGTTTGAATTTTGGGAAAATCAGACCAAAATTGCCATACAAAATGGCCGCCGTTTGTACGCGAATACTGTTAAAAAATGGTATATCAAGGTTGTGGACCCTGTAAAGGTCACAATTTTAATTTGATTTTGATGAAACTTGAAATTCATCGTTATAACCCAAAGATCTTGGTTCTTTTCAATATTTGCGCATATCGGATCGTAACTTCCTGAATTATGGCCCCTGGTTATACGCAAAATCCCCCTTTCTTTAGCTTGTGGTCCCTCTTGAGGTCACAATTATTATCCAATTTAAAAAAACGTTTGATTATATCACCGTTACACTGTAAGGAAGGTTGAGTTTGAATTTCGGGAAAATCGGACCAAAATTGACAGACAAAATGGCCGCCGTTTGTACGCGAATACTGTTAAAAAAATGATATATCATGGTTGTGGATCCTGTATAGGTCACAATTTTAATTCGATTTTGATGAGGAAGGTTGAGTTCTAATTTCGTGAAAATCGTACCAAAATTGCCGGACGAAATGGTCGCCGTTTGTACGCGAATAGTGTAAAAATATGGTATATCATGGTTGTGGACTCGCTACAGGTCACAATTCTTATCCGATTTTGATGAAAAGTCACATTTCTAGGTTGTGTACCGTCACACCATAATCATTGTCGGTTTCGAGTTTCATTAATATCAGACTGGAACTGACCAACTAAATGGCTGCTCCCAATGCAGTATGAAATACAGGACTTAAAGATGTAGGAAAAATCACTTTCGGTATTGCTTGTTCTCTGTCCATCTCTCGAAAATGTGGGCGTATCCTGCCTGGCAGTGCCAGCCTATCTTAAAGGGGGTTGGTTAATTAACAAATTTAAAGGTTCTGCAGTGATAACATATAAAATTGCTGATAAAGGACATCTAACACTCTAACAAAAGCTTTTTCTAATTTTAGAATAAATCCTTCAATATCTTCATCATCAGTATAATTAATTAAATCTCTAATTGAAGCTACTGTATCTAAAATGTTTCTTCCTGGAATAGAGCAAGTCTGTTCAGGGGATATAAAAGTGTGTATAATTTTTTTAATCTAAGAGACAAACATTTGGATAAAATTTTGTAATCTGTATTTAAAAATGTAATCGGTGTATAGTTCTTAACATTTCTTCTATCTCCTTTCTCTTTATAAATAAGCGTAAGCATTCCTTTTCGCATAGAGTGAGACATAATATGATTATCATATATGAAATTAAGAACATGTAAAGGACCTAATAAATTCCAAAACTTTAAATATAATTCTGGCCTGAGGGAGTCTAGACCAGGTGCCGGTTGCCCAAAGCTCTGTTATCTTTTAACGATTCGTTGACTCCGTGTTAACGGATCGTTAACTTTAACAGAGAGAAAGAATGTTGCTGGAAGTCCCGTTAACTTTAATGTGTCGTTAACTTGGCGTTATATTTATCGGAGGTTGGGGCTCCGTTATCTGTTAAATGATGGCATTAGTTGGCTGTAGCAAAAAGTCATAGATTACCAATGTAGTTTTATATAGAACATTCTAGAGGGTTGGACGATGCGGGCCTATTCCATTTTCTATAGCATGAAATTCTATATTATTCTACGGAATAGAAAATAATGGCCCCTTAATTCTGTAGTGCAAATTCCATAATTTTTCCTACAGATTTACGCTAAAATTTCTAAAGGAAAAAATAAAGTATTCTATAGTGTTGCTGGAAGTCCCGTTAACTTTAATGTGTCGTTAACTTGGCGTTATATTTATCGGAGGTTGGGGCTCCGTTATCTGTTAAATGATGGCATTAGTTGGCTGTAGCAAAAAGTCATAGATTACCAATGTAGTTTTATATAGAACATTCTAGAGGGTTGGACGATGCGGGCCTATTCCATTTTCTATAGCATGAAATTCTATATTATTCTACGGAATAGAAAATAATGGCCCCTTAATTCTGTAGTGCAAATTCCATAATTTTTCCTACAGATTTACGCTAAAATTTCTAAAGGAAAAAATAAAGTATTCTATAGTGTTTTCTGTTATAAATTCTACGGTCATCTTTTTGTCTTTAATCTAGTTTTGTGAACAGACTGCACAGTTGTCTCGCTGTCTTCAGTTGATTGTTAATAGTAACTTCTATGATGCTGTTATACATGTACATTGAATTTAAAAAATTTAAATTCAGCCAATGAACAAACAGTTTTCTCTTGGATTGACTTTAATGAATCCGTTAGCTAACTAATGAAATTGACTTTCCAGCAACAGAAATTTAACGGGCCGTTAACAAACGACACGTTACAAAGATAACGATCCGTTAGAGTTTAATAACTCTAAGCCCCCGGCCAAAACTGTCCCGATATTCGCCGATACACCGAGGAAAGGTGCTAATAAGTTACTTACATCTCATTTCTATCGAGTATTGGGAAGCAAAATGTGAAAAATAGTATTTATTATTGAGTCGTTTCAATCGAAAAGTGACAAATAATTTCAGCTCTTTTATTTATCCCTTTCTGTGCCTCACGTTACATTTCATGGTAATATTTACACGTGTGTCTTGTTGTGACACCCCGAGCGTAAAATAGCCACGTGTTCGTTTAGACCACATCGTCAAAACAACTTGTCTATGGCGTAGAGGACTGCGATGATATTAAATGTAGTGTAAAGGAAATTCGAAACGTGAGTCATTCCTGGTCAAAGTATGCATCGGCGCATGGTTCGTCCGTTGAAATTTAACTTTTTAGGCGTTTTTTTTTTATATCCTGCTTATTTTCAAGGCTTGTGAAGTGTCTAGCAAGAGAATCACAATTTGTTAAAATAATTATTCAATATTCTCATTTATATGTTTTGCATAATAAATCAAACCAAATTATGGAATAGATGCCAATTGATATGTGTAATGATTGTTTTTCGTAATATGTTGTTATGTTGATTTAATGTCATTGTATATATTTTTGCACTGCCATGTAGTTCCTACCGGTTTGTTTTTTTACTATGATTTTGATTAGTTGTCTCATGTACCTTAGCCAAGTACAGTATGAAACAATTAGTTATCATTGCGATCTGGGTCGGATTAAACGTCCGCTTCTTATTGCTTGATAAGTTTCTTAAACGGTATTAAAGTATCCGTGTATCAGAAATGAACAGTACTCTTTTTCGAAAGTGTACTGTTCATTTCTGATACACGGCTACTTTTATGCATGTATTGGAAATGAACAGGACAGTTTCATCAAAGGTTGCCATTGGCAACGAGTAGAGGTGGGATGTAAGAAGAAGACAATAGTTTGTGTTGCTGATTTGTTTTGCTTGAAAATTTCACGTCGGGATAAGCCATCTTTTTGCATCTTTTGTTTTAGAGTAAAGCTTAGGCTATATTGTAGTAGACGCGGTTCATATAATTATTTACAGGCTTACCTAATCAAACGTTTTGCAATCTTCAATAATTTGGTATACTGTTGGGAAAAATAGAACAATCACTAGTGAAGCGTGTAGAGAACGAAACCGGGTGTGTACAGGTGGCTGATAAGCAACAAATTGGAAGTGAGATCGGCTAACCTTTCCAGGTCATAAGCCTCCATGTCCGCCATATTTATTTCATATATTGGAAACAAGTATGGCGGCTGAAGGCGTTAACTTTTTTTTATTTAATTATTTCGATATTTTTCTAACCTGAGTTCAGCTTTAATTAATATCCGATAATCCAGGATTAAAAAAATGGCACAGTGGGAGTCCCCCAAAATATTATGTCATTTAATAAAGTATTGTAAATAAACACCTGGACCACGTTCACACTCACTTAAATCTACCGTTAGAATCACTTGGCTATGATCTGAGAGCTTTGTGTGCGTTATGTAAACATTGACGACATTAGACTTGACCTGCCGGCTCACTAGAATATGGTCTATACGACTCAGGCAAGGTTTGTTGTTATTGACTGCTGGTCTTGTGAATTGAACTTGGTCCGGGTGTTTGAATACTTCCGGTATGGAGATTATTGTCGGGATAGTTTCAATAACCGGCTTGGCCACTAAAATAGCCGCAGGGCTCTGTAATGATATATTACATTATCTGATCAGATAAAATGCCCCTGAGAAATCTTACGTTTAAAATTGCCAAAAATGCAAAAATGCAAAAATGACAAAATATTAAAAATTAAATTTCAATAACTACATACGTGTTATACATCATTAGAATCGTAATTAGGTCAGCTATCTGAAAATATAAGCTTTTTTTTTTTTTTAGAAAATCTCTTAAAATAAAAAAAATAATAGAGCACTTTCCAAAATTTCGACTTTTTTCGATTTTTAGTCCGTTATTTGACCTATTCCAGATATTTCATAGTTTTAATGGAATGTTTCGTACATAAGACTACCGAAAGGACTCTCGATGGAGAGCGTTTCATAAAAGTCGCTGGCGTATTTTTCGAGATACAGACGTCCAAAAACGCTCCAAATAAAAAAGAAATACTTAATTTTCAGCGTGCCATATTTTACTGCCATCCAATGGTACTTTAATTTGTTTAATCCGTTGATATCGGACGGAGAAATCACGTTTTCCACCAAAACATTCATTTTTTGCATTTTTTTTTCAAAATCTTGCACACTATTTCGACCACTTCCGGTTTAAGGATCCTTGTCGAAATTGCTTTATCAGTTGGTATTGGACTATAACTTCATGTTCCATAAGTTTCAGAAACATCAATTCGGCTGTAAAACGAAACCACAGCTCACAAAATGGGAAGAAAATTCGAAAAAAAAATTCGAAAAATAAAGGGCGATAACTCAGAATGAAACTTATATTACTAGAATCGGATGGACATCAGGTATTCAAAAATGTAGATCAAATATGAAAATTTCGAAAAATAACAAAAATTGTCTTGTAGCCGACGTGTTTTCAATTTTCGAACGATAGAAGTCAACGACGAAGTTTCGAAATTGCAAAATGTGAGATTGCTATTATCTCGGAAAAGTCTCAGGCTTTCCAAAAATGTGATTTGTGGGAAAAGAATTGACGAAACTATAGCCAATTTTCGATTTTTTGACAACGTACACAGTTCGGTCACTTCCGATCTGCGCAGAAGTTTCAAAATTGCGTTATTGAGTAGCCACCACCTGGTTTCCTGACAGAAAGATGAACCGCAAATCGGTATCCCTTTTCGATCATAGAGAAATAGGCTCCCGCGGTAAATAATAATAATAATTAAAAAACTAGACCTGCAAGCAGCACTGAACCGGCTCTCAGGAATCAGACAGGAAGTTTGTTATACTATAACCGATCCATTGAGCTACCAAACTATACTTTTGTTGTTTTGCTTCAGTGACACAGTAATATTTGCTGGCGAAAAGACCGGTCAAAATTGTAAATTATGGCAAAATTACGTCACTTCCGGTGCCCCCCCCCCCCAAATTTATAGGTCAAAAATAAGTCGAAAATTTGCAACATCAAAAGTACAAACTTAAAGGTAAAAAACTTACAAAGTGACCCTGGGAAAATTGGCTATTTCTCGACAAGGGAATATGCTAGAAGCCTTTTCTTTGGCATCAATATGATTTTATTGATTCAATCTAACTAACCCTTAGAATAAACATTATAAAGTTAAACGAATAATAAATATAAATCACTTCAAAGCAATGTTCGTTTTGAAAACTATAAATACATTTTTTGCAAAAATGACATTACTTCCGGTGATATTGAAAATGTTAAATTAGTCAATAGGATTGATAAATGGCATAATGCATCAAATGGTGCAAATTTTATGAAAACCGAATAATAATTGACACTCTGTAACCGTAAAGTTAGAAACCATTTTGCGGTATCTGTATGGTCGTATGGCTTCATTCTATTCGTTGATGGAAATCAAATATCATAATTTTAAAAATATTATAAGGCAGACTCATTTGAATAAAATATTTATTTTTTAGGTTAAAAATACAGTTTTTGCCCAAATGGCGTCATTTCCGGTCACAGTGAAAATGTAAAATTGGCTTGACCTAGTCCAAATTGACATTAGGCATCAAATGGAAAAAAATATTGCAAATCGAATAATAATTCACTCTTTTATAGGCAAAATAACGTGTAAAGTGATGCATGCAAAATTGCATATTTCTCGGCAACTGCTCATATTACAAACTAATTTTCGCATACATTCTCTTCGTCTGGATTATTGCTACGAGTTTATGAAATATACAAATAAATATTTCAAATATTGCCAGAAAATGAAATTGAAATTAAAAAATCTGAGCTAAAGATTTAATGCACCTTTGCAGTATGCATCCTTTTAGTTATATCAGTTTTGAAAAAAAATAATATTTGCTTTCAAAAAGTGGTACCGAACTGTCAAAATTGTAGTTTTTGTTAATATTACGTCACTTCCGTTGCCGACAGAAAAATTTCACCGTACCAAAAAAAAATACAACTAGATCTGCTACTGTCCCATGCAGATATGAAAGCTTTCATATTCATCGTCACGTGGCATGGATTATAAGAAAAAATAAATATCAAAAACGGTAAAAGAAAAAATCGCAAAGTTACAAGTCTAAATATAGTGAGAAACATTGCACCCGGACAAAAAATAATCTGAAAACTAAAGGGAAATAACTGAGACTTGTGTTTCTGTAATCGGAATGACTTCCCACTCAAAAGGTTTCAGAAAAAGGAAATGAAAATGGTAGAAACACATTGAAAAATTGAATGAGATAACGGAATTAATACTTTTTGAATCAGGTTGACCTCAACTGTTTGAATATTTACGTTAAATATGTAAATTTGGAAAATAAAAGACAAAATTATCAAAATCGGTCAAAAAGTCACAAAGTTACAAGTCTAAATATAGTGGAGAAACATTGCAACCGGACAAAAAAAAAATCTGTAAACTAAGGGGAAATAACTGAAACTTGTATAGCTGTAATCGGGCTACCGAAATTAGTTATATATTTATTATATAATTACCAATATGTTTGGTTATAAGTAGGAAATAGTGACAAATCCTTAAGCATGTTTTAAACAAAGGGTCATAGACTGCAATATACAAGAATGGCACTCTGCAATAAAAAAAGAACTGTTCAAAGCAAAATTTCTTTGCAAAAATTAAATAATTGCTTGAACCAGAAAAATATTTATCCAGTATAATAGATAAGCAACATAGAAAAAAAAAAAAAGAAATTGAATTGGGTTTAACATCCTACTGTTCTGCTCCTAAAATGGGCTAATGAAGACGGGCATACGCCATAAAGTGTGCAATGAGGAAAATTTTATCCGGGCAGCGGCGTTACGGCCTACGAGGTTGGACAGGCGACCATACTCCTTGTCACGTACAACTGAAAAATCGAAACAACGCCAGTTGACTCAATGACAGACGTTACGATACAGCGCGCACGTGCTAACCATTCAGCCATCAAACCTCCCTTAAATCGGCAAATTGCTGACCTACAGCGAGAAACATTTCAACCGGGCGAAATTTTCTATTTTAACAGTTTAATTTGCACGGTACCTTTAATTATCAACCGAATATTACAAAACTTTTAAAAATAAGCTCGCCCTGACCAGCTTAATTGTTCGCAATAAACGTTTGTCCCCTACAATCAGGAAAATTGCTGACTTTAAAGTGAGAAACATTACAACCGGGCGAAATTTTCTGTTTTATCACTTTAATTTTTACTGTATCTTTCACTAACAACCGATTATTACAAAACTTCAAAAATAAAAGAGAAAGAGAGAAATGCGGCTTAATGTCCATTCGTCACAAACTAGGTCATTTCGCAACTAGCATATGGTTTTTAATTTAATTTAAAAACTTCCCTTGCGCGTACGGGTCTTTAACCGTGGGAGGAAACCAAAGGACACGGAGAAAACCCATGATGTTGGACACCATACTCCATGTCACGTGCAACCTGGAAATCGAAACGATGCCGGTTGACTCAATGACAGACGTTACGATACAGCGCGCACATGCTAACCATTCAGCCATTCAGCCTCCCTAAAATCGGCAAATTGCTGACTTATAGCAAGAGACATTTCAACCGGGCGTAATTTTCTGTTTTAACAGTTTAATTTGCACGGTACTTTAATTACCAACCGATTATTACCAAAACTTTTGATAATAAGCTCCCACTGACCATCTTAATCGTTTGCAATAAACGTTTGGCCTGAATTGAAAGTTCTGCACCGAGAAAGTTCATCACGATTTTCCGGCGTGGTTCCCCCTTGTCAGTGGGCTTGACAAGGACAGCTGTCTAGTCGTTCGGATGGGACGAAAAACCAAGGTCCCGTGTACACATTGGAGTGCACGTAAAATATCCCTAAGCAGTTGGAATTCGATACTGTTGAATAAGCTCTATAAGTTGACTAAATGTGCAGATTGTAGTCACCCACACTGCATGTTTTGCTTAACAATGAAAGGGTGCCGTTTTCAATTTTCGATCCTTTTGTTCTTCTACTCCTGATATTTTGGACTGTTGATCGATGGTTTCATATAAAAGACTACCGATAAGACGACTTGTAGAAAAAGACCTCTAAAAATGCTCCAAATCGTAAAAATACGACTTTTTGGGTTTTCAATCTCTTTTTTTCAGCTACCCCGGACATTTAATAAAAATGATAGAATGATTTCACACAACAGGCTAGCTATTAGACTCTCGATTGACAATAGTTTCATCGCCCTCGCTTAATTTTAACCAAAGGTATCGTGCCCTAAAGAATCAACAAATCAGCTTGCTTATCTCTTTTTACCCTTGACAGAAAATTATCCTCTTTGAACTCAATCATGACATTGACCTAGTGAACGTCTACACCAAGATTGAAAATTCTAGCTCAATTAGAAGGAGAGTTATTGTGTTCCAAGGTCTCGGCCAATCAAATTGCTACTAGTTTTCATTTTCAAAATGGCGACCATCAGTTGACCTAAATCAAAATTCTGCTCTAAACCTTTTTTAGACATTCTATCTCAAGGTTTCAGAAAATATAACTCCCATATCTGTAAGTAAAATATCAAGATAGCATTATCTACTTTTATGTTTCAAGATCGTGGCACTTCGGATTCGATCGACAAACTTCATATTTTGTGTACAAATCAGTAATCTAGTATCAAATAAAAAAGGTCATTCTGACCTATATTTCGACGATTTTTTTGAAAACTCTGATCCTTAATTTCACCAAGGGGAGATTATTAAAGAAGTTATCAAATTGGTCTAAACCTCCAGTTCAAAATCACAGCGACGAATTTTCGAAATTCGAAAATCCGAAATTGCAGATTTGAAGTAAATGTTTCAAGATACTCAAAGAAAAAAGAATTAGTAAAATAGGTCAAATAGTCACAAAGTTACAGCATTGTAGGTCAAATGCATTCGTTCGTAAAATTCGGTGACTTCGGATTCGTGAAACGTTTTGAAAATATATTCAATCAAGGTTCGCACCCCATTTTTTTTTTGTGTGTGCGGGGGGGGGGAAATTTCAGACAGATCCCATGGATAGGTCATTTAAATTTAAATAATCCGAACAAGAAAAAATAAATCATTAAAATCGGTCACAATCTAGTGAAGTTAATGGGGTTTTTCACTCGTAAACAACTTTGTCGGCACGAAAAACATCACAGGCAAAATTCGAATTTTTGAAATATTCAAATACCAAAAATTCGACCCGTATCCCGGCTGTCCTGAAATGTATTAATTTCAGACATAGGTGACGAATTGAACATACTACGCCCTATTGTGTTTGTTTACAATTCCGTAAATGTCGATTTTTCACTATGTTTCATATTCACTTCAAAATGACGACCATCAGTTGACCTACATCAAAATTCTGCTCTGAACGTTTTTTTAGGCCATCCTTCAAGGATTCAGGAAATATAACCCCCGTGTCTGTAAGTAAAATATCAAAAAAGCCTTCTTGACTTATTACGTTTCAAGATGGTGGCACTTCCGGTTCGATCAACAAACTCCACATTTTGTGTACGAATCAGTAATTTCTTGTCTAGTATAGAAAAAAACAATTAGGTCATTCTGACCTATATTTCGACGATTTTTTTTTGGAAAAATTTGATCCTTAATTTCACCAAGTGGAAATGATTTAGAAAATTTTTAAACGTATTTTTGAAGTTGCATTGGTAAGATCTACTTACATGATAAATTTCATGAAAATCGTACAACTATTAAAGAAGTTGTCAAATTGGTCTTGACTTCCGCTTCGAAATCACAGCGACGAAGTATCGAAATTCAAAAATTTGAAACTGCAGACGAAAATGATTTTTTACAAGCTACTCAAGAAAAAAAGAATTAGTAAAATGAGCCAATAAATAACAAAGTTACGACTATGCATTGTTAGTTTTTTCGTTCGTAAAATTCTGTGATTTCGAATGCTTAAAACGTTTTGAAAATATATTTAAACAATTCTCACCACCCATTTTTTTTTTGGGGGGGGGGGGTAGGTCACAGTTTCAGAAAGATACTATGGTTAGATTCTGAGAAAAAGCGATTTGCAGGAAACGCACAAAAAAAATTTGAAAAAAATAAAAAAAATAATAACTAGATCTGCTACTGTCCCATGCAAATATGAAAGCTTTCATATTAATCGTCACGTGTCATCGATTATATCAAGTATCCTAAATAAAAAGATAAAAAGAAAAAATTTATCAAAGTTGGTCAAAAACTCGCAAAGTTACAAGTCTAAATATAGTATGAAACATTGCACCCGGGAATAACAATAATCTGAAAACTAAAGGGAAATAACTGAAACTTGTATTGCTTTAATCGGAATGACTTCCCTTTCCAGAAGTTTCAGAAAAATGGACGGATGAGAAAATGAAATGAAAATGGCGGGAAAGAACTAAATATGGCAGGTTGGACAGGCAACCTTACTCCTTGTCACGTACGACCAGGGATTCGAAAACACGCTAGTTGAGTCAATGACAGGCTTTTTGATACTGCGCGCGCGTGCTAACCATTCAGCCATCCAACCCCTCTTTGAAATCAGACACGTGCAATATGTCATATAGGAAGAATAACAAGTCGCTCGCATACAAAATGGTAAATTAATGAGTTTAGGTCAAAAGGTTGAGCTACTGTTTTAGAGTATTTAATTGTTTTAAAGAGACACGTTAAGGGTTGTTCATAGTTAAATACTACGCCCTATTGTGTTTGTTTACAATTCCGTAAATGTCGATTTTTCACTATGTTTCATATTCACTTCAAAATGACGACCATCAGTTGACCTACATCAAAATTCTGCTCTGAACGTTTTTTTAGGCCATCCTTCAAGGATTCAGGAAATATAACCGGCGTGTCTGTAAGTAAAATATCAAAAAAGCCTTCTTGACTTATTACGTTTCAAGATGGTGGCACTTCCGGTTCGATCAACAAACTCCACATTTTGTGTACGAATCAGTAATTACTTGTCTAGTATAGAAAAAAACAATTAGGTCATTCTGACCTATATTTCGACGATTTTTTTTTGGAAAAATTTGATCCTTAATTTCACCAAGTGGAAATGATTTAGAAAATTTTTAAACGTATTTTTGAAGTTGCATTGGTAAGATCTACTTACATGATAAATTTCATGAAAATCGTACAACTATTAAAGAAGTTGTCAAATTGGTCTTGACTTCCGCTTCGAAATCACAGCGACGAAGTATCGAAATTCAAAAATTTGAAACTGCAGATGAAAATGATTTTTTACAAGCTACTCAAGAAAAAAAGAATTAGTAAAATGAGCCAATAAATAACAAAGTTACGACTATGCATTGTTAGTTTTTTCGTTCGTAAAATTCTGTGATTTCGAATGCTTAAAACGTTTTGAAAATATATTTAAACAATTCTCACCACCCATTTTTTTTTGGGGGGGGGGGGTAGGTCACAGTTTCAGAAAGATACTATGGTTAGATTCTGAGAAAAGGCGATTTGCAGGAAACGCACAAAAAAAATAAAAAAAAAAATAAAAAAAATAATAACTAGATCTGCTACTGTCCCATGCAGATATGAAAGCTTTCATATTAATCGTCACGTGTCATCGATTATATCAAGTATCCTAAATAAAAAGATAAAAAGAAAAAAATTATCAATGTTGGTCAAAAACTCGCAAAGTTACAAGTCTAAATATAGTATGAAACATTGCACCCGGGAATAACAATAATCTGAAAACTAAAGGGAAATAACTGAAACTTGTATTGCTTTAATCGGAATGACTTCCCTTTCCAGAAGTTTCAGAAAAATGGACGGATGAGAAAATGAAATGAAAATGGCGGGAAAGAACTAAATATGGCAGGTTGGACAGGCAACCTTACTCCTTGTCACGTACGACCAGGGATTCGAAAACACGCTAGTTGAGTCAATGACAGGCTTTTTGATACAGCGCGTGCGTGCTAACCATTCAGCCATCCAACCCCTCTTTGAAATCAGACACGTGCAATATGTCATATAGGAAGAATAACAAGTCGCTCGCATACAAAATGGTAAATTAATGAGTTTAGGTCAAAAGGTTGAGCTACTGTTTTAGAGTATTTAATTGTTTTAAAGAGACACGTTAAGGGTTGTTCATAGTTAAATACTACGCCCTATTGTGTTTGTTTACAATTCCGTAAATGTCGATTTTTCACTATGTTTCATATTCACTTCAAAATGACGACCATCAGTTGACCTACATCAAAATTCTGCTCTGAACGTTTTTTTAGGCCATCCTTCAAGGATTCAGGAAATATAACCCCCGTGTCTGTAAGTAAAATATCAAAAAAGCCTTCTTGACTTATTACGTTTCAAGATGGTGGCACTTCCGGTTCGATCAACAAACTCCACATTTTGTGTACGAATCAGTAATTACTTGTCTAGTATAGAAAAAAACAATTAGGTCATTCTGACCTATATTTCGACGATTTTTTTTTTGAAAAATTTGATCCTTAATTTCACCAAGTGGAAATGATTTAGAAAATTTTTAAACGTATTTTTGAAGTTGCATTGGTAAGATCTACTTACATGATAAATTTCATGAAAATCGTACAACTATTAAAGAAGTTGTCAAATTGGTCTTGACTTCCGCTTCGAAATCACAGCGACGAAGTATCGAAATTCAAAAATTTGAAACTGCAGATGAAAATGATTTTTTACAAGCTACTCAAGAAAAAAAGAATTAGTAAAATGTTCCAATAAATAACAAAGTTGCGACTATGCATTGTTAGTTTTTTCATTCGTAAAATTCTGTGATTTCGAATGCTTAAAACGTTTTGAAAATATATTTAAACAATTCTCACCACCCATTTTTTTTTGGGGGGGGGGGGTAGGTCAAAGTTTCAGAAAGATACTATGGTTAGATTCTGAGAAAAAGCGATTTGCAGGAAACGCACAAAAAAAATTTAAAAAAAATAAAAATAATAATAACTAGATCTGCTACTGTCCCATGCAGATATGAAAGCTTTCATATTAATCGTCACGTGTCATCGATTATATCAAGTATCCTAAATAAAAAGATAAAAAGAAAAAAATTATCAAAGTTGGTCAAAAACTCGCAAAGTTACAAGTCTAAATATAGTATGAAACATTGCACCCGGGCATAACAATAATCTGAAAATTAAAGGGAAATAACTGAAACTTGTATTGCTTTAATCGGAATGACTTCCCTTTCCAGAAGTTTCAGAAAAATGGACGGATGAGAAAATGAAATGAAAATGGCGGGAAAGAACTAAATATGGCAGGTTAGACAGGCAACCTTACTCCTTGCCACGTACGACCAGGGATTCGAAAACACGCTAGTTGAGTCAATGACAGGCTTTTTGATACATCGCGCGCGTGCTAACCATTCAGCCATCCAACCCCTCTTTGAAATCAGACACGTGCAATATGTCATATAGGAAGAATAACAAGTCGCTCGCATACAAAATGGTAAATTAATGAGTTTAGGTCAAAAGGTTGAGCTACTGTTTTAGAGTATTTAATTGTTTTAAAGAGACACGTTAAGGGTTGTTCATAGTTAAATGGAATTCGATACTGTTTAGTAAGCTCTGTACGATGACTAAATGTGCAGATTGTATTCAGCCACACTGCTTTTTTCGCTTAACATTGAAAGGTTGCCTTTTTAAATTTTGCCATTGTTTTATTATTCTGCTCCTGATATTTTGGACTGTTGATCGATGGTTCCATATAAAAGATTGCCAATAAGAGTCTTTGTAGAAGAAGTTCCCCAAAAATATTATGTTGACTTTAAGACAAAAAGACCTATAGAAATGCGCCAAATCGTAAAAATACGACTTTTTATACGCCCACATTGAAATGTGGTCGTATATTGTCGTCGCCCCCGTCCGTCCGTCCGTCCGTCGGTCCGTCCGTCGGTCCGGCGTCCACAATTGCTTGTGGACGCTCTACAGGCTAAAGTTAATATCCGATTGACTTTAAATTTATACACAGTGTTTAAGGTCATGAGACGAAGAAGCCTATTGTTTTTCAGCGATTTCCGATAATAACTACCAGAGTTATGACCCTTGATCACTTCAAAAAATCTTGTGGACGCTCTAGAGGCCAAAGTTAATATCCGATTGACTTTAAATTTATACACAGCGGTCATAAGACAATGACGCCTATTGATTTTCAGCAATTTCCGATAATTAGTGCCAGAGTTATGGCCCTTGATCACCTCAAAAAATCTTGTGGACGCTCTAGAGGCCAAAGTTAATATCCGATTGACTTTGAATTTATACACAGTGTTTAAGGTCATAGACAAAGACGCCTATTGATTTTCAGCAATTTCCGATAATTAGTGCCAGAGTTATGGCCCTTGATCACCTCAAAAAATCTTGTGGACGCTCTAGAGGCCAAAGTTAATATCCGATTGACTTTAGATTTATACACAGTGTTTAAGGTCATGAGACGAAGAAGCCTATTGATTTTCGGCGATTTCCGATAATTAGTGCCAGAGTTATGGCCCTTGATCACTTCAAAAAATCTTGTGGACGCTCTAGAGGCCAAAGTTAATATCCGATTGACTTTAGATTTATACACAGTGTTTAAGGTCATGAGACGAAGAAGCCTATTGATTTTCGGCGATTTCCGATAATTAGTGCCAGAGTTATGGCCCTTGATCACTTCAAAAAATCTTGTGATCGCTCTAGGGCCAAAGGTAATACCCGATTGACCTTAGATTTATGCACAGTGTTTAAGGTCATGAAACAAAGACTCCTATTGATTTTCAGCGATTTCCGATAATTACTGCCAGAGTTATGGCCCTTGATCACTTTGAAAAATCTTGTGAACGTTCTAAAGACAAAGTTAATATCAGATTGACTTTGAATTTATACACAGTGTTTAAGGTCATGGGACGAAGAATCCTAATGATTTTCAGCGAATTCTGATAATTACTACCGGAGTTATCTCCCTTGATCACT
This sequence comes from Patella depressa, assembly GCA_948474765.1. NCBI lineage: Eukaryota > Metazoa > Mollusca > Gastropoda > Patellidae > Patella > Patella depressa. Next base: position 53,795,066 of record OX419716.1, read on the forward strand.
TTGAAAAATCTTTTGTAACGCTCTAGAGGCCAAACTTATCACCCAATTGACTTCAGATCGATACACGGAGTTTAAGGTCGTGAGATGAACAAGTATATTGATTTTCAATGAATTTTGATCAGCTAAATCCATGATTTTAAATGTTTCGTATACTAAGCGTTAGCATCATGGGGCAGAACTTTATAAAAACCAAATAAATTCTAATGATTTTCTGATAATTACTTTATGAATTGTTAATCGTAATCAGATTTCAGAGTATTATAAATGTTTCATTACCGAAAAAAATAAGAATATGCGACAACTCTTGTTGACTGCCAGGACGATTTAGCTGCTGTAGGGGTATGTTTCGTTGTCCTGGCAAACTATCTTTCATTTTCACTTCAAAATGGCGACCTAAATAAATATTCTACTCAGAACGTTTTTTAGGCCTTCCTTCAAGGATTCAGGAAATATAACCCCCGTGTCTGTAAGTAAAATATCAAAAAAGCCTTATTGACTTTTTACGTTTCAAGATGGTGGCACTTCCGGTTCGATCGACAAACTCAATATTTTGTGTACGAATCAGTAATTACTTATCTAGTATCGAAAAAAAATCAGGTCATTCTGACCTATATTTCGTGAATTTTTTTGAAAAATTTGACCCTTAATTTCACCAAGGGGAGATAATTTAGAAAATTTCTAAGGACATCATTGAAGTCGCATTAGCAAGGTCTACTTACGTTTTAAATTTCATGAAAATCGCACAACTATTAAAGAAGTTGTCAAGTTGGTCTCAACTTCCGTTTCGAAATTCAAAAATCCGAAATTGCAGATTTGAGGTAAGTGTCTCAAGATACTCAAAGAAAAAAGAATTAGTAACAAGTTACAGCATTGTAGGTCAAATGTATTCGTTCGTAAAATTTGGTGATTTCGGATTCGTAAAACGTTTTGATAATATATTTAATCAAGGTTCGCACCCCATTTTTTTGTGGGGGGGGGGCGGGGGCGGGGAGGTGAAAATTTCAGAAAGATCCTATGGTTAGATTCTGAGAAATCCGATTTGCAGAAAATATACACAAAAATCATAATAATAATAATAACTTTAACAAAAACAATAAGCTTTCATATGAAGTATGAAAACTTGAAAATAACAATAATAATCTTAATAGAAACAATAAACTTTCAGCTTCACAAGAGGGAACATCAACGCCGGATTAACCATAGTGGGGGGCTTGGCACATGTGGGAGGACCCTGATACCGACCGCAAAGCCCTGCAAGGGGGGAGGGGGTCGGGTCGGGGATTTCTCCCCTAAGGAATTTTCAGAAATTGAAGGCCGGAAACGTGATTACATGGCATTTCAGGCACTTGTGTCGGAGGCATTTAGAAGTACCTCCCCCAGAAAAAAAAATAAAATTCTGCCATAAAATTAGCGCATTCTGGGGTTATTCCAATGGACAAATCCATGCGAGGGGGCTGGAACCCATTGAGCCTGTTAAATCCGCCACTGTAAGCGAGCAGAGCTACATCAAACCTCAGTGATAAATAACTTGATTCAAAATCGTATTATAGCCCCAACGATGATTTGATGAACGTAACGTTACGACAAAGTCAGACTCGATTTTTGACAAACGTCTTACACTGTAAGTACCAATTGGTAATACGAGATTTAATCAAGAAATCTGAATAATTCGTGTGGCCATGATGTACATCTCACCAAATTCAGCTTATACCATACCCACAATAAACATCAACAGGGGGGCCGTAACGTTACGACCAAGTGGGACTCGATTTTTGACGAACGTCTAACATTGTAAGTACCGGGAATTCTCGTATTTAATCCCTGGGCTTAATTTCGAATTTGACCAATGTCAGTGATGAAACATTTCTTCTTGAATTAAGCCGAGGGCTTAAATTCGAAAAGAGGAAAAAACGACAAACATTTTGGTTCTTTTTATAATTGTCATAATTAGTGTCTAAGATGTCACCTGCAATTGGAGTCCAATGAGTTTTAAAGACGCGAAACCCTCGCACGGCACTAACAGTATAATGTACAACAATTCGACGTGACACCATCAATGTCAACACATGTGGTATGAAAATTCTATACGGACATCACTCTAAAATAAATTTTAAATTTAAGCCCATGGTCTTAAATTCAAAATTTAAGCTCGTTATTAAGCTCACGGGCGTAATAACGGGAGGGCTTAAATACGAGAATTCCCCGTACCAAATGGTAATACGAGACGGTCACTTGCTGTCACATGTCATGGGTCATATAAATAATCCAAACAAGAAAAAAAAAAAAAAAATAAAATCGGTCACAATCTAGTGAAGTTAATGTGATTTTTCACTCGTAAACATTTTTGTCGGCACGAAAAAAGTCAAAGACATCATTCGAATTTTTGAAATATTCAAATACCAATATTCGACCCTGATCCAGGCTATTCTGAAATGTATTAATTTCAGAAATAGGAGACGCATTGAACATACTATGGCCTATTGTGTTTGTTTAATAGCCCGTAAATGTCGATTTTTCACTATTTTTCATATTCAATTCAAAATGGCGACGACCAATTGACCTAAATCAAAATTCTGCTCTGAACCTTTTTTAGACATCCTTTCAAGGATTCAGAAAATATAACTCCCATGTCTGTAAGTAATATATCAAAAAAGCCTTATTCATGTTTACGTTTCAAGATGGTGGCACTTCCGGTTCGATCGACAAACTTCATATTTTGTGTACGAATCGGTAATTACTTATCTAGTGCCGATAAAAAAAATCAGGTCATTCTGACCTACATTTCGTCATTTTGTTTTTTGAAAACTTTGATCCTTAATTTCATCAAGGGGAGATAATTTAGAAAATTTCTAATAATATCTTTAAAGTCGCATTGGTAAGATCTACTTGCATACTAACTTTTATGAAATTCGTACAACTATTAAAGACGTTGTCAAGTTGGTCTAAACTTCCGGTTCGAAATCACAGCGACGAATTTTTGAAATTCTAAAATCTGAAATTGCAGATTTGAAGTAAATGTTTCAAGGTACCTAAAGAAAAAAAAAATAGTAAAATAGGTCAAATAGTCACAAAGATACAGCAATGTAGGTCAAATACATTTGTTCGTAAAATTCGGTGATTTCAGATTCGAAAAACGTTTCGAAAATATATTTAATCAACAGCCACCACCCATTTTTGGGGGGATAGGTAAAAGTTTCATAAAGATACTGTGGTTAGATTCTGAGAAATCCGATTTGTGGACAAACACAAAAAGAACTAGATCTGCTAAACAGATATTAAAGCTTTCATATTCACAGTCACTTCCTGTCACATGTCATGGGTCATATGAATAATCCAAACAAGAAAAAATGAATCATTAAAATCGGTCACAATCTAGTGAAGTTAATGTCATTTTTCACTCGTAAACAACTTTGTCGGCACGAAAAACATCGAAGGAAAAATTCGAATTTTTTCACAGTCACTTCCTGTCACATGTCATGGGTCATATGAATAATCCAAACAAGAAAAAATGAATCATTAAAATCGGTCACAATCTAGTGAAGTTAATGTCATTTTTCACTCGTAAACAACTTTGTCGGCACGAAAAACATCGAAGGAAAAATTCGAATTTTTGAAATAGTCAAATACCAAAAATTCGACCCGTATCCCGGCTATCCTGAAATATATTAATTTCAAACATAGGAGACGCATTGAACATACTAAGCCCCATTGTGTTTGTTTACAAGCCCACAAATGTCGATTTTTCACTATTTTTCATATTCACTTCGAAATGACGACCATCAGTTGACCTAAATCAAAATTCCGCTCTCAACGTTTTTTAGGCCATCCTTCAAGGATTCAGGAAATATAACTCCCACGTCTGTAAGTGCAATATCGCAAAAGCCTTAGGGAGTTTTCACTTTTCAAGATGATCGACAAACTCCATATTTTGTGTACTAATCAGTAATTACTTGTCTAGTATCGAAATTTTTTTTTAGGTCATCCTGACCTATATTTCGACGATTTTTTTTAAAACTTTGATCCTTAATTTCACCAAGGGGAGATAATTTAGACAGTTTCTAATCATATTTTTGAAGTCGCATCGGTAAGATCTACTTACATGCTAAAATTTATGAAAATCGTACAATTATTAAAGAAGTTATCAAATTGGTCTAAACCTCCAGTTCAAAATCACAGCGACGAATTTTCGAAATTCGAAAATCTGAAATTGCAGACTTGAAGTAATTGTCTCAAGGTACCTAAAGAAAAAAGATTTAGTAAAATAGGTCAAATAGTCACAAAGTTACAGCATTGTAGGTCAAATGCATTCGTTTGTAAAATTCGGTGATTTCGGATTCGTAAAACGTTTTGAAAATATATTTAATCAATGGTTAGATTCTGAGAAATCCGATTTTTGGATAAAACACACAAAACTAGATCTGCTAAGCAGATATTACAGCTTTCATATTCACAGTCACTTCCTGTCACATGTCATGGGTCATTTAAATAATCTGAACAAGAGAAAATAAATCATTAAAATCGGTCACAATCTAGTGAAGTTAATGTGATTTTTCACTCGTTAACAACTTTGTCGGACGATCCTATGGTTAGATTTTGAGAAATCCGATTTGTGGATAAAACACACAAAAAATAGTAGAAAATAATAATCTTAACAGAAACAATAAGCTTTCATATGATAACAATAATAATTTTAACAGAAACATTAAGCTTTCATATGAAAGCTTTCTAATTTTAGGAAAAACAATAGTCTTTCGGACGAAAGTCTAATAATAATTTTAGTACAAATAGTATTCAGTAATTTCATCATTTTTCAGCTTTTTTCACAGATTGAGGCCATTTTTGAACAACCTATATTATTGCTATGCTTTTATTTTTGGATGCACACTCTAGACCACCGAGAAAATCGGATCTCAGAATGCTCCAAAATGGTAAATACTTGATTTTCGGCGTACCATAATTTATTTCTTAACAAACGAATTAGTATCATTGAGATGTCATAAGATAATCCATTTATGGGACTATACAACGGTACATAAGTTCTTTTGGTCCTCTAATATCTAACGAAGAAATCAAGTTTTTCGCAAGATTATAGTACCAGTAGGAGGGATGAAGTGGTTTTGTGTCGCTCTCGCATTGGTCATACTTTTTTAACTCATATTTTCATTTGAAGCGAGAGCCTTAACAAGAATGTGAACACTGTCATGTTCCTTTGACGGTGAAGCACATTCTGATTGAGTGCAACCATCTCAAGAATACAAGATCGCGATATTACCGTTGCCAGTAACTACATCACTTGTTTGCCCAGCCTGGGCTATATTGCGAAATACTAAACTTTTTAAAAGAGACAGGTTTTTATTATAAATTTTAATTTGTTTATAATATTATATATATATATATGTGATATTTCCCTTTTATTGTTTATATGCATAAAAGATTGTTTTTTTATTTTTAAATTTGATAATACTGTGATATTTTGATTGGCGCATTATAGCCCGGTTGGGCTGACGGTGCCATAAAACAACATTTCATTTCATTTCATTTTTTCGCAAGATCGCCATTTTTTTTTTACATTTTTTTTTCATTTTTTGAATACTTCCGGTATGGAGATTATTGTCGGGGAAGTTTTGATAACCGGTTTAAAAACTTAAATAGCTGCAAGGCTCCGTAATTATATATTACATTATCTGATCAGATAAAGTGCCCCTGAGAAATCCTATTTTCAAAACTGCCGAAAATGCAAAAAATGTCAAAATATTGAAAATTAAATTTCAATAACTACATACATATTATACATAGTTAGCATGCTAATTAGATCAGCTATCTGAATATATAACCTTTTTTTTGAAAATTTCTTAAAATAAAAAAAAAGTGGAGCATTTTCTAAAATTTTACGTTTTTTCGACTTTTTTCGATTTTCAATCCGTGTTTTCACCTATTCCCGATATTTCAAACTATTAATGGAATGTTTCGTACAGAAGACTATCGAAAGGTCTCTCTATAAAGTTTGTGCTATGTGCATCGCCCCAGAAGGTTCAAAGATTCGTGGAAATCAATGTGGTTTTGAAAAATTCGAAGAAAACTTGTTGGATATAATTTGGGAGTACCCGGAATCTAATTTAATAGTAACGGGGGATTTCAATGCCAGAAAGGGGGAAAATTATGACTATCTTATAGATGATTCGGTGAAGTATATTCCGGGACTGTATGAGGCAGTCTATATCGTTGATAATTTTGATAGACTACGACGGTGTAAAGACAAGGAACTGAATAATTATGTGAAAAAACTGTTGACACTATGTGCAGTGTTGAATATTCATATAGTGAACGGTCGCAGCGAAGGAGACTGAGATGGAGAATTCACGTGTCTTAAATATAACGGCGCTAGCGTCGTGGACTACTTGTTCGTGTCCTCTGAAATATTTGATAACATAGTTAAATTTGAAGTCGGTCAGAGAACGGAATCCGATCACCAACCGATATATTTTTGTATAAATGTCAACATCGCAAAACAGATTACTGATGATCAAGTCATAAATGGAAAGCTAACTTTGATCAAGAGTTCCAAGCGCGCATAAGCGCATCGTTTGAACAGTTCAATGAGGTGTTCAAAAAACGTCCGCCACAGAATACAGACAGTGCTATAACATGTTTCACGAGCTTTATAAAATCATGTGCTAAACCAATGATATGTAAAACTCACTATTTTAAACACAAGAATCAACCTCCTTGGTTTGATGATGAATGTGCTAATAGTAAAAGGTCAAAATATGAGTCACTGAATAAATTTAGAAAGTCAAATAGTCCACAAGATTTAGCATTGTATATTATATGTAAAAACGAATTTAAATCTCTATGTAAATGTAAGAAACGTCATCACGAAAATGTATTTTGTGATAAATTGTATAATAACTCACACGATTCTGACACATTCTGGCAAACAATTAAAAATGTTCGGCCTAAATCTAAAATAAGTAATGACATTTCACCATCTGAATGGATGAATCATTTCAAATCTATTCTCAACCCAAATTATGTATCCCAAAAAGACCCTCTCTTGAATAGATATGAACTTGATTCAGACACGAGTTCGAGCGAAACAATTTTTAGTACTCTAGATAGGCCAATCACCAAAATTGAAGTCACAGAATGTGTTAGAGGTATGAAATCTGGAACTTCCCCTGGTCCAGATTGAATTGGGATAGAATATTATAAAGCTTGTTTGGATACGTTTGTACCAACAACTTTAACGGTTATTTATGATAATATTTTTAATTATGGTGATTTTCCAGATAGTTGGTCGAAAGCTTTTATTGTTCCACTTCATAAAAAGGGCTCAGTTTCGGATTGTCAAAACTATAGAGGGATCTCTCTTCTTGATTGCTTAGGTAAAATATACTGCACTCTACTTAACACTAGGTTACAGAAATGGTCGGAATCCGAAGGCAAATACTGTGAAGAACAAGCGGGGTACAGGCGGGGATATTCCACTATTGACCAAATATTCACGCTACAGAGTCTTGTGCAAAAATACATCGCATGTATTGTCTCTATGTGGATTTCTCCCGCGCTTTTGATTCCATTAACCGTCCTAAATTATTAACTTTATTACTAAACAAAGGAGTATCCGGTAAAATGTTTCAATCTCTGAAAAACATGTATTCATCAGTCAGTTCTTGTGTTAAAGTGAATTCAAAGCTAACTCCTTATTTCGACTGTCAATCGGGTGTGCGACAAGGCTGCACTTTAAGTCCATTGCTATCCTGTTTATACATTAACCAGCTGGTAGATTGTATGAGAATTGGGAATGTAAGAGGTATATTCACAAATCAGGGTGTAGATGATATTCTTATGCTTCTATATGCAGATGACCTTAGCATTGTATCAGATACTATCGGTGACCTACAGTGTAAAATCGATATATTAGAAATATTTTGTTGTCAATTTAACTTAGAAGTGAATATATCAAAAACAAAAGTTTATTTCGAAAAACAGGTTCACCAACTCCCCATGTTGTGTTTAAGATTTTTGATTGTATCATAAAACCAATTTTATTATATGGCTCTGAAATTTGGGGTTTATGCATATCGTACACACGAATTTCTGTAAATCTTTTCTCGGCATTCGTCAATGTAGCTCGACAGCAGGCTCTAAAGGGGAATGTGGTCGTCACAATCTTGCAGTATATTACATGTCGTCATGTTTGCGCTATTGGATCAAGCTGATTCATATGCCATACAGCAGATACGCTAAACAAACGTACACAATGTTAAGAGGTTTTGATACTATTGGTCGTGTTACTTGGGCTACTAAAGTAAAATTACTCTTAAGTTCACTTAGATTTGGTTACATCTGGTACTGTGAGCAAGTTGGTAGCTCGAAATATTTTTTAAATATATTTAAAACTCGTTTAACTGACATTAATATACAGGAATGGTCGACAACCAAAATCCCTAACAGCGAAAGTCTTAAGTATTACTGTACATTCAAACTGAATATAACTCAGGAAAACTATCTGTCTGTCAACGTTAATCAGCATATAAAAAGAAATATAACTAAGCACGATTAAATTTGTTCCAATTAAATGCAAACTTATTTAGACGAAAACAAGTAAACAGCACAGTCTGTCCTGTTTGTGATTGTGTGGTAGAGGACAGTTATCACTTTGTCTTAGAATGTAAACAGTATAATGAATTAAGAATACAATATTTACCTAAACTATATTGGAATCATGTGCAAAATGTATATAAGTTCAATCAGTTATGTTCAAACGCCGACAAAAGTATTATGGTATCCATATCATGTTTTCTGGATAAAGCACTTTTACATGTGTAAAAATTGTAAATGATTTATATAAGTTGACAAATTATTATATTTAATTGTAAATAAAATATTTAAATTGTAAATAAAGCGAATATAATTTAAATCAAATTATATTGTAGTATTGTGAATAATATTTTTGATAGTTAAATTTACCAGCGAATTTACCATGATTGTTTTCAAATTGTGTTAATGAAAATTATTTATTTTTGTAAATATATAAGTATTGCATACTCTCTATCTATGGGTCATTCGACCTAATTACTGAAATAAACTATTATTATTATATTATATCTATAGAGAAGGTTTCAGAAAAATCGCTTGAGCGGTTTTCGAGATACAGGCGTCCAAAAACGGTCCAAATCAGAAAATACTTGAATTTCAGCGTGCCATATGTTGCTACCTGGTCATAATATCGATATCAATTGGGTATCATAGGATAGTCCAATCCTTATGCCATCCAACAATACCTCAATTTGTTAAATCTATTGATATCGGACGGAGAAATCGCGTTTTCCCCAAAACATCCGTTTTTTTTCAGTTTTTTTTTAATAATATCGGACAATATTTAGACTACTTCCGGTTAACGGATACTTGTCGGAATAGATTTAACAGATGCTTTGAGTGTATGACGTCATGATCCAGAAATTTTAGAAACATTGATTGGGGCTTTCAAAAAAATATAAGGGTTATCAAATGGGTAGAAATTTCGAAAAAATTCGAAAAATAAAGGGTGATAACTCTGAATGGAACCTATATTGCTGCAATCGGATGGCCATCAGGTATTTAAAAATGTAGGTAAAATTTGAAATTTTGAAAATTAACAAAGTTTTCTTTAAAACAACATTTTTTCATTTTCGATCGCTAAAAGTCAACGATGAAATTTCGAAATTTTGAAATTTTGAACTGCTATCGTCTCAGAAAATATCCAGGGTTTCCAAAAATGTCATTTGTTTGAAAATAGGTAACAACGGCCGTTTTTTTTAACTCTTTGGAACGTAACAAAATTCGGCCACTTCCGGTCTGCGCAGAAGTTTCTAAATATAATCATCAAGTACCCACCACATGGTTTCCCGACAGAAAATTAGGTCAAAGATCGGCATCTTTTACAGGCGCTAAGAAATAGGCTTCCGGGATAAAAAAAAAATAATAATAACTAGAGCTGCATAGCAGCATTGAATCGGCTTTCAGGAATCCGACAGGAAATACGTCATACAATAGCCGATCTGTTAATTCGAGGCTGCATTATAATAAAACTTCCGGTATTCAAAGTTACAATTGAGGCAATTAGCCACTCCGTTCACTTCATGTTAATTCTCATCTCTTAGACCGACTTTAACTTTTTCACAAATTTTCATTAGGTAGAAATAAAATAAAACCAGGTACAAACAATCCAAACCATTAGACAAAATTCGAAGTCCTTTCTACCAGAAATGGATTCGAGCAACATGTGACAGCCCTTGCACAAAAGCATGTGTTGGTTCTTCATGGAAATAAACTGATAAACATAAGCTGGAAGTAGAGACGCAAACATGCATTTTTCAGCACTACATTTCAACCTAACAACATCTCAACTCTGGTATCCTTCCACCGATTTGAGTATTACGACATGCTGTCTAATCCGGCATATTGTATCGAGCCCGTACGATGTCGGAATTGACAAGAGGTCACGGTATATACTTACACCATGCAGCAACTAAACATACTGGAAAAGTTAAACAAAACTTAGCTACGATGATTTCAGGGGCGGCGGAAGCAAATGTTGAGTGGGGGGGCTACAATCCTAGGTCCTTAATTGAGAATGCAGGGGCCACTTAGGCCCCGGAAACTTTTAGGGATCTAGGTTATCGGAGACGCTTTCTGGGCGTTTTCTGGCTAAAAAAAAATAGTTATTTCTTTTTTAACTCCCGTACCAAAAAATCTATTGTGGTTTAATTCTGAAATACTGACCTTGACCAAAAAAAAGAAATGCATGTAAACACTCTAGATGTCACTATTTCTATCCAAAACTTACAATGTATGTATATTACCGAAAGATCTCGAATCCTTTCCATACTGGCGCATAGGACTGTCACTTCCTGGATAATAGCACGAACAATAACATTTTAATTTGTGGACCCTGTAGAATTAACTGCAATTTTTGATTGTAAAAACAGTTGAATTATATCAGGTCACAATTTTTATCCGTTAGTGACGAGACTTGAAATATTGGTCTATCTCCCAAAGATCTCGAGTTTGTTTCTTTCGAAATTGGCATGTATCGGGCCATAACTTCACGGATTATGACCTCAGATTGTACGAAAAATCAGGTTTTGATCACTTCAAAAAATCTTGTGGACACTCTAGAGGCCAAAGTTAATGTCCGATTGACTTTAAATTTATACACAGTGTTTAAAGTCATGAGACAAGGAATCCTGTTGATTTCAGCGAATTCCGATAATTACTGCCAACGCTCTAGAGGCCAAACTTGTTATCGACACAAAATATTGATTTTCAATGAATTCCGATAACTGAACAGCTAAATCCATGGTTTTAAATGTTTCTTATACTAAGTGTTAGCATGAGGTAGAACTTTATAAAAACCAAACAAATTCTAATGATTTTCTGATGATTACTTTATGAGTTGTTAATCTTAATCAGATTTCAGAGTATTATAACTGTTTCATTGCCGAAAAAAGTAAGAATATGCGACAATTCTTGTTGACTCCCCGACGATTTAGCTGCTGTGGACGTATGTTTCGTTGCCTCGCAACCTATCTTTTAGCTTGTGCAGTTTGCAATTTCTATCCCAAAGATCTGTGTTTCTTTCGATATTGGCGTGTATTGGATCTTATCTTTCTCGATTATGAACCCCCGTTTGTACAAAATATCACGATTTTATCTGATGGGAACTCTAGAGGTCACAATTTGTAATGTATCTTATTTTCAAAAACTGTTCAAATATATCACTGTTACACCATAATTATTTCCTCAAAATTGGACCGAAACTTCTTGTGAAATAGCTGCTCTACGTTACTCAAAAGTATAATAAATGCATGTGATACACAGGTTGCGGAACATCTAGGTCATAATTTTATCCGTAGGCATACAGACTCGGTAGCGGTTAGATTTCAGGTTATAGACGGCGGCGACGGTCTTCAGAGTGAGTAGAGGTGGAGGGACTCTCTCAAGAAAATTTTTGGAAAATTTGACGGCCGCAAACGCGTTTTCCTGCTATTCCAGCCTCTGAATACAGCAACTTCAAAGTGGTTTAGAATAGCCTATTTAGGATGATTGACTCGAATTCCAATCAACAAATTAATGTAAATGCGTTTTCCTGTTGTTTCAGTCTGTGAATACAACAAATTCAATGTAGCCCCATTAGCCTAACTTTGGTAGCTGACCTGAATCCCCAGGTTATAGACGGCAACGGCGGTCTTCAGGGTGAGTGGGGGTGAAGGGACTCTCTCAAGAAAATTTTTGGAAAATTTGACGGCCGCAAACGCGTTTTCCTGCTATTCCAGCCTCTGAATACAACAACTTCAAAGTGGTTTAGAATAGCCTATTTAGAATGATTGACTCGAATTCCAATCAACAAATTAATGTAAATGCGTTTTCCTGTTATTTCAGTCTGTGAATACAACAAATTCAATGTAGCCCAATTAGCCTAAATTTGGTGGCTGACCTGAATCCCCAACAACCAATCAATTCTCTCTGGGTATGGAGGCCTCGCCCTCTCGGATTTTTTTTTTTTTTTTTTAATTTAACTACCGCAAATGCGTTTTTCTATGCCGACCCGAACTCCAACCACTTAATCACGCTGTTGCAGCTGCATTCACAAATAATAATCGGTACTCGAGGGTTTTATTAGATTTGGGGCAATTTATCTTGCCAAATAGATGAAATAATTTTTTTAACACTTTAGTGTTTTATTAGATTTGGGGCAATTTATTTTGCGAACTAGATGAAATAATTTTTTTGCACTTTACCCATCTTTCTGGAAAGTCAGAGCTCCCCCCCCCCCCCTCACCATGTCCCGTGCCCCTTGGCTCGTACGCCTATGATTTTATGCGATATAGATGGAACTTAAAACGAGTAGCACTAGTTCTTAGGTGAGTTCAATTTTACTTGAATAGAGTTTGTGGACCTTTCACGATGATGGGCTGTTCAGTTATATAAACGCGACCCTTGCAACCGTAGGTCACTAAACCCATGCAGATATCAGCATATAGAGCATAGCAAGGCGTTTTCTTTTGAAAGTCTACGTTCTAGAAGTTTCACTTCTACTCACTTCCATGTTAAAATCAGTAGTTACGTGTTCAGTCTGGCGGTCAAATTATTTGGGGGGGGGGGGGGGCTCTTACCCCGCCGGGCCTGGATTTGATAGCAAAAAAAGTGAATTGTATGCATTGATAATTACATGAATGTGAAACATTTAAAATATTTAGAAGAAAAAAATGTGTCATGATGCCTATTTCACTAAATCTATCGGTTACAATCATGTAGTTGCTTGAGTAAATGCTTCTTGTCAATAATCAATGAACGCATTGTTTTGCACTTAGAATCTGATAACCTTCTCGGCCAATCACAATGTGGCCTTAGAGCAGATCGCAGAACTTCGGCCAATATCTTTATTCTTAAAACATACCTTAACAAATTCTAGAATAAAAAACAAAATTTATATGTGCTTTATTGATTTTAAAAAGGCCTTTGATTGTGTTTGGAGAAAATCTCTGTTTCTCAAGTTGGTGAAGCACAATATAAATGGTAATGTGTTAGACGTTGATAACCTCCATGTATAGCAAAACGTTACATATAATTGAAAATAATAATGGATATCTTTCTGACAAAATACATTCGGTGCGAGGGGTAAAACAGGGATGTGTGCTATGTCCCACGCTTTTCAATATATATATATATATATATATATATATATATATATATATATATATATATATATATATATATATATATATATATATATATATATATATATATATATATATATATATATATATATATATATATATATATATATATATATATATTAATGACTTGCAAGACTACTTCAAATATTCTTCAAATCCCATAGACTCTCCCACGTTAAATAATACTCCAATCTCCCATTTACTTTTAAAAAAAACAACCTATACAATTTCAATTTGGCAACCATGTATTAGAATATATAAAATCCTATCTGTACCTTGGAATCTACATGACCAATAACAACTCATTTAAAGCTACCATGTCTGATCTAAGTAAAAAGGCAAGAAAAGCTTGGTTTTCCATCAGATATAAAGTGTGTACTCAAAATTTCCTACCAACCGATATTTTGACTAAACTATACCATGCTATTGTTAAACAAATTGCCATTTATTCATCTGATATATGGGGTTCTTAAATTGTCCACAGCAAAAATTCTGATCCAAAACAATGGGCTAAATTAGACATAAAATAAAATTACCATAAAGATTTGTAAGACATTTTAGCGCAACCTACAAAGGCATTAAATAATAGCTGAAACTCAAATATTCCCGCTACAAGTTGATGTATATCGTAGAATGCTGTCATATTTTAAACGCCTATCCAACCCACAACTCAGTATAAATAACCCAATTCTTTTTGCTTCCTTTAAAGAGGATAGTACTTTAGGAGCAATTAACCCTAAACTCACTTGGATCGCAGCCATTGCTAAATTGTTAAATACTTTTGATGTATCATCTCTCAGTCCATCCACCAACAAATCAAATTACTAAATGCCTAGAAGAAAATTTCAACGACGTTTATGCCAATCTATGCGCTTCAGATAACCAGAAACTAAGAACATTTTACAGGTTTAAAAATCATATCAACGCTACCGTGCCATACCGGCAAGTTGTTAAAAATCTTAAAACTGAATCCTCGATGTCCCGCCTTAGACTAAGCACACATTCCCTTGAAATAGAGAGAGGTCGATACATGTATACCTGCACATTTGCGGTTTTGCACAAAGTGCCCTCAACAGCAAGTTGAAAATGGGTATCATTTTCTCATTGAGTGCAACCGCTATAAGGAACTTCGCAAGACAATTGTTTATGGGGCATTTGAGATCCAAAATTATCCATTTTCTTTTGAAAACATGTTTAACCCGCCATTTGCTTTGGCAAAAACAGTGTGCACCTTTGTGCAACATGCTTTTAAAATAAGGGACCCGCTTCTATACAAACAAAAACAAAACAATATTAATAACAATAATCAACGATTCGAAGACCTCTTTACTTTAAGTTCGAGCTATTATGCGATAGTCAGAACTTTGGTTTATATTTTGTAATAAAATCTATCTATCTATCTAGCAGAATTACGCCGTGATACGGTTCATGGTATAACAGATCAAAGAAATGCGTACATCCATCTTCACACGTAGGCGGCACATTTTCAATACTTGCTGTGTTCTATTTTAAGGCTCAAATAGCCTAACCATATCAGAAAGCGTGCGGTTCCACCTTACTATGACAAAATGAGGAATCCCGTAAACCAACCGACTTTGACAGGGTGCTTGGGGTGGCTTACAATACGAGTTGTTTGTTATTTCTGTCTATACTTCTTGATTCTGGCTTTTGTTTGAGTGGAGTCCAGTGAACCTTCCCAACAAGCTCTGGTAAAACAGCACATTTAAAAAATGCTTCTAAATATTTTGAAAATTCAGAATCAATCATTATTCTCTCTTTAAACAAATCATTGCGAGTCCAGACAACAAAATCACAGCATTCTTTATCACACACCAACATTTGACATTGAACTTGGTAATAATATGCATTTGACTTCATCAATGACAATTTCCCATCTCTAGTTTCTAAACATGTAATGTTGTCACCTATTTGTGTTGAATCATGTTCACAATATGGACATTTGATTTCAACTAAGATATAACAGCCATTAGCGGCAGGGGTAGCCACCATAAAGGGATATTCAGGATTAATCACAAATCCACTCTCTTCTAATTGAACATTTTCATGAATAATACATATTGTTGTTTGATTGTGCTCTTACAACCCCATTTAGTAGGTTCACTGAATACCTTTGATGAGGGATAGCATGTACTTTATCAAGCTTTTGGATGGATTGTCTTTTTTAGTGGGACACACTGATCGTATTTTAGATGCTGTAATGCGATCAGCCCTAAAACTAAACCATTTTTATACGCACACATTGAAATGTGATCGTATATTGTCGTCGGTCCGTCCATCGGTCCAGCGTCCACAATTGCTTGTAGAGCTCTAGAAGCTAAAGTTAATATCTGATTGACTTTAAATTTTATACACAGTGTTTAAGGTCATGAGACGAAGAAGCCTATTTATTTTCAGCGATTTCCAATAATTACAGCCTTGATTACTTAAACAAATCTTGTGATGCTCTAGAGGCCAAAGTTAATATGCAATTGACTTTAAATTTATACACAGTGTTTAAGCCCATGAGACAAAAACGCCTCTTGAATTTCATCGATTTCCAATAATTACAGCGAGAGTTATCTCCCTTGATAACTTTAAATAATCTTGTGACGCTCAATTAACTAAAGATTAATACACAGTGTTTAAGCTCATGAGAGGAAGAGGTCTATTGATTTTCAATGATTTCCAATAATTACTGCCAGAATTATCTTCCTTAATCACTTTGAAAATCTTGTGGCGCTCTAGAGGCCAAAGTTATTACCCAATTGACTTCAGATTGATACACAGAGTTTAAGGTCTTGAAAGGAACACGTATGTTGATTTTCAATAAATTTTGATAACTGAACAGCTAAATCCATCATATTAAATGTTTCGTATACTAAACGGTAGCATGGGGCAGAACTAATTCTAATGATTTTCTGATAATTACTTAATGAGATGTTACTCTTAATCAGATTTAGTGAACCAAAAAAGATCGCTGATTTTACTACCGATTCACAGGGAATGTAACTATTATAGGTGGCGCTAAAAACGTCTATTTAACAACATAGCGGCTTTTAGTCGGTACTTTCAGTTTATTCAATCAGTATCCAATAATGTTCCGTTACGTGTGAAAACAATGATCGGGTTATTCGTTTAATATAACAAAAAGATTAATTAACAGATAATCCCGGGTTAATTGTTATTTCACATTTCTTTTTACCTGATCAGTGGGAGTCCAGTTAATTGATTACTACTCATGGGGTTAGCAGGGGTGTTACAAAGAACGACAAGATGGTATCATTCAACAATGATACGTTGAATGGGCGATATTTTGTTAAATTTAGTAGCAAAATAGTGGCCACTGGCCGCGTTAGAGGAGTGACCGTTGAATAAAGAGATGAAACAATAGAATTTTCACGGGGGGGGGGGGGGATTTATTGTGACCGCTTACAAGGAGATTTCGCTGAAAAGACGTGGCTGCTCATACGGATTCTACTGTATTAAAAATGTTTCATTTCCGAAGAAAGTAAAAATATGCAACAACCCTTATTGACTGGCCGGATGATTTATTTGCTGTGGGCGTATGTTTCGTTGCCTGGCAACCTATCTTTTGTTTTTGCTTTGTGAGCGGGTATCCATCTCACAGTTGTCACATTTTTTTATTTTGTAACAGAGATAGTGTCATATACAGTCGCATCGATGTTATCCTTAATAAGACCAGTAATTTTCTGCATACGCTCTATGGTTACACATTCCCTGTCTTACAATAACAATTTGTCTCAGGCAAAACGTACATAAAACATTTATATTTGACAAATAAAACAACATATAATATCCTTACAAGTTTCATCCAATTTGCTTTATTTTTGGTTTGTTTTGTAGAAATAAAGAAAGTGTTAGCTGTGTGATAGGTAATTCTGTTGGTCGCATGATTGTCTATCATTTAGGTTCTGTGGCCACAGGCGCAGTTGTCATCACAATTGTAAAACTACCTAGATGGATTTTAATGTATTTAAGTAAAAAGTAAGTACATTTAACTATATTTCAATTTTATTTATCAATTTTATAGACGTTGTAGAGGAGAACTTTATAAAAGCTAAATAATTCTAATGATTTTCTGATAATTACTAAATGAGTTGTTATTCTCAATCAGATTTTGGTGTATTAGAAATGTTTCATCACCGAAAAAGGTAACCAGCGGCTGCCAGACAGGATTTTCGAGAGATGGATAGAGAACAAGCTACTTTAAAAATAGGCTGTCAGGCAACGCAACATACGCCCACGGTAGCTAAATCGCCCGGGCAGTCAACAAGAGTTGTCTTATATTAAGTAATTATTAGAAAATCATTAGAATTTGATTGTTTTTTTTATACGAAACATTTAATATTATGGATTTAGCTGTTCAATTATCGATTTTCAAGAAATTCAAACTCAACCATCATTATTGTGTGACGGGGATATAGTCAAACGGTTTTTAATTCGGAATAAAATTGTGACCTCCATAGGGTCCACAACGTAAAAAAATATGATCAGGGGCCATATGAAGTTTCCATCCGATACATGACAATGTCGAGAGCAGCCGAGATCTTTTGGGGATAAACCTGTATTTCAAGTTTCGTCAAAATCGGATAAGAATTGTGATCTGCAGTGAGTCCACAAACAAATTGTAGACGGACGTTCGGACGGACAGGGGCGACGGCATAATACGTCCACATGAAAATGTGGGCGTATAAAAATGTGACAACTCTTTTTGACTGCCCGGACGATTTAGCTGCTGTGGGCGAATGTTTGGTGGCTGTGGGCGCATGTTTCGCGAAAATTGTTTTTGTTGGTAGGGTTAGGGTTAGGGTTTGGTTAGAGTTAGTGTTATCATAATGGTATTAATGTATATTTCCCTTTTAGCACTATATTTAAATAAAGCTTGCGCCATTTTTATACGCCCACATTGAATTGTTGCTATAATTAGAATTTTACCGATACTTGTACAAATTTACCAAAATCTCTGTAAGACACCATGTGTAGCCTATCATCATGTATCTGCAAGACAAATGTGTTCCTGTAAGGTCATGTTTGGCACCAAGTTCATTAGTCCACCATGTGCATCTGTTCCTGCACATACATGTGATTGGCCACAAGTAAAATGTCAGGAGATTTTTGTAAAAATGTCAGGAGAATTAAGGTCAAAAGAGGGAGAATTTATCACGCGTTAAAATTACCTACCCACCATGAATAAAAGACAAATTAATTTACATATTTTATATATTTTAATATCATTTTTGTTGCATAAATAACTGACACTTATATGATAATGACTATTATTATGATATACTCTTCAAAAAAAGAAACGCACAACCCATTTTTCATCATTTTTTTATTTACACGAAGTCGTGCTTTCCATAAATCTTACTTGTTTTAATGTCATTATGTAAGGATAAAAGAAATTCATTATTGGTTTTAAATGTAATGTTACTAATTGTGAATGGTCACCATTTTTGTCGAAATTTGTTATCGTTTGATTGCACCAAGAAACATGAATTTAACAACTTCACGAGCTTTTCGCATGGAACCTACATCTAAGGTCTTTAAAATCCCGGGGGTCTCGGTTCCCAAATCAGTTGCACATGTAAACACTCAAGGAACCAAGTGATGCCGCTTCTGAACGAAGACCAACACAACAACGCTATTGGTCGATTACAAGCAGGTGAATGCACGACAGATGTAGCCAGGCTGCTGAATGTTTCCCTTAGTTTCATTTCTCGCCTTTGGGATAGGTACCGACAGCAAAGTTCAACACTTAAGCGCCAAAGCTCAGGCCAAACAAGAGTGACCCCACCTGTCCCGGATCGCCACTTCCGGTTACGTCATTGGCGTAAATGGTTTTCAACAGCGACCTCTACTGCAGCAGCAATTCCCGGACGGCGTAAATTCTCGTACCAGAAAGTCCGTAAACGCCTACGTGAAACCGAATAACGAGGCAAACGTCCCCGTTAGAGCCTCTGTTTTGAAATACGCCGACACCATGAAATCCAACTTTAATGGGTTCAGAAACGGAGGGTATGACCACAGCAACACTGGAGAGCAGTTTGGTTCAGCGACGTGTCGCTGTTCTTGTTGCATCAAGGCGATGGTAGAGCCAGGATATACCGACGACGAAATGTAAATTTGCGTTTTCTTTTTTGGGAGAGTATATTTAAACAGAAATAAGTTCTGCCTTAAAAAGTAACGCACGTGCTTCTTGTACAAAAATCTATCAGTGGCATTAGTTGTAAGCATGTTAGACCAAGTTGGGTCGTAAGATGGTTTCACTCAATAAATATAATTATGAAAAGCCTACATTGAGGAGTAAGTATATTTATAAAACACGGTGTCAGAAGTAAACTTTTAACTTTGATGTTTGACCATTAAATTGTGTCAGAAAGTCGAAGCTGAGTTTGCTCATTAAATTGATGCATCGATAAGTAGAAGACAAGCTGGAACAAAAAGATGGCGAAATTGACCCCACCAGAAACATATCACTTTAATAAACCGACAGAGTGGCCTGAGTGGCGATAGAGACTAGCGTCTAAATTACATAAAGAGGATGGCGATGTTCAGGTCAGTTGCTTAATATATTCAATGATAATGGATGGTGAAAATATATTCAAAACTTTTACATATGATAAAGACGAAAACGTCACGTATTATGCTATTGTGCTGGGAAAATTTGTTGACTATTTCATTCCGAAACGGAATGTGATATTTGAACGATCAATGTGTCCATAAACTTGGTGAAAATGTCGAATCGTGTTTGCGCCATTTATGCGAGTTATCAGAACATTGTGATTTTAGTGAAAGGGAGGAGGGTATTCGGGAATTAGTAAAAAGTCACAATAATTCGTCGCAGATTGAATTATCGGAAATGAAGAAAGCGTTAGATGGGACATTATAATGAAAATCATTGGAGACCCCGAACAAATTATTATCATGATAGAGCTGGAAAACCACGGAATTCATTCAATAAAGGACCAAGTAACCCAAGATACCAAAACAGATATATCGCTAATAATTTCAATTACAGATATCAGTATAATCATAGTAAATCCCCACATAGGAATTGTAGTCAGTGTAATAGGCGTCATAGACCAAATGACGGATGTCCTTCTGAAGGTGCCATGTGTAGGAAATGTGACAATGTTGGACATTTTGCGGTAAGATGTAAGTCACAATATTAGAGAAATTCAGGTTAGCCCATCGATATCATCTAATCCGGAAAATAATGTTACCGCTGTCAATCAAATTGGAAACAATGATGCAGACAAAGAGGTAAATAACTATTGTATGGAGGATCGTCAGATGATTTTGAGCCAGTTTGGCAAGTACAATTAAAAGTTACCGGAAATAATGTTAACTTAAAAAATCAACGGTTTAGTTTTCCTGTGTATGTTGTGACGGGACAGGTAACTCATAACTTATTAGGTCGCGCTACGGCTGTTCAAATTTATCGTATTGAAAATTGTTTTTGGACCGATTGGATTAATAAAATGTGATCCTGTCCATATATTTTTAAAGGAAAACTCCACTCCTTATGCTGTATATTCCGCAAGACGAATCGCAATGCCGCTTCAAAGTAAAACAGACGATGAAATCAGGAGGCTGATCAACAATGATATCATTTAGCTGGTTACGGAACCATGTGATTGGTGCGCGCCGGTAATTCCTGTTCTAAAGAAATCCAGTGGAAATGTTAGACTGTGTGTAGATCCGAGACAATTGAATAAAATGGTCAAACGTGAAAGGTATGTTTTATCAACCTTTGAAGATATTTTAAGTAAACTCTCTGGAGCCAAATATATATCTTCATTGGACGCCTCAAGCGGATTTCACCAAATACCTTTAGATGTAGCGAGTAGAAAGCTTACCACGTGTATAACTCCCAGTGGTAATTGTCCCCCGCCTTTCGAAGAAAGTTGGGGGACTATTAAAACGGGTTCGTCCGTCCGTCTGTCTGTCCGTCTGTCTGTCCGTCACACTTTTTGGGACACACTAACTCTCTTCCTAATTGAGCTAGAATGTTCAAACTTGGTGTATAGTCTTATTAGGTCAATGCCTTAATAGAGTTCGAAGATGAGCATTTTCCGCTTAGGGTAGGCAGAGATAAGCAATTTGATTGGTTGATGCTTTGAGACACGATAACTTTAGTTCTAATTAAGTGAGAGTGATGAAACTTGGTGTATAGTTTCATTATAGTAATACCTTGACTAAGTTCGATAATGAGCATTTTCTGCTCAGGGTAAGCAGAGCAATACGCAATTTGATTGGTCGAGACTTTGGAACACAATAACTCTCCTTCTAATTTAGTTGAAATGTTCAAACTTGGTGTATATGCTTATTAGGTCAATGCCTTGATGGAGTTCGAAGATGAGTATTTTCCGCTTAGGGTAGGCAGAGATAAGCAATTTGTGGATGACACTTCGTGTTCAGTTTGATTGGTCGATACGTTTGAAAAAAATAAATGTGCGATTAATTAATATGTGTCATCTATTTATTTTGGGATTTCGGCGGGGGACATCAGCCTCACTGTTGGCTTGTTACAGATTTAAAAGACTCCCCTTCGGAATTACTAGCGCACCTGAAATATTCACTCGAATAATGAACGGTGTGTTATCAAATTTGAATGGAATAGCTATTTATATGGACGACATATTTGTATTTGGAGCTACATTGGAAGAGCGTGACAGAAATTTGGAATTCGCTTAAAAGAGACTAAAAGAAAGTGGTCTTAAATTGAATAAACGTAAAGGCCTATTTAGACAAACTGAAGTTAACTTTTTAGGACACAAATTATTGCAAAATGGTATTGCTCCTCATCCAGACAAAGTTTCCGCAATTAATAATCTACAGGCCCCGAATTCGGTAGCTGAATTACGTCGGATTTTAGGTATGATAAACTACATCAGATGTTATATTCCAAATTTATCTGATGTTTTTCAACCGTTAAATAATCTTCTTAGAAAAGTATGGGTATACGCCCAACAATCTGATGTTACCAAACAAACTTTGGTGAGCGCAGATGCAAGTCAATACGGCATCGGGGGAGTCATTCTACAATAACATGAGCAAAATTGGAGGCCCGTTGCATTCTGTTCAAGAACTTTAACGCATTCAGAAACTCGATACGCCCAGATAGAAAAGGAGTGTTTATCATGAGTTTGGGCCTGTGGAAAGTTTAACCGATACCTCCGTGGATTAGAATCGTTTACACTAGTAAGAGATCATAAACCACTAGTTCCCTTGATAAATAGGAAGGATATCGACCAGATTCCAGTACGTTGTCAACGAATGTTAATGCGTCTGATGAAATATAACCCAATCGCCGAATATTCGCCAGGAAAAACGATGATTATTAGTGATACTCTTCCCAGAAGTCCTCAAATAGACAAGAGTCGTGATGGTATAGAAGACGAAATTAAAGCTTACATTAGCCCGCTGGTTGGTTCATGGCCAGCATCGGATAAGCAATTAGAAACGTTACAATCAGTTTTAAGATATGTTCGCGAAGGGTGGCCTGAATAAAATTGTAATGTTAGACAAAATATTATTAGAATATTTCTCAGTTCGAGAACGCTTAAGCGAAATCAATGGATTATTGACATTTGGAAGTCGAATCCTTATTCCTGTCCCCATGCGGGAGAAGATGATTGGCAGAATTCATGATGGACATTTGGAAATTACAAAATGTCGCGAACACGTTAACATGAACATTTGGTGGTCAGGAATCGTCAAGGAAATGGACCGAATCAAATCAGCTACCAGATCGCCCTTGGCAACATTTAGGTACAGATCTATTTACTTTGAATAAGAAACAGTATATTGTAATCGTAGACTATTTTTCGGGATATCTTGAGGTTTTATATTTAAGTAGTACTACCAGTAGTAATACTATTCATAAGTTGAAAGACTGTTTTGCTAGATTTGGCATCCCTGAACTTCTTACAACCGACAACGGCACACAATTCATTTCAGTCGAGTTTGTAACTTTTTGTAGTGATTACGGTATAACACATGTAACTACCAGTCCTTATTTCCTACAAGCTATCGGAGAAGCAGAACGAGCTGTTAAGACTGCTAAAAGTATACTTCAGAATTAGCATTATTGATATATAGGTCTACCCCTCTTCAGGTTACAGGATCAAGCCCCGCTTAATTATTAATGGGACGACAAATCAGAACGACGTTACCAACTCTTTCGAAAAATCTTAAACCAAGATGGCCGAATCTCCAGGATGTAAGAAGAAGAGAAAGTGACAGAAAGCAGTGTTCACAACGTAATTTTAATAAACATTATTCAGCACGGAATCTCTCAGAACTGAAACCCGGTGACAGAGTATTTGTAAAATTAGACTGGGAGAAACGTGGAACACCAGGGACCATAATAGCCAGTAAATGTAATCAACCGCGATCGTACATGGTGAGAACGAGATTTGGATTATTTAGGAGAAATCGTCTGATGAAGATCCAACTGATTGGACTAATATACATGATCATGCATGTCACAAACCAAATGTCGTTCAACAAGAACTTCCACCACCAAATTCAATAAAACCTTTATGTCGATCAGGTGGCGAAATTATAAAGCCTTTGCGATATCGTGATTAAAGAACAATCGACATCGTGTTTGTTTGTGTGTTTCTTATATTTGAAAATTATAGTTATTTGATTAAAGTAATGTTGTTATTATGTTTCAGTTGTAGGACAATTGAAGATATAGATCCATAGTAATTCTGTTCAGAATTTAAGGTTTTGTTACTTTATCCTTTAAGGAGGGAGATGTTGCATAAATAAGTGACACTTATATGATAATGACTATTATTATAATATTGAAACGTACTATAGTTGTAAGCATATTAGACCAAGTTGGGTCGTAAGATGGTTTCACTCAATAAATATAATTATGAAAAGCCTACATTGAGGAGTAAGTATATTTATAAAACAATTTGATTGTTATAATTACACAAACTTAACAAAACACATGAAAACACACAATAAAGCACTTGTCATACCCTTGTCTCTATATTCATTTTCAAATATTTACTGAAAGCACACTTCTTACATATACTGTATACAAACACACTTCTTACATAAACAAATACACTACTTGTCCTCCATCAATCTGTCTTTATAACTTTGGCAACATCTTGACACTTGTTTTGATAATAACTTTTGTGGGACAAAAGAAAAACACTCTGTGTCCATGTTGAGGTTTATGCCCATCAAGGAGGGGGTGGTAAAGTTGGATAAATTTCCTCTGTCATCCTGTTCAATCTTTCTTAAAATTGAAAAAGACCTTTCCACTGCCGTCATCTTTAATTCTTTAAATGACCTTTGACCTACGCTATGTAAGACCTCTCATTCTTATAAATAATTCGAAATGAGCAATAAAAAGTTAATTAAAATCAACTGATTGCTAAACTTTATTAATTTCGTATAAAAACAATAATTATCGTGTTATTTAAATGGTATTGTTCCTAATACGAAAACATCGGAAATGTATTCAGGTCGTGTTACTAATTATAGTAACGAGATTGTCGTTTGTTATTAACAAAAAAAAGTCTGTTTCGTTTTATTTCGATGCTATTTGATTACAATTTTGACTCCCAAAAAATAGAATTACAAGAATTGAAAAAGCGGAAGTATTTTTCTCCCGATCGGGTATCTATCTATTCCTGTAGAAAACCATGTGTATATGTTCTTTTAAGACACATGGGGTATCTTCTCCTGTGAGACCCCCCCCCCCCCTCCCCATGTTTCTGTTCTGTTATGTAGGACAACTCATGTATATGACAAAGGTTCACTACAAGAATGACAAAGTGAAACACATAGATTCGCCACGAATGACAAGCAAAATGACATAGGTTCATCACACGAATGACAGACAGAATGCCAGATATCCACCAGACGAATGACAAAAAGAATGACAGGTTCACCACACGAATGGCAAAGTGAATGACAGATTCATTACACGACAAATAGAACAACACAGACTCGCCACGTGAATGACAGCGGTTCACCATACGAATGACGAACATAATGACAGGGGTTAGCCACACGAATGACAAACAAAATGACAGAGGTGCACCAGACAAATGACAAACAGAGGTTCAACACACGGATGACAAACAAAATGGCAGAGGTTCACCAGACGAATGGCCAAGTGAATGACACAGGTTCATTAGACGACTGACAAACAGAATGAAAAAAGAATGACACAGGATCACCAGACTAATGACAAACATAATGACAGGTTGACCAGGCGAATTACAGGTACACCAGACGAATGACAAACAGAATGACAGGTACACAAGAAGAATGACAGAGGTACTTCAGACGAATGACAACGATTGATAAAGCTTTATCACACCAATGACAGAGGTACACCAGACAAATGACAGATTGGGATGACAGGTTCAACACGCGAATGGCAGAGGTTCACCAGACGAATGACAAACAGAATGGCAGGGTTTAACCACACGGATGACAAAGTGAATGATAGAGATCCACCAGACGAATGACACAGGTTCACGAGAGGAATGAATCAAAATGACACAAGGCTATCAGATGAAGAGCTTCACCAGACATATGATAAAGGTAGACCAGACGAATGACATAATGACAGGTTCAACACGCGAATGGCAAACAGAATGACAAACCAATGACAAACAGACTGACAGAGGTTTGCTAGACGAAACACGAACAGAATGGCAGAGGTTCGCCAAATGACCAAGTGACCACCAATGACAAACCAATGACAAACAGACTGACAGAGGTTTGCTAGACGAAACACGAACAGAATGGCAGAGGTTCGCCAAATGACCAAGTGAATCAGGCTAATGCCACAGTTCCGCTCGACGAATATCTGAGAATGATACGAGTTGATCAGATGAATGATGAATGACACGTGCTCACCAGGAGAATGACAGGGAATAAATTTAGCGAATGACGAAGTGAGCTTCATCGTGCCATTTTCTTTTATTCCTTTCGTGAACCTGTGTCATTCCTCTTGTGGATCTTCATCATTCACTTTGTCATTCTTGTGGTTACCTACATGTATGTAATTCTGTCATTCGTCTGGTCTTTTTCGTGTCATTCTGTCTGTCATTCGTCTAGTGCACCCCTCTCATTCTTTGTCATTAGTGTGGTGAACCTCTGTCTTGTGTTTGCCATTCGTCGGGTGGGCGTCTGTCATTCTGTCTGTCATTCATGTTGTGAACCACTGTCATTCTGTATGCCATTTGTGTGGTGAACCTCTACCATTCTGCCATTCGTCTAGTCTACCTCTGTCATTCTTCTGGCGAAGCTCTGCCATTCGTCTGGCGAAGCTCTGTCATTCGTCTGGCGAAGCTCTTCATCTGGGGAACTCGTTCCATTTTCTTTTATTCCTTTCGTGAACCTGTGTCATTCCTCTTGTGGATCTTCATCACTCACTTTGTCATTCTTGTGGTTACCTACATGTATGTAATTTTGTCATTCGTCTGGTCTTTTTCGTGTCATTCTGCCTGTCATTCGTCTGGTGTACCTGTCTAATTCTTTGTCATTCGTGTATTGAATCTTTATCATTCGTGTGATGAACGTCTGTCATTTTATTTGTCATTCGTGTGGTGAACCTCTGATATACGTTACCCCTGTCATTCGTGTGGTGAAACTATGTCATTCTATTTGTCATTCGTCTGGCGAACCTCTGTCATTCGTGTGGTAAACCTATGTAATTCTGAATAACATAAATCACCAGACGAATGGCGTAGCGAATGACAAACTAAATGAATGAAAAGTCGTCCATCAGACGAATAACAGCAGTGGTTCACCAATCAAACGACAAAATGACTGTAAGGGATTCACCATGCCGCCTTTCACGGCGAATGGCAAAGAGAATGGCAGGTTAACAGGGCGAATGACAAAGTGAATAGCAGAGCTACACCAGGCGAAAGACACAGGTCTACCAAAAGAATGACGAATGACGGGTTGGTTGACCAAACGAATAACAAAGTGTCTGTCAGGGATTAACCCAAACTGATCCCGCAGTGAATATTCGCTTGGCCGCTACAATCACTGATAAGCATGACATCGACGAGACTTAATGAGTTTACTCCGACAAATTAACTTCTCAAACATTTTTTTGAAGTATAAGAAAAATAAATAAAGACGTTTGAAGTATTTGTAGTGTAGAGAATATGTCCTTATATGTACCCCCTTATAGTACCTCTTTGACAGGTTATCCTTGTCGCACGATCACGTGATAGATGTTTGGTCATGTGACTTGTTATGATGGTAAAGCGGGATTTCCCGCGCTCTTTTCGCGGAGTTTGTTGCCCGGATTTGGGTTTTGGGAATAAAGTGTTGTTGTGAGATCACTGTTGCCTGTTTTATAAATGAGATCCCGACCCCCGGGCGTTTGTAGGGACACCACCACACGCCACACATGGTGGAGATGCCTCGGTTCGTATTCCTGAGACTTTAAAAAAGAATAAGATGTACGTTTTTTTGAAGAATCATTTGTGATGAAATAGAAAATGGCAACGAGTGACTGGAAAATTCCGCCATTTTCTGGGCTAACTACCGAAGAAAGTGGACTTGGTTGCAGAAATTTCAAGCTTGGGCTTAAGTGCACAGAATGCGAGATGACCAGGTTGGTCCATCAATGTTCTTGTGTTTAAAGGGATCAACTTTAACGTGGTTTCAGAATCTTCCTCACCAAATTACGGCCAGTCCCCAGAGACATTTCCACAGTTTTGAGAGCTATTTTTCTACACGTCAGCCCACATGGTTATTAGAAACTAAATTATGGGAACGAAGAATGTTGCCTACAGAACCATTAGACAACTACATTACTGATATAGAGAGCATGTGCTGTCGCCTAAATAAAACTGATAATGAAAAAATGTGCGTATATTTACGTGGCTTGTTACCAAAGATTCGCCAACCCGTATTGCAACAGGTACCAGAAAACTTTGACCAAGCTGTTCATATTTCAAGAGTGGTTCGTCAGTCATTTGAACCGACTGACCATGATTATGGTATATCCATGGACTCTGATCCTGTGCGTAAAATTCAAGAACAGTTGTCACTTATGTCTATTCATTCAGAGAACCATATGATGATGGCACCCGCTCAACCTAAAATAGGCCTATCGTCAGAACCCTAATTATCATCGCAATCAATGTTATCCAAATCAGAATAATCAACCAAACCGCGGTGGGCGCCTTCAAGATTCACGTCGAGATAATCAGCCTAGCCCGTCTACTGTGAATAAAAGGCCCATCACTTGTAGGAAATGCGGAGGTATAAATCACATTGCGAAATATTGTATGGCTTCTACATGGTATCCGGAAAACCAGTAGCTTCCGATAATGAGTCTCCTATTGTTGGAAACAGTTTAAATGGACACACTTTTATCTTAAATCATGGTGATAGTCGACTTTTAGGAAATTTTGTGCACGTGAAAATAAACAAATATTTAACTCAAGCCTTAATAGATAGTGGAGCAGATTTTTGTGCAATCAATGCAGTAACTGTATCATTGTTCGATGTTAACATTCAAGGGTTACAGTGCGACTTAGATATCACTACAGCCTGCAACAAAAGGGTTAAAGTTGAAGGATACATAGAACTTATGGTGGAAATTTGCAATCAGCGTATTCCAGTTCAATTTTATGTTGTGCCTTATTTAATGCCGAAAATGTGACAGTAATGCTAATAATGTGACAGTAAATTTTGGACAGAAATCGGTGTCTATTAATCCGCACAGAAAATTGATCTGTACGAAAGATATTGTTGTGCCACCACGATCTCAAGTTATAACATTAGCACGACTTAAAGGCGAAAGTTTACCAAATGGTGTATTGGGTTTGGTGTCCGGTTCACCTAATTTACATTCCACAGGACTTTTGCCTGCCAAATCATTGAGTGAAGTGAAAAATAAAGCTGTTTACCAGGGTATTACTAACTTTAATGACAGGCCTATTACAATTTTAAAAGGGACAGTTATTGGTAAATTTGTGGGACTTTCTAAGAAAGATTGTGTTGAGGAATTTGGTAATCATAAAGAGGATTGTGACTCTCCTCGCGAAAGTAGCAATAAAACTATTTCTACAAATATATCAAATGATTTGACTAAACATCAGCAAAGTGCCATTAATGAAATGATTGATGAATATTCCGATATTTTTGTTGCTTCTGACAATAAACTTGGACACTGTGATATTCTAGGGCATAAAATACATGTATCACCTGGCGTACAACCTCAGAGACAGAGGGCATATAAACTTGGCCCAAAGCAGAAGAAAGTTATGGAACAGGCCATCGATGATTTATTAAGCCAAGAAGTTATTGAACCCTCTACAAGTCCTTGGGCGGCTCCTTGTTTGCTGATCGGTAAGAAGACAAATGATTCAACTGGGAATCAGAAACTTAATCCTATCAGTAATTCTTATCGTTTTGTCGTTGACTATCGCCGTCTTAACGATTGCACAGTATTAGATGCTCATCCTATGCCAACTATAGAAGATGCACTTGAAAGCCTTGGAGCGGATCAGCCAGCATATTTCACATCATTAAATTTAAAGTCAGGCTTCCATCAGTTGTCCATTCATCCAGATTCAAAAGAATATACTACATTTCGATGTCACTTAGGTTTATACCAGTATCGTCGTCTACCTATGGGCTTGAAAAATTCTCCTGCTACATTTCAGAGAATGATGGAAGCAGTTTTACGCGGTCTATCATGGAAAACATGCTTAGTCTACCTTGATGACTACATTGTTTTTAGTAAAAACTTACTAAAGACTTACTGATAGACTCCTATCTGCTAATTTAAAACTACACCCTGGTAAATGTTATTTTGCTCATTCTCAAATACATTACCTGGGTCATATTGTCAGTTCAAACGGTATATCACCTGACCCTGCGAAGATTGCTGCTGTATCAACTTACCCTACACCAACCAATTTGAAGAGGTTACGTGCCTATTTGGGATTAACTGGATACTACAGGAAATTTATTAACAACTATGCCGGTATTGCTGCTCCTCTTTATGAACTTACTAAAAAAAAGGTGTAGAATTTGTCTGGACTGAAAAACTGTGATTGTGCCTTCAAGGCACTCAAATCATTATTAGGGTATCCAATTTCAAATCGGCCTTATACTTTATATACCGATGCAAGCTCATTTTCTATTGGTGCAGTACTTTGCCAAATTCAAGAAGATGGGGTTGAACGTGTCATTTCTTACATTGGTCGTTCACTTTCTGCTGCTGAACGAAATTATGGCATCACAGAGAAAGAATGTCTAGCTTTAGTTTTTGCTGTGAAAAGACTTGATTGTTATTTGAGATACAATACTTTTACGGCTGGCGTAGACCATTCTGCTCTTAAATGGTTATTGAAACTTAAAGAACCCGTTGGAAAATTTGCCAGATAGATTGCTATACTTACCTCATATACATTTGACATTGTTTAAAGACAGGGAAAATCTCACTCTAATGCTGATGGTGTCAGTCGCTGAGAGTCGTCAGAGAGCAATGAAGAGTCTGCATTGGATATTTTGCCATATTATGATACACCAGTACCTGGCATCACATCTACAGAATCCAAAGAAACTAATGATAAAGTACCTGTTAAGTCTGTGAAGTTAATGAAGATTGTCAGTTTACAGTCAGATTCTAATCAGGTATCACTTGAAATGTCAACTTTGTGGAATAAAGAAACTTTAATACATTTGCAACAGAATGATGAATGGTATAGAGATGTTCATAAATATTTACTTGATAGTGTTTTACCTCAGGACGATCAGCATCGAAAAATGGTCTTATTGTTGCACTCTGATTATTTTATTTCCAATGACATTTTATATCATGTGTATGCTACTAAAGGTAAAGGTCACCGGGAAGACGGTTTGACTGTACAAATTGTAATTCCAAAACAATTAGTGGAAACTGTGCTCAGACATTGTCATGATGAACCCTTATCTGGGGGTCACTTTGGTATTCACAGGACACTGACCAAAGCGAAACTTAAGTTTTATTGACCTAAGATGTACACAGATGTAAATAACTGGGTCAAGTCATGCGTTGTATGTTGTCAGCGAAAGTCCCCAGCCAAGCCAACCAAGACATCAATTACTCCAATGCCACTTGCCAGTGAACCATTTGAACGACTTAGCACTGATATTTTAGGTCCCTTGCCTAAATGTGACAATGGAAATATGTATGTTATTGTCTTCATTGACTACCTCACTAAGTATGTGGAACTAGTACCAGTGTCAGACATTAAGGCCACTACTGTAGCTAATGCCTTTTTAGAACGTAGTATATGTCGTCACGGAATTCCACAATATTTACATTCTGATCGTGGTTCGAACTACTTAAGTGTCATTGTGAAGGAAACATGTAAACTTCTCAACATTCACAAAACTTTTACAACTAGTTATCATGCGTGTTGCAATGGACAAAGCGAACGTATGATGTCAGTGATAGCAGCATCTTTGTCTAAGTTTTTGGATGAAGCGGTTGAAGTCTCACGTCGTGTTGCAAAACAGAATTTGCTTGATCGAAAATCTGCTATGGTGGAAAAATCACAAGTTAAAGCACATGAACCCATTTTTCATGTCGGTGACATGGTTTTTCTTTATCGCCCTGTTTTAGTGGAGGGTCAGTGTAAGAAACGTCTTCGTCCCTGGACCGGCCCTTATTATATGGTGGAGAAACTGTCAAACATCCATGTTAAAATTAGACGAAAATCGGATGGCAAATTAGTTACCAACAGAGTTCATGTGAATAGACTTAAACATGGCTACCTGAGGAATGTTGAACCCGATGACCCCACCCCACCTACATATGAAGAGAATGTTGAATCTGCAATATTACAGAGTGATGAGATTGCAGATGACTTGCCAAATGAAAATTTTAATAATCCAATTGCCAATAAAATCAACAAATCTTGTGATAAAGTGAAGTGTAAGCCTAGTGCAAAGGTTCTTAAGCCTAGTGTTATTGAGGACTCTAATGTGAATAGTCAAAATAGTAGACCAACCTCTAGTGTTCATAAAAATAAAGCCAAAAAGTGTGATTTTGATTCTCAAAGGGACAAAGACTATATTGTTGAACGCATTTTGAAAAAGAAATATTGCGGTGGATGTTAGAACTATTGTGTCAAATGGCTCGGTTATCCTCATACCGACAATTCATGGGTGCGATTTAATGATTTAAATAAGGCGTGCCAAACTTTAGTGAAAGATACCCATTTGTCAATTCCTACAGACCATAGGAGTCATAGTGTGTAAAAATTATTTGCAGATAGGACAGTTACTGAGTTCATGATTTTAGTTTTACTATTGAAATGTTTAGTAAATAGTCACTCTAATCTAAGGAATATATGTATGTGGAGAAGTATTATTTATAATTTAGGTGTTTGCATAATATTTCATTCTGTCATACAGTTGAATGTTTAAATTAGGTTGCAGTGTTGCAGTTCCCAACAATTTATATGTTAATATTGTCTTCTTTGAGAACTTTATGTTATTTGCTTATTGTACTTTTCCATGTTCTAATGATAAGCATACTAATTGATGTTTTACAATTATATTACCTACGTCAGAATTATAGTAATATTTGAGAAGTTTTGTCATTATATTGCATATATAAAAGTCTTCAGTGTCCCTTAAGCATGGATATGGTTACCTATAGAGTATCACTAGCTTTAACATGGGTCTAAAACTGTTTTATAGCAATATAGGACTATTACAGTAAAAGGGTGTAATATGACCATGGATATTGGAATAATTAGATTATTGTTTATCAGTTTAAAGTTATGAAAATGTAAAATAGTTGTAACAATTCATAATTCTTACATGATGTGCCAATTTTGTGATATAGGTTGCACTATGATTGAATTAAGAGTATTGTGTTAAATGTAGGTCATATTCTACAAGCACAGGAATTTTACAATCAGACCTTATCCAGTGTTTGAAAGTTAATGTTGCATTTAGATTCTTTTAATTGAAGTATTTTTCTTCTGTTATATTCTTTTTATAACAATTGTTCGAGTGGTGCTCACCATTAGAGGGCCCCGGGTGATGTAGAGAATATCTCCTTATATGTACCCCTCTTACAGTACCTCTTTGACAGGTTATCCCTGTCGCACGATCACGTGATAGATGTTTGGTCATGTGACTTGTTATGATGGTAAAGCGGGATTTCCCGCGCTCTTTTCGTTGAGTTTGTAGCCCGGATTTGGGTTTTGGGAATAAAGTGTTGCTGTGAGATCACTGTTGCCTGTTTTATAAATGAGATCCCGACCCCCGGGCGTGTGTAGAGACACCAACACGCGCCACAGTAGTTAAAAAATATTTCTTATGCAGTGTAAATGGGTATTAAAATGAGTAAAATGCATCATTTTGCCCGAAGCAGTTAGGTGTTATGTAAACTATGCACGAGCCGTTGAGCCAATAACTGACGCCACGTGAAGTCAATGCACGGGTTGTGGACAGTCATCTGTGACAGAGATAATTCTCTGTGAAACAGATTGGGATTGTGGCGTGGTTGGGGTCTCAACACACACCCGGGGGTCGGGATCTCATTTATAAAACAGGCAACAGTGATCTCACAACAACACTTTATTCCCAAAACCCAAATCCGGGCTACAAACTCAACGAAAAGAGCGCGGGAAATCCCGCTTTACCATCATAACAAGTCACATGACCAAACATCTATCACGTGATCGTGCGACAGGGATAACCTGTCAAAGAGGTACTATAAGGGGGGTACCTATAAGGAGATATTCTCTACATCACCCGGGGCCCTCTAATGGTGAGCACCACTCGAGCAATTGTTATAAAAAGAATATAACAGAAGTTAAATACTCCAATTAAAAGAATCTAAATGCAACATTAACTTTCAAACACTGGATAAGGTCTGATTGTAAAATTCTTGTGCTTGTAGAATATGGCCTACATTTAACACAATACTCTTAATTCAATCATAGTGCAACCTATGTCACGAAATTGGCACAGCATGTAATAATTACGAATTGTTACAACTATTTTACATTTTCATCACTTTAAACTGATAAACAATAATCTAATTATTCCAATATTCATGGTCATATTACACCCTTTTACTGTAATAGGCCTATATTGCTATAAAACAGTTTTAGACCCATGTTAAAGCTAGTGATACTCAATACATGTAGGTAACCATATCCATGCTTATGGGACACTGAAGACTTTTATATATGCAATATAATGACAAAACTTCTCAAATATTACTATAATTCTGACGTAGGTAATATAAATGTAAAACATCAATTAGTATACTTATCATTAGAACATGGAAAAGTACAATAAGCAAATAACATAAAGGTCTCAAATAAGACAATTTTAACAGTAGGAGAATATTTACTAAACTAAGGTTAAAGGACATGTACCTCATGAAAATATAAATTGTTGGGAACTGCAACACTGCAACCTAATTTAAACCTTCACCTGTATGACAGAATGAAATATTATGCAAACACCTAAATTATAAATAATACTTCTCCACATACATATTCCTTAGATTAGAGTGACTATTTACTAAACATTTCAATTGTAAAACTGTAAAAACATGAACTCAGTAACTGTCCTATCTGCAAATAATGTTTACACACAATTTATTGTTTCTTTTGACTCCTATGGTCTGTAGGGATTGACAAATGGGTATCTTTCACTAAAGTTTGGCACGCCTTATTTAAATCATTAAATCGCACCCATGAATTGTCAGTATGAGGATAACCGAGCCATTTGACACGATAGTTCCAACATCCATCGCAATATTTCTTTTTCAAAATGCGTTCAACAATATAGTCTTTGTCCCTTTGAGAATCGAAATCACACTTTTTGGCTTTATTTTTATGAACACTAGAGGTTGGTCTACTATTTTGACTATTCACAAGTCCTCAATAACACTAGGCTTACACTTCACTTTATCACTAAATTGTTTGATTTTATTGGCAATTGGATTATTCAAATTTTCATTTGGCAAGTCATCTGCAATCTCATCACTCTGTAATATTGCAGGTTCAATATTCTCTTCATCTGTAGGTGGGGTGGGGTCATCGGGTTCAAAATTCCTCAGGTAGCCATGTTTAAGTCTATTCACATTAACTCTGTTGGTAACTAATTTGCCATCCGATTTTCGTCGAATTTTAACATGGATGTTTGACAGTTTCTCTACTGTATAACAAGGGCTGGTCCAGGGACGAAGAAGTTTCTTGCACTGACCCTCCACTAAAACAGGGCGGTAAAGAAAAACCATGTCACCGACATGAAAAATGGGTTCATGTGCTTTAACTTGTGATTTTTCCACCATAGCAGATTTTCGATCAAGCAAATTCTGTTTTGCAACACGACGTGACACTTTAACCGCTTCAAGTAGTTCAACCACATAAGATGTGGCTTTTTTAGGAATGTCAACAGAGGGTAATCCTACTTCTAACAATGTTTTTGGATGTCGACCGTGAACTAAAAAGAATGGTGTATATTCAGTACTATCCAAACAGGGTGATGTATTATAAGAAAACTGAATATAAGGTATAAATTTATCCCAATTATCATGCAAATCATCCAAAAACTTAGACAAAGATGCTGCTATCACTGACATCATACGTTCGCTTTGTCCATTGCAACACGCATGATAACTAGTCGTAAAAGTTTTGTGAATGTTGAGAAGTTTACATGTTTCCTTCACAATGACACTTAAGTAGTTCGAACCACGATCAGAATGTAAATATTGTGGAATTCCGTGACGACATATAATACGTTCTAAAAAGGCATTAGCTACAGTAGTGGCCTTAATGTCTGACACTGGTACTAGTTCCACATACTTAGTGAGGTAGTCAATGAAGACAATAACATACATATTTCCATTGTCACATTTAGGCAAGGGACCTAAAATATCAGTGCTAAGTCGTTCAAATGGTTCACTGGCAAGTGACATTGGAGTAATTGATGTCTTGGTTGGCTTGGCTGGGGACTTTCGCTGACAACATACAACGCATGACTTGACCCAGTTATTTATATCTGTGTACATCTTAGGCCAATAAAACTTAAGTTTCGCTTTGGCTAGTGTCCTGTGAATACCAAAGTGACCCCCAGATAAGGGTTCATCATGACAATGTCTGAGCACCGTTTCCACTAATTGTTTTGGAATTGCTATTTGTACAGTCAAACGGTCTTCCCGGTGACCTTTACCTTTAGTAGCATACACATGATATAAAATGTCATTGGAAATAAAATAATCAGAGTGTAACAATAAGACCATTTTTCGCTGCTGATCGTTCTCAGGTAAAACACTATCAAGTAAATATTTATGAACATCTCTATACCATTCATCATTCTGTTGCAAATGTATTAAAGTTTCTTTATTCCACAAAGTTGACATTTCAAGTGATAACTGATTAGAATCTGACTTTAAACTGACAATCTTCATTAACTTCATAGATTTAACAGGTACTTTATCATTAGGTTCAGTGGATTCTGTAGATGTGATGTCAGGTACTGGTATATCATAATATGGCAAAATATCCAATGCAGACTCTTCATTGCTCTCTGACGATTCATATTCTCGGCGACTGATACCATCAGCATTAGAATGAGATTTTCCCTGTCTATAAACAATGTCAAATGTATAGCAATCCATCTGGCAAATTTTCCAACGGGTTCTTTAAGTTTCAATAACCATTTAAGAGCAGAATGGTCTACGACAGCCGTAAAAGTATTGTATCTCAAATAACTATCAAGTCTTTTCACAGCAAAAACTAAAGCTAGACATTCTTTCTCTGTGATGCCATAATTTCGTTCAGCAGCAGAAATTGAACGACCAATGTAAGAAATTACACGTTCAACCCCATCTTCTTGAATTTGGCAAAGTACTGCACCAATAGAAAATGAGCTTGCATCGGTATATAAAGTATAAGGCCGATTTGAAATTGGATACCCTAAGATAGGTGCTGACCCTAATAATGATTTGAGTGCATTGAAGGCACAATCGCAGTTTTCAGTCCAGACAAATTCTACACCTTTCTTAGTAAGTTCATAAAGAGGAGCAGCAATACCGGCATAGTTGTGAATAAATTTCCTGTAGTATCCAGTTAATCCCAAATAGGCACGTAAACTCTTCAAATTGGTTGGTGTAGGGTAAGTTGATACAGCAGCAATCTTCGCAGGGTCGGGTGATATACCGTTTGAACTGACAATATGACCCAGGTAATGTATTTGAGAATGACCAAAATAACTTCTTGGCTTAATAAATCATCGATGGCCTGTTCCATAACTTTCTTCTGCTTTGGGCCAAGTTTATATGCCCTCTGTCTCTGAGGTTGTACGCCAGGTGATACATGTATTTTATGCTCTAGAATATCACAGTGTCCAAGTTTATTGTCAGAAGCAACAAAAATATCGGAATATTCATCAATCATTTCATTAATGGCACTTTGCTGATGTTTAGTCAAATCATTTGATATATTTGTAGAAATAGGTTTATAGCTACTTTCGCGAGGAGATTCACAATCCTCTTTCTGATTACCAAATTCCTCAACACAATCTTTCTTAGAAAGTCCCACAAATTTACCAATAACTGTCCCTTTCAAAATTGTAATAGGCCGGTCATTAAAGTTAGTAATACCCTGGTAAACAGCTTTATTTTTCACTTCACACAATGATTTGGCAGGCAAAAGTCCTGTGGAATGTACATTAGGTGAACCAGACACCAAACCCAATACACCATTTGGTAAACTTTCGCCTTTAAGCCGTGCTAATGTTATAACTTGAGATCGTGGTGGCACAACAATATCTTTCGTACAGGTCAATTTTCTGTGCGGATTAACAGACACCGATTTCTGTCCAAAATTTACTGTCACATTATTAGCAGTTAAAAAATCTAAACCTAAGATAATTTTTGGCAATAAATTAGGCACAACATAAAATTTAACTGGAATACG
Organism: Patella depressa; assembly: GCA_948474765.1. Taxonomy (NCBI): domain Eukaryota; kingdom Metazoa; phylum Mollusca; class Gastropoda; family Patellidae; genus Patella; species Patella depressa. Next base: position 53,833,773 of record OX419716.1, read on the forward strand.
CTGATTGCAAATTTCCACCATAAGTTCTATGTATCCTTCAACTTTAACCCTTTGGTTGCAGGCTGTAGTGATATATAAGTCGCACTGTAACCGTTGAATGTTAACATCGAACAACGATACAGTTACTGCATTGATTGCACAAAAATCTGCTCCACTATCTATTAAGGCTTGAGTTAAATATTTGTTTATTTTCACGTGCACAAAATTTCCTAAAAGTCGACCATCACCATGATTTAAGATAAAAGTGTCTCCATTTAAACTGTTTCCAACAATAGGAGACTCATTATCGGAAGCTACTGGTTTTCCGGATTCCATGTAGAAGCCATACAATATTTCGCAATGTGATTTATACCTCCGCATTTCCTACAAGTGATAGGCCTTTTATTCACAGTAGATGCGCTAGGCTGATTATCTTGACGTGAATCTTGAAGGCGCCCACCGCGATTTGGTTGATAATTCTGATTTGGATAATATTGATTGCGATGATAATTAGGGTTCTGACGATGATCCAGAGGCTGATGATACCTACGATAACACTTTTGAGCAGAATGTCCTAGTTTATTACATATTTGACATTGAATTTGCGATAGGCCTATTGTAGGTTGAGCGGGTGCCATCATCATAGGATTCGCTGAATGAATAGACATAAGTGACAACTGTTCTTGAATTTTACGCACAGGATCCGAGTCCATGGATATACCATAATCATGGTCAGTCGGTTCAAATGACTGACGAACCACTCTTGAAATATGAACAGCTTGGTCAAAATTTTCTGGTACCTGTTGCAATACGGGTTGGCGAATTTTTGGTAACAAGCCACGTAAATATACGCACATTTTTTCATTATCAGTTTTATTTAGGCGACAGCACATGCTCTCTATATCAGTAATGTAGTTGTCTAATGGTTCTGTAGGCAACATTCTTCGTTCCCATAATTTAGTTTCTAATAGCCATGTGGGCTGACGTGTAGAAAAATAGTTCTCAAAAGTGTGGAAAAGTCTCTGGGGACTGGCCGTAATTTGATGAGGAAGATTTTGAAACCACGTTAAAGCTGATCCCTTTAAACACAAGAACATTGCTGGACCAACCTGATCATCGCGCATTCTGTGCACTTGAGCCCAAGCTTGAAATTTCTGCAACCAAGTCCTACTGTCTTCGGTAGGGAGCCCAGAAAATGGCGGAATTTTCCAGTCACTCGTTGCCATTTTCTATTTCATCACAAATGATTCTTCAAAAAAACGTACATCTTATTCTTTTTTAAAGTCTCAGGAATACGAACCGAGGCATCTCCGCCATGTGTGACGTGTGGTGGTGTCCCTACAAACGCCCGGGGGTCGGGATCTCATTTATAAAACAGGCAACAGTGATCTCACAACAACACTTTATTCCCAAAACCCAAATCCGGGCTACAAACTCAACGAAAAGAGCGCGGGAAATCCCGCTTTACCATCATAACAAGTCACATGACCAAACATCTATCACGTGATCGTGCGACAGGGATAACCTGTCAAAGAGGTACTATAAGGGGGGTACCTATAAGGAGATATTCCCTACAGGATTAACCATGCCGTCTATTAAGTCGAATGACAAAGAGAATGGCAAGTTAACAGGACGAATGACAAAGTAATGACACGATTTAACCAAAAGAATGACGGGATGAATGAAAGAAAGAGCTTTAGCAGACGAATGACAGAGCTTTACCAGACGAATGACAAAGCGAGTGAAAGAAATCATAAGGCGAATGATATACAATTGATCGGACGGGCGAATGACAAAGCGAATGAAAGAAATCATAAGGCGAATGATATACAATTGATCGAACGGGTGAATGACAAAGTGAATGACATAGAGACTGACACAGGTTCACCAAACGAATGACAAAGAGAATGATATATTCACCGGACGAATAACAAAGGTAATAACAAAATTCACCGGAAGGACAAATGACAAAATGGGTGACAAACAGAAGTTGTAGAGGTTGGTCAGACGAATGACAAAGTCAATGGAATGAAATGAAATCAAATGGGGTTTAACGTCCTAACCTGGGCTAATGAAGGCGGGCATACGCCTTATAGTGTGCTAAGAGGGAAATTTTGCCCGGACAGCGACGCTACGGCATACTTTTATATCGAATTCCAACCGCCAAGGGATCTTTTACGTGCAAACCAATGTGTACACGGGACCTCGGTTTTTCGTCCCCTCCGTCCTGCATCACTGACAAGGGGAAACCACGGCGAAAAATGTGTGTGGATTTTCTTGGCCAATGCAGGAATCGAACACCCAGCCTCGAGGCTAGCTAGCCAGCGTCTTACCCACTTATCCACGTGAAAGAGAGTGATTCAGCAGACGAATGACTGAGAATGACACACGTTCACCAGACGAATGACAAAAAGAATGACACGGGTTTATCGGACGAATGTCAGGGGATACAATTAGATTAGCAGGACGAATGAGAAAGTAAATGATAGAATTAACCATGTGGCACAGACAATGACACAGGTTCACCAGACAAATGACAAAGTGAACGATATAAATTATCTCAGATGGATGATTGAATGACACAGATTCACTGGACGAATGACAAAATGTACCCTATGTCTTATTACTTAGATTGATTTACCTTAAATATAAATTTTACTGGTGCCGGTGGATCGATGGCGAAGGCCACGGTGTCACCACTAAAAAAGAAAAAAATAAGTGGTTAGTTATTAAACTCAATACTGTAGTTGAATTATTTATATTAGCCAGAAGCGAGCGGTTATTGCTTAGAAATTCCTTGTCATTCGGTTGTCATTCGTCATGCAAATTAGGGAGGCCCCAATTATTACTCGATTTACATAAAACTTTCACTATGTGATGCATTATGCCATTTCTGATTTCATATAACTAATTGAACATTTTCATTATCACCGAAAGTACTATACACTTACATGTAATAAATGTATAAAATGAATTGATATTGCTGGTTGATTCTGCGTCCATTTTATTTGATGTGTGCAATGCTTATTTGGAAACTTGTTTAATGGCTTCATTAATACCGGAAATGACATCTTTCGAGGGTAACGTGGCACCGGTGAAACCCGTCATTACTGCATCATAGTTGTAGTTTTTGTTTGTAATTTTCCCATAAATCTTATATTTCAGACTCTAACCATGGGATCTTGCGGAAACTTTGACCTTTGAAATTCAAAGTTCGAATCTATATTTTGCGTTTTATCACTCTCATTACATTATAACCAAAGTTACTGTGCCACAAAGCATCAACCAATCAGATTGCTTATCTCTGCTTACTGTTAGCAGAAAATGTTCATCATCGAACTCCATCATGGCATTCCTCTAATGAATGCCTACACCAAATTTGTACATTTAATTTTAGCTCAGTTAGAAAGAAAATAATTGTGTTCCAAAGTCTCATTAGGTGAGCAGAAAATGTTCATTATCGACATTAGTAAAGGCATTTATTTAATAAAACAATACACCAAGTTTCATCACCCTCACTTAATTAGTACTAGTTATCGTGTCCCAATGCATCTACCAGTCAAATTGCGTAGCAGAAAATGCTCATCTTCGAACTCCATCAAAGCATTGACCTGCTAAACACAAACACCAAGTTTGAACATTTTTATTCAATTAGGAGAGCTATTGTGTTCCAAAGTCTCTGCAAATCAGATTGCTTATCGCTCTGCTTACCCTTAGCAGAAAATACTTATCTTCAAACTCCATCGAGGTATTGACCTAATAAACCCCCACACCAAGTTTGAACATTCTAGCTCAATTAAAGAGAGTTACAGAGTTGTATTGTGTCACAAAGAGTGTGGCGGACAGACAGACCCATTTTAATAGTCCCCTGCTTTGTTCGAAAGGCAGGGATCAAAAATAATGAAAAATGTATATTAAACAGGCTTGTGAGTAAACACAAAATTATTACATTTCTGTATAGCCTGGAATTTCTGGCATGGTTTCTCCTTGTGTGTGCAGAGCTTAGGGCCTGACAGCAAGGACAGCTGTCTAGTCTTTCCAATGGGATGAAAAACTGTCTAGTTGTTCCGATAGGACTGATGTTTACATTGGCATGCACGTAAAAGATCACTTGGCAGTTGGAATTCGACATAACAGTAGGCTGTAGTGCTGCTGCCCTGGCAAAATTTCCCCAATAGCACACTGTGTGGCATTTGCGCGTCTTAATTAACCTAGATTAACCCAGTCCAGTCGGAGCAGAACAGTACGATATTTAAACCCCATTTATTTCATTTCATAGTAGAACAATAAAGTTAATTGTTAAGTGGGAATCTTAACAGTGACGAGAATAGGTCTATTGGTCGTCATTCTCTATGTGTCATAAAGATTTTCTAGAACAAAGCCGATGCATGATGTATTATGGTCACGCGCAGTGGAAAACAAGATTCATGTGATCTTTGGAACTAAACGCAATCAGATAAAAGTATACTTGTCAGTTTAACTAACTTGATATATTAATAAAATTAAAAATCTACGTGTGGTGAGTAGCCTCGTGGGTTTTCTCCGAGTCCTCCGGTTTGCTCCCACTGCTAAAGACCCCTAAGCGAAAGCGAATTATTGGAATAATATTAAACCATGTGTTTGTCCCGAAATGAACTAGTTTGTGTCGAGTGGACGTTAAGTTCCATTTCTCTCTATATATATAGTCGTCGGGTACCAGAGCACATCTCAGGAGTACATGTGCATTTATAAACCATTTCAAGTTAAAATAGATTCACACTTGAATTTTTGCAACGACGGGTATACATTTCATAAAATTTAGTCCAGAAGGGTCCCCACATTCTTTATATTTATATCTTGATATATTAATATTTTACAGATTGAAGGTATCTGACCGTCAGTGTGCCAAGTATTGGACGAAATGTTGTATTTGCTGTCTGTGGTGTTTAGAAAAGTGCCTCAAGTATCTCAGTGCTAATGCTTATACTATTGTAGGTAAGTTAACACCAGAAAATTGGTATCGATTGATCAAGCATAAATACCGCTAAGTAATGGATAATGGCCGAAGACTGCCCAAGTTTTTCTTTCTATTTACATAATGGACAGTTTGAGGCTATTATCTAACTTAAACCATAGTCACTCTTTGTCTAAAATAATAAACATCTTAAAACAATAGTGTCTTGTAACACCCCCAAAAGGCACCCACCCCCCCCCCCAAAGAAAAAATATTGGACAGTTACTTAAACCAACACCGCGGGTCACATGACTGATTTGTTAATAATTAATACAAACAAGGATATCAATACAGTCATGCCTAACAGTGGAGAGGATATATTTATTAGCCAGTCAAAAATTATTCCTAGTTATGACGAGAATAATGACACTTACAATGTATGGAGTGGCATGTTGGATATGGAGGACAATGCAAATCCAAGGATTGAACATCCAAATTTTAATATAGTGTAAAATATTTATCTGATATATCGGATGTGGATACAAACCCTGACTCTAAAGTGGAATATAAAGGGGAGGAATAATACATACAATATTGTGAAGATGCGTCAAAAACCGATCGGGTTGGTTTGAACCAACGCAGAATACAACCTAAGGTCACAAGAGCGTATCAAAACCTGCAAAATCCATTCCTGCTTACGAAAACACTCATGAGTTTAAGGTAGGCTACTACTATATGTTTTTTATTTCTCTATTTATTACCCAGTCTAGAATGATTTGATGAATACATACACATTACAATTATTCTAAATTCAGAAGCATTTTGTTTGGCCTATGATTAAATGGGTCATAAAATTAACTCTTCATAAAATAAATTGACCTGATTGTATCGCATGTTAAGCAACAGAAACAAAACAACCCATTTTTTCAATGTGACTGGTGATGATTTAGAAAATCATGTTAAAAATCAGATTATTTCTATTTTCAGACCGACTGAAGGTTTTTTATCTGCGACCAGATTCTAATGTATATGGTATGGTGATTCGCCTATTGGAATTCATTTATTACAGCAGACAATAAAACGCACCGCAGCTACACATTTGTTTGCTGCAGGAGAACATGGACAGTTCAATGTGGAAAAAAAATGACCCTGTTAAAGTGCATATAAAAGGACAAGTGACAATGAAATATCGGACTTAGGTAACATTTTAGTACCTGAAAAGTGTCCACAATTGTCAACTACCAAATCCAAAACAAAATTATTCAAAAGTGTCCAGTGATTCCAGGGAAATTAACATTCAATCTTCGGAAATATCATTGTTTGTAAATGTTGAAAGGGAAATTAGTAATAAATGGATAAGTTGTTTTGATTTATGTTCAGTTACTTAATATATAATGACTACACTTTATTATTAATGTCTTTTCATCAATAATAGACAATGTCTAAAAATAATGGATTGTTTTCATTAATAATGGATTGTTTTTTATTAATAATGGATTGTTTTCATTAATAATGGATTGTTTTCATTAATAATGAACTGTTTGTTTTAGACAACAATCCACTCATCATTATAACGGACTAAAAGAACAAAGGATGAAATCATAGTTATGGTTTAATTTCTGTTTGGTGTCTAATTATTCCTAACTATTGAATTTCTGCTGTACTTGTATGAAATTTAATTCTCAGTGTTTCATTTTGATTATCAAGCGTTTAATTAATTAGTGGTTAGTTTGTCGACACGTGTTTAATTATAAGCGCCCCTCATAATTATCACGACTTTTCAATAATTAGTTGGACCTTCAATTTCCCGAGCCGTGATTAAAATTAGTCAAAGTGTTGAATTAGCAAGGTGTTCAATTTATTCTCAAACATCCAATTTCAGATATTATGATGTGTTAATTGTGGGTCATTGTTCATTTTAGCCGCCGAATGTCTATTTTTACCGCATTATGTTTTTCAAGGTTCATACGACGGCAGGTATCGGTATACCTGTTATTGTCAGTTGATTATTTTTCAAGATCACTACGGTGAAACATATTTTGGATTTTTAATGGCGACAGGGCGGTTCCGAAGCAAAGCTTTATTGAGATGCACATAACGTTTCGTCCACAATCATAAAACGTGTATCTATACAGCCATTTAAAACAGTATTTCCCACACTAACAACACATCTCAAGGTTCTGATTTATGTGTGTACATGTCGACTCCCTGCCCTGAATAAATCCTTTCGTTTAAATGTATTCGCAATTAAGACTAGCAGCAGCTTGGGTATTGCACCAATCATATACTGAGCGCCATAGAAAACGCACCACTTAGTTTTTCGTATAACAAAATGATCCTGTAAACATATCTTATTTATTTGGCTTCTTATTGTGAACAATATTCAAATGGGAACGCATCAATAACAACACACTTGTACGCTTATGGATGTTTAATCTGTAATCAACGGTACAAAGTCAGAGGGGTCAAAACCAAAAGTACGATAGGCCTACAGATGTCAGTATCGTGTGTGTCCTCCATTGGCTCTTAGGCACGCTGTGCAGCGACGTAGCATGGAATTAACCATATGTGCCGCATTTTTGTTTTTGACCCCATGTTTGTTAAATATAGCAGTGACAAAACTAATAGATTTTCATAAATTGCGCCATTTTATATGTATAAATTTGCTTTCGAAAGAGATTCGTTAATCTGATAGTGATTGGTCCGGGTATAGGTAAATAACGATACTGTGCGCGATCAATTTTAACACGTGTATTAATAGTTCAATTGTAAAATGCGTACAGTTATACATGTAGTTCAGTGGTAGGCACGATGATAATGTAAACAAATTGAACCCACAAAAAAGACAAATATATAAATGACTGCAGCCCGACTACTTTGGTGTGTAACTACAGCACATATAAATTCATGTATAAAGACGCTAAATTTGATTTAACACCTACACGTCAGATAAAGCCTGTTGGTCCTTCATAAAACACCTTTGCTTCAGTTATAACATGCTTTCGAGAAAAATTGAACCCACAAAAAAAGACAAATATATAAGTGACTGCAGCCCGACTACTTTTGTGTGTAACTACAGCACATATAAATTCATGTATAAAGACGCTAAATTTGATTTAACACCTACACGTCAGATAAAGCCTGTTGGTCCTTCATAAAACAACTTCGCTTCAGTTATAACATGCTTTCGAGAAAACTCACCACTAGCGATAATTAAACCACCTTTCAGTAAATTTTTCACCCCTGTTTATTAACATACCGTATCTACAGATTTTAGACTCGCTGTATAAGATTTGTTGCTATAATTAGAATTTTACCGATACTCGTAAAAGTTTATCAAAATCGTTGTTATCTATACCCTAAACGTACATATAAAACTACTACTACTTCTCAGTTTGAACTTATTGTAAGGTGGAACTGCATGCTTTTTGATATGGTTGGGTTATTTGATCCTAAAAATAGAACATAGCAAAGTCTTGAAAAGGTGTGAACGTGTGAAAATAGGCGTACGCGTTTCTTTGATCTGTTTCAATTATCATAGACCTTGTTATATCATGGGGTAATTCTGTGTGTGAACCACTAATTGTCAGGCTGTCTTGTATTCTCAATACGGACATTTATATTTTATCGATTTATTGCATACGGGCACGTTGTTTTTCTTCTTAATATTTTAACAGACTGTGGTATATTGTAAATGTTTCATATTCATGTAATTATCAATGCATACAATACGCTTTTTGTGATGAAATCAGCTTGTTCTTTTTATTCAGATTTTTTTAAAGTAGATCGAGACATTTGTCATCTAAGCTTCAACTACAAGGATACTTGCGCACTAAACTTATAAAATGCTTTAAAAAGTTTTAGGGCCGTCATATTGACTTGATTGGCAAATATAACATGTCTCTCTCAGCTATTATTCTAGATATATTTAATTGACGCGTATCCTATTTACCATCTGTCTGATTATGTCTACTGGGGGTTAGGATGGCCTAATGGTCTAGAGTGCCGCGCTTCGACATCTAGCTGGCCGGTCACCTCTGGCTTGCGACTGTGGTTTCGAGCCCTGGTGTGAGCGTATGTGGCATGGAGATAGGGGCGCCTTCTCAACCTCGTGGGTTTCCTCCGGGCACTCCGGTTTCCTCCGACTGCTAAAGACCCCTACGCACAAGCGAATTATTGAAATAAAATTAAACCATATGTTAGTCCCGAAATGACCTAGTTTGTGTTGAGTGGACGTTAAACCTCATTTCTCTCTCTCTCTCTCGATTATGTCTACTACATCGTTAACACTGTTCATCACGTGCATTTTGCATACCGATACTCCATTGGCCAACCACGCTATATTACCGAGCTTTCGACTAATAGTTTGGATGCAGCTATGGCGGGTGTTGCGCCAGGCAGGGTAAGCTTACTCTTCCGGACACCTGTTACCACTGTCTGTTGTGTATCTGGTACACGATGAACAGTCCATTTGCTGATTACACTATTTTGCCTATTACGTTTTTTAGGACTTCGAATTTTGTCTAATGGTTTGGATTGTTCGTACTTGGTTTTTATTTTCTCGTTCAGTAGCTGTTTTTATAAATTTAGCACGGCTGTTTGATCAAATTGTTTAATTATGTTTCACCTTTATTTCGATTCCTTTCAACTTTTTTTTCAATCACATTTAGGAAAAGAAACTAATCAATTTGAGGCACAAATCTGGTGCACATTCTAATTCTGGTTCGATAACTATTTTTGTGAATTAAGCGTACTTGTCACACTTTCTAGGCCAAAATAGTTCTTTGGAATTAATGTCTGGGTTAAAAAATTTTGCATTTATGTGTCAATAATTTTAGCGATATATAAGGATATAGAATGGTTGATACGTCACACAAAGGTCTGTATGTGTGAATATTGATGTCTATTCGGTGTTGATATTTAGTATAATATAAATTGTTTTTTAAAACATACACTTATTTATTTTAAACATTACATCGTAAAAACAGACGGAGATCACAAGCTAAGGCATATATATAAATTCGTTTCCGATATAAATATTATAAATATGACATGAAATAGACGAATACTACAATGTAGCCTACATTGGAACAAACAGCATTTGACAAATTTCAGAACATGCATAACGTATTTCTTTTTTATACGCCCACACTTTCTTGTGGATGTATATAGTCGTCGCCCCTGTCCGTCCGTCAATCTGCCCACAATTGTTTGTGAACACTCTACATGTCACAATTTTTATCTGATTTAAATGAAATTTGAAATATAGATTTATCACCCTAAGATCTTGGTTCCTTTCGATATTGGCATGTATCGGACTGTAACTTCATGGATTATGGCCCATGATTGTACGAAAAATCACGTTTTTAGCTTGTGAAGACTGTAGAGGTCACAATTTTGAATTGACTTTGACGAAACTTGAAATGCATGTTTTTAACCCAAATATCTTGGCTCCTTTCAATATTTGTGCATATCGGATCGTAACTTCCTAAATTATGGCACCTGCATTTATCATCTGATTGTTTTGAAATTGATAAGTCAGTGCATTAGTGAGATGAAGAAGCCTATTTGATTTCAATTACTTCCATTAATTTCTTCTTTTACTTATGGCCTTTGTTTCACTTTGTTGCCCCTTGTGAACGCTCTAACGACAATGTATTTAAATTAGTAAAACGAAGAAGCCTATTGAGTTTCAACAATTACCATTAAAACATCTAGACTTATGGCCCTTGTTTCACTTTGTTTAATCTTGTGAATGCTCCAATGACAACTTGGCGCAATATAGCCCGATTGGAGCGGATGTGCCATTAAACCACATTTCATTCATTCATTCTAATGACAACATTTATCATCCGATTTGTATGGAATTTATATGTATCATTTAAATCAGTGAATCAAAGAATCCTATTCAATGTCAGCAATTTCCGGTAATTTCTTCAGGAGTTCTGACTCTTGTTTCACTTTTTTGTTCAAAAGTTATCATACGATCGGTATATGCCTCATTTAAATTAGTAAAAGAAAGACACATGTAGAATTTCCACAATGTCCATTAATAACATCTAGAGTTTTTGCCCTTGTTTCATTTTGTTAAAACTTGTGAACGCTAAAATGACAACACTTATCATCCCATCTGTGTGAAATTTATATGCATCATTTAATTTAGTGAAATGAAGAAAAATACTGAATTTCAGCAATTGTTGTTACTTACACCTTGAGTTATGGCCCTTATTTCATTTTTGTTGCACATTGTGAATGCACTAACGACATAAATTATTATCCGATCTGTATGAAATTTATATGTATCTTTTTACCGAAGTTCCAGATGAGGGTCAAACTAGTATCCCTCTTAGATGAGTGATAACCGAAGGACAGAAAATCTGTTGCAAAAACAAGACTTGTAGCCTGTGGATTTGAGGAACGATCTTTAGATTTACGAACAGATTTTCCAACATGCTGTAAAGAAAATTTAAAACTGGGCGGAAACTGAATTCCTTTGATCTAAATGCGGCTTTTCTACATGCGGCTTTTCTACAGGGAAATGAAATTGAAAGAGATATATTTCTCATGCCTATTCCAGAAGTTGGTCATGGTAAGCTTTGGAAATTAAAAACACTGTCTAAGTTATTTGATCAATTTTGGAGCAACAATGAGTAAATACGATGAAGCGCTCTTCTACTGGCATTTTCAAGAAAAATTACAAGGCATACTATGCTGTCATGTGGACGATTTTTATACGCCCACATGGAAATGTGGTCGTATATTGCCGTCGCCCCCGTCCGTCCGTCTGTCTGTCGGTCCGTCCGTCCGTCCGTCGGTCCGTCCGTCCGTCGGTCCGTCCGTCCGTCCGTCCGTCCGTCCGTCCGTCCATCGTCCACAATTTCTTGTGAACGCTCTAGAGGCTAAAGTTAATCTCCGATTGACTTGAAATTTATACACGGTGTTAAAGGTCGTGAGACGAAGAAGCCTATTGATTTTCAGCGATATCCGATAATTACTACCAGAGTTATGACCCTTGATCACTTTGAAAAATCTTGTGAACGCTCTAGAGGCTATAGTTAATATCCGATTGACTTTAAATTTATACACAGTGTTTAAGGTCGTGAGATGAAGAAGTCTATTGATTTTCGGTGATATCTGATAATTACTGCCAGAGTTATGACCCTTGATCACTTTGAAAAATCTTGTGAACGCTTTAGAAGCTAAAGTTAATATCCGATTGACTTTAAATTTATACACGGTGTTTAAGGTCGTGAGACGAAGAAGCCTATTGAATTTCAGCGATATCTGATAATTACTGCCAGAGTTATGACCCTTGATCACTTTGAAAAATCTTGTGAACGCTTTAGAGGCTATAGTTAATATCCGATCGACTTTAAATTTATACACAGTATGTAAGGTCATGATAGGAAGAAGCCTGTTGATTTTCAGCAATATCCGATAATTCCTGCCCGAGTTATGACCCTTGATCACTTTGAAAAATCTTGTGAACGCTCTAGAGGCTAAAGTTAATATCCGATTGAATTTAAATTTATACACAGTGTTTAAAGTCATGATACAAAGAAGCCTATTGATTTTCAGCGATATCCGATAATTACTACCAGAGTTATGACCCTTGATCACTTTGAAAAATCTTGTGAACGCTCTAGAGGCTATAGTTAATATCCGATTGACTTTAAATTTATACACAGTGTTTAAGGTCATGAGACGAAGAAGCCTATTGATTTTCGGTGATATCCGATAATTACTACCAGAGTTATGACCCTTTATCACTTTGAAAAATCTTGTAAACGCTCTAGAGGCTAAAGTTAATATCCGATTGACTTTAAATTTGTACACAGTGTTTAGGGTCATGAGACGAAGAATCCTATTTGATTTTCAGTGATATCTGATAATTTCTGGCACTTGATCACTTTGAAATATCTTGTGGACAAAGGCCTTGAGACAAACCATCAAAACTATTCTAATCATTTCTGATAATTATTTAATGGGCTATTACTCGTAATAAGATTATCATGTGTTGTAAATAGTAAATGTTCTCCTGACTGATAAAAGCAACAATATGCGACAACCCTTGTTGACTGCCCGGACGACTTAGCTGTTGTGGGCGTATGTTTCGTTGCCTGGCAACCTATCTTTGTTGGGTGGATCAGAACTGTTTGTGAATAAGGTGATAAAAACTGTTAGAACTAAGTTTATCATGGGCATAGAGTCTTAGCCGGGACGTCAAATGCCAAATTTTAACTGAACCCACTTTTCCCTGATATATAATGTTTCTTGGTGGATTATTGTTGGATAGGGTTCCCTTGGTTTTCCCAGGGTGGGTGTGGTCGTGTCACCCTTGGGGAAAATTAAATATTCAAGGTGGCGCCCTAAAGTGGCGGGAAAAATACAAAACATAATTTTTCATCATCCTAGGTCGTGTAATATATCAATATACAGGTTTCAGGGTCGCTGAACACGAAGGCGGGCATATTTTTAATACCCGACAAAGATATTCACGAATTTGGTGGCCTATACACACATGAAATAATTAGAGGACCTGTTTGGGGAGTGATTTCAACCGAGATACATTCTGCATGCCGACTTCGAGATCATGTCGTCGTTTATATATCAATAGTTCAGGTACATAAACGAGTACTCCACCTCCAAAGCAGTTCCTGTCCCTACGAATCAGTGGGTGAAATCCAGGCCAAGAAATGGTCTCATTACTTATAGATTTGTCAAGATGGGTTTCAGAAAAAGTGATAATATGGTTTTGTACCTCGCTTAGTTTGTTTCTGATACCGCGAGTATTTAGATGGAAGATAGAAAGATCGTGGAAATCTGCTTGTTTTCGTGATGAGTTCGGGCCTGGATCAGGAGAAATATCGTTTGCTAGAACAACTAACAGTAAACCTACATATGGATTTTGGCTTTTCGGGGTGAGTTTGTTAAAGGGGAAGACCAACGATTTTCAACAAGGTTTCCATAAATCTTAAATATATATTCAGAAATAATCCCCTCTGTAACACGAGAAATTAATTTTTTTAATTAAAACCGGAAGTGGCATAGTTGATTCAACACGCTCAATGGGCTCTATAGTAAGCATACAGTTTTGGTATAAGTTTACTGCTGTATTGTGTTCACGTCTCGCCCTTGGGCCAAAAATCTTATCGAATGGGTTGTTTGTTAGGATATCATAAACACGAATTTATGTTTCTATAACGTTTAGTACATAAAGCCGTGGCGTAAATTCACTCATACTGAACAGTACGTTGTGGTCCAATTCACGGCACATGGCTAATTGTTTATATCACGTGGTTTGATTGACAGCTTGCAAGTGACATGTATTTCGTCTGCTTCGATGTTTTTGTGCGTGCTGAGTCTGCTGGCAGTGTTTGTATTTATTTCAACGGACCTGTAGCACATGCACATTCAAATAAATATATATATTCTAGAGGATTTCAGCGTCAGGCACCAACGTATTGGAATATAAAATATCTCTGGATATGGATCTTCAGTAACCGTAACGCCGTATAAACATTCGGGCCCACACATTCTCAAGAGAAAATGGGAGAAAAAAAGGAAAAGCCGTTGACCTCGACATTATGTGCCAAAATGCACTATATTGTGTCTCACATGCCCATAATTGTGGTCTGTTTATGTTGAAAAGGACTGTCAGCAAGCTCAAAAACATCGAAGCAGACGAAAGACATGTCTTTTGCAAGCTGTCAATCAAACCACGTGAAATAAACAATTAGCCATGTGCCGTGAATTGGACCACATCGTACTGTTCAGTATGAGTGAATTTACTTCACGGCTTTGTGTACTAAACCTTAAAAAAACATAAATTCGTGTTTAATGATATCCTAACAAACAAGCCATTCGATAAGATTTTTGGCCCAAGGACGAGGCGTGAACACAATACAGCAGTAAACTTATGCCAAATCTGTATGCTTACTATAGAGCCCAGTGAGCGTGTTCAACCAACTATGTCACTTCCGGTTTAAAAAAAAATTAATTTCTCGTTTACAAAAACGTTTTTGCTTGTGTTAGAACTGATTATTTCTGAATGTATATTTAAGATTTATGGAAACCTTGTTGAAAGTCGTTGGTCTTCCCCTTTAAGCAAAAACCTATTATTAAGGTGGCAGAGTGATATTTTTAATATAAATAGTCAGTTGGTGTTAGTTATTTTAATCTGCACTTAATATAAACTAATAGTGGTTGTACTATCCCTTTAAACCTATCCTATACTGTCCACTCTGTACCTGCCTGTAGTGAGTTCACTCACTACATCTTCAACTTTAACCTGTCTAATTTGTCTAGTGAGTGGTTTTATGAAAGTTTCCTTGGAGACATTCATGCTATAGATTTTGTATGCAAAGGTAGACCTTTTTCCCTCTCCTCAGTATATAAAGTTTATGGTATATGGTATTGTATGTTTATAAGTTTAAGTATTAGTAAATGGGAATATTGAAGCTTCTTCAATAGTAGTTCGGTGTGTTGTGGCAGTTGACAGTTTATTTTACCAGGTATGTTTATTAAAATATTTAGGTAATTGGTCTTTGTTTCAAGGCGGCAGCCATATTGAATTTCTTTAAAGTATAAGTAGGTTATTTGAAATGGGATAAGATTACATCATTATAAAGTTAAAACATTATTTAAAGTATTTCACTTTAAATGCTCAAACATTCATTTACATTACATTTATATTTCATTTACAGTTGCACCCACTTTTAAAGGTCTTTCACCTTTAAATCCAATGGTAATAACTAGAAACCCCTCTTTAGGGTAAGCAATATAAGTTTATTTCTTAAGATCTAATTATTAGTATTATTATTTAAGCTGTAGTAATAAGTATGCTTCATACATTTACGAGTATAGCTGTGTTTCGTAGTTCATGCCTTCATTTAAGAGAAGAGCCATATATTATACATATGCTTTTATATTATCGTTATTATTACTTTTAAAACATGCTTTGACACTGTTTTTATACTTTGTGCTTATTATATTATTTGTATATTTGCAGGGGTTTTTGTTGTTAATAAAGTATTTTTTAAAAGATAGAACCCTTGTGTGGTCATTTTAGTCCCGACACTTGACCCCCTTCAACATTTGGAGCCCGATAAGGTTTTGGATACAACATTTGGAGCCCGATAAGCCTTTGGATACAACATTTGGTGCCTGAGAAAGTTTCTGGAAGATTTCAACATTTGGATCCTGATATGCAGCAGTGGTACCAGTGATTTAAGATCTAGATAACCGACAACACCTCATTGAGCTCACGCGCGACGCTTACGCGATGGTACAACATCTGTGATTACAGTGACATTAACTTTTATATTCTATTTATTTAGAATGTAGTTTTGTGTATTCATTAAGTGTATTTTGATTCTGTGTGGATGTATCATAAGGATTAAGGTTGGTAATAATTATTTATTTTAATACAGAATTATAGGGTATATAGTTTATTTACTTTGTTTAAGTGCTGTTAGAATAATATAAATAATTACTATTCTATATCCATAACTTTTTGTATTTTAATCCTTGTATTAAATTAAGTGTAGATAGTTAGAATAGGTAATAATCATTTACTTATGTTTAAGCTATACGATTTATTTACGATAGTGTTTATAGACTACCGGTGGGCCTACCCTTAACCCTATATCTTGCCCTTTAGGTCAATTGTCTATTTTCTTTGAAATTTGAATTTTGGTGTCATGTAACTTGTTTACATTTTCAATTTAGCAACTTCCTGTAGGTCAGAAGACATATTTATTTCTTACTTCCTGTTTTCATTTTGATAACATCCTGTAATAATTATATTTTTGATCACCTACATTTAACAAATAAACTTACATTACATAAATCATTTTGATACATTAGAAAATATAACGTTACAAACACATAGTATTTTGATTTGTTTTTATTCAAGGGGTGTGTTTCATTTTTCAGACTTTAATTTGAAGTTTGACTTTGATTATTTTAATTTTGATTTGTCAGGTTTTGAATTTCAAATTGGGAACTTTGAAAATTTTTGATTTTTGAATTTGAGTTTTGAATGTCAGTGGTTGATTTCATTCATATTGGAGTTTGATTTTGATTTGAGTTTTTGGGTTTGGATTTTGGTGATTGCTATTTGGTTTTTGTCTCTCTTTGATTTTGTTTATCAAAGAGGTGATTGGATTTCAGTTTGTTTTTCTTTTAAGTCTACTCTTATGTTTCTGAGCTACTTCATTTAATTTTCAGATTTTGTTTTTCAAATAAACTTATTTCATTTTCAGCTTTATTTTTCCGTCTACATTTCCCCTTATCTCTTATACATAATAACATTAACATTGTATTGCACATATTGGACTTGTATTTTGGACATTGATTTTGATTGTTGTTTGGTACTTTGTAATTCAACATCAAGTTTGTTTTGGTGTTTTGATATGGAACTTTGACTTTTGGATGTAATCAGTGAATTTTTATGTTGGTGTTGTTGAGCTATAATGGTATGGCTGGTGCGTATATTTACTGTGATTGTATTATTTTGTGAATATTATTGTGTTTCATATATTGTTAGCTGCGTCAGTTGACAATAGTATTTGGATATTGTGTTCATGAATCGTGATATTATTTTTGTCTTGTAATATTGCAATTTATGGATTGTGTTATTTCATTTGTTGTGATTTATTGTGTATTGTGATTATATTTTTCACGACATACACATTTGTGTTAATAATTTTCATATTTACACGTGTGTGTTGTGTTTTGAAGGTGATACTTTTGCGGATCATACTCCTGTGCATTGATTGTTTTATTTGCGTAATAGTGTTTTTTTTATTAATGTGATTAATCATATGTGATTTGATATCCGATTATGGTGTTGTAAATATTGTGTTTGCGTGTTTCACTATTATGAACAGTGGATTGTGGTGATACATGTGAAGATGTAGAGGACTAGGAGTTGATGAAGGACATATCAGACTTGATATCATCCATTCAGGATTTACAGAATGAAATGAGCAGCTTTAGGTCTGATGCGTGTTCTAGTTCTGTTTCGACATAGCAGACTCATCAGCGTACTTTGTCCTGTTACAGATGTGGTGAATTTGGTCATGTTGCCAAGGGTTGTAGACAGCGTATTTCGAATTGTGACCCACCAGAAAAACTGTTGGGTGTCTCAGACGAGGGACAGTCTGGCAACACTGTTGATAGTAGTCCCCCACAGATTATTGGAAAGAGTAATGTAACAGCTGTTCAAGTAAATGAAAACTATACATCAGCACTGTCAGACACAGGTTCTACAGTATCTACCATCACAGAATCTTTCTTCAAGTTATTTTTGGAAACAGACGAATGCTGTATAACAAGGTTGGGTGGGATTATTCATATAGAGAGTGCTGGAGGTCACAGTTTACCATATTTAAGTGTTGTCTATTTATCTTTAAGAGTTCCCAGCTTAAACTTGTCTGCTGTAAAGAATTTATTTCTTGTTGTGCCTGACAAACCGTATGGTAAGACTGTTCCAGTCTTAATCGGAACTAACATTCTGCGACCTATCCTGAATCAGGTGTTAGCTAAGCATGGTCATGATTATTTAAATCAGACTGGGATGCCTGCTACCTGGAGTTGTACTTTTAGGTGTATTAGGCAGCAACAAATCTATGTGTTTAATAGGGAACATCAGTGATTTTCAACTTGGTGGGAAACATCATGTTATATTCCAACCTACACCAGAATCTATGTTACCATCATCAATGGAAGTAACACCAGCATTCCTTGAGGTAGATTTTGACAACGTTGAACCAGTTGTAGTGAGAATTTCCAACTTATCTCTATCTTCAATTCGTGTTTTCCCCCATTCTGTGATGTGTGAGCTACAGATAGCTGATTTAGTCGAACAACCAAGTGCTACGGAAATGAAAATAACAACTAGTTCCACTGCTACTGCGAAAGACTTCATGGATTCGATCGATTTCATCGTCGTCTGTTAGTGGAGTTGAAGGAATTTCTTCGTAGCTGGTCATCAATTTTTTCACAGCATGATACGGATATAGGATGTGTAAATTTAGTGGAACACAAGATCAAGCTTACAACAAATGAGACTCCGTTTAAGCAACCTCATCGAAGAATTCCACCATCCATGTACAATGAGGTAAAGAAACATCTGAAAGATTTACTAGAAGGTGGCATCATACGTAGAAGTCACAGTCCTTTGGCATCACCGATTGTACTTGTGCGGAAGAAAGATTCATCTCTTCGGATGTGCGTAGATTATAGGATGCTCAACCAACGTACTGTTCAAGATGCCTACGCTCTACCAAGGATTGAAGAGATGTTAGATAATTTAGTTGGTGCCAAATATTTCTCTGTGTTGGATATGAAGAGCGGCTACCACCAAGTATCTATCGCAGAAGAAGACAGAACCAAATCAGCGTTTACTGTTGGGCCTCTTGGATTTTACGAGTTCGTTCGACTCCCTTTCGGATTGTCGAACTCACCAGCCACATACCAACGCGTAATGGAAGATTGTTTAGGTGATCTTAATCTGAAAATCTGTGCAATATTCATCGACGACCTGATAATATTTATCAAGACTTACGAAGAACATCTGGAACGTATGTCTATGGTTTTCAACAGATTGCGACAACATGGTATTAAATTCGCTGCTAAAAGTGCAAGTTCTTTCAAGAGAAAGTGAAGTATTTAGGACATATTGTGTCTGCTGGAGGAATACGAACAGATCCTCAGAAGACAGAGAAGGTGGAGACTTGGCCTAAGCCAACCAATGTGGAGGAACTGAGAAGATTTCTTGGGTTTGTAGGATACTACAGGCGTTTTGTGAAAGATTTTTCAACTTTAGCCAAACCCTTGAATGATCTGCTGATAGGAGTTGGAGGACCAACTAAGAAAAAAGGGGGGGGGGAGAAAGGTGCAGAACAAGAACTCTGTGAAAGAATGGGCATGGAAGCAACAGCAAGAAGAAGCCTTTATGAAACTGAAAAGTTGCCTAGTAAATCCACCCATACTAGGATATGCAGACTTTACCAAACCATTTACAGTGCACACTGATGCTAGCGGTCAAGGGTTGGGAGCGGTGTTTTATCAAGAACAGGACGATAAGCAACGAGTCATCTGTTATGCCAGAAGAGGACTATCTGAAGCAGAGAAGAACTATCCTGTCACAGAAAAATTCCATCAGTATCTTTACAGCAACAGCTTTACTGTGTTTCCAGATAACAATCCTTTGACATACATTCTTACCACTGCCAAGTTAGATGCCACGGACCATCGCGTGTTAGCTGCACTTACCAACTACAATTTTTCAATCAAATACAGACCTGGCAAGAAGTGCGGAGATGCCGATGCCCTAAGTAGATTGGGAGATACCAACAGCGCGGAGAAAGATAAATTTATTCAGGTGAAAGAAGAGATTATAGGAGCACTGAAAGATATTGAAACTGCCAGTGGGTACACCCATTCCACCAGTATGTCCCAACAAGTGATTCCTAATACCATCAAGAATACTTCGTCAATAGTTGACAACAAGACTTGGAGACAGAAGCAGCGTGAAGATCCTTTGCTGAAGTTTGTTCTAAACGACGTAGAGAAGAATATAAGACCAAGTCGTAAGCCTATATGAACTGAAGAAGCAGGTCTGCAGAGGGAATATGGACACTTCGTTCTTAGATCCGGAACTCGCTTTCGACGGACTGTGTATAAAGATCAAGAGAGGCTGCAGCTCGTTCTTCCTAGACCATACAGAGGAGAAGCACTCCAAGGAGTTCATGATCATTTGGGACACCAAGGAAGAGATCGCACTGTCAGCTTAGCGAAAGACAGATTTTACTGGCCTAGGATGACAACTGACATTTAAGAATACATCCAACAGTGTCCACGATGTCTTTGGGGAAAGGCAACAGCAACAACATGTCCTCTAGTGAACATCACATGAAGTCAGCCACTAGAGTTAGTGTGTATGGACTATGTGTGCGTTGAAGAGTCCAAAAGAGGATACGACAACATCTTGGTAGTTACAGATCATTTTACCAGATATGTCCAAGCCTTTCCTGTACGTAACACCACAGCAAAAACAACAGCGAAAGCGTTTTTTGATGGTTTTATTGTTCAGTATGGCATTCCCCAAAGAATTTACAGTGATCAAGGTCAACAATTCGAAGGAAAAATCATCAGGGAATTGTGTCAACTGACAGGTATGGATAAATCGAGAACCCCCAAGGCAATGTGACAGATTCAACAAAACACTACTTAATATGCTAGGAACGCTTCAACCAGGACATAAGAGAGATTGGAAGACCTATGTCGCACCACTTGTACATGCGTACAACTCCACTAGGCATTCAGCTACCGGATACTCTCCTTTTGAACTGATGTTTGGCCGTAAACCAACCCTATCGATTGATGTCATACTGGGACTGGTCAATGATGATGATGAGGGTAAATCCTATAAAACCTATGTAGATGACTTGAAAGGGGAGCTTGAATATGCATACAAGACAGCGTCTGCCGAAGTTAACAAAGGCCAGGAAAAGCATCAGAGGCAGTATAGCAACAGAGCAAGAAATATCAAAATAGAGCCTGGTGATCGTGTGTTGGTACGACGTTTAGCATTCAAAGAGGGAAGACACAAGATTTAGGATAAATGGGAAGACATCGCCTACAAAGTTCTGAGCCATATCTCCAACAGCATCATTGAAACATCCAGTACCTAAACCAAGGAAGACTAGAAGTAACGTTTCAATTAAAACCACCAATGAAGACGATGATAAAGGTAACAGTGACAGTGAAGAAGATGAAGAACCTGTGTATGTTGTGGTTGAGACAGACTTCCTGCCTCAGGCTAGCTCCACAAGTGATGAGACAGGAAGGGAAGATGTTATCGTTCCGGAGCTTGAAGAAGTTCTTCAAGATGGTGTAGAAGAGGGCCAAGTGACACCAGTTTCCGGTGATGATCCATCATTTGAAGAACCACTGCCACCAGAATCTATACCATCTGTTCCCGAACCACGTAGGTCTATGAGACAACGGAAACCACCATGTTGGCAGGCTGAATATGTGCTGGAGCATCAACAGCAGCTTGTTCCAGATTTCCAAAGACGTGCTGAGCTGGCAAGATCTTTAAGTCCAGTTGACTTCATGTCTTTGCCACCAGAGAGACTACGTGTCGTACTGGAGATGCTACCAACACTGTGCCAGAGGATTTTTCCTGAAATATTCCCGAAATAGTGATAGTTTTATTTTTTACTAATGTTGAGGACAACAATTTTAGTTAGCGGGGGAGTATGTGGCAGAGTGATATTTTTAATATAAATAGTCAATTGGTTTTAGTTTTTTTAATCTGCACTTGATATAAACTAATAGTGGTTGTACTATCCCTTTAAACCTATCCTATACTGTCCACTCTATACCTGTCTGTAGTGAGTTCACTCACTTCATCTTCAACTTTAACCGATCTAATTTGTCTAGTGAGTGGTTTTATGAAAGTTTCCTTGGAGACATTCATGCTATAGATTTTGTATGCAAAGGTAGACCTTTCCCCTCTCCTCAGTATATAAAGTTTGTATGTTTATAAGTTTAAGTATTAGTAAATGAGAATATTGAAGCTTCTTCAATTGTAGTTTGGTGTGTTGTGGCAGTTGACAGTTTATTTTATCAGGTATGTTTATTAAAATATTTAGGTAATTGGTCTTTGTTTCAAGGCGGCAGCCATATTGAATTTCTTTAAAGTATAAGTAGGTTATTTGAAATGGGATAAGATTACATCATTATAAAGTTAAAACATCATTTAAAGTATTTCACTTTAAATAACCAAACATTCATTTACATTACATTTATATTTCATTTACAGTTTCACCCACTTTTAAAGGTCTTTCACCTTTAAATCCATTGGTAATAACTAGAAACCCCTCTTTAGGGTAAGCAATATAAGTTTATTTCTTAAGATCTAATTATTAGTATAATTATTTAAGCTGTAGTAATAAGTATACTTCATACATTTACGAGTATAGCTGTGTTTCGTAATTCATGCCATCATTTAAGAGAAAGCAATATAAGTTTATTTCTTAAGATCTAATTATTAGTATTATTATTTAAGCTGTAGTAATAAGTATACTTCATACATTTACGAGTATAGCTGTGTTTCGTAATTCATGCCTTCATTTAAGAGAAGAGTCATATATTATACATATGCTTTTATATTATCGTTATTATTACTTTTAAAACATGCGTTGATACTGTTTTTTTTTTAACTTGTGCTTATTATATTATTTGTATATTTGCAGGGTTTTTGTTGTTAATAAAGTATTTTTTAAAAGATAGAACCCTTGTGTGGTCATTTAAGTCCGGACACTTGACCCCCTTCAACATTAATTAGAGGTCTGAACATACGTGTGATTTAATATATATCTTAAGAATTCGTTACTGGTAGTGAAATGACAGCGCCCATTATACAAATGCGTTTCGTTGAATGTTGTGATTTGGGTTAATGATATAACAAATACAATGTGCTGAAAGAAAATGTGCGCAAGTGAATTAAAATAAAGAATATATGAAGTCATACAGATAATTCAAATAGGAAAATTCGCTCTAGACACCCCTTTTCTAGGAATTTTGATAGAATAAATAGATTCGTGTAATGTTGTAGAGACAGTCCGGTTTCTTACGTTTCAGGACAGCATTGTAAATTGACCGAAAATCATTTAATTTGAAATAACGTAGAAGCGAATGACTAATTCTTTCATATAGCTATATTCATCTAAAAGGATTGAATTTAATCAAATACCGGTTGGTTATTTCTTATGTTGTCCGATTCGGTGGATGACAACAGACTGTCCCTTTGAATTCATCTGGTCATTTTAACTTATATAAATCAGTGATGTGACCGTACCTAGATCGTTCAAGTCGAATAAAATTTGTTTCGAAATATCATTTTCCCTGCGAATTTTACTATGGGGGTAGGTTGTAACTATTTTTGATCCGCGAATTTCTCTGAACAGTTAATTTGAAATGAGGGTTATTGTAAGACATTTAGTATGACGTCACACTATGCGTTGCATTTTCGGGGGAAGTTTGTGTGGTTAATTTCCACAGATGATTACAAACATGTTATGTGTTACAAATGCTAATGGAGTGACATCATGTCAGCTAGACTCAATATCACATGGCTATTTATAGATAACGAAATCTGTGAACAAAGACGAGGTAAACTTAGGAAGTATGAGTAAATGCGTTGTACACACAAGTAGGGTGACCAACCCCAAATGAATATCTCCAAATATCTCGACAATTAGATCACAATACTAATATATTTTCCAAGCTTTAAATCAGTTTCTCAAATTTATAGTCACTAAATAAACGGCCATGTTGAACTTAATAAGCTATGACCATTTAACCGTCTAAAAATAATATACTGAAACATGGTTCCGTGTATCGTCCATAACATCCAGACACTTTTGAGTAAAAGATGGGTTACGTGCCCTTGTTAACCAGTCTACCGATCATTCTACGTCTAATTGACAGGTCGGGATTTACGAAACATAACAAAAAGCCGGAACAAGAAATAATTGGATTTAGAAACACACACATTAGACAACTCAACAATATTTTTAAGAACCTTGTAAAAGTAAAATGAAACTACTGCTGGTATCATGTTCTTGCTTTACGAACGTGATTCAGAGATATTATTTGTGCTAAACCAAACTATGCAGTTTCTAACGGTACAGTTAATTATAAAGCAACTTAAAAAATTAAACGAACGTAATTTCTATCCTGTGTTCCAATCTCAAATGAGACGGAATTGAAGTGAATTTAAACCACAACAAAAATCAGAACATGATAAATCTAACTTTTTACAGCCACAAAAACGGCCCCTTTGACATAGCGGCTCAGATTGACACCCGGATTTTATAACCTTTTTCAGAACATTCGGCACCATCTGGTACCATTCTGGGCACTAGTGATTTTTATACGCCCACATTGAAATGTGGTCGTATATTGTCGTCGCCCCCGTCCGTCCGTCCGTCCGGCGTCCACAATTGCTTGTGGACGCTCTAGAGGCTAAAGTTAATATCCGATTGACTTTAAATTTAAACACAGTGTTTGAGGTCATAAGACGAAGAAGCCTATTCGATAATAACTACCAGAGTTATGGCCCTTGATCACTTCAAAAAATCTTGTGGACGCTCTAGAGGCCAAAGTTAATATTCGATTGGCTTTAAATTTATACACAGTGTTTACGGTCATAAGACGAAGAAGCCTATCGATTTTCAGCGATTTCCGATAATTAGTGCCAGAGTTATGGCCCTTGATCACTTCAAAAAATCTTGTGGACGCTCTAAAAGCCAAAGTTAATATCCGATTGACTTTAAATTTATACACAGTGTTTGAGGTCATGAGACGAAGAAGCCTATTGTTTTTCAGCGATTTCCGATAATAACTACCAGAGTTATGACCCTTGATCACTTCAAAAAATCTTGTAGATGCTCTAGATGCCAAAGTTAATATTCGATTGACTTTAAATTTATACATAGTGTTTAAGTTCATGAGACTAAGAAGTCTATTGATTTTCTGCGATTTCCGATAATTAGTGCCAGAGTTATGGCCCTTGATCACTTCAAAAAATCCTATGGACGCTCTAGAGGCCAAAGTTGATATCCGATAGACTTCAAATTTATACATAGTGTTTACAGTCATTAGACTAAGACGTCTATCAATTTTCAGTGATTTTCAATTATTACTGCCAGAGTTATGGCCCTTCATCACTTTCAGCGATTTCCGATAATAACTACCAGAGTTATGGCCCTTGATCACTTCAAAAAATCTTGTGGACGCTCTAGAGGCTAAAGTTAATATCCGATTGACTTTAAATTTATACACAGTGTTTAAGGTCATAAGAAGAAGAAGCCTATTGATTTTCAGCGATTTCCGATAATTAGTGCCAGAGTTATGGCCCTTGATCACATCAAAAAATCCTGTGGACCCTCTAGAGGCCAAAGTTAATATCTGATCGACTTTAAATTTACACACACTGTTTAAGGTCATGAGACGAAGAAGCCTACCGATTTTCATTGATTTCAAATAATTACTTCCAGAGTTATCTCCCTTGATAACTTCAAAAAACCTTGTGACGCTACAGATGCCAAACTTATCATCCGTTTGACTTCAGATTGATACACAGAGTTTAAGGTGTTGAAACGCACAAGTATTTTGATTTTCAATGAATTTTGATAGGAGAACAGCTAAATCCATGATGTTAAATGTTTCCTATACTAATTGATAGCGTGGGGCAAAACTTTATAAAAAGCAAACAAATTCTAATGATTTTCAGATAATTACATAATGAGTTGTTTCATTACCAAAAAAAGTAAAAATATGCGACAACCCTTGTTGACTGCCCGGACGATTTAGCTGCTGTGGGCGTACGTTTCGTTGCCTGGCAACCTATCTTTTAGACTGTAAGAGTCCCCAATCCGTAGTGGACCTTTTTCAGAACATTCGGTACCATCTGGTATCATTCTGGGCACTAGTGATTTTTTAGACTGTAAGAGTCCCCACTCCCTAGTGGACTTCCAGGGCTGAAAAGCATACTTTTAATTGAAGGTAGGTTCGATTCAGGTTCATCTTTACAGCTACGTATGTTGCAGTTATTGTCTCAAGTTTAGGAGTCACTGCTTGATTTCTACCTATTCCGATTTCTAGCTCGATTGCCGTGCTTCGTTGAAATTAGAGAATACGCTTAATCCACAGACAAATTCCGTCTCATTTGATATTGGAACTCAGGATCGTGATGATGAAAACGAAGAAGATGATGAAGATGACACAATATGATACATTAATATTAAAATGGCAACTCGGTTGTCGCGCATCCTTAAAATATAAGAATCCTCTTAATCCATAGCAGAATAGAATGAACACTTTTTTACGGAACAGTTCTCAAAAGAAAGAAACTCGAAATAATATTTTGAGCAGTCAGGCTTTCTGGTGAGAAGTGTTCTGTAAAAACTTTTCTTGATAAATTTAAAGGTGTCCATTCTATACTGCTATGGATTAAGAGGGTTCTCTAGTTTCAAAGAAGCACAACAATCGAGCTAAAAATCGAGAATATGTTGGATTCAAGCAGTGGCTCCTCAACTTGAGACGAAGCTGTAAATATAAACCTGAAACGAGCCTACTTTCAATTAAAAATATGCTTTTCAGCCCTGGAAACCGATCCATCAGACATTAATCCACTAGACTACGTCTGGAGTGAGGATTCTTCCAGTCCTAAAAAAATCACTATTGCCCAGAATGGTACCAGATGGTACCGGATGTTTCACATATCGTATCTTTTTGTTACTTATAGTTTTAACTAAAATTGAAATTTCTGGAACGGTTTATCACAAATCCAGCTTTGTTGGGGTTTAAAGTTTCATCAAAATCAGATCAAAATTGTGACTACTAGGTGGTCCATAATCCTCATATACACTATTTCTGTATAAGGGGTGACCATTTTGTCTGGCAGTTTAGGTCAGACTTTCACCAAATTCAAACTCAGACATCATTCATTCACTTGATTTGGTATTTTCCGCTGGTCAATCTTATAGGATTTTGTTTTTCGTGTAGTGCGGTCCCCCTGCACTTACTATTAGGGTGGAACGGTGATATACTAAACGTTTTTTTTCTAAATCGGATAACACTTGTGAACTCTAGAGGGACCACAAGCTAAAAACGCAATTTTTCATACAATCAGGGGCAATAATTCAGGAAGTTTCGATTCATCGATTCAATATGCACGAATATCGACGGCAACCACGATTGGTGGGTAATAAACATGCATTTCAAGTTTCATCAAAATCGTATTCAAATTGTGACATCTACAGGGTCCAAAACCTTGATATACCTATTTTTACACTATTCGCCTACAAGCAGCTGCCATTTTGTTTATCACAAATCCAGCTTTGTTGGGTTTTTTTCTATTTTCCGCCTTAGTGGTGGGTTACATATTAACAAGATGTCCGAATTCGCGTTAAGCGACCAGAAAATATATAAACGATATATTATACACGACCTAGTAGGGCGAAATATGAAATTCTTGTACCCACGACGCCATTTTGAATATCTTTGTCGGTTGTTAAAAATATGCCCGATTTCGTGTTCAGCGACCATGAAAACCTTAAAAATGATATATCACACGACCTAGGATGGTGAAAAATGATTTGTCTGTATTTTTCTCGACATTTTTGGTCGCCATCTTGAATAATTAATTTTCCCCAAGGGTGACACGACCACACCCACCCTGGAAAAATCAAGGTGACCCTACCCAACAATAATCCATCGAGAAACATTATATATCAAACAAAAATGGGTTCTCAGCCGCAACGTCCGGACTATCTGGCATTCAATAGTAAGTGCAGGAGGGCTGCAACATGCATAATTTACACAAAAACAAATATACGGACAAGACACCATACTCAGAGACCACAAACTAACAAACAATTAAAAAAGAGTGAATGGATCCGGGGGATAGTTGTAAGCGTCCACTGTGCTGTACAGTCCCGAGCCTGTAGTGACACAGACTTCACTCATATTTGAAAACAATAGGGAATACAACCCAAAGAAATTATTGTCATGATCTGTCATGTGCCGCAAGAAATGTGAATGCAAGCATATTGTTTTAATTCAACTATACAAGTAACCACATTGATGAAACGTATCAAAAAAGCAGTCCAAAACCAAATGCAGTATGTTGGGTTAGAACTGAACCAAAAAGATAACACAATAACCATGCATCAAAATGCATATATTTTGGAGAGATTGAACAAATTGAGTTAAGTGGATCTTTTGATAAATGTGATGGAATAACTGAAAGTGAAACGCGTTTGTTAAGGGGGGTTGCTGGACAATTGAACTGGGCAGCCAATCAAACGAGACCTAACATCGCTTATAATGCATGTGAAGTTAGTGTATCTCAGAAAGACAGTGCAGTTGAAGATAGTTCAAAAACACAGAGAGAAATATGGCACCAGGGCGTCTGGCTTAAATCCCAAACTGTCAATCAACATTCCATTATTTAGACTTCAAAAGAAAACCAGCGGCTGCCAGGCAGGATATTCTAAGTCGAAAATCTTGTGGAATGTGGTACCACACAGGCATATAGAGGGTCTGAGAAGAAATTTTGGAGAAAAAAAATGGTTTTTTTCCAAGTCCAATATCTTGTGGAACTCTTGTGGTAAAAAACACCACAGACCCCTAACATTATCAAAATTATTCTAAGTCGAACATCTTGTGGAATGTAGTACCACACAGGCATATAGAGGGTCTGAGAAGAAATTTTTGAAAAAATATCTTGTGGAACTCTTGTGGTAAAAAACACCACAGACCCATAACATTATCAAAATTATTCTAAGTCGAACATCTTGTGGAATGTGGCACCACACAGGCATACATTGTATAGAGGGTCTGAGAAGAAATTTTGGAGAAAAAAAAAAGTTTTTTTTCTAAGTCCAATATCTTGTTGAACTCTTGTGGTAAAAAACACCACAGAACCATAACACTATCAAAATTATTCTAAGTCGAAAATCTTGTGGAATGTGGTACCACACAGGCATTTAGGAGGTCTGAGAAGAAATTTATGAAAGGACACAACAGAATAAAATTTTGTAGAATATATTTTCCCCACATTTTACAAGATAATAGGATAAGTTATTATTGTTCAAGCAGATTTTTCATGGTCCACTTTTCAAAACGCCCCCAAACCTTGCCATATCTATTAAAGCTTCATCAAAATCAGATCAAAATTGTGACTACTAGGTGGTCCATAATCCTTATATACACTATTTGTGTATAAGGGGTGACCATTTTGTCTGGCAGTTTAGGTCAGACTTTCACCAAATTCAAACTCAGACATCATTCATTCACTTGATTTGGTATTTTCCGCTGGTCAATCTTATAGGATTTTGTTTTTCGTGTATTGCGGTCCCCCTGCACTTACTATTAGGGTGTAACGGTGATATACTAAACGTTTTTTTTCTAAATCGGATAACACTTGTGAACTCTAGAGGGACCACAAGCTAAAAACGCAATTTTTCATACAATCAGGGACAATAATTCAGGAAGTTTCGATTCATCGATTCAATATGCACGAATATCGACGGCAACCACGATTGGTGGGTAATAAACATGCATTTCAAGTTTCATCAAAATCGTATTCAAATTGTGACATCTACAGGGTCCAAAACCTTGATATACCTATTTTTACACTATTCGCGTACAAGCAGCTGCCATTTTGTTTGGCAATTTTGGCCTAATTTTCACAAAATTCGAACTCAACCTGCATTACGGTGTAGGTAATTAGGGCCATTTAATAGACAGTTTCATACTGATGACATTATAATTTTGGTCGTTTGAGGGTTCACAAGGTTCTAAAAACTAAAACAAGTCCCTTAAAGTTCCAATTTCACTTTTTCTAAGAAAGTCAAAATATAATTATTTCTATGTTTTTTGCTCAAAAGGTTGTCAACTCACTATTATACGATCATGGACAAAATTTTGGGGGGGTTAAAAAGGGTGACACTGGTTGATTGAGGAAATAGTTACTCAATTACCTCCCTTGTTTTCCCATTCTTCTACATGGACGGCCATCTTCAAACGTTTGAATTTGAAGTTGAAAATGATATTTTTGCCAATTTCTCAACTGGCAATAGTGAATTATAGGATTAATAGGATTATTCTTTAACAAGGTAGGACTGTTTATAGGTTCAATCTATTTTGGGGCTTTATTTTAATAAATTTTAAAAATATAACTTAAAAAAAATGCTATTGGAACTTTAACTCTGGCAGTAGTCTACAGAGATTGTTGAAACTGTAGAACCTAGTTGTATCCTATACAAGAAAGTGTCCATTATAGACTACATGATGTATAGAGTGTGCATATAGTGTATAGTTCTATAGAGTACATACATAATAGGTAAATATTGTACATACATTTCTAGGGTGACCCACCCCAAATTTTAATGAATATCTCGAAAAATCTCGACAATTACACCACAATACTGATATATTTACCAAGCCTTAAATCTGTTTCACATATTTATAGTCACTAAATAAACGACGATGTTGTACTTAATAAGCTATGACCATTTAACCATTCATAAATAATACTGAAAAATGGTTTGGAGTGGCGTCCATAACATCCAGACACTTTTGAATAAAAGATAGGTTACGTGCCCTTGTTTTGAAAACAGTCTCGCTTAACAAGTCTACCGATCATTCTACGTCTAATTGACAGGTCTGGATAATCAAGACTACTTTTTTGCGAAACATAACAGAAAGCTGACACAAGAAATTGAATTTAGAAACACACACATTAGACAACTCAACAATATTTTTAAGAACCTTGTAAAGTAAAATGAAACTACTGCTAGTATCATGTTCTTGCTTTACGAACGTGATTCAGAGATATTATTTGTACTAAACCAAAATATGCAGCTTCTAACGGCACAGTTAATTATAAGGCAATTTAAAAAAAAACGAGCGTAAAGCCAGGCTGACACTTGCACGATTCCGTGGCACGCATTGGCACGACTCGAGTCGGCACGACACCGTCCGATTTGCGCAAACTTGTCGTGCCAATGCGGGAAGTGCGTAAACAATGCGCAAACTATGCGTGAACTCGTCGTGCCAGTTCGTGTTAATGTGGACACTGATGGGCACGACAAAATCGTGGCCAAAGTCGTGCAAGTGTCAGCCTGGCTTAATTTCTAAAGATGCCGTAATAACCAAACAGTTAAATATTATTGCTATTCAGAATCGTCAACAATAGATTTCTTACGACTGTAGTAGTTCATAGTGTGTTGAACATTTCCGCATGCTATTGCTATTTATAGCGTCAACGAGTGTGCGAGACTGTCAGAAATCAGTAGTTAGTGATTCAACTAAAGCGTGCACAATCAACATGTCAAGAACAACTTTTCAGTAGGCACGTGGAGCACCCTAACATTACATACATATACATAATACTGACAGCTTTGTTGCTGATGAGTATTAGGGTCCCTTGGAAGCCACTGACCATGGTTTTTATTTTTATACGCTCACATTGAAATGTGGTCGTATATTGTCGTCGCCCCCGTCCGTCCGTCGGTCCGTCCGTCCGTCCGTCCGTCCGTCCGTCCGTCGGTCCGGCGTCCACAATTGCTTGTGGACGCTCTACAGGCTAAAGTTAATATCCGATTGACTTTAAATTTATAAACAGTGTTTAAGGTCATGAGACGAAGAACCCTATTGTTTTTCAGCGATTTCCGATAATAACTACCAGAGTTATGGCCCTTGATCACTTCAAAAAATCTTGTGGACGCTCTAGAGGCCAAAGTTAATATCCGATTGACTTTAAATTTATACACAGTGTTTAAGGTCATGAGATGAAGAATCCTATTGATTTTCAGCGATTTCCGATAATTAGTGCCAGAGTTATGGCCCTTGATCACTTAAACAAATCTTGTGGACGCTCTAGAGGCCAAAGTTAATATCCAATTGACTTTAAATTTATACACAGTGTTTAAGGTCATAAGACGAAGAAGCCTATTGATTTTCAGCGATTTCCGATAATTAGTGCCAGAGTTATGGCCCTTGATCACTTCAAAAAAATATTGTGGACGCTCTAAAGGCCAAAGTTAATATCCGATTTACTTTAAATTTATACACAGTGTTTAAGGTCATGAGACGAAGAATCCTATTGATTTTTAGCGATTTCCAATAATTGGTGCCAGAGTTATGGCCCTTGATCACTTCAAAAAATCCTGCGGACGCTCTGGAGGCCAAAGTTAATATCCGATTGACTTTAAATTTATACACATTACACAGTGTCTAAGGTCATGAGACGAAGAAGCCTTTTGATTTTCAGCGATTTCTGATTGTTACTGCCAGAGTTATGACCCTTGATCACTTCAAAAAATCTTGTGGATGGTCTAGAGGCCAAAGTTAATATCCGATTGACTTCAAATTTATACATAGTGTTTACAGTCATGAGACTACGTCATCTATCGATTTTCAGTGATTTTCAATAATTGTTGCCAGAGTTATTGCCCTTGATCACTTCGAAAAAATCCTGTGGAAGCTCTAGAGGCCAAAGTTAATATCCGATCGACTTTAAATTAACACACAGTGTTTAGGGTCATGAGACGAAGAAGCCTATGGATTTTCAGAGATTTCAAATAATTATTGCCAGAGTTATCTCCCTTGATAACTTCAAAAAATTTTGTTACGCTATAGAGGCCAAACTTATTATCCGATTGACTTTAGATTGATACACAGAGTTTAAGGTGTTGAAACGAACAAGTATTTTGATTTTCAATGAATTTTGATAACTGAACAGCTAAATCCATGATATTAAATGTTTCATGTATATACTAATTGTTAGCGTGGGGTAACACTTTATAAAAAGCAATCAAATTCTAATGATTTTCTGATAATTACATAATGAGCTGTTACTCTTAATCAGTTTTTAGTGTATTACAAATGTTTCATTAGCGAAAAAAGTAAAAATATGCGACAACCCTTGTTGACTGCCCGGACGATTTAGCTGCTGTGGGCGTATGTTTCGTTGCCTGGCAACCTATCTTTTGTTTTTCAGCAATTAGCGGTCAAAATTTTTGTACATCAGCTAGAAAGGTGAGTTATGTTAATTATTATAGAAATGAAATGAAATTGGGTTGAACATCTTACTTTTATGCACTGTCTGGGGCAGGGTTCTTAATCCATTTAGAAATGGACTGGCCACGGGTAGGCCTAACGCATAGTCGTCTTTCCAACAACAGAGATGTTGGTTTATACACACTTTATTTACGTCAATAATTGCATAACGTATTCCAATTAATAATAGCTGAAACTTCGAGTAAACAAATTCTTTGTTGTAATTCCATACTTGTATTCATACATCGATATAATGTCGACATTCATAGTCAAATTTCAGCAACTTGCATAATGCGTATTCCTACTTAATAATAATAATAATATCTTTATTAGGGTAAGAAATTAGGCCAGGCCTTTTTACAATTCTGCCCATGAAACATAACAAAACAATATATGAACAACAAGAACAACAAAAATTATGAATTAAAATTCTTTCACCCAACGGAAGTTATAATTTAGTAAAATAAACTAGACCTGGGTAGCAGGAATGACGGGTTTCACCGGTGCCACGTTACCCTTGAACTTACTTCACTTCCGGTGCCACGTTACCTTTGAACTTCCGGTACCTGTGAAACCGTTAATGAGGTTTCTACATAAGCATTGCACACATGAAATAAAATGGACGCAGAATCAACCCAATCCAGCAGTCATTTCTTTTTATACATTTGTTACATGTAAGTGATCATGACACAATTACGTTTACTTCCGATAATGGAAATATTAAAATTAGTTTTATGAAATCAGAAATGGCATCATGACATGGTGAAAATTTTATGTAAATCGAATAATAATTGTCACTTTTAAAGACCAAAAACCTTGAAAAATGACTTGTATTTCTGTGCAACCGTACAAGTTAGAAACCATTTTGTGGTATCTGTATGATCGTATGGGTTTAATTTATTTGTTGATTGAAATCAAATATCATAATTCCTAATACATTACAAATCAGACTCATTTTAATAAAATATTTGTTTTGAAGGCTAAAATTGTTATATTTACAAAATGACGTCATTTCCGGTAACACTGTAATATTAAAATGGTTTGACCTAGTCAAAATTGGCATTGGGCATCCAATGGTAAAAGAAAATAACGTGAAAAGTGACGCATGCAAAATTGCCTATTTCTTGCATGCAAAATTGCCTATTTGTGCGCAGTTACAGGGCACATTCTTTTGATAATATCAGATTTTAAGAAAATAATATCTGCTTTCAAAAAGTGGTACCGAACTGTCAAATATACACTTTTTGGTAAAATTATGCCCCTTCCGTTGCCGACAGGAAACTCTAACGGTAAGAAAAAAAAATGACATTTCGGAAAACGAACCTAATGAACGCTGTTTTATACAAATCAAACAATAAATAACTAATCTAGGACCGAAAAACTGAATTAGCCCATGGCGTCGACCGCAAATTACTGAGACAAAAATTGTTCATACTTTACGAAAGTCAGACGACCCTTTAATCCTGGGTAAATATACCTTTGAAAAATATTCATAAATAAAAATCTTTTTTGTAAATATTTAAATTTTCAAAATTTGGCGTCTAATATAAGCGGGGATGCTTCGAAAATCAAAAGTCTGAAACACTATGTTAAAAAGTACCAAATGTTAAAATCCACCGATTATTGTAAGTATTACGGCAAATTTTTTTTAAAAAATGACAACTTTGGTGATTTCGGACATTTCGCTTAGTCACAGAATTTTTTGAAATAGATTTTAACTCAAAGCCATGACGACTTTCCCGTAATATCAAAGATATCGGGTCGATCCGACAAGTAGTTTCTGAGATATGCTCAAGTGGAAAATAAAACTGCCAAATTGAAAATGTTCAGTTAGTTTTATGAAATCCGAAATGGCATAATGCATCACATAGTGAAAGTTTTATGTAAATCGAGTAATAATTGTCACTTTTATAGACCAAAAACCTTGAAAAATGACTTGTAGAAAATCGTATACAACCGTACAAGTTAGAAACCATTTGTTGTCCCCCGCCTTTCGAAGAAAGTTGGGGGACTATTAAAATGGGTTCGTCCGTCTGTCTGTCTGTCCGTCTGTCTGTCTGTCTGTCTGTCCGTCCGTCACACTTTTTGGGACACAATAACTCTCTTCATAATGGAGCTAGAATGTTCAAACTTGGTGTATGTGTTTATTAGGTCAATGCCTTGATGGAGTTCGAAGATGAGCATTTTCCGCTTAGGGTAAGCAGAGATAAGCAATTTGATTGGTTGATGCTTTGGGACACGATAACTTTAGTTCTAATTAAGTGAGATTGATGAAACTTGGTGTATAGTTTCATTATAGTAATTCCTTGACTAAGTTCGATAATGAGCATTTTCTGCTCAGGGTAAGCAGAGCTATACGCAATTTGATTGGTCGAGAATTTCGAACACAATAACTCTCCTTCTAATTGAGTTAAAATGTTCAAACTTGGTGTATATGCTTATTAGGTCAATGCCTTGATGGAGTTCGAAGATGAGCATTTTCCGCTTAGGGTAAGCAGAGATAAGCAATTTGATTGGTTGATGCTTTGGGACACGATAACTTTAGTTCTAATTAAGTGAGAGTGATGAAACTTGGTGTATAGTTTCATTATAGTAATACCTTGACTAAGTTCGATAATGAGCATTTTCTGCTCAGGGTAAGCAGAGCGATACGCAATTTGATTGGTCGAGACTTTGGAACACAATAACTCTCCTTCTAATTTAGTTAAAATGTTCAAACTTGGTGTATATGCTTATTAGGTCAATGCCTTGATGGAGTTCGAAGATGAGCATTTCCGCTTAGGGTAAGCAGAGATAAGCAATTTGATTGGTTGATGCTTTGGGACACGATAACTTTAGTTCTAATTAAGTGAGAGTGATGAAACTTGGTGTACAGTAATACCTTGACTAAGTTCGATAATTAGCATTTTCTGCTCAGGGTAAGCAGAGCGATTCGCAATTTGATTGGTCGAGACTTTGGAACACAATAACTCTCCTTCTAATTTAGTTAAAATGTTCAAACTTGGTGTATATGCTTATTAGGTCAATGCCTTGATGGAGTTCGAAGATGAGCATTTCCGCTTAGGGTAAGCAGAGATAAGCAATTTGATTGGTTGATGCTTTGGGACACGATAACTTTAGTTCTAATTAAGTGAGAGTGATGAAACTTGGTGTACAGTAATACCTTGACTAAGTTCGATAATTAGCATTTTCTGCTCAGGGTAAGCAGAGCAATACGCAATTTGATTGGTCGAGACTTTGGAACACAATAACTCTCCTTCTAATTGAGTTAAAATGTTCAAACTTAGTGTATATACTTATTAGGTCAATGCCTTTCTAATTGAGTTAAAATGTTCAAACTTAATGTATATACTTATTAGGTCAATGCCTTGATGGAGTTTGAAGATGAGCATTTTCCGCTTAGGGTAGGCAGAGATACGCAATTTGATTGGTTGATGCTTTGAGACACGATAACTTTAGTTCTAATTAAGTGAGAGTGATGAAACTTGGTGTATAGTTTCATTACAGTAATACCTTGACTATGATCGATAATGAGCATTTTCTGCTCAGGGTAAGCAGAGCGATAAGCAATTTGATTTGCCGAGACTTTGGAACACAATAACTCTCCTTCGAATTGAGTTAAAATGTTCAAAATTGGTGTGTATGCTTATTAGGTCAATGCCTTGACGGAGTTCGAAGATGAGCATTTTCTTCTTACGGTAGGCAGAGATAAGCAATTTTTTGATGACACTTCGTGTTCAGTTTGATTGGTCGATACTTTTGAAAAAAATAAATGTGCGATTAATTAATATGTGTCATCTATTTATTTTGGGATTTCGGCGGGGGACATCAGCCTCACTGTTGGCTTGTTGGTATCTATATGATTGTATGGGTTCAATCTATTTGTTGATTGGATTCAAATATCATAATTTTAAAAACATTACAAATCAGACTCATTTGAATAAAATATCTGTTTTGAAGGCTAAAAATACAGTTTTTGCCAAAATGACATCACTGCCGATGACAGCGAAAGTGTTGAAATGTTTGACTTAGTCATTAGGCATCAAATGGTGAAAGGAAATTGAAAATTGAATAATAACTGATTCTTTTACAGGCAAAAATGTGAAATGTGAAATGTGACTCATGCAAAATTGCCGATTTCTCGGCAACTGCTGATATTACAATCTAATTTTGACATACATTTACTTTGTATGGGTTATTGCTACGAGGTTATGAAAGTTACGAAGAAATATTTTGAAATATGAAGATGTAGACCAGCAGCCCAGACCTTTGAACTCCAAAGAAAGAGATACCAAAGTTCACCCATAGCATTATTTAGAGGTCTTTACCTGTACAATAAAAGTGAACGTTTGTCAACTTATATCAGGGGCCTGACCTCAGAAGCCCCCCTAAACTGGCAACTAAAAACATGCCTTGTTCCAACATTAGAGATACTGAGTAAAACCAATTTACACATGATGAATGAGTTGTATTAATTATGGAAACAGTTATAACAGACAATATTGGCGGTAACACCCCCCTGATAGACATACCCTAAAGGGGGGGGGGTCTCTATGGGTCTAGATCCAATATTAGAGATACCAACTCAAAATTTGTCAGATTAAATCATGTACTATGAACGACAGACATTTTAACATTTTATGTTGGTGCTAGACTCAATGTTTGAGATACCACACGAAATTGATTTATATACTACCTTAGTGTACTTTGAATAAGTTACTGTAGTTTAAATGGTGACAGATGCCCACTAGTGAGCCATATTTATGTCTTTAGATCCCATCTAGTTATCTAGACGTCATCTGCGACAGACAATTTTTTTCTACGTTTCTCCCATTGCATATAGACCAGTAGCTGACATCAAATATCGTTTCACTCTTGCTCCATCGAAAAGAAATGTAACATTTCAGAGAAATAATAAGTCAATTGTGGCATTGTCGTTCTAGAAATGTTTTTATACGCCCACATTTTCATGTGGACGTATATTGTCGTCGCCCCTGTTCGTCCGTCCGTCCGTCCGTCCGGACGTCCGTCCGGACATCCGTCCGGACGTCCGTCCGTTCACAATTGTTTGTGAACAGTCTACAGGTCACAATTTTTATCC
This sequence comes from Patella depressa, assembly GCA_948474765.1. Classification (NCBI taxonomy): domain Eukaryota; kingdom Metazoa; phylum Mollusca; class Gastropoda; family Patellidae; genus Patella; species Patella depressa. Next base: position 53,872,439 of record OX419716.1, read on the forward strand.
GATTTCAATGAAACTTAAAACATGGGTTTATCACCCTAAGATCTCGGTTCCTTTCGATATTGGCATGTATCGGACTGTAACTTCATGGGTTATGGCCCCTGATTGTACGAAAAATCACGTTTTTTAGCTTGTGAACAGTTTAGAGGTCACAATTTTGAACCGATTTGGACGAAACTTGAAATGCATGTTTATAACCCAAAGACCTTGGTTCCTTTCGATATTTGCGCCAATCGGATCGTAACTTCCTGAATTATGGCCCCTGATTGTCCGAAAAATCGCCCTTTTTAGCTTGTGGTCCCTCTGGAGGTCAAAATTGTTATCCGATTTGAAAAACCGTTTGATTATATCACCGTTCCATGGTTATGAAGGTTGAGTTCGAATTTCGTGAAAATCGGACCAAAATTGACAGACAAAATGGCCGCCATTTGTACGGGAATAGTGTGAAAATATGTTAAATCAAGGTTGTGAACAATCTAGAGGACACAATTTTGAACCGATTTGGATGAAACTTGAAATGCATGTTTATAACCCAAAGATCTTGGTTCCTTTCGATATTTGCGCCAATCGGATCGTAACTTCCTGAATTATGGCCCCTGATTGTCCGAAAAATTGCCCTTTTTAGCTTGTGGTCCCTCTGGAGGTCAAAATTGTTATCCGATTTAAAAAACCGTTTGATTATATCATTGTTCCATGATTATGAAGGTCGAGTTCGAATTTCGTGAAAATCGGACCAAAATTGACGGACAAAATGGCCGCCATTTGTACGCGAATAGTGTGCAAATATGTTATATCAAGGTTGTGAACAGTGTAGAGGACACAATTTTGAACCGATTTGGATGAAACTTGAAATGCATGTTTATAACCCAAAGATCTTGATTCCTTTCGATATTTGCGCCAATTGGATCGTAACTTCCTGAATTATGGCGCCTGATTGTCCGAAAAAATGCCCTTTTTAGCTTGTGGTCCCTCTGGAGGTCAAAATTGTTATCCGATTTAAAAAACCGTTTGATTATATCACCGTTGCATGGTTATGAAGGTTGAATTGTGTGAAAATCGGACCAAAATTGACAGACAAAATGGCCGCCGTTTGTACGCGAATATTGTGAAAATATGTTATATAAAGGTTGTGGACCTTATAGAGGTCACAATTTTGAACCGATTTTGATGAAACTTGACATGTATGTTTATAACCCAAAGATCGTGGTTCCTTTAGATATTTGCGCCCATTGGATCATAACTTCCTGAATTATGTCCCCGGATTGTCAGAAAAATCGCTTTTGTTCGCTTTTGGTCCCTCTGGAGGTCAAAATTATTATCCGATTTAAAAAAACGTTTGACAATATCACTGTTACATGGTAATGAAGAGAGAGTTTGAATTACGTGAAAACCGGACTAGAATTGACGGACAAAATGGCCGCCGTTTGTACACGAATAGTGTGAAAATATGTTATATCAAGGTTGTGGACCCTATAGAGGTCACAATTTTGAATCGATTTTGATGAAACTTGACAGGTATGTTTTAAACCCAAAGATCTTGGTTCCTTTCGATATTTGCGCCCATCGGGTCATTACTTCCTGAATTATGTCCCCTGATTGTACGAAAAATCACCCTTTTTAGCTTGTGGTGCCTCTGGAGGTCACAATTATTATATGATTTAAAAAAAAACGTTTGATTATAAAAACCAAACAAATTCTAATGATTTTCTGATAATTCCTTAATATGCGACAATTCTTGTTGACTGCCCGGACGATTTGGCTGCTGTGTGGGCGTATGTTTCGTTGCCTGGCAACCTATTTTTTCTAGTAGAAATATCCAGCAGTATTGATAATAATCCGTTTTTAAATTTCGCGCACTATGTCCGCCCAATCAAACATTCTTTGTTGACAAAAATGGTCATGTGACGTGATTCGACCAATTACACGCTGTTAAAGTTGAAGATGGCGACCTCCATGAACAAAGTTTAACATGGACAAAGCCGAAGAAAAACAAGTAAAAAGAAGTAGAGAATGTATTATTCACGTCAAGTCTATATCAGTGGAAGGGGCACAAGCTTTTACCCAAGTCTGACGGGACAAATTATGAAAAAAGCGCCGTAGAATGGCTGACAATATAGTGACATAATGATTTTTAAGATACGATTGATATAACAATATTAACATATAAGTTTCCACCTGGGAAATTTTTCCGACAAAACAAGGCTTCTACTAGCTCAACAGAGAGTTGAAAAGAAAGTAGTAGCTGTAGTGAAGGTTGAAAACAGTGAATTTCACCCCAAGCCCGCATCTAGTTCAACTAGTTCAACAAAAAGTCAGTTTGTAAGAAGAAGGATAAATATCGAATTGTAGCACATAACAGGCAGAAAGATAAATGAGTACTGACTGAAGCTAAGCAGGTAAGTCTATCAAATAGACCTAGGCTTCACTAAAAAAAAAACCCAAATGTTAAAATATAATAATCAATATTTTGTTTATGTAATTTTGGAAGCAACGGTGGCTCAGCGTGTTATGTGCTGGTTCACTAACCGGACTCATTGGCTTAGAGAAAGTTCCCCAGTCATTTATCAATTACATGTAGTTTCCAAGCAAGATGGGAGAAAAACTGAGTTGCTGTCTACATTTGGTTTGCACATAAAAGAGCCCATGACAGTTGGAATTCAATTGCTGTCAAGACATAATTTCCCCTCATAGCGCACTCCATGCCTTCATTTCATTTAATTTAGAAAAATTGTGTCAATGAAAGTATTCTTCATTCTGTTATTCAGGTCAGTTACGTACAGCTGCAGAAGTGAAAGGTGATGCGGATAGGACATTTTATTACACATTACCGGAAAAAAATGTGTGGCTATTGAGGTTTGCTACCATACATCATGCCACAGAAATTACTTAAACCCAAAGCACAGCGGTCAATGACACAGGGTATAAGCTCTTCTATGCTTCGCGATCATCGGAGCAGAGTTTACCTCCAACAATAGATGGTTCTTCGTGGACAGGAATTACCCATGATTCATTGCGCCGGCGCCATCTTGTATGGCAACTCATGGTTACTATGTACGCTGTCCTTATAGTGCAGCACTATGCAACACAAATTACCCCTTAAAATCAAATAAACGTCGTAAAAACGGCTAAAAAACATATAAAAAAAACACATTAAATAGACGGGCATATCGCCGGCTGAAATACACGTCAATCATATCCTGTGTGTAAATTACAAAATGGCAAGCGATGACTCTGGGCCTAACACCACTTCTTACTTCACACTCGTCGCTTCAGCAACTAACATGTCACTCTTTTCTTAATTATCCACGCCACACCTTATCCATAGGTACACACACACTCTTCAATTGATTTTATCCTTATTTTGATCGGCATGAAAATCGTGAATTAAAACAGTTTTATTTCTTCGACATTGGCATGACATACATTTTTCGCCATCAGCGACTCGGAAGTCGGAAGACTCATGCAATTAGTGTAGTTACACAATGCGAATGAACGTGGATTCCTCCTAGTAAAACATGTACCTAAATCCAATATTTTTTAAATAAATGAAAAGTAAAAACGTTGAAAAATGTTTTGAATTCTGAATTATCCATAATGAGATATCAAAACACGGCTTTGATCCACATGAAGGCTACCCGAACGGTAGGCCAACTGCATTTATTCTATTATTATCTACGTTTGGATGGCATCCCGACTAGATTTACGCTAAAAATTGTATTTATAAAATACTTATTTGACCAATTCATAAGCGTACAGGCCTCTGAGACAGGAAAAACAATCCTTTTTTTTTTCGATCGGTCGTCACATTTTCGGGCAGTGGTAGGCTATAATGATGAAAAATAAAATTTTTACTGGACATATGAATTTATGAAAGAAAAAATTATGAATTTATTCCATCCCGCAAAATGAAGTGCCCAAAATCCAGAACCTTTATTGAAATTATTGACATAGGCGCACGGACAAACAATTGGCGGGGGAGGGGGCGATCATCAAAGTTTTCGAATAATGGCCAAATGCTGTAAACTTGATTAATTTTAGTGGATATAGCCTATGAGAAGAAATATGGAAATTATTCCATCCCGCAAAAAATGAAGAGCTCGAAATCCGGAACTTTTATTACCTACATTGGGTGGGGTGGTACAATTCCCAGGCTGAGTTCAGGGTTTCTGAAAATTACACAATTCTGATTTTGAATCAGGGTGTCTAGTTCTCAAATTAAAAATATAATTTCAGAATATTCGCTACACTAGGCGCTACTTGCCGTTATTTTTCGAGATTTAAATACGGTTATTTTATGTAGGTTCATTGCTCGGGCACTACCGTCGCATTTTTCGGGCACAAATGATACAACCCGACTAAAGGAAAATCGGCCAAAATTATTTGATTTTGTTTTACAAATGTTTAAATACAATGCAATAAGTCTTGCGCTTTTTTAATTCGATTAATTCGAGCCACAATATTGGTCTTGACACCGTAGATCGACGCACCGTATAGCCTATTATACGGTTCATGGCAGATCTTACGGCATTAAGTATTAGATAATATATAGATCACTTGAATGTGACTTTAGAGGATATGTGTCCAAATCATACATAAAATTAAGCGTATCGGTTATTTTTGTTGTGTATTATTGTATTATAATTGACTGTTGCTCGTACTTTAGTAGCCATGTAAACTAATGTCTTGCCATACAGGAATATTCTTTGACCCAGATAAATATTCAATTGAAAAATCATATGCAGAAATATCAACAAGCCATCTGTGTCCTGTAGCATCTAATTTAGCTGTTGAAAGTACATAAGTAAGTGGATTATTATCGGTTTTAACTGTACATCTATTTTTATATAAATAATCATGAAATTTCCTCGTAATTGCCCACTTTAACGCCAAAAATTCAAGTTTATGTGCAGAATAATATTTTTCACTTCTAGAGAGACTGCGGCTAGCGTAAGCTATAACTCTGCGAATTCCATCCTGAACCTGATATAAAATAGCTCCAAGACCATGGGTACTAGCATCGGTTTCCAATTGAAAAGGTAAAGAAAAATCAGCATATGCTAAAACTGGAGATGACGTTAGACACGAAATTAAATTATTAAAAGCTGACTGCTGCTCCTGACCCCAATAAAATGAATTTGAAAACTTGGATTTCTTCTTCTTACAGGTAGATTCTCCCTTTAAAAGATCCGTCAAAGGCTTGGCTATAACTGAATAATTTTTCACAAAACGGCGAAAATAACCACAAAATCCTAAGAAACTACGAACTTCAGAAGTATTAGAAGGAATTTGCCAATTCGAAAGAGATGAATTTTTTTCTGGATCTGCTTGAACACCTTCTTCAGAAATTATATGACCTAAGTACTTTAATGAATATTTTAAAAATTCACATTTTGATGGCTTTGGTTTAAATGATGTTCCCCAAGGCGTGAAAATACAGATTTTAAACGATGAATATGTTCCTCGAAAGTTTTTGAAAAAAATACAATGTCGTCAATATATATATTAAACAATGAAAAAGATGTATATCTGCCAAACAACGCTCTAAACAACGCTGGAATGTACTAGGTGAGTTGGTCAAACCAAACGCCATACAATTAAATTCCCAAAACCCCAAATTTCCTGTAGTGCAAGCTGTCTTCTCCTTATCTTCTTCTCTCATCTCAATTTGCCAATATCCACTTTTAAGGTCTAATGATGAAAAATATTTAGAGCCGTTTAACGTGTCAAGAGTTACTTCAATACGAGGCAAAGCATATGAATGGCGAATAGTTTTAGAATTTAATTCCCTGTAATTAACACAAAAACGAAGTGATTCATCTTTTTTCCTAACTAAAACAACAGGTGAAAAAAAAGGGGCTCATGGAAGGACGAATTACTTTAGCTTGGAGCATGTCATTTAAATGGTTTTTAACTTCCTCGAACACTGATGGCGGAATACGTCCGTGTCTTTGTTTAAATGGAGTCTCATCTGTAAGTTTGATTGAATGTTGAACAATGTCTGTCTTTCCTAAATCAGTATCAGACATACTAAATTAATTTTAGTGGATATAGCCTATGAGAAGAAATATGAAAATTATTCCATCCCGCAAAAAATGAAGAGCTCGAAATCCGGAACTTTTATTACCTACATTGGGTGGGGTGGTACAATTCCCAGGCTGAGTTCAGGGTTTCTGAAAATTACACAATTCTGATTTTGAATCAGGGTGTCTAGTTCTCAAATTAAAAATATAATTTCAGAATATTCGCTACACTAGGCGCTACTTGCCGTTATTTTTCGAGATTTAAATACGGTTATTTTATGTAGGTTCATTGCTCGGGCACTACCGTCGCATTTTTCGGGCACAAATGATACAACCCGACTAAAGGAAAATCGGCCAAAATTATTTGATTTTGTTTTACAAATGCTTAAATACAATGCAATAAGTCTTGCGCTTTTTTAATTCGATTAATTCGAGCCACAATATTGGTCGTGACACCGTAGATCGACGCACCGTATAGCCTATTATACGGTTCATGGCAGATCTTACGGCATTAAGTATTAGATAATATATAGATCACTTGAATGTGACTTTAGAGGATATGTGTCCAAATCATACATAAAATTAAGCGTATCGGTTATTTTTGTTGTGTATTATTGTATTATAATTGACTGTTGCTCGTACTTTAGTAGCCATGTAAACTAATGTCTTGCCATACAGGATGGCCGACAGTGCATTGTGGGTAACCTGCGTGACGTCATAAGAAAACAACTATAGATGTTCTAACTACTCATTTTGAGAGCGCTTACTACTGCAGCCTGCCATCTACATGTACAAACGTTGTCTGAATCAGTGGATAACTCCTTTATCTTGAGGTGGTTATGGGTGGGAAAGAAGCCAGCCTCAGGTGCATTTTTGGAGAATTTAGAGTGTGGATGTACAACCAGGAAATGCTCACCTTTTAAATCTAAATTAAAGTATACTGTTTTATGTCACTGTTCGAATTGTCAAAACCTTGGGGAGCAGGACAATCCAAATGTAAATGTAAACTGTTATAATGACGATGATGATATTGTGATATAAAAATTTCTCGCTTTTCGATTCTGGTTTTGATTTGTGCTTTTATATTTATATGTATTTTACATCTTAAATTCTATTCTAGATTGGAAAATGGAAGTGACAATGATATTGTGATATACATGTAAACATTTCTTGTTTTTTGATTATGGTTGTAATTTGAGCTTTATTTTGCTTATTAAATTCTGCCTATTTTATTATTTTTTTATCTTCATTCCTCTCATCTGCAATGTGGGGGGTTGGGATGGCCTAGTGGTCTAGAGTGCCGCGCTTCGACCTCTAGCTGGCCGGTCAACTCTGGATTGCGGTTGTGGTTTCGAGCCCTGGTGTGAGCGTATGTGGCATGGAGATAGGGGCGCCTTCTCAACCTCGTGGGTTCCCTCCGGGCACTCCGGTTTCCTCCCACTGCTAAAGACCCCTACGCGCAAGCGAATTGTTAAAATAAAATTTCTCTCATCTGCAATGTTTACGAAATAGATTTGATTGGGGAAATTAACATTCTATCCCGGAGACCTACATTTAGACCGCAAGTATCATGACAGTCAGAAAAGCCAGGGCACATATAGACCCTATGTTTCTTGGAACCGAGACCGTAAATTGCCCACATCTAATGCACATCAATTTTTAGATCCATTCGAATGATAAACCAAGCCCTCCATCCTTTACCACTCAAATGGAGATATGAACATGGAAAATCATAAATACTTTTTGTTGCAATGTAGCCAACATAAAAAAAATCCAAGTTTCCTAATCAGTGAGCAAGCATAAATGTATTTATGGGAGAATGTTAATGCAAGATTTACATGTAGAGGGGTGGCCGAAGCTGGGTGGCCTAATGGTTAGTGCATGCGCTCTGTATTATAAGGTCTATCTCATTGAGTCAACTGACATGATTTCTAGTGATTTAGAGTTCCCCTCCCCGGTTGTACATGACAATTTGATTATATCCCCAAGGAGAGTTAATAACAGTTTGAATGCCAGTTATAAAGTCCTTGAATATAGATTTATTTGGTCATTCAATCGGACCTTCTTGCCACTAAAATTAGGGGGTGGGGGCTAGTGGATTAACACGTGCATGGATATCATATAGTCTGTCATTGGATCAAATGACGGGATTTGGATACCTCGCTTGAACATGACAAGGAGTAGGGTCACATGTTCAGCGTCGTAGGATTTCTTTTGCCCCTCTGGTTTCCTCCCACAGCTAAAGACCCCTACGCAATAACGAATTATTAAATTAAAATTGAACCATTTGTTAGTCCCGAAAGTTTGTCTTGAGTGGACATAAGACCCCCTCTCTCTCTCTCTCTCTCTCTCTCGTGTAAGATCTAATTGCACGATGACTACGGTCACCTTGAAAAAAATGGGCCAAATTTATTTATGAGGCGATACCTGCAGCACCCTTATTTTATGACTTAAACTAAAGTTCTACACATACAAATGTACGCGAGATAAAATTGTGGCTAATTTAGTTCTTTTTTTTTAAACTCGGCAGACTGATAGAGATCGATTTTTGAGGTTTTATTTATCATAAAATGTTCCCATACAGTAAACAATGGTAGAAGTAGAAGTAGAAGTGTCGTTACATCTGCACGCATTCGATGTATTGTAAATAAAAACCATGTGTTATTATTTGTTTACATACTAACGATTGGCTAATAAAACAGTAGCATTACGCAGCAAATAGTCCACCAGTTTCTGATCGCTACATAAAAATAAGGAAGGTTAAAGGGGTAAAACTGTCCGCATTTTTATTCAGAATATACATAATTAGCCAAAGCAAAGATCTTTTACATTTCCTGATCCTGGAGCAAGATGTTTTTTCTGGTGACATTATTAGGTGTTAGCTACTGGCCAAATAGTTTCATTTGAATCAATCAAAAATCAAGCCACTATGGCCTTGTAAGGAAAATAAATAATCATGTGATAAAAAATGATTTATTTTTCATGGCTAACAATTTTAGGATAGGGCGTTTGTAAATATTTACATATGCATGTAGGCTGGTAGTACGAGACACTCCGGCCTGAGGAAAAAAATCCGAAACAAATGATTTTTTGTTTATTTGTAAGGAGGTATGTATCTAGTACCCACAGACAAAAATCCACCTCAATCTACCTTGGGCAATTTTCTATGGACGATTTAGTTTTGGCATCGGACTTTAAAATGAATGATCCTTGCGTAGAACCACCTTATTTAGGTTAAACCCAACTTTACGGTCTTTACGCACTCTAAATGTGTTTTCAAATTCCAAGTAACCATAAACACACTCAACACGGTAATTTTTAAAAAAAATATTATTAACGCAACTATTTACATCCACTATACTCGTCTGATTTGGTAGGATGAACTGTCATTGAATTGTGTACTGACGCGGATGGGTGATGGCTCAGTTTTTGTTGATTTTGTGGTGCTTAGTAGCAGGATTTGGGTTAAATTTTGAAAAACAATTGTTTGAGATTGCATTATGTGTAGGATAAAGCACGAGACTGAGGTTATGCTGGGGAAAGAAAGACTGAAGAAAATGACCCGAGGGTTGTTTCTAAAGACTTTCTACCCCAGCATAACCACATTTTCATGTGGACGTATATTGTCGTCGCCCCTGTCCGTCCGTCCGTCCACAATTGCTTGTCAACAGTCTACAGGTCACAATTTTTTTTAACCGATTTCAATGAAACTTGAAATATAGGTTTATCACACTAAGATCTCGGTTCCTTTCGATATTATCGGACTGTAACTTAATGGATTATGGCCCCTGGCTGTACGAAAAATTTTGGACTGATTTTGATGAAACTTAAAACGCATGTTTATAACTCAAAGATCTTGGTTCATTTCTATATTTGTGCATATCGGATCATAACTTCCTGAATTATGGCCCCTGATTGTACGTTAAATCGCCTGTTTTAGCTTGTAGTCCCCCGGGAGGTCAAAATTATTATCCGATTTAAACAGCCGTCTGATTATATCACCATTATACCGTAAAGAAAAGTGTAAAATTATCTAATTCTTAATGCCGTAAGATCTGCCATGGACCGTATAATAGGCTATACGGTGCGTCGATCTACGGTGTCACGACCAATATTGTGGCTCGAATTAATCGAATTAAAAAAGCGCAAGACTTATTGCATTGTATTTAAACATTTGTAAAACAAAATCAAATAATTTTGGCCGATTTTCCTTTAGTCGGGTTGTATCATTTGTGCCCGAAAAATGCGACGGTAGTGCCCGAGCAATGAACCTACATAAAATAACCGTATTTAAATCTCGAAAAATAACGGCAAGTAGCGCCTAGTGTAGCGAATATTCTGAAATTATATTTTTAATTTGAGAACTAGACACCTTGATTCAAAATCAGAATTGTGTAATTTTCAGAAACCCTGAACTCAGCCTGGGAATTGTACCACCCCACCCAATGTAGGTAATAAAAGTTCCGGATTTCGAGCTCTTCATTTTTTGCGGGATGGAATAATTTTCATATTTCTTCTCATAGGCTATATCCACTAAAATTAATCAAGTTTACAGCATTTGGCCATTATTCGAAAACTTTGATGATCGCCCCCTCCCCCGCCAATTGTTTGTCCGTGCGCCTATGTCAATAATTTCAATAAAGGTTCTGGATTTTGGGCACTTCATTTTGCGGGATGGAATAAATTCATAATTTTTTCTTTCATAAATTCATATGTCCAGTAAAAATTTTATTTTTCATCATTATAGCCTACCACTGCCCGAAAATGTGACGACCGATCGAAAAAAAAAGGATTGTTTTTCCTGTCTCAGAGGCCTGTACGCTTATGAATTGGTCAAATAAGTATTTTATAAATACAATTTTTAGCGTAAATCTAGTCGGGATGCCATCCAAACGTAGATAATAATAGAATAAATGCAGTTGGCCTACCGTTCGGGTAGCCTTCATGTGGATCAAAGCCGTGTTTTGATATCTCATTATGGATAATTCAGAATTCAAAACATTTTTCAACGTTTTTACTTTTCATTTATTTAAAAAATATTGGATTTAGGTACATGTTTTACTAGGAGGAATCCACGTTCATTCGCATTGTGTAACTACACTAATTGCATGAGTCTTCCGACTTCCGAGTCGCTGATGGCGAAAAATGTATGTCATGCCAATGTCGAAGAAATAAAACTGTTTTAATTCACGATATTCATGCCGATCAAAATAAGGATAAAATCAATTGAAGAGTGTGTGTGTACCTATGGATAAGGTGTGGCGTGGATAATTAAGAAAAGAGTGACATGTTAGTTGCTGAAGCGACGAGTGTGAAGTAAGAAGTGGTGTTAGGCCCAGAGTCATCGCTTGCCATTTTGTAATTTACACACAGGATATGATTGACGTGTATATCAGCCAGCGATATGCCCGTCTATTTAATGTGTTTTTTTAAATATGTTTTTTAGCCGTTTTTACGACGTTTATTTGATTTTAAGGGGTAATTTGTGTTGCATAGTGCTGCACTATAAGGACAGCGTACATAGTAACCATGAGTTGCCATACAAGATGGCGCCGGCGCAATGAATCATGGGTAATTCCTGTCCACGAAGAACCATCTATTGTTGGAGGTAAACTCTGCTCCGATGATCGCGAAGAATAGAAGAGCTTATACCCTGTGTCATTGACCGCTGTGCTTTGGGTTTAAGTAATTTCTGTGGCATGATGTATGGTAGCAAACCTCAATAGCCACACATTTTTTTCCGGTAATGTGTAATAAAATGTCCTATCCGCATCACCTTTCACTTCTGCAGCTGTACGTAACTGACCTGAATAACAGAATGAAGAATACTTTCATTGACACAATTTTTCTAAATTAAATGAAATGAAGGCATGGAGTGCGCTATGAGGGGAAATTATGTCTTGAATGCAATTGAATTCCAACTGTCATTGGCTCTTTTATGTGCAAACCAAATGTAGACAGCAACTCAGTTTTTCTCCCATCTTGCTTGGAAACTACATGTAATTGATAAATGACTGGGGAACTTTCTAAGCCAATGAGTCCGGTTAGTGAACCAGCACATAACACGCTGAGCCACCGTTGCTTCCAAAATTACATAAACAAAATATTGATTATTATATTTTAACATTTGGGTTTTTTTTTACTGAAGCCTAGGTCTATATGATAGACTTACCTGCTTAGCTTCAGTCAGTACTCATTTATCTTTCTGCCTGTTATGTGCTACAATTCGATATTTATCCTTCTTCTTACAAACTGACTTTTTGTTGAACTAGTTGAACTAGATGCGGGCTTGGGGTGAAATTCACTGTTTTCAACCTTCACTACAGCTACTACTTTCTTTTCAACTCTCTGTTGAGCTAGTAGAAGCCTTGTTTTGTCGGAAAAATTTCCCAGGTGGAAACTTATATGTTAATATTGTTATATCAATCGTATCTTAAAAATCATTATGTCACTATATTGTCAGCCATTCTACGGCGCTTTTTTCATAATTTGTCCCGTCAGACTTGGGTAAAAGCTTGTGCCCCTTCCACTGATATAGACTTGACGTGAATAATACATTCTCTACTTCTTTTTACTTGTTTTTCTTCGGCTTTGTCCATGTTAAACTTTGTTCATGGAGGTCGCCATCTTCAACTTTAACAGCGTGTAATTGGTCGAATCACGTCACATGACCATTTTTGTCAACAAAGAATGTTTGATTGGGCGGACATAGTGCGCGAAATTTAAAAACGGATTATTATCAATACTGCTGGATATTTCTACTAGAAAAAACATTTCTAGAACGACAATGCCACAATTGACTTATTATTTCTCTGAAATGTTACATTTCTTTTCGATGGAGCAAGAGTGAAACGATATTTGATGTCAGCTACTGGTCTATATGCAATGGGAGAAACGTAGAAAAAAATTGTCTGTCGCAGATGACGTCTAGATAACTAGATGGGATCTAAAGACATAAATATGGCTCACTAGTGGGCATCTGTCACCATTTAAACTACAGTAACTTATTCAAAGTACACTAAGGTAGTATATAAATCAATTTCGTGTGGTATCTCAAACATTGAGTCTAGCACATAAATATTACTCACTAGAGGGAGCCTGCCAGGGCGCAAGCACTGTTTAAAATGTCTGTCGTTCATAGTACATGATTTATTATCAAATGGCCCTTAATCTGACAAATTTTGAGTTGGTATCTCTAATTCAAAGATTTACTTCCAGAATTTAAAGATAATTTAGTATGTCTGATACTGATTTAGGAAAGACAGACATTGTTCAACATTCAATCAAACTTACAGATGAGACTCCATTTAAACAAAGACACGGACGTATTCCGCCATCAGTGTTCGAGGAAGTTAAAAACCATTTAAATGACATGCTCCAAGCTAAAGTAATTCGTCCTTCCATGAGCCCCTTTTTTTCACCTGTTGTTTTAGTTAGGAAAAAAGATGAATCACTTCGTTTTTGTGTTAATTACAGGGAATTAAATTCTAAAACTATTCGCCATTCATATGCTTTGCCTCGTATTGAAGTAACTCTTGACACGTTAAACGGCTCTAAATATTTTTCATCATTAGACCTTAAAAGTGGATATTGGCAAATTGAGATGAAAGAAGAACATAAGGAGAAGACAGCTTGCACTACAGGAAATTTGGGGTTTTGGGAATTTAATTGTATGGCGTTTGGTTTGACCAACTCACCTAGTACATTCCAGCGTTGTTTAGAGCGTTGTTTGGCAGATATACATCTTTTTCATTGTTTAATATATATATTGACGACATTGTATTTTTTTCAAAAACTTTCGAGGAACATATTCATCGTTTAAAATCTGTATTTTCACGCCTTGGGGAACATCATTTAAACCAAAGCCATCAAAATGTGAATTTTTAAAATATTCATTAAAGTACTTAGGTCATATAATTTCTGAAGAAGGTGTTCAAGCAGATCCAGAAAAAAATTCATCTCTTTCGAATTGGCCAATTCCTTCTAATACTTCTGAAGTTCGTAGTTTCTTAGGATTTTGTGGTTATTTTCGCCGTTTTGTGAAAAATTATTCAGTTATAGCCAAGCCTTTGACGGATCTTTTAAAGGGAGAATCTACCTGTAAGAAGAAGAAATCCAAGTTTTCAAATTCATTTTATTGGGGTCAGGAGCAGCAGTCAGCTTTTAATAATTTAATTTCGTGTCTAACGTCATCTCCAGTTTTAGCATATGCTGATTTTTCTTTACCTTTTCAATTGGAAACCGATGCTAGTACCCATGGTCTTGGAGCTATTTTATATCAGGTTCAGGATGGAATTCGCAGAGTTATAGCTTACGCTAGCCGCGGTCTCTCTAGAAGTGAAAAACATTATTCTGCACATAAACTTGAATTTTTGGCGTTAAAGTGGGCAATTACGAGGAAATTTCATGATTATTTATATAAAAATAGATGTACAGTTAAAACCGATAATAATCCACTTACTTATGTACTTTCAACAGCTAAATTAGATGCTACAGGACACGGATGGCTTGTTGATATTTCTGCATATGATTTTTCAATTGAATATTTATCTGGGTCAAAGAATATTCCTGCTGATGCTCTTTCAGTGCTTCCACTTAATATGGACAATTCTGCTGTTTCTGCAATAACAAATTTTCGTCAGGTTAATATTGGTAAAATTGAAACTATTTCTTTAAATCAGGATGTTATTGATTGTTTGTCATGTCCAATTCTGGATGTTCCTGTGGAATCAACAAATTTATTGGATAATTCTTTCATCAAAAAGGCTCAGAATGATTCTTTAGGAATTAAAAACATTATTCATTTTGTAAAATGCTGATGTAAACCCTCAGATATTTTTTTACATTATATTGACAGAGAATCTGCTCAAATCTTTCGTCATTGGGATAATTTAGTTTTAAAAGATGGAATATTATGTAAAAATTCAGCTCACCAGATTCTTCTGAGACTATTCTTCAAATCATTTTACCGACTTCACTTCATTCAAAGATTTTAATGTTATTACACCATCAAATGGGACATATGGGTCGAGACCGTACGTTAGATTTAGTAAAATCAAGATTCTTTTGGCCGTCTATGACGAAGTATGTAGAAAATTATGTTCGTACTTGTGATCGTTGCATTCATAGGAAAACCCCTCATTTAAATATTAGAGCACCCCTGGTAAATATTTCTACTTCTGAGCCCCTTTCAACTGGTATGTACAGACTTTCTTTCACTTGAACCATCCAAAGGTAATACTGAAAATATTCTTATAATTACTGATCATTTCACCAATTTCGCCATTGCCATACCTACTAGAAACCAAACTGCTAAAACTACTGTTAAGGCCTTAATTCATCATTTCATTCTGCTCTATGGAATTCCTTCACAATTACATTCTGATCAAGGTCGCAATTTCGAAAGTAATATAATCAAAGAAGTTTGTTCAATTCTGGGTATTCAGAAATCACGCACCACTCCATATCATCCCATGGGAAATGGTCTATGTGAGCGCTTTAATCGCACGCTTTTAAATATGCTCGGTACATTATCAGAAGAACAGATGAAGAATTGGAAAGATTATGTACAATATTTAGTTTTTATTTATAATTCTATACTAGACATGATTCAACTTCATTTTCACCATTTTTCTTGATGTTTGGTAGAACTCCTAGGGTACCAGAAGATATAATTCTCGGCAATTCAATTTCATATCAGCCTTCACAAAATTCTTATTCTCAATTGCTAAAGATCTACAACATAAATTAAATACAGTTAAATCACTTGCAATCGATAATATTAATAAAGCACAAGTTCAGCATAAATTAAATTATGATTCAAAGGTACGCGGGGCAGTTTTAAATGTGGGAGAAAGTTGTTCAGCGTGTTGAATATCTTGGGCGTTGATTGATTTTTTTGTTTGGCTCTCTTTAAGACGTTGCGCAAATTTGTTGAATATCGAATATTTCTTCCAGATTGACTGGGCCTGGGTGATCTTCTGCGTTGACTGCGAGCGAATGAGTTATTGTGATTGGGTTTTTGACAAGTTCTTCCAGGGCTGAATCTGAAGAAAACGTAGTCGGCAATCTGGGCCATTCTGATTGTTTCTTGTATAGAAATGCGGGTCCTGTCCACCATGTATTGTCTGTCACGAGTGTTTGACCATTACACCCTCTGGATGGTTTGTCAGCAGGGTTTTCGCTACCGGGACAGAAGTTCCAATTCTCCTTGTTCGATAATTGACGAATCTCGGTTACGCGATGTTGGACATATTGCTTCCACTGACGATTATTCCTGATTCAACACAATGTCGTGTAAGAATCTGTCCAATAAAATGCAGGTAGATTGGTAAATTTGAGCGCAAAAATAATTGTGTCCATTTGTGCTTATATATATATCGGCACACTACGATAGAGTTAATAAAACAAATTTATTATCCATGAACAGTGCGGCAATGTACATCATCACAATCATGACATCAACATTACATCAATACTGGCAAGACATCGTCAATGACATCAACATGGACCGATATAAACATCATGACATCGTGACATCGGTTGTGATTAGTTTAGGAACTATCGATGTATACAATTATAATACATATCAAAAAGTTCAACCGCTACCTAGCGATCCAAATACAAAACAAAGTCAAATTCTGCCTCGAACTGTCAACCGCATGGCCACCTTTTTCCCCCAGCGGAAACGATGTCCTAGCAACCAAACGTAGACTTGCACAGTCCAGGCTCTAATTAAAGGATGAGGAAACCTTACACGGGATTCATAATAATAATAATAATGCTCATATTTGAAAGTAAAAAGGTAGCCACACCAGCCCCTACATAAAAGCTTTAACAAGACTTTTATGTACAAAATTAAACATATGGCTACCGCAACAATACAACAGGTCAATTTAACAAACATTTCTAATTACCATATATAGAGAAATAAAACAAACATGAGCCAATCAGTCTGCGTGTAATTCTAAAAGACAAATTTTAGTAATTGGGCGAGTTAAAATAATGGAACCATCTTTAAATTCGCTGGCCCTGGAACGTTTGGCGCTTGTCGCAAAGGATGACGAAGTATTCACTTTAACTGTTCTAACCAATCCATCGTCCGAGGTAATCGCATCAACGACCCGAGCAAGTGGCCATTGTCCTCTCGGATAGTTATCGTCGGCCAAAAGTACAATATCATCGATTCTGACATTTTTATGCTTTAAAGTTCATTTGGTTCTTTCTTGTAGCGTGGAAATGTATTCCTGCACCCAACGCTTTCAAAATACACCTGTTAAATACTGAGCTTGACGCCACTTTCTTCTAAGGTACAAGTCTTTTTGTTCAAAGACTCCAGGTGGTAAAGTAGAACTTGACCTAAGGTGTAGAAGATGTTTTGGTGTTAATGGTGATTCGTCCAATACATCATCGCTTACCCTTGTAAGTGGTCGACTATTAATAATCAATACATCTTCTGATACAACAGTTAACAAAATCTCATCACAGACAAGCTGTTCTTTTAACACTGATTTAAGTACCTGCCTAATTGAACGGATCATCCGTTCCCATATGCCTCCCATATGACTGGCTGCTGGTGGGTTAAAACGCCAGCGGATACTTTTATGGACACAAAAGTTCGAAATTCTTGACTGGTTGAATTCATTGATACAGTCCCTTAGTTCTTTCTCAGCGGAAACGAAATTAGAACCATTATCACTAAAGATTTCTTCAGGACAACCTCTTAAGCAAATGAACCGCCTTAAACAATTGATGAATGAGTCCGTATTTAAAGAATGCGCAATTTCCACATGGACTGCCCTGGATGCCATACAGGTAAACAAACAACCATACCTCTTTACAATACTTCTACCCTGCTTTACAGACAATGGTCCAAAAATAATCGATTCCTACACAAGAGAAAGGGGGCTTACCCGGTGTCAAACGTTGTTTAGGCAAATTTCCCATAAACTGCTCCTCGCAACGTTTGGATCTCTTCTGACAATCAACACATTTCCGTAAAACCCTTCGGACAGCAGATCTCCCTTTGACGATCCAATATTTACGGTTCAAGAAAGACAAAACCGATTCCTGACCTAAATGACAGACTTCCAAATGATGTGAATTAATAACCAAATCTGTAACATGGTGTTTATACGGAAGGATAACTGGGTGTTTTACATCTTCACCTACAGGTCCTTTATCCAATCTTCCTCCAACCTTCAGTAATCCATCTAAAAGTTGTGGATTTAGCTTTCGGAGTGATGAATCAATCTTCGAAGGGTTAGAACTCTCGCTAACATGACGTAGAGCCTTTAAGCTGTCGGGAAACACCTTCCGTTGAACAAACTTGATAACCTCTGACTCAGCTTCTTTGATCTCTCCAACCGTCAAAAACCTTTCAAAGTTATTAGGACAACCCTGTCCCAAAAACCCTTAACTTTAAATATCGTTTAAACCTTAAGATCCAGGCAACTCCTCTCTTCAATCTCCACCAGGAGGAATACCTCAAAATCAAATCATCAATAACATCCTTGTCAACTGACGCAACATAAATTTTTGCTTCTTTCCGAACTTCAGGGTCGTCATCCTTCAATTCTGGAATAACAATGGGAGAAGGCCAACCACTTTCATTCCCCCTCAGAAATTCTGGACCACTAATCCATCTATTGTCCTTCATCATGGTCTTTAATTTTAACCCCTTGGAACCGTCATCAGCAGGATTCAAATCCCGATTTACGTAACGCCATTCTGAAATCATAGATCCAAGATGAATAACTGTTAATCTATTCGATTCAAACGTATGGAACCTTTTACTATCATTATTAATACACTTTAAAACTGACAACGAATCTGTCCAAAATACAGTCTTCTCTATAACAAACTCCAATTCTTCCTGTATAACTTTTCTCATCTTCACGGCAACAACCGCAGCCGATAATTCCAGCCTTGGAATAGACACCTCACGAATAGGAGCCAACCTGCATTTCCCAAATACAAAAGAACAGTGAACCTCTCCACTGGAATTGATGAATCTCAAATATGCAACAGCAGAATAACCAACTCTAGAACCATCGCAAAATATATGTAACTGGACCTCTACAATAACACCAAATACCTTAGGTTTCAAACACCTATCAACCTTAATTTCAGACAACCTATCTAAATCCTCTAACCATCTGTACCATTGAAGCTTATCTTCCAAAGAAACAGGATCATCCCAACCTAGATTTCTCCTACTCAACATTTGTAACAACAACTTCGCCTTCATAATGTATGGAGCGATAAACCCAATAGGATCAAATAATGAATTAACAATTGACGAAATACTTCTTCTTGTTGTAACCATCTCAAACGAATACAACAACTTCTCATTGACCTCCCATGAAAAGACATCTGATTCGGTATCCCATCTCAATCCCAAAGCACTCTGAGTGGGCAAAAGGTTATCCAAATCAACAATAGACTTGGCTCTATCTTTTCCTGGAATGTTCTCCAAAAACCTGCGATCGTTACAATACCACTTAGTCAACCTAAAACCACAAGTAAATAACAACTTTGACAACTCGTGGAACAATTTAACTGATAAATTTAAAGAATCAACTGACTTCATCAGGTCATCTACATACATATTCTTCATAATGGTCTTCACAGTTTCAGGATCGAAGTCGCCACCGCAAAGCTCAGCACATTTTTTGACACAGTAGTTAGCAACAGCAGGAGAAGATGTGGCGCCAAATATGTGTTTGGTCATCCGATAATCTTCTACAACGTCATTAATGTCGTCATTCCTCCACCATAGAAATCTCAATACATCACAATCCTTTGGTTCAACTCTAACTTGGTGAAAATGAGCCTCAATATCAGCTATAAACCCAATCTCTCCCTGTCTGAACCGAAATAAGACTCCTAACAAGTGATTAGCTAAGTCTGGGCCTTGTAATAACTGACTGTTAAGCGATGTTCCATGGTATTGAGCTGCACAGTCGAAGACTACTCTAACTTTATCTGGCTTTAATGGATGGGTTACTGGATGGTGTGGTAAATACCAAATGGGTCTTTCATTTAAATCAATTTCCACCTCTGGAATCTTCTCAGCATGGCCCTTAGAAATATAATCATTAATTGTGGTCTGGTACTTAAAGAACAAATCAGGATTCCTTCTAAACCTCTTAGATAATCCATCTAATCTGTTCAAAGCCATAGCTCTATTATTAATTAGATTAGGAGGAATTCTCTTCCATGGTAGTGGAATTTGAAAATGACCATCAACAATCTTTAATCCATCCTCAATAATACATAAAGCCTTTTTATCTTCAATTGAATAACCTGGTTTATTTTCAACTTCTAGATCTTTGAAATCTGTATTCTACAATCTCTGCAACTGTTCCTTCAGATCATCTTTAACTTCAGTTTCTTCATGACTAATAACAGAGCTAACAAAATTAAAACAAAACTCATTAAAATCTCGTGGCTGATCAACTGACCCAATAACAATCCAGCCTAACCTATACTTAATAGCAACTGGTTCATTTTCTCCACCTTCTCTGTAATCTAAAGGGATAAAAAGTTTTGGCCGTTCTTTAACACCAATAATAACAGTTACTTCATGAAACTGCACTTCAGGACAGTCAATATCTTTCAAATGTAAGTATTTCTGTAAATCTTCCATCCTTGGAATTGTAGTGGTGGGAATTGGTAATGATGGTACAGTTCTAACATCACTAAAATCAACCGATGTATCTCCATCTGAAGACTTGATGACAATATCGACTAATTCACTTTCAACTTCCTTAGATCCTGTAACACCTGTGACAGTAAATGGATCAATCTCGCCACCAATATCAAGATGAGCAGCAAGTTTCTTTAAGACTAAAGTGATTTCGGATCCAGTATCCAGCAAAGCATAAGTAGTGACTTCTTTCTTGGTGATTTTATTCTGAACAATAACTGGAACAACTCCAAGACAAACCTTCCTTTCACCAGCCCCAGCAGCAGCAGTAACAACACTGGAGGTTTTCTTGGAATCTTCTATCTTCTCAATAGAACTGGATTGACTCAAATTAAACAAATTAACATCATGCAACAAAGTATTGTGATCCCTTTCACAATTAGGAATCCGACATCTAAATCCAGGCCTATCACAAAATTTAATCGAATGTCCTTTATTTAAACACTTAAAACATAACTGGAGGTCACCAACAACTTTACCTTTACCTCTATTGTCAAGATCTATAAACTGACTGCACTTCCAAATAGGATGCCTACCTGCACAGTAAATACACGGTGATCTAAAATTTCCAGCACCGGATCTTAAAATGTTGGGAGGACTTGAATTCATCTTACAAGCTGCATTCGAACTCGTTGTAGCCATAAGAGTTGCCATCGGTCTTGGTTTTCTAAAATAGGAACTATCAAATTTCTTCTCTCTGAAATTATTCGACAAGTCTTCCCCAAACTCGTTGTTAACTAATACTGCTCGTTCTTTAACAAAATGTAAAAAGTCTATAAACCTTGGTCTGGAACCATTTTCAAGAATTCTACCAACTCTTTCCGTCCACTTAGCCCTCAAAAACATAGGTAATTTAGAATTCAAGTCCCTCAGTGTGTTCATGTGATCTAAATCATTCATGTAGTCTCTTCCCATACCAGATAGTGTTCTATTAGTAATCTCCAAGTTACGAACAAATTCCATCAGGAAAGTACTATTTGCAGTCTTGATAGCAGGTAAGCTCTCTAACTTAGTCATATAGGCTTTTGCAATAACATGAGGTTTACCGAAATTCTCACGCAAAGTTCGTTTAGCTGTTTCAAATCCTGTCTCTACAGGTAAACTTACACAACATTCTATGGACTCCCTGGCCTTTCCACTACAGTGCTGAATTAAAAGTTGTAACTTCCGCGATTCCTCAGGGTTATTAGTCTCTAACAGAGTCTCAAAATTGTGCATAAAAGAAATAAACTTTAAAGGGTCACCATTAAATGTCATATATTCCAACTTTGGAGTCGAAACCACCTGACACAGTTTTTGTACTAAGTCATTTGTTGTATTTTGTGTGTTATCACAAACATCACTTCTAAAAACAGAAACATTATTCTGAGGGTAAGTATGAACATTATTCTGCCTATCAGTATTTACATGATAAATTAAATTATAACTTGGACTAAGTGTGGGGGCACAACATGACTGATCGGCACATTACTACTATAAGATGTGGAAGTATTTGTGAATGTAGGCCTACCATCAATGGTACAAGTAGGTATAAAATTATAATTTGTCGAATTACGCACAGACATATTACAATTTGCGTCATAATATAGAATGGATGACATATTATTTGATGAAAAAGACAAATTATTAGATATAGGTAAGTAATTAGCAGAATTATTAAATGGCAGTGACATGGAAGAAACGGTACTAACCGATATGTTACTATCATCTGTTTGAGGTAAGGCATAATTATTAACAGATAAACTCACTCTATTAGTATCAGGTTGTACAATAGATTCCCTAGTTACAGATTTATACTGTGGTAAAGTATTAGTAGTATTACAGTACATAGACCTTCCTAAACTTTGTTGATAAGATGAATAAGCATTATTAATTGACATGGGCAAGCTTACAATAGAATAATCATGACCTACATGAGTTACATTAGGTATAACATTTGATAATACAGGATTGTGCTCAACAGGTAAATTTTTACAATTTGATTTAACAATAAAATTTGGAGATTCAAATAAATTGACAGGTCCTTCTATATCAATAACCACAGAGTCTCTACCACCATGAAGCAAATTTCGATTTACACACGGTGTAAAACAATTTATGTCATCACTGGTGAAAGTTTTTTCTGGCGAATCTAAAGTAAACTCAAATTTATAATTATCAGGCCTAGGGGATAGTAATGTTCGATCACGATAAACATCAGATTTCCTGTCTTCATTTTCTTCCTTTTCATTTTCAGCCTTTTCATAAAGTTCTAAAGTAATTTGTGCTTGTTGTTCTTCAAATTCAATATCTAATAATTCTTCTTCGGCTTTTAACCTGGTTAATCTTTCTGACATTTCCATTTTTTGTTTAATATGTTGCCTTTTCGAACGTGCAAGAGCCAACTTTTCTTTATATTGTAAAATTTTAAGACTGACATGCGAACCAAACGAACTATCGTCGTCAGAATGAGAAATGTCACATTGTTTATCTTCTTCGGACATGATGACAGTTTACCATAAAGCTAAAAACTTGAACAATCGACAGCTTGCATAATCACAACTTCAATGTGCTTATATATATATCGGCACACTACGATAGAGTTAATAAAACAAATTTATTATCCATGAACAGTGCGGCAATGTACATCATCACAATCATGACATCAACATTACATCAATACTGGCAAGACATCGTCAATGACATCAACATGGACCGATATAAACATCATGACATCGTGTCATCGGTTGTGATTAGTTTAGGAACTATCGATGTATACAATTATAATACATATCAAAAAGTTCAACCGCTACCTAGCGATCCAAATACAAAACAAAGTCAAATTCTGCCTCGAACTGTCAACCGCATGGTCACCTTTTTCCCCCAGCGGAAACGTTGTCCTAGCAACCAAACGTAGACTTGCACAATTCAGGCTCTAATTAAAGGATGAGGAAACCTTACACGGGATTCATAATAATAATAATAATGCTCATATTTGAAAGTAAAAAGGTAGCCACACCATTAGTCGCGCTAGAATTGTAGCTCCTAACAATTCCAATCTTGGGATAGTTTGTTTCTTGATTGGGGAAACCCTCGTTTTGGATGCGACTAGCCTTACTTTTACTTCTGTTTCGCCGTCTTCATATGAAGCGCGTCAATAAATGACTGCAGAGTATGCTGAAGTTGACGCGTCACTGAATCCATGTAATTGGTACGACTGGAGTTGTTTTGGGGTAGAAAAATAACATCTTGGAACTCGAATGTTTGAAATCGCCTTGAAATCGTTTAATAACTGATTTCAAGTTTTGAGATGCTCTGTGCTTAAATTGTCATCCCAATTCAATTTTTCTTCACAGAGTATTTGAAACAACATCTTTAATTGGACGGTAAATGGACTGAGTAATCCGAGTGGATCAAAGATTTTAGCCGACACCTTCAGCACTGATCGCTTTGTTGATAATAATGACTTGATGTATTCGATGATATCTGCGACTTGAAACTAAAATTCGTCGGAATTAACATCCCAGGCTAGGCCCAAGATTTTGACATAGGATTCTTGAACATCATTCTTGTCAGCTTGTGATACCATATTGCGTAATTCGGATGAATTTGTGCTCCACTTGCGAAGATTAAACCTACCCTCACTGAACATTTGTTTTGATTTATTGTACACTGAAAAGAAACCTTTGTTGAAACAACACAAACTTGTGTTGTTTTCAACACAAGTTGGGTGTTACTATTTAACAACACAAACTTGTGTTGAAACAACACAAACTTGTGTTAAATGTCGAAACAACACAAGACTTGTGTTAAAATTGATCAAACAACACAAGACTTGTGTTGAAACTTGTGTGAAAATCTTCACAATACTTGTGTTAAATTTTCTAAAACTTGTGTTGGAATTTCTGAAACTTGTGTTGAAATTTTTGAAACTTGTGTTGAAATTTCTGAAACTTGTGTTGAAATTTCTGGAACTTGTGTTGTTTCATACAAACTTGTGTATAACCACCAACAGACCCCTCATTTTATTCTGTTTTAATTGTAATATTTGATAAATGACATGACAACAATTTTGTTCATAAATTATTATTTATTCATAAATTATTATTTATTCATAAAATTATTATTTATTCATAAAATTATTATTTATTCATAAAATTATTATTTATTCATAAAATTATTATTTATTCATAAAATTATTATTTATTCATAAATTATCATATATTCATAAAATTATATGAACAATTAAATTAATGCCAGATCAAAACTAAACAGACATTTCGATGGATAATTAAAACAAAGATATCCAATACTAATAAAATTGTGGTATATAATGAAAAATAAATAAATAAAAAATAAACAAATCATAAAATAAGCATAACTGTTTAATTTGAAAAAAAACCTCAAAACAAAGTTACTTCCAATGCTAATAAAATTGTGTTATATAATAACAATTTATTCCGCACCACAACCCAAATTCTTTTTTTTTTTAAAAAAGAAATGATAATTTAAACGCTATGTACACAATATTCCTATACCATGCCCCCTTAAAATAGGATTTACCTACATTGTATATCTAAATTAAATAACAATCAAAACAAGCATTAAAGACATAAATTATGCACAAAAACTGAAAAACTACTTACAAATGAAATATAAGAGGCATGTACAAAATATTTATATACAAGTCATAAGTAAGGGGGAGCCATGATATTATTTATTCATAAAATTATTATTTATTTATAAAATTATTATTTATTCATAAAATTATTATATATTCATAAAACTATTATTTATTCATAAATTATCATATATTCATAAAATTATATGAACAATTAAATTAATGCCAGATCAAAACTAAGCAGACATTTCGATGGATAATTAAAACAAAGATATCCAATACTAATAAAATTGTGGTATATAATGAAAAATAAACAATAAACAAATCATAAAATAAGCATAACTATTTAATTTGAAAAAAAAAACTCAAAACAAAGTTACTTCCAATGCTAATAAAATTGTGTTATATAATAACAATTTATTCCCCACCACAACCAAAAATTTTTTTTTTTTAAAAAAGAAATGATAATTTAAACGCTATGTACACAATATTCCTATACCATGCCCCCTTAAAATAGGATTTACCTACATTGTATATCTAAATTAAATAACAATCAAAACAAGCATTAAAGACATAAATTATGCACAAAAACTGAAAAACTACTTACAAATGAAATATAAGAGGCATGTACAAAATATTTATATACAAGTCATAAGTAAGGGGGAGCCATGATGGTTCTTTTTGGATCCCGCTGTTGGCCTACATAACAAAGAAAAGTAGGGAGAGAGATGGAGTTTAGCGTCCACTCAACACAAACTACGTCATTTTGGGACTAACATATGGTTTAATTCTATTTCAATAATTCGCTTGTGCGTAGGGGTCTTTAGCAGTGGGAGGAAACCGGAGTACCCGGAGAAAACCCACGAGGTTAGACAAGTGACCCTACTCCTTGCCACGTACAACCGGGGATTCGAAACCACGCCAGATTGGCAGGCCAAGTGATACAGCGCACGCACGCTAACCATTCGGCCATCCACTCCCACCCCCAAAGAAAAGAGGATGTTAAACCCCTTTTCAGCTTTTAAAGAGATAGAGAGAGAAATGGGTTTAATGTCCACTCGACAGTTATTTCAGGACTAACATATGGTTCAATTATATTTCAATAATTACCCGGAGAAAACCCACGAGGTTAGACAAGTAACCCTACTCCTTGCCACGTACAACCGGGGATTCGAAACCACGCCAGATTGGCAGGCCAAGTGATACAGCGCACGCACGCTAACCATTCGGCCATCCACTCCCACCCCCAAAGAAAAGAGGATGTTAAACCCCTTTTCAGCTTTTAAAGAGAAAGAGAGAGAAATGGGTTTAATGTCCACTCGACAGTTATTTCAGGACTAACATATGGTTCAATTATATTTCAATAATTAGCTTGCAAGTAGGGGTCTTTAGTAGTGAGTAGCGAGAGGAAACCGATGACCCGGAGAAAACCGACAAGGTTGGTCACGCGACCCTACTCATTATCATGAACACAAGGGGAATCGAAACTACGTTAGTTGACTCAATGACGGACCTTATGATACAGCATACACGTCCTATCCCCCCCCCTTCATTTAATAAGCAAGGGAAAGTCATCGTAATGTACCTGAGTGCCCTAAATAATACTTTATAATTTACGACCAAATTATGAGTGATTTAAATGTCACTTTACAGTCTATATTTTACACAAATTTCTGGAGAGAATTACAATACAATTGTTTTTGCAAAGGATATTGAACATTAAAAACAAAAATAAGATATTTGAATAACAGACCAAATGCAACAGAGAACCTATTAGCTTTTATAATCACTACATTCTTTTTCAAAATTATAAAATAATTTGATGGCTTGATATTCCAAAGGTACATGGCCGACTTCTCTTGTTGCTGGAACCACGCATCAAATGCTCTACAGTCTGAAAAAAAAAATATTATACATTATTATAGCAGGCAATAAATATACTTTCTATTATTCAGAATGTTTAAATAAACAACTCATTTTGCCACATGTGGGGTCTCTATTTTGTTTCAACTTTGCATAATACTTATTGTGCCCTTTTTTAGTTACAAACCTAGGCTGATTATTATGCCTCAGTGGGTAAGAAGCCAGAACAAAACTCTTGAAAAAATGACAATATAAATGAGTTTATTGTCTCACTGTTTTGCTCCTAAACTCGGTGAATGAAGACGGGCATATGCCATACAGTGTGCTATGAGGGAAATTTTGCCCTGCATGCCAATCTGGATGATTTTTTTTCGGCCAATGCAGAGATCGAACACCTGATCTCAAGGCTAGAAATTCAGTGTCTTACCCACTTAGCTACATGATCCCCAGCTCCACTAAGACAGGTGTGAATACAGTATTGTATACAGTAATATAATATGGTATTAATTATATTTCACAAATTAGTACATTTGAAGGCTTTATAATATTCATTATGAAAGGATGTAACATTGCATCAATCTAATAGCTTTGACGTAATATATCAAAATAGCATAACAACAATCTTTTATACTAGAATTGAATAGTTACCCACCAAGAACAAGCTGCTCTATCATCATTTATTCAGCTATTTCTTTAATTTCTTTTGTTGTATGATCTTTTTCTAGGTGATTTTCATATGCATCCATTATTGAAACTGAAAAAATAAATACATGACATGTAATTAACAATTAAATATACTTTACCATATACAAACTGTGTGGGGGATCATGTGGCTAAGATGCTGGTTGTCACATGATTTAACTGTCGCAGTAATTAGAAGATGGCTTGCACACTAGCCTGGAGATCACAGGTTACCTCTTGGTGTTGACCGAGAAAGCCCATCCGTATTTTGTAGCATGGTATCCCCGGACATCCAATCTACACATTGTCTTACACGTAAAAGTTCCATTGGCAGTTGGAATTTAATATGGGAGTAGACCATAATACCACTGTCCAGGCAAAATGTTTACTTAACACCCTGAATTAGACCAGTCGAGGCTGAACTGTAGGACTTTAAACACACATTTCATTTCAGGTAATCCAGTATTTTGCTAGTAAGACTAGCAAATATCTTCATAAGCCATGGTTTTTTTTCAATATGGGGTGGGGTGAATGGTCTACTAGTGGTTTAATACATGAACATGAAATCACAGTCTTTCTGACGAGTGGCATGGTTTCGATGCCAAGGAGCCGGGTCGCCTGTCCAATTACATGTAATTTCGGTCTTTTGTCATTTCGGACTATGGCCTCAACGTTTCGGACTTGGGTGGTTGACATTTCAGACTCGGGAATAAGTTGAAAGGAAAGATTGAACACGACTGTCAAATCAATTTATAAGAAGCCAAAAACGATTTTTTTTAAAAAAATGCAGGTAAAATTTACCGCTCACCATTAATATACAGCACCTTGATCACGCATATACAGCAAAATTTCCAATTTTGAATGTTTACGAAAAGAATGCTTTATTTATTTCTTTTTATATATGTACTATGTTATGTATATAAAAATAAGTTGCTGATGAATTTATCAGAAATAGGGCAATTCAAAACAGTCTTCAGACGGAGTCCTAAAATTTGGCAAGTAAATCCGAAAAGTCATCATACCGAGCCCAACAGATCGTCTGTGTTGAGTCCGAAATGACGCTGGACCAAAATGTTGTGCTATCGCCTGTCCAACTTCTTGAATTTTCTGTGGGTTCTATGGTTTCATCTTTTTGCTAAATACCCAAACTCGCAAGCGAATTATTCATATTAAATTTAACCATACCTTAGTTAGTCCCAAAATGACCTAGAGTTAGAGCCAGTAAGTAGATAAGGACCCACCTACAACAATTCTAGGTTCATGCAGAATTAATATTGCACAATAAACCAATTTTGAATACATGTAGAATGAGGCAATAAAACGGAAGTCAGCTACTCGTTGTAGTTGATTACCGGTAGCCTATGCATGTAGGAGTAGGACATCGTTGGACTACTTGATTCGGCAAATACAAGTACATATAGGCCTTGTTTACATGTATGTCACCCACCCCACCCCCATCTCTCTCTCTGTTGCATATAAATACTTAATGTGGGATTGTGTCTTCACATACACTAATAATTGTGGGACATTGGTAAAAAAAAAAGAAGACGAAAATATAAATTGTAAAAGTTAAATGAAATTCAAATTGTTACCTGTTTTTCTTTTATATGGTAAATTCTCAATAATTGCTTAAAAGGTGGAAAGAGTCACACAACAGCATTGACTGAAAAATAAAATGAAAATAAAAAGAAACTTTCAAAGACTCATTCTAAATTCTATCATTTTTATCGACTGAATCAGTGAACTAATAATTACACAGGGGTTGGACGGATTGTGTGTCGAAAATGTCTGCTTATTTTATTAGAGAAGGTCTTTTTTTTAAAACATAAATTAGATTAGGCCTACATTTCAACAAACACAAAAGTGTAAAAGTTATTTTCTAGTCCGTGCCCGGGTTTATGTCTACTCTAGCCAAAATGTTTTTATATATAAAAAAAACATGGCCGTCAATCCAAATACCAATCCAACCGCCCAAGGTATTATTTTAAAACAGATTCTTACCTACTGGCTCAAGTCGAGCCGTTTCTGGTTTAATGTGATTCTGTAACATTGTGGCGCCGAACAACTAATGTTCATTAAGCAGAGTTCAGAAAAATGAGACAGATTCAACAATATCATGCTGAAATTCTTTTTCACTGTCCCCGCCATTGTAAATGACAAATTATCACCGTGCATGCGCGAATCTCCTTCTGATCAGTAATCTACGCGCGCGAAGTGAATTACTGCGATGATAATCCGCTTAATCTTAATCGGTATTCACCATGGATCACTGCCTTAGTATTATTAGTCATTTTAATGAATGTTGCGACGGTTAGTTTTTTGCTACAAGTACGAGCAAGGCGATATGGAAAGAAAATACCAATATACAAAGAAACAATATCGATGCTAAAGAAATAAATACATGTACATGACTTTTATATATATATATATATATATATAAATATTTACAAACCTGCGGTCTTGTATTCTCTGTGGTGACCATTATACCACTGCTCAAAAATCATTTCAGCACGCTGTTAATGGTAAATGCTTGTGTGTGAAATCGCTTTATTTAACGTCCGCTTCCACCGAGGTGATATCGCAGACAAAATGTAGCATAGAGTAGTTGATTTTATTATCAAATTACATTAAAAAAGAGTTTTACCCATTGTCAACGCGTTTGGAGTCAATTGTTAAAATCACACCGGAATCCTCACCAGGCCTATTAGGTATTCCTTTGATCTACCAGTTTATTGGGCCATTAAAAAAATCAACAACTTTATTTTAACTACAGACATCTAAACACCAATTAACATTCAAGTCTGTCTGGCTATATTGTCTGTGTAAAAAAAATATACCTTTCTTATAACTTGTGGACCCCAAAATTAATACTTTGTATGGAGTTTAATTTTTAAAATTAAAAACACAAAATATTTATTGACAATAGTATACACATTACTTGTGTTAATTTTATGACAAAAACACGAGATTTTATAAATCAACACAAGTTTGTGTTAAAGCATTAAAAACAACACAAGTTTGTGTTAAAGAATTAAAAACAACACAAGTTTGTGTAGATTAATTTTAACACAAGTACTTGTGTTGTGATCCAACACAAGTTATTTTTAGTGTATATCTCGAAACCTGCTTGAACGTTGTCACACCCTGTCGACAAATCATCTACGTATAACGATTTTGACAATAGTGGTGCTATAATTGGTTCAGTGTCCTTGTATTTATCTAAATGATATTGAATTGTCTCGTTCAGGATTGCTAATCGGCCAAACCTATACTGAACTATCTCGTAATTGTCCTCATGAATGTTTTTGAACCACAGGAAACGGAGCATATCGCGATCTGTAGGATCAACCATGATCTGGTGGAAAGCCTTCTCTATATCAGCGGTAATTCCAATTGGATGGCTCCGAAGTGTTATCATCACATCGATAATATGTGGTGTAAGGTTTGGACCCTTGTCCAAACAATCGTTGATTGATAAGTGGTCGTTGTAGGATTTGGCGGATCCATCTTGGTTGTGTGTTTGTCTTCTCGTCTGACACATTGATGAGGGAGGTACAAAGTTTCTACTTCGCCAAACTCAGAATCGGGAACTGGCTGTCGAACTGCTGAAAGAGTTTTTTGTCTTTGTGTAGTTGGACTTGAGGTGATGTAACCGTGAGACACAGGTGTCATAATTGTTGGTGTTAGGCCATAGGAATTCCTTCCATGGTAAACTAGCTTGATATCGTTGTTCTTGGTCGTCGAAACGGATGTTCATAAAATCAGAAAAATTGTCTGATTTAGTGTCGTTTGTGTTCATTATACCAATAGATACGACATCCCAAAAGCGGCGTAGGTTGTCAATGAGATGTGTATTCGAATCTTCTTCAAACACGTTGATTGGTTGTGAATCTATAATTAGATTTGTAACAGTAGAATTGTCTGCGTTGACACCCCCTTTAATAACCCGGAAATCAGCCAACCAAATTTACTGTTAATCGCCACTGGACCATCTTCTTCACGGACTTGTTCGCTAGAGATGAAATCCCAATGATAATCTGCGCCTATCAGGATATCAATGGCATTGTCCTCGAATTCTTCATAATGATCTGCTAGTTGTAGCTCTAGCAAATATGGATAATTTTGGATGTTGAGTTTGACAGGTAATGGTGAGCAGATACTAGGGACACGTAAAGCCTTGATTTCTACAAAATCACCACTAAGAGTTCGCAGTTGTAAGTTATATAAATCACAATGCTTCTTGTCAAACGTTTCTGAACCGAAAGTATTGAGATTCAATGTCTCCGATTTGATTGGTTGAATGCTTAAATTATTTGTTGTTTTGGGTGTTATGTAGGTTCTTTGAGAAGCACTATCAAAGAGTAGCCTAACAGGTTTGTCTGTATTGGTTACTTGGTTGTATACAAACGCCCTAGCGGTTTGCAATAATACATTGCCTCGTTTGGTTCGTGCAGTTGTTGTTGTGACATTTGAATTTGAAGGCTGATTCTGGTGTGGTTGAGGAAGCCTACCGGTGTTGGTATCTCCCCGTGATTGATGGTTGACATTGCATACAGATTGTTGATGCCTTCCATTACATAGTCTGCAACGCTTGGAGCTTTGACAATTTGAAACCTGATGACCCTGTCTCAAACATAGTAAACATCTGTTTTCTTGATCTAGGGTCTGTTTTCGTGATGCTACATCTTTGACTTGCTCGCATGATAATGAGTAATGATTGGACTTACAAAAGACACACTGTATATTGAAATGCCTTGGTGGCAGGTTATCTCTAACTACCAGAGTTGAAGCACTTGGAATAGGTTTTTTTGGGTTGATTTGGAGTATTGACCTCATTAGTCCTGACGGCCTCTGAGATTTCTCGTGCCTGCACCTCAGTTTTGATGGCAGTGATCAATTCTGTGAACTCCCATACGTCTTTTGCAGTATCACGGGCTACTTGAACACGGACATCAGTTGGCAATTTCGTCATAACAGGAATGAGGAAACATATTTGTCACTTGTTATATCAAGACCTTCTAATCCTCTGACACTGACACACATTTTGTCATACAGATGTCGTAATTGAGATGCCTTGTCTGCTGTGGTAACTGTAGGTAATTTGAGCAATTCGTCCATGTGGGCCGAAATTATTCTTTTAGTGTTCCCACTGCTCTCGTAAAAGGTCGCATACAGCATGGTAGTTGGCGTCGGTTAGCATAAACCCTTCAACGGCACGATCAGCCTTGGAGTTGTGCTCTAATGCACCATTTAGGTAGTTGAATTTGTCTACATTTGTTAAATTGTCATTGGTATGAACTAGACTATTGAAACTGTCCCAAAATTGGGTGAATTTCTTGTAATCTCCATTAAATTTTGGTAAATTAATCATGGGCAGTTTAGCGTTGACGTGAAGTCAAGTGTTCTGTTGACTGTTTGTGGAACCTGTTGACTGTTTGTGGAACCTGTTGAGGGCCTTCTTGTTGAATTGACATTTGAACTTTAAATATTTTGGATTTGATTTTGATTATTGTATTGATTTGAATCTTTTGGTTGTTGTAGTTGTGTTGAATTGTGGGATTGTTGTGTTGCCTGAGCTTGAGCTTGAGCTTGTACTTGGGGGTCTTCCCACGATTGTCGATTGAAATGTCGTTCGATCGATTTGATTGATATGGTAATATTTTCATCAATGTCGTCTGATTCGCTTATCTCACCTTCAATTTGGTCAACATCTACTAACTCTATGATCTTATCGTTGATATCATGCAGTATAGCTCGCTTGTCTCTCAAATTGCTGTCGATAGCCCACAGCCGATCCGTTATTTCGTCGATGTCATCAGGCTCGATAGAAGAAAAGCTGCTAACCAAACGATTCGCCTCATTAATTTGGCGAGTGACGACTCCTCGGTGGCCTTTTCGTTATGCCT
Source organism: Patella depressa (assembly GCA_948474765.1). Classification (NCBI taxonomy): domain Eukaryota; kingdom Metazoa; phylum Mollusca; class Gastropoda; family Patellidae; genus Patella; species Patella depressa. Next base: position 53,906,216 of record OX419716.1, read on the forward strand.
TCAATCTATCGATATCTTGTTTACCTTTCGACATTCATGGTTTGTTGAGTGTGCGAAATATGTTGCTAATATTGGTGAGAGGTTTTACATGCCCCACGTTGGGCGCCATTTCATGGAGATTTCTTTACTGACAACGACAAAAGTGTCATGGACATGTAATATTACGGAACGGAAAATGACTAGGAAACGTATTGAATTAAAATTAAAGTTCGTTACATGTATACAACAGTGACTTTGCTAGAGACTGTGGAAATCGTGAAAAATAAGTGAACTGGGGCCGGTTGCTCAAAGCTCCGTTATCTTTTAACGATCCGTTAACTCCATGTTAACGGATCGTTAACTTTAACAGAGAGAAATACTGTTGCTGGAAGTGCCGTTAACTTTAATGTTTCGTTAACTTGACGTTATATTTAACGGAGGTTTGGGGCTCCGTTATCTGTTTAATGATTGCATTAGTTGGCTGTAGCAAAAAGTCATAGATTGCCAATGTAGTTTTCTATAGAACATTCTAGAGGGTTGGGCGATGCGGGATTTCTAAAGGAAAAAATAAAGTATTCTATAGTTTTTTCTGTTGTGAATTCTACAGTCATCTTTTTGTCTTTAACCTAGTTTTGTGAACAGACTGCACAGTTTTCTCGCTGTCTTCAGTTTCTTGTTAATAGTAAATTCTATGAAGTTGTTATACATGTACATTGAAATTAAAAATTTTAAATTCAGCCAATGAACAAACAGTCTTCTCTTGGATTAACTTTAATGAATCCGTTAGCTAATGGATAATGTAATTGACTTTCCAGCAACAGAAATTTAACGGACCGTTAACAAACGACACGTTACAAAGATAACGATCCGTTAGAGTTTAACGGATTCTTAAAATAACTTAGTTTTGAGCAACCGGTCCCTGTTCATTTGCTTCGCATTTTGCCACCTGGTAGCCCCAAGAGTTTGAATTGCTCATGAAATGTGATGCTCAATTCGTAATCTACAGAAGAAGTTGTTTAGATTACAAAGTTAGAGAGTTCTACTTCAATTACAAATGTGAGTTTAAAGCAATTGAAAACTCAAAAAACCTATTTCAATTTTTAGTCTGTTCCAGTACCCTAATTTAAAATGGCCATATCTAAGTGAATTTCTTTTTATCTAGAGCGGTAAAATTTTCGGATTTGTAAGCTAAAGACCATATGATATAACATATATTTTTTTATCATTTTTTGGAGGGGGTCTTGTACCCACCATTGGTCCAGTTCACATGGAATGACCCTGTATCATTTCTAATAGTAATAGATAGATTTAAACATTAATCTTGCTGATGGGGGCGTATGTTTTGTTGCTTGGCAACCTATCTTGATAACTTGAACAACTACATCCATGATATTAAATGTTTTGCATAGTAAATGTTACCTTGGCCCAAACAAATTTTAATGATTTTTATACGTCCACATTGAAATGTGGTCGTATATTGTCGTCGCTCCCGTCTGTCAGTCCGGACGCTCTGGGTACTAAAGTTAATAACCGATTGACTTTGAATTTATACACAGTGTTTAAGGTCATGAGCCGAAGAATCCTATTGATTTTCAGCAATTTCCGATAATTACTGTCAGAGTTATGGCCCTTGATCATTCAAAAAAAATTCTTGTGGACGCTGAAGAGGCCAAAGTTAAATCCCGATTGACTTTAAATTTATATACAGTGTTTAAGGTCATAAGACAAGAATCCTATTGATTTTCAGTATTTATCGATAATTGCTGCCAAATTTATCTCCCTTGATCACTTTGAAAAATCCTGGGATGCTCTAGAGACCAAACTAATCATCCGATTGACTTCAGATTGATACACAGAGTTTAAGATATGAATTTTGATAACTGTACAGCTAAATCCATGATATTAAATGTTTTGTACTAAACGTTAGCATGAGGCAGAACTTTATAAAAATCAAACAAATTGTAATGATTTTCCGTTAATTACTTAATGAATTGTTACTCTTAATCTGATTTTAGTGTATTATAGATGTTTCATTGTTGATTCCCCGACGATTTAACTGCTGTTGCGTATGTTTTGTTTCCAGGCAACCTATCTTTATACTAACGTTTCCATTACGATATGGGCTCTTCTATGGAAGTATAACGTTGCCAAAAGTCTAAATATAGACATTTTTATACGCCCACATTGAAATGTAGTCGTATAGTGTCGTCGCCCCCGTCCATCCGTCCGTCCGTCCGTCCGTCCGGCGTCCACAATTGCTTGTGGACGCTCTAGAGGCTACAGTTAATATCCGATTGACTTTAAATTCATACACAGTGTTTACGGTCATGAGACGAAGAAGCCTATTGTTTTTCAGCGATTTTCGATAATAACTACCGGAGTTATGGCCCTTGATCACTTCAAAAAGTCTTGTGGACGCTCTAGAGGCCAAAGTTAATATCCGATTGATTTTAAATTTATAACAGTGTTTAAGGTCATGAGACGAAGAAGTCTATTGATTTTCATCGATTTCCGATAATTATTGCCAGAGTTATGGCCCTTGATCACTTCAAAAAATCTTGTCGATACTCAAGGGGCCAAAGTTAATATCCGATTGACTACAAATTTATACACAGTTTTTAAGGTCATGAGACGAAGAAATCTATTGATTTTCAGCGATTTCTGATAATTAGTGCCAGAGTTGTAGTCCTTGATCACTTCAAAAAATCTTGTGGATGCTCTAGAGGCCAAACTTAATATGCGATTGACTTCATATCGATACACAGAGTTTAGGGTGTTGAAGGTATATGTTCGACGATGCAAAGTCGCAGATACGTAGGTCGCCAATGCAAAGTGGATAATGCAATGTGTAAAATATAAAATAGCTAATTCAAAGTTGTTCCATTCCTCGGAATGTAAGAGCTTAACAAATGTAATTTGTATTTTAAAACGTATATTTCGCATTTTTACACCATTATAGTACTTTAAAACATTGAAAAATGTATTTTGAAACGTTGTCTATGTTCAGACTTTTGACAACGTTATACTTGCATACTCTTCAGGCATTTATTAAACAATGATTCAATTAACAATAGTCTATCGCTGTGATGTCACAATGTCATAGTTAGACTTACATGATAAATTATGCAGACAAGCGTGGTTATTCCTTAGCCTACACGTGCACTACAAAAGTTCAATCTCCCCACAGTTTTTCTTAGAATTAAGTTTTGGGTGGTATTTTTCAATAAAATAGCTTTCATTTCCCTCCAAGTTCTCCTTGTTTTTGCTATTAAATCTACGGTATATAAAGGCAGAAGACTAAATTTACTCCCACCATATACCTCAAGATGCTCTCTGAGTTGGATCATCCTGAATTTTTGAAGTATGTGCTGTCGTCTCTCGATGGAGGTTCATTCTCAACCTAGGCATAATTTGGGCCTTTCCTAATTACCTTCCCTTCCCTCCCGGACACGCTATCAGGTTTATTACATAGTTCGAGTGGCAATTCATTGCCTGTTTGACATAAAATGTATTATCATCAATAATTTTTATGGATGACCCCTCAATAGTAAAGTCACAGGTTTTATACTTTGAATTACCACATTTCAAAACTACAACTATTTATATAAAATACATATTTTTCCAGGCTTTTTTAATTCTGTTAAGCAGTGGTTTACGAGTAGCAGCTATTAATAGTATAGGTGATTTTGTTCTCTTCCTGGGTAAAGTAGGTGTAATGGCTGCCACAGGAGCTGTTGGTATTATATGGTTAAAGGTATGAAGACAAAATTATTATTAATAATATTAGCGTATAATGTATATCGCAAAGTTGCATAATGTAAAACTTTCCATTATAACAAAGTATTGACATAGACAAAGGCGTCTGTACAATAAACTATAACACATATAGGCGAAAGACCGAAGAAATTTACCGTTCAAGTTCGTTGCAACAACCTGTGGGAGAGATTTTAATTTTTTAAATTACAGGTCTCTTTGTACTAATTTAAAAAACATGATCTCCACACATCCAGCATGTGCCTGTATTTCATAATTATTTTTTTAAAAATGGAATTCTTTTAACCTAATCACCTAAAAAACAAACTTACACGCTGTAGGAATACGCACTCTGATCAATGACGTAACGGCTAGTTCGGTCGATGTGCAATCGGCCTTGAACTCGAAAGATAAATACTCAGCCAGAAACTGCCGAAGTTTGTTGCCGAGTGTCATTTTGACCAATTAAAATAAAGAAAACTTTTAGCCCCGTTCATGTAAAGTTGCGGCTCTTTCATGTACAGATCTATGTGGATGTAAAGAGTGTCATAATTTAACACCTACAGGCACAGAGATGGCTATGGATGATAATGATGATGTAAATGATGATGATGATGAAGAAGAATAGTGAATGTACAAACTACAAACTATAGCCTATATTGTAAATAAATAATGCTAAAAAATAATTTATTTTTAAAACTCCCATACACCGCCCTTTTGAGCAAGACCAAGTAGTCTATATATTCTTTTTTAAAATAGGGGAATGGACAAACAAGGGACATTTTAGCCAGTTGTTAGAACACAACCTATGCATTAATTTCAAAAAGTCATAATTTAGCAAACACAAATAACTGTCCACAAAACATCAGTTAATTTAGAGGTGCCTTTTGTATGGATGTAGTCGGGCTTTAGGAATTTCCGTTTTGTGGGTATATTGATATTAAAAGGTATTTCCAGCCTTATACATGAAGGGTGGGGGATTAAGCAGTGTATGAGGGAGGGGGTGTGCTGGGCCTATTTATATTAAAAGGTGTTTCCAACCTTATATGGAGGGTGGGGGATTAAGCAGTGTATGGGAGGGGGGGGGGCTGGGTCTTGCATTTGATTTATGCATAGTTATATTATATGGATGCTACAGTGTCGACTTTATTAGAAATGAGGAAGGGTGGGCTTAGGGGATCTATTCTAACCATGCAAAGTACGTATGCCTAAAATATAGCTTCACACACCTTGATTGATTTTGATATTTGGCAATTATCTATATTCGATTATATATAGGCCTATATCATTGCTATCAAACAACATTTCCAACCCTTCTCAAATTATCTTAATACTCGGAGCCGTGGCGGGACGTTAAACACGATGCATGCAAAAATTAATTGCACAGTGTACTTTCTTAAGAATAATAAATTGATTCACCATATTTACACAGGCTACAAACAGCTTAAAATTTGTTGAGAGAGGACAAGCCCGTCAGGTATTATCGACAGCGGCTTCACGGGGGAAAACTGACCGTCTGATGGGATGGCGGGTCCGAAAACACGGCACATAATCGCCAAGTTGTAAGCAGCTGTCAGTTGGACACTCTACCCATTGACTGAATGAGTCATCGCTGATCTAAATCTTTCACATTTATGCACTTATTACATGTTAGCCGACACCGGTATTAATAGCGCGCATTTTCTTTTCATTAGAAATATGATTTACAACGAGTTTGGCCAGAAAAAATCGTCCTAATTATATTATAGCAAAACAACGACAGTGATCTATTAAATTCTCCTTAAGGTCACGTGTATTTACTTTTATTCGCTATTTACTAGATTTTCATTGGCTGAGAGCTCGCCGTTTCACTACTTTATTATTGCGAGGTCAAAAAATGCTGTCGTTTAGATTATTTGTTTAAAACGTTTCTGGCACATAAATTGGAGTGTGGCAGTTCTGTTTACAACACATTAGGGTTATTTCTCGAAAAATAAATATTAAAATTTCTCCCAGCGGTGAGTTGCAACGACTTTTGAAAACTAAGCTAGTTAGAACTTCCCAGTCCTCCGCCTAATATACTTATGGAAAATTTATTCTAAAATGTAGAAATTGAACATGGCATGGATTACAGATGATATTTAGAAACTCAATTTAAACGATTTCTAGACAATATTTTCTGTATTTGGAATGAATGAATGAATGAATTAGCAACGTTGCAGATTTGGAACAAATAGTGACTGATTTAGATATAAATATCAAATACACTACTGAAACAAACTATCTGCAAATCGCATTCTTGGTGGTTCTAGTGATACGAAAGGGAGAACTTTTTATAGTTGGGCACGAGACCTAAAATCCGTAACCAATTTGCGGGGAAGTTGTTTTAAAGGTGGTTTCTATATGAAAAAAACCTGCTGAAGCGATTAAGCTTGGGTGCCTCTCTCTAAAATACTGACGGAAGCCACTAGAGGGCCAAATTCAAAATGGTGGTCAGATGTGGCGGGAAAATATAAAATTATGTAATATAGGCTTCTGATGTGTCGTATGTTTTAAGGGTCCTTGAATCGAAATATTGTAATCAAAATCCATCCAGCAACTAGTTTTGCCAACATGGCCGAAAAATCCAAGATAGCCACCATTTTTGGCCTGGAAAATAGTTTCGCTGTCGATGTCTTCAATTTTGATGAATTTGTGTCGATAGATGGCAACCAGCAATAATACTCACTGATATTTATCATCTGATATACTCTGTAGTCAACTGATTTTGATCTTAATTTAATCAACGCATAATAATGGACCCATGTAATATTTAATCACGCATGATAATCGACATCACCACGTTATCCAGTCTTATCAGAATCACAGTCATCCGATTCAAAAGATAAATCTAGTTTTGATTGTTCAGATTCAGAAGTTGAAGTTTCATCGTAATTCTCACCACTTGCACTATCACTGCAATCAACAAGAAAGTCACTTAAACGTCCTGATAATGCTGGGTTCACGTATCTAATTGAGCCGCACTATCCATTATGGAGCAGTTTCCAACCATTACCAACAGAAGAGTGTGTGATCCCAGACTTTCGGTAATTAAGCATTAAATAAGCTTGAAAATTAGCTCCGGTGAGATTAAGTTTGTTAAACTTCTCATCAGATGGTAACCGGCGAAAGTATTTTTTCGTTTTATACTTGGCCATTTCTTGGCTCTCGCTTCTGTCAGTGATATGCTTTGAAGGTAGTTTCTGTATTAAAACAAACCTGCTAAAGTGATTAATCTTGGGTGGAATGCGCTAGCGTGTCAGATTCAAAATGGAGGCCAAATTTGGCGCTAAAATTATAAAATATTTAATATAGGTTTCTGAGGTAGCTCTTCCTGCGTTTTAAGTGTCTCTGATCTAAAATATCATAATCAAAGAATCGTCCCGCCAATAGTTTGGTCAATATGTCCAAAACATATAAGATGGTCACCATTTCTTGCTGGGGCTTTCTTTTCAACAATGCCCAAGGAATTCAATTTGGACTCGTTCTCGTTGTTTGGAGTGATATTTAAAAATTGAGCGCCAAAGGGTGGGTGGTTCCATCAAATGATCCGCGACTAAAGAGTACGCTTTCAAACTTGCATCATATTTTGTCTATGTGCGTGGAATTCACCGGGCATCATGCCATCGATGAAAGACCCTGATATATTCACCAGACCTCATTATTGTGATTGGTTTATTCATAAAGGCTCATATATATAATTTTTATTTTTTGTTAGTTTGTGATTTAGATTTTAAAAAATCCTGATGTCGACCCTTCGTATAAAGCCCTTTAGATTAAAATAACCCGCTGCTGCCATCAATGCTAACGTATTTATTCTCTGTGGTAAACCATGTGATGGGGTGCTTATCCACTAGATTCTTGTCGGGAGCAGGAGGAATATGCCCTCAAATGACAAAGACTGGACACTTTTGGAACGGTTTTTGAGCCTGTAACACGGGATGAGGTACCAGTAGGATTTTTGTTTTCCATAAAGATTGTCAGTTTTCCATCAGTAGGGGGGTTTAAATTGGGTATAGAACAATTGCTCGAAAAACAAGAGCAAGAAGAGCATCCTTTATTACTCTACCGACCATATCAGGGCCTTTTAGCGTGGAAGAGCATCCTTTATTACTCTACCGACAATATCAGGGAGTTTAGCATGGAGCGCCATGGAGGCGATGGCGCCCAGGGAATTTCAAGCAAATAGAAAGAATATGATGCAAGTTTAATCAGGCTAAAAAAACAGCTATGAAATCGGTTCATTTCATGGGAGTACTTTAACTGTGGTTCTCATTTTTTTAAAACTATAACTCAAATCAAACTTGCACATAGTTGAAAAGAAAGTCCCAAAAAGAAATGGCGACCATCTTGCATTTTTCTACCATATTGGCCAAACTAATGGCGACATGAATTTTTGATAATAACATAGGCCTATTGATTCAGAGACCTTTAAAACACGGGAATAGCCACCTCGGAAACCTATATGAAATATTTTATATTTTTAGCGCCAAATTTGGTCTCCATTTTGAATTTGGCACCCTAGCGCATTCCACCCAAGCTTAATCACTTTAGCAGGTTTGTTTTAATACAGAAACGACCTTCAAAGCATATCACTGACAGTAGCGAGAGCCAAAAAATGGCCAAGCAAAAAACGAAAAAAACTTTCGCAGGTTACCATCTGATGAGAAGTCTAACAAACTTAAACTCGCCGGAGCTAATTTTTAGGCTTATTTAATGTTTAATTACTGAAAGTCTGAGATCACACACTCTTCCGTTGGTAATGGTTGGAAACTGCTCCATAATTGACAGTGCGGCTCAATTAGATACTTGAACCAGGACGTTTAAGTGGCTTACGTGTTCCTTCTGAATCTGAACAATCAAAACTGGATCTATCCTTTGAATCGGATGACTGTGATCCTGATAAGTAAAACTTTGATTTTGACTGGATACGTTGGTGATATTGATAATCATGCGTGTTTAAATATTACATGGGTCTATTATTAGGCATTGATTAAATAAAAATCAAAATCAGTTGACTACAGAGTATATCAGATGATAAATATCGGTGAGTATTATTGCTGGTTGCCATCTATCGACACAAATTAATCAAAATTGAAGACATCAACTCCGAAACCATGTTCAAGGCAAAAATGGTGGCCATCTTGAATTTTTCGGCCATTTTGGCAAAACTAGTGGCTGGGTGGATTTTTAATTACAATATTTCGATTCCTAGACCCTTAAAACATACGAATAGACACATCTGGGAATTACAACTCGTTGAACTTGACACATACAGATTCCGGCTGGATGACAAGATCTACACGAAGACAGCAATCAATCACCCTAGAAGAGATATATGCAGATTTATATCGAAACTAAGGGTGAGAGAGCGGCTGCGAGACCACAAACACCAAGTCATCGTCTGTGAGTGCGGGGAAGAATGTACCACCAACCATGTCCTGGTAGACTGCGAGGTATACAAGGAGGAGAGAAGGGAACTAGTGAGAATAATGGAGAACAACAACATACCGTTCAACACTAAGAACCTACTCTTCCCTAGACCAGATCTGAAACGGCAAATCTTTGAACAAATCCACGCCCTAATGGACACAGTTGGACTAAGTAGAATAGTGAAGTAAGAGGGGGTCATGATTAGACGGGCCCGGCATCTAAACACTAAACTACATAGGGGATTTATACCAAACTGGCAGGATAGTGGAGTAAGGGAGGGTCACGATCAGACGGACTCGGCATCTAAACACTATTCCGCCAAAAAACAGACACTAAACAGAATAGGATAGTGGAGTAAGGGGAGGTCACGATAAGACGGGCCTGGCACCTAAACACAAATCCCACAGATGACATCTACCAAACTAAGCAGGATAGTGGAGTAAGGGGGAGTTTCGGTCAGACGTACTCGGCACCTAAACACTATTTCGTAAATAAAACTGATACCAAACCCATAGAGTGGGATAGTGGAGTAAGGGGAGGCCACGATAAGACGGGTCTGGCACCTAAACACTAACCCCAAACGATGACACCAACCAACCCAGAAGCAAACGAGATCATCTACCAAATGATATGTTTTTTAATAAATAAAGGGAAGAACTTCCCACTAAACCCAATCCATGGCTTAAAGCCAAATAGAAAGATTGCAAAATCATATTCTAAAAAACAGGAATCAGCTTCGGCTCTCCTAAGTCTTGTCTGCGATATCACTTATGTGGAAGCAGACGTTAAACACTAAGTAGTAGTAGTAGTAGTACATCAGCAGAAGCCTAAGTGACAAGATGGCGGATTGAGACAGACGTGTCGAGGATCAGAGCTAATCTCCTTCAGTTTTACCAATGTTTTACTTTAGATGGCCTATCAAGATTTTGTATCTAAACTGGGTATGTACTGAAGTAACTTTTAATGTGTTAACTGTGACTAAAATATGCAAAAGGATAGATATTTTGATAATAAATATAAAATCGTCAATAGTATTTAGGAATACAGTTCAATTGAGTCTGAGTTCAGTCCAGCTCTATTACACAAGGTTAGTCTATAGTACAAACTTTTAAACTACATCCAAATGCCGAAATCAAGACAGCCAAAACGAACCAGCAGAGTAGGGCTGGGTAAAATATCGATATAAATCGATAGTATCGATTGGATGGCCCAGAAAAGCACTATCGATAGCGGTGGGTTACTATCGATTATCGCTCTTCGTCTAATTTTCTTGCGTCTGAAATGTCAATGTTTTCTTTCAGTTAATCATAATACACCGCTCACTTTAATTACTATCATGTATCAATGTAACACATAACAAAATTGTGACTGCTTATTGAACAGCCGTTTTCATATATTCACTCTCATTGAAACGTTACTTTAGTTTTGAAGAAATTATTGTTGAATATCACCAAATCGGAGATACCCGGATGTGTAAATAAAGTTAGAGTTATTTCCCTTTGCAAGCTTCAGAATTCGTCTGTACAGTTCACTATTTCTGTACGTGTGCCTCGGTAATAGAGTACCCGGTACAATAAATAGCACACATGGACGACAAAACGCTTGTTGATTTTCCCGGCAAAGCTAAAAAAGCTGTGTGGAAACACTTTGGGTTTTAGACAGGAGCAAACGATCTTTCGCAACTTCGCATGGTTTTGAACTTACAGTCACTGCATTCAGTCTTGATGACGACCGTGAAAATAAGTTTGTTTTCGATACTATCGATTATCGACCGACATTTCATTGCCGATTATCGATAGTAAAAATCACTATCGATACCCAGCCCTACAGCAGAGAGATGACTTCAAATTCCAATCAAAATGATTCAAATAGTATCAGTGATTTTCTGGATAATGTTTTAAAGGACGTTGGATCGTTACGATCATTTATTGGGGAATTGTTCAAACGCGAAGTGATAATGACCCATATTGTACACTTAATTCAACCCAAATTAACCCAAGATCTAGTTAACCGCATCGACCTCTTAGAAAATAGGATTGATGAACTTGAACAATATTCTAGAAGAACATGCCTTAAATTCAGTGGTATTAGTGAGAGAGCTGGTGAAAATACAGATAAGCTCATACTGGATATCATAAATAATCACGTTTTAAATGATCGAGATGACTGCTTAACAATTAACCAAATAGGTCGTACACATAGAGTTGGATCTCGGAATAAAGATTACCATAGAGACATAATTGTCAGGTTTATCAGCTACAGGGATCGTGCTGCAGTCTATGGAAATAAAAAAGGCTAAAGCAATTCAACATAATAAATAACACTAAAGTCTTTATTAATGAAGCCTTGACAAATAGAAAATCTCAGCTGTATAAAAAGACACGCGAACTTTTCAAACTAAAAAATTAAAAAAACTGCTGGACATATGACGGTCGAATATATGCCAGAAATCTAAATGATGGCAAAAGTATATTAATCAATTGTGAAGATGACATCAATCAGTTTTATGACACGCCGATTGCTGAACAGCAAATGAACACTGATCAGGCCGATCACCTGTCGTCGAACAGTGCTCCAACCTTGTTAAACCAACAAACAGCCAGATCAACTTCATCTGTACCCACAGCTCAACCCGTTAATATAGCTGAATTTAATCAGTCAAGCCCCTTGTTACGACAACAGTCTTTGTTAGATCTAGGTTTATTTACTTCCACACCCAATCCAAAACCGAATGAAAATGTTAAATAAGATTGATTATAAAACATCATACAAGTAAATGTGCGCAATTGAACTTCCAAATGTATTTTAAATTACAGAAATGCAAGCTGCTTACATATTACCCCAACCTTTAGTCGTTTCTAACTTGATTACTATAAATAAAAATTATTGATTGACTTAGTAAAATGACATGGCAATTAATAAAGATTTAATAATTACTCAACATGAACGAAATGAAAATTACTATTATATCTTGATGAAAGTTCACTTATATAATTATTGAAGTTACCCCCCACCCCCCCTAAAAAAAACCAACACAACAACCTTATTGTACTAATATCACGATGATATTGTAGTTATTGACACAACCTACTATAGGTTAGTGAATATCTTATTATGAACTTGAAACAATTAAATTATACATAAATACGGTACACAATAGTAATCTACAACAACGAAAAGTATACTCTAACATTGAAAATACTTGCGATATTTATCTAATAGCCCACTTTCATCCAAGTGTCCTGATTACCGCAGATGTATGTTCCATTTGATTGTATTGAAGAACTGTACCTACTTGCATATATGATTAGAGTCACCCCCCCCCCCTTTACACATATCTTAATATTACTCGACTAGTTTAACTGTTGGAGAGGTTAACTCTTACCTCGTTATAATCATGAATTGGTTTATGATTGTGATTGTAAATACTGTTCTAATGTTCTCTATATTGTCTTGTAATATATTGTATATTTGTTTGTCACATTTTCGTTATTCCATTTATCTATCTTCTAGGAGTGTAAACTGTATTGTTTTCATATTTAAAATAATCATTAATATGAAGCCATATCCCATTATAGGTACGTACCCAAATATGTATAAATATATGTCTGATTGTTCCGGTTTTACTTGTAAACGTAAAATATTACTAAACGACAGCTGTGATTAAAACTAATAATTTTTGGCCTCTCAAACATGCCTTATATGTAGTCTTACGTCCTATCATGTGTTATGGTATAGATACTTATATACTGCTGGTAATTAAAACGTTGCTACTTGTCGGTTGCATACAACAAAACCCTGGTCCGTTTAATGCATTAAGTACATGTAATATTTCCATTGTCCACAATAATGTATGTAGTTTATTGCCAAAATTAGATATAATTGAAGCTGAATTCTCAGATTATGATATAATATTACTGAATCCCACCTAGACAACACTATTAAAGATTCAGAGATATTACTGCCCGGTTATAGAAGTCCTATTAGATTAGATAGAAACAGGCATGGGGGTGGGGTTGTTGTTTATATAAAAAATAATTTACACTTTCAGATTAGGCATGATCTCATAAACCCCAATATTGAATTAATTTTTATAGACTTATTTACTGATTATACGAAATTCCTACTCGGGGTACTATATAGACCCCCAAATACAAGGGTTTCCTTTTGGGATATTTTTACGATACGTTATCTAATGCATTAGATAGTGATTCCTTTTTTTATCCTAACAGGGGATTTTAATATCAATATTTTAAGTAATTCAAGTAATTGTGCTAAATTTGAAAAACTATTACAAAGATTAAATCTTGAAAATCTTATAAAAGAACCGACTAATTTCACAACGCTACCCGGTTCATGTATTGATCTTTTTATAACTAATAGGAAATCACTTATATCGGATACTCATGTTAATGCCCCTATATGTAGTACACATTCACCAATAATCTTATCTTTAAATATAAAAACATACAAACAATTAACATACAAGAGAACTGTTAGAAATTATAAACTTGCTGATTATGAATGCTTAAATAATGAATTAATAACTGTTGATTGGTCAAAAAATGTTTTTAAAAATGATGATTTTAACAAAATTTATGAAAGTTTTTTAGATGTTTTAAATAAAACATTAATACAATATATCCCAACAAAAGTAGTAACTATAAGACCTAATGATAAGCCATTTGTGAATAACGCCATACGCATGAAAATTCGAAAACGAAATAGAGCACACAAACGCGCCAAAAAAACAAATAGTCCTAATCATTGGCTATTATTTAGAAAAGTAAGAAATGAAGTAATAACATTAATTAGAGAAGCTAAAAGTAATTTTAAAGACAAATTAGAACAACAAATAAATATTAAAAACTTACCTCCAAATAAATGGTGGAACATAGCTAAAACTATTACAAATTTTGATCATAAAAATGTAACCACCTCCCCATTATTATTTGAAAACTGCGTTTATACACACCCACTTGATAAGGCTAATATCCTAAACACTTATTTTGCCTCGATTTCAAAATTAAATAATGTACCTGACCTTCCATACTTTGCTGCTCGCAGTAACAACGAACTACCGAATTTTATTGTAAGTGAACAAGAAGTGAAAGACCAATTACTAATTCTTAACTGTTCCAAACCTTCTGGTCCCGATAATATTAGTCCAGCTGTACTGAAAAACATAACTCCATCAATCACAAGCCCTCTTACAAAAATTTTTAACCTTTCATTGGAACTCCAATTATTACCTGATATTTGGAAGTCTTCACATATCATTGCAGCCTATAAAGGAAAGGGTGATCCGCATTCCCCTGACAACTATAGACCAATTTCATTAACATGCTCATTATGTAAAATACTAGAAAAAATATTATTTAAAAACCTTTATAATTTCATAAAAGATAATAACCTTTTATATAAATATCAGTCTGGTTTTCAACCTAACGACTCTACAGTAAATCAACTCTTAGAAATTTATGATGTTATGATAAGTAATCTTGATAAAGGAAAGCAAATTCGATTTATATTTTATGATGTATCAAAAGCATTTGATAAAGTTTGGCATATACGTTTATTGGCTAAATTAAAACAATATGGAATTAATAAAACATTATGTAAATGGATTGAACACTATTTAAGTAATAGAAAACAATGTGTAGTTTTAGAAGGTTTCAAATCAAGTTATTTGCATACCGATTCTGGCGTCCCCCAAGGAAGTGGGCTGGGTCCTTTCCTATTTCTAATTTATTTAAATGATATCTCCGATAATATTACTAACAACATACGACTATTCGCCGATGATACTTCACTTTTTACAATTATTCATAATGATCCTCTAAGTAGCGCAAACTAAAATATAAAATTAACAGAATCTCACTTAATAAAATATATCTTGCTTTTATACGCCCGATTTTAGAATATGCCGATATTGTTTGGGATAACTGTTCAAAGAAGGATTCTGATCTATTGGAGAGTGTTCAAATTGAAGCAGGTAGAATAATAACTGGCCTTAGAAGAAACTCATCTAAAAACAATTTATATAAAGAGCTTGGTTGGGAATCACTATCTATCCGCAGAATAAAACACAAGTTAATTTATTTATATAAAATAAAGAATAACCTACGTCCCACTTATCTGTCAGAAGTCTTTAAAAAATTTGAACCGCCATTACCAAATTATAACCTCCGTAGTGAAAATCTGAACTTCAACACTCCGCTTTGTAAAACCAGTTCATATTCAAATAGTTTCTTTCCCTGCACAATTAAACTTTTGAACAACTTACCTGAAAATATTAAAACCTCACAATCGTTAATTACATTTAAGTTGGGTCTATCACGTGTGTATCCTCTAATGAGACCACCACAATATTATAATACTGGAAATAGGAAAGAGAATATTATCCATTGCCAATTAAGGAATAAAGCTAGTAATTTAAACAATCACCTATTCTACCATTTTATTAGTGTAACAAAAGAGTGCCCTAGGTGTAATTCTGCTGATGAAGATAATTACCAAGAACTATTCTTAAAAAAACCTACACCACCTTGAACAAAATGTTACAATTGACCTGATCTTATATGGTAACCCCGCTCTTTCATATAACACCAACTCTAACATATTCGAAATAGTACAAAAATACATAAAAGACAGCAAGAGATTTTAATACTTTAACATTTCAACTTTGAATTTACACTCCAAGAAATGTATATATGTTTATAACTCACTGTCTGTACATATGTCCACATTGTATTTAAACATTAGATTTAACTATTTTATATGTCCACATTGTATTGTAAACATAAGATTTAACTATTTTATTTGTATGGAGAGAACTTAAATAGGCATTTGCCTGTTGTTCAATCCAATTCAGCTTATTGAATAAAATATTGTTTAAACTAAGCAGAAGCCTATATTACATCATTTTATATTTTCCCGCCACATCTGACCACCATTTTGAATGTGGTCCTTTAGCGCCTTCCGTCAGCATTTTAGAGAGAGGCACCCAAGCTTAATCGCTTTGGCAGGTTTTTTTTCACCTTCAAAACAACTTCCCCGCAAATTGGTCACGGATTTTAGGTCTCGTACCCAACTATTTGGTTCTAATCAACAAATAGAATGAACCCATACCATCATATAGATATTACAAAATGATTTCTAACTTGTTCAGTTGCGGAGAAAAAGACGGTTTTCAACAGGTCACTTTTCAAGGTTTTGGTTCATAAAAGTGTCAATACTTATTCGATTTTCATAAAATTTTCACTGTGTGATACCCAATGCCATTTACGATTTCATACAAGTAATTTACGATATTCATTATTACCGGAAGTAACGTCATTTTTCAAAAAATATATTTTTTGCCTTCAAAACAGATATTTTATTCAAATGAGTCTGATTTGTAATGTTTTTAAAAATTATGGTATTTGATTCCAATCAACAAATAGATTGAACCCCTACGATCATACAAATACTACAAACTGGTTTCTAACTTGTACGGTTGCCAAGAAATAGACGATTTTCTAAAAGTCACTTTTCGAGGTTTTTGGTCGATAAAAGTGGCAATATTTATTCGATTTACATAAAATTTTCACCATATGATGCCTTGTGCCATTTCTGATTTCATAAAACTAATTGAACATTTTCATTATTTACATATTTACAAGATGGAGGCTTTCCATTTCTTAATTAATGGACATAAATTTTTATTATCATTAGAAACATACTTAATTTTACAATTATTGATCGTTTGCTTGAATTAAAAAGTTTATTATATTTAAAAGTATTCAGTCTTTTATAATAATATATGGGTATATAGTCTTCACGTTCTTTAATAAAATAAGTACAATCGAATAGATAGTGGTATTCATCGCCGACTGTATTTATTTCACATAATGGACAATTTCTCTGTTCAAAATCTACCCTCATCCATCTTCCGACCTCAACAGGGAGTTTATGATTACATGTTCTATATCTTATAAAAGTATATTTATAATTATTCGGCAATGAGATAAGATATGGTTCTAATTTAAATTCTGTCTTATAAATTCTACAATTAATAGATTTATTGGATTTCTGGGTATTAGACGACCAGGTTTGAATATACTGATCTTTTAGTCGTTGTAACAATTCATATTTCAGTTTAACTGGGTTTGGCGTCTGTTGCGAGTTCCATACATAACTATATCCACAATCGTTAAGAGTATTTTTGATAGTAATTAGCCATTTATTGGTATGATTCACATCATTTTTTAACAGACTTATATAACAACAAAGAATATTTGCCAAGTTTACCAGTTATCATTTTAATCCAAAAGCTAACCATTCTATGTTTAATATAAATACTTAAAGGGTATCTCCCAGTCTCACCATATAACATATTCAGAGGGGTACTTTTTTTTACTTTCAATATATTTCTTAAAACTGATTATGGATCGTTTCTATTAGGGATAAATCCCCAAATCCCCATATTGCACAACCGTACAGTAATAATATCAGAAGATAAGTATGATCAAAAAGTTTAAGTGGACAATCAATTGGTAGATTAAGATTATAAATCCTCGAATACAAGAGGTATAGAGCTTTATATGCCTGGTTTTTAATTCTTTGTTGCGCTTGCACGAAGCCGCCTCCTTTGGAGAAGTTGTATGAGTCACATATTTCTAAATCATGATTTAGTAAAGAGAAAGTTGCGTTCACTACCTTGGTTTTATTTATGTTTACATTGAGTTTCCATAGAGTACAATATTCACCAAAAACATTTAGCAATATGTCCATATTCTTTACATTGTCAGCAAATAATACAGTATCATCAGCGTATAAAAGTACAAATATCTTTAGATAGTTTAATAATTCATTTTCATAGTATTCTGTTTGAACGCCTTTACAGTCATGTTTTAATAAAACAAAGATTCGAGATCATTTAGATATAGTGCAAACAAAAGAGGTGAGAGATTTTCACCTTGTCGAACTCCTATCTTAGAGGGAAAGGTTGCAGATATTTTGTTTTTATACTTCACAGATGACTTTATGTCTTGATACATGTTATAAATAACATTAAGACATTTACCAGTAATACCAGAATTCAGAACTTTATACCAGAGGCCTATTCTCCATACCTGTTCAAAGGCTTCACTAAAATCTATAAATGTACAAAAAAGTTTCTTTTTCTTAGACCTTAAATAGAATATAATTGTATAAAATGCAAATAAGTAGTCTGTTATGGCGTAATCTTTTCTGAACCCAGCTTGTGTTTCGTTCAGTAGATTGTGTTCGTCTACAAAATTATTTAATCTATTATTTATAATGGAAGTAAAAAGTTTTCCAAGACAGCTGAGGATAGTTATGGGTTTATAGTTTTCGGGTAAACCGGGGTCGCCTCTCTTTTTATATATAGGCACAATGCTCCCAATAGTCCAGGAAGCTGGTACAATCCCAGAGTTAAGAATAAGGTTAAAAAGTATGCAATAAATAGCTATAAATTCAATTGTTGTCTTAATATATTCATTTATTACCATACCGGTTCCAGCTGCCTTGTTATTTTTTAAACATTTAACAGAATAAGATATTTCCTCTTCCTTTGGGTTTCTACTCTGCATACTTCTCAGCTTACACTGAACCTGAAATGCATATTGTTTCATATATTTATTCATAGTTACTTTGTAAATTTTGCTCGATTCGACTATACATATATAATTTATTCCTATTATTTCTATGTTGTTGATATTTCTTTCTGACAACATGGTACTTAGCTCTGGCTATTTTACATTCTTTGCCAAACCACCGTTTAATAGCATTTCGGCTGCTTGTAAATCTAAAATTTGGAAAAGTTTTATCGGCGCTTTCTATTTTACACAAATCTTTACTTATACCAATTACATTATCATGTGTAATATTATCTAAATGTACATTACTTATACTATTGAACAATCTATCAACATCTTCTAAATCAATATTACCAACATATGAATCTCTCCCTTTATCTTTCCATTTATATTTGTTCACAAATTTATTGTGTGTACGAGGGGTTGGGATGGCCTAGTGGTCTAGAGTGCCGCGCTTCGACCTCTAGCTGGCCCGTCACTCCTGGCTTGCGGCTGTGGTTTCGATCCCAGTTGTAGGCGTATGTGGCATGGAGATAGGGGCGCCTTCTCAACCTCGTGGGTTTCCTCCGGGCACTTCGGTTTCCTCCCACTGCTAAAAACCCCTACGCGCAAGCGAATTATTGAAATAAAATTAAACTGTGTGTTAGTCCCGAAATGACTTAGTTTGTGTCGAGTGGACGTTAAACCCCATTTCTCTCTCACTCTCTCTTTATTGCGTGTACTCTCATTAGCTTGATCATTTGTTAAACGGGGTACGCGAAAACGTAATGGACAGTGAACATCGGAAAGTAAGGGACAGAACTCCCTAACATTAAAATCCTCGATTATGGGAAAGATAGGTGCTGTAACAATATAGATAATCAACAACAGATTTATCTTTGCATGTGAGTCGACCCTTAAACATATCACTACCAACCCTTTCGTTTACAATGAACAGATTAAGGTTCCGGCATAGATCAGCAAAACGTTGACGTATATAGCCTGGCATCCGTTGTTAAATGGATTTATTTCCAGTTTGATGTGTATCTTTAGGGTCGTCGAACCCTATCGATATTGAGCAATCAATGACATTCCGTTCAGAAGTTCATTTTTTTTTTTAAAACATATTTTTCTCTAATATTATGTGAAGCGTTGGGACAATGGGAGGATGAGCTCGATTCATTTTTCATGTTCTCCCGTCCATCTTTTGTAAAAGGTGGACATATCGTGCATGACACATTGTTTTGTTTAATTTTAAAAAAACTGGAATTATTAGGGTCTTTCAAACTCCCATTCTATGTTTTGTATTTCAGAGTCAAAATGATTTACATCTTTTTGCGGTTCCAGTACTGCTGTGTTGTATCTTTAGCTATTTTGTTGCTCACTGCTTCCTGTCTGTTTTTGAGGTAAGTGTAAAACATGTACACTTATCACCATATTTAAGGTTTTCTGCTCTACATGAGATTTATGAAGTACCATCTTCAGATACACCACATTATCTTGGCCCTGAAGGTAGGGCTCAATCTTTAGGTCATCAAAGTTGCAATTTGCGATAAAAAAAACCCCTAAAAGTGGCCATTAAAATTTGATTTTGGCGATAACATTTTGGAACACTGACCAGGGCTTACCTCAACATTCCTATAGCACAGACGTGCCATGGGATGAAAAATCTGTGCATTACAAAAATGGTGTGTATCCTTGTGAATCTAAGAAGATAGCATGTGGAAACTGAACAAGTGTGCCATAAGCAGTCATTGTCGATCACGTTCGCATGAAAATATCTGAAAGGGTCGTGCATGTATTTGGTTATTAGAATGTAAGTGTGATGATAATTTGTAACTTTTCTAGAAGCCAAATCAAGAAAAGTTACAAATTATCATCACAGTTGCATTCTAAAACTTTGACCTACTCCCCCAAAACTGGGGTGCGAACCTTGATTAAATATATTTTCAAGCGTTTTACGAATCCGAAATCACCGAATTTTACAAACGAATGCATTTGACCTACAATGCTGTAACTTTATGACTATTTGACCTATTTTACTAATTATTTTTTATTTGATTATCTTGAGACATTTACTTTAAATCTGCCATTTCGGATTTTCGAATTTCAAAACTTCGTCGCTGTGATTTCGATCCGGAAATTGAGACCAACTTGACAATTTCTTTAATAGTTGTGCGATTTTCATGAAATTTAGAATGTAAGCAGAACTTGCCAATGTGACTTCAATGATGTCCTCAGAAATTTTCTAAATTATCTCCCCTTGTTGAAATTAAGGGTCAAAGTTTTCAAAAAAATCGTCGAAATATAGGTCAGATCGCCTGTACCAGACATCTGATTCGTACATAAAAAATGGAGTTTGTAGCTCAATCCAGACGTGCCTCCATCTTGAAATATGAAAAATCTACATGGCTTTTTTGATATTTTACTTAAAGACACGGGAGTTATATTTGGCTTAAAAAGACGTTCAGAGTAGAAATTTGATTTATGTCGCCATTTTGAAGTGAATATGGAAAATAGTGAAAACTCGACATTTACGGGCATCTAAATATACAGAATAGACCGTAGTTTGTTGAATTCGTCTCCTATTTCTGAAATTAATATATTTGGGGATAGTCTGGCCCATGGTCGAATTTTTGGTATTTGAAAAATTCAAAATTTCGCCTTTGATGTTTTCCGTGCCGACAAAGTTGTTTTGTTGTGAAAAATTCCGATTGACAGCTTGAAAATAATCAAAAAGGTCGCAGTTTCGTGATTTCTTCTCATATTTGGAAAATTTCTGGTTAGCCTGGTTCCAGGAATGGACGTTTGCTTTGGAATCAATCGATTTTCAAAACATTCAACGAATCAGAAATCACCGAAATTTACAGATGAAAATGGAGTATTTAGCCCAATCCGGAACTGCCACCATCTCGCAATGTGAAAAATCCACAGGGCTTTTTGATATTTTACTTACCGACACAAGAATTATATTATCTGAATCCTTGAAGGAATATCTACAAAACATTC
Source organism: Patella depressa (assembly GCA_948474765.1). NCBI lineage: Eukaryota > Metazoa > Mollusca > Gastropoda > Patellidae > Patella > Patella depressa. The sequence goes on from OX419716.1 coordinate 53,927,989, forward strand.
AGAGTAGAATATTGATTTAGGTCAACTGATCGTCACCATTTTGAAGTGAATATGAGAAATAGTGAAATATCCACTTTAACGGGCGAGAAAATAAATACAATAGGCCATAGTACGTCCAATGCGTCTCCTATTTCTGAAATTAATACATTTCGGGATATCCTAGATACGGGTTGAATTTTTGGTAAATGAATATTTCAAAAATTCAAATTTTGCCTCTGACGTTTTTCGTGCCGACAAAGTTGTTTACGAGTGAAAAATCACATTAACTTCATTAGATTGTGACCAATTTTAATGATTTTTTTTTCTTGTTCGGATTATTTATATGACCCATGACATGTGACAGGAAATGACTGTGAATATGAAAGCTTTAATATCTACTTAGCAGATCTAGATATAATTATTATTTTTCCATTTGAGCATATCTCATTGTCAGATCGATTCAATGTCTTCGGTTTTACCGGGAAAGTGGGTTTGATTTAAATTTTAAAGCTATTTCTAACATTCATCGACAATGCGAAATGTCTAAAATCAACGAAGTTGTCGTTTTCTTAAATTTTGTCTGATTGTAATATTTGATACATTTTAACATAGCTGGAGACAAGGCACACAGCTACAGTTCTTTAGATTTTTTTTCATTTTCGACCAATCTTGAGAGTTAATTTTCACATGAAGGTCGAAACATTATTTGCAGGGCTCTATTTGTTGATAGCAAGTACTGGTAGTAATTATCTTGATAAAAACCACGTATATTTTACCCAGCCTCGTTCTGAACAAAATACCTTATTTCAAAAACATGGTAATCTAAAAAAAAAACTACGTTTCGGCCCACCAGACAAACGTTACATTGTTTTTTACAACGTGGCAGAATTGTGGCAAAATGATTAACAATTTTGTTCCATTATTTTATTATTATTTTTTTAAATCAAACGTTTTTAGTTAATTCCACATTGTCTCCCAGGATATAGCTTTCTTAGTTCATTACATATCAACTGTTTTAAGTTACTTCCGCATTGTCTTCCGGGATATGGTTTTCTTATTTCATTACAAACGGCGCTCAAAACCCCGATGTTGATAGAGTACATGATATACAGGATCCCATATTGTCACAATAAGAAAACAACACCCGTATTGATTGGAATGGACCAATATTAAATTCTAATTCGTTATTTTAATTTTTATACGCCCACATTGAAATGTGGTCGTATATTGTCGTCGCCCCCGTCCGTCCGTCCGTCCGTCCGGCGGTCCGGCGTCCACAATTGCTTGTGGACGCTATAGAGACTAAAGTTAATATCCGATTGACTTTAAATTTATACACAGTGTTTAAAATCATGAGACGAAGAAGCCTATTGTTTTTCAGCGATTTCCGATAATAACTACCAGAGTTATGGCCCTTGATCACTTCAAAAACCTTGTGGGTGGTCTAGAGGCCAAAGTTAATAACCGATTGACTTTAAATTTATACACAGTGTTTAAGGTCATGAGACGAAGGCGTGTATTGATTTTCAGCAATTTCCAATAATTACTGCCCGAGTTATGGCCCTTGATCACTTCAAAAAACCTTGTGGATGCTCTCGAGGCCAAAGTTAATATCCGATTGACTTCAAATTTATACACAGTGTTTACAGTCATGAGACGAAGACGTCTATTGATTTTCAGCGATTATTACTGCCAGAGTTATCACTTCAAAAAATCATTTGGACCCTCTAGAGGCCAAAGTTAATATCACGAGACGAAGAAGCCTATTGATTTTCAGCGATTTCAAATAATTACTGCTAGAGTTATCTCCCTTGATAACTTCAAAAAATCTTGTGACGCCATAGAGGCCAAAATCATCCGATTGACTTCAGATTGATACACAGAGTTTAAGGTGTTGAAACGAACAAGTATTTTGATTTTCAATGAATTTTGATAGATAACTGAACAGCTAAATCCATGATATTAAATGTTTCGTATACTAATTGTTGGAGTGGGACAAAACTTTATAAGAAGCAAACCGATTTTAATGATTTTCTGATAATTACATAATGAGTTGTTACTCTTACGGTAATCAGATTTTAGTGTATTACAAATGTTTCATTACCAAAAAGAAGTAAAAATATGCGACAACCCTTGTTGACTGCTCGGACGATTTAGCTGCTGTGGGCGTATGTTTCGTTGCCTGGCAACCTATCTTGAATATTATAGATAATTTAGCAGCTGCTTTAAATTTAATAATATAATTGAAACTTTTTATATTTAGATGGTAATTGATGCTTTGTTATTGTGTTTTTGTGAGGATTGTGATCTCAATGATGGTACAATAGAACGTCCATATTTTGGTAATAAATCTTTGATGGTAAGTGTTATTTATATGCATTTTATAATACATACTTATAGCATAATTCACGTATTCCCTAAAAAAGAAACTTATCATACCTTGCAAATGAGTTTTATTTTTGCGTGGTTTAAAAATAACAACATAAGGATGGTCCCTACTAAAGAAAACAGTATATTGAATGAGTTAGATGGACTTTGATAGGAAAAATACTATTCTGTAGATTTGGCAGGAAAATACTGTAATATTTTATAAATTTTGATAGAGCTTTCTGTAATGGATTACTGTAGTATTCTATAGTCTTCGTTTTGGGTCATTTCAGTTTTCTGCAGCTATGGGAAATTCAGCCTCAGTATCCCCAATGGTTCCATTCCGTTCTACTACACTTATCCCTGGGTTAATCCGGGTAGACTAATCACCGGAATTCACCGGAATTTATTTACAATCACTGGAATTCACATATAATCACCGGCCTTTATCTGGCCTGTGGAGGGATCAAAATAGTTATTCTTTATATTATAATGTATCATGCATTTAAAATAAATGAGTTATGCGGGAGGAATCGGGGGGTGGGGTGTTGAAGTGAATTCCGGTGATTATATGTGAATTCTGGTGATTGTAAATGAATTTCGGTGATTAGTCGGGACCGGTTAATCTATAGGGGAGACACATTTTCAAGTTATCTTCCCTTGATGATTGTGCTATTTTTATTGACCAATCCCATAAATCGTTAACTCGTGGGTTTCTTCGGGTACTCCGGTTTCCTCCCACTGCTCAAGCTAATTATTAAATTCAAATTAAACCACATGTTAGTCCCCAAATGACCTTGTTTGTGTCGAGTGGACGTTAAACCCCATTTCTCTCTCTCTCTCTCTCATAAATCGCGGGGGGTTGGGATAGCCTAGTGGGCTAGGGTGCTGCGCTTCGACCTCTACAAGAAAAAAAAAGAGTGCCGCGCTTCGACTTCTAGCTGGCCGGTCAACTCTGGCTTGCGGCTGTGGTTTCGATCCCTGGTGTAAGCGTACGTGGAATGGAGATAGGGGCGCCTTCTCAACCTCGTGGGTTTCCTCCAGGCACTCCGGTTTCCTCCTCTGCTTAAGACCCCTACGCGTAAGCGAATTATTGAAATAAAATTAAACATTTTAGTCCCGAAATGACGTAGTTTGTGTCGAGTGGACGTTTAACCCCATTTCTCTCTCTCTCTCCCATAATTCGCTTTTTAAAAGGGAGTTGGCAAAGGGAGATAACTCTCATCAGAGAATTTTGAGAGATGTAAATGAATTAGAAATAATATATACATTATTTACACAAAGCATTCAATAAATGACATGAATATGGTTATCTACCCTTATAAAACGAAGGCGAAACGACTAGTTTGTAAATGGGTCCGTCCGTCCGTCCGTCACACTTTTGGGGACACAATAACTCTCTTCCTAATTGAGCTGGAATGTTCAAACTTGGTGTAGGTGTTTATTAGGTTAGTACCTCGATGGAGTTCGAAGATGAGCATTTTCTGCTTAGGGTAAGCAGAGATAAGCAATTTGATTGGTTGATGCTTTGGGACACGATGACTTTAGTTCTAATTAAGTGACAGGGATGAAACTTGGTGTATTGTTTCATCACATCAATACATTGACTAAGTTCGATAATGAGCATTTTCTGCTCTGGGTAAGCAGAGCGATAAGCAATTTGATTGGCCGAGACTTTTGAACGCAATAACTCTCCATTTTATTGAGCTAGAATGTTCAAACTGGTTGTAGGTGTTTATTAGGCCAATGCCTTGTTGGAGTTCGAAGATGGGCATTTTCTGCTAAGGGTAAGCAGAGATAAGCAACTTGATTGGTTGATGATTTGGGACACTATAGCTTTAGTTCTAATGAAGTCAGAGTGATGAAACTGGGTGTAGAGTTTCATTACATCAGTACCTTGACTAAGTGAGCATTTTCTGTTCAGGATTAGCAGAGCGATAAGCAATTTGATTGGTCAAGACTTTGAAACTTAATAACTCTCTTCCTAATTGAGGTAGAATGTTCAAACTTTGTGTAGGCATTCATTAGGTCCATGCCTTGATGGAGTTCGAAGAAGGATATTGTCTGCTTATGGTAAGCAGAGATAAGCAGTCTAATAATAATAATATAATAATACTTTATTACATATAGCATTAAGTTAAACAACTTATAGCTTTAAATTTTACAATAATACATTGGTCTGATTGGTTGATGCTATTGATTTTCGGCGAATTCCGATAGTAACTACAAGATTTATCTCCTTTGATCACTCTGAAAAATCATTTGTAACGCTATAGAGGCCAAACTTATCATCCAATTGACTTCAGATTGATATACAGAGTTTAACCCAGCTAACAAAATTTAGTTTTCCGAACGTTTTCAAAACATTATTTTTTCGTTATTTAACGTTCCCTTTGAATGTTTGTGGCACGTGACCCAGGAAAGTTTTGTAGTTGCTGCGTTGACGTTTTTACAAACGTTACAGGATACGTTTACTGGACGTTAATTTTAACGTTTTGAAAACATTGATGTTAACGTTTTAAAAACATCAATAGTTCTGTTATTTCACGTTCCCTTTGAATGTTTGTGGCACGTGACCCAGGAAAGTTTTGTGGTTGTTGCGTTGACGTTTTTACAAACGTTACAGGATACGTTTACTGAATATTATAGTTAACGTTAGGAAAACATTCGTTATTCTGTTATTTCACGTTAGTTTTGAATGTTCATCTGACGTAAGCCAGGAAAGTTTTGTTGTCGTAACGTCACGTTTTTACAGACGTTACAGGTTACGTTTAATGAACATTATAGTTAACGACTTCAAAACATTAATGTTAACGTTAGGAAAACATTCGTTATTCTGTTATTTCACGTTAGTTCTGAATGTTCATCTGACGTAAGCCAGGAAAGTTTTGTTGTAACGTTAACGTTTTTACAAAAGTTACAGGATATGTTTACTGAACATTAATGTCAACGTTTTGAGAACATTAATGTTAACGTTTTGAAAACATCAATTATTCTATTATTTCACGTTAGTTTTGAATGTTCATCTGACGTAAGCCAGGAAAGTTTTGTTGTCGTAACGTTAACGTTTTTACAAACGTTACAGGATACGTTTACTGAACAATAATGATAACGTTTTGAAAACATTAATGTTAACGTTTTGAAAACATCAATTATTCTATTATTTCACGTTAGTTTTGAATGTTCATCCGACGTAAGCCAGGAAAGTTTTGTTGTCGTATGGCAAACGTTATTTACAAACGTTACATGATAAGTTAACTGAATATTAATGTAAACGTTTTGACAACATTAGTTATTCTGTTATTTTACGTTAGTTTTAAATGTTCATTTGACGTAAGCCAGGGAAGTTACTGGTAACGTCTATAGCATGTGTTAAAATTCACCCCCTTAACGTTCCGGATAACGTCAATAGGATGTGTTAAATTCCTCTCCTTAAACGTTCCTGATAACGTCTATATCATGTGTTAATTTCTCCTAGCCTAAACGTTACAGATAACCTCTGGAGAATGTTAAAATCCTCCCCTGTACGGTTTCTGATAACGTCTATAGCACGTGCGTTTTCCCCTCCTTTAACGTTACAGATAACGTCTAGTGCAGGTGTTACAACCCTTCCGGTAAACGTTGCCTATAACGTCTACAGCATGCATGAGACCCCCCTCCGTAATCGTTCCCAATAACGTCCATAGCAGGCGTGAAACCCCCTCCGTTAACGTTCTCCATAACCCCCGGCCCCAACGTTACCGATAACGTCAGTAGTACGTCTTTAATTCCAACCCTAAACGTTACCGATAACGTCTATAGCAGGTGTTCAATTCTGCCCCCGAAACGTTCTCTATAACGTCTATAGCAGGTTTTCAATCCCCCCCCCCCCCCGAAACGTTCTCCATAACGTCTATAGCAGGTTTTCAATCCCCCCCCCCGAAACGTTCTCTATAACGTCTATAGCATGCACTACATTCTTCCCCCTAAACGCTACACATAAAGTGTAATTCAAGCATAACCTGTAATATTATTTCTTCAAATGCCAGCTTAATTCTATCATCAAAAAATATGAACATTAACCAGAATATTTTTAAAAAATAAATTTAATAAGTAATGATAACAATAAATTAAAAAATATAAATCAATATCACAGACATCATACATCAATATCACAAAAACGGTAAATAATCCTACAGTATCATTGCATCACAGCATAATCCTACAGTATCACAGAATCAGTATGTATGTATAATGATGCAGTATCAGTATTATGATATACATGTAGTATTAGTCTCAAAGAATCAGTATATTATCATAAAGTATCACGGAATCAGTACATTATCATAAAGTATCAGTATATAATCATAAAATATCACAGAATCAGTATATTATCACAGAATCAATATATTATCATGCAGTATCAGTATATAATCATAAAGTATTACAGAATCAGTTATTATCATACAGTATCAGTATATAATCACAAAGTATCACAGAATCAGTACATTATCATAAAGTATCACAGAATCAGTACGTTATCATAAAGTATCAGCATGTTATCATAAAATATCACAGAATCACAAAATCAGTATATTATCATACCGTATCAGTATATAATAATCACAAAGTATCACAGAATCAAAATATTATCATGCAGTATCAGTATTTAATCACAAAGTATCACAGAATCAATATATTATCATGCAGCATCAGTATATAATCATAAAGTATTACAGAATCAGTATATTATCATACAGTATCAGTATACATGTTTAATCACAAAGTATCACAGAATCAGTATATATCATACTGTATCAGTATATAATCACAAAGTATCACAGAATTAGTATATTATAGAGTATCAGTATATAATCACAAAGTATCACTATATAATCATAGTATCTCTCTAATCACTATCTTATCATACAGTATCACAGAAATTGGAATCACAGAATCAGTATATAATCATACAGTATCACAGTAATCAGAACCACAGAATCAGTACATGTATATACTCATATTATAGTATCACAGAACCAGTATATTATATAATCATAGTATCACAGAATCAGTACCGGTACATTGTATATAATCATATAGTAAGAATCAGTATATATATAATCATAGTTTCACAGAATCAGTATATAATCATGCATTATCAAAGTAATCAGAATCACAAAATATGTATACAATCATATAATATCACAGAATTAGAACCACAAAACCAGTATATTATCATACAGTATTACAGAATCAGTATAAATATTGTCATACTACACTATTACAGAATCAGTGTATATGTTGTCATACAGTATCACAGAATCAGCATATAATCATGCAGTATCAAAGAATCAATATATAATTATGACTCATCACTATCACTTGTATCTTGTAAGGTAACTTTTCTGTAATAAAACAAAATGAGGCAAGTTATTAGCTTTGGCATGAAATGTCTATACAAATATCCAGTAAACTAATGAGTGAATGACAGCACATAATATGGTTGTGCTTATTGTGACATTAAACCCCATTTCATTTCATGTCATTTCCAAACTACCAATCAACACCGAAATTTATCAAAACTATTTCAATATGCTTACAACAAGTGTCTCAACTGGCACGCTTTGAAGAAAGTATTAGTAAGATATGCAAGTATAGACAGCAGTGGGCAAATTTTGAAATCTTTACTTATAATAATAATAATTTTTGAAATATTTATACTTCAATAAAGCTTTGCATCATATTGTAAATTCAACAGGTAGACATTATTTAATCACAATTTTCCCAAAATATTGCTAATCAAAACCAGAAATTGATAATCAATTGCCTAAATTTACCTCATTTGATTAGCAGTTTTGCAAATCATGTCTGAAAAAATCTTCAGAAGTATGGCAGCAATAACATTTGAATATGTGTTATGATTCCTGATAAATGTATGTGAAGTAAAAGTTTTAAATACTTCACAGTTAAGATCTTCTGTAGATAAAACAAATCTTTGGACTACAGTCACACTGAAATTTTGAACTTATGATTTTCTCTGGCCTGATGAAGTTTCACACAGACTAATGGCAACAATATTCTTTCAAATTGAAAATATGATAAAGTTGATTACCTGAGCATATTTAAGGATATCTCCACTGTAATCATTGATGTCTTTAATAGTACTGTTTACATGTAATTTTCTACAGGCTTCTGAAATCAAATTTAAGATTAGTTAAACATGTGTTCGTGTTAGGGTGCATTTGGACCTACCTACACCAAAATTGAATATCCTTGCTCAATTAGAAAGAGAGTCATTGTGTCCTAAAAAGTAAGACAGACAAACAAACCCATTCTAATAGTCGAAAGGTGGGGGACAAAAACTGATTTTTCATACAATCAGGGACGATATTCCAGGATATGGTACGACATGTGACAATACCAAAAAGGAACCACAAGTTTCACGATATAATCATACATTTGAAGTTTTATCGGGTTACATAATTGTACAGTATTGATGTGCAAGAAGCAGCCATTTTGCCTGGCAGTTTTGGTACCATTTTCACAAAATCCAAACACAAATGTCATTAGGGTTTAACAGTGATATATTTGAACGTTTTGTACAATCAAAGGGTTAACAAATTAAAAACATATTTCATCATCAATCTTAGTCAAGGTAATGATATGATGAATTCTATATTCAGAGTTTCATCTTAATTTTAATCAACGTTAACATGCCCCAAAGCATCAACCAATCAGATTGCTTATTTCTGCTTAACGTAAGCAGACAATGTTTAAAATTGAACTCCATCAAGGCATTCATGAAAGCCTACACCAAGTTTGAACATTCTACCTCAATAAGAAGGAGAGTTATTGAGTTCCAAATTCTCGACCTGTGACCTCTATAATATCCACAAGCTAAAAGCGTGATTTTTCGTACAATCAAGGGCTATAATTCAGGATGTTACAATCCGATATGCGCAAATATCGAAAGGAACCAAGATCTTTGGGTTATAGACATGCATTTCAAGTTTCATCAAATTCGGTTCAAAATTGTGACCCCTACAGTGTTCACAACCTTGACATACCATATTTTTACACTTTTCGCGTACAAACGGCGGCCATTTTGTCCGTCAATTTTGGTCCGATTTTCACGAAATTCGAACACAACCTTATTTATGGTGTAACGGTGATATAATCAGACGGTTTTTCAAATCGGATAATAATTTTGGCCTCAAGAAGTACCACAAGCTAAAAAGGGCGATTTTTCGTACAATCAGGGGCCATAATTCAGGAAGTTATGATCCGATATGCGCAAATATCAAAAGGAACCAAGATCTTTGACTTATAAACATGAATTTCAAGTTTCATCAAAATCGGTTCAATATTGTGACCTCTACAGTGTTCACAACCTTGACATACCATATTTTTACACTTTTCGCGTACAAACGGCGGCCATTTTGTCCGTCAATTTTGGTCCGATTTTCACGAAATTCGAACACGACCTTCTATACGGTGTAACGGTTATATAATCAGACGTTTTTTTTTTAAATCGGATAATAATTTTGGCCTCAAGAAGGACCACAAGCTAAAAGATAGGCTGGCACTGCCAGGCAGGATACGCCCACATTTTCGAGAGATGGATAGAGAACAAGCAATACCGAAAGTGATTTTTCCCACATCATTAAGTCCTGTATTTCATACTGTATTGGGAGCAGCCATTTTGTTGGTCAGTCCCAGTCTGAAATTCAAGTTTTGAAGATTCCATATTTGCAGAAGGTTAAACCCAATTTCATTTGTTTTTCCCCTGCTATATTTGGGCTTTCTGATTAGGATTTCGCTTTTGTATGTAAATCGTTAGGAAAGTACTCTGAAAGTTAGGGCGATATCATTTTGAAAATTTGTCTTAGTCAAGATCCTCGACCCCCCCCCATTACCAGGAACCTTTGGGCCGAACCAGTTCTGACAACCGATCGCTTCATTGCACAATTGCACCCCACAGTCCTGATTATTTTTTTGCAGTCTTCCATAATTATGATGGTAATAAATTAGTAATATTTAATATCTGTGCCAATAATGTTAGAATAGCAAAAGCAGATATCTTCTGTCTATTTTTGTGGCAAGTTTCTTATCAAACACTTGCATATGATATCACGTGGGGTGGAAGTGGAAGGAAAAAGCTAGAAAGGAATGATGCTTTATCTATTTGTTGCAATCTACCAATTTTATCTCGTGCACTAACAGGTGAAGTACATGTAGTAAGTAAAACCTGCCTCTTTGGAGCAAGATACGTCTTGAAAAAAAATAGATACAGGTTTAAAATAAGTTTATATAATCTATAAAAATATGGTACAATATATATATATATGTAACGATTTAGTAAAACACGTTAATAGATGCTGGTTCATGTAAATGTAACTCTACCATAAACCCATTAAAGATAAATGATGATGCCATTAGTAATAATTACAGCCACAGTAACATATCTTGTGCTTGCCCTGAAAATACATACCAGTACAACAGTTGTCATTATTTATGTGTTTATAACTATTATTTCTATTGGCGCTAAACCTGAAAATATTACCTTACAGTATTGCATATTTACGTACATAATTATACATCAAATACATAGAGAGAGAAATGGGGTTTATTGTCCACTCGACACAAACTAGGTCATTTTGGGACTAACGTATGGTTCAATTTTATTTCAATAATTCGCTTGCGCGCAGGGGTCTTTAGCAGTGGAAGGAAACCGGAGTATCCGAAGAAAATCCATGAGGCTGGACAAGCGACCCTACTTCTTGCCGCGTACAACTGGGGATTCGAAACCACACCAGTTGACTCAATGACAGGCTTTATGATATAGGGTCATTCCATGTCAAGTGGGCCAGTGGTGGGAAATTGACCCCCTCGAAAAAATCTGGAAAAAATATATGTTATTGTACATCTAAACTCTAGAAACTGTGCAAAATATGTGGTGTGTAGCATGAAAATTGACTGAGATACGGGCATTTAAGTTTCATGAGTGACTAATAAGTTTTCGAAACAAAATATGTATCACTAATTTACTTGAGTTTCAGATATCTTGATTTTTCCTTTACAGTGAAGATATACCGCTCAAATTTGGTAGTCTTGGAGAACTTTGTGTGTAGATTATGAATCTGCAATCAGATTACCGGTGAGTTGTAGGGTTCGCATGCTACTTCGCCATGAAAACTGACAAAAATTTGGTGCAATTGTATATTGTCTGGATTTTGTAGAGCTCCAGGTGCTACAAAGTAATAGATATAGACCCAAATATTGGTATATCCAGAGATTGCCAATAGTACTACATAAGAAACACATTGAAACGCATCGGTCTTGAATTGATTCCCCAAAAATTGAGAGCAAATATGGTTTCAGACACAAATTTTCGAAAATTGTCTCATATTTTCGAGCCGATATAACCCGGTAGATGAGCACCTAAAAATCTGATTATAGTTTGTAAATATAGTTTGTGCTTATGTTTTCAACATATGTAAAAGCCATTCTTGTCCCGGGCCATTTTGATATTTTTTCAAGTTTTTGAAAATCTGTGTTTTGTGTTAATCTATGTCAACAATCGTATTTTGGAGCCGATTAAACCCTGTTTGATGGGCACCTAAAAATCTGAAACTTGGTGGAATTATAGTTTGTACTAATGTCTCTAACATATGTTAAAACCATTCTTGTCCCACGTCATCTCAATATTTTTAAGATTTTTTCAAAATCTGTGTTATGGGCCATTCCTTGTCAATTATCACCCAATGACTTAAACCGAATCACCTTTGATTTTGCTGAAATTTGGTTTAGACATTTATTTGGGCTGAAAAAGCTAATATTCCCAATTTTAGCTTGATCCGACCAACAGTTCCTGAGATACGGTCCACCAAATTTGGGGGATTTCGGCAAAAGTGGGCGTGGCTGCCATTATTCAAATGACCATACCCAGTAACTGATTGGTCAAAATTGCTGGAATATGTCTTCCAGGGATGGGAATTCTAAATCTACAAGAATTCTAAATCTACACTTATTTTTGACATCCGGGTGTGTTTTAAAAGAGTGAAGACAATTTGAATTTGACCTTATAGACCATGTGACCTTGGGATGAACTTGCATGAAAAGTTTAGCTCAACATGTTTTCTTCACACTGTTAAACAACTGGAGGTATAATATCTTTTATAAGCATGTAAAATCAAGTTAAATATTCACACGTGAGACTTAAAATCAGTATCTTCACACTTAAAGCAGGATTGTCTTCATGGATAAGCTCTGAGGATACATAGTAACCTTCAGCAGACTTTCCTAAAGAAGGATATCTATGATTCAAACAGCACGTCATTATCTTTCCCATTCCAAAAACACTTATTCCAGCAATTTTAACATTTTGGTTACTGGGTTATGGTCATTTGAATAATGTCGATGAAACCCATTTTAGCTGAAAATCTCCAAAATTTGGTGGACAGTATCTTAGGAACTGTTAGTCGGACAAAGTTAAAATTCGGCATATAAGCTTTTTCAGCCCTAAAAGACATATAAAATAAAATTCGGCGAAATCGAATCGGGTACTGTTTACCTCGTTGGGTGATAATTGACATGGAATGACCCAAATCACGGATTTTCAAAAAATTGAAAAAATATCAAAATGGCCCGGGACAAGAATGGCTTTTACATATGTTGAAAACATAAGCACAAACTATATTTACAAACTATAATCAGATTTTTAGGTGCTCATCTACCGGGTTATATCGGCTCGAAAATATGAGACAATTTTCGAAAATTTGTGTCTGAAACCATTTTCGCGGTCAATTCTCTGGGAATCTATTCAAGACTGGTGCGTTTTCATTCGTTTCGTATGTAGTACTACTACTGGCAATCTCTGGATATACCAATATTTGGGTCTATATCTATTACTTTGTAGCACCTGGAGCACTTCAAAATCCTGCACCAAATTTTTGTCATTTTCGTGGCCAAGTAGCATGCGAACCCTACAACTCACCGGTAATCTGATTGCAGATTCATAATCTACACAAAAAGTTCTTCAAGACTACCAAATTTGAGCGGTATATCTTCACTATAAAGGTAAAATCAAGATATCTGAAACTCAAGTAAATTAGTGATATATATTTTGTTTCGAAAACTTATTGGTAACTCATGAAACTTAAATGCCCGTATCTCAGTCAATTTTCATGCTACAGACCACATATTTTGGACAGTTTCTAGATTTTAGATGTACAATAACATATATTTTTTCCAGATTTTTTCAAGGGGGTCAATTTCCCAAATTTCTGAAAATTGACCCACTTGACATGGAATGACCCTATAGCGCGGGCACGCTAACCATTCAGCCATCCAACCCCCCTATCAAATACATAGGTAACTTATTAATACTTTATTTTAATAATTACTTAATGAAATATTTAAATGAAATATTTATAAAATAATAAGCTTACCGATTTGTGGAATTTTTCATCATTAAAACATGCTATAGTAATCTTACAATACCTTTGTCAATTTCTTCTTCATACATTGTAATCAGTATATTAGTTGTTTAACTTTTCAAATTTCACTTTTCTACACTAAAATATGTTATTAGGTAATCATACAATATCATGTCATTAATACACGAGTATAAAGATATTATTTTATGCTTTATAAATCGTAAGAAGTACATTAGAGCTCGATGTTTCCAACCTGCATTTTTATTTTATAATAATACAGCCAAGACTACTTATGCTGATAAATAAAACCCAAAACTAAAAACTAGCGGCCCTTTTTTCTGCCTACCCCCCCACCCCCAAAAAATCCTCAAGATTTAAGGGATTGAAACATAATTTTGAAGTAAATAAATAACTATTTATCTGGAAATGCTCCCCGACTCCTCTACACCTGCCATGCTAATACATTAGCAATCTTACAATATCATTGCCAATAATACAAGAGTATTAAAAGCTGCTACCTTCTGCTTTATACACTGTAAACAGTGCATTAGAGCTTTATATTTCCAACTTGCTTTTTTCTGCATAATTACACACCAAGGCCACATTGAAATGGTCAGTGGATGATTTACTGTAAATGTTTTTGCAATGAGCAACAACATTATCTTTTCTTATATAAAAATGGACAGGCTCCCCTGACCCCCCCACACCTGTCATGCTAATACATAGTTTGTTTTAGCAATCTTACAATATCATTGCCAATAATACAATAGTATTAAAAGCTGCTACCTTCTGCTTTATACACTGTAAACAGTGCATTAGAGCTTTATATGATTTACTGTAAATGTTTTTGCAATGAGCAACAACGTTATCTTTTCTTATATAAAAATGGACAGGCTCCCCTGACTCCCCCACACCTGTCATGCTAATACATAGTTTGTTTTAGCAATCTTACAATATCATTGCCAATAATAAAAGAGCATATTAAAAGCTGATACCTCCTGCTTTATACACTGTAAACAGTGCATTAGAGCTTTATATTGTTAACTTGCTTTTTTCCCTGCATAATTACACACCAAGGCCACATTGAAATGGTCAGTGGATGATTTACTGTAAATGTTTTTGCAATGAGCAACAACGTTATCTTTTCTTATATAAAAATGGACAGGCTCACCTGACTCCCCCACACCTGTCATGCTAATACATAGTTTGTTTTAGCAATCTTACAATATCATTGCCAATAATACCAGAGCATATTAAAAGCTGATACCTTCTGCTTTATACACTGTAAACAGTGCATTAGAGCTTTATATTTCTAACTTGCTTTTTTTTCCTGCATAATTACACACCAAGGCCACAGTGAAATGGTCAGTGGATGATTTACTGTAAATGTTTTTGCAATGAGCAACAACATTATCTTTTCTTATATAAAAATCGACAGGCTCCCCTGACTCCCCCACACCCTTCACGCTAATATATAGTTTGTTTTAGCAATCTTACAATATCATTGCCAATAATACCAGAGCATATTAAAAGCCGATATCTTCTGCTTTATACACTGTACATGTAACTAGTGCATTAGAGCTTTATATTTCTAATTTGCTTTTTTTTCTATACTATTACACACCAAGTCCACAGTGAAGAGACAAGTGGAGGATTTACATAGTTACTACCACAGTAGTTCACATCATTATTATTTCCTTCATGTGCTGGCGATAACCAGCAGCGTTTCTCTTTCTGTTCTTCAAAGATAAACCCTGAAGAATATAATCTGCAAACATACATACATAAACACCACAGTCATAACCATTATCTTGTATAGTTATGTTTCTTTCCATTATCGTTTTCCATGTGTTTGATCGTACTGTCTCAATCTCATTAATAAAACTGAGCAGCGTGTTCAAACATATAGCACCTCTACTAAAACTTCCAAGCGAATCAAAGTACTTGATAGTTTTCGACCTCACATATATTACCAACAAGCTCCAGTGACTTGTAGTGTACACTGGAAGTAGTATCATATCATATTGTAGAATATTTCTACCACGGTAGAATTCTACTGCATTTCTTAAATTTCCCTGTATTCTGGTGTAACAGAAAATTTCTTCAGCTAATATTTGATTGCCTTCATTTCTTTCTCTTTCTTGCAGGTATTTCATATACACATTTATTACTTGATCATTTAGCCACTGTCTTGGAGTAAGAGTTGCTAGATCTCTTCTGGTTATCTGATAGCCATACTTTCTGATTATTACATCGTCAGCCTGCATTTCATTTTGAATGCTAGTCTTTCTGATTTCTTTAGAAATTTTTTTTGAGGGAATCTTTTTGTCCACAAAATAATCTCTTTTAATTTCTTTAACACTATGGGGTTTCCACATATTTTCATTTTGAGTATTACAAACAACAGGAATGTTGTTATCTACATCATTCTCATTATTACTAAATTTTTCGTTACTGATTATCAGATAGATCACTTTGTGGTCTGAGAAGTAATTTTCCTGAACTCCAGACCTTGTGTGATCTTTTGGTAGATCAGTATATATCAAATATATCACTGTATCTGAATCAGTGGTAGGTTCATCAATCAGCTGGTTAATGTCCATAAACATTTCCCCGACCTTAGAGGTTTTACACTTTTCAAATTGCATATTGAAATCACCAAGAACTATAGTGAAATCAGTTTTATCTGAAGTTTTATTCATATCTGTAACAGTTGAACAAAACTGACTTTCAGACACTTTAGGGGGTTTATATATCCCAAGTATCTTGCAAGATTTCTTTATATTGCTAATTTCAATATTTAACGTTATAACGTTCATTTCAATACCATTCATATTGAATGGTTCAACAACAATTTCTTCCAGTTTCATGTCATTATTGACATATACAGCCATGCCATGATGGTTTTTCATTTTTTCTGTACAGGCATCATTTCTATACAAGGTATAACCAGGTATGTTATACTTTTCTGAATTTACACTTGCTTTTACTCTTGTCTCTGCCAGTATGACGACAGATGCATTTATTTTACAAAGACTTGCTTTTACATCTTCAAAATATTTCTGCAGTGATCTAACATTATGATAAAACACAATTATTTTATCTGAGCTCACAGAACTCAAATCTCGCGTTTTGCACACGACTTTACGTGTTGTACGCAATTCATTCATTTCTACTTTGACATCATTACTGATTGATATTTTGTTTTCGTTCAGGTTTATGATGTGTAAACCTTCAATAGTTTTCACCCTGCTTAATCCAACATAATGGATATGTGGAGTTTTCTTACCTTCGAAATCAACGACCACGCTCTCTAAAGTATCCCCTTGTGATCGGTGAACAGTTTTAGCAGCAGCTGGTCTCAAAGGTATTTGCATTCTCATTACTTCTGCATTTTTGTATTTCCCAACTCTAAACTGTCGTGAAACAGCCAGAATAGGTGTCCACAGGGCACCAATTTCGACACTGAAATGATTTTTATAATCTTTTCTAGTTAACTTCCCAACATCTGGATTTTCAAACTGGACCCAGACTATGGTACTACTTGCTGATCTAGAAGCGCCTGACTGGATTTTTTTTACCGTGCAAGACGCCCCATTTGTCAATCCATCATCCAATCTAGCATTTAAAGCTATTTCACATTTCAAGCCAATTACCAACCCTAAAGTTGAATGTAATTGCATGGTTTTTCTCGAATCTTCTGGAATTTTCTCTAGTACAGCTTTGCCCACAGCTTGCGAAGCAGACCCAACTATACTATCTTTTGCTAAAATTACAATTTTTTCACCCACCATGTTATCAAAAACTTTATCATTAAAGTTTTTCATCTTTTCATTACTTAAAAAGAGATGTTGTATGTCAAAAGGATACTCACTCTCTTCATTAACTTTCAACAATCTTGATTTAAGAATGTTCATATCATTACATTTTTCTTCTTCAGATATATAATTGCCTTCTCTTAATCTATTCAATAGCTCAGCAAAGGCTTTGCTATCTTTTTGCCTCATAATTTCTGTAAGTTCATACATGCAGAAATTATCTTTCCATATATTACTTGCTAATGGCCCATAGGCACTGCCGAGATTTTCAAATATATAACCATCAAATACAGGTTTCAATTGAAACAGATCTCCAACACAGATAACATGACATCCACCGAATAACAGTGGACTGCCTTTGATATCTTGAAATCTTTTATTAACAAAATTCATCATTCCACATCCTACCATGGATATCTCATCAATAAAGACAACTTTCAAACCTCCAAGGCTACTTCTTAAAGTATTTAATCTGCTACTATCTAAGCTTTTATATTGCAAAGACTGACACACAGGGATCTTTAGCGCACTGTGCAAAGTACTACCATTGATGTTGTAGGCGGCCTTGCCGGTCGGTGCCAACAATATTTGCTTAATAATTTCAAAATCATCACCTGCTTTAGTTTTGTAATACCTCAACAAACTTTGATACAAAGCAGTTGTTACAAAACTTTTGCCTACACCAGCTCCGCCACTCAAGAATCTGAAAACCTGATTCTGTGACCGTTTTATTTCCATCAAGGTATCATATACAAAATATAGCTGTTTCTCATTCAATGATCTCATCAGAGATCTATAATTTTCATCGGGCATTTCATACAATGCCACCTGATCAACATTACTTTCAGTGGGAAGTCCCAAATCCATACCAATATCATACTCGTATTTGGAAGGCTTACCACTTTCAGAATCTTTCTTAAAATCTAACATTTCTTCTATTTCATCTTCCTTTTCAACTTGCTGGGTAACAGGTGCCTGCTGATCCCAGGCATCTTCCAAATTCTGGCCTTCAGCGAGAATAGCTGCATCTACAGCATCCCTATTCGCATCATATTGCCTAATTTGCTCAACTATTTTTTCTTCCATTTGTTCATATCTGGCTTGGAAGGAATCAAATCCTCACAATAAATCAATTTCTTCATCCTTCCAGTTGGAATACAACATGAGGAGTTCTCTGTAATGTTTCTCGGGCTTCTTGTCAACATTAAAATTGACATACCTAATGACTCTTGCCACTGCCCTTTTCTTTATCATACATATTTTAGTTATTTCCTTTGCTTGAGAAGATTTCTCCTCTCTTAAGTCTTCATCGTCCCAATCAGAGTTGTGCTCCATTTGGTTTTCAACTAATGTTTGGTCGTTTTCTACTTGCTTGGACCGTTTAATGTAGGTTTTTTTCCTATCGTACCAAGCAATGTAATCAGCCAGACTCACATTTTCTAACTGCTTTGAACGGTTCTTATACCGATCTAGATAATTACTCGATTGGATATTTTCATCTTCATCGTTAAGGTTCTCTAGTTGATCTTGCGATTTCAACAGATATACCCTTTCACATGGAGGAGCGGTGTTAATAAACACAACCTCCCTCGATGCTTTTCTCATAGGAAGTTGCAGTACGATATATGCAGCTTCCTGGGCACTAATTTCTACATTATTCAGAAACTTATTGCCAATTATCTTAACTTGGTCTCTGATGCCATAATTACCATTTTTTACTTCTTTCATTGCTTGCCTTAGCAAATCACTAATACCTCTTTGTGACTTGGCTATATATGACGCTATATACATAGCACAAGCATATACATCAAGCACAAATTGGATATCGAGATTTGCTCTCCATGCCTTCAGAAGAAGAGGATTATAGGAATTAACCCTCAATTCATTCGGCGTTCTTTTCAAAAAGACAGTTGCTGATGTAATTGATGAACGTACTGCCATAATATACTGCTCATAAGTGATAGAGACCTTTCCTAAGAAATCTTCAAAAGAAATGTCTTCACCGTCTTTCATTTCATCTAAAACTACCTTCAATTTGTCATATTCATTGTTATACGCCCACATTGAAATGTGGTCGTATATTGTCGTCGCCCCCGTCCGTCCGTCCGTCCGTCCGTCGGTCCGGCGTCCACAATTGCTTGTGGACGCTCTAGAGGCTAAAGTTAATATCCTATTGACTTTAAATTTATACACAGTGTTTAAGGTCATGAGACCAAGAAGCCTATTGTTTTTCAGCGATTTCCGATAATAACTACCAGAGTTATGGCCCTTGATCACTTCAAAAAATCTTGTGGACGCTCTAGAGGCCAAAGTTAATATCCGATTGGCTTTAAATTTATACACAGTGTTTAAGGTCATGAGACGAAGAAGCCTATTGATTTTCAGCGATTTCCGATAATTAGTGCCAGAGTTATGGTCCTTGATCACTTCAAAAAATCATGTGGACGCTCTAAAAGTCAAAGTTAATATCCGATTGCCTTTTAATTTATACACAGTGTTTAAGGTCATGAGACGAAGAAGCCTATTGATTTTCAGCGATTTCCGGTAATTAGTGCCAGAGTTATGGCCCTTGATCACTTCAAAAAATCTTGTGGACGCTATAGAGGCCAAAGTTAATATCCGATTGGCTTTAAATTTATACACAGTGTTTAAGGTCATGAGACGAAGAAGCCTATTGATTTTCATTGATTTCCGATAATTAGTGCCAGAGTTATGGCCCTTGATCACTTCAAAAAATCTTGTGGACGCTATAGAGGCCAAAGTTAATATCCGATTGGCTTTAAATTTATACACAGTGTTTAAGGTCATGAGACGAAGAAGCCTATTGATTTTCAGCGATTTCCGATAATTAGTGCCAGAGTTATGGCCCTTGATCACTTCAAAAAATCTTGTGGACGCTTTAAAGGCCAAACTTATCATCTGATTGACTTCAGATTGATACACAGAGTTTAAGGTGTTGAAACGAACAAGTATATTGATTTTCAATGAATTTTGATAACTGAACAGCTAAATCCATGATTTTAAATGTTTCATGTATATATACTAATTCAATTGTTAGCGTGGGGTAAAATTTTATAAAAAAGCAATCAAATTCTAATGATTTTCTGATAATTACATAATGAGTTGTTACTCTTAATCAGTTTTTAGAGTATTACAAATGTTTCATTACCGAAAAAAGTAAAAATATGCGACAACCCTTGTTGACTGCCCGGACGATTTAGCTGCTGTGGGCGTATGTTTCGTTGCCTGGCAACCTATCTTTATGTGAATTAATGACATTCTCACCAACCGTCGCATCCAGCGGTTCTAGAATTACAGTGTTTGGCATTGGTGGTTTGGGGAAACCAAACCTGCAAATCTTTCGGTTATTTCTTTTACATGTATGAGAATGTTTATGCGTCTGATAATTTACTAGTGGCTGTAAATCATCGTCATCCACAATTCTTCTACATGATATCTTGCTATCAATGTACTCAACAATTTCTTCATTTTCACTGCACTTGTATTTAGGAGCCTCATCAACCCATAACAAAGTATGGATGTGAGGTGAGCCTCTGTGCTGGAATTCAACCCTGTAAAAATAATCAGTTATTTTTCCCAAGGGTGAGTTCTCTGCTTTCAATACATCTCTGAACAACAGGTTGACCTGGTAATCAAACTGTCTAACACATGTAACTGGGTCTGACGAAATAAGCGTAGACTTTTTCTCCCAGTCCATATTATCTATTTCCTCATCAGTATATTCCTCATCATCTTGCAACTTGCCTAATATTCTAAGCAAATGCTTCCACTTTGTTTCAGCGGCACTAAAACTACAAAAGTAGGTGGCCTCTCCCAACATCCTTATCATCGCGAATAGATCGGATTTGGCTTTTTTAAAATATGGTGGCGAACCTCTCAATGTTTTCAATACCATATAGCCATCATCAAATTGCACTAATTTCTCCAAGTGACCAGGTGTCCGGAGATCACCAGCTGTCAAATGTTTACCAGCAGTTTTATTTTTTCTAACTGCTATTGTTGCTTGACCAATCATAGTTTTCATTTGCAGCTTTTTCAATTTGAAAAAGATATCGTCAACACAATTGGCAGCTCTTCTATCGTTCCGTCTTAACTCAGACTTACAAAGCTCACTGTAGTAAACTTTTGCTTTCCTTTCCTCTGGATCTACTCTTGCCTTTCCTGCAAATATTTGTGGAAATGACAGTTCTTCAGAGTATTTGTCCATAAAGATACTTAATGGAATGTTACCCTGCCCTGGAGCAAACGAGTATACCTTTTCCTTTTCATCATCTTCAATGAAGTCAGGGGAGGTCAACATGGTATCCTTAGATCCACGAGCTTGTTCACCTTCATCCTCACTCCAATCATCAACATTGCCATCTTCGGGTTTCCCCAAAGTAGTGGCTTCTTTTCCTGGGTTGTCATTCACAGTGACATCTCTTTCTCTGCTCATTTTCTCACCCTCCGATAAAACATTTGTTTCAACAGAGTTTTCAGCATGAATGGCATTTACGACATTCACTTCTGGAGATATTTCATTACTTTCATCACTGCGGTCAATATGTTTGACCATGTGTTCATCATCTGCATTATTTGGTATAATTGCTTCATTAAAGTGAACCCCCTCTTTATGGAAGAGATCACCATTTGCTTCCAACCACGCTACCGCTTCCCTTATCTTATAGGGTCTGATATTTTCAGCATGGTTGTACTTGAGTTGTCGTTTCAATTTAGCAGCTATTGTGAAGTTTTCATCTGGAGCTCTGGGAAGAGAACTGATGGTACTACACACATTAGCAACAACATTTACAACATTTCCTCTGATTTTCTTTTGTCCACCACTAGGGGCTGCATACACCTTCATGAAAGGAATTCTGGGTGATAACAGTCTCCACTCTAATGGGAACAATTTCAACGCTTCAGGTAGCTGTGGAAAAGCATTACCATTATAGATAGAGAGCGGTGGAATGCTATCTTTTTTGATATACTTTTCACAAGTGCCACATATCCATCCAGTACCATCTTCTGTTAAACAGTTAATGGCAGAATCATTCAATTTACTAACTGCAGTGGACCTTTTTACACTGTGTTTGTACCATAATTGGTGACAACTTTCACAAGTGTAGGTCGGCCCATTGCTTACCTTCTGATGGAACAGTCTGTGTCCAAGGATTTCAATTTTACTCTTTTCTTACGTTTACTAATGGCTGCTTTTCTATTCTGACTAATTCTATTGACAGATTTCAATCTCTTTAACTTTTTCAATTTCCTCTCTTTCAACTTCTCCGATTCCCTGTACTCAGGCACTAAACGTTTCTTTTTCAGGAAATCGGTGTGTTTTTGCTTATCTCTAGAACCATAGTCAGGATCTAACCTCTTAATCTTTCTATTCGGGGTTTCCCGCATCTTTTCTGATTCCTGGTATCCAAGATCTAATCTTTTTACCTTTCTATTAGAGGTTTCCCTCAGCTTTTCAGATTCCTGGTATCCAGGATCTAATCTTTTTACCTTTCTATTAGAGGTTTCCCTCATCTTTTCAGATTCCTGGTATCCAGGATCTAATCTTTTTACCTTTCTACCAGAAGTTTCCTTCATCTTCTCTGATTCCCTGTACTCAGGCACTAAACGTTTCTTTTTCAGGAAATCGGTGTGTTTTTGCTTATCTCTAGAACCATAGTCGGGATCTAACCTCTTAATCTTTCTATTCGGGGTTTCCCGCATCTTTTCTGATTCCTGGTATCCAAGATCTAATCTTTTTACCTTTCTATTAGAGGTTTCCCTCAGCTTTTCAGATTCCTGGTATCCAGGATCTAATCTTTTTACCTTTCTATTAGAGGTTTCCTTCATCTTTTCAGATTCCTGGTATCCAGGATCTAATCTTTTTACCTTTCTACCAGAAGTTTCCTTCATCTTCTCTGATTCCCTGTACTCCGGATCTTGACGTTTCCTTTTCAGGAAATCAGAGTGTTTTTCCTTGTCTCTAGAACCATAGTCAGGATCTAATCTTTTTACCTTTCTATTAGAGGTTTCCCTCATCTTTTCAGATTCCTGGTATCCAGGATCTAATCTCTTCATTTTTCTGAGTTCACTTTCTCGTTGAATCTCATTTGCTTTATATTGAGAATCTTTTCGTTTTAACTGTTTATAGGATTTCCAATATTCATTTCTGCCTGCATTGACAGCATGAGCTGTCTTCCTTTTCAACAAGTTCTGTTTTTTTTGAAAATCAAAATACTTGTCAAGCTGTAACAAAGTTAGATTTTCTGAACCTACAAAATTGTGCACTAGATGGTTTTCAATAGTAGCACTAGCTGCATTAACATTACTTTCAGTAACAGAAGGCTTTACCACCTCACTGTCATTGTTAATTTCAACATTATCATTTGTACTTAAAGAACTATGCGCCACATGTTCTGCAACAATAGCATTAGTTGTATAAGTACTTCTACTTGCATTACGAGTTTTTATTTCTTTCTTTTCATTACTATCCACAACTGGATTAATATCAGAGCGATAAAACCCTGTATGGTTATCATCTTCTCCACTCACACTTGAGCCAATATCAGAGCGATAAGAGCCTGTATGAATATCTTCATCTCCATCCATACTTGGGCCAATATCAGAGCGATAAGAGCCTGTATGAATATCTTCATTTCCATCCATACTTGGGCCAATATCAGAGCGATAAGAGCCTGTATGAATATCTTCATTTCCATCCATACTTGGGCCAATATCAGAGCGATAAGAGCCAGTATGATTATCTTCATTTCCATCCATACTTTGGCCAATATCAGAGCGATAAGGGCCTATATGAATATCTTCATTTCCATCCATACTTGGGCCAATATCAGAGCGATAAGAGCCAGTATGATTATCTTCATTTCCATCCATACTTTGGCCAATATCAGAGCGATAAGGGCCTGTATGGATGGTATTTTCTACTTCAGGTGTAGATGTGGATCTACACCTGAACATATATTTCTTTTTTTCTTTCTTCTTCACATCTGCTGATTTCTTTTTTAGTTTAGGCATCTGAAATATTAATTATAACGCATGTTGTTTATCAATTTAAAAAAACAACTATAAATTTTGGGGGATAGGGTGGTTACTTGTTATTAGGAAACCCAAAAAGTGAATCCAAGAATTTTTTTGTTAGCCCCTGGTTCGATTATCAATATTAGTAGGCCTAGACTTATTCTTAGAGACCTACATGTACATGTAGCAGACACAAACAACCAACAGTGAGACTAATGTCCCGTGCCAAAATAGATGACAGAACACATATTAATGTATCGCAAATTCATTTTTTTAAAAGTATAAAGCAATCAATTGCTTATCTCTAGTTACCCTAAGGAGAAAATTTGCATGTTCGAACTCCCATCAAGGCATTAACTTGATAGAAACCTATCATACCTATGCAAAGTTTAAACATTCTACCTCAATTAGAAAGAGAGTTATTGTTTTCCAAGGGCTCTGCTTACCTGAGTAGAACATGTTAATTATCGAACTTAGTCAAGGTATTGATGTAATGAAACTATACACTGAGTTTCATTACTCTCATTTAATTAGAACCCAAGTTATTGTGTCCCAAAGGATCAATAAATCAAATTGTTTATCTCTGCTTATCCTAAAGCAGAAAAGGCATTGACCTAATAAACACCTACACCATGTTCAAACATTCTAGCTCAATTAGAAGGAGAGTTATTGTGTTTCAAAGTCTCGGCCAATCAAATTGCTTATCGCTCTGTTTACCTTGAGTCATCTCTGCTTAGTCTAAGTATAAAATGCTGATCTTTGAACTTCATCAAGGAATTCAGTAGGAATGTAAAAGCTTGCTACAGGTGATACTATTTTTATCAATGTCAGAAAAACTGACCATAAAATGTGCCATTTTTGTTCCAAACTAGTAAATATTCAAATTTAGTCAGATTCAAAAATTTACAATTTAA
The DNA here is from genome assembly GCA_948474765.1 of Patella depressa. Taxonomy (NCBI): domain Eukaryota; kingdom Metazoa; phylum Mollusca; class Gastropoda; family Patellidae; genus Patella; species Patella depressa. The sequence goes on from OX419716.1 coordinate 53,953,525, forward strand.
GCTTTTGCTTTGCTACATTCACCTACGTAAGCCAAGCATTCAAGCTGAATTAGAAGGAGAGTTACATGTATTGTGTCCCAAAAGTGAGACAGATCGACAGACATGACAAATCACTTTAATAGTCCCCTGCTTTCTTTGAAAGGCCAGGAAAAAGTAGAATTTTTAATTGATGGGTTGGAATAAGCCTAGGCCTACTAATACTATAGCACCCATATTACGTAATCTGCATTTACCTGATAGTGTCATAAAATTAGCATAAAAATTAAAAATAGGCCTAGGCCTTTTTATCAGAAAACAACTTGGTTTCGATTACTGGCACCTATCCCATTTTGTACTATAGCACATATATTACACAATCTGCATTTACCCGGCAGTGCAGTAAAATAGCATAAAAATAGGCCCCCTAGGCCTTTTTATAAGAAAACAACTTGGTTTCGATTACCGGTACTTATCTCGTTTTGTACTTAAGCACATATATTACGCAATCTGCATTTACCTGGCAGTGCAGTAAAATTAGCATAGCCATTTTTGTTCCAAACTAGTAAATACTCATATTTAGTCAGATTCAAAAATTTACAATTTAAAGGGGCTAAGTCGCTAATAATTGGGACCTAGAAATTGACACAAATGGGTCGCAACGCATGTACTAATGTAATATGAATGTATATAAACTGATTTACTTTCAATCGTTTCTGTTTCGTAGTGGATATTTTACCGAATTCGGCAAAGTATCTACTTTCGCCGTTTTATCGTACATCGTTTCTGAAAAACATAAACACCAGTCTTAGTACTTAAATTAAAAACCCAAATCCGCAGAAATGCGCCCTCGACCAAAATAGAGTAATATTCTAAATGTTTTTCTACAATTTACATTTATTATCTTATTTCTACCATAGAAATTCAAGTAGGCTATTTCGTCCCTTTATAAGAAACGGAGAAAGAAGCAATGTTAGACAGGACGAATAGAACTTTTGGGTTAGGGTTAGATTTGTGTTATGGGTGAATTCGGTAAAATATCCACTGCCTTTCTGTTTTACTATAATTTCTAATCAGTTATGTTCGGCAAAATACGTCAGAAGTTTCAATCGAATTGCAACTGTAGCATCTGGTTATTCCAGTCTACACCTATAATATTTATTGCACATGCTCTCCAGATAAGAATATGGCCTCACCGTTTCACATGACTTGTGGAATATGCCTATAGCTTCGTTTTTCGAGACCCGCATTACAATGGCGCCGAAACGCAATATGGTACACAATATGGTACACAGTTTATTTTGTCTTAAATATTTGATATCAGAAGCCCATCTTTTCTCGGTAAGACCACAACATTAATGTCGATTTAAATTGACAAACAATTCGTGTTTACGTCGAAGATTTTGGATGATATTGAGTTAGCTACTTTTTAAGCTTTTGCATTGCTACATTCACCTAAGCTAAGCATTCAAGCTGATTGGTGTTTTAACGTCCTACTGCCTTCAAAGACGAGCCAGCTGCCTACGTATTCAGTTATAATAGTTATATAGTAGACACTGTAAATACCGGTCGCTCGTAGTCGTAAAATACACGTAGTGGATATTTTACCGAATTCGGCAAAGTATCTACTTTTGCTGTTTTAGACCGTACATCGTTTATGATTGGTTTAATATCCACTTCTGTTCGACACGCGCAGTTGTGCGATTCTTGATATATTCCACCATTTTGATTAGGCCTACTCTGTCTTTCAAGTTTGGCGCAAAGCACGAATTTACTGGAAAAACATAAACACCACTGACAGTCTTAGTACTTAAAAACCCAAATCCGCAGAAACGCGCCCTCGACCAAAATAGAGTAACATTCTAAATGTTTTTCTACAATTTACATTTATTATCTTATTTTCTTTTAAAAATAATTCTATCAAATTCTACCATAGAAATTCAAGTAGGCTATTTCGTCTCTTTATAAGAAAAGGAGAAAGAAGTAATGTTAGACGCAGGATGAATAGAACTCTTGGGTTAGGGTTAGGGTTTGTGTTCGATTTAGATTTTGGCAATTTGTGTTAGGGTTAGGACCGTTAGGGTTTGTGTTATGGGTTAATGTCAGACGGCAAAATAGCCGGCATAATAGTCGAGTTTCACAATACCGTCTTGTTTTCCCGCGAAAAAAAAATCAAAACGAAAACGAGGCTAAACATTCCGGGTTTGTTTGTAAACAAAGATGGCCGCGTCCATTGACAGAGAAATGGGTCCCAAGTCGCTGTCAGATTTCAAGGCTTTGACCGTGAAACAGCTGAAATATTGGCTTAAAAATGAAAATGCTAGTATTGAAGGGAACAAGGCATCATTGGTGTCCAGATCTTTTGCGCTGTTTACATCTAAATTAACATCTAAAACGGAGGGGTATTCGATGGACACTCCAACTCGGTCAACTGTCATGAGCGATGTTGTTATTGGCAATACATTTTCAGATTTGACACTTTTTGCTGACGACGTGGAGTGGAAGAATGACCTAAGAACGCTGCCGAAAGTAAATTTTCACCAAATATATGAGTATTTGGTTGTTCAAACTAAGAAATTTGGAAATGCTTCTATGAAAGGAACTGCATATAAGAAGGAGAGGGCATACAGGTTTTTCAAAGAGGGACATATACATGATATAAAAATTGCACACAGATTTGATGGCATGATTTTTGTCCGAGCCAAAGTGATAGCTTCGATGAAGAAAGTAAAATATAACGTCGTTACAGTATTCCTTGCCAATGGAGATGTAAAGTATGCCGCTTGTGATTGTCCAGCTGGGTAAGTATTTTTTGTTTGTTTTTTTTTTAATTAATAATAGGGGCTAATTATGAGATCAACAGGAATAAACGTGGACGGATAGTAGCAACCTAATTCACAGAGAATTATGAATATCTTCTAATATCTCTGTAACACGTGCACTCACATCACGCGGCGTCAATCATTGGCCCAATGGCATGTGCATTGTTGACATAAGATAAGAATAACAGCTTCGGGCAGATTGATGCCTTTTACTCATTTCAATACCCATTTACACAAAAAATAAATATTTTTACCTAGTGTCTTTATTTATTTTTCTAATACATAAAAAAAAATATTTTAGAATTTAATTTGTCGAAAGAAAAAAGTTGATATTTTGAGCTCTTAAGTCGCATAGGTATCATCCTTATCAGTGATTGTATTGGCCTAGCGAATATTCACTGCTGATCAGTGTGAGCAAGTAGTAGTTATACTAAATTGTATGGGTTATTTCATATATATTGCTAAATTTAGACTCAGTGTCTAATGGGGATATACCTTTGATCATCTGATCAATTACAGGTGCAATATAATGTACGGTATAAGCTTACACCTTCATGTAAGTCATTATTTCGAGACTTGCAGCTGGGCGTATATGAATAGTTCAGGTCCAATCTATTCAAAATTAATTTAAATAAAATGAAATACGTAACGACATATTTTCTTTTTTTTAAAAGGATTGGTATCAATGCAGAAGGAAAATGTAACCATGCTGGTGGTCTTCTCTTCTGTGTTGAAGACTTCTGCCAAAATGGTTTTCATGAGGAGTCAGAGCCACTTACCTGTACCTCAAAGTTGAATCAGTGGATAGTTCCAAGGAAACTAAATGTAGAATCCAGTTCACTCAAACACATGAATATCCGTAAACACAGACATGGAAATGATAACGATCGGGTGTCCACAGTATCTAGTTATGACCCACGTGCCCCAAACGATAGAACACGAGATATACATGCATTTTGCACCCTATATGAAGATTTGGAACATTCTTTTCCGCATTCTGGTTTCTTTTTGTTCCATTCACGACCGGATGATTCACAGTGTCACCTTCAAACTGAGGAAAGCATTCCAGTAGCCGAGTATGTGAATGTGTATACAGAACAGAATAACTTGGTTCCATTATACAGTAATACTAATAGGAAACATATACTGGATTACATTAGCTTGAAAAAGAAAATGCATAATGTTTTTGCTGGTAATGAAAGTCAAGAGATGGAAATAGCTGTGAACATGTATATGAAAAATGATGTATCAAATTTGAATTTACATGAAAACATTATTTCAGCTATAGAGCTCGAAACAAGGAAACAATCACAGTCAGACATTTGGTGTAGTTTACATGATATTGTTTTAACATCTTCTAATTTTGGAAGGGCAGCTAAATGTTCAAAAAACCCTGACAATGTTTTACGTGCTATTTTGTATAGCGACATATCAGGTTTAAATGCTGTGAAATATGGACGTGAAAATGAAGAAAAAGCAATAAAATCATATATCGAGAAAATGGAGCAAAATAATACCCCAGTGACAGTAGAAAAGTGTGGTATTATACTTCATAGTGAAATACCTGGACTTGGAGCTAGCCCAGATGGAAAAGTATATGATACAGTGTGCAACAAATTTGGTGGATTGTAGGTAAAATGTCCAATTTCAAAAGCAGGCATGACCATAGAGCAAGCATGTCAACAGAAAGGGTTTTACCTTACAAATGATAATGGTAACATTCATCTGAAAATATCTCATGATTATTTTTATCAAGTGCAAGGTCAGATGTTTATCTCTGGCTTGGAGTGGACAGATTTTGTAGTTTGGCTGGGAAAAGAAATATTCATCGAACGTGTGATGTTTGACTTTGACCTCTGGCATTCTCTCCTCATGCCAAAAATTCTTAATTTCTATAAAAACGCTTTTGTTCCTGAACTACTCACACGACGTGTTAAACGCAGTATGCGAAACTAGTGGTTAAAGGATTTGTGAGCACAATGATCAATCATGTCATAATTCATTACTGTATCGGTGTTATGAAAATATGTTACGTATCAATTTTGCCTAGAGCTCCAAATGTATAGATTTGAATGAAAGTCCTAATTACTTCATACAAATTTTGAATACAATTAATTACAATTATCAGTTGTTTTGGTCTACAAGGTGCTTTAATATATATACACACACATAATTTAAATACTTCATAAATGTTGTTGTATATTTGTTAGAAAGGTAATACTTTATTGTGAATTTGTCGAAGAATACTGAATTTTACAGGATTTATATCTATTTAATTTTCATCATATTTTAATGTGTGTTGTACATGTTCTTTATTAAATGTATGTTTCAATCGAGGACTCAAAAGATTTAGTTTTATGTGGTTGCACCTGAAAATTATAAAAAGTTCTCATTTAACTTCAGAGAATCACAGTGGCTAAGTGAGTAAGACGATGGCTCGCTAACCGGGGGTCCCACATGTTTGGTCCCTTCGTTGGCAGAGAAAGTTCATTTGGATTTTCCCCCTTGTCAGTGATGCAGGATGGAGGGGCTGACAAGGACAACTGTCTTGTCCTTCGGAAGTAACGAAAAAACCGAGGTCCCATGTACACATTGGCGTGCACATAAAAGATCCCTTGACAGTTGGAAGTCGATATAATGCATGATGGAGGGCCTGACAAGGACAGTTGTCTAATTGTTCGGATGTTACGAAAAACCGAGATCCCATGTAGACATTGGCGTGTACGTAAAAGATCCCTTAACAGTTGGAAGTCGATATAATGCAGGATGGAGGGCCTGACAAGGACAGTTGTCTACGGACAGACGGACAGGTGCGACGACAATAGATCTCCACATGAAAATGTGGGCGTATAAAAAGTGAAAATCTTACTGCTGAACTTGTTTATGAATTTTATTGACTACATGCAATCAAAGTGGATCCTTGGACATAAAAACATTGACTGAATGCCATAGTCACACAAAACAAAAAGTGATGTATAGAATTTCAATTTCATCCCTTGCACATTAATTAAACATACATTATGAAAGAGCTACATGTAAATTTGTCTATTGAAATGTTGTCAAAATTATTAATTCCACATGCGATATTTACTGGATTACAATCCTATCTGCTGCTTAATGACCATTAATAACTAAATAAAAAAATGGATAATCGAGACTATGTTTTTTTTTATCGTACCGACTTTAGTAATGTCGATGATGGCGGCTTGACTCAAAATTCAATCGCTAAAATCTTGGTTCAATGTGGATAAAATTGACTGAAAATGTATTTGTGTCTGTATAAATAAATGTAGTATAAATATGTTATGAAAGTCAAATGATAGATTTCTATAGGTTTATGTCTTTTTCTTGCATGTACTAAAGAAGCCAATTCACAGATCATCCCTTTGTTACTCTCATATGTGGTGGAAGAAGTAAAGGGGGTAGGAAGTTGGTCAAATAAGCACACACTTTAACAATTTGTCCGGCAACATGAGCTAAACTAAGTGGTAGTACACCATCTAATAAATGATAGTTTTTAATTCTTCCGATCTCTCGTTCAACATGAATTCTCAGAGATGCTATTTTCATGGTTTCATCAACTTCCTCAGCAGTAAACTGACTACGTCCTCCTAGAAATGGCGGTATGTTTAAAGAAACACCAGCAGGAAGAATGGTTTCAATATCAAACCCTCTATCTGCCATGAGATTGTCACCTGGCTGGAGAAGATCAAGCACACCTGACTTCTTAGTAATCTCCTTGTCACTGACACGTCCTCCCCAAAGATCTGACACAAATGTACAACACCCATTTTTTTTTTATAAACAATATTTTATTCAGGATGTCTGAATGGGATTGGGGAACAGGCTTAGCCTATGTAAAACCCCTCTCCCTAAATAATATACATACATAATATTAAAACAGGAACAAGATGGGTGTATATACACAGTTAAAATGGCAAACACATACATAAATATATTTAAATACAAATATGATTGTACGGATGGAAATATACAGTATATATTAATGGTCACATCATCTCGTAAATTTAAAACTAATATTATAAATTATAACTGCTAATGATTAAAATCTGTTTGACATGTCAATAAACTTGTGGACTTGATTAAAAATGTTGTTGTTTACATCGGTACAGTGGTTTGGGGAACCGAACAAGAGACAGTTTATGTTTTTATGATCGTATTGTAATGTGTCTATGGTTGCCTTTCGTGCATTTGAATGTAAAGAGCATTGCAAGAGATAGTGATCTGGATCTTCAAAAATGTGACCACAGAGGCATGCAGGGCTGTCAGCAACATGTCTGAGGTATTTGTGACCCTGTACGTCAGAACATCGCAGTCTAAGTTTACTATGGATTATCTGGAGTTTCCGCTGACCATTGTAGTAAAAAGATGGTATTATTATATCTGATTTAGAGAGATGGGCGGAGAATATTTTGAGAGTTATTGAGTTTCTTGCAGGGAGACTGAGTTTATTCCACTCTCTTATACTGGATGGTATAAATGATTTAGAAAATATTTCAGTACGACATCGAAATTCTCTAATTTTATCTTCGTTTCGAAATGAATATGTATTTGTTGGTTCTAGATTTATGAGATTCTTAAGATAGGGAGGGGTCAAGTTATTTATAATTTTGTATAATAATCTTAGTTTGTGTCGATTTCGTCGTTCTTTGAGTGGAATAAACCCAGTTTCAGCGTAAAGGGAAGCGTGGCTAGTACCTTTAACTGCCCCACAAATGGTGCGTAGTGCATCAAGCTGAAGGGATTCGAGATTATTAGATAAGTAGTCGGTGCACCCGTCCCAGATAACATCCATTTGGATTCACACCTATCAAAATCTTAAAAGTATTGTGATGTTTGTATGATGACCACGTTTGTGACTGAACAACCATGGATGACGGGACTTCAACATAAATTTCTGTACAGTCTATGATTAATCGTGTTGTTGCATAATCCTTGAATTCTTCAGGCATATTTTGTCTGGTCATTTTTTGGGATGGGAAGGGGAACAACTCTTGAAGTTCGTATAGCAGAAAGTTTATCCAAGTTGTAAAAATTTTTGACAAGTGTCCTTGAGAAATGTGAAATCTGTCAGACAAGTCTCTTACAAACAAACCAACTTTCAAACGCACTAATACAATAAATAGTTCCTCCTTTCCAGTTAATGTACGTTTCTTCCCCGGTTTTTTTTCCCCTGATAACTCGGAACAGAATCACCAGCTTCATTTTGACCTCTCCAATAGTTCAGTTTTTCTATTTTCTGTGACAAGTATACATAAAAAGAGTTGAATACTTTGGCATCAGGAAAACCAGTGTAAAATAACATCGCATTCTTGTCATCCTCTATTTTTTCAATTGAAAATTTGTTTGCTTCAATTTCAGTTTCAAGCTCTGCCATGCCCTCTTTTAAATGACATATATGTTTGTTCAATTTTAAAATTTCATTTGATAAATTTGATTTTTCACAATAATGATGATCATCAAATGTCAAAGTACTGGGGAAATCCTCTTCGTTGGTCTGACAAGCTTTATCAAGAGAATCCTTGTATACTGTATCCGTTTGACAGGCAGAATCTGTATATTTTGGAACCTGTAAAATATAAGGGGAAAAACTGCAATATGATGTGTGCAAAAATATGTAGATGGTCATCACCAACAGGTCTATACCAATTAAACTTCACATCAATACATAGTTAAAGGAGCTAAATCGCTAAGATTTGGGTCCGAGAAATTGACACATAATAATGTAATATGAATTTACATTCAACCATTTCCATTCACAACATCAATGTTGATTTAAATTGACAAATAATTTGTGTTTTCATTGTCGAAGATTTAGGATGAGATTGAGTTAGAGACTTAGTTATATACTATAAATCAAATTTTCTTTTCTGGATTTTTTACTGTGATTAAATAGAAAAGAACACTTTGTATAAAACAAAATTCTATTTGATGCATATGGTTGAACTTTTGACCGTATTGTCAAGTGAATAAGAAGAACATTATCTGGTTATATTGTGCAACTAAATAATACAATACCGGTATGGTTAAAATTGTAAACAATATAAAATTAAATAATTTGACACTTTTATTTATTAAAAATTAAATTACCTTATGATTTCCATCTGTAGCTACAAGTGTGCTTTCTTGCAAAGGGAAACTAAGTCTGTGCCTTGGTGCTTTCCTCTCTGTTTTTTCTTGTTTCCAAGGAAATATGGAAGGCTCAGACATTTCTTTTAATGACCACTTCTTTGATACAAGAGATATGTTAATGTCATGTGCAGTAAAATGTTTGTCACATATCACTGTAGTTGATTTTAAATTAAATCCATCACGCCCATCCTGTCTTTTAATTAACGAACACCATCTGTTCCTTAGTGGTTGAGATTTCAGAACACGAGATGGAATACAAAAGAAATGATGTTGTGACAGTTCATTTTCCTTTGTGTAAGTTCTATTTGAGCAATTATATACACAACACATTGCACCCCGCCCTTCCCAAGCCTTAGACTTCTTTGATGAATGCCTGGAAGCCATGGAGATCTGAAATTACATCAATGGAAAATAATGAGGAATATTCATGAACCAAAATTATGAAATAGAAATGGACTCTATATTTCCTTTCAAATGCCAAATGCTCTACCTGTAAATTTTACGTACACCCTGGTTTGTGCACAAGGGGGTTGAACATGTACACCGAGCAACATAAATGGCGAAAGTGAAAGTAGCAAATTTTAACACAGTGCACATGTATTGATTGATATAGACATACGGAGAACATTGTGGTATAATTATATGAGTTACTAATTAGACAATATCTTTTATATTTATTTATACAGTGTACATGACAATTTTTATAAATGTTCATAATAAGCCATTGATATTTGTTTTCAGTCAGAAAATATTTGCCTTTGAATTATGCACTGACGATACACCAAGGCGAGTACTAGGCCTAGTTACTAGTTGTCACCACATACTGGGCGGACTCGCATCTATTTTTAGACCTAGCTCACGCTGTCATCCAAAGGCCTCATACCCCATACACGAAGAAACCTATACGAATTACATAATACCTTTTCCATGTTGTATTTCATGATGTTTTAAACATTAAATGAAACAGGATATACTTTGTCAGACACGTAACGTTACTTTATGATGACTTTAGGCCCTATACTTTTTATGATGACCGCGTACGTGATATCGATCGGTTTTGATAGACCCGGCCGATAGGACGAGTCGTGTCACAGAAAAATATTTAATAAACAGACGTAACTTGAATTGATACATACCTTAAGTTATAACACATATCAACACACAAAAGTTGAGTAATATGATGCCACTGTCAAGTTGCTGTCACCATGAATTGATAAAAAGTCGCAAAGTCAATGACCGTTCCATAAAAACTAAAAGCACGGAATGGGTAGCCTCGTTTTGAATTAAATTCAGGAAAAGATAACTCTAATTGCATCTGTGTCGCGGGTATTGTGAAAAGGGACTATTGCCTTAGCGAAAACGACTAAGTCCAGGAATCAGAGAACTACGCATGTCAAACGGAAGGTACGGCAAAATAGTAAATTAGAGTAAAGTGCCGAATTCGGTAAAATATCCACTGCCTAAAAATAAAAATATAAGAGAGAAAAAAAATGACTTCTTTCAATCTAATCATTTCATTTCTTGACACCCGATTTTTGACCTTGCAACCCCAGATTGTATGTGTATTTGCAAGAAAATGGTAATTAATAATAAATACCTTACTATATATATAAAATAACCTACCGAAGTCTACGGAATGTAATTAATCCTTGGCAGACAAACTGCCAAAACCCGTTGACGCCATGATAGTATTTTGCATGATAATATTTGAACACGGTTTTGGTTTTTACAAATTTCCGATCCGATCCGATAAGACGGAAAACGAAATTACCTTTTTTCAACAATTGAATTAAGCCCCAGATTTTATATGTATTTGCAAGAAAATGGTAATTAATAATAAATGACTTACTATATAAAAAAACCTACCAAAGTCTACGGAATATAATTAATCCATAGCAGACAAACAGCAAACAAACCCGAATTGGTTGAACATAGTCTCTATCATCCAGACAAATCTCCGTACGTTGAAAACTAGGGGGTCCTGGGTGACCGAGACTAGTTTGAACATGGTTTTGGTTTTATCAAATTTCAGATCCAATAAGAAGGAAACGAAATTACTTTTCGAACAATTGATTTAAGCTTGTAATTAAAATTCTTTTGCATCTATTTTTAAGTCATGTATTATTGGCATAATAAATTAAATGACAGCAATAATTAATATTTGAATTATCGCCACTAATATCCATACTAATAATATTCCATTATGTCATGTCAATCAGTGAGAAGGAGAGAAGGGGGAATGAAAAGGACAGATTGATAGGGAGAGAAAGAAATGGGGTTTAACTCACACAAACTAGGTCTTTTTGGGACTAACATATTTTTTTTTTATATAAATAAAATACAATTGTTATTAATAATAATGATATATCTAAATATATTACATATTTTTCATGAAAATCAAGTTAAAATTGTGACCTCTATAGAGTTTCAACAAGGTTGGTTTACATGCTTTTACACTATAAGCAATGCAGAGCAGCCATTTTCAGTACAATTTACATGAAATTTAAACTCAACTGTCATTAGGGTGTAATGGTGATATGTGTGAACGTTTTTTTTATCTGATAAAAATTGTGATCTCAAAAGTATAATTCACAAGCTAATGTCACGATTTTTCGTACTATTAGGGGCCGTAATTCTGGAAATAACGGTCTAATATGCATGAATATCAAAAGGAAGCAAGATCTTTAGGTACCGTAACAAACATATCTTTTAAGTTAAAATCAGATAAAAATTGTTACCTGTAGAGGATCCCCAACCTGTATTTCATACTGTATTGGGAGCAGCCATTTTGTTGGTCAGTTCCAGTCTGATATTCATGAAATTCGAAGCCGACAATGATTATGGTGTGACGGTACACAACCTAGAAATGTGACTTTTCGTCAAAATCGGACAAGAATTGTGACCTGTAGAGAGTCCACAACCACGATATACCATATTTTTCCACCATTCGCGTACAAACGGCGACCATTTCGTCCGGCAATTTTGGTACGATTTTCACGAAATTCGAACTCAACCTTCCTCATCAAAATCAAATTAAAATTGTGACCTATACAGGCTCCACAACCATGATATACCATTTTTTTAACAGTATTCGCGTACAAACGGCGGCCATTTTGTCTGTCAATTTTGGTCTGATTTTACCGAAATTCGAACTCAACCTTCCTTACGGTGTAACGGTGATATGATCAAACGTTTTTTTAAATCGGATAATAATTGTGACCTCCAGAGGGACCACAAGCTAAAGAAAGGGGGATTTTGCGTATAACCAGGGGCCATAATTCAGGAAGTTACAATCCGATATACGCAAATATCGAAAAGAACCAAGATCTTTGGGTTATAACAATGAATTTCAAGTTTCATCCAAATCGAATTAAAATTGTGACTTTTACAGGGTCCACAACCTTCATATACCATTTTTTAACAGTATTCGCGTACAAACGGCGGCCATTTTGTATGGCAATTTTGGTCCGATTTTCCCGAAATTCGAACTCAACCTTCCTTACGGTATAACGGTAATATAATCAAACGTTTTTTTAAATCGGATAATAATTGTGACCTCCATAGGGACCACAAGCTAAAAAAAAAGGCGATATTGCGTATAATCAGGGGCCATAATTCAGGAAGTTACAATCCGATATGCGCAAATATAGAAAGGAACCAAGATCTTTGGGTTATAACCATGAATTTCAAGTTTCATCAAAATCGAATTAAAATTGTGACCTCCACAGGGTCCACAACCTTGATATACCATTTTTAACAGTATTCGTGTACAAACGGCGGCCATTTTGTATGGCAATTTTGGTCCGATTTTCCCGAAATTCGAACTCAACATTCTTTAGGGTGTAACGGTGATAATAATTGTGACCTCCAAAGGGACCACAAGCTAAAAAGGGTGATTTTTCGGACAATCAGGGGCCATAATTCAGGAAATTACATTCCGATAGCCGCAAATATCGAAAGGGACCAAGATCTTTGGGTTAAAAACATGCATGTCAAGTTTCATCAAAATCGGTTCAAAATTGTGACCTCTATAGGGTCCACAAGCTAAAAACGTGATTTTTCGTACAATCAGGGGCCATAATCCATGAAGTTTTGATTCGATACATGCCAATATCGAAAGCAGCCGAGATCTTTTGGGGATAAACCTATATTTCAAGTTTCGTCAAAATCGGATAAGAATTGTGACCTGTAGAGGGTCCACAAACAAATTGTGGACGGACAGGGGCGACGACATAATACGTCCACATGAAAATGTGGGCGTATAAAAAGGCGATTTTTCGTACAATCAGGGGCCATAATTCAGGAAGTTATGATCCGATATGCGCAAATATCGAAAGGAACCAAGATCTTTGGGTTATAAACACACATGTCAAGTTTCATCAAAATCGGTTCAATATTGTGACCTTTACAGTGTTCACAAGCTAAAAACGTGATTTTTCGTACAATCAGGGGGCATAATCCATGAAGTTACAGTCCGATACATGCCAATATCGAAAGGAACCGAGATCTTGGGGTGATAAACCTTTATTTTAAGTTTCATTGAAATCGGATAAAAATTGTGACCTGTAGACTGTTCACAAACAATTGTGGACGGACGGACGGACGGACAGGGGCGACGACAATATACGTCCACATAAAAATGTGGGCGTATAAAAACAAAACTTACGCAATTGCCGTTTTCGGGTGTTGTTCAAATGTTGTTCTAAACCTGACTCAAAATTGTTAAATTATATTCTTATAATTTATGCAGCAGAAATATGTTTTTTACAAAGATTAAATCTACATTTTGTGTCATCTAATCTTTCATAGTTATTGAGCAAGCCATGGAGTATGGAGGCATTTTTATACGCCCACATTGAAATGTGGTCGTATATTGTCGTCGCCCCCGTCCGTCCGTCCGTCCGTCGGTCCGTCCGTCGGTCCGTCGGTCCGGCGTCCACAATTGCTTGTGGACGCTCTACAGGCTAAAGTTAATATCCGATTGACTTAAAATTTATACACAGTGTTTAAGGTCATGAAACGAAGAAGCCTATTGTTTTTCAGCGATTTCCGATAATAACTACCAGAGTTATGGCCCTTGATCACTTCAAAAAATCTTGTGGACGCTCTAGAGGCCAAAGTTAATATCCGATTGACTTTAAATTTATACACAGCGTTTAAGGTCATAAGACAATGAAGCCTATTGATTTTCGGCGATTTCCGATAATTAGTGCCAGAGTTATGGCCCTTGATCTCTTTAAAAAATCTTGTGGACGCTCTAAAGGTCAAAGTTAATATCCGATTGACTTTAAATTCATACACAGTGTTTAAGGTCATAAGACGAAGAAGCCTATTGATTTTCAGCGATTTCCGATAATTAGTGCCAGAGTTATGGCCCTTGATCACTTCAAAAAATCTTGTGGACGCTCTAGAGGCCAAAGTTAATATCCGATTGACTTTAAATTTATACACAGTGTTTAAGGTTATAAGACGAAGACGCCTATTGATTTTCAGCGATTTCCGATAGTTAGTGCCAGAGTTATGGCCCTTGATCACCTCAAAAAATCTTGTGGACGCTCTGGAGGCCAAAGTTAATATCCGATTGACTTTAGATTTATACACAGTGTTTAACGTCATGGGACGAAGAGGCCTATTGATTTTCAGCGATTTCAAATAATTACTGCCAGAGTTATCTCCCTTGATAACTTCAAAAATTCTTGTGACGCTATAGAGGCCAAAGTTACCATCCGATTGACTTCAGATTGATACATAGAGTTTAAGGTGTTGAAACGAACAAGTATTTTGATTTTCAATGAATTTAGATAACTGAACAGCTAAATCCATGATATTAAATGTTTCATGTATATACTAATTGTTAGCGTGGGGTAAAACTTTATAAAAAGTAGGGTGCCCCACCATATATAAATATCTCCAAATAGCTAAACAATTACACCACAATATTTATATATATAACATGTCTTAAAACTATTTCACAAATTTATAGTCACTAAATAAACGGTCATGTTAAACTTAATAAGCTATGACCATTTAAACATCATAAATAATACACTGAAAAATGGTTCGGAGCGTCGTCCATAACATCCAGACACTTTCGAGTAAAAAATAGGTTACGTGCCCTTGTTTTGAAACTAGTCTCACTTCACCAGCCTACCGACCATTCTCCGTCTGATTGACAGGCCGGGATAATCCAGACTACTTTTTACGAAACGTGACTGAAAGCTGGAACAAGAAATCGAATTTATAAATAACACACAGTGTTGACTCAACAATTGTTTTTTCTAACCTTGTAAAAGTAAAACGAAACTGCTGCTGGTATCATGATTCTGTACAACCCAAGTTATTCATAGATATTATTTGTACTAAACCAAAATATGTCGCTTCTAACGGTTATGCGAAGGATAAAGCAATTTAAAAAATAAAACGAACGTAATTTCTAAAGATGCCGTAATAACCAAAACGATAAATATTACTGCTACTCAGAATCGTCAACAATAGATTTTTTACGACTGTAATAGTTACCAGTGTGTTTAGAATTTCCACGGGCTGTTGCTATTTATAGACTCAACTAGTGTGCGAGACTGTCAGAAAATTAGTAGTAGTGAACCAAGTAAAGCGTGCATATTCAACGTGTCTAGTACAACTTTTCAGTAGGCACGTGGGGCACCCTATAAAAAGCAAACACATTCTAATGATTTTCTGATAATTACATAATGAGTTGTTACTCTTAATCAGTTTTTAGTGTATTACAAATGTTTCATTACCGAAAAAAGTAAAAATATGCGACAACCCTTGTTGACTGCCCGGACGATTTAGCTGCTGTGGGCGTATGTTTCGTTGCCTGGCAACCTATCTTACTTTTTAGAGGAAGCCATCGTTCGATATTGACAACCGGCTTCGGGTTGCATAAAATTTTGGATTGTAAACCGATCCGAATTGAGAAAATAAATAGTCTAGGCCAACCAGACTGATTAAACACTCTATTATACTATACATACGGGCTCTGGTTGATCAAAAATAAAAACGGAAGTGGTGGCTACATTAAAATTTTGGAATTATTAAGTAAACGAAATACGGCTACATAAAAATTAGGAATTTGGAAAAAAACCGAAACGCACGGTTATTTTTTTTTTTAACGGTTCGGTTTTCGTTTTATTTGTAAAAACCGATACCGTACGGGTAAACGGAAAAACCGCACATCACTAGCGCACGCTAACCATTTGGTCATCCACCCCACCCCCCTGCACACTGTCAGACAGTCGTAGAGAGGTCAAATAAAAAAGTTTAATTCGTAAAAATGATTCGAAAAGTGTTGGTGGGTTGGCCTTGAACTTGACATTTGATGTGTGACACTAGCAATTGATTTACTTGCAGGCTTCAATGGAAATAATGTGTATCAATAAACTAAATTGCTTGGATTTGTAGTTTTATGGTATTTTGGACAAGAGAAACTATTGAGTATTGTCACAAACAAATAGGCAATAGCCAATGTTCCGATGCCTTGATTTGTTTTTGTTTAAACATAGTTTATTGTACTAGAACATAACTAAAGTACAAACGGATTGGGACAAAAGTTACGAAAACTTACCGATGCCCTCTCCACATACATTGTAAGTGAAAGTTTATAATAGTACAATTGTTAAGAACATATAAAAACGAAAGGACATAAATAGTACATTTGTTAAGAACATACAAAAACGAAGGATATAAATAGTACAATTGTTAAGAACATACAAAAACGAAGGATATAAATGTTATAATAAATAATTAAAAATCCCATTATAGAGAAATTCTTAAATATTTAGTTTATGAAAGTAATTTTCGACATGCCCAAAGAATCTCACTGGGGGATTTTATGTCTTCTTTTGAAATTCAACGTGATTTTTCACCCTTGTGGGGGTTGGGGTGGCCTAGTGGTCTAGAGTGTCGCGCTTCGACCTCTAGCTGGCCGGTCACCTCTGACTTGCGGCTGTGGTTTCGAGCCCTGGTGTGAGCGTATGTGGCATGGAGATAGGGGCGCCTTCTCAACCTCGTGGGTTTCCTCCGGGCACTCCGGTTTCCTCCCACATCTAGAGACCCCTTCGCGCAAGCGAATTCTTGAAATAAAATTAAACCATATGTTAGTCCCGAAATGACCTAGTTTGTGTTGAGTGGACTTTAAACCCCATTTCCCTCTCTCCCTTCACCCTTGCGAATAGAAAAATCGAAAGTTGGAAGGGGAAAATCACATAAAGTAATAGTATTATCTACACAAAAATAAACAAAACAACATCAACAAACAAACAAAGAAAAAAAATAAAGTTGTGCAAATAGGAAAAAAAACCGACAAAAAATACAAAAATGAAACTACACTGCGCATACTTATCAATTGAACCTTTTAGTTGATTTAATATATTTTCATACGCCCACATTGAAATGTGGTCGTATATTGTCGTCGCCCCCGTCCATCTGTCGGTCCGTCGGTCCGGCGTCCACAATTGCTTGTGGACGCCCTACAGGCTAAAGTTAATATCCGATTGACTTTAAATTTATACACAGTGTTTAAGGTCATGAGACGAAGAAGCCTATTGTTTTTCAGCGATTTCTGATAATAACTACCAGAGTTATGGCCCTTGATCACTTCAAAAAATCTTGTGGACGCTCTAGAGGCCAAAGTTAATATTCGACTGACTTTAAATTTATACACAGCGTTTAAGGTCATAAGTCAATGACGCCTATTGATTTTCGACGATTTCCGATAATTAGTGCCAGAGTTATGGCCCTTGATCACCTCAAAAAATCTTGTGGACGCTCTAGAGGCCAAAGTTAATATCCGATTGACTTTAGATTTATACACAGTGTTTAAGGTCATGAGACGAAGAAGCCTATTGATTTTCGGTGATTTCCGATAATTAGTGCCAGAGTTATGGCCCTTGATCTCTTTAAAAAATCATGTGGACGGTCTAAAGGTCAAAGTTAATATCCGATTGACTTTAAATTTATACACAATGTTTAAGGCCATAAGACGAAGAAGCCTATTGATTTTCAGCGATTTCCGATAATTAGTGCCAGAGTTATGGCCCTTGATCACTTCAAAAAATCTTGTGGACGCTCTAGAGGCCAAAGTTAATATCCGATTGACTTCAAATTTATACACAGTGTTTAAGGTCATAAGACAAAGACGCCTATTGATTTTCAGCGATTTCCGATAATTAGTGCCAGAGTTATGGCCCTTGATCAGCTCAAAAAATCTTGTGGACGCTCTGGGGGCCAAAGTTAATATCCGATTGACTTTAGATTTATCACAGTGTTTAAGGTCATGAGACGAAGAAGCCTATTAATTTTCAGCGATTTCAAATAATTAATGCCAGAGTTATCTCCCTTGATAACTTCAAAAATTCTTGTGACGCTATAGAGGCCAAAGTTACTATCCGATTGACTTCAGATTGATACATAGAGTTTAAGGTGTTGAAACGAACAAGTATTTTGATTTTCAATGAATTTAGATAACTGAACAGCTAAATCCATGATATTAAATGTTTCATGTATATACTAATTGTTAGCGTGGGGTAAAACTTTATAAAAAGCAATCAAATTCTAATGATTTTCTGATAATTACATAATGAGTTGTTACTCTTAATCAGTTTTTAGTGTATTACAAATGTTTCATTACCGAAAAAAGTAAAAATATGCGACAACCCTTGTTGACTGCCCGGACGACTTAGCTGCTGTGGGCGTATGTTTCGTTGCCTGGCAACCTATCTTTGTACTTGATTGAAGATATAAATGTTGATGTCAGTATTTAAACTAGAATCACCCCAGAGATGTAAATTTAATGTTATGGTACTGAAGGTTCTTAAAGAATCGAAAAGTTCATTTCTTTCAATATCAAATAAATTACATTCCATTAGATAGTGTTTAGCGTTTTCGGATGACGCGCCACAAGAACATTTAGGATTTTCAATTAAATTTATTCGAAACAGATCTGAGTTTAGGGAACTGCACCCATGACGAAGTTTTGTGTGTAAAATACTCAATTTTCTATTACCGCTCGCATAATAATTTGGAGCCGTTATTATCTTGAATCTCTCATACAATTTGTTTTTAAAAGTTTTTATATTTTCTATTTTTTTGGTTGATGAATCCAATAAGTTCCAGTCTCGAATTGTTGACGGAAATAACGAATTTTTATATAATGATGTTCTACAGAAGGGTGGGGAAATATGATCACTATTTCTTAAGTTATATCTAAGCGTATTGCTTTCAAAAGCATGAATAATATCTAGTAAGTATTGGGGGCGTTATTGTTTAAAATTTTATGCAGGGTGGTAAGACGCCTTATACTCCGGCGTTCGGAAAGCCTGTTCCAACCAGATTCATAATAAAGCACTGCTCGGCTACAGAATTTTGGAAGTCCTGTGATAATGACAAATGTCTGATTTGTGAAACAAATATTGATTTTAAGATACAAATGTTAATTTTAGTGTACAAATGTCGAAATACGACAACAAATGAAGAAGTAAGAATTAAGGACTATGAATTTAGAACTAAGAACTGAGAACACTAAATAAAGAGCTGTTTGGTCTTCTATACACTTAGGCTATTTTTATTACCGTAGCAGTCCGTGTTTGCTTTCTCCATTTACTGTTTACGACAATTTTGCCATGGTAATTTCTAGCATAGGCTGTATGATTGAGATTATTATTTATAAAATGTAATTAAATGTTGATTAGAATATAAATCCTTAAATTTGTTGGAATTCGTAGAATGTTTCATCGCTAACGGTTGGTCATAATAGCGTCTGTCTTTGTCAATGTCACGTGACATTTTCCCGCTTTTTCTATCTATAGTATAGAGTTGAAAATGTTCATAATAAAGCATTGAGATTTGTATCACATACATGGCATTTAAAAAAAAAGCGCCGAGTTTATTGAGTAGGTTAATTACTGGTGATTCTTCGGAATTGTAATGTTGACAACTCTGCCACAACGCCAGTAATACGATTAGGACCCATCCAACAATAATACTAGCTTTATATATGAGAGTATTGACACGACAATTACAAAGTGACTATGGAAAGCATGTAGAAAGGGATGAAGGCAGGAACGGAAGTGCCGGTGGTACTTGGCTACAGGACATATATAACTCAAACTGACAAACTTGATTCTGAGAAGTACATGTATGTGGCGCAGGGTATAGTTGAGTAGAACGGAATGAGAACATTGGGGATACAGAGGGTGGGGGTAACTAGAATGTAATTGATATGTTCGGTTCATATCAATCGCTGATGACTTCATGACAAGTTGATATTTCATATTAACCGTTAATACAAAGAATACAGAATTTCTATTCCTTTGACAATTAAAAATTGTTATGGTACAGTTTGTAGTCTGGAGCCTCCACAAGATTTTTTGAATTCATCAAGGGGCATTGATTATCAGAATGTGCTAAAAAGATCAATAGGCTCCTTCGTCTCATGGCATTAAACACTGTGTATAAATTTAAAATCAATCGGATGGTACAGTTTGTAGTCTGGAACGTCCACAAGATTTTTTGAATTTATCAAGGGGCATAACTTTGTCATTGATTATCAGAATGTGCTAAAAAAAAATCAATAGGCGCCTTCGTCTCATGGCATTAAACACTGTGTATAAATTTAAAATCAATCGGATATTAACTTTGGCCTCTTGAGTGTACACAAGATTTTTTGAAGTGATCAAGGGCCATAACTCTGGCAGTAACCCCAGGAAAGCAAGGGACATTTGTCAGCTTATACCCTTTTTCTAGTGGGTACCTAAAAGCAAGGGGGTAAGGTGCTGGCTTGCTAGCCTGGAGGTCGAGTGTTCGAACCCTCCTTTGGCCGAGAACGTTCATCTCGATTTTCCGGTGTGGTTTCCCCTTGTCAGTAATGCAGAACGAAGGGCCTGACAAAAACAGCTGTCTAGTCGTTCGGATGGGACTAAAAACCAAGGTCCCGTGTACACATTGGCGTGCACGTTAAAGATCCTTTGGCAGTAGGAAATCGATATAAGAGTAGGCCGTAGCGCCGCTGCCTGGGAAAATTTCTCTCATAGCACACTGTATGACGTATGCCTGTCTTTCATTAGCCTAGGTTAGGTGCAGAAGAGTAGGACGTTGAACCCCATTTCATTTCATTTCATTTACCTCAAAGCAAATTCTTGATGTATTTCCCAGAACTTGTATTATGACTCAATAGACTCGATCTCCAATTGGGGAAAATGATCTGAAATAAATGATTCTTGCTTTTTATGAAAGGTCTATATGAGTACAACTTCAGGAAAACAAATCCACCAAAATCCTTGGGCAAAAAAAAGTTACAGACGTTCTGGTTTTCGTGCCCATTCGACATATAAAATCCACAATTTTCGGCATGCTGATAATATTTTTATGCATCGCAAATGCTTTTATTCCTCATTCCAAAATTTAAGGTAGATCAGCGCATTTACCATCGTCACGTGCATCAAAAGTGCGAAGTCTACAGATGTTACTGACATGATCAGTTCTCGCACATCTGATAATATTACATCCTTGAATGTCGAAGCGATATCAATTTCCACAATAGTTCTGCATGCGTACATCAATTGTCTGCGGCAGAAAAAAAAATCGGAAAACTAAAAATCTTAAGGGCATTTCGAAAACGAAGTGGATATTCGCCATTCGAATGGCGAATAGCCCAGGCCAATAAGGATGGTTATTCGCCATTCGATTTATACAATAAGCTTAAAATTCTTGCAGATTGTTTGTGCTTTTTTTCAAATTACAGACCCAGAACCCCTTTTTAATTGTCATTTGTTATTTGAAGCTTCACCGTGTCAATGAAAACCTTCGTTGTGCTCTAAACGATATATTTTTTAGACATGATCGTAATTTGTTTCGGCTATCTCCCCTTGTCACTATGGTGCAGGCGGAGGGCAGCTGTGTAGTCGAGAGGGACTAACATACTATGGTTCTGGGGTTTTTTGATTTAAATAATTCCCGGCGCATAGGGTCTTAAGTAGAGTCTTTGACAGGCCAACCCGGAATCTCCAGATGACTTTTTTGGCCGAAATCACCGGATTAGCGAGCCAGCGTGTTACTGACTGAGCCACTGTGCCCACCCCGGCCATATTTGGTAGGCTTAAATGCATTAAGGTTGGTTGGAGGATGGTTAACGCTTGGGATCAGAGGGTGTTATACAGTCAAGTAGCGAGCGTGGATTTGATTCCGGGTCCTCCCACTGCTAAAGACCTCTATGCGAAAGTGAATTATTAAAATAAAATTCAACCATATGTTAGTCCAGAAATTACCTGGTTTGTTTCGAATGAACCTATGGCGAAGGGTCTCTCTCTCTCCCTCTCTCTTCCCTTCTCCTCTCTCCCTCCCTCTCCTTCTCTCTCTCCCCTCCTCTCCTTCTCTCTCTCCCCTCCTCTCCTTCTCTCTCTCCCCTCCTCTCTCTGCTCTTTCTCTTTTCTCTCCCCCTCTCTCTCTCACCCTCTCCTCTCCTTCTCTTATCTCTCCTATTCTTATTTCTCTCTCTCTCTCATCAGTGTATACAGTAAATTTTTCATCATTTCCAATCCATATACTTGAATAAAACTATTTTGTCTTATTTAAACCTTTCAAAGACAGGTCATATAGTATGGTACTTTTTCGGGTAGTCACCGCTAGGCTATAAATAGACCTCCCATGGCACTCTGCCAAACAAAGTTTCTTGTAGTAGTAATTTTCGCATTTTTACTGCAACGAAAATGACGTATGTTCATTTTGTTCGACGAAGTAAAACTAGTTTAAGTGTTTGGTACCATTATCCCTCGACCAGACATTGTGATCGTACAGAAAATATCGTTTTTAAAAAAACGAATGGCAAATAACGAAAACGAATGGCAAATAACATAAACGAATGGCGAATAACTCTTTGCCATTCGAATGGCGAATATCCTCTGCCTTTCGAAAAGGTAGATCTTTGCAGCTGCAGACTGTGAAAGAGGGTTCAGTTGACAAAATATTATATAAAAAAGCAAATACAGTCATTCAAATGAAAAAAAGTGGATAAAATGGAACCTAGTGTGAGTACTGGTGCCAATTGTCAGATATTGTCAGTGGTGGGGTTCGTCAGGCGTCCATAATCGCTCATTTACTAACCACACGAAACACGTTGAAAATGTTAAGTACATTCACGTGAATTAACAATGACCACCTCCAGACATTTTCAGTAGTGGGGTATCCTCGTCCTACTCTTCTGCACTTAAAGAAGAATCAAACTACACACGGGTAATGAAAGATCCTATTTCTGACTGACTTTAAATTTATACGCGGTGTTTAAGGTCATGAGACGAAGTAGCCTATTGATTTTCAGTGATTTGAGATAATTACTGCCAGAGTTATGTCACTTGATCACTTCAAAAAGTCTTGTGGACGCTGTAGAGGCCATAGTTAATACACGATTGACCTTAAATTTATACACAGTGTTTAAGGTCATGAAACAAAGAAGCCTATTGATTATCAGCGATTTCCGATAATAACTGCCAGAGTTATCGCCCTTGATCACCCCATAAAATCTTGTGGACGCTCTAGAGGTCAAAGTTAATATCCGATTGACTTTAAATTTATACACAGTGTTTGAGGTCATGAGACAAAGAAACCTATTGATTTTCAGTGAATTCCGAGAGTTATCTCCCCGGATCATTTTGAAAAATCTTTTGTAACACTCTAGAAGGCCAAACTTACCATCCAATTGACTTCAGATTGATACACAGAGTTTAAAGTCTTGCGACGAACAAGTGTATTGATTTTCAATGAATTTTGATAACTGAACAGCTAATTCCACGATGTTACATGTTTCGTATACTAAGCGTTAGCATGGGACAGAACTTCATAAAAACCAAACAAATTCTAATGCTTTTTTGATATTTACTTAATGAGTTGTTACTCTTTATCGGATTTTAGTGTATTATAAATTTTTCATTATCGTAAAAATATGCGGCAGCTGCAAATGACTGTATGGGTACATGTGTGCATATTAAAAAGAGGTGCTCTTTAACGGTATCTTATTGTATTTTACAGTGCTTAGTTCAATTAATATTATTATTGTATATTTTTCAGACGTATGTGAATGAAAGTAGTAAGAAATTTAACGAAATGACAAAGAAATATGGAGAAGGGCACTTTGAACCTGCCCATGTTTAAGATGCAATAATTTAACTTTGCTCAAAATTACAAATCATTTTATCATATTATACTGAGTAATTTCCTCATCTGATAATGTGTACATTTACAAAAACAAAGATGGCGCCTATTTTTTGTACGCTTTGTAATATTGTGATAAATGACATGATAAGAATATAGGCGTACCATTTAATGATATATTTCATGTTATATTTCTTTGACTCCCCAATTTTATATATATTAGCAATTAGAAGATATATATTCAATTTTACGTTACAAATATTTTTGTTATTTCGTCATTTATTCATAATTTAATTACTTTTTTTAAAATAAATTAATCATAATGCAATTATTTTTTCATTAATTAATTTTTTTTTTTTCAACAATTTTTTTTTTATTATTTTTTTTTTTGATTATTATTTTTTTATTATTTTCATTCATTTTGATTTGGTGAAGTTATTTACCGGTCTGGTGACAGTTTTTTTTTTAATTTCACGACCGAAAAAGAATATCCCAGATTTAACCAATCAAAAAAATTGTAGTTATTTGTAGTATTAAGTAATTTGTTAATTAGTATATTAATTGTTTTATATAGTTACAAGCTGTATGTCGTTAAGGTATGAGAAATGGGTTTTTTTAAAAAAGATAATTGTGCTCATTATCGTATTAATTAATATGTTAATTAGTATATTAATTGTCATACATTAATTTAAGTTAGTTAAACCACAACGTACTTGAAGGATTTATTTTAGCATTTGAAATATATTTAAGAAAAATAAAAGTGGTTAGGTCTTTAAAAACAAGGTTAATATTACACTATGTATTTAACAGATGTTTTTCGAGGTAGTAGGTGAACTTTCGACCGATATTCTAAAAATACATGCTATGAACATATTTAAATATGCAATTTTTTGAGCTGAGTTGTTAAAAAATTATAAGCTGTATGTTGTTAACGCGTAAAAACAAAAATAATCCTAGTAATCAATGTATTACTTACTATGCAAATTAGTATATTAATTGTTTTATATTAATTGAGGTTAATAAAACTCACGTACTTGTTAAAAGAATACAAGCTGTATGTCGTTAAAGTATGAGAAATGTTGTTGTTTTTTAAGAAAATAAAAAAAATATGACATTATCGTATTGATTAATATGTTAATTAGCATTTTAATTGTTTTATATTAATTGTGGTTAGTTAATGCCTAACGTATTTGAATAAGAATATGTGCTATTTTAGCAAGATCAGATGAAATATACATGTGTATTGAAGAAAAATAAAAGTGGTTAATATTACATTATGTATTTAACAGATGTTTTACCAGATGTTTTTTGGGGGGTCTTGGGTGAACTTTTGACCTATATACCTTTTAAATATGGCAATAGCCTCCGTCTTCTTTCTATGTCAGTTTTTAATTTGAGTTTTTACAACCAAAATTGGGTTTTAAATACAAACAGTAAAACAAAGTTTAACTATTCAGCACACACTGGCTAATAATGATTAGATTGATATACACGGTTTTTTTATTTTGTCTCTTATTATCAGGACTAAAGAAAATATCTACACTTCTAGTTGTTTAGAGTCGTGTGCGACAGAATAGTGTACGGTTGTTATATTTTGGAACTTGAATATTCTCAGATTTAACCAAAAAAAATATAGAAATAGAACGGGGGTGAAGAGAGATGTCAATAACCTTCTATCCCCTTATAGATGTTTCATTCATTATTTTTTGTCATTAAGTGGGGTTTTTTTTATACATTTTTTTTAAAAAAAAATTATTTTGATTTATTTTAATTTTGTGAAATCATTAACCGATTACTTGTAGGCAGTTTTTAATTTGATGGAACTTTTGCTTCTGTATTCAATTGTTTGAATTTGGAACAATATTTTATCTGATGAGAGTTTTATATTTAATAAAAGGTTTTAATAAAACGTGGTAGCATGATGAATCTGTTCCAGTATTTGAATTATGAAAATAGTATGACCAAGTTTCCACCACCGAAATATGTTCTTTATTTAAGTGGTCTTATTTTTGTAACACAGTATTTAAGATATGATTTATGTATTATAGCGTTTTAGCTATCAAACTGCAGCACACATCTTTATAACCATTCCATGTAATTTACTATCTTTGAGAACTAAAGAAAATGTTTTCAGCGAAGAAAATTTGGTGACTGTTTTTAATTAACACCAGTCTTGTAGTTGTGACATATGTTTTAATCATCAAAGTAAGTCAAGCCCCTTTGAAGTCAAATGATATTCTTGAGAACCAAAGAATATGTATTAGGAAAGTTTGGTATGTGTTTTATAACCAGTGTCTTAGCTGTGCCACATGGTTTAGCTATCAAATTACACAGAGGCAACACTTTCGTGTCATTTGATATTCTTGAGAACTAAAGAATATATCTTTGGCTCGGGAAAGTTTGGCATGTGTTTTATAACCAGTGTCTTAGCTGGGCCAGCTGGTTTAGCTATTAACACCACTTTGGAGTCATCTGATATTCGTGAGAATTGAAAAATGTTTCTTTTGCGTGGGAAAGTTTGACAGGCGTTTTTTTTTTATTACCAGTGCCTTACTTAACTGTGCCAGATGTTTTAAATGTTTAAATGTTTTCAAAGTATTCAAACACACACTCGGTGCCCAACATGCACATATACAGACACACCCACTAAACTCATGGACCGTCGCATCCATGCACAACCCTTCCTCACACACACACACACACATACGATGCCTAACATGTGCACAGATAGACACACCTAACACATTCATGGACTGCCACACCCACACACGCCATTCCCACCACACACACAAACACTCGCATGCTCAAACACTCACTCGGTCTCCGAGATGCACACATACACACACACAACCACACACATTGGCTGACACACCGACACACAATCACCACAAATCATCTTAACTGTCAAAAATAGAGAATGTAATTCAATGTTAATACAAACGTACTTGATTACCTACTACCTACATATGACACGAAGTATATACCCGTCATAAAATTTACACATTTCCCATCACTTTCAAATATTTAACACCATACTATAATACATGTGATTTGGGGTTTTGCTGAGTCTGAACTGTTAAAAAAAAAGTATGCCGTAAACGTATAAGAAATGTTATTTTTTTTTTTTAAAAAAGAAGATAATTATAGTCAATTTTGTATCAAATAATATGTTCATTAGCATATTAATTGCTTTACTTTAACTGAGGTTAGTAAGACCACAACATACTTAACTAGGGATGTTTCTATTCTAGTATTTGAATATATTTAAGAAAAACAAAGGTGGTTAGCTCGTGGATGATCTTTTCAATGTTATACTAAAAAATACCTGTCACCTATTTAAATACTATGTTAATATGGACTGTATATTCATACTCGACCTCTCCCATGCACACACACACATACACACACAACTCACACTGACACACCAACGCACAAGTGCTGGCACATCATTTTTTTTACCGCCAAATATAGAGAACGTAATTCTATTTGAACAAAATGTACTAACTTTTGCTTTCTTTTCTATTGACGTTTTACAGGTTAAATACATTTCCGCAAATACATACAAATTTACGGAACGGCACAATGTATGCTGCATCCAACATGCAACACTGATCTAGAGTGTCTACTGGTGGTATATGTTATAAGGGAGCGTGAATCTTTACCAACTGACCCCACCACAACACATGGCACGAATTATATCGTTTGATATTACCGGTCACAAAATTTACACGTGTCCTTGCTTTCAAATTATATCTAACCAGTCATAAACATGTACCCTGAACGCATGATATCATATATTTTTCTCGTAAATATGAATATATTAACTCAATCAATAAAATAAACAAATTAGTTCAAGTCGACAATTAGAATAATTCAAAAAAGTAGATGTCTTTTAGGACTTGCATACGCAATTGATGATGACATGTTGATTATAACTTTGCTTAAACGTAACATAGTTCGTATCCCCAAATCGACTAATGATGACATACACCCACTCCACATGCACACACACATATACATACGCGCATCCACCCACACAAACACACACCAACCAACCAACCAACATATACAGCCTCACACACATCCACCCACAGCGCAGTGCACATATTCACACATTATTTGTACATTTCATTTCCTTTGGCTGTATTACATTTCAACATATTCAATACTAAAACAACGTTAACATGCAGAATATTATCTAATATAAGTTGCGTTGAATTAACAGATCGTAAATTAATCTATTCTTACACACATAATAGTCTGAATTTTAAGATATTGATATCTTTAAAAGTTGCTCACGTATACAATCGTTTACGTCTTCAGATACTATAGATGTACATTGGTTTAAGCGAATTATCATTCGTTAACTCTTAACTGACTCATAGTACCATCATCGTTCAGTGCCAATGTTGACAACTGCCGACGAAATCCGGTCAGACGAGCATAATGAGGGTTGCTCACCTTATAAACAGGTGACTTTCAATGGTTTGTTTACTCGCTGTTTGGCATTTTGACAGTTAAAAATCGTCTATTTTCTTCTTGAATGATTACAGTAAAACGGTGATATGTCAATGTGAAATGTTCTACTAATGACGGATTACAGTCCGTATTGAAGGACAGTGATTCAGAAGCGGGTACAGTTTTTGATCGCTATTATTTGGTTGTACTTTTGTAGTCTAGATAATTAAAAGAGACTCACGATGTCGATGAATGATTTTTAGTTAAAAAAAAAAATTAATGAAAATCACAATTACAGAAACCCCATTGACTTCCAGTTCCGGGGAAGGTTCCATTTTAAAAGCCTTGTGAATGTGTTAATTCGAGTTAATCTGATACCGTACCCGAGTATTTAAAAGAACACTTTGATTTCTATACTCCCCGGTCGTCCAACCTGTGTACCTCAAGTGATGGCAGATTATTGAGGATTCCGAAATATAATAACCTGTGTGGTGAATATGTGTTATCTGTCAGCTAAGATATGGAATGATCTTCCAAAACCTCTACCTTCCAGGGCTTTAAGATGCACTTAAAAGCATATTTATTTAAAAAATGTTTTTGAACGGTTTTGTTGCGAATTCTCTTAAAAACGCTAGTGTGTAATGAAGCTCTATAAACACCGAACAACAATAATACTAATGATATACAGTACACCACGTTTGCATGAAATATCTGAATTAGAGTATTTGTCATAGAAATTTATGGTAAAAAAAAAATCCATATTTATGAAAATATCATTAAATCTAGATAATTTTATCCATTTACATCAACAGTTGTCTTATTTTTAAATGAGATATCTATATTTTAACACTATTGACCATTACGACGTGGGTGTTTTGAATAAAGTCAAACCTCTTAGGCACTTATGAGACAACAGTGATTGACGAGAGTTTTGCTTTTCACAGTTACGGAAATGGTACAGCAATCTTGTCCAGAGTAGTGATCGACCATAGACTTTGTATCTGACTGGGATCAATGTCCACAACTAAATCACAAAAATATACAGGTAGACAAATCTACCGCGATAATTGGTTATATTGCTTATCTTTTGTAATTACCGCTGTAGGTTGCTTGATCTACTAGCATTTTTTTTCAATTTCAATTCTGTAATAAGACGGTAAAAAGTGCGACAGACACTTAGTCTGTGTTGTTTGACTAGTAACAGTGTGCAGATTAGGAGGTATAAAAAAAACTAAATTTCAATTCTGTAATAAGACGGTAGAAAGTGCGACAGACACTTAGTCTGTGTTGTTTCACTAGTAACAGTGTGCAGATTCGGAGGTATAAAAAAACTAAATTTCAATTCTGTAATAAGACGGTAGAAAGTGCGACAGACACTTAGTCTGTGTTGTTTCACTAGTAACAGTGTGCAGATTCGGAGGTATAAAAAAACTAACACAATATATACTTTCAAAGATGTCTTTATATTATTCTATACATTAGAGTCACAAAAATATAAATCGACAAATATACAAAGAAAGAAGTCGTTGAAACACAAATGATCATTTTGATTATTTTGTTTTCATCAAGTCTGATACTACTAGTTTTTCAAGGGGTTTTGGAACGGGGTTTGTTATCTTTCAATGACTTGTTGGCGAAGAATCTGCATTTTAAGCTTGTGTTCGTTTACGATCGAGTCTATTTTAGCATTTAACAAGTTCAACCGCAGGTTCTGCTCACGCGTTACTTCATGTACACTCACTGGTTCGGAAATGACCAAGATGAAACAACCTCATTAGTGCAACAAATAAGCTTCAAAATCTGGTGTTTGGATAGGCATATTGTCTATGTTCCATTGTTTGACTTTATTTTCTTTGAAATTCCACTCTGTTACGAATAAATAGGGTCTACCCATACTATCAATAATGCTAAAAACAGCCTTCTTTGCAGCATCAATACATTCAGCTTTACAGTATTCCTTTGTATTCCCAACGGTATCCACCACTCAAAGAACCTTTAATCATGGTCATATATTGACAGTTTTTTTTATATTTAGACAGAAGCTTCTCTGTTGCTGCTCCTAAACTGTGGAACAGACTACCATCACATATTAAGGATGCAAAATCACTGAGTACATTCAAATCCTTGCTAAAAACACACCTATTCAATGCAGATGATGGGAAACTGTCGTAAATGTGACAGACTAACTCAGCGCCAGTAAGAAAACTCTTTAGATACGAGGCGCTATAGAAATGCATTATTATTATTATACTATTAAAAAAAAGTAGGGGATATTTGATTTTTAAGTGTTATTAAAGTCACCTAATGAAACTGACGAAGAAACAAATGACAAAATGAAATGAAGTTCACATTCATCGATTTATTCCAAATGCACGTTAGACTAAGTAAGGCACAGACTGACCATTATAAGGGTAAAATGTTACCACAGCATCACAACAAAGTCAGTAACGGGTAAATCCTCCTCTGTTTGCCAAACAAGCATTGATCCGACGTGGCATACTCCTAATGAGACGTCTAAGGTCATTTTGGTCCAGATTATCCCATTCCTGTTGCAACGCAGCAGCAAGTTCTTGGACATTGGCAGGACGTTGTTGACGTTGACGTAACCTCTGTCCAAGCATGTCCCAGACATGCTCGATGGGGGAGAGGTCGGGACTCAGTGCTGGCCAAGGCAATGTGGTGATGTTCTGTTGTTGGAGGTAACCTGTAACGATCCTGGCCCTGTGACATCTTGCGTTGTCATCCTGGAAGATGAAACGGCGGCCATGACGTCGTGCGAACGGCACAACATGGACTGCCAAGATGTTGTCCCGGTAGTACTGGCCTGTAACACGCCCTGCAACAACATGTAAAGCTGTTCTTCCAGCAACAGTGATGCCTCCCCACACCATAACAGAACCACCTCCAAATCGATCATGTCCAAGCATGTCCCAGACATGCTCGATGGGGGAGAGGTCGGGACCAGGGCTCACACTGGCTTTCAATTTTTTTCCGCCAAAGTGGATGATAATTTTTATGTAAAGAAATGTTCATATATTTCTTCCGCCAACTTGAATATTTTATCCGCCAAAAATATGTGATAATAAATTATACAATATCTAACAATTTTATGTCTCAGTTAGGCTTATTATAAAACAATTACCGATATATACAATATACAACGACTTTTAACAAATCAGTCTTTGCATAATACATTTAGCACAGTTTTGGTTTACTAAGATCTGATTTTATTTTTGGTAACTTGAGTCTCTTTTAACATCGCCGTATTGCACGTCAAATCTCGTACAAGGCCAAGGATTGCATGTCAAATAGACCTATTGTTATTTTCAGGTACCGTAACGGTATCTGAATCTCTGATTGAATGATATGTACTTCAATTATATTTGTAAGAAATGCTTACAATAATACCCGTCGTTCACCTTTAGACCATTTTAGCGACGGTAATATGATACAACAAATGGCGAACCGTTTTCTCGCTCAAGAATCGCCGATATTCAAGTAGTATAGTTCATGCGTTTTCGACCATGATGATACGATAATTTGAAATAATGATATCCAATAGGCATACTCGTATGTTTTACATGCCGTATATGATGCCACAGTAAACGGAATTGAACCCTATTTACTTCTTTTTGGTAGAATTGTCGGCCATTTTGGTTACATGTATTACCTTTCTTCGTTTTAAGAAGAAACGAAACATCAAATAATCACCGCTTAATTTAATCATTAAGATTAAATAGTGACTTGAGATAGGTTTAATATACATCATTGGCAATTATCAATCAACTAATCATTAATCCGAGACAATTGATTAGTATTACTCGGCGACGCGATCCGGATTATCAGCCAGTTGATTAATTTATCATTGTGTTTAGCCACGTGATTGACACTCAATAATGGTTAATACATTATGAATACGATTAGAATTTTAAGATTTTTTCCCGCCAGTTCTCAAAAAGAATCGCCAGTACTGTAAAACTTTATCGCAAAAATTATCGCAAAAATCAAATTTTAATCGCCAGTTTCATTTTTTTATCGCAAATTGCGACTTTGGCGACCGACAGTGTGAGCCCTGGTCGGGACTCAGTGCTGGCCAAGGCAATGTGGTGATGTTCTGTTGTTGGAGGTAACCTGTAACGATCCTGGCCCTGTGACATCTTGCGTTGTCATCCTGGAAGATGAAACGGCGGCCATGACGTCGTGCGAACGGCACAACATGGACTGCCAAGATGTTGTCCCGGTAGTACTGGCCTGTAACACGCCCTGCAACAACATGTAAAGCTGTTCTTCCAGCAACAGTGATGCCTCCCCACACCATAACAGAACCACCTCCAAATCGATCATGTCTGATGACGTTAACGTCTTGGAAGCGCTCGTTTCGACGACGTCACACCCTCCTACATCTGTCCAAAAAATCAACAGTGAACCTTGACCCATCTGAAAACATCACATTGCTCCAGCGTCGATTACCCCAGTGTTGACAATCCCTACACCAACGACGTCTTGCCTGAATGTGATAATCTCTCAAACAAGGGTTCACGCGAGGACGGCGGGCGCGAAGGTGACCCTTATGCAGTCGATTCCGAATCCTCTGGCCACTCACTCTCACACCAGTGTCTGTTTGAAGACGAGCGCTGATCTGATTTGATGTGATGACACGATTTCTCAAGGCCAAGGTACAGATAAATCGATCCTGGGCTTGAGTTGTCGCCCTTGGTCGACCTGAGCGTGGTCTATCCTGTACAGATTGTGTATCACGGTATCTGGACCATAGCCTGCTTATGACTGACTAAGAAACATTCATCGTCCGCGCCACAACCGCCTGTGTTGTGCCAATCTGTAGCATGCCAAGGGCACGTAACCTTTCATTTTGGGTAAGCCAACGCATATCAAAATTTGTTTTCTGGTCACTAAAACAATTAAAATGATGTTTCCACCCTGGAATTCAATGCCACAATGACTGTAACATTCAAAGTCAGAGTCGTGCAAATCTTGGGTTGGACCCCCATGATGATCCCAAGCATCACCTGCATTCCATGCGGTAGCTATTGGTGCGTTTGGGCGTCGCATGTAACTGGAAATGTTTCTTCTGTTAGGTTCTATAGTGACATTTTTCATAGTCATTTGCATATTTTAGTATTATACCCCAAAAATCAAATATCACCTACTTTTTTTGAATAGTATATTATTATTATGTTCGTGGAATGGATCGTCGAATTTATCCCAATCCTTCAATACTAATTTACAACTGAAACACTGCACACGATCAGTATCACCATAATACACAAAGCCTGCTTCACTTAACTTGTGAGCTGATGGATGAACATGCGCCCGTCTGTTGTCAAAAGTGGCTAGACGATTATTATATTCGATATACTCAGCCATGCCCGCCCATTAATGATGTTCGGTGTAGTGAGAGCACATGTAACTAACGAAAGCTTTTATTTCCTCTTGAAATATAAAATGGCGCACAGATAAACATGGCGTGCTTTGTGAAACGAACTATCAAAACTATGAGCAAACGTGCGAATACACATTACATTCTTGTCGATCTTGACCACATGATGTATACAGCTACTGTTTGTACCAATTATCGCGGTAGATTTGTCTACCTGTATATTTTTGTGATTTAGTTGTGGACATTGATCCCAGTCAGATACAAATTCTATGGTCGATCACTACTCTAGACAAGATTGCTGTACCATTTCCGTAACTGTGAAAAGCAAAACTCTCGTCAATCACTGTTGTCTCATAAGTGCCTAAGAGGTTTGACTTTATTCAAAATACCCACGTCGTAATGGTCAATAGTGTTAAAATATAGATATCTCATTTAAAAATAAAAGACAAACTGTTGATAAGACCTTTCATGTAAATGGATAAAATTATCTAGATTTAATGATATTTTCATAAATATGGATTTTTTTTTTACCATAAATTTCTATGACAAACACTCTAATTCAGATATTTCATGCAAACGTGGTGTACTGTATATCATTAGTATTATTGTTGTTCGGTGTTTATAGAGCTTCATTACACACTAGTGTTTTTAAGAGAATTCGCAACAAAACCGTTCAAAAACATTTTTGAAATAAATACGCTTTTAAGTGCATCTTAAAGCCCTGGATGGTAGAGATTATGGAAGATTATTCCATATCTTAGCTGACAGATAACACATATTCACCACACAGGTTATTATATTTCGGAATCCTCAATAAGCTAACATCACTTAAGGTACAGAGGTTGGACAACCGGGGAGTGTAGAAATCAAAGTGTTCTTTTAAATACTCGGGTACGGTATCAGATTAACTCGAATTAACACATTCACAAGGCTTTTAAAATGGAACCTTCGCCGGAACTGGAAGTCAATGGGGTTTCTGTAATTGTGATTTTCATTTATTTTTTTTTTAACTAAAAATCATTCATCGACATCGTGAGTCCCTTTTAATTATCTAGACTACAAAAGTACAACCAAATAATAACGACCAAAAACTGTACCCGCTTCAATACGGACGGTAATCCGTCATTAGTAGAACATTTCACATTGACATATCACCGTTTTACTGTAATCATTCAAGAAGAGCAACCCTCATTATGCTCGTGTGACCGGATTTCGTCAACATTGGCATTGAACGATGATGGTACTATGAGTCAGTTAAGAGTTAACGAATGATAACTCGCTTAAACCAATGTACATCTATAGTATCTGAAGACGTAAACGATTGTATACGTGAGCAACTTTTAAAATTCAGACTATTATGGGTGTAAGAATAGATTAATTTACGATCTGTTAATTCAACGCAACTTACATGTATATTAGATAATATTCTGCATGTTAACGTTGTTGTAGTATTGAATATGTTGAAATGTAATACAGCCAAAGGAAATGAAATGTACAAATAATGTGTGAATATGTGCACTGCGCTGTGGGTGGATGTGTGTGAGGCTGTATATGTTGGTTGGTTGGTTGGTGTGTGTTTGTGTGGGTTGATGCGCGTATGTATATGGGTGTGTGCATGTGGAGTGGGTGTATGTCATCATTAGTCGATTTGGGGATACGAACTATGTTACGTTTAAGCAAAGTTATAATCAACATGTCATCATCAATTGCGTATGCAAGTCCTAAAAGACATCTACTTTTTTGAATTATTCTAATTGTCGACTTGAACTAATTTGTTTATTTTATTGATTTAGTTAATATATTCATATTTACGAGAAAAATGTATGATATCATGCGTTCAGGGTACATGTTCATGATTGGTTAGATATAATTTGAAAGCAAGGACACGTGTAAATTATGTGACCGGTAATATCAAACGATATAATTCGTGCCATGTGTTGTGGTGGGGTCAGTTGGTAAAGATTCACGCTCCCTTATAACATATACCACCAGTAAACACTCTAGATCAGTGTTGCATGTTGGATGCAGCATACATTGTGCCGTTCCGTAAATTTGTATGTATTCGCGGAAATGTATTTAACCTGTAAAACGTAAATAGAAAAGAAAGCAAAAGTTAGTACATTTTGTTCAAATAGAAAATAGAATTACGTTCTCTATATTTGGCGGTAAAAAATGATGTGCCAGCACTTGTGCGTTGGTGTGACAGTGTGAAGTTGTGTGTGTATGTGTGTGTGCATTGGAGAGGTCGAGTAAGAATATACAGTCCATATTAACGTAGTATTTAAATAGGTGACAGGTATTTTTTAGTATAACATTCAAAAGATCATCCACGAGCTAACCACCTTTGTTTTTCTTAAATATATTCAAATACTAGAAAAGAAACATCCCTAGTCAAGTATGTTGTGGTCTTACTAACCTCAGTTAAAGTAAAGCAATTAATATGCTAATGAACATATTATTTGATACAATATTGACTATAATTATCTTCTTTTTAAAAAAAAAAAAAAAATAACATTTCTTATACGTTTACGGCATACTTTTTTTAACAGTTCAGACTCAGCAAAACCCCAAATCTCATGTATTATAGTATGGTGTTAAATATTTGAAAGTGATGGGAAATGTGTAAATTTTATGACGGATATATACTTCGTGTCATATGTAGGTAGTAGGTAATCAAGTACGTTTGTATTAACATTGAATTACATTCTCTATATTTGACAGTTGAGATGATTTGTGGTGATTGTGTGTCGGTGTGTCAGCCAATGTGTGTGGTTGTGTGTGTGTATGTGTGCATCTCGGAGACCGAGTGAGTGTTTGAGCATGCGAGTGTTTGTGTGTGTTGTGGGAATGGCGTGTGTGGGTGTAGCAGTCCATGAGTGTGTTAGGTGTGTCTATCTGTGTACATGTTAGGCATCGTGTGTGTGTGTGTGGGTGTGTGTGGTGGAAGGGTTGTGCATGGATGCGACGGTCCATGAGTTTAGTGGGTGTGCCTGTATATGTGCATGTTGGGAACCGAGTGTGTGTTTGAATACTTTGAAAACATTTAAACATTTAAAACATCTGGCACAGTTAAGTAAGGCACTGGTAATAAAAAAACGCCTGTCAAACTTTCCCACGCAAAAGAAACATTTTTCAATTCTCACGAATATCGTGTTAATAGCTAAACCAGCTGGCTCAGCTAAGACACTGGTTATAAAACACATGCCAAACTTTCCCGCGCCAAAGATATATTCTTTAGTTCTCAAGAATATCAAATGACACCAAAGTGTTGCCTCTGTGTAATTTGATAGCTAAACCATCTGGCACAGCTAAGACACTGGTTATAAAACACATACCAAACTTTCCTAATACATATTCTTTGGTTCTCAAGAATATCATTTGACTTCAAAGGGGCTTGACTTACTTTGATGATTAAAACATATGTCACAACTACAAGACTGGTGTTAATTAAAAACAGTCACCAAATTGTCTTCGCTGAAAACATTTTCTTTAGTTCTCAAAGATAGTGAATTACATGGAATG
The DNA here is from genome assembly GCA_948474765.1 of Patella depressa. Taxonomy (NCBI): domain Eukaryota; kingdom Metazoa; phylum Mollusca; class Gastropoda; family Patellidae; genus Patella; species Patella depressa. The sequence continues at coordinate 53,991,016 of OX419716.1, forward strand.
GTTATAAAGATGTGTGCTGCAATTTGATAGCTAAAACGCTATAATACATAAATCATATCTTAAATACTATGTTACGAAAATAAGACCCACTTATATAAAGAACATATTTCGGTGGTGGAAACTTGGTCATACTATTTTCATAATTCAAATACTGGAACAGATTCATCATGCTACCCCGTTTTATTAAAACCTTTTATTAAATATAAAACTCTCATCGGATAAAATATTGTTCCAAATTCAAACAATTAAAATCTGCCTACAAGTAATTGGTTACTGATTTCACCAAATTAAAATAAATCAAAATATTTAATAAAAAAAAACTGTATATATAAAAAAAACACTTAATGACAAAAAATAATGAATGAAATATCTATAAGGAGATAGAAGATTATTGACATCTCAGTGTGTGCTGAATAGTTAAACTTTGTTTATTGGTCGTATTTAAAACCCAATTTTGGTTGTAAAAACTCAAATTAAAAACTGACATAGAAAGAAGACAGAGGTTATTGCCATATTTAAAAGTATATAGGTCAAAAGTTCACCTAAGACCCCCCAAAAAACATCTGCTAAAACATCTGTTAAATACATAATGTATTACTAACCACTTTTATATTTCTTCAATACACATGTATATTTCATCTGATCTTGCTAAAATAAAAACATATTCTTATTCAAATACGTTAGGCATTAACTAACCACAATTAATATAAAACAATTAAAATGCTAATTAACATATTAATCAATACGATAATGTCATATTTTTTTTTATTTTCTTAAAAAACAACAACATTTTTCATACCTTAACGACATACAGCTTGTATTCTTTTAACAAGTACGTGAGTTTTATTAACCTCAATTAATATAAAACAATTAATATACTAATTTGCATAATAAGTAATACATTGATTACTAGGATTATTTTTGTTTTTACGTGTTAACAACATACAGCTTGTAATTTTTTAACACAAAATTGCATATTTGAATAAGTTCATAGCATGTTTTTTCAGAATATCGGTCGAAAGTTCACCTACTACCTCGAAAAACATCTGTTAAAACATCTGTTAAATACATAGTGTAATATTAACCTTGTTTTTAAAGACCTAACCACTTTATTTTTCTTAAATATATTTCAAATGCTAAAATAAATCCTTCAAGTACGTTGTGGTTTAACTAACTTAAATTAATGTATGACAATTAATATACTAATTAACATATTAATTAATACGATAATGAGCACAATTGCCTTTTTTTAAAAAAAAACATTTCTCATACCTTAACGACACACAGCTTGTAACTATATAAAACAATTAATATACTAATTAACAAATTACTTAATACTACAAATGACTACAATTTTTTGGATTGGTTAAATCTGGGATATTCTATTTCGGTCGTGAAATTAAAAATAAAAAAAAAAACCTGTCACCAAATAAAAATGAATTAAAATAATTTTTAGAATAATAATAAAAAAAATAATAAAAAAAATTAATTATTGAAAAAAAAAATTAATTATTGAAAAAAAAATTAATTATTGAAAAAAAAATTAATTATTGAGAAAAAAATAATTATTAAAAAAAAATTAATTAATGAAAAAATAATTGCATTATGATTAATTTTTTAAAAAAGTAATTAAATTATGAATAAATGACGAAATAACAAAACTAAATGAACCATTTACTATGCAATTGACTGGAAGTGATTTTAGGACATGTATGTGGGCGGGGCGGCGATGAGAAGGACGCGGGGCGGGGCCATGCGCGGCGATGCGCGACATGCCGACGCGGACCTCATGTGCGCTACAAATAAAATATATCGCTAACCCATATGAACAAGTACATCCGTTGTCCAATTTGTAAATCGTCTGAAGTCACGCCGCCCAATAACTCAGACTGCCGCAATAAAAAACCTCAGACTGCCGCACTCCTAGACTCCCACAACAAAAAACCTCAGACTCCCACAGCACTAGACTGCGGCAACAAAAAACCTCAGAATCCCGCACCCCTAGAATGCCGGTATACCCTCAACGTGCCTTACACACTACTATTGCCGTCGCCTCCGTTCGTCCATCTGTCGGTCCATCCGTCCATCGTCCACAATTTCTTGTGAACGCACTAGAGGCTAAAGTTAATATCCGATTTATATGCATTGTTTAATGTCATGACACGAAGAAGCCTATTGATTTTCAGCGATATCCGATAATTATTGCCAGACTTGTGACCCTTAATCACTTTGAGATATCTTGTGAACGCCCTAGAGGCTAAAGTTAATATCTGATTGACTTTAAATTTATACACAGTGTTTAAAGTCATGAGACAAAGAAGCCTATTGATTTTCAGCGATATCTTTGAAAAAATCTTGTGAAAGCTGTAGAGGCTAAAAGTTAAAATGATATTTATACGCCCTCGTGGAAAAGGGGACGTATATTGCCGTCGCCTACGTCCGTCCGTCCGTCCGTCCGTCCGCCCCCGCTCAAACTACTACTGAGGTTACTGACAGGTCTCTTTGATATTTCTGTGGGCTTTTTGACTTCTGCCTTGCAACCCATAAAAAAACGGCTTAATTGGGTAACTTCGGACATTACATTGCAATAGAAACGGACAAGTTTAATACAGCTCAGAAAAAAACGAACAATATCTTGTCCGCCTCCGTGTCCGCAATACACGGCCATTGCCGTGAGAACCAGCGTTAAAAGAGAGTGGTTCCCCTTAGGTGTGAGGTTCGATTTCCAAGCCTTATCTATAGCCATAGAGTTATATATCTATAGCTCATGTTAATCGGGACTAATGTTGCGCATGCGTAGACTATGTTTATTATTAGATTTGGCGGTTTTTTCTATCCGGTCAGGAGGTAAGTTGACTTACACTGCATTTGTTGAATCTAAATTATTATTGTTTTTACGACCGTCATTGTCTTCGTGTCGGTATGGCAAATTGGCCACGTTAAGTGAAGATATATTTTGACCTCGTGACACCTGCAGTTCGTCGACACTTGTACCTGTACTCCATATTGAAATCTTGCAGAATTTTCTCTCTGCCGTCTCTGGGTCTAAAAACAGACTCCAGCCCCAGGCCTAATCTATATCATGGAAAAAGGTTTTGTAACTGAAATGTTGTCTGGCATTTATTCATTGGATATTCTCGTGTTGATCATTATAGTACTTATCCTATTTTTTGGCTTTCAATTACTGAAATTGCACCGAGAAATCTACCAGCAGCTTCAACAGTGGGATCCTTTTAATTCTGGCAGTCTTAGACAAAGACAATAAACTATAAAGCCAATACATTTTTTTTCTTAATCAGGTAAGATAAATCATAGGTATTGGGGGAGGAATTATTAGACCTAGTTGGCTAGTGTAGAGATTTTACTTGCCATGACAGCTAGCCTAGTCGCCTGGCATGCAACAGTCGAATAACAGTCAACCCATCGACAAATCACAGATAATATGGGCACAGGGTAATTTGGGGACATGATAAGTTGGTCAATTATTAACTGTGACAAAATGACCAAATTTGTGACCAAAAAGCGAGTGACCAATAAACCATGTGACAGCCACTGACAGGCCAAATACCCCTGGTAAAAAAAGGTAAACACCCCTGTCCCCCACCCCCAATCAAATACCTCATGGTCAAATAGCCCCCAGTCAAATACCCTCTCTACCACTGGTCAAGTGTAAAATTTCATTTTTTAGAAATCAGCTTTAATTACGAACATGTTAACAAGAAAAAGAGAAGGTTCCAACCTTGCTGTAGCTGGTGGTAAGTATTTGTTATGTTAAAATTGTAAATATCAATAACATAGGCATTGTATATTGTAGCATATTGACTTAAGTCTTAAGTATCAAGTCAAATGAAAATAATAACTTTACATGTTCAAAACAATAATTTATAGTGAACACTAGGCCTACTAGTACTACAAAATATTCTACAGCTACATGTAGGATTAGTACAGAAGTGGTATCTTTATACAATTTTTAGCTACTGAAAGGTTATACTAGATACAGATATAAACATGATTTACTAAAGTACATGTAGCCTCACAACAGACAAATGTGAGTCATAAATGTAGGACTAAACATTGAACTTAACACTTATTTCATACTTATTCCTTGGACAAATTTTAATACCCCAAATTCTTCCCAGCATTCTGGATTAAAAATGGAAAGCACATGGGCAATTTCAGCGGTAGATGTTACCATTTCGGGTGCCATTTTAAAGGGGAACAGGCAGCATTTTTTCGACCAATCGTATATTAGTCTCAGAAACAGGACTTTTTTCAGCTAAGCTAATCAGCACAGATCACCGTTAAAATTTGAGGCTTGAAATCCATGTGTATCCATAAATATCTGCATTTGAAAGTTGAAATAACGACTCGTCATTAGTAGTGCTGATATCAAGTATCGATGCATCGGCAATGCATCGATTCGGCCGATGCCGATGCGATTCTCGGCCTTCTTTCGTAGTATCGATGCATCGGCAAAAATACCAATAATTACCTTTAAGCGTCCACTAGAATAAATAACACATATTTCATAGGGTTTTTTTAATTGAAAATAAAACAATATACATTGTAACGGAATAATTCATTGAATCCCGCACTAGCCCAGCTTCACCTGTTTACGTTATGCTTCCGTTATGTTTGTCTCGATTTCCCAGTGACTACTAGAACTGTCTTTGTTTGTTACTTCCGCTTGCATGCCCTTCGACCCCGAGGTCAAATTCACTACATGTACATCTGTCCATAGCCCAGCGAACTTAGTAGAACTATGTCAGAAGGATATTTTTTCCTGGCCCGTTTTTAATGCTAGTGTTAAAACGATTTAGTCTTACTTTTTGTAACGGGCTATAAAGAATGTATTTCATAAATCCCTGTAGAGTATAGACAGGCTTTGGTACGACCTGCAAACCGCCTCTTGCACTTGTTAGCCTATCGCCTTACTTACAGTTACGCACGCCCTCACGTCGACAGTCACGACAGTGGCTAACGAGTGTCAATTGAATCGAACGATATTTGAAGAATATTGTCGAAATAGATTATTCAAATAATCAACATTTCTATAATAATGATAATGTTGAGGAAATCTATGTTTCTATCATAAATACTAATGTTATTTCAGAATTTTTTGAAAAACAAAATGGCGGCATAAAATTCCTGATGCATCGATGCGAGTATCGATGTTTGGGTCCGATGCATCGATGCATAAAATTTTACTTGATATCAACACTAGTCATTAGTGACACTACGCAATATATAGAAAAGACACAAATAGAAGGAGAAGTTTCTAATTAAAGTATATTTGAAGGGATTATGCGATTTTCGTACATTTCTAGTACTTCTGAAGACTATTTACATATATTCAAGACCCAAATCATCCCACGAAAGTGCTGCCTTTTCCCCTTTAAAGTAAGGCTCCAGCCCCAAAAAAGCTATCAATTTTTATAGTTTTTCATTTATAAAACTGCTTCCACTATACATAGAATTTTGTTTTACGTATATGGGTTACTTTGTTTTGGAAATATTCGCAAAGGTGTTTTCTCATCATTTTGTAATTAGCATCATCGGTACTTTCCGTGATGTGGCGTCATAAGTGCATTTCAATGTTATGTAAACACCTTAAAATTGGAGTGTGTGAACTCGTTAATTTTGGACTTGTGTGAACTTGATTTTGTGATTTATTAGTTCTAATTGAAATCAATTAGTTAATGATTTTTAGTTCCTCCCACGCACTGTATATTTATCATGTGACTGTTTTATTTTAGGGTCTTGTGAAAAGCGGGCAAAAGCGACAGTTTTTAAGAAAGGTAACAATCACAATATTTAAAGACCATAATCTTACAACTTTATTTTGCAACCGGAGTTTAAACATGAACTGTAGATACCTATACCTATGCAATACCTATTTCTGACAGTTCCTGAAACTTTAAGTTAAAGATTATGGTTCTATAATACAGGTAGCAGGTAGTCGAAATTCAAATAGCATATTCCCACTTTTATTAAATTGTAAATAATTATGTTTGAATCAATTTATCTTGCATTTTTGAATTTTAGGTGATATTGTATTATGTCCTGGCTATATTGTTGATTTTGTTTCTGACAAAAAAGTAACCATTGGATTTTTTGAAGAGGATCATGTGTATGTATTAATTTTTTGATTTGTGGAGTTACTGTAATAAAACTATGGTACTCTTTTTTATGTTACCACTTGGCAGAAAACTCTAAATTAACTTTGTTAATATGATAATACCACAAAGTGACGCAATCATGAATTATGCGACTTTTAAAAGAAGTTTAAGTTTAAGGGTTAAGTTTTCACATTCCATAAATAAATGAAATACCTAAAGGACCATTTTGTTTAAAGTAAATCCTTTAGCAACTCAAATATTAACAATTTAATATTAAACTTGGTGTTCTAAATTACTAAATACTATGAATATCTATCTGACTGCAGTATAGCCTTTTAGCAAAAAATATTTTGCATTAAAAAAAGAAATAACTCTCTAGATAATTTATTTATGTTTTTAATTGATTCAAATGTCAATGCAATTTAGCTTATACCTATCACTCTTCCATTTATATAACTGTCTTTTTTTAAAAATATTTCTAAACATATGGTAACTTTGTAAATTTATTTCCTTACAGGAACGTAACTTATCTAAAGTTGTAGGCCTATCATTTCAAGATGCTAGTCTTCTGATAATGTCTAGTTCAAGTAATTTACATATATTCCATCCTTATTGTTATTGTTCAAAAATGAAAAAAAAACTTATTTGTGTTTCAATTGTAGCATGCTTTTTTAAAGTTAAAGGCCCGTATTTTCGAACAGTGCCTAAAATAATCTGTGATTAGGTCTAATCAGTAACTAACAAGTTAGAGATAGTGGTTGACTAAGTTTGGTATTCTCAAAAGTCAGATTAGCTAATCTTTGATTATATATTTTTCTAATCAACGATTAAACTAAGAATGCAATAAATTCTTTTTTATTGACAAAAATAAAGCCATTGTGGACATGCACAGTGTTTAAGGCCGGGAGACAAGGGGTTCTATTGATTGCTGATCTTGGCTGCTAGAGTTATTGCCCTTGATGACTTTGCAAAATCTTGTGGACGCTCAAGGGGCTAAAGTTAATACCTGATTGATTTTAGATTTATACACAGTTTTTAGGGACATTAGATGACGAATACTATTGATTTTCAACGATTTCTGATAATTACTGCCCTTGATCACTTTTGAAAATCTCATGGATGCTCTGGAGAATACAGTTGGTATCGTATTGACTTCAGATTTTTACACAATGTTTAAGGTCAAGAGATTTATGATAATTACTGTCAGAGTTATGACCCTTGATTACTCTGAAAAATTTTGTGGACGCTGAAGTTAATATCTGATTGACTTTAATTTCATACACAGTGGGTTAAGTTGTGAGAGAAAGAAGGCTATTGTTCTCAAGCGATAGGTGATAGTTACTGCTAGTGTTCGTGCCCTTGATCACTTTGAAAAATTATGTGGACGTTCTGGGGGCTAAAGTTGATATATGATTGACTTAAGATTTATATACAGTGTTTACGGTCATGGGATGAAGAAGCCTATTGATATCCAACGATTTCCGATAATTTCTGCCAGCGTTATGGCCCTTGATCACTTTGAAATATCTTGTCTAAGGTCTTGAGATGAGGAAGCCTATTTATTTCCAACGATTTCCGATAATTACTGCCAGTGTTATGGCCCTTGATTTGAAATTCATACACAGTGTTTAACTTCATGAGAGGAGGATGTCTATTATGTTTTGTATAGTAACTGTTCTTTGAGGGCAGAACTAGAAACCAAACAAATTCTACTGATTCCTGATAATTACTTAATGGGTTGTTACTCGTACTCAGATTTTAGATTTGTAAATGTTTTCATTACTGACCAAAAAACAAATGTAACAACACTTATTGACTGAGTGGATGACTTAGGTGCTGTGCCAAAATATTGATTTGCTCCATTGTTTGCAATTCCTTTTGTTAAAAGGTTCTTTGTATTTTGTAGTTCATTCATTTTGACTAAAAGGCACATACATATTTATATGTTTTATATTATAGAGAAAGTTTAATATTTAATTTATAAAAAAAACAAAACCTTTTCAACAGAATTTACTGTGAATGTGAATTTTTTACTTTTGAGGCAAAATATAAGTGAAATGTGCCTGAATTCAATGAAAAATAATCATTTCTATAATATTCAATACATTGTAATTGCATATCCATGCACTTAATCCTTCCTTAAACAACCCCCCTGGAATGACTAAATATTGAGGTGATTTAGTCAGTGATTAAGTACAAGTCAACATTTCGAACAATGATTAACTCAATGATTAGGCTAATCAAAGTTTATAAAAATCTTAGCTTAAAATTTAATCAGCTTTTCAGAATATGGCTGGTCGGAAAATCATTGATTAAATCTATGATTAGCACTAAACCACTTTCGAAAATACGGGCCAAAATGTTTACAGAGTTAGTTTTTTGTTTAGATTAAAATATTACTCTTCTGCATGCCCAGTTCTTTAAAAATAGTTTCTCATCAATTAAACAAAGCAGTAAGGCATCAAAAAATAAAGACCAACTCTATTTTGGAGATTGCCCCTTGTGGAGTGGAAAATACCTCCAATTCAGAGAGTATCTACATATTTTAAGGGATTGCACTTTGTATGAAACATGATGACCACTTAAGTTGTTTAATAGACTGAGAGACCTGAACTTTGCTGTTCAAGGCTCATTGTTGAAGTTTGAATATATTAAACTCTGCTATTATAATATATTTCAGAAAAACTAAAGAAGAAAAAGAGTGACCTGTTAATAAAATATGAAAAAGATGTGGAGAAGGCAAAGTTTTTCGGTAATCAAGGATATAATAAAGAAGAGAAAGTTGATAATCTTGATACAAATGGATTTGATTTAACCAGAAATGTTGCTGATAAATCTGTTGGAAACAAATTACAGAATAGAATTGATTCATCACCAGTTTCATCAACTGATAGAATGGAAGATGAAACTCATAGAAACAAAGTACAGAATATAATGGAAGATGAAACTGACAGAACCAAAGTACAGAATAGAATTGAAGATGGAACTGATAGAATCAAAGTGCAGAATAAAATTGAAGGTGGAACTGATAGAACCAAAGTACAGAATAGAATTGAAGATGGATCTGATGAAACCAAAGTACAGAATAGAATTGAAGATGGAATTGATGAAACCAAAGTACAGAAAAGAATTGAAGATGGAACTGACAGAACCAAAGTACAGAATAGAATTGAAGATGGAACTGATGAAACCAAAGTACAGAATAGAATTGAAGATGGAATTGATGAAACCAAAGTACAGAATAGAATTGAAGATGGAACTGACAGAACCAAAGTACAGAATAGAATTGAAGATGGAACTGATGAAACCAAAGTACAGAATAGAATTGAAGATGGAATTGATGAAACCAAAGTACAGAATAGAATTGAAGATGGAATTGATGAAACCAAAGTACAGAATGGAATTGAAGATGGAACTGATAGAACCAAAGTACAGAATAGACTTGAAGATGGATCTGATGAAACCAAAGTACAGAATAGAATTGAAGATGGATCTGACAGAACCAAAGTACAGAATAGAATTGAAGATGGAACTGACAGAACCAAACTACAGAATAGAATTGATGATGAAACTGACAGAATTGAAGATGGATCTGATGAAACCAAATTACAGAATAGAATAGAATTGATGATGGAACTAACAGAATTGAAGATGGAACTGATGAAACCAAAGTACAGAATAGAATTGAAGATGGAACTGATGAAACCAAAATACAGAATAGAATTGAAGATGGAACTGATGAAACCAAAGTACAGAATAGAATTGAAGATGGAACTGATGAAACCAAAGTACAGAATAGAATTGAAGATGGAACTGACAGAACCAAAGTACAGAATAGAATTGAAGATGGAACTGATAAACCCAAAGTACAGAATAGAATTGAAGATGGATCTGATGAAACCAAAGTACAGAATAGAATTGAAGATGGAACTGATGAAACCAAAGTACAGATGCAACCAGATACTGAATTTATGCCAACACAATCAAAAACTCAGAAAGAAATTTCAGAAAGAATTCCACCAGAACCTATCCCGGTCATATCAAAACCAGAATTTTCAAACTCTAAAATCTCGTCACGAACTGAGTCAATTCGCCCACCAATTTCTGATGATCTGTTTTCTTCTGATGAGGATGATGACATATGCAGTGTAAATAAGAATTTCAATTCGAACAATTCTGCGAAAACATACCCCAATTTAAGTTCAGGTGATGCTTTTCAGTCCATATCACATGAGGAGGTGCAATTGAACATTATAGGCTGTGATTTAGCCACGAAAATCGTTTCATTTTGTCCCAGCAAATTCCAGGCGAAAATCTGACGCTTTGCTGCACAAGTAAACAAGTAAGTCGTCACTGTAGTACACATTTCTATTGCGATGTTTTGTACAATCAGACCAACACTCGAATTACGCCTCGGACTATATTTGTCAAGTGTAGCCATAATGTGGTGAAGAAATCATATTCTAAGCCAATCAGAAACCATAAAAGCAATCAACGTCATTAGGTCAGGGGTCAATAGCCATAAATAGACCAGGGAATACCTTTTACGAGACGGAACACGTTGGCTTGTTTACATTTGTATGAGAGAATTTTTCTGCAAATATGCCTGAATTACGGGACAATAACATCAGATAAATGTTGTGCTGACACCGTGAACACGGCTGGCCCGTGATTTGCGGAAAAAATATAGTCAAAAGCGAAATTGTATCAATGAATGTGATATTTCATGGAAAAAGTATTTTTTCCATTTTATTTCAATAAAACAATATGCAAAAGAAATATAAATATAGTATACAGATGAAAACGTTTTTGGCATGATTGAAATACTGGTTCGGTATAATAATTATATATAATGTTGAGAAAAAAACAAAAAAAATAATACTATCTACAATTCTACATGAGCCCACTGATACAACAGAATATTAATAATGATTCACCTAACAACCCTGAACATGCAATTATACTTGTTTTTTTAAAAAAAAGACATATTATAAGAGATGTCAAATAAGTATACATTTATTTTATAGAAAGAAATACAGTACTAAAAAATAAGAAATGAATGCAATTTTATATACTTCCTCATACAGTATTCCACAACAACACTCGATGGCATGAGATTTCTCCGATATTAAATAGATTAAAATGATTCAGCGATACTTTGATTTAATCAAATATGGAGGACCGTGACTTAGCTTTGATCAAACAGTACAGTGGTTGAAATTGTTGAACATGACTGCCAAACCTTTAAAGGCTAATATCTTTGCTTGCAATAGAGTAATTTGAATGAAATTTATTCATTCAAATTATTCATTTTACATTATCTACTTTTGAACTATTATAGCAAGAATGGCTAGTTCTTTATCTAAATCTTATATAATGTATCTTTAATGAAAAATGTATATAATAATAATAACATCATTTATATAGTGTATTAATACTGGAGAATGGTTTCTAATCTGCTTTTCAGATTTTTATATCCACAGAATCGGGCCCGTCGCCAGCTCATAAAATTGGGGGGGGGGGGGGGTATAGAATTTTTTGGAGGGGCTGAGGATGTGGCCGGCTAAGAATACTCCTAAGAAATAATCAATTTTTTTTTTGGGGGGGGGGGCTAAACCGCACAGACTACATGTATTTACACACAGATCAGGTCTTGTGTCCGTATACACTGTACAAAATTAAAAGATATATGCCAGTAAAGAAAAGTACATATAAGAGAAAAACAAACAGTTAACTAAATAAAATGGTTCCAGTAATATGAATAAGAAATGAAATGGAGTTAAACGCCGTCCTACTGTTCTGCTGTTATACATGTACATGTACGCTATACAGTGTACTACGAGGAAAATTTTGCCTGGGCACAGCACTATGGCCTACTCTTATATCGAATTCCAACTGCCTAGGGACCTTTTTACGTGCACACCAATGTTACACAGGAATTCGGTTTTTCGTCACATTTGAACGACTAGACAGCAGTCCTTGTACCTTGTCAGTCCCTCTGCCTGCACCACTGACAAGGAGAAACCACGTCTGAATTGAATTGGAATAAAAAAGGAAAATAAAAACATATATGTCAACTTAAAATAGCTAAATATGATATGAACATTTATCGACATGTACAGTACATTTAAGTAAAACATGTTTAAAATACAAAAATACATATGTATACAGGTTGAGGCCTACTCATAAAAATCACAATTTCATCAATTTGATTTGGCTGTCACTTTCATATTTGAACAATTTTCACAAATCCATACTAGAAAACTTTCACTTCTAAAAAATACATCTATCTGTAGCTCCTATATACATGTACTGGGTTAAGGAAGACGGGCGTGCGCTATACAGTTTATTATGAGGGAAATTTTGCCTGGGCACAGCACTATGGCCTACTCTTATATCGAATTCCAACTGCCAAGGGGTCTTTTTACATGCACACCAATGTCCAAACCGCTTACAAAAATACATACAGGTGTAGGACTATTCATAAAAAATCATGTAATTTCATCAATATCATTTGACTGTCACTTTCATATTCAAACAATTTTCACAAATCCATACTAGAAAGCTTTCTCTTGTAACAAATACAACTATCTGTAGCTAATGCAGCCTGATTTGCATCCACAGAGAAAATATTGTTTGGTTCTTGGTCTGTATAGTCAACCTAACCCTGTCATTTGTTACAGTTGAGTTTAACAAGAAGGGCATAAATTTCTGCAGATACAGTAAGGCAACTTTAAAGTAATGCACATGGTATTTCACCTCAATGGTGACACAGTCATTTCCATAGTGGTCTTTTGTCTTGGTCTGAGTTGTCATACATTTAGGAATAGGAGAATATCTTCATCAACTTGCATTTGCAATAAAATTGGAAAATGTTAAGATAATGATCCCCTTAACAAATTAACCAGACCTATTATTCTTTTTCTTATTTCGCTGGTAAAATATTAGCTGCTCTAAACATAGTTCTTTATTCATACACAGTTGTTGGGTTTTTCTTTACGTTGGTAATGTATGTGAGAAGTCTGTATTATTAGAATGAGAGAGAGTTTTGTCTGCACATTCCTGCAATTCTTTGTCCAACATATCAATATTTCCATCTAATTTGATCCACTGGTTAGCACATACCCTAGATTTTTCCAGTTTCTCACAGTAAACGGTTTTACATCGGTGTTTTAAACAAAATCTACACGGAGTATACAGTTCTAGTTATTCTTCCGCTTGTTTACTATCAAAACGTAAACAAACCGGTGACTTTCACTCTACACGACCCGTTGACCTTTCGTCGTGTGCGTCTGATTGGTGAGCTTTGTCACGTGATCTATTAAAACCAAATCACCGCGAAATTCAAATACCATCGCACATTGATAAGTAAGCCCATTTTTATTTTGACGTTTTCTGTCAAACGTCAAAGAATTGATAAAAGAAAAGTTGTGTGGAAATACAAAGTAATACTAGAAGAATTAGATTATGTAGTTTGTTTTCCGCCTGAAAATCGTCGGGATGGAGCAACAGAAGCAAGCTTGCTAGAAATTTCACATCACGGCCTATTACCACTGTATCGCTAGTAAAAAAACGAACCTCTTCGAGGTTTAAACAACCGGTTTGTTATGGTGATTCAGATGATCTTATGGTTTCTTCTGGATCAGAATATGAGCCAGAGAATGGTGAAGAGACATCACATGTCAGTGGCAGTTGCAGTTCAGACGAAAGCGAGATTTTTCCTATGCTAACTGCTAAAGCTAATGCTAATAAACCTGGCAGTGCTGACATATTTAATGAAATAGAGTCTTCAAAGCAACAAGTTTCAGACTTTTCAAGCGATGATGAAGATGTGAACGAGGCAGATATTACCAGGGCTGACGACATTAATGAGATATATGTACAGAAAATACTGAAGGATTCAACAACAAAATGTGGGGAAAAAAAGAAGGTAAACCGTGTATACAACAGCTATCAATATTGTGCCTTGTGTGATAAAAAAGTTTCCAATTTTGCACAACACATTTCAAGAAACCGTCATCTTGTGGCTCATGCTAGTTGTTTGGAATCGACAGAAATTTTGGAAGAAAAAGATGATGATTGCATGCGTAAAAGGCGAACCTTGCTTCGTGGTAAATTTAACCATATATTTAATATGAAAACAATTAACAGTGGAAAGGGTGAACTAATCCTAGAAAGACGGCCAAAAGGTAACTTTAAAGTAGAAGATTTTGGGCCATGCCCAGGCTGTTATTTATGGATGACCCACAAGCTTTTGCGTAAGCACAAGGCTAAATGTCTAGCTCAAAGCGAATTTACAAAATCATCTTCCTTAGTAACTCAATCAAAAATAATAACTGGACGCATACAAACTAAACCAAGTGAAGCTCTTCTGAAAGAAGTTTTTAGTGTAATGAAAATGGACAATATAGGCAAAGTTGCTCGTGAAGATCCACTCATAGTACAGCATGGAAATTACTGGATGCAGAAAAATGTTGGAAACAAATTGAAAAGAGGAGAATATACCTCTCAAATTATGAGATTATGCGCACGTTTGTTAATAAATCTCAGAGAATATCCCATATCCGAGGAACCAACTTTGTGGAATTATTTGAAAGCATCTCATTTGGACAACATAGTGAAAGCCACATTGAAAGTAGCTGATGCCATTAGCGATGACAATCTTCAGAAACCTAGTAATGCCCGTAAACTTGGGTTTTATATCAAAAGAGTCATCAATTGCAAAATAGGAATTGCGATAATGACCAACAATGAGACAAGTCAAAAAGAAGCAGAAGATTTGTTGAAAACAATGGAAATATTTTGGGGAACAAGAGTTGCTAAGTTGTCAAATGTTTTGCTGGAGGAAAGGAAATACAACAAAAATCAACCACTACCCAAACCAGACGATATTGCCATATTAAACAAAAGTATTGAAGATACAATTAATAATTTAAATCTGAATGTGGAGACATTTGAAAACTTTACTTCTGTTGTTGAAGCCATCTCTGCCAAGCTTGTGGTTTATAACAGAAGAAGAGTAGGCGAACTTGAAGCAATAAGGTATAGTATGCTGATGCTCCTTTCTTTCCATAGCCTACATTTTCTAGAATTTCAAAAGCATTATTTTCCATGTTCAAAAGGCAAGGCATGCTCACCCTTCTGAAACGCTTGATTTCACTTTGGAACTGGGTGTTACTTTAGCATCCCTTTTGGAGATTCCACATAGCTAATATTGCTTGTTTGGCAGTTTAATTTTTACATTGATGTTAATGCTTGATTTATTAGTCATATAGAATTGAGTTCTCTGCATCAAATTACAAAGTATTTGTTTCAGACTAACCGATTATGAGAAAATACGAAAAGGGGAAGCCCCAGAACATTTAGTAGGTCAATTAACAGATTTTGAAAAAAAGTTACTTAAGGAACAAGAGGTGATGACAGTAAGAGGAAAGGTTGGTTAATATTAGAATTTTTGAAGAAATAAACTAAATGGAAATTGATACTGGAAGCCATAATTTGAAAGAATGTTTTTATAGAATAGCATTAAGAGTTAAATTTGACAGATTTTCTCACCTTTGCTTAGTAAAAGTTTCACACAGTTGAAACTTTAGTCTCTCCTTGGTGTGCAATACATCTATTACTAAAGTAAATTAAGCATAAGTATCTGGCTCTTGTCACTAAAACAGCTCTTAAAAAAAGAAACTTTCCTGTTTCAACTTTTAAAGAAATGTCAGTAGTTACATAATTCTGTTGAATATGGCCTCTCTGCAGGTATGTTATTTCTGAAAAATAAATTTTGTCTTAATTTCTTTATTTTTCCAGACTGGACGTGGTGTTCCAATAATTTTGCCTAAAATAACAACCCAAGGTTTAAAGTTTTTGACTGATCGCAAAATACGCAGTAGATGTGGTATACGTTCTACAAATCCTTATATTTTTGCTGGAAAAGGTAAATAAAATAATTGAAATTTGCAAACATTTTGCATATCTGGATTCATATGAATTCAAAAACTTGACACAGAGTTTTACTGTTTTAAATTTGTTCACTCAAGTTTGGATTCTGTTATTTACCTAGCTTCGAACTGCATTGGAAGAAATGAATTATTATTTTTGTATTCCAGAAGATGGTGTGATTAGAGCTTATAACTGTTTAGCAAAGGCTTGCAGCAAAGCACCGTTATCTTCACCCGAACTTATCACAAGTACAACCTTAAGAAAATACATGGCTACAATAACTCAGGTATGTATAATAACTATAAAGAGCCTTACAAAAATAGTGAATTATTTTTTGTTTAGTAGTTGTTGGGAAATTTCACTTAAGCTTGAAAGAAGTGTAATAATTTAAATCAAGATGACAATTTAAGTCTATAGGATATATTCCAGGTGTTTGTGTAATATCTTTGTTATTACAGGTTTTAGATCTCAAACCAAATGAGATGACATGGGTATTAGACCATCTTGGTCATAGCATGGACGTGCACAAAATTTACTACCGGTAAGCTTTTTTTTTTTTTTTTTATATAAATCTATCCTATTATCTTGTTAGTTACCTCATAGACCATCTGCTTTAAACAGTGCATCTGACAGCTTACATCTTTGCTCATTATGAGAAAAAAATTTGAACATAAAACTATCTAATTGATTACAGGGGAAGGATGTATCACAAATTAGATTTATATTTATTTCAAGGAAAATTCTTATCAAAAATTGTTAGCATTGCTATGGTGGTTTGATTAGGACACCTTTTTGTTTTTGTATTTTCTATTTAATTTTTAGGAATCCTAATTATTTAATCCTGTGGAATTTTTATTTAATTTTCTAATGTGTGTCAAGTGATCACTGGCGATCACGAACAAAAATAATAATTCCACAGAATATTAATGTTATAGAATTAAACAGAAAATACGAAAACAAAAAGGTGTCCTAAATTAACCATATATTGCCAAATTTTAAAGCGAATTTGCAAATTATAAATTTGGAATAGAGTCGATACAGATGATTAATATTTGTTGATATGTATTATTGACTGATTTAAGTTTTTTGTGTTATAGAGCTACAAGTGACATTTTAGAAAAAACACAGATAGCAAAGTTGTTGCTTATTCAAGACACAAATCAAGTTGGGCATTTCAAGGATAAGTCCTTAAGTGATGTTCAAATGGAAGGTAATTATTTTTTCATGATACATATATAATAACAGTTAATCATTATTAGTAGAAAACAACAGTCAATTCTTTATTGTTGTAGACATCCATAGACAGACTTTATGTCGACAACAATACAGAAAGACAGTAAAATAATAATGATAATGTCCATATTTTACAGGGATAGCATCTAAGGCTGAACTAGTCTGTCTATTAGTTGGTCCTTGGCACAGATCTTGACGCATGTGTTTGGAAAAGAGTTAGCATGCTCTGCTTCATCCATGACATTAATTATTGTTGTGAACAATCAGGAATACAGCACGTCTGTAATAAGTGCACCCTTTTTTTCCCAAAAAGTCTTTATTTTAATGGGGGTGCTATTTGGATAGAAAGTTTGATCCTGGTTTACCTTTCTTTAAGAATTTTAACAATACATTTAGATGAGACTCCCTAGAAAGACTGATTACCACAATTAAGTTATGATAATTTTTTTGCATTTTTATGGAAACCAAACCTATTTTATGTTCTATTTTCTCATTGTAGACGTGGTTTTTAATAGAGACACAGAAACAATGGTAAATTTTCAAGCATCTGAGGTCATAGATAGTGATATTTTTGATGAGACAAAAATGGACAGTGATAGTGAAGAAGATACAAGAAAAAGCCAAAGAAAAAGGCCATGTATAACAACAAAAGCAAAGTGGTCAGAAGAAGAAGAGGCAGAGATTCAAGAATTGTTCAGGAAGTTCGTAAACAAGAAGATAAGGCCTACTCCGGCTCAGTGCTTAAAAGCTATCGCCATAAGCAAGGAAAAGGGTGGGGTAATCTGGAGAAGAAAAAAAGATGTCTTGAAAAAAAAATTGTTCAGAATTATTGACAAATTGAACAAACAGTGAATTAATAAGCGCTTGAGATATATTATGGTTTTTAGTTATTATGGTATTACTAACTCTTGAAGGGATCAGAGTCAGATATTGGTTAACTATTCTGTTTTATGCATCTTTTTTTATACCACTTGCTGATTGCAAAATCACTTATGTTTTATCATTTATGTAAATCATGACCTACATGGATTCAGTTGTAGCAGCTTGACAAGCTCGTAGCCAATGCATTTGGCCAATTATTTGTGACGATATGATGAAAATGTATAAATAATGAACAGAAAACCAAATATACAAGCTAACATCGAATTGAAGCACTACATCATTTTCATACACTGTCCAATTCACCATGCCCAATCCAGTCATTATTGTTGCATTTTCTATTTGTACTTGTCATCCAGTGGATGTATAATGTCATTAATCATGGATAAGATGATTTGTTTAATTTTAGATGCCTGAGTTAACCATTTTTTCATGGTTTGTTGGGTTTTTTTCTGTCCTTTTAAAATGTTGCTGTTTCAAAATAATAAAATTGGTTTTAAGCAAATCCTTGTTATTCATGCACTCCAATTTTGAAATATTGGCACCTTTGACAGGTCCAAATATGCACTGAGGATTGTTTTCAAATAATGTTTGCTTTGAGTGCAAGGGAGTGGGGTGGTGGGCACAAGAACTATGGGATTTAGAAAAAGCAAAGATAATTTTGCACTTCTAATCACATTTTATTATTGATGCTGACTTCAAATAATTTCTTCAAGTACTTTTATATCAATGAGCTCATTAAAATGTGACTAGGGAATTCCTCGGGCCTACATGTTTAAACAATGGTGTGGGGTGTGAAAAAGAAGAGTTTCTACAGAAGGCTACTAGAAAATATCAATTTGATTTAGAACTGGGGATTAACATGCTCTATGAAATGAACACAGGACTGGAACGCTTTTCCACGTCAGCCCTCGCCTGACAAGGGGGAACCCAGTCGAAAAAATCCACATGGTTGACCTCGACCTCGCTGGGATGCGAACCCGGGACCCCCAGTATGAGCGGCAAGCGTCCTTTTTTTTTTTCTTGTAAATATATTTATTCAGATATTTAAATATATACAGATATGTCATACATGAAAGCGCCCTAACCACTCGGCCACACCTGGCCCCCATTCCGGAATGAAGGTTTGAAGTGTAATGAATTTGGGACAGTTCATTCAGAATCATTCCTGAAAATTAAGGTTGCAGGCACGGTCTTCTGAGCTGGACTGCAGCCCAATACTGTTAGATATATAGGCTCAGTATTACGAACAAACGATTCCAGAACCATAATTTGAGAATGGATGCAGTCAAAGTGGAGACAATTCATAGGTTTAAATTTGGGTTGCAGCTCTGTTAGGTTTCAGACAAAATTCCTCAGAGTTACGGACATAGCCTTTTGAACTGGACTGCAGCCCAATACTGTTAGATATATAGGCTCAGTATTACGAACAAACGATTCCAGAACCACCATTTGAAAATGGATGCAGTCAAAGGGGAGACAATTCATAGGTTTAAATTTGGGTTGCAGCCCTGTTTGGTTGCAGACAAAATTCCTCAGAGTTACAGACATAGCCTTTTCAACTGGACTGCAGCCCAATACTGTTAGATATATAGGCTCAGTATTACGAACAAACGATTCCAGAACCACAATTTGAAAATGGATGCAGTCAAAGGGGAGACAATTCATAGGTTTAAATTTGGGTTGCAGCCCTGTTTGGTTGCAGACAAAATTCCTCAGAGTTACGGACATAGCCATTTGAACTGGACTGCAGCCCAATACTGTTAGATATATAGGCTCAGTATTACGAACAAACGATTCCAGAAACACAATTTGAAACTGGATGTATGCAAATGGAGACAATTCATTCTTTAAATGTTGGGTTACTCCAGACTTTGGTTACGGACTGCAGCCTGATAGGCGTACTGTCAGATATATCGACTCAATATTGTGAAAAGATGGTAACAAACTTCAATGGATCTGAATACATGACTGTATTCCATGGAACGAGGAGAAAACTCGTTTGGTAAAATAGATGCAACTGGCAAGATTTCAGACAAATGACTGAATGTAATAGACTTGCATGCATGTAGATGAAGATAGTATTTTGCAAACAATGATTTTTCCATTTTTTTAAAAAAAAATTTCATAACTGCGTGTAAAGAATAAGATGTTCTTTTTATTTTCACTTGATAAATGACTGACTTTGAGTACTAATACATGGATCAGTGTTTATACTTCATTATTTTGATGCAACCCACTAATACTAATACATGGATCGTCCTATGCACTTCGAAAAAAACGAACAAATGTGCACCACAAAACCTCTCTTTGTACTTTCTGCACCCCATAAGTGAAAATATGCAGAAGTCTATTGGGCCAGTCCGTCCGTCCGTCCATCCGTCCGTCCATCGTCCACAATTTCTTGTGAACGCACTAGAGGCTAAAGTTGATATCTGATTGACTTTAAATTTATACACAGTGTTTAAAGTCATGAGACGAAGAAGCCTATTGATTTTCAGCGATATCCGATAATTATTGCCAGAGTTATGACCCTTGATCACTTTGAAAAACCTTGTGAAAGCTGTAGAGGCTAAAGTTAAAATGATATTTATACGCCCACATGGAACTGTGGACGTATATTGCCGTCGCCTCAGTCCGTCCGTCCGTCCATCGTCCACAATTTCTTGTGAACGCACTAGAGGCTAAAGTTAATATCCGATTGACTGTAGATTTATATGCGTTGTTTAATGTCATGAGAAAAAGAAGCCTATTGATTTTCAGCGATATCTGATAATTATTGCCAGAGTTATGACCCTTGATCCCTTTGAAAAAGCTTGTGAAAGCTGTAGAGGCTAAAGTTAATATCCGTTTGACTATAAATTTATACACAGTGTTTAAGGTCTGAGACGAAGACATCTATTGATTTTCAGCATATTATACATATTGTTTAAGGTCATGAGACGAAGACGCCTATTGATTTTCAGTAATTTCCGATTATTACAGCCAGAGTTATGGCCCTTGATCACTTCAAAAAATCTTGTGGACGATGTCGAGGCCAAAGTTGATATCCGATTTACTTTAAATTGTTACACACTGTTTAAGGTCATGAGACAGAGAAGCCTATTGATTTTCAGCGATTTCCCATTATTACTGCCAAAGTTATCTCCCTTGACCACGCTTGACGCTTTAGGGGCCAAACTTATTATCCGACTGACTTCAAATTGATAACTGAACAGCTAAATCCATGATATTAAATGTTTTGTATACCATACTAAATGTTAGCATGGGCCATAAAAAACAAACAAATTCTAATCATTTTCTGATAATTACTTTATGAGTTGTTACTCTTAATCAGATTTGAGTGTATCTCCCTTGATCACTTTGAAAAATCTTTCGTAACGCTTTAGACGAACAAATATATTAATTTTCAATGAATTTTGATAACTGAACAGCTAAATCCATGATATTAAATGGGCCATAAAAACCAAACAAATTCTAATGATTTTCTGATAATTGCTTGATGAGTTGTTACTCTTAATCAGATTTTAGTGTAATATAAATGTTTCATTATCGAAAAAAGTAAAAATATGCACAGACAATTTACCTGCTGTGGGCGTCTGTTTCGTTGCTTGGCAACCTATCTTTTCCCAAGAAAGAATACTGTTGGCTCCTAAAACTTCTTACTTTGTGCTTCTCTTATACGAAAACACATATCTGAAATACATAAAATAGTAGAAAAATCAGTCATAAATTAATCTAAACCGTTTTCAGGTATCCAAATATATTGGGAGTGACAGTATGGACAAATTTGTTTTCTTTGGCTAAGACCTAGTAGCTTAACTCATCAATTTTTACTTATTGAGACGGATTTCTTTTTAAAATCACACTTTGATCTATCTGGTTAGCATGATCTACCCAATAATAAGTCGCAGAACTAACACAGTTATATGGGAAAACAATCACTGATTTATTATAAACAGGCACGACGTTTCGATAAGTATCCTCCTATCGTTATCAAGCACAATGACATTTAGTAAACTAGATGGTCTATATATATATACAAATGTACAATATGAAGCCATGCTAAATTAATTGTTAATGATTATTAAGAGTTCAAATAAATATAGTTAATAGTATATACCGACAAAGAACTAAAGATTACTATAGGTACATCAAGGGTAATCATGAAGACATTTTGCATTATAATTAACAGGTGTTGAGTCCAGACAACTATGTAAACATCACTAGGTTGAAAAGGATATAAGTTGGAGAAACCACAGTGTGTTCTGCTAAGATGAAACAAATTAACTAAGAACACATTGTAATTAGGCCCTGAGGGGGAAAGACCAAGTAATGACAGTTAAAAAATGATTGTAAATTAGGATAAGTTAACAATCAAATTTACAAAAAGGTCCATAATTAATTATAACTGATTTTTGATAACTGCATCATAGGCGCTCGGAATTAACAGTCCCAAATCTCTGTTTAATTCTGGTGAAAATCTCTTCATGTGTATAGCTTCTTTTAATTTCCGAATTTTCTTGTTGTGTTGGTTAGTTTCCAGAATTTCAACTTTGTTCCAATCTATTTGGTGTCGTGGGTGGTCTTTCATGTGCTCTGCTATGGCTGATGTGTTGGTGGGGGCTCTTGAATTATGATCCAAAATTCTTTTTTCCAACCTTTTAGTTTCTCCAATGTAGATCTTCTGGCATGAGCAGTTGACTTTGTAGATGGCTCCTTTGGGCTGTGTGGGAATGGTCGGTTGTAGTTTTCCGTTAGCTTTTCGGACCTGTTTCAAGGATGTAGGGATAGTGAAGAAAGTGTCTTTGGTGGACTTCTTTAACAATCGGCTGACCTGGTAGCTGAGATTCCCGTAAAACGGCAGGGTGACACTAATGGGTGACTTTTCTGGTTTTTGTTGGATCCTTTTGTCTCCTATGTGAAATTAATGGATTTCAACAGGCGCTCAAACAACAACTCAGCAATGAAGATTTTACCCATATTCGTCATATACAAACATCAACCAATCTTGCCAACTCAAAACAAATCAAACGACGCCAACTTAAGAAATTTGAACAGCTCACCAAAAAACCATGATGATCTCATCGCCAATGTAGAGAAGGGCCTTAGAAAACTGGCACCGGGCGGTAAAGTTGATTTTCTACGCCACCAAATAGCTGACCTGATAACTAAATCCAAAACCAAAAAGAACCCCAACAGCATCACCAAAAGAGACAAGGAAGCAATCCAGAATTTAAAAGATGACAAGTCTATAACCATAATTCCTGCAGACAAAGGGAAGTCAACAGTTATAATGAACTCAGATGACTACCAAAACACGGTCAACGAATTACTCAAAGATAACACCGCATATAAGAAAATTAGGAAAAACCCGACAGCAATCCTGGAAAAATAACTGAATGAAAAATTAGAAAAGCTCCGACACCAGTTACGAGCTAACCACCCACGACCACCGTATGCCCGAGCCACAATAAAAACCCATAAAAATCCAATTAAAGCGAGGTTACTTGTCTGCTCCCGGGATTCTGTGTTCTACAATGTTTCCAAACACCTGTCAAAGTTGCTCTCCCCATAAGGAACAACCTCCCCATCATTCATCAAAGACTCAACTGAATTCTGTCAACAAATCACCCAGCCTGGAAAAATTGTATACTATGATGTAACAGACCTATTTACCAACGTTCCCCGGCAAGAAGCCACGTTTAGATCAATTACAAGTCCCACTGGAAACCAAACTAACCACCAACAGCATCATCGAACTCATCAACATGTGTTTGGACTCAACCTACTTCACTTGGGGCGACGACTTATATCATCAAATTCATGGATTACCTATGGGAAGCCCCTTATCCCCGCTAATTTTCCTAACTGAATTTGAACAACGCGCCCTAAGCACATCCCCCATAACTCCTTTGGTTTGGCTTCGGAAAGTTGACGACACCTTTGTTGTCTTGGAAGAACAGCATGAACCCCTAGCCCTGTTAGAACACCTGAACAACCAACATGCCAGGATCAAATTTACCATTGAAACAGAAAAAGAAGAGGTCCTACCATTTTTAGACGTTCACGTACACAGAAAAACATAGGCGGAGGACTGGGAAGTTCTAACTAGCTTAGTTTTCAAAAGTCGTTGCAACTCACCGCTGGGAGAAATTTTAATATTTATTTTTCGAGAAATAACCTTAATGTGTTGTAAACAGAACTGCAACACTCCAATTTATGTGCCAGAAACGTTTTAAACAAATAATCTAAACGACAGCATTTTTTGTCCTCGCAATAATAAAGTAGTGAAACGGCGAGCTCTCAGCCAATGAAAATCTAGTAAATAGCGAATAAAAGTAAATACACGTGACCTTAAGGAGAATTTAATAGATCACTGTCGTTGTTTTGCTATAATATAATTAGTACGATTTTTTCTGGCCAAACTCGTTGTAAATCATATTTCTAATGAAAAGAAAATGCGCGCTATTAATACCGGTGTCGGCTAACATGTAATGAGTGCATAAATGTGAAAGATTTAGATCAGCGATGACTCATTCAGTCAATGGGTAGAGTGTCCAACTGACAGCTGCTTACAACAGCTGATTATGTGCCGTGTTTTCGGACCCGCCACCCCATCAGACGGTCAGTTTTCCCCGGTGCTAGACAAGCTTTACCCCCGTGAAGCCGCTGTCAATAATAATACCTGACGGGCTTGTCCTCTCTCAACAAATTTTAAGCTGTTTGTAGCCTGTGTAAATGTGGTGAATCAATTTATTATTCTTAAGAAAGTACACTGTGCAATTAATTTTTGCATGCATCGTGTTTAACGTCCCGCCATGGCTCCGAGTATTAAGATAATTTGAGAAGGGTTGGAAATGTTGTTTGATAGCAATGATATAGGCCTATATATAATCGAATATAGATAATTGCCAAATATCAAAATCAATCAAGGTGTGTGAAGCTATATTTTATTAGAGGCTCTCTTACTACTGTATTTGTCTTTACGTGTGTAGGCATACGTACTTTACATTGTCGAGTACACCCTAATATTAACTGGTTAGAATAGATCCCCTAAGCCCATCCTTTCTCATTTCTAATAAAGTCGACACTCTAGCATTCATATAATATAACTATGCATAAATCAAATTTAAGACCCAGCCCCCCCCCCCCCATACACTGCTTAATCCCATACACTGCTTAATCCCCCACCCTCCATATAAGGTTGGAAACACCTTTTAATATAAATAGGCCCAGCACACCCCTCCCTCACACACTGCTTAATCCCCCACCCTTCATATATAAGGCTGGAAATACCTTTTAATGTCAATATATCCACAAAACGGAAATTCTTAAAGCGCGACTATATCCATACAAAAGGCACCTCTAAATTAACAGATATTTTGTGGACAGTTATTTGTGTTTGCTAAATTATGACTTTTTGAAATTAATGCATAGGTATAATACAGGTTGTGTTCTAATAACTGGCTAAAATGTCCCTTGTTTGTCCATTCCCCTATTTTAAAAAAATATATATAGACTACTTGGTCTTGCTCAAAAGGGCGGTGTATGGGAGTTTTAAAAATAAATTATTTTTTTAGCATTATTTATTTACAATATAGGCTATAGTTTGTAGTTTGTACATTCAATATTCTTCTTCATCATCATCATCATCATTTACATCATCATTATCATCCATAGCCATCTCTGTGGCTGTAGGTGTTAAATTATGACACTCTTTACATCCACATAGATCTGTACATGAAAGAGCCGCAACTTAACATGAACGGGGCTAAAAGTTTTCTTTATTTTGATTGGTCAAAATGACACTCGGCAACAAACTTTGGCAGTTTCTGGCTGAGTATTTATCTTTCGAGTTCAAGGCCGATTGCACATCTACCGAACTAGCCGTTACGTCATTGATCAGAGTGCGTATTCCTACAGCGTGTAAGTTTATTTTTTAGGTGATTAGGTTAAAAAGAATTCCATTTTAAAAAAAATAATTATGAAAAACAGGCACATGCTGGATGTGTGGAGATCATGTTTTTTTAAATTAGTACAAAGAGACGTGTAATTTAAAAAATTAAAATCTCTCCCACAGGTTGTTGCAACGAACTTGAACGATAAATTTCTTCGGTCTATCGCCTAACAGGTCACATGAAAACTAAAATTTACCGTAACCCGACGGATACAGACCAGTATATCAATTCTAACTCAAATCACCCCCATAGTGTTAAAATAGCCCTCATATCCACCTTAATACGCAGAGCTGTCAACATTTGTGAACCAGAATATCTCAACGATGAAATAGATCACCTACGACATGTATTCTACAACCTAAATAATTATCCCCCGAACATAGTCAACAAACAGATTCAGGCCACATTAAACGACAACAAAAGGATCCAACAAAAACCGGAAAAGTCACCCATTAGTGTCACCCTGCCGTTTTACGGGAATATCAGCTACCAGGTCAGCCGATTGTTAAAGAAGTCCAACATAGACACTTTCCTCACTATCCGCTATATCAACTTCCACAATACGTCTGCATATCTATATATCAATTGTCCGCGGCAGAAAAAAAATTGAAAAACTAAAAATCTTAAGTGAATTTGGAAAAGTTTGATCTTGGTAACTGCAGACTGTGAAAGAGGGTTCAGTTGACAAAATATTATACAAAAAAAGGCAAATACAGAAATTCAATTGAAAAATTGGCAGATAAAATGGAACCTAGGATGAGTACTGGTGCCAACTGTCAGATATTGTCACTGGTGGGGTTCGTCATGCGTCCATAATCGCTTATTTACTAACCACACGAAACATGTTGAAAAATTTCAGTACAATCACATGTATTGACAAAGACCACCTCCAGACATTTTCTGTGGTGGGTTATCTTCGCCGGGATGGGCAATTTACCCAATATTAACTAAACACTACCTCGTTTTTGTGGGAAATTACTACTTCAATTATGTTGGGTAGTATTGGACAAACTGCCGTTGCCGTCCATTCCATACGTTCCTATGTCCCACACAAAAGGCTGTAACCCAAATGAGCATATTTACTTCTCGCTGGGTGACAACCCAACAACCACACCTAAAGCCTCTAAAGAACTTCAGAAAGACAGGATAATAACAATAGTAACTGTGGACGAAGAGTCGGTAGCTGTAATAATGGATAGACCTGACTGCTTCAGCATTGTCAACACTCTGCAAGAAGAAATGAAATCAAATGAAATGGGGCTTAACGTCCTACTCTTCTGCACTTCAAGAAGAATCAAACTACACACGGGTAACGGAAGATCCTATTTCTATTCATCAAACCAACGACCCGAGACACATCTGCCACCATCAAAATCCACCCCTAATTAGGTTACAAGTGTGTGCTCCCGTGACTTTGTCGTCTATTAACTCTTAACTGACCCACGGCGACTTTTGTCGACATCGATGACGTTACCGTTAAGTACCTACGGCGACTTTTGTCGACAAAATCAGTTAGCCGGATGGATACAGATCACCAAATATTCATGGGCCGTCACCATCAACAAGGGCGAAAGTTATTTTTAGTCTTTCTCCCCCTTTCCCCTTTTCCCATGGCGATTTTTGTTGAGTTTTTGGTGTAGAATCGAAGAAAAGGGTTTGAAAATATATTTTCTGCCAGGTTTTGGTGAATATTCATGATTTTGAGGCGGAAGGATACAAGAGTTGTGAGGTTGTTTACGTTGAAAGGGAGGGTCGAAAATTGCAAGTTTAGCTGTCTCTACTTCCAGGTTGTCTATCTCAGGTTTTTCATGAGGAACCTCATACATGCTTTTGGGAAACAGTTTGCCACATGTTGCTCCATCTGTGGCAGAAAGCGTTTTACCCAACGAATATTTGGGGAAAAGTTACAACCGGTCTAATAGACGAAAATTAACATTGAAGTCAATGGGGAAATAATTAGTGATCTGTGGCCTGTCTGTGTATGACAAAGCTGTGACTGATATGCCTTTGTTTTCAAAATGTGATGACTAATTTGTCAGACAATATGTATAAAGTAACTTGACTACAGAAAAACTAAAAAAAAGTTAAATTTAAAAATGTGATTTTACTGCAAATTTTCCAATTTTCAGTTTTTATTTAATTTCTAACAGTAAGAAAAATATTTCAATGTCCAATTTTGGTGTATTCAGCCTCAGAAAGCACAGATAAAGTGAACAACATTGTAATTTCACTTAATTTTGTCTAAAAATCAGGAATATTCACAGAAAATCTCCAGATTCTCCCATTTCGATGTAAAAATGAATGCTTTCATACCTACTCAAATGACTCAAAATTTCTAAAAATGCCCTTATTTTCATTGCTAATGTAACTTAGATGGGATCTATAAGTTTGTCAGGTTTAGAAATAGCTCCAGTTTTCCTACAGAAAATGTAAAATTGGCAACACTAAGTTAATAATATACAGCAGATGGGTTTGTACAAAATGTTCAAAACACGGGTAGGCTCAATTAATTTGGCCACTATTTTACCCAGAACAAGCATTTTTTTCTTCTTTGAAACATTAAATTCTTGCATTTCCTTCAATTAAGAAGCAATATCCCAGTCTTTATAGACATTTTTTTATCCCATCTTTCTGTTTAGAGGGGCTATAAATGTGTTTTTAGAGATTTAATTGCACCTGTGCTGACAATTAAATAATAATAATTGGAATTTGTTGTTGAATTACAGCTGGGAATGTTATTTTTTTACCAATAAATGGTCATTTTGTACATTTCAAGGATTTCTTACCTTTTTGGTTTAACGTCAAACGTAGAACCTTGAGTCATGTCAGGCCAATAAGACCACGCCCTGATACAGAACTGGTGTAGATGTGTAAATGTCAGCTTAATGTTCAATATTTTCTTATCAAAATCTAGGATTTGTGGTGTTTGTTGCATTTATGTCACTTATAGAACAGTAAAATGTTAATTTTGCTCCTTTTCAGGGCTCTTTTATGTTGTCAACTATGTCATAACTACCTTTTTGACTTCATTTTTTCAGGCAATTGATGTAAAGGTCCAGACATCTTGCTTCAGTACAATAATTGCAATAAAGATTTGTATGATGCCTCTGAGCTGTGAGATGTTGAAAACATTAAACTATTTCCAAATTTGTGAAAATTGTGTATTCTGTGACCCTTTATATTACTTGCTAGTCTGGCTATCTAAAAATGTGGAAAATTATTGGTTTCTTGAAAGATGCTACATGTAAATTTTGTACATTTTTCATGACATGGCAGTAAAAAAAAATATTTTTGATACAAATTCCAAATGTTTTCTATGTAGTTTGTTTGCAACTTGTCTAATTTTTTCACAAAGCTCAAATACTGCCTCTATTAATAAAGATTTTTTAAATTTTAGCGCAAAAGGCCCAGGGACCTGAGTAGCACCACTGTACTTATACTTAAAGGGCCATCATTTTTGCAGTTATTCTTAGATTTTGATTTCCTTTCACCAACATGTTGCCGGAACATACGGGAAGCAAATACAAAGGGCCTTTTGGTGATATCCGAAGTTTCACCCCCCATATAGGACACAGATCACACGAAACCAGGGCGAAAGTTATTTTTAGTCTTTCTCCCCCTTTCCCTTTCTCCCCCTTTGCATGGCGATTTTTGTTGAGTTTTTGGTGTAGAATCGAAGAAAAGGGTTTGAAAATACATTTTCGGCCAGGTTTTGGTGAATATTCATGATTTTGAGGCCGAAGGATACAAGAGTTGTGAGGTGGTTTACGTTGAAAGGGAGGGCCGAAAATTGCAAGGTTAGCTGTCTCTACTTCCAGGTTGTCTATCTCAGGTTTTTCATGAGGAACCTCATACATGC
The DNA here is from genome assembly GCA_948474765.1 of Patella depressa. Lineage (NCBI taxonomy): Eukaryota > Metazoa > Mollusca > Gastropoda > Patellidae > Patella > Patella depressa. The sequence goes on from OX419716.1 coordinate 54,021,003, forward strand.
TATTGGGCAGCAGTTTGCCACATGTTGCTCCATCTGTGGCAGAAAGCGTTTTATCCAACGAATATTTGGGAAAAAGTTACAACCGGTCTAATAGACGAGAATTAACATTAAAGTCAATGGGGAAATAATTAGTGATCTGTGGCCGAATGCAACGTTTCAAGGGCAATGAGAATTACTTCCCTTATAAACAGGCGTCCTTTTCTCATTTGTTCACTTCCTGTTTGACATTTTGACAGTTAAACATCTTGTTGTTTCTTCTTGAAAAATTATAATAAAACGGTGATATGTCTAGGCCTATACGACAACGTTCTCCTTACGACGGATTGCCATCCCTATTGAATGACAGTGATTCAGATTTTATCGGTAGATATTTATAGTTTTACGTTAGAACGTGATTAGATTAAGAGATTCATGATCAATGATTTTTAGTTCACAAAAGCCGAACAAAAAAATAGAAATAACCATTAGATCTATATAGGCCTACATGAATTTGATAGAAACCAAACAGGCTAGAACTTGTATCACAGCGATTAAAACACTGGCCGTATTTAAACTTAATCCGCGAGTACATGTAAAGCATAATGTGTCGGTTTGTTCCCCGACACGTAGTCGTAACAATTATTACCACCATATTAGGGAAATGCAAATTAGACAACCTTCATTTATTTCCCAGGGACAAATGGTCTTGCTTCAAAGACATGTTTATAACATTGCTAGAGTATCTTTGCACTAAGATTTTATGAATCACATTCTTAAAATCCGCATGCATTAACATATCACTTTTCATTCCAAAATTTAATTCATGCTTATGGGACCATAAGTTATTGTTGCCATATTGCAAGTAATTTGGAACAATATTGGATTACTATCGTTTATTTTTGATTTTTACGGATTTGTTTATTTACAGTGTTTTGTTAGTTTTGTCTTACCCCCCTCGTAAATGATAAATATTATATCACCAAACTCACGTTTATAAGGGCAACATTCGTATGAAAAGGTTGTTCCGACAAAAACTATAAATTTTCAAAAAAAAACTGAACAAGAAATATTTGACTTATGAATTTGGTTTTAAAAGTATTAATTATCGTTGTTCTTGTATTATAGTGTTGACAGCACACATTAGAACATCGCCATTCACTGTAAGTCTAAACTGATTGGTTAAAAAATGTCACACAATTTTTAGTCCTGTATTTCAGTACATATTTGATGAAATGAAATTGGATTAATGGCCTGATGTTCGGCTTATTTGAATTTATTGGGGCTTTTTTCGCCCACGACGTGAACTTTGAAGTTCAAATATATAAAGCAAGTTGGTTTCATTACTTTAGAATAAGAGTTTTCAGATAAAACAAAGTGGGTCTCTTGAAATAAATGGTGGATCAATGCTCCCGAGAGATAACAGTGGATGACTGGTGAGTGCGCGGTGCTTTACGTTAGTGCATGTGTAACATATTTATTTTCAACTTCCGCTTCGATTTGTTATGATGGTGTTGGAAGTTCGAAAAATATTAATTTAATAATTCGACGCTTGGAAAGAAAGAAATTAGGATGATGGACCATAAAATCGAAGAGGATACATTGTAAGTCCTTAGTGCACGAAGCTGTACTGACACCTGACTGCAAATTATTGGGTTATATTCATTTCAAAAATTGTCCAGGGTTTTCTTCTCCAAGGAAAATATTTCATATATGTAGGGGTTTCAGGTCACGTGACTTAACGTGAAATCGGAAAGCCAGCGACTGAAATATAGTTAAGTTCAATCTACGATTCTGAATTACTGTTTTATGTAAATGTATTACTATAAATTGTATTGTAATAGTTAAATGTCAATCTCGATATCTGCAAAGATTCAAGCTAAAGAATTATCGAAATGTAAGCGAAATTACCGTTTGTTTATATGAGGCGTCAGCGGGAAAATCCCGCTCTGACGTCACGCGACCTAGAATTTTTCATTGCTACAACCCACTTTATTGGATTTCCACACCTTAGTTTCCGGTGGATTCTGATATGGAACCAATCAAACGATAGATAACATTTTTCTGATTATTACGTCATTTGATACCACGTGATCCGACAATTAGAACCGAAGAAAACAAGATCTGATTTATCCGTTTTGATGACTGAAATTTGCTAAATTTCGCCTAAATATAGCCTATGTTTTTGTGGTATCATCCAGATTATAAATATTTGACATATTATCATTCAAATTATTACGATTTTAATAAATCTTAACTGACAATAACAGAATTTCGCATAAAATGTCTAAATAAATTTTAGGCCTATTGTTTAAAATTCATATTTATGAAAATGGCATTTTAGATTATTTCACACATTTACATGAAGGGTCTATTTATTTAGGAGATAAACACTTCCTGTTACGTAGTTAGAGGGGGTTTATTGTTCATTTAACCATGCTTGAATCATTAGAACACGAGACGCGAATATATATTTAAGTGTTGAGCTTTTAAATTCAATATAATAAAACAGCAACAGTCGAATATTTATAGACAGGGGTGATTTTGATGGACCGTACTGAGTAACAACCCACTGATTTAATCAATATTTGGTTTAGATATTTTCATGTTAAGAGCTGAATTACCAAAAATGTAAGGATTTATAAACAAGCCAAAATGTTATTTTAATTTATCTCCTTATTACAAGAATGTACACTTGTACAAAGATACATGTAGTTCTTAAATAATAATCGTTAATTTTATATTTACTAATGAGGAAAGTTACTACAGTACATTTAATAAATTTAATCAAAAAACATATCGATAAAATAAAGTGTCCGAAATTCAATAATCTTTGGTCTTGAGCAAATCTGCTTTTTTTTAGATAGTTTTTGACAATCAAACTTTATTTGTTTAATCAAATTTTCGGGTATCGAAATTGATAGACAGAGAAATGGGGTTTAACATCTACTCGACTAAAAAACAGGTAATTTGGGGGCTTGACGTATAATTAATGGATTAGAATTTCAGAATTTAAAACTAGTGTACCAGTAATAAACAGTGGCTAGACATGTATATAGTCCTAAGCCCTTTCTTAATTAGTCACACCGCTTTATGCATTAGGCCTGGTCCCGATTCCTAGAATATTCTTAAGCATGTTCTTGTGCTTAGATTATAAGTAGACTTTGCATTTAAGTTAAAGGGACTATCCCGATAAGAACAGGGTCTCAAAAATTAAAGTCCGAGTATTTATGAAATTTATGGACCAAAATATAGCAGCATGGTGTATTTACCTTGTCTCAAAATTTCAGCTCCAAATATCAAGTCATTTGGACGTGGACGTCAACACTGCTTATCCGGACACGTAACCCTTTACGATTTCGGGTTAATTTTTCATTGGGTGACCTGACAATCGATTCCGTTTCTTGAGAGGTCTATACAATGAATGACCCATGTACTGTACTTGATAACCAAAGGTAAATTTCACCTACATATTATTTTTATAGAAAAAAGTCTGGTTTAATCCAGATACTGTATAATACAACGGTCTCCATTTCCAGATGAAGTCTGTCAGGTTTAAGTTATTTACAAGCGTATCACAAATATCGGGTTAGTTGGTTGGCCTTAGGTAATGGGTTTTAAGTTATTTTAACACAAAATTAAGCAGTTTTATTCCCCAAAAAGTTAGCGGGATTGGCCCTTTAACTTATCGTATTTTGTGTTCCCAGAAAATTCTTAAGAACGTCCCTGTGCTTAGATTTTAAGTAGACTTCGGTGTAAGCACAAGTACGTTATTACATGTAAGTGTTCTAAGCACAAGTCCCAAGCAAGGTATATGGCTTGCTTATCAACCTTAAGCCTGTTTCTGCTTATAGCTGACAGTTAGTTATCCCAAAGCATTTCCTTCATCTTTTGATACTCTGAAACCGTTTTATTTATTGACCAATTAGTAAACTACACAAACACATACGCTACTTTAAGATCAGGTGCTCTCACAATTATTCAGAACGTTTGCATGTGCTTGCGTTTTTTTTTAGCTTGTGCCACATTTTATATGTGTATAGGGGACATGTCAAATGCATCTAAATCGACCATTTGCCGGATAGCAGACGACAAATTTATGACTTGGTTCTCATACCGAAACTGTTTTATGATGTTAGAGAGCATCATAGTCTCAGTTTACCAGTCACAGTGTGCTTAGACTGAGAATTTTCTAGAGACGGTATTTTATAAAGAAAAAGTAAAGCATAACTTTGTGCTTACTTTAAGAATTTTCTAGAAACCGGGTCCTGGATTCGATATACATGGTGCCAGTCAAGGAAGAAAAAGTCGTTTATTGAGCACTTCTTAAAATTCTTTGCGTGCACATGCATGCTGAACCGTGTGCATAACAAATGTTTACGTACCACAGGTTTATTTTTGTGGTCCATCAACCGCTCTTGTTGCTGTTAATTCAGCAAAATGAAAAGTTGGCGGCTGATTGTAAATAATGTTTGGTAAGTTGGATGTCACAGGTTCGCTCGAAGTGTTGGCCGAAAAAGTTCATCAGGAATACATCCAAAATTGTTTCGGTTTGTCAGTGTTGCAGGACGGAGGGCCTGACAAGAACAGTTGTCATGTACTGAGGTCCCATGTACACATTGGCAGTTGGGATTCAATATAAGAGTAGGCCTTAACACTGCTGTCCAGTCGAAACTTCCTAGTAGCGCACTGGCTAAATGGCTAGCACGTGCGCGTTGTATCATAAGGTATGTCACTGAGTCAACTGGTGTGGTTTCATTTCCCTGGTTGTACGTGACAAGGAGTAGGGTCGCATGTCCAACCTCGTGGATTTTCTCCAGGTCCTCCGGTTTCCTCCCACTGCTGGGAATCACAGTGCTAAGGCATTGGCTCGCTAGTCTGGAGGTCCCATGTTCGCTCCCTGCATTCACCAATCCAGATTTTCTGGGGTGGTTTTCCCTTGTCAGTGATACAGGATGGAGGACCTGACAAGGACAGCTGTCTAGTTGTGCGGATTGTACGAAAAACTGAGGCCCCGTGTACAGATTGGTGTGCATGTAAAAGATCCCTTGACAGTTTGAATTCGAAAAAAAACCCCAGAGCACAGCAAATATTCCCACATAGCACACTGTATGGCGTATGCCCATCTTCATTAGCCCATTTTAGGAGCAGAACAATAGGATGTTAAACCCCATTTCATTTCATTTGTTGTAATTATGTAAATTGTGCTGTTTTTTGACATTTGGTTGCAATTACAATTTGAATTCTGGATGGTTATTGGTTAGTAGAGAGAAAAATATGGTGCACATAAAAGATCCATTGGCTGTTGGAATTTGATAGAAGAGTAGGCCTTAGCATCCCCGTCTGGGCAAAATTTCCCTCATAGCACACTTAGGAGATAAACACCTCCTGTTTCGCATTTAGAGGGGTGTTATTGTCCAATAGACATGTCCTGAGATCATTAGGACCCAAGACGCGTGCAGTATGAGGTAACTCCTCTTGGCAACAATGATGGCTTCGTTTTCGCAGTTTGTGATAACATGGGTGAGTTTTTAGCCTTTATTATTTTATTTGCAGACTGTCAACACAATTCTTTTGCTGGTTCTTGTTCGGAGTAGAGCAGTTCTTACATACATCCCTCAAAATACCCTATAAAACCATGGACCGTATATACTAGGATTCACGTGGTTGCTATGTATATCGTTCTGACTGACGTGTTGTCAATCATTGTCAATTTTGGCATAATTTCCCGTTATTCTAGGCCCATTCTCAGCTGTTATTTCACCTTCCCTAGTTACTATATTTCCAAACACTTTCTTTTGACTAATGACTCATTGTCAGGCGGATCATGTTATTCAGAATTTGAGCAAACTTTGATTTAAAATTTCCACTTTAAAGTAAACACTGCGGAGTGCAAAAAACAAAAACAAAATTGTCCACACTGCTTAGTTACGAATAATTTATGTTGCCTGAAAACGGTTTTCATTAATTTATGACTGATTTTCTTCTGTTTTATGTATTTCAGAGATGTGTTTGTATAAAGGATTAAGTTTGAAAATAGTGTGATGGTCATTTGAGCAGAATTTCATGAAGATATTTGCCAATAAAAATTTGAGTTGAGGAAGATGGCTGGGGACAAAATGAAAAAAAAGTGCACTGTAATATTTATACGCAGTTATTCGCCTTGCTAAAACAGAGGGGTGTTATTGCCCAATCGACCGTGTCTAATCGACCAATCAAAACGCAAGATTCACCCTTAAGCATGTTACAATATATGATGTAGGCCCGTCTTCATCAGCCCAGTTTATGAGCAGAACGTTAAACTTCATTTCATTTCATTTCACTTTTTTGTTAATATTTTATCTATTAATAGAAATGAAATGAAATGGGGTTTAACGCCCTATTTTTCTGCACCCAACCTGGGCTAATGAAAGACAGGCATATGCCATACAGTGTGCTATGAGAGAAATTTTGTCCGGGCAGCGGCTCTATGGCCTACTCTTATATCGAATTCCAACTGTCAAGGGATTTTTCACGTGCACACCAATATGTGTACACATGACTCCGATTTTTTGTACACATGCCCTCCGTTCTGCATCACTGACAAGGTGAAACCACGCCGGAAAATCTAAATAAACTTTCTCGGCCGATGCAGGGATCGAACACCCGACCTCCAGGCTAGCGAGCCATCGCCTTACCCGCTTAGCAACGCAATCCCTCGTCTATAAATAGTCTACATATTGCACTTAGTAACAGTTTTTGTTCCATCTCGGTATGATCCACCATAGGGGCAGAGCCACGCCAACTTTTTGTTGGTTTTTTGTCAACAGGCTGCAATTCTGAATGGATCATTTTGGAACTTGGTATATTATTCCTTATACCGTAAGGATATTAACAACTATCAATTTTGGGGGTGGTGATACACCCACTTTTTATTTAATATTATACAGGTTACAATTATAAATGGATTTTGTTCAAGTTGCCTAAAAGAATGCTTAAAATTTAGAATTTGGTACATGTAGTTTAATTGTTAGTATCCTGACATTTGTTTTACGTTAGACAACAAATATTAAATTTATGTTACATTCACGTTAGAAAACTGATGCTAAATTAACGGTTAAAATTATGACGTAAAACTAACGTTACATTAACGTTAGACACCTAACGTTATATTAACGTTAGAAATTTAACGTTAGATTGACGTAAATGTAACCATAACCATTATGACGTAAAAGTAACGTAAATTTAACGGTAAAATTTTATCATTATTGGACGCTAACCAAAATCTAACCATAATGACGTAACGGTAACGTAAATCTGACCATCCATGTTTACTGGGGCAGAGTCTTGTCTTTCTTTTACGCAATATATTTTCAAAAAAGAACTCGAACCTACAAGTACATTCGATAGGACAGGCCATTCTTCAGGCAGCTCGGCCACGATTAGCAATTGAGCCATTACAGATTGGTCTTGCCGTTCAATTGCATCATATGTTTGGATCACGATTTCTAATTGACACTCTTTGTAGCATGGGTTTTTGTTCCTTATATTCTGAAGTGCAGAAGTTTGAATCTTCAGCAGTTGTTGCTAAATATCAAGAACCAGCCGATTCACTTGATCAAAACCATTTCCTTCAATTTGTGGCGGACAACGTAGATCATAATATTGACACAATTGATGGCAATAATACATTCCATGGCATAGGATTTATTGCATGTACAACCCCGGGAAAACGAAATTCACCAAAAGAAATAATACATTCCATGGCATGGGATTTATTGCATGTACAACCCCGGGAAAACGAAATTCACCAAAAGAAATCCCCAGAATCGAGGTAACTGCAGGTGATATAATATCGATTGGTCATATTAATGTGTTTCATTACAATTCTGATGAATATGGTAATTCGTTTACATCACTAAGGCCCGTATTTTCGAACAATGTCTAAAATAATCCGTGATTAGGTCTAATCAGTAACTAGCTAGTTAGAGATTAGTGGTTGACTAAGTATGGTATTCTCAAAAGTCAGATTAGCTTATCTTTGACTATAATTTTTTGTAATCGACGATTAAAATTCAAGGTTTAAACTTTGATTACAATTAAACATTTGATCAACGATTATATATAATCAGTGATTAAAAAGGCGTTTATCATTGATAAAGGGGCCCAATTACAGGAAGTAGATTAGAAAAGTACATGTTTTAGAACAGTTTTTCCCATCCTAGAGTCTGAGAAATTATTTTTAGGGTCCGCAAAGTCAAAGGGGTTCATATGGGTGGGCGGGAGAGAAATAAAATATGTGAAAAAGAAAGTCAAGTAAAATAGTGTTCGGATATGATTCATTGTTTTGAAATGAAATGGAAGTTACTATTGAGCTCCAGCTGAGCTAGGGACATACGCCATACAATGTGCTGTAATGGCAAATTTTACCTGGGCACCGGCACTACGGCCCACATTAGTATGAGCGCCTGTATGGCAACGCACGTGCGCGCATGCGCGTGCGTGCCTGTGTGTGCATGCGCATGCACGTAACCTTGCACTTAATGACCTTGAACACGTGTGTGACCCTTGCACGTGTGATTGCACTTGTGGAGAGAAAGAGGGCGCGCGCGCACGGGAAGAGAGAGAGAGAGAGAGAAGAAGAAGGCAGGGAAGAGAGGAGGGAAGGGGGACAACTCTTTTTGCATTGATTAAGTTGGCCCCGAAAAGGGCCGTTGTCCTCTCAATGAGAGGGTTAACAGGAACATCTTGAATGCTCTGCCGAGTACCGTGGTACAGTTCGGTTCTCGCATTTGACAGCATGCTTCGACCGCCTTTGGTAGGTGTTCGACACATCTACCCCACACCAGAAGCAGACCAAGTAATCGACCTCCGCACTGTTCCGCATAGACAAAGGGTAATATCCCCACAAGTGGCGCAATATCGTTTGTCTTTTCGATCCATGGTGTTTGTGACTTCTTTTGGCTTCGACACTCCTATTTATAGCTCGAGACGGGACGAGTCTAATGTGTTCGGACGATACCATTTTCCAACCAATCGGAATAGCAGGACGTCATATGACGTCGCAAAAAACAGACACGTGATATGTTGCTTACAAAGCATTTTATTGAACATATTTACAAAGCATTTTATTCAACACAAAATTGAACTTGAACACAAAGGCATTTAACACAAAGCAAACATATTTACAGAGCAAAAAAAGCATCGACATCGTTGTCCGTTCTTCTGGTCTTTTTGCAAGTCGGGAAAATGATCCCTAGCCCAATTTTCGACGAGTATATCGTTCTGGGCCCTGTTTCACGAAATTTTAAGTTAAGATAAAATACAAATTTTAGTAGATACTTCAATTTTGATTGGCTAAGCACTAAAATCAATCTAATATTATCCAATCAATTTACTAAAATTGGGATCTTATCTTAGTTAAACTTTCGTGAAATAGGCCCCAGACGATACACGTGCCCGAACACCGAAAGGGCGTGCGGGGAGGGAACGTGAAACCGATGACAAAAATAATACAAACAATAATGGCCGCAAACGACACTCTCGAGTCCCTGAATCCATCGGGGTTGGTAGTGGAGTTGTAGATCTTGGACGAAACGTCGAAAGGCTTCTCCGTAGACATCAGGGGGACACCCGTAGGAATCGAAAAAGGTAATGTGATCTGGTCCTTCGCACACAAGCACGGTCCAGTGTCTACCGGGTTGGTCTTCGTCGTCCGTGTTGATGACGTAGGCTTTGGGGTACGAGGTCGGGCGCAGTATATCCAGATGATTACGAGCCCACACGCCCCCGAACACCGTAGAGGGAAGGTGTTTTTCTAAAGCCCATGTCAGTTGTCGATTGGAGAGAGCCTCACCAATCTGTGATTTCCAAGACATTGTCGTATTCGGCAAACAGAACAAGACTGAGGTGATTGGTCGGGGCCGCACCGAACTTGAGTTCCAAAGACAGGTTACCTTCTGCTTTGGGATGAAAGTAATTACCGTCGGCTCCGTGGCCGTTGGTCAAATCGAAACAATACAAGGTGTACCCATTGATATAGTCGTTGAAAGGGAGGTCCAGGTATTGTTTAAGACGGCCACTCTTTTCATCAAATCCAGTTAAGGTGTTATGGCTTGTCGCTCGGGAAAGTTGACGCCGTATTCGTCCACAATTTCCCCCGTTCGTGGTCAATTTGATGTTTTGCAATTGATTGTGTTGGAATTGGGTGGAAGGGATTTCTGTTTTTTCTTCCGTCGTAGGCCGTGTTACATACCATACACACAATTAATCTCTTGGGCAGGCTTTCGTTGACAAACAGATTGTCTAGGACGTGACTGGCACGATTTTCGGAAATGACCATGTCGCGGACCACCACGCGCTTCAGGGGATACTTGGCGTTGGACGATTGAAGTTGCGCGGCTACCCGTTTGTAGGTACTGGGAGCCAGAGTGACGAACGGGATATCGAGGTAGGCTTTGGTGAACTCGACTTTGTAGTCTTCTGTGTCGTTGCCTTCGCCGTACATCAGAAAAATTTCGGGGATTGCTTTTCCAATTTCAACCGCAGGTCCACACCGTCCAGCAGATACCGATCTTGTAAACACATGTCCAAGTGTAGACGCGACTGCAGTTCAAAAGTGCGACTGGCAGCGATGGTTTTCTGGCGTTGTTCCAATTCTTTGTTATTCGGAGCCTATCGTCCACCATCCCCGGCGGTGGCAACGGATTTCGTGGAATTGAACTGCCCGGCGGTATCTTTTTCCCACAGGACTTGTTTCGACAGGTGGTCGTTCTTGGCTCCCTTACCGAAACTCAGCAAATTCTCCAAGTAAGCCCGGTAGGTATAGGTGGGCAGAGGGGTGGTGACCAAAGTTTCGGCATCCTTTCCCAGGCGTAATTTGATGTCTTTAAACAACGAATCAAACAAGTTGTTAATGGGTGCGACTTGACTATCCGCATCCACGTCATCCCCGTTGTTCTTTGTCACCTTCAGGACCACGTGCAGTGTCATCTTGGCCAGATCGATGAAATCGGTGGTGGCATTGGAAATATAAAATTCGATGGGTCCGTCGTGGTTCAAGTCGGGCGTTAGTGGATACTTTCTGATTTTGGTCACCTTGTTTATGGCTGTCTGCGTGTCGGGTATACTGAACAAATCCTGCAATTCGTCTCGCACGCAGGGACAGGAATCATTGCGCATTACCTGCGTAGCCATGGTCGAAGATATCTAGTTTACGTCGCTTGTGAGAGGTGACCTGTGTCTTCTTCTTCCTCTTCGAACGATGTGAAGTGGACGGGGTTCGTGAGGGGTCTTTTATAGGTTCCAGGTGGGCGACCACATTCTTGAGTGTGTTGGGCATCGTGTTTGACACCGCGGGGCGAAGCGTGTCCTGGGCGACTTTCTTCCAGTTCCATTTTTCACGACCACTGACGGCGTCGAGCACGCTTTGTCCCACTTTGGGTAACACTTGGGCCACATTCTTTTTCACGGCAGCTTTACCGGCCGACCACAAGGTCTTCCCGACCGATTTGACGGCATTCAATAACCCCGACCATCGACCGGCACCATTGCCAGCCCCTCCACCTTTGTACACTCGATTCATCATCGGAGGCGAAAATGAAGTTGGACCACCAACTTACCGTCGAGAAATGGCACGGCTTTCCCCATTCCGTTCCTTATATAGTGACCAACGGAGTTTAATCGACTGTGCTTCAGAGGTAAGTAGTGAATCCTGGTGGGACGGTGATACAATCGTCGACTGGGAATCACGTCCAACAAAGTAGCTTTCACGTCACCCACGATCTGGGGTTCGATAATGTCCGTGTAGATGTAAAATAGATCGTACTGGAATTGAAGATTTGGGGTGTGGTGGGCGTAGAAATATTGTCGTCGCCGGTCATATCGATTGACTGCAGGGCAACCAACAGTTCGTTTCCAGTCCATCCCAACATGGACACGATGGGTCCACACAGACGAAGTTCGATTTTCGGCAACACGTCAAAATAGAAAAGCGCCTGCACGTGATTGATCTTCAGATACACTTTGTCGTTGGTGCCGTATTTCTTGAAAGACACGAAGGAACCTTTTTGTGCGGCCCCGTGGCGCATCACCTCTCGAGTTTCGTACTCGTCCTGCTCTTTCTTCTCGTGGTCGGTCATTTCCTTGTTATTGGGATCCAAACGAACGGGTTTATTGGCCAAATGGTATTAGATGGGAGGCAGGTACCACAACACCTCCAAGTGTTTGTTTAGGACATCCAGGATATGCCTCAGTGACTCGCACATTCTTGATGTGCGTTTCCATTTCGATCGATCCCTTGATCTCATCACCCTTTACACCTTTGAAACAATTCGACGGCTCGATCTTGTGGGCACAGTAGAAGTCCCGACATATCTTTACTTCGGGTTTGTCGCTCGACGGCGACCAGGGATAAATGCGTAAGCTGAGCGTGTTGTCTCGGTGATCGATGTTTTGCCATTGGTCAGGTAACGTGAAAATGGACAGACCCCCTTCCCATTCCCGGTGATCGACGAGAATTGACGATTCCAGATGTGTATGATACGTGGAGACTTTGTTGTCGGGATACCACGACATGGAACTGTCACCAGGGAGCGTGGGGTAAAAGGGCCAGTCGTTATTCATTATGTATGGTTTTTAAGGTTGGAGAAGGTAACAGGTAACCCAAGGTACTGGAGAGCAAGGCCGTCCACAACGTGGTCTGCGATCCGTCGGGTTTGAAAGCCAGTTGGGACAAAGAAACTCCCGCCACGACGTACACTAAAATCACTTGACAGAAAAAGACGATTTCCGCTTGTGGCACACGTTTTCCCAAGAGCGAACAATTGTGGGCACTTACGGACGTAGACGTGGTTTCGTCTTGCATGTTGACTGATGTCGGCGTCTCTCGCTCCTATTTATACGTTTTGGAGACTGGTCCTGTCGATCCACGAATTAAAACTCGCCGGATAGCTCAACCATCTCACCAATACTTTGTCTTTTTTTTCTTTCGAGTACTCTTTCGATGGGAAAGATCTCGTCGTCGTTGACTTGGACCGCTTGCAATTCTTCGGAATAGAAGGTGCCCTGTATGGGTTCACCTCTTTCGTCCAACAGTGTGTAACCGGGACCGACGTTGGGTGCGACGTTGAACGTTTCCAGAGTCCAGTTGGGCCAGTAACCCTTGTCGAAGTCACCATGTTTCGGTAAAGCCAAACGTACGGTCGTACCAATGTCCATTGATTGTTCTTTTTCGGGGGACGTGGATGAGGTGTTGTCAACATCCACTCGTGTTCGGGGCGAAAGTCTTTGGGCGCCATACCGATGGTCCGATGTCGTCTAGCATTGTAAGCCCGAACCAGGTCGTCTAGCACGTCGATGTACTGTTGTGTTTGTCGATGAGTAAAGTATCGCCACATGCGTTCTTTCAGTGTCCGTTGAAATCGTTCTACCAAACTAGCTTTGGTTTCGACGTTGTGTGTCACGAAAAAATGAATTTTTTTCTTCTTCAGGTACGCTTGCATTTTTCGATTGCGGAATTCGGTTCCTTTTGTCCGCTTGAAGTCGCAGGGGTTGTCGACTTCGAAAGATTTGACGAAAGGCATCCACCGTCTTGTTTTTGAGGGGCAACACCCAAGCGTACTTGGAAAACACGTCGATGACGCACAGCAAATACCTGTATCCCTCATTCTGTTTGGCCAAGGCCGACATATCGCTCAAGTCAGCTTGCCACTGATGATCTATGCCGGCCACCACCGTGGGAGACCGCGAGAATTTCTTTTTCTATGGTTTGTGCAAGGTGTACGCCCTTTATTGTTTCAACCATGCCTTGACTTTGTCCAAGGACACGCCGGTGGCTTTGCGAAGACCCAGAGCGCCACCGAAAGCGGCTGTGTGGTTCGGGTCGTAATACACTTTCTTAAGCTTTCGTTCCATGTTTCAGCAGGTGTCCCTATGAACAGGCTATTTATAGTTTTTTGCAAGGAGAGCCATCTTCTGGTAGGTATGCTAGGGGTATCCGTACTAGAGATTTTCTTCTTTCTCGGGCGTCGCGGCGGAGTCCGTGTCGGTGGTGTGGACAACACGTTCCATCGTTCTTGATTACCAATGGCTTCGCGCGGTACGTTCGTGGCCTTCAAACTTTGCATCACGCCAAACCATCCCACGGGAGCCTGGGTATTCTTTCGCCGACGAACCAAATCGTTCACGATGTCAATGGCATTGGTGTCGGGTACGGGTACCCCATTCCGAACCAATTCCAATTTCTCGTTCCAAGACCAAGGTGTCTTCTCTTTCATGTGTTTCAACAAAAGGCGAGTCCGTCGAAGTACCAGTTTCATTTTCTTGGCGAATTTCATCTTTGGAAAAGGACCGAAACAATCGCGTGAAGAAACCCCCTTTCTGTTGCTTCAGAAGTCGCCGACGGGTCTTCCAAGGTGTTTTAGACGTGCCCAAACGTCGTAACAAGGGGGCGTCCTTTTTCAAGCGCTTGACTTCTTTGTCGGTCAGGTTTCCAATACACTCTCACACACCGTCGACGATGGGTTGGGTCTCGAGTAAAAGGGTACGGGCTTTCGGTGCAGTGTTCAATAGATACCACAGTGTCTCCATAACTGAGCTCGGGGTCGTTCTCCGGTCCCCTTTTTATACCTTTCTGTTCCCTGGGTTATCCACCAAATAGTTTAGATAGCTCGACAGCCATAGCGTTCGCTTTATCGTGCCTTCTAAGGAAGGGATGTTTACCACCCTGTTGTCCTCCCAATAGTTTAGATACCAAGGGAGGGAGGGCCATGGCCAGCAATGCACCGATGGCACCACCCTGTTGATCGACAAGTCGCCGTTTGACGTCGGGTGATGTTCGTGGATTACTCAGTTTGCAAAGCAACGCTCGATGTTTGTTCAATTCTTCGGTACTCAGTCCCATTCCGCGCTGTGCGGTCCGTCGAACGAATTGAATTCGTTTCTTGTTTCTTTCCTCTTGCAGTCTTTCCTACCATCGCAGCAAGATACGAATCAACACACCCCCAAAAAATCCACGTCCCCCAGGTTTCATGATCAGAGAGGCCCTTATTTTCGAACAGTGTCTAAAATAATCTGTGATTAGGTCTAATCAGTAACTAACTAGTTAGAGATTAGTGGTTGACTAAGTTTGGTATTCTCAAAAGTTAGATTAGCTAATCTTTGACTATAAATTTTTCTAATCAACGATTAAAATTCAAAGTTTAAACTTTGATTACAATCCAACATTTAATCAATGATTATTCATAATCAGTGATTAAAAAGACTTTTATCATTGATAAAGGGGCCCAATTACAGGAAGTAGATTACAAAAGTACATGTTTTAGAACAGTTTTTCCCATCCTGGTCTGTGAAATTATTTCTAGGGTCCACAAATGCAAAGTCAAAGGGTGGGCGGGAAAGAAATAAAATATGTGAAGAAAAAAGTCAAGTAAAATAGAGTTCGGATATGTTTAGTTTTCGAAATTAAATGAAATGGAGGTTACTATTGAGCTCCAGCTGAACTAAGGGAGAGGGACATACGCCATACAGTGTGCTGTGAGGGCAATTTTGCCTGGGCACCGGCACTGCGGCCCACTGTTATACTAAATTCTAACTGCCTAGGGTTATTTTACCTACGCCCCAATACTTCGGCAAACGACTCCACCTTGTCCATTGCAAGGCCCTTCCTCCTGCACCACGAAATAATCGAAATAATGAATTTCTGTTGCTAATATCAAAGTCACATTTGTTCTCCCGATGCAACATAAGCGCAGGAAGAAATAATTTTATGTCCCCTTTTTTTTTATTAAAATCCAAAATTATTACTATTTGTCTATTTGCTCCTGATCCCTACACGCAAGCTAATTATTGAAATGAAATTAAACCATATGTTAGTCCCAAAATGACAGAGTTTGTATCGAGTGGACGCTAAACTTGATTTCTCTCTCTCTCTCTCTCTCACCCTCTCTTAAATATCTTACATCGGAAACATTGCTTTAACAGCTGAAACTAAGAATGCAATAAATTCTTTTTTATTGACAAAAATAAAGCCTTTGTGGACATGCATAGTGTTTAAGGCCAAGAGACGAGGTGTTCTATTGATTGCTGATCTTTACTACTAGAGTTATTGCTCTTGATCACTTTGCGAAATCTTGTAGACGCTCAAGGGGCTAAAGTTAATATCTGATTGATTTTAGATTTATACACAGTTTTTAGGGACATTAGATGACGAATACTATTGATTTTCAACGATTTCTGATAATTACTGCCCTTGATCACTTTTGAAAATCTGGTGGATGCTCTGGAGAATACAGTTGGTATCCTATTGACTTCAAATTTTTACACAATGTTTAAGGTCAAGAGATGAAGAAGCCTATTGATTTCCAACGATTTATGATAATTACTGTCAGAGTTATGACCCTTGACTACTCTGAAAAATTTTGTGGATGCTCTAGAGGCTGAAGTTAATATCTGATTGACTTTAATTTCATACACAGTGTGTAAAAGTTGTGAGAGAAAGAAGGCTATTGTTCTCAAGCGATAGGTGATAGTTACTGCTAGTGTTAGTGCCTTTGATCACTTTGAATAATCTTTTGGACGTTCTTGGGGCTAAAGTTGATATCTGATTGACTTTAGATTTATATACAGTGTTTACGGTCATCGGATGAATAAGCCTATTGATATCCAACGATTTCCGATAATTACTGCCAGCGTTATGGCCCTTGATCACTTTGAAATATCTTGGCTAAGGTCTTAATATGAGGAAGTCTATTTATTTCCAACGATTTCCGATAATTACTGCCAGTGTTATGGCCCTTGATTTGAAATTTATACACAGTGTTTAACTTCATGAGATGAGGAGGCCTATTATGTTTTGTATAGTAACTGTTCGTTGAGGGCAGAACTAGAAACCAAACAAATTCTACTGATTCCTGATAATTACTAAATGGGTTGTTACTCGTACTCAGATTTTAGATTTGTAAATGTTTTCATTACTGACCAAAAAACAAATGTAACAACACTTGTTGACTGACCGGACGACTTAGCTGCTGTGCCAAAATATAGATTTGCTCCATTGTTTGCAATTCCTTTTGTTAAAAGGTTCTTTGACACTTCTAAAAAAATATTTGTATTTTGTAGTTCATTCATTTTGACTAAAGTGCACATACATATTTATATGTTTCATATTATAGAGAAAGTTTAATATCTAATTTATAAAAAAAAAACCTTTTCAACAGAATTTACTGTGAATGTGAATTTTTTACTTTCGTGGCAAAATATCAGTGAAATGTTCCTGAATTCAATGAAAAATAATCATTTCTATAATATTCAATACATTGTAATTGCATATCCATGCACTTAGTCCTTCCTTAAACTACCCCCCTGGGATGACTAAATATTGAGGTGATTTAGTCAATGATTAAGTACAAGTCAACGTTCGAGAATACCACATTTTATGGTATTCTCGAACAATGATTAACTCAATGATTAGGCTAATCAAAGTTTATAAAAATCTTAGCTTAAAATTTAATCAGCCTTTCAGAATATGGCTGGTCGAAAAATCATTTATTAAATCTATGATTAGCACTAAACCACTTTCGAAAATACGGGCCAGAGAGTTTTTCGGTCGTCGGCAGGTTTCATGATCAGAGAGAGTTTTTCGGTCGTCGGCATGTTTCTTTCCGTCAGTTGGGTCAACACTTCTCGATTTCGTTCCACCCATTTCTTGTGCTGAGCGTGCAGTGGCTGAATGTTACCCTTCAGCAAATGGTTGGCCGCCAACTTGAACCACTGCAACAATCCAATACGTGCCCGGCCCGTATTCTTGACCAACTGCCCATAAGCCATATCGGGAGTTAGATGTTGTAATTTGCGAATGAAGGACTTGAGTCCTTTCATAGAACTCTTCTTTTCTCTTCGTGGCCTGCGAAAGATCGGAGAGAGAGACCGCGCAGGGGAAGGTGTGACCGGTAAGGTGAGGCGTGGTGGTGGTGTGGCCGGTAGGGAGACATGGGACTCGTGGGTGCTGTCAACGAGGGAGGTGACCACTGTGTTCTGGGATCACGAAGGTCCGGTGCCAGCGTCGGGAACGTCGCCCTGGGAAAGGTGGGAGGTGGGTGTTTCCTCTGCGTATTCTTCGTGCGAGCCATCGTGACAAACAAGAGTCAATTCGAGGTACAGGTCCCCCTTTTATACTTTTTGGACGTAGATGATGGGTGGTTCCTCTTGGGATAAAATGTTGGATCTCAAATCAACGACTAAGTAACTGCGAGGGGTACTCGTCGCATCTTCATAAGCTTCTTGCATATATTTGGAACGGGAAGGGTACATCTGACGGGCCAACACACCAATTTGCGAGGCGTCACGGGGATTTTTGAACAAGACCAGGTAATGGGCATTCAGACTGATGGTACGCTGTTGCTTGTCAAACAAGTTTTGCACAATGTAAATGACACTCGTGTCGTGGTGATGACTCTTTTTCGTGAACCACTTTTGCAATATCTCCGTGTCTTCTCCCATCAAATCGTACACGACTAAGACTTGTGGACCCTTGACTTGACCCATCACGTCAAACCTTTGACATAAGTGTAGGGAAAGCGATCGTAATTCTCTTGCCATTCGCCATAAGCCAACACGATGCGTTGGGGAGGGACGTCGAACCGGGACGCTTGAAGAATCTTCTGCCCAAAGACCGTCTTTCCAACACCCGTTAGACTACTGACTAACATGGTAAAGGGATGTTTGAACGTCACATCCATCTTGCACTGTTTCCCCCCATTCCCTTCGCGCCATAACAACAGACATTGAGTGAAATTAGAACACAATTTATTTTACAAAAAATACAAAAAGAACATTCAATATAACAAACATATCATTTCTTCTTGGCACTCGAGCAGGCCGTGTCCGAGCTGTCCACAGTTGAGGCACTTGTGATTTTCGTGGGTGGGTCTCTTGATTCCGTAACACTTTCTTTTGACAGTTTCTTTTCTTTCTTCAACACTCTTCGCTTTTTGGGCTTCGACCCGTTTTCCACACTGGGGTGCCCAGTGTCCTGGTTCTCCGCAAAGGTAACAACTTCCATAGGAACCATAGGCTAGTCTGTCTTGTCTTGGTTTTCGTTGCTGTTGTTGTTGGGAACGAGCAGGGCAGTCTCTATACCAGTGTCCGACATTGTTACAGGAGAAACAAACTTGACTAGCCATCGAGAGCAGAATGAAATTTCAGTTCGTTCGTTCGTTGGTGGGGTTTAACGTCCACTTCCACCTAAGGTGATATCGTAGACAAAGAGAAACAAGCTTGACTAGCCATCGAGAGCAGAATGAAATTTCAGTACTACTACTACTACTTAGTGTTTAACGTCTGCTTCCACATAAGTGATATCGCAGACAAATTTCAGTGTGACACTTCGCTTCTTATAGTCTTGGTCGTGACGTCACTCGCTTTTGATTGGTTCTTTCTTTTCCTTCGTATTGATTGGTTCGTTGTTTAGTCTATGATTTCCAGACTGTCCACGTACTTTTTCACTTCGTCCCAATCGATCAATGCTTCACTCACGTGACAGGCTTCCAAAAACGTCATCAGGTCGGCTCGATTACCGTATTTTGTCGCCAATGGTTGAACACGGTGGAGATTTGCATGCGCGCGTTGTTGGGATGACTCATTTTGGCGTGACTAATTCGCACTTCTCTGATCACCAGTTGTCTGCCAATACATTCCCAGCCTTCTCCCATTTTACCGGACATGACATTGATATCCATTTGATCCAGAGACCATCGTTTCTTTTTCTTCGGCAAGTCGTCCATCCACTGGCGTATGGGGTCTTCTTTCTGTTCGACAAACTCGTCTTTGCGTTTGATCAACACCGTCTTATAGGTTTTTGGTTTTCGTGTATTGCGGTCCTCCTGCACTTACTATTAAAGCCCGGTACCACCGTCCAGAATTTTTTCAAGGCTTTGTCGACGCCTTCTCGCCATCGTTGTTCTTCCTCCCACGTCTTGACTTGATCCCGTGGATAGTCCATCATACTGCCTAGCACGTTATCGATGTCTTGCAGTTTCGGCTCGTACACCCAGAGGTAGTGATTGTAATCGCCCACGGGATGCGAGGGTTGACCCGTTATGGCGTGTCCAAAGACGGCAGCACGTGATCTGGTAATCTTGAACGGATTGGCTATGACCAGAGGCTCGTTTTGATTGACGTGCCGTACATTCTCCTTCATGATGGCGTAATTCAGCTGCTGGGAGGCACGATAATTCAAGGTGAATCCCCGGACTTTACATACAGTTTTTCCATCACGGTACGCGTAATTCTTTGGCCCTCCGCTAACAAATTCTCGAATGGTGACATCTTCGGGCAACTCTTTCTTCCACTGACCCAAACTAGAACCTTCCGGGGGATTCCATGACGTGGAGTGGTATTGATAGATGACGCTATCGGTGTCAAAATAGCATACACGTTCTCCCAATTTTTCCAAGACGGAATAGAGATTCAAACGGGCCTGGGCAGTGACAAAGGCGGCAATAACCACGTTGGTGATGGGACAGGGTGCCATGTGTTCTTCTTTCTTCAGCGTTTTCATCAATACCATGTTATCGTTCACTATCTCGTACGGTCTGGGTCACGTCTATGTACTCGGTGATGTACTCGGTCTTGGGAAAGTTGTCTCTCTGTCCGAATTTACCCCATGCTGTGTTCAATTGGAGTTACTAAACGCCTGCATCCCTTTGTTGGGTTTTATCGACGCGGGATCCAGATGAATACCTCCCGTGTCGTACACGTCGTTGACGAAGCGTGTCTTGTCTTCTTCGGCGTGACAGGTGTCGGGATAACCGCTACTTTCCATCTTCTTCTTGAGGTAGTGATTGATGTACCCCGTGAAAAGACCGCCCGTTTCGGCCTCGGGATCGTAAGTACTGAATTCTTTCCAGTGCCAGACTTCGTAGACTTTCAGTACTTGGTATCCTAGGGCCACCGATTTCTTGAGTTCCAGGGTGACAAACGTACTAACCAAGGCTCGCTGTTCGTCCGTGTGATCACGTCGATGTAGCGCATGTCTTCGACCGACTCGTTGACCAAGGCTCGCTGTTCGTTGGTGTGATCACGTCGATGTAGCGCATGTCTTCGACCGACTCGTTGACCAACAGTTGAATGGCATTGGTTCCCCCGCCGAAGAAAGCGTTGCGGGGCATCTGAGGTTCGGGAGCGGGCCATTGCTGATCTTCCAAGCCTTGTAAAAATTCGTTCATCTCGGGGCCGTGGCGTCGTTCTTCCTCCATCTCACACTCCCACATGACGCGAATGGTCTGCATACCGTACTGTTCCTGGAGTCGACGGTGACGTTCTTGGGTCTTCTGGTACAAGTCCCTCATACTACGAGGTGGATCGTAGGGATGTTTATGCTGAACGTCTTGGACGGGGCCAGGATAACATTTGGGACAACCGTGAAAGGCACACCCGTGAAACTCGAACACCGTACCTGTGGTCGTGTCCATACCATCTAAACTATAATGGCCAACTCGGCATTCAATGTCGAATGTTGGGTAGAGGGGTCTGGTTTCGGAAAGCTGCCATGGTCTGTCGATGTTGTTCCCATTCCAACCATCGAAGGGCTTTGTTGGACTGTTGTCGAGGCTGGAAGCGGTGCCAGTCCTAACCAGGTGTCGGCTCTTGCATCAGGGCTCGAGGAATGACGGAGAGGGTGTCTTTTGTGAGGTAGTGCGTGCCCACGTATTCTTCATTCTCCGGTCTGTTAAAGTGGTGAGGGAAATAACCTTTCTTGAGTTCTTGCAGGCCAAAGCTTGGGCATGTCCCGTAAAGCCATCGGTAAAAAGTTGAGGGAATCGATGAATTTTGCCGTACCGACTGTGATCATCATTGCTTTACCACCATTCATAATGACTTCGGGTTGCGCCACGGAATGTTTGTGCAGCGTCTGTAAAATCAGCAGTCCGTCGTAACCTTTAAAGTTGTGAGCCACGGCAATCACGGGACTCGATTCGTGACTGTCATGTTTTCGACCATCTATTACCGTACTGTGAGCAACGAGTTGTAAAAACCATTTCCCTACATCGTCCAGCGTGTCTTGGCATTTAAACACAATTTCCCGTTGGTGATTCCAGTACGTGTCGCAGTGCTCGCAGGGTTTTTGGTTGTCGATGCAAAAGTGGCAGCAGGTTTGCAGGACACATAGTTTTGGAATGTGCTCACCGGTATCTTGTTGGCATTCAAAGTCAAAGAAGACGAAGCGGGTCAACGTTGATTTCTGTAGTTTGTCGATTTGGGTTTTTCAGTCTTCATTCATGTCGATGGGTGATTTCAGTGGTTGAATGTAGCAAAACTGTTTTTCGGCCGTGTGCCACTCTCGGCAGATGGAACACTCGTATTCACCGCATCGAAGTTCTTCTAAATTTCGCTTGGCCTTGATGACGTCCCACTCTTTTTGTCATTTCTCACATTTCTTCCATCGATGACACACACTTCACTTGGCTCTGGAACGAGTGGCGAGATGATTGTCAATAATTCGCTTGCGCGTAGGGGTCTTTAACAGTGGAAGAAACCGGAGTACCTGGAGTAAACCCACGAGGCAAGTTTGAAAGAACACGCCTCTTTCTTTTCTTAAGTCTCTTACATCGGAAACATTGCTTTAACAGCTAAAACTAAGAATGTAACAAATTCTTTTTTATAGACAAAAAGAAAGCGTTTGTGGACATACACAATGCCTAAGGCCAGGAGGCGGGGGCGGGGCTATTGATTGCTGATCTTTACTACTAGAGTAAATCACAGCGATGATTTTTCGAAATTTGAAATTCGAAAATTTGAAATTGCAGACTTGAAGTAAATGTTTCAAGGTACTCAAAGAAAGAAGAATTAGGAAAATAGGTCATATAGTCACACAGTTACAGCATTGTAAGTCAAATGAATTCGTGATTTCGGATTCGTAAAACGTTTTGAAAATATATTTAGTCAAAAGCCACAAGCCATTTAGATCTTAGTTATGTAGTATCAAAAAAAAATCAGGTCATTCTGACCTATATTTCGTCGTTATTTTTGGAAAAAATTTATCCTTAAATTCATCAAGGGGAGATAATTTAGAAAAATTTTAATGACGTTTTTAAAGTTGCATTGGTAAGATCTACATACATACTAAATTTCATAAAAATCGTAGAACTTCCAGTTCAAAATTACGCGAACGAATTTTCGAAATTCGAAAATCTGAAATTGCAAGGTACTCAAAGAAAAAAAATTTATTTCTGATTCCAGAGTATGCTTACCAGGTTATCATACTCCTGTACGTTTAGATCGAAACAGACACGGTGGTGGTATAATAATATTTATAAAAGGTAACCTTTCTTTTCATGTAAGAAGTGACCTGTGCCATAACGATTTAGAAATAATTTTTGTCAGTATTAGTTATACTAAGAATACGTTTTTATTAGGAGTTATATATCGTCCTCCAAACACGCCAGTCTCCTTCTGGTATTCATTCTATGATATAGTAACTACTAAAGCTTTAGACAACAGTACCCCCTTCCCCTTGATATTAACAGGGGATTTTAATATTAATCTTTTATCTAATTCCACAATGTAAAACGTCTTCTTACATAAAAAGTTTTTTCCCCAACACAATCAAACTATGGAACAGTCTTCTTACACATGTGCAGTTATCGCCGTCTCTCAATACCTTTAAGTCATGTCTACTGAGTCAATATCCTATATATAAAAAACCTAGTTACTTTCATTATGGAAACTACAAGGAAAATATCATTCACTGTCAACTAAGAAATGAATCTAGTAATCTCAATAATCACCTTTTCCACCACTACCTATCTGAATCAAAAATATGTCCTAAATGCAATTCTTCGAATGAAGATAACTTCCACTTCTTCTTCTCATGTCCATCTTATTCAGCTATCAGAACCGACCTATTAAATTCATTAAAGGTAATCACAGATGCTATTAATTTAGATTTAATTTTGAATGGCTCTACAGAGCTTTCGAACACAACTAATATTTTGATTTTTGAAGCAGTCCATAATTTTATTAAACGTACTAAGAGGTTTTGATTTACTTTTAAATATTGTTTTAATACAAATAATTGCTTTAACTATATTTCGTATATATATCATTTCCACACGAAACTGTATATATGTTCGATTTTACAATTTATTTTACCTAATCTTATTTTTATGTTTATATTTAATGTTTATAATTTTGTATACCAGGGAAAGAACTTATATAGGCCTTGCCTGTTGTTCAATCCTTTCCAAATGAATAAAATATTGTTTAAACTAAAGAAAAAAAAATAGTAAAATAGGTCAAATTATTACAAAGTTACAGCATTGTAGGTCAAATGCATTCCTTCGTAAAATTTGATGATTTCGGATTCGTAAAACGTTTCGAAAATATATTTAATCAACGTTCGCACCGCATTTTGGTGGGGAGGTCAAAATTTCAGAAAGATCCTATAGTTAGATTCTGAGAAATCTGGTTTGCAGCGACTTTTACTCGTAAACAACTTTGTCGACACGAAAAACTTAAAAGGAAAAATTTGAAGTAGTGACAATTTTCAACTACTAAAAATTCGACATTGATCCCAGCAATCTAGAAATGTATTCATTTTGGAAATAAGAGACGTATTCTGCAAACTAATTTCACTCGTAATCAACTTTGTCGGCACGAAAAAAGTCTAAGACAAAATTTTTGAAATATTCAAACACCAAAAATTTGACCCGTATCCTGGCGACCCTAAAATGTATTAATTTCAGAAATAGGAGACAAATTTAATAAACTACGGTCTATTCTGTTTATTTACATGTCCGTTAATGTGGATTTCTCACATTCAGTTTTTTAGACATTCCTTCAAGGATTCAGAAAATATAACTCCTGTGTCTGTGAATAAAATATCAAAAAAGCCTTGTATATTTATCACATTTCAAGATGGTGGCACTTCCGGATTGAGTTACAAACTCCATTTTTTGTGTACCAATCAGTTGTCTTGTAGCTAATAAGGAAAAAAAATCAAGGTTATCTGACCTATATTTCTTTGATTTTTTTGAAAAATTTGATCTTTAATTTCTCCAAGGGGAGATAAGTTAGAAAGTTTCTAAAGACATCTTTCAAGTCACATCGGTAAGATCTATTTAAATTCCAAATTTCATAAAAATCGTGCATCTATTAAAGAAGTTGTCAAATTGGTCATAACTTCCGGAACGATATCATTAATTTCATTAATTAACACACCTCTACAGAAAACGCACCTAGCGTTAATTAACCCACCTCTCAGACAGTTTTTCACACTCGTTAATTAACACACGTTTTTACAGTTTTAAACTGGTAATACCGAGTAAAAGTCCGAAAATTAATTATCTTCCGACACACGTAGAAAAAACGAGGTTTATGAAGAAAACTATGGGGTCTGTGCACAAAGTTACTCCTTAGCAGTTCTCAGTGCTAAGAGTTTGAAAAATTGTCGGACTCTAAGCGTGACCAAAAGGTAATTTTGAATCGTAAAATACACAGGGCTAGTATCGCCCGAAAAGTGCCATTTAAGGCCGGTTAAATGGTAATCAGAGCTGTGACATTTAACCGATCTGTACGCGCTTTTCAAATCCACTTTAGCCAGATAACAGTTAGGTGTAATAAGAGCAAGTGCATCTTTTAAATCCTAGGAGCAGCTGGTGTCGGATGTAAAAGAGTTCAAGGAATTTTCCTCGGGTGCGCTAACATCGTGGATAAGGCGAATGTCACCACGTTCGATTTGTAGGTAGGGGCCAAATTTGGTCGTTAGATTGAACCCTGTTTGTACAAGTGGCAGGTAAAAGTCGCGTCCATACGGCATAGCGTAGGTACTGGCGCCCATCAACGTCAGCAGACGAAAAGGAAGTAACTCCGAATTTGTACTGTGGATCGAAGCAGTCTTTGGGTGAAGGATTTGTGGCGTTTGACCCGTAATCGCACCTTGTTTATGACCATCGGTTGCTGAATGCGAATTGGAGAAGCACAAAGCACAAAATTATGCATTAATTTGCAATCGGTGCGAAAACACACATTACTGTTATAATTGCGACAGATTTCTCTATCGTCAAGCAAAAATGGTCCCTTCGTTCGATTAGTACTAGTAGTAGTTGATGACCATGGTTTGTTGAAAACTGACATTGGTTTATTATATGATTTTGAAAAATGCGGCACGGATGGAAACCTACTTTTCTGTTCAGAGAGGGCTCTAGCCGAGGGATGATCTCTTTTTAGTACCAATTGAAATTCTCGCAACTCTTGGAGATATGTTCCCCATTCAAAGTTTTCATCCGCTTGTCGATCGCGGTATTCTTTGTCGTATAATAGGACACTTTACCATACATATTTAGAAGCGAGACGGAAGAAGTCAGCTGTGTATTTCAAGTAAGCGGCCAC
The DNA here is from genome assembly GCA_948474765.1 of Patella depressa. Classification (NCBI taxonomy): domain Eukaryota; kingdom Metazoa; phylum Mollusca; class Gastropoda; family Patellidae; genus Patella; species Patella depressa. The sequence continues at coordinate 54,047,346 of OX419716.1, forward strand.
ACTAAATGATGGATTTTGCTTCATAAGTTCTTGCAGGATGCGTGTATTTGCATATCCCCATTCCTCAATGGTTACTCTGTCTAAAGACTTTCTTTTGCCTATACGAAACTCTACATCAGTACCAATAGCAAAAGTATCACATGTCACTACAGGATCTAACCAAGGAAAATTTAAAATCTGTAATGCCTTGTCGGATTTTGTGATGCCTGGCGCTGATAAAACCTGTAGACTTGGGGGCGTGGCCGACGAGATATTACTATTGGTAATAGTATTACGCAGCTCACCTTGATTTATGTCGCTAGTTGAAGCGTTTTTACCAGTACTCAAAGGAAATTTGAAGAAGCCGTCATGCCCCTTTTCTCCGCTGTTGACAGGATTTTCCGATGGCGATGATGAGATCAGTTCCTTTCCACGTTTGCGTTCCTCTTCAATCTGACGTCGAAGGATAGCCTTTTGGTTTTCAGCTCTCACTGTGTGAAGTTCTAACTGAAGAGCAATTACTAGCTCCGAATCGATCTCAGGAGCATTCGCTGAACTAGAAGTGTGTTCGGGTTCGCCCTTTTCACGTGGAATGGCGGTCGAGGTTGGATCGGGATTTGGCATACATCATGCAGAGTGATATGATTGAAATTTTGACCAGACACCGGCCCTGCAAAACTCTTCTTTATTTCAAATTCCAAGCCCCCCCCCCCCTCGACTTCCTAACCTATTCACAAGAGGGGACAACATCGGAAAAGCATGCCATGATGACATTTGCAAAATACTCCGATGAGGTTGGATCGGGATTTGGCTGAGCCAAGACATCACCGATATCAGGTCTAATTTCATTGTCCGTTAGGTCGTCTTCCGACTCATCGGTGATCACCTTCATGACATCTTTCATCTTTCCACCGACATTAGGTCGTCTATTTCTTGAGGATGCCATTTCAAGAGATAGATTTTGACATAGCACAAATTAACACATGGAATATAAACAATTGATTGGAATTCGACTTGGCCATCTAAGTTAGGCTATATCAGACCACCTACTGGAATAGCAAGAAAACGCGTTTGAGGTCGTCAAATTTTCCCACTCGGCTAACCCGAACCCCCGTATGTCTATAGCGAGCACTCTATAAACCCTTCCGCGGTGTAGGTACATCGGCGACCCCAGAAGCCCCATCGGTGCCCCCGGAAACCCCATCGGCGCCCCCTAACAATTTTGGGCTAGCTACGGGCCTGCCCTGCTATAAAGATCGATCAAAAGAGGCTGTGTTTGCGTCAGGGGATTTGCCCTCTCCGTGCCTATAGCAATGGCGGTGGAGACAGGGGAGAATTCATTGCATACACAAGACGGTGTTGTCTGTAATCGCTGACTATTTATTTCAAATATCGAATCCTAATCAAAAACTCGGATTATCCACAGTTCGCGTCTTTTTCTGTGATTTTTATCCCAGAAAGTGTTGTACGTCTAACTTCAGTCAGTTTATGGACATGTACACTAAGGGCAAATGGTAAAAAATAATTCTTAGAAGAACTACATGTTATAATACTGATTAGGGCATTGGCAGGGCTTTCTATGGGGGGTCAGTTTGTTGACCCCATGTGCATGAACTTTGACCTTTTTTATTTGACCTTTGACCCCAAAAATAAGTTTAACTTTTCCATTTGAATTCAAACAGGCCACGGGGATTATAAGCTTGTAGGTTTTTTTTTTAGGTAGATTCAAAGAAAAAAACTAGTTTGCTACAAATCTGTGTATTATTTATAATTTTAGCATTAAAATCAAAAAAGTTATGAGACATCAAAGATGATAAACATTAGCAATTGTGATTTAAAGGTAACAAAATTAAATATCACAAATATATGATTAGAATTAAAAAATAAAGACATAATTAAGTAATAATGGAAATGATCTTTGATTATTCACCGCCCTTTGACCCCACAATTGACCTGTGACTCAATGAATTGACCTTTGACCTGACACACTGACTTTCGACCCCAAAATTAGTATTTGCCATAAGGAAAACACCAACCCAAAAGATAATGGCACTTTCTTACACCAAAATATGAAAGTAGGCACAAGGCTGATACGAAAAGAAAAATTCAGAAAGAATACATACAATCAAGTAGATGCATGTGCACAGGCCTTGGAAAAACAATCAATAATTATATTATTAACAATAAATATAGCAATGACATAAAATCTGCTATGTTATCCAGTTTTTATCCTTCAAACAGACGAAGTTCCATTGTGCCAACTCATGAAACTCCGGTTCAATGTCTTGGAGTAAACTTTGGTATACTGGGCTCTGTGTCTATACACTGTTCACGCTTCCATTCTTCTGTGCTAATATCATGACTAACCTTCTGACGACGACAAGGCTGGGAGGCACATGGTGAATTTTCTTCGCAAGAATCTTCCGCATTGGAAAGGCTTTTATGTTGATTAACCCATTGACCTTGTGGCAGGCCTACAAGTAATTTTGTTATTCTGTTGTACCCAAATTTCCTCAACAATATCATTGGATCTACCCCTATTTCCATCTTCAGACATGGGCCTTCAAATATAAATAAAATTATCTAAAGCATTTGGTACAATAAAACAAATAACAAAAGACTTCTACAATAAGTAACTTTACAGGGGCAGATCTAGGAATTCTGAAAAGGTGGGGGCGTCGCAAAATGAGGGCACTGAAAGCGGAGACGGGGAACGCCGCTGAGAGGGGGTGGAGGCCCCAAGAAAATTATCCGTCATTTCCTTGCATCTGTAGCCAATCCAAGAGCTATTTGGCTGATATTTCTAAACGTTCAGAAATCGTAGAAAAAGAGCCTCAAAATCGAGCAAAAAAGCTAGTTGAAAGGCACTTTCAGTAGTAAAAAAAGAGCACTGTCGAAAATTAGGGGCCCCTTGAATCCGCCTCTGCCTTAGGTAAAATAATTGGAAAGAGGAAGGTCATAAATCAATATTTTATACTAGTAAATCTAGGCATACAATCTAAAGCTGTAAAACATTTGAACAGTGTGGGTTTATACTTGTATCGAATGTAAAAACATTAATACATTATCCATAAAAAAATCACACATCCAAATCCATGCTTGTATCAGTACCATTAAGCCTAAAACTATCATTGGCCTACTATGTCCATGTGCAGTATCTTCAGCTGAGGTTGAAGGCCTAGAAAAAAAAATTGAATTAAATAAGACACATAATGTACATGTAGAACACAGAATGATAGTCACACAAGCTTTCGTTTGGCATTTATAATATACACGTATATTATTTATTTTTTACTAAAGTGTACAGGTAGAGATCTAAATCTAAATTATCATAAATACAGTAGTGATTTAGCCTAAGCCTAGTCCAACTCCTCGATGGAACGAAAGAAAACAAACGGAAACTGACAATAATTAGTGACCAAGCCTTTTTGAAATTTGAATACTAAAAGTGGGTTTCTGCATTTTAAGTAAAAATAGTCTAACTGGAACAGAAATTATCCAGCCATATGCGGACTCTGCCATACGCACGTATGACGTGGCCGACTAGCTGTCGAAAATGCCATTGTATTTTAGGCCCACACATTTGGGTTAATTTACCGATAATTCAATGCTAAATGGATATTTCATGGTAGAAATGGGCACACAATCTACAATTAAATAATTATCATCATCAAGTTTACGTTTGTTCGAATGTAAAAAGTAAAATAGTAAACAAAACTCACTCATTTAAGCAGGATTAATTCTCTCGTTGACAAATTCTTCGTGTCACCTATTTGCTCATTTTAATTTATCTGTGTCGCAGATCAGGCGTGTCTAATCATTTTAAAACCTGCCAACACTTTTATTCTTAATTTTCGGTTAACTATTGCATACATCAAAATGAAATTTTGTGCATATAATAATGTGTAGTGTACCGACATTTGGACCAAAATCTATCAACATATTCCTTTAGCTTTTTCCGAAATTTACCTAAAATCCACATTTCTTCAAATTGGGTGTGTAATGGCCGTGTTAAATATGATTTTTGCCACAAAAGATCATTATGCACATCTTAATTTGTTTAGGTTTATATCACATTTGAAGCGGAAAACCAAACCAAACCCTCTTATTAGAGTAGAAATATTACCACATAGCTCAATTTCACACAGGGTGTCGGCCAGTGATAGGATTTTTTCAGCATATTCCAGACATGTCCGACGCTTTTTTCCAAATGTCCTAAATTGTCCGACCAGTAATATGGTGAATAATATTCAAAATTCCAAAATTAATATAGTGTACTGAGTGTATAACTATCACTCAAATCGATTATCGTTGATAATAGACTGGATTGATTTGGTAATTAAGTGACTTAATTCTTTGTCGGACAACCTATCAATTCAATCTTGAACATAAGTCATTGCTTCTCCTTTGTCTGACTATATTATATCAATCCCATAAGAGTGATTATAAACCTAATATACATGTACATGATTAACTTGTAATTTCTGCATTGTCTCACATTTTAATCTCCTTGATGTCGGCCGATAACACGCAGAAATTAGTCTTATATCCCAATAGCATATAACACCCAAAATTAATATACATTCGTCGTTGTATCCGAAAACTTGTCTGTGATATTTCTTCAGTGGAAGGCGAACTTAAATAAAACTATGCATTAATTATTAAATCAATTTCAATGTTTTATACTATTTATTGATCATATTTACACTTAATGTTTAATATAATACAATTAAAACAGCGGATCAGTCGGTTAAAAAAATTGCCACTTATATATGGTGTAAAAGTTATTGTAAGCTATTTAAAAAAGCCCTACGTTACGTGGTATATTGTACTACTGTGTAGATATGAAATAAAACGTGGCAGTTAAAAATGTGGTATAATAAAATATGAGGATAACACGAAGGTACAGTGAGTTGATAAGTAAAGAGAATGTGGTACAATAGAATCCGAGATAATAGTTTACCATGCTGGCCTTACTGCTTTTATATAAACGAAACATGTACGCGAATTTGGCTTATTTCTCAAATGTTGATTATTTAATCCATTTTGATGTTTTATAGGCTGTATACTGTACTCCATTTAAAATGAGCCTACGTGGTATATTGGGTAGATGTGAAACAAAGCGTGGCAGGTGAAAACGAGGTATAATAAAATGTGTGGATGATGAGAGGGCACCAAGAGTTAATAGTTTAAAAACAGTGGTATAATAGAATCAGAGACTGAGATAACCGTGCCACATACGCATTATACTGGTGCTATACAAACAGAAAGTGGTACGCGACTTCGGTAAAAAATAATGTAAATCCCTATAATTAAAGGGGCTTATTCGCTAATATCTGGGACCCAGAAATTAACACAAATAGGTCGCAACACATATAATAATGTAATATGAATGAAAATAAACTGATTTACATTCAATCGTTTCTGTTTGTACAGTAATTTCTAATCGGTTATGTTCAGTGCAATTGAATGTCAATCTCTAGCGTCTTGTTATTCCAGTCTACACCGATAAAATTTATTGCATATGCTCTCCAGATACGAATATGCGGTCACTGTTTGATATGACTTGTAAAATATTTCTAGCCTCGTTCTTTGAGTCCCTTGTTACAAATGGCGCTGAAACGCATTATGGTTCGGGTACCAATTCTAAGATATTTATTTTGTCTTCAATATTGGATATCAAACGCCCATCTTTTCCCGGCAAGATCTCAACATCAATGTTGATTTCAAATTGACCAATAATTCGTGTTTTCAATGTCGAAAATTTTGGATTATATTGAGTTAAAGACGTATTAGCTACTTTGAAAAGCATGTGGTACCAATGTCGCGAACCACATTTCAGTTGTATATGACCAGTAAGGCGAGCATATCACGTTTCAAATGTATAGAAACAACAGGGCGAACGAGGTAAGTTATCTAGGTCACAGATTCTATTATACCACGTTTTTGTACCGAAGCCGCACACCACGTTTCGGATTCTATTATACCACATAGGCTAATTTTAAATGGATTAAATAATCCACATACATGTAATTTGCAAAATATGCCAAGGTTGGCAGTAAGGCGAGCGTGGTACTGTTATCTCAGCCTCGGATTACATTATATCGTATCATCTTTATATTTTATTATATCACGTTTTTACCTGCCAAGTTTTTGTTTCATATCTAACCACTAGCCCAATACACCATTTAAGAGTCTTTTTAAGTATGGTATAGTACAATGACTTTTACACATTACATTTATTATTAACCGTCTAGTCATTCACCAAACAATCGACTATCTTTAATGTAATTTATTTTAAAATAAAATGTAAATATGACCTATAAAACATCAAAATGGATCAAATAATCAACACAATTTGCAAAACCTATTTCGAATAATGTAAAATCCCTATAATTAAAAAGGATGTGGTACCAAAGCCACGTACCGCGTTTCGGTTGTATAGGACTATTAAAGTGGGCATTCCACGTTTCAGTTGTATAGAAGTAGTAAGCCAAGGGTGGTAGTAATGGTTATGTCGGTCTCGGGTTTTAGTTATCTCAGTCTCTGATTCCAGAATAGCACATTTTGTGTACCGAAGTGGCCTATAAAACATATCCAGCGGCTGTCAGACAGAAAACGCCCACATTTTCGAGAGATGGATAGAGAACAAGCGAAAAAGAAAGTGATTTTTCCTACAATCAAGGGCCAAAATTCATGAAGTTACAATTGATATGCGCAAATATCAAAAGGAACCAAGATCATTGGGCTATAAACATGCATTTCAAGTTTCATCAAAATCAAATTAAAATTGTGACCTCTACAGGGTCCACAACCTTAATATACCATATTTCTATAGCATTCCCGTACACGCGGCGGCCATTTTTTCGATTTTCACGAAATCATTACAATGTTACGGTGATATAATCGAACGTTTTTTTAAATCGGTTATTAATTTTGACTTCCAGAGGTACCACAAGCTCATAAAGCCGATTTGGGGCCATAATTCAGGAAGTTACTATACGATTTGCGCAAAAATCAAGAGAAACCAAGTTTTTTAGGTTATAAACATGAATTTCAAGTTTCATCAAAATCGAATTAAAATTTTGACCTCTACAGGGTCCACAACCTTGATATACCATATTTTTACACTCTTTGAATACAAGCAGCGACCATTTTGTTCATCAATTTTGGTCCGATTTTCACGAAATTTGAACTCAACCTTACTTACAGTGTAACGGTGATATAATCAAACGGTTTTTTACACTGGATAAAAATTGTGACCTGTTGTAGTAAGGCAGTATGTAAGACAATGTATGTTCAGTTTGGTGTCACTTGTATCGCTTACCTCGACGACTTTTTAGTCATCAAAGACACTTTTGCATTGTGCAACCGGGGATTATTATTGTTGCTCCAGACTCTGCGCGAATTGGGATTCGATTTTTCTTGGAACACGGTTGCAGTGTCGTCTCTAAAGATGCTTTTTCTTGGCATGCTGTTAAATACTAAAAACCTTACTCTCTCCATGCCACAGGATAAACAGTCTGAATTTCTGGCCCTTTTGCTAGTGTTTCAAAAGCGGACACGGGCAAGTTTAAAACAATTAGTCTCTTTGTGGGAAACTAAACTGGGCGTGCCAAATGACCAAGGGCGGGCGCATATTCCTTAGACGTCTAATAGACATGACCGTTACGGTTAAACGAAGAGCAAAAGTAAAATTATCTGCCGAATTTCACTTAGACATTACATGGTGGATAAATTTTATGAGTGTTTCTCGGGAACCGTAAAATTTCTAGGTACAAAACCTACAACCTCATTACAAACCGATGCATCCTCTGGAGGGGGTGCTGGTGTTTACAACGGTGATTTTTTTTTATGTGAATTGGGCAATTGCTATACCGTGTGTCGAAAATGAGCATATAAATGTTAAAGAGACAGTTGCAGTTGTTTTATCAGCTATGCGATGGTGTCCACTTTGGACTAACAAAACGGTTATTGTGTTTACCGATAACATGACTACCAATTGTGTGATTGATAAAGGGTAATCACGCAACAAAATTTTAATGGTGTGCTTACGTATATTGTTTTGGATATCGACAATTTATAATTTCGATATTAAAGCGGTTCATGTTGTGGGCAGTCGCAATTTGATTGCTGATGCCGCTTCCCACCTCCATGAACCTGGACAGCTCTCAAAGTTATTTTATTATTTACCTTGTTATGATTATTACTTTAGTACTGTTGAGCTACTTAATCATGTCTCTTGTCACTTCTACTTTTCTAGGTGGTGCAAACCTGGAAGATTCGGTACTACGGCTCCGAAAACAGGGGTGGGCTAAATCTACTGTTACTACATATAATACTTAAATGGTCACATGTTTTTTAGACACATCTCTGAAAATCCAGCTTGCAATTGTGGTCACCCTTTCGAGGATAGCGAACACTATCTCTTACACTGTCCAAACTTCAATACTTTTCGACAACTAACCATTTCTACATTACCTGATCAGTATAAGAACAGCAAAACTCTACTCTATGGCCTGCATGACTCCACCAGCGAAATCAATAACCTTATCTTTACAACAGTTCAATCATATTTCAATTTAACTAAACGATTTTAAATTATTATTTAACTAAACTATTTTATATTATTATTTAACTAAACTATTTTATATCATTTTTGTTGTTGTTATTAATATGATTACTATTACATACTATAATACTTTAGGTGTATTCAACTAAGTAAGGGTTGTATATATTGTATATACTGCTTTTTATTAGTAGTATATAATTTATCATTGTAAATAGGGATAGGGGTCTGACATAGGCATTTTGCCTGTTCGCCAATTTCCCATTCATTCATACTGAATAAAATATGTTTTAAAAAAAAAAAATAATACCCATCTTAAGTGTTTTATGGAATTTTGTGCAATAATCTCGCCGACCCTTTAACTAGTTGGTCCATAAAACACCTTCTAACAGGTGTCAAGAGAGCACTGGGTACAGCTTAAAGTTGCAGAGCCCCGATTACACCCGATTTATTGCTACGTATTCGTCTTTTTTTGGGAAAATCGTTTAATAACAGTATTTTTGGGGCTGCATGTCTTTTAGGATTTTTTGGATTTTTGCGGCCAAACAATTTCTTGGTCAAAACACGCTTCGACCCTATTGTGACCACGTTATTTCTGGTCTTATTAAATTAAGACTGAGTCCAAGTAACTTCTATGTAATTTATTAAACATAGATAAATCAACAAATATTTACAAGAAAGAGAGAGATCCGATTCATTCTAAACCGTAGCTCACTCTGTCTGCTTGAATTACAGTTCTTACAAAATATATAATGGACAAGTATGACATATTGACAATTAAACTATAAAATATGGTCTCTAAGTTAAAATCTAAAACAATAGTTTCTTTTGTGGAGAGTTTGGTCAATGACCAACTCTTAATCCCTTCATTGTTAGACTTCAATGCCTAGTCTAAATTATATCTGACGTAATAGCCCTTGGCTGGATTAAGAAGGTTCTATAGGCCAGGGGCCAGCTGGTATTGGATTGTAAAGAGTTTTACTCTATCCGTTTTGATAAGGACAATATGTCACTCATGCCAATGTCTGTATAATTCAACACGTATCTTACATGAGATATAATTAGGTAAATAAATATCAGGATATCAGGTACTTTGTTTTGGTTCACTGTAGGTAGTATTCGTCCATTTCAGTTAAATGTTTTTCACATATAAATACTTATATATAGGCATCATTACCGTGCATAATATTTTACACCGCACAGATTCAGCAATGCAGTTTTAAAACGACACAGATTCGCCAATACACTTGTGAAATAAGTTTGGGGTTTGTTAAACACACACATTACTGTTTTGTTTTCTATTTCTTCCTGCATTCTGCAATATCTAGTAACAGAATAATGAATAATGTTTGTCATCCTCATAGTTGCTGTTGTTATCTGATGAGCAAGAATGATATTTCCAGTTTTTCCAAGTGAGCCAAACGGATTTTCCAGTTGCTCTTCTTTATACTGGTTTCACAGACGAACTTCAGACTATCGGAAATGGTTTGATAGTATGCTGCTTGGTTTATGACGTCCATCTGTAAAATTAGCTCATACAACAACATACAATTTGATCTGCAATATCACTTTCTTTCTTTCTTTTTGATTAAACACACAATAATATTATTATTATTATTATTACAGCATATTTATAGTGCACCTTTTCATATAACATGTTCAGGGGCACTTTACAAAGTGACAATGTAATCATAAATAAACAACAAGATGTTAACGATTGCATACAGAGTCAGTTAAAAGCCTGATTAAATAAATGTGTTTTAAGTTGTTTTTTAAAAGAATATAGAGATGTACAACATCTTAAACTAAATGGTAGATTATTCCATAAAACAGGTGCTTGATAACTAAAAGAGCGCTGACCATAAGAGACTAGTTGAATAGTTTTGTGCTTTAAAAGTAGTTTATCTGACGTACGTAATGTTCGGCCGGGTGTATAAAGTTCTAAAAGATCTGAGAGGTAAACAGGAGCTAGATTATTTAAGCATTTAAAAGTAAGCAACAAAATCTTAAAATCAATTCGATATTTAACAGGTAACCAGTGTAAATTGTATAAAACAGGAGTTATGTGGTCACATTTTTTAGTTAAAGTAACAAGTCTAGCAGCAGTATTCTGTACTTTTTGTAATTAAATATATACGTAATGCACCGCGTTCCAGAACAACTATAGAAACAAGTGTATTAGTTCTCAATATGGAAAGTAGGGGTTGGTTAGGGGTAAATAATACTAAAATATTGTGTTACTATCTTATGTTAAAACAGATAATCATAAAATAACCATAATTGTATAAGTATGCTTGTTACCAAACCTAATCATTTGTATTTTTCTTTCTTTTTTTTTTCATCAAGAGCAGCGATCGGTGATCATAAAAAAACGTATCTTGATATTGTTTTATTACTATTATTATTATTATCAAAAGGTAACATTCTTATATTCAAATATATACTTATATACACATTCACAATAATGTAGTGATATATATCACGAAGCATTTGTCTGTATTCTGGATGTTCATTGAACGCATCCATTATCCTTCACATTATGTATATCCTTAGGATATAATTACACCATATTCAAATATCTTTAAGATATATTTATATCACATTTATATACAGTATATTTAGATCACATTCACATATCTATACGATATAGTTTAAAACATATTCATAATCACATATCTTTACAATGTGTTTCAATCACATTTCTTTACGATATATTTACATGTGTATATCTTTACGATATATTTACATGTATATATCTTTACGATATATTTACATATATATATATATCTTTACGATATATTTAAGTATCTTTATATTTAAATCATATTCACATTATTAATAATTATCATCTTAAATCACACATTAATACTCATAATCACATATCTCTACGATGTGTTTCAATCATATATTTTTTTAGGATCTATTTATGTATCTTTACATATTTATATATCTTTACATATTTATATATCTTTACGATATATTTATATATTTTTGTGATATATTTAAATTATATTCTCATTATTTTTTTTTTTTTTAAATTAATATCTTAAATAACATATCTTTACTCGTATTATATATTGTAAGTAATATCTTACATGTCTCTTTATTGTCACATTTTATCATGTGAAAATTATCGTACTTATACTATCCAGGTAGTTTTTTTTCGTATATTTACGATAAAGTCATATCTCATGACTTTCTGAATATACAATTATATAACGTATATTAATCTCATATAATATCATTCATTCAAGTTTATCCATATCATTAATTCATATTTATTCATATATCATTTATTCTTATTATTTGGTAACTTCACCAATATCGACCTCATAGATCATTTAATTTTTAACGTTTATATTTCACACACGTTAATATAATTTTAACATAGTTAATATTTTGAATTTCCATTTATATATTTTTACTTGACCGAGTTTCATTTATTATTATCTTCATTGCCCTAATTAGATCCTTTAGATCAAACATTCTAAAATAATAACATTTTCAGATCATTTGCATCTTCATATAACTCATTTTCAAATTTATATTTTACTTATATTCATATCCATTTCCGAATATATTATATTTTATATATTTTCAGTCCTTTATAACGTTCAGATTGTTCAATTCCATTTCTTTATCTAGGCCTAAATGATTTCACTAATTCTTTAGTGCAGGTACAGAACAAGGTCTATGTTAATTTCTAAATTAATTTTGTAAAAAAATACATAATTTCATTGATCGTCACCAATGAAACATACGCAATAATATATTGTAAACTTGCATGGTTAGCTAGGCCACGTGGTTAACAATATCTCAATGAAATACCAAATTATTATTTAAATAATAATGAAAGGAAACATAGATCTGTTTCTGTAGCAAATTTCAATCGCCTTTTACGATTCGCAATTTAGCTTGCGGATGACGAATTCTTAGAGCTACGTCATCAGGGGTATTTTCGTTTGTCTAGATCTGAATCAAATTGAATATATCTTCAATGGACTTGGCGCTCAATATTCCCATCTTGTGTATAATATTAAGAATTAATTGGAAATGATATTTTTGTATCGTATGTAGTGTATTGAATTCTACATTAACATGTTCCTCTAATCGACGTGACTCCTGGTATAAATTATTTGACATGTAGTCTTCCAAATCCGATGTTCTGTCTTCTACATGGCGGTGCAGATTGTAGTTATCCGAATTTCTCTTATTCATAAATCTATTTTCAAGTCTTGAAATTTCATTCCTCCAGTTTGTTTTACTATCGAGATGATGGCATTCACGTTTTGGAGGACTAAATTGTTGCGTGGAAATACTGGCAATATTAACTTTGTCAAAAAATTTATGATTTCTTAATGGTCGCTTTCTAATTTTACCCTCTTTAGTTCTTTGGATGTGATAATTCTGTATAATTTCGCTCGGCAGCATGTCTGATGGTTCCCAAGAGTTTGGTTTGGAATGATCTGTCCATTTTACTTTATAAAACATGTTCTGGTTTTTTCTTTTAAAAGCTACTAATGACTTAATATCTTCCTTTTTGAATTTATTATCGCTCTTGGCAGGTTTCTTTATTAATTCTTTTGTCCTAATCTCTGAATTTTTATGATTATTTTTCCTATTTATGAGGTCTTCATACGCATTTGTTTTGGCGGGGTTAGGATCAGCTGTTTTGGAATCATCTGTGTGTTCTGTACGTTCTGGTTGTGTTATAACTTCTTCTAATTCTTCGGGATTAAGGTTACTGTCGGAACCTAGATATTCTGTAGGACAATACGCTGGACGGCTGGACGGATCGTAATATAGTTTCAATCTAGCGGCATTGATTAGTGACTTCACCTCTCGGTTGTCCTCTACACGTCGCAGACAATATGTAAAATTGTCTTTAGATTGGGTTATATAGTATGGTCCTACCCAATGTTTTTGAAGTTTGGCGGAGAGTCCAACAGTTGTTTTAGAACAGAATAGCCAGACTTTATCGCCTGTTTTTAAATGTGGCACTTTCGCTTTCTTATCGTGCTGCTGTGTATACTTTGCTTGTGCCTGTTTTACACAGATTTCTGCCTCTTTACGGGTTACTTCCAGATTTTGGAGTATTCTTGACATATACTCTTTAACAGAATTTGATATTGTCTCTTTAGGAGCTAATGCATTATCTAGAGCTGTACGCATCTGACGACCGAAAAGCATGTAAAATGGTGACTGTCCCGTAGATTGAGTAGCTGGTGTCATTCTATAAGCCATCATTATTCCAGGAAGCAGATCAGGCCAGTTAGTTTGATCTTGCGTACAGTAGACCTTCAATCTATCTTTAATGAATCTGTTCATTCGTTCGCATGTGCTGTTAGTTTGTGGATGGTATGGGCTTGTATAATGGCGTTTTACTTCGAATAGTTCACATAGTGCTTTTACCAGGTTAGACATAAATTGTGTACCTCTATCTGATATTAAAGATCGTGGACATCCATATCTGGTAAACACATTCTTGTATAAAACGTCTGCCACGTCTTTTGCAGATTGTGATTTTAAAGCAAAACTTTCCGGCCATTTCGAAGCACTGTCAACTAATAATAAGCAGTATTTACTACCATCCTTTGCTGTGGGGAATGGACCAAGAAAATCCATATGCCATCTACAAAATACATCCTCAATCGGCATAGGCGTTAATGGTACTGGATTTGCATGCAGATCGTTTATGGCTTGCTGACACATCTCACAAGTTTTCACGTAGTTTGTAATTTCGCTAAACATTCGCGGCCAGTAGTACCTTAATCTTATGCTACTTAATGTACGTTCCGCTCCTTGATGACCGCCGGTTGGTAAATTATCATGGTAAACTTGCAATATATCATGTCGTAAAGTTTTTGGCACTGCTATTTGCTTAATTATTCTTTCTGATTTAGATATATTTTTGGTTCGAGGCGTATAAAAGTGATATAAAATGCCATCAATGATATCGAAAGATTTTGCTTCACTAACAACTCTATCAGCGTCACATTTGTTTTCGGGTACTACTTTATTTTTCAGGTAAATTATTATATCAGCGTAGTCAGAACAAATTTTCTGTAAATGATGAAGGTTGATATTGTGTAATAATTGACCCGGATCGTTGTTATTTTTGAATAAATTATCGAGAACATTAACGGTATTGACGCTATATTGGTTATTAATTTTGCAGTCATTTTTATATTCAAAGGTAAGCGAAGTTAAAGATGAAACTTCGCATGATGTACTGAATATATGTGCGTCGGGTTCAGCTGGTTTCTCCCTTACTTCGTCGTATTCACGTCTGGAGAGGCAATCAGCTGCGACGTTTCTCGTACCTGCAATGTGCTTAATCTTAAACTTATAACCCTGCAGTCGCAATGCCCAACGCCCTAGTCTACCTGATTTTTGGGTTTTGACATTTGCTATATGATCGGTATAAACTATGAACTCGTTTGCCTGCAGATAAATCTTGTATTCTTCGATAGCTTCTATTAACGCCAGTCCTTCTTTGTCAGTTATAGGCCAGTTTCGTTCGTCCTTGTGCAGTGAACGCCCTCCGTAAGAAATGGGATGCTCCATTTCATCATGGATTTGTGATAAGACATATGCAATAGCATTGTTTGATGCATCACAGTGGATAATGAATTGTTTATCCAGCTTTGGAAAGATAAGCACTGGTGCTGTACTCAACGCTTCTTTTAGATTTACGTATGCGTTTTCACATTTTTTGGACCATTCAAACGTTATATTTTTAGAAAGCAAATCGGTTAAAGGTGAAACAATTATGGAATACCCTTTTATAAACTTTCTGTAATAATTGGTCAAACCAAGAAAACTTCTAACTTCCTTCTGAGATTTAGGTCTTGGGAACGTAGCCACTGCAGCAGTTTTTGATTTATCAGTTTGAATTCCCTTGTCGCTAATTATATGTCCAAGATATTTTATTTCTTTAGCAGCAAAATTACACTTTGAAGGCTTCAGCTTTAAGTTGGCATGTCGTAACCGGTCAAAAATTTGTTCAAGTGCTATTAAGTGGGAATTGAAATCCTTACTAAAGCAACATATATCATCAATATAAGCCAGACATATTTTCCATGATAATCCTTTTAGAACTTTTGTAATCAGAGACATGAATGAAGTTGGCGAGTTCATCAAACCATAGGGTAGGCGTGTGAATTCAAATATTCCTTCGTGTGTTATAAATGCACTTTTATGTGCAGTATCTGGGTGCAGAGGTATTTGCCAGAAAGAATTTTTCTAATCCATGCTACTAAATATTTTCGCTTCCGATTCTGCTATGGTGTCTAATATTTCATCTAGCCTTGGTATTGGAAAGGAAAATGGAACTGTAATTTTATTCAATCTTCTGTAGTCGACGCAAAATCTCAATTCATTACTATCACGCTTTTTAGCTATAACAACTGGTGAATAGAAGTCCGAGTTAGATTCCTTTATTATACCATCTTTTAGCATTTGTTTTGTTTTCTCTTCAATAATTGTCTTAGTCTCAGGGGTAACCCTATAAGGCCTTGATTTTATCGGAGGATTGTCACCAGTTTCTATTTTATGGTAGTAAAGATTAGTTTTTCCTAGCTCGGAATCATTCCTAGCAAAGATATCAGCATTTTTCCCCAGAAATATTTGTAATTTTCGTTTTTCTTCCTTATCGAGGAGTGTTTTATTAAGATTAAAACCTAAATTGTTAGCTTTAGTAATATATTCATTAATTTCGTGTTTCGAAGGTTCATAAAAACTGTTTATCGATTTCAATTCTGTATTAACATCATCTAAATTTGAAAGGACACAATCATCGTCGATTAAAGTAACATCTGCAATTGGCGTATTTTCCTCAATCACAATAATCGTATTAGTTGGATTTAATATTTTATATAGTGAGGTGTTAAATTCATTTAAAGGAGATATACATTTTGCACCTAGAACATTATGCTTGACTAAAGTATCATTGGGTTCCAACAATATTGTGTTATTTTTGGGTATATTCACAATTTTAACAGGAATGATAGATTCTGAATTGGCTTGTAACGTTACTTCTGCTTTTGTATACGCTTTTCCGTCTCCCGATTTTTTTGAAGTTATTGGGATTTGTTTATCATCAATTGAAAATGTCATCTTTTCTAAGTTAATAATAGCTTTAATATCGGACATAAAATCTATACCAATAATTATATTGTGATTTAATTTATTAAATACGTGGAACGTTATTGGAAATAAAACATTATCAATGTCAATATTAAGTGTAACTTTACCCATTACGCTTATTAAATGACCACCAACACCGCTAACCTGTGACCATTCTGCTGTTTCGATGCAGTGGTGTTTATTAATTTGTTTTAGGATTTGGTAACTTATTATACTTATACTAGCACCGGAGTCGATCAAGCACTCATATTGTTTGTTTTTTAGTTTTGCTTGAATTGTATTATGCTTTATTTTGGCCACTACAGAACAAATAGTTTGTAGATCATGTTGTAAATATAGGGCATCCATACATTGAGAATCAAGACACTCGGAATTAGTCATTTTTTTTTTTTTAGATACTTCACGCAAGATATATGTTATGTCTTTCCTTATTGTTCTTTTTAATAGCAGATCAAATTAGTATGTGTTGTACTTACTATTTTTGTAGAAAAAGCTTTATAAACCCTTCAGACTTCTATCATTCCTGGTCCGACTATTCTTCGTTCCTGTTCTTCAGCATTTCTGTAGGTCGGACTCTACGTTGCTTTTGACCTTCGGCTACATCCAAGTATCGGGGGTACTCGCTTTGGCAATGTTGTTGAGGTAATCAAAAGCCGGCATATCTCTACCATATGTGACCACGTTATTTCTGGTCTTATTAAATTAAGACTGAGTCCAAGTAACTTCTATGTAATTTATTAAACATAGATAAATCAACAAATATTTACAAGAAAGAGAGAGATCCGATTCATTCTAAACCGTAGCTCACTCTGTCTGCTTGAATTACAGTTCTTACAAAATATATAATGGACAAGTATGACATATTGACAATTAAACTATAAAATATGGTCTCTAAGTTAAAATCTAAAACAATAGTTTCTTTTGTGGAGAGTTTGGTCAATGACCAACTCTTAATCCCTTCATTGTTAGACTTCAATGCCTAGTCTAAATTATATCTGACGTAATAGCCAGCTGGTATTGGATTGTAAAGAGTTTTACTCTATCCGTTTTGATAAGGACAATATGTCACTCATGCCAATGTCTGTATAATTCAACACGTATCTTACATGAGATATAATTAGGTAAATAAAATAGATTTAAAATACATTAATGTTGTGAAAGATATGTTTAACAAAATGGGGAATATAATATTGAATTTTAATATATGTAGAACTCATATGAATTATGTCGGTCATACTATTTTTCACATCCAACGCAAGGATGTAACATTGTTATCATGGGGATTTATTGTGCGCCTTAAAGTCACAAAACCATGCAATTTCGCGCCAAGCCAGTCATCATTTGTTTACCAAGACTTCGCAACCACCCCCTCGATCCCTGTTCTGATATTGTCAAATCCGGCTTCCCCGTCTACTCCGCTTTTCCTGTCGCCCTTTCCTCAAGGCACTTCGTACTATGCTTCGCGCATTGGGTTTACCGTCATCTTCCTATGGTGCAC
The DNA here is from genome assembly GCA_948474765.1 of Patella depressa. Lineage (NCBI taxonomy): Eukaryota > Metazoa > Mollusca > Gastropoda > Patellidae > Patella > Patella depressa. The sequence goes on from OX419716.1 coordinate 54,065,540, forward strand.
ATTCCTCCCGAAGGGGTGCTGCCACCTGGGCTAGTTTTTCGGATCTCTCTAACCACCAAATTCGGGCATTAGGATATTGGTCAAGTAATTGTTATCAACGTTATATCGATACAAATTATTCATCGCTACATACCTTCACATCCCACTTCCCTTTCTAATCTAGATACAACATCTTCACCCCCCGTCTTGGGGTTTGGGAGTTTTATTTTGTAAATAATTGTTTGACATTGTATTACTTTGTTTTAAGATTATTAAAATGTTTGCCATCCCGCTGCTGCTTTTTATTATCGGTGAAGTCAAGTAAATTACAGATTTATTTGTAAATCATATTTTAGGTGACGTAACTGTTCAACGTCCTTAACCTCTGACATTGCCTCGCTTTAAAACTTTAAGCTTCCGCCTTTTTAATTACGGTTAATTTGTGCTAGGTCAAAATCCCTCCCACCCTCCCGGTAGTATTACTGTGGGTAGGGGCGTGTTATTTTTTTAACAGCTACTTCCGAACTTGAACTTGCTAAGGGAGTTTTATTTTGTAAATAATTGTTTGACATTGTATTACTTTGTTTTAATTTGTTTTGATTTAAGATGCGGGCCCGTATCTACAGGGGGCGCCCCCCCCCCCCCTCTCGCTCAGAAATTGCTAACAATCATTAAAGTATACACAGTTCCATATATTAACCTAAAAATACTATTTTTTTTGTTTGAATACTTATTTTAAAATGCTTATTATCTAGGTAACTACATAGCATGATGATTACAGCAGTCTGTTAGAATGACCTTTCCGAAAATTTCCTCCAAATGTTCGCCCGGAAGGTAATGCCCCCCCCCCCCCCCGCTTAATGGTGTCTAGATACGGACCCGTTAAAATGATTAAAATGTTTGCCATCCCGCTACTGCTTTTTATTATCGGTGAAGTCAAGTAAAGGTGAAAATAAAAATAAAATTTTTAAAATTGTCAAATCGTTTTTAACGTCGATTTATTTACTCTAGATACGGACCCGTTAAAATGATTAAAATGTTTGCCATCCCGCTGCTGCTTTTTATTATCGGTGAAGTCAAGTAAAGGTGAAAATAAAAATAAAATTTTTAAAATTGTCAAAACGTTTTTAACGTCGATTTATTTACTCTATACAAAATATAACCAATACAATACTTCACGTTTTTAGGTAGGTTTTTACTGGAGGTAGGGGTTTGCAGCACTACTACATTACGGAACGGACAACTGTGTATATGTATAAATGTTTAGTTTATCTAAATAATTTATGTTTCTTGATGTATATATGTATAAATGTTTAGTTTATATTTAAATTATTTTAAATTATATTTTGTATATTTATAGGTTCTTGATGTATATATGTTCTGTATGTATAAAAAGTAAACTTACATTTGTAAATTTTGGAAAGGAGTCAACATAGGCCCAGCCTGTTCTCCCATCCATTTTCAAATGAAATAAAATATTGTTTACAAAAAAAAAAATAAAAATAAAAATGGAATTTTAACGCCACTCTTCGAGTAATGGCATAGCATACAATTGCATATTACCAGTTTATGCCCTATCCAGAACAAAATGTCAACATTTGAACATTGATTTTCAGTTTGACTTGGGCCATTTGCGGCTTGCCAAGGGATCCTTTACGTCACGTGGAAACAACGTCAAGTTTGTCGGGAGGTCTGGGGGATTAGCTGAGAATTTTATAAAATCGGTACTTGGTCCGAGGCTGGGTATTCTTGAAGTATATCGTATCGACCCCGGGAAGTCACCTGGCCCCTCAGAAGTCACCCACTACGACCGGAAGCTGGTAATATCGAGACTTTTTGTACCAAACGGCCCCAAGCGTATTTGGGCCTGACCGGAATTGTATTCTGAGGGCATATCCCGATTCGCAAGGAATAATTGGAGAGGGGGGGGGCGTCTTTCGGGACCCTTACCACCTTTCCTGGACTTTGACCTTGAAAAAGCAGCTGCAGGGACTTTTTAGTCTTTTTGGGCCCAATTTCGAAACTAGAAGTCCGAGAGGTCTGGAATTTGGGGCCCTGGCCCAGAACAGTCCCACCACCTTGCCCCATATTCTAAAGCTCCCAATCGATGTCCCTTTGGGCTCCAGTGCCCCATAACGTCCCATTTCAATCATTATTTTTTTTTAGATCTTCCGCAGAACTAGTCCACGCGGCTACCCCCACTAAATCGACCCTTCCGCGTTGCGTGGTATTCTTGAAATATTTCTTCGGCAACCGAAAGCGGGACAAATGGCGAATAATGGTCATTTGACCTCGACCTTGACCTTAAATGGTCAAATCAAGGTCAACACGCGTCTCGCAGGTGTAGATTTAGTTTAAGAAGCCACAACCTCAAGATCGTCGGATGCAGTTCGGGATTGGCCAGTTATCTGCCCTTGGACCACATCACGCAAAAACTGGCTATTTACTTTCTCTGGGAATATGGCCCAAAAATGTCTTCCGATCGATCTTGGATTTGGTGACCATATAGATCGACGTCACATTTGTCCTTTTCAAAATCGTCCACCAAAAGTCGTGACCTTGACCCGCTAGGGGTCCCGGAAGTATTTCGGTTTTTGCCACCTAAGGGCCGATCTAATAAAGTCAAGACCACCGGACCTTGACCTTCCGAGATAACATCATGGCCCACGTGACCTCTGTAGGTCAATTTCATCTAAAAGGGTCAAGGTCACTAAAATATCTACCGTTCCGGGTGCTCCGGGGCATCTGATGGGACCCTGGGTCCATGCAACAAGTCAAAGACCATGACAATGGATGGACACTTCATCAGCCTTTGGAATGAGACCTTGACCTTTGACCTGATATTTGACCTTGGGTTCGAAAAAGTCTTTATGTACCATCCAAACTTTCGCCAGAAATGTCAATCTCTAAATTAAGGTTACTATCCACAAGGCCGGTGACGGGACTGTCTCACGGGTCAAGGTGACCTTAGCTAACATACAATGCCAATGGTGGCAACTTCGGTAAAAGTCACCTTCAAAATAAATTCACAGCAAGACACACACACTCGTATGTAAACGCCCCAAAGAGCTCGTGGGCGGGCTCCCGAGTGGGTATTCGTTAGTATATCGACTTCCGAAGTTGGCAAAATTGACGCCCAAAACACGATTGACCTTGATCCCCACATCTTGGGCCAGGTGGGGTCAAATTAAGATCACCACGCGCGCCCACGAGGTCGATTCGGTTTTTTAAGAGGCGCGAGCTCCAAGGTGCAGTATCCGGGCTGGTCTTTTCGTGCCGATCCCGGAATAGGGGCGGGAGTCAAGGTCGTCCCATGGGAACGGGACTTAGGGATCTGATAGAGCGATCCCACATTTGTTCTTAATTTCTCAAAATCGTCAACCAAAATTCGTGACCTTGACCCAATAGGCCTTCCGGAAAAGCGTGAGACCAACGTAAACAAAATCAAAATGATGACAAATTATGTTCGTTCGGAGTTCTAGGCGAGTTAAATTTGCCATGTAATAAATCGTAGTTTAAGGATTCGAAACACGAAAAAGATGACATTGATTTGAAGACGACGGCAGGGTTCATCCAGTCCATATCAAGTGAGCCTTATGCAGACCAAGGCTTGAACAACCCGCAAAAACGATCGTCTTGATCCCACGTCAATGAATGGTTAGTTTTATTATACGCCCACATTGAAATGTGGATGTATATCGTTGTCACCCCCATTTACCTACAAAAGAATAAATATGTGTCAACCATTGTCGACCGTTCAGACTATTTAGCTGCTGTGGGCATATGTTTCGTTACCTAACAACCTATCTTTATTGTCTACCTTACAATTCATTTCATATTAACTTTCCTGAATTATCTATCAGTAATATATTGTGTTTGTATCAAATTGAAAATCAAACGTTCTTTTGACTTTGATATGCATTCGTTTAAAGTTGCAATTTCATATTATATTTTTAAAATGTATTAAAATAAAGCCCTAAAGAATAATCCTATAAATCCTATAATTCACTATTGCCAGTTGAAGATTGGCAGAAATATCATTTTTAACTTCAAATTCAAATGTTTGAAGATAGCCATTCCCGGGCCCGTAGCCAGCTCATAAAATTGGGGGGGGGGGGCTACAGAATGTTTTGGAGGGGCTGAGGATGTGGCCGGCTAAGAACACTGCTAAGAAATCATTATTTTTGGCGAAATATTTATGGGGGCTAATTCGATTGGGGGAGGGGCTATGTCCCCTCCTAGCCCCCCTCCCCCCGTGGCTACGGGCCCGGCCATTCCATGGGGGGAATGGAAAAATGGAGATAGTCGTGTTATTATTTTCTGTGTCAATGATTTTTTTGCCTGGGACATAATGCCCATGATCGTATAATAGTGAGTTGACAACCTTTTGACCAAAAGAAATAGAAATAATTATATTTTGACTTTCTTAGAAAATATGAAATTCCCGCTTTAAACAATCATTAACCAAACGTATAGATTAGGCAGATATCGAACTATTCTGAGCTAGACCTAGTATTTCTTTTCAAATTCATAAAAGACAATGAGGGAAATTTTGCCCAGACAGCGGTGCTACAACCTCCTCTTATATCGATTTGCGACTGCCAAGGGATCTTTTACGTGCATGCAAATGTGTACGTTGAATCTCAGTTTTCCGTCCCATCCTGCACCACTAACAAGGAAACCATTCAGGGAAGATCCCAATGAGCTTTCTTGGCCAACACCAAGATCGAACTGCCTTGTCCACTCTAGCGCGCCAGTATCTTACTCACTTATCAAGCTTGTTCCTAACAATTAAGATAACCATACGAAAATCTTGGAAATATACATTTCATCCCATGCTTGCGTGACTACATACGGTTACCTGCCTAAATTTGTATGTTAGCACTGGGTCTTCCCACAGCTAAGACCCCTATAAGATTCTACCATATACCATACATGTATGTATTACTTTGTTTTAAGATTATTAAAATGTTTGCCATCCCGCTGCTGCTTTTTATTATCGGTGAAGTCAAGTAAATTACAGATTTATTTGTAAATCATATTTTAGTTGACGTAACCGTTCAACGTCCTTAACCTTTGACATTGCCTCGCTTTAAAACTTTAAGCTTCCGCCTTTTTAATTACGCTTATGCCATGTGTTAATTTGTGCTAGGTCAAAATCCCTCCCACCCTCCCGGTAGTATTACTGTGGGTAGGGGCGTGTTATTTTTTTAACAGCTACTTCCGAACTTGAACTTGCTAAGGGAGTTTTATTTTGTAAATAATTATTTGACATTGTATTACTTTGTTTTAATTTGTTTTGATTTAAGATGCGGGCCCGTATCTACAGGTGGGCGCCCCCCCCCCCTCGCTCAGAAATTGCTAACAATCATTAAAGTATACACAGTTCCTTATATTAACCTAAAAATACTATTTTTTTTGTTTGAATACTTATTTTAAAATGCTTATTATCTAGGTAACTACATAGCATGATGATTACAGTAGTCTGTTAGAATGTAGAATGACCTTTCCGAAAATTTCCTCCAAATGTTCGCCCGGAAGGTAATGCCCCCCCCCCCCCCCGCTTAATGGTGTCTAGATACGGGCCCGTTAAGATGATTAAAATGTTTGCCATCCCGCTGCTGCTTTTTATTATCGGTGAAGTCAAGTAAAGGTGAAAATAAAAATAAAAATGGAATTTTAACGCCACTCTTCGAGTAATGGCATAGCATACAATTGCATATTACCAGTTTATGCCCTATCCAGAACAAAATGTCAACATTTGAACATTGATTTTTGAACTACAAGAAATCGCAGTTTGACTTGGGCCATTTGCGGCTTGCCAAGGGATCCTTTACGTCACGTGGAAACAACGCGCGCCCACGAGGTCGATTCCGTTTTTTAAGAGGCGCGAGCTCCAAGGTGCAGTATCCGGGCTGGTCTTTTCGTGCCGATCCCGGAATAGGGGCGGGAGTCAAGGTCGTCCCATGGGACGGGACTTAGGGATCTGATAGAGCGATCCCACATTTGTTCTTAATTTCTCAAAATCGTCAACCAAAAGTCGTGACCTTAACCCAATAGGCCTTCCGGAAAAGCGTGAGACCAATGTAAACAAAATCAAAATGATGACAAATTATGTTCGTTCAGAGTTCTAGGCGAGTTAAATTTGCCATGTAATAAATCGTAGCTTAAGGATTCGAAACACGAAAAAGACCACATTGATTTTAAGACGACGGTAGGGTACATCCAGTCCATATCAAGTGAGCCTTATGCAGACCAAGGCGTGTTCCCTACAAAGGTACCTTTATTATATTACTAATTCCATATGCGGTGAATACCGAACAACAAACCAACTCGTTGTTCGTTATTCGCCAATACCGAACAACAAACTGGCTCGTTGTTCGTTATTCGCCAATATGTAACAGCTCTTTCTTCGGATAGAAAGAGAAGTTGTTAGAATCTATTTCCCAGAAGTTTAAAGTTTTATTATCCAGTTAGGCTCATAAAAACCCGCCTGCGGCGTGTTCCCTACAAAAGTTATTTTATTTGATTACTAATTCCATATCTGGTGAATACCGAACAACAAACCAGCTCGTTGTTCGTTATTCGCCAATACCGAACAACAAACTGGCTCGTTGTTCATTATTCGCCAATATGTAACAGCTCTTTCTTCGGATAGAAAGAGAAGTTGTTAGAATCTATTTCCCACAAGTTTGAAGTTTTATTATCCAGTTAGGCTCATAAAAACCCGCCTGCGGCGTGTTCCCTACAAAAGTTATTTTATTAGATTACTAATTCCATATCTGGTGAATACCGAACAACAAACCAGCTCGTTGTTCGTTATTCGCCAATACCGAACAACAAACTGGCTCGTTGTTCGTTATTCGCCATTATGTAACAGCTCTTTCGTCGGATAGAAAGAGAAGTTGTGAGAATCTATTTCCCAGAATTTTGAAGCTTTATAATCCAGTTAGGCTTATAAAAACCCGCCTGTGGCGTGTTCCCTGCAAAAGATCTTTCATTACATTACTAATTCCATATCTGGTGAATACCGAACAACAAACCAGCTCGTTGTTCGTTATTCGCGAATACCGAACAACAAACCAGCTCGTTGTTCGTTATTCGCGAATACCGAACAACAAACTGGCTCGTTGTTCGTTATTCGCGAATACCGAACAACGAACAACGAGCAACAGGCTAACTTCACGTCGCCGGCTAATTGGACATTATTTTTCCAAATTATATATCGCAATGGGTCGAAAACGAAAGAGTGAGTTGAATAGCGACGATTCTGGAGTGAGAAAACTGTCTGCCTTTTTTTCGTTACCGCCGCCGAAGTGTTCTAAAGTTAACGAAGAGTCTGACATCGGCTCCTCTAGACGAAATGAACTTGATACTACGATTAACGATTCAGATGCTGATACCGTGACCGTACCCGAAATCAACAATAGGCCTATTGTACACGCGAAACGGAAATTCAAAGAAAACTGGAAATTTGGCAACCCTTGGCTGAGATTTGACGTATACAAACAGAAGATGTTTTGTTCAATAATGTGAAAATTCGAAAGTCAGCAATAGTTTTACATCTGGATGTACTGTTCTGAAGAAAGAAAGTATTGACACTCATCTATCTGCAAAAGGTAAGCTGATTTATATGTTGCCGAACTTATGTGAAGATTTTATATGAGAAATTCAACTCAATATCAATCCTGTTACAGAATATCGACTGAGTAATATCAATCCTGTTACAGAATATCTACGACTCAATAATATCAATCCTGTCAGTGATGACAAAGTATTAAATATAATTTTTATTTTTCAGGTCCATCTAGCCACAAAGCAGCGTTAATGATTATTGAAAATGGCAATGACATGGCTAAGGCCAGAGAGAAATCGGTGTCGAAATCCAAAGGAGCTATATTATCAGCCATGAGAAATGTCATGTTCATGGCAGAGCATGATTGACCCAACTCGCTACTTTCAGATTTGAATACACTCTGTTTACAACCGGTAAGTTATTATACTTTCAATTACTCAGAGTTACATGTAGATATATGCTTCCCATTCCATTAAAATTTGCCCATTCAATGCCCGCTTTTCTCCCTTTCATTCAAATTTACTCATTTATGTTTTTCAGGGGGCTGAACAATTCAAAGACTTGTTAGTTGATAACCATACATCGTATACACATAATAAAAGTGTCCGAGAATTTCAAGCAGCAATAGCTGACACAGTACGTGAAGATCTTCGACAGCGATTTAGCCAATCAGAGTATTCTGCGGTGTGGGGAAATGCTGCATTTGGGCCCAATCTGATGAAAAGAAATGAAATGGGGTTTAACGTCCTAGTTTTTTTGCACCTACCTGGCTTATTAGGACAGGTATACATCATACAGTGTGATATGATTGAAATTTTGACAAGACACCGGCCCTGCAAAAACTCTTCTTTATTTCAAATTCCAAGCCCCCCCCCCTCCTTCCTAACCTATTCACAAGACGGAACAACATCCCCACCCCCTTCGTCAAGGGGCTAATTGTATGTTGACCAAATATGAAAAATAAAGTTATACATCTGCATGTTTCAATCACCCTTTTTGTTATGCCTGTTTTCTTTTACAAATTAAGGTCCCAATCAGGGCTCACACTGTCGGTCGCCAAAGTCGCAATTTGCGATTAAATCATGAAAGTGGCGATTAAATTTTCATTTTGGTGAAAATTTTGCACCTATCTGGCTTATTAGGACTTGTATACATCATACAGTGTGATATGATTGAAATTTTGACCAGACACCGGCCCTGCAAAAACTCTTCTTTATTTCAAATTCCAAGCCCCCCCCCCTCCTTCCTAACCTATTCACAAGACGGAACAACATACCCCACCCCCTCCGTCAAGAGGCAAATTGTATACATCATACAGTGTGATATGATTGAAATTTTGACCAGACACCGGCCCTGCAAAAACTCTTCTTTATTTCAAATTCCAAGCCCCCCCCCCCTCCTTCCTAACCTATTCACAAGACGGAACAACATACCCCACCCCCTCCGTCAAGAGGCAAATTGTATACATCATACAGTGTGATATGATTGAAATTTTGACCAGACACCGGCCCTGCAAAAACTCTTCTTTATTTCAAATTCCAAGCCCCCCCCCCCTTCCTAACCTATTCACAAGACGGAACAACATCCCCCACCCCCTCCGTCAAGAAACAAATTGTATGTTGACCAAATATGAAAAATAAAGTTATACATCTGCATGTTTCAATCACCCTTTTTGTTATGCCTGTTTTCTTTTACAAATTAAGGTCCCAATCAGGGCTCCCACTGTCGGTCGCCAAAGTCGCAATTTGCGATTAAATTATGAAAGTGGCGATTAAATTTTCATTTTGGCGAAAATTTTGCACCTACCTATTCACAAGGGGGAACAACATCGGAAAAGCATGTCATGAAGACCTTTGTCAGTCTACACTGAGTAGAACATTGAGCCACCGTGGCCCCTCTAAAGGAAACACCCAATGTGTAGGCGAATATTTTCTGTTACACAAGAAAGTATAACACTTTTATGATAATTTTATCAAAGAAAATCCTGTTGTAAGAACCAAGCTGAAAACAATTTCTGCTGCGATGGCTATTGTGACGAAAATTGTGACGTAATTCTGCTGTAATGGCTATTGTTACGAAAATATTCTGCTCTGCTGAATAATCTAACCACAATTCATGCTGTTGGGACTAATCTATGTAAAATTCTCCTGTGGTATCTTTCCTGACGAAAAATTCTATTTTGTGGCTATCTGTCGAATAATTTTGCTGTGATGGATAATCTAACGAAATTTCTGATACGATGGATAATCTAAAGAAAAATCCTGCTGTTTAAACCATTCTATAGAAAATCCAGCTGTCAGGCCCGTAGCTAGCCCAAAATTGTTAGGGGGGCAAAGGTTACCGGGGGCGCCGATTGGGGCTTCTTGGGGGCGCCGATGTACCTATACCGGGGAAGGTTTATAGAGTGCTCTCCATAGGCGTACGGGGGTTCGGGTTAGCCTTACAGACGTCTAGTGGGAAAATTTGACGACCTCAAACGCGTTTTCTTGCTATTCCAGTCCCTGAGACAGTAGGTGGTCTGATTCGTGGGCGCCTAACTAATCTCAGTAACATTATATCATGGGCGCCCCTCCTTGATGGAGCACCCCACAAATCACTTCGTTTGATTTTTGAAGATTATCAAACCGTTTCGGGCGCCCAATTCATTCATGGGCGCCTAACCAATCTCACAAGCATTATATTATGGGTTCCCATGATCACGGCATTATGCGCGTCCCTCTGGCCACAGATCACTAATTATTTCCCCGTTGACTTCAATGTTAATTCTCGTCTCTTAGACCGGCTGTAACTTTTCCCCAAATATTCCTTGGGTAGAACGCTTTCTGCCACAGATGGAGCAACATGTGGCAAACTGTTGCCCAAAAGCATGTATGCTGTTCTTCATGAAAAACTTGAGATACACAAGTTGGAAGTAAGAGACAGCTAACCAGGCAATTTTCGGCCCCCCTTTCAACGTAACCAACCTCACAACTCTTGTATCCTTCCGTCTCAAAATCATGAATATTCACCAAAACCTGGCAGAAAATGTATTTTCAAACTCTTTTCTTCGATTCTACACCAAAAAGTAAACAAAAATCACCATGCAAAAAGGGGGAAAAAGGTAAAGGGAGAGAAAGACTAAAAATAACTTGGCCCTAGAATTTGTGGGTACCGGTGTAGAAATATTCAGTGATCTGTGTCCTATATAGGGGTGAAACTTCAGGTATCACCAAAATGCCCTTTTATGCTTCCCATATGTTCTGGCAACACACCAAAATCAAAGAATAACTGCAAAAATGATGGCCCTTTAAGTATACAAGCTGCTTTATGTACAGAAGTGCATCCCAGGTCCCTGGGCCTTTTGTGATAAAATTTTAAAATCTTTCTTATTAAAGGCAGTATTTGAGTTTTGTGAAAAAATACCACAAGTTACAAACAAATTACACAGAAAACACTCATAATCAGGAACTTTTTTCAAAAATATATCTTTTTACTGCCATGTCATGAAAAATGTACAGAATTTACATGTAGCATCTTTCAAAAAACCAATAATTTTCCACTTTTTTAGATAACCAGACTGGCAATTAATATATTTTTGGAAACCCTGGACAATATGCAAACAGAAAAATCACAAAACTGTTGCATTGATTGAAATTATAAAGGTCTGTACTGAAACATGTAACCCCACCCCCTAAACATGTGAATGACTGAATCAAACTTATCTTTGGTTGCAAAGCTAACATTACCAATTCTGTCTAACAGATATGATTTACCATCCCTGGTATGGCTAATAAAGTAATAGCCTATAATATGAACATAAAAACTAAAATAGGTGCAATAAATGTGAATTATGGTTAAAATAGGCCTTGCTGAAAGAAAAAAATGCCATAATTGGCCTATGTCCACCTCTCTCTAACACTCTAACAAAAGGGTCACAGAATACACAATTTTCACAAATTTGGACATAGTTCAATGTTATCAATATCTCAAAGCTCAGAGGCACCATACAAATCTCTATTGCAATTCTGGTGCTGAATCAAGATGTCTGGACCTTTACATCAATTGCCTGAAAAAATGATGTCAAAAAGGTAGTTATAACAGAGTTGACATCATGAAAGAGGCCTGAAAAGGATCAAAATTAACATTTTACTATTCTATAAGTAATATAAATGCAACTAACACCACAAAACCTAGATTTCGATAAGAAAATATTGACCATTAAGCTGACATTTACACATCTACACCAGTTTTGTATCAGGATATGGTCTTATTGGCCTGACATGTCTCAGGGTTCTAAGTTTGACTTTAAACAAAAAAGAATAGAAATCCTTGAAATGTACAAAATAACCATTTATTGCTGAAAAATAACATTCCTAACTGTAATTCAACAACAAATTTCAATTATTATCATTTAATTGTCAACACAGGCGCAATTAAAACTCTCAAAACACATTAATAAAAAAGGTGGGGTGGGGCATTTATAGCCTCTGTAAACAGAATGATGGGGTGAAAAATGTCTATAAAGACTGTGACATTGCTTCCTTCACGAAAGAAATGCAAGAATTTAATGTTTCAAAGAAGAAAAAAAATGCTTTTTCTGGCTAAATTGGTGGCCAAATTGAGCCAACCCCTGTTTTGAACATTTTGTATAAACCCATTTGCTGTATATCATTAACTCAGTGTTGCCAATTTTCAATTTTCTTTAGGAAAACTGCAGCTATTTCTAAACTTGACAAACTTATAGATCCCATCTAACTTACATTAGCAATGAAAATAAGGGCATTTTTAGAAATTTTGACTTATTTGAGTAGGCATGAAGGCATTAATTTCTACATCGAAATAGGTGAATTTGCAGATTTTTTTGTGAATATTCATGATTTTTAGACAAAATTAGGTGAAATTACAATGTTGTTCACTTTATCTATGCTTTCTGAAGCTGAATACACCAAAATTGGACATAGAAATATTTTTCTTACTGTTAGAAATTAAATAAAAACTGAAAATTGAGAAATTTGCAGTGAAATCACAATTTTTCGCCAAACTTTGATATTTTTTTTTAAAATTTAACTTTTTTAAAGTTTTTCTGTAGTCAAAATACTTTATACATATTTTCTGACAATTTAATCATCATATTTTCAAACTAAGGCCTATCAGTCACAGCCTTGTCATACACAGACAGGCCAAAGATCACTAATTATTTCCCCATTGACTTCAATGTTAATTCTCGTCTCTTAGACCGGCTGTAACTTTTTCCCAAATATTCGTTGGGTAGAACACTTTCTGACACACATGGAGCAAACTCTTGCACAAAAGCATGTATGAGGTTCTTTATGAAAAACTTGAGATACACAAGCTGGAAGTAGAGACAGCTAACCAGGCAATTTTCGCGCCCCCCCCCCCTTTCAACGTAACCAACCTCACAACTCTTGTATCCTTCCGCCTCAAAATCATGAATATTCACCAAAACCTGGCAGATAATGTATTTTCAAACCCTTTTCTTCGATTCTACACCAAAAAGTAAACAAAAATCACCATGCAAAAGGGGGAAAAGGGAAGGGGAGAGAAAGACTAAAAATATCTTGGCCCTACGGGTACCGGTGTAGAAATATTTAGTGATCTGTGTCCATATCAATTACTGTCACTCGGCAAATCTCGACAAATTCCGTAAACTACATCTAGTCTCGGCTGTATGACAGTAAGTGATATGTACCTACGCCCATACATTTGCGATGCGGCTACCGGTTTACTTTAACAGGAAAACTTGACGCTATAACACAAATTGGGAACCTATTCGGCTAGCGACCTGTTCGACCGATAGAGCTGCAACCTGTTCGTTGGAAACCTATTTAGAATAAAGAAAACAGTCGCCTTAACTCATCTATTTATCAACCAATAAAATCCAACGTTATGTCTATCAAATGAAAGTAGAATATATTATTTTTTATCCATTCCTTTAGCTCAGAATAGAAGTGTAATTTCGTCATTATCTTACAGCTGGGTCGGTCGAATAGGACGCTAGCCAAATAAGTCGCCAATTTGTGTTCGGTATGGGCGCAGCCATGTTTCATCCGGGACCTTTAAAGTAGTTCCAATATGGCAGAATTCGTCATACAGCCGAGGTTAGATGTAGGTTACGGAATCTGCCGAGGTTTGCCGAGTGCAATTACTGTCATACAGCCGAGACTAGATTTAGGTTCCGGAATCTGTCGAGATTTGCCGAGTGGAATTCCGTCATATTGGAACTACTTTAAAGGTCTCGGATGAAACATGGTTGCACCCATACCGAACACAAATTATCGACCTATTCGGCTAGTGATCTATTCGACCGATCCATCTGGCAACTTGTTCGTTGGCAACCTGTTCAGAATCAAGACAGCAGTCGCCCAAACTCATCTATTTTTACCAACAAATAAAATTCAACGTTACGTCTATCAAATGAAAGGTATAATATATTATTAGGGTTTCACGCTGTTTTTGTTAAAATTATTATTAGGGTTTCATACTGCGTATTTTGTGTGAAACACTATTGTTTTTGTTAAAATTATTAGGGTTTCACACCGCGTTACTTGTGTGAAACACTATTGTTTTTGTTAAAATTATTAGGGTTGAAACACTATTGTTTTTGTTAAAATTATTAAGCTTTCATATTACATATGAAAGCTTATTGTTTCTGTTAAGATTATTATTAAGCTTTCATATTACATATGAAAGCTTATTGTTTCTAGTAAGATTAGTAAGCTTTCATATTACATATGAAAGCTTATTGTTTCTGTTAAGATTATTACTAAGCTTTCATATTACATATGATAGCTTATTGTTTCTGTTAAGATTATTAGGTAGCAGGTAGCAGGTTGTGTTAATTTGCTCTGTTAAACGTTTGAAAAATTATGGTATTTATTAAGTGAAAAGGACTATAAAAAGTTACAAACAGTTTCATCAAGCTTCAGAGAAGACAATGCTAAAATGTTTTGAAGTGATGTTTGTTGTTTTGGGAGGAAAATTGGATTTGAAATTCAAATAAGGAATTTAAACTTAAACAGTGATCAATGAGGTGTGAAGGTGTACTATGTGGACCATGTCCATATAAGAAGAAAGGCTCAGATGTACATATGTCACAGGGTGATTTATACTTATGTAAACACTGTGAAGTGGTGAGGTTTGGCCCTCCGAAGAAACGATAGAGTTCAAAGTAATGAGAAGATATCACCTAGAGTTGTGATTTCAGACACAGATACTAATACTAATGTAGGGTCAAGCAATACGATTACTGATCAGATTGTCACTAACACAGTAGTTTTAATCACTGATGCCATTCTAGGCTATATCGTGTTTGCTATGGATAATAGTACTCAAGAAAACATCAAGAATGTAGTACTTGGACATTTTACCCTTGAACAGATTGTGAATAGCAAAGATGTTGTTTGGTTAAAATGTGATAACGCTGTAATAGGAGAAAAAGCCAATAGAAGAGACTCTGCAGTAAGACCTGAAAAAGAGGCCCATCTGCTTGACATAATATATGCTTTAGATAAACTGGATAAAGCAGATGCGATGCCGGAAGTGACAATACGTGCTAGAGATATTGGAAATATTCCTCGTTATTATCCAGAGGAAGTTAACACTATATCACTAAATAGTTTAGAGTCAAAGATATCTGGAATGCAACAAATACTAGATCATACGATTTGTGATAACGTCTCGATAAAGGAGATATTGAGTAAAACCAAAACATATTCAGAATGTCTAATAGTACCTGCCCAACAAGATCATGACAGAAGAAAACCAGATAAAAAGTCTACAATCTCTTCACCGAGTAATCCTGCAATATCTAAGGTACGTGATAATTCTTTAGACAGACTTTCGATTAACTCTGTCACAAGCAAGAAATCCATCAACTGGCCTGACGATGATGGTCAATTTGAATTGCCTGCGTATGCCAGGAAAGAACAAAGGCGGAGAGAAGGGAGGCGTCAGAAATTCATATGCGGTAAATCCACCCCCAAACCAAACATGTTTAAAGGCGCGCCAGCACCTGGCAGACAGTTATTTATATACAGATGTGACATCGCCACAACAGAAACTGAGATATCTGAATATCTGTCTTCTAATGATTTTACAGTAAGACGTGTTGAGTGTATCTCAAACCCTAGTGCGATGTTTAAATCTTTTAAACCCACTGTTCCAGAAATGGAATTCAGTAAACTGTTTGATGAGTCACTATGGCCTGAAGGTGTTCGTATTCGCAAGTATTTTCGTCGACGTGACGATTCTCAAACTAGACTGAAATCACAATGAACAGTTTTACGATCGCATCATATAATTCCCATGGTCATGGGGTAGGCAGGTTTGAGTATGTTCAGAAATTGTGCAAAGAACACGATATCGTCTTGATTCAGGAACACTGGCTCTTACAAGAACAACTGAATATATTTGAGGAGAAAATAAAAGACGTTAAAGTTTACGGTATATCAGTAATGGACAGTAATAACTTGATGCTAGGAAGACCGTTTGGTGGCTGTGCTATATTGTGGAAGAGTTCCCTTATCTGTGATATTAAACCGATTAATTCCGATTCTAAACGTGCATGTGCTATTATAATTAACCATAATAATACCAAAATATTATTGTGCTGTGTTTACATGCCATGTGACAATCGTAACAATCAGGAATTTGAAAATACCCTTAAGGACATTAGATTTTTCATTTCAACGTGTGATGCAGACTACATTATAATTGGTGGTGACTGGAACACTGACTTTAAGAGGACTAACTCCTATCATACAAATCGTCTTTCGGAGTTTTGTTTATCAAATTTTTTAAAATGTACATCGTCTCATAGAAACTGTAAGATTGATTATACTTATTTAAGTAAGGCGAACGGTGACAAAAGTAAAATAGATGACTTTATTTTGACAGAGAATCTATTTAACAGAATCTTGAACGGTGTCTTGATACATGAGGGCGATAATATGTCTGACCATGCCGCCATAAGTATAACTTTAAACTTAAATATCGAAACCTTTGTCTCTTCTGAGAAAAATTTAGTTGACAGCCCAGTCGTAAAATGGCAAGAGGCTTCAAAACAACAATTGCTCGAGTACAAATAAAATCTAGAACATTATCTTAGTGATATTAGAGTCCCTTATAGTGCTATAAAATGTTCAAATCTCTCATGTTCAATTCATCGCATAGAATTAGATAATTACTACAATAAACTTGTAAGAATAAGCATTGATGCTAGCTTGAAGAGCATACCGTATTCCAAAACCTGGTAAAAATAAAAAGTAGTTCCTGGCTGGAACGATAATGTTGTACTATTCAGAAAAGTTGCAATATTTTGGCATAACATTTGGAAAGATAACAACTCCCCTCATTATGGGCATTTGGCTGACATTAGATGTCGCACCAGGGCACGGTACCATTATGCTCTTCGGACCACTAAGCGCAATAAAGAGAAACAAATTAGCTGAAAATCTTGTAACAAACAAAAGTAGAAACTTCTGGAAAGAAATTCAGAAAATAAAAGGTTCAAGTAAGGGTGTACCGAATAATGTCGATGGCAAAACTGGGCCAAAAGATATAAGTCAAGTTTTTGTAGATAAATATAAGAAATTATTTAATTTAGTTTCATTTAAGCAAGAAGATATGGACTCTCTTAAACATGAATTAGAGTCAAAAGTTACGGAACACTGCCAACATGGTAATTGTCATGATAACCATGAAATCTCTGTTTCAGATATTTTAAAAGCTGTCAAAAAGTTAAAGCACTGTAAAAATGATGGTAATATCGGTCAAATTTCTGATCATATAATTCATGCTCCCCACTTATATTATTGTCACTTGTCACTCGTCTTATCAGCTATGCTACGTCATGGATTTAATCCATAAAATTTTACCTTATCCACTATAATCTCTATTCCGAAAAACAGAAAGAAATCTTTAAACGATTCTGAGAATTATAGAGGTATTGCCCTGAGTAGCATCACTGGTAAACTGTTAGACTGGGTTATATTAAATAAGAACAATGATATGCTGAAATCGTCTGACTTACAATTTGGTTTCAAGGCTGATCACTCAACCTCTCATTGTTCCTATGTAATAAATGAAACCATCAGCTATTATCACCATAACAAGTGTGATGTTTATCTGTGCCTGCTAGATGCAAGCCGGGCCTTTGACCGGATCCACTTATTGATTGTGGAATCTGCCCTTTACTAGCTCGATTCTTACTCAATAATTATGTCTGGCAAAAGGTTAGAGTAAAATGGTCAAATTGTACATCAGAGCCATTTAATGTGTCAAATGGAGTAAAACAAGGCGGAGTTCTCTCCCCGATATTGTTCACTGTATACTTAGACAAGTTATTAAGAAAATTGTGTGACAGTAAACTGGGTTGTCATATTGGACATGTCTACGTAGGTGCCCTTGCTTATGCTGACGACATCACCCTCGTCACTCCATCAAGACAATCTCTGGTGTCACTACTAGAAATATGTGCCAGGTTCTCTAAGGAATATGATGTTAAATTTAACCCTGACAAATGTAAACTGATATTTTTAAGTCACGATAATCAGAACGATAGTAATTTTAAAGATATATATTTTAATGGTAAACGTATAAATGTTGTACAGTCTGAGCCGCATCTAGGCAACTCTCTACTCTGTGACAGTAAAGAACATACAATCCAGAAGGGAATAGATAGTTTTATTGCAAAATGCAATGTTACTTATAGTCAATTTAAGTTTGCACTATCAGACACAAAATATCAGCTTTTTAAAAGTTATTGTATGCCTTTATATGGTAGTGTATTGTAATATGAAAGCTTATTGTTTCTGTTAAGATTATTCCTATTATTATTATTAAGCTTTCATATTTCATATTTCATATGAAAGCTTATTGTTTCTTAAGCTTTCATATTTCATATGAAAGCTTATTGTTTCTGTTAAGATTATTATTAAGCTAGCTTTCATATTACATATGAAAGCTTATTGTTTCTGTTAAAGTTATTATTATTATTTTATTTTTGTGTGTGTGTGTTTTCTGCAAATCGGATTTCTCAGAATCTATCCATAGGATCTTTCTGAAATTTTGACCTACCCCCCTCCCCCCCAAAAAAAAAACATGGGGTGCGAACCTTGATTAAATATATTTTCAAAACGTTTTACGAATCCGAAATCACCAAATTTTACGAACAAATGCATTTGATCTACAATGCTGTAACTTTGTGACCATTTGAACTATTTTACTAATTCTTTTTTCTTTGAGTATCCTAAGACATTTACTTTAAATCTGCAATTTCGGATTTTCGAATTTCGAAAATTCGTCGCTGTGATTTCGAACCGGAAGTTTACACCAACCCGACAACTTCTTTAGTAGTTGTACGATTTTCATGAAATTTAATATGTAAGTAGACCTTAATGATGCGACTTGAAAAATGACTTTATAAATTTTCTAACTTATCTCCCCTTGGAGAAATTAAGGATCAAATTTTTCCAAAAAATTGACGAAATACAGGTCAAAATGACCAGATTTTTTTTGGGGGGGATACTAGACAAGAAATTACCGATTCGTACACAAAATATGAAGTTTGTCGATCGAACCGGAAGTGCCACCATCTTGAAACGTGAAAAATCCCTAAGGCTTTTTTTCTATTTTACTTACAGACACGGGAGTTATATTTTCTGAATCCTTGAAGTGAAGGATGGCCCAAAAATTGTTCAAAGCAGAATTTTGATTTAGGTCAATTGATGGTTGCCATTTTGAAGTGAATATGAAAAGTAATAGCAATTTGAAGGGCCAAGACTTTGAAACACAATAACTCTCCTTCTAATTGAGCTAGAATGTTCAATCTTGGTGTAGACGTTCACTGGGTCAATGTCATGATTGAGTTCAAAGATGAACATTTTCTGCCTTGGGTAACCAGAGATAAGCATGCTGATTTGTTGATTCTTTAGGGCACGATAACTTCGGTTATAATGAAGGGAGGGTGGTGAAACTCTTGTCAATCGAAAGTCTAATAGCTAGCCTGTTGTGTGAAATCATTTTTTTTAATATCAGGGATAGCAGACAAAAAGGGATCGAAAATCCAAAAAGTCGTATTTTTACCATTTGGGGCCTTTTTTTAAGGTCCTTTTCTCTTAAAGTCAACATAATATCTTCTGGGAACTTCTTCTACAAAGAGTCTTATCGGTAGTCTTTATATGAAACCTTCGATCAACAGTCCAAAATCCCAGGAGTAGAAGAATAAAAGGATCGAAAATTGAAAACGGCAACCTTTCATTGTTAAGCAAAACATACATTGTGGGTGGCTACAATCTGCACATTTAGTCATCGTATAGAGCTTATTCAACAGTATCGAATTTCAACTGCTAAGGAATCTTTTACGTGCACTCCAATCTGTACACGGGACCTTGGTTTTTCGCCCCATCCGAACTAGTTGGAGGTGGCCAAAGAGTCGAGAATTAACATTGAAGTCAATGAGGACATTAATGGTGGTCTGCCTCCTGTACTTACGATATACATACTTCAGTTATTTCCCTTTAGTTTTCAGGTTATTTTTTTTTTTGCCCGGATAAACGTTTTTCATTTTCTCGTCGCGTTGGGGACCCCGCGATTCTAGTCAGGCCCAAGGCCCCGCTCTTGTTAAGCTGGCCTTTAATCTAAAATGACTTGGCCACTTTGATTTGGTTAAAAGGTGTATTAATTTAATAAAAATGAAATGGGGTTTAACGTCCTACTCTTCTGCACCTAACCCGAGTTAATTGAAGACAGGCATACGGCATAGATCTTTTAGGCTACCGTGAAGCTTTCATCTGGAATTTGAATTTTTTTTCTCTTTTTGTCATAAACCGTGGGGCCCTGGGCCTGGCCCCTCAGGCCCATGCCTATAAGCTTGGCCCTGTTTTAGATTATACTTCAAAAGTGTCCTAATATTAGAGGAAAAAGTAGATTCTCCAAAATAAAACCTATATACATGTATATATGTTTCATTTAAACAGTTTGTGGTATATATAATTATATACAATAACATACTTTGTAAGAATGAAATGTGCACTTTAGGTTTATATGTAAAATTTTGCAAATGCATGGCCCATACCTCAATCTTTTTTGTATTGAACGTAATGTATATGTAAATCTACACATTAATTGATGACAATAGGGTTAATCCTGAGGTGTAAAATGAGGTTTTGGGTCCCACTTTTCTGTTCTAGTTTGGCTAATGATGTTCAAGTGTATATTTTGTAATCAAGGCATAATAAATAAAAATCATTGCCAATATTAAAGACCCCACCCACTCACCAGCACCATCCCATGTAATACATTAGCTTATATTTTTGTCACAAGTATATCAAAAGTAGTATTTTCATTTTCTCTCTGGGGCATCTAATACCGGTACGACTTCTCATTGAGGTGTTAACACAGCTACTAGTTTTTGTATGCTGTGTAATCTTTATTCAGTATAAATCAGCTTATACATATAAAAAAAAATATTTGGATTGATGAAATTATTTTTTGACAGTTATTCTTACAGATATCATAATTGGAGGGTCTAGAACACAAGTTATCTAACTACTCACAGCTTTAGAAAGTTGTTTGAGCTCTGTGCTCTAGAACATCCAATCCCAACTTTAATATACATAATAATGTATTCCACACGATGACTTAAAAGTGGCTTATCTAAGAGATTATACCACGTAGTCTTATCTTAACAGAATATAGTACCATGACATACAATATCAAATTGTAATCATTTCCATTATTTGTTTCAATAATTTGACACTGTGTTATTTATGTATTTATACACAACATATGACAAGAGTGGATTAAATTATTTTAGATTGAAACAAATATCTGGTAGAAATAAGAATTGTATATTGGTTTATAGAAAAATAATTCGTACAATTCGTACAGATAATGTAACTTCTAGCAACACACCAGAGCATGTACCATAATACAACTGACTTTCTACATTTTAATACAATTAATTTACATTGAGTATCGCTCACTTGTTATAAATAATATAGTATTAAACAGATTAGTTATTGTATACAACATTAAATTAATTTCATAGCATCATTTTACACTGTTGTTATGGTATTTTTGTCTTTATTAGTCCAGTGAGTGCAAAACAATAGATTGTTAAATCCCATTTCATTTTATTAATAATAGTATTCATCTAGGATACAAATATGACTATTTATATTGGTATGACACTTCAAAGATATAACAATAAAGAACACAAGTTATCTAACTACTCACAGCTTTAGAAAGTTGTTTGAGCTCTGTGCTCTAGAACATCTAATCCCAACTTTAATATACATTTAAAGTTTGTACGATGGTCCGAATTTTGACACGGGATATTAACAGTTTTTCCCTTTAAATTTTTTTAAAAATTGATCATGTCTAGGAAGAGAGTGCACCCCTTTAATATGAATGTGCCAATTTTTACTGATAATACTTAGAAAGCCTATTTAATTACCTTTCGGAATATATTTAGTTGGATGTCTAGAATTTTGTACGATAATGCGAAATTACATCTCTATTCTGAGCTAAAGGAATTGATAAAAATAATATATTATTCTACTTTCATTTGATAGACGTAACGTTGGATTTTATTGGTTGTTAAAAATAGATGAGTTTGGGCGACTGTTGTCTTAATTCTGAATAGGTTGCCAACGAACAGGTTGCCAGCTGGACCGGTCGAATAGCTCGCTAGCCGAATAGGTCGCCAAGTTGTGTTCGGTGACCTTGACATTGACCTAAATAAAGATAATTCAGTGGAGAAATGTAAGTAATGGCAACGAGATATGTCATCTAATGCTTATGGTAGATGTTTCAGATTGTAAAATCAATTGTGCATAAGAGGTTATATGTATTTTGTATTAGAGGTTTCTTGTATTTTGTCTTTTGCAATAGACGTATGAGGTATTTTGTATTAGAGGTATTTTGTATCTTGTATTTTGTTTTTTGCATTAGACGTTTTAGGTATTTGGTATGGCATTATGTTACATGTGTGTTTTGAATTAGACATTTCTACATAGCATTAGGTTTTTGCCGCTTTCCCCCGCCATATATGATTCTATATCTGTAGAAAATGGACCGAAACCGACCCGAAGAAACGGCATTATTGACAGACATAAATAAAACATTGCAGTATAAACGAACGTTTTTTAAAAGCAGAATTATATACATTGTATCAACAAAGAATAATTCACGTAGAAGTTAAAGTGAAATGTTAGGCCAATTTATTGTCAATGACATATAGGACATAATGTCATGCGATATTGCGAGTAGGCTGTCTAATTTAAATTGTAAAAGTAATATTTTTGTCAATATAGTAGTAATAATCAGATTGTGGGTATGAAAACTAATCCTTTGTACTGGTTTTTCCATTTTTATTTTATTTATTTTTTTCCACAAAAGCTGTTTATCTGTCATATTAAATTTAAATTGTTACCCCAACTAGAAGATAAAAAAAAAGAAACAGCTAGCAAAAACAATTATTGTTTGATATTGTTATCAATTTTTTTTTTATAAATCACCAATATCTATTTATCTATTTATTTAAGATTCAAATCGAATTAAATTGAATATTACTAGGATGAAATCTTAAAATGCCTTGTTGTAATTTTACTATTTTATATTTATTTTCAGGTACTGGTAAACAAATCAGTTGCATTAGAAACAAATTTTACTTTCTTACGATTCCATGTTTCATAAATGTACATTTTTGTTCTTTCTTTTTTTTCAGTGAACTTAATAAATCATATTAAAAGTATTACGTGTTTAGATTCAGTTTCTAAGGAGTAGGGTCAACTTGCAATTGGTTGTCTCTACCGCATCCTTACTGCTAAAGACCCCTTACTGACAAGCCAATTATTGATTAAAACGGTGGTGTATGTTAGTCCGAAAATGACCTAGTCTGAGTCAAGTGGAGTTAAAACCCTCTCTTCACATCCATCTTCTATTTCTCCATATATCTACCCTTTCCCCTGCTTGAAATGCATATTTTAAGATTTGTGTGATGGGAACAAATGTTTAAAAAGAAGAAATAGCAAATAATCGTCAAATTTAAGACTAACCCTGTTCATTGATAACTATTTTTTCTGCAAAAGGGGAGTCTTATTTGTTATCTGAATGATTGTGAATTTAATAAGGAGTAACCAAACTGTTTTTCTACCAAGTTTCGTGTTAATTCATTGAAAAATAAATTTTTTACATTGCACTGAAGTCAAATTACCACTTTTTGGACCAGATTTCGATATCGGACCGAAAAAATAAAATTAACAAAAATTGAATATTATAAAAAGTATAAGTCCGATTCTAAAAATTTAAACGGTTTTGAAATTCTAATGTTTGAGCAGTTATTTCTGCCAAGTTTCAAAGCAATAGCTCAAAAAATAAAATTTGGTTGATACATGCTATTTAAAGCCCCAATAACACTCTTGTTGTTACTGAATAATATGTCCCAATCTTCATTCTGGTCAACAAATCGTATTATTTTAGAATATTCCAATTAAATAATGACATAAATTTCATCTTAACACACCTATTTTGAAAAATTGGAAAAATTCAACCAAATGATTTGAAAAGTCTAACGTAAACCTTTTCCAATGTGACTTGGATTTTAAAATATTTTCAAACCCTCTGGACAAGTAAAATAGGTTGTAATGGATAATTTACACAACAGGGAGGACACTTAAACATCTAGTACTTAGAATAAGGGTATTATTTATTTTCTGGAGCTACCAAGCCAGCAAGAATGTTATTGTCCCTTTAAAATGCATCATTTTGCCCGAAGCAGTTAGGTGTTAAGTAAACATTGCACGAGCCGTTGAGCCAATGACTAACGGCGCGTGCAGTCAACGCACCTGTTGTGGACATTCGTCTGTTACAGAGATAATTCGTAAGTAATTTTCTGTGAAACAGATTGCCATCTATGCGGTAAGCACAATACTGGATCAACGACCAGTTGGTATATACTTCAATGGCGGTATATCCGGTTTACTTGTTATCTTCCCGAGAATCGAAAGTAGAATGTTCACTCGACAAACTTCGACAGATTCCGGAAAACCTCGGCAGAGCTATATATAGAAACTATAATATAGCCAAAAAATATATACTGATAGTATATATTTCAATGATATAACTCTGTGACTTGTCACTTGATCCTTGAAACATTTTCCAAACTGAGTTAGGCCTATCTTCTCGAGACGAGACAATTATCGTATGATTTCCCTACCTATCGCCGCCATTTGGAACTACGACACTGCCGTCACTAGACGTAAGGTTTAGCTTCTACCTACTTTTACGAAATTTCTTGATTTCTTGATCATTTTACTAAAAGCAATTAAGCGGTTATGGCTGAACTTTGTCTATTCGGTCATTCTTTTATTCATCGTGTATCCCATAGGATTGGTAATGGGCTGTTATTGTTGTGGGCAATTTGTTTGCTCGCCTTAAACCTCGTGGTCTGAGTGATAAGCAGTACAACGAAGTTAAGAATTCGGTGAACAACCTGCTCCGCCACAGGTTGTCATTTTTATATCGAGTGCTTTTTTGGAATTCCAGTCGGAAGACGAGGTATAGGGCATTGCACTTCGATCGTTGGGGAGTTCACCTTAATGCTGCAGGCAATCGTCTTTTTGCAAATTCGATTCGTGCATGTCCAATTTGTTCAAATTACTTTGTAACTACACTTTTTTTGTAAGTTAGGATGTGACTAGGCTAATGAAGATGGATGTTAGAATGGTTTTAAGTCATTTCAATACTTGTTTGGAAAATAAAATGTAGAAATGATTTAATTATTGTACTCATAGAAGTCATAGAAATGCATGTAGGGTAGAATTTGAGCAAAAGGACTAAAATGACATCACAATTTGTTTATTATTGGCAGAAAGTTACATGTATGACTTACACATTGAAATTTCCCTGATTGCAGGTGATATTGACATTCGGGTTTGACATTGAACTTGAAGCTTTTCCAGTGACCTTTATTTATTAAATAATCACATGAGAACATTTAGAGTTGATTATTAAGCATTAACACTTTGCATAATTCTGGAATGGATTGATCAATTAAAAATAGGTTGAAGAGGTAGTAGTAAAGGATATACATTAACAATTTAAAGTCCCACTGTCAATATTTGAAAACAAAAATCTACATTCAAATCTTATCTGGAACAGTTCTTTGTGTTACAAGCCATTTGTTCTTAATAGATAGCCAATTTTCTTTTAAATGTTGTAATACTACTTGGGTGATTTGATGATATTCATCGTTAGTGGGCAATTGGTGGATAAAATTCAGAGTTAACATTAATTCATAAAATCTTTAACACCGTTAATTGGGTCCTAATAACAACATGTCTCTCTTCAAACGAAGACTGACAAGTTTATATCTGCGCCTTCACGGGAAGTATTAATTTTGGTCACACTCTGTAACTGCGCCTTCGCGGGAATACACCTCTATTAGTATCATATGTTTGTAGTATTAAACAATTTTTATACACCCACATTGAAATGTGGTCGTATATTTAGAAGCTAAAGTTAATATCCAATTGACTTTAAATTTATACACAGTGTTTGAGGTCATGAGACGAAAAAGCCTATTGTTTTTCAGCGATTTCCGATAATAACTACCAGAGTTATGGCCCTTGATCACTTCAAAAAATCTTGTGGACGCTCTAGAGGCCAAAGTTAATATCCGATTGGCTTTAAATACACAGTGTTTAGGGTCATAAGATGAAGAAGCCTATCAATTTTCAGCGAATTTCGATAATTAGTGCCAGAGTTGTTGCCCTTGATCACTTCAAAAAATCTTGTGGACGCTCTAAAAGCCAAAGTTAATATCCGATTGACTTTAAATTTATACACAGTGTTTGAGGTCATGAGACGAAAAAGCCTATTGTTTTTCAGCGATTTCCGATAATAACTACCGTAGTTATGGCCCTTGATCACTTCAAAAAATCTTGTGGACGCTCTAGAGGCCAAAGTTAATATCCGATTGGCTTTAAATACACAGTGTTTAGGGTCATAAGATGAAGAAGCCTATCAATTTTCAGCGAATTTCGATAATTAGTGAAAGAGTTGTTGCCCTTGATCACTTCAAAAAATCTTGTGGACGCTCTAAAAGCCAAAGTTAAAATCCGATTGACTTCAAATTTATACATAGTGTTTACAGACATGAGACGAAAAGGTCTATTGATTTACAATGATTTCCAATAATTAATGGCAGAGTTATGGCCCTTGATCACTTCAAAAAATCATGTGGAAGCTCTAGAGGATAACTTCAAACAATCTTGTGACACTATAGAGGCCAAACTTTTCATCTGATAATTACATAATGAGTTGTTACTCTTAGTCTTAATCAGATTTTAGTGTATTACAAATGTTTCATTACCGAAAAGAGTAAAAATATGCGACAACCCTTGTTGACTGCCCGGACGATTTAGCTGCTGTGGACGTATGTTTCGTTGCCTGGCAACCTATCTTTTCCTATTTCAAAGAAAATTAATAATGCATGAAAGTATTCTAAAATTGCTTCCAAAACTTTATAAAAAGCAAACAAATTCTAATGATTTTCTGATAATTACATAATTAGTTGTTATTCTTAATCAGATTTTAGTGTATTACAATAATACAAATGTTTCATTACCGAAAAGAGTAAAAATATGCGACAACCCTTGTTGACTGCCCGGACTATTTAGCTGCTGTTTCGTTGCCTGGCAACCTATCTTTTCCTATTTCAAAGAAAATTAATAAATAATGCATGAAAGTATTCTAAAATTGCTTCCAGAATATTTTTTTGAGATTTGAAAGATCACTTCATTATTTAACTCTGGCTGACTTATTTTATAGTTTTGAAATAAGCCTGAAAAGTCTGTACTTTATTAAAAAAAAAACTTTATGAACTGGATTTTTTGCTGTTTTGTAGTATACCTATCATGGGCAGATATGGAAAAAACAAAATGGAGGATAATGGTCAACATCAACAGTTTTATCAGCCTTCGGCTAAAAAAATGAAAGTAACATATTGTGGCTGTGGTGGAGTATGGCAGCAACCCGAAGGTTACAGTAATTATAATTCCTATGATTCTGCTACTAGCTATGGTCAGTCAGGTTACCATACCGGTAGTTCAAGTTTCCGAGGAAGCAGAGGTTATAACAACAGAGGTTATAGAATTTCTGGGATGGCCAGTAAAGGTGTTAGAAACAGAGGTTATAACAACAGGTTATAGAATTTCTGGGATGGCCAGTAAAGGTGTTAGAAACAGAGGTTATAACAACAGAGGTTATAGAATTTCTGGGATGGCCAGTAAAGGTGTAAGAAACAGAGGTTATAGAATTTCTGGGATGGCCAGTAAAGGTGTTAGAAACAGAGGTTATAACAACAGTAGAATTTCTGGGATGGCCAGTAAAGGTGTTAGAAACAGAGGTTATAACAACAGAGGTTATAGAATTTCTGGGATGGCCAGTAAAGGTGTTAGAAACAGAGGTTATAACAACAGAGGTTATAGAATTTCTGGGATGGCCAGTAAAGGTGTTAGAAACAGAGGTTATAACAACAGTAGAATTTCTGGGATGGCCAGTAAAGGTGTTAGAAACAGAGGTTATAACAACAGTAGATTTTCTGGAATGGCCAGTAAAGGTGTTGGAGGTGGGTGTCGTGGACGAGGAGTGCTGGAGTGAATGCAACAAGAGGTTCATCCATGAGAGGGGGATCATGTGGTGGTGGTAGTTTTGGAAGAGGGGACAGTAGAGGAGGAGGTGTCGGAACTCCTGCAAACAGTGCTGGTAGTGCAAGTAAGTTATAAAATTAAATACATTACAACTGACAAAAGGTTAAGCACCACCTTAAAGTAAAACAAGACAGGAATATTTGGTCATTTAAGTAATAGATATTTTTGAATCGAGGATCTCGAAAAATGTAGGAAAAGGATGAGGATTACAGACAAGAGTACCATAGTGATAACCATCATTGTCATGTGTATCCCTCTCTCACTTGGTTTTAAAATTATGTTAATTCGTTGATAAATCACGTTATTCTTTTCTCTAATCATGGTAGTCAGTTAAACTTGAAACCTGTATGGTTAAGTTGTAACCACTGTAAAAAGGACGGCTGTAGAAGAATCGTGTTCGTTCTGAATCAAATGTAAAACCAATTCCCCTCCTCCCCATCCGCTGATCAACAAAAATGAGCAAAGTGAACCTGGGCACTAAACAATATTCGGAATACAAGTTATTTAGAAGTTTATTTTGTTTGTGGCTTGATAAATACAAGAAAACACTTTTCAAGATGTCGTCAGAAATGAACTGTGAAAAAACTTGTATTTAATACACCGGTATATTAGTCATGGTTTATTCAATACAGTTACTAAATGCAGCTTAAACAAACTACATTTTTTAATTACGTGCTTAATGGTTTATTTACAGAGAATAAATGGGAAACATTACCAGGCTGCCAGACACGCCCCATTGATAACAAAGGTCTGCCTGCTGCCGCTGTGCACAAAACACCCAAACCAGAACCAATCGATGCCACAAAATTGCCGCTAGCAGAAAAAATTCGACGACTTTCAATGTTTTTACGAAGTGAAAAAAGAGAAATCAATGAAATTATGGTGAGGTTTTATTTATTAAAGATACATTATGGGAGATGGAGATAAGATAACGAGTTAGCAGTTGTCACTATATAATAGTTAAAAAATGCATAATGTAAAGGGAATTTGCTGAAAATGTTGGTCAAATTGGTCCACTATGAACCGAAAACTAAGCGGCTGAAAGTTTCGCCTAGCCTCGATCATCATTACTGAAATCGGTAAGACGAAACTAACAGTCTCGATTGTCCATTGTTGTGATTTAATTATCAATGAGCGATAGCAGCATATAGAATTGTAATCCAGTCGACATCGAAGGCTAGCCTTGACATTGGGAGTTGATTATGGTCTGGATAATGTCTAATTAATCATTTAGATAAGATTTCAGGCCTAAAGAAAGACCTGAAATTGACAGGTTTAGCTCTTGCATAATGCATGTTTAATATTTTTCACAATTATCTCATTAAAAACACAGATTCTGCTTTATTTTCATACAGCCACATTCAAGCATGTATTACGTATAAAATTCTTTTATTTGCCCATCCACATAAGACCAGTGGGGCGAGTTTGGGTGGTCGAAGGGTTAATGCGTCATTACTTGCTTGTACGTGACAAGAAGTAGGGTCGTTTGTTCAACCTCGTGTGTTTTCTCCATGTCCTCAGGGTTTCCTTCCACTGCTAAAGACCCCTAATGAAATAAAATGAACTATATGTTAGTCCCAAAATGACCTAGCGTCGACTGAACAATAAAGCCCATTTTCCTCTCTTTCCCATTAAATCCTATTTTATTTCATTTTAGTTGTTTGATAATTCTCTGATGAGTTGTAAAGTTGGAATTAGACCAGATTTTTTGATCGATGGCATGGTACAAGGAAAGAATGGATCTTTTTTCACTGGCCGACTTAATCTGGGTGGTGTGTTCCTAGCTAGAGCATTCGGGATCAACAAGAAAGAAATCAAACTGTCATGTTTCAAGAAGGCGGTGGAACTTTATCGTACCCTTCCTGTCACTGAAATTTTGAACCAGGATGATATGACCCCAAAAGTTATCAAGGAGAAACTGGAGAATCTTAACTCGACCGTTGCTAAGATGGAGAAAGAAACAATTGCAGAATTACCCCCACCATCTATTTTGAAACAGATCCAAGATATTCTAACCAATCCTAAATATGCTTCAACCAATTCAATCAGCAAAATGGAGTTGGCGGCCTCTGTGGCTAAATGTCTAGACCGTTGTCGATATGATGTAGACAGTTGCAAAGCTGAATCAGGGAAAGTTTATCATAAGGGCATGTACTTTATTGACAACATACTACAAGGTGCAGGTGTTTCAGTTTCCAAAAAAACTGCTAAGTCATTGTGCTATAATATGGTGGTTGAACGACTGACCACCATGAATGTTGAACATGGCAACATCTTAAATGGTGTCGAACAGTCTGTCATAACAGAAGCAGAAGCAGAGGTTCAGAGCACTTTGGTAAAGGCAGCACCAAAACCTAGGGCATTTGACCTCCGTGAAAAGTTTGTCAAAATGAACGAACTTAGCAGTGCCACAGTGACGAACTGTGACCCCGAGTTCATCCTCCCCCAACACAGTAAACTTCAACCACACGACCAAGCAGCAACAGATGTTATCGACTTTGGCGTCAAGGGCAACTGCTTTTTGGAAGATAACTGTTTGAATCTTCATCGCTTACAATGGACCCCAAATCCTATATCAACACTACCAGCCAAGGATATCGTTGTCTTTGAGGACGTCAGTTGGATAGTAGATCGTAAAGTTCAAGGTTTCTATATTTTACAACATTCATGTTTTGTCAACAATATGTTGTTGGAATGGGAGTTTTTTGACAATGATCCTCATATATTCAGGTAAGTTGCCTTAAGGCCTAGTCTGGTCTCCTGGCCATAATCTTAAGGCCTAGTCTTGTGTCTTCCGGCTTTAACGTAAAGCTCCAGTCTTGTGTTTTCCGGCCTCAACTGCAAGGCCTAGTCTTGTGTCTTCATGTCTCAACTGTAAGGCTTAGTCTTGTATCTTCTGGCCTCAACTGTAAGGCCTAGTCTTGTGTCTCTTAAGACCTACTGTAGTCTTGCGTCTTCCCGCCTTAACGGTAAGACCTAGGCCGTTTTTCCTGGCCTTAGCCTTCAACCGAGAATTTCATATTTTCTAAGAAAGTCAAAACATAATTATTTCTATGTCTTTTGCTCAATAGGTCATCAACTCACTATTATACGACCATGGGCATTATTTCCCACCCTTAAAAATCATTGACACAGGAAATAATAACACAATTACCTCCCTTGTTTTCCTATTGCCTCCATGCATTAGCTATCTTCAAATGTTGGAATTTGGAAATGATATTTTTGCCAATTTCGCAGCTGGCAATAGTGAATTATAGGATTATTCTTTAACAAGGTAGGACTGTGTATGGATACCATCTATTTTAAGGCTTTATTTTAATAAATTTTAAAAATATAACTTAACAAATCCCATTGATCAAAATTTTGAAATGTTGAGTTTGCTTGTTACTTTTCTTTTGTTTTTAGGGGTGGTTGAGTGGTCGAATGGTCCAAGCCTATAAGGGCTTTCATTGAATCAAACCTCCTGGGCGTCAGTCCAAAATTGTTGGTTTGTTTTGTGTGAGTGTTAATCCCCATGTCTCTCTTTTTTGACTTTAAGATGTCAGATGAAGATACAGAAGGAAGATGTTGGAACCGAACCTGCAGTGTCTGTTAGTAAGATAGGCTCTAGAAATTTTGCAGCAGTTGATGTCTTGTTTAAGCTCTACGAAACACAACCAGTCATAGAGGTAAGTTATTCTATTGAATACTTGAATTAGCTTTAGGGCTATGGATTCCTGAGCTAAATAGGGCCTACATTATATAAAAACCAATTTAGCCAAGCATTGCATTTCTACACCCTTTCACTGAAGCAACCTTCCTGTCCCTTGAGCAGGGTTATCCTGTGACAACACCAGAAGATTGATATATGGGTGGGCTGGTCTAGTGGTCTAATGCATGCCCTTTAGATCATAAGATATGTCCTTGAATCAATTTGAGCCAAGGTTGAATGTGACAAGGATTAGAATCTCATGTCCAGTATCGTGCAGTTTTTTCCCGTTCCGTCAACATGCTGCCAATGGCTATACAAGGGACCTTGTTTTTTTGTCCTATCCACATGACTAGACATTTTTTCTTGTCCAGTCCATTTTGCCCTTGCAACATGACGAAAAGATAGGTTGCCAGGCAACGAAACATACGCCCACAACAGCTAAGTCGTCCGGGCAGTCAACAAGGGTTGTCGCATATTGTTTCTTTTATCAGTAAGGAGAACATTTACAACACATGATAATCTTATTACGAGTAATAGCCCATTAAATAATTATCAGAAATGATTAGAATAGTTTTGATGGTTTGTCTCAAGGCCTTTGTCCACAAGATATTTCAAAGTGATCAACTGCCAGAAATTATCAGATATCACTGAAAATCAAATAGGATTCTTCGTATCTTGACCCTAAACACTGTGTACAAATTTAAAGTCAATCGGATATTAACTTTAGCCTTTAGAGCATTCACAGGGTTTTTCAAAGTGATCAAGGGTCATAACTCTGGCAGTAATTATTGGATATCGCTGAAAATAAATAGGCTATTTTGTATCATGACCGTAATAGTGTGTATAAATTAAAAGTCAATCGGATATTAACTTGAGATTTTTCAAAGTGATCAAGGGTCATAACTCTGGATGTAATTATCGGATATTGCTGAAAATCAATAGGATTCTTTGTATCATGACTTTAAACACCGTGTATAAATTTAAATTCAATCGGATATTAACTTTAGCCTCTAGAGCGTTCACAAGATTTTTCAAAGTGATCAAGGGTCATAACTCGGGCAGGAATTATCGGATATTGCTGAAAATCAACAGGTTTCTTCTTATCATGACCTTACACACTGTGTATAAA
Organism: Patella depressa; assembly: GCA_948474765.1. Taxonomy (NCBI): domain Eukaryota; kingdom Metazoa; phylum Mollusca; class Gastropoda; family Patellidae; genus Patella; species Patella depressa. The sequence continues at coordinate 54,098,632 of OX419716.1, forward strand.
TTTAAAGTCAATCGGATATTAACTTTGGCTTTTAGAGCGTCCACAAGATTTTTTGAAGTGATCAAGGACCATAACTCTGGCACTAATTATCGGAAATCGCTGAAAATCAATAGGCTTCTTCTTATTATGACTTTAAACACTGTGTATAAATTTAAGGTCAATCGGATATTAACTTTGGCCTCTAGAGCATCCACAAGATTTTTTGAAGTGATCAAGGGTCATAACTCTGGCAGTAATTATCAGATATCACCGAAAATCAATAGTCTTCTTCGTCTCATGACCTCACTGTGTATAAATTTAAAGTCAATCGGATATTAACTATAGCCTCTAGAGTGTTCACAAGATTTTTCAAAGTGATCAAGGGTCATAACTCTGGTAGTAATTATCGGATATCACCGAAAATCAATAGGCTTCTTCGTCTCATGACCTTAAACACTGTGTATAAATTTAAAGTCAATCGGATATTAACTTTAGCCTCTAAAGCGTTCACAAGATTTTTCAAAGTGATCAAGGGTCATAACTCTGGCAGTAATTATCAGATATCACCGAAAATCAATAGGCTTCTTCGTCTCCTGACCTTAAACACTGTGTATAAATTTGAAGTCAATCGGATATTAACTATAGCCTCTAGAGCGTTCACAAGATTTTTCAAAGTGATCAAGGGTCGTAACTCTGGTAGTAATTATCGGATATCGCTGAAAATCAATAGGCTTCTTCGTCTCACGACCTTAACCACTGTGTATAATTTTAAAGTCAATTGGATATTAACTTTAGCCTCTAAAGCGTTCACAAGATTTTTCAAAGTGATCAAGGGTCATAACTCTGGCAGTAATTATCAGATATCACCGAAAACCAATAGGCTTCTTCGTCTCCTGACCTTAAACACTGTGTATAAATTTAAAGTCAATCGGATATTAACTATAGCCTCTAGAGCGTTCACAAGATTTTTCAAAGTGATCAAGGGTCATAACTCTGGTAGTAATTATCGGATATCGCTGAAAATCAATAGGCTTCTTCGTCTCACGACCTTAAACACCGTGTATAAATTTCAAGTCAATCGGATATTAACTTTAGCCTCTAGAGCGTTCACAAGAAATTGTGGACGATGGACGGACGGACGGACGGACGGACCGACGGACGGACGGACGGACCGACAGACGGACGGACGGGGGCGACGGCAATATACGACCACATTTCCATGTGGGCGTATAAAAAGGCTGGAAAAACATGAGGAACTTAATTGGCCAGATTAAAAACAGATTCTTATCAATGAGCCAGTGTCCTACACACTGAGTCAGAACCCACCGAGCCAGTGGTTTACCCACTGAGCCATTGTCTTACCAACTGAGCTGGTGGCTTAACCCCTGAGTCGATGGCCTATCAACAGAGCTGGCAGTCTGGCACCTCATGTACTGAGCCACCTTGGTTTTCGTTCTGCTCTTGTATTGCACATAAAAATGCCTTCCTGGCTAGGCACAGATTTGATCTTTAATTGATGAATGCCATTATTTAAAGTTAACCTAGATATCATGTCTTAGTAAATCGTTTTCCATTCCAGGTTTCTGCTTACACTAAACCTGATCAAGTGATAGAATCTGTCAGTTTTGATACGTTGCTTAAAGAAGCGGAGGTGTTGAGGCAAGCTGCCGAGGATGCAGGAGAAAACGTTGCAGCTACTACAGCTGAGGGAACTGATAAACCTACTGGAGAACCAGCCACAGAAGATTCAGAAACTGACACCAGTGACACAGATGTTGAAATGAAGGAAGAAGTAACAGATTCACAGGCTAAGAAGAAATATCCTATAAAACCACATTACCGTCATGCTGAAAGATTTATTTTAAAAGCTGCCCAGGCACGACTAGATGAATTCATAAAAGTTAAAACGCTAAAAGATCTACTGTTTGGACCTGCTTTCCCTCATCATATCACCAGCCAAATTAACTTCTTACTGTGTAACCTCCCCGTTCCAGTTCGCTTTATAAATCATTCCACTAGAAATCAGATGTACACCATTGTAACGCAAATTATGTCACCGATCAAAATTGTCGCATTTCTCAAAGCCAACGGTGGACAGTCTGGTCGCTTTCGTTTAGTCGACAAGTCAGAACTTCCGACACATAAGGACATTTTACCAGAACTTAAAAGTGGGGAAATTTTAACTAAGATCAAATCCAAATTTTAGTAGATATTTCAATTTTGATTGGCTAAGCACTAAAACTAATCAGATTGGATTTTTTCTTAGGGACATTATTTTAAAATGGGTTTTGTTATTCATTGGGTTCGTACGTCTGTCTGTCTGTCCGTCTGTCTGTCACAATTTTTGAGACACAATAACTCTCTTTCTAATTGAGCTAGAATATTCAAACTTGGTGTAGGTGTTTATTAGGTCAATACCTTGATGGAGTTTTAAGATGAGCATTTTCCGCTTAGGGTAAGCAGGGATAAGCAATTTGATTGGTTGATGCTTTGGGATGCGATAACTAATTGAAAGTGATGAAACTTGGTATATAGTTCATTTCATCAATACCTTGACTAAGTTTGATAATGACTTTAGAACACAATAACTCTCATTCTAATTGAGTTAGAATGTACATACTTGGCGTAGATGTCTATGAAACTTGGTATATAGTTCATTTCATCAATACCTTGACTAAGTTTGATAATGACTTTAGAACACAATAACTCTCATTCTAATTGAGTTAGAATGTACATACTTGGCGTAGATGTCTATTAGGTGAATGCCTTGATGGAGTTAGATGCTGAACATTACCTGATTCTATCTGATAGAGAGTGATGAAACTTAGTGTATAGTTTGATTGCTCGATACTTTTGAACAAAATAAATGTGCCATTAATTAATATGTGTCATCTATCCATTTTGGGATTTCGGCGGGGGACATCAGCCTCACTGTTGGCTTGTTTTTTTTGCTAATAAATAAAAGTGCTAGTCTAATGTCTTGTCTCAATTACATCTTCAACAGTATGGTTTTGTTTCTAGTTTAAAATCCAAATATTTGTCTAAAGTCTTTACCAGTTGAGTGTCATGGTTTGTGTTGAAGGGACTTCCGACCTTATTTGTCTTATTTCCGCCAGTCATGTTTGGCCGTTTTGACTGACTTGAAGTGAAATTGACCAACTGGAGAATAGATCAGAAGGTCTGTCTAAAGTTTAGACAAATATTTGGATTTTAAACTAGATTTATAAGGGGCATTTTAAAGGGGCGTAGGCGCCATTGGGTAAGATTAGATAAGAGCTGACAGTTCTCGCTATAATAGTTCAACAATAAATAATAGTTTAAAATCCAAATATTTGTCTAAAGTCTTTACCAGTTGAGTGCCATGGTTTGTGTTGAAGGGACTTCCGACCTTATTTGTCTTATTTTCGCCAGTCATGTTTGGCCGTTTTGACTGACTTGAAGTGAAATTGACCAACTGGAGAATAGATCAGAAGGTCTGTCTAAAGTTTAGACAAATATTTGGATTTTAAACTAGATTTACAAGGGGCATTTTAAAGGGGCATAGGCGCCATTGGGTAAGATTAGATAAGAGCCGACAGTTCTCGCTATAATAGTTCAACAATAAATAATAGAAACAGAAAATGCTGAAATTTCAGTCAGATTGCTTTGCTCTGAACCGAGATATAGGTGATTCAGTTTTAGGCTACAGAGCCAATTTTCTGAAAGGTAACCTTTTCTGTGGTTCAAGTATCTGATGTGAGAATCTGGGCCCTGTTTCTCGAAATCTTAACAGTGGGAATGCAGTCGACCCTACTCTTGGAAACGAAGCTAAGCCACGTCACTAAATGACAGACCTTATTATCCAACGCGAATGCATTATCATTTGACTCCACCCCCTCCCCTGCAGTGACACATGAATGTTGTGACCAATAACCACTTTGCTGTCTTAAGGCCTGTGAAAACAGTATTCCTCATTATTAATTTGTCCCAACTAATCATGGTTCATGAATGCGTGTTCTTGATATGTTGACACTTTTACGATGGTGGGTAACTACGAGTCATGAGTGAAATAATGTTATTTCGTTTAATCTGTTATACTAATATAGAGAAAATACAATTTACATTTTATGGATATAACTGTTACGACAAATAACACATCTACACAAATTTTTAAGTTGACATCATTTCAATCAAAGTAAATACATGTACCCGTAAGTAATGTTTATATTCGCGTTACGTTTGGTAGTGGAACCGTGACACTGACATATTGTACATCGTTTACTCCAGGGTTAGGCGTGTTGTCTACCAAAGTTAGGTTAACATCTTCCACTACACTGCAAAGTCAGTGACATCATCAAGCTAACCTTTGTTAAAAGGTTAATGTTAATAACATCCACCAATTAGTCTATACACTAAACACAAGACCTGCAGCATTCAATCTCTGTGATCTGTAAATAATTATTAAAAAAACATATGAACTTGCTTCAAATTTACACACTATAACTTATTACATAAACTTTATGTACATAACGAAAGTGAATTTTGAGATGCACTCCAATGACAAGTAGTTGAATTACATAAAAATTTACAAAAATAAGAACTGTTAATGAAAATAATAAACTGATTTACCTCAAGATAGATAAATGGAAATATTTTCCATACTTTTCTTCTGAAAAATGAAAGGGCGTAGTTTTATTATAAAACAAGGAACATGTACTACAAAAACATATAATTATTAATGTACCCCCTCGTCAACAGGTACATTTGGAATTCATTTAATATAGTTAACTAAAAGATAGGCTGGCACTGCCAGGCAGGATACGCCCACATTTTCGAGAGATGGATAGAGAACAAGCAATACCGAAAGTGATTTTTCCTACATCATTAAGTGCAAATTTCGAAATGAATTAAGATCTTTGGGTTATAAAAAGGTTCATTTCAGTAGGCTTCAAATTCGACTGGGGATCATGTTCCTAAGTGGGTAAGATGCTGGCTCGGTAGCCTTGAGGTTGGGTGTTTGATCCCTGCATTGGGGCCATAATTCAGGAAGTTACAATCTGATGGGTGCAAATATGGAAAGGAACCAAGATCTTTGGGTTATAAACATACATGTCAAGTTTCATCAAAATCGGTTCAAAATTGTGACCTCTATAGGGTCCACAACCTTGATATCACATATTTTCACACTATTCGCGTACAGACAGCGGCCATTTTGTATGGCAATTTTGGTCCGATTTTCTCGAAATTCAAACTCAACCTCCCTTAGGGTGTAACGATGATATAATCAAACGGTTTTTTAAATCGAATAATAATTGTGACCTCCAGATGGACCACAAGCTAAAAAGGGTGATTTTTCAGACAATCAGGGGCCATAATTCAGGAAATTACAAACCAATGGGCGCAAATATCGAAAGGAACCAAGATCTTTGGGTTATAAACATGCATGTCAAGTTTCATCAAAATCGGTTCAAAATTGTGACCTCTATAGGGTCCAGAAGCTAAAAACGTGATTTTTCGTACAATCAGGGGCCATAATCCATGAAGTTTTGATCCGATACATGCCAATATCGAAAGGAACCGAGATCTTATGGGGATAAACCTATATTTCAAGTTTCGTCAAAATCGGATAAGAATTGTGACCTGTAGAGAGTCCACAAACAAATTGTGGACGGACAGGGGCGACGACATAATACGTCCACATGAAAATGTGGGCGTATAAAAACATAACGCTAATGGTAGCTACAATATACGTCCACATTCCTGCTTTGATTGATATGGTACTTTGTCAAGAAGGCTAGGCGTTTGGTTTGTTTGCCTGTGGGAGTCGGGACATGCACCAAAAACAATAGGGATCTTCCTTGGGGTATAAGGAATAAGTATACAAAGTTTGAAGAAAATCCATGAAGAATTGCGGCCTGTAGGCGACCCACAGACAGACACATACATACATACATACACATACACACACAGACAGGGCCGACAGCATAATACGTTCACATTATCATATGAATGTGGACGTATCAAAATGTTGAAATCACAATTAATTATGATACCACAATTACAGGCTGGTAAAATCAACACAAAGTTCATACATTAGATTATAATAACCAGAGAACTGTGAGGTTCATATAAACAGCCAAAATCCCAAAATAAATTGATGACACATTAATTAATTGCTCATTCGTCTTTTTATAAAAAAAAACAAAAAAAGACAACAGTGAGGCTGATGTCCCCCGCCAAAATCCCAAAATAAATAGATGACACATTTTAATTAATCGCTCATTTATTTTTTTCAAAAGCACCGAGCAATCAAACTATACACAAAGTTTCATCACTGTCTATCAGGCTATGAGCACAACTATATGTGGAATTAGCGCGATAAAATCATTAGGCTTCTTCGTCTCATGACCTTACACATTGTGTAACAATTTGGAGTCCATTGGATATTAACTTTAGCCTCTATAGCGTTCACAAGGTTTTTCAAACTGATCAAGGGCTATAACTCTGGCAGTAAATATCAGATATCGCTGAAAATCAATAGGCTTCTTCGTCTCATGACCTTAAACACTGTGTATAAATTTAAAGTCAATTGGATATTAACTTCAGTCTCTAGAGTGTTCACAAGAAATTGTACATCCGAGGCGACGGCAATATACGACCACATTTCCATGTGGGCGTATAAATATAAAAACAAAGTTTAAAAGAATCAACTTAATTAACAAAAACAATATACGACCACATTTCCATGTGGGCGTATAAATATAAAAACAAAGTTTAAAAGAATCAACTTAATTAACAAAAACAATAATTAAACAATCAAAAACTAAACAGATAAATCAAATTCAAACGAAACAAATAAAGCAAAGAAAAGGAAAAAAACCGTTCATTACAATTCTACATTAAAAAGATAGGTTGCCAGGCAACGAAACATATGCCCACAGCAGCTAAATCGTCCGGGCAGTCAACAAGGGTTGTCGCATATTTTTACTGTTTTTGGTAATGAAACATTTGTAATACACTAAAATCTGATTAAGAGTAACAACTCATTATGTAATTATCTTAAAATCATTAGAATTTGATTGCTTTTTATAACGTTTTGCCCCACGCTAACAATTAGTATAAGAAACATTTAACATCATGGATTTCGCTGTTCAGTTGTTATCAAAATTCATTGAAAATCAAAATACTTGTTCGTTTCAAGACCTTAAACTCTGTGTATCAATCTGTGCATCTATAGCGTAACAAGATTTTTAGAGTGATCATGGGAGATAACTATGGAAGTAATTATTTGAAATCGCTGAAAATCAGTAGGCTTCTTCGTCTCATGACCTTAAACAGTGTGTGTAAATTTAAAGTCAATCGGATATTAACTTTGGCCTCTAGAGCGTCCACAGGATTTTTTGATGTGATCAAGGGCCATAACTCTGGCAATAATTATCAGAGATCGCTGAAAATCAATAGGCTTCTTTGTCTCATGACCTTAAACACTGTATAAATTTAAAGTCATCCTCTAGAGCATCCACAAGATTTTTGGTAGTGATCAAGGGCCACAACTCTGGCATTAATCATCAGAAATCGCTGAAAATCAATAGGCTTCTTCATCTCATAACTTTAAACACTGTGTATAAATTTGAAGTCAATCGGATATTAACTTTAGCCTCTAGAGCGTCCACAAGCAATTGTGGACGCCGGACTGACGGGGGCGACGACAATATACACGACCACATTTCAATATTATAAAAATAAAGGAAATCAACTTGTGTAAAAAACTTTCATAAAATAAGAGTAAAGTAACACTAATGTTAATACTTTTTAACGACACTACTTGGGCTCCCGGCACCCCTACACCCAAGCCTATCCACACCACAACAAAGGTCCATTTCATTGATTTTTTTCAATTTAATGGTCAAAGCCATAAAAAAAAAACCCAACCAATTTAAAACACTGAGAAAAAAAATTCGAATTCTACATTTATAATCAAGAAATATAAACTTTAAATATGTACATTGTAATATGTAATTCAGATCTAATTTTCCATCAAAATCAATGTAAATGGACCTTTGTTGACCAGATAAGCAAATCACATTGATACTAACTTCAGGCTTTACAATTTTGTATAGAATTCGAACATTAAATGGTCATGCGACCGAACCTCCAGCATGAGGTCCCTAACAATATCTATTTAAGAATAACAGAAACCATAAATTAAAGGCGTTTTTAGGACCTGAGCAACGACCGAGGGTTAACACCTTTAAAATACAATTAATATGCTATTCCAAAATAAATAACCCTATCACCCTAAATGATCATGCGACTGAAACACAAGCACAAGGTCCCTAACAATATCTATTTAAGAATAACAGAAACCATAAATTAAAGGCGTTTTTAGGACCTGAGCAACGACCGAGGGTTAACACCTTTAAAATACAATTAATATGCTATTCCAAAATAAATAACCCTATCACCCTAAATGATCATGCGACTGAAACGCAAGCACAAGGTCCCTAACAATATCTATTTAAGAATAACAGAAACCATAAATTAAAGGCGTTTTTAGGACCTGAGCAACGACCGAGGGTTAACACCTTTAAAATACAATTAATATGCTATTCCAAAATAAATAACCCTATCACCCTAAATAATCATGCGACTGATCCGCCAGCATGAGGTACCTAACAAAATCTATTTAGGAATAACAGAAACCATAAATTAAAGGCATTTTTAGGACCTGAGCAACGACCGAGGGTTAACGCCTTTAAAATACAATTAATATGCTATTCGAAAATAAATAACCCTATCACCCTAAATAATCATGGGACTGATCCGCCAGCATGAGGTCCCTACCAATATCTATTTAAGAATAACAGAAACCATAAATTAAAGGCGTTTTTAGGACCTGAGCAACGACCGAGGGTTAACACCTTTAAAATACAATTAATATGCTATTCCAAAATAAATAACCCTATCACCCTAAATAATCATGCGACTGATCCGCCAGCATGAGGTACCTAACAAAATCTATTTAGGAATAACAGAAACCATAAATTAAAGGCATTTTTAGGACCTGAGCAACGACCGATGGTTAACACCTTTTAAAATACAATTAATATGCTATTCGAAAATAAATAACCCTATCACCCTAAATAATCATGGGACTGATCCACCAGCATGAGGTCCCTACCAATATCTATTTAAGAATAACAGAAACCATAAATTAAAGGCGTTTTTAGGACCTGAGCAACGACCGAGGGTTAACACCTTTAAAATACAATTAATATGCTATTCCAAAATAAATAACCCTATCACCCTAAATGATCATGCGACTGAAACGCAAGCACAAGGTCCCTAACAATATCTATTTAAGAATAACAGAAACCATAAATTAAAGGCGTTTTTAGGACCTGAGCAACGACCGAGGGTTAACACTTTAAAATACAATTAATATGCTATTCCAAAATAAATAACCCTATCACCCTAAATAATCATGGGACTGATCCGCCAGCATGAGGTCCCTACCAATATCTATTTAAGAATAACAGAAACCATAAATTAAAGGCGTTTTTAGGACCTGAGCAACGACCGAGGGTTAACACCTTTAAAATACAATTAATATGCTATTCCAAAATAAATAACCCTATCACCCTAAATGATCATGCGACTGAAACGCAAGCACAAGGTCCCTAACAATATCTATTTAAGAATAACAGAAACCATAAATTAAAGGCATTTTTAGGACCTGAGCAACGACCGAGGGTTAACACCTTTAAAATACAATTAATATGCTATTCCAAAATAAATAACCCTATCACCCTAAATAATCATGCGACTGATCCGCCAGCATGAGGTACCTAACAATATCTATTTAAGAATAACAGAAACCATAAATTAAAGGCGTTTTTAGGACCTGAGCAACGACCGAGGGTTAACACCTTTAAAATACAATTAATATGCTATTCCAAAATAAATAACCCTATCACCCTAAATAATCATGGGACTGATCCGCCAGCATGAGGTCCCTACCAATATCTATTTAAGAATAACAGAAACCATAAATTAAAGGCGTTTTTAGGACCTGAGCAACGACCGAGGGTTAACACCTTTAAAATACAATTAATATGCTATTCCAAAATAAATAACCCTATCACCCTAAATGATCATGCGACTGAAACGCAAGCACAAGGTCCCTAACAATATCTATTTAAGAATAACAGAAACCCTAAATTAAAGGCATTTTTAGGACCTGAGCAACGACCGAGGGTTAACACCTTTAAAATACAATTAATATGCTATTCCAAAATAAATAACCCTATCATCCTAAATAATCATGCGACTGATCCACCAGCATGAGGTACCTAACAATATCTATTTAAGAATAACAGAAACCATAAATTAAAGGCGTTTTTAGGACCTGAGCAACGACCGAGGGTTAACACCTTTAAAATACAATTAATATGCTATTCCAAAATAAATAACCCTATCACCCTAAATGATCATGCGACTGAAACGCAAGCACAAGGTCCCTAACAATATCTATTTAAGAATAACAGAAACCATAAATTAAAGGCATTTTTAGGACCTGAGCAACGACCGAGGGTTAACACCTTTAAAATACAATTAATATGCTATTCCAAAATAAATAACCCTATCACCCTAAATGATCATGCGACTGAAACGCAAGCACAAGGTCCCTAACAATATCTATTTAAGAATAACAGAAACCATAAATTAAGACTGATCCGCCAGCATGAGATCCCTAATAAGGTGTTTAAAATCCTAGCATTTTTGCAAACATTCAAGACAAAACCATTCTTCCTCTAGAGGTTCACTAATTATTGACACACAATGCCAGTGAAACCAATATTCACATTTGTTACAGAAAATAGTCGGTGGATCATACGAGCATTCTAAATTACAAACAGAACAACTGAAAAGGTCTTTGGATTTCTTTTCTTTGGATAGAAATTCTGAAGCAGTCGGTGTTTTTCTTGAAATTTTCTCAAATTTAGCTTTCGCCAAATTTCTTAAACCAGGTTTTCCTTTCGACTTCACTATATCTTCTAACTCCTGATCAGTTGCGTTGTTTAGTGCACACAAATTTCTTTTGCAGTCGTTTTCATCGATTTTCCTTTTTTTTGTACAGCTGTTATCAACAATATTGGGTATGTGGGCAATAAGCGTAGTTTCTGAATCTTTTTCAGCCATTGGACGTTTTTTCAATTTCAACTTAGAATGAGAAATTCGAGAATGTTTTTTAAGTTGGTTTTCATTTTCAAATTGAATAATGGAACCACTATCAGAGAAACATTTGGTACATGTAAGTAATCTAAGGTTGTGAGAAATAGATATATGTTTTAAAAGTTCAGTTTGTGTTTTACATGTATAAGGAGGTTTTTGATTTAACTGAATACAAGTAAAACATGTTATAGGCTTCACACATTCAGCCTGGGAACTATCTATAGCTATCTTATTTGCGGTTTTACTCTTTGTATCAATACAAATATCAGGCACGTCATTATTTATATCAATGTTTTGTGTATCGGTATCTGTAACTTTAACTGAATCTTGTTCTGATGACTTTAACGTAATGCCCAAAGATACCATTGCTTGTTTTACTACCTTATCAAAATTTATGCCTCGACTGGCTATTGTGATTCTCTTTCTACCACCATGTCTCTCTTTAGAATTATCTGGAAATACAACATTTGGTTTGTATGGATCTTCGATCCCATCACTCAAATTTTGACTAGGCACTGGTAATAATAAATCATACTTTGGATCTTTTACACAGTCACCTAGTCTACGATTCCCTTGATTGTGTGGAAGACGCGTAGCTAAATTTCCCTTTGGTCTTGATATTCTTGTGTGACTCTGATCATGCAACACACTAAGAATTTTTCCTGATTTTGCATTATCTATTTCTTTTTCCTCAGCTTTATGTGACATTAATTGTAGTGCAATGAGTGGGTCATCTATTGAAACATTTGCACTGGAACCAGTATTTAAATTTGATACATTAACAAGTGATGGGAAAAACAACTGACCTTGATGTAACAGAGTATCAATAGTAGAAATGTTATGCTTGATAGCTAAGCAAGCGTACAGGTGTTTGCAAAGGTATGGCTGACCTTTGATAATAAAAGCTGTGCATGAACATACTCCTAATGTTAAATTTACAATGTGTGAATAAGATTCCATACAATTTTGGAATTCGATAGGTAAAAGATCAAATAGATGATCATGCATTATTTGAGTTACTTGTACATCTAATTGTGATATTATATTTTTACATTTAGAGATAACATTGTAAGAATGATCATTATCAACACTTTTCGCAGTATCAAATATAGATTTTTTTATTTGTGAGGAGGGAAATTGTTCTCCAATATCAAATACATGGTTTGTATCAGATATTTGACCTCCAGTAAAATAGTTATCTTGAACACTACTAGCATCCGAGGTACTACATGAATGCGATTCACTTCTGATTAAAGCCCAACCTTCCTCAAGATCCATCTTATACACAGACCCCTTCAGGACAAGATTCAATGCTCTGTCACAAATTGTACGTTCTAATGGCTTGTTTATTATTTTGCCCTTCCGAAATAAACTGTCAGTACTAAGTGTACGTTTACAACTATTATTATCATCTGGAAGAATTCTGTGCAAACTCTTTTGAACGAAACTAAACATTAATCTATTCAACTGACTATTTAAATAAGTACTGTCAATATCAAGAAATTTTCGCTCTGTGACATTATCAGTCAAAATAAGTGGGTTGCGGCGTTCAGATGGATTTGCTAAATACATCTGTTCAGCTGTGAATGATTTTGACCATAACGAGCAATACCAATATTTATTCAAGTAATTTATTAGGTCATTTTTTGAGGAAGTAGACATCATGTTATTTGGTATAATGTCTTGAATAAAATGTAAATAATTATTTATCAAGATCACACGTGATTCTTGATCCCATGCTCGCATTACACATTTAAAGCCAGTTTCTAGCGGTCTCAAGAATAATTTGCTTTGTGGATTCTCTACAATGTTCCGTCTAAAGGCTTGTAAAGAATGAAAATTGCATAGAATGGAAATTAGACCAATTTGATCAACAGCACTTCTTGTAGCAGAATCTTTATCATGCTGTATGGTTGGTTTAAAAGGGTGTGACAAAGCGCAAGGTTTTATTGTAAAAAAGCCATTCATATCATCAAAAATGAAGAGTTCACTTGGATGATCACAATTTGGATCATTACAAGGCACATTGGCTAGTAATAGTTTAAGAGACAAGGCATGTGCTGATTGGGTCTCTCTATTACATATAGCAAATGCAGCTGCGCGACCTGTATTTATTTCATCACAAAATGTGAAACATGTAGTTTTAAACCTTGCTGCCATAAAGTCGTGTTTTACATCCATTCCGATAAAATTACCCAGTTTCCTTAGAAATGAGAGACTTTCTTGTGTAGCAAAGATAATGTGGTAGTCTCTATTAAGGTTATCATTACCTCTTTGAAATAAAAGAACAGACTCATAGTTGGCTTCTAATAATTTTTCAGTGTTACGCCAATCTGAACCTGGCAAAGGAATTTCATCTTGATTTTTCAAACTTAATTTCACATCATGCCTGTCAACTAACTGAACTCTATTGGAAATTTGTCTTAGGTTAAAATTTGCGTCCTTATTTCCGTATGTAATATTACCTGACACATGTAAATTACTTTGGATATTAGTTGCTGATAAAATTTGTTTTGGTGTGGCTCTGACATATATTCTCTGTTGATCCCAAAAATCTCTAGTTGAAAGTGTTGGTCTAGACTTCTCTGATTTTAAATCTGATGGATGAAAATTATTATTTGAATTTTTTTCATATATTTTCCAAACATTTAAATTGTTACTAAATATTTTAAGTTTGATTTCCCAACCACAGTTAAAATGCTCATAATTAATTTGGCTGACTTTTTTAGAAGTAGATGTTAACATCAATTCAGCTGGTCTCATAATTTTATGTTTGTAGAAATATCTATAACAAGCATTGCAATATGCTTTACCATCAATTAAAGACCAAAGTGGACTGGTTTCTACAGTACAATTTGTACACTTAGATTTAATACAAGAAATTAATGTATCACATCCAGGACAACTTATTTCATCTCCATTAAAACCAGAAATATCTTTAATAAAAGCATTATGACATTTGGTCTTGCAAATATTAGTTTTTGATGCACATTTAATATACATAGTAACAACTGGAACATTTTTATCTGAATATGTATCTCCTGTTAACTGATATATTTCATCAAATCTGTGTGTTTTACCCCAGTTATCATTTTCAGTGACAGAAACTTTCATTGTGTTTTTAGTTTGGTAAGTGGATGTTACACCTGAAGCAATTTTTAAATCTTTAGTAAAATCAAAACCAAATTTATCAAAATAGTTATTAGTATTAGTTCCTACTGTTACTTCCCCGCATTCTTTCCACATTGGATCATCTTTACTTTTGACCCAATCATAGACTGCACAGCTGTAAAAAAACGAACGGATGTTCTTAATTGCTTCCAGATCTCCTAATCTTTCTGCGGTACAGGGAAATGATTTTGTTATAAAATTACCAGTTTTCAAAAAACATTGTAACTTCAGTTTATTTGACTGTTTACAATAATAAACAAATGGCTGCCTTCCAAATATAGTCTGAAGTTCAGGTGTTAAGTCTAAGGACTGTTTGTTTGTATCTGACTTTATCTTATTTTCTATCCATAATAGTGCACTTTCACTCGAAATAAATTCTTGTATTTGATTCATCGTATATGAATCCTCTTTTCCTGAATGGGAACACTTAAAACTTTTAGATAAATATCTATGAGTAGATTTCAATTTATATTTCAATATAAGACTGGATGATTTCTTTGAAAATACAATTAAAGGAGCTCCTATCACATAGTCATTTATGCATGAATTGCTTATATCTTTGCTTGTAGTTGTAACATTTTCTTTTGATTTAGTTTTGTTTGAATTACATGGAAGTGTCTGTTTACCTTTTGTTTTGAGGATCTTTGGTTTAAAACCAACAGGTACAAAGTCATCATCAGAATCAATATTCTGTTCAATTATATTAGTATCATTATTGTTTATATGTAAGCTTATTTCTTCATCAGATTTTTGCAATATATTATTTATGTTTATGTGACCAGTCATTAACCATGAAATGATTGCAAACCGAATACTTTTCGAATGTAAAGAAAAATCTGGTATAAAGTGTTTAAATGCTTGTACTTCATTTGTAATATTAATATCATTAGCCTGTTGATAGGTAGTTGACAAAAGAAATTTAAAAATGTCTTGTCGAAGTAAAAGTACAGTTATCCCTAATATAACAGATGGCCCACATACTGAGCCGCAACTCTGTTTTGGATATAAATAGCACATTTCTTCACATGCATTATGAGGATGGCCATTTAAGTTTGGACTATGAGCTATTTGTATTTCTGCCATGCTTAAATTGTCCAACAAACTTGAATTATAGCCACTAATAAAGTTGTTTAAATTGAACATTAAACTATCTGGTAAAGCTAAACCTAATGTATCAATATAAATGACTTTATTAATAACTACATCATATACACAGAAAGAAAAATGATTCCCATTGATGATTTGTTCTCCTGTATCAATATTTATATCTTTCCCAGCCAAATATGTGATTGTTTCACCAGTACTTGAATGGGTTAAGGATTTCACACATAGAACAAAGATAGGCTGGCACTGCCAGGCAGGATACGCCCACATTTTCTAGAGATGGACAGAAAACAAGCAATACCGAAAGTGATTTTTCCTACATCTTTAAGTCCTGTATTTCATACTGTATTGGGAGCAGCCATTTAGTTGGTCAGTTCCAGTCTGATATTAATGAAATTCGAAACCGACAATGATTATGGTGTGACGGTACACAACCTAGAAATGTGACTTTTCATCAAAATCGGATAAGAATTGTGACCTGTAGAGAGTCCACAACCATGATATACCATATTTTTACACTATTCGCGTACAAACGGCGACCATTTCGTCCGGCAAATTTTGGTACGATTTTCTCGAAATTAGAACTCAACCATCCTCATCAAAATCAAATTAAAATTGTGACCTATACAGGATCCACAATCATGATATATCATTTTTTTAACAGTATTCGCGTACAAACGGCAACCATTTTGTCTGTCAATTTTGGTCTGATTTTCCCGAAATTCAAACTCAACCTTCCTTACAGTGTAACGGTGATATAATCAAACGTTTTTTTAAATTGGATAATAATTGTGACCTCCAGAGGGACCACAAGCTAAAGAAAGGGGGATTTTGCGTATAACCAGGGGCCATTATTCAGGAAGTTACGATCCGATATGCGCAAATATCGAAAAGAACCAAGATCTTTGGGTTATAACCATGAATTTCAAGTTTCATCAAAATCGAATTAAAATTGTGACCTTTACAACGTCCACAACCTTGATATACCATTTTTTAACAGTATTCGCGTACAAACGGCGGCCATTTTGTGTGGCAATTTTGGTCTGATTTTCCCGAAATTCAAACTCAACCTTCCTTACGGTGTAACGGTAATATAATCAAACGTTTTTTTAAATCGGATAATAATTGTGACCTCCAAGCTAAAAAAAAGGCAATTTTGCGTATAATCAGGGGCCATAATTCAGGAAGTTACGATCCGATATGCGCAAATATCGAAAGGAAGCAAGATCTTTGGGTTATAACCATGAATTTCAAGTTTCATCAAAATCGAATCAAAATTGTGACCTCCACAGGGTCCACAACCTTGATATACCATTTTTTAACAGTATTCGCGTACAAACGGCGGCCATTTTGTATGGCAATTTTCATCCGATTTTCCCGAAATTCGAACTCAACCTTCCTTAGGGTGTAACAGTGATATAATCAAACGGTTTTTTAAATCGAATAATAATTGTGACCTCCAAGCTAAAAAAAAGGCGATTTTGCGTATAATCAAGGGCCATAATTCAGGAAGTTACGATCCGATATGCGCAAATATCGAAAGGAAGCAAGATCTTTGGGTTATAACCATGAATTTGAAGTTTCATCAAAATCGAATCAAAATTGTGACCTCCACATGGTCCACAACCTTGATATACCATTTTTTAACAGTATTCGCGTACAAACGGCGGCCATTTTGTATGGCAATTTTCGTCCGATTTTCCCGAAATTCGAACTCAACCTTCCTTAGGGTGTAACGGTGATATAATCAAACGGTTTTTTAAATCGAATAATAATTGTGACCTCCAGAGGGACCACAAGCTAAAAAGGGTGATTTTTCGGACAATCAGGGGCCATAATTCAGGAAATTACATTCCGATAGCCGCAAATATCGAAAGGAACCAAGATCTTTGGGTTACAAACATGCATGTCAAGTTTCATCAAAATCGGTTCAAAATTGTGACCTCTATAGGGTCCACAAGCTAAAAACGTGATTTTTCGTACAATCAGGGGCCATAATCCATGAAGTTTTGATCCGATACATGCCAATATCGAAAGGAACCGAGATCTTATGGGGATAAACCTATATTTCAAGTTTCGTCAAAATCGGATAAGAATTGTGACCTGTAGAGAGTCCACAAACAAATTGTGGACGGACGGACGTCCGGACGGACAGGGGCGACGACATAATACGTCCACATGAAAATGTGGGCGTATAAAAACAAACTTAGTTATGTTAGGATGCTTAGTATACAACCTAGAGCCTGTATTTTGAAGATCATGAATGGAATTTAAATAACCAACATAATCTGAGTCCGAAATACAATCTTTTAACAGTTCAATAATTTTATCAATCACTGAATCGCTTAGCCATCTATCACACAACAAAGTGTTTAATTCTGACACTGGCAACTGATAATTACCAGGAATTTTTGGTTTAAAAGAATTGGGATTGTTCTGGAGAATATTTTTAAATTCAACAACCTGTTCAAGGTTGATATTGTCTATCGGTGTAAATAAGGGTTGCCAATTCAAAATGTATTTATTTTCATTTTCTAATTCTTGTCTTAAGCTTTTAGCAATGTAAAAATCTCGAAAGAGCTTGATCTCTTCAAAACTGAAATTGCCATATGGTAAATCTACATAAAAATCTTTGTCATTACCGGTATTCAAAAGCCTGATAATTTCATCCAAATCTTTTATTGGGGGCATGTATTTGGAGTCTTCACATTTAGAGATTTTAATATGTGCTGCATTTCGTTTAATATCATAGAGTCTACAGATAACAACAGGCAAAGTTTTATTGGGCAAAGACAGATTAATTCTACTACTACTATTTTGTAAAGCCATATTAATTAAATACAATGTAACTTGCTCACCTGTCTTAATTTCCTAAATATTTACCAAATACTGGAATAAATAGACTAAATATCTTTGAAACCAATTGGTTATCAAAACTACTAGTGATGAATCATGAAACAGAAAAAATGGCATTTATTAAACTATAAAGTATAACTACTTCTAACCTAAGTTAAACACGTAGAAACCGGTGATTGTAGTAAATGAAATTAAATGGGGTTTAACGTCCTACTCTTTTGCACCTAACTTTGGCTAATGGAAGACGGGCATACGCCATACAGTGTGCCATGAGGGAAATTTGCCCGGGCAGCAGTGCTACGGATTACTCTTATATCGAATTATAACTGCCAAGGGATCTTTTAAGTACACGTCAAACTCAGTAATTGTGTATTCACAAAATTGTACCTTGTGTTAACATCTAAGATGTAAGTACTTAATTAATTAGTTACGGCGAGTTCAAGCCTTCAAAGTTCTATTGAAGATGGGCCTAGTCATGTCACCTACTGCCCAGACATCAAATTGCATTTTAATTATAATATAGTGAGTGAATAATAATATTTGATATAATAATGACAATGATAAGAACTGAATTCATTATATTTATATATTTGTTTTTCTTAAAATATTTATTAATAATAATCAAGCCATGCTGGGCAGTGGCTATAGACGGGCCTCTTACTTATTACCGTATATTATTAATTTAATATGCTTGAAATAAATAAATTGAAATAAAGTATAAAGTTAATGTGTACGGTCGGTCAGTCGGTGTCTACCTGGGCCTAGCGACAGGAGACCCTAACCAAGGCCAATACAAGATCATATCACTTTTCTTAATAATTTCTAAATTCCACTTCACATTCATGATGTCAGCAGTCTAGACCATAGAACTAAATATTTAGCACCTACTATGATTAGCATTAGCAACATCATATTTAAACTTTATAATTAGGCCTATACATACCCAGACCAGAAAGTCTCCTATGCTGAGAAATAAAAGACAACTCTTTGTAGATAAAAATAGGCCTATAGGCCTAATAAGAACGCTGGTAGTGGTAAACGAAGTTCTTCTCTCTGCTTCTACTAAGTTCTAGCCTAGCGTTCAGAAAGCGCGAAAATCATAAGATATTAAAGCGCGAAGATACTGCTCTAATAATAGCAAAGAATAAGTAAACCGGATATAGACGTCATTGGTATCGAAGTATGCCAATGCCGCCATTGAAGTATTTAACAACTGGTCGTTGATCCAGTATTGTGCATGCGGTAAACCCACTGATCTATATAATATAACCAATGACGTAGATATATATCTACGTCATTGAATATAACCATTGTGGATAGCTCATGATGGCGGAATTGGTACTTCCGGTGACTTCACACTTCTCAGCCAATGAGCCATCCAGTTATATAGATCAGCGCATGCGGCCTGGCTGTATAGCACCCATCATTTACCTTGTTGAGAGTGGCGGCGAGGCAGGGCCGTGGGTCCAAGACGGAGCAGGAACAGCAATGAAATATTACGCTGTTTTATGTATATTCATATCTTCTTTTGCAGTCGGAATATGTATCGTATGGGACACACAAGGCTATGTGATGTACTGTCCTTGCATGGGTATGGTCAGCGATTACATGTCATTTGGATTTGGGTATATTTATGCCTCTTCCTTGGTATTGGTGGTCATTGGTAGCATGTACCAACCAAATTTTATTTTTTGAGCAATTGCTTTGAAACTTGGCAGAAGTAATTGCCCAAACATTAGAATTTCAAAACTGTTTAAATTTTCAGAATCGGACCTATACTTTTTGTAATATTCAATTTTTATTTTGTTTTTTCCGTCCGAAATCGAAATCTGGTCCAAAAAGTGGTAATTTGACTTCAGTGCAATGTAAAAAAATTATTTTCCAAAGAATTAACATGAAACTTGGTATAATTATAGTTTGGTTACTCCTTATAAGACCGCCTTTTTGCAAAAAAATGATTATCAATGACCATGGTAAGGCTTAAAATTAACGATTGTTTGCTATTTCTCCTTATTAAACATTTGCTCCCATCACACAAATCCTAAAATATGCATTAAAAGCAGGGGAAAAGGAAGATAGATGGAGAAACAGAAAGAAAGAGATGTAGAGCGTGTTATAACTCCACTTGACTCAGACTGTGTCATTTTGGGACTAACATACACCACCGTGGGGACGCTGCAGAGAAAATCCAAGAGGTGGGCATTTGACCCTACACCTTGGAAACTGAATCTAACCATATAATACTTTTAATAAGATTTATTAAAAGTTAACAAATTTTTCTAATGGAAAAGAAATGAAATTGTAAGAAAGTAAAATTTGTTTCTTATGCAACTGCTTTGTTTACCCTAGAAATGGTTCCACTACTGCTGTCTTCCGTCTTACTCCAGTCGCAGTAGTGGTTTTTCCTACCGAGTTCCTTTGCGCAAGTTTTTTAGTCAAATGACTACAAAAAGTTTACCGGCCTATAGCTCGCTTAATTTACAAATAAACTGACCCAAAACAGTACTGCACACAGCTTAACATATAATAAATCAATTCTTATTGAAATAAAGGTGAGGCCTTACCGCATAATTATATGATTTGATGAAACTCATCTCCTACGCGAAATTTCAACTGGCCGACCGTCATGGTCGCAAGTTGCGTAATACGTCATTAGGCCTACAACATAAACAGCGCTATGCAGAGAAAAACTGTTCGGTAACTATTTTAATGGTCCAGTCTCCACTATTTGTGATAGAATTACTTATTTTAATACAAACTGTAATGATGTGTGTTGACAATTGTGCATTTGAACCTATTTGAACTTGCGTAAGGGGTCTTAGACTGTACCAATTGTTACCTTAAAGGTAACAAGTATAGTTACTATGTTTACCCGTACCTGAAAATAGATATAAAATAGTAAAATTACTAAAATTACAACAAGGCTTTTTAAGATTTCATCCAACAAATAAAGATAGGCTGGCACTGCCAGGCAGGATACGCCCACATTTTTGAGAGATGGATAGAGAACAAGCAATACCGAAAGTGATTTTTCCTACATCATTAAGTCCTGTATTTCATACTGTATTGGGAGCAGCCATTTTGTTGGTCAGTTCCAGTCTGATATTCATGAAATTCGAAGCCGACAATGATTATGGTGTGAAGGTACACAACCTAGAAATGTTACTTTTTCGTCAAAATCAGATAAGAATTGTGACCTGTAGAGAGTCCACAACCATGATATACCATATTTTTACACTATTCGCGTACAAACGGTGACCATTTCGTCCGGCAATTTTGGTACGATTTTCACGAAATTCGAACTCAACCTTCCTTACGGTGCAACAGTAATATAATCAGAGGTTTTTATACGCCCACATTTTTATGTGGACGTATATTGTCGTCGCCCCTGTCCGTCCGTCCGTCCGTCCACAATTTGTTTGTGGACTCTCTACAGGTCACAATTCTTATCCGATTTTGACGAAACTTGAAATATAGGTTTATCCCCAAAAGATCTCGGCTCCTTTCGATAATGGCATGTATCGGATGAAAACTTCATGGATTATGGCCCCTGATTGTACGAAAAATCACGTTTTTAGCTTGTGGACCCTATAGAGGTCACAATTTTGACCCGATTTTGATGAAACTTGACATGCATGTTTATAACCCAAAGATCTTGGTTCCTTTCGATATTTGCACCTATCGGAATGTAATTTCCTGAATTATGGCCCCTGATTGTCCGAAAAATCACCCTGTTTACATTGTGGTCCCTCTGGAGGTCACAATTATTATCCGATTTAAAAAAACGTTTGATTGTATCACCGTTACACCCTAAGGAAGGTTGAGTTCGCATTTCGGGAAAATCGGACACAAATTGCCATACAAAATGGCCGCCGTTTGTACGCGAATACTGTTAAAAAATTGTATATCATGGTTTGTGGACCTTGTAAAAGTCACATTTTTAAATCGATTTTGATGAAACTTGAAATTCATGGTTATAACCCAAAGATCTTTTTTCCATTCAATATTTGCGCATATCGGAACGTAACTTCCTGAATTATGGCCCCTGATTATACGCAAAATCGCCTTATTTTAGCTTGTGGTCCTTGCATGGGTATGGTCAGCGATTACATGTCATTTGGATTTGGGTATATTTATGCCTCTTCCTTGGTATTGGTGGTCATTGGTAGCATGTACCAACCAAATTTTATTTTTTGAGCAATTGCTTTGAAACTTGGCAGAAGTAATTGCCCAAACATTAGAATTTCAAAACTGTTTAAATTTTCAGAATCGGACCTATACTTTTTGTAATATTCAATTTTTATTTTGTTTTTTCCGTCCGAAATCGAAATCTGGTCCAAAAAGTGGTAATTTGACTTCAGTGCAATGTAAAAAAATTATTTTCCAAAGAATTAACATGAAACTTGGTATAATTATAGTTTGGTTACTCCTTATAAGACCGCCTTTTTGCGTTCCGATATGCGCAAATATTGAATGGAAAAAAGATCTTTGGGTTATAACCATGAATTTCAAGTTTCATCAAAATCGATTTAAAAATGTGACTTTTACAAGGTCCACAAACCATGATATACAATTTTTTAACAGTATTCGCGTACAAACGGCGGCCATTTTGTATGGCAATTTGTGTCCGATTTTCCCGAAATGCGAACTCAACCTTCCTTAGGGTGTAACGGTGATACAATCAAACGTTTTTTTAAATCGGATAATAATTGTGACCTCCAGAGGGACCACAATGTAAACAGGGTGATTTTTCGGACAATCAGGGGCCATAATTCAGGAAATTACATTCCGATAGGTGCAAATATCGAAAGGAACCAAGATCTTTGGGTTATAAACATGCATGTCAAGTTTCATCAAAATCGGGTCAAAATTGTGACCTCTATAGGGTCCACAAGCTAAAAACGTGATTTTTCGTACAATCAGGGGCCATAATCCATGAAGTTTTCATCCGATACATGCCATTATCGAAAGGAGCCGAGATCTTTTGGGGATAAACCTATATTTCAAGTTTCGTCAAAATCGGATAAGAATTGTGACCTGTAGAGAGTCCACAAACAAATTGTGGACGGACGGACGGACGGACAGGGGCGACGACAATATACGTCCACATAAAAATGTGGGCGTATAAAAACCTCTGATTATATTACTGTTGCACCGTAAGGAAGGTTGAGTTCGAATTTCGTGAAAATCGTACCAAAATTGCCGGACGAAATGGTCACCGTTTGTATCCGAATAGTGTAAAAATATGGTATATCATGGTTGTGGACTCTCTGCAGGTCACAATTCTTATCCGATTATGACGAAAAGTAACATTTCTAGGTTGTGTACCGTCAAACCATAATCATTGTCGGCTTCGAATTTCATGAATATCAGACTGGAACTGACCAACAAAATGGCTGCTCCCAATACAGTATGAAATACAGGACTTAATGATGTAGGAAAAATCACTTTCGGTATTGCTTGTTCTCTATCCATCTCTCAAAAATGTGGGCGTATCCTGCCTGGCAGTGCCAGCCTATCTTTTTTAAATCAGATAATAATTGTTCGAGAGATAGACAGAGAACAAGCAATACCGAAAGTGATTTTTCCTACAAGCAAAGGCCATAATTAATTTAGTTACAATTTGATATGCGCAAATATCGAAAAGAATAAAGATCTTTAGGTTATAAACAAGCATTTCAGGTTTCATCAAAATCGAATTAAAATTGTCACCTCTACAGGGTCCACAACTTTGACATACCATATTTTTACACTGTTCGCGTACAAACGGCAGCCATTTTCTTGAAATTCGAACTCAACCTTCCGTAGGGTGTAACGGTGATATAATCAAACGTTTTTTCAAATCAGATAATAATTGTGACCTTCAGCGGGACCATAGGCGGTGAGAGAGTCAAACGTTGTTTTACATCGGATAATAATTGTGACCTCCAGAGGGACCATAGGCGATTTTTCGGACAATCAGGGGCCATAATTCCGGAAGTTATGATCCGATATGCGTAAATAACGAAAGGAACCAAGATCTTTGGGTTATAACCATGCATTTTAAGTTTCATCAAAATCGAATTAAAATTGTGACCTCTACAGGGTCTACAACCATGATATACAATTTATTAACAGTATTCGCGTACAAACGGCTGCCATTTTGTATGGCAATTTTGGTATGATTTTCCCGAAATTGAACTCAAACTTCCTTAGGGTGTAACGGTAATATAATCAACCGCTTTTTTCAATCGGATAATAATTGTGACCTCCAATCTAAAAAAAAGGCGATTTTCAATATTTGCGCATATCGGATCGTAACTTCCTGAATTATGGCCACTGGTAATACGCAAAATCCCCTTTCTTTAGTTTGTGGTCCCTCTGGAGGTCACAATTATTATCCGATTTAAAAAAACGTTTGATTATATCACCGTTACACCGTAAGGAAGGTTGAGTTTGAATTTCGGTAAAATCGGACCAAAATTGACAAGACAAAATGGCCGCCGTTTGTACGCGAATACTGTTATAAAAATGATATATCATGGTTGTGGACCCTGTATAGGTCACAATTTTAATTCGATTTTGATGTGGAAGGTTGAGTTCTAATTTCGTGAAAATCGTACCAAAATTGCCGGACGAAATGGTCACCGTTTGTACGCGAATAGTGTAAAAATGGTATATCATGGTTGTGGACTCTCTACATGTCACAATTCTTATCCGATTTTGATGAAAAGTCACATTTCTAGGTTGTGTACCCAGTCGTTGTTTTTTGTATTTTAGAGGAGAGTCGAAAAAAGCTCCCCTTAAATGAAGAAATTGAAAAAATCGCTCTCCTAAAAAAAGCTCTCCCAGTTTCGATAAGAAGAGTGATTTAGAAGTTAAGGAGAGTGATCTGATATTAAGAAGAGTGATTAGTTTTCTGTGTATGGAAAATGGTTCTTAAGATCAATAATTTGGTGCAAGGGGTCATTCCTGTTTACATTATTGATAATAGGCCTATACATCGTCTGCTAAATAATATCATTCGTTCGTAGTCGTACGGTCAAGTAAAACTTCTGCTATCGTCTATAACTACTTACGGTATTCCAATAGAAATACTTGTCGAAATTTCTAAATATATATAATTATTTTTAGTAAACATAACCCCCATTCAAAATATAATCATAAACGCTTGAAAATTCCATCAAAATATAATCTATTTCTTCCGAAATTATTCGCATTGGAAATTGTTACGTGCCATCTCTCGTAATTTTTCACGTGTCGCGAGAGTTCTACTTTTCATTTCAGTTAAATTAACCAATGGCGCATTGGCGCCATCTATTTTTAGCAACATATTCATCGGAATTTTATTACCATGTGCGATCACATACTAATCGAATACACCAAATAATTTAATTTCACAATGACAGTATGGCGGAGATCGAATACATGTCCATGATTTACAAATATGGAGAGCGATTTTCAATTTTAAGGCGAGGGAGAAAAAACGCCCCTCGGCCGACATTCAGGTGCGCGGCAGGCGCTCGCGAGCGATCGCGCGCCTCAAAAAACAATGACTGGTGTACCGTCACACCATAATCATTGTCGGCTTCGAATTTCATGAATATTAGACTGGAACTGACCAACTAAATGGCTGCTGCCAATACAGTATGAAATACAGGACTTAATGATGTAGGAAAAATCACTTTCTGTATTGCTTGTTCTCTGTCCATCTCTCGAAAATGTGGGCGTATCCTGCCCGGCAGTGCCAGCCTATCTTTTAGCTTGTG
This sequence comes from Patella depressa, assembly GCA_948474765.1. Classification (NCBI taxonomy): domain Eukaryota; kingdom Metazoa; phylum Mollusca; class Gastropoda; family Patellidae; genus Patella; species Patella depressa. The sequence continues at coordinate 54,124,704 of OX419716.1, forward strand.
GTCCCTCTGGAGGTCACAATTATTATCTGATTTAAAAAACCGTTTGATTATATCACCGTTACACCCTAAGGAAGGTTGATTTCGAATTTTGGGAAAATCAGACCAAAATTGCTATACAAAATGGCCGCCGTTTGTACGCGAATACTGTTAAAAATGGTATATCAAGGTTGTGGACCCTGTAGAGGTAACAATTTTAATTTGATTTGGATGAAACTTGAACTTCATGGTTATAACCCAAAGATCTTGGGCATATCGGATTGTAACTTCCTGAATTATGGCCCCTGATTATACGCAAAATCGCCTTTTTGATACGCCCACATTTTCATGTGGACGTATTATGTCATCGCCCCTGTCCGTCCGGACGTCCGTCCGTCCACAATTTGTTTGTGGACTCTCTACAGGTCACAATTCTTAACTGATTTTGACGAAACTTGAAAATAAGGTTTATCCCCAAAAGATCTCGGCTGCTTTTGATATTGGCATGTATCGGATCAAAACTTAATGGATTATGGCCCCTGATTGTATGAAAAATCACGTTTTTAACTTGTGGATCCTATATAGGTCACAATTTTGAACCGATTTTGATGAAACTTGACATGCATGTTTATAACCCAAAGATCTTGGTTCCTTTCGATATTTGCGCATATCAGATCGTAACTTCCTGAATTATGGCCCCTGATTGTACGAAAAATCACCCTTTTTAGCTTGTGGGTCCCACTGGAGGTCAAAATTATTATCCGACTTAAAAAAACGTTTGACTCTATCTCCGTTACACCCTACGGAAGGTTGAGTTTGAATTTGGAGAAAATGGGACCATAACTGCTAGAAAAAATGGCCGCCGTTTGTACGTGAACAGTGTATATCAAAGTTGTGGACAACTTTCGGGAAAATCGGACCAAAATTGCCGGACGAAATGGTCGCCGTTTGTACGCGAGTAGTGTAAAAATATGGTATATCATGGTTGTGGACTCTCTACAGGTCACAATTCTTATCCGATTTTGACGAAAAGTCACATTTCTAAGTTGTGTACCGTCACACCATAATCATTGTCGGCTTCGAATTTCATGAATATCAGACTGGAACTGACCAACAAAATGGCTGTTCCCAATACAGTATGAAATACAGGACTTAATGATGTAGGAAAAATCACTTTTGGTATTGCTTGTTCTCTATCCATCTCTCGAAAATGTGGGCGTATCCTGCCTGGCAGTGCCAGCCTATCTTTTAGGTTGTGGTCCCTCTGAAGGTCACAATTATTATATAATTTAAAAAAACGTTTGATTATATCACTGTTACAACCTAATGAAGGTTGAGTTCGAATTTTGGGAAAATCAGACCAAAATTGCTATACAAAATGGCTGCCGTTTGTACGCGAATACTGTTAAAAATGGTATATCAAGGTTGTGGACCCTGTAGAGGTAACAATTTTAATTTGATTTTGATGAAACTTGAAATTCATGGTTATAACCCAAAGATCTTGGGCATATCGGATTGTAACTTCCTGAATTATGGCCCCTGATTATACGCAAAATCGCCTTTTTTATACGCCCACATTTTCATGTGGACGTATTATGTCGTCGCCCCTGTCCGTCCGTCCACAATTTGTTTGTGGACTCTCTACAGGTCACAATTCTTAAGTGATTTTGACGTAACTTGAAATTAAGGTTTATCCCCAAAAGATCTCGGCTGCTTTTGATATTGGCATGTATCGGATCAAAACTTAATGGATTATGGCCCCTGATTGTATGAAAAATCACGTTTTTAACTTGTGGACCCTATATAGGTCACAATTTTGAACCGATTTTGATGAAACTTGACATGCATGTTTATAACCCAAAGATCTTGGTTCCTTTCCATATTTGCGCCTATCGGAACGTAATTTCCTGAATTATGGCCCCTCATTGTCCGAAAAATCACCTTTTTATATAGGCTCACATTTTCATGTGGACGTATATTGTCGTCGCCCCTGTTCGTCCGTCCGTCCACAATTGTTTGTGAACAGTCTACAGGTCACAATTTTTATCCGATTTCAATGAAACTTAAAACATAGGTTTATCACCCAAAGATCTCGGTTCCTTTCGATATTGGCATGTATCGGACTGTAACTTCATGGGTTATGGCCCCTGATTGTACGAAAAATCACGTTTTTTATCTTGTGAACAGTGTAGAGGTCACAATTTTGAACTGATTTGGATGAAACTTGAAATGCATCTTTATAACCCAAAGATCTTGGTTCCTCTCGATATTTGCGCCAATCGGATCGTAACTTCCTGAATTATGGCCCCTGATTGTCCAAAAAATCGCCCTTTTTAGCTTGTGGTCCCTCTGTATGTCAAAATTGTTATCCGATTTAAAAAAATGTTTTATTATATCACCGTTTCATGGTTATGAAGGTTGAGTTCGAATTTCGTGAAAATCGGACCAAAATTGACGGACAAAATGGCCGCCATTTGTACGCGAATAGTGTGAAAATTTTTATACGCCCACATTTTCATTGTACGAAAAATCACGTTTTTATACGCCCACATTTTCATGTGGACGTATATTGTCGTCGCCCCTATTCGTCCGTCGTCCACAATTGTTTGTGAACAGTCTACAGGTCACAATTTTTATCCAATTTCAATGACACTTAAAACATAGGTTTATCACCCTAAGATCTCGGTTCCTTTCGATATTGGCATGTATCGGACTGTAACTTAATGGGTTATGGCCCCTGATTGTACAAAAAATCACGTTTTTATACGCCCACATTTTTATGTGGACGTATATTGTCGTCGCCCCTGTCCGTCCGGACGTCCGTCCGTCCGGACGTCCGTCCGTCCACAATTTGTTTGTGGACTCTCACAATTCTTATCCGATTTTGACGAAACTTGAAATATAGGTTTATCCCCAAAAGATCTCGGTTCCTTTCGATATTGGCATGTATCGGATGAAAACTTCATGGATTATGGCCCCTGATTGTACGAAAAATCACGTTTTTAGCTTGTGGACCCTATAGAGGTCACAATTTTGAACCGATTTTGATGAAACTTGACATGCATGTTTATAACCCAAAGATCTTGGTTCCTTTCGATATTTGCACCTATCGGAATGTAATTTCCTGAATTATGGCCCCTGATTGTCCGAAAAATCACCCTGTTTAGCTTGTGGTCCCTCTGGAGGTCACAATTATTATCCGATTTAAAAAACCGTTTGATTATATCACCGTTACACCCTAAGGAAGGTTGAGTTCGAATTTCGGGAAAATCGGACGAAAATTGCCATACAAAATGGCCGCCGTTTGTACGCGAATACTGTTAAAAAATTGTATATCATGGTTTGTGGACCTTGTAAAAGTCACATTTTTAAATCGATTTTGATGAAACTTGAAATTCATGGTTATAACCCAAAGATCTTGGTTCCATTCGATATTTGCGCATATCGGAACGTAACTTCCTGAATTATGGCCCCTGATTGTCCGAAAAATCACCTATGGTCCCTCTGGAGGTCACAATTATTATCCGATTTGAAAAAACGTTTGACTCTATCACCGTTACACCCTACGGAAGGTTGAGTTCGAATTTCGAGAAAATTGGACCATAATTGCCAGAAAAAATGGCCGCCGTTTGTACGCGAACAGTGTAAAAATATGGTATGTCAAAGTTGTGGACCCTGTAGAGGTGACAATTTTAATTCGATTTTGATGAAACCTTAAATGCTTGTTTATAACCTAAAGATCTTTATTCTTTCCGATATTTGCGCATATCAAATTGTAACTTAATGAATTATGGCCTTTGATTGTAGGAAAAATCACTTTCGGTATTGCTTGTTCTCTGTCTATCTCTCGAACAATTATTATCTGATTTAAAAAAAAAACTCTGATTATATTACTGTTGCACCGTAAGGAGGGGTTGAGTTCGATTTTTCGTGAAAATCGTACCAAAATTGCCGGACGAAATGGTCGCCGGTTGTACGCGAATAGTGTAAAAATATGGTATATCATGGTTGTGGACTCTCTACAGGTCACAATTCTTATCCGATTTTGACGAAAAGTAACATTTCTAGGTTGTGTACCGTCCCACCATAATCATTGTCGGCTTCGAATTTCATTAATATCAGACTGGAACTGACCAACAAAATGAGGAAAAATCACTTTCGGTATTGCTTGTTCTCTATCCATCTCTCAAAAATGTGGGCGTATCCTGCCTGGCAGTGCCAGCCTATCTTTTAGCTTGTGAACAGTTTAGAGGTCACAATTTTGAACCGATTTGGATGAAACTTGAAATGCATGTTTATAACCCAAAGATCTTGGTTCCTTTCGATATTTGCGCCAATCGGATCTTAACTTCCTGAATTATGGCCCCTGATTGTCCGAAAAATCGCCCTTTTTAGCTTGTGGTCCCTCTGGAGGTCAAAATTGTTATCCGATTTAAAAAAACGTTTGATTATATCACCGTTCCATGGTTATGAAGGTTGAGTTTGAATTTCGTGAAAATCGGACCAAAATTGACGGATAAAATGGCCGCCATTTGTACGCGAATAGTGTGAAAATATGTTAAATCAAGGTTGTGAACAGTGTAGAGGACACAATTTTGAACCGATTTGGATGAAACTTGAAATGCATGTTTATAACCCAAAGATCTTGGTTCCTTTCGATATTTGCGCCAATCGGATCGTAACTTCCTAAATTATTGCCCCTGATTGTCCGAAAAATTGCCCTTTTTAGCTTGTGGTCCCTCTGGAGGTCAAAATTGTTATCCGATTTAAAAAACCGTTTGATTATATCATTGTTCCATGGTTATGAAGGTCGAGTTCGAATTTCGTGAAAATCAGACCAAAATTGACGGACAAAATGGCCGCCATTTGTATGCGAATAGTGTGAAAATATGTTATATCAAGGTTGTGAACAGTGTAGAGGACACAATTTTGAACCGATTTGGATGAAACTTGAAAGGCATGTTTATAACCCAAAGATCTTGATTCCTTTCGATATTTGCGCCAATCGGATCCTAACTTCCTGAATTATGGCCCCTGATTGTCCGAAAAATTGCCCTTTTTAGCTTGTGGTCCCTCTGGAGGTCAAAATTGTTATCCGATTTAAAAAAACGTTTGATTATATCACCGTTCTATGGTTATGAAGGATGAGTGTGAATTTTGTGAAAGTCGGACCAAAATTGATGGACAAAATGGCCGCCGTTTGTACGCGAATATTGTGAAAATATGTTATAAAAAGGTTGTGGACCTTATAGAGGTCACAATTTTGAACCGATTTTGATGAAACTTGACATGTATGTTTATAACCCAAAGATCTTGGTTCCTTTCGATATTTGCGCCCATTGGATCATAACTTCCTGAATTATGTCCCGGGATTGTCCGAAAAATCGCTTTTGTTCGCTTTTGGTCCCTCTGGAGGTCAAAATTATTATCCGATTTAAAAAAACGTTTGACCATATCACCGTTACATGGTAATGAAGAGAGAGTTTGAATTACGTGAAAACCGGACTAGAATTGACGGACAAAATGGCCGCCGTTTGTACACTAATAGTGTGAAAATATGTTATATCAAGGTTGTGGACCCTATAGAGGTCACAATTTTGATTCGATTTTGATGAAACTTGACATGCATGTTTTAAACCCAAAGATCCTGGTTCCTTTCGATATTTGCGCCCATCGGGTCATTACTTCCTGAATTATGTCCCCTGATTGTACGAAAAATCACCCTTTTTAGCTTGTGGTGCCTCTGGACCCTGGAGGTCACAATTATTATATGATTTAAAAAAAAACGTTTGATTATAAAAACCAAACAAATTCTAATGATTTTCTGATAATTCCTTAATATGCGACAATTCTTGTTGACTGCCCCGGACGATTTGGCTGCTGTGTGGGCGTATGTTTCGTTGCCTGGCAACCTATTTTTTATATCAAGGTTGTGAACAGTGTAGAGGACACAATTTAGAACCGATTTGGATGAAACTTGAAATGCATATTCATAACCCAAAGATCTTGGTTCTTTTCGATATTTGTGCCAATCGGATTGTAACTTCCTGAATTATGGCCCCTGATTGTCCGAAAAATTGCCCTTTTTGGCTTGTGGTCCCTCTAGAGGTCAAAATTGTTATCCGATTTAAAAAACTGTTTGATTATATCACCGTCCCATGGTTATGAAGGTTGAGTGAAAATCGGACCAAAATTGACGGACAAAATGGCCGTCGTTTGTACGCGAATATTGTGAAAATATGTTATATAAAGGTTGTGGACCTTATAGAGGTCACAATTTTGAACCGATTTTGATGAAACTTGACATGTATGTTTATAACCCAAAGATCTTGGTTCCTTTCGATATTTGCACCCATTGGAACATAACTTCCTGAATTATGTCCCCGGATTGTCCGAAAAATCGCTTTTGTTAGCTTTTGGTCCCTCTGGAGGTCAAAATTATTATCCGATTTAAAAAAAGGTTTGACTATATCACCGTTACATGGTAATGAAGAGAGAGTTTGAATTTCGTGAAAATCGGACTAGAATTGACGGACAAAATGGCCGCTGTTTGTACACGAATAGTGTGAAAATATGTTATAGAGGTCACAATTTTGAATCGATTTTGATGAAACTTGACAGGTATGTTTATAACCCAAAGATCTTGGTTCCTTTCAATATTTGCGCCCATTGGGTCATTACTTCCTGAATTATGTCCCCTGATTGTACGAAAAATCACCCTTTTTAGCTTGTTTTGCCTCTGGAGGTCACAATTATTATCTGATCTAAAAAAAACTGTTAGATTATAAAAACCAAACAAATTCTAATGATTTTCTGATAATTCCTTAATATGCGACAACTCTTGTTGACTGCCCGGACGATTTGGCTGCTGTGTGGGCGTATGTTTCGTTGCCTGGCAACCTATCTTTATATATATAGAGGTCACAGTTTATAACCCCAAAATCTTGGTTCCTTTCGATATTTGCGCTCATCGAATCGTAACTTCCTGAATTATGGCCCCTGATTGTCCGAAAAATTGCCCTTTTTAGCTTGTGGTCCCTCTGGAGGTCAAAATTATTATCCGATTTAAAAAAATTTCGTGAAAATCGGACCAAAATTGACGGACAAAATGGCCGTCGTTTGTACGCGAATATTGTGAAAATATGTTATATAAAGGTTGTGGACCTTATAGAGGTCACAATTTTGAACCGATTTTGATGAAACTTGACATGTATGTTTATAACCCAAAGATCTTGGTTCTTTTCGATATTTGCACCCATTGGATCATAACTTCCTGAATTATGTCCCCGGATTGTCTGAAAAATCGCTTTTGTTAGCTTTTGGTCCCTCTGGAGGTCAAAATTATTATCCGATTTAAAAAAAGGTTTGACTATATCACCGTTACATGGTAATGAAGGGAGAGTTTGAATTTCGTGAAAATCGGACTAGAATTGACGGACAAAATGGCCGCTGTTTGTACACGAATAGTGTGAAAATATGTTATAGAGGTCACAATTTTGAATCGATTTTGATGAAACTTGACAGGTATGTTTATAACCCAAAGATCTTGGTTCCTTTCGATATTTGCGCCCATCGGGTCATTACTTCCTGAATTATGTCCCCTGATTGTACGAAAAATCACCCTTTTTAGCTTGTGGTGCCTCTGGAGGTCACAATTATTATCTGATCTAAAAAAAACTGTTAGATTATAAAAACCAAACAAATTCTAATGATTTTCTGATAATTCCTTAATATGCGACAACTCTTGTTGACTGCCCAGAGGATTTGGCTGCTGTGTGGGCGTATGTTTCGTTGTCTGGCAACCTATCTTTATATAGGCCTACATGTATATAGAGGTCACAGTTTATAACCCCAAAATCTTGGTTCCTTTCGATATTTGCGCCCATCGAATCGTAACTTCCTGAATTATGGCCCCTGATTGTCCGAAAAATTGCCCTTTTTAGCTTGTGGTCCCTCTGGAGGTCAAAATTATTATCCGATTTAAACAAATTTCGTGAAAATCGGACCAAAATTGACAAACAAAATGGCCGCCGTTTGTACGTGAATAATGTGAAAATATGTTATATCAAGGTTGTGGACCCTATAGAGGTCACAGTTTTGAACCGATTTTTATGAAACTTGACATGTATGTTTATAACACAAAGATCTTGGTTCCTTTCGATATTTGCACCCATCGGATCGTAACGTCCTGAATTATGGCCCCTGATTGTCCTAAAAATTGCCCTTTTTAGCTTGTGGTCCCTCTGGAGTTCAAAATTGTTATCCGATTTAAAAAAACGTTTGATTATATCATCGTTACATGGCAATGAAGGTTGAGTTCGAATTTCGTGAAAGTCTAAACCAAAATTGACAGACAAAATGGCCGCTGTTTGTATGCGATTAGTGTGAAAATATGTTATATCAAGGTTGTGGACTCTCTACAGGTCACAATTCTTATCCGATTTTGACAAAACATAAAATATAGGTTAATCCCCATGAGATCTCAGCTGCTTTCGATATTGGAATGTATCGGATCGAAACTTCACGGATTATGGACCTTGATTGTACGAAAAATCATGTTTTTATACGCCCACATTTTCATGTGGACGTATTATGTCGTCGCCCCTGTCCGTCCGGACGTCCGTCCGTCCACAATTTGTTTGTGGACTCTCTACAGGTCACAATTCTTATCCGATTTTGACGAAACTTGAAATATAGGTTTATCCACAAAAGATCTCGGCTGCTTTCGATATTGGCATGTATCGGATCAAAACTTCATGGATTATGGCCCCTGATTGTACGAAAAATCACGTTTTTAGCTTGTGGACCCTATAGAGGTCACAATTTTGAACCGATTTTGATGAAACTTGACATGCATGTTTGTAACCCAAAGATCTTGGTTCCTTTCGATATTTGCGGCTATCGGAATGTAATTTCCTGGATTATGGCCCCTGATTGTCCGAAAAATCACCCTTTTTAGCTTGTGGTCCCTCTGGAGGTCACAATTATTATTCGATTTAAAAAACCGTTTGATTATATCACCGTTACACCCTAAGGAAGGTTGAGTTCGAATTTCGGGAAAATCGGACGAAAATTGCCATACAAAATGGCCGCCGTTTGTACGCGAATACTGTTAAAAAATGGTATATCAAGGTTGTGGACCCTGTGGAGGTCACAATTTTGATTCGATTTTGATGAAACTTGAAATTCATGGTTATAGCCCAAAGATCTTGCTTCCTTTCGATACTTGCGCATATCGGATTGTAACTTCCTGAATTATGGCCCCTGATTATACGAAAAATCGCCTTTTTTTTAGCTTGGAGGTCACAATTATTATTCGATTTAAAAAACCGTTTGATTATATCACCGTTACACCCTAAGGAAGGTTGAGTTCGAATTTCGGGAAAATCGTACGAAAATTGCCATACAAAATGGCCGCCGTTTGTACGCGAATACTGTTAAAAAATGGTATATCAAGGTTGTTGACCCTGTGGAGGTCACAATTTTGATTCGATTTTGATGAAACTTGAAATTCATGGTTATAACCCAAAGATCTTGCTTCTTTTCGATATTTGCGCATATCGGATCGTAACTTCCTGAATTATGGCCCCTGATTATACGCAAAATCGCCTTTTTTTTAGCTTGGAGGTCACAATTATTATCTGATTTAAAGAAACGTTTGATTATATTACCGTTACACCGTAAGGAAGGTTGAGTTCGAATTTCGGGAAAATCAGACCAAAATTGCTATACAAAATGGCCGCCGTTTGTACACGAATACTGTTAAAAAATGGTATATCAAGGTTGTGGACCCTGTAAAGGTCACAATTTTAATTTGATTTTGATGAAATTTGAAATTCATGGTTATAACCCAAAGATCTTGGTTCTTTTCGATATTTGCGCATATCGGATCGTAACTTCCTGAATTATGGCCCCTGGTTATACGCAAAATCCCCCTTTCTTTAGCTTGTGGTCCCTCTGGAGGTCACAATTATTATCCAATTTAAAAAAACGTTTGATTATATCACCGTTACACTGTAAGGAAGGTTGAGTTTGAATTTCGGGAAAATCGGACCAAAATTGACAGACAAAATGGCCGCTGTTTGTACGCGAATACTGTTAAAAAAATGGTATATCATGGTTGTGGACCCTGTATAGGTCACAATTTAAATTCGATTTTGATTAGGAAGGTTGAGTTCTAATTTCGTGAAAATCATACAAAAATTGCCGGACGAAATGGTCGCCGTTTGTACGCGAATAATGTAAAAATATGGTATATCATGGTTGTGGACTCAATACAGGTCACAATTCTTATCCGATTTTGATGAAAAGTCACATTTCTAGGTTGTGTACCGTCACACCATAATCATTGTCGGTTTCGAATTTCATTAATATCAGACTGGAACTGACCAACTAAATGGCTGCTCCCAATACAGTATGAAATACAGGACTTAAAGATGCAGGAAAAATCACTTTCGGTACTGCTTGTTCTCTGTCCATCTCTCGAAAATGTGGGCGTATCCTGCCTGGCAGTGCCAGCCTATCTTTAGCTTGTGGACCCTATTGAGGTCACAATTTTGAACTGATTTTGATGAAACTTGACATGTATGTTGATAATCCAAAGATCTTGGTTCCTCTGGATATTTGCGTACATCGGATCGTAACTTCCTGAATTATAGCCCCTGATTGTCCGAAAAATCACCCTTTTTATACGCCCACATTTTCATGTGGACGTATTATGTCGTCGCCCCTGTCCGTCCGGACGTCCGTCCGTCCACAATTTGTTTGTGGACTCTCTACAGGTCACAATTCTTATCCAATTTTGACGAAACTTGAAATATAGGTTTATCCCCATAAGATCTCGGTTCCTTTCGATATTGGCATGTATCGGATCAAAACTTCATGGATTATGGCCCCTGATTGTACGAAAAATCACGTTTTTAGCTTGTGGACCCTATAGAGGTCACAATTTTGAACCGATTTTGATGAAACTTGACATGCATGTTTGTAACCCAAAGATCTTGGTTCCTTTCGACATTTGCGGCTATTGGAATGTAATTTCCTGAATTATGGCCCCTGATTGTCCGAAAAATCACCCTTTTTAGCTTGTGGTCCCTCTGGAGGTCACAATTATTATTCGATTTAAAAAACCGTTTGATTATATCACCGTTACACCCTAAGGAAGGTTGAGTTCGAATTTCGGGAAAATCGGACCAAAATTGCCATACAAAATGGCCGCCGTTTGTACGCGAATACTGTTAAAAAATGGTATATCAAGATTGTGGACCCTGTGGAGGTCACAATTTTGATTCGATTTTGATGAAACTTCAAATTCATGGTTATAACCCAAAGATCTTGCTTCCTTTCGATATTTGCGCATATCGGATCGTAACTTCCTGAATTATGGCCCCTGATTATACGCAAAATCGCCTTTTTTTTAGCTAGGAGGTCACAATTATTATTCGATTTAAAAAACCGTTTGATTATATCACCGTTACACCCTAAGGAAGGTTGAGTTCGAATTTTGGGAAAATCGGACGAAAATTGCCATACAAAATGGCCGCCGTTTGTATGCGAATACTGTTAAAAAATGGTATATCAAGGTTGTGGACCCTGTGGAGGTCACAATTTTGATTCGATTTTGATGAAACTTGAAATTCATGGTTATAACCCAAAGATCTTGCTTCCTTTTGATATTTGCGCATATCGGATTGTAACTTCCTGAATTATGGCCCCTGATTATACGCAAAATTGCCTTTTTTTTAGCTTGGAGGTCACAATTATTATCCGATTTAAAAAAACGTTTGATTATATTACTGTTACACCGTAAGGAAGGTTGAGTTCGAATTTCGGGAAAATCAGACCAAAATTGCCACACAAAATGGCCGCCGTTTGTACGCGAATACTGTTAAAAAATGGTATATCAAGGTTGTGGACGCTGTAAAGGTCACAATTTTAATTCGATTTTGATGAAACTTGAAATTCATGGTTATAACCCAAAGATCTTGGTTCTTTTCGATATTTGCGCATATCGGATCGTAACTTCCTGAATTATGGCCCCTGGTTATACGCAAAATCCCCCTTTCTTTAGCTTGTGGTCCCTCTGGAGGTCACAATTATTATCCAATTTAAAAAAACGTTTGATTATATCACCGTTGCACTGTAAGGAAGGTTGAGTTTGAATTTCGGGAAAATCGGACCAAAATTGACAGACAAAATGGCCGCCGTTTGTACGCGAATACTGTTAAAAAAATGATATATCATGATTGTGGAGCCTGTATAGGTCACAATTTTAATTCGATTTTGATGAGGATGGTTGAGTTCTAATTTCGTGAAAATCGTACCAAAATTGCCGGACGAAATGGTCGCCGTTTGTACGCGAATAGTGTAAAAATATGGTATATCTTGGTTGTGGACTCTCTACAGGTCACAATTTTTATCCGATTTTTATCATGGTTGTGGACTCTCTACAGGTCACAATTCTTATCCGATTTTGATGAAAAGTCACATTTCTAGGTTGTGTACCGTCACACCATAATCATTGTCGGTTTCGAATTTCATTAATATCAGACTGGAACTGACCAACTAAATGGCTGCTCCCAATACAGTATGAAATACAGGACTTAAAGATGTAGGAAAAATCACTTTCGGTATTGCTTGTTCTCTGTCCATCTTTCGAAAATGTGGGCGTATCCTGCCTGGCAGTGCCAGCCTATCTTTAAAAAAACGTTTGATTATATCACTGTTACATGGCATGGGGCAGAACTTAATAAAAAGCAAACAAATCCTAATGATTTTCTGATAATAACTAATATGTGACAACTCTTGTTGACTGCTCGGACGATTGAGCTGCTGTGTGGGCGTATGTTTCGTTGCCTGGCAACCTATTTTTATTAGTGTAAAGTATTAGTAAGTCCGATATTTTGAAAGTGAATTCCAGTGTTTATATGTTTTCAACGTGAATTCTGGTGATTTTAAGTGTAAAATATTAGTAAATATGAAGGCCTCCTCTTAAGTGCAATTTATGAAAGTGAATTCCGATGTTTATATGTTTTCAAAGTGAGTTCCGGTGATTTAAAGAAATTTATTATTAATGTAAAATATTAGAAAATATGAAGGTCTTAAAAATGCGTTCTTCAGAGATCCATGCAGGGGCTGGCGCGTGGTGGGTGACCAATTTTCACCATTTTTTATACGGCCACATTGAAATGTGGTCTTATATTGTCGTCGCCCCCGTCCGTATGGTGGTCCGGCGTCCACAAGCAATTGTGGGTGACCAATTTTCACCATTTTTTATATGCCCACATTGAAATGTGGTCGTATATTGTCGTCGCCCCCGTCTGTCCGTCCGTTCGGTGTCCACAATTGCTTGTGGATACTCTAGAGGCTAAAGTTAATATCCGATTGACTTTAAATTTATATACAGTGTTAAAGGTTATGAGACGAAGAAGCCTATTGTGTTTCAGCGATTTCTGATAATAACTACCAGAGTTATTGTCCTTGATCACTTCAAAAAATCTTGTGGACGCTCTAGAGGCCAAAGTTAATATCCGATTGACTTTAAATTTATACACAGTGTTTAAGGTCATAAGACGAAGAATCCTATTGATTTTCAGCGATTTCCCATAATTGGTGCCAGAGTTATGGCCCTTGATCACTTCAAAAAATCTTGTGGACGCTCTAGAGGCCAAAGTTAATATCCGATTGACTTTAAATATATACACAGTGTTTAAGGTCATGAGACGAAGACGCCTATTGATTTTCAGCGATTTCCGATAATTAGTGCCAGAGTTATGGTCCTTGATCACCTCAAAAAATCTTGTGGACACTCTAGAGGCCAAAGTTAATATCCGATTGACTTTAGATTTATACACAGTGTTTAAGGTCATGAGACGAAGAAACCTATTGATTTTCGGCGATTTCCGATAATTAGTGCCAGAGTTATGGCCCTTGATCTCTTTAAAAAATCATGTGGACGCTCTAAAGGTCAAAGTTAATATCCGATTGACTTTAAATTTATACACAGTGTTTAAGGTCATAAGACGAAGAAGCCTATTCATTTTCAGCGATTTCCGATAATTAATGCCAGAGTTATGGCCCTTGATCACCTCAAAAAATCTTGTGGAAGCTCTAGAGGCCAAAGTTAATATCCGATTGACTTTAGATTTATACACAGTGTTTAAGGTCATGAGACGAAGAAGCCTATTGATTTTCAGCGATTTCAAATAATTACTGTCAGAGTTATCTCCCTTGATAACTTCAAAAATTCTTGTGACGCTATAGAGGCCAAAGTTACCATCCGATTGACTTCAGAGTTTAAGGTGTTGAAACGAACAAGTATTTTGATTTTCAATGAATTTAGATAACTGAACAGCTAAATCCATGATATTAAATGTTTCATGTATATACTAATTGTTAGCGTGGGGTAAAACTTTATAAAAAGCAATCAAATTCTAATGATTTTCTGATAATTACATAATGAGTTGTTACTCTTAATCAGTTTTTAGTGTATTACAAATGTTTCATTACCGAAAAAAGTAAAAATATGCGACAACCCTTGTTGACTGCCCGGACGACTAAGCTGCTGTGGGCGTATGTTTCGTTGCCTGGCAACCTATCTTTGCGTTTTTGATTGCGTATTTAGATTTCTGGCGTCTGTAGGATTCTACCGATCCAAGTTCATAATTGTTCAACTATATTTTTCACTTTCCTTCTATCGTAATGCGCATGCACAGAAAGTGTCAATGTCTGAGTTGTTTAAGTGTGTGTGTGTGTGTGTGTGTGTGTTTTAAGGGATGAGTGGTAGGCATTTTGTGCTGCCTTGGGTAAGGTGAAAGCCTTCAGCCTTGCAAGCAAGTCTAGTTATTAGGCTTTCAGACTTTCGTCTGAAAGCCTATTGTGATTACTAAAATTATTAGGTTTTCACACTGCGAAGCTTGTGTGAAACACTATTGTTTTTGTTAAAATTATTATTAGGCTTTCAAACTTTCGTCTGAAAGCCTATTGAGATTACTAAAATTATTATTTTTTTTTTTATTATTATTATTTACCGCCGGAGCCTATTTCTCTATGATCGAAAAGAGATACCGATCTGCGGTTCATCTTTCTAACGGGAAACCATGTGGTGGCTACTCAATAAAGCAATTTTTGAACTTCTGCGCAGACCGGAAGTGGTCGAATTTTGAACGTTTGTAAAAAATAAAAAATTGGTCGTGGTTTCGTCAATTCTCTACCTATATTCAAACAAATCACATTTTTGGAAAGCCTGAGACATTTCCAAGACAATAGCAATCTCACATTTCGCAATTTCGAAACTTCGTCGCTGACTTCTATCGTTCGAAAATTCAAAACACGTCGCCTACGAGACATTTTTTGTTATTTTTCAAAATTTGCAAATTTGACCTATATTTTTGGATACCTGACGTCAATCCGATTCCAGTAATATAAGTTTCATTCAGAGTTATCGCCCTTTATTTTTCGATTTTTTTCGAATTTTCTTCCCATTTTGTGAGCTGTGGTGTCGTTTTACAGCCAAAATGATGTTTCTGAAACTTACGGAACATGAAGTTATAGTCCAATACAAACTGATAAAGCAATTTCGACAAGAATCCTTTAACCGGAAGTGGTCGAAATAATGTGCAATATTTTGAAAAAAATGCAAAAAATGGATATTTTGGGGGAAAACGCGAATTCTCCGCCCGATATCAATGGATTAAAGAAATTAGGGTACCATTGGATTGCACTAGGATTGTACTATCGTATGATACCCAATTCATACGGATACTATGACCAGGCAGCAAAATATGGCACGCTGAAAATCAAGTATTTTCTGATTTGGAGCGTTTTTGGACGCCTATATCTCGAAAACTTAACCGCAACTTTTTTTTAAATTTTTTCTATCGAGAGTCCTTTCGGAGTTAATTTGCATGAAACCACCCAATAAGCCTTTGAAATATCTGGAATAGGATAAAAAAGGGACTGAAAATCGAAAAAAGTCGAAAAATCGTGAAATTTTGGAAAATGCTCTACTATTTTTTTATTTTGAGAGATTTTTAAAAAAAAGGTTGTATATTATTGAAATTTAATTTTCGATATTTTACATTTTTTGCATTTTTGGCACTTTTGAACGTAGGATTTCTCAGGGGCATTTTATCTGATCAGATAATGTAATATATCATTACAGAGCCCCGTGGCTATTTTAGTGCCCAAACTGGCTATTAAAACTATTCCGAAAATAACTATACCGGAAGTATTCAAAAAATAAAATAAAAAGTTAAAAATATTGTCGCACTTGCGAAAAACATGATTTCTCCCTTAGGTAATAGCGGACCAAAAGAACTAAAGTGTCGCTGGATAGAACTATTAATGGACCATCATATGGTATCTCAATAATATGATTTCCATGGTAAGGAAATAAATTATTGCATTCCAAAAATCTAGTATTTTCCGATTTTTTAACATTCTGAGACGCCCTTTTCTCGAAAACGACGCCTACGATTTTTCTGAAACTTTTCTTACTCATAGTCCTATCGGTTGTCTATATAGTGAATCCAAAATGAAAACCATTGAAATAAAATAGGTGGTCCAAAAATGGCATCAAACTTTGAAAAAAATTGAAAAATCGTTAAATTTTTGTAAACGCTCTTTAATTTATCTTTTTTTCCAAAACTACTTAATGGATGTTTCTGACACTTCTGGTACAGAAAGTTAAGTATCCAAAGAAGTTAATAAAGCTATCACGACAACGATCGTTAAACCGGAAGTAGTCGAAAACATGTCCGATATTTTGAAAATAATTTATCTCTTTACGAAAACCTTTTTTATTTATGAATATTTTTTGATGGTATTTTACACAGGGTTAAAATATCATCCTACTTGAGCAAAAATGAGAAAAAAAATTGTCTCGGTAATTTGCGTTAGCCGCCATCGGCTAATATAGTTTTTCGTACCCAGAAAAATTATTTATTGTTTGATTTGTATAAAACATTGTTCATATGCTCCGTGGTCCCAATGGTAATTTTTTTTGTTACGGTGAAATTTTTCTGTCGGCAACGAAAGTGACGTAATATTAACAAAAACTACAATTTTGACAGTTCGGTACCACTTTTTGAAAGCAAATATTTTTTTTTTCAAAACTGATATAACTAAAAGGATGCACCCTGCAAAGATGCACAAAATCCTTAGCTCAGATTTTTTATACGCCCACATTTTTATGTGGACGTATATTGTCGTCGCCCCTGTCCGTCCGTCCGTCCGTCCGTCCGTCCGTCCGTCCGTCCGTCTGTCCGTCCGTCCGTCCGTCCGTCCGTCCGTCCGTCCACATTTTTTTGTGAACAGTCTACAGGTCACAATTTTTATCCGATTTCAATTAAACTTAAAATATAGGTTTATCACCATAAGATCTCGGTTCCTTTCGATAATGGCATGTATCGGACTGTAACTTCATGGGTTATGGCCCCTGATTGTACGAAAAATCACGTTTTTTAGCTTGTGAACAGCGTAGAGGTCACAATTTTGAACCGATTTGGATGAAACTTGACATGTATGTTTATAACCCAAAGATCTTGGTTCCTTTCGATATTTGCGCCCATCAGATCGTAACTTTCTGAATTATGGCCCCTGATTGTCCGAAAAATCGCCCTTTTTAACTTGTGGTCCCTCTGGAGGTCACAATTGTTATCCGATTTAAAAAATCGTTTGATTATATCACCGTTGCATGGTTATGAAGGTTGAGTTCGAATTTCGTGAAAATCGGACCAAAATTGACGGACAAAATGGCCGCCGTTTGTACGCGAATAGTGTGAAAATATGTTATATCAAGGTTGTGGACCTTATAGAGGTCACAATTTTGAACCAATTTTGATGAAACTTGACATGTATGTTTATAACCCAAAGATCTTGGTTCCTTTCGATATTTGCGCCTATCGGATCGTAACTTCCTGAATTATGGCCCCCGAATGTCCGAAAAATTGCCCTTTTTAGCTTGCGGTCCCTCTGGAGGTCAAAATTGTTATCGGATTTAAAAAACTGTTTGATTATATCACTGCTCCATGGTTATGAAGGTTGAGTTTGAATTTCGTGAAAATCGGACCAAAATTGACGGACAAAATGGCCGCCGTTTGCACGCGAATAGTGTGAAAATATGTTATATCAAGGTTGTGGACATTATAGAGGTCACCATTTTGAACCAGTTTTGATGAAACTTGACATGTATGTTTATAACCCAAAGATCTTGGTTCCTTTCGATATTTGCGCCCATTGGATCGTAACTTCCTGAATTATGTCATCGTATTGTCGGAAAAATCGCTTTTGTTCGCTTTTGGTCCCTCTGGAGGTCAAAATTATTAATGGATTTAAAAAAACGTTTGACTATATCACCGTTACATGGTAATGAAGAGAGAGTTTGAATTATGTGAAAATCGGACTAGAATTGACGGACAAAATGGCCGCCGTTTGTACACGAATAGTGTGAAAATATGTTATATCAAGATTGTGGAACCTATAGAGGTCACAATTTTGAATCGATTTTGATGAAACTTGACATGTATGTTCATAACCCAAAGATCTTGGTTCCTTTCGATATTTGCGCCCATCGGATCGTAACTTCCTGAATTATGGCCCCTGATTGTCAAAAAAATCGCCCTTTTTAGCTTGTGGTCCCTCTGGAGGTCACAATTATCTGATTTAAAAAAAAAACGTTTGATTATAAAAACCAAACAAATTCTAATGATTTTCTGATAATTCCTTAATATGCGACAACTCTTGTTGACTGCCCGGACAATTTGGCTGCTGTGTGGGCGTATGTTTCGTTGCCTGGCAACCTATTTTTAATTTCAATTTCATTTTCGGGCAATTTCGAATAAAATGTAAAATAAAGTGTAAAATTCAGTTATTTACAATTCATTCAGCGTCTTCATATTTTGAAATATTTATTTGTAATTTTCATAAACTCGTAGCAATAATCCAGACGAAGAGAATGTATGCGAAAATTAGTTTGTAATATGAGCAGTTGCCGAGAAATATGCAATTTTGCATGCATCACTTTTCACGTAATTTTGCCTATAAAAGAGTGAATTATCATTCGATTTGCAATATTTTTTTTCCATTTGATGCCTAATGCCAATTTGGACTAGGTCAAGCCAATTTTACATTTTCACTGTGACCGAAAATGACGTCATTTGGGCAAAAACTGTATTTTTAACCCAAAAAACAAATATTTTATTCAAATGAGTCTGCCTTATAATATTTTTAAAATTATGATATTTGATTCCCATCAACGAATAGAATGAAGCCATACGACCATACAGATACCACAAAATGGTTTCTAACTTGTATGGTTACAGAGAAATAGGCGATCTTCTATAAGTCACTTTTCAAGGTTTTTGGTCTATAAAAGTGTCAATTATTATTCGATTTTTATAATTTTTTTACCATTTGATGCCTTATGCCATTTATGGCTTCTATGAACTAAGTTAACATTTTCAATATCACCGGAAGTAATGTAATTTTTGCAAAAAACGTATTTTTAGCCTTCAAAACAAACATTTTTTTGAAGGGATTTATATTTATTATTCGTTTAACTTGATAACGTCTGACTCTAATGGGCAGTAAGATTGAATCAATACCATCATATTGATATCAAAAAAAGCATTCTAGCATGTTCCCTTGTCGAATAATAGCCAATTTTCCCAGGGACACTTTTAAATTTTTTACCTTCTTAATTTCAGTTTATGGGTTATAGGGTGATTATTTATTGCCCAATATGTATAAAACAAAGTTTGTATTTTGTGTGTTGCGAATTTTCGACTTATTTTTCACCTATAAAAATTTCTTTCGGTACCGGAAGTGACGTAATTTTGCCATAATTTACAATTTTGACCGGTCTTTTCGCCAGCAAATATTACTTTTACATATGATAGAGGGTGTCACTGAAGCAAAACAACTAAAGTATAGTTTGGTAGCTCAATGGATCGGCTATGGTATAAGAAACTTCCTGTATGATTCCTGAAAGCCGGTTCAGTGCTGCTTGCAGGTCTAGTTCTTATTATTATTATTATTATTCTTTTGTTTTGAGTAGATCTCAGCAACTGCTTGTCGCATCGTTACGATTTCTTTGGTTTTACTGGGAAAGTGGGTGTGACTTAGAGGATAAAGCTATTTTGAACGTTCTGCGACAATGCGAAATGTCCGAAATCACCGAAGTTATCGTTTTTTTAAAATATTGCTGTAATTTTAACAATAATCATGGGATTTTAATTTTCGATACATTTTGGCATAGCCGGAGACATGGCACATAGCTACGCTACTTTCGATTTTTGATTTTCGGCAAATCTTCGAAGATATTAGGCGCCAAATTTGGAAAATTTAAAATTTTACAAAAAAACTTTTTTATTTATGAATATTTTTTAGTCGTGTTGTACACAGAATTAAACAGTCATCTGATTTGCGCAAAAATGTTAAAATTTTTTGTCTCAGTAATTTTCCTTGGCCGCCATTGGCTAATTCAGTTTTTCAGTCCTAGATTATTTTGTTATTGTTCGATTTGTATAAAACAAAGTTCATATGCTTCGTTGTCTCAATTGTCATTTTTTTTTGTTACCGATAGTGTTATCTGTCGGCACCGGAAGTGGCATAATTTTACCAAAAACTACAATTTTGACAGTTATTTACGATCTTCAAAAACAAATATTATTTTTTTGAAAAATTATATGACTCAAAGAGTGTGTCCTTTCAAGGCGCAAAAAATGGCGGAAGCAGTTTTTTTAATTTCTATTTCATTTTCTAGCAAATTGGAATAAGAGGTAAAAAAAGGCGTAAAATTGACCTATTTACAACCCATTCAGACTTTTCAGATTTTAAAATATTTTTACATAACTTTTATAAACTTGTAGCTATAATCCATACAAAGAGAATGTATGTGAAAATTAGTTTGTAATATAAGCAGTTGCCGAGAAAAGGGCAGTTTTGCATAAGTCACTGTTTTCGTAATTTTGCTTGTAAAATAGTCAATTATTAATGGATATTCACAAAAGTGACATCATTTGATTCAAAAAGCAAGTATGCGTCATATCAAGTTGATTATAATTTAAAATTGACACCGGAAGTGACACCATTTGGTCAAAAACTACATTTTTAACTTTTAAATCGATATTTTTTTTCAACCAAGAATTATTTAATATGTAATAAGAATATTAACTTTTGGTTTAAATTAACATACTAACAAAACTCATACGGTCATATAGATATCATAAAATTGTTTCTAACTTGTTCGATTGCCGAGATATAGGCGGTTTTCGAAAGGTCACTTTTGTAGGTTTTTGGCCCATAAAAGTGTCAATTATTATTCGATTTTCATAAGATTTTCACCCTTTGAAGCCCAATGTCATAGAGGATGTTATAAAACTAATTTAACGTTTTTAATGTCACCGGAAGTAATGTCGTTTTGGCAAAAACAGTTTTTTTAGCCTTCAAAAAAGAAATTTTATTCAAATGAGTCTGATTTGTAATGTTTTTTTAGAATTATGATATTTGATGCCAATCAACAAATAAAATGGACCAATACGATCATACAGATGCCACAAAATCGTTTCTAACTTGTACTGTTGCCGAGAAATAGCCGATTTTCTACACGTCACTTTTCATGGTTTTGGGTCTATAAAAGTGGCATATATTATTCGATTTGCATAAAATTTTCACCATGTGATGCCTTTTGCCATTTCTGATTTCATAAAAGTAATTGAACATTTTCATTATCACCGGAAGTACTGTACACTTACATGCAACAAATGTATAAAATGAATTGATATTGCTGGGTTCGGTTGATTCTGTGTCCATTTTATTTGATGTGTGCAATGCTTATGTGGAAACCAGTTTATTGGTTTCTTTGGTACCGGAAGTGACATATGTTCAAGGGTAACGTGGCACCGAAAGTGACACAAGTTCAAAGGTAACGTGGCACCAGTGAAACCCGTCATTCCTGCATGCAGGTCTAGTTAGGCTTTCAGACTTTCGTCTGAAAGCCTATTGAGATTACTAAAATTATTATTATTATTATTATTATTATTATTATTTACCGCGGGAGCCTAGATCACCATGATCGAAAACAGATATCGATCTGGAATTAGATTTTCTGTCTGGAAACCATGTGGTGGCTACTTGATAAAATATTTTTGAAATTTCTGCGCATACCGGAAGTGACCGAACTTTGTATTTTGTCTAAAAATTGAAAATAGGCCATAGTTTCGTCAATTGTTTATCCATTTTCAAACAAATTACCTTTTTGGAATCCCTGAATCTTTTCTTAGACAATGGCTATCTCACATTTTTCGATTTCGAACATTCGTCTATGACTTTTAGCGTTCGAAAATTGAAAACATGTTGTTTACGAGACAATTTTTGTTATTTTTCAAAATTTTCAAATTTGACCTATGTTTTTGGATACCTGACGTCCATGCGATTCCAGTAATATAAGTTTCATTCAGAGTTATCGCCCTTTATTTTTCGATTTTTTTCGAATTTTCTTCTCATTTTGTGAGCTCGGGTTTCGTTTTATGGCAGAATTGACGTTTCTGAAACTTCTGGAACATGAAGTTATAGTCCAATACCAACGAATAAAGCAATTTCGACAAGAATCCTTAAACCGGAAGTGGTCGAAATAATGTGCAATATTTTGAAAAAAATGCAAAAAATGGATATTTTTGGGAAAAACGCGATTTCTCCGCCCGATATCAATGGATTAAAGAAATTAGGGTACCATTGGACTGCACTAGGATTGCACTATCGTATGATACCAAATTTATACGGATACTATGAACAGGCAGCAAAATATGACACGCTGAAAATCAAGTATTTTCTGATTTTTAGCATTTTTGGACGCCTGTATCTCGAAAACTACTCCAGCGATTTTTATGAAACTTTCTCTATCGAGAGACCTTGTGGTAGTCTTAAGTACAAAACAATCTATTACGACTTTGAAATATCTGGAATAGGTGAAATAACGGACTGAAAATCGAAAAAAGTCGAAAAATCGTGAAATTTTGGAAAATGCTCTACTATTTTTTTATTTTAAGAGATTTTCGAAAAAAGGTTGTATTTTCAGATAGCTGACCTAATTACGATTCTAACGATGTATAATATGTATGTAGTTATTGAAAGTTAATTTTCGATATTTTAAATTTTTTGCATTTTTCTCACTTTTGGACATAGGATTTCTCAGTGGCATTTTATCTGATCAGTAAATGTAATATATCATTACAGAGCCCTATGACTATTTTAGTACCCAAACCGGCTATTTAAACTATTCCGACAATAATAACCATACCGGAAGTATTCAAAAATTAAAAAAAAAGGTTAAAAACATTGTCGCACTTGCGAAAAACTTGATTTCTCCCTTAGGTAATAGCGGACCAAAAGAACTAAAGTGTCGTTGGATAGCCTATTAATGGACCATCATACGGTATGTAAATAATACGATTTCGATGGCAAGGAAATAAATTATTGTATGCCAAAAATCCAGTATTTTCCGATTTTTTAACGTTCTGAGACGCCCTTTTCTCGAAAACGGCGCCTACGATTTTTCTCAAACTTTTCTTACTCAAAGTCCTATCGATTGTCTATATAGTGAATCCAAAATGAAAAGCATTGAAATAATATAGGTGGTCCAAAAATTGCATCAAACTTTGAAAAAAAATCAAAAATCGTTAAATTTTTGTAAACGCTCTTTATTTTATCTTTTTTTCCAAAACTACTCAATAGATGTTTCTGACACTTCTGGTACAGAAAGTTAAGTATCCAAAGAACTCCGTAAAGCTATCACGACAACAATCGTAAAACCGGAAGTAGTCGAAAAAATGTCCGATATTTTGAAAAAAATTATTTTTTTTACGAAAACCTTTTTTATTTATGAATATTTTTTGACGGTATTTTACACTGGGTTAAAATATCATCCTACTTGAGCAGAAATGAGAAAAAAAATTGTCTCGGTAATTTGCGTTAGCCGCCATCGGCTAATTTAGTTTTTCGTACCCAGAAAAATTATTTATTGTTCGATTTGTATAAAACAAAGTTCATATGCACCGTGGTCCCAATTGTAATTTTTTTTGTTACGGTGAAGTTTTTCTGTCGGCAACGGAAGTGACGTAATATTAACAAAAACTACAATTTTGACAGTTCGGTACCACATTTTGAAAGCAAATATTATTTTTTTTCAAAACTGATATAAATAAAAGGATGCACCCTGCAAAGGTGCACAAAATCCTTAGCTCATATTTTTTAATGTCAATTTCATTTTCGGGCAATTTCGAATAAAATGTAAAATAAAGTGTAAAATTCAGTTATTTACAATTCATTCTGCGTCTTCATATTTTGAAATATTTATTTGTAATTTTCATAAACTCGTAGCAATAATCCAGACGAAGAGAATGTATGCGAAAATTAGTTTGTAATATGAGCAGTTGCCGAGAAATATGCAATTGTGCATGCATCACTTTTCACGTTATTTTGCCTATAAAAGAGTGAATTATTATTCGATTTGTAATATTTTTTTCCATTTGATGCCTAATGCCAATTTGGACTAGGTCAAGTCAATTTTACATTTTCACTGTGACCGGAAATGACGTCTTTTGGGCAAAAACTGTATTTCTAACCTAAAAAACTAATATTTTATTGAAATGAGTCTGCCTTATAATGTTTTTAAAATTATGATATTTGATTCCCATCAACGAATAGAATGAAGCCATACGACCATACAGATACCACAAAATGGTTTCTAACTTGTACGGTTACAGAGAAATAGGCGATCTTTTATAAGTCACTTTTCAAGGTTTTTGGTCTATAAAAGTGTCAATTATTATTCGATTTTTATAATTTTTTTAACATTTGATGCCTTATGCCATTTATGACTTCTATGAACCAAGTTAACATTTTCAATATCACCGGAAGTAATGTAATTTTTGCAAAAAACGTATTTTTAGCCTTCAAAACAAACATTTTTTTGAAGTGATTTATATTCTTTATTCGTTTAACTTTATAACGTCTGACTCTAATGGGCAGTAAGATTGAATCAATACCATCATATTGATATCAAGAAAAGGCTTCTAGCATGTTCCCTTGTCGAATAATAACCAATTTTCCGAGTGTCACTTTTAAGTTTTTTACCTTCTTAATTTCAGTTCATGGGTTATAGGTTAATTATTTATTGCCCGATACGTATAAAAAAACGTTTGTATTTTGTATGTTGCGAATTTTCGACTTATTTTTCACCTATAAAAATTTCTTTCGGCACCTGAAGTGACGTAATTTTGCCATAATTTACAATTTTGACCGGTCTTTTCGCCAACAAATATTACCTTTACATATGATAGAGGGTGTCACTGAAGCAAAACAACTAATGTATAGTTTGGTAGCTCAATGGATCGGCTATGGTATAATTAACTTCCTGTATGATTCCTGAAAGCCGGTTCAGTGCTGCTTGCAGGTCTAGTTATTATTTATTATTATTATTTTTTTTTCGCCGGAGCCTATTTCTCAGTGCCTGTAACAGATACCAATCTGGGACCTAATTTTCTATTGGGAAACCATGTGTTGGCTACTTGATAAACTATTTTTGAAACTTCTGCCCAGACCGGAAGTGGTCGAATTTTGTGCTGTGTCAAAAAATTAAAAAATGGCCGTAGATTCGTCAATTATGTACCTATTTTCATACAAATGACATTTTCGGAAACCCTGAGTCTTTTCTCGGACGATAGCAGTTGAAAATTTCGATATTTCGAAACTTCATCGCTGACTTCTTGCGATCGAAAAATGAAAAATGTGGTTTGAGAGACAATTTTTGTTATTTTTCAAAATTTTCAAATTTGACCTACATTTTTGGATACCTGAAAACCATCCGATTCCAGAAATATAAGTTTCATTCCGAGTTATCGCCCTTTATTTTTCGATTTTTTTCGAATTTTCTACCCATTTTGTGAGCTCGGGTTTCGTTTTATGGCAGAATTGACGTTTCTGAAACTTCTGAGGCATGAAGCCAAATGACCATTGCAAGGAATAAAGCAATTTCAACAATAATCTGTACACCGGAAGTGGTCGAAATAATGTCCGATATTTTGAAAAAAATGCAAAAAATGGGTATTTTGGGGAAAAACGCGATTTTTCCGTCCAGTATCAATGGATTAGACAAATTAGGGTACCATTAGATTGCACTAGGATTGTGCTATCGTATGATACCCAATTCGTACGGATACGATGAGCAGGCAGCAAAATATGGCACGCTGAAAATCAAGTATTTTCTGATTTGGAGCGTTTTTGGATGCCTGTAGCTCGAAAACTTAACCACAAATTTTTTTTAATTTTTTTCTATCGAGAGTCCTTTCGTAGTTATTTTGCATGAAATCATCCAGTAAGACTTTGAAATATCTGGAATAGGTGAAATAACGGACTGAAAATCGAAAAAAGTCGAAAAATCGTGAAATTTTGGAAAATACTCTATTTTTTTATTTTAAGAGATTTTCCAAAAAAGATTGCATATTCGGATAGCTGACCTAATTACGATTCTAACGATGTATAATATGTATGTAGTTATTGAAATTTAATTTTCGATATTTTAATTTTTTTGCATTTTTTGCACTTTTGAACATAGGATTTCTCAGGGGGATTTTATCTGATCGGATAATGTAATATATCATTACAGAGCCTTGTGGCTATTTTAGTGCCCAAACCGGCTATTAAAACTATTCCGACACTAATAACCATACCGGAAGTATTCAAAGAATGAAAGAAAATGGTTAAAAACATTGTCGCACTTGCGAAAAACTTGATTTCTCCTTTAGGCAATAGCGGACCAAAAGAACTAAACTGTCGCTGGATAGCCCTATTAATGGACCACCATATGGTATCTAAATAATACGATTTCGATGGTAAGAAAATGAATTATTGTATGCCAAATATCTAGTATTTTCCGATTTTTTAACATTCTGAGACGCCCTTTTCCCGAAAACGACGCCACAGATTTTTCTTAAATTTTTCTTACTCAAAGTCCTATCGGTTGTCTATGGTGGCCCATGGTCGCAATAGCGTTTTTTTTGTATTTCATTTAAAAAAATGAAAAATTTTAGAAAAAAAAGAAACTTTTTTTTTTGTTTTACAAAATAAATAAAAAAAACTTTTAAAATTTAAAATAATTTTTTTTTTTTTAAATTTAAGATAATAAAAAAAATTCAAAATAATAAAAAAAAAAATAATTTAAAATAAAAAAAAAATCTTTTTAAAAATTAAAATAAAAAAATATTTTTGAAAATTTAAAATAAAAATTTTTTTTTTTTTTTAAAATTTAAAATAAAAAAAAATCTATACCGTCGTGGCCCATCGTCGCAAATGAGTCTAGAGTATCCAGACCCAGTATACAACTGTCATTAGCCAAGCGAGACTATAAACATTGTGGCCCATTGTTGCAGTAGTATCTCGATTATCATGTGTGGGATCTATGAAGAAGGTATAGACTCGAACGACAAGAAACGAGCCTGTAGTTATCTTACATCAACCTATGAGTGACGGAACTTTGGCATGTTTATGTTCACCTGACGATGTCCACCAAGGCTATTATGCTCTATTTTATCTTTGAAATTGATATTGTGTGCCATTACACTTTCGGACCTCAGGGTGAACAGGGATTTCATAAAGCTAAAATCACTAAACATTGACTTTTACTAAAAAGAAAAAGAAGTGAAATTTTAAATTTTATAAGTTTCACGAACACGAAGATCGATTTTAACTAAAATTTAAATTTAATTTTAATCGATAATCTTAACAACAGACACATCTTACATGAAGAGCCTTATATATAGTTATGAGGCCCTGCCTACATGTACCTGCAACATGTGGAGAAGTTACACAGGTCATGAGGTAAACCCACTACATTTTGTACGGTACTGGAAACAGCTTGTAAACAAACATACGAACGTAAAATATGGCTTCAACGAACAGAAAACCTGCGTCGTATCAAGGCTGTCACTGTCTGTGGGATAACACCCATTCAGTAATATATCCCCCGATATATAATATATCCCTCGATGAAAATGTGATTTTAAAAGAATTAGCAAGTTGTACAGGACATTTGGCACGCGAAGAACGCTAGGCCTATCTCATATCTGTCGATCACAATTATGCCGTGTGGAAGAAAAACCTGCGTTTACACCAATAATCTCTTGGTTTATATAAAATATTTAAATAGAGAAAATCATCCTGTTGTTATTCGACAAGAATATTGGTGAATCGGTGTTTTTTCCTTCGACGGCATAATTGCGACAGATGGTGAGATAGGCCTAGCGTTCCTCGATAATTCTTTTAAAATCCCATTTTCTTCCGGGGATTTCTTACTCAATGAGTGTTATTACACTGACAGTGACAGCTTTGATACGGCGCAGATTTTCTGCTCATTGAAGCAATATTTTACGTTCGTTTGTTTGTTTATAATCTGTTCCAGTACAAAATGTAGTTTGTTGACCTCATGACCTCTGACCTGTGTCACTTCTCCGTAAGCTGTGCCTTATATCTACAATCTACATAAGGCACTGCATATTGGGCGGGCCTGTCGTTCAGATTGTCGATTATCTTGTGTGGGATCTATGATAGACATAGACTCAGCGACAACGAACAAGTCTATAGTTACCTCACAACAAAGTGAAATTTTATTAATTTTATAAGTTTTGATCACGAAGATCGATTCTAACTTAAAATTCAGTTTTCATAGATTTTATTTAAAATTACTTGTGCCTTGATGCGAGGTAACTATAGACTTCCAATCATCCAATCAGACTGTTGCAGCTGCATTCACAAATAATAATCGATGTCAGAAGAAGTGTCGCACAAAGTAGTGTGGATCCAGTCAAAATGTTTTAATCCAGTCAACTCAGTACAAATTCGTGGTATTCAATTAAAAGAAAAGCAAAAGTAGCGTTTTATTAGGGTTCGGTGACAGTAAAGGAAGCAAAACTAGAAATGCCCGAAAAGAAATTAAGATTTACAGACAGCGGCGCCGATTCTCTTCGAGAGACGAAGAAGTGGGGCTGAATTTGTATGGACCCCAACAAAAATTTGGAATATTTGACGACCGCAAACGCGTCTTACTGCTCTTCCAGTCGGTAAAATTAGTGTTTTATTAGATGTAGCGCACTTTAATTTGCCAAGTTTATGAAATAATTTTTTTTTACTTTACCCGTCTGCCCGAAAAGTCAGCTTGCCCGAAAGTTACGGGGCAGCTGCACCCCCCCCCCCCCCCCTCCGCCCCCTGGCTCGTTCGCCTATGGGCCTCATGTCTACTATATATAAGGCACTGCATGAAGGATGGGTCTGTTGTTCAGATTATCGATTGAAATTAAATATAAATCTTAGTTAAAATCGATCTTCGTGAAACTTATAAAATTTAAAATTTCACTTCTTCAATGTTTAGTGATTTTAGCTTTAGTTTTGTGAAATCCCTGCTCACCCGTTAGAGGTGCGAAAGTGCAATGGCACACAATATCAATTTCAAAGATAAAATAGAGCATAATAGCCTTGGTGGACATCGTCAGGTGAACATAAACATGCCAAAGTTCCGTCACTCACATGTTGATGTAAGATAACCACAGGCTCGTTTCTTGTCGTTCGAGTCTATACCTTCTTCATAGATCCCACACATGATAATCGAGATACTACTGCAACAATGAGCCACACTGTTTCTAGTCTCGCTTGTCTAATGACAGTTGTATACTGGGTCTGGATACTCTAGACTCTATTGCGACGATGGGCCACGACGGTATAGATTTTTTTTTATTTTAAATTTTTAAAAAGATTTTTTTTTTATTTTAAATTATCAAAAAGATTTTTTTATTTTAATTTTTAAAAAGATTTTTTTTTATTTTAAATTTAAAAAAACAAAAATATTTTGAATCTAAAAAAATAAAATTATTTTAAATTTTAAAAAAAATATTTTTTATTTTAAATTTTAAAAAAATTTTTTTTATTATTTTGAATTTAAAAAAAAAAAATAAATTATTATCTTAAATTTAAAAAAAATATTTTAAATTTTAAAAGTTTTTTATTTATTTTGTAAAACAAAAAAAAAGTTTCTTTTTTTTTCTAATATTTTTCATTTTTTTAAATGAAATACAAAAAAACGCTATTGCGACCATGGGCCACCATAGTTGTCTATATAGTGAATCCAAAATGAAAAGCGTTGAAATAATATAAGTGGTACAAAAATGGCCTCAAACTTTGAAAAAAATTGAGAAATCGTTAAATTTTTGGAAACGCTCTTTAATTTATCTTTTTTTCCAAAACTGCTCAATGGATGTTTCTGATACTTCTGGTACGTAAAGTTAAGTATCCAAAGAACTTCGTAAAGCTATCACAACAACGATCGTAAAACCGGAAGTAGTCGTAAAAATGTCCGATATTTTGAAAAAAATTAATTCTTTTACGAAAATCTTTTTTATTTATGAATCTTTTTTGATGATATTTTACACAGGAATTATTGATATAAAATTAAACCATGCTAGTCCCGAAATGACAGAGTTTGTGTCTAGTCGACGTTAAAACCCATTTCTCTCATCTCGGTAGTGCCGGTTAATTTGAGATATAGTTTGTCTCCCTTTAAATTTTGCACCTTTTTAATTTCAGTTTATGGGTTCCAAGTTTATTATTTATTGCCTGGTGTGTATAAAACAATTCTCAATTGCGAATTCTCAACTTATTTGTTACCGATAATGATTTCTTTTGGCACCGGAAGTGAAGTAATTTTGCCAGATTTTACAATTTTGACCGGTGTATTCGCAAGCAAATATTACTTACAAATCTGATAGAGGATGTCACTGAACCATAACAACTACAATATCGTTTGGTAGCTCGATGGATCGGCTATTGTATGACGCACTTCCTGTCTGATTCCTGAAAGCCGATTCAGCACTGCAGGTCTGCAGGTCTAGTTATTATTATTATTCTTTTGTTTTGAGTAGATCTCAGCAACTACGTGTCGCATCGTTACGATTTCTTCGGTTTTACTGGGTAAGTGGGTGTGACTTAGAGGATAAAGCTATTTTGAACGTTCTGCGACAATGCGAAATGTCCGAAATCACCTAAGTTATCGTTTTTACAAATATTGCGGTAATTTTAACAATAATCATGGGATTTTAACTTTCGATACATTTTGGCATAGCTGGAGATAGGGCACATAGCTGCGCTACTTTCGATTTTTGATTTTCGGCAAATCTTCGAAGATATTAGGCGCCAAATTTCGGAAATTTAAAATTTTACAAAAAACTTTTTTATTTATGAATATTTTTTAGTCGTGTTGTGCACAGAATTAAAGAGTCATCTGACTAGCGCAAAAATGTTAAATTTTTTTGTCTCAGTAATTTTCCTTGGCCGCCATTGGCTAATTCAGTTTTTCAGTCCTAGATTAATTTTTTATTGTTCGATTTGTATAAAACAAAGTTCATATGCTTCGTTGTCTCAGTTGTCATTTTTTTTTATTACCAAAAGTGTTATCTGTCGGCACCGGAAGTGGCATAATTTTACCCAAAACTACAATTTTGACAATTAGGTACCATTTTTCGAAAACAAATATTATTTTTTTGAAAAATTATATAACTCAAAGAGTGTGCCCTTTCAAGGCGCAAAAAATGTCTGAAGCAGTTTTTTTAATTTCGATTTCATTTTCGAGCAAATTCGATTAAGAGGCTAAAAATGGTGTAAAATTGACCTATTTACAACCTATTCAGGCTTTTCAGATTTTAAAATATTTCTTTGTAACTTTTATAAACATGTAGCTATAATCCATACGAAGAAAATGTATGTTAAAATTAGTTTGTAATATAAGCAGTTGCCAAGAAATGGGCAGTTCTGCATAAGTCACTGTTTTCGTTATTTTGCCTGTAAAATAGTCAATTATTATTGAATTTTTATAAAAGTGACATCATTTGATTCAAAAAGCATGTAGCGTCATATCAAGTTGATTACAATATAAAATTGACATCGGAAGTGACGTCATTTTGTCAAAAACTGCATTTTAAACTTTTTAAATCAATGTTATATTCAACCAAGAATTATTTAATATGTATTAATAATTTTAACTTTTGGTTTAAATTCACATGTAAACACAACTCATATGTTCATATAGATAACATAAAATTGTTTCTAACTTGTTCGGTTGCCGAGAAATAGACGGTTTTCTACAGGTCACTTTTGAAGGTTTTGGGGCCATAAAAGTGTCAATTATTATTCGATTTTCAGAAACTTTACACCATGTTATACCTAATGCCATTTAGGATTTCATACAAGTAATTTAAGATTTTCATTATCACCGGAAGTAACGTCATTTTGGCAAAAACTGTATTTTTAGCCTTCAAAACCGATATTCTATTCAAATGAGTCTGTTTTGAAATCTTTCTCAAATTATGGTATTTGATGCCAATCAACAAATAGAATGAACCCATACGATCATAAAGATACCACAAAATGGTTTCTTACTTGTACGGTTGCAGAGAAATGGCCGATTTTCTACAAGTCACTTTTCAAGTTTTTTTTGCTCTTTAAAAGTGGCAATTATTATTCGATTTACATAAAATTTTCACTATATGATATCGTATGCCATTTCTGATTTTATAAAACTAATTGAACATTTTCAATAACAACGGAAGTAATTTAATTTTGACAAGGTCATTTACAAGTAACAAATGTATAAAATGAATTGACATCGCTGGATTTGGTTGATTCTGCGTCCATTTTATTTGTGTGCAATGTTAATTTGGAAACCTGTTTAGTGGTTTCGTTGGTACCGGAAGTGACATATGTTCAAGGGTAACTTGGCACCGGAAGTGACATGTTTAAGGGTAACGTGGCACCAGTGAAACCCGTTATTCCTGCATGCAGGTCTAGTTATTTATTATTATTACCCAATACCACCCTGATACCTCCTCAATGTCACCACATATTACCCAATACCACATCTACAAGATAATGATGCAAAATAGACATATCATTTGATTGTGTTCCAAAATAGAGAGTTATATTGCGGGAAATGTACTTCAAGGGCGATACTATGATGTCTGGCTGTTCCATTCACCTCCCTATACCACCCAAAACAAGCCAATAATAACCCAATACTACCAAATATTCATCAAATATTAGCCAATATGTATAGGATATTAACCTACCCAAGGTTGATATGATAGAGAACACGCGGGCGCAGCCCAAGTGTTCTCTATCATATCAATCCGAGGGAGAGTAGGTTTATATCTGACATATACAACGTTCACCCTTAAATTTAATGGACTCTTCTAAAAAAGGCAACAGTGATTGGATAATTGCTTGACATCACGTGCACGTGTTTGTTTATACGTCGCCATGTTGTAGTAATTGAACTGAAGAAAGCTAAAACAAAATTGATAGTAAAACGAAGTCAGACGAATAATCAATCCTTTTTAGTCATCATATTGACGATAGAATAGATGTGAATGCAACTATGATGAGGATCTATACAAAGCCTGAAGAAAATTTCGATCAAAAGGCAATCTTTTCCGATAATTCTGACAATGAACCGTGACTGAAGGTTACTTTTCAGTATGTTCAGAGAAAGATTTGACCGACTGTTTTGAGTGGACTGTAGCCGTAGCCAAAAATACTTTACAAAGGAACTCTTGGGTGATAAATACTTTCAAGTCTTGGAGTGTGTGGAGAAATGATTTGGGCAGAAAGATAATTCTGAAAGATATCTTAGACATGGACTAGAGTGTGGATAACCGATTTAAATAATAAATAACCCTTTTTTATTGTCAAAAGAATAAAATTTTATTTCAGTGTCCTTTGTATTATTTCGATCATCTACGTCAAGAGCGGTTGATATGAGCCGAATATATCGACCTGTAATGACGTCATCAGCGGTTGATATGAAGTATCAACCTGTCAGGACGTCATCAGCGGTTGATATGAACCGAATATATCAACCTCTGATGACGTCACGAGAGGTTGTTATAAGATATAACTGCTATGGACATCAAAGAAAAAACTACAGCCAGTTGTATATGATTAAATAACAACCTCATGTTGTCAAATAAGAGCACTACTGCAACAAATATTGGATATTTTGCAGAAAATTGCAATGTTTACCCAGTTATCTCCCTTTACAACCGATAAATAGATTTTAGATTGCTACTCCGTTTAATCATCAAGTCATTGCATATCTACTTACTACTGCACAATGTTTTATTTTTAAAATTAACTAAATTGCACATGTTTCCTTCAAGTGTGTAATTCTCGACGCAACACTTCTCAGTTCATCAAAACTGTCATTTGCGGCGTGTTACAGCTCAGTCGGTTTCTTTTATAATATAAATAAACCAGAACTTGATTACCCAATCAACAATCTTAACCCCATTGATTAATTGTTAAGTCAGGTGGAATGTATATTCGAGCAGAGCATTACACATTTGTAATAATCATGTGCAATATCGTATAAATATTTTAAAAGAAAACATCGCCCATTAAGTATATTATATGCAATAACTTAATCGTTGACAGGAAAAAATAAATATATGCATATGTGGGAGGAAACTAGTACCGTGTCTATTCATTTAGATGGTAATGAAATCGCCCAGACATCGTCACCTGTGGATATATGCCATAGAATAATTATAATTTGTTCGATTTTGGATTTAATGATGTGGAATGATTAAAATATACACAAAACATTTGTTTTTAATATTTCAACTTTGTCGTCTTCGAAAGCTAAAGAAGATGATTAATCTTAGTAGCAATCTAAAATCTATTTATCAGTTGAAAAGGGAGATAACTACATTATCGAATATTCGTTGCAGTAATTATACTAATTTACTGCTATTTGACAACATAAGGTTGTTGTTTGACAATGTTAGGTAGTATTTGATAAGTAATTCGTAGTATTGGGTTATTATTTGCTTGTTTTTGGTGATATAGGGGGGCAAATGGAACAAATGTCCCCCCCCCCCCCCCGAAAGAAAATTTGCCAACCATAACTCTAAAATACCTAACTGCAGCCTGTAACGGGTGTGCCCCTCCTAAAAACTTCACTGCCCCTCCAAAGCCAGCAAGCTGGCTACGAGCCTGAAAACAAGGTCTGGTGAATGAAATGACTCTATATTTTTTTTGTCTGAAGATTATGACGTCACATTACCACCTTGGAGAACGCTAGATTGCTAGATAGTTGACGATCCTGCACATATTATGACATCATATGTTGGTAAGGGTTAGGCTTGGCCCAGGGTTAGGGCTAGCCATGTTTACATCTCAAGAATATGGTGAAATCTGCAGGGCCTAGCCCTTACCCTAACTCTAAATAATAATGCCCCAATCCACAATCCACATATGACGTCATATGTGCTAAAATGTGTAGGACCGTCTCCGATCTAGCGTTCTCCCATCACCTTAAGGCCCCCGCACACGAGCGCCTTTTGCGTACGCATTTAGCGCCGCGCTAAATGCGTACGCATTTGGCGCAGAAATACGGTGCCCGCACACGAGCCGAAAATGACGCTGCGCGAAAGCTACTGCGGCAATTGTGCCGTTCACGTGACCACCACTCATCCGAAAATGGCAGCCGTGAGCGAATCGTCGTCGTCGTCATCGTCATCGGAAGATGAAGAAACAGCCCTTGCAGTGTTACTTCTTCCATAAATCGACGATTTTATCCTCTAAAATTGCGTCACTGACGAACTCACTGGGTGCCGCCATTTTGCAGTAGTGATGACGCATGCGCATTGACGACAAATGAAACGCAAATAGCGCTGAGTTGCCCGCACACGAGGGCGCAGTTGACGCTGCGTCAAAAAATATCAAACATGACAGATATTTGGCGAACGTCAAAATGCGCTCGAAAATACCCCCGCACACGAGCCGAAAATGACGCTGCGCCATTTGCGTACGCAGTTTTCGGCTCGTGTGCGGGGGCCTTTAGACAAACTTTGTGAATCTTGACATTTTGCCGTGTGTTGAAACGTCATCAATCGTGGTTAAACATTGCTCACGCGGATATCGTAACAGTGATAGCTGCTATCCTGACAGGTTAAACAGTGACGTAGTTTGCATTCCCTTCCCGAAACAGTTAAAAGAAATATGGGATGTGTCTATGGATAAACAGTTAACCTGTTGTTGAATTCACTCCCAGTTGAATGTAAACAAACGTCAATTCTAACCTGTCAAGTGTGTTCCAGGGTATGTAAATATGTTTTTATTCTAAGGCCAAATAACATTTAATTTTATGTAAACTATTCAAAGGTTAATAAATTTGTTGTCATTTAGCCAAATAACAATATCGTAAAATATTATGTAATCTGTGTCTTTGCCTGCTAAAAACAGCCGCCATTTGTCAAAACACGGGGGGCAACCTGTGTAGTGCATGTTACTAATACTTCCCCATCTTCTGTTATGGTATTTTTACAAGTTATCTCGCATTATTCCATAACAACATTCATTTTATTCGCTTCTCAGTTCTCATTTCGAATTGTAGAATTCTCCAAAAAGATGGGAATTTCTTCGCCCCCCCCACACCTTCCAGTTCAAGGCCCGCAGTATGCTAGGCCTAGACAGACAGCCTGTACTCTCTTTTAGGGCTATTTAGTATTACTCTGTTACCACAATCAAATAAAGGCTACACTAAAGGCCTAGGTCTAAATCTAAGATAGATTTGATATGCAATTAGGCTAGACGAGATGTGCCTTTGAACAGGCATCATTATTTGGGGTTTTTGGTACTAGAGACTAGTAGTGTAATGCTCGTGTCAGTTGTTTGTATTTCAACAAATGACGTGTTAAATTAACTAATTTTCAGCACTTTTTGAAGCTGCCTTGACCAATAGAAAATAATCCAGAACAATATTCAGCTGATCATAATGGAAGTATAACATTAAACCAAAGTAATAAAAATCTGCGACAACAAATAGAAGACAGACAAATTATTGACAGGTAATTATGCCAGCTTGTAAACTACTCTAATGATTTTATGATCAAATCAAGGGTTCACAAGGGACATTAATACAGATCTTACAAATATAGAAAAGCGTTACTCCCATTTATATTTTACGAGACCTATTCTTTCCAAATAAATTTTTCCACTGAAAATTTGTTGTTTTGCTTTACTGGTCATATTTAGCTGCTGTGGGCACTTCATGGATTATGGCCCCTGATTGTACGAAAAATCACGTTTTTAGCTTGTGGACACTATAGAGGTCAAAATTTTGAACTGATTTTGATGAATCTTGACATGTATGTTTATAACCCAAAGATATTGGTTCCTTTCGAGATTTGTGCCCATCGAATCGTAACTTCCTGAATTATGGCCCCTGAATGTCCGAAAAATCGCCCTTTTTAGCTTGTGGTCTCTCTGGAGGTCAAAATTATTATCCGTTTTAAAATCGGACCAAAATTGACGGACAAAATGGCCACCGTCTGTACGTTAATGGTGTGAAAATATGTTATATTACGGTTATGGAACCTATAGAGGTCACAATTTGAATGAGATTTTGATGAAACTTGAAATACATGGTTATAACCAAACGATCTTGGTTCCATTCCATATTTGCACATATGGGATTGTAACTTCCTGAATTATGGCCCCTGATTGTACGAAAAATCGCCTTTATTAGCTTGTGGTCCCTCTGGAGTTCAGAATTATTACCTGATTTTAAAAAAAAACAAAAAAACGTTTGATTATATCACCGTTACAGGGTAATCTAGGTTGAGTCCAAAATTGACGGACAAAATGGCCACCGTTTGTAAGCGAATAGTATAAAAATATGGTATATAAGATTGTGGACCCTATATAGAGGTCACAATTTTAATCCAAATTTTATGAAACTTGAAATACATGTTTATAACTCACAGATCTTGGTTCCATGTCTATATTTGCACATATCTGATCGTAACTTCTTGAATTATGGCCCCTGATTGTACGTAAAATTGCATTTGTTATACGCCCACATTTTCATGTGGACGTATTATGTCGTCGCCCCTGTCCGTCCGGACATCCGTCCGTCCACAATTTGTTTGTGGACTCTCTACAGGTCACAATTCTTATCCGATTTTGACGAAACTTGAAATATAGGTTTATCCCCAAAAGATCTCGGCTGCTTTCGATATTGGCATGTATCGGATCAAAACTTCATGGATTATGGCCCCTGATTGTACGAAAAATCACGTTTTTAGCTTGTGGACCCTATAGAGGTCACAATTTTGAACCGATTTTGATGAAACTTGACATGCATGTTTGTAACCCAAAGATCTTGGTTCCTTTCGATATTTGCGGCTATCGGAATGTAATTTCCTGAATTATGGCCCCTGATTGTCCGAAAAATCACCCTTTTTAGCTTGTGGTCCCTCTGGAGGTCACAATTATTATTCGATTTAAAAAACCGTTTGATTATATCACCGTTACACCCTATACCATTTACACGGGAAAATCGGACAAAAATTGCCATACAAAATGGCCGCCGTTTGTACGCGAATACTGTTAAAAAATGGTATATCAAGGTTGTGGACCCTGTGGAGGTCACAATTTTGATTTGATTTTGATGAAACTTGAAATTAAAATTCATGGTTATAACCCAAAGATCTTGCTTCCTTTTCATATTTGCGCATATCGGATCGTAACTTCCTGAATTATGGCCCCTGATTATACGCAAAATCGCCTTTTTATACGCCCACATTTTCATGTGGACGTATTATGTCGTCGCCCCTGTCCGTCCGGACGTCCGTCCGTCCACAATTTGTTTGTGGACTCTCTACAGGTCACAATTCTTATCCGATTTTGACGAAACTTGAAATATAGGTTTATCCCCAAAAGATCTCGGCTGCTTTCGATATTGGCATGTATCGGATCAAAACTTCATGGATTATGGCCCCTGATTGTACGAAAAATCACGTTTAGCTTGTGGACCCTATAGAGGTCACAATTTTGAACCGATTTTGATGAAACTTGACATGCATGTTTGTAACCCAAAGATCTTGGTTCCTTTCGATATTTGCGGCTATCGGAATGTAATTTCCTGGATTATGGCCCCTGATTGTCCGAAAAATCACCCTTTTTAGCTTGTGGTCCCTCTGGAGGTCACAATTATTATTCGATTTAAAAAACCGTTTGATTATATCACCGTTACACCCTAAGGAAGGTTGAGTTCGAATTTCGGGAAAATCGGACGAAAATTGCCATACAAAATGGCCGCCGTTTGTACGCGAATACTGTTAAAAAATGGTATATCAAGGTTGTGGACCCTGTGGAGGTCACAATTTTGATTCGATTTTGATGAAACTTGAAATTCATGGTTATAACCCAAAGATCTTGCTTCCTTTCGATATTTGCGCATATCGGATCGTAACTTCCTGAATTATGGCCCCTGATTATACGAAAAATCGCCTTTTTTTTAGCTTGGAGGTCACAATTATTATTCGATTTAAAAAACCGTTTGATTATATCACCGTTACACCCTAAGGAAGGTTGAGTTCGAATTTCGGGAAAATCGGACGAAAGTTGCCAAACAAAATGGCCGCCGTTTGTACGCGAATACTGTTAAAAAATGGTATATCAAGGTTGTTGACCCTGTGGAGGTCACAATTTTGATTCGATTTTGATGAAACTTGAAATTCATGGTTATAACCCAAAGATCTTGCTTCTTTTCGATATTTGCGCATATCGGATCGTAACTTCCTGAATTATGGCCCCTGATTATACGCAAAATCGCCTTTTTTTTAGCTTGGAGGTCACAATTATTATCCGATTTAAAAAAACGTTAGATTATATTACCGTTACACCGTAAGGAAGGTTGAGTTCGAATTTCGGGAAAATCCGACCAAAATTGCTATACAAAATGGCCGCCGTTTGTACGCGAATACTGTTAAAAAATGGTATATCAAGGTTGTGGACCCTGTAAAGGTCACAATTTTAATTTGATTTTGATGAAACTTGAAATTCATGGTTATAACCCAAAGATCTTGGTTCTTTTCGATATTTGCGCATATCGGATCGTAACTTCCTGAATTATGGCCCCTGGTTATACGCAAAATCCCCCTTTCTTTAGCTTGTGGTCCCTCTGGAGGTCACAATTATTATCCAATTTAAAAAAACGTTTGATTATGTCACCGTTACACTGTAAGGAAGGTTGAGTTTGAATTTCGGGAAAATCGGACCAAAATTGACAGACAAAATGGCCGCTGTTTGTACGCGAATACTGTTAAAAAAATGGTATATCATGGTTGTGGACCCTGTATAGGTCTTAATTTTAATTCGATTTTGATTAGGAAGGTTGAGTTCTAATTTCGTGAAAATCATACAAAAATTGCCGGACGAAATAGTCGCCGTTTGTACGCGAATAATGTAAAAATATGGTATATCATGGTTGTGGACTCAATACAGGTCACAATTCTTATCCGATTTTTATGAAAAGTCACATTTCTAGGTTGTGTACCGTCACACCATAATCATTGTCGGTTTCGAATTTCATTAATATCAGACTGGAACTGACCAACTAAATGGCTGCTCCAAATATAGTAAGAAATACAGGACTTAAAGATGCAGGAAAAATCACTTTCGGTATTGCTTGTTCTCTGTCCATCTCTCGAAAATGTGGACGTATCCTGCCTGGCAGTGCCAGCCTATCTTTTTAGCTTGGAGGTCACAATTATTATTCGATTTAAAAAACCGTTTGATTATATCACCGTTACAACCTAAGGAAGGTTGAGTTCGAATTTCGGGAAAATCAGACCAAAATT
Source organism: Patella depressa (assembly GCA_948474765.1). Taxonomy (NCBI): domain Eukaryota; kingdom Metazoa; phylum Mollusca; class Gastropoda; family Patellidae; genus Patella; species Patella depressa. The sequence continues at coordinate 54,165,422 of OX419716.1, forward strand.
GCCATACAAAATGGCCGCCGTTTGTACGCGATTACTGTTAAAAAATGGTATATCAAGGTTGTGGACCCTGTGGAGGTCACAATTTTGATTCGATTTTGATGAAACTTGATATTCATGGTTATAACCCAAAGATTTTGCTTCCTTTCGATATTTGCGCATATCGGATCGTAACTTCCTGAATTATGGCCCCTGATTATACGCAAAATCGCCGTTTTTTTTAGCTTGGAGGTCACAATTATTATCCGATTTAAAAAAACGTTTGATTATATTACCGTTACACCGTAAGGAAGGTTGAGTTCGAATTTCGGGAAAATCAGACCAAAATTGCCATACAAAATGGCCGCCGTTTGTACGCAAATACTGTTAAAAAATGATATATCAAGGTTGTGGACCCTGTAAAGGTCACAATTTTAATTCGATTTTGATGAAACTTGAAATTCATGGTTATAACCCAAAGATCTTGGTTCTTTTCGATATTTGCGCATATCGGATCGTAACTTCCTGAATTATGGCCCCTGGTTATACGCAAAATAGCCCTTTCTTTAGCTTGTGGTCCATCTAAAGGTCACAATTATTATCCAATTTAAAAAAAACCTTTGATTATATCACTGTTACACTGTAAGGAAGGTTGAGTTTGAATTTCGGGAAAATCGGACCAAAATTGACAGACAAAATGGCCGCCGTTTGTACGCGAATACTGTTTAAAAAATGATATATCATGGTTGTGGACCCTGTATAGGTCACAATTTTAATTCGATTTTGATGAAGGTTGAGTTCTAATTTCGTGAAAATCGTACCAAAATTGCCGGACGAAATGGTTGCTGTTTGTACGCGAATAGTGTAAAAATATGGTATATCATGGTTGTGGACTCTCTACAGGTCACAATTCTTATCCGATTTTGATGAAAAGTCACATTTCTAGGTTGTGTACCGTCACACCATAATCATTGTCGGTTTCGAATTTCATTAATATCAGACTGGAACTGACCAACTAAATGGCTGCTCCCAATACAGTATGAAATACAGGACTTAAAAGATGTAGGAAAAATCACTTTCAGTATTGCTTGTTCTCTGTCCATCTCTCGAAAATGTGGGCGTATCCTGCCTGGCAGTGCCAGCCTATCTTTTTAGCTTGTGGTCCCTTTGGAGGTCACACTTATTAACGGATTTAAAATAATGTTTCATTATATCACTGTTTCACCGTAATGAAAGTTGAATTCGAATGTCATGAAAATTGGACCAAAATTGCCAGACAAAATGGCCGCCGCTTGTGCGCGAATAGTGTAAAGATATGGTATATAAAGGTTATGGACCCTGTGGAGGTCACAATTTTAAACTGATTTTGATGAAACTTGATATGCATGTTTAAAATCCAAAGATCATGGTTCCTTTTGATATTTGCGTATATCGGATTGTAACTTCCAGAATAATAGCTCCTGTTTGTACGCAAAAATGACTTTTTTCGCTTTTGGTCCATCTAGAGGTCTCAATTATTATCCGATTTTGAAAAAACGTTTGATTATATCACCGTTACACTGTAACATCACTGTTACATTGTAATGAATTTCGTAAAAAATCGTGTAACTCCCTAGAGGCCAAACTTATGTTTTATTATCGAAAAAAGTAAGAATATGCGACAACTCTTGTTGACTGCCCGGACGATTTAGCTGCTGTGGGCGTATGTTTCGTCTCATGACCTTAAACACTGTGTATATACATGTATATATTTAAAGTCAATCGGATATTTACTTTGGCCTCTAGAGGGTCCACAAGATTTTTTGAAATGTTTAAGGTCATGAGATGAAGAAGCCTATTGATTTTCAGTGATTTCCGATAATTACTTCCAGAGTTATTGCCCTTGCCCCTTGATCACTTTCAAAAAATCGTGTGGACTCTCTAGAGGCCATAATTAATTTCTTATTGACATTAAATTTATACAGTGTGTAAGGTCATGAAATGAAGAAGCCTATTGATTTTCAGCGATATCTGATGATTACTGTCAGAGTTATGGCCCTTGTGGACGAAGGCCATGAGACAAACAATCGAAACAATTCTAACCATTTCTAATAATTACTTAACAGGCTATTACTCGTAATAAGATTTTCGTGTGTTGTAAACGTTGTTGACTGCCCTGACCTTTTGTGGGCGTAGGTTTCGTTGCCTGGCAACCTATCTTATAATCTGTCTATAAGCTTATTGCTTCTTTATTCTTTTACAGCAACATTCCTGAAGAAGGAAAAAGAAATACCAAGAATAAACAAAAAATGTACTGGTATTTGAGTTTTGTGTAAAGATATGTTCCCAGAAAAGTATTTATCGGGTGGTTATTTCCAATAAAAGTATGACAATTTTGGTATATATGGAAAGTAGAAAAACACTGGATTTCCCTGAAAAACATTCATGGAGCGCATGAGTTACAAAAATGTAAGGGTTTCCCTAATCGACAGCCCGACGATTAGGAGTGTCTGCACATGTGGCGTAAAAGGTTGTATGCGGTGATTGAGCGCTTGATGTACATTTTAATAAACTTTAAGAAGAGTTAGATGTACAACACTTTCTGAGATAAAAATCAATGAAAAAGATGTGGTCAGTGGATAATCCGTGAATTTAAGTAGGGTTCGAAATAATTAGTCAGCGCGATTAAAGACAACATCGTCTTGTGTATGCAATGAATTCTCCTTCGACCTCGCATCCGTTCTTGACAATTACAATGTTTTGGGAAGGATTTGATGCAAACTTATGATTAGATTAAATAGTTTGAATATGTTTTTAGCCCAAATATATCATCAAATCACCTAGTTTTTATACGGGAATGTATCTTTACTAACCACATGTAAGCTAATTCTTCGAACTCTTACAAAGGAATTTAACAGGTGATTTTGAAATTTCACTCTGCAAAGCCTGTTACCTTTTGCTTCAGAACATACATTGTAAAACTGTTTGCATAATTATATCTAGTCATTTCATTAAGATGTAGCCTAAACACTGTACATGTATTTTTAAATAAATAATATTTTATTAATACTTTTGAATATTACATACTGGAACCTACGATATTGAAGTGTATTTTTAAACGAAATGTTGATGCAGATTACTGCAACAGGACCAATCTTGTCACCTTAGTTTGGACTTTGCTTCATTGTTGTGTTAATGATGTACATTGGAGAAAACTGAACCCCATCATTTGCCAGTGTTGGGAGTGAAGTCACAAGCCTGACAGCAAGGGAGCTGTAGCCACACATCCTACACAAAGTAAATCATCATGATAAAAGGAAAATCTCAGCATGTTTTTCTATTTTACTAGTTTAAAGGAACATAATATAGGGTGGCCTGGCCTACTTTAGACATACTACACCAATTATAAAACGTGTATATTCGCTGCCTAATGTTTTGGTATTTCACTATACAGTAAATAATAGTCCCGACAGTAACGTAACTTTGTATTTAGGATGGCCTTCTTGGCCTTGCAATCTGCAGAAGTGCCTATAGCCAACCTTGGTTTTCTCTAAATCTATATCAAATCCGGACCCGACTATGCTAAACAACTATGATGATCCTTATTAATTGTCTAGTTCCTCAGAATGGCATGCGGTATGATACCCCCCCCCCTCCACTCTTATTATGGTTCACTTAACTAAGTTTAGTAACTCAACTATGGCATGTGTAACACTACGCTAAGTACTGGTCTAGGGGAACTGGCATAGGTAGTGTAGCAAGGGTACATACACATGTACACCAGATCTATGGCTTCATTCAGTCGTGGGTTTTCTCCTATCAAGGCGTGAGGGTTAACCGGTGGAGGCAATAAATAACATTGATTTGGAATGCACTCTTTATTGCGGGGTTTGACTTCAAGTGGTTGACAATCCGTTTCCGGAGTTATAACGTAACCCGAAGCAGTGTCAATACAGTTGTTATCCCTTTAACTGTAAACATAAAAATGGTACCCATCCCCCCATCTACCGTCACACATGCTTACACTTATTGACATATGTGGTATTAAACAAGTAGAATTTGCTTACCCAGTCTGGCAGCAACAATGGAAGTCTGTTATTTCCTTTAAAGTCAAATTTAAACGAAACCAATATGGTTTCTCATTCTATCTTTTGCCAGAATAATCTGACATCAGTGAAACATTGATGGTTTGTCTGTTAATCGCCTGAAACAGGTTCAGAAAAATATCCTTCATTATAGTACCTAGACGCACGAGGTACCAATATCGGACCGCATCTACATACTAACCTGGGATGCACAGAAGTGGGCGTCTGCCGGGGCCTAGTCCATGGATGTGACCCCTATAATGACCCCAGTCAAAACCAATTTTAAACGAAAGAATACATCCTACTGAGTACGAAATTGCCCATAACAGACGATTTTGATCCTGGGAAGGCCCAAACTGACACCATTCGAGGTACCAGATATTTATACATTCGAGGTACCAGTTGAAACTAATTTAAAATGAAAGAGTGCATCTCACTGAGTACACAATTGCTCATAACAGAAGATTTCAGCCCTGGGAATTCCCAAAGTGGCAGCCCACCACAGGGGCTTAAAAAGGGTCATATTCATACATTCGAGTTACCAGTTGAAACTAATTTCAAATGAAAGAGTATATCCCACTGAGTACGAAATTACCCATAACAGACGATTAGACCCCTCGGATCGCCCAGATTGACACACCAAAGACGAAAAGGGGCGATTGGGGAGAGGAGGTGAGGGGGCAAAATAGGGTATACTCATAGAATCTGTGGTACCGCTAAAAACCAATTTTAAACGAAAGAGTACCACTCACTGAGTACGAAATTGCTCTTAACAGAAGATTTCAGACCTGGGACTGCCCAAACTGACACCCAAAATATAACCCCCTGGGCTTAAAAAGGATCACACTCATACATTCACGGTACCAGTTCAAACTAATTTTAAATGAAAGAATATATCCCGCTGAGTATGGAATTGTCCATAACAGACGCTTGTGACGGCCCAAACTGACGCCTTAGTTTTTGACCCTCGGCCAAAACTAGTTTTAAATGAAAGTATAGACCCCACTGAGTACAAAATGTCTCATAACAGATTTACACACTCACATCGTTTTTACGTTATCTGTTATATATGGTCCAGGTTAATTGGTTCCCCTTTAAAAGTGTTAAATACATTGATCTTGATAAATCAATAGGTTGCCTGTCCACTGTCTTTTAAATTCCTGAAAGAGTTTCCGCTGTGATGGTTCAGTTATAAATGGCCCCCTAATCGAAGGTCTTACGATTTAATTGTATTTCATTGTTGTGTTTGTGTTGCATGTTCGTTGTATATTTGTGTGCTATATATATATATTAGCGGCGTGAAGCTAGCTTGTTGTTCGTTATTCGGTATTCGCGAATACCGAACAACGAGCCAGTTTGTTGTTCGGTATTCGCGAATATTTGTAAGGAATACGCTGGGAGTGGGTTTTTAAGCCCAATTGGGTTTTAAAACTTCAAAGTTTTATTGCCTATTTAGGATCATTTTATATTTAAGCTCATGAAAACCCGCCTGTGGCGTGTTCCCTACAAAAGTACCTTTATTATTTTACTAATTCCATATACGGTGAATACCGAACAACAAACCAGCTCGTTGTTCGTTATTCGCGAATACCGAACAACAAACTGGCTCGTTGTTCGTTATTCGCCAATATGAAACTGCTCTTTCTTCGGATAGACAGAGAAGTTGTTAGAATCTATTTCCCAAGAGTTCGAAGTGTTATAATCCATTTAGGCTCATAAAAACCCACCTGTGGCGTATTCCCTACAAAAGTACCTTTATTATATTACCAATTCCATATACGGTGAATACCGAACAACAAACCAGCTCGCTCTTTCTTCGGATAGAAACAGCTCTTTCTTCGGATAGAAAGAGAAATTGTTAGAATCTATTTCCCAGAAGTTTGAAGTTTTATTGTATATTTAAGCTCATGTAAACCCGCCTTTGGTGTGTTCCCTACAAAAGTACCTTTATTATATTACTAATTCCATATACGGTGAATACCGAACAACAAACCAGCTCGTTGTTCGTTATTCGCGAATACCGAACAACAAACTGGCTCGTTGTTCGTTATTCGCCAATATGAAACTGCTCTTTCTTCGGATAGACAGAGAAGTTGTTAGAATCTATTTCCCAAGAGTTCGAAGTGTTATAATCCATTTAGGCTCATAAAAACCCACCTGTGGCGTATTCCCTACAAAAGTACCTTTATTATATTACCAATTCCATATACGGTGAATACCGAACAACAAACCAGCTCGCTCTTTCTTCGGATAGAAACAGCTCTTTCTTCGGATAGAAAGAGAAATTGTTAGAATCTATTTCCCAGAAGTTTGAAGTTTTATTGTCTATTTAAGCTCATGAAAACCCGCCTTTGGTGTGTTCCCTACAAAAGTACCTTTATTATATTACTAATTCCATATACGGTGAATACCGAACAACAAACCAGCTCGTTGTTCGTTATTCGCCAATATGAAACTGCTCTTTCTTCGGATAGACAGAGAAGTTGCTCGAATCTATTTCCCAAGAGTTCGAAGTGTTATAATCCATTTAGGCTCATAAAAACCCACCTGTGGCGTATTCCCTACAAAAGTACCTTTATTATATTACCAATTCCATATACGGTGAATACCGAACAACAAACCAGCTCGTTGTTCGCCAATATGTAACAGCTCTTTCTTCGGATAGAAAGAGAAGTTGTTAGAATCTATTTCCCAGAAGTTTGAAGTTTTATTGTCTATTTAAGCTCATAAAAACCCGCCTGTGGCGTGTTCCCTACAAAAGTACCTTTATTATATTACTAATTCCATATACGATGAATACTGAACAACAAACCAGCTCGTTGTTCGTTATTCGCCAATACCGAACAACAAACTGGCTCGTTGTTCGTTATTCGCCAATATGTAACAGCTCTTTCTTCGGATAGAAAGAGAAGTTGTTAGAATCTATTTCCCAGACGTTTGAAGGTTTATTATCCAGTTAGGCTCATAAAAACCCGACTGCGGCGTGTTCCCTACAAAAATTATTTTATTAGATTACTAATTCCATATCTGGTGAATACCGAACAACAAACCAGCTCGTTGTTCGTTATTCGCCAATACCGAACAACAAACTGGCTCGTTGTTCGTTATTCGCCAATGTGTAACAGCTCTTTCTTCGGATAGAAAGAGAAGTTGTTAGAATCTATTTTCCAGAAGTTTGAAGTTTTATTGTCTATTTAAGCTCATAAAAAACCCGCCTGTGGCGTGTTCCCTACAAAAGTACTTTTATTATATTACTAATTCCATATACGGTGAATACCGAACAACAAACCAGCTCGTTGTTCGTTATTCGCCAATACCGAACAACAAACTGGCTCGTTGTTCGTTATTCGCCAATATGTAACAGCTCTTTCTTCGGATAGAAAGATAAGTTGTTAGAATCTGTTTCCCAGAAGTTTGAAGTTTTATTATCCAGTTAGGCTCATAAAAATCCGCCTGCGTAGTGTTCACTACAAAAGTTATTTTATTAGATTACTAATTCCATATCTGGTGAATACCGAACAACAAACCAGCTCGTTGTTCGTTATTCGCCAATACCGAACAACAAACTGGCTCTTTGTTCGTTATTCGCCAATGTGTAACAGCTCTTTCTTCGGATAGAAAGAGAAGTTGTTAGAATCTATTTCCCAGAAGTTTGAAGTTTTATTGTCTATTTAAGCTCATAAAAACCCGCCTGTGGCGTGTTCCCTACAAAAGTACCTTTATTATATTACTAATTCCATATACGGTGAATACCGAACAACAAACCAGCTAGTTACTGGCTCGTTGTTCGTTATTCGTTATTCGCCAATATGTAACAGCTCTTTCTTCGGATAGAAAGAGAAGTTGTTAGAATCTATTTCCCAGAAGTTTGAAGTTTTATTATCCAGTTAGGCTCACAAAAACCCGCCTGCGGCGTGTTCCCTACAAAAGTTATTTTATTAGATTACTAATTCCATATCTGGTGAATACCGAACAACAAACCAGCTCGTTGTTCTAACAAATTTTGAATTCTCCCCCCCCCCCTTCCTAGGTGGAAGTAGATGTAAAACCCAAGGAATAAACGAACATATCTGCATCGTTTGCTTGATAACGAGGAGAGTATCCTCGTCGAAACGTCGCTTGGTACCTTGTATTAAGATGATTCTGGCTCTGATATGGTTCTTACTGACATCCTAAATTTTGCCCCCTTGGTTTGTAAGAAAATATACTGAGAAGTTTTGTCCCTATCCCTACCCCACGCTTTGATTTGCCTTTAATGTGAATGTAAGTGCAAAGTCGAGTGATAAATTGTCGTTCAGCCTTCACCATGTCATGCACCCAGGGTAAGTTTTCTTGAATGGTTGCTGCGAATGGTCTTCCAGGACAGTTGTCATCGTCAAGGTCATCTCTGTCGGGCTTTAATTTTGCAGCCCCATTATTTATTGTAGAAAAGGAAGGGACATCATCTCCTTAAGTGTGGAGATCATTTCGACACGTAATTGTGTTAGGGTTAGTCCTTTCAGTGGCAGGTATTTGATAGCTGCCCTATAGCCAGTTTTGTCCATTTCTGGTGATTCCTGATAGGTTCACAAGATGGTCTGGTATGAAAACAATATTAACACTACAGGTGCAGTTCTTATGTCTATGATTGTACTTGTTGGTGACAAAAGTCTGTCACTTTTGTCTGTTTGAACCATCATCTTTTATGGCTCATTTCGTTATCAGTGAGATGCACACTTTCATTTAAAATCAAATTGAACAGGTACCTCGGATGTGTGAATATAACTTTTTCTCAATATCTGGCTCGATATTACGGTGTCGGCTTGGCCAACTATTATGGACAATTTCGTATTCAGTGAGATGTAGGGCCGTATCTAGCGGGGGTGCAGGGGATACATTGCACCCTCAGAAAAATAAGACGCCCCCTCCCCCATCCAAAACAATATAATTTGACAATCTTTCAATTATAAAATAATACACTTAATTATGATCACACAGTGGTGCTCTTCAGACTCTGATCAGTCGGTCAGTTTTAAGGGCACCCACACGCCAATGGTTTCGTTTGCCCTGATCCAAACTTTTATACATCACCTACGTGGAGGCTATGGTGCCCCATCACTCTTCTGCACCCCGGCTTTTAAAATCCTACATACGGCCCCGGTGAGATGTACTCTTCCATTTAAAATTGGTTCGACTGGTACTTCGAATATATGAGTATAACCTATTTTTGACCCCTCGGCTCTGCGGTCCATATTTAGGGTGTCAGTTTGGGCCGTCCAAAGGCCACAAGCGTCTGTCATGGGCAACTTCGTACCTGTGAGATGTACTCTTTCATTTAGAGTTGGTTTTGACCGGTACCGCAAATTTATGACCCCATCGTCTTTGGGCATCAATTTGGGCCATTCCATGGGCCTAATCGTCTGTTATGGACAATTCCGTAATCAGCGGCATATACTCTTTCATTTAACATTAATTTCTACTGGTAACTCGAATGTATAAATATAACCCTTTTTTAAGCTGCCCCGGGAGGTGGGGGTCATATTTAGAGTGCCAGTTTTGGCAGTCCCAATGCCAAAATCGTCTGTTATGAACAATTTCGCACTCAGTGAGATGTAAACTTCCATTTCAAATTGGTCTTGACCGGTACCTCCTTAGGCTTTGGTGTGTCAGTCTGGGTCATCCCAGGGGTCTAATCGTCTGTTATGGGTAATTTCGTACTCAGTGGGATATACTCTTTTCATTTAAAATTAGTTTCAATTGGTACCTCGAATGTATGAATATAACCTTTTTTTCAAGCCTTCTTGGGTTCATATTTGGGGTGTCAGTTTGGGCCATCCCAGGGCCAAAATCGTCGGTTATGGGCAATTTCGTACTCGGTAGAGTGTATTCTTTCAATTAACGTTGGTTTTGACCGGTACGTCGAATGTATGAGTTTGTACCCATTTTGGGGGTCATTATAGTGGTCACCAGGGTCATTATAGGGGTCATCCCAGGTTAGTATGTAGATGCCTACATGGTTTGATATTGGTACCTCGTTCGTCTAGGTTCGACCCTCTGGGCTCCTGGTCTACTGGAGCGCTGCTGTATTTACTTCAAACTAACAATACACTTCTCTTTCAAAAAATTAGTCCCAACAATTAGGTAGACGGTCCAAAAGATTGGCACGAGATAGAACGTTGTTCTGCCATCGCACTTTATAACCCCGTTTACATTACAAATTTTAAGCGTGCCAGGTACCGTTCCTGGTACGGCACGGTTAATTTTTTTGTAGTGTAAACGGGTAAAACACAAGCGTGCCGTACTGAGTACCGTGCCAATCTGGCCCACTGAAGTGATGTGGTCTCGGAACCGTGCTAAGAACGGCTCACTTCAAATCTTCGTGGTGTAAACGCTAACCGGTCTGAGTACGGATTACTGCGCATGCGCCAAATGAACCTTGACCTTTTTTCCAGACAAACCTTGACAGTTCTGTCATTAGTTCTGTCATAATGGCTGCTCAAACTAAATCAGTCATCATAATTGTTTTCATCTGGGTAATTTGTACAGGGACTGAAATTAACTTTTCCGTGAAGAGTTCCTCATTTGGCACGGTTCTGAGACCGGTTATTTTAGAGTAATGTAAACGGGTCCATTTCTTGAAATTTATCGTGGCCTGGTACCGTACCTAGTACGGCACACTTATCGCGGCCAAATGTAAACGGGGCTTATGTCTAAGGCAGTCAATGTTGTCTATGGTGACGTCATTTCAAAGAGTGTGAAGAAAGATGAGAGTATCACAATACCCTAATCATAGATTTATACTATATCGCTATTTAGAACTCAATGGCTATAATTTACAGTAACAAATTTCATTGTTTTCTTCAAATAACTAAAGAATATTTGTCACAAAGTCCCACTTTTTTGCCTTATTAGTTTTGCCAATATTCTTTTTTTTCAATTTTTTTTTAAATCTTTAGGGAGATTTGGAAATCAAGCTGAACAATTCCTAGGAAGCCTAGGATTTGCCAAACAAATCAACAGAACATTGATACTTCCACCTTGGCGATCTTATGTGAGTAAATATATTTTATAATGAAAGTTTACTTTTATATAGGCTTACATTATTAGGTAACACTATTACATTTCATCTTTTTCTCAATTTGGTGAAATTTGACCACAGAAATAGTATAGGAGTAGGAGCAGCGGTGGTCAGTGGTTTGGTCCTGGTTATTGCCAAGAAAGTACACCAGGATTTTTCAGAGAAAGGATCTCGGGATTTTTCAAAGAAAGTATCTTTTTAAGTGTGGTTCAGTGTGACCAAGAAGAGAGTCATGTTGTTTTGATGGGACGAAAAAGTGAGCCGAAGTCCTGGGAATGAATGTAAAAGAAATAAAATGTAGACTGAAATCTGTTTGAAATACTCCAAAAATGAAGATGAAAGATGAAATCAAACTGTACCAAATGCCGATACTAGATCTATTCCATTTTTCAAATTTCATAACTGACAGCCCTTTTTATACACCCACATGGAAATGTGGCCGTATATTGCCGTCTGTCCGTCCGTCGATCGTCCACAATTTCTTGTGAACGCGCTAGAGGCTAAAGTTAATATCCGATTGACTTTGAATTTATACACAGTGTTTAAAGTCATGAGACGAAGAAGCCTATAATTACTGCCAGAGTTATGACCCTTAATCACTTTGAAAAATCTTGTGAACGCTCTAGCAGCTAAAGTAAATATCAGATTGACTTTACATTTATATACAGTATTTAAGGTCATGAGACGAAGAAGCCTGATATCCAATAATTACTGCTAGAGTTATGACCCTTGATCACTTCAAAAAGTCTTGTGAATGCTCTAGAGACCAAAGTTAATGTCCGATTGACTTCGAATTTATACACAGTGGTAAAGCTCATGAAACGAAGAAGCCTACTGATTTTAAGCGATTTCCAATAATTGCTGACCAAGTTATCTCCCTTGATAACTTTGAAAAATCTTATGGCGCTCTGGAGGCCAAACGTATCATCCGATTGACTTCAGATTGATACACAGAGTTTAAGGTCTTGAGACGAACAGGTATAGCGATTTTCAACGGATTTTAATAATTGCACAGCTAAATCCATGATATTAATTGTTTTGTATACTAAACATTAGTATGGGGCAGAACTTTATAAAAACCAAACAAATTCTAATGATTTTCTGATTATTACTTAATGAGCTGTTACTCTTAATCAGATTTTAGTGTATTATAAATGTTTCATTTCTGAAAAAAGTAAAAATATGCAACAACTCTTGTTGACTGCCCGGGCGATTTTGCTGCTGTGGGCGTATTTCGTTGCCTAGCAACCTATCTTTAATGCAAAGGACCAACTGACAAAAATTAGTCTCGTGTATCAAATACATTTTACTGAATAACATTAATCGTTATCAAAAACGTGTCGGCTACGCTTTGATGTAGTCTCGTCCCATACCCCCACGAAGAAAGCAGAAATTCTAACGTATTTGAAGGCAGCAATTAAGACGCATTAGCACACCGTGACATGATCGGTGAAGGTCGCTTTCTCCACATCAGCGAAATGGCGATACCATTTGCTAACCGATTTGTCGGACAAGATGTTTAATTTGATTAGGAAGCCAAGAAATATATTAAAGTGACAGAAGTACACACGATGCGATGACACAATATATAACACGAAAGACCAGGAATTTCAATGCATCAGGTAAGAAGCGTCTTTTGATATCGATATTAGGCCTGTAATATGTTTTGCCAAATTACGAATTGGTCATTGGATGGTTGAGAAAGTTCATCAGGATTTTTCCCTTGTCAGTGGTGCTGCACGGAGAGTCTGACAAAGACAACTGTTTAGTCTTTCAGATGGGACGAAAACCTAGGTCAAGTCTATATATTGATGTGCATGTAAAGGGTCCTTTGGCAGTTGGAATTCGATATAATAGCCTTTTGAGTAGGCCATAGTCCCAGGTAAATTGTCCCTCGTTGCACACTGATGGCATGTACGTCTGCATTAGCCCAGTAGGACTTTAAACACCATTTCATTTCATTTTGCCAAATTACATTTTGCATTTCAGATTCATCGTGTTTTTGTGTTCAAAATAACCATCAAATGGCTTAAGTCAAAATATAATTTCCATTTAAGTTACTTTGTGTAATAAAGATTACTTAGTTGCAACTACCAAACTTGTATTCCAATCGGTATTGTAAATCTGTTAGCTTTTCAAGAGAAACTTTATTTTGGAGGTTAGGACGTCTAGGTCTAGGTAACAAAAATCCAATGTTCAAATGTTGAAATTTTTTTCTGAGTAGGTCTTATGCCATAAGTAATATGCCATAGTATTGGTATGGCATTACTTGAAGAGTGTCCATAAGGCATTAAAAGTCCAACTTATTTTTATTTTCACCTAATTTTTATTTTCATCAAGATATCAACTGTGATTTGGCACTGTATTGTTATCAACAGGGGTCATGGCTGATGAGTCTAGGGAGTAGGTAATGCCATGGGCTTGACAAGTGTATAAATGTAATGACCTGCAATAAGCAAAATTAGCTTTTGTCTCATTAACATAACGCATCTTTATGAATAAAACTTTATCTATTTAGGGTTTGACACTGCGTAGCTTGTGTGAAACACTATTATTTTTGTTAAAATTATTATTCTTATTAGGCTTTCAGACTTTGAGATTACTAAAATTATTATTTTTAGGGTTTTTAAGCTTTCATGTTTCATATGAAAGCTTATTGTTTCTGTTAAGATTATTATTATTTTTTTTTTGTGTGTTTTTCCTGCAAATCGGATTTCACAGAATCTAACCATAGGATGTTTCTTAAACTTTGACTTACCCCTCCCCCCAAAAAAAGAAATGGGTGGTGGCTGTTGATTAAATATATTTTGAAAACGTTTTGCGAATTCGAAATCACCGAATTTTACGAACGAAAAAACTGACAATGCATAGTCGTAACTTTGCTATTTTTTGACCGATTTTACTAATTCTTTTTTCTTTGAATACCTTGAAAAAAATCAATTTCATCTGCAGTTTCACATTTTCGAATTTCGAAAATTCGTCGCTGTGATTTTGAACCCGAAGTTTAGACCAATTTGACAACTTCTTTAATAGATGTACGATTTTCATGAAATTTAGTATATAAGTAGATCTTACCCATGTGACTTCAAAAATATAATTATAAATTTTCTAAATTATCTCCCCTTGGTGAAATAAAGGATCAAAGTTTAAAAAAAAATCGTCGAAATATAGGTCCGAATGACCTAAAAAAAAAATTCGATACTCGACAAGTAATTACTGATTACTACACAAAATATGGAGTTTGTCGATCGAACCGGAAGTGCCACCATCTTGAAACATGAAAAATCCCTAAGGCTTTTGTGCTATTTCACTTACAGACACGGGAGTTATATTTTCTAAATCCTTGAAAGATGGCCCAAAAATAGCTGGGAGCAGAATTTTGATTTAGGTCAACTGATGGTTGCCATTTTGAAGTGAATATGAAAAGTAGTAGCAATTTGAAGGGCCGAGACTTTGAAACACAATAACTCTCCTTCTAATTGAGCTAGAATGTTCAATCTTGGTGTAGACGTTCACTGGGTCAATGTCATGATTGAGTGCAAAGATGAGCATTTTCTGCCTAGGGTAAGCAGAGATAAGCATGCTGATTTGTTGATTCTTTAGGGCACAATAACTTCGGTTATAATGAAGGGAGGGTGGTGAAACTCTTGTCAATCGAGAGTCTTAATAGCTAGCCTGTTGTGTGAAATCATTGTATCATTTTTTTTAAATATCAGGGGTAGCAGAAAAAAGATCGAAAATCCAAAAAGTCGTATTTTTTACGATTTGGAGCATTTTTAAAGGTACTTTTCTCTTAAAGTCAACATAATATGGGTTCTGTCCACCTTCTCTCGTCTACGGCCACACCACGTTGAAAACACCAGTTTGGATGGGTGACCGCCTGGGAACACCGGGTGCTGTAGACGCCTTTTTAAAACCGCCCCCACCCCCCCCCCCCCCCTAAAAAAAAAAAATCAATAAGCTGGTCAATTCAAGTAAGTATAACTACGGTTTCTGTCCACCTTCTCTCGTCTACGGCCAAACCACGTTGTAAACACCAGTCAGTACTTGGATGGGTGACCGCCTGGGAACACCGGGTGCTGTAGACGCCTTTTTATACGCCCACATTGAAATGTGGTCGTATATTGTCGTCGCCCCCGTCGGTCCGTCCGTCCGTCCGTCCGTCCGTCGGTCCGGCGTCCACAATTGCTTGTGGACGCTCTACAGGCTAAAGTTAATATCCGATTTACTTTAAATTTATACACAGTGTTTAAGGTCATGAGACGAAGAAGCCTATTGTTTTTCAGCGATTTCCGATAATAACTACCAGAGTTATGGCCCTTGATCACTTCAAAAAATCTTGTGGACGCTCTAGAGGCCAAAGTTAATATCCGATCGACTTTAAATTTATACACAGCGTTTAAGGTCATAAGACAATGACGCCTATTGATTTTCGGCGATTTCCGATAATTAGTGCCAGAGTTATGTCCCTTGATCTCTTTAAAAAATCTTGTGGACGCTCTAAAGGTCAAAGTTAATATCCGATTGACTTTAAATTTATACACAGTGTTTAAGGTCATAAGACGAAGAAGCCTATTGATTTTCAGCGATTTCCCATAATTAGTGCCAGAGTTATGGCCCTTGATCACTTCAAAAAATCTTGTGGACACACTAGAGGCCAAAGTTAATATCCGATTGACTTTAAATGTATACACAGTGTTTAACGTCATAAGACGAAGACGCCTATTGATTTTCAGCGATTTCCGATAATTAGTGCCAGAGTTATGGCCCTTGATCACCTCAAAAAATCTTGTGGACGCTCTAGAGGCCAAAGTTAATATCCGATTGACTTTAGATTTATACACAGTGTTTAAGGTCATGAGACGAAGAAACCTATTGATTTTCGGCGATTTCCGATAATTAGTGCCAGAGTTATGGCCCTTGATCTCTTTAAAAAATCATGTGGACGCTCTAAAGGTCAAAGTTAATATCCGATTGACTTTAAATTTATACACAGTGTTTAAGGTCATAAGACGAAGAAGCCTATTGATTTTCAGCGATTTCCGATAATTAGTGCCAGAGTTATGGCCCTTGATCACTTCAAAAAATCTCGTGGACGCTCTAGAGGCCAAAGTTAATATCCGATTGACTTCAAATTTATACACAGTGTTTAAGGTCATAAGACAAAGACGCCTATTGATTTTCAGCGATTTCCGATAATTAATGCCAGAGTTATGGCCCTTGATCACCTCAAAAAATCTTGTGGACGCTCTGGGGGCCAAAGTTAATATCCGATTGACTTCAGATTGATACATAGAGTTAAGGTGTTGAAACGAACAAGTATTTTGATTTTCAATGAATTTAGATAACTGAACAGCTAAATCCATGATATTAAATGTTTCATGTATATACTAATTGTTAGCGTGGGGTAAAACTTTATAAAAAGCACTCAAATTCTAATGATTTTCTGATAATTACATAATGAGTTGTTACTCTTAATCAGTTTTTAGTGTATTACAAATGTTTCATTACCGAAAAAAGTAAAAATATGCGACAAACCTTGTTGACTGCCCGGACGATTTAGCTGCTGTGGGCGTATGTTTCGTTGCCTGGCAACCTATCTTTAAAACCGACACCCCCCCTCCCAAAAAAAATCAATAAGCGGGTCAATTCAGATAAGTATAACTACGGGTTCTGTCCACCTTCTCTCGTGTACAGCCACACCACGTTGAAAACACCAGTTCTCGTCCGATCACTGAAGTTAAGCAACGTCGGGCCCGTTTAATACTTGGATTGGTGACCGCCTGGGAACACCGGGTGCTGTAGACGCCTTTTAAAAACCGACAAAACCCCCCCAAAAAAATCAATAAGCGGGTCAATTCAGGTAAGTATAACTACGGGTTCTGTCCACCCCCTCTCGTCTACAGCCATACCACGTTGAAAACACCAGTTCTCGTCCGATCACTGAAGTTAAGCAACGTCGGGCCCGGTCAGTACTTGGATGGGTGACCGCCTGGGAACACCGGGTGCTGTAGACGCCTTTTTAAAACCGCCCCCCCCCCCCCATAAAAAAAAAAATCAATAAGCGGGTCAATTCAAGTAAGTATAACTACGGTTTCTGTCCACCTTCTCTCGTCTACGGCCAAACCACGTTGAAAACACCAGTCAGTACTTGGATGGGTGACCGCCTGGGAACACCGGGTGCTGTAGACGCCTTTTTAAAACCGACACCCCCCCCTCCCAAAAAAAATCAATAAGGGGGTCAATTCAGATAAGTATAACTACGGGTTCTGTCCACCTTCTCTCGTGTACAGCCACACCACGTTGAAAACACCAGTTCTCGTCCGATCACTGAAGTTAAGCAACGTCGGGCCCGGTCAGTACTTGGATGGGTGACCGCCTTTGAACACCGGGTGTTGTAGACGCCTTTTTAAAACCGACAAAAAACAAAAAAAAAATCAATAAGCGGGTCAATTCAGGTAAGTATAACGACGGGTTCTGTCCACCTTCTCTCGTCTACGGCCATACCACGTTGAAAACACCATTTCTCGTCCGACCACTGAAGTTAAGCAACCTCGGGCCCGGTTAGTACTTGGATGGGTGACTGCCTGGGAACACCGGGTGCTGTAGCGCCTTTTTGCCCAGATTCTTCGTGAAAAAATCAATTTTCCGCCAATCAGACCACAGCGCGCACTCTTTTGCACCACTCCAGCTCTCCGCTCGGCCCGTCTCCCCAGGGAAAAAGAAACAAAAAGAATTTGAGTAAGCACAAGTATGGGTTCTGTCCACCTTCTCTCGTCTACGGCCACACCACGTTGAAAACACCAGTTCTCGTCCGATCACTGAAGTTAAGCAACGTCGGGCCCGGTCAGTACTTGGGTGGGTGACCGCCTGGGAACACCGGGTGCTGTAGACGCCTTTTTAAAACCGCCCCCCCCCCCAAAGAAAAAAAATCAATAAGCGGGTCAATTCAAGTAAGTATAACTACGGGTTCTGTCCACCTTCTCTCGTCTACGGCCATACCACGTTGAAAACACCAGTTCTCGTCCGATCACTGAAGTTAAGCAACGTCGGGCCCGGTTAGTACTTGGATGGGTGACCGCCTGGGAACACCGTGTGCTGTAGACGCCTTTTTGCCCTAAACTCATTAATTCACCATTTTGTTGTGGGCGGCTTGTTATTCTTCCTATATGACATATTGCAAATCAAAGGGGGGGGGGGGGGGGTGGCTGAATGGTTAGCACTGAGTTAACTAGCGTGTTTTCGAATGTCCGGTTGTACGTGACAAGGAGTAAGGTCGCCTGTCCAACCTGCCATTTTTAATTTTTTTCCGGCAATTTTCATTTCATTTTCTCATCTGTCTCATTACAGTAATACAAGTTTCGGTTATTTCCCTTTAGTTTTCAGATTATTGTTATGCCTGGGTGCAATGTTTCATACTATATTTAGACTTGTAATTTTGTGAGTTTTGGACCAATCGTTTTATTTAGGATACTTGATACAATCGATGACACGTGACGATGAATATGAAAGCTTTCATATCTGCATGGGACAGTAGCAGATCTAGTTAAAATTATTATTCTTATTATTAGGGTTTCACACTGCGTAGCTTGTATGAAACACTATTGTTTTTGTTAAAATTGCGTAGCTTGTGTGAAACACTATTGTTTTTGTTAAAATTATTATTCTTATTAGGGTTTCACACTGCGTAGCTTGTGTGAAACACTATTGTTTATGTTAAAATTATTATTAGGGTTTCACACTGCGTAGCTTGTGTGAAACACTATTGTTTTTGTTAAAATTATTATTCTTATTATTAGGCTTTCAGACTTTCGTCTGAAAGCCTATTGTGATTACTAAAATTATTAGGGTTTCACACTGCGAAGCTTGTGTGAAACACTATTGTTTTTGTTAAAATTATTATTCTTATTATTATTATTCTTCTTTTGTTTTGAGTAGATCTCAGCAACTGCTTGTCGCATCGTTACGATTTCTTCGGTTTCAGTGGGAAAGTGGGTGTGACTTGGAGGATAAAGCTATTTTGAACGTTCTGCGACAATGCGAAATACCCGAAATCACCGAAGTTATCGTTTTTAAAAATATTGCAGTAATTTTAACAATAATCATTGATTTTAACTTTCGATACATTTTGGCATAGCCGGAGACATGGCACATAGCTACGCTAATTTCGATTTTTGATTTTTGGCAAATCTTCGAAGATATTAGGCGCCAAATTTTGAAAATTTAAAATTTTACAAAAAACTTTTTTATTTATGAATATTTTTTAGTCGTGTTGTACACAGAATTAAAGGGTCTTCTGACTTGCGCAAAAATGTTAAAAAAATTTGTCTCAGTAATTTTCCTTGGCCGCCGTTGGCTAATTCAGTTTTTCAGTCCTAAATTATTTTGTTATTGTTCGATTTGTATAAAACAAAGTTCATATGCTTCGTTGTCTCAATTGTCATTTTTTTTTGTTATCGATAGTGTTATCTGTCGGCACCGGAAGTGGCATAATTTTACCAAAAACTACAATTTTGACAGTTATTTACGATTTTCAAAAACAAATATTATTTTTTTTGAAAATTATATGACTCAAAGAGTGTGTCCTTTCAAGGCGAAAAAAATGGCGAAGCAGACTTTTTAATTTCTATTTCATTTTCTTGCAAATTGGATTAAGGGCGTTGAGCAGTCTAAGATTCGCACTAACTTTTCAACGCCAATCTTATTAAGTCTTTGCAAACTTGTTCCACTTATAAAATAACTCAGAAAACTCTCGAAAGTCGCGTCGTTTTATGTGTAACAATGGAGATACGAGGCGGAGGAATAAAACTATTTATAGCAAACGAGACTGATTCCCCGACCTAGATCAGGTGTTGAATAAATTATGACGTCGTGCACGCCAGTCACGTGATCAACACAGACGTGGCTTCAACGGGAGTGGAAGATGTCACGTGACCAGAAGGAATTCCCTGTATGACGCGATTATCCAGGTCTATTTATCTATCACGAAAGGAACATGACGGATTTTTTTTTTATGGTCAAAGATTACTATTTTTTGAATGCATAACATGATTTAGAGTGCGGTGGAGTAGTGCAGTGAAGTAATTATTTACTTTTACATCCGAATTGTTGTATTTTAATACTTGTTGTCGACGTATTCAAAGAATTAACCCCAAATCGCCAAATCTCGTTTGAAGGTAAATAATGAACAACAATTTTAAAATACTTTGAGTTGGTATTTTTTAACGTTTTTGGTGTCGAAATGTAGCTTATAACCTCCACTTTCGATCTACTGGTGGGATTATCAATAAATCTTTTGAGCTTGTACTAATAGAATTTCCAAGAAAACGCATCGTTTTTTTGCGTTTCCATGGATACAAGACAAACCACAACCTATAGCCAAAAATTGACCAGTGTATTTTTGGGACTTGCTATTAGCATTGTTCATGCGAAATTTGATGAAAATATCTGCAGGCATAACTGAGAAAATTCTACTTTTGTTGTCATCAATACCCCTTTTTATCATGCTTTTGGGCCAAGTTTGGAACATAGTTGGTAAATAAAATTGGTATTTATTTGGTGATTAATATGTAGTTTATCACCCCAAATAACAAAAAATGTCATATCTTATCAACAAAAATTACAGTGCTAGCTTTAAAATTTGCATTTTAGACTACTCAACGCCCTTAAGAGGTGAAAAAAGGCGTAAAATTGACCTATTTGCAACCCATTCAGGCTTTTCAGATTTTGAAATATTTTTACATAACTTTTATAAACTTGTAGCTATAATCCATACGAAGAGAATGCATGTGAAAATTAGTGTGTAATATAAGCAGTTGCGGAGAAAAGGGCAGTTTTGCATAAGTCACTGTTTTCGTAATTTTGCCTGTAAAATAGTCAATTATTAATGGATATTCAAAAAAGTGACATCATTTGATTCAAAAAGCAAGTATGGGTCATATCAAGTTGATCATAATTAAAAATTAACACCGGAAGTGACACCAATTGGTCAAAAACTACATTTTTAACTTTTAAATCGATATTTTGTTCAACCAAGAATTATTTAATATGTAATACGAATATTAACTTTTGGTTTAAATTCACATACTAACAAACTCATACGGTCATATAGATATCATAAAATTGTTTCTAACTTGTTCGGTTGCCGAGAAATAGACGGTTTTCTACTGGTCACTTTTGAAGGTTTTGGGGCCATAAAAGTGTCAATTATTATTCGATTTTCATAAACGCTACACCATGTTATACCTAATGCTATTTGGGATTTCATACAAGTAATTTAAAATTTTCATTATCACCGGAAGTAACGTCATTTTGGCAAAAACTGTATTTTTAGCCTTCAAAACAGATATTTTATTCAAATGTGTCTGTTTTGAAATCTTTTTCAAATTATGATATTTGATGCCAATCAACAAATAGAATGAACCCATACGATCATACAGATACCACAAAATGGTTCCTAATTTGTACGGTTGCAGAGAAATAGCCGGTTTTCTACAAGTCACTTTTCAAGTTTTTTGGTCTTTAAAAGTGTCAATTATTATTCGATTTTCATAAAATTTTCACCCTTTAAAGCCCAATGTCATAGAGGATGTTATAAAACTAATTTAACGTTTTTGGTGTCACCGGAAGTAATGTCGTTTTGGCAAAAACTGTATTTTTAGCGTTCAAAAAAGATATTTTATTCAAATGAGTCTGATTTGTAATTTTTTTTAAAATTATGTTATTTGATGCCAATCAACAAATAGAATGGACCAATACGATCATACAGATGCCACAAAATCGTTTCCAACTTGTACGGTTGCCGAGAAATAGCCGATTTTTCTACACGTCACTTTTCGTGGTTTTGGGTCTATAAAAGTGGCATATATTATTCGATTTGCATAAAATTTTCACCATGTGATGCCTTTTGCTATTTCTGATTTCATAAAAGTAATTGAACATTTTCATTATCACCGGAAGTACTGTACACTTACATGCAACAAATGTATAAAATGAATTGATATTGCTGGGTTTGGTTGATTCTGTGTCCATTTCTATACGCCCACATTGAAATGTGGTCGTATATTGTCGTCGCCCCCGTCCGTCCGTCCGTCCGTCGGTCCGTCGGTCCGGCGTCCACAATTGCTTGTGGACGCTCTAGAGGCTAAAGTTAATATCCGATTGGCTTTAAATTTATACACAGTGTTTAAGGTCATGAGACGAAGAAGCCTATTGATTTTTATCGATTTCCGATAATTAGTGCCAGAGTTATGGCCCTTGATCACTTCAAAAAATCTTGTGGACGCTATAGAGGCCAAAGTTAATATCCGATTGGCTTTAAATTTATACATAGTGTTTAAGGTCATGAGACGAAGAAGCCTATTGATTTTCAGCTATTTCCGATAATTAGTGCCAGAGTTATGGCCCTTGATCACTTCAAAAAATCTTGTGGACGCTTTAAAGGCCAAACTTATCACCTGATTGACTTCAGATTGATACACAGAGTTTAAGGTGTTGAAACGAACAAGTATATTGATTTTCAATGAACTTTGATAACTGAACAGCTAAATCCATGATTTTAAATGTTTCATATATATATACTAATTCAATTGTTAGCGTGGGGTAAAACTTTATAAAAAGCAATCAAATTCTAATGATTTTCTGATAATTACATAATGAGTTGTTACTCTTAATCAGTTTTTAGAGTATTACAAATGTTTCATTACCGAAAAAAGTAAAAATATGCGACAACCCTTGTTGACTGCCCGGACGGTTTAGCTGCTCTGGGCGTATGTTTCGTTGCCTGGCAACCTATCTTATTTGATGTGAGCAATGCTTATGTGGAAACCAGTGACATATGTTCAAGGGTAACGTGGCTCCGAAAGTGACACAAGTTCAAAGGTAACATGGCACCAGTGAAACCCGTCATTCCTGCATGCAGGTCTAGTTATTAAGCTTCTTGTTTCTGTTATAGTTATTATTATTATTTTTTTTTTGTGTGTGTTTTCTGCAAATCGGATTTCTCAGAATCTATCCATAGGATCTTTCTGAAATTTTGACCTACCCCCCCCCCCCCCCCCAAAAAAAAAAAATGGGGTGCGAACGTTGTTTAAATATATTTTCAAAACGTTTTACGAATCCGAAATCACCGAATTACGAACGAAAAAACTGACAATGCATAGTCGTAACTTTGTTATTTTTTGACCGATCTTACTAATTCTTTTTTCTTTGAATACCTTAAAAAAAATCATTTTCATCTGCATTTTCACATTTTTGAATTTCGAAAATTCGTCGCTGTGATTTCGAACCGGAAGTTTAGACCAATTTGACAACTTCTTCAATAGTTGTACAATCTTCATGAAATTTAGTATATAAGTAGATCCTACCGATGTGATTTCAAAAATATAATTAGAAATTTTCAAAATTATCTCCCCTTGACGAAATTAGGGATCAAAATTTTCAAAAAAAATCATCGAAATATAGGTCATAATGACCTGATTTTTTTTTTTTTGATACTAGATAAGTAATTACTGATTACTACACAAAATATGAAGTTTGTCGATCGAACCGGAAGTGCCACCATTTTGAAACGTGAAAAATCCCTAAGGCTTTTTTGCTATTTTACTTACAGACACGGGAGTTATATTTTCTGAATCCTTGAAGGTTGGCCCAAAAATCGCTGGGAGCAGAATTTTGATTTAGGTCTACTGATGGATTCCATTTTGAAGTGAATATGAAAAGTAGTAGCAATTTGAAGGGCCGAGACTTTGAAACACAATAACTCTCCTTCTAATTGAGCTAGAATGTTCAAACTTGGTGTAGACGTTCACTAGGTCAATGTCATAATTGAGTTTAAAGATGAGCATTTTCTGCTTAGGGTAAGCAGAGATAAATATGCTGATTTATTGATTCTTTAGGGCACGATAACTTCGGTTATAATAAAGAGAGGGTGTTGAAACTCCTGTCAATCGAGAGTCTAAAAGCTAGCCCGTTGTGTGAAATCATTGTATCATTTTTTTTAAATGTCAGGGATAGCATAAAAAAAGAGATCGAAAATCCTACAAGTCGTATTTTTACGATTTTGAGCATTTTTAAAGTTCCTTTTCTCTTAAATCAACATAATTTTTGGGGGGAACTTCTTCTACAAAGAGTCTTATCGATAGTCTTTTATATGAAACCATCGATCAACAGTCCAAAATATCAGGAGTAGAAGAATAAAAGGATCGAAAATTGAAAACTGCACCCTTTTATTGTTAAGCGAAACATGCAGCGTGGGTGACTACAATTTGCACATTTAGTTATCGTATAGAGCTTATTCAACAGTATCGAATTCCAACTTCTTAGGGATATTTTACGTGCCCTTCAATGTGTACACGGGACCTTGGTTTTTCGTCTCATCCGAACGACTAGACAGCTGTCCTTGTCAGGCCCTCCGTTGTGCCTTACTGACAAGAGGGAACCACGCCGGAAAATCTAGATGAACTTTCTCGGTGCAGAACTTTCAATTCACGCCAAACGTTTATTGCATATGATTAAGCTGGACAGTTGTAGCTTGTTTTCAAAAGTTTTGTAATAATAGGTTGGTAATTAAAGTACCGTGCAAATTAAACTGCTAAAACAGAAAATTTCGCCCGGTTGAAATGTTTCTTGGTATAAGTCAGCAATTTCCCGATTTTAGGGAGGCTGAATGTCTGAATACGTGCACTGTGTCGTAACGTGTCATTGAGTCAACCTCGTGGGTTTTCTCCGTGTCCTTCGGTTTCCTCCTACTCCTGAAGACCAGTACGCGCAAGGGAAGTTTTTCAATAAAATTAAAAAAGATATGTTAGTCCCGAAATGACCTAGTTTGTGTCGAATGGACGTTAAGCCGCATTTCTCTCCTTCTGTTTTATTTTTAAAGTTTTGTAATAATCGGTTGGTAATCCATGGTAGTGTAAAAGTGATAAAACAGAAAATTTCGTCCGGTTGTAATGTTTCTCACTTTCAAGTCAGCATTTTGCCGATTTTAAGGGGCAAACGTTTATTGCGAACGATTAAGCTGGTCAGGGGGAGCTTATATTTAAAAGTTTTGTAATATTCGAAAATTCGTCGCTGTGATTTCGAACCGGAAGTTGAGACCAACTTGACAACTTCTTTAATAGTTGTACGTTTTTCATGAAATTTAGTATGTAAGTAGACATTACTGATGCGACTTGAAAAATGACTTTTAAAATTTTCTAAATTATCTCCCCTTGGTGAAACTAGGAATCAAATTTTTCAAAAAAATTATCGAAATAAAGGTCAGAATGGAGTTTGTCGATCGAACCGGAAGTGCCACCATCTTGAAACGTGAAAAAACAATAGAACGTGCGATATTGCACTTACAGACATGGGACTTACATTTTCTGAATCCTTGAAGGAAAACCTAAAAAAATGTTCGGAGCAGAATTTTGATTTATGTCAGCTGATGGTCGCCATTTTGAATTGAATATGAAACATAGTGAAAAATCGACATTTACAGACTTGTAAACAAACACAATAGGGCATAGTATGTTCAATGCGTCTCCTATGTCTAAAATTTAATACATTTCGGGATAGGGGTCGAAATTTTGGTATTTGTATATTTGAAAAATTCGAATTTCGCCTTTGATGTTTTCGTGCCGACAAAGTTGTTTACGAGTGAAAAATCACATTAATTTCGCTAGATTGTGACCGATTTTAATGATTTATTTTTTCTTGTTCGGATTATTTATATGACCCATGACATGTGACAGGAAGTGACTGTGTATATGAAAGCTTTCATATCTGCATGGGACAGTAGCAGATCTAGTTAGGCTTTCAGACGATCATCTGAAAGCCTATTGTGATTACTAAAATTATTATTATTTGTTATTAGGCTCTCAGACTTTCGTCTGAAAGCCTATTGTGATTACTAAAATTATTATTATTTATTAGGCTTTCAGACTTTCGTCTGAAAGCCTATTGTGATTACTAAAATTATTATTAGGGTTTCACACTGCGAAGCTTGTGTGAAACACTATTGTTTTTGTTAAAATTATTATTAGGTTTTCAGACTTTCGTCTGAAAGCCTATTGTGATTAATAAAATTATTATTATTTATTATTATTATTTTTTTTTTCGCCGGAGCCTATTTCTCAGTGCCTGTAACAGATACCGATCTGGGACCTAATTCTCTATTGGGAAACCATGTGTTGGCTACTTGATAAACTATTTTTGAAACTTCTGCGCAGACCGGAAGTGGTCGAATTTTGTGCTGTGTCAAAAAATTAAAAAACGGCCGTAGATTCGTCAATTCTGTACCTATTTTCATACAAATGACATTTTCGGAAACCCTGAGTCTTTTCTCGGACGATAGCAGTTGAAAATTTCGATATTTCGAAACTTCAATGCTGACCTCCTGCGATCGAAAAATGAAAAATGTGGTTTGAGAGACAATTTTTGTTATTTTTCAAAATTTTCAAATTTGACCTACATTTTTGGATACCTGAAAACCATACGATTCCAGAAATATAAGTTTCATTCCGAGTTATCGCCCTTTATTTTTCGATTTTTATACGCCCACATTTTCATGTGGACGTATTATGTCGTCGCCCCTGTCCGTCCGGACGTCCATCCGTCCACAATTGTTTGTGGACTCTCTACAGGTCACAATTCTTATCCGATTTTGACGAAACTTGAAATATAGGTTTATCCCCAAAAGATCTTGGCTGCTTTCGATATTGGCATGTATCGGATCAAAACTTCATGGATTATGGCCCCTGATTGTACGAAAAATCACGTTTTTAGCTTCTGGACCCTATAGAGAACACAATTTTGAACCGATTTTGATGAAACTTGACATGCATGTTTGTAACCCACAGATCTTGGTTCCTTTCGATATTTGCGGCCATCGGAATGTAATTTCCTGAATTATGGCCCCTGATTGTCCGAAAAATCACCCTTTTTAGCTTGTGGTCCCTCTGGAGGTCACAATTATTATTCGATTTAAAAAACCGTTTGATTATATCACCGTTACACCCTAAGGAAGGTTGAGTTCGAATTTCGGGAAAATCGGACGAAAATTGCCATACGAAATGGCCGCCGTTTGTACGCGAATACTGTTAAAAAATGGTATATCAAGGTTGTGGACCCTGTGGAGGTCACAATTTTGATTCGATTTTGATGAAACTTGAAATTCATTCTTATAACCCAAAGATCTTGCTTCCTTTCGATATTTGCGCCGTTTGATTATATCACCGTTACACCCTAAGGGAGGTTGAGTTCGAATTTCGGGAAAATCGGACGAAAATTGCCATACAAATTGGCCGCTGTTTGTACGCGAATACTGTTAAAAAATGGTATATCAAGGTTGTGGACCCTGTGGAGGTCACAATTTTAATTCGATTTTGATGAAACTTGAAATTCATCGTTATAACCCAAAGATCTTGGTTCTTTTCGACATTTGCGCATATCGGATCGTAACTTCCTGAATTATATCACCGTTACACTGTAAGGAAGGTTGAGTTTGAATTTCGGGAAAATTGACAGACAAAATGGCCGCCGTTTGTACGCGAATACTGTTAAAAAAATGATATATCATGGTTGTGGACCCTGTATAGGTCACAATTTTAATTCGATTTTGATGAGGAAGGTTGAGTTCTAATTTCGTGAAAATCGTACCAAAATTGCCGGACGATATGGTCGCCGTTTGTACGCGAATAGTGTAAAAATATGGTATATCATGGTTGTGGACTCTCTACAGGTCACAATTCTTATCCGATTTTGATGAAAAGTCACATTTCTAGGTTGTGTACCGTCACACCATAATCATTGTCGGTTTCGAGTTTCATTAATATCAGACTGGAACTGACCAACTAAATGGCTGCTCCCAATACAGTATGAAATACAGGACTTAAAGATGTAGGAAAAATCACTTTCGGTATTGCTTGTTCTCTATCCATTTCTCGAAAATGTGGGCGTATCCTGCCTGGCAGTGCCAGCCTATCTTTTTCGAATTTTCTACCCATTTTGTGAACTCGGGTTTCGTTTTATGGCAGAATTGACGTTTCTGAAACTTCTGAGGCATGAAGCCAAATGACCATTGCAAGGAATAAAGCAATTTCAACAATAATCTGTACACCGGAAGTGGTCGAAATAATGTCCGATATTTGTAAAAAAATGCAAAAAATGGGTATTTTGGGGAAAAACGCGATTTCTCCGTCCGATATCAATGGATTAGACAAATTAGGGTACCATTAGATTGCACTAGGATTGTGCTATCGTATGATACCCAATTCGTACGGATACGATGAGCAGGCAGCAAAATATGGCACGCTGAAAATCAAGTATTTTCTGATTTGGAGCGTTTTTGGATGCCTGTATCTCGAAAACTGCGCCACAGATTTTTATGAAACTTTCTCTATGGAGAGACCTTCCGGTAGTCTTGTGTACGAGACATCCCATTACGACTTCGAAATATCTGGAATAGGTGAAATAACGGAATGAAAATCAAAAAAAGTCGAAAAATCGTGAAATTTTGGAAAATGCTCTACTATTTTTGTATTTTAAGAGATTTTCAAAAAGAGGTTGTATATTCAGAAAGGTGACCTAATTACGATTCTAACGATATATAATATGCATGTAGTTATTGAAATTTAATTTTCGATATTTTAAATTTTTTGCGTTTTTGGATTTTTTGAACATAGGATTTCTCAGGGCCATTTTATCTGATCAGATAATGTAATATATCATGACAGAGCCCTGTGGCTATTTTAGTGCCCAAACCGGCTATTAAAACTATTCCGACAATAATAACCATACCGGGAGTATTCAAAAAATGATAAAAAAAGGTTAAAAAGATCCCTGAGGTAATAGCGGACCAAAAGAACTAAAGTGTCGCTATATAGCCCTATTAATGGACCATCATATGGTATCTAAATAATACGATTTCGATGGTAAGGAAATAAATTATTGTATGCCAAAAATCTAGTATTTTCCGATTTTTTAACATTCTGAGACGCCATTTTCTCGAAAACGACGCCTACGATTTTTCTTAAACTTTTCTTATTCAAAGTCCTGTCGGTTGTCTATATAGTGAATCGAAAATGAAAAGCATTGAAATAATAGAAGTGGTACAAAAATCAGAATTTTTTAACATTCTGAGACGCCCTTTTCTCGAAAACGACGTCACAGATTTTTCTTAAATTTTTCTTACTCAAAGTCCTATCGGTTGTCTATATAGTGAATCCAAAATGAAAAGCGTTGAAATAATATAAGTGGTCCAAAAGTGGCCTCAAACTTTGAAAAAAATTGAAAAATCGTTAAATTTTTGGAAACGATCTTTAATTTATCTTTTTTCCCCAAACTACTCAATGGATGTTTCTGACACTTCTGGTACGTAAAGTTAAGTATCCAAAGAACTTCATAAAGCTATCACAACAACGATCGTAAAACCGGAAGAAGTCTAAAAAATGTCCGATATTTTGAAAAAAATTAATTCCTTTACGAAAATCTTTTTTTTATTTATGAATACTTTTTGATGATATTTTACACAGGAATTATTGATATAAAATTAAACCATGCTAGTCCCAAAATGACATAGTTTGTGTCTATTCGACGTTAAACCCCATTTCTCTCATCTCGGTAGTGCCGGTTAATTTGAGATATGTTTTGTCTCCCGTTAAGTTTTTTACCTTTTTTAATTTCAGTTTATGGGTTCCAAGTTTACTATTTATTGCCTGGTGTGTATAAAACAATTCTCAATTGCGAATTCTCAACTTATTTGTTACCGATAATGATTTCTTTTGGCACCGGGAGTGAAGTAATTTTGCCAGATTATACAATTTTGACCGGTGTATTCGCAAGCAAATATTACTAAAAAATCTGATAGAGGGTGTCACTGAATCATAACAACCACAGTATCGTTTGGTAGCTCGATGGATCGGCTATTGTATGACCCACTTCCTGCCTGATTCCTGAAAGCCTGTTCAGCACTGCAGGTCTGCAGGTCTAGTTATTATTCAGATTCCAATTTGAATAGATCTCAGCAACTACGTGTCGCATCGTAACGATTTCTTCAGTTTTACTGGGAAAGTGGGTGTGACTTAGAGGATAAAACTATTTTGAACGTTCTGCGACAATGCAAAATGTCCGAAATCACCGAAGTTATCGTTTTTGAAAATATTGCAGTAATTTTAACAATAATCATTGGATTTTAACTTTCGATACATTTTGGCATAGCCTGAGACAGGGCACATAGCTACGCTACTTTCGATTTTTGATTTTCGGCAAATCTTCGAAGATATTAGGCGCCAAATTTCGAAAATTTAAAATTTTACAAAAAACTTTTTTATTTATGAATATTTTTAGTCGTATTGTGCACAGAATTAAAGAGTCCCAAAATGACATAGTTTGTGTCTATTCGACGTTAAACCCCATTTCTCTCATCTCGGTAGTGCCGGTTAATTTGAGATATGTTTTGTCTCCCGTTAAGTTTTTTACCTTTTTTAATTTCAGTTTATGGGTTCCAAGTTTACTATTTATTGCCTGGTGTGTATAAAACAATTCTCAATTGCGAATTCTCAACTTATTTGTTACCGATAATGATTTCTTTTGGCACCGGGAGTGAAGTAATTTTGCCAGATTATACAATTTTGACCGGTGTATTCGCAAGCAAATATTACTAAAAAATCTGATAGAGGGTGTCACTGAATCATAACAACCACAGTATCGTTTGGTAGCTCGATGGATCGGCTATTGTATGACCCACTTCCTGCCTGATTCCTGAAAGCCTGTTCAGCACTGCAGGTCTGCAGGTCTAGTTATTATTCAGATTCCAATTTGAATAGATCTCAGCAACTACGTGTCGCATCGTTACGATTTCTTCAGTTTTACTGGGAAAGTGGGTGTGACTTAGAGGATAAAACTATTTTGAACGTTCTGCGACAATGCAAAATGTCCGAAATCACCGAAGTTATCGTTTTTGAAAATATTGCAGTAATTTTAACAATAATCATTGGATTTTAACTTTCGATACATTTTGGCATAGCCTGAGACAGGGCACATAGCTACGCTACTTTCGATTTTTGATTTTCGGCAAATCTTCGAAGATATTAGGCGCCAAATTTCGAAAATTTAAAATTTTACAAAAAACTTTTTTATTTATGAATATTTTTAGTCGTATTGTGCACAGAATTAAAGAGTCATCTGACTAGTGCAAAAATGTTAAAAAAATTTGTCTCAGTAATTTTCCTTGGCCGCCATTGGCTAATTCAGTTTTTCAGTCCTAGATTGATTTTTATACGCCCACATGGAAATGTGGTCGTATATTGCCGTCGCCCCCGTCCGTCCGTCTGTCGGTCCGTCCGTCCGTCCGTCCGTCGGTCCGTCCGTCCGTCCGTCCGTCCGTCCATCGTCCACAATTTCTTGTGAACGCTCTAGAGGCTAAAGTTAATATCCGATTGACTTGAAATTTATACACGGTGTTTAAGGTCGTGAGACGAAGAAGCCTATTGATTTTCAGCGATATCCGATAATTACTAACAGAGTTATGACCCTTGATCACTTTGAAAAATCTTGTGAACGCTCTAGAGGCTATAGTTAATATCCGATTGACTTTAAATTTATACACAGTGTTTAAGGTCATGAGACGAAGAAGCCTATTGATTTTCGGTGATATCTGATAATTACTGCCAGAGTTATGACCCTTGATCACTTTGAAAAATCTTGTGAACGCTTTAGAGGCTAAAGTTAATATCCGATTGACTTTAAATTTATACACAGTGGTTAAGGTCGTGAGACGAAGAAGCCTATTGATTTTCAGCGATATCCGATAATTGCTACCAGAGTTATGACCCTTGATCACTTTGAAAAATCTTGTGAACGCTCTAGAGGCTATAGTTAATATCCGATTGACTTTAAATTTATACACAGTGTTTAAGGTCATGAGACGAAGAATCCTATTGATTTTCGGTGACCTCTGATAATTACTGCCAGAGTTATGACCCTTGATCACTTTGAAAAATCTTGTGAACGCTTTAGAGGCTAAAGTTAATATCCGATTGACTTTAAATTTATACACAGTGTTTAAGGTCATGAGACGAAGAAGCCTATTGATTTTCGGTGATATCCGATAATTACTACCAGAGTTATGACCCTTGATCACTTTGAAAAATCTTGTGAACACTCTTGAGGCTAAAGTTAATATCCGATTGACTTTAAATTTATACACAGTGTGTAAGGTCATGATAAGAAGAAGCCTGTTGATTTTCAGCAATATCCGATAATTCCTGCCCGAGTTATGACCCTTGATCACTTTGAAAAATCTTGTGAACGCTCTAGAGGCTAAAGTTAATATCCGATTGACTTTAAATTTATACACAGTGGTTAAGGTCGTGAGACGAAGAAGCCTATTGATTTTCAGCGATATCCGATAATTGCTACCAGAGTTATGACCCTTGATCACTTTGAAAAATCTTGTGAACGCTCTAGAGGCTATAGTTAATATCCGATTGACTTTAAATTTATACACAGTGTTTAAGGTCATGAGACGAAGAATCCTATTGATTTTCAGTGACCTCTGATAATTACTGCCAGAGTTATGACCCTTGATCACTTTGAAAAATCTTGTGAACGCTTTAGAGGCTAAAGTTAATATCCGATTGACTTTAAATTTATACACAGTGTTTAAGGTCATGAGACGAAGAAGCCTATTGATTTTCGGTGATATCCGATAATTACTACCAGAGTTATGACCCTTGATCACTTTGAAAAATCTTGTGAACACTCTTGAGGCTGAAGTTAATATCCGATTGACTTTAAATTTATACACAGTGTGTAAGGTCATGATAAGAAGAAGCCTGTTGATTTTCAGCAATATCCGATAATTCCTGCCCGAGTTATGACCCTTGATCACTTTGAAAAATCTTGTGAACGCTCTAGAGGCTAAAGTTAATATCCGATTGAATTTAAATTTATACACGGTGTTTAAAGTCATGATACAAAGAATCCTATTGATTTTCAGCAATATCCGATAATTACTGCCAGAGTTATGACCCTTGATCACTTTGAAAAATCTAAAGTTAATATCCGATTGACTTTAAATTTATACACACTATTTACGGTCATGATACAAAATAGCCTATTTATTTTCAGCGATATCCGATAATTACTGCCAGAGTTATGACCCTTGATCACTTTGAAAAACCCTGTGAATGCTCTAAAGGTACAGTGTTTAGGGTCATGATACGAAGAATCCTATTTGATTTTCAGTGATATCTGATAATTTCTGGCAGTTGATCACTTTGAAATATCTTGTGGACAAAGGCCTTGAGACAAACCATCAAAACTATTCTAATCATTTCTGATAATTATTTAATGGGCTATTACTCGTAATAAGATTATCATGTGTTGTAAATGTTCTCCTTACTGATAAAAGAAACAATATGCGACAACCCTTGTTGACTGCTCGGACGACTTAGCTGTTGTGGGCGTATGTTTCGTTGCCTGGCAACCTATCTTTTATTGTTCGATTTGTATAAAACAAAGTTCATATGCTTCGTTGTATCAATTGTCATTTTTTTTATTACCAAAAGTGTTATCTGTCGGCACCGGAAGTGGCATAATTTTACCAAAAACTACAATTTTGACAGTTATTTTCCTTCTTCGAAAACAAATATTAATTTTTGGAAAAATTATTTGACTCAAAGAGTGTGCCCTTTCAAGGCGCAAAAAATGTCGGAAGCAGTTTTTTTAATTTCGATTTCATTTTCGAGCAAATTCGATTAAGAGGCTAAAAATGATGTAAAATTGACCTATTTACAACCTATTCAGGCTTTTCAGATTTAAAAATATTTCTTCGTAACTTTTATAAACTTGTAGCTATAATCCATACGAAGAAAATGTATGTTAAAATTCGTTTGTAATATAAGCAGTTACCAAGAAATGGGCAGTTCTGTACAAGTCACTGTTTTCGTTATTTTGCCTGTAAAATAGTCAATTATTATTGGATTTTTATAAAAGTGACATCATTTGATTCAAAAAGCATGTAGCTTCATATCAAGTTGATTACAATTTAAAATTGACACCGGAAGTGACATCATTTGGTCAAAAACTGCATTTTAAACTTTTTAAATCAATGTTTTATTCAACCAAGAATAACTTAATAAGTATTAATAATTTTAATTTTTGGTGTAAATTCACATATAAACAAAACTCATATGGTCATATAGATATCATAAAATTGTTTCTAACTTGTTCGGTTGCCGAGAAATAGACGGTTTTCTACAGGTCACTTTTGAAGGTTTCGGGGCCATAAAAGTGTCAATTATTATTCGAATTTCATAAACGTTACACCATGTTATACCTAATGCCATTTGGGATTTCATACAAGTAATTTAAGATTTTCATTATCACCGGAAGTAACGTCATTTTGGCAAAAACTGTATTTTTAGCCTTCAAAACAGATATTCTATTCAAATGAGTCTGTTTGAAATCTTTTTCAAATTATGGTATTTGATGCTAATCAACAAATAGAATGAACCCATATGATCATACAGATATCACAAAATGGTTTCTAACTTGTACGGTTGCAGAGAAATAGCAGATTTACATAAAATTTTCACTATATGATATCGTATGCCATTTCTGATTTCATAAGACTAATTGAACGTTTTCATTAACACAGGAAGTAATTTCATTTTGTCAAGATCATTTACAAGTAACAAATGTATAAAATGACTTGATATTGCTGGATTGATTGGTTGATTCTGCGTCCATTTTATTTGTGTGCAATGTTAATTTGGAAACCTGTTTAGTGGTTTCGTTGGTACCGGAAGTGACATATGTTCAAGGGTAACTTGGCAACGGAAGTGACATGTTTAAGAGTAACTTGGCACCAGTGAAACCCGTCATTCCTGCATGCAGGTCTAGTTATTATTAGGCTTTCAGACTTTCGTTTGAAAGCCTATTGAGATTACTAAAATTATTATTTTTTTATTATTATTATTCTTTACCGCGGGAGCCTGTTTTGAAATCTTTTTCAA
This sequence comes from Patella depressa, assembly GCA_948474765.1. Taxonomy (NCBI): domain Eukaryota; kingdom Metazoa; phylum Mollusca; class Gastropoda; family Patellidae; genus Patella; species Patella depressa. The sequence continues at coordinate 54,200,518 of OX419716.1, forward strand.
ATTATGGTATTTGATGCTAATCAACAAATAGAATGAACCCATATGATCATACAGATATCACAAAATGGTTTCTAACTTGTACGGTTGCAGAGAAATAGCAGATTTACATAAAATTTTCACTATATGATATCGTATGCCATTTCTGATTTCATAAGACTAATTGAACGTTTTCATTAACACAGGAAGTAATTTAATTTTGTCAAGATCATTTACAAGTAACAAATGTATAAAATGACTTGATATTGCTGGATTGATTGGTTGATTCTGCGTCCATTTTATTTGTGTGCAATGTTAATTTGGAAACCTGTTTAGTGGTTTCGTTGGTACCGGAAGTGACATATGTTCAAGGGTAACTTGGCACCGGAAGTGACATGTTTAAGAGTAACTTGGCACCAGTGAAACCCGTCATTCCTGCATGCAGGTCTAGTTATTATTAGGCTTTCAGACTTTCGTTTGAAAGCCTATTGAGATTACTAAAATTATTATTTTTTTATTATTATTATTCTTTACCGCGGGAGCCTATTTCTCTATGATCGAAAAAAGATACCGATTTGCGTTCATTTTTCTATTGGGAAACTATGTGGTGGTTACTCAATAAAGCAATTTTTAGACTTCTGCGCAGACCGAAAGTGGCCTAATTTTGAGCGTTGGTAAGAAATTAAAAAACGGCCGCGGTTTCGTCAATTCTTTACCTATATTCAAACAAATTACATTTTTAGAAAGCCTGAAGCTTTTTCGAGACAATAGCAATCTCACATTTTGCGATTTCGAATCTTCGTCGCTGACTTCTGTCGTTCGAAAATTGAAAACACGTCGCCTGCGAGACAATTTTTATTATTTTTGAAAATTTTGAAATTTGACCTATATTTTTGGATACCTCAAGTCAACCCAATTCCAGTAATATAAATTTCATTTAGAGTTATTGCCCTTTATTTTTCGATTTTTTTCGAATTTTCTTACCATTTTGTGAGCTCAGGTTTCGTTTTACGGCAGAATTGACGTTTGTGAAACTTCTGGAACATGAAGTTAAAGTCCAGTACCAACAGGTAAAGCAATTTCGACAAGACTCCTTAAACCGGAAGTGGTCGAAATAATGTGCAAAATTTGCAAAAAAAACCGAAAAAAAATGGGTGGTTTTGGGAAAAACGTGATTTCTTCGCCCGATATGAACGGATTAAAGGGATTAAGGTATCGTTGGGTTGTATGAAGAATGGACTATTGTATGATACCCAAATCATACAGATACTATGAAAAGGTAGCAAAATATGGCACTCTGAAAATCAAGTATTTTCTGATTTGGGTCGTTTTTGGATGCCTGTATCTCGAAAACTTAACCTACAATTTTTTTTTTTTTTCTATCGTGAGTCCTTTCGGAGGTATTTTGCATGAAGCCATCCAATAAGACTTTGAAATGTCTGGAATAGGATAAAAAAGAGACTGAAAATCGAAAAAAGTCGAAAAATCGTGAAATTTTGGAGAATGCTCTACTATTTTTTTATTTAAAGAGATTTTTTAAAAAAAAAGTTGTATATTCAGATAGCTGACCTAATTACGATTCTAACGATGTATAATATGTGTGTAGTTATTGAAATTTAATTTTCGGTATTTTAAATTTTTTGCATTTTTGGCACTTTTGAACATAGGATTTCTCAGGGGCATTTTATCTGATCAGATAATGTAATATATCATTACAGAGCCCTGTGGCCATTTTAGTGCCCAAACTGGCTATTAAAACTATTCCGACAACAATAACCATACCGGAAGTATTCAAAAAATGAAAAAAAAAGAGTAAAAATATTGTCGCACTTGCGAAATACTTGATTTCTCCCTTAGGTAATAGCGGACCAAAAGAACTAAAGTGTCGCTTGATAGCCCTATTAATGGACCATCATATGGTGTCTAAATAATACGATATCGATGGTAGGGAAATAAATTATTGTATGCCAAAAATCTAGTATTTTCCGATTTTTTAACATTCTGAGACGCCATTTTCTCGAAAACGACGCCTACGATTTTTCTTAAACTTTTCTTATTCAAAGTCCTGTCGGTTGTCTATATAGTGAATCGAAAATGAAAAGCATTGAAATAATAGAAGTGGTACAAAAATGGCCTCAAACTTTGAAAGAAATTGAAAAATCGTTAAATTTTTGGAAACGCTCTTTAATTTATCTATTTTTCCAAAACTACTCCATGGATGTTTCTGACACTTCTGGTACAGAAAGTTAAGTATCCAAAGAACTTCACAACAACGATCGTAAAACCGGAAGTAGTCGAAAAATTGTCCGATATTTTGAAAAAAATTAATTTTTTTACCAAAACCTTTTTTATTTATGAATATTTTTTGATGATATTTGACACAGGTTGTCTATATAGCGAATCCAAAATGAAAAGGCGTCGTTTTCGAGAAAAGGTCGTCTCAGAATGTTAAAAAATCGGAAAATACTAGATTTTTGGCATACGATAATTTATTTCCTTACCATCGAAATCGTATTATTTAGATACCATATGATGGTCCATTAATAGGGCTATCCAACGACACTTCAGTTCTTTTGGTCCACTATTACCTAAGGGCAGTAATTAGCGGAATTCGCTGAAAATCAATAGGATTCTTCGTCTTATGACCTTAAACACTGCGTATAAATTTAAAGTCAATCGCATAGTCCAGTGAATGGACTTTCGTGTGACACACGTCCTGTTCAGTGCTGCTGGCCTATTTTATGACATGTACTTCCTCTCTGATTCCTGAAAGCCGGTTTAGTGCTGCTTGCAGGTCTAGTTATTATTCAGATTCCAATTTGAATAGATCGCAGCAACTACGTGTCACGTCGTTACGATTTCTTCGGTTTTACTGGGAAAGTGGGTGTGACTTAGAGGACAATGCGAAATGTCCGAAATCACCGAAGTCATCGTTTTTGAAAATATTGCAGTAATTTTAACAATAATCATTGGAATTTAACTTTCGATACATTTTGGCATACCCGGAGACAGGGCACATAGCTACGCTACTTTCGATTTTTGATTTTCGGCAAATCTTCGAAAATATTAGGCACCAAATTTAAAATTTTACAAAAAACTTTTTTATTTATAAATAGTTTTTAGCGTGTTGTGCACAGAATTAAAGAGTCATCTGACTAGCGCAAAAATGTTAAAAAATTTTGTCTCAGTAATTTTCCTTGGCCGCCATTGGCTAATTAAGTTTTTCAGTCCTAGATTAATTTTTTTATTGTTCGATTTGTATAAAACAAAGTTCATATGCTTCGTTGTCTCAATTGTCATTTTTTTTTATTACCAAAAGTTTTATCTGTCGGCACCGGAAGTGGCATAATTTTACCACAAAATACAATTTTGACAGTTAGGTACCATTTTTCGAAAACAAATATTATTTTTTTGAAAGATTATATGAATCAAAGAGTGTGCCCTTTCAAGGCGCAAAAAATGTCGGAAGCAGTTTTTTTAATTTCGATTTCATTTTCGAGCAAATTCGATTAAGACGCTAAAAATGGTGTAAAATTGACCTATTTACAACCCATTCAGGCTTTTCAGATTTTAAAATATTTCTTCGTAACTTTTATAAACATGTAGCTATAATCCAAACGAAGAAAATGTATGTTAAAATTAGTTTGTAATATAATCAGTTGCCAAGAAATGGGCAGTTCTGCATAAGTCACTGTTTTCGTTATTTTGCCTGCAAAATAATCAATTATTATTGGATTTTTATAAAAGTGACATCTTTTGATTCAAAAAGCATGTAGCGTCATATCAACTTTATTACAATTTAAAATTGACACCGGAAGTGACGTCATTTGGTCAAAAACTGCATTTTAAACTTTTTAAATCAATGTTTTATTCAACCAAGAATTACTTAATATGTATTAATAATTTTAACTTTCGGTTTAAATTCACATGTAAACACAACTCATATGGTCATATAGATATCATAAAATTGTTTCTAACTTGTTCGTTTGCCGAGAAATAGACGGTTTTCTACAGGTCACTTTTGAAGGTTTGCGGGCCATAAAAGTGTCAATTATTATTCGATTTTCATAAACGTTTCACCATGTTATACCTAATGCCATTTTGGATTTCATACAAGCAATTTAAGATTTTCATTATCACCTGAAGTTACGTCATTTTGGCAATGTATTTTTAGCCTTCAAAACATATATTTTATTCAAATGAGTCTGTTTTGAAATCTTTTTCAAATTATGGTATTTGATGCCAATCAACAAATAGAATGAACCCATACGATCATACAGATACCACAAAATGGTTTCTAACTTGTACGGTTGCAGAGAAATAGTCGATTTTCTAACGTGGCACCAGTGAAACCCGTCATTCCTGCATGCAGGTCTAGTTATATTTTAATTTTGTTCTATTTTGATTTTTATACGCCCACATTTTCATGTGGACGTATTATGTCGTCGCCCCTGTCCGTCCGTCCGTCTGGACGTCCGTCCGTCCGTCCACAATTTGTTTGTGGACTCTCTACAGGTCACAATTCTTATCCGATTTTGACGAAACTTGAAATATAGGTTTATCCCCAAAAGATCTCGTCTGCTTTCGATATTGGCATGTATCGGATCAAAACTTCATGGATTATGGCCCCTGATTGTACGAAAAATCACGTTTTTAGCTTGTGGACCCTATAGAGGTCAAAATTTTGAACCGATTTTGATGAAACTTGACATGCATGTTTGTAACCCAAAGATCTTGGTTCCTTTCGATATTTGCGGCTATCGGAATGTAATTTCCTGAATTATGGCCCCTGATTGTCCGAAAAATCACCCTTTTAAGCTTGTGGTCCCTCTGGAGGTCACAATTATTATCCGATTTAAAAAACCGTTTGATTATATCACCGTTACACCCTAAGGAAGGTTGAGTTCGAATTTCGAGCAAATCGGACCAAAATTGCCATACAAAATGGCCACCGTTTGTACGCAAATACTGTTAAAAAATGGTATATCAAGGTTGTGGACCCTGTGGAGGTCACAATTTTAATTCGATTTTGATGAAACTTGAAATTCATGATTATAACCCAAAGATCTTGGTTCCTTTCGATATTTGCGCATATCGGATCGTAACTTCCTGAATTATGGCCCCTGATTATACGCAAAATCGCCTTTTTTTTAGCTTGTGGTCCCTCTGGAGGTCACAATTATTATCCGATTTAAAAAGACGTTTGAATATATTACCGTTACACCGTAAGGAAAGTTGAGTTCAAATTTCGGGAAAATCGGACCAAAATTGCCATACAAAATGGCCGCCGTTTGTACGCGAATACTATTAAAAATGGTATATCAAGGTTGTGGACCCTGTAAAGGTCACAATTTTAATTCGATTTTGATGAAACTTGCAATTCATGGTTATAACCCAAAGATTTTGGTTCTTTTCGACATTTGCGCATATCGGATCGTAACTTCCTGAATTATGGCCCCTGGTTATACGCAAAATCCCCCTTTCTTTAGCTTGTGGTCCCTCTGGAGGTCACAATTATTATCCGATTTAAAAAAACAAAAACGTTTGATTATATCACCGTTACACCATAAGGAAGGTTGAGTTGGAATTTCGGGAAAATCGGACCAAAATTGACAGAGAAAATGGCCGCCGTTTGTACGCGAATACTGTTTTAAAAAAAAATGGTATATCATGGTTGTGGACCCTGTATAGGTCACAATTTTATTTCAATTTTGATGAGGAAGGTTGAGTTCTAATTTCGTGAAAATCGTACCAAAATTGCCGGACGAAATGGTCGGCGTTTGTATGCGAATAGTGTAAAAATATGGTATATCATGGTTGTGAACTCTCTATAGGTCACAATTCTTATCCGATATTGATGAAAAGTCACATTTCTGGGTTGTGTACCGTCACACCATAATCATTGTCGGCTTCGAATTTCATGAATATCAGACTGGAACTGACCAACTAAATGGCTGCTCCCAATACAGTATGAAATACAGGACTTAATGATGTAGGAAAAATCACTTTCGGTATTGCTTGTTCTCTATCCATCTCTCGAAAATGTAGGCGTATCCTGCCTGGCAGTGCCAGCCTATCTTTTCTTCAGGATTATCCTCTTATAGTATAGTCTATTGAAAAGTCTTATGCCAATGTAGAAATTGGTATGTAAATCAAAATGGTTTTATCCTTTGACAACAATTTATCTTATATACTAAAAATAATAAAGTACCTATTGTTGGTTTCTGGTGTTGACTAAGAAAATTCATCTCGATATTCTGGCGTGGTTTCATCTTATCAGTGAGTGGTGCAGAACATAGGGTCTGACATTGACAGCTGCCTAGTCGTGCACGTAAAAGTTCCCTTGCCAGTTGGAATTGGATATAGGAGTAGCTCCGCGCAGTACAGTTCTAGCTCATTTCAATAATATTAGGACCCTCAATGTCTCGGTGATTAAAGTCTTGGTTCGCTAAAATGGACATCCAGTGTTTGATTCCTGCATTGGCTGAAAACGTTCATGTGGATTTTCCGTGGTGTAGGACGAAGGGCATGGTAGTATATCAATATTGTTTGGATAGCAGAAAAAAACCCGGATCCTTGTACACATTGGCATGCACATTTAAAAATGTTTGACTGTTGGAATTTGATGTAAGAGTGGGCCATAGCAACTCTGTCCAGGCAAAATTTCCTTTGTAGCTCCTTGCATAGCGTTTGTCTGTTTTATACGCCCACCTTTTCATGTGGTTAAAAACGAAGTCAAAGGTATCACAAAACCATCTTTTAAAGTATCTAATGTTTCGTAGGTAAAAAACCTACTTCTTCAGTTTATGACTTTGATCCTCTCACTTTATCATTCGGATTCACCTTTTCATGTGGACGTATATTGTCGTCGCCCGTGTTCGTCCGTCCGTCCACAATTGTTTGTGAACAGTCTAAAGGTCACAATTATTATCCGATTTCAATGAAACTTAATATATAGGTTTATCACCCTAAGATCTCGTTTCCTTTCGATGTTGGCATGTATCGGACTGTAACTTCATGGGTTATGGCCCCTGATTGTATGAAAAATTATGTTTTTATCTTGTGAACAGTGTAGAGGTCACAATTTCGAACCGATTTGGATGAAACTTGAAATGCATGGTTATAACCAAAAGATCTTGGTTCCTTTCAAAATTTGCGCCCATCTGATCGTAACTTCCTGAACTATGGCCCCTGATTGTCCGAAAAATCGCCCTTTTTAGCGTGTGGTCCCCCTGGAGGTTAAAATTGTTATCCGATTTAAAAAAAAACGGTTGATTATATCACCGTTACATGGTTATAGAGGTTGAGTTCATATTTCGAGAAAATCGGCACACAATTGACAGACAAAATGGCCGCTGTTTGTACGCGAATACTGTGAAAATATGTTATATCAAGGTTGTGGACCCTATGAGGTCACAATTTTGAACCGATTTTGATTAAACTTGAAATACATGTTTATAACCTAAATATCTTGGTTCCATTGCATATTTGCACATATATGTTTGTAACTTCCAGAATTATGGTCGCTGATTGTTCGAAAAATCGCCTTTATTAGCTTGTGGTCCCTCTGGAGGTCACAATTATTAACGTCGTGGTGTAGGACGAAGGGCATGGTAGTATATCAATATTGTTTGGATGGCAGAAAAAAACCCGGATCCTTGTACACATTGGCATGCACATTTAAAAATGTTTGACTGTTGGAATTTGATGTAAGAGTGGGCCATAGCAACTCTGTCCAGGCAAAATTTCCTTTGTAGCTCCTTGCATAGCGTTTGTCTGTTTTATACGCCCACCTTTTCATGTGGTTAAAAACGAAGTCAAAGGTATCACAAAACCATCTTTTAAAGTATCTAATGTTTCGTAGGTAAAAAACCTACTTCTTCAGTTTATGACTTTGATCCTCTCACTTTATCATTCGGATTCACCTTTTCATGTGGACGTATATTGTCGTCGCCCGTGTTCGTCCGTCCGTCCACAATTGTTTTTGAACAGTCTAAAGGTCACAATTATTATCCGATTTCAATGAAACTTAATATATAGGTTTATCACCCTAAGATCTCGTTTCCTTTCGATGTTGGCATGTATCGGACTGTAACTTCATGGGTTATGGCCCCTGATTGTATGAAAAATTATGTTTTTATCTTGTGAACAGTGTAGAGGTCACAATTTCGAACCGATTTGGATGAAACTTAAAATGCATGGTTATAACCCAAAGATCTTGGTTCCTTTCAAAATTTGCGCCCATCTGATCGTAACTTCCTGAACTATGGCCCCTGATTGTCCGAAAAATCGCCCTTTTTAGCGTGTGGTCCCCCTGGAGGTTAAAATTGTTATCCGATTTAAAAAAAACTTTTGATTATATCACCGTTACATGGTTATAGAGGTTGAGTTCATATTTCGAGAAAATCGGCACACAATTGACAGACAAAATGGCCGCCGTTTGTACGCGAATACTGTGAAAATATGTTATATCAAGGTTGTGGACCCTATGAGGTCACAATTTTGAACCGATTTTGATTAAACTTGAAATACATGTTTATAACCTAAATATCTTGGTTCCATTGCATATTTGCACATATAAGTTTGTAACTTCCAGAATTATGGTCGCTGATTGTTCGAAAAATCGCCTTTATTAGCTTGTGGTCCCTCTGGAGGTCACAATTATTAACGGATTTTAAAAAAAACATTTGATTATATCACTGTTTCACCGTAGTAAAGGGTGAAATTGAATTTTGTGAAAATCGGACCAAAACTGATGGACAAAATGGCCGCCGCTTGTACGCGAATACTATAACTTACTATAAGAATATGGTATATCAAGGTTGTAGACCCTGTAGAGGTCACAATTTTAATCTGATTTTGATGAAACTTTAAATGCATGTTTATAATCCAAAGATCTTGGTTCCTTTCGATATTTGTGCATATTGAATTGTAACTTCCTCAATTGTGGCCCCTGGTTGTACTAAAAATTGCCTTTTTAGCTTGTGGTCTCTCTGGAGGTCACAACTATTATCCGATTTTAAATTTTTTTTGATTATATCACTGTTTCACTGTAATGAAGGTTGAGGTCGAATTTCGTAAAAATCGGTAATTGAACACCTAAATCCATAAAAATGTTTCGTATACTTAACGTTAGCATGGGGCAGAACTTTATAAAAACCAAACAAATTCTAATGATTTTCTTATAATAACTCTTGTTGAATGCCCGGACAATTTAGCTGCTGTGTGGGCGTATGTTTCGTTGCCTGGCAACCTATTTTTATTAGTTCAATGGGAAATTAAAACCCATTTTAGTTTATTTCAGGTATATACTATTGATAATAACAATCGTTATCATTTTAGGCATGAAGTCCTGACAAAAGAAAAGCAGAAAAGTTAATTTCTTGTTCTTGTAAAACTCTTATTATTCCGCATCGAACATAGTACAAGGTTTTTCCGCCCAGATTTCATTTATAAAGCATATTTCATAAACTGTTTAAAGTATCTTTCAGACTGGCCTACATTTTGTTTTTCCGTGTGCTCCCGGTTTCCTTCCATCGCTAAAAATTCCCAACGCGCAAGCGAATTATTGAAATCCAGATCCCCCTGGTTTCCTTCCATTGCTAAAGACTTGAAATGCGCAAGCAAATTATTGAAATAAAATTGAACCATATGTTACTCACGAAATGCCTAGTCTGTATCCAGGGGAGGTGTATTAAATTTATGAAACTGCATGACATTGTGTTGTAAACTTGCATCTAGAACTGTCTTCAATTTGTTGATACTTTGATGGTAGTGGTGGTAATTTGTAATTTTAGTTAATTTATGTCAACAATAACTAAATTCATTTATTAGGGAAGAATATTTACCATTATTCTTTCAGGCCCTGGGATTCCAACTAGTTGAATTTCTTTGTACAAAACTATTAAAAAGAAGATTTGCAATACCAGAGGAAGTGTTACATTTACCATATCTCCAGAATTGCAACTTTATATGCAACATTTTGTTGAAAGAATCCTCAGTATTTGTTGTGGTGAATAAAATAAATATTGGCTGTCAAGAGGCAATTTGTATGTTGACCAAATATGAAAAATAAAGTTATAAATGTTTCAATCAACCCTTTTGTAATGCCACTTTCCTCTTACAAATAAGGCCACAACATTTTCTGCAGTATGTGGAAGTACTGCATATGGGGCCATTTGATGAAAATACATGAAATGGGGTATAATGTCCTAGTTCTTTTTTGCTCCGATCGGGCTTATGGTATGGTATACATCATGCAGTGTGATAAGATTGAAATTTTGACCAGAAAGTGACTTCGCGGAATACTTTTATTTCAAATTTCAACGTGTATACGGATGATCCTAAACTATTAACAAGGGGAAACAACACTGGAAGATCATATCATGGGGTGACCTTTGTCAGTCAAAACTGGGTTGAATATTCTGCTACAGTGTAGGTGATTTTTTTTCTGTAACACTATTAGGGTTTGAAAATGTAGCACTTTTACAATAATTAAGTCATAATACTGGAGTTGCTCTCCGTCTCAAAGACCCACAGATCAGCTACAATCTGGACATGAATTAATGGGGTTGAACGTCATAGTGTTCAGTTCCACCAATCAATAGAAAATCCTGTTGTGAGAACCAATCTGAAAATAAATTCTGCTGTGATGGCTATTTTTACGCAAAAATTCTGGTGTGGTGTATAATCTAAAGATGAAAAACCTGCTGTTTTGACCAATCTATAGAAAATCCTGCTGTAAGAAGCAATCTGAAAGCAAATTCTGCTGTTTTGGCTATTCTGACGAAATATTCTACTGTGATGGATAATGTAACAAAATTCCTGATATGATGGTTAGTCGAAAGAAAAATACCGCTGTTGGGACGAATCTTTGGAAAATCTGCTGTGAGAACCAAACAGAAAACAAATCCTTCTGTGATGGCTTTTGTTACGAATAAGTCTGTTCTCATGGCTATTGTTACGAAAATATTCTGCTGTGGTGCATAATCTTACAAAAATTACTGCTCTGCTGAATAATCTGACCCAAAATTCCTGCTTTTGGGACCAATCGATAGAAAATTCTACTGTGAGAACCAGTCTGAAATGAATTCTGCTGTAAATGATAGTCTTACATAAATTACTGCACTTCTTACATAAATTCCTGCACTGCTGAATAATCTAACGACAATTCCTGCTGTTGGGACCAAATGATATAAAATTCTGCTGTGGTGGATATTCAGACAAAAAATTCTGCTGTGATGGATATTCTGATGAAATATTCGACTGCTGTAATAAATATTCTGACAAAAATTTCTGTTGTTAGGACCAATCTATAGAAAATTTTTATGTGATGGCTATCCTGAAGAAAAATTCTGCAGTGATGACCATTTTGATGAAAAATTCTGTTGTGATGGCTATTGTGACACTGTGGTGGATAATCTAACAAAAATTCATGCTCTGTTGAATAATCTAAGCACAATTCCAGCATTTGGACCAATCCATAGAAAATTCTACTGTGAGGACCAGTCTGAAAAGAAATTTTTACGAAATATTCTTCTTGAAACGATGCTCTAACAAAAATTCCTGCTCTGCTGAATAATCTAACCGCAATTCCTGCTGTTGGGACCAATCGATAGAAAATTCTGCTGTGATGGCTATTCTGACGAAAAATTCTGCAGTGATGGCTATTCTGCCGAATAATTCTGCTTTAAACGATAGTCTTGACAAAAATTTCTGTTCTGGTGAATAATAAACATAAAAAAGACCTGCTGTGGTGTATAATCTGAAAAAAAGACCTGCTGTTTGGACCAACTTTTGGAAAATCTTGCTGAAATCTGAAAACAAATTCTATTGTGATGGCTATTCTGACGAAACATTTTGCTTCGATGCATAATCCAACAAACTTCCTGATGTGATAGATAATCTAAAGAAAAATCCTGCTGTGGGAGCCAATCTAAGATGTAAATGTGATGTGCGTGTGTGTTGGGGAGGGGGTAGATAGAAAATTTAAAACATTGAATGTTTATTTCTTTTGTCACTTTTTGTATATGTGGGGTTGGTGGGATTAATCAGGTCATCAAAGGTAGCGATGAAAATAAGGCTATATTGTTTTACTTTGAACTCATGGGCTGAAATAGCCAGTGCCGCGCTTCGACCTCTAGCTGGCCGGTCACCTCTGGCTTGCGGCTGTGGTTTCGAACCCTGGTGTGAGCGTATGTTGCATGGAGATAGGGGCGCCTTCTCAACCTCGTGGGTTTCCTCCGGGCACTCCGGTTTCCTCCCACTGGTAAAAACCCCTATGCGCAAGCGAATTATTGAAATAAAATGAAACCATATGTTAGTCCCAAAATGACCTAGTTTGTGTCGACTGGACGTTAAACCCCATTTCTCTCTCTCTCTCCAGCCGATCAGAATAGAATAATGGTCTGAGGTGACGATACCTACAGGAATAATTTTACCCCTCTCACTTCATCAAATACCAAATGTATACACAAGATACATTTATCCATTTATACACCAAGTTATCAATTTTATATCAGTAATTATCGCAATATTGAATTTTTGAAACACGATTCTAATTATCATGATAATTTACACCGGACGATAATCCACGATATGGCAGTAATTTATTTTACCAATATCGTGAGCAAGTACCATAATTTTTTGTGTTTGAAAGACTTAACCTGTGGTACGTTTTTATACGCCCACATTTTCATGTGGACGTATTATGTCGTCGCCCCTGTCCGTCCGTCCACAATTTGTTTGTGGACTCTCTACAGGTCACAATTCTTATCTGATTTTGACGAAACTTGAAATATAGGTTTATCCCCATAAGATCTCGGTTCCTTTCGATATTGGCATGTATCGGATCGGAACTTCATGGATTATGGCCCCTGATTGTACGAAATATCATGTTTTTAGCTTGTGGACCCTATAGAGGTCACAATTTTGAACCGATTTTGATGAAACTTGACATGCATGTTTATAACTCAAAGATCTTGGTTCCTTTCGATATTTGCGCCTATCGGAACGTAATTTCCTGAATTATGGCCCCTGGATGTCCGAAAAATCACCCTTTTTAGCTTGTGGTCCCTCTGGAGGTCAAAATTATTATCCGATTTAAAAAACCGTTCGATTATATCACCGTTACATGGTAATGAAGGTTGAGTTCAAATTTCGTGAAAATCGGACCAAAATTGACAAACAAAATGGCCGCCGTTTGTACGCGAATAGTGTGAAAATATGTTATATCAAGGTTGTGGACCCTATAGAGGTCACAATTTTGAACCGATTTTGATGAAACTTGACATGTATGTTTATAACCCAAAGATCTTGGTTCCTTTCGATATTTGCGCTCATTGATTCGTAACTTCCTGAATTATGGCCCCTGATTGTACGAAAAGTTGCCCTTTTTAGCTTGTGGTCCCTCTGGAGGTCAAAATTATTATCCGATTTAAAAAACCGTTTGATTATATCACCGTTACATGGTAATGAAGGCTCTGTTCGAATTTCGTGAAAATCAAACCAAAATTGACGGACAAAATGGCCGCTGTTTGTACGCGAATAGTGTGAAAATATGTTATATCAAGGTTGTGGACCCTATACATGGTAATGAAGATTGAGGTAAAATTTTGTGAAAATCGGACCAAAATTGACGGACAAAATGGCCGCCGTTTGTACGCGATTAGTGTGAAAATACGTTATATTAAGGTTGTGGACCCTATAGAGGTCACAATTTTGAACCGATTTTGATGAAACTTGACATGCATGTTTATAACCCAAAGATCTTGGTTCCTTTCGATATTTGCGCTCATTGATTCGTAACTTCCTGAATTATGGCCCCTGATTGTACGAAAAATCACCCTTTTTAGCTTGTGGTCCCACTGGAGGTCAAAATTATTATCCGATTTAAAAAAAACGTTTGATTATATCACCGTTACATGGTAATGAAGATTGAGGTAAAATTTTGTGAAAATCGGACCAAAATTGACGGACAAAATGGCCGCCGTTTGTACGCGATTAGTGTGAAAATACGTTATATTAAGGTTGTGGACCCTATAGAGGTCACAATTTTGAACCGATTTTGATGAAACTTGACATGCATGTTTATAACCCAAAGATCTTGGTTCCTTTCGACATTTGTGCATATCGTATTGTAACTTCCTGAATTATGGCCCCTGATTGTACGAAAAATGACCTTTTTTTTTAGCTTTTGGCCCCTCTGGGGTCAGAATTATTACCCCATTTAAAAAACCGTTTGATTATATCACCATTACACCCTAAGGAAGGTTGAGTTCGAATTTCGGTAAAATAGGACGAAAATGGCCATACTGTAAGCCACCCCAAGCACCCTGTCAAAGCTGGTTGGTTTACGGGATTCCTCATTTTGTCAGGCCGATATAATAAAGTCTATCGTATTGAAATCTCGTTGTTTTCCCATCCCAGTTATTAATTACAATTCAGCTCCAACCTCTGTGTTCCCAAGGGAGCCACACTTCTAACTCATCAGTGCTCCCTCTCCTTGTATGAACATATTACAACAATACAAGTTTGTAGGTTTCTGCTCCAGTAATGGAATGGCTTTTATATAATTAAGCTGGATTCATTAAAATATCAATACAACAACGCTTATAATATTATGAAAATCTATAAAAATAGTGAAATGGCGTCCGGCGTGGTGGGAGATAACGTCTTACATTGTCCCTAAAGGTCCTCCATACTAACTAGCGTACCGCGCAGTGACAAACAAACGGTACCCAGTATGAAATATACGAAAGCCCAAGATTGTCATACCTTACAGGTGTATTAAATTACTATTTCGTATTTATCATAATTGACTTGTTGAGAACCTGCTATCTCACCTTCAGGTTTATAATAAATTTGCTATTTTAACTGAATAGTGAATAGGTCGTAAAAAGCTGTTAAGAGGACAAGTCTTTCACGTAAGACGCTGAGACGTTATCTGCCATACTGCCGTAACGGGGTTCTATTTGTAACCTTCGTTCGGGTGTCACGTGGTCGCCGTGACCAATAATTACGTGCCCTTTTTAAGTCCCGTTCGGAGAAATATTTTAATTCGTACATAGAACATTATCCCCCCACTATTAACTTGCCCTTTTGTTGCCCTTTTACATTTTTAACTATTATGTACATTTTGCGACCATGCCTATGAAATTCGAACAAGTAATAAATAAATTATGAAACAAATAAAAACATTAGCAAAATGCACAACAATGCGTCACGCGGAACAGTCGCTAAGTGACGTGGTACAATATAGTCCCTATGCCAATCCGTATTTCTAGTTATATAAAATTACGTGTTACTAAAACTACGATGTACAATGATTTATCAAGTCGTTCCTTACACAACAATTAATAAAATAAGCATCTTAACCACATAAATTAATTCATGAATACGATTTGTTTATATTTCTACGAGTACGACGGTGGGTGACGAGGAGTCATGAGTTAGGCTAGATAAAGTTACTTCGTTTAACCTGTGTTCTACTAATAATATGGACATACAATTTACATTTTATGACTGTAACTGTTACAATAAATAACGGATATATGCTAATTCATAAATAAGAATGGACATCATAACAATCAAAGTAAGTAATTATTATTTCTATTCGCGTTACGCGTGGTAATGTTACTGTGACATGGACATCACGCTGTACATCGTTGACTTCGCTGCTAGGCTTGCTGTCGTCGTACCATAGTTCCAATACACTGCCTTACTAGAGAAGGTCAGTAACATCATCCCGTTAACCTTTGCCAAAAGGCTAACAATATAAAAACATCCACCAGTTTAGAAAATACCCCATGAGGCTTAAACACAGACCTCGAATATAGGCCTATAATAATAACATCCATCGATCAGGTCTACACACGGCTCACAAACGTTGGCCGACTGAATGAAGGCCTATAATAATAACTTTCATGGATAAAGTCGACACACGGCTCACATACGTTGGCCGACTGGATCTGGTGACTATTACACTCCCCCCACCCTACATACAAAATACTCCTGGATTTTCCTTATAAATTAATCTTGTCACTGTTGTCTTGGTCCGTTACCAATCTTAATTTCACATCTATATAATTAATTATTTTGATTAGGCAGTCTGTAGAGGTATCTCGTTGGACACATGCGGCTTCCAGCATCTTCAGCGTCGCTGCTGACTCTGTATGGTCCTCCACTGTAGCGGCTCTCCTAAGATACTCATACAGATAGTAGCGTGATTTGTCTTATACCATATCTTCTACTTTTGACGCTTGAGATGCTGGTAAAACTAAAAAGTTATATTTCGCGAGTAGTTCTTCCCTTGGAAGTGGCTTTAATACTTTTCGGGAAAGCTCCAATGCGGTCGCAGCGAATTCAAAATTGAGTAGTTTTTGGTCGGGAGTCATCTTTTTCCAGTTTGCAGGAGGCCACTTGATGTTGGTCGGGGCGAGAACGACCACTTCATCGTCATCCCAATTACGCCTGCAAGCGGGAAACAGAGGCATCCCTCCAAACCTTAACAAATTGGTGGCTCTCGTCTGGATGTCTTCTCCCCACTTGACCTTCTTCTTGTCTTTCCCACCTTCTTCATCCCCTTTCCTTTTAACTATCATCTGTTCTTTCTGTCCCTCAGAGCTTCCTTTATCCTGTCTTTTCCCATTTTCCTTCCTCTCAAAATCCACCTTCATCCTTAATTCCTCCTCGGCCTGCTTTCTCTCGTCCTCCCGCCTCTTCCTTTCTACTGCTTTCCTCTCCTCCACTCGCTTCCTTTCCTCGTTGTCCTTCTTTTCCTGTATTATTCGTTTATTCTCTCTTTCCCGCCTTTCTGCGATTTTCTTCTCTTCTTCCTGTCTTTTCTGTTCTAGCTGCCTCTTTCTTTCCATTTCTCTTCTCCCATCTTCCCTCTTTCTTTCTCTACGTTCTTCTTCTTCTCGTTTTTGCCTCTTCTCCCATTCCCTCCTTTCCATGCTTTCCGATCTTCCATCATCAAATCTGTGTCTACTTCCCCTCCTTTCTGACTCCCGTCTATCAAAGTTTAACCAAAACATTTCTTCCTCTCTGTATCTTTCTTCTTCCTTTCTCTCCTTCTCTTGAGGACCTTCTTTGTTGGAAAAACTTCAGGGCATAGCATACAAGAATATTCTTTCGGTATCTTCATTCTGAAAATAAATAAACGCAGGGTATGGATACGGAATCGGACCTATGTATCATTTTAAAAGAACATCATTTTCGGAAAAGACTGTCTTATTATACTGGGTACTCGGTTTGTCACTACAAATCATTAAAATTCTCGGCAACATACAATATTTTTATTCGGGCGGCTAATAGTTATGAAGACGCCGGTTCCATCTTTATAGTTAATCTGAGTCCTCTCCGGAGAACGATCCTTTCATGGCATCGTTCACGACTGTAATTTGTGTATGGTATTGGCCTTATACCATCCAACGAAACTCGGACAGGGCCCTAGACCATGCACTCCCGTATCTCTCTATTCTGGTAAACCAATATCAACTCCAATCGTTGAAAACTCCAATAGGGACCAGCGGATAGGTAATAGGTAACTCCCAAAGGCCAAGAACAGCAATCCGTATCTCTATGTGCGTCCACATAGCCCTAGACTACCGTATCTGTTCCTTCTGAATTCATGGGCCGCAATCACCAATATCCAACTCTCCCATTACCAGCAATAGAGCCCTGGGCCGTGCATCTCCGTAACCTCCCTGCCGGTCTTCCGGGCTTTCATCCTTTAAAATCCTCTCCCTATCTCTTCTTGTGGAACCACCCTCTTCATTGAAATACCCCATTAGTCTTCCCTAGTTGATTCTTATACCACGAAGGTGGGTTTCTACCTCGATACGGTAGGAGTCTATCTAAATGGTAAGCTTTAGCAGGCTGTTTCCTGGATCTCTTCACCAGGTAGGTAATGTCGTCTATTTTTCTTGTAATTACGTATGGTCCTTTCCATTTAGAGGTGAGCTTGTGACAAACACCAATTTTCCGGGACGCATCATACAGCCACACGGGTTGTCCTACTGCTAAAGAACGCTTACTGGCCTTTAAGTCGTAATATTTCTTCTGATAATCGGAATTTCGTTTTAATTGGCTTCGAGCTATGGAATGGGCATTGGTCATTTTATTCTTTATTGTACTTATATACTCATCAATTTCTATTTCAGTGTGTTCGGTTGGTTTTGGAATTATTGCTTCCAGGGGCATAGTTATGCGTCTACCCATCATCAACATGTTTGGGGATTGGCCAGTACTGGAATGAATCGAAGATCTGTATGCCATCATTACTTGCGGGAGATATTCATCCCAATGTCGTTGGTCATGTTCGCAGTACATCGTGAGCATAGATGCAAGGGTTCTGTTGAATCGTTCGACTGTACCGTTGGCTTGGGGGCGTTGACTGGTAGTTCTTGTTTTATGTATCTGTAGAAAATCACACATCTCTTGGAAAATTTTGGATTCAAAGGAGCTGCCTTGGTCTGAGTGTATCTGTAACGGTGTTCCGAATCTACACACAAATTCATTAACGCTGATTCGAACAATGGTGATGCTGTCCTGGTTGGGTATTCCGAATGCCTCGGTCCATTTAGTGAAACAATCACATAATACAATGATGTACCGGTTCCCGTTTTCGGTCAGAGGGAGAGGTCCAAGTATATCTACAGCTAGTTTTTCCATAGGTTCTCCTACTAAATATCTTCCAAGTGGTGCTTTAAAGGGACGTTTTGCCGGCTTCTTTGCGGCGCACAAATCACAGCTGACAATGTAGGACGATACTGAATCTTTAATACCCGGCCAGTAGAATGAATATCTTAGCCTTTCCAACGTCTTATCTACACCAAGATGACCAGCTGATGGAATGTCATGAAAATGCTTCATTACGTGTTCCTTATATGTGTTTGGTACCAGAAGTTGTAAGTGGTTATCAACCTCGTCGGCATAAAATCTCCGGTAAAGTGCGTTATTATGAATTTCTAACCGGTCCCATTGTCGCCATAGAGTTTTAAGAGCACTTGAACCACTAGAAACTTCATCCCAATTAGGCCTCGGGTCTCCATTTTGAAGAGCTACAAACAAAGGTGAAATATTTGGATCCTCCCGCTGAGCTTCGCTGATTGTGGTTGCCAATAGCCCAGTTGAATCGCTCACATTAAGGGTTTGACTTCTTGTTACTGCACGTAACGAAACTTGGATTTCCGTGGAATCTGTTTCTTCCGAACATTCGCTGATTTCTACATGGTCTTCGATATTTTTCTTTTCCTGGTTAACACACGACTTACAAGGTCTCCTCGACAGGGCATCCGCATTAGTATGTTTGGTACCGGCTCGATGTACGATGGTAAGATTATATGTTTCCATTTCCTTCAGCCACCTAGCAGTCTGACCAGTCGGTCTCTTCAAAGATTTCATCCAGCTGACGGCAGCGTTGTCGGTTCTCAGGGTTACTTCTTGTCCATAAAGATATGAGTGAAAATTTTTAAGGGCCTTTATTACTGCAAGCAATTCTTTTCTAGTTACACAGTACAGCTGTTCGTGTTTATTCATGGACTTCGACATATATGCCACCACATGTTCTGCTCCGTCTTCGTTTAGTTGTGACAGTACGGCACCTACAGCTTGGTCGCTAGCGTCTGTATCCAGTATGAAGGTCTTCCCCGGTTCAGGATACGCCAGTATTGGAGCAGTAATTAATGCAGTTTTCAACGTATCAAATGACACTTGACATTCGGCAGACCAATTAAAGTAAACCCCCTTTTCACAAATTTTATGTAATGGTCTAGCAATTTGGGCAAAATCTTTAACGAATTGCCTGTAGTATGAGCAAAGGCCTAGAAAGCTTCTCACTTGTTTAGCTGACTTTGGTATTGGCCACTCTTTCACAGCTTCGGTTTTCTCAGGTTCGGTCGATATTCCATGTTCCGAAACGATATGCCCCAAAAATTTTACTTCCTTTTGAAAGAATATACACTTTGACGGTTTTAGTTTTAAATTCGCTTCTACAAGTCGTTGAAAAATATTTTCCAATCTCTGTAACCCCTGCTCAAACGTTGAACACGGCGAGATGATATCATCCATATATAATAAAAGTTCTACCCACTGTAGTCCTCTCAATGTGTCTTCCATCAGTCTTTCAAAGGATGAAGGAGAATTTACTAAGCCAAAAGGCATAACTGTAAATTGGTATAGACCCATACTTGTTACGAATGCGGTTTTGTGTTTATCTTCTGGTGCCATTTTTATTTGCCAAAATCCAGAGTTGAGATCCATTGAACTGAACCAGACAGAACCAGTAAGGGCATCCAGACAATCATCTACTCTGGGAAGAGGGTAGGCATCTTTAACTGTTACTTCGTTGAGGCGTCGGTAGTCCACACAGAAACGCACTTCACCATTCTTTTTGTTAACAAGTACGATGTTCGAAGCCCATGCACTATTCGATGGCTCTATTACCCCCTTCGCTAACATTTTCTGTATTTCTTCTTTCTCTGTTTCTCTTCTGCCAATTGGTAATCGCCTAGTGTGTTGACGTATAGGAAAAGCTGTTCCCGTGTTGATGCGATGGGTCACTCTGTCGGTACATCCCAAATCGTCTGATGACTTTGAAAATATATTTTGATACTTTCTTAAAAGATTGGCGAGTGAATTTTGTTGGTTCTCATTTAAATATGTAGAGCTTCTCTTTAGTAACCCGATCAGGTGTTCGGGGACGTTACGGTCTACTTCGGTTGATGTCTTCTGTGGATTTGATGTTGTCATGGCTACGATTCCCGATTGGCGGTCATAGTAAGATTCACAAGTTGCAATTACTTGTCGGGCATACAGCGTTACAGAATTCTCACTGTTATTCATTATCGTCACCCGAGTGTCTGTTTGGTTTCTAGTATTGATTACTCCCGGTAGAATGTTGATTTCATCATCGAATTTGACTCCTTCTAGGTAACCAGATTCTGTTAAATATTCGGATCCAGGTATACTGACAGGTAGTAGTATTCCGGAGTATGCTGGTATCGTTACTGTTTTGTTTGCCTCAACCCGACATATCATATTACATCTTCCACCAACCCAACATTTTATTTCTTCTTCACCATCTAACCCCAGTGTCATCTTTTGGTAATTCAATTTATTGACGAAACGAAGAAGAAAATCCTGTCCTAAAATCGCATCCTGGTGTACATCACAAATAATAAATGTGTGTTCCAAAGTAAGATCTCCAAACTTTACTTTAAGCAATGTCGAACCAAAGGTGTGAATGTTGTTTCCATTGACATCCTTAATGTCAAAATACGCTGCATCCATCTGGTACATATGGCTTGGTAATCGGTCAAGACAATTCTTGGCCAGTATCGATGTGGTTGAACCACTGTCAATAAGAAAATCAAAATCAATATCAAATATTCCACCCGTTGTATAAAATGCATTGTCCCAAGTTTCATTCGTTTCACCAATTTGACCTGTTCTCATGTACTTTGTGTTTTCTTTAGGCCTAGTAGTTGCCGCTGACTCAAGGCCTACATAGTCAACGGTCTGTCGTTTCCCGATCGATTGTACCCTGGACTTCGACTGGTTCCTGAATTTGGACGAGCTGTCTGTTTTCTTTGGTAATTCACACCCTTCCCTTGGTAGTAATTATTGCCATCTCTTGAATATCTCGAATTTGGTTTTTGTGGACAATCTCTCATAAAATGACCTGGTGTGTTACAAGTAAAACACACTATTTGTCGGCGATCATAACCATTTCTTTTATTTGTAGCATCAACCCGTTCCAAATCTTCTAGTTTCTGCATAATCTGCTTTAAAGTCTCTTCTAATCCGTCCTTTGTAGCATTACCGATTTCCACTAACTTCTTAGGTTCTGGTTTGCCATCTTTACTTTCAATAGCTCGGACAATTGGTTTGCGTTTTTCGTCCCCCTCCCCAAGTATGGCTTCATACTTCTCTATTATCTCAACGGCTTCAGATACACTCTCGCAGTCTCGATCAAAACATCTACACTTCATGTCTGTCGATATTATTTTATACAGCTTATTAAGAGCCAAAGATTCTTGTGCGACCATATCTAGGTTACAATACGCACGTTGGGCCATTTGTCTAATGTCATCTCCGACGGAGGCTATACTTTCCCCGGGCATTCTTTTGCGAGACTCTAATTTCGAGAGCCATTTATTCTGATGCTTCGAACTACCAAAACGTCTGTTTAAAACTTGGATCAGGGCCGAATACGATGCTCTATCTGTTAGGGGTAGACTCATGTAAAACGTCCTTGCAGGACCTCGTAAACAAGCTGCCAAATACAGTAGTTTTGTTCGGTGCGACCAATTGCCCAATTCTGCACAGTCTTCAAAGTATGAAATATATTCTTCCCATCCATCTTTTCCTTGGAATGGTTCTGGTTTCATCGAAAATGTCTGGTTTGGTTCAGGCCTTCCCCTTCTAGGAGATTCTTCTAAATCACGATGTCGTACTGGTACTCTTTCTCGATTCATTCTGTGATCCACACGGGCTAATTCTATACTATCTCTAGGATTTGCTCTTGAGGTTAAGACATTGGTATCTAACTCCTCTTGATTGGAATCTTTATCCGAATCTCCATCACGGTGTACATCACCTTGACCAATTTCTTCTAATTCCACTTCATTTCTAATGAAAACCTCAGGATCGGGAGATTGCGACGCCATACTACTTTATTTTAAACTGTTTATATAAAATTCAGTGAATTAATATTACTATCAAGTAATAGAGTTAGCATAGAGGTTAACTGTCACGCCAAATTAACAGAAAACAAACAAACAATATAAACTCTGATTATTCTGTACATATATACATTTCCACCACGTCGGACATCAATTTCTGCTACTGCTGACAGGTCAGTCGCTGGATTCGTATCATGGATGCTAATTAAAACTTTAACATCCCACTTCTGACACCAAATTGTAAGCCACCCCAAGCACCCTGTCAAAGCTGGTTGGTTTACGGGATTCCTCATTTTGTCAGGCCTATATAATAAAGTCTATCGTATTGAAATCTCGTTGTTTTCCCATCCCAATTATTAATTACAATTCAGCTCCAACCTCTGTGTTCCCAAGGGAGCCACACTTCTAACTCATCAGTGCTCCCTCTCCTTGTATGAACATATTACAACAATACAAGTTTGTAGGTTTCTGCTCCAGTAATGGAATGGCCTTTATATAATTAAGCTGGATTCATTAAAATATCAATACAACAACGCTTATAATATTATGAAAATCTATAAAAATAGTGAAATGGCGTCCGGCGTGGTGGGAGATAACGTCTTACATTGTCCCTAAAGGTCCTCCATACTAACTAGCGTACCGCGCAGTGACAAACAAACGGTACCCAGTATAAAATATACGAAAGCCCAAGATTGTCATACATTACAGGTGTAGTAAATTACTATTTCGTATTTATCATAATTGACTTGTTGAGAACCTGCTATCTCACTTTCAGGTTTATAATAAATTTGCTATTTTAACTGAATAGTGAATAGGTCGTAAAAAGCTGTTAAGAGGACAAGTCTTTCACGTAAGACGCTGAGACGTTATCTGCCATACTGCCGTAACGGGGTTCTATTTATAACCTTCGTTCGGGTGTCACGTGGTCGCCGTGACCAATAATTACGTGCCCTTTTTAAGTCCCGTTCGGAGAAATATTTTAATTCGTACATAAAACATTATTCCCCCACTATTAACTTGCCCTTTTGCTGCCCTTTTACATTTTTAACTATTATGTACATTTTGCGACCATGCATATGAAATTCGAACAAGTAATAA
Source organism: Patella depressa (assembly GCA_948474765.1). Taxonomy (NCBI): domain Eukaryota; kingdom Metazoa; phylum Mollusca; class Gastropoda; family Patellidae; genus Patella; species Patella depressa. The sequence goes on from OX419716.1 coordinate 54,224,280, forward strand.
ATAAATTATGAAACAAATAAAAACATTAGCAAAATGCACAACAATGCGTCACGCGGAACAGTCGCTAAGTGACGTGGTACAATATAGTCCCTATGCCAATCCGTATTTCTAGTTATATAAAATTACGTGTTACTAAAACTACGATGTACAATGATTTATCAAGTCGTTCCTTACACAACAATTAATAAAATAAGCATCTTAACCACATAAATTAATTATGGTTCATGAATACGATTTGTTTATATTTTTACGAGTACGACGGTGGGTGACGAGGAGTCATGAGTTAGGCTAGATAAAGTTACTTCGTTTAACCTGTGTTCTACTAATAATATGGACATACAATTTACATTTTATGACTGTAACTGTTACAATAAATAACGGATATATGCTAATTCATAAATAAGAATGGACATCATAACAATCAAAGTAAGTAATTATTATTTCTATTCGCGTTACGCGTGGTAATGTTACTGTGACATGGACATCACGCTGTACATCGTTGATTTCGCTGCTAGGCTTGCTGTCGTCGTACCATAGTTCCAAAACACTGCCTTACTAGAGAAGGTCAGTAACATCATCCCGTTAACCTTTGCCAAAAGGCTAACAATATAAAAACATCCACCAGTTTAGAAAATACCCCATGAGGCTTAAACACAGACCTCGAATATAGGCCTATAATAATAACATCCATCGATCAGGTCTACACACGGCTCACAAACGTTGGCCGACTGAATGAAGGCCTATAATAATAACTTTCATGGATAAAGTCTACAAACGGCTCACATACGTTGGCCGACTGGATCTGGTGACTATTACAATACAAAATGGCCGCCGTTTGTACGCGAATACTGTTAAAAAATGGTATATCAAGGTTGTGGACCCTGTAGAAGTCACATTTTTTATTTGATTTTGATGAAACTTGACATTCATGGTTATAACCCAAAGATCTTGGTTCCTTTCGATATTTGCGCATATCGGAACGTAACTTCCTGAATTATGGCCCCTGATTATACGCAAAATCGCCTTATTTTAGCTTGTGGTCCCTCTGGTGGTCACAATTATTATCCGATTTAATAAAACGGTTGATTATATTACCGTTACACCGTAATGAAGGTTGAGTTCGAATTTCGGGAAAATCGGACCAAAATTGCCATACAAAATGGCAGCCGTTTGTACTGTTAAAAGATAGGCTGGCACTGCCAGGCAGGATACGCCCACATTTTTGAGAGATGGATAGAGAACAAGCAATACCGAAAGTGATTTTTCCTACATCTTTAAGTCCTGTATTTCATACTGTATTGGGAGCAGCCACTTAGTTGGTCAGTTCCAGTCTGATATTAATGAAATTTGAAACCGACAATGATTATGGTGTGACGGTACACAACCTAGAAATGTGACTTTTCATCAAAATCGGATAAGAATTGTGACCTGTAGAGAGTCCACAACCATGATATACCATATTTTTACACTATTCGCGTACAAACGGCGACCATTTCGTCCGGCAATTTTGGTACGATTTTCACGAAATTAGAACTCAACCTTCCTCATCAAAATCGAATTAAAATTGTGACCTATACAGGGTCCACAACCATGATATATCATTTTTTTAACAGTATTCGCGTACAAACGGTGTCCATTTTGTCTGTCAATTTTGGTCAGATTTTCTCGAAATTCAAACTCAACCTTCCTTACAGTGTAACGGTGATATAATCAAACGTTTTTTTAAATTGGATAATAATTGTGATTTTGGGATTTTGCGTATAACCAGGGGCCATAATTCAGGAAGTTACTATCCGATATGCGCAAATATCGAAAAGAACCAAGATCTTTGGGTTATAACCATGAATTTCAAGTTTAATCAAAATCGAATTAAAATTGTGACCTTTACAGGGTCCACAACCATGATATACCATTTTTTAACAGTATTCGCGTACAAACGGCGGCCATTTTGTATGGCAATTTTCGTCCGATTTTCCCGAAATTCGAACTGAACCTTCCTTAGGGTGTAACGGTGATATAATCAAACGGTTTTTTAAATCGAATAATAATTGTGACCTCCAGAGGGACCACAAGCTAAAAAGGGTGATTTTTCGGACAATCAGGGACCATAATTCAGGAAATTACAAACATGCATGTCAAGTTTCATCAAAATCGGTTCAAAATTGTGACCTCTATAGGGTCCACAAGCTAAAAACGTGATTTTTCGTACAATCAGGGGCCATAATCCATGAAGTTTTGATCCGATACATGCCAATATCGAAAGCAGCCGAGATCTTTTGGGGATAAACCTATATTTCAAGTTTCGTCAAAATCGGATAAGAATTGTGACCTGTAGAGAGTCCACAAACAAATTGTGGACGGACGGACGTCCGGACGGACAGGGGCGACGACATAATACGTCCACATGAAAATGTGGGCGTATAAAAATTGTATATCATGGTTGTGGACCCTGTAGAGGTCACAATTTTAATTCGATTTTGATGAAAGTTGAAATTCATGGTTATAACCTAAAGATCTTGGTTCCTTTCGTTATTTGCGTATATCGGATCGTAACTTCCTGAATTATGGCCCCTGATTGTCCGAAAAATCGCCTATGGTCCCTCTGGAGGTCACAATTATTATCCGATTTGAAAAAACGTTTGACTCTATCACCGTTACACCCTACGAAAGGTTGAGTTCGAATTTCGAGAAAATTGGACCATAATTGCCAGAAAAAATGGCCGCCGTTTGTACGCGAACAGTGTAAAAATATGGTATGTCAAAGTTGTGGACCCTGTAGAGGTGACAATTTTAATTCGATTTTGATGAAACCTGAAATGCTTGTTTATAACCTAAAGATCTTTATTCTTTTCGATATTTGCGCATATCAAATTGTAACGTAATGAATTATGGCCTTTGATTCTAGGAAAAATCACTTTCGGTATTGCTTGTTCTCTGTCTATCTCTCGAACAATTGTTATCTGATTTAAAAAAAAAACTCTGATTATATTACTGTTGCACCGTAAGGAAGGTTGAGTTCGAATTTCGTGAAAATCGTACCAAAATTGCCGGACGAAATGGTCACCGTTTGTACGCGAATATTGTAAAAATATGGTATATCATGGTTGTGGACTCTCTACAGGTCACAATTCTTATCCGATTTTGACGAAAAGTAACATTTCTAGGTTGTGTACCGTCACACCATAATCATTGTCGGCTTCGAATTTCATGAATATCAGACTGGAACTGACCAACAAAATGGCTGCTCCCAATACAGTATGAAATACAGGACTTAATGATGTAGGAAAAATCACCTTCGGTATTGCTTGTTCTCTATCCATCTCTCAAAAATGTGGGCGTATCCTGCCTGACAGTGCCAGCCTATCTTTTCTATTGTGAAAACATTCTCACATGTTATCGTCTTGATCCAATATTGTTACATTCAGAACCGCAAGATTTAAAGTACATGTCACAACAAGATACTTACAGTAATCCATTTAAGAAATTGGTGTATTTTCATTGCGTCTATATAAAAACTATATCATAAATTTATAAAAATAATTTTTATACGCCCACATTGAAATGTGGTCGTATATTATCGTCGCCCCCGGCCGTCCGTTCGTCGGTCCGGCGTCCACAATTGCTTGTGGACGCTCTAGGGGCTAAAGTTAATATTCAATTGACTTTAAATTTGTACACACTGCTTAAGGTCATGAGACGAAGAAGTCTATTGATTTTCAGCGATTTCCGATAATTAGAGTCAGAGTTATGGCCCTTGATCACTTCAAAAAATCTTGTGGATGCTCTAGAGGCCAAAGTTAATATCTGATTGACTTTAAATTTATACACAGTGTTTAAAGTCATGAGACGAAGAAGCCTATTGATTTTCAGCGATCTCTGATAATTATTGCCAGAGTTATGGCCCTTGATCACATCAAAAAATCCTGTGGACGCTCTAGAGGCCAAAGTTAATATCCGATTGACTTTAAATTTAACCACACTGTTTAAGGTCATGAGACGAAGAAGCCAACTGATTTTCAGCGATTTCAAATAATTACTTCCAGAGTTATCTCCCTTGATCACTTCAAAAAACCTTGTGACGCTATAGATGCCAAACTTATCATCCGATTGACAAGTAGTTTGATTTTCAATGAATTTTGATAACTGAACAGCTAAATCCATGATGTTAATTGTTTCCTATACTAATTGTTAGGGTGGGGCAAACAAATTCTAATGATTTTCAGATAATTACATAATGAGTTGTTACTATTAATCAGATTTTAGTTTATTACAAATGTTTCATTACCAAAAAAAGTAAAATTATGCAACAACCCTTGTTGACTGCCCGGACGATTTAGCTGCTGTGGGCGTATGTTTCGTTGCCTGGCAACCTATCTTACATGTATTTCAGAACAATGAACCCTTTGATAGTTTATTTGAAATAGACCCAATAAAGAAATATCATAGGGTTATCCTAGCAGAGGATTTCATGAAAAATTTGGCACCAGTTCATTGGCCAATTGGAAAGCGTGTTGGTTGGTGTTTTCACCATAGATATACTGGTTCAGAAAAACCAGTTTGTGAAATGAAAAAAGGTTAGTATTAATGTTCTATGGGTTTGTTTGGCAAATAAAAGGATTCCAAGGGGTCAGTTTGTAAGTCTCCAAGCGGTCTTTAGTTCGTTCCCGGCGTTGGCCAAGAAAGATCGTCTGGATTTTCCAGCACGGTTTTCCTTTGTCAGTGGTGCAGGATGGATGGTCTAACAAGGAACAGTGTCTATTCGTATGAATGGGACAAAAAAACAATGTCTCGTGTACACAATGGCATTGCACATTGTATGACATTTACTTGTCTTCATTAGTCTAATCAGTGCAAAAAAGTAGGACATTGAACTCAGTTCATGGATAAATCAGTAAAAAATTATTTTGAAAAGAATAATGGACTGGCTAGTGGCCACCATCAGCATCTTGATTGACTCATGATTGTGAATCTGATTATCTGCATTGATCTTTAAGTTGACAGATAAAGTAGTAATCTTTATTGAACCAAGTGAACATTCTCGGTCTCACAGAAATGACATTGTTTCATATTCCCTTCCTTTGTTATTTTCTTTGATCGGGTTCATTCTAAAGAATGAAGATAAACAGACTATATTCTCCTTAATTTTGTAGGTAATCCAATGGGTCCATTTTGGGATCATTTAAAAATTGATTTTGACTCGTACGAAATTTATGGCTTAAGCTACGCCAGTAGTTCCAGTGAATGGATAAGGTATGAAATACTTTTACCTTTTTATACGCCCACATTTTCATGTGGATGTATTATGCTGTCGCCCCTGTCCGTCCACAATTTATTTGTGGACTCTCTACAGGTCACAATTCTTATCCGATTTCGACGAAACTTGGAATATAGGTTTATCCCAATAAGATCTCGACTTGGAATTGGCATGTATCGGATCGAAACTTCATGGATTATGGCCCCTGATTGTACAAAAAATCATGTTTTTAGCTTGTGGACCCTATAGAGGTCACAATTTTGAACCGATATTGATGAAACTTGACATGTATGTTTATAAATTCCTTTCCATATTTGCGCCCATCGGATCGTAAGTTCGTTCGGGCAGACAACAAGGGTTGTCGCATATTTTTACTTTTTTCAGTAATGAAACATTTGTAATACACTAAAATCTGATTAAGAGTATCAACTCATTAAGGAATTATCAGAAAATCATTAGAATTTGTTTGGTTTTTAAAAAGTTTATTATACGAAACATTTTTAAATTGATTTAGCTATTCAGTTATCAAAACTCATTGAAAATTAGAATACTTGTTCGTTTCAAGAATTTTAACGCTGTGTACAAATCTGAAGTAAATCGGATGATGAGTTTGGCCACTTATACGTCACAAGATTTTTCAAAGTAATCAAGGGCCATAACTGTGGACGCTCTAGAGGCCAAAGTTAATATCGGATTGACTTTGAATTTATATCCAGTGTTTAAGGTCATGAGACGAAGAAGCCTATTGATTTTCAGCGATTTCCAATAATTAGTGCAAGAGTTATGGCCCTTGATCACTTCAAAAAAATCTTGTGGTCGCTCTAAAGGCCAAAGTTATACACAGTGTTGAAGGTCATAAGAAGAATTTTCAGCGATTTCCGATAATTATCTTTATGGGTTACAATCACTAGTTTTATTCTAAAAGCACAACGTTTCGACAAGTATCCTCTTATGGTTGTGCTTGATAACCATAAGAGGATACTTGTTGAAACGTCGTGCTTTTAGAATAAAACTAGTGATTGTAACCCATAAAAACTGTGTTCTGTTAATATTAATCCGATTTTGATGAAATTGGAAATACATGTTTATAACCTAAAGATCATGGTTCCTTGCGATATTCGGGCACATTGGACCATAACTTCCTGAATTATGGCCCCTGATTGCACGGAATATTATGTTTTTTTACCTTGTGGACCCTATGGAGGTCACAATTTTATTTCGAATTGAAAAAAGTGTGTCTATATCCCCGTTACACATTAATGATGGTTGAGTTGGAATTTCTTGAAAATGGATAATTGAACAGCTAAATCCATAATATTAAATGTTTCGTATACTAAAAGTTAGCATGGGGCAGAACTTTATAAAAACTAAACAAATTCTAATGATTTTCTGATAATGACTTAACATGCGACAACTCTTGTTGACTGCCGCGACGATTTAGCTGCCGTCGATGTATGTTTTGTTGTCTGGCAACCTATTTTTCTTTTCTTTGAAAACAGTTCAATGGATATTTCTGAAACTTCTAGTGCAGAAAGTTACGGAAGCCTCCTGGTGCCACGATAATTTTTCTTTTTAGCGTAATTGTGACTTTTTATCTCCCAATTAGGACTTTTTATCTCCTAATTAGGACTTTCTATCTCCTAATTAGGACTTTCTATCTCCTAATTAGGACTTTCTATCTCCTAAGTAGGACTTTTTATCTCCTAAGTAGGACTTTTTATCTCCTAATTAGGACTTTCTATCTCCTAATTAGGAATTTTTATCTCCTAATTAGGACTTTCTATCTCCTAATTAGGACTTTTTATCTCCTAATTAGGACTTTCTATCTCCTAATTAGGACTTTCTATCTCCTAATTAGGACTTTCTATCTCCTAATTAGGACTTTTTATCTCCTAATTAGGACTTTTTATCTCCTAATTTAGTAAAACGGTAGAATTTAAGTGAATCTCTATAAACAACACTTATTACTACTATATACTACTATAAACAATACTTACTACTATCATATACTGCTATAAAAAGCACTTACTACTACCATATACTGCTATAAACAACACTTACTACTATCATATACTGCTATAAACAACACTTACTACTACCATATACTGCTATAAACAACACTTACTATTGTCATATACTGCTACAAAAAGCACTTAGTACTACCATAATTATACTGCAATAAACAGCACTTACTACTACCATATACTGCTATAGACAACACTTACTTCTATCATATACTGCTATAAACAACACTTACTACTACCATATACTGCTATAAACAACACTTACTTTTATCATATACTGCTATAAATAGCACTTAATTATATCATATACTGCTGTAAACAACACTTACTACTACCATATACTGCTATAAACAACACTTACTACTACCATATACTGCTATAAACAACACTTACTACTACCATATACTGCTATAAACAACACTTACTTCTATCATGTACCGCTATAAACAACACTTACTACTACCATATACTGCTATAAACAACACTTACTTCTATCATATACTGCTATAAACAACACTTAAAACTACTATATTCTACTATAAACAATACTTACTACTATCTTATACTGCTATAAAAAGCACTTACTGCTACCATATACTGCTATAAACAGCACTTACTAATACCATATACTGCTATAAACAACGCTTACTTCTATCATATACTGCTATATATAACACTTAGTACTACCATATACTGCTATAAACGACACTTAATTCTATCATATACTGCTATAAAGAGAGGGAGAAATGGGGTTTAACGTCCACTCAACACAAACTAGGTCATTTCGGGACATACTGCTATAAACAACACTTACTACTATCATATACTGCTATAAACAACACTTACTACTACTATATACTACTATAAACACCACTTACTACTATCATATGCTAGTATTTATAAATGGTAGTTCAGAGTTTTGTGGAGTTTTCAAATGGTAAGTGATGGGTTTTGTGGACATTTCTAAGAGGTAGTGGTGCGTTTTGTGGACATTTCTATACGGTAGTGATGCGTTTTGTGGACATTTCTAGAGGGTATAGTGATGCGTTTTGTGGACATTTCTGAAGGGTAGTGATGGGTTTTGCGGACATTTCTGAAGGATAGTTATGAGTTGTGTGGAAATTTGTATAAGGTAGTGATGAGTTTTGTGGAAATTGTCTAAAGGGTAGTGATGATTTTTGTGGATATGTCTAAAGGGAAGTGATGATTTTTGTGTATATTTCTAATTGGTAGTGATGAGCATAATTTATATTTCTGACGAGTAGTGATAGGTTTTTAGTCTATTTTTGGGAGGTTGCGATCAACTTGAACGAAGAATTTAAGCGTTTCCTCGGTTTTCGTTCTCGACACACGCAAGAACCAATAATGTCGATATCCTCCGACATTTGAACCAAGGAACTCTTATACACTGGCATTACAAGTCCATCCATGATTATACCACCAAGCGCGAAGAGATTCACTTAAATACTACCGTTTTACTTAATTAGGAGATAAAAAGTCCTAATTAGGAGATAAAAAGTCCTAATTAGGAGATAGAAAGTCCTAATTAGGAGATAAAAAGTCCTAATTAGGAGATACAAAGTCCTAATTAGGAGATACAAAGTCCTAATTAGGAGATAAAAAGTCCTCAGTAGGAGATAAAAAGTCCTCAGTAGGAGATAAAAAGTCACAATTACGCTAAAAAAAAAAATAAAATCGTGGCACCAGGAGGCTTCCGTAGAAAGTATCCAAAGTATTGAAAAAAAACTCTAAAAGGTAACAAATGATGATCCTGCAAATGGCCAATTTCACCGATTCAAAACAGCTAAAGTGTCATTGGATAGCCTGAATAATAGACGATCTTATGACATCCAAATGATACAGATTTGATGCTTGAGGCAATAGATTATGGGACGCTGGAAATCTAGTATTTTCCTTTTTGGATCCTGTTCAAATGCTTTTATCTCGAAAACTACTCTTATTTTTTTCTTAAACTTCTGTTAAATTGACAATAAATGCCCGGTAAATAGAAAACGGTATATGTTTACCTCCTAATTAATATGTGAACGGAGACTTTTATCTTACATTTGTAGTACATACCCAGCAGACAAATACCCTGTTATGGCATTTAAAGGAGCTCCTTCAAGTTTTCCTGTTTCAGAAAAATATGTAGGTTTACAGAAATATTTAGAGTGGTCAGTAGAAATAAAGAAAGCAGCAGATAATTACATCAATGAGAATTATTCGGGTAAAAAGTTTGTTGGTATACATCTAAGAAATGGTATAGATTGGGTAAGTAAGATGTTAAATTCAGCAAGGGTTGGGCGATAATGAAAAAACGATATCATGATAATAATTTATACAATATCGTGATATACGATATTATCGTAATAATTTATATTAATATATATGTGTGTCAAATTTTGTATACTTGGTCCAAGAATCGTCGCTTGGTGCCACGTTTATTGCCGGTGAGGGAGATTTAACTTAACTGGAAGAGTTCTAAAATCTACTTTTTGAAATTTATAATTACGGGCTTTCAAAGTACAATTTTTATGATTGGTTAATTTTGCTGAAAACTAAAGTAGAATTTTTGCAAGGAAATACAAGAGACGTCTGGTCGGCAGGAAAGATTCTTTTTTAATGACCTTCTCTAGCCGTGTTGGTTATGTTAGAAAAACAAAAACAAATTATATACATTTAGAAACTCCGATAAGTATTTGTATTGGAATAACAACAGCAAAAGTCGGAACAATGTGCTTTGACTTTGCCGTGAGACTGAAAGTGCTATTTGGTTATGTTGATATTTTGCAATCGATGTCAGTCAATATTGCACTTCGTTACAGAGAAAAATATTTTTTATCTCATGTTTTTACCTTCATCCATATACAAGTCGATGTAGACTATAAGACGAAGTCCAAATTCGCGGAAAAAAGTATAGACTTATACCAGGAAAAATACGTTACTTTCCAACCTTGACCTTGCCAAACAACTGTCCTCGATAACGATCAAGTGCTTGCATCAACCATGACACCAACTCTCGCATTGCAATTCCAACTTCTTACGATATAGCATATTATCATCGATATTGGGACATGATAATTATATCACGATAATTTTGGTTATCACAATATATCGTTTTTTCCATATTTTCAAATACTGTATGTCCGATATGATAATATCGCCAATGATTTTATCACGGTATACCGAAAAACCTGTATATTGCCCAACCCTAAATTCAGCCGCAATAATTGACAATGTTGTTGAACATCTCAAAACAAACGAGAATATAAAATCATTTAATATGTGTTCATGCGGATGCAGCCATTGTTTTTAAAGGTAAATAAATTACAAGTACTTCTATGTTTACGGTAGAGTTAAAAAAAGGTTATATTTAAAGCTACTCTTAGGTGGTAGATATTCGAAATAAAGATGTTTTAGGAAATAAAACTTGGTTTTTTGTGAGTACTTTCCGCTTTATTAAGCTTCATCAGACAAATGTTACCAATTCCAACAATTGATGTGACGTAATAACGTCATGGTTACAACAATGAACTATAATGGCTATAATATGTACGATAAAATAATATGCATACCATTATGTATCATAAACAAAATTATTAATTAAACATTTATAATTTACACAACTATAATGTTAATATAACAAAATCAACACCTTGAATTAAGCAATGGTTTGAATTTTTCAATAAAATATGATTCCTTTGCTTCTAATAGATCGTTGTTTTTGCTGTTTAATTGATATAGCGGAAAGACATTAAAATTGCATTTGCCGCAAACATCGAGATGTCGGCTCAGGGGTATCATCCTGTATAGCGGATTAAGAATATGTTGTCGATGGAGGTTCATTCTTAATAATTAGATCACATTTACCACAGTTATTTAAAAGTGAAAAAATTAAATATATTATCAACAAAACATATGTGATCAACAGTCTAAAACAACCCCCGAACTTGAGACGAATTCTAACTTCCTCAAAATTTGATTTAGAAACTAAACAACCTGTTGTTTCCAAATGTGGGGTTGAAAGATGTTTAACTTGTAAAATGATAGTCGAAGGAAGCTCCATTAAAATAAATGAATCCAATGATTTTCATGTAAAACAAAGCATGACATGCAAATCAAAAAATGTAATTTATCTCATCGTATGCTATGTTTGCAAAGGGAAATACATTGGTAAAACAGAAGGTCAACTAAACCTTCGAATGAACCTTCATAGATCTCAAATTAAGATACCCAGTAATCGAACGATACCTTTAAGCAGTGGACACATTAGCCGAATCAATCGGCGCCGAATTTTATTCGGCCGAATGGGTGGACACACCAGCCGAATGCTTCGCCCGATTCACCAGTCGATTACGTCACCTTTCACGTCACATGATCAAAACATGGCGGCGTCAATGTCTTCAAACAATCACGTGACTTCTCGATCTGAGTGACGATTGGCTAATGAATTCTACATTCGGCCGAATGCTTCGGCGAAGCGGACACACCAGGCGAATATCATTCGGCCGATTAAATATTCGGCCGAATATATCAAACTTGTTTGATTCGGGCGAATCATTCGGCCGAATAGAAATTCGGCCGAATAACAGTGGACACACTAGGCGAATTTTGACGCCGATTGAGAGGAGGATATTGCGAAGTAACTTGCTTCATTCCATGTTTGACCTTATTTAACATGCATCGAAAATGTGAACTGGAGGATGGACGCAAGCGGTCTCTAATTGAAGATGGACTAGTTACCGGTCTCTGGGACAGGCAACCAGTCTATAATAATTGAAGATAGAGACGGGTAACCAGTCTAAAAACGGAAGGTAGACCGGCAACCAGTCTATCATCAGCCATCAGCTTTCTTGATGGTTTATAGAAAATAAAAAGATGTTTAAAAGTTTCTAACAATGAGTGTTTGTTATCTTTTTCATCATTAAAACCCGAGCAGTCACATCGAGAGTCACCCTCCTCACTATATGTCCGGGCACAGAATATCTGAGCCACCCAAGCTGCCTGCCAGAGGCGGAACGGAGGCGCCCTTCTCCCTTCAACATGACATTAATCACTGATCCAAAGGAACTTGAGACCTTGGGAAGTTATGAACTCAGAAGTCATGTACTCATAATAAATAATTCAATCCTAAGCCAGGTCCTGTTCATGTATGTTGTCAATTTTTTCCCACAGGTGAATCATTCGAGAGCTTGTCAATGCAATACAGGCTAGGAAATAGAACTGCTTCGGGGATAGTGGAGGAGACATGCAAGGCCTTATATGTTTCAATGAAAGAAAACTTTTTAAAGGTGATGAAATGTTTCTTTTTATTTTACACATTAACTTGATAACTATTTGTCTTTAACAAACTACATATTTGACAAAAACGCAATATGGATTGAATACTATTCGGTGTGACTCGATGGCTGAATGATAAAAATATAGAATTGATATATAATAATAAAAACAGAATATGAATCGAATACAATTGGTACTGACTCGATGACTGAATGATTGAAGAAATATGACATCACAATTTATTACATTTGATGAAGTGTTGAAAAGTTATCTTGTGATTGTGTCCAGTTGTTGAAGTTCGGTTGAAAGTAAGGCTGCTGTTGATTTTGCGCAAACTGGCTGTAATTTTGTGTTTCCATTAAAGTTCCACATTGAGCCTGAAAAAGTATTTCATTTATTCTATGTTGAGCTAGAAATCTTAGTTTTGGATCCAAATCTGATAATGTGGTTGATACATATTGGCCATAACAGTAGACTTCATTCTTTTCGCGCAAAGGGCCTTGTTCGCGTTTCAGGGCCCTTGCTTTTTGTTTTTCTTGTATTGACAGGGTGAGGGTTTGGAGAAGATTGTATTCCTCATCAGCTTGTCTCTTCCTTGATAATGTGACTTTCTTATTTTGTGTCGGCTTTTTTGTCGAGCGTATCTGCTGAGTCCGGTCATTTTCATCATTGTTGATTGTCATACCATCTCCATTATCATTGTCCTTGTCATCATCATCATCATCATCATCATCATCTAAGTTCAATGAACTTTCCCCTACATCAGATTCATTGAGTGTTTGGGTTGTTGATAGCTTTAAATATAGAAATGAAACAATTTTTATTTTGAAAGTTCATGAAAAATCTCATTTACATTCCAGACGCCTACATCTTCTGAAGAATGATTAGCAATTGCTGAAGGATTCGAGGAAAATGGAATTACCCATGCTGCATTGGGGCAATAGATGGCAAGCATATTGCCATTAAACAACCTGCAAGCAGTGGATCGGAATTTTTCAATTACAAACATTTCTTTAGTGTTTTACTACTAGCTATAGCCGATAGCAATTACAGATTTGTTTATGTTGATGTTGGGGCAGCGGGGAGGGCTGGTGATGCTGGTGTATTCAATGATTCATCAATAAAGAAGGCACTGGATGAAAATGCATTAAACCTTCCCGATGCAAAATGTATTGGAGAATCGAAAACAAAAATTAACTATCATCTAGTTGGCGATGATGCATTTGCATTCAAAAATACGATGATGAAGCCCTTCCCACATAGAAACCTTGACAAAAGGAAAATAATTTTTAATTATCGGCTTTCAAGGGCTCGTCGAGTTATTGAAAATGCTTTTGGCATCCTTGCCAATCGCTTTAGAGTATTTTTGATGGCAATTAATCTCTCTCCCTACAAAGTAACCAGCCTGATATTGGCCGCATGCTGCTTACACAACTATTTAGTCGACAAAAATAAACATTCTTATGCAAGTGTCGGTGACATTGATAAAGACAATCATTCGATGTCAGCTGGTATGTGGCGAAGTGACCCTGCTCTGCAAGGCATGGTACAAAAAAATGACCGAAATCCAACCAAAGACGCAAAAGCACAACGAGAATTTTTGGCCACCTATTTCTCAGAATCAGGAGCTGTACCGTGGCAGGATTCGATGGTTTAAAATCGGTAGCAGTTTTGTTCATGTTATAACTATACTGATATTGTTACATACAATAATAAAATGTAAATTGAAATGTTCTTAAATACTTACTTGATTTAAATTTGAGACTGAAGGTCTGCTGGCTATATGCGGATCAAGGAACTGCAGCTTATCCAGAAGCCATTTGGTTTTGGTTTTAATTTTCTGGCTGCACTCCCACTAGGCGGGTTAGATTTTTTTAGCCTTGCAATACTTATCTCGCAGTCCCTTCAATTTGTCTCTCACCCATTTTACTGAAAAAAAAACCGATTGTTTTCTTAATAATAGCTGCCTATTTTAACTGCTAGAATCGAAAATATGAAATGATCTCAATTGTTTTGGGCAGTAATTAATTTAAAAAACGCAGTGGATATTTTACCGTATACGGCTGAGTAGCCTATTTATTTCCGCTATTTTAGGCCTACCGTACATCGTCGCTGATTCTCACCCTCTCGACACTAACCCTATCGAAACCCTAAACTTAATATAATGATTTTATTGTTACTTTTATTAGTTAAATACTACATATATAGTAATAATGTACGGTAAAATAGCGGAAGTAAATACTTTGCCGTAAGCCTATATGGTTAAATAGGCCTATCTATCCACTTCGTTTAAAAAAAGATTTCCGTATGTTTTTTACCATCCTTATCCACGGCAGATGCAATTTCCTCGTAGGCCTTTTCTTTCTTGTCGCGGTCTCGAAATTCTACGCATTTTGTATCATATAGGCAAGGATATTCTTGCCATAAGTCGACGATTTTATCCTCTAAAATAGCGTCACTGACGAACTCACTGGGTGCCGCCATTTTGAAGTAGTGATGACACATGCGCATTGACGACGAATGAAACGCAAATAGCGGAGAGTTGCCCGCACACGAGAGCGCAGTTGACGCTGCGTCAAAAAATATCAAACATGACAGATATTTGGCGAACGTCAAAATGCGCTCGAAAATACCCCCGCACACGAGCCGAAAATGACGCTGCGCCATTTGCGTACGCAGTTTTCGGCTCGTGTGCGGGGGCCTTTAAGTGCACACATCGAAACGTGTGGAGGTGGAAAATTCAATGTATTTCCCTTGTACAAATTGAATTTTTTAA
This sequence comes from Patella depressa, assembly GCA_948474765.1. Classification (NCBI taxonomy): domain Eukaryota; kingdom Metazoa; phylum Mollusca; class Gastropoda; family Patellidae; genus Patella; species Patella depressa. Next base: position 54,239,614 of record OX419716.1, read on the forward strand.
ATAATGATTTACTTGAATGTAAAGAAAATTATTTCATCTAAAAGTACAAACCCGAATTAAATAAACGGATATTATAGTAAGAGATGAAGTAATTCTCTTTTTAGTGATTATTTACTAAATGTAAAAATGTGTAAATAATATTTCATGTTGTATTTGATATATTTATAGTAACGTCATGACGTTGCGTCTATTGTTCTACGTAATTCTTCATAAATAAAAATGGTCTGATGATGTTCAGTACGAACAGAAAGCGCTAACCGTCAAATTAGTATTTTGGTGTCTTTCTTTAATTTAGTTTATATATATATATTAACTGGGAGTTGTATTTACCTATATTTTATATATATATATATGGTACAGTCAATTTGTGTAATCAATCATTTCAGGAAATTATGGCCTCTGATTGTACAAAATTTTTGCTTTTAGCTTATGGTCCCTCTAGATGTCACAATTATCTGATTCGAATATATCACCGTTACATCGTAATGATGGTTGAGTTCGAATTTCGTAAAAATCAGACCAAAACTGCCAGACAAAATGGTTGCCCCTCATACGTAACTAGTGTAAGAATTATGGTATATCAAAATTATGGCCTCTAGAAGTTCCGTTCCGATAGGCGCAAATATCAAAAGGGACCAAGATCTTTGGGTTATAAACATTATGGGAGATGTGATACAGAGCTGACAGTTCTCACTATGGTAGTTAAAATATAGATAATGTAAAGGGAATTTGCTGAAAATTTCAATCACATTGATCCTTGACGAACCGAGTATTTAGCAATATCGAAAGGAACCAAGATCTTTGGGTTATACACATGCTTTTTAAGTTTCAAAATCAGATGAAAATTGTGACCTCTAGAGTGTCCACAAGCTACTACTACTACTACTACTTAGTGTTTAACGTCTGCTTCCACATAAGTGATATCGCAGACAAGACTTAGGAGAGCCGAAGCTGATTCCTGTTTTTTAGAATATGATTTTGCAATCTTTCCATTTGGCTTTAAGCCATGGATTTGGTTTAGTGGAAAGTTCTTCCCTTTATTTATTAAAAAACATATCATTTGGTAGATGATCTCGTTTGCTTCTGGGTTGGTTGGTGTCATCGTTTGGGGTTAGTGTTTAGGTGCCAGGCCCGTCTTATCGTGGCCTCCCCTTACTCCACTATCCCACTCTATGGGTTTGGTATCAGTTTTATTTACGAAATAGTGTTTAGGTGCCGAGTACGTCTGACCGAAACTCCCCCTTACTCCACTATCCTGCTTAGTTTGGTAGATGTCATCTGTGGGATTTGTGTTTAGGTGCCAGGCCTGTCTTATCGTGACCTCCCCTTACTCCACTATCCTATTCTGTAGGTTTGGTGTCTGTTTTTTTGGCGGAATAGTGTTTAGATGCTGAGTCCGTCTGATCGTGACCCTCCCTTACTCCACTATCCTGCCAGTTTGGTATAAATCCCCTATGTAGTTTAGTGTTTAGATGCCGGACCCGTCTAATCATGACCCCCTCTTACTTCACTATTTTACTTAGTCCAACTGTGTCCATTAGGGCGTGGATTTGTTCAAAGATTTGCAGTTTCAGATCTGGTCTAGGGAAGAGTAGGTTCTTAGTGTTGAATGGTATGTTGTTGTTCTCCATTATTCTCACTAGTTCCCTTCTCTCCTCCTTGTATACCTCGCAGTCTACCAGGACATGGTTGGTGGTACATTCTTCCCCGCACTCACAAACGATGACTTGGTGTTTGTGGTCTCGCAGCCGCTCTCTCACCCTTAGTTTCGATATAAATCTGCATATATCTCTTCTAGGGTGAATGAGAATTTTCCGCGGAATCGCGGAATTCCGGGTTTTTATTTTCATTTTGGTCGATTCTGAGATCAATACAAAAAAGCAATAAAAAATTTCAAGGGGGGGTGAGGTCTGAAATTTCACATTCTGTCGAGCGATCGTTCTCAGAACGCTCGGTAAATATCTTGTTTACAAACTTACGTAATGCCGAGAAGGCGGCACGTACCGCGAGGCATCGGGTATATAAATAATTCTGTTACCCCAGACGGCAGTTTATCTACCCGAATCGTCGCGGTACGTGTCGCCTTCTCGGCATTACGTTCCAAGGATTGTGGTACCGTACGTCGTTCATTTTAAGCGCGAAAATGGCGGCAATAATTCAAAGAGAGGAATCGGATGAACGTTTGAAAGAAATTGATTCGAATATCAAGAATAAGTTTCGATGGAGCTGGTTGGAGAAGTCCGTGGAAATTACGTATAGAAACGCTTTGGGAAAAATCGATACATCATCGTTTATGATGAGCGATTTCATTCGTAAAGTTGACAAGGCAGGTGTGGCAATGTGCATCTTATGTGATAAACTGGTTAATTACGGATCGAAAGGACTCGCAGCTCTTGTTGAACATTGTTCAAAATCTAAAAAACACGCTGAGAAAATTACAATCAAGATAACCAATTCCTCCCTCACAAGCTTTGTATCTGCAAAACCGAAACCCGATGACGTTTCGTATGGAATTCATCCAAAGTTGGTGACCCCAAACCACACACCATCTACAGAGTTAAAGAGTTTGGTGCATATGTGTGACAGAATTTCCAATTCTGAGGTAAGAAAATAATTTTTCTTTTATTGTTATTTGGGGAATTGGGATAGACATTACACACTGGAGGCAGTTGCCCGGTAGTCTGTGGGGTTGGGGGGATTATATCTGACCCACACGGTCCCTATCCGGACAGGTAGTCCGGAAGCGCGGAAGCTATGCCCAAATTTTCAAAATATTTGTATCCGGACTTACAAATTTGGTATAACTTGAATAGGAATAAGGTAAAGCATTATATTATTTGATTTACAGAGTGACAGTGCGTAGGCTACAACACATAGAGGTAAATACAATACATTGTCGGCTTTTATTCCTGTCCTGTATTCGTTTCTGCCCATGACTGTATAACCTTATTTTATTTTAACATCCTATTAACCCGAGCTGCACTGGGACGGTAATTGAAATCAATCGATATTATAATTATGGAATAAATGTTGCAAATAGTTACATGTACTTATTTAACTATTTAACTAGTTGGTATAGTAGTCATATATAATATTGATAATATAGACTTGGTGTTGGCTGTCTTTCTGTATATTCTTTTCTGCCTATCTATATAACCTTATAATATTTAGCACTATCAGTGCGATGAATAATATCACAATAGCATGATTAACAATATGTAAGCTTATATTTTGTAGTGGAGTGGTGCTTACATAATATATAATACTACTACAATTGATATTGTGTAATATTTTGAACATTCTGCTTCAATCCATTTATTGTCTTGTTTTATTTTCATTCTAGGGCATGGTTCTTGGTGTTATTGCAGAGCACTCACTGTCCCTAAGCATGGCACCAGTGCTTGTGGAACTGGCCAAGTCACTTTCTCAAGACAAGCCGGCACTGAATAGTCTGTCCATGGGTCGCCACAGTGCATCATACAAGATGACTGGATTATCTCGCACATTCAGGGAAGAAACAGTTAGCAATCTGAGACGTTTCCCGTTTTCAATAAACATTGATGAAAGCACTTCTAACAATCACAAGAGGATATTGGCAATACTTGTCTCCTACTATATTCCAGATGAAGGTGTTGTTCGAGTTGACCATCTAGCTTCCTTCGAAGTGATTAAGGTCGATTCCCAGTCTTTGTTTGATGCTGTAAATGGCCTGTTCACAGATCTTGAGGTCCCTTGGTCGAACATAGTATCCGCCTTGATGGATTCATGCAGCGTGATGCGAGGAAGCAAATCTGGTGTTGAAGTCAGAATTAGGGAAAAGGCAGTCCAGCTACTTGACATTGATGACTCGTGCCACCACATCCATAATGCCTGCAAGAAGTTCTGTGCACCATTCGAGAACTGGCTTGAAGGATTGTTATGTGACCTACATAATGATTTTAAATGGTCGTCTGATCTGAGAGATTGGCTGTCAGATTTATGTGACATTCTTCATGTCAAATTTACAATGGCGCAGAGATATGTCAGCCACAGGTGGCTCTCTGTATATGATGTGGCTTTGGCAACAGATATGCTGTTTGATTGCTACATAACTTTTTATTACGGGTTTATTCCAAAGACATTGCAACCAAATTACACAGAGATTTTGGAGTCCATATATGAAAAGAAGGGGGTGAGCAAAGAAGCCAGAGAGAGGATAGCAGAAATTCACCATCAGCTGGCAGTCAAAATGAAGACATTGACTGATGATGGAAAAAAGAGAAAGGAACGAATCGTTGAAAAGGTGCTTATTCAATCCAAGAAAACTACCCTACAACTTCATTTTTATATTGCCGCCCTGCCAATTCTACAGAAGTATGTGAAAGTTTTCCAGTCTAAAGAAATCATGATCCACAGGCTTCATGACCAACAACTGGAAAGCTTTCAAAGTTTCCTTGTATGTTTTGTGAAACCTGAAAAAATTTCTGGTCTGTCAGCAAAGGGATTGAAATCAATACAACTGAACGAGGACCAGGGACAGTTTTTAAAGATTCAGGACATGTTCGTTGGTGCTGAAGTTGATAAAATCATATCTGAATCCTCAAAGGGTGACCACGACATCAGCGACTTCCTCAAGATGGCTGCTGCATCATATGTGAAATGTGCCATCCACATGCAAGCCAAACTGCCTCTGGACAATGGACTATTGAGAGCTTTGTCCTGTATTGATCCTGCAGCCAGAGGGCATACTGTTACTGCAGTAGAGTTGAAGAAGCTGACTACAGTCCACATGAGACACTTCTTGGTGAACGAGGAGCAGGCAACAGTGGGTCATGAGGTGTTAATGTATCAGGTGGATGACAAACTCCCAGAGTTCGAAGGTCAGGATATCGGTCAATGGTGGGCCAAGATAACAAAGCTCAATAAATATCCTGGACTGTGCAAAGTTGTAGCTGCTGCTCTCTCCATTTTCCATGGGCCCCAGGTTGAGTCATCTTTCAACCTGATGGGAGACATAATGGACCCCAAGTCTTCCAGACTGAATGTTGAGACGTTTAACTCCCTCCAGACTGTTAAATATACCTTTTTGTCAAAGAAGACCACCTCTGTTAAATACTTTGACAGACCGAGTTGCAAATATTCTGAAGTAAACTTAAGGTTGTGCAGAAACTTAAGAGATGCTGCAGCAAAACATAAAAAGGCAAATCAGATCAAAGCCGAACAAAAGAAGAGCCTTCAGGAAAAGCTGAAAATAAATACATCCAAAAAAGTAAGCAAAATAAAAGCTAAAGAAAAAACACAACAGTCAGTTGAGGCAGCCAGACAACAACATGTAAACCAACAGAAAAAGGAAGCCAGAAAACGGGCACTGGAAGGATTAGTAGAAAGTGTCCAGAAGAAGAAGAAATCGAACTAGACTGTCTGCTGTCATTCTTGTATATATGTTGGAATTTATTTGTGATTTATTTATAATTGTTCTTTGACTTGTGATTCATTTGCCAGACTGAAGGGAAGAGGAACTCCATAATATTAATATTAAAAGAATTAAATACCGGTAACCATTTTATTATTATCTTCACATTCATAATTACAGTGGGTGTTGTTACATAGGCCTATATTATTTATTAAACAATATTTACTATCTACAGCAAGAATGGATACAATATCCATTTTAAGTCTGTTGAAATATGATGATGTTTCAGGTCACATATAACTCAAAATGTGTGAAAAAGCCAGTTTTTGACGGTTAAATATCCCAAAAATTTTCTGGGGGGGGGCATGCCCCCAGACCCCCCTAGATAAGCAGTGTGCTTCGCACACTGCATTATCGTGCCTACGGCACTCAATAGTTTTTCCTCCAAAAATATTTTTCCTGTTCTCATGCCTGGATCTAAAGTATGGTTAAAAGACAGGTCAATTCAATCTGGGAATTACAACTCGTTGAACTTGACACATACAGATTCCGGCTGGATGACAAGATCTACACGAAGACAGCAATCAATCACCGTGATTGATTGCTGTCTTCGTGTAGATCTTGTCATCCAGCCGGAATCTGTATGTGTCAAGTTCAACGAGTTGTAATTCCCAGATTGAATTGACCTGTCTTTTAACCATACTTTAGATTTCCGTTTTGCTGTAGTCTATGGTGCGGAGTGGTGCTGTATCCTTGAGACCTTTGTTTGCGAGTCGATCTGCCTCCTCGTTTCCTCTAATGTTGACATGTGATGGAATTCACACGAGCTCTACTTTGCTCCCCTTCTCTAAGACCCTCTGGTACAGCTGCCTGATTTCCAAAATGACTTCTGGTCTTGAGTCCGAGTTGTCAGTTTGGATTGAAATAAGACTGCTCAGGGAGTCGCTTGGAATCAAAAGCTAAAAAAAGTGATTTTTTGTACGATAGGGCTACAATCCATGCAATTTCGATTCGATAGACAAATAGACAGGTGGACATGGGCAGCGACAATATACGTCCACATGACAGTGTCCATCAGACAATGACTACATTGTCATTTTATGTGTTAGGCCTACATATATTGCCTTATTTGCAAGGGGCAACGACAATATACGTCCACATGACAGTGTACATCAGAAAATGACAACATTGTCATTTTATGTGTTAGGCCAACACATATTGCCTGATTCGCAAAATCTGCAATCAGGAATTATGTGTAATGCCTTAGCCCACAGGTTCTTCGCAAAATGACATGCTCGCCTAGTCATTACATGAAATGACTGATTACACAGGTGGACTGAAACGATGAAAGTACAAGTTAAAAATTGAATTCTTTGTGTTTTTTCTCTAATATTTGAATTTTACAATTAATATTGATTCTTGTAATTTTATGATTTCATAATTTATATACTCTAATTTTCGAAACACAAGACAAAGTTAACAAAAAATATATAGGGTCAACCTGACTATTCAGCACCCGACTATTCAGCTCACTGAACTGAAAACAATTACACTGTCTACTCTACATGATACAAAAGCATACAAACACGCACTAAAATAACACCCATTGTCTACCCAATAGTAAAATGACAAACAACTGCAGTCAAAACAATAAACATATTATTCGCATATCGGATCGTAACTTCCTGAATTATGGCATGGCCTCTGATTGTATGGAAAATTGCCTTTATTAGCTTGTGGTCCCTCTGGAAGTAGAAATTATTACCCGATTTAAAAAACCGTTGTTGACTTCAAAAAATCTTGTGGTTGCTCCAGAGGCCAAAGTTAAAATCTGATTGACTTTAAATTTATATGCAGTGTTTATGGTCATAAGACGAAGAAGCCTGTTGATTTTCAGTGAATTCCGATAATTAGTGCCAGAGTTATGGCCCTTGATCACTTCCAAAAATCTTGTGGATGCTCTAAAGGCCAAAGTGAATATCCGATTGGCTTTAAATTTATACACAGTGTTTAAGGTCATAAGACGAAGAAGCCTATTGATTTTCAACGATTCCTGATAATTATTGCCAGAGTTATGGCCCTTGATCACATCAAACAATACTGTGGACTCTCTAGAGGCCAAAGTTAATATCCGATTGACTTTAAATACACACACACTGTTTAAGGTCATGAGACGAAGAAGCCTACTGATTTTCAGCGATTTCAAATAATTACATCCAGAGTTGTCGCCCTTGATCACTTCGAAAAACCGTGTGACGCTATAGAGGCCAAACTTATCATCCGATTGATTGACTTCAGATTGATACACAGAGTTTAAGGTGTTGAAACGAACAAGTATTTTGATTTTCAATGAATTGTTAGCTTGGGGCAAAACTTTTATAAAAAGCAAACAAATTCTAATGATTTTCAGATAATTACATAATGAGTTGTTACTCTTAATCAGATTTTAGTGTATTACAAATCTTTCGTTACCAAAAAAAGTGAAAATATGCGACAACCCTTGTTGACTGCCCGGACGATTTAACTGCTGTGGGCGTATGTTTCGTTGCCTGGCAACCTATCTTTTAATTATTATAGCAAGAATGGTCAACTCTTTATTAAACTATTGTCTAACGTATTTTTAGTTGTGGATGCAGTATTATATGTGATTGTGAATATTTAGCTCAATATGTTCTAATGTGTGAATCTATTTTTCTTTTCAGAAAAATGCATGTGAAAGGGTCAATAATTATGATACCTTTATGTCATCCTATCAGTGTTATGGTTTTAATAATAAAAAGAAAATAGATTATAATGTATGCTTTCCATCTGAACAAACCATTCTGAGGTAAAAACAGCATTTCTTATTTTTGAATTACTATATTACTTGTGCTCTGTGAAATAATTACCGGGTGGCTTAGGTAATGAAAATTCAGACCTAAAAAAGTAATGTCTCAAGTGATGGGGATGGGATACAAATAAATTGTCAAATAATGCTTTAAAGTTTGAACTAGATACAAGACTAATAATGGTCGTCTCAAAAAAGACAGGATGGAAAGGTTGATTAGGGTTTCACACTGCGTAGCTTGTGTGAAACACTATTATTTTTGTTAAAATTATTCTTATTAGGGTTTCACACTGCGAAGCTTGTGTGAAACACTATTGTTTTTGTTAAAATTATTATTCTTATTATTATTATTATTCTGCTTTTGTTTTGAGTAGATCTCAGCAACTGCTTGTCGCATCGTTACGATGTCTTCGGTTTTATTGGTAAAGTGGGTGTGACTTAGAGGATAAAGCTATTTTGAACGTTCTGCGACAATGCCAAATGCCCGAAATCACCGAAGTTATCGTTTTTAAAAATATTGCAGTAATTTTAACAATAATCATGGGATTTTAACTTTCGATACATTTTGGCATAGCCGGAAACAGGGCACATAGCTACGCTACTTTCGATTTTTGATTTTCGGTAAATCTTCGAAGATATTAGGCGCCAAATTTTGAAAATTTTAAATTTTACAAAAAACTTTTTGATTTATGAATATTGTTTAGTCGTGTTGTACACAGAATTAAAGAGTCATCTGTCTTGCGCAAAAATGTTAAAAATATTTGTCTCAGTAATTTTCCTTGGCCGCCATTGGCTAATTCAGTTTTTCAGTTCTAGATTATTTTTTTATTGTTCGATTTGTATAAAGCAAAGTTCATATGCTTCGTTGTCTCAATTGTCATTTTTTTTGTTACCGATAGTGTTATCTGTCGGCACCGGAAGTGGCATAATTTTGCCAAAAACTACAATTTTGACAATTATTTTCCTTCTTCGAAAACAAATATTATTTTTTTGAAAAATTATATGACTCAAAGAGTGTGTCCTTTCAAGGCGCAAAAAATGGCGGAAGCAGTTTTTTTAATTTCTATTTCATTTTCAAGCAAATTGGATTAAGAGGCTAAAATGGTGTAAAATTGACCCATTTACAACCTGTTCAGGCTTTTCAGAATTTAAAATATTTTTACATAACTTTTATAAACTTGTAGCTATAATCCATACGAAGAAATGTATGTTAAAATTAGTTTGTAATATAAGCAGTTGCCAAGAAATGGGCAGTTCTGCACAAGTCACTGTTTTCGTTATTTTGCGTGTAATATAGTCAATTATTATTGGATTTTTATAAAAGTGACATCATTTGATTCAAAAAGCATGTAGCGTCATATCAAGTTGATTACTATTTAAAATTGACACCGGAAGTGACGTCATTTTGTCAAAAACTGCATTTTAAACTTTTTAAATCAATGATTTACTTAATATGTATTAATAATTTTAACTTTTGGTTTAAATTCACATATAAACACACCTCATGTGGTCATATAGATATCATAAAATTGTTTCTAACTTGTTCGGTTGCCGAGAAATGGACGGTTTTCTACAGGTCACTTTTGAAGGATTTGGGGCCATAAAAGAGTCAATTATTATTCGATTTTCTTAAACGTTACACCATGTTATACCTAATGCCATTTGGGATTTCATACAAGTAATGTAAGATTTTCATTATCACCGGAAGTAATGTCATTTTGGCAAAAACTGTATTTTTAGCCTTCAAAACAGATATTTTATTCAAATGAGTCTGTTTTGAAATCTTTTTCAAATTATGGTATTTGATGTCAATCAACAAATAGAATGAAGCCATACGATCATACAGTTACCACAAAATGGTTTCTAACTTGTACGGTTGCCGAGAAATAGCCGATTTTCTACAAGTCACTTTTCAAGTTTTTTGGTCTTTAAAAGTGGCAATTATTATTCGATTTACATAAAATTTTCACTATAAGATATCGTATGCCATTTCTGATTTCATAAGACTAATTGAACATTTTCATTAACACCGGGAGTAATTTAATTTTGTCAAGATCATTTACAAGTAACAAATGTATAAAATGAATTGATATTGCTGGATTTGGTTGATTCTGCGTCCATTTTATTTGTGTGCAATGTTAATTTGGAAACCTGTTTAGTGGTTTCGTTGGTACCAGAAGCGACATATGTTCAAGGGTAACTTGGCACCGGAAGTGACATGTTTAAGGGTAACGTGGCACCAGTGAAACCCGTCATTCCTGCATGCAGGTCTAGTTATTATTCTTCTTATTATTAGGATTTCAGACTTTCGTCTGAAAGACTATTGTTTTTAAAAAGATTATTATTAGGGTTTCACACTGCGTAGCTTGTGTGAAACACTATTGTTGTTGTTAAAATTATTATTAGGCTTTCACCTTCGGTGAAAGACTATTGTTATTACTAAGATTATTATTATTTTTTTTTTATTGGGGGAAGCTAGATCTCAGAAACTATAAGAGATAGAGGTTTGCAATTTGATCTTTTGTCGGAAAAGTGGTGTGCAGCTACTGCTTAAAGCTATTTTGAAATCTGTGCGCACACCGGAAGTGACGTTTAATACGAAAAACTAAAATCGGCCGTAATTCTGTTAATTCTCAACCAAAAATGTCGAATTTAGAAACTTTGTCGCTTTACTTTTTTTGGTGAAAATTTGAAAATTTTCAAAATTTCCCAAATTTTTTATTTTTTGGAATTTTGAATTTCTGCTTATATTTTTGGGTTGCTGACATCGATCCCATTCCAACAATATAAGTTTTGTTCCGAAATGTTAAATTTGATTTTTCACTTTTTTTCTCATTCGTAGAGTTCTTATTTTTTTTAAAACGGCTCCAACGATTTTTCTGAAACTTCAGGAATATGAAGTCGAAGGACCAAACCAGTCCATGAACTATAAATGAAAATCCTCTAATCACCGGAAATGTTCAAGAAAGGTATCCAAAGTTTGACAAAATTCAGAAAAATGGGTGCCTGTGCGTCAAATAAGATGTATCGATTGGTTGTTTACCGAGTAGTTAAAGTATTATATCGTTTGATAGCCACGTGAATTATCTACAAGATGGTACTATAGCAACAAGTTTCTATCAAAAAATAAAAATGTTATCTGAGTTTGAAAAGTAAGGTATTTTGCTCTTTCGATCAACTTTAAACGCGTATTTCTCGAAAACGCCGCCTACGATTTTTTTAAAACTTTCTCATTCGAGAGTCTTATAGGTGGTGTATTGTGTGAAACCATTGTACAATTTCTCTATGTGTCATGAGTAGTCGAAAAACGAGATTGAAAATCCAAAACGTCGTATTTTTACCATTTGGAACATTTTTAGACGTCTTTTTCTCGAAAAGTCAACGTAATTTTTTTTTTTGAACTTCTTCTACAGAGAGTTTTATCGGTAGTCTTAGGTATGAAACCATTGCGCAACAGTTACAAGTATCAGGAGTATAAGAACAAAGGGATCGAAAATTGAAAACGTCACCTTTCATTGTTAAGCGAAACATGCAGTAAGAGTTGATACAATCTATACGTATTAGCAACGTTTAGAGAATATTCAAAAGTCCATTTTCTCTCACAGTGACGATATTTGGGCAGAAAGTATATCAACTTTGAGTCTTTACTTCTATTCAAAATACGGGTATAGTGATCCTGTAGCAGAAATATTTGATTTATGTGTGTAATAATTAGTCTTTGAATTAATATGGTTTCTCCTTGGCCAAAATTACCTCATAGCCGTAATCATCTCGACACAAATCGACGGCTCGCGCTGTTTATAAGCAAATCCAATTTTTAAGAGGTTGCGATCACTCGTTAATTAGCGTTCGCCCTGTTAACATCTGTGCTCCAGTGCTCCAGTGTTCCAGTTATCCAGAGTTACAGTTTCCAGTTATCCAGTTTTGCAGTCTTCAAGCCACCATGGACCCGATTGTCAAAACCTACGTAGTACCAGAAGAAGAAACAAATAGAGTATCCTACCACGTTGCAGTCAGCAGCACGGATAGATTAACCGACAGGGGAATCTTGAAGTGTCTGATCGACCTTCTCGGCAAGTGGCAGGACATTTTAACCATCTACTTGAAAGACGACGAGTGGCACATACATGTTAGAACGAAAGAAATAAAAACGAAAATCCTCGAGACAGAGAGCCACACCCACATGGGGATTACCTACCGTTTCCACAAACGTTTCGCCAAAGTCATAACCCTAACAGTTTACGACTTTCCAGTTTCCTACTCCGATAACTACTTCATCGAAATAATGACAGACATCGGCTATGTAAGATCCTTCAAAGACCTACGGCTGCCTACGACCAATGTCCACAAAAGAATCCGGGAAGTAGAACCGGAAATAGCAAACAAGAAACTAAAAGACATTCCCCAACTAATCGTCCTAAAGGCAGATTACGGAGATGCAAAAGTTAGAATAGTCACACCAGGTCAACCTTCTCCGTGCTTCAGGTGTGAAAAATTCGGCCACTCACGAAAGGAGTGCCCCCTCCGGGCCCCAGAAAAAGAAAAGAAACGGAAACCAGTTCCAGCAGTAGCCCCAGCAGTTCCAGTTCCAACCACAGTAAAGACATCAGTAAACCAGCCAGTCCCACCAGCACAGTCCACAGTTCCAGAAGTAAAGAAAACAGTCGTCAAAACAGTAACCCAGTCTCCGCCAGCCGAACCAAAAGCACCTAAACGAAGAAGAGAGGATGGAGCCAGAAAAACATCAGAAACTGCAGAATTTAAATTTACGAAACCAAGACCACCTCCAATAAAAATAAATGAAAGTAGTATCGACATTTGTGAATACAGCTACCATCCCTCAACCTCCACACCTCACGACACCAGTGCTAGTTCGAATAATTTCAGTATCTGCAGTATACACAGCATCCCTACAACACCAACAACGTTCGACTGAAAAAAAATATATATAACACGTGATTGTCTGCGATATCACTTCGGTGGAAGCGGACGTAAAATACAACTACTTCACACACACATTAAGAGGTTGCAGTTGTATCTTGCAGTAGTATTGTGCATAAGTACGAATATTGCACCGGTCATAGAAAGTTTAATGTAGTTGGAGCATGGACTCTGTTTCTAATAAATATCGAACTTTTATATGTTGGTGACGTCAAATCTTTAACGTGCACGAAATCCGAAAATTGGCGATATTTCATTGAATATAAAATCAATTTTTGAACCAGTTACATATTTGAGTAGCTGACATGAAAACGCGATTCCGAAGTCCCGTGTACACCTTGGTGTGAAATCGACAAAAGTCCGAATTGGTCATAATTGGAACTTTTTGCATACGTATAAAGCATATATAGAGAGATTTTTTTAAAAGTGGCAATATTTGAACTAAGGGTGTTTGAATGGTAACCAATATCTGGTATTTGTGCTTCTAGAATGTTTTAATAGTAACCAATATCTGTTACTGGTGCTTCTAGAGTGAAAATAGTTCGTTTTAGTAAATAATAGTTACCCCTGAAATTAATATCGCAGGATTTTTGTCTCCATGACGTCATCATTTTATACCAGTGAAAATAAACCTCTCTGTTGAAGCTATTTATAAGGAAGGCACTCCTCTACATAAATGCTGAAAAATTAATGTTGAATGTAGGATTCTGGGTTTTGGTTATTATTTGACACTTACGATACTTTTTTGTCCCAATCGGAAAACTCGGGGTTTTTTTATTCCCGTGTAGATCTCTGAAACTAAAACAGATAGAGTTTTGAATATTGATTTTTCCTTTGTTTTAAACATTTAGTACTTAGAACTATTGCGACAGTTGTGAACCAGACCGGAAGTGATGTAAATCTTTAACGTGCACGAATGAAAATAGGTTCTAATTATGTCATTTCCCAACCGATTTTCGAAGAAATTATATTTTTGTACAGCCCGGGATATTGCGGATGGGATAAAGGTCGAATTGAGATAACCATGTCGTTCTCGGTTGAGATAACCAGTTTGAGCATGGACTCTATCTGTAATAAATATTAAATTTTTATATGTTACATGTAGTGACGTCAAATCATTAACGTGCACGAAATCAGAAAATTGTAGATATTTCATTGAATATTTAATCAATTTTTGAACCAGTTGCATATTTGAGTAGTTGATATGGACGTGTTTCCAAAGTCCCGTGTACACATTGGTGTGACATTGACAAAAGTCCGAGCTGGTCATAATCGCAACGTTTTGCCTACGTATAAAGCATTATATAGAGAGCTTTTTTTGAAAGAGGCAGTATTTGAACTAAAGGTGTTTTACTGGTAACCAATATCTGTTAATGCTGCTTCTAGAGTGACAATAATTTATTTTAGTCAATAACAGTTACTCCTGAAATTATTATCCCAGGTTTTTTGTCTACATGACGCCATCATATGATACCAGCGAAAATGACGCTATTTACCGAAACTATTTATAAGAAAGGCACCCCTCTGGACAAATGTTGAAAAGTTGATGTTGAAAGGTATGATTCTTGGTTTTGGTTAGGATCTGACACGATCTTTTTTCTGTCCCATTCGAAAAACTGTTTTTTTTTTCATTCTCGTGTAGATCTCTGAAACTAAAGCAGATAGAGTTCTGAATAATGATTTTCCTATGTTTTAAGCAGTAAGTACTTAGAAGTATTGCGAAAGTTCTGAACAGACCTGAAGTGAAGTAAATCTTTAACGTGCATAAATGAAAATAGGTCCTAATAATCTCAATTCCCAACCGATTTTCGAAAAAGTTATATTTTTGTAGAGCCGGGGATATTGCGGATGCGATATAGGTCGAATTGCAATACCACGCAGTTCTCTTTTTTTTCCTGAAAATTTGAAAATGTAGTAAAATTGTAATTTGTTTTAGAATATTTGCGTTTTTGATTGCGTATTTAGATTTCTGGCGTCTGTAGGATTCTACCGATCCAAGTTCATAATGTTGTAAATTGTTCAACTATATTTTTCACTTTCCTTCTATCGTAATGCGCATGCACAGAAAGTGTCAATATCTGAGTTGTTTGGGTGTGTGTGTGTGTGTGTTTTAAGGGGTGAGTGGTGGGCATTTTGTGCTGCCTTGGGTAAGGTGAAAGCCTTCAGCCTTGCAAGCAAGTCTAGTTAGGCTTTCACCATTTTTCAATGGTGAAAGGCTATTGTTATTACTAAGATTATTATTATTTATTATTTTTTTTTTTTCCACTTTGCCTATTTCTCAGCAACTATAAGAGATAGAGGTCTGAAATTTGATTTTCTGTCGGGAAACTGGGTGGTGGTTAGTGCTTAAATGTAAAACCAAATTTGTGCGCATAGCGGAAACGCGTCAAATCTTTAACGTGCACTCAAATTGAAAATCGGCCATAATTCTTCTAATTCTCATCGGACTTTTCCGATATTTACATTTTTGGATAGCTGAAAACATTTCTGAGTAGATGGCAGTTCAAAAACATCGAGTTTAGAAACTTTGTCGCTCTCATTTTTTTGGTGAAAAATGGAAAATTTTCAAAATTTTCTAAAATTGTTATTTTTAGGAATTTTTAAATATGACTTATATTTTTGGATAGCTGACATTAATCCGATTCCAACAATATAGGTTTTGTTCTGAAATTTTAACTTTGATTTTTCACTTTTTTACGCATTTTGGTCAAATCGTAGAGTTCTTATTTTTTTAAAACGGCACCTACGATTTTTCTGAAACTTCAGGCATATGAAGTCAAGAGTCGTCTCCAGTCCTTAGTCTATGAATGAAAATCCTCTAATCACCGGAAGTAGTCAAGAAAAGTATCCAAACTTTGACAAAATTCTAAAAAATGGGTGTTTGTGCGGAAAATGCGATGTTTTAATTGGCTGTTTACTGAGTAGTTAAAGTACAACGTCATTTGATAGCCACGTAAAATATCTACAAGATGGTACCACAGCGACAAGTTTCTATCATAAATTGAAAAAGTTATAGGACTTTGAAAAGTAAGGTTTTTTACGATTTCGAGCAATTTTAAACGCATGTTTCTCGGAAACGCCGCCTACGATTTTTTTAAAACTTTCTCAGTCGAGAGTCTAATGGGTGGTGTATTGTGTGAAACCATTGTACAATTTCTCTAAATGTCATGAGTAGTCGAAAAACGAGATTGAAAATCCAAAACGTCGTATTTTTACCATTTGGAGCATTTTTAGACGTCTTTTTCTCGAAAAGTCAACGTAATTTTTTTTTGGAACTTCTTCTACAGAGAGTTTGATCGGTAGTCTTAGGTATGAAACTATTGCGCAACATTTAGAAATATCAGGAGTATGAGAACAAAGGAATCGAAAACTGAAAACGTCACCTTTCATTGTTAAGCGAAACATGCAGTAAGAGTTGATACAATCTGTACGTTTTACCAACGTTTAGAGCCTATTCAAAATTCCCCATTTCTCTCACAGTGACGACATTTGAGCTAAAAGTATTTCAACTTTGAGTGTTTACTTATATTCAAAATATGGGTTTAGTGACCCTGTAACAGAAATAATTGATTCCTGTGTGTAATAATTAGTCTTTGAATTAATATTGTTTCTTCTTTGTCAAAATTATCTCTCAACCGTAATCATCTCGACACAAATCGACGGCTCCCGCTGTTTATAAGGAAATCCAATTATCCATAGGTTGCAGTTGTATCTTGCAGTAGTATCGTGCAGAAGTACGAATATTGCACCTGTGATAGAAAGCATGATGTAGTTTGAGCTTGGGCCCTATCTCTAATTAAAGATAATTTTTTATATGTTAGTGACGTCAAATCATTAACGTGCACGAAATCAGAGTTTTATCGGTAGTCATAGGTATGAAACCATTGCGCAACAGTTAGAAATATCAGGAGTATGAGAACAAAGGGATCGAAAATTGAAAACATCATCTTTCATTGTTAAGCGAAACCTTCAGTAAGAGTTGATACAATCTGTACGTTTTACCAACGTTTAGAGCATTTTCAAATTCCCCATTTCTATCACAGTGACGATATTTGAGCTAAAAGTATTTCAACTTTGAGTGTTTACTTATATTCAAAATATGGGTTTAGTGACCCTGTAACAGAAATAATTGATTTCTGTGTGTAATAATTAGTCTTTGAATTAATATTGTTTCTTCTTTGTTAAAATTACCTCATAACCGTAATCATCTCGACACAAATCGACGGCTCGCGCTGTTTATAAGGAAATCTAATTATCTATAGGTTGCAGTTGTATCTTGCAGTAGTATCGTGCAGAAGTACGAATATTGCACCTGTGATAGAAAGCATGATGTAGTTTGAGTTTGGGCCCTATCTCTAATTAACGATAAATTTTTATATGTTAGTGACGTCAAATCATTAACGTGCACGAAATCAAAATATTGTCGATATTTCATTGAATATTCAATTTAGTTTTGAACCAGTTACATATTTGAGTAGCTGGCCTGAACGCGATTCCAAAGTTCCGTGTAACACATTGGTGTGACATCGACAAAAGCCCGAATTGGTTATAAATGGAACGTTTTGCATACGTATAAAGCATATATAGAGAGCTTTTTTTAAAACTGGCAATATTTGAACAAAGGGTGTTTGAATGGTAACCAATATCTTGCATTGGTGCTTCTAGAATGAAAATAATTCATTTTAGTAATTAACAGTTACTCCTGAAATAAATATCCCAGGTTTTATGTCTGCATGACGTCATCATTTGATACCAGTGAAAATGAAGCTCTCTGTTGAAGCCATTTATAAATAAAGTACCCCTCAATTACAATGTTGAAAAATTAATGTTGAAAGGTGCGATATTATTACCTGATACTTAAGGTAAATTTTTTTTGTCTCATTCGGAAAACTGTTTTTTTTTCTGTAGTCGTTTAGATTTCTGAAACTAAAATTGATAGAATTCGAAAAAGTTATATTTTTGTAGAGCCGGGGATATTGCGGATGCGATATAGGTCGAATTGCAATACCACGCAGTTCTCTTTTTTTCCTAACAATTTGAAAATGTACTGAACTTGTAAATTTTTTTAGAATTTTTGAGTTTTTGATTGAGTATTTCGATTTCTGGCGTCTGTAGGATTCTACCAATCCATGTTCATAATTGTTCAACTATATTTTTCACTTTCCTTCTATCGTAATGCGCATGCACAGAAAGTGTCATGTCTGAGTTGTTTAAGCGTGTGTGTGTTTTAAGGGGTGAGTTGTAGGCAATTTTTGCTGCCTTCGGTAAGGTGAAAGCCTTCAGCCTTGCAAGCAAGTCTAGTTCTTATTATTATTATTCAGATTTCAATTCGAATAGATCTCAGCAACTACGTGTCGCATCGTTACGATTTCTTCGGTTTTACTGGGAAAGTGGGTGTGACTTAGAGGATAAAGCTATTTTGAACGTTCTGCGACAATGCGAAATGTCCGAAATCACCAAATTATCGTTTTTGAAAATATTGCAGTAATTTTAACAATAATCATTGGATTTTAACTTTCGATATATTTTATCATAGCTGGAGACAGTACACATAGCTACGCTACTCTCGATTTTTGATTTTCTGCAAATCTTCGAAGATTTAAAATTTTACAAAAAACTTTTTTATTTATGAATATTTTTTAGTCGTATTGTGCACAGAATTAAAGAGTCATCTGACTAGCGCAAAAATGTTAAAAAAATTTTGCCTCAATAATTTTCCTTGGCCACCATTGGCTAATTCAGTTTTTCAGTCCTAGGTTGATTTTTTATTGTTCGATTTGTATAAAACAAAGTTCATGTGCTTCGTTATCTCAATTGTCATTTTTTTTATTACCAAAAGTGTTATCTGTCGGCACCAGAAGTGGCATAATTTTACCAAAAACTACAATTTTGACAGTTAGGTACCATTTTTCGAAAACAAATATTATTTTTTTGAAAAATTATATGACTCAAAGAGTGTGCCCTTTCAAGGCGCAAAAAATGTCGGAAGCAGTTTTTTTAATTTCGATTTCATTTTCGAGCAAATTCGATTAAAAGGCTAAAAATGGTGTAAAATTGACCTATTTATAACCTATTCAGGCTTTTCAGATTTTGAAATATTTCTTCGTAACTTTTATAAACTTGTAGCTATAATCCATACGAAGAAAATGTATGTTAAAATTAGTTTGTAATATAAGCAGTTGCCAAGAAATGAGCAGTTCTGCATAAGTCACTGTTTTCGTTATTTTGCCTGTAAAATAGTCAATTATTATTGGATTTTTATAAAAGTGACATCATTTGATTCAAAAAGCATGTAGCGTCATATCAAGTTGAATTCAATTTAAAATTGACATCGGAAGTGACGTCATTTTGTCAAAAACTGCATTTTAAACTTTTTAAATCAATGTTATATTCAAACAAGAATTATTGAATATGTATTAATAATTTTAACTTTTGGTTTAAATTCACATATAAACACAACTCATATGGTCATATAGATATCAAAAATTGTTTCTAACTTGTTCGGTTGCCGAGAAATAGACGGTTTTCTACAGGTCACTTTTAAATGTTACGGGGCCATAAAAGTGTCAATTATTATTCGATTTTCATAAACGTTACACCATGTTATACCTTATGCCGTTTGGGATTTCATACAAGTAATTTAAGATTTTCATTCTCACCGGAAGTAACGACATTTTGGCAAAAACTGTATTTTTGCCTCCAAAACAGATATTTTAATCAAATGAGTCTGTTTTGAAATCTTTTTCAAATTATGGTATTTGATGCCAATCAACAAATAGAATGAACCCATACGATCATACAGATACCACAAAATGGTTTCTAACTTGTACGGTTGCAGAGAAATAGCCGATTTTCTACAAGTCACTTTTCAAGTTTTTTGGTCTTTAAAAGTGGCAATTATTATTCGATTTACATAAAATTTTCACTATATGATATCGTATACCATTTCTGATTTCATAAGACTAATTGAACATTTTCATTAACACCGAGAGTAATTTAATTTTGTCAAGATCATTTACAAGTAACAAATGTATAAAGTGAATTGATATTGCTTGATTCTGCGTCCATTTTATTTGTGTGCAATGTCAATTTGGAAACCTGTTTAGTGGTTTCGTTGGTACCGGAAGTGACATATGTTCAAGGGTAGCTTGGCACCGGAAGTGACATGTTCAAGGGTAACGTGGCACCAGTGAAACCCGTCATTCCTGCATACATTTTATGAAGATATTTCAGAATTTAATTTTAAACGATCATTAGAAAACAACAGAATAGTGGATTGCAAAGTATCCCCTAGCAGTAGAAAACATATTAAATGGCCTATAGTCGGTAAATAAACCAGATTGTTATTCAAGCGGTGAATAACGAATAAGGAGGTGACTGGCGAATAACGAGGTAAGTCACCTCGTTATTCGTTATTCAACTTTATATTCGGGATTCCAATATGCAGCTAGCCATGACTAGAATGATGGATGACAAATATCCCCCAGTAGTATAAAACACAGCAGAACGACCTCTAAACCATAAACAGTCCACATTGGTATTCAAGCAGCGAATAACGAGCTGTTTGTTATTCGTTTTTTTCATCTCGTTATTTGGGATTCACATATAAGGTGTTCATGTATCTTTAATGATGATATTCTTGATTTAATTCTAAAAGATCATTATAAAAGAACATAATAAGGGACTACAAAGTATCCCCTAGCAGTAGAAACAGATTAAATGCCGGTTAGACTGTAAATAAACCAGATTGTTATTCAAGCGGCGAATAACGAAAAACGAGGTGATTCGCCTCGTTATTTACGAATAACGAATAACGAGGTCACTTGTCTCGTTATTGGCAAATAATGAGATAAGTTACCTCTTTATTCGTTATTCAACTTTATATTCGGGATTCCAATATGCAGCTAGCCATGACTAGAATGATGGATGACAAGTATCCCCCCCAATAATATAAAACACAGCAAAACGACCTCTAGACCATAAACAGTCCACATTGTTATTCAAGCAGCGAATAACGAGCTGTTTGTTATTCGTTTTTTTACCTCGTTATTCGGGATCCACATATAAGGTGTTCACGTATCTTTAATGAAGGTATGTCAGGATTTAATTCTAAACGATCATTAGAAAACAACAGAATAATGGATTGTAAAGTATCCCCTAGCAGTAGAAGAAGATTAAATCACGTATAGTCGGTAAATAAACCAGATCGTAGCTCGTTATTCGCTGCTTGAATAACAATGTGGACTGTTTTTGGTCTAGAGGTCGTTTTGCGGTGTTGTATACTACTGGGGAATACTTGCCATCCACCATTCTAGTCATGGCTAGCTGCATATTGGAATCCCGAATATAAAGTTGAATAACGAATAACGAGGTGACTTGCCTCGTTATTCGCAAATAACGAAGCAAGTCACCTCGTTATTCGTTATTCGCCGCTTGAATAACAATATGGTTTATTTACAGACTATAGGCCATTTAATATGTTTTCTACTGTTAGGGGATACTTTTAGTCCCTTATTATGTTCTTTTATAATGATCTTTTAGAATTAAATCAAGAATATCATCATTAAAGATATATGAACACCTTATATGTGAATCCCAAATAACGAGGTGAAAAAACGAATAACAAACAGCTCGTTGTTCGTTGCTTGAATAACAGTGTGGACTGTCTTTGGTCTACAGGAAGTTTTGCTGTGTTGTATGCTACTGGGAGAGACTTGCAATCCATCATTCTAGTCATGGCTAGCTGCATATTGGAATACCGAATATAAAGTTGAATAACGAATTATTTGTTATTCAACTTTATATTCGGGATTCCAATATACAGCTAGCCATGACTAGAATGATGGATGACAAGTATCCCCCATATAAAACACAGCAAAAGGACCTCTAGACCAAAAACAGTCCACATTATTTTTCAAGCAGGGAATAACGAACTGTTTTTTCTTCGTTTTTTCACCTCGTTATTCGGGATTCACATATAAGGTGTTCATGTATCTTTAATGAATATATTTCAGGATTTAATTCTAAACGATCATTAAAAAAGAACAGAATAATGGATTGAAAAGTATCCCCTAGCAGTAGAAAACATATTAATTGACGTATAGTCGGTAAATAAACCAGATTGTTATTCAAGCGGTGAATAAAGAATAACGAGGTGATTTGCGAATAACGAGGTAAGTCACCTCGTTATTCGTTATTCAACTTTATATTCGGTATTCCAATATGCAGCTAGCCATGACTAGAATGGTGGATTGCAAGTCTCTCCCAGTAGCATACAACACAGCAAAACTTCCTGTAGACCAAAGACAGTCCACACTGTTATTCAAGCAACGAACAACGAGCTGTTTGTTATTCGTTTTTTCACCTCGTTATTTGGGATTCACATATAAGGTGTTCATGTATCTTTAATGATGATATTCTTGATTTAATTCTAAAAGATCATTATAAAAGAACATGATAAGGGACTACAAAGTATCCCCTAACAGTAGAAAACATATTAAATGGCCTATAGTCTGTAAATAAACCATATTGTTATTCAAGCGGCGAATAACGAATAACGAGGTGACTTGCTTCGTTATTTGCGAATAACGAGGCAAGTCACCTCGTTATTCGTTATTCAACTTTATATTCGGGATTCCAATATGCAGCTAGCCATGACTAGAATGGTGGATGGCAAGTATTCGCCAGTAGTATACAACACCGCAAAACGACCTCTAGACCAAAAACAGTCCACATTGTTATTCAAGCAGCGAATAACGAGCTGTTTATTCTTCGTTTTTTCATCTCGTTATTCGGGATTCACATATAAGGTGTTCATGTATCTTTAATGATGATATTCTTGATTTAATTCTAAAAGATAATTATAAAAGAACATAATAAGGGACCTCTAGACCAAAAACAGTCCACATTGTTATTCAAGCAGCGAATAACGAGCTACGATCTGGTTTATTTACCGACTATACGTGATTTAATCTTCTTCTACTGCTAGGGGATACTTTACAATCCATTATTCTGTTGTTTTCTAATGATCATTTAGAATTAAATCCTGACATACCTTCATTAAAGATACGTGAACACCTTATATGTGGATCCCGAATAACGAGGTAAAAAACGAATAACAAACAGCTCGTTATTCGCTGCTTGAATAACAATGTGGACTGTTTATGGTCTAGAGGTCGTTTTGCTGTGTTTTATACTATTGGGGGGGATACTTGTCATCCATCATTCTAGTCATGGCTAGCTGCATATTGGAATCCCGAATATAAAGTTGAATAACGAATAAAGAGGTAACTTATCTCATTATTTGCCAATAACGAGACAAGTCACCTCGTTATTCGTTATTCGTAAATAACGAGGCGAATCACCTCGTTTTTCATTATTCGCCGCTTGAATAACAATCTGGTTTATTTACAGTCTAACCGGCATTTAATCTGTTTCTACTGCTAGGGGATACTTTGTAGTCCCTTATTATGTTCTTTTATAATGATCTTTTAGAATTAAATCAAGAATATCATCATTAAAGATACATGAACACCTTATATGTGAATCCCAAATAACGAGATGAAAAAAAAAGAATAACAAACAGCTCGTTATTCGCTGCTTGAATACCAATGTGGACTGTTTATGGTTTAGAGGTCGTTCTGCTGTGTTTTATACTACTGGGGGATATTTGTCATCCATCATTCTAGTCATGGCTAGCTGCATATTGGAATCCCGAATATAAAGTTGAATAACGAATAACGAGGTGACTTACCTCGTTATTCGCCAGTCACCTCCTTATTCGTTATTCACCGCTTGAATAACAATCTGGTTTATATACCGACTATAGGCCATTTAATATGTTTTCTACTGCTAGGGGATACTTTGCAATCCACTATTCTGTTGTTTTCTAATGATCGTTTAAAATTAAATTCTGAAATATCTTCATAAAATGTATGCAGGAATGACGGGTTTAACTGGTGCCACGTTACCCTCGAACATGTCACTTCCGGTACCAACGAAACCACTAAACAGGTTTCCAAATTGACATTGCACACAAATAAAATGGACGCAGAATCAAGCAATATCAATTCACTTTATACATTTGTTACTTGTAAATGATCTTGACAAAATTAAATTACTCCCGGTGTTAATGAAAATGTTCAATTAGTCTTATGAAATCAGAAATGGTATACGATATCATATAGTGAAAATTTTATGTAAATCGAATAATAATTGCCACTTTTAAAGACCAAAAAACTTGAAAAGTGACTTGTAGAAAATCGGCTATTTATCTGCAACCGTACAAGTTAGAAACCATTTTGTGGTATCTGTATGATCGTATGGGTTCATTCTATTTGTTGATTGGCATCAAATACCATAATTTGAAAAAGATTTCAAAACAGACTCATTTGATTAAAATATCTGTTTTGGAGGCAAAAATACAGTTTTTGCCAAAATGTCGTTACTTCCGGTGAGAATGAAAATCTTAAATTACTTGTATGAAATCCCAAACGGCATAAGGTATAACATGGTGTAACGTTTATGAAAATCGAATAATAATTGACACTTTTATGGCCCCGTAACATTTAAAAGTGACCTGTAGAAAACCGTCTATTTCTCGGCAACCGAACAAGTTAGAAACAATTTTTGATATCTATATGACCATATGAGTTGTGTTTATATGTGAATTTAAACCAAAAGTTAAAATTATTAATACATATTCAATAATTCTTGTTTGAATATAACATTGATTTAAAAAGTTTAAAATGCAGTTTTTGACAAAATGACGTCACTTCCGATGTCAATTTTAAATTGAATTCAACTTGATATGACGCTACATGCTTTTTGAATCAAATGATGTCACTTTTATAAAAATCCAATAATAATTGACTATTTTACAGGCAAAATAACGAAAACAGTGACTTATGCAGAACTGCTCATTTCTTGGCAACTGCTTATATTACAAACTAATTTTAACATACATTTTCTTCGTATGGATTATAGCTACAAGTTTATAAAAGTTACGAAGAAATATTTCAAAATCTGAAAAGCCTGAATAGGTTATAAATAGGTCAATTTTACACCATTTTTAGCCTTTTAATCGAATTTGCTCGAAAATGAAATCGAAATTAAAAAAAACTGCTTCCGACATTTTTTGCGCCTTGAAAGGGCACACTCTTTGAGTCATATAATTTTTCAAAAAAATAATATTTGTTTTCGGAAAATGGTACCTAACTGTCAAAATTGTAGTTTTTATACGCCCACATTTTCATGTGGACGTATTATGTCGTCGCCCCTGTCCGTCCGTCCGTCCGTCCGTCCGTCCGTCCGTCCGTCCGTCTGTCCGTCCGTCCGTCCGTCCGTCCGTCCGGACGTCCGTCCGTCCACAATTTGTTTGTGGACTCTCTACAGGTCACAATTCTTATCCAATTTTGACGAAACTTGAAATATAGGTTTATCCCCATAAGATCTCGGTTCCTTTCGATATTGGCATGTATCGGATCAAAACTTCATGGATTATGGCCCCTGATTGTACGAAAAATCACGTTTTTAGCTTGTGGACCCTATAGAGGTCACAATTTTGAACCGATTTTGATGAAACTTGACATGCATGTTTGTAACCCAAAGATCTTGGTTCCTTTCGATATTTGCGGCTATCGGAATGTAATTTCCTGAATTATGGCCCCTGATTGTCCGAAAAATCACCCTTTTTAGCTTGTGGTCCCTCTGGAGGTCACAATTATTATTCGATTTAAAAAACCGTTTGATTATATCACCGTTACACCCTAAGGAAGGTTGAGTTCGAATTTCGGGAAAATCGGACGAAAATTGCCATACAAAATGGCCGCCGTCTGTACGCGAATACTGTTAAAAAATGGTATATCAAGATTGTGGACCCTGTGGAGGTCACAATTTTGATTCGATTTTGATGAAACTTCAAATTCATTTTTATAACCCAAAGATCTTGCTTCCTTTCGATATTTGCGCATATCGGATCGTAACTTCCTGAATTATGGCCCCTGATTATACGCAAAATCGCCTTTTTTTTAGCTTGGAGGTCACAATTATTATTCGATTTAAAAAACCGTTTGATTATATCACCGTTACACCCTAAGGAAGGTTGAGTTCGAATTTTGGGAAAATCGGACGAAAATTGCCATACAAAATGGCCGCCGTTTGTATGCGAATACTGTTAAAAAATGGTATATCAAGGTTGTGGACCCTGTGGAGGTCACAATTTTGATTCGATTTTGATGATACTTGAAATTCATGGTTATAACCCAAAGATCTTGCTTCCTTTTGATATTTGCGCATATCGGATCGTAACTTCCTGAATTATGGCCCCTGATTATACGCAAAATTGCCTTTTTTTTAGCTTGGAGGTCACAATTATTATCCGATTTAAAAAAACGTTTGATTATATTACTGTTACACCGTAAGGAAGGTTGAGTTCGAATTGCCACACAAAATGGCCGCCGTTTGTACGCGAATACTGTTAAAAAATGGTATATCAAGGTTGTGGACGCTGTAAAGGTCACAATTTTAATTCGATTTTGATGAAACTTGAAATTCATGGTTATAACCCAAAGATCTTGGTTCTTTTCGATATTTGCGCATATCGGATCGTAACTTCCTGAATTATGGCCCCTGGTTATACGCAAAATCCCCCTTTCTTTAGCTTGTGGTCCCTCTGGAGGTCACAATTATTATCCAATTTAAAAAAACGTTTGATTATATCACAGTTACACGGTAGTTATGGGTGAGTTTGAATTATGATTTTCTGATGATTACCAAAATTGACAGACAAAATGGCCGCCGTTTGTACGCGAATACTGTTAAAAAAATGATATATCATGATTGTGGAGCCTGTATAGGTCACAATTTTAATTCGATTTTGATGAGGATGGTTGAGTTCTAATTTCGTGAAAATCGTACCAAAATTGCCGGACGAAATGGTCGCCGTTTGTACGCGAATAGTGTAAAAATATGGTATATCATGGTTGTGGACTCTCTACAGGTCACAATTTTTATCCGATTTTTATCATGGTTGTGGACTCTCTACAGGTCACAATTCTTATCCGATTTTGATGAAAAGTCACATTTCTAGGTTGTGTACCGTCACACCATAATCATTGTCGGTTTCGAATTTCATTAATATCAGACTGGAACTGACCAACTAAATGGCTGCTCCCAATACAGTATGAAATACAGGACTTAAAGATGTAGGAAAAATCACTTTCGGTATTGCTTGTTCTCTGTCCATCTTTCGAAAATGTGGGCGTATCCTGCCTGGCAGTGCCAGCCTATCTTTGGTAAAATTATGCCACTTCTGGTGCCGACAGATAACACTTTTGGTAATAAAAAAAATGACAATTGAGGTAACGAAGCACATGAACTTTGTTTTATACAAATCGAACAATAAAAAATCAATCTAGGACTGAAAAACTGAATTAGCCAATGGTGGCCAAGGAAAATTATTGAGGCAAAATTTTTTTAACATTTTTGCGCTAGTCAGATGACTCTTTATTTCTGTGCACAATACGACTAAAAAATATTCATAAATAAAAAAAAATTTTGTAATATTTTAAATTTTCGAAATTTGGTGCCTAATATCTTCGAAGATTTGCAGAAAATCAAAAATCGAAAGTAGCGTAGCTATGTGTACTGTCTCCAGCTATGATAAAATATATCGAAAGTTAAAATCCAATGATTATTGTTAAAATTACTGCAATATTTTCAAAAACGATAATTTGGTGATTTCGGACATTTCGCATTGTCGCAGAACGTTCAAAATAGCTTTATCCTCTAAGTCACACCCACTTTCCCAGTAAAACCGAAGAAATCGTAACGATGCGACACGTAGTTGCTGAGATCTATTCGAATTGAAATCTGAATAATAATAATAAGAACTAGATCTGCTACTGTCCCATGCAGATATGAAAGCTTTCATATTCATCGTCACGTGTCATCGATTATATCAAGTATCTCAGATAAAAGGATAAGAATAACAAACTGTCAAAATTGGTCAAAAACTCGCGAAGTTACAAGTCTAAATATAGTATGAAACATTGAGTAATCTGAAAACTAAAGGGAAATAACTGATACTTGTGTTGCTGTAATCGGGATGACTTCCGATTTCAAAACTTTCAGAAAAATGAAATGAAAATGGTAAGAAAACATCGAAAAATTAAATGAGATAACTTTGAACAAAACTAAAACTTTTTGAATCAGGTTGAACTCAACTGTTTGAATATGTACGTTAAATATGTAGATTTGGAAAATTATAAAGACATAATATCAAAATCGGTCAAAAACTCACAAAGTTACAAATTTAAATGTAGTGAGAAACATTGCACCCGGGCAAAAAAATAATCTTTAAACTAAAGGGAAATAACTGAAACTTGTATAGCTGTAATCGGGCTTCCAAGATATGTTATATAATTATGGTTTCCAATATGTTTGGTTATAAGTAGGAAATCGTGACGACTTCTTAAGCATGTTTTAAACAAAGGGTCATAGACTGCTATATACAAGAATGGCACTCTGCAATAAAAAAAAAACTGGCCAGAGATTTCTATGCAGAAATAAAATAATTGCTAGAACCAGAAAAATATTTATCCACTATAATAAATATGCAACATAGAGAAAATGAAATGAAATTGAATGGGGTTTAACGTCCTACTGTTCTGCTCCTACAATGGGCTAATGAAGACGGGCATACCCCATAAAGTGTGCAATTAGGGAAATTTTACCCGGACAGCGGCGTTACGGCCTACGAGGTTGGTAAGGCGACCATACTCCTTGTCACGTACAACCAAGAAATCGAAACAAGGCCAGTTGACTCAATGACAGACGTTATGATACATAGCGCACGTGCTAACCATTCAGCCACGCAACCTCCCTAAAATCGGCAAATTGCTGACCTACAGCGAGAAACATTTCAACCGGGCCAAATTTTCTATTTTAACAGTTTAATTTGCACGGTACCTTTAGTTATCAACCGAATACTACAAAACTTTTAAAAATAAGCTCCCTCTGACCAACCGATTATTACAAAACTTTAAAAAGAGAAAGAGAGAAATGCGGCCTAACGTCCATTCGACACAAACTAGGTCATTTCGGGACTAACATATGTTTTTTAATTTTATTTAAAAACTCCCCTTGCACGTACTGGTCTTTAGCCGTTGGGAGGAAACCGAAGAACACGGAGAAAACCCACGAGGTTGGACATCATACACCATGTCACGTGCAACCTGGAGATAGAAACGACGCCCGTTGACTCAATGACAAACGTTACGATGCAGAGAGCACATGCTAACCATTCAGCCATTCAGCCATCCAGCCTCCCTGAATTCGGAAAATTGCTGACTTATAGCAAGAAACATTTCAACCGGGCGAATTTTTCTGGTTTAACAGTTTAATGTGCACGGTACTTTAATTACCAACCGATTATTACAAAACTTTTGAAAATAAGCTTCAACTGACCAGCTTAATCGTATGCAATAAACCTTTTGCCTGAATTGAAAGTTCTGCACGGAAAAAGTTCATCTCGATTTCCCGGCGTGGTTCCCCTTGTCAGTGAGGCAGAACGGAGGGACTGACAAGCACAGCTGTCTAGTCCTTCGGATGGGACGAAAATCCAAGGTCCCGTGTACACATTGGAGTGCACGTAAAATATCCCTAAGCAGTTGGAATTCGATACTGTTGAATAAACTCTATACGATGACTAAATGCGTAGATTGTAGTCACCCACACTGCATGTTTCGCTTAACAATGAAAGGGTGCCGTTTTCAATGTTCGATCCTTTTGTTCTTCTACTCCTGATATGTTGGACTGTTGATCGATGGTTTCATATAAAAGACTACCAATAAGACTCTTTGTAGAAGAATTTCCCAACAAATATTATGTTGACTTTACGAGAAAGACCTCTAAACATACTCCAAATTGTAAAAATACGACTTTTTGGATTTTCAATCTTTTTTTTTTCGGCTATCCCTGATATTTAAAAAAATTAATACAATGATTTCACACAACAGGCTAGCTATTAGACTCTCTATTGACAAAAGTTTCACCGCCCTCCCTTCATTATAACCGAAGTTATCGTGCCCTAAAGAATCAACAAATCAACATGCTTATCTCTGCTTACCCTAAGCAAAAAATGCTCATCTTTCAACTCCATCATAACATTGACCTAGTGAACGTCTACACCAAGTTTGATCATTCTAGCTTAATTAGAATGAGAGTTATTGTGCTCCAAAGTCTCGGCCCTTCAAATTGCTTCTATTTTTCATTTTCAATTCAAAATGATGACTCCCGGTTGACCTAAATCAAAATTCTATTCGCGACATTTTTTAGGCCTTCCTACAAGGATTCAGAAAATATAACTCCCGAGTCTGTAAGTAAAATAGCAAAAAAGCCTTATTGATTTTTCACGTTTCAACATGGTGGCACTTCCGGTTCGATTGACAAACTCCATATTTTGTGTACGAATCAGTAATTCCTTGTCTAGTATCGAAAAAAAAAAATTAGGTCATTCT
The DNA here is from genome assembly GCA_948474765.1 of Patella depressa. Taxonomy (NCBI): domain Eukaryota; kingdom Metazoa; phylum Mollusca; class Gastropoda; family Patellidae; genus Patella; species Patella depressa. The sequence continues at coordinate 54,270,293 of OX419716.1, forward strand.
GACCTATGTTTCGACGATTTTTTTGAAAACTTTGATCCTTAATTTCACCAAGGGGAGATAATTTAGAACATTTCTAATTATATTTTTGAAGTCACATCGGTAGGATCTACTTATATACTAAATTGAATGAAAATCGCAAAACTATTAAAGAAGTTGTCAAATTGGTCTAAACTTCCGGTTCGAAATCACAGCGACGAATTTTCGAAATTCGAAAATGTGAAACTGCTGATGAAAATGATTTTTTTCAACGTATTCAAAGAAAAAAGATTTAGTAAGATCGGTCAAAAAACAATAAAGTTACGACTATGCATTGTCCATTTTGTCGTTCGTAAATTTTGGTGATTTCGGATTCGTAAAACGTTTTGAAAATATATTTAATCAACAGCTACCACCCATTTTTGGGGGGATACGTAAAAGTTTCATAAAGATACTGTGGTTAGATTCTGAGAAATCCGATTTGTGGATAAAACACAAAAAAAAAAATAACAATAATAATCTTAACAGAAACAATAAGCTTTCATATGTAATATGAAAGCTTAACTAGACTTGCTTGCAAGGCTGAAGGCTTTCACCTTACCCAAGGCAGCACAAAATGCCCACCACTCACCCCTTAAAACACACACACACACACACCCAAACAACTCAGATATTGACACTTTCTGTGCATGCGCATTACGATAGAAGGAAAGTGAAAAATATAGTTGAACAATTTACAACATTATGAACTTGGATCGGTAGAATCCTACAGACGCCAGAAATCTAAATACGCAATCAAAAACGCAAATATTCTAAAACAAATTACAATTTTACTACATTTTCAAATTTTCAGGAAAAAAAAGAGAACTGCGTGGTATTGCAATTCGACCTATATCGCATCCGCAATATCCCCGGCTCTACAAAAATATAACTTTTTCGAAAATCGGTTGGGAATTGAGATTATTAGGACCTATTTTCATTTATGCACGTTAAAGATTTACTTCACTTCAGGTCTGTTCAGAACTTTCGCAATACTTCCAAGTACTTACTGCTTAAAACATAGGAAAATCATTATTCAGAACTCTATCTGCTTTAGTTTCAGAGATCTACACGAGAATGAAAAAAAACCCAGTTTTTCGAATGGGACAGAAAAAAGATCGTGTCAGATCCTAACCAAAACCAAGAATCATACCTTTCAACATCAACTTTTCAACATTTGTCCAGAGGGGTGCCTTTCTTATAAATAGTTTCGGTAAATAGCGTCATTTTCGCTGGTATCATATGATGGCGTCATGTAGACAAAAAACCTGGGATAATAATTTCAGGAGTAACTGTTATTGACTAAAATAAATTATTGTCACTCTAGAAGCAGCATTAACAGATATTGGTTACCAGTAAAACACCTTTAGTTCAAATACTGCCTCTTTCAAAAAAAGCTCTCTATATAATGCTTTATACGTAGGCAAAACGTTGCGATTATGACCAGCTCGGACTTTTGTCAATGTCACACCAATGTGTACACGGGACTTTGGAAACACGTCCATATCAACTACTCAAATATGCAACTGGTTCAAAAATTGATTAAATATTCAATGAAATATCTACAATTTTCTGATTTCGTGCACGTTAAAGATTTGACGTCACTACATGTAACATATAAAAATTTAATATTTATTACAGATAGAGTCCATGCTCAAACTGGTTATCTCAACCGAGAACGACATGGTTATCTCAATTCGACCTTTATCCCATCCGCAATATCCCGGGCTGTACAAAAATATAATTTCTTCGAAAATCGGTTGGGAATTGACATAATTAGAACCTATTTTCATTCGTGCACGTTAAAGATTTACATCACTTCCGGTCTGGTTCACAACTGTCGCAATAGTTCTAAGTACTAAATGTTTAAAACAAAGGAAAAATCAATATTCAAAACTCTATCTGTTTTAGTTTCAGAGATCTACACGGGAATAAAAAAAACCCGAGTTTTCCGATTGGGACAAAAAAGTATCGTAAGTGTCAAATAATAACCAAAACCCAGAATCCTACATTCAACATTAATTTTTCAGCATTTATGTAGAGGAGTGCCTTCCTTATAAATAGCTTCAACAGAGAGGTTTATTTTCACTGGTATCAAATGATGACGTCATGGAGACAAAAATCCTGCGATATTAATTTCAGGGGTAACTATTATTTACTAAAACGAATTATTTTCACTCTAGAAGCACCAGTAACATATATTGGTTACTATTAAAACATTCTAGAAGCACAAATACCAGATATTGGTTACGAAACAATTCAATAGAAAGTTATAATTAATATAAAATCTTATTCAATGCAAAAACTATTAATATTGTTTCTTATTTCATAAAGAAATATATATATAAAGCTTGATACGCGTACGGCTAAATATCGGTAATTGTTACATGTACAACTGTAAGCAGTAAGTTTGGCCCAGTTACTGGAGATCCAAGTGTATTTGAATCACGTATAGTATTGCACCAATCTGTTTCACAGAGAATTACTGTACACAACATGTGCGTTGACTGCACGCGGCGGTAGTCATTGGCTCAACGGCTCGTGCAATGTTTATTTAACACCTAATTGCTTCGGGCAAAATGATGCATTTTACTCATTTTAATACCCATTTACACTAAATAGGAAATATTTTTTAACTACAAATACTTCAAACGTCTTTATTTATTTTTCTTTTACCTCAAAAATATGTTTGAGAATTTAATTTGTCGGAGTAAAAAAGTTAATATGCCGTACTCATTAAGCCTCGTCGATGTCATGCTTATCAGTGATTGTAGCGGCCAAGCGAATATTCACTGCCGGATCAGTTTGGTATTGCACGTGTTTCACAAGACGCCGGAGAAGGGTGCGCCTGAAGCATGCACTTTTATTTTTTCCTGAATTACCTCTGCCAAACTCGCCCTGTGCCTTATCTACACATGCGCCTTATACACCGAAAACTACGGTACTTATACTACCTTTATTGTGAAAAAGTGACAGAATACTTCAATTATATGCAATAAAATTCAGTTAATTCTCGGCAAACTTCAGCTACTCGATCAGTCCAAGCCTAGCGGTTCGTGATACTATTGTAACTATAGTATAACGTATAAGGCCTAAAGTTTATGGTACATTTTTGACAAGTTTTCCGCGTATTAATGATTTTTAAAAAATGTAATTAACGTATTCTCTTTGATTTTAACAATAAAAAGGTAGTATGTGGTGGTATTTGGCAGTATTGTGTTAGATTGGATTAATCGTCCTGTCATCAAAAAGTAAACAAAAAAGGCCAAATAAATACTAACCGGTCGATCAGCTCCTGTGTACAGCCTGATAAGTTGGCGCCCCTTTTGCTTAATTCTCTTCGTAAATCACAGATGCTGAAAGAACCAAACTTCGAAGTTTCCCCAGTGAATTCCATTGCAACCAAGTTAAATTTAACTGTAAAAAATGTAAAAACGTCAGTGTGTGAAATAGTGACTTCTGCTTTGCAATGGGGTAAACAAAAAGTCATGTGGAACCAGGTTAGTGGTGGCGCCTCCTATCTATTACTTCCCTTTATCGCCAGCGAGGACGCTCATTGGTTGATGCTTTGGGGCACGATAACTTTGGGTTATAATGAAGTAAGAGCGACGAAACTCCAAATGTAGATTCATTATGTCATTACCATGACTAATTAGATGTCGAGAATTTTCTGCTTAGGCTAAGGAGCGATAAGCAATTTGACTGATCACTTTGGAACATAAAAACTCAGCTTTTAATTGAGGTAGAATTAGAATGTATAAACTTGATTTAGATGTTCATCAGGTGAATGTCTTGACCGAGTCAATGATTAACAGTTCATCTAAAGCTAAGCAATTTCATTGGTCGATGCTCTGGGGCAAGAAAACCTTGATTCTATCTGATAGAAACTTACAGTATAGTTTGATTGCTCGATACTTTTGAAAAAAATAAATGTGCGATTAATAAATATTTGTCCGCTTGTTTTAGCTAGTTCTCTGTCCATCTCTTGGAAAATGTGTGGTGTGTCTTGCATGGCAACCGCTTATTATATTTATTGTTTCAGACAAGTAAGAGACACTGTAGTGAATATAAAAGCTGAAGTGGTTTATATATCTACTGATAAAAAATCTATGTTAAATGAAATAAAACAACATCTACAAGATCTACAAGTAAGCATCTTGTCACTTATTCAAATCCAAACAATTTCGCTAATGATCACTGTACATGTATACAATGAAAAATGAATTCATAAAGCCTAGGATGTTCAACATTTTATACACCCAGGTTTTCATAAGTATGTATTGTTGTCGCCCCTGTCCGTCCACAATTTGTTTTGGAACACTCAACAGGTCACTCTTTTTCGATTTTGCTGAAACTAGAAATATAGGTTCATCTCGATAAGATCTTGGTTCTTTTCGATATTGGCATATATCTATGGCACGATATCAGGTTCAAAATGTGATCTGCAGTAGAAAATAAAAAGCCAAAGAGAAAATTCTTATCTAAAATGGACATTTTCGTTTGGGAAACATATACCGCTCGTGCTTTTCAACCTAATACGTCCACCTTTTCAACTTTAAGTCGTAAATATTCAACTTTCAACAACATAATTTCTACTTTCAATAATCAACATTTGACATTCGAACTACTACTTCTAACTTCAGATTTTCTCAACACACGGAAATAAATCAAGGCCTATAACTCTGGCAGTAATTATCGGATATCGCTGAAAATCAATAGGCTTCTTCATCGCATGGCCTTGAACACCCCATATAAATGTAAAGTCAATCGGATATTAACTTAAGCCTCTAGAGCTTTCACAAGAAAGGCTATTGATTTTCATTGAATTCCGATAATTACTGCCAGAGTTATGGCCCTTGATCACTTCAAAAAGTCTTGTAGGTGCTTTAGAGGCCAAAGTTAATATCCGGTTAACTTCGAATTTATACACAGTGTTTAAGGTCATGAAACGAAAAAGCCTATTGATTTTCAATGAATTCTGATAATTACTGCCAGAGTTATTACTTTTTAAAAATCTTGTGGACGCTCTCGATGCCAAAGTTAATATCCGATTGACTTCGAATTTATACACAGTGTTTAAGGTAATGAGACAAAGACGCCTATTGATTTTCAGGGATTTCCGATAATTACTGCCAAAGATATTTTCCTTGATCACTTTGAAAAATCTTATGACGCTCTAGAGGCCAAACTTATCATCCGATTGACTTCATATTGATACACAGGCTTTAAGGTCTTAAGACGAACAAATATAGTGATTTTCGATGAATTTTGATAGAACAGCTAAATCCATGATATTAAGTGTTTCGTATACTAAACTTTAGTATGAGGCAGAACTTTATAAACAGCAAACAAATTCTAATGATTTTCTCTTAATCAGATTTTAGTGTATTAAATGTTTCATTTGATGAATTTTGATAACTGATTAGCTAAATCCATGATAATAAATGTTTCGTGTACTAAACTTTAGTATGGGCAGAATTTTATAAACACCAAACAAATTCTAATGATTTTCTCTTAATCAGATTGTAGTGTATTAAATGTTTCATTCCTGAAAAAAGTAAAAATATGTGACAACTCTTCTTGACTGTCCAGACTATTTAGCTGCTGCGAGCGTATGTTTTGTTGCCTGCCAACCTATCTTTATGCCAGCTCGTTACGTAATCTCACATAATGTATCTTTAGTTATTTGAAAATGGTATAATCTATACTTGAATCATATGGCAATATATAAAATAGTAGAGTTTTGTTTACTGGGTTTTGAGTGTTTTTTGTTTTTGGGGTTTCAATTTCGGGCGTCATCTAATTGCTTAAACTGCCTTGCAATAAAATAAACGTATGGGCTTCCGCTATATTTTCATGAGAATTGTTTTTGTGAATGGTAGTATGTTAAAATTATGTGACTCGGGCCATTGTTAATATTAATAATAATAATCCGGAAATTTATATTGCGCACAAACACCATAGTAACAAGGTCCCTAGTGCGCTTGCAAACTGGAACAGATATGTTTTTAGTCTACGTTTGAAAATGTCAGTTGATTTGAAGTTTTTAATGGGATGATTAGGATCGATCAATCGATGAAGCAGATCTAAAAGAACGTCTACACATTTGGAGATTCACTTTTGGTACAACAAGGAGGTTTTTGTCATTTGATAACAGAGTTAATCCGGAGCAGTGACATTTAATGATTTAAATGTAAATAATAATATTTTATAATTAATTCGAGATTTAATTGGAAGCCAGTGGAATTTGGGCAATACTGGAGTAATGTGACCTCCGTTCCTGGTGCCTTTGATCAACCGTGCTGCAGCATTCTGAACATGTTGAAGCTTTTGTTGGTGACAGTCTGCGACACCATAAAGGACAGCATTGTGGTAGTCGAGCTTAGACATGACAAGGAATTGAACGAGTAGCTTCAGGCTATCAGTAGATAACCAGAACAAAACAAAGTCAACATATAACCCCGGTACTCAAGGATTTACACTGGCTTCCAGTTAAACAAAGAATTATTTTTAAAATATCAGTTTTAACTTACACCTGTCTACACTGTGATTTCGCTCCAGGTTATCTAAAAGGACTTCTTATCAATAACTGTCCGTCTAGCAATTTAAGATCACGTGATAAAAATTTACTAATGGTACCTTTAACAAAGTCAAATCGTGCTGATCGTGCTTTCTCCTCTGCTGCTCCCATTGTTTGGAACTCTTTACCACAAAAGTAAAAAACAGTGACAATATAGAATCATTTAAAAGGAACTTAAAAACAGAACTATTCCGACAGTCATTCTGTTAATGACTTTAACGACAATGTAATTTGCGCCAATGAACAGCCTTTTGGTTGAAATTCCAGTGCTATATAAGATGATTATTATTATTATTATACATACTGTTTAATTTTACCGAGTTGATGAATTTTAAAAAATGTGGATGATGTTGCAGCTGATATATGATGTTGAAAAGCCAAGTTTTTATCTGGGATAGCTCCAAAGTTCTTTACTTTAGATGGTGGTGTGATAGTTTCGTCTGCAATGGAAAGGTTGCAGTCCCTGATTTGCTGAAGTTTTTGTTTTGTTCCTATTAAAATAAATTTAGTTTTGTCTGGGTTTAGTTGCAGGAAGTGAAATGTCATCCAGGTATGAATTTCATCAAGACAATATTGATTGTGGCAAGCTCAAAACTAATATACAGTTGAATTGAGTATCGTCAGCAAATAAATGGATCATAAGTCCATATTTTAATGCTATTTCGTTCAGTGGTTTTGTAAAGATGATAAACAGAACAGGACCCAGAATAGGGCCTTGGGGAATCCCAGAAGGAAGGGTTCTGTTCTCTGAGTATTAACCATTTATGAGTACTTTGGTTTTCTGTCAGTTAAGTACGACTTAAACCAATTGAAATCACATTCCCTTAAATCAATTTCTTCCCAAAGTATGTCCAGCAAGTCTGCAGTATCCAGAGTATGACAAGTGGCCGATAAGTCAAATAATACTAGCAAAGCAGCTTTTTGTTTGTCAATCTCTTTACATACTTCGTTGACAATTTTAATGATGGCTGTTTCTGTGCTGTGAGATGGTTTATATGCACTTTGGAGTGGATTATCTAGTCTGTTGTCATTTATGTGTTGATTCAACTGGACCAGCACACACTTTTCAAGCAACTTCAATACATAACTAAGGTTACTCACAGGTCTATAATTTTTCAAACAGTTTTTGTCTAATGTTGACTTCTTAATTAGTGGTGTAACTATTGCCTGTTTGAATTCCTACGGAAATATACCAGTTTCCAGAGATGTGTTGACAACGTTTAAGAGAGGTTGTATGATATGGAAGACCAAACAGCTCTTTATTCAGTGTTCTTAGTTCTTAGTTCTAAATTCATAGTCCTTAATTCTTACTTCTTCATTTGTTGTCGTATTTCGACATTTGTACACTAAAGTTAACATTTGTATCTTAAAATCAATATTTGTTTCACAAATCAGACATTTGTCATATCAGATTTGTAAAATTTATTTTAATATAAGATATTTTTTTTTTTTTAGAAAATCAAAAAATAGTCTATATTTACATTTCATCAGAAAAATACAACAAAAGGTAAATATCAAACAACACATTTCAAAATACAAATCTCCAAATACAAATCTTGCAAAATATTTCTCCAAAAACATTTCTCTAAATACATTTCTTTAAAAACATTTCTCCAAATACATTTCTCGAAAAACATTTCTCGAAAAACATTTCTCGAAATTCATCGAACCGGAACAACCTGGCATACAATAAGTCACTATACAATAATGGGAATCGCGTATAAGCACATGTACAATAAGAACAATCGCTCGGTGACTGCGACGCTTGTGATACGATCCCCCAATAAGCTCAATCGCTCGGTGACCGCGACTCTAGTAAAACGATCCCTTGGCAGTTGGAATTCGATATAAGAGTAGGCCGTAGCGCCGCTGCCCGGGCAAAATTTTCCTCATAGCACACTGTATGTCGCATATCCGCCTTCATTACCCCAGTTTAGGAGCAGAACAGTAGGATGTTAAATCCCATTTCATTTAATTTCTCTAGTGAAACCACGTGCGTAGAACGGCTAATCGAACCGGGCCTTCGATAACGAAAATAAATTGAAAGTAGTCTATTTTCAGAAATTAGGCTTTGTCTGATGGCGACATATCTCTTTGTTCAAAGAGGGGGAGAAATGGAGTTTAACAACCACTCGACACAACTAGGTCATTTCGGAACTAACACATGGTTCAATTTTATTTCCATAATTAGCTTGCGCGTAGGGTCTTTAGCAGTGGGGGGAAACCGGAGGCCCCGGAGAAAACCCACGAGATTGGACAGGCGTACCTACTCCTCGGCACGTACATCGAAACCACGCCAGTTGACTCAATGACAGACCTTATTGTACAGCGTGTACGTGCTATTCATTAGACCATCCAGCCCCCCCCCCTTCTTTGCTCAAACGAAAGAATGTTTTACTTCTTCTAAATCATGTTTTCGTGAATGTGTCTGGGAATAAGTTCATACAGATTTTCCGGCGTTATTTCCTCTTGTCAGTGATGCAGGACCGAGGTCCTTAAAAAGACAGCCGTGTAGTCGTTCGGATGGTACACGAAAAACCGAGGCCGCGTGTACGCATTGGCGTACACGTAAAATTTCCCTTGGCAATTGGAATTCGATATAAGAGTAGGCCGTTGTGTCGCTGTCCGGGCAAAATTTCCCTGATAGCCCACTGTATATATACCCGTCTCAATCGGCCCAGTTCGGAGCAGAATAGTAGGACGTTAAACTCCGTTTCCTTTCATTTCATTTATTAAGTGAGGGGAAGTGGCAGGGATTTAAATCTTAACAAACGATCTCAATAAGAAATTCTCAATATTTGTTCATATACTACAGGAAAGTATGTTTTTATGCTTGCTACAAAATGTAAATTTATATTTACATAACTTGCAAAAAGAAAAACAATTGACTGGCACTAACAAATGAGGGGTGGGGAGGGTATTTAACGTCAAAATACCGGCCATAACACAAAATACAAGATATCGGGTTGCACACCATTAAGAAGGTCCAAATACATTTTAACAATATACATATTTTCTGACATATACATAATTTAGAAGAGATAAGTCCTCTTTCATTGATCCAACTACTTTCAATTTATTGTATTTAATGCTATATCATATCAACCAATATATTTATATATAGAAACATAACAAGCACATGATTTCATTAAAGTCACAGTCATTGTACGATTTTACTTGTTGTATGCTTGCTTGATTCTTCTTTATTGTATGGTGACTTATTGTATGCCAGGTTGGTTTCTAATGTTCCGTTTAGATGAATTTCGAGATATGTTTTTGAAGAAATGTTTTTGGAGAAATGTTTTTAGAGAAATGTTTCACAAGATTTGTATTTGGAGATTTGTATTTTGAAATTTGTTGTTCGATATTTGTTTTTTGTTTCATTTTTCTGATGAAATGTAAATATAGACTAATTTTTTGATTTTCTAAAAAAATTAAATATCTTATATTAAAATACATTTTACAAATCTGATATAACAAATGTCTGATTTGTGAAACAAAAGTTAATTTTTAGATACAAACCTTTATTTTGGTGTACAAATATCGAAATACGACAACAAATGAAGAAGTAAGAATTAAGGACTAAGGATTTAGAACTAAGAACTAGGAACACTGAATAAAGAGCTGTTTGGTCTTCCATAGTATGAAACTTTTGATGTGTTGTTTCAAAAACCATGTTGGTAAAGGATCAAGTGGACATGATTTGGTTTTAGTCGTCTTCATGATCTTGTCACCAGGGTCTGTCTAGACCCTATAATTACTTCCTATGGTTGAATTAATTATGGGTTACCTTAACAATGATATGACATCTTTAATTAAAGCATAGTCCTCTTAAGTACCATTCTATGAGATTGAGACTGAATGGAATAATGTGTGTTAATTGTTAGATTTTAATACATGTATATGTTACAGTTAATATGTATAATCAGGGAATATGTATAATCCCTGAAAATTTCAGTGATTATGTATATTCCCTGTTTCACTCAGTGAGTATGTATATTCCCTGATGCCGGGTGAAGATACTGTTAAACAAAATGGCAACGATAAAACCATTTAATGGAGGAAAACATGAAAGGCCTCACTAATGGATTAAAGATTTTGAAGCATATTGTAAATTCCACAATATAAGCAGTGACAGAATGGTACTATTGTTTGCATTGTCAACTGAAGGATGTGCAAAAGATTGGTATTATGGAATACAAAGAACAGGTGTGGAGACATATGAAGAAATAAAAAAAGGAATTTATGGAAAATTATTGTCAACTTGAAGGAGATGCAATACTAACCAAACAACAAGAGGCAGAAACTGTTGAGGAATATATCTCAAACATAAAATACTGGGCAATTAAATGAACATACAACCATGTCGGCCATGTTAAACGGGTTACTTCCAGAAATAAAGAAACATGTCCGGTTATTTGGAAAACCAACAAATTTAAAAGAACTGGAAAAATCTTCGCTTTATATGGAATATGTGCTAAACAAAAACATAAATAAAGAGGAATCCTCTTCAAATAAAAAATTAGATGACATAACATGTGCTTTAAACTCTCTTACCACCCAACGAGATAACAATTCGCACAGTGTGAAAGAATGGGAAAATGAGAATTATAATTGCAATTATGATATAAATTATGATAGTGCTAGATTATTCAATCGTAATGCTGAACTTTATATGGATGGAAATTTTCAAGACCGCACAAGTTCTCATCATTATGCAAGAAGTGTACACCAAGGTAAGTGTGATCAGTTATATTATACCTTAGATACCCAATATGACAGTCAGTATGAAATATGTGCTACAAAAAATTGAATTACCTTAAGTGAAAAAGCAAAAATCCTTATTATAAAACACCTTTATTAAACAATAACTGTGCAGGGCAAGGAGTTGCTAAATTATCCCTAGAAGAAGACAAACCATTTAAATGTTCCTTAATTAATGTCATAATAAACAGAAAGATCATAAAAGGCTTAGTAGATAGAGGGGCAAACATTTCCGTGATATCCAATTCGTTGTGCAAACAATATGATCTGTCCAAATTAGGCCCAATACAAGAGACAGAGACAAAACATGTATCAGGTGTTGGTGGTGACTTTATTAAGGTAATGGGAAAAATTAATCTACCTATACTAATAGGACGCCTAACATTGCACCAATATTTCCTTGTTTTTTAGAAAGAACAACGCACTCACTATTATTAGGTATCGACTTTTTACAAACACAAAAAGCAATTTCGAACTGAAAACCCTGTCACTTCAAAGTGGGACAACAGTTGTGCTGTTAGGAGATAATCAATTGGACGAAACATATGCTGTTCAATTGGTGAATGAAATAACAATTCCACGAAGATCAGAGATGATTGTGCCTGTATCAGTAAAAGAGTTATTTGTAAAAGAAGCTGTAGGATTCATAGAATCAAACAAAACTCTGATCATCCAATCCTATGTTCTCGGAGCTAGATGTGTAGTAGAAGTAAGGGACAACCAAACATCATGTAAATTACTTAATCCAACCAATGAAGACATTACACTTCGTCAAAATAAAGTTGTCGGAAAATTTTCATTGCTCAAAGAGGGGGAAATCTTAAATACTTTACATGATGAAGTTCCAGAAATCAATTCTTTTACTTCTGACCATCACAACAGTTCACAGCACGATGAACAATCAAGAAGGTGGATTAAAGAGGCTGAATCTATTGGCATCAATATAACTGAGGCAGATCTCACAGAGCACCAGAAGATATCCATGATGAAATTCCTTGGGCAAAATGGAAACGTTTTTGCAAAAGACATGTCAGAACTTGGTTCGTGCACCCTACCAAACTCACTCCATAGAATTGACACTGGTGATGCCAAACCAATACAGAAACGGTTCTACAGAGCTACTCCTAAGATGAAAGAAGAGATGTCTACGATGATCGATGAGATGTTAGAAAATGGAATTATTGAACCTTCTACATCACAATGGATGTCCCCTGTGGTACTAATTAAGAACAAATCTGGAGAGCTACGATTTGCCATTGACTATAGAGCCATTAAAGTTCCAATAGCATTTTTTTAAGTTATATTTTTAAAATTTATTAAAATAAAGCCCCGAAATAGATTGAACCTATAATCAGTCCTACCTTGTTAAAGAATAATCCTATTAATCCTATAATTCACTATTGCCAGTTGAGAAATTGGCAAAAATATCATTTTCAACTTCAAATTCAAACGTTTGAAGATGGCCGTCCATGGAGAAGAATGGGAAACAAGGGAGGTAATTGAGTAACTATTTCCTCAATCAACCAGTATCACCCTTTCTAACCCCCCAAAATTTTGTCCATGATCGTATAATAGTGAGTTGACAACCTTTTGAGCAAAAAACATAGAAATAATTATATTTTGACTTTCTTAGAAAAAGTGAAATTGGAACTTTAACGCTGTCACTAAACCTGTAACATTTCCTTTACCCAGGATGGTATTGGAGAATCACAACCAACTATATTTTCCACGCTAAACTTATTCTCTGTATATTTTCAGTTGAATCTGGACCCAGAAACGAAAGAGAAAACAGCATTTACTTGCCATAGGGGTGTTTTCACTTTCAATCGCTTACCTTTTGGATTGTCCAACTCTCCGGCAGCATTTCAGCGATTAATGACAGAGGTCCTAAGAGATCTCAACTGGAAGATGGCACTGGTGTATGTTGATGATGTATTAGTTTGGTCTGAGCATCTACAGCATCTTTCTATATTTCTTCAGAATTGAGAGACGCCAATCTAAAACTTAAAGCTTCCAAATGTCATTTTTCTACAAAAAAAGTCTTATACCTTGGTCATATTTTATCAAAAGATGGAATTGTGGTTGACAGAACTAATACTGAGGCTGTACAAACATTTCCACAGCCGAAAAATGTTAGTAATGTACGAGTATTCATCGGGTTATGTAGCTACTACAGAAAATTTGTGAAGAACTTTGCACAAAAAGCTGCACCATTAAACCTTCTTTAGTTGAACATAATTGTGTAGTCTGTAGCTGTATCTCCGACCTAACTTGTCTTTCATGGGTCCATCTTCATATTTATATTCTTGAAGATGTAACCCCTAGATACCTACATTACAATTACCATAAACACAACAATTTAGACAAAGATTAAAATATCTAAAATATACAAAGAGGATTAGAACATAGAAAATAAGCTTATAATACCAGGTGATTCTACTGTCTTCCAATTAATAAACCTAAATCACTTTTTTTGTCAAGCCATTGATCATAACAAATATACCAGGCACGCCGGACTCTGTCATAAGCTGGATGCTGCTGGAGTGCGAGGAGGATTATTACTTTGGTTCAAGAACTATTTAGATAATCGGCATCAATGTGTTGTAATACAAGGAACCTCCTCGGACTCCAGGGGAATCCCCGCTGGTGTCCCACAGGGCAGTGTACTAGGACCACTTTTATTTTTACTATATATAAACGACATTGTAAATGATATACAGTCAAACATCAGACTATTTGCAGATGATACCTCCCTGTAGATGACCCAGAGGCAAGCGCAGATACCCTAAACAAAGATCTCCAAACCATCAATATGTGGGCGGAAACATGGCTAGTGACGTTTAACCCCCTCAAAACAGAAACTTTAACACTCACTACTAAACGCAACATTGTGAAACCACCCCTATTTATGAATAGGAACAGCCACATTATTAAAGTTTCAAAATTAGTAAACTGCCTACGCTCCTTGAAATATCGTTTAAACAGAAAATCGATAAATACTTTATATTCCTCATTCATTCTGCCGCACTTTGACTATGCCGATGTTATTTGGGACGGTTGCACAGACTACTTATCTAATAATCTTGAATCTCTTCAGTTTGATGCACTGCGCACTATTTGTGGGGCAGTTAGGGGTACTAGCCATGCTTCCCTCTATGCGGAGACTGGGTTTATTCCACTCAAAGAACGACGAAAACGACACAAAGTAAAATTACTATACAAAATTATAAATAACCTAACTCCTACCTGTCTTAAGAATTTCATTAATCTGGAACGAACAAATACATATTCATTTCGAAACGTAGATAAATTAAAAGAAATTCGATGTTGTACTGACATTTTTTTATACGCCCACATTTTCATGTGGACGTATATTGTCGTCGCCCCTGTTCGTCCGTCCGTCCGTCCGTCCGTCCGTCCGTCCGTCCACAATTGTTTGTGAACAGTCTACAGGTCACAATTTTTATCCGATTTCAATGAAACTTGAAATATAGGTTTATCACCCTAAGATCTCGGTTCCTTTCGATATTGGCATGTATCGGACCGTAACTTCATGGGTTATGGCCCCTGATTGTACGAAAAATGACGTTTTTTAGCTTGTGAACAGTGTAGAGGTCACAATTTTGAACCGATTTGGATGAAACTTGAAATGCATGTTTATAAACCAAAGATCTTGGTTCCTTTCGATATTTGCGCCAATTGGATCGTAACTTCCTGAATTATGGCCCCTGATTGTCCGAAAAATCGCCCATTTTAGCTTGTGGTCCCTCTGGAGGTCAAAATTGTTATCCGATTTAAAAAACCGTTTGATTATATCACCGTGCCATGGTTATGAAGGTTGAGTTCGAATTTCGTGAAAATCGGACCAAAATTGACGGACAAAATGGCCGCCATTTGTACGCAAATAGTGTGAAAATATGTTATATCAAGGTTGTGAACAGTGTAGAGGTCACAATTTTGAACTGATTTGGATGAAACTTGACATGCATGTTTATAACCCAAAGATCTTGGTTCATTTCGATATTTGCGCCAATCAGATCGTAACTTCCTGAATTATGGCCCCTGATTGTCCGAAAAATCGCCCATTTTAGCTTGTGGTCCCTCTGGAGGTCAAAATTGTTATCCGATTTAAAAAACCGTTTGATTATATCACCGTGCCATGGTTATGAAGGTTGAGTTCGAATTTCGTGAAAATCGGACCAAAATTGACGGACAAAATGGCCGCCATTTGTACGCGAATAGTGTGAAAATATGTTATATCAAGGTTGTGAACAGTGTAGAGGTCACAATTTTGAACCGATTTGGATGAAACTTGACATGCATGTTAATAACCCAAAGATCTTGGTTCCTTTCGATATTTGCGCCAATCGGATCGTAACTTCCTGAATTATGGCCCCTGATTGTCCGAAAAATCGCCCATTTTAGCTTGTGGTCCCTCTGGAGGTCAAAATTGTTATCCGATTTAAAAAACCGTTTGATTATATCACCGTGCCATGGTTATGAAGGTTGAGTTCGAATTTCGTGAAAATCGGACCAAAATTGACGGACAAAATGGCCGCCATTTGTACGCGAATAGTGTGAAAATATGTTATATCAAGGTTGTGAACAGTGTAGAGGTCACAATTTTGAACCGATTTGGATGAAACTTGACATGCATGTTTATAACCCAAAGATCTTGGTTCCTTTCGATATTTGCGCCAATCGGATCGTAACTTCGTGAATTATGTCCCCTGATTGTACGAAAAATCACCCTTTTTAGCTTGTTGTGCCTCTGGAGGTCACAATTATTATCTGATTTAAAAAAAAAACAGGTTTGATTATAAAAACCAAACAAATTCTAATGATTTTCTGATAATTCCTTAATATGTGACAACTCTTGTTGACTGCCCGGACGATTTGGCTGCTGTGTGGGCGTATGTTTCGTTGCCTGGCAACCTATTTTTAAATCCTTTATCCCATCCAGTATAAGATAGTGGAATAAACTCAGCCTCCCCGTAAGAAACTCAAGAACTCTTAAAATATTCTCCGATCATTTGTCCAAATCAGATATAAAAATCCCACCTTTTTACTTCAACGGTCAACGGAAGCTTCAGATAATCCATAGCAAACTCAGACTCCGATGTTCTGACCTACAGGGACACAAGTTTCTCGGACATGTTGCTTACAGCCCGCATGCCTCTGTGGTCATATTTTTGAAGATCCTGATCACTACCTCCTGCGATGGTCTTTATATTCAAATGCACGAAAAGAAACCATAGACAAACTACAATACGACCTCAAAAACATTAACAGTCTCCTGTCATGTCATTGTTAAGGTAACCCATAATTAATTCAACCATAGAAAGTAATTATAGGGTCTAGTAGACAGACCCTGGTGACAAGATCATGAAGATGACTAAAACCAAATCATGTCCACTTGATCCTTTACCAACATGGTTATTGATGCAGCACATCAAAAGTTTCATACAACCTCTCTTAAACGTTGTCAACATATCTCTGGAAACTGGTATATTTCCGCAGGAATTCAAACAGGCAATAGTTACACCACTAATTAAGAAGTCAACATTAGACAAAAACTGTTTGAAAAATTATAGACCTGTGAGTAACCTTAGTTATGTATTGAAGTTGCTTGAAAAGTGTGTGCTGGTCCAGTTGAATCAACACATAAATGACAACAGACTAGATAATCCACTCCAAAGTGCATATAAACCATCTCACAGCACAGAAACAGCCATCATTAAAATTGTCAACGAAGTATGTAAAGAGATTGACAAACAAAAAGCTGCTTTGCTAGTATTATTTGACTTATCGGCCACTTGTCATACTCTGGATACTGCAGACTTGCTGGACATACTTTGGGAAGAAATTGATTTAAGGGAATGTGATTTCAATTGGTTTAAGTCGTACTTAACTGACAGAAAACCAAAGTACTCATAAATGGTTAATACTCAGAGAACAGAACCCTTCCTTCTGGGATTCCTCAAGGCCCTGTTCTGGGTCCTGTTCTGTTTATCATCTTTACAAAACCACTGAACAAAATAGCATTAAAATATGGACTTATGATCCATCTATTTGCTGACGATACTCAACTCAACTGTATATTAGTTTTGAGCCTGCCACAATCAATATTGTCTTGATGAAATTCATACCTGGATGACATTTCACTTCCTGAAACTAAACCCAGACAAAACTGAATTTATTTTTATAGGAACAAAGCAAAAACTTCAGCAGATCAGGGACTGCAACCTTTCCATTGCAGATGACACTATCACACCATCATCTAAAGTAAAGAACTTTGGAGCTATCCTAGATAAAAACTTGGCTTTTCAACATCATATATCAGCTGCAACATCATCCACATTCTTTAAAATTCATCAACTCGGTAAAATTAAACAGTATGTATAATAATAATAATAATCATCTTATATAGCGCTGGAATTCCAACCAAAAGGCTGTTCATTGGTGCAAATTACATTGTCCTTAAAGTCATTAACATAATTGGCTGTCGGAATAGTTCTGTTTTTAAGTTCCTTTTAAATGGCTCTATATTGTCACTGTTTTTTACTTTTTGTGGTAAAGAGTTCCAAACAATGGGAGCAGCAGAGGAGAAAGCACGATCAGCACGATTTGACTTTGTTAAAAGTACCATTAGTAAATTTTTATCATGTGATCTTAAATTGCGAGACGGGCAGTTATTGATAAGAAGTCCTTTTAGATAACCTGGAGCGAAATCAGTATAGACAGGTGTAAGTTAAAACAGATATTTTAAAAATAATTCTTTGTTTAACTGGAAGCCAGTGTAAATCCTTGAGTACCGGGGTTATATGTTGACTTTGTTTTGTTCTGGTTTTCTGCTGATAACCTGGAGCTGCTCGTTCAATCCCTTGTCATGTCTAAGCTCGACTACCACAATGCTGTCCTTTATGGTGTCGCAGACTGCCACCAACAAAAGCTTCAACATGTTCAGAATGCTGCAGCACGGTTGATCAAAGGCTCCAGGAATGGAGGTCACATTACTCCAGTATTGCCCAAATTCCACTGGCTTCCAATTAAATCTCGAATTATTTATAAAATATTATTATTTACATTTAAATCATTAAATGGCACTGCTCCGGATTACATATCTGATCTACTTGTCAAACCACAACATTCTCGAACTCTGCTATCAAATGACAAAAACCTCCTTGTACCAAAAGTGAATCTCCAAATGTGTAGACGTTCTTTTAGATATGCTTCATCGATCGATTGATCCTAATCAACCCCTTAAATACTTCGAATCAACTGACATTTTCAAACGTAGACTAAAAAAATATCTGTTCCAGTTTGCAAGCGCACTAGGGACCTTGTTACTATGGTGTTTGTGCGCAATATAAATTTCCGGATTATTTTTATTGATATTGGCAATGGCCGGAATCACATAATTTTAACATACTACCATTCACAAAAACAATTCTCATGAAAATATAGCGGCAGCCCATACGTTTATTTTGTTGCAAGGCAGTTTAAGCAATTAGATGACGCCCGAAATTGAAACCCCAAGAACAAAAAACACTCAAAACCCAGTAAACAAAACTCTACTATTTTATATATTGCCATATGATTCAAGTATAGATTATACCATTTTCAAATAACTAAAGATACATTATGTGAGATTACATAACGAGCTGGCAGTTCTCACTATAATAGATAAAGATAGGTTGCCAGGCAACAAAACATACGCTTGCAGCAGTTAAATAGTCCTGACAGTCAACAAGAGTTGTCACATATTTTTACTTTTTTCAGCAATGAAACATTTAATACACTAAAATCTGATTAAGAGAAAATCATTAGAATTTGTTTGGTGTTTATAAAGTTCTGCCTCATACTAAAGTTTAGTATACGAAACACTTAATATCATGGATTTAGCTGTTCTATCAAAATTCATCGAAAATCACTATATTTGTTCGTCTTAAGACCTTAAAGCCTGTGTATCAATATGAAGTCAACCGGATGATAAGTTTGGCCTCCAGAGCGTCACAAGATTTTTCAGCGATCAAGGAAGATATCTTTGGCAGTAATTATCGGAAATCCCTGAAAATCAATAGGAGTCTTTGTCTCATTAACTTAAACACTGTATATAAATTCGAAGTCAATCGGATATTAACTTTGGCATCGAGAGCGTCCACAAGATTTTTTAAAGTGATCAAGGGCCATAACTCTAGCAGTAATTATCAGAATTCACTGAAAATCAATAGGCTTTTTCGTTTCATGATGACCTTAAACACTGTGTATAAATTCGAAGTCAACCGGATATTAACTTTGGCCTCTAAAGCACCTACAAGACTTTTTGAAGTGATCAAGGGCCAGTAATTATTGGAATTCACTGAAAATCAATAGGATTTCTTGTGAAAGCTCTAGAGGCTAAAGTTAATATCCGATTGAATTTATACGCAGTGTTTAAGGCCATGAGACGAAGATATCCGATAATTACTGCCAGAGTTATAGTCCTTGATCACTTTGAAAATCTTGTGGACGCTAAAGTTAATATCCGATTGTTTTTATACGCCCACATTTTCATGTGGACGTATTATGTCGTCGCCCCTGTCCGTCCGGACGTCCGTCCGTCCGTCCGTCCACAATTTGTTTGTGGACTCTCTACAGGTCACAATTCTTATCCGATTTTGACGAAACTTGAAATATAGGTTTATCCCCAAAAGATCTCGGCTGCTTTCGATATTGGCATGTATCGGATCAAAACTTCATGGATTATGGCCCCTGATTGTACGAAAAATCACGTTTTTAGCTTGTGGACCCTATAGAGGTCACAATTTTGAACCGATTTTGATGAAACTTGACATGCATGTTTGTAACCCAAAGATCTTGGTTCCTTTCGATATTTGCGGCTATCGGAATGTAATTTCCTGAATTATGGCCCCTGATGGTCCGAAAAATCACCCTTTTTAGCTTGTGGTCCCTCTGGAGGTCACAATTATTATTCGATTTAAAAAACCGTTTGATTATATCACCGTTACACCCTAAGGAAGGTTGAGTTCGAATTTCGGGAAAATCGGACGAAAATTGCCATACAAAATGGTATATCAAGGTTGTGGACCCTGTGGAGGTCACAATTTTGATTCGATTTTGATGAAACTTGAAATTCATGGTTATAACCCAATGATCTTGCTTCCTTTCGATATTTGCGCATATAGGATCGTAACTTCCTGAATTATGGCCCCTGATTATACGCAAAATCGCCTTTTTATACGCCCACATTTTCATGTGGACGTATTATGTCGTCGCCCCTGTCCGCCCGGACGTCCGTCTGTCCGTCCGTCCGTCCGTCCGTCCGTCCGTCCACAATTTGTTTGTGGACTCTCTACAGGTCACAATTCTAATCCGATTTTGACGAAACTTGAAATATAGGTTTATCCCCAAAAGATCTCGGCTGCTTTCGATATTGGCATGTATCGGATCAAAACTTCATGGATTATGGCCCCTGATTGTACGAAAAATCACGTTTTTAGCTTGTGGACCCTATAGAGGTCACAATTTTGAACCGATTTTGATGAAACTTGACATGCATGTTTGTAACCCAAAGATCTTGGTTCCTTTCGATATTTGCGGCTATCGGAATGTAATTTCCTGGATTATGGCCCCTGATTGTCCGAAAAATCACCCTTTTTAGCTTGTGGTCCCTCTGGAGGTCACAATTATTATTCGATTTAAAAAACCGTTTGATTATATCACCGTTACACCCTAAGGAAGGTTGAGTTCGAATTTCGGGAAAATCGGACGAAAATTGCCATACAAAATGGCCGCCGTTTGTACGCGAAGACAGTTAAAAAATGGTATATCAAGGTTGTGGAGCCTGTGGATGTCACAATTTTGATTCGATTTTGATGAAACTTGAAATTCATGGTTATAACCCAAAGATCTTGTCTCCTTTCGATATTTGCGCATATCGGATCGTAACTTCCTGAATTATGGCCCCTGATTATACGAAAAATCGCCTTTTTTTTAGCTTGGAGGTCACAATTATTATTCGATTTAAAGAATCGTTTGATTATATCACCGTTACACCCTAAGGAAGGCTGAGTTCGAATTTCGGGAAAATCGGACGAAAATTGCCATACAAAATGGCCGCCGTTTGTACGCGAATACTGTTAAAAAATGGTATATCAAGGTTGTGGACCCTGTGGAGGTCACAATTTTGATTCGATTTTGATGAAACTTGAAATTCATGGTTTTAACCCAAAGATCTTGCTTCCTTTCGATATTTGCGCATATCGGATCGTAACTTCCTGAATTATGGCCCCTGATTATAAGCAAAATCGCCTTTTTTTTAGCTTGGAGGTCACAATTATTATCTGATTTAAAAAAACGTTTGATTATATTACCGTTACACCGTAAGGAAGGTTGAGTTCGAATTTCGGGAAAATCAGACCAAAATTGCCATACAAAATGGCCGCCGTTTGTACGCGAATACTGTTAAAAAATGGTATATCAAGGTTGTGGACCCTGTAAAGGTCACAATTTTAATTCGATTTTGATAAAACTTGAAATTCATGGTTATAGCCCAAAGATCTTGGTTCTTTTCGATATTTGCGCATATCGGATCGTAACTTTCTGAATTATGGCCCCTGGTTATACGCAAAATCCCCCTTTCTTTAGCTTGTGGTCCCTCTGGAGGTCACAATTATTATCCAATTTAAAAAAACGTTTGACTATATCACCGTTACACTGTAAGGAAGGTTGAGTTTGAATTTCGGGAAAATCGGACCATAATTGACAGATAAAATGGCCGCCGTTTGTACACGAATACTGTTAAAAAAATGGTATATCATGGTTGTGGACCCTGTATAGGTCACAATTTTAATTCGATTTTGATTAGGAAGGTTGAGTTCTAATTTCGTGAAAATCATACAAAAATTGCCGGACGAAATGGTCGCCGTTTGTACGCGAATAGTGTAAAAATATGGTATATCATACAGGTCACAATTCTTATCCGATTTTGATGAAAAGTCACATTTCTAGGTTGTGTACCGTCACACCATAATCATTGTTGGTTTCGAATTACATTAATATCAGACTGGAACTGACCAACTAAATGGCTGCTCCCAATACAGTATGAAATACAGGACTTAAAGATGCAGGAAAAATCACTTTCGGTATTGCTTGTTCTCTGTCCATCTCTCGAAAATGTGGGCGTATCCTGCCTGGCAGTGCCAGCCTATCTTTTTTTTAGCTTGGAGGTCACAATTATTATTCGATTTAAAAAACCGTTTGATTATATTACCTTCACACCCTAAGGAAGGTTGAGTTCGAATTTCGGGAAAATCGGACGAAAATTGCCATACAAAATGGCCGCCGTTTGTACGCGAATACGGTTAAAAAATGGTATATCAAGGTTGTGGACCCTGTGGAGGTCACAATTTTGATTCGATTTTGATGAAATTTGAAATTCATGGTTATAACCCAAAGATCTTGCTTCCTTTCGATATTTGCGCATATCGGATCGTAACTTCCAGAATTATGTCCCCTGAGTATACGCAAAATCGCCTTTTTTTTTAGCTTGGAGGTCACAATTATTATCCGATTTAAAAAAACGTTTGATTATATTACCGTTACACCGTAAGGAAGGTTGAGTTTGAATTTCGGGAAAATCAGACCAAAATTGCCATACAAAATGGCCGCCGTTTGTACGCGAATACTGTTAAAAAATGGTATATCAAGGTTGTGGACCCTGTAAAGGTCACAATTTTAATTTGATTTTGATGAAACTTGAAATTCGTCGTTATAACCCAAAGATCTTGGTTCTTTTCAATATTTGCGCATATCGGATCGTAACTTCCTGAATTATGGCCCCTGGTAATACGCAAAATCCCCCTTTCTTTAACTTGTGGTCCCTCTGGAGGTCACAATTATTATCCAATTTAAAAAAACATTTGATTATATCACCGTTACACTGTAAGGAAGGTTGAGTTTGAATTTCGGGAAAATCTGACCAAAATTGACAGGCAAAATGGCCGCCGTTTGTACGCGAATACTGTTAAAAAAAATGATATATCATGGTTGTGGATCCTGTATAGGTCACAATTTTAATTCGATTTTGATGAGGAAGGTTGAGTTCTAATTTCGTGAAAATCGTACCAAAATTGCCGGACGAAATGGTCGCCGTTTGTACGCGAATAGTGTAAAAATATGGTATATCATGGTTGTGGACTCGCTACAGGTCACAATTCTTATCCGATTTTGATGAAAAGTCACATTTCTAGGTTGTGTACCGTCACACCATAATCATTGTCGGTTTCGAGTTTCATTAATATCAGACTGGAACTGACCAACTAAATGGCTGCTCCCAATACAGTATGAAATACAGGACTTAAAGATGTAGGAAAAATCACTTTCGGTATTGCTTGTTCTCTGTCCATCTCTCGAAAATGTGGGCGTATCCTGCCTGGCAGTGCCAGCCTATCTTTAAATTTATACACAGTGTTTAAGGTCATGATACAAAGAAGTCTATTGATTTTCAATGATATTTGACGATTTCTGCCAGAGTTATGGTCCTTGATCTTTTTGAAATATTTTGTTGATGCTCTAGAGGCTAAAGTTTAAGTTGACTTCAAGTTTACACAAAGTGTTCAAAGATAATAAGACGAACGATCCTAGTCATTTTCAATGATTCCCAATCATTACTGTCAGAGTCTTGATTACTTTGAAATACCTTGTTGATGGAGCCGATGAGACGAGCAATCGAAACAATTCTAATCGTTTCTGATAATTATTTAATGGGCTATTACTCTCAATAAAATTTTCATGCGTTGTAATCGTTCTCCTTACTGACAAAAGAAAAAATATACGACAACCCTTGTTGACTGCTCGGACGACTTATTTGTTGTGGGCGTATGTTTCGTTGCCTGGCAACCTATCTTTATAACATTTCAGGGCCAAACAAAAATCTACAATAGGCAGATTTTGCTCTGGCATAATGTATGCTTAATAGAAAAAAACAAACAAAAAAAAGCAATTTTAACTAAAATCTATTAAAATTTCATTTTAAGTTTTGAAATGAAATGGGATTTTACGTCCTACTCTTTTGCACCTAACCTGGGCTAATGGAAGACGGTCATACGCCATACAGTGTGCTATGAGGGAAATTTTGCCTGGGCAGCGGCGCTACGGCCTACTCTTATATCGAATTCCAACTACCAAGGGATCTTTTACGTGCACTCCAATGTGTACACAGGACCTCGGTTTTTCGTCCCATCCAAATGACTAGGCAGCTGTACTTGTGAGGCCCTCCTTCTGCATCACTGACAAGCGGAAATCACGCCGGAAAATCGAGATGAACTTTCTCGGCCAATGCAGGGATCGAACACCCGACCTCCAGGCTAGCGAACCTACGCCTTATCCACTTAGCCACCGTGAACCCAATTTTAAGTTTTAATCAATCTTCGTGGGATGCATAAAATTTAAAATTACATTGTATGAAAAATCAGTTTTGTTTTAGCTTGTCATCTGTCCATCTGGTGCAAAATGTGGCCGTATCTTGCATGGTAATCACTTGTTAAAAGACTGGAGTAAGAATATAAATTAAAAGATTATAGAAAAGCTTTGTGAAGAATTGGTGAAAGATAAATATGACAATAATGATAACCATTTACATTTCAGGTAGAAGTGTTTCATCACAAGTCAAGTTTTCCACAGTTAAATATAGTCATTTTAGGTCGATCGAATCACTTTATTGGATCATGTATTTCTTCATTTTCCGCGTTTGTTAGTCGAGACAGAAAGAAACACAACTTGCCATCATCCTACTGGGGTTATACTCAATCACATCATATACATTCAGAACTGTAATATGACAATGTTTTTATTTTATTCGGCGTTTTGGTAATTTTTGAAAGGATGATTATTTTCTGAAGAAGAAAAATGTGAAAATACAGTGGTTCAAACCTGATGAGAAAGGAATATTCATAGAGGTAGAGTGGTTCGTGCTCTAAGCATTTTACAACCAACAGACAATACTTCGGGCTTATGTTAACAGTATATGAAAGGATTTCCTATCAAAATTTTGTTTAACCCAAGCCCCTGTAACGAATATTCCTTTATCACAGTCAGAAAACATTGTTTATTTCCTTGCTGCGAAGTCACAGAATACACTCAATGAAGTAATTGAATTTGACATCTGTACGCATGCACAAACGCTTAATTGTTTTAACAATACACCCCTCAAATGTCTTAATATTAACTGTTTATAATACTACAGTGACAATTAAAATAAATGTTTAGCTGGATATGACATGAATTAATCAAAGATTAGCCTAATATTAAACTTGAATAGAGGTTTCATTACTGTATACCTACAGATATCAGTCTGTTTATAATGGCATGTTATGTATGCAGAGGGGGAGAGAGAGAAACTTTTATAAATCTGATAATTTAACACTTTACTTTATTCCTATCGATAAATAAATATATTGTGCAGTATATTATGTTTGTTATGAAAACCCCTCAACACATTGAAGGATAAAGTACATGGAAAATATTCTATAATTGTTACGAATACAATAAAGTTGACGTAGTGGGGAAGAGTAAATTTTAATTTATAAATTTCGTTGAGATCTGTCAATAGTGTTAAAGTATGTGTAGGCCTATGGATTTTAAAATCATATCATTAAAAATAGGTTGCCAGGCAACGAAACATACGCCCCCGGCAGCTAAATCGCCCGGCCAGTCAACAAGAGTTGTCGCATATTAAGTAATTATCAGCAAATCATTAGAACTTTTTATAAAGTTCTGGCCCATTCTAACATTTAGTATACGAAACATTTAATATTATGGATTTACCTGTTCAATCATCGATTTTCAAGAAATTCATCAACCGTCATTAATGTGTAACGGGGATATAGTCAAACGTTTTTTAAAGTTTTGCCCCGAATATCGAAAGGAACTGCGATATTTCAAATTTCACCAAAATTGGATTAAAATTGTAACCTCTACAGGGTCCACAACCTTGATCATATTTTCACACTATTCGCGTACAAACGGCGGCCATTTTTGTCCGTCAATTTTGGTCCGATTTTCACAAAATTCGAACTCAGCCTTCATTACCCTGTAACAGTGATATAATCAAACGGTTTGTTAAATCGGATAATAATTTTGACCTCCAGAGGGACCATAAGCGGAAAAGGGGGATTTTTCGGACACAACCAGGGGCCATAATTCAGGAAGTTACGATCCGATGGGCGCAAATATCGAAACATAGATGTCAAGTTTCACTAAAATCGGTTCAAAATTGTGATCTCTATAGGGTCCACAAGCTAAAAAGATGATTTTCCGTACAATCAGGGGCCATAATAATCCATAAAGTTTCTATCCGATACATGCCAATATCAAAAGCAGCCAAGATCATATGGGGATGAACCTATATTTCAAGTTTCGTCAAAATCAGATAAGAATTGTGACCTGTAGGGAGTCCACAAACAAATTGTGGACGGAAGGACGGACAGGGGCGACGACCATGTGGACGTATAAAAAACAACTGAAAAAAGACCCTTCATGTAATTGGAAGAAATAATCTAAAATGCCATTTTCATAAATATGAATTTTATACAAAAGTTTTTTTTAGAGATTTCATACAAAATTCATGGTTATTTATATTTTTTGTTCAGCTTTTGTGAACTAAAAATCATTCATCACTAAATCTCTTTTAATTTCAGCTTAATAAAATTTAAAAGTTTTGTAATTAAAATTTTTGTTGATTACTATAGTGGTTCTAACGGAATGTTGCCGTATAGGCCTAGACATATCAACGTTATATTATAATTCAAGAAGAAACAGTAAGATTGTTAACTGTCAAAATGTCAAACAGGAAGTAAACAAATGAGAAAAGGCCGCCTGTTTATAAGGGAAGTAACCATTACATAGGCCTGCAGCCAAAATTTCTACCAAGCTTAGAAACACAACTCCGCTACACGGTCTTGCCTAAAAGTAAAACTATACATTTTTGGAAAGCTTATGACGCCACGAACACAAAATCCGGGAGTTCCAGGCAAAATGCTATTTTTGTACTAACAATTCTGAAGTTGACATAAAATTAAATAGTTGCTAAAACACCTCATGTCTCCATCCTTGGCAAGGAACAGTTTATTGGATAGATTTTGATGTAAATAAAAATGCTCAAAACACAAATGTCATGGGTGAATAAAGAATTCTGGAAATCCATTAACGGTGAAAAGAGTTATCTCCCTTTCTGTCAAATGTCTGTAATTGATAGACGTATGGTGACTGCTTGTTTTGTATGACGCACAAGACCAGGTGTGGGCACACAAGCCTAATAATTATTTTGTTTCTTGGATCTCAAGGGCCCTTCAGGGTTGATTGTTGGATGTTTGCTCAGAAATTATCGCTTGTATGGAACATGCTAGAGTCGATTTGTAGCATATCCTAGCCAGGGGATATGTTTGACAGTAGTTGAATGAAATAATGGAGACCAGTAGCACTTTGTCACGCATTGAACCACATGATTTTTTCCCACTAAGATAAAACATTCTAAACCCACATACATGTTCCCTTTCAATTAGCCACTACAGTATTTTTACAACTGTACATGTACATGTAGCTGTGGACTACTATTTCAGATATGATTAATGGTCAAATTACAAACATACATGTAGATATAAGGTAAACTAGACCTGCATGCAGGAATGACGGGTTTCACTGGTGCCACGTTACCTTTGAACTTGTGTCACTTTCAGTGCCACGTACCCTTGAGCATATGCCACTTCCGGTACCAAAGAAACCAATAAACTGGTTTCCACATACGCATTGCACACATCAAATAAAATGGACGCAGAATCAACCAAATCCAGCAATATCAATTCATTTTATATATATGTTACTTGTAAGTGATCCTGGCAAAATTACATTACTTCCGGTGATAATGAAAATGTTCAATTAGTTTTATGAAATCGGACTACTATTTCGGATATAATTAATGGTCAAATTATAAACATACATGTAGATATAAGTTAAAAAAAATAATCCTGGGCTGTATGAAGGGAAAGGTTAGAAAACAGGATGAACAGTTGTGAAATTATTTATTAAAGTGAAACAATCATTGAAAATCATAATTAAACAGTTACACTGCAAATCAAATGTCATCAAGGTTAATCTTCATCATCACTGTCACTAAATGTATTAACATCAATGTATTAACGGACAGGGGACCCTACTCCTTGCCACGTACAACAAGGGTTTCGAAACCACGTCAGTTGGCTCAATGGCAGGCGGCAGGCCGTATGATTTTACATTTGAGCTAAATTGAAAACAATACATGTATTGAAAAATTTAATGTAAGGCTCAGTTTAATTCATTCCAAATTGGTCCCTGAACATTGCATTGAGAAAATATGCCCTGATGAGCCATATGCAAATTGCTCTGGGGACATTATCAAAGTATACAAATCTGTAGGGTAAATAAGGTAGATATGTCAAAATTGTTGCTGGAAAAATAACTTAGGGGATCTAGTGATTGGATTAGTCCTAGTAAAAGCATTCAGCAGCTGACATACATTTGGGTGTACCAAGAAGCATAAATGAGACAAAACTAAATGAATAATACATGTACGTATAGCTGGAAGCATCAACATTTTCATGTTGACAAGCAAGGCAAACAAAAAGATCATAAAGCTTGACCATTCGAATGATTTCCTGGCCATTTATGATTCTTTCTCTTATGACATCTTCACAGAATATATGTGGTTAAATATTTGACGGAGGGCTTGTCACCTTTGCTGAAAAATATAAATAAACATATACGTACACAATTAAAACAAAATTCTGGATCTTGGTTTACTCTCATTAATTTCGTAGAACAGAGAAATAAGACACTTACACAGGGGTTAACATCTTATTTTCATGCAGAAACCAGCCAATGAAGACAGGAAGGCATTAGCAGTACAAGGAGAGATAGAGAGGAGAATTGGGGTTTAGCGTCCACTGGACAAAAACATAGTAATTTCAGGACTAACCCATGGTTCAGTTTTATTTGAATAATACCAGTGGCAAGAAGGCGGAGAATACAAATAAAAAAAACCCATCACAAATATTTACCTTTCTGATAACCGTCTAAGAAATTTAGTATAATGCCTATAACATTTTTGGTGATATCTGACCTCAATGGCCACATAATCTTGCCCTCTGATATGCCTTAAAATATCTTCATCCTCTTTCAATTCAGCAACTTTCAACAGTTGGCCTACAAACAAATTTGCAAAGACATTATACACCATATAGCGTTGAATGTTGAGTGTGCTCAAGGGTGGGGTAGGGAATGTCACTTTGAGGCATACATGTACCTGGCTGGTCAACTCTGGCATGCGGTTGTGGTTCAGATCCTTTGTGTGACCATAAACGGTCATGAGACAGATCGTCTTAGCAAGGCACCTGCAAGTGGGCCAAGAAAATAAAAACAAGTTAACTTCTCTGTGTTTCATCCCTTGTAGGCCGTATTCTATGGACGCAAATTCTCGCTAGAAAAATATTTTCGTTCCTTCAAATTGGGTCTAGAAAAAAATTTATCGGTGAATAGTTAATATAGTAATTAGCGTTTGCTGAAATGTTCCACAAAATATTTAATAGTTCTTCGATGATATTCGTCTTTGAAATCCGGATTATTTATTGATAGTAAATTTCATTGTGCGCTGCGTCACTGAACAAGATTCAAAGCTATTCGCCACGTCACGTGATCGCTTTTCCCACAATCGACCAATAACGTTATTATCTACATTCGCGTGTGTTGTTGGTAAACACAAAATAGCGTGGTCAACGAGGAGCACATTCCAGTTGTAGAATCTACACGAAATGTCTTTACAAAGACAAAATGGGACAAGTGTCGTGAGGTATATAGACTGGTTTCAATTGGATGGAAATGGCCAGTCTATTTGTCGATACAAATGGATGGATAACGAAGGATATTATAAAGTCGACAGTGGTGTTTGATTTTTCACCCAACGTGTTCTAGATGTTTTATGGACAACATGAGCCTCTTAAAATCAGTTCAAAGATGCGAGAAAGAAACCCAAACTAGAGAGTGAGAAGGCAACATCTGTATCCAGTCCAACTAAATTTACAATTCAGCAACTGCCACTCCGTTGTACTACTGGAATGTACATAATAATGTACCAAACATGATTTACCTTTGATAAAAATAACAACTGACTATTAGTATATTAATCATTAACAAAAATAACAATTCACTCGTAACATAATCGTTTAAACGCGGTTTCAACTAATCATCCTTAAAAATGCTCTTTCATAATATATGTAATCTACGGAGCCCCTTAAGTGCACGATTCCATTCTTATATAATTTATTCGTACATGATTCCACTTTTTATAACGAAATAATTAATAACAAAATAACTTATTCGTTGTAACGAAATAAATGATTCGTTATAACGAAATAAATAATTCGTTATAACGAAATAAATAATTCGTGATAACGAAATATTATTAATTCGTTATAACGGAATATTGTTTCGTAACAATGAAATAGTATTTCGTTTAAACGAAATATTATAACGAAATATTATTAATTCATTATAACGAAATATTATTAATTCGTTATTACGGAATATTATTTGGTAACAATGAAATAGTATTTCGTTTAAATGAAATATTATAACGAAATATTATTAATTCATTATAACGAAATATTATTAATTCGTTATAACGGAATATTGTTTCATAACAATGAAATAGTATTTCGTTTAAACGAAATATTATAACGAAATATTATTAATTCATTATAACGAAATATTATTAATTCGTTATAACGAAATATTATTAATTCGTTATAACGGAATAATATTTGGTAACAATGAAATAGTATTTCGTTTAAATGAAATATTATAACGAAATATTATTAATTCATTATAACGAAATATTATTAATTCGTTATAACGAAATATTATTAATTCGTTATAACGGAATATTATTTCGTAGCAATGAAATAGTATTTCGTTTAAACGAAATATTACAACGAAATATTATTAATTCATTATAAAGAAATATTATTAATTCGTTATAATGACATATTATTAATTCGTTATAACGAAATAATTCGTTATAACGAAGTATTATTAATTCGTTATAACGAAATATTATTAATTCTTTATAACGAAATATTATTAATTCATTATAACGAAATATTATTAATTCGTTATAACGAAAAAGTATTAATTCGTTATAACGAAATATAATTAATTCGTTATAACGACATATTATTAATTCGTTATAACGAAATATTGTTAATTCTTTATAACGACGTATTATTAATTCGTTACAATGAAATATTATTAATTCGTTTAAACGAAATATTATTAATTCGTTATGACGAAATATTATTATATCGTTATAACGAAATGTTATTATATCGTTATAACGAAATATTATTATATCGTTATAAAGAAATATTATTAATTCGTTATTAATATTTCGTTTAAACGAATCAATTATTTCGTTTAAACAAATTAATTATTTCGTTTAAACAAATTCATTATTTCGTTTAAATGAATTAATTATTCGTTTAAACGAATTAATCATTTTGATGAATCGAATTAATCCATGTCGATTCAAAATATATTTCCATGGCTCTCTTACACCGCTTCCCTACACGGACTTTGATTTGGTTCACTGGATCTCTGTTTGAAACGACCGCGAGCAATTTGCAAGGTAAATCGTGCACATGGCTTTGTTTACAAATGCTATGACCTGGCACTTGACCCCATAACTTTGACCGCGACCCCTCAAGCGCGACCCGTGATTGGTCAAATTTGAAATACCTGCACAGCATCCAACTCACATATACGCAAATATGGCTCCGCATTATAAAGAAATAGTTCATGAATTTCTGGCCAATTCCGAGCTTAAACTATTAAACTAACAAAATATATTGGAGAACTTTGTTGCCATGTTGATTGCACGATTATTAATAGTCAGATTTTCTAGACCCGTTTAACGGGAGCGAAGGTGACAGGTTTTTCGACCCGAGAATGCGGCCTATTGTGGAAGCGAATGTGCAACACTTTAACCAATGACTGTGCCAAATCAACAAATGGGATAAAGGCGTAAAGGGCTTTACTGGCTAGCTTCATAACAATTTAACAGTGATTGCAGTAGCACTTCTGATTCTATTTACAACAAAAACAACAACACATTAATTAAAAACTGTAGGACAGTGTATGATGAATATATTTAATA
The DNA here is from genome assembly GCA_948474765.1 of Patella depressa. Lineage (NCBI taxonomy): Eukaryota > Metazoa > Mollusca > Gastropoda > Patellidae > Patella > Patella depressa. Next base: position 54,302,896 of record OX419716.1, read on the forward strand.
TTTATTAGTAATAATTATAAATTTAGTAAGTAACATTAACATTAGGCCTACCTTCTGTGGGTTAATACACCCTTCTTCCTATTTTCTCCAACAGTGACAAATCTGTCACGATTTTTACATATAATACACACGAATACATGACCACTCGGACCACAACGGAGACCACTCGGACCAAACAAAAAGACTACTCGGACCACAATAAAAAGACTACTCGGACCAAGTATTTTTATAGAAAAATAATTGTTAATATGACTACTTACCCGTGGTATTTGATCATACTCGGATCACAAAATAAAAATTAGTACTCGGACCAAACAAAAAGACTACTCGGACCAAGTGTTTTAATAGATAAATAATTGTTATATATGGCTACTCGGATCGCTAATAAATTGTTGTTTTAATAAATTGTTTTTGTTTTAATATGACTTCTCGGATCGCAAATAAATCGTTGTTTTATTAAATTGTGTTTGTTTTAATATGAATATAAACTGTTGTTTGTATACTTACCGGTGGTATTTGATCATAATGAAGCACATCAAAGAAGATTAATTAACAAAACAACGATAACTGAGTAGTGATTAATGCATTAGTACATGTGTTGATAATATACTCACCCGTGAAGCACATCAAAGAAAATCGATTCAGTTTTAATATAAAGATGTAATTGGTGTGATTGGAGTAATGTCCAAGTAATTCCAGAGACATTTATGCAACATGACATCCATAGAAACGACAGTCACCACTTAATATTTGCCACAGAACAGCAATTGGAGATGCTCAGCAAAACCAAAACATGGTATATCGATGGTACATTCAAGATTATAAAGAAACCATTCTACCAACTTCTATCGATTCATGGATTTCTGAAGTCAGGTGAAGATGTTAAGCAGGTCCCACTGGCGTTCGTAATGATGTCCGGAAAAAGAAAGAAAGACTACAAGAGGATATGTATATATATTTATATAAAAAACTATTTATATAAAGATCTCCCGTACTATACATTCATTTAATGTCATCAGGTATTTATATATAATTCATATCATTTTGTATTTTCACCTTTTGTAGGTTTTCCAGGCAGTCATAGAGCTGTTACCAACAGCACCCGCTGTAAAATCGTTTGTCGTGGACTTCGAGGCGGGGATATGGCAGGCGCTAAGAACCGTCTTCGATGATCCTTCGATTCAAGGTTGTGCCTTTCACTGGGGACAGGCCGTATGGCGAAAGGTGCAGGAAAAGGGTCTTCAGGTATGTAAGCCATGGTTTAATTAATTCCTTTCACACAACAGGCAGCACCGATTTACTCTTTCTTTTTGCTTCTGGAGCGGCTCAAGTGACGGTATGTATTCTGGTTTTTGATCGTAATTTCTTTGGAGAGCTAGGTCCAAGATCGTCTACACTATCGCTACTCCCTGGTTGGCTTTGTAGCCGGGGATTTTAATTTTTCTTTCTCTATACGATTACGGGCAGACACAATTCGGAATTTGTCTGTAAAACGCCTGTAGCATGTTTGGTGAAAACCTATATCTTTTGGCGCGTCGATAAATTCCTTGTTGATTAATCACTCGAAGTCGCCTGTGCAGCTATCCATTCCCCTCGCCCATCAAGTTTTAGCCATTCATGGGCACATTCACGGAATTTATCCCAGCGAGATTTTGTAAATAATTGTTCTCGTTCCTTTCTTAATCCTTCGTAATGAACAATACAGCGTAAATTTGATGAAATATCAGTCGATTCACGTTCTTTCATGGGCACAGCCATTACATGTGTGTTGCTGTTTACAACTTTCAAGGTCGGATCAGCAGTTCACAATACGAGCGCCTGATTGGCCCATAGTGACCAATCACTAGTTATTTCCATACGCTTTATAACAGCGTGAGTCAAATAAATCCCGTACAAATAAATTTATATCACCCTTAAATTGCGCTGCCGAAGCTTGGAACACTAGTAAATTTTCTTTAAAACATGATCATCTACTTTATAATGATCGCAGATTATTTTATGGTGGACCGTGTAGCGGAGTTGCACGCTAGAAATTTTGGCTGCCGGCCTATGACGTCATATATAGATAGACCGCCTATTCGCCAGAATCGCGTGGTAGAGACGCTGCGACTTCCGTTGAGGGAAGAAACCAATATGACTGCCATCTGTACGACAGTGTTTGGAGTTTTGGAATAATCAAAACTACCACTGCAAAACTGACAAACTGTGTCCGAAATAAATATTTGAAAGTGCGCAAGTAAATTTTTTTATCGATATTATTAGTTTTCAGTAAATATTTCGCTCGTATTATAAGCATTTTATCGTTAGGCCTTGCCGTAAGTTGGAACGGTGACAGTGCAATGACATGGGCCGTACCGTGGCGTTATAAAACTTATTTTATTACCAATTCAAAACAAGATAAATTTAAGAAATAAAGAACAATTAATTCTAAGTGACCTCGCTAAGGCCTACAACATATATATTCATGTTTAGCAGCATTATTATTTATCAATCAGTCGATTATAACTTTTTTGTATTAAAATTAAAATAGGATAATTAAGATTACTTTATTTAAAAGGGGCTGAATCTAATATATATATAATACACAATAGATCTAGGCCCACATGATGATAATGATAGTAATATTAATAGACCCAAATTAATGAAATGAAAAAGAAACTGTACATCATTTTCATTAACTTCATTAAAGTAGCTAAGTCTCTAACTCAATATCATCCAAAGTCTTCAACATTGAAAACACAAATCATTTGTCAGTTCAAATCAACATTGATGTTGTGATCTTACCGTGAAAAGATGGGCTTCTGATATACAATATATAAGACAAAATAAACAATTTACCATTGGTATACGAATCGTGTACCATAATACATTTCAGGCCATTTTTAACTAGGGACTTGAAGAACGAGGCTAGACGGTGAAGCATATTCTTTTTTGCAGAGCACACACAAAAAATACCATGTAGACTGGAATAACCAGACGCTAGTGTTTGACATTCGATTAAGATTCTTGTGTCTTGTGTTTAAATGCTTACATGGATCCAGCCCAGAATATCTGACTGAACTTTTGCAAGTTTATGAACCAATAAGAAATCTTCGTTCCCAAGAACAGTGCCTTTTACACAAACCGAAATTCAAATTGTAATCCTTTGGTTATAAATCTTTTAGATGTTATGCACCAATCGTATGGAATTCCCTACCACACAGCATTAAAACGTCATGTTCTCTCTAATTGTTTAAGACAAAATTGAAAAGTCACTTATTTAATCTAGAATACGAGTGATCAAGCTACTAGTGTAAATAATGTAAAGTGTACAGAGTGTCATGACTGCGCCTTGAGCATGTAATTTTGGATGGAATTGGCGCTATATATAAATATACATTATTATTATTAAGCTTTCATATTACATATGAAAGCTTATTGTTTCTGTTAAGATTATTAAGCTTTCATATTTCATATGAAAGCTTATTGTTTCTGTTAAGATTATTATTATTTTTTGTGTGTGTGTGTTTCCTGCAAATCGGATTTCTCAGAATCTAACCATAGTATCTTTCTGAAACTTCCCCCCCCCCCCAAAAAAAATGGGTGGTGAGTATTGTTTAAATGTATAATGTTTTACGAATCCGAAATCACCGAATTTTACGAACCAAAAAACTGACAATGCATAGTCGTAATACCTTGAAAAAAATAATTTTCATCTGCAGTTTCACATTTTCGAATTTCGAAAATTCGTCGCTGTGATTTCGAACCGGAAGTTTAGACCAATTTGACAACTTCTTTAATAGTTGTACGATTTCATGAAATTTATTATATAAGTAGATCTTACCGATGTGACTTCAAAAATATAATTAGATATTTTCTAAATTATCTCCCCTTGACGAAATTAAGGATCAAAAATTTCAAAAAATCATTGAAATATAGGTCAGAATGACCTATTTGTTTTTTTAGATACTAGATAAGTAATTACTGATTTGTACACAAAATATGAAGTTTGTCGATCGAACCGGAAGTGCCACCATCTTGAAACGTGAAAAATCCATTAACGGTGAAAAGAGTTATCTCCCTTTCTGTCAAATGTCTGTAATTGATAGACGTATGGTGACTGCTTGTTTTGTATGACGCACAAGACCAGGTGTGGGCACACAAGCCTAATAATTATTTTGTTTCTTGGATCTCAAGGGCCCTTCAGGGTTGATTGTTGGATGTTTGCTCAGAAATTATCGCTTGTATGGAACATGCTAGAGTCGATTTGTAGCATATCCTAGCCAGGGGATATGTTTGACAGTAGTTGAATGAAATAATGGAGACCAGTAGCACTTTATCACGCATTGAACCACATGATTTTTTCCCACTAAGATAAAACATTCTAAACCCACATACATGTTCCCTTTCAATTAGCCACTACAGTATTTTTACAACTGTACATGTACATGTAGCTGTGGACTACTATTTCAGATATGATTAATGGTCAAATTACAAACATACATGTAGATATAAGGTAAACTAGACCTGCATGCAGGAATGACGGGTTTCACTGGTGCCACGTTACCTTTGAACTTGTGTCACTTTCAGTGCCACGTACCCTTGAGCATATGCCACTTCCGGTACCAAAGAAACCAATAAACTGGTTTCCACATACGCATTGCACACATCAAATAAAATGGACGCAGAATCAACCAAATCCAGCAATATCAATTCATTTTATATATATGTTACTTGTAAGTGATCCTGGCAAAATTACATTACTTCCGGTGATAATGAAAATGTTCAATTAGTTTTATGAAATCGGACTACTATTTCGGATATAATTAATGGTCAAATTATAAACATACATGTAGATATAAGTTAAAAAAAATAATCCTGGGCTGTATGAAGGGAAAGGTTAGAAAACAGGATGAACAGTTGTGAAAGTATTTATTAAAGTGAAACAATCATTGAAAATCATAATTAAACAGTTACACTGCAAATCAAATGTCATCAAGGTTAATCTTCATCATCACTGTCACTAAATGTATTAACATCAATGTATTAACGGACAGGGGACCCTACTCCTTGCCACGTACAACAAGGGTTTCGAAACCACGTCAGTTGGCTCAATGGCAGGCGGCAGGCCGTATGATTTTACATTTGAGCTAAATTGAAAACAATACATGTATTGAAAAATTTAATGTAAGGCTCAGTTTAATTCATTCCAAATTGGTCCCTGAACATTGAATTGAGAAAATATGCCCTGATGAGCCATATGCAAATTGCTCTGGGGACATTATCAAAGTATACAAATCTGTAGGGTAAATAAGGTAGATATGTCAAAATTGTTGCTGGAAAAATAACTTAGGGGATCTAGTGATTGGATTAGTCCTAGTAAAAGCATTCAGCAGCTGACATACATTTGGGTGTACCAAGAAGCATAAATGAGACAAAACTAAATGAATAATACATGTACGTATAGCTGGAAGCATCAACATTTTCATGTTGACAAGCAAGGCAAACAAAAAGATCATAAAGCTTGACCATTCGAATGATTTCCTGGCCATTTATGATTCTTTCTCTTATGACATCTTCACAGAATATATGTGGTTAAATATTTGACGGAGGGCTTGTCACCTTTGCTGAAAAATATAAATAAACATATACGTACACAATTAAAACAAAATTCTGGATCTTGGTTTACTCTCATTAATTTCGTAGAACAGAGAAATAAGACGCTTACACAGGGGTTAACATCCTATTTTCATGCAGAAACCAGCCAATGAAGACAGGAAGGCATTAGCAGTACAAGGAGAGATAGAGAGGAGAATTGGGGTTTAGCGTCCACTGGACAAAAACATAGTAATTTCAGGACTAACCCATGGTTCAGTTTTATTTGAATAATACCAGTGGCAAGAAGGCGGAGAATACAAATAAAAAAAAACCATCACAAATATTTACCTTTCTGATAACCGTCTAAGAAATTTAGTATATTGCCTATAACATTTTTGGTGATATCTGACCTCAATGGCCACATAATCTTGCCCTCTGATATGCCTTAAAATATCTTCATCCTCTTTCAATTCAGCAACTTTCAACAGTTGGCCTACAAACAAATTTGCAAAGACAGTATACACCATATAGCGTTGAATGTTGAGTGTGCTCAAGGGTGGGGGAGGGAATGTCACTTTGAGGCATACATGTACCTGGCTGGTCAACTCTGGCATGCGGTTGTGGTTCAGATCCTTTGTGTGACCATAAACGGTCATGAGACAGATCGTCTTAGCAAGGCACCTGCAAGTGGGCCAAGAAAATAAAAACAAGTTAACTTCTCTGTGTTTCATCCCTTGTAGGCCGCATTCTATGGACGCAAATTCTCGCTAGAAAAATATTTTCGTTCCTTCAAATTGGGTCTAGAAAAAAATTTATCGGTGAATAGTTAATATAGTAATTAGCGTTTGCTGAAATGTTCCACAAAATATTTAATAGTTCTTCGATGATATTCGTCTTTGAAATCCGGATTATTTATTGATAGTAAATTTCATTGTGCGCTGCGTCACTGAACAAGATTCAAAGCTATTCGCCACGTCACGTGATCGCTTTTCCCACAATCGACCAATCACGTTATTATCTACATTCGCGTGTGTTGTTGGTAAACACAAAATAGCGTGGTCAACGAGAGCACATTCCAGTTGTAGAATCTACACGAAATGTCTTTACAAAGACAAAATGGGACAAGTGTCGTGAGGTATATAGACTGGTTTCAATTGGATGGAAATGGCCAGTCTATTTGTCGATACAAATGGATGGATAACGAAGGATATTATAAAGTCGACAGTGGTGTTTGATTTTTCACCCAACGTGTTCTAGATGTTTTATGGAGAACATGAGCCTCTTAAAATCAGTTCAAAGATGCGAGAAAGAAACCCAAACTAGAGAGTGAGAAGGCAACATCTGTATCCAGTCCAACTAAATTTACAATTCAGCAACTGCCACTCCATTGTACTACTGGAATGTACATAATAATGTACCAAACATGATTTACCTTTGATAAAAATAACAACTGACTATTAGTATATTAATCATTAACAAAAATAACAATTCACTCGTAACATAATCGTTTAAACGCCGTTTCAACTAATCATCCTTAAAAATGCTCTTTCATAATATATGTAATCTACGGAGCCCCTTAAGTGCACGATTCCATTCTTATATAATTTATTCGTACATGATTCCACTTTTTATAACGAAATAATTAATAACAAAATAACTTATTCGTTGTAACGAAATAAATGATTCGTTATAACGAAATAAATAATTCGTTATAACGAAATAAATAATTCGTTATAACGAAATATTATTAATTCGTTATAACGAAATATTATTAATTCGTGATAACGAAATATTATTAATTCGTTATAACGGAATATTGTTTCGTAACAATGAAATAGTATTTCGTTTAAACGAAATATTATAACGAAATATTATTAATTCATTATAACGAAATATTATTAATTCGTTATTACGGAATATTATTTGGTAACAATGAAATAGTATTTCGTTTAAATGAAATATTATAACGAAATATTATTAATTCATTATAACGAAATATTATTAATTCGTTATAACGGAATATTGTTTCATAACAATGAAATAGTATTTCGTTTAAACGAAATATTATAACGAAATATTATTAATTCATTATAACGAAATATTATTAATTCGTTATAACGAAATATTATTAATTCGTTATAACGGAATAATATTTGGTAACAATGAAATAGTATTTCGTTTAAATGAAATAGTATTTCGTTTAAATGAAATATTATAACGAAATATTATTAATTCATTATAACGAAATATTATTAATTCGTTATAACGAAATATTATTAATTCGTTATAACGGAATATTATTTCGTAGCAATGAAATAGTATTTCGTTTAAACGAAATATTACAACGAAATATTATTAATTCATTATAAAGAAATATTATTAATTCGTTATAATGACATATTATTAATTCGTTATAACGAAATAATTCGTTATAACGAAATATTATTAATTCGTTATAACGAAATATTATTAATTCGTTATAACGAAATATTATTAATTCATTATAACGAAATATTATTAATTCGTTATAACGAAATATTATTAATTCGTTATAACGAAATAGTATTAATTCGTTATAACGAAATATAATTAATTCGTTATAACGACATATTATTAATTCGTTATAACGACATATTATTAATTCGTTATAACGAAATATTGTTAATTCTTTATAACGACGTATTATTAATTCGTTACAATGAAATATTATTAATTCGTTTAAACGAAATATTATTAATTCGTTATGACGAAATATTATTATATCGTTATTACGAAATATTATTATATCGTTATAACGAAATATTATTATATCGTTATAAAGAAATATTATTAATTCGTTATTAATATTTCGTTTAAACGAATCAATTATTTCGTTTAAACAAATTAATTATTTCGTTTAAACAAATTAATTATTCGTTTAAACGAATTAATTATTCGTTTAAACGAATTAATTATTCGTTTAAACGAATTAATCATTTTGATGAATCGAATTAATCCATGTCGATTCAAAATATATTTCCATGGCTCTCTTACACCGCTTCCCTACACGGACTTTGATTTGGTTCACTGGATCTCTGTTTGAAACGACCGCGAGCAATTTGCAAGGTAAATCGTGCACATGGCTTTGTTTACAAATGCTATGACCTGGCACTTGACCCCATAACTTTGACCGCGACCCCTCAAGCGCGACCCGTGATTGGTCAAATTTGAAATACCCGCACAGCATCCAACTCACATATACGCAAATATGGCTCCGCATTATAAAGAAATAGTTCATGAATTTCTGGCCAATTCCGAGCTTAAACTATTAAACTAACAAAATATATTGGAGAACTTTGTTGCCATGTTGATTGCACGATTATTAATAGTCAGATTTTCTAGACCCGTTTAACGGGAGCGAAGGTGACAGGTTTTTCGACCCGAGAATGCGGCCTATTGTGGAAGCGAATGTGCAACACTTTAACCAATGACTGTGCCAAATCAACAAATGGGATAAAGGCGTAAAGGGCTTTACTGGCTAGCTTCATAACAATTTAACAGTGATTGCAGTAGCACTTCTGATTCTATTTACAACAAAAACAACAACACAATAATTAAAAACTGTAGGACAGTGTATGATGAATATATTTAATATTTATTAGTAATAATTATAAATTTAGTAAGTAACATTAACATTAGGCCTACCTTCTGTGGGTTAATACACCCTTCTTCCTATTTTCTCCAACAGTGACAAATCTGTCACGATTTTTACATATAATACACACGAATACATGACCACTCGGACCACAACGGAGACCACTCGGACCAAACAAAAAGACTACTCGGACCACAATAAAAAGACTACACGGACCAAGTATTTTTATAGAAAAATAATTGTTAATATGACTACTTACCCGTGGTATTTGATCATACTCGGATCACAAAATAAAAATTAGTACTCGGACCAAACAAAAAGCCTACTCGGACCAAGTGTTTTAATAGATAAATAATTGTTATATATGGCTACTCGGATCGCTAATAAATTGTTGTTTTAATAAATTGTTTTTGTTTTAATATGACTTAAATAAATAAATCGTTGTTTTATTAAATTGTGTTTGTTTTAATATGAATATAAACTGTTGTTTGTATACTTACCGGTGGTATTTGATCATAATGAAGCACATCAAAGAAGATTAATTAACAAAACAACGATAACTGAGTAGTGATTAATGCATTAGTACATGTGTTGATAATATACTCACCCGTGAAGCACATCAAAGAAAATCGATTCAGTTTTAATATAAAGATGTAATTGGTGTGATTGGAGTAATGTCCAAGTAATTCCAGAGACATTTATGCAACATGACATCCATAGAAACGACAGTCACCACTTAATATTTGCCACAGAACAGCAATTGGAGATGCTCAGCAAAACCAAAACATGGTATATCGATGGTACATTCAAGATTATAAAGAAACCATTCTACCAACTTCTATCGATTCATGGATTTCTGAAGTCAGGTGAAGATGTTAAGCAGGTCCCACTGGCGTTCGTAATGATGTCCGGAAAAAGAAAGAAAGACTACAAGAGGATATGTATATATATTTATATAAAAAACTATTTATATAAAGATCTCCCGTACTATACATTCATTTAATGTCATCAGGTATTTATATATAATTCATATCATTTTGTATTTTCACCTTTTGTAGGTTTTCCAGGCAGTCATAGAGCTGTTACCAACAGCACCCGCTGTAAAATCGTTTGTCGTGGACTTCGAGGCGGGGATATGGCAGGCGCTAAGAACCGTCTTCGATGATCCTTCGATTCAAGGTTGTGCCTTTCACTGGGGACAGGCCGTATGGCGAAAGGTGCAGGAAAAGGGTCTTCAGGTATGTAAGCCATGGTTTGATTAATTCCTTTCACACAACAGGCAGCACCGATTTACTCTTTCTTTTTGCTTCTGGAGCGGCTCAAGTGACGGTATGTATTCTGGTTTTTGATCGTAATTTCTTTGGAGAGCTAGGTCCAAGATCGTCTACACTATCGCTACTCCCTGGTTGGCTTTGTAGCCGGGGATTTTAATTTTTCTTTCTCTATACGATTACGGGCAGACACAATTCGGAATTTGTCTGTAAAACGCCTGTAGCATGTTTGGTGAAAACCTATATCTTTTGGCGCGTCGATAAATTCCTTGTTGATTAATCACTCGAAGTCGCCTGTGCAGCTATCCATTCCCCTCGCCCATCAAGTTTTAGCCATTCATGGGCACATTCACGGAATTTATCCCAGCGAGATTTTGTAAATAATTGTTCTCGTTTCTTTCTTAATCCTTCGTAATGAACAATACAGCGTAAATTTGATGAAATATCAGTCGATTCACGTTCTTTCATGGGCACAGCCATTACATGTGTGTTGCTGTTTACAACTTTCAAGGTCGGATCAGCAGTTCACAATACGAGCGCCTGATTGGCCCATAGTGACCAATCACTAGTTATTTCCATACGCTTTATAACAGCGTGAGTCAAATAAATCCCGTACAAATAAATTTATATCACCCTTAAATTGCGCTGCCGAAGCTTGGAACACTAGTAAATTTTCTTTAAAACATGATCATCTACTTTATAATGATCGCAGATTATTTTATGGTGGACCGTGTAGCGGAGTTGCACGCTAGAAATTTTGGCTTCCGGCCTATGACGTCATATATAGATAGACCGCCTATTCGCCAGAATCGCGTGGTAGAGACGCTGCGACTTCCGTTGAGGGAAGAAACCAATATGACTGCCATCTGTACGACAGTGTTTGGAGTTTTGGAATAATCAAAACTACCACTGCAAAACTGACAAACTGTGTCCGAAATAAATATTTGAAAGTGCGCAAGTAAATTTTTTTATCGATATTATTAGTTTTCAGTAAATATTTCGCTCGTATTATAAGCATTTTATCGTTAGGCCTTGCCGTAAGTTGGAACGGTGACAGTGCAATGACATGGGCCGTACCGTGGCGTTATAAAACTTATTTTATTACCAATTCAAAACAAGATAAATTTAAGAAATAAAGAACAATTAATTCTAAGTGACCTCGCTAAGGCCTACAACATATATATTCATGTTTAGCAGCATTATTATTTATCAATCAGTCGATTATAACTTTTTTGTATTAAAATTAAAATAGGATAATTAAGATTACTTTATTTAAAAGGGGCTGAATCTAATATATATATATATATAATACACAATAGATCTAGGCCCACATGATGATAATGATAGTAATATTAATAGACCCAAATTAATGAAATGAAAAAGAAACTGTACATCATTTTCATTAACTTCATTAAAGTAGCTAAGTCTCTAACTCAATATCATCCAAAGTCTTCAACATTGAAAACACAAATCATTTGTCAGTTCAAATCAACATTGATGTTGTGATCTTACCGTGAAAAGATGGGCTTCTGATATACAATATATAAGACAAAATAAACAATTTACCATTGGTATACGAATCGTGTACCATAATACATTTCAGGCCATTTTTAACTAGGGACTTGAAGAACGAGGCTAGACGGTGAAGCATATTTTCTTTTTTGCAGAGCACACACAAAAAATACCATGTAGACTGGAATAACCAGACGCTAGTGTTTGACATTCGATTAAGATTCTTGTGTCTTGTGTTTAAATGCTTACATGGATCCAGCCCAGAATATCTGACTGAACTTTTGCAAGTTTATGAACCAATAAGAAATCTTCGTTCCCAAGAACAGTGCCTTTTACACAAACCGAAATTCAAATTGCAATCCTTTGGTTATAAATCTTTTAGATGTTATGCACCAATCGTATGGAATTCCCTACCACACAGCATTAAAACGTCATGTTCTCTCTAATTGTTTAAGACAAAATTGAAAAGTCACTTATTTAATCTAGAATACGAGTGATCAAGCTACTAGTGTAAATAATGTAAAGTGTACAGAGTGTCATGACTGCGCCTTGAGCATGTAATTTTGGATGGAATTGGCGCTATATATAAATATACATTATTATTATTAAGCTTTCATATTACATATGAAAGCTTATTGTTTCTGTTAAGATTATTAAGCTTTCATATTTCATATGAAAGCTTATTGTTTCTGTTAAGATTATTATTATTTTTTGTGTGTGTGTGTTTCCTGCAAATCGGATTTCTCAGAATCTAACCATAGTATCTTTCTGAAACTTTCCCCCCCCCCCAAAAAAAAAATGGGTGGTGAGTATTGTTTAAATGTATAATGTTTTACGAATCCAAAATCACCGAATTTTACGAACGAAAAAACTGACAATGCATAGTCGTAATACCTTGAAAAAAATAATTTTCATCTGCAGTTTCACATTTTCGAATTTCGAAAATTCGTCGCTGTGATTTCGAACCGGAAGTTTAGACCAATTTGACAACTTCTTTAATAGTTGTACGATTTCATGAAATTTATTATATAAGTAGATCTTACCGATGTGACTTCAAAAATAAGGATCAAAAATTTCAAAAAATCATTGAAATATAGGTCAGAATGACCTATTTGTTTTTTTAGATACTAGATAAGTAATTACTGATTTGTACACAAAACATGAAGTTTGTCGATCGAACCGGAAGTGCCACCATCTTGAAACGTGAAAAATCCCTAAGGCCTTTTTGCTATTTTACTTACAGGCACGGGATTTATATTTTCTAAATCCTTGAAGGATGGCCCAAAAAACGCACGGAGCAGAATTTTGATTTAGGTCAACTGATGGTTGCCATTTTGAAGTGAATATGAAAAGTAGTAGCAATTTGAAGGGGCGATACTTTGGAACACAATAACTCTCATTCTAATTAAGCAAGAATGTTCAAACTTGGTGTATACGTTCACTAGGTCAATGTCATGATTGAGTTTAAAGATGAGCATTTTTTGCTTAGGGTAAGCAGAGATAAACATGCTGATTTGTTGATTCTTTAGGGCACGATAACTTCGGTTATAATGAAGGGAGGGCGGTAAAACTCTTGTCAATAGAGAGTCTAATAGCTAGCCTGTTGTGTGAAATCATTGTATCATTTTTTTTAAATATCAGGGATAGCAGGAAAAAAGAGATCAAAAATCCATTTATGACTTCTATAAACTAAATTAACATTTTCAATATCACCGGAAGTAATGTATTTTGACCGGTCTTTTCGCCAGCAAATATTACTTTTACATATGATAGAGGGTGTCACTAAAGCAAAACAATTAAAGTATAGTTTGGTAGCTCAATGGATCGGCTGTGGCATAATAAACTTCCTGTATGATTCCTGAAAGCCGGTTCAGTGCTGCTTGCAGGTCTAGTTATTATTATTATTTACCGCGGGAGCCTAGATCTCCATGATCGAAAACAGATATCGATCTGGAATTAGATTTTCTATAGGTAAACCATGTGGTGGCTACTTGATACAATATTTTTGAAATTTCTGCGCATACCGGAAGTGACCGAACTTTGTACGTTTTCAAAATATTGAAAATTGGCCATAGGTTCGTCAATTCTTTATCCATTTTCAAGCAAATTACATTTTTGGAATCCCTGAATGTTTTCTGAGACAATGGCTATCTCACATTTTTCAATTTCGAACATTCGTCTATGACTTTTATCGTTCGAAAATTGAAAACATGTTGTTTACGAGACAATTTTTGTTATTTATCAAAATTTTTAAATTTGACCTACATTTTTGGATACCTGAAGTCGATCCGATTCCAGTAATATAAGTTTCATTCAGAGTTATCGCCCTTTATTTTTCGATTTTTTTCGAATTTTCTTCCCATTTTGTGAGCTCGGGTTTCGTTTTATGGCAGAATTGACGTTTCTGAAACTTCTGGAACATGAAGCTATAGTCCAATACCAACGAATAAAGCAATTTCGACAAAAATCCTTAAACAGGAAGTGGTTGAAATAATGTACAATATTTTGAAAAAAATGCAAAAAATGGATATTTTGGGGAAAAACGCGATTTCTCCGCCGATATCAATGGATTGAAGAAATTAGGGTACCATTGGGCTGAACTAGGATTGTACTATCGTATGATACCAAATTCATACTTATACAATGAACAGGCAGCAAAATATGGCACGCTGAAAATCAAGTATTTTCTGATTTTTAGCATTTTTGGACGCCTGTATCTCGAAAACTACTTCAGCGATTTTTATGAAACTTTCTCTATCGAGAGACCTTGTAGTAGTCTTGTGTACGAAACATTCCATTACGACTTTGAAATATCTGGAATAGGTGAAATAACGGACTGAAAATCGAAAAAAGTTGAAAAATCCTGAAATTTTGGAAAATGCTCTACTATTTTTTTATTTTAAGAGATTTTCCAAAAAAGGTTGTATATTCAGATAGCTGACCTAATTACGATTCTAACGATGTATAATATGTATGTGGTTATTGAAATTTAATTTTCGATATTTTAAATTTTTTGCTTTTTTTGCACTTTTGAACACCGGATTTCCCAGGGGCATTTTATCTGATCAGATAATGTAATACATCATTACAGAGCCCTGTGGCTATTTTAGTGCCCAAACCGGCTATTAAAACTATTCCGACAATAATAACCATACCGGAAGTATTCAAAAAATGAAAAAAAAGGTTAAAAAAATTGTCGCACTTGCGAAAAACTTAGGTAATACCGGACCAAAAGAACTAAAGTGTCGTTGGATAGCCTATTAATGGACCATCATACGGTATGTAAATAATACGATTTCGATGGCAAGGAAATAAATTATTGTATGCCAAAAATCCAGTATTTTCCGATTTTTTAACATTCTGAGACGCCCTTTTCTCGAAAACGACGCCTACGATTTTTCTCAAACTTTTCTTACTCAAAGTCCTATCGATTGTCTATATAGTGAATCCAAAATGAAAAGCATTGAAATAATATAGGTGGTCCAAAAATAGCATCAAACTTTGAAAAAAATTCAAAAATCGTTAAATTTTTGTAAACGCTCTTTATTTTATCTTTTTTTCCAAAAATACTCAATGGATGTTTCTGACACTTCTGGTACAGAAAGTTAAGTATCCAAAGAACTTCGTAAAACTATCACGACAATGATCGTAAAACCGGAAGTAGTCGAAAAAATGTCCGATATTTAGAAAAAAAAATTATTTTTTTACGAAAACCTTTTTCATTTATGAATATTTTTTGATGGTATTTTACACAGGGTTAAAATATTATCCTACTTGAACAGAAATGAGAAAAAAATTGTCTCGGTAATTTGCGTTAGCCGCCATCGGCTAATTTAGTTTTTCGTACCCAGAACAATTATTTATTGTTCGATTTGTATAAAACAAAGTTCATATGCTCCGTGGTCCCAATTGTAATATATTTTGTTACGGTGAAATTTTTCTGTCGGCAACGGAAGTGACGTAATATTAACAAAAAATACAATTTGAACAGTTCTGTACCACTTTTTGAAAGCAAATGTTATTTTTTTCAAAACTGATATAACTAAAAGGATGCACCCTGCAAAGGTGCACAAAATCTTTAGCTCAGATTTTTTAATTCCAATTTCATTTTCGGGCAATTTCGAATAAAATGTAAAATAAAGTGTAAAATTCAGTTATTTACAATTCATTCAGCGTCTTCATATTTTGAAATATTTATTTGTTATTTTCATAAACTCGTAGCATTAATCCAAACGAAGAGAATGTATGGGAAAATTAGTTTGTAATATGAGCAGTTGCCGAGAAATATGCAATTTTGCATGCATCACTTTTCACGATATTTTGCCTATAAAGGAGGGAATTATTATTCGATTTGCAATATTTTTTTTCCATTTGATGCTTAATGCCATTTTGGACTAGGTCAAGCCAATTTTACATTTTCACTGTGACCGGAAATTGCGTCATTTGGGCAAAAATTGTATTTTTAACCTAAAAAACAAATATTTTATCAAAATGAGTCTGCCTTATAATATTTTTAGAATTATGATATTTGATTCCCATCAACGAATAGAATGAAGCCATACGACCATACAGATACCACAAAATGGTTTCTAAATTGTACGGTTACAGAGAAATAGGCGATCTTCTATAAGTCACTTTTCAAGGGTTTTCGTCTATAAAAGTGTCAATTATTATACGATTTTAATATTTTTTTTACCATTTGATGCCTTATGCCATTTATGACTTCTATGAACTAAATTAACATTTTCAATATCACCGAAAGTAATGTAATTTTTGCAAAAAACGTATTTTTAGCCTTCAAAACAAACATTTTTTTGAAGGAATTTATATTTATCATTCGTTTAACTTTATAACGTCTAACTCTAATGGGCAGTAAGATTGAATCAATACCATCATATTGATATCAAGAAAAGGCTTCTAACATGTTCCCTTGTCGAATAATAGCCAATTTTCCCAGGGTCACTTTTAAGTTTTTTACCTTCTTAATATCAGTTTATGGATTATAGGTTAATTATTTATTGCCCGATATGATAAAACAAAGTTTGTATTTTGTATGTTGCGAATTTTCGACTTATTTTTCACCTATAAAAATTTCTTTCGGCACCGGAAGTGACGTAATTTTGCCATAATTTACAATTTTGACCGGTCTTTTCGCCAGCAAATATTACTTTAACATATGGTAGAGGGTGTCACTGAAGCAAAACAACTAAAGTGTAGTTTGGAAGCTCAATGGATCGGTTATGGTATAATATACTTTCTGTATGATTCCTGAAAGCCGGTTCAGTGCTGCTTGCAGGTCTAGTTATTATTATTATTCAGATTCCAATTTGAACAGATCTCAGTAACTACGTGTCGCATCGTTACGATTTCTTCGGTTTTACTGGGAAAGTGGGTGTGACTTAGAGGATAAAGCTATTTTGAACGTTCTGCGACAATGCGAAATGTCCGAAATCACCGAAGTTATCGTTTTTGAAAATATTGCAGTAATTTTAACAATAATCATTGGATTTTAATTTTCGATACATTTTGGCATAGCCGGAGACAGGGCACATAGCTACGCTACTTTCGATTTTTGATTTTCGGCAAATCTTCGAAGATATTAGGCGCCAAATTTCGAAAATTTAAAATTTTACAAAAAACTTTTTTATTTATGAATATTTTTTAGTCGTGTTGTGCACAGAATTAAAGAGTCATCTGACTAGCACAAAAATGTTAAAAATTTTTGTCTCAGTAATTTTCCTTGGCCGCCATTGGCTAATTTAGTTTTTCAGTCCTAGATTAACTTTTTATTGTTCGATTTGTGTAAAACAAAGTTCATATGCTTCGTTGTCTCAATTGTCATTTTTTTTATTACCAAAAAGTGTTATCTGTCGGCACCGGAAGTGGCATGATTTTACCAAAAACTACAATTTTAACAGTTAGGTACCATTTTTCGAAAACAAATATTATTTTTTTGAAAAATTATATGACTCAAAGAGTGTGCCTTTTCAAGGCGCAAAAAATGTCGGAAGCAGTTTTTTTTAATTTCGATTTCATTTTCGAGCAAATTCGATTAAGAGGCTAAAAATGGTGTAAAATTGACCTATTTACAACCTATTCAGGCTTTTCAGATTTTAAAATATTTCTTCGTAACTTTTATAAACTTGTAGCTACAATCCATACGAAGAAAATGTATGTTAAAATTAGTTTGTAATATAAGCAGTTACCAAGATATGGGCAGTTCTGTACAAGTCCCTGTTTTCGTTATTTTGCCTGTAAAATAGTCAATTATTATTGGATTTTTATAAAATTGACACCATTTGATTCAAAAAGCATGTAGCGTCATATCAAGTTGATTACAATTTAAAATTGACATCGGAAGTGACGTCATTTTGTCAAAAACTGCATTTTAAACTTTTTAAATCAATGTTATATTCAAACAAAAATTATTTAATATGTATTAATAATTTTAACTTTTGGTTTAAATTCACATATAAACACAACTCATATGTTCATATAGATATCATAAAATTGTTTCTAACTTGTTCGGTTGCCGAGAAATAGACGGTTTTCTACAGGTCACTTTTGAAGGTTTGGAGGCCATAAAAGTGTCAATTTATATTCGATTTTCATAAACTTTACACCATGTTATACCTAATACCATTTAGGATTTTATACAAGTAATTTAAGATTTCCATTATCACCGGAAGTAAGGTCATTTTGGCAAAAACTGTATTTTTAGCCTCCAAAACAGATATTTTATTCAAATGAGTCTGTTTTGAAATCTTTTTAAAATTATGATATTTGATGCCAATCAACGAATAGAATGAACCGATACGATCAAACAGATACCACAAAATGGTTCCTAACTTGTACGGTTCTAGAGAAATAGCCAATTTTCTACAAGTCACTTTTCAAGTTTTTTGGTCTTTAAAAGTGACAATTATTATTCAATTTACAAAAAATTTTCACTATATTATGATATCTATGCCATTTCTGTTTTCATAAAACTAATTGAACAATTTCAATAACACCGGAAGAAATGTAATTTTGTCAATATCATTTACAAGTAACAAATGTATAAAATGAATTGATATTGCTGGATTTGGTTGATTCTGCGTCCATTTTATTTGATGTGAGCAATGTTTATTAGGAAACCTGTTTAGTGGTTTCGTTGGTACCGGAAGTGACATATGTTCAAGGGTAGTTTGGCACCGGAAGTGACATGTTCAAGGGTAACATGGCACCAGTGAAACCCGTCATTCCTGCATGCAGGTCTAGTTATTATTTATTTTTCTTTAGGACTTTTTACTTATTCCATTTGTCTTTCGTTTGGCTTAATTCACAGTCTTCCTTTTTTTCTGATTTCTAGATTATTTATTGTCTATTATCCTGTTTCGACTAGGTATCCATATATCTATTTACTCAATCTACCATTAGGTCTTTTTCGATTTCAAATTTTTAATTTCCAGCCTTGGCCTCACATAGTTTTACATTTTCAGTTTATTTTGGGCTCTTCAAAGAACGACATCCACCTACCCGGATACAGCACAGCCCTTAAAATAGTCTACCTCAACCGGCGTACCCACCCCTATGTGCAGCGAGGGAGGCAGTGCGCTAACTGTCAAAAATTGGGTCATATGTGCAGTGGCTGACTGTAGGATGGGTAGTAAAATTAACTGCTCAAACTGCAAGGGAAGTCACACAGCTAACTCCCCCCAATGCCCGAGAATACAAGAAACGAAGGCAGCACTTAGTCTGGCACTGGGACAGAAGACACTTCTTGGCATGTCTGTGGCGGTATCCGAACCGATCACCTTGTCAATAGACAAGGTGGTTGTTCGTGGGATACCGGCCGAATATACCGGGGAGGAGATTCTGGAGGATCTTACAGAGAGGGGGTACCAGCCAACCGAGGTATTCCGGTTTAAAGTGGCCGAGGGGAAGGACCCGGGAAGCGTTGCCCTGTCCTTCAGGAAAAGTACAGCACCCGAGGCCCTTAAAATAGTCTACCTCAACCGGCGTACCCACCCCTATGTGCAGCGGGTGAGGCAGTGCGCTAACTGTCAAAAATTGGGTCATATGGCGAAGTACTGCAAAGGAAAAACCAAATGCGCCCAATGTGGGGGGGGGGACACGCAGTGGCTGACTGTACGATGGGTAGTAAAATTAACTGCTCAAACTGCAAGGGCAGTCACACAGCTAACTCCCCCCAATGCCCGAGAATACAAGAAACGAAAGCAGCACTTAGTCTGCAGAGCAAAGAATAGCTTACCTTTAGGGAGGCAACCCAACAATTAAAGAATAAAGAGAGGGAAACAAAAGTAGCCAGAGAGCCGGCGTGGGAGCCAAAAGACGACTCTCTCGACGTCCGATGTAACCCCCACCCCTAAAGGTAAAGCCAAAAAGAAGAAAGAAAAGAAAGAGACTGCCAAACCTGCAGGAGAAAAACAGAAGGCCCATGAAGCATGTTTCATCCCAAAATTTAAATCGGAAAACAGCTTCATGGACTTCATGCAAGATGTAATACAGATGGCAATATCCAAAGAAGCATCTAAGACATTAAAAAATAATAACTAGACCTGCATGCAGGAATGACGGGTTTCACTGGTGCCATGTTACCCTTGAACATGTCACTTCCGGTGCCAAGCTACCCTTGAACATATGTCACTTCCGGTACCAACGAAACCACTAAACAGGTTTCCTAATAAACATTGCTCACATCAAATAAAATGGACGCAGAATCAACCAAATCCAGCAATATCAATTCATTTTATACATTTGTTACTTGTAAATGATATTGACAAAATTACATTTCTTCCGGTGTTAATGAAAATGTTCAATTAGTTTTATGAAATCAGAAATGGCATAGATATCATAATATAGTGAAAATTTTTTGTAAATTGAATAATAATTGCCACTTTTAAAGACCAAAAAACTTGAAAAGTGACTTGTAGAAAATTGGCTATTTCTCTGCAACCGTACAAGTTAGGAACCATTTTGTGGTATCTGTTTGATCGCATCGTTTCATTCTATTCGTTGATTGGCATCAAATATCATAATTTTAAAAAGATTTCAAAACAGACTCATTTGAATAAAATATCTGTTTTGGAGGCTAAAAATACAGTTTTTGCCAAAATGACCTTACTTCCGGTGATAATGGAAATCTTAAATTACTTGTATAAAATCCTAAATAGTATTAGGTATAACATGGTGTAAAGTTTATGAAAATCGAATATAAATTGACACTTTTATGGCCTCCAAACCTTCAAAAGTGACCTGTAGAAAACCGTCTATTTCTCGGCAACCGAACAAGTTAGAAACAATTTTATGATATCTATATGAACATATGAGTTGTGTGTATATGTGAATTTAAACCAAAAGTTAAAATTATTAATACATATTAAATAATTTTTGTTTGAATATAACATTGATTTAAAAAGTTTAAAATGCAGTTTTTGACAAAATGACGTCACTTCCGATGTCAATTTTAAATTGTAATCAACTTGATATGACGATACATGCTTTTTGAATCAAATGGTGTCAATTTTATAAAAATCCAATAATAATTGACTATTTTACAGGCAAAATAACGAAAACAGGGACTTGTACAGAACTGCCCATATCTTGGTAACTGCTTATATTACAAACTAATTTTAACATACATTTTCTTCGTATGGATTGTAGCTACAAGTTTATAAAAGTTACGAAGAAATATTTTAAAATCTGAAAAGCCTGAATAGGTTGTAAATAGGTCAATTTTACACCATTTTTAGCCTCTTAATCGAATTTGCTCGAAAATGAAATCGAAATTAAAAAAAACTGCTTCCGACATTTTTTGCGCCTTGAAAAGGCACACTCTTTGGGTCATATAATTTTTCAAAAAAATAATATTTGTTTTCGAAAAATGGTAGGAAAATTACTGAGACAAAAATTTTTAACATTTTTGCGCTAGTCAGATGACTCTTTAATTCTGTGCACAACACGACTAAAAAATATTCATAAATAAAAAAGTTTTTTGTAAAATTTTAAATTTTCGAAATTTGGCGCCTAATATCTTCGAAGATTTGCCGAAAATCAAAAATCGAAAGTAGCGTAGCTATGTGCCCTGTCTCCGGCTATGCCAAAATGTATCGAAAATTTAAATCCAATGATTATTGTTAAAATTACTGCAATATTTTCAAAAACGATAACTTCGGTGATTTCGGACATTTCGCATTGTCGCAGAACGTTCAAAATAGCTTTATCCTCTAAGTCACACCCACTTTCCCAGTAAAACCGAAGAAATCGTAACGATGCGACACGTAGTTACTGAGATCTGTTCAAATTGGAATCTGAATAATAATAATAACTAGACCTGCAAGCAGCACTGAACCGGCTTTCAGGAATCATACAGAAAGTATATTATACCATAACCGATCCATTGAGCTTCCAAACTACACTTTAGTTGTTTTGCTTCAGTGACACCCTCTACCATATGTTAAAGTAATATTTGCTGGCGAAAAGACCGGTCAAAATTGTAAATTATGGCAAAATTACGTCACTTCCGGTGCCGAAAGAAATTTTTATAGGTGAAAAATAAGTCGAAAATTCGCAACATACAAAATACAAACTTTGTTTTATCATATCGGGCAATAAATAATTAACCTATAATCCATAAACTGATATTAAGAAGGTAAAAAACTTAAAAGTGACCCTGGGAAAATTGGCTATTATTCGACAAGGGAACATGTTAGAAGCCTTTTCTTGATATCAATATGATGGTATTGATTCAATCTTACTGCCCATTAGAGTTAGACGTTATAAAGTTAAACGAATGATAAATATAAATTCCTTCAAAAAAATGTTTGTTTTGAAGGCTAAAAATACGTTTTTTGCAAAAATTACATTACTTTTGGTGATATTGAAAATGTTAATTTAGTTCATAGAAGTCATGAATGGCATAAGGCATCAAATGGTAAAAAAAATATTAAAATCGTATAATAATTGACACTTTTATAGACGAAAACCCTTGAAAAGTGACTTATAGAAGATCGCCTATTTCTCTGTAACCGCACAAGTTAGAAACCATTTTGTGGTATCTGTATGGTCGTATGGCTTCATTCTATTCGTTGATGGGAATCAAATATCATAATTCTAAAAATATTATAAGGCAGACTCATTTTGATAAAATATTTGTTTTTTAGGTTAAAAATACAGTTTTTGCCCAAATGACGCCATTTCCGGTCACAGTGAAAATGTAAAATTGGCTTGACCTAGTCCAAAATGGCATTAAGCATCAAATGGAAAAAAAATATTGCAAATCGAATAATAATTCCCTCCTTTATAGGCAAAATATCGTGAAAAATGATGCATGCAAAATTGCATATTTCTCGGCAACTGCTCATATTACAAACTAATTTTCCCATACATTCTCTTCGTTTGGATTAATGCTACGAGTTTATGAAAATAACAAATAAATATTTCAAAATATGAAGACGCTGAATGAATTGTAAATAACTGAATTTTACACTTTATTTTACATTTTATTCGAAATTGCCCGAAAATGAAATTGGAATTAAAAAATCTGAGCTAAAGATTTTGTGCACCTTTGCAGGGTGCATCCTTTTAGTTATATCAGTTTTGAAAAAAATAACATTTGCTTTCAAAAAGTGGTACAGAACTGTTCAAATTGTATTTTTTGTTAATATTACGTCACTTCCGTTGCCGACAGAAAAATTTCACCGAAACAAAATATATTACAATTGGGACCATGGAGCATATGAACTTTGTTTTATACAAATCGAACAATAAATAATTGTTCTGGGTACGAAAAACTAAATTAGCCGATGGCGGCTAGCGCAAATTACCGAGACAATTTTTTTTTCTCATTTCTGTTCAAGTAGGATGATATTTTAACCCTGTGTAAAATACCATCAAAAAATATTCATAAATGAAAAAGGTTTTCGTAAAAAAATAATTTTTTTTCTAAATATCGGACATTTTTTCGACTACTTCCGGTTTTACGATCATTGTCGTGATAGCTTTACGAAGTTCTTTGGATACTTAACTTTCTGTACCAGAAGTGTCAGAAACATCCATTGAGTAGTTTTGGAAAAAAAGATAAATTAAAGAGCGTTTCCAAAAATTTAACGATTTTTAAATTTTTTTCAAAGTTTGAGGCCATTTTTCGACCACCTATATTATTTCAATGCTTTTCATTTTGGTTTCACTATATAGACAACCGATAGGACTTTGAGTAAGAAAAGTTTAAGAAAAATCGTAGGCGTCGTTTTCGAGAAAAGGGCGTCTCGGAATGTTAAAAAAGCGGAAAATACTTGATTTTTGGCATACAATAATTTATTTCCTTACCATTGAAATCGTATTATTTAGATACCATATGATGGTCCATTAATAGGGCTATCCAACGACACTTTAGTTCTTTTGGTCCGGTATTACCTAAGTTTTTCGCAAGTGCGACAATTTTTTTAACCTTTTTTTTCATTTTTTGAATACTTCCGGTATGGTTATTATTGTCGGAATAGTTTTAATAGCCGGTTTGGGCACTAAAATAGCCACAGGGCTCTGTAATGATGTATTACATTATCTGATCAGATAAAATGCCCCTGGGAAATCCGGTGTTCAAAAGTGCAAAAAAAGCAAAAAATTTAAAATATCGAAAATTAAATTTCAATAACCACATACATATTATACATCGTTAGAATCGTAATTAGGTCAGCTATCTGAATATACGACCTTTTTTGGAAAATCTCTTAAAATAAAAAAATAGTAGAGCATTTTCCAAAATTTCAGGATTTTTCAACTTTTTTCGATTTTCAGTCCGTTATTTCACCTATTCCAGATATTTCAAAGTCGTAATGGAATGTTTCGTACACAAGACTACTACAAGGTCTCTCGATAGAGAAAGTTTCATAAAAATCGCTGAAGTAGTTTTCGAGATACAGGCGTCCAAAAATGCTAAAAATCAGAAAATACTTGATTTTCAGCGTGCCATATTTTGCTGCCTGTTCATTGTATAAGTATGAATTTGGTATCATACGATAGTACAATCCTAGTTCAGCCCAATGGTACCCTAATTTCTTTAATCCATTGATATCGGCGGAGAAATCGCGTTTTTCCCCAAAATATCCATTTTTTGCATTTTTTTCAAAATATTGTACATTATTTCAACCACTTCCGGTTTAAGGATTTTTGTCGAAATTGCTTTATTCGTTGGTATTGGACTATAGCTTCATGTTCCAGAAGTTTCAGAAACGTCAATTCTGCCATAAAACGAAACCCGAGCTCACAAAATGGGAAGAAAATTCGAAAAAAATCGAAAAATAAAGGGCGATAACTCTGAATGAAACTTATATTACTGGAATCGGATCGACTTCAGGTATCCAAAAATGTAGGTCAAATTTAAAAATTTTGATAAATAACAAAAATTGTCTCGTAAACAACATGTTTTCAATTTTCGAACGATAAAAGTCATAGACGAATGTTCGAAATTGAAAAATGTGAGATAGCCATTGTCTCAGAAAACATTCAGGGATTCCAAAAATGTAATTTGCTTGAAAATGGATAAAGAATTGACGAACCTATGGCCAATTTTCAATATTTTGAAAACGTACAAAGTTCGGTCACTTCCGGTATGCGCAGAAATTTCAGAAATATTTTATCAAGTAGCCACCACATGGTTTACCTATAGAAAATCTAATTCCAGATCGATATCTGTTTTCGATCATGGAGATCTAGGCTCCCGCGGTAAATAATAATAATAACTAGACCTGCAAGCAGCACTGAACCGGCTTTCAGGAATCATACAGGAAGTTTATTATGCCACAGCCGATCCATTGAGCTACCAAACTATACTTTAATTGTTTTGCTTTAGTGACACCCTCTATCATATGTAAAAGTAATATTTGCTGGCGAAAAGACCGGTCAAAATACATTACTTCCGGTGATATTGAAAATGTTAATTTAGTTTATAGAAGTCATAAATGGCATAAGGCATCAAATTGTAAAAATATTATAAAAATCGAATAATAATTGACACTTTTATAGACCAAAAACCTTGAAAAGTGACTTATCGAAGATCGCCTATTTCTCTGTAACCGTACATGTTAGAAACCATTTTGTGGTATCTGTATGGTCGTATGGCTTCATTCTATTCTTTGATGGGAATCAAATATCATAATTTTAAAAATAATATAAGGCAGACTCATTTGAATAAAATATTTGTTTTTTAGGTTAAAAATACAGTTTTTGCCCAAATGACGTCATTTCCGGTCACAGTGAAATTGTAAAATTGGCTTGACCTAGTCCAAATTGGCATTAAGCATCAAATGGAAAAAAAAATTGCAAATCGAATAATAATTCATTCTTTTATAGGCAAAATAACGTGAAAAGTGATGCATGCAAAATTGCATATTTCTCGGCAACTGTTCACATTACAAACTAATTTTCGCATACATTCTCTTGGTCTGGATTATTGCTACGAGTTTATGAAAATTACAAATAAATATTTCAAAATATAAAGAGCTGAATGAATTGCAAACAACTGAATTTTACACTTTATTTTACATTTTATTCGAAATTGCCCGAAAATGAAATTGAAATTAAAAAGTCTGAGCTAAGGATATTGTGCACCTTTGCAGGGTGCATCCTTTTAGTTATATCCATTTTGAAAAAAATTAATATTTGCTTTCAAAAAGTGGTACCGAACTGTCAAAATTGTAGTTTTTATTAATATTACGTCACTTCCGTTGCCGACAGAAAAATTTCACCGTAACAAAATATTCATAAATAAAAAAGGTTTTCGTAAAAAAAAAATTTTTTTTTCAAAATATCGGACATTTTTTCGACTACTTCCGGTTTTACGATTGTTGTAGTGATAGCTTTACGAAGTTCTTTGTATACTTAACTTTCTGTACCAGAAGTGTCAGAAACATCTATTGAGTATTTTTGGAAAAAAAGATAAAATAAAGAGCGTTTACAAAAATTTAACGATTTTTGAATTTTTTTCAAAGTTTGATGCTATTTTTGGACCACCTATATTATTTCAATGCTTTTCATTTTGGATTCACTATATAGACAATCGATAGGACTTTGAGTAAGAAAAGTTTGAGAAAAATCGTAGGCGTCGTTTTCGAGAAAAGGGCGTCTCAGAATGTTAAAAAATCGGAAAATACTGGATTTTTGGCATACAATAATTTATTTCCTTGCCATCGAAATCGTATTATTTACATACCGTATGATGGTCCATTAATAGGCTATCCAACGACACTTTAGTTCTTTTGGTCCGCTATTACCTAAGGGAGAAAACAAGTTTTTCGCAAGTGCGACAATGTTTTTAACCTTTTTTTTTATTTTTTGAATACTTCCGGTATGGTTATTATTGTCGGAATAGTTTAAATAGCCGGTTTGGGTACTAAAATAGTCATAGGGCTCTGTAATGATATATTACATTTACTGATCAGATAAAATGCCACTGAGAAATCCTATGTCCAAAAGTGAGAAAAATGCAAAAAATTTAAAATATCGAAAATTAACTTTCAATAACTACATACATATTATACATCGTTAGAATCGTAATTAGGTCAGCTATCTGAAAATACAACCTTTTTTCGAAAATCTCTTAAAATAAAAAAATAGTAGAGCATTTTGATAAATAACAAAAATTGTCTCGTAAACAACATGTTTTCAATTTTCGAACGATAAAAGTCATAGACGAATGTTCGAAATTGAAAAATGTGAGATAGCCATTGTCTCAGAAAACATTCAGGGATTCCAAAAAGGTAATTTGTTTGAAAATGGATAAACAAATGACGAAACTATGGCCTATTTTCAATTTTTAGACAAAATACAAAGTTCGGTCACTTCCGGTATGTGCAGAAATTTTTTATCAAGTAACCACCACATGGTTTCCCGACAGAAAATCTAATTCCAGATCGATATCTGTTTTCGATCATGGTGATCTAGGCTCCCGCGGTAAATAATAATAATAAAAAAAAAATAATAATTTTAGTAATCTCAATAGGCTTTCAGACGAAAGTCTGAAAGCCTTACTAGACCTGCATAGCAGTGCTGAATCGGCTTTCAGGGTCCTTTATATCATTGCCATGCTTTTAAATTTACCTTTATACTCTAAACGACCGATAGGACTCGGGGTAACAGAAGTTTAAGAAGTGAAATAGAAGTAGTTTTCGAGATAAACGAGTCTGAAAAGGCTCCAAAAAAAAAAGAGAAAAATACTACATTTTCGGCATCTCATAATCTATTGCCTAACCATCGAATTTGTATCATTCTGATATCATATAAAAGTCCAAAAAGGAAAATACTAGATATTCAGCGTCCCGTAATATTTGTCATTGAACACGCAATCTTGAGTCGGATCGAGCAAAATCTAATTTTGGAGTAGAGGCAAATTAGTAAAAATATTGATGAGATGTTCTCAAAAATGAGTCTATAAATATACTATCTATCGACACAAAAGATCAAAATAGCAATAAAAGATTTTAGAACACCTTTATTTGAACGTTTTGTAAGAGTACCTTATTTTTAAATCTGTCCTATTTCTTAAAATTCTCGCCGAAATTAGTTATGTTTCTTCGCTCGCTATGGAACGACCTCTGCAGACCTGCAGTGCTAAATCGGCTTTCAGGAATCAGTCAGGAAGTGCGTCATACAATAGCCGATCCATCGAGCTACCAAACGATACAGTAGTTGTTATGATTCAGTGACACCCTTTATCAGATTTGTAAAAGTAATATATGCTTGCAAATACACCGGTCAAAATTAAAAAAATCTGGCAAAATTACTTCACTTCCGGTGCCAAAAGAAATCATTATCGGTAACAAATAAGTTGAGATTTCGCAATTGAGAATTGTTTTATACATATCAGGCAATAAATAATAAACTTGGAACCCATAAACTGAAATTAAAAGGTAAAAAAAATTAAAAAGTGATCCTTAGAAAATTGGTTATTTCTCGACAAGGGAACATGCTAGAAGCAATTTTTTGATATCAGTATGATTATATTGATCCAATCTAAATGGCCATTAGAATCAAACGTTATAATGTTAAACAAATAATAAATATAACTGACTTCAAAAAAATATTTGTTTTGAAGTCTAAAAATACGGTTTTTGCAAATATGACATTACTTACTTCCGGTGATAATGGAAATGTTAAATCAGATCATTGCAATCATAAATGGCATAAGGCATCACATGGTGAAAATTGTATGAAAATTCAATAATAATTGACACTTTTATAGACCAAAAAGCTTAAAAAGTGACTTGTAGAAAATCGTCTATTTCTCGGCAACCGTACACGTTAGAAACTTTTTTGTGGTATCTGTATGATCGTATAGGTTCATGCTATTCGTTGATGGGATTCAAATATCATAATTTTAAAAATATTATAAAAGAGGCTCATTTGAATAAAATATTTGTTTTTTAGTTTAAAAATACAGTTTTTGCCAAAATGACGTCATTTCCGGTCACAGTGAAACTGTAAAATTGGCTTAACCTAGTCCAAATTGGCATTAGGCATCAAATAAAAGAAAAATATTGAAAATCGGATAATAATTTACTCTTTTATAGGCAAAATAACTTGAAAAGTGATGCATGCAAAATTGCATATTTCTCGGCAACTGCTCATATTACAAACTATTTTTCGCCTACATTCTCTTCGTCTGGATTATGGCTACGAGTTTATGAAAGTTACGAATAAATAGTTCAAAATATAAAGACGTTGAATGGGTTGTAATAACTGAATTTTACACTTTTTTTTACATTTTATTCGAAATTGCCCGAAAATGAAATTGAAATTTAAGAATCTGAGCCAAACATTTTATGCGCCTTTACAGGGCGCATACTTTTTGTTATATCAGTTTTCGAAAAAAATAATATTTGCTGTCAAAAAGTGGTACTTAACTCTCAAAATTGTAGTTTTTGTTGATATTACGCCACTTCCGTTGCGTGCAGAAAAATGTCACCGCAACAAAAAATATTCCAATTGACATCACGAAGCATATGCACTTTGTTTTATACAAATCGAACAATAAATAATTAATCTAGGTACGAAAAACTAAATTAGCCAATTTCGACTAAAGAAAATTACTGAGACAAAATTCTTTCTCACTT
Organism: Patella depressa; assembly: GCA_948474765.1. Lineage (NCBI taxonomy): Eukaryota > Metazoa > Mollusca > Gastropoda > Patellidae > Patella > Patella depressa. Next base: position 54,333,000 of record OX419716.1, read on the forward strand.
ATGCTCAAGAAGGGTGATACTTTAACTCTGTGTAAACTACCATCAAAAAATATTCATAAATAAAAAAGTTTTCTGTAAAAATGTAAAAAAAAAATCAAAATATCGGAGATTTTTTCGACTACTTCCGGTTTTTCGATCATTGTCGGAATTGCTTTAACAAGCTGATTAGATACTTAACTTTCTGTAGCAGAAATATCAGAAACATTCATTAAGTAATTTTTGAAAAAAAGATAAATAAAAGAGCATTTTCAATAATTCAATGATTTTTCAACTTTTTTCAAAGATTGATGTCATTTTTGGACCACCTATAATATTGCAACGCATTTATTATTAGATGCACACGCTAGGCCACCGATAGGACTCTGAGTAAAAAATGTTTAAGAAAAATCGAAGGCGTCGTTTTCGAGAAAAAGGCGTCTCAGAATGCTCCAAAACGGAAAATACGTAGTTTTCAGCGTACCATAATTTATTTCCTAAGAATCAAATTCGTGTTATTGAGATGTTATACGATCGTCTATTAATGGAACTATCCAACGACACTTTAATTGTTTTGGTCCGCTAATATGTGACGGAGAATTCGAACTTTTGGCAAGAGCTCCAATTCTTTTTCATCTTTTTTACATTTTTCGTCGTTTTTTGAACTACTTCCGGTATACGAATCATTGTCGAGTAGTTTTCACATCCAGTTTTGGAGTTTGCATGGGAACAGGGCTCTCTAATGATATACTACACTATACGATCAAATAAAATACTTCTGAGAAATCCTATGTTCAAGAGTGTTAAAAATGTTAAAATTGCAAAATATTGAAAATTAAATTTCAATAACTGCATACATATTATACATCATTAGAATCGTAATTAGGTCAGCTTTTTAAATGTATATCTTTTTTTTGAAAATCATTTCAAATAAAAAAACAGTGGTGCATTTTCCAAAATTTCACGATTTTCTGACATTTTTCAATTTTCAGTCCCTTTTTTGTCGTATTCCAACTATATGTAGGTCTTAATGGATGGATGCATGCTAAAGACTACCGGAAGGACCATCGATAGATAAAGTATTCCAATTGACATCACGAAGCATATGCACTTTGTTTTATACAAATCGAACAATAAATAATTAATCTAGGTACGAAAAACTAAATTAGCCAATTTCGAGTAAAGAAAATTACTGAGACAAAATTCTTTCTCACTTATGCTCAAGAAGGGTGATACTTTAACTCTGTGTAAACTACCATCAAAAAATATTCATAAATAAAAAAGTTTTCTGTAAAAATGTAAAAAAAAAATCAAAATATCGGAGATTTTTTCGACTACTTCCGGTTTTTCGATCATTGTCGGAATTGCTTTAACAAGTTGATTAGATACTTAACTTTCTGTAGCAGAAATATCAGAAAGATAAATAAAAGAGCATTTTCAATAATTCAATGATTTTTCAACTTTTTTCAAAGATTGATGTCATTTTTGGACCACCTATAATATTGCAACACTTTTATTATTAGATGCACACGCTAGGCCACCGATAGGACTCTGAGTAAAAAATGTTTAAGAAAAATCGTAGGCGTCGTTTTCGAGAAAAAGGCGTCTCAGAATGCTCCAAAACGGAAAATACGTAGTTTTCAACGTACCGTAATTTATTTCCTAAGAATCAAATTCGTGTTATTGAGATGTTATACGATCGTCTATTAATGGAACTATCCAACGACACTTTAATTGTTTTGGTCCGCTAATATGTGACGGAGAATTCGAACTTTTGGCAAGAGCTCCAATTCTTTTTCATCTTTTTTACATTTTTCGCCATTATCTCGCAAAAGATTCAGGGTTTCCGAAAATGTCATTTGTTTAAAAATGGGTAAATAATTGACGAAATTATGGCCGATTTTCAATATCCCGACAACCTACAAAGTTCGGCCACTTCCGGTATGCGCAGAAGTTTGAAAAATAGTTTATGCACTAGCCACCACATGTTTTTCCGATAGAAAAGTTCGTTCCAGATCGATATCTGTTTTCGATCATGGAGAAATAGGCTCCCGCGGAAAAAAAAAATAATAATAATAACTAGACCTGCAGACCTGCAGTGCTGAATCGGCTTTCAGGAATCAGACAGGAAGTGCGTCATACAATAGCCGATCTATCGAGCTACCAAACGATACTGTATTTGTTATGATTCAGTGACACCCTCTTATCAGATTTGTAAAAGTAATATTTGCTTGCAAATACACGGGTCAAAATTGTAATATCTGGTAAAATTACTTCATTTCCGGTGCCAAAAGAAATCATTATCGTTAACAAATAAGTTGAGAATTCGCAATTGAGAATTGTTTTATATGTTTTATACATATCAGGCAATAAATAATAAACTTAGAACCCATTAACTGAAATTAAAAAGGTAAAAAACTTAAAAAGTGATCCTTAGAAAATTGGTTATTTCTCGACAAGGGAATATGCTAGAAGCAATTTTTTGATATCAGTGTGATTATATTGATCCAATCTAAATGGCCATTAGAATCAAACGTTATAACGTTAAACGAATATTAAATATGACTCACTTCAAAAAAATATTTGTTTTGAAGTCTAAAAATACGGTTTTTGCAAATATGAAATTACTTCCGGTGATAAAGGAAAGTTAAATCAGATCATTGCAATCATAAATGGCATAAGGCATCACACGGTGAAAATTGTATGAAATGTGAATAATAATTGACACTTTTATAGACCAAAAAGCTTGAAAAGTTACATGTAGAGAATCGTCTATTTCTCGGCAACCGTAGAAGTTAGAAACTTTTTTGTGGTATCTGTATTATCGTATGGGTTCATGCTATTCGTTAATGGGATTCAAATATCATAATTTTAAAAATATTATAAAAAAGACTCATTTGAATAAAATATTTGTTTTTTAGGTTAAAAATACAGTTTTTGCCAAAATAACGTCATTTCCGGTCACAGTGAAACTGTAATATTGGCTTAACCTATTCCACATTGGCATTAGGAATCGAATGAAAAAAAAAATATTGAAAATCGGATAATAATTTACTCTTTTATAGGCAAAATAAAGTGAAAAGTGATGCATGCAAAATTGCATATTTCTCGGCAATTGCTCCTATTACGACCTATTTTTTGCACACATTCTCCTCGTCTGGATTATTACTACGAGTTTATGAAAGTTACGAATAAATAGTTCAAAATATGAAGACGTTGAATGGTTTGTAAATAACTGATTTTTACTCTTTTTTTTTTTACATTTATTCGAAATTGCCCGAAAATGAAATTGAAATTAAAAAATCGGCGCTAACGATTTGTGCCCCTTTACAGTGCGCATCCTTTTTGCTATATCAGATTTCGAAAAAAATAATATTTACTTTCAAAAAAGGTACTGAACTGTTAAAATTGTAGTTTTTGTTAATATTACGCCACTTCCGTTGCCTGCAGAAATATTTCACGGTACCAAAAAAGATTACAATTGAGACCACTGACCATATGCACTTTGTTTTATACAAATCGGACAATAAATAATTAATCTAGGTAAGAAAAACTAAATTAGCCCATGGCGACTAAAGAAAAGTACTGAGACAAAATTCTTTCTCACTTCTGCTTAAGTAGGGTGATACTTTAACTATATGTACACTACCATCAAAAGATATTCATAAATAAAAAAGTTTTCTGTAAAAATGTAAAACAAATTCAAAATATCGGAGATGTTTTCGACTACTTCCGGTTTTTCAATCATTGTCGGAATAGCTTTAACAAGTTGATTTGATACTTAACTTCCTGTAAGAGAAATGTCAAAAACATTCATTGAGTAATTTTCGAAAACAAAGATAAATAAATAGCATTTTCAGTAATTTAATGATTTTTCAACTTTTTTCACAGATTGAGGCCATTTTCGGACCACCTATAATATTTGAATGTTTTTAATTTTGGATGCACACTTTAGACCATCGATGGGACTCTTAGTAAAAAATATTTTAGAAAAATCGTAGGCGTCGTTTTCGAGAAAAAGGCGTCTCAGAATGCTCCAAAACGGAAAATACTTAGTTTTCGTTTCGGCGTACCATAATTTATTTCCTAAGAATCAAATTCGTGTTATTTAGATGTTATGCGATCGTCTATTAATGGAACTATCCAACGACACTTTAATTGTTTTGGTCCGCTAATATGTGACGGAGAATTCGAACTTTTGGCAAGAACTCCAATTTTTGTTTAACTTTTTAACATTTTTCTTCGTTTTTTGAACTACTTCCGGTTTTCGAATTATTGTCGAGTAGTTTTCACATTCAGTTTTGGAGTTTGCATGGGAACAGGGCTCTCGAATGATATACTACACTATACGATCAAATAAAATACTTCTGAGAAATCTTATGTTCAAAAGTGTTAAAAAAGTAAAAATGTCAAAATATTGAAAATTAAATTTCAATAACTGCATACATATTATACATCATTAGAATCGTAATTAGGTCAGCTTTTTGAATATATATCTTTTTTTTTGCAAAAAGACATTATTTCCGGTGATAATAAAAATCTTAAATTAGTTTAATGCAATCATAAATGGCATAAGGCATCAAATGGTGAAAATTGTATGAAAATTGAATAATAATTGACACTTTTATAGGCCAAAAAGCTTGAAAAGTGACTTGTAGAAAATCGTCTATTTCTCGGCAACCGTACAAGGAAACTTTTTTGTGGTATCTGTATGATCGTATGGGTTCATGCTATTCGGTGATGGGATTCAAATATCATAATTTTAAAAATATTATATAAAAAGACTCATTTGAATAAAATATTTGTTTTTTAGGTTAAAAATACAGTTTTTGCCAAAATGACGTCATTTCCGGTAACAGTGAAACTGTATAATTGGCTTAACCTAGTCCAAATTGGCATTAGGCATCGAATAAAAAAAAAATATTGAAAATCGGATAATAATTTACTCTTTTATAGGCAAAATAACTTGAAAAGTGATGCATGCAAAATTCCATATTTCTCGGCAACTGCTCATATTACAAACTATTTTTCGCATACATTCTCTTCGTCTGGATTATGAAAGTTACGAATAAATAGTTCAAAATATGAAGACGTTGAATGGGTTGTAATAACTGAATTTTACCCTTTTTTTTACATTTTATTCGAAATTGCCCGAAAATGAAATTGAAATTTAAGAATCTGAGCCAAACATTTTATGCGTCTTTACAGGGCGCATACTTTTTGTTATTTCAGTTTTCGAAAAAAATAATATTTGCTGTCAAAAAGTGGCAATTAACTCTCAAAATTGTAGTTTTTGTTAATATTACGCCACTACCGTTGCGTGCAGAAAAATGTCACCGTAACAAAAAATATTACGATTGACATCACGAAGCATATGCACTTTGTTTTATACAAATCGAACAATAAATAATTAATCTAGGTACGAAAAACTAAATTAGCCAATGGCGACTAAAGAAAATTACTGAGACAAAATTCTTTCTCACTTCTGCTCAAGTAGGGTGATACTTTAACTCTCTGTAAACTACCATCAAAAAATATTCATAAATAAAAACGTTTTCTGTAAAAATGTAAAAAAAATTCAAAATATCGGAGATTTTTTCGACTACTTCCGGTTTTTCGATCATTGTCGGAATATCTTTAACAAGTTGATTAGATACTTAACTTCCTGTAGCAGAAATATCAGAAACATTCATGAAGTAATTTTTGAAAAAAAGATAAATAAAAGAGCATTTTCAATAATTTAATGATTTTTCAACTTTTTTCAAAGATTGATGTCACTTTTGGACCACCTATAATATTGCAACGCTTTTATTATTAGATGCACACGCTAGGCCACCGATAGGACTCTGAGTAAAAAATGTTTAAGAAAAATCGTAGGCGTCGTTTTCGAGAAAAGGGCGTCTCAGAATGCTCCAACACGGAAAATACGTAGTTTTCAGCGTACCATAATTTATTTCCTAAGAATCAAATTCGTGTTATTTAGATGTTATACGATCTTCTATTAATGGAACTATCCAACGACATATTAATTGTTTTGGTCCGCTAATATGTGACGGAGAATTCGAACTTTTGGCAAGAGCTCCAATTATTTTTCATCTTTTTTACATTTTTCATCGTTTTTTGAACTACTTCCGGTATACGAATCATTGTCGAGTAGTTTTCACATCCAGTTTTGGAGTTTGCGTGGGAACAGGGCTCTCTAATGATATACGACACTATACGATCAAATAAAAATACTTCTGAGAAATCATATGTTCAAAAGTGTTAAAAATGTCAAAATGTCAAAATATTGAAAATTAAATATCAATAACTGCATACATATTATACATCATTAGAATCGTAATTTGGTGTGCTTTTTAGATATATATCTTTTTTTTGAAAATCTCTTAAAATAAAAAAATAGTGGCGCATTTTCCAAAATTTCACGATTTTTTGACTTTTTTCAATTTTCAGTCCCTTTTTTGTCTTATTCTAAATATATGAAGGTCTTAATGGATGGGTTCATGCTAAAGACTACCGGAAGGACCATCGATAGATAAAGTTTAAGAAAAATCGCCGAAGCAGTTTTCGAGATAAAGGCGTCCAAAAACGCTCCAAATCAAAAAATGCTTGATTTTCAGCGTGTCATATTTTACTTCTGGATCATCGTATCTGTGTGAATTGGGAATCATGCGATACTCCAATTCCGATGTAAACCAACGATACCTTAATCCATTTGATCGGTTCATATGGGACGAAGAAATCAGGTTTTTCCCAAAGCCCCCATTTTTTGAGTTATTTTCAAAATATCAGACATTATTTCGACTACTTCCGGTTTACGAATCGTTGTTGAAATTGCTTTATGCAACTGTCTGGCAATATGGCTTTATGTTTCAGGGGTTTCAGAAATATCGTTTTATCCTTTCCAAAAAATATAAGGGTTACAAAATGGGCAGAAAATTCGAAAAAATTCGAAAAATAAAGGGCGATAACTCTGAATGAAACTTATATTACTGGAATCGCATAGACTACAGGAATCCAAAAATGTAGGTCAAATTTGAAAATTTTGAAAAATAACAAAAATTGTGTCATAAACAACGTGTTTTCAATTTTAGAACGATAGAAATCCTACACGAATTTTCGAAATCGAAAAATGTGAGATAGCCATTATCTCCGAAAAGATTCAGGGTTCCCGAAAATGTCATTTGTTTTAAAATGGGTAAAGAATTGACGAAACTATGGCCTATTTTCAATTTTTAGACGACGTACAAAGTTTGGCCACTTCCGGTATGCGCAGAGGTTTGAAAAATAGTTTATCAAGTAGCCACCACATGTTTTCCCGATAGAAAACTTTGTTCCAGATCGATATCTGTTTTCGATCATGGAGAAATAGGCTCCTGCGGTAAAAAATAATAATAATAATAACTAGACCTGCATGCAGGAATGACGGGTTTCACTGGTGTCACGTCACTTTCGGTGCCACGTTACCCTTAAACATATGTCACTTCCGATACCAATGAAACCATCAAACAGGTTTCCACATAAGCATTGTAAACATCAAATAAAATGGACGAAGAATCAACCAAATCCAGCAATATCAATTCATTTTATATATATGTTACTTGTAAGTGATCCTGGCAAAATTTCATTACTTCCGGTGATAATGAAAATGTTCAATTAGTTTTATGAAATCAGAAACCTTGAAAAGTGACTTGTAGAAAATCGTCTATTTCTCGGCAACCGTACACGATAAAAACTATCTTTTGGTATCTATATGATCGTATGGGTTCAATCCATTTGTTGATTGGAATCAAATATCATAATTTGAAATATATTACAAATCAGACTCATTTGAAAAAAATGTCTGTTTTAAAGGCTAAAAATACAGTTTTTGCCAAAATGACATTACTTCCGGTGATACTGAAAATGTTAAATTAGTTCTATGAAATCATAAATGACACAAGATATCATATGGTGAAAATTTTATGAAAATCGAATAATAACTGACTCTTTTATAGACCAAAAACCTTGAAGAGTGACTTAAGGAAAATCGCCCATTTCTCGGCAACCGTACAAGTTAGAAACCATTTTGTGGTATCTGTATGGTCGTATGGGTTCAATCTATTTGATCAATAGAATCAAATATCACAATTTGAAAAAAATAACAAATACGACTCATTTGAATAAAATATTGTTTTTTGAAGGCTAAAATTTAAGTTTTGAGCAAATGACGTCATTTCCGGTGGCAGCGCAAGGGGTAAAATGGTTTGACATAGTCCACTATGGCATTAGGCATCCAATGGCGAAAGAAAATTGAAAATCGAATAATAATTGATTCTTTTACAGCCAAAATTACGTGAAAAGTGACTCATGCAAAATTGCCTATTTCTCGGCAACTGCTTATATTACAAACTAATTTTCACATACATTCTCTTCGTATGGATTATAGCTACAAGTTTATAAAAGTTACATAAAAATATTTTAAAATCTGAAAAGCCTGAATGAGTTGTAAATAGGTCAATTTTACGCCTTTTTTCACCTCTTAATCCAATTTGCTAGAAAATGAAAAAGAAATTAAAAAAACTGCTTCCGACATTTTTTGCGCCTTTAAAGGACACACTCTTTGAGTCATATAATTTTTCAAAAAAATAATATTTGTTTTCAAAAAATGTACCTAACTGTCAAAATTGTAGTTTTTGGTAAAATTATGCCACTTCCGGTGCCGACAGATAACACTTTTGGTAATAAAAAAAATGACAATTGAGACAACGAAGCATATGAACTTTGTTTTATACAAATCGAACAATAAAAAATTAATCTAGGACTGAAAAACTGAATTAGCCAATGGAGGCCAAGGAAAATTACTGAGACAAAATTTTTTAACATTTTTGCGCAAGTCAGATGACTCTTTAATTCTGTGCACAACACGACTAAAAAATATTCATAAATAAAAAAGTTTTTTGTAAAATTTTAAATTTCCGAAATTTGGCGCCTAATATCTTCGAAGATTTGCCGAAAATCAAAAATCGAAAGTAGCGCAGCTATGTGCCCTGTCTCCAGCTATGCCAAAATGTATCGAAAGTTAAAATCCCATGATTATTGTTAAAATTACCGCAATATTTGTAAAAACGATAACTTCGATGATTTCGGACATTTCGCATTGTCGCAGAACGTTCAAAATAGCTTTATCCTCTAAGTCACACCCACTTTCCCAGTAAAACCGAAGAAATCGTAACGATGCGACACGTAGTTGCTGAGATCTACTCAAAACAAAAGAAGAATAATAATAATAATAACTAGACTTGCTTGCAAGGCTGAAGGCTTTCACCTTACCGAAGGCAGCAAAAATTGCCTACAACTCACCCCTTAAAACACACACACGCTTAAACAACTCAGACATGACACTTTCTGTGCATGCGCATTACGATAGAAGGAAAGTGAAAAATATAGTTGAACAATTATGAACATGGATTGGTAGAATCCTACAGACGCCAGAAATCGAAATACTCAATCAAAAACTCAAAAATTCTAAAAAAAATTACAAGTTCAGTACATTTTCAAATTGTTAGGAAAAAAAGAGAACTGCGTGGTATTGCAATTCGACCTATATCGCATCCGCAATATCCCCGGCTCTACAAAAATATAACTTTTTCGAATTCTATCAATTTTAGTTTCAGAAATCTAAACGACTACAGAAAAAAAAAACAGTTTTCCGAATGAGACAAAAAAAATTTACCTTAAGTATCAGGTAATAATATCGCACCTTTCAACATTAATTTTTCAACATTGTAATTGAGGGGTACTTTATTTATAAATGGCTTCAACAGAGAGCTTCATTTTCACTGGTATCAAATGATGACGTCATGCAGACATAAAACCTGGGATATTAATTTCAGGAGTAACTGTTAATTACTAAAATGAATTATTTTCATTCTAGAAGCACCAATGCAAGATATTGGTTACCATTCAAACACCCTTTGTTCAAATATTGCCAGTTTTAAAAAAAGCTCTCTATATATGCTTTATACGTATGCAAAACGTTCCATTTATAACCAATTCGGGCTTTTGTCGATGTCACACCAATGTGTTACACGGAACTTTGGAATCGCGTTCAGGCCAGCTACTCAAATATGTAACTGGTTCAAAACTAAATTGAATATTCAATGAAATATCGACAATATTTTGATTTCGTGCACGTTAATGATTTGACGTCACTAACATATAAAAATTTATCGTTAATTAGAGATAGGGCCCAAACTCAAACTACATCATGCTTTCTATCACAGGTGCAATATTCGTACTTCTGCACGATACTACTGCAAGATACAACTGCAACCTATAGATAATTAGATTTCCTTATAAACAGCGCGAGCCGTCGATTTGTGTCGAGATGATTACGGTTATGAGGTAATTTTAACAAAGAAGAAACAATATTAATTCAAAGACTAATTATTACACACAGAAATCAATTATTTCTGTTACAGGGTCACTAAACCCATATTTTGAATATAAGTAAACACTCAAAGTTGAAATACTTTTAGCTCAAATATCGTCACTGTGATAGAAATGGGGAATTTGAAAATGCTCTAAACGTTGGTAAAACGTACAGATTGTATCAACTCTTACTGAAGGTTTCGCTTAACAATGAAAGATGATGTTTTCAATTTTCGATCCCTTTGTTCTCATACTCCTGATATTTCTAACTGTTGCGCAATGGTTTCATACCTATGACTACCGATAAAACTCTGATTTCGTGCACGTTAATGATTTGACGTCACTAACATATAAAAAATTATCTTTAATTAGAGATAGGGCCCAAGCTCAAACTACATCATGCTTTCTATCACAGGTGCAATATTCGTACTTCTGCACGATACTACTGCAAGATACAACTGCAACCTATGGATAATTGGATTTCCTTATAAACAGCGGGAGCCGTCGATTTGTGTCGAGATGATTACGGTTGAGAGATAATTTTGACAAAGAAGAAACAATATTAATTCAAAGACTAATTATTACACACAGGAATCAATTATTTCTGTTACAGGGTCACTAAACCCATATTTTGAATATAAGTAAACACTCAAAGTTGAAATACTTTTAGCTCAAATGTCGTCACTGTGAGAGAAATGGGGAATTTTGAATAGGCTCTAAACGTTGGTAAAACGTACAGATTGTATCAACTCTTACTGCATGTTTCGCTTAACAATGAAAGGTGACGTTTTCAGTTTTCGATTCCTTTGTTCTCATACTCCTGATATTTCTAAATGTTGCGCAATAGTTTCATACCTAAGACTACCGATCAAACTCTCTGTAGAAGAAGTTCCAAAAAAAAATTACGTTGACTTTTCGAGAAAAAGACGTCTAAAAATGCTCCAAATGGTAAAAATACGACGTTTTGGATTTTCAATCTCGTTTTTCGACTACTCATGACATTTAGAGAAATTGTACAATGGTTTCACACAATACACCACCCATTAGACTCTCGACTGAGAAAGTTTTAAAAAAATCGTAGGCGGCGTTTCCGAGAAACATGCGTTTAAAATTGCTCGAAATCGTAAAAAACCTTACTTTTCAAAGTCCTATAACTTTTTCAATTTATGATAGAAACTTGTCGCTGTGGTACCATCTTGTAGATATTTTACGTGGCTATCAAATGACGTTGTACTTTAACTACTCAGTAAACAGCCAATTAAAACATCGCATTTTCCGCACAAACACCCATTTTTTAGAATTTTGTCAAAGTTTGGATACTTTTCTTGACTACTTCCGGTGATTAGAGGATTTTCATTCATAGACTAAGGACTGGAGACGACTCTTGACTTCATATGCCTGAAGTTTCAGAAAAATCGTAGGTGCCGTTTTAAAAAAATAAGAACTCTACGATTTGACCAAAATGCGTAAAAAAGTGAAAAATCAAAGTTAAAATTTCAGAACAAAACCTATATTGTTGGAATCGGATTAATGTCAGCTATCCAAAAATATAAGTCATATTTAAAAATTCCTAAAAATAACAATTTTAGAAAATTTTGAAAATTTTCCATTTTTCACCAAAAAAATGAGAGCGACAAAGTTTCTAAACTCGATGTTTTTGAACTGCCATCTACTCAGAAATGTTTTCAGCTATCCAAAAATGTAAATATCGGAAAAGTCCGATGAGAATTAGAAGAATTATGGCCGATTTTCAATTTGAGTGCACGTTAAAGATTTGACGCGTTTCCGCTATGCGCACAAATTTGGTTTTACATTTAAGCACTAACCACCACCCAGTTTCCCGACAGAAAATCAAATTTCAGACCTCTATCTCTTATAGTTGCTGAGAAATAGGCAAAGTGGAAAAAAAAAAAATAATAAATAATAATAATCTTAGTAATAACAATAGCCTTTCACCATTGAAAAATGGTGAAAGCCTAATAAGAATAATAATTTTAACAAAAACAATAGTGTTTCACACAAGCTTCGCAGTGTGAAACCCTAATAACTAGACCTGCATGCAGGAATGACGGGTTTCACTGGTGCCACGTTACCCTTAAACATGTCACTTCCGGTGCCAAGTTACCCTTGAACATATGTCACTTCCGGTACCAACGAAACCATTAAACAGGTTTCCAAATTAACATTGCACACAAATAAAATGGATGCAGAATCAACCAAATCCAGCAATATCAATTCATTTTATACATTTGTTACTTGTAAATGATCTTGACAAAATTACATTTCTTCCGGTGTTAATGAAAATGTTCAATTAGTTTTATGAAATCAGAAATGGCATACGATATCATATAGTGAAAATTTTATGTAAATTGAATAATAATTGCCACTTTTAAAGACCAAAAAACTTGAAAAGTGACTTGTAGAAAATCGACTATTTCTCTGCAACCGTACAAGTTAGAAACCATTTTGTGGTATCTGTATGATCGTATGGGTTCATTTTATTTGTTGATTGGCATCAAATACCATAATTTGAAAAACATTTCAAAACAGACTCATTTGAATAAAATATCTGTTTTGAAGGCAAAAATACAGTTTTTGCCAAAATGATGTTACTTCCGGTGATAATGAAAATCTTAAATTACTTGTATGAAATCCTAAATGGCATTAGGTATAACATGGTGTAACGTTTATGAAAATCGAATAATAATTGACACTTTTATGGCCCAAAAACCTTCAAAAGTGGCCTGTAGAAAACCGTCTATTTCTCGGCAACCGAACAAGTTAGAAACAATTTTATGATATGTATATGACCATATGAGTTGTGTTTATATGTGAATTTAAACCAAAAGTTAAAATTATTAATACATATTAAGTAATTCTTGGTTGAATAAAACATTGATTTAAAAAGTTTAAAATGCAGTTTTTGACAAAATGACGTCACTTCCGGTGTCAATTTTAAATTGTAATCAACTTGATATGACGCTACATGCTTTTTGAATCAAATGATGTCACTTTTATAAAAATCCAATCATAATTGACTATTTTACAGGCAAAATAACGAAAACAGTGACTTGTACAGAACTGTCCATTTCTTGGTAAGTGCTTATATTACAAACTAATTTTAACATACATTTTCTTCGTATGGATTATAGCTACAAGTTTATAAAAGTTACGAAGAAATATTTTAAAATCTGAAAAGCCTGAATAGGTTGTAAATGGGTCAATTTTACACCATTTTTAGCCATTTAATCGAATTTGCTCGAAAATGAAATCGAAATTAAAAAAACTGCTTCCGCCATTTTTTGCGCCTTGAAAGGGCACATTCTTTGAGTCAAATAATTTTTCCAAAAAATAATATTTGTTTTCGAAAAATGGTACCTAACTGTCAAAATTGTAGTTTTTGGTAAAATTATGCCACTTTCGGTGCCGACAGATAACACTTCCGGTAATAAAAAAAATGACAATTGAGACAACGAAGCATATGAACTTTGTTTTATACAAATCGAACAATAAAAAATTAATCTAGGACTGAAAAACTGAATTAGCCAATAGCGGCCAAGGAAAATTACTGAGACAAATTTTTTTTAACATTTTTGCACTAGGCAGATGACTCTTTAATTCTGTGCACAATACGACTAAAAAATATTCATAAATAAAAAAGTTTTTTGTAAAATTTTAAATTTTCGAAATTTGGCGCCTAATATCTTCGAAGATTTGCCGAAAATCAAAAATCGAAAGTAGCGTAGCTATGTGCCCTGTCTCAGGCTATGCCAAAATGTATCGAAAGTTAAAATCCAATGATTATTGTTAAAATTACTGCAATATTTTCAAAAACGATAACTTCGGTGATTTCGGACATTTCGCATTGTCGCAGAACGTTCAAAATAGCTTTATCCTCTAAGTCACACCCACTTTCCCAGTAAAACCGAAGAAATCGTAACGATGCGACAAGCAGTTGCTGAGATCTACTCAAAACAAAAGAAGAATAATAAGAATAATAAGAATAATAATTTTAACAAAAACAATAGTGTTTCACACAAGCTTCGCAGTGTGAAACCCTAACTAGACCTGCATAGCAGTGCTGAATCGGCTTTCAGGGTCCTTTATATCATTGCCATGCTTTTAAATTTACCTTTATACTCTAAACGACCGATAGGACTCGGGGTAACAGAAGTTTAAGAAGTGAAATAGATGTAGTTTTCGAGATAAACGAGTCCGAAAAGGCTCCAAAAGGCTCGGCATCTCATAATCTATTGCCTAACCATCGAATTCGTATCATTCTGATATCATATAAAATTCCAAAAAGGAAAATACTAGATCTTCAGCGTCCCGTAATATTTGTCATTCAACACGCCATCTTGAGTCGGATCGCGCAAAATCTAATTTTGGAGTAAAATTTTGTTTGGAAGTCTAAAAATACAGTTTTTGCAAATATGACATTACTTCCGGTAATAATGGAAATGTTAAATCAGATCATTGCAATCATAAATGGCATAAGGCATCACATGGTGAAAATGTTATGTAAATCGAATAATAATTGCCACTTTTATAGACTAAAAACCTTGAAAAGTGACGTGTAGAAAATCGTCTATTTCTCGGCAACTGTACAAGTTAGAAACCATTTTTTGGTATTTATATGACCGTATGGGTTTAATCTATTTGTTGATTGGAATCAAATATCTTAATTGTATAAACATTACAAATCAGACTCATTTGAATAAAATATTTGTTTTGAAGTCTAAAAATACGGTTTTTGCAAATATGACATTACTTTCGGTGATAATGGAAATGTTAAATCAGATCATTGCAATCCTAAAGTGCATAAGGCATCACATGGTGAAAATTGTATGAAAATTGAATAATAATTGACACTTTTATAGACCAAAAAGCTTAAAAAGGGACTTGTAGAAAATCGTTTATTTCTCGGCAACCGTACAAGTTAGAAACTTTTTTGTGGTATCTGTATGATGGTGTGGGTTCATGCTATTCGTTGATGGGATTCAAATATCATAATTTTAAAAATATTATAAAAGAGACTCATTTGAATAAAATATTTGTTTTTTAGGTTAAACATACAGTTTTTGCCAAAATGACGTCATTTCCGGTAACAGTGAAACTTTAAAATTGGCTTAACCTAGTCCAAATTGGCATTAGGCATCAAATAAAAGAAAAATATTGAAAATCGGATAATAATTTACTCTTTTATAGGCAAAATAACTTGAAAAGTGATGCATGCAAAATTCCATATTTCTCGGCAACTGCTCATATTACAAACTATTTTTCGCATACATTCTCTTTGTCTGGATTATGGCTACCATTTTATGAAAGTTACGAATAAATAGTTCAAAATATAAAGAGGTTGGATGGGTTGTAATAATTGAATTTTACCTTTTTTTTTGCATTTTATTCGAAATTGCCCGAAAATGAAATTGAAATTTAAGAATCTGAGCCAAACATTTTATGCGCCTGTACAGGGCGCATACTTTTTGTTATATCAGTTTTCGAAAAAAATAATATTTGCTGTCAAAAAGTGGTACTTAACTCTCAAAATTGTAGTTTTTGTTAATATTACGCCACTTCCGTTGCGTGCAGAAAAATGTCACCGTGACAAAAAATATTACAATTGACATCACGAAGCATATGCACTTTATTTTATACAAATCGAACAATAAATAATTAATCTAGGTACGAAAAACTAAATTAGCCAATGGCGACTAAAGAAAATTACTGAGACAAAATTCTTTCTCACTTATGCTCAAGTAGGGTGATACTTTAACTCTCTGTAAACTACCATCAAAAAATATTCATAAATAAAAAAGTTTTCTGTAAAAATGTAAAAAAAATTCAAAATATCGGAGATTTTTTCGACTACTTCCGGTTTTTCAATCATTGTCGGAATTGCTTTAACAGGTTGATTAGATACTTAACTTCCTGTAGCAGAAATATCAGAAACATTCATTAAGTAATTTTTGAAAAAAAGATAAATAAAAGAGCATTTTCAATAATTTAATGATTTTTCAACTTTTTTCAAAGATTGATGTCATTTTTGGACCACCTATAATATTGCAACGCTTTTATTATTAGATGCACACGCTAGGCAACCGATAGGACTCTGAGTAAAAAATGTTTAAGAAAGATCGTAGGCGTCGTTTTCGAGAAAAAGGCGTCTCGGAATGCTCCAAAACGGAAAATACGTAGTTTTCAGCGTACCATAATTTATTTCCTAAGAATCAAATTCGTGTTATTGAGATGTTATACGATCGTCTATTAATGGAACTATCCAACGACACTTTAATTGTTTTGGTCCGCTAATACGTGGCGGAGAATTAGAACTTTTGGCAAGAGCACCAATTCTATTTTATATTTTTTACATTTTTCTTCGTGTTTTGAACTACTTCCGGTATACGAATCATTGTCGAGTAGTTTTCACATCCAGTTTTGGAGTTTGCATGGGAACAGGGCTCTCTAATGATATACTACACTATACGATCAAATAAAATACTTCTGAGAAATCCTATGTTTAAAAGTGTTAAAAATGTCAAAATGTCAAAATATTGAAAATTAAATTACAATAACTGCATACATATTATACATCATTAGAATCGTAATTAGGTCAGCTTTAAAAATATATATCTTTTTTTTTGAAAATCTCTTCAAATAAAAAAATAGTAGAGCATTTTCCAAAATTTCACGATTTTTTGACTTTTTTTAATTTTCAGTCCCTTTTTTGTCTCATTCCAATTATATATAGGTCTTAATGGATGGATCCATGCTAAAGACTACCGGAAGGACCATCGATAGATAAAGTTTAAGAAAAATCGCTGGAGCAGTTTTCGAGATAAAGTCGTCCAAAAACGCTCCAAATCAAAAAATGCTTGATTTTCAGCCTGTCATATTTTACTTCTGGATCATCGTATCCATGAATTGGGTATCATACGATACTCCAGTTCCGATGTCAACCAACGATACCTTAATCCATTTGATCGGGTGATATGGGACGAAGAAATCACGTTTTTCCCAAAGACCCCATTTTTTGAGTTTTTTTTCAAAAAATCAGACATTATTTCGAATACTTCCGGTTTACGAATCGTTGTTGAAATTGCTTTATGCAACAGTCTGGCAATATGGCTTTATGTTTCAGGGGTTTCAGAAATATCGTTTTATCCTTTCCAAAAAATATAAGGGTTACAAAATGGGCAGAAAATTCGAAAAAATTCGGAAAATAAAGGGCGATAACTCTGTATGAAACTTATATTACTGGAATCGCATAGACTTCAGGAATCCAAAAATGTAGGTCAAATTTGCACATTTTGAAAAATAACAAAAATTGTCTCATAAACAACGTCTTTTCAATTTTCGAACGATAGAAGTCATAGACGAATGTTCGAAATCGAAAAATGTGAGATAGCCATTATCTTGCAAAAGATTCAGGGTTTCCGAAAATGTCATTTGTTTTAAAATGGGTAAAGAATTGACGAAACTATGGCCTATTTTGAATTTTTAGACGACGTACAAAGTTCGGCCACTTCCGGTATGCGCAGAGGTTTGAAAAATAGTTTATCAAGTAGCCACCACATGTTTTCCCGATAGAAAAGTTTGTTCCAGATCGATATCTGTTTTCGATCATGGAGAAATAGGCTCCCGCGGTAAAAAATAATAATAATAATAATAACTAGACCTGCAAGCAGCACTGAACCGGCTTTCAGGAATCATACAGGAAGTTTATTATACCAAAGCCGATCCATTGAGCTACCGAACTATACTTTAGATGTTTTGCTACAGTGAAACCTTCTATCATATATAAAAGTAATATGTGCTGGCGAAAAGACGGGCCAAAATTGTAAATTATCGCAAAATTACGTCACTTCCGGTGCCGAAAGAAATTTTTATAGGGGAAAAATAAGTCGAAAATTCGTAACATACAAAATACAAACTTTGTTTTATACGTATCGGGCAATAAATAACTAACCTGCAACCCATCAACTGAAATTAAGAAGGTAAAAAAATTAAAAGTGACCCTGGGAAAATTGGCTATTATTCGACAAGGGAACATGCTAGAAGCCTTTTCTTGATATCGATATGATGGTATTGATTCAATCTTACTGCCCATTAGAGTCAGACGTTATAAAGTTAATTGAATAATAAATATAAATCCCTTCAAAAAAATGTTTTGTTTTGAAGGCTAAAAATACGTTTTTTGCAAAATTTACATTACTTCCGGTGATATTGAAAATGTTAACTTAGTTCATCGAAGTCATAAATGGCATAAGGCATCAAATGGTAAAAATATTATAAAAATCGAATAATAATTGACACTTTTATAGACCGAAAACCTTGAAAAGTGACTTATAGAAGATCGCCTATTTCTCTGTAACCGTACACGTTAGAAACAATTTTGTGGCATCTGTATGGTCGTATGGCTTGATTCTATTCGTTGATGGGAATCAAATATCATAATTCTAAAAATATTATAAGGCAGACTCATTTGAATAAAATATTTGTTTTTTAGGTTAAAAATACAGTTTTTGCCCAAATGACGTCATTTCCGGTCACAATGAAAATGTAAAATTGGCTTGACCTAGTCCAAAATGGCATTAAGCATCAAATGGGGAAAAAAAATTGCAAATCGAATAATAATTCATTCTTTTATAGGCAAAATAACGTGAAAAGTGATGCATGCAAAATTGCATATTTCTCGGCAACTGTTCACATTACAAACTAATTTTCGCATGCATTCTCTTCGTCTGGATTATTGCTACGAGTTTATGAAAATTACAAATAAATATTTCAAAATATGAAGAGCTGAATGAATTGCAAACAACTGAATTTTACACTTTATTTTACATTTTATTCGAAATTGCCCGAAAATGAAATTGAAATTAAAAAGTCTGAGCTAAGGATATTGTGCACCTTTGCAGGGTGCATCATTTTAGTTATATCAGTTTTGAAAAAAATTAATATATGCTTTCAAAAAGTGGTACCGAACTGTCAAAATTGTAGTTTTTATTAATATTACGTCATTTCCGTTGCCGACAGAAAAATTTCACCGTAACAAAAAAAAGTACAATTGGGACCACGGAGCTTATGAACTTTGTTTTATATAAATTGAACAATAAATAATTTTTCTGGGTACGAAAAACGAAATTAGCCGATGGCGGCTAATGAAAATTACCGAGACAATTTTTTTTCTCATTTCTGCTCAAGTAGGATGATATTTTAACCCAGTGTAAAATATCGTCAAAAAATATTCATAAATAAAAAAGGTTTTCGTAAAAAAAAAATTTTTTTTCAAAATATCGGACATTTTTTCGACTACTTCCGGTTTTACGATTGTGATAGCTTTACGAAGTTCTTTGGATACTTAACTTTCTGTACCAGAAGTGTCAGAAACATCTATTGAGTAGTTTTGGAAGAAAAGATAAAATAAAGAGCGTTTACAAAAATTTTACGATTTTTGAATTTTTTTCAAAGTTTGATGCTATTTTTGGACCACCTATATTATTTCAATGCTTTTCATTTTGGATTCACTATATAGACAATCGATAGGACTTTGAGTAAGAAAAGTTTGAGAAAAATCGTAGGCGTCGTTTTCGAGAAAAGGGCGTCTCAGAATGTTAAAAAATCGGAAAATACTGGATATTTAGCATACAATAATTTATTTCCTTGCCATCGAAATCGTATTATTTACATACCGTATGATGGTCCATTAATAGGCTATCCAACGACACTTTAGTTCTTTTACCTAAGGGAGAAATCAAGTTTTTCGCAAGTGCGACAATGTTTTTAACCTTTTTTTTTATTTTTTTGAATACTTCCGGTATGGTTATTATTGTCGGAATAGTTTAAATAGCCGGTTTGGGTACTAAAATAGTCATAGGGCTCTGTAATGATATATTACATTTACTGATCAGATAAAATGCCACTGAGAAATCCTATGTCCAAAAGTGAGAAAAATGCAAAAAATTTAAAATATCGAAAATTAACTTTCAATAACTACATACATATTATACATCGTTAGAATCGTAATTAGGTCAGCTATCTGAAAATACAACCTTTTTTCGAAAATCTCTTAAAATAAAAAAATAGTAGAGCATTTTCCAAAATTTCACGATTTTTCGACTTTTTTCGATTTTCAGTCCGTTATTTCACCTATTCCAGATATTTCAAAGTCGTAATGGAATGTTTCGTACTTCAGACTACCACAAGGTCTCTCGATAGAGAAAGTTTCATAAAAATCGCTGGAGTAGTTTCCGAGATACAGGCGTCCAAAAATGCTAAAAATCAGAAAATACTTGATTTTCAGCGTACCATATTTTGCTGCCTGTTCATAGTATCCGTATGAATTTGGTATCATACGATAGTGCGATCCCAGTGCAGTCCAATGGTACCCTAATTTCTTTAATCCATTTATATCGGGCGGAGAAATCGCGTTTTTCCCAAAAATATCCATTTTTTGCATTTTTTTCAAAATATTGCACATTATTTCGACCACTTCCGGTTTAAGGATTCTTGTCGAAATTGCTTTATTTGTTGGTATTGGACTATAACTTCATGTTCCAGAAGTTTCAGAAACGTCAATTCTGCCATAAAACGAAACCCGAGCTCACAAAATGGGAAGAAAATTCGAAAAAAATCGAAAAATAAAGGGCGATAATTCTGAATAAAACTTATATCACTGGAATCGGATGGACTTCAGGTATCCAAAAATGTAGGTCAAATTTGAAAATTTTGAAAAATAACAAAAATTGTCTCGTAAGCAACATGTTTTCAATTTTCGAACGCTAAAAGTCATAGACGAATGTTCGAAATCGAAAAATGTGAGATAGCCATTGTCTAAGAAAAGATTCAGGGATTCCAAAAAGGTAATTTGTTTGAAAATGGATAAACAATTGACGAAACTATGGCCTATAATAATAATAATAATAACTAGACCTGCAAGCAGCACTGAACCGGCTTTCAGGAATCATACAGGAAGTTTATTATACCATAGCCGATCCATTGAGCTACCGAACTATACTTTAGATGTTTTGCTTCAGTGACACCCTCTATCATATGTAAAAGTAATATTTGCTGGCTAAAAGACCGGTCAAAATTGTAAATTATGGCAAAAGTATGTCACTTCCGGTGCCGAAAGAAATTTTTATAGATGAAAAATAAGTCGAAAATTCGCAACATACAAAATACAAACTTTTTTTTATAAATATCGGACAATAAATAATTAACCTATAACCCATAAACTGAAATTAAGAAGGTAAAAAACTGAAAAGTGACCCTCGGAAAATTGGTTATTATTCGACAAGGGAACATGCTAGAAGATTTTTCTTGATATCAATATGATGGTATTGATTCAGTCTTACTGCCCATTAGAGTCAGACGTTATAAAGTTAAACGAATAATAAATATAAATCCCTTCAAAAAAATGTTTGTTTTAAAGGCTAAAAATACGTTTTTTGCAAAAATTACATTACTTCCGGTGATATTGAAAATTTTAACTTGGTTCATAGAAGTCATAAATAGCATAAGGCATGAAATGGTAAATAAATTGTAAAAATCGAATAATAATTGACAGTTTTACAGACCAAAAACCTTGAAAAGTTACTTATAGAAGATCGCCTATTTCTCTGTAACCGTACAAGTTAGAAACCATTTTGTGGTATCTGTATCGTCGTATGGCTTCATTTTATTCGTTGATGGGAATCAAATATCATAATTTTAAAAATATTATAAGGCAGACTCATTTGAATAAAATATTTGTTTTTTAGGTTAAAAATACAGTTTTTGCCCAAATGACGTCATTTCCGGTCACAGTGAAAATGTAAAATTGGCTTGACCTAGTCCAAATTGGCATTAGGCATCAAATGGAAAAAAAATATTGCAAATCGAATAATAATTAACTCTTTTATAGGCAAAATAACGTGAAAAGTGATGCATGCAAAATTGCATATTTCTCGGCAACTGCTCATATTACAAACTAATTTTCGCATACATTCTCTTCGTCTGGATTATTGCTACGAGTTTATGAAAATTACAAATAAATATTTCAAAATATGAAGACGCTGAATGAATTGTAAATAACTGAATTTTACACTTTATTTTACATTTTATTCGAAATTGCCCGAAAATGAAGTTGAAATTAAAAAATATGAGCTAAGGTTTTTGTGCACCTTTGCAGGGTGCATCCTTTTAGTTATATCAGTTTTGAAAAAAAATAATATTTGCTTTCAAAAAGTGGTACCGAACTGTCAAAATTGTAGTTTTTGTTAATATTACGTCACTTCCGTTGCCGACAGAAAAATTTCACCGTAACAAAAAAAATTACAATTGGGACCATGGTGCATATGAACTTTGTTTTATACAAATCGAACAATAAATAATTTTTCTGGGTACGAAAAACTAAATTAGCCGATGGCGGCTAACGCAAATTACCGAGACAATTTTTTTTCTCATTTCTGCTCAAGTACGATGATATTTTAACCCTGTGTAAAATATCATCAAAAAATATTCATAAATAAAAAAGGTTTTCGTAAAAAAAATAATTTTTTTCGAAATATCGGACATTTTTTCGACTACTTCCGGTTTTACGATCGTTGTTGTGATAGCTTTACGAAGTCCTTTGGATACTTAACTTTCTGTACCAGAAGTGTCAGAAACATCCATTGAGTAGTTTTAGAAAAAAAGATAAATTAAAGAGCGTTTCAAAAAATTTAACGATTTTTCAATTTTTTTCAAAGTTTGAGGCCATTTTTCGACCACTTATTTTATTTCAATGCTTTTCATTTTGGATTCCCTATATAGACAACTGACAGGACTTTGAGTAAGAAAAGTTTAAGAAAAATCGTAGGCGTCGTTTTCGAGAAAAGGGCGTCTCAGAATGTTAAAAAATTGGAAAATACTAGATTTTTGGCATACAATAATTTATTTCCTTACCATCGAAATCGTATTATTTAGATACCATATGATGGTCCATTAATAGGGCTATCCAGCGACACTTTAGTTCTTTTGGTCCGCTATTACCTAAGGGAGAAATCAAGTTTTTCGCAAGTGCGACAATGTTTTTACTCTTTTTTTTCATTTTTTGAATACTTCCGGTATGGTTATTATTGTCGGAATAGTTCTAATAGCCGGTTTGGGCACTAAAATAGCCACAGGGCTCTGTAATGATATATTACATTATCTGATCAGATAAAATGCCCCTGAGAAATCCTATGTTCAAAAGTGCCAAAAATGCAAAAAATTTAAAATATCGAAAATTAAATTTCAATAATTACATACATATTATACATCGTTAGAATCGTAATTAGGTCAGCTATCTGAATATACAACCTTTTTTTAAAAATCTCTTAAAATAAAAAAATAGTAGAGCATTTTCCACAATTTCACGATTTTTCGACTTTTTTCGATTTTCAGTCCCTTTTTTATCCTATTCCAGACATTTCAAAGTCCTATTGGATGGCTTCATGCCAAATACCTCCAAAAGGACTCTCGATAGAAAAAATTTGAAAAATATTGCATGTTAAGTTTTCGAGATACAGGCGTCCAAAAACGCTCCAAATCAGAAAATACTTGATTTTCAGCGTGCCATATTTTGCTGTCTGTTCATAGTATCCGTATGAATGGGGTATCATATGATAGTCCAACAATCGTGCCATCAAACGGTACCTTCATTCGTTTAATCCATTGATATCGGACAGAGAAATAGCGTTTTCCCCCAAAATATCCATTTTTTGCATTTTTTTCAAAATATTGCACATTATTTCGACCACTTCCGGTTTAAGGATTCTTGTCGAAATTGCTTTATAAGTTGGTATTGGACTATAACTTCATGTTCCAGAAGTTTCAGAAACGTCAATTCTGCCATAAAACGAAACCCGAGCTCACAAAATGGGAAGAAAATTCGAAAAAAATCGAAAAATAAAGGGCGATAACTCTGAATGAAACTTATATTACTGGAATCGGATGGACTTCAGGTATCCAAAAATGTAGGTCAAATTTGAAAATTTTGAAAAATAACAAAAATTGTCTCGTAAACAACATGTGTTCAATTTTCGAACTATAAAAGTCATAGACGAATGTTCGAAATTGAAAAATGTGAGATAGCCATTTTCTCAGAAAAGATCCAGGGATTCCAAAAATGTAATTTGTTTGAAAATGGATAAAGAATTGACGAAACTATAGCCGATTTTCAATTTTTAGAGAAAGTACAAAGTTCGGTCACTTCCGGTATGCGCAGAAATTTCAAAAATATTTTATCAAGTAGCCACCACATGGTTTTTCGATAGAAAAGCTAATTCCAGATCGATATCTGTTTTCGATCATGGAGATCTAGGCCCTCGCGGTAAATAATAATAATAATAACTAGACCTGCATGCAGGAATGACGGGTTTCACTGGTGCCACGTTACCCTTAAACATGTCACTTCCGGTGCCAAGTTACCCTTGAACATATGTCACTTTCGGTACCAGCGAAACCACTAAACAGGTTTCCAAATTAACATTGCACACAAATAAAATGGACGCAGAATCAACAAAATCCAGCAATATCAATTCATTTTATACATTTGTTACTTGTAAATGATCTTGACAAAATTAAATTACTCCCGGTGTTAATGCAAATGTTCAATTAGTCTTATGAAATCAGAAATGGCATACGATATCATATAGTGAAAATTTTATGTAAATCGAATAATAATTGCCACTTTTAAAGACCAAAAAACTTGAAAAGTGACTTGTAGAAAATCGGCTATTTCTCTGCAACCGTACAAGTTAGAAACCATTTTGTGGTATCTGTATGATCGTATGGGTTCATTCTATTTGTTGATTGGCATCAAATACCATACTTTGAAAAAGATTTCAAAACAGACTCATTTGAATAAAATATCTGTTTTAGAGGCTAAAAATACAGTTTTTGCCAAAATGACGTTACTTCCGGTGATAATGAAAATCTTAAATTACTTGTATGAAATCCCAAATGGCATTAGGTATAACATGGTGTGACGTTTATGAAAATCGAATAATAATTGACCCATTTATGGCCCCGAAACCTTCAAAAGTGACCTGTAGAAAACCGTCTATTTCTCGGCAACCGAACAAGTTAGAAACCATTTTATGATATCTATATGACCATATGAGTTTTGTTTATATGTGAATTTAAACCAAAAGTTAAAATTATTTATACATATTAAGTTATGCTTGGTTGAATAAAACATTGATTTAAAAAGTTTCAAATGCATTTTTTGACCAAATGATGTCACTTCCGGTGTCAATTTTAAATTGTAATCAACTTGATATGACGCTACGTGCTTTTTGAATCAAATGATGTCACTTTTATAAAAATCCAATCATAATTGACTATTTTACAGGCAAAATAATGAAAACAGTGACTTGTACAGAACTGCCCATTTCTTGGCAACTGCTTATATTACAAACTAATTTTAACATACATTTTCTTCGTATGGATTATAGCTACAAGTTTTTAAAAGTTACGAAGAAATATTTTAAAATCTGAAAAGCCTGAATAGGTTGTAAATAGGCCAATTTTACACCATTTTTAGCCTCTTAATCGAATTTGCTCGAAAATGAAATCGAAATTAAAAAAACTGCTTCCTACATTTTTTGCGCCTTGAAAGGGCACACTCTTTGAGTCAAATAATTTTTCCAAAAAATAATATTTGTTTTCGAAGAAGGAAAATAACTGTCAAAATTGTAGTTTTTGGTAAAATTATGCCACTTCCGGTGCCGACAGATAAAACTTTTGGTAATAAAAAAAATGACAATTGATACAACGAAGCATATGAACTTTGTTTTATACAAATCGAACAATAAAAAATTAATCTAGGACTTAAAAACTGAATTAGCCAATGGCGGCCAAGGTAAATTACTGAGACAAAATTCTTTAACATTTTTGCACTAGTCAGATGACCCTTTAATTCTGTGCATAATACGACTAAAAAATATTCATAAATAAAAAAGTTTTTTGTAAAATTTTAAATTTTCAAAATTTGGCGCCAAATATCTTTGAAGATTTACCGAAAATCAAAAATCGAAAGTAGTGTAGCTATGTGCCTTGTCTCCGGCTATGCCAAAATGTATCGAAAGTTAAAATTCAATGATTATTGTTAAAATTACTGCAATATTTTAAAAAACGATAATTTGGTGATTTCGGACATTTCGCATTGTCGCAGAACGTTCAAAATAGCTTTATCCTCTAAGTCACACCCACTTTCCCAGTAAAACCGAAGAAATCGTAACGATGCGACACGTAGTTGCTGAGATCTATTCAAATTGGAATCTGAATAATAATAATAATAAGAATAATAATTTTAACAAAAACAATAGTGTTTCACACAAGCTACGCAGTGTGAAACCCTAATAATAACTAGACCTGCAAGCAGCACTGAACCGGCTTTCAGGAATCATACGGGAAGTTTATTATACCATAGCCGATCCACTGAGCTACCAAACTATACATTAGTTGTTTTGCTTCAGTGACACCATCTATCATATGTAAAAGTAATATTTGCTGGCTAAAAGACCGGTCAAAATTGTAAATTATGGCAAAATTACGTCACTTCCGGTGCCGAAAGAAATTTTTATAGATGAAAAATAAGTCGAAAATTCGCAACATACAAAATACAAACTTTTTTTTATAGATATCGGGCAATAAATAATTAACCTATGACCCATAAACTGAAATTAAGAAGGTAAAAAACTTAAAAGTGACCCTGGGACAATTGGTTATTATTCGACAAGGGAACATGCTAGAAGCCTTTTCTTGATATCAATATGATGGTATTGATTCAATCTTACTGCCCATTAGAGTCAGACGTTATAAAGTTAAACGAATAATAAATATAAATCCCTTCCAAAAAATGTTTGTTTTGAAGGCTAAAAATACGTTTTTTGCAAAAATTACATTACTTCCGGTGATATTGAAAATGTTAACTTGGTTCATAGAAGTCATAAATGGCATAAGGCATCAAATGGTAAAAAAATGATAAAAATCGAATAATAATTGACACTTTTATAGACCAAAAACCTTGAAAAGTGACTTATAGAAGATCGCCTATTTCTCTGTAACCGTACAAGTTAGAAACCATTTTGTGGTATCTGTATGGTCGTATGGCTTCATTCTATTCATTGATGGGAATCAAATATCATAATTTTAAAAATATTATAAGGCGGACTCATTTGAATAAAATATTAGTTTTTTAGGTTAAAAATACAGTTTTTGCCCAAATGACGTCATTTCCGGTCACAGTGAAAATGTAAAATTGGCTTGACCTAGTCCAAATTGGCATTAGGCATCAAATGGAAAAAAGAAATATTGCAAATCGAATAATAATTCACTCTTTTATAGGCAAAATAACGTGAAAAGTGATGCATGCAAAATTGCATATTTCTCGGCAACTGCTCATATTACAAACTAATTTTCGCATACATTCTCTTCGTCTGGATTATTGCTACGAGTTTATGAAAATTACAAATAAATATTTCAAAATATGAAGACGTTGAATGAATTTTAAATAACTGAATTTTACACTTTATTTTACATTTTATTCGAAATTGCCCGAAAATGAAATTGAAATTTAAAAATATGAGCTAAGAATTTTGTGCACCTTTGCAGGGTGCATCCTTTTAGTTATATCAGTTTTGAAAAAAAATAATATTTGCTTTCAAAAAATGGTACAGAACTGTCAAAATTGTAGTTTTTGTTAATATTACGTCACTTCCGTTGCCGACAGAAAAATTTCACCGTAACAAAAAAAATTACAATTGGGACCACGGAGCATATGAACTTTGTTTTATACAAATCGAACAATAAATAATTTTTCTGGGTACGAAAAACTAAATTAGGCGATGGCGGCTAACGCAAATTACCGAAACAATTTTTTTTCTCATTTCTGCTCAAGTACGATGATATTTTAACCCTGTGTAAAATATCATCAAAGAATATTCATAAATAAAAAAGGTTTTCGTAAAAAAATTAATTTTTTTCAAAATATCGGACATTTTTTCGACTACTTCCGGTTTTACGATCGTTATTGTGATAGCTTTACGAAGTTCTTTGGATACTTAACTTTCTGTACCAGAAGTGTCAGAAACATCCATTGAGTGGTTTTGGAAAAAAAAATAAATTAAAGAGCGTTTCCAAAAATTTAACGATTTTTCATTTTTTTTCAAAGTTTGAGGCCATTTTTGGACCACCTATATTATTTCAATGCTTTTCATTTTGGATTCACTATATAGACAACCGATAGGACTTTGAGTAAGAAAAGTTTAAGAAAAATCGTAGGCGTCGTTTTCGAGAAAAGGGCGTCTCAGAATGTTAAAAAATCGGAAAATACTAGATTTTTGACATACAATAATTTATTTCCTTACCATCGAAATCGTATTATTTACATACCATATGATGGTCCATTGAGAGGGCTAACCAGCGACACTTTAGTTCTTTTGGTCCGCTATTACCTAAGGGAGAAATCAATTTTTTCGCAAGTGCGACAATGTTTTTACTCTTTTTTTTTCATTTTTTGAATACTTCCAGTATGGTTATTATTCTCGGAATAGTTTTAATAGCCGGTTTGCGCACTAAAATAGCCACAGGGCTCTGTAATGATATATTACATTATCTGATCAGATAAAATTCCCCTGAGAAATCTTATGTTCAAAAGTGCCAAAAATGCAAAAAATTTAAAATATCGAAAATTAAATTTCAATAATTACATACATATTATACATCGTTAGAATCGTAATTAGGTCAGCTATCTGAATATACAACCTTTTTTTTAAAAATCTCTTAAAATAAAAAAATAGTAGAGCATTTTCCAAAATTTCACGATTTTTCGACTTTTTTCGATTTTCAGTCCCTTTTTTATCCTATTCCAGACATTTCAAAGTCTTATTGGATGGCTTCATGCAAAATACCTTCAAAAAATTGTAGGTTAAGTTTTCGAGATACAGGCGTCCAAAAACGCTCCAAATCAGAAAATACTTGATTTTCAGCGTGCCATATTTTGCTGTCTGTTCATAGTATCCGTATGAATGGGGTATCATATGATAGTCCAACAATCGTGCCATCAAACGGTACCTTCATTCGTTTAATCCATTTATTTCGGGCGGAGAAATAGCGTTTTCCCCAAAAATATCCATTTTTTGCATTTTTTCCAAAATATTGCACATTATTTCGACCACTTCCGGTTTAAGGATTCTTGTCGAAATTGCTTTATAAGTTGGTATTGGACTATAACTTCATGTTCCAGAAGTTTCAGATACGTCAATTCTGCCATAAAACGAAACCCGAGCTCACAAAATGGGAAGAAAATTCGAAAAAAATCGAAAAATAAAGGGTGATAACTCTGAATGAAACTTATATTACTGGAATCAGATGGACTTCAGGTATCCAAAAATGTAGGTCAAATTTGAAAATTTTGAAAAATAACAAAAATTGTCTTGTAAACAACATGTTTTCAATTTTCGAACGATAAAAGTCATAGACGAATGTTCGAAATTGAAAAATGTGAGATGGCCATGGTCTCAGAAAAGATTCAGGGATTCCAAAAATGTAATTTGTTTGATTATGGATAAAGAATTGACGAAACTATGGCCGATTTTCAATTTTTTGACAACGTACAAAGTTCGGTCACTTCCGGTATGCGCAGAAATTTCAAAAATATTTTATGCAGTAGCCACCACATGGTTTCCCGATAGAAAATCTAATTCCAGATCGATATCTGTTTTCGATCATGGAGATCTAGGCCCCCGCGGTAAATAATAATAATAATAATAATTTTAGTAATCTCAATAGGCTTTCAGACGAAA
The DNA here is from genome assembly GCA_948474765.1 of Patella depressa. Classification (NCBI taxonomy): domain Eukaryota; kingdom Metazoa; phylum Mollusca; class Gastropoda; family Patellidae; genus Patella; species Patella depressa. Next base: position 54,363,203 of record OX419716.1, read on the forward strand.
GTCTGAAAGCCTAATAATAATTAATAGACCTGCATGCAGGAATGACGGGTTTCACTGGTGCCACGTTACCCTTAAACATGTCACTTCCGGTGCCAAGTTACCCTTGAACATATGTCACTTCCGGTACCAGCGAAACCACTAAACAGGTTTCCAAATTAACATTGCACACAAATAAAATGGACGCAGAATCAACAAAATCCAGCAATATCAATTCATTTTATACATTTGTTACTTGTAAATGATCTTGACAAAATTAAATTACTCCCGGTGTTAATGCAAATGTTCAATTAGTCTTATGAAATCAGAAATGGCATACGATATCATATAGTGAAAATTTTATGTAAATCGAATAATAATTGCCACTTTTAAAGACCAAAAAACTTGAAAAGTGACTTGTAGAAAATCGGCTATTTCTCTGCAACCGTACAAGTTAGAAACCATTTTGTGGTATCTGTATGATCGTATGGGTTCATTCTATTTGTTGATTGGCATCAGATACCATACTTTGAAAAAGATTTCAAAACAGACTCATTTGAATAAAATATCTGTTTTGGAGGCTAAAAATACAGTTTTTGCAAAAATGAAGTTACTTCCGGTGATAATGAAAATCTTAAATAACTTGTATGAAATCCCAAATGGCATTAGGTATAACATGGTGTGACGTTTATGAAAATCGAATAATAATTGACCCTTTTATCGCCCCGAAACCTTCAAAAGTGACCTGTAGAAAACCGTCTATTTCTCGGCAACCGAACAAGTTAGAAACCATTTTATGATATCTATATGACCATATGAGTTTTGTTTATATGTGAATTTAAACCAAAAGTTAAAATTATTAATACATATTAAGTTATTCTTGGTTGAATAAAACATTGATTTAAAAAGTTTAAAATGCATTTTTTGACCAAATGATGTCACTTCCGGTGCCAATTTTAAATTGTAATCAACTTGATATGACGCTACGTGCTTTTTGAATCAAATGATGTCACTTTTATCAAAATCCAATCATAATTGACTATTTTACAGGCAAAATAACGAAAACAGTGACTTGTACAGAACTGCCCATTTCTTGGTAACTGCTTATAGTACAAACGAATTTTAACATACATTTTCTTCGTATGGATTATAGCTACAAGTTTATAAAAGTTACGAAGAAATATTTTAAAATCTGAAAAGCCTGAATAGGTTGTAAATAGGCCAATTTTACACCATTTTTAGCCTCTTAATCGAATTTGCTCGAAAATGAAATCGAAATAAAAAAAACTGCTTGCTACATTTTTTGCGCCTTGAAAGGGCACATTCTTTGAGTCAAATAATTTTTCCAAAAAATAATATTTGTTTTCGAAGAAGGAAAATAACTGTCAAAATTGTAGTTTTTGTTAAAATTATGCCACTTCCGGTGCCGACAGATAAAACTTTTGGTAATAAAAAAAATGACAATTGATACAACGAAGCATATGAACTTTGTTTTATACAAATCGAACAATAAAAAATTAATCTAGGACTGAAAAACTGAATTAGCCAATGGCGGCCAAGGTAAATTACGGAGACAAAATGTTTTATCATTTTTGCACTAGTCAGATGACCCTTTAATTCTGTGCATAATACGACTAAAAAATATTCATAAATAAAAAAGTTTTTTGTAAAATTTTAAATTTTCAAAATTTGGCGCCTAATATCTTTGAAGATTTACCGAAAATCAAAAATCGAAAGTAGTGTAGCTATGTGCCCTGTCTCCGGCTATGCCAAAATGTATCGAAAGTTAAAATTCAATGATTATTGTTAAAATTACTGCAATATTTTAAAAAACGATAATTTGGTGATTTCGGACATTTCGCATTGCCGTAGAACGTTCAAAATAGCTTTATCCTCTAAGTCACACCCACTTTCCCAGTAAAACCGAAGAAATCGTAACGATGCGACAAGCAGTTGCTGAGATCTACTCAAAACAAAAGAAGAATAATAATAATAAGAATAACTAGACCTGCATGCAGGAATGACGGGTTTCACTGGTGCCAAGTTACTCTTAAACATGTCACTTTCGGTGCCAAGTTACACTTGAAGATATGTCACTTCCGGTACCAACGAAACCACTAAACAGGTTTCCAAATTAACATTGCACACAAATAAAATGGACGTTGAATCAACCAATCAATCCAGCAATATCAAGTCATTTTAAACATTTGTTACTTGTAAATGATCTTGACAAAATTAAATTACTTCCGGTGTTAATGAAAATGTTCAATTAGTCTTATGAAATCAGAAATGGCATACGATATCATATAGTGACAATTTTATGTAAATCGAATAATAATTGCCACTTTTAAAGACCAAAAAACTTGAAAAGTGACTTGTAGAAAATCTGCTATTTCTCTGCAACCGTACAAGTTAGAAACCATTTTGTGGTATCTGTATGATCGTATGGGTTCATTCTATTTGTTGATTGGCATCAAATACCATAATTTGAAAAAGATTTCAAAACAGACTCATTTGAATAAAATATCTGTTTTGAAGGCTAAAAATTCAGTTTTTGCCAAAATGACGTTACTTCCGGTGATAATGAAAATCTTAAATTACTTGTATGAAATCACAAATGGCATTAGGTATAACATGGTGTAACGTTTATGAAAATCGAATAATAATTGACACTTTTATGGCCCCGAAACCTTCAAAAGTGAAATGTAGAAAACCGTCTATTTCTCGGCAACCGAACAAGTTAGAAACAATTTTATGATATCTATATGACCACATGAGTTGTATTTATATGTGAATTTAAACCAAAAGTTAAAATTATTAATACATATTAAGTTATTCATGGTTGAATAAAACATTGATTTAAAAAGTTTAAAATGCAGTTTTTGACCAAATGATGTCACTTCCGGTGTCAATTTTAAATTGTAATCAACTTGATATGACGCCACATGCTTTTTGAATCAAATGATGTCACTTTTATAAAAATCCAATAATAATTGCCTATTTTACAGGCAAAATAACGAAAACAGTGACTTGTACAGAACTGCCCATTTCTTGGGAACTGCTTATATTACAAACTAATTTTAACATACATTTTCTTCGTATGGATTATAGCTACAAGTTTATAAAAGTTACGAAGAAATATTTTAAAATCTGAAAAGCCTGAATAGGTTGTAAATAGGTCAATTTTACACCATTTTTAGCCATTTAATCGAATTTGCTCGAAAATGAAATCGAAATTAAAAAAACTGCTTCCGACATTTTTTGCGCCTTGAAAGGGCACACTCTTTGAGTCAAATAATTTTTCCAAAAAATAATATTTGTTTTCGAAAAATGTACCTAACTGTCAAAATTGTAGTTTTTGGTAAAATTATGCCACTTCCGGTGCCGACAGATAACACTATCGGTAACAAAAAAAATGACAATTGAGACAACGAAGCATATGAACTTTGTTTTATACAAATCGAACAATAACAAAATAATCTAGGACTGAAAAACTGAATTAGCCAATGGCGGCCAAGGAAAATTACTGAGACAAAAAATTTTAACATTTTTGCGCTAATCAGATGACTCTTTAATTCTCCGCACAACACGACTAAGAAATATTCATAAATAAAAAAGTTTTTTGTAAAATTTTAAATTTTCGAAATTTGGCGCCTAATATCTTCGAAGATTTGCAGAAAATCAAAAATTGAAAGTAACGTAGCTATGTGCCCTGTCTCCGGCTATGCCAAAATCTATCGAAAATTAAAATCCAATGATTATTGTTAAAATTACTGCAATATTTTCAAAAATGATAACTTCGGTGATTTCGGACATTTCGCATTGTCGCAGAACGTTCAAAATAGCTTTATCCTCTAAGTCACACCCACTTTCCCAGTAAAACCGAAGAAATCGTAACGATGCGACAAGCAGTTGCTGAGATCTACTCAAAACAAAAGAATAATAATAATAATAACTAGACCTGCAAGCAGCACTGAACCGGCTTTCAGGAATCATACAGGAAGTTTATTATACCATAGCCGATCCATTGAGCTACCAAAGTATACTTTAGTTGTTTTGCTTCAGTGACACCCTCTATCATATGTAAAAGTAATATTTGCTGGCGAAAAGACAGGTCAAAATTGTAAATTATGGCAAAATTACGTCACTTCCGGTACCGAAAGAAATTTTTATAGGTGAAAAATAAGTCGAAAATTCGCAACACACAAAATACAAACTTTGTTTTATACATATCGGGCAATAAATAATTAACCTATAACCCATAAACTGAAATTAAGAAGGTAAAAAACTTAAAAGTGACCCTGGGAAAATTGGTTATTATTCGACAAGGGAACATGCTAGAAGCCTTTTCTTGATATCAATATGATGGTATTGATTCAATCTTACTGCCCATTAGAGCCAGACGTTATAAAGTTAAACGAATAATGAATATAAATCACTTCAAAAAAATGTTTGTTTTGAAGGCTAAAAATACGTTTTTTGCAAAAATTACATTACTTCCGGTGATATTGAAAATGTTAACTTGGTTCATAGAAGTCATAAATGGCATAAGGCATCAAATGGTAAAAAAATTATAAAAATCGAATAATAATTGACACTTTTATAGACCAAAAACCTTGAAAAGTGACTTATAGAAGATCGCCTATTTCTCTGTAACCGTACAAGTTAGAAACCATTTTGTGGTATCTGTATGGTCGTATGGCTTCATTCTATTCGTTGATGGGAATAAAATATCATAATTTTAAAAATATTATAAGGGAGACTGATTTGAATAAAATATTAGTTTTTTAGGTTAAAAATACAGTTTTTGCCCAAATGACGTCATTTCCGGTCACAGTGAAAATGTAAAATTGGCTTGACCTAGTCCAAATTGGCATTAGACATCAAATGGAAAAAAAATATTGCAAATAGAATAATAATTCACTCTTGTATAGGCAAAATAACGTGAAAAGTGATGCATGCAAAATTGCATATTTCTCGACAACTGCTCATATTACAAACTAATTTTCGCATACATTCTCTTCGTCTGGATTATTGCTACGAGTTTATGAAAATTACAAATAAATATTTAAAAATATGAAGACGCTGAATGAATTGTAAATAGCTGAATTTTACACTTTATTTTACATTTTATTCGAAATTGCCCGAAAATGAAATTGAAATTTAAAAATATGAGCTAAGGATTTTGTGCACCTTCGCAGGGTGCATCCTTTTAGTTATATCAGTTTTGAAAAAAAATAATATTTTCTTTCAAAAAGTGGTACCGAACTGTCAAAATTGTAGTTTTTGTTAATATTACGTCACTTCCGTTGGCGACAGAAAAATTTCACCGTAACATAAAAAATAACAATTGGGACCACGGAGCATATGAACTTTGTTTTATACAAATCGAACAATAAATAATTTTTCTGGGTACGAAAAACTAAATTCGCCGATGGCGGCTAACGCAAATTACCCAGACAATTTTTTTTCTCATTTCTGCTCAAGTACGATGATATTTTAACCCAGTGTAAAATATCACCAAAAAATATTCATAAATAAAAAAGATTTTCGTAAAAAAAATAATTTTTTTCAAAATATCGGACATTTTTTCGACTACTTCCAGTTTTACGATCGTTGTTGTGATAGCTTTACGAAGTTCTTTGGATACTTAACTTTCTGTACCAGAAGTGTCAGAAACATCCATTGAGCAGTTTTGGAAAAAAAGATAAATAAAAGAGCGTTTACAAAAATTTAACGATTTTTCAATTTTTTTCAAAGTTTGATGCCATTTTTGGACCACCTATATTATTTCAATGCTTTTCATTTTGGATTCACTATATAGACAACCGATGGGACTTTGAGTTAGAAAAGTTTAAGAAAAATCTGCGGCGTCGTTTTCGAGAAAAGGGCGTCTCAGAATGTTAAAAAATCGGAAAATACTAGATTTTTGGCATACAATAATTTATTTCCTTACCATCGATATCGTATTATTTAGATACCATATGATGGTCCATTAATAGGGCTATCCAACGACACTTTAGTTCTTTTGGTCCGCTATTACCTAAGGGAGAAATCAAGTTTTTCGCAAGTGCGACAATGTTTTTAACCTTTTTTTTCATTTTTTGAATACTTCCGGTATGGTTATTATTGTCGGTATAGTTTTAATAACCGGTTTGGGCACTAAAATAGCCGCAGTGCTCTGTAATGATATATTACATTATCTGATCAGATAAAATGCCCCTGAGAAATCCTAGGTTCAAAAGTGCCAAAAATGCAAAAAATTTAAAATATCGAAAATTAAATTTCAATAACTACATACATATTATACATCGTTAGAATTGTAATTAGGTCAGCTATCTGAATATACAATCGTTTTTTGGAAATCTTTGAAAATAAAAAAATAGCAGAGCATTTTCCAAAATTTCACGATTTTTCGACTTTTTTCGATTTTCAGTCCGTTATTTCACCTATTCCAGATATTTCAAAGTCTTATTGGATGGCTTCATGCAATGTACCTCCGAAAGGTCTCTCGATAGAAAAAATTACAAAAAAAGTTGCGGTTAAGTTTTCGAGATACAGGCGTCCAAAAACGCTCCAAATCAGAAAATACTTGATTTTCAGCGTGCCATATTTTGCTGCCTGCTCATCGTATCCGTACGAGTTGGGTATCATACGATAGCACAATCCTAGTGCAGTCCAATGGTACCCCAATTTCTTTAATCCAATGATATCGGGCGGAGAATTCGCGTTTTTCCCAAAAATATCCATTTTTTGCATTTTTTTCAAAATATTGCACATTATTTCGACCACTTCCGGTTTAAGGATTCTTGTCGAAATTGCTTTATACGTTGGTATTGGACTATAACTTCATGTTCTAGAAGTTTCAGAAACGTCAATTCTACCATAAAACGAAACCCGAGCTGACAAAATGGGAAGAAAATTCGAAAAAAATCGAAAAATAAAGGGCGATAACTCTGAATGAAACTTATATTACTGGAATCGGATGGACTTCAGGTATCCAAAAATGTAGGTCAAATTTGAAAATTTTGAAAAATGACAAAAATGGTCTCGTAAACAACATGTTTTCAATTTTCGAACGATAAAAGTCATAGACGAATGTTCGAAATTGAAAAATGTGAGATAGCCATTGTCTCAGAAAAGATTCAGGGATTCCAAAAATGTAATTTGTTTGAAAATGGATAACGAATTGACGAAACTATGGCCGATTTTCAATTTTTAGACAACGTGCAAAGTTCGGTCACTTCCGGTATGCGCAGAAATTTCAAAAATATTTTATCAAGTAGCCACCACATGGTTTCCCAATAGAAAATCTAATTCCAGATCGATATCTGTTTTCGATCATGGAGATCTAGGCCCCCGCGGTAAATAATAATAATAATAATAATAATAATAATAATAATAATAATAATAATTTTAGTAATCTCAATAGGCTTTCAGACGAAAGTCTGAAAGCCTAACTAGACCTGCTCGCAGGACTGAAGGCTTTCACCTTGACCACAAGATCGACGGGTTGACAGATGCGATTCAAAGAATATTCCCCTTACAGATACTCCTAATGGCATAAACACACCTGCATAACTGGCATATTTAGACGTCCATGAGCTGCGCATTACGATAGAAATAAATTGAAAAAAGAAGTTGAACTGTTCACATCATAATAATCCCAGATTTGTAGAATCGGACAGACGTCAAAAATCCAAATATATAATCGAAAAATCTAAATTCCAAGAAATAACAATTTTAGTAAATTTCCAAATTAAAAAAAAAAAGAGAACGGTTCGGTTGCTCAATTCGACCGATATAGCTAGCATTCTCGATAACCCCGACTGTACAAAAATATAACTTTCGAAAATCGGTTTAAAATTGACATAATTAGGACCGATTTTCATTGGTGCACGTTAAAGATTTTCATCACGTCTGGTGCCTTCACAACTTTCGCGATATTTATAAGTACTAACACTTTAAAACATGAGAAAATTAATATTTAGAACTCTACACGAATTGTAAAAGGAATAATAAAATCAGTTTTCCGAATGGACCAAAAAAAGTATATTAAGTCGCAGATGACACCCAAAACTCTATGTCATACTTACGGGCATTAACTTTTCATTACTGACATTGAGAGGCGACTTCCTTATACATTTTCACTGGTATCGAGAGGAGAAAAAAATGCTATTTACCAAAATGAATTATTGTCACTCAAGAAGCACCTATCCCATATTTTGGTTAACAATAAAACACCCCTATTTCAATATGTTACCACTTTGAAAAATAGCTCTCTATATATTCCTTATATATACGTATGCAAAACGTTCCGATTATGACAATTTCCGACGTTTGTCGATGTCTATTGCCAATTTTTTGGCAAGTCCTGATACTTTACGTAGGTTTGATACACAAAGATATCGATTAGCTTCTCCATAGAAGAAGTTCCCTCAAAAATATTAGACATCTAAACACGCCAGTACAGCTGCGCTAGCCTACTCTTATATAGAATTCCAAATACCAAGGTATCTTTTACGGTCACACCGGTTTGTACACGGGACCTCGGAATCGTGTTCATGTCAGCTACTCAAATGTAACCGTTTGAAAAATTTATTGAATTTTCAATGAGACATTGCCAATTTTCTGGTTTCGTGTATGTTAAAGATTTGATGTCAATAACATGTAAATTAATGATGTTATTCGAGAAAAAGACCTGTAAACATGCTCCTAATTGTAAAAATGTATCGTGTGTGGTAGAGGGGGGGGGGCACGGTGGCTAAGTTGGTAAGACGCTGGATCGCTAAGACGCTGGAGGTCGGGTATCCCTGCATTGGCCGAGAAAGTTCATCCAGATTTTCCGGCCTCACCTTTATAATTTTATTTCAATAAGAATTGATTTATTATATGTTAAGCTGCGTGCAGTACTGTTTTGGGTCAGTTTATTTGTAAATTAAGCGCAAAGGAACTCGGTAGGAAAAACCACTACTGCGACTGGAGTAAGACGGAAGACAGCAGTAGTGGAACCATTTCTAATGTATACGTAATATGATCCAAACGTTGGTAATACGTACAGATTGTGTATCAATTCTTAACTGCATAAACAATACATCGTCCTAATAGTCCTATTGTTTTTAACATTATTACTTTCCGAAATGAAAAATACAATCTTAAAATGTTACGGAACATGCTTGAAAACGTATAAGAAATACTCAGTTCCTTCACGCTTTCGTTGTATTATTTTTATTGCTGTCAAAAATTGACATTAGTTATAAAATGTGAATTTATTTAACCAAAATGGGCGTTCTACTTGCCAGAGCGTGATCACGTATTCATTGTTACGCTTCGGTAAGACGACGGATATTGAGACTGTGGTAAGTCTTCTTTCAACGCCAGCTTTAACTTTAAGGGTAAGCACGTTTTTCAAAGTGAATTTTTGTATCAATTATTTACATAAATATTACACGTTTGGGTACCTAAATGCAATTATTATAATTTATAATATGTTATTCAATGATTTAAATACAAAAAAGCAATGAATATATGTTGTTTATCTTTGAAATTGAAGAAGTTTTATGATTTGTAGTCTCGCATATCCATAGTCTGAACATATTACACATTTATTTTATTTGGACTTCTTGGTAACCAAGACTGTGTTTACTTTGAGGCAAATTTTGAATTCTCACACCAAATTGTTGGGAAAATGGGTGTTTTTCTACATGCATCTTACTAAACACAAAATGCATTCATGGGGGCTACTAAATATAAATTCTGTTGTAAATAGTTTGATATAATATTTTCTTCGTGTCTTATGGACTTGTTTAGTCAGCCTATTTCATCTATTAGATGATCTAATTTACTACCATTTTTTGTTGGCCATTTAAAACCCCCTTTTTTTAATCAGGAGGCTACTGTTCTGGCCAGTTAGTTATTGACATAAATATTTTTCGAGCCAATTATTATACTATGCATATCTGAGATATTTAAGTCCTCATTTCAACATTTGATGTTTGATATTGAGTGGCCCACAGTGGTTCACTGAGTAAGCTACTGACTCAAGGGTTCGATGTCGATATGGCTGCCATAGTCCCCAGGTATTTTCTAGTATGTTTTCTACTTGGCTCTTATTTTGTGTACAGATAGAAAATACGGTGACTGTTTATTAAAAAGATGAAATCAAAGGCTATCTTCAGGGGGCAATTTATTGTGGACTGATTCTACTGTACCGTACGGTACATTATAAATGTAGGAATCACATATGTAACTAATTTGTTTAGGGATGTCTATGCAACCATGGGCAGTTTCTCCGTTTTTTTGCCACTAGAAGACCTATGCGAGCAAGCAAATAGTAGCCTAATATTGTGTTTTAATTTAAATTTCACTTTTATGGTAAGTAGGCCTACAATCTGTATTCAAATCTTATAAGGGCTGACATTGTAAAAGTACAATGTTTATTTTTGTCGTGGAATGAAATATGAAAAAAGTGAAGTGTTGTAGTTTTGTTCCAAGGGTTTAGGTGACAAAGGAGTAGAATCGTCTGTCCACAGGGTTATCTAGTTTACAAAGTTAAAGGTTTAGATCACGAGATCTGTCATTGAGTCAAATGGTGTGGTTTAGGTACAAAGGTTGTACATGTAGAGTCACTTCCCAATTACATGGGTTTTCTCTGGGCACTCCAGATTGATCAAACTCTCAAAGATGCCTTTGCACAAGCAAATTATAATTAAAAATTTGTATCATACGTTAGGACCAAAAATGACCGCGGGACTTTATACCCATTTCTCCCTCTCCCTTACCACTTTCCTGGCCAAATTATTTTGTTTATGTTTAACTGTTGACTTATTGCTTTGGTACTGAAATATATATAAAGTAATGCTCTGCTGTATTATAAATTTCAGTTAATCTTAGAAATTCAAGTGGTTTTTGTTCGGTAAGTACAATGTTTATTCTTAATGTAGAATGAAATATAAAAAAGTGAAGTGTTGTGGTTTTGATCCAAGGTTTTACATGACAAAGGAGTACAATGGCCTGTCCTCCGGGGTCTCGAATTTACAGGTTTAGATCATAAGGTCTGTCATTGAGTTAAGTGACGTGGTTTGGATCCAGAGATTGTACATGAAAAAGAGTAGGTTCATCTTGCGCCCTACTGCTAAAGACCCCTAGGCCCAAGCTATTTATTAATTTAAAATTGTACAAAAGTTAGTCTTGAAATAGTTTGTGTCAACCCTATTTCTCTTCCTCACTCAGCTGCCCTGGTCAAATTCCTTTTTGTCCCCCTGCTCTTGCAGGATCTATTAAAATGGGTACAGGGTATGTGCGTCAATCCTTTTGGGTCAATGGTATTGATGAGCATTTTCTAATTAATGTAAACAAAACGTTATGGCTCCCAAAAATAGGGCGATCGAGTAAGTGTTTTAGGTATTAATTTAGGCCTCAGGAATTTCAATATTATAAAACTTTTTTGTTTTTACAGATAATTAGCTACTTGTCATCAGTTTGGTTTTAAGGTTAAAGGAACTGTTTGACAGGTTTTACCAGTAAGTTTATTAATATTTTAGTTAAACTGTGTGAGAATATTGAAAGTACGTTGGAATAGGTCAGTCTGTCCGCTGATAAATCTTGCAAACACATTACAGGTCACAGTTTTGAGATTGTTTTTTAATCTTAACTGATTGTTCAGATACGCTATTAAAATGATTTGTTTGCCTACTGATGTTTTATCTGGTGGATTTGATAGTTACTGCCCCTGCCTATAAACAATGCACAGTTTCTTATATTTCATAGAAAGATTGGTGTGGTATTATTCGATCAGTCATAGAAATAAAAGCTATCAAAATTCAGGGTTTAAAATCAATATTCAAAGAGTTTTTGCTCCATGGATTTAGATCACAAGATCTAGAACAGCATTTTGCCTGACTTCACAAAGTTGCTGGTGTGCATACATTTGAAGAATTACTGAATAGATACATATTGTGTTCGATTCAGATGATTTAGATAAATCCATGATATGAAATGTTCCGTATACTCAACGTTTGCATGGGGAAGAACTTGATAAAACCCCAACAAATTCTAATGATTTTCTGATAATTAATTAATGAGTTGTTATTCTTAACCAGATTTTAGTGTATTATAATATATTTTTCGTTACCGAAACAAAAGTAAAAATATGCGACAACTCTTGTTTACTGCCCGGACGATTTAGCTGCTGTGGGCATATGTTTCGTTGCCTGGCAACCTATCTCTAACTATTATAGTGAGAACTGCCAACTCTTTATCTTATCTCCCATAATGTATCTTTAATATAAATGTTTTTATATATTTTAGATATCGTCTTCAAGACATTGTGCATATTATCATAGTGATACTTGTATCATTTTTTTTATGTAAGTATAGTTATCATTCTGTTTCACAGAGAATAACTTATAATATCAACCAGTTCTGTTATATATGTAATGTTGGTGGACAGGAACAGTGGCCCTTTATAAAATGCCAGCAAATGAACCACCACAGTGACTAAGTCAGTAACCACATGGTTGCATATTCGATATTCAGCATGAATTTGTGAATAAGACACTATCTATTTATTACACTTTATCTAGATATAGATTTGAAATCATGATTCACAAATTTATATAAATATTCAATATTCTTGATTTTCGAAGTATTTAAAATATTTATTGCTTTACAAATATCTGGCTGTTTGTATAGCTTATTTTTGAGCTTTAAGGAACTATTCTACAGGTATATCATTTATATTTTAGTAATGCAATCGGAGCCTTTTGACACCACAGTCAATATCTAATTTCATCTAAGCTGTTGTTGAGACATGGCTGCATTGTGAGCGTATTTCCACAGTGTATTGTTAAAAATCTTATGTATCAGATCTCTTCAAGGTTCTCCATTCTTCATCAAATTTAGTTAACATTCAAGTTTTCTTTTTGGATTAGCTGTTGTTGGCAATGTCTAGTAGTAGTAGAACAAAGAGATTATTATTGCACATTACATATATCAAGTGTAAATATATCTACGTAATATATAGGTTACTGTACTTTGTACCTATACAGTGATGATAGACACATTAACCATATTGCATTTACTTTGCTAAAGTGACGTTTTTATACGCCCACATTGAAATGTGGTCATATATTGTCGTCGCCCCCGTCCGTCCGTCCGTCCGTCCGGCGTCCACAATTGCTTGTGGACGCTCTAGAGGCTAAAGTTAATATCCGATTGACTTTAAATTTATACACAGTGTTTAAGGTCATGAGACGAAGAAGTCTATTGTTTTTCAGCTATTTCCGATAATAACTACCAGAGTTATGGCCCTTGATCACTTCAAAAAATCTTGTGGATGCTCTAGAGGCCAAAGTTAATATCCCATTGGCTTTAAATTTATACACAGTGTTTAAGGTCATAAGACGAAGAAGCCTATTGATTTTCAGCGATTTCCGATAATTAGTGACAGAGTTATGGCCCTTGATCACTTAAAAAAATCTTGTGGACGCTCTAAAGGCCAAAGTTAATATCCGATTGACTTTAGATTTATACACAGTGTTTAAGGTCATAAGACGAAGAATCCTATTGATTTTCAGCAATTTCAGATAATTAGTGCCAGAGTTTTGGCCCTTGATTACTTCAAAAAATCTTGTGGATGCTCTAGAGGCCAAAGTTAATATCCGATTGATTAATTAGTGCCAGAGTTATGACCCTTGATCACTTCAAAAAATCCTGCGGACGCTCTAGCGGCCAAAGTTGATACCCGATTGACTTTAAATACACACACACTGTTTAAGGTCACGAGACGAAGAAGCCTATTGATTTTGGACGACTTCAAAAAACCTTGTGACGCTACAGAGGCCAAACTTATCATCCGATTGACTTCAGATTGATACACAGAGTTTAAGGTGTTGAAACGAACAAGTATTTTGGTTTTCAAATCAATGAATTTTGATAACTGAACAGCTAAATCCATGATATTAAATGTTTCCTATACTAATAGTTAGTGTGGGGCAAAACTTTTATAAAAAGCAAACAAATTCTAATGATTTTCAGATAATTACATAATGAGTTGTTACTCTTAATCAGATTTTAGTGTATTACAAATGTTTCATTACCAAAAAAAGTAAAAATATGCGACAACCCTTGTTGACTGCCCGGACGATTTAGCTGCTGTGGGCGTATGTTTCGTTGCCTGGCAACCTATCTTTAAATTTGTAGTTATCTTTCTATGGTATTGATCATAACCATGTTATGTATTATTTGTTAACAGGCTGATGTTGTGATAAATTTTGATTACATGTATATTAAACTAATTTATCATGGTGTAGATATTTGTTTTATAAGGCGTCTTTTTGTCAAGATTTTGTATTATTTTGCCAAGAAGTGGAATCTTATAAAAAGTCACAAATTGTAGGGATTATCCCCCTTTTGCAGTCAAACACTTGAAATCTTGTGAAGGCAGTAATAGGTAGACTTCTAAATGCAATTTTGGTGGGAGGCTTGATTGGGACGTAAATATGAAACTATGCGGAATGTATGGAATCTGGTTTTATAGCTAGCATAGACCTTTTTTATGTTGAAAAATAAATCGAGAATAGAAAAACGCTTGAAAAGTATTTTATATTATTTAAAGTCCTATATTTGTCGTATTTTGGATAAGCAAGATCCTAATCTGTGTGCTATTATTTGTTAAGAGGGTGATATTGTGATAATGTTTGTTTGAATTATAACTAAGTTATGATTACATCTATACACATATATACTAATTTCTTTGTATATGCCTAAATATGTGCCCCGCGTTAGTCAGGGTGCCGATATTTGTTTAATAATTCTCCTTGGGAGATTTATTTATGATCATTTTATCAAAAGTAACAAATTGTTCAGTTATCCCCCCTTTAACAGCCAAACCCTTGTAATCTTGAGAAGGCAGAAGCACCAAGACAGAGTACGTATTGAATGTCTGATAATACCATAGTTTGAATTTCATATTTGTGTCTGCTGTATCCAAGTTGCTCTAACAAAGGTAACAGGATACATATCGTGGTCCATTTGCAGAATGTAGGATATGCTTATCCTCAGTTGAACACTGCGTACTTTCTCATTTGTTGTTGAAATTTATATAAAAATGTAAATGTTGATTTTTAATAAAAAAAAATATTGTAAAGCAAAGAATGTATGCAAATTGAAATATTTCTGAATGATTTATTAGTATGGTTCACATGGATGTGACAAAAAGTTTTCAAAACATCATACTTTGTGCATATAAACAGGCATCCATTTCTTGCTTTACAATATATAAAACCTTTGTTTGTTAGCAGTTGGAAGAAAGAAGACAAAGAGTAAGTTTGTTCTGTTGATGCAAGATAATAACTTATAATTGGATTTATTTTTAAAAGGTGTCACCAAATTCTATTCTGCTCCGATTACACTACTGAAGACTGCCATGTCCTATTTGGTGTGCTATGAGGGGAAATTTTGCCCAGACAGCGGTGCTATGGCCTACTTGTACGTATCTAATTCCAACTGACAAAGGATTTTTTGTGTGCACGCCAATGAGTACAGTGGACCTCGATTTTCCATCCCATCTAATCAGAAACTGTGCTTTCCAGGCCCTCCATCATGAAAAGTCTCTAGTAAAATCCTTTTAAAACTTAATGACGATAAACCAGAATACTTGCTGCTTGGATGAAATGTTAACCAACAAATTCAATAATGTGTCTGTTTAAGAAGGTAATTCTAACATTAATCCATCTAAATCTGCTTGAAATATTGGTGCCATTTTTGATTATAGATTACTCATGGAATCGGAAATTAATGATATTTATAACATTGGTCATTTAAATAATATGATATAGCTACTTATTTGTCAGATATTTTACAATATTATAAATTTAATCCTTGTTAAATTTCTGCTTCTGGTGAATATCTGAGGAATCGTTTTCAGTCGCCTTTCCCAAACTCTCGAATAAACTCTGATACATTATGGCTAGTTGTGAGTAGCCCACCTACCCCTTTGAACATCTGCTGAAGACCAAACCTTTTAAAAGAATATTTAGCTAATAAGAAAAACTTGTCGAGCCAATTTAATGATCAGATTTATTATTTTATTGGTCATTTTATTTTTTTTGACTATATATTTTATTTGTGTCATTTTATGATTTATATGCTTGTCATTTTCTGTTTTCATTTAACTTGTTGCAATTATTGTAAAGCACTATTGAACAATTATGGCAAAAGCAACATGTATAATATAATGATAATAACATATTAATGTTGTATAAATGTGATTGGAATAATACTCTCCTTGTTTTACTAAATATTGAACTTGGCTGTTTATCACAGGGACATGAAAAATGTCTGTATGATATACTATTTATTTGAATAGTAATTCTATTTCAGACTTGTGAAAAGAACTGTTTGCCTATGTCCATTATATTGTCAGGGGTATGGTATTTCTGGTGACACAGCTTAAGGCCCTGTCTTAACATCAGATAATCATTTTTATACGCTCACATGGAATAGTGGACGTATATTGCCGTCGTGTCCGTCCGTCCATCGTCTACAATTTCTTGTGAACACACTAGAGGCTAAAGTTAATATCCGATTGACTTTAAATTTATACACAGTGTTTAAGGTCATGAGACGGAAGCCTATTGATTTTCAGCAATATCTGATATCTGATAATTATTACCAGAGTTATGACCCTTGATCACTTTGAAAAATCTTGTGAACGCTCTAGAGGCTAAAGTTAATATCCGATTGACTTTAAATTTATACACAGTATTTAAAGTCATGAGACGAAGAAGTTATAGACCTTGATCACTTTGAGAAATCTTGTGGATGGTCTAGAGACCAAAGTGAATATCCGATTGACTTTAGATTTATACACAGTGTTTAAGGTCATGAGACGTAGAATCAAATTGATTTTCAGAGATTTCTGATAAATACTGCCAGAGTTATGGCCCTTTATCACTATGAAAAATCTTGTGGATGGTCTAGAGGCCAGAGTTAATATCCGATTGAAGAGAAGAATCCTATTGATTTTCAGAGATTTCTGATAATTACTGCCAGAGTTATGACCCTTGATCACTTCAAAAAATCTTGTGAACGCGCTAGAGGCCAAAGTTAATATCCGATTGACTTTAAATTGATATACAGTAATTAAGGAGCCTATTGATTTTCAGCGATTTCCCATAATTACTTCCAAAGTTATCTCCCTTGATCACTGTGAAAAATCTTGTGACGATCTATAGTATATCTTAATTGGCTTTTTTATCTATTCCAGTGCAACTTACCAGTCCACAGCAGTTCCTTGTGCGTAAGTATATATCTGCTGTTTAATTCCTGACATTGTGTTTAACTCATAAAACGTCAGATCTTTAATAATTAGTGTCAGCAATTGTATAAAGTTTAAAAATAATATCTGGACATTAAAATATGATTTTATTATAGGCTAACATTGTATTTAAAATATTTTTGATTATAACCATTTGATTTATATATTTTTCAGTACTAGCTTGGACCTGTGTACCAATTCCTTTAAGGTCCCAACTTTTTATTGATTTCGGGAGTGTTGCCCATCCTTTTTTTTTTTTTGAACTATCATCAACACATAAATGTAGAAGCATAAACTAAAAAGTCTAAATATAACCATAAAAGTAGAAGCATAAACTAAAAAGTCAAAAAGTCTCGTAAAAGACTTGTCTAGTAATAGACACAATTTTATTAATATCAGAAGAAAGGGTGTCATTTTTGTTGTAGGCAGAAGGGAGATAACTCCATTTTGGTGTCACGAAATCAAATAAGACTAAAGGGAGACTATTTTGTTACTTTAAAGAAAACCTTAAATTGTTGCATTCTTTGCAGAATAAAAAAATGGCAAGACGACGTAGATTTAATCCCATAGATAATTTGAAGTCAAAGCAAAATAAAAATAAAACAGAAAGAAAGAAAGAACAGAATGCATCCATGTCTTCAGGTGAGAACTATAGCTCTGTTAAAGTAGACAGCATTCCCCCAAAAAGGGAAAACATTAATGTTACTAGTCCTTCAAATGACGAAACACCTACCCTGTGTAATAAACCAGTTGAAACTATTATAGACATTCCTACTTTTCCAATTAACATGAAAGATCCAGTTTTAGCTAGTTACCATCAAGGAAACCCTTTATTCGGTAGATTTAGTGGTAGCCAGTGTGTTGCTATGAGCGCCATGTCTATGTTGTTTACTAAAGTAAAACCTTTAGAAAGTTGGAATAAGGCAGATTTGGACAGTATATTAATAGCCGGTAACGAATTATATGCTTCTCTTCAGTCGATGTCATCAATTAACATGAGATACATTTTGGTATCGGAACTTCCAGATAAAATAGAAAAATTTGGTGAAATATTTAGTCTCAACATTGGCGAGGAATCGTATGTCGGATTATTATGGTCCAGAAATGCATGTGGAATAGATGACATAGTTATGAACTTATTTGAAGCCCTGCAAACTAGTCTGTTAATGCACGAATCATGTTTTGTTACATTTGGCGGAAATACATTTGCAGTAATGAAACACTTGAATACTTTTTTTATTTTTGATTCACACAGCAGAAGTAATAGAGGATTGTTATCTGAGAATGGTAGATGCATACTCTTACATGTCAGAGATATTACAGAAGTTTATCAACACTGTAACGAACTGGCGGTTTCTATGAACCTAGGTCCACAAACTCAATTTGAATTAACAGGTATTAATATTGGTATTTTAACCGATTTATCTACACCACATATATCCCAATCTATAGAGCGAGAATATGTAATTATTTCAGACGATGACAACGTGTATTGTAATGATCCATTGAATGACCATTCAATAGATTTAGCAGAATCTAATGACGATATTTTTATCTCTCAAGTGGAATCCAATTCATTTCATTTTAACCCAATTTCATTGGCTACTAAAAGTAATATTTGTTCACAGCTTGGTCTACCTGTAAACTCAATTGAAAACATTGTAAGTATGTGTCCATTAACGAAACCCTCAGAAATAAAATCCATTATTGGAGATGGCAATTGTTTTTTTAGATCTATATCGTATGTTTTATCTGGCACAGAGAATCACCATAGAAAGATTAGACTTGCCGTTGTAAAGCACCTTAAGACCCATCCCGCATTATTTAAACAGTATCTAAGACCTGGTTACACCTCTGTACCTGACTATATCACTAGATCACGCATGAACTATGTTAAAAGTTGGGCATCTGAAATAGAAATATTTGCTGCTGCAGATTTACTTGAAACTGACATATATACCTACAGTAATAATAACTGGTTGAAATTTTCTAGATTGCAACTCAAGGGAGATAATTCAATAAATGGAGCAATATATATTAATCACCTGAATGGAGTACACTATGAAGTTGTAATGGATGTTATGAGAGAACAAACATGTGAAGTAGGTAATGATTGTAATGCTTCAGATTACGAACAAACACCAAATGTACAATACACTGATACCAACAATGAAACAGAAAACTTATTCAAACAGAACTCATTCTCTCAGGGTGAAAGTAGAAAGAGAAAAAAATGTACAAAATTCAAAAGAAATGTAGTTAATAAAGCAAAGACAGTAAAAGAGTCTAATAATTTAATTGATGAGCAAATGTCAGAAATAAGTAATGATTATGATAAACAGTCACTTCACGAATTAGATGATATAATGAATGACACCTTACTTGATCAAGCAACGCCTTACCTTGTTCGAAAAAGAAAAAGGGGAAATAATTGGAAATCTCACAAATTAGCAAATAAATCTAAAAATATAAAAGAAAAACAACAGTACGATCATGATAGGTATATGTCTTTCCTAAATGAACCGGAAGAAAGTAAAGATGAATATTGTAATCATTACCAAAATGACAGAAGTTTTAAACGAAGGGTAAAATCAATTTTGAAAGTTAAGTCGAAAGAACGATATCATGATAATGCACAATACAGGAATAAAATGAAGGAGAGAATCAAAGATCGATATAGAAATAATCCAGTTTTTACTAAAATCATCAAACAACGCAGTGTGTTTAAGTATAGGACCAATGTTAATCATAGAAATCTTGTTAAGCAACTTAGCACTGGTAAATATAGGATTAATATAAATCATAGAAATCACGTTAAACGTCTTAGCACTAATAAATATAGGATTAATATAAATCATAGAAATAGAGTAAAGCAGGTTAGCTCTGATAGATATCAAACCGATAAAAATCATAAGAACAAAATAATTGATCAGAATAAACAAAGAAAATTTAAAAAACAAATAGACATGTCGAACATAGAAAAAGTTCATGAAGAGTTTAAGAAAGAGGCAAGTCATGGTCCAGAATATATCTGCTGTGTTTGTCACAGATTATTGTTTAAAAACCAAGTAAAGTCTTGTAACGAGAAGTTATATAATAAAGATGATAAAGTCAAGAACGTAGCAAACCAGTGTATCACTAAAACATATTTACACGAATGTTCTATTGATTGTATAGATAACTGTGACTATCCCAAAGGTTATAAATCATTATGGATTTGTTTTACTTGCGATTCTAAAATCAAATCTGGTAAAATACCCGCAGAAAGTGTTACAAACAATTTAGAACCTGGCTATATACCAAAACAGCTTGAATGTTTAAATAGTCTCGAGGCACATTTAATAGCTCTAAATATACCTTTCATGAAAATGGTAAACTTGGCAAAGACACAACAATTTAAAGTTAGCGGAGAAACTGTGTGTATTCCTAACAATATCAATGAAGTGACCAAGGTTTTACCCAGATCTGAAGGTTCTGATCAGCTCATTAGACTGAAATTAAAAAAACGAATTACACATAAAAGCTATTATCAATATGAATTTGTTAACAAGTCGAAATTAAGAGATGCTTTACTTTTTTTGAAGAAAAATAACCAATATTATACAGAGGTTGAATTTGACAAAAACTGGAATTTTGAAACTGATATAGAAGGTAAGGGACAGTTTAACTATGATACTTTAAACAACTCTGATACAATGGAAAATGAAACTGATAGTTTACCAGACATAGATGTCCCACTTGATAAATTACATGCATTGTCGACACCTGCTGCTTTAAGTAATTCTAAGACAAGAGAAGATGATACTGATAGCTTACCAGATATAGATATGCCACTTGATGAGTTACATGGACCATTGTTAAGTACGTGTTTGCAACCCGTTGATCTTGCACAAGAGATTTTAGACAACACTGATAGTATATTTTCTATTTCTCCAACAGAAAATAAAAATCCTGTAAGAATTTTAACAGACAAAACGAATGAAGCTATGTGTTTTCCGACCCTCTTTCCAACTGGACAAAATACATTTAATGAAAGTCGAGATGAACGAATCACTATAGGTCGTTACTTACACTGTCGTCTAATGAATGTTGATAACCGATTTGCTAAAAATACAGATTACATCTTTTATGCTCAGTATTTATATGAACTAAGTCAAGTTGTCTCAAGTGTCTCCATCGCTTTACGCAAAACAAAATCAGGAGGTAATAGAATAACAGCCGACATGCTTACAAATGAAGAACCCTTGAAAAATATTTTGAAATGTGATGATGGCTATCGATTTTTGAAATCTGTACGAGGTTCACCCAGTTATTGGAAGACTACACAATCAGATCTGTTTGCTATGATTAGACAACTCGGAATTTGCCAATATTTCTTATCCTTTAGTTCAGCCGAGCTGAGGTGGTCATCGTTTATTGAGGTAATTCTTAGACAACAGGGTTATAATAGAAAAGCTAGTGATTTAGGCTGGGCCGAGAAACAAGAAATACTTAGAAGCAATCCGATAACTATAGCTAGAATGTTCGATCACAGGTTTCATTATTTCTTAAAGAATTTTATCATGTCAAAAGCTGAGCCTATTGGTAAAGTAAAAGATTATTTCTATCGCATCGAATATCAAATGCGCGGAAGTTGTCACGTACACATGTTATTATGGATAGAAGATGCACCCGTACTTGGTAGAGACTCTGACAGTAAAGTTGTTGAATTTGTAAATAAGTACATAACATGTAAAATGCCAACCATTTCAGATGATCCAGAACTACACGAAATTGTATCCAGTGTTCAAACGCACAGTAAAAAGCATTCAAAATCTTGTAAAAAGAAAAATACGGTATGTCGATTTAATTTCCCAAGACCACCCTCTGAAGAAACCTTTGTTTGTAGAACTGTAGACATGGACAAAAGTGATAATCAGGAATCCAGAAAGGACGAAATTAGCAATGATCAGGCTAAGACAATCCTAGAATGCATAATGAAGGCCATATCAGACCCCGATAAGAATTACGATTCTATTGACGATTTATATACTGATCTTGATATCACTCAAGAGTTATTTGTAAAAGCATGCGAAAAGCTATCAAAGAAAAACAATGTAGTTCTTAAAAGAGACCCTAAAGATGTATGGATAAATCAGTATAATCCCGACTTACTAAGAGCATGGAACGCTAATTTGGACATACAATATGTATTTGATGCCTACAGTTGTATTGTATATATTGTGTCATATATATCAAAGTCTGAAAGAGAAATTGGTTTATTACTAGGCGATGCTTACAAAGAAGCTGTTGAAGGTAATTTGGATGCTAAAAGTAGTCTAAAAAAGATTTCAAGTACGTATTTACATAGTAGAGAGGTTTCAGCACAAGAAGCGGCATATCGTGTGTGTAATCTACGTCTTAAAGAAACATCACGAAAAGTAGTATTTATACCGACAGGTGAGAATAATATCCGAATGACATTACCTTTATCTATTCTTAAAAGTCGTGCAAATGAAGGAACGCTAACGGATGACAACATGTATCAAACTAGCATTGTTGATAGATATAGGGCACGACCAGATGGCATTCAATTCGATTATATGTGTATAGCTCAGTTCTGTTCTGAATATAGAGTCATGGCTAAGAGTGAGAAAATTGATGTTGATCGTGAAAATAACCCTGCATATAAACTTAAAGGTGACCTTGGTTATATCATAAAACGTACAAGAACTAGTCCTGCCGTAATACGTTACGCTAGATTTTCAATTACAAAAAATCCAGAGCTTTTTTATCTTAGTAGTCTACAACTTTTTCTGCCTTATCGACAAACTGAACAGCTTAAGCCCCCTCCTGTTGAAACGTATGAAGATTTCTATAAATTTGGATCTGTGAGATATTATAATGATGTTGAATTAGTAAGAGAAATTGTTAATAACAACCGTGAACAATATGAAAAAGATGCAGTTAATATTGAAATAGCACAAGAAATCCTCGAAAAATGTGGACCCTTAGACGATGCATGGGCAAATATTTGTGTTGAAACAGAAGTTGATCGATTAGAATGTATAGAATTACAAGGTAATGATACAATTAATGAAGATGACGACCCTGTCGAGATACCTGATTTGTTAGGCAATAGAAAATCGGCCAAGAAAGATAGGCATAAAGAAAAATGTGACACAGTTATCTCCCATTCACAAGCTATACCTTTATTAAGATCATTAAATAAGTTACAATCACAAGTATTTTACAAAGTAAGACAATTCTGTCTAGATAAAATTCATAACAAAAACCCAGAACAATTCATGGTATTTTTAACAGGTGGTGCCGGTACTGGAAAGAGTCATATCATCAAATGTATGTATTACGAAACATCAAGATTATTAGCCAGAATTAGTGACAGTCCCAATGACACAACAGTTGCAATAATCTGTCCCACAGGCGTTTCGGCGTTCAACATCTCATCAGGTACATGTACCGTCCATGCTCTGTTCAGTATTCCCATCCATTTTAAATTGCCTTACATAGGATTGTCCTCCGATAAAATAAACACACTCAGATCTAAATTAGGTAATCTAGAAATTCTGATAATTGATGAAATATCCATGGTTGATCATAAACTATTATGTTACATACACGGTAGATTAAGACAAATCAAACAAACACCTGATCATGTATTATTTGGTAATGTTTCTATTATTGCAGTTGGAGATTTTTACCAGTTACCTCCCGTGAAAGGCAGACCTCTGTACAATGATTATGAAATGGTTAATCTGTGGCAAGATAATTTTAAAATTGTTCAACTCACCGAAATAATGAGACAGAGAGATGATTTGACATTTGCGCAAGCACTTAATAGAATACGCACTAAAAAGAACTCTGATGAAATGTCTGTAGATGATATTAATTTGTTCAGTAGTAGGGTTACAGGTGAAGAATCTGATGCAGTGCATATAGTTTCTACAAATAAGCAGGTAAATGAAATTAATGTAAAATTCTTACATAGTAAATGTCCAGATACCATAACCATTGCAGCAAACGATTATTCAAAAGATGCTAGAACAGGTAAAATGAAGAAATTGGAGAAACCTCTGACTGGTAAAGTAGATTCTAGTTTACCTAACGTATTAGTAATTGGTATTGATGCAAGAGTTATGTTAATTAAGAATTTGAATGTTAGTGATGGTCTTACTAATGGTTGTTTTGGTAAAGTAACTTATATCACAATGGATAATGATAAACCTAAAATAATATATGTTAAGTTTGATGACGAAAGAGTGGGGGCTATTTTACGTAGAGAAAATAAAAAATCAAATGATGATATACCAGAAGGCAGCACTCCTATTGAGATACAAGAAGAAAAAGTCAATTATCGTGGTGACATCAGGAGACAATTTCCACTTAAACTTAGCTATAGTACAACAGTGCATAAAGTACAAGGTTTGAGTCTCAGTTCTGCAGTTGTATCACTAAAGAAAATATTTTCACCAGGGCAAGCGTACGTGGCTTTGAGCCGAGTCACATCTTTAGAGGGTTTAATTATTAGAGATTTTGATGAAAAGGTAATATATTGTGATCCTCGAATTGAAGAATCCATCAATAAGATGCCTTTATATTTAGAACCACAGGTAGAATATCGTAGAAATACTGAAATATTGCTGTTTAATGTAGAGGGATTAATGCAACATTATGAAGACGTGAAGAATGATTATAGGTTTACCCAGGCTGACTTTATCTGTTTAACAGAAACGTGGATCTCCCAAATAGCAGAATGTAGAAACTTTAAACTTGAAGGTTATACATTATTTAATCAACCTAGACATACATGTTATGATAACTCTAATATATATGACAAAATAAAATCGATGAAAAACGGTGGCGTTGGTATTTATTATAGCAATAAGAGACATTGTAATATACATAGATTAGGTACCTTTAATATAGAACATGTTGTATTTAGTATACCTGATATTAATCTTACTGTTGTTGTTATTTACAGACCTAGCTGTTATAAAGCTGATTTATTCATTCATAATTTACAAATTTTATTGACAGAGTTAGAAAACTATGGTGGTGATATGATTGTAATGGGTGACTTTAATCAGAACCTTTTGGATGGAAATTCAACCATTGCAAGATGTATGTCAGAGAATGGGTTTACGCAACTGGTAAATTTTGTAACAACAACTGGTGGAAGTCTGTTAGATTTAGTGTTTGTCAAATGTTTAGATCAGAGTAAAGTTCACTTGAAACTTGTTTCCACCTATTTCAGCTACCACGAATGTATCAAAATAGGATTAGATGACTGATGAGAAATTGATTCAAACAAATATTAGTCTATACAATGTGTGTCAATTACCTCCCTTTAATAGTAATCTTAGAGATCTTCTAAAAGATGATCTGTAAAATATATCATTGTTTCAACCTATTTCAGTTACCATGAATGTATCAAAATAAGATTAGATCGCTGATAATGAAATGATTCGAAAATACTTCAGAATAATGAATCTGTATCTATTCTGTCAATTGTCTCCCTTTATATATTGAATTTATTGCAGAATTTGCTGAAAACAGATTTTTATTTATTGAAATTGTAACTCAGTAGCAGACATCAAATTTATCTTGTATTTATTACAAGATAAGATTGATGTCAGCTCCTGAGTTGTCTTTACCTATACTTGTATATGTATATGTAAAACAACTCCCAGTGAATATATGTATATAAACTAAATTATACATACATTATGCAAGAGTTCAATCTGCCTATTGCAGGTCTTTGTTTAAGCCTGAAATGTTTTCTAAATTTTTAATTAGACATTAATCATCTCTCGATGGCAACAGATTAGATTAGAATGGTTCAGCCATATTTCGATATAATTCAAAAATGGAGGAGTGAGACTTAGCTTTGAACAACCAGTGAGGTGGTTCCAATTATTGCACATGTCTTGTCAAACCTTCAAAGGCTAATATCTTCGCTCGCAATAGAGTAATTTGAATGAAATTTTCAAATTATTCATTTTTTACATCATCTATTTGCAAACTATTATATCTAAATCTTACTTAATGTATCTCTAATTTAATTTTTAATTGATGATTTGCTGTTAGCTCTTATATAAATTGAAATTAAAATATTGAGTAAAGAAACACAGTATTATGTGGCATTATACTGTGTTTCTTTCCTCAATATTTTAATTTCCATATAACAACAGTTATTGATACTTTAGACGTTTAACAAATGTAAAACTTTCAAACAATGACCTGTTTTTAATTACTAACATGATGATAATTAGCAGATAACATTTTCGCGCCTGCAGTTGCAGTATATTACTTTTAGTAAAAATATGTAAAAGCATCTAGTTGTCTACCATTCAATAATGAGGATAGCAGGGCTTTAAACTCCATTTCACTTCATTTCATTTCAGTAATGCAGATATTCAGTGATATTCACTTGTTTTGACCATAGATGATTATATAACATTAATAATGTTCCATGTATTTGAAATATTTAATTGTTGTATGTATTGATATTGGTGTAAATATTTTATTCAAATATATGTTTATTATATCAAATATGTTTAAATAACTGGTTTACATTATATCATAGTTATATCTTATATCTTAGCATTAACAAGTTGTCATCTACAAGATATATTTAAAGTGTAAACTGATGCAACATGATATCTTTAGACAAATGTAATATCATGCTTGTTTTTACTACTTCCAGACTTTTATGCTTTAACTTAATCTAAATTACCAATGGGGTTTATTTAATTGCCAATGGCATTGATTTAATTGTCCTATATAGTATAAGTGTAAATGTTATTCTATTATATATTAATTATATTAAATATGTTTCAATATTTTGTTAAACACATTATGCACGAGATAAATCTGCCTATTGCAGGTCTTTTTTTTATAAGTGAAATTTTATATAAACTATAAATTAAACATTTATTAATATTAAAGACCGTAATCAATTCTCGATGACATCTTATGTGTTGGATTTTCATTGGATTAAAATCCATTCTGCTGCGCAACACTCATTTATGATTTTTTTTATCATACTGACTTTAGTAAAGATGATTCTGCATAGACCTAAAAAGTCAGTTTCTTATATCTCGATTCGGAGTGAAGCAATTTGACTAAAAATATTCCGCATATCCCCTTTACATTATCTAGTTTTAAACTGAAATTTTCAGCATATCCCGTTTACATTGTCTAGTTTTAAACTATTATAATTAGAACTGCCAACTTATAAGCTAATCGTCCATAATGGATTTTTATATAACTGCTTATCAATATGCTTAGTTTTAATATGGTTAGCCTACAGCTACAAGATGCATTTGAAGTGTAAACTGATGTAATGTGGTATCCTCAGATAAATGTAGTATAATTTAAATATAATGCTAGTTATTGC
The DNA here is from genome assembly GCA_948474765.1 of Patella depressa. NCBI lineage: Eukaryota > Metazoa > Mollusca > Gastropoda > Patellidae > Patella > Patella depressa. The sequence continues at coordinate 54,390,898 of OX419716.1, forward strand.
TACCTCCAGATGTTTATCCCATGATTTACATTTAAATATTATATAAATGTCATCCAAGTTGACAATGGCAGTTATGACTTTTTTAGTAATTAAGCCATCCTATCATAGTTTTTTATATGCATAACATAAAAAAAGTCCACACGAATTATAGTAATTTTGTAATGCAATGTCTACATGTTGTCTGAGATGTTTGTGTCATACTGTGTAGATGAAGACAATGGCATCAATTAATTTTTAATACAACGTGTCAATTATCATCAAGTACTTAAGTCATGGTCTGAAAGTTTTACCTTTCTTGAATATAAATTGTCCTTTATAAGTTAAGAAAGTCGGTCGTAATTAGAGGTATTTCTGAATTTATTAACTTCTTACCAATATTATTGTTTTATAAGAATATTTTTTATGTTTATAATGTGTAATTGGTTTAAAGATACATTATTATTAATTGTAACCCCCATTCAGCCTTCATTATGTTATTTTGTATTTATCTACAGCTAATAAAATTAACACATTCAATTTGATTTGTTCTTTAATAATCACACCAACAATATATCTTAATAGGGACAAGTAAATTGGTCAAGTATTATAAGAATTACAGAATATAAGCTTCATTGAATATGGTTGTCCATGGCTCCTACTTGTGTCCACTGTGTAGTCCATGTGTAAAAATGATGGCCCAGCGCTGGCCAGCATTACTATTCGACTTGCAACAACAGCTGTAGTCCAAACAGAAACGTTGAACTTGGTTGTTGACGCTGAATAAATATTAGTATTTATTGTTAGCATTGAGGCATTAATTGTTCCTGACAATGGGAAATTTCATATGTCTGCATTAAAAAATGAAATGAAATGGTTTTGAACTTCTTACTGTTATGCTCCGACTGAGGTAATGAACATAGCCATGCGAATTAGTGTGCTATATCCAATCAAATTGCCAAGTTATTTTTCCACTTTACACCAATGTGCACACGGGACCTCGGTTTTACGACCCATCCGAACGACTATACGTTGTCCCTTACCAGTCCCTCTGTCCTGCACCACTGACAAGGAAGAACTACTTTGTAAAATCCTGATGAACTACCTCGGCCCACTCAGGGATCAAACACAGGACCACCAGGTTAGAAAGATCGGGGGGGGGGGGGGGGGGGGGGGGGGTAGGATGGCCGAATGGTTAGCACGTGCATGCTCTATCATAAAGCCTGTCATTGGGTCAAATGGCGTGTTTTTAAATCCCCGCTTGTACGTGACAATGAATAGGGTCACCTGTTCAACCTCGTGGGTTTTCTCCGGGTATTTCGGTTTCCCCCCACTGCTAAAGACCCCTACGCACAAGCCAATTATTGAAATAAAATTAAACTATATGTTAGTCCCGAAACGACCTAGTTTCTGTCGAGTGGACGTTAAACCCCATTTGTCCTCAGAAAGATCGAATGGTTAACGCGTGCACGCTGTATCATAAAGTCTGTCATTGAGTCAAATGGCGTGGTTTCAATTTCCTGCTTGTAAGTGATAAGAAGTAGCGTGGGGGATCACGTGGCTAAGTGGGTAAGGTGCTGGCTCACTAGCCTGGAGGTCGGGTGTTCGATCCCTGTACTGGCCAAGAAAGTTCATCTCTATTTTCCGACGTGGTTTCCCCTTGTCAGTGATGCAGATGGAGGGCCTGACAAGGATAGCTGCCAAGTTGTTTGGATGGGACGAAAAACCGAAGTCCCGTGTACACATTGGCTTACACGTAAAAGATCCCTTGGCAGTTGGAATTCAGTTGCTGCCCGGGCAAAAATTTCCCTCATAAGGCGTATGCCCGTCTCCAATTAGCACAGGTTAGGTGCAGAAGCAGCGTAGAACGTTAAACCTCATTTCATTCATTCATTCAAGAAGTAGCGTATTTTGACCCACCTCGTGGGTTTTCTGCGGTCCTCCACCAAAGTATTGAAATAAAATTAAACCTTATGTTAGTCCCGAAATGACCTAGTTTGTGTCGAGTGGACGTTAAACCCCATTCTCTCTCTCTCTCTCTCTCTCTCTCTCATTGATGAATAAATTTCGGTCCGAGAATTTTACGGTGTGGTTCCCTCTTGTCAGTGATGCAGGACGGAGGGCCTACAAAGGACAGCTGTCTTGTCGTTCGGATGAGAAAAAAAACGAGGTCCCGTGTACACATTGACATGCACGTACGTAAAAGATCCCTTGACAGTTGGAATTCGATATAAGAGTAGGCCGTAGCGCCGTTGTCCGCGCAAAATTTCCCTCGTAGCACACTGTATGCCGTATGCCCGTCTTCATTAGCCCAGGTTAGGAACAGAACAGTAAGACGTTAAACCCCATTTCATTTCATTTCAATACCGGATGCATTGCATCATGTTATTTGTAAAAACAACTTACATGGGAAAACATCAGTATTCAGATCTTTTTACAGTTTCTAAGACTATACCCACTACTACCCCCACCCCCCAAAACACAGTAATTGCATAACTCAGATATTGATACGTTCTTTGCATGCGCATTACGATAGAAAGGGATTGAAAAAAAGAGTTGAACAATTCACATCATGATAATCGCAGATCGGTAGAATCGAACAGACGCCGGCAATCCAAATATGTAATCTAAAACTCAAAATTCGAAGAAATAACAATTGTAGTAAATTTTCAAATTTTGAAGAAAATATGAGATCGACATGTTATCCCAATTCGGCAGTTACCGCATTCGCAATATCACAAGCTGTACAAAAATATATCTGTTTCGAAAATCGGGTGGCAATTGATATAATTAGGGCCGGTTTTCAAGTTTCGTGCACGTTAAAGATTTACACCAATTCCGGTCTCTTCAAAACTTTCGTAATAGTTATAAGTAGTAAACTGTTTAAAACATGGAAAAATCAGTATTCAGAACTATATTGTAAATGGAATTAACAAAAAAACAGTTTTCCGAATGGGACAAAAAAAACCCACTATTTTAAGTCTCAGATAACGACCAATAACATAAATGAAACTTATCAACACGAATTTTGCTTTGTGCATAGAGACAGGCGACTTCATTATAAACAGCTGCAGCGGGGAGCTTTATTATAACTGGTAAAAAGTGATGACGTCATGTAGACAAAAAACCTGGGATATTAATTTCAGGAGTAACTATTATTTACTAATATGAATTATTTTCACCATAGACGCACCAGTAACATATATTGGTTAACAGTAAAACACCTTTACTTCAAATATTGCCACTTTCAAAAATAGCTCTCTATATATGCTCTATACGTTGGTTATACGTACAGATTTTATACACTCTTATTACAGTGTCGCTTAACAATGAAAGATGCCGTTTTCAATTTTCAATTCCTTTGTTTTCATACTCATGATATTTAGGACTGTGCGCAATGGTTTCATACATAAGACTACAGACTAAACTCTCTGTAAAAAAAGTTCCAAAATAAATATTACGTTGTCTTTTCGAGAAAAAGACCTCTTAAAATGCTCCAAATCGTAAAAATACGACGTTTTGGATTTTCAATCTCGCTTTTCGACTACTCATGACTTTTAGAGAAATTGTACAATGGTTTCACACAATACACCACCTATAAGACTCTCGAATGAGAAACTTTAAAAAAAATCGTAGGCGGCGTTTCCGAGAAATACGCGTCTAAAGTTGATCGAAATAGCAAAATACCTTACTTTTCAAACTCAGATAACTTTTTTATTTTTTGATAAAAAGTTGTCGCTATAGTACCATCTTGTAGATAATTCACGTGGTTATCAAACGATATAATACTTTAACTACTCGGTAAACAACCAATCAATACATCTTATTTCTCACACAGGCACCCATTTTTCTGAATTTTGTCAAACTTTGGATACCTTTCTTGACTACTTCCGGTGATTAGAGGATTTTCATTTATAGTTCATGGACTGGTTTGGGCCTTTGACTTCATATTCCTGAAGTTTCAGAAAAATCGTTGGAGCCGTTTTAAAAAAATAAGAACTCTACGATTTGACCAAAATGCGAAAAAAAGTGAAAAATCAAAGTTAACATTTCAGAACGAAACTTATATTGTTGGAATTGGATTGATGTCAGCTATCCAAAAATGTAAGTCATAATTCAAAATTCCAAAAAATAAAAATTTTGGAAATTTTTGAAAACTTTCCAATTTTCACCAAAAAAATTAAAGCGACAAAGTTTCTAAATTTGACGTTTGTGAACTGCTATCTTCTTAGAAATATCTCAAGCTATCCAAAGATGTAAATATCAGAAAAATCGGTTGACAATTAACAGAATTACGGCCGATTTTCAATTTTTGTGCACGTTAAAGATTTGACGCATTTCTGCTATGCGCACAATTTTAGTTTTACATTTAAGCACTAACCACCACCCATTTTCCCGAGAGAAATTCAAACTTCAGACGTCTATCTCTTATACCAGCTGAGAAATAGGCAAAGTGGAAAAAAAAAAAATAATAATATTAATACCTAGTAATAACAATAGCCTTTCACCATTAAAAATGGTGAAAGCCTAATAATAAGAATAATAATTTTAACAAAAACAATAGTGTTTCACACAAGCTTCGCAGTGTGAAACCCTAATAATTTTAACAAAAACAATAGTGTTTCACACAAGCTTCGCAGTGTGAAACCCTAATAACTAGACCTGCATGCAGGAATGACGGGTTTCACTGGTGCCACGTCACTTTCGGTGCCACGTTACCCTTAAACATATGTCACTTCCGATACCAATGAAACCATCAAACAGGTTTCCACATAAGCATTGTAAACATCAAATAAAATGGACGAAGAATCAACCAAATCCAGCAATATCAATTCATTTTATATATATGTTACTTGTAAGTGATCCTGGCAAAATTTCATTACTTCCGGTGATAATGAAAATGTTCAATTAGTTTTATGAAATCAGAAATGGCATAAGGCAGCATAATGGCGAAAATTGTATGTAAATCGAATGAGAATTGCCACTTTTATAGACCAAAAACCTTGAAAAGTGACTTGTAGAAAATCGTATATTTCTCGGCAATCGTACACGATAAAAACTATCTTTTGGTATCTATATGATCGTATGGGTTCAATCCATTTGTTGATTGGAATCAAATATCATAATTTGAAATATATTACAAATCAGACTCATTTGAAAAAAATGTCTGTTTTGAAGGCTAAAAATACAGTTTTTGCCAAAATGACATTACTTCCGGTGATACTGAAAATGTTAAATTAGTTCTATGAAATCATAAATGAAACAAGATATCATATGGTGAAAATTTTATGAAAATCGAATAATAACTGACACTTTTATAGACCAAAAACCTTGAAAAGTGACATAAGGAAAATCGCCCATTTCTCTGCAACCGTACAAGTTAGAAACCATTTTGTGGTATCTGTATGATCGTATGGGTTCAATCTATTTGATCAATAGAATCAAATATCACAATTTGAAAAAAATAACAAATACGACTCATTTGAATAAAATATTGTTTTTTGAAGGCTAAAATTTAAGTTTTGAGCAAATGACGTCATTTCCGGTGGCAGCGCAAGGGGTAAAATGGTTTGACATTGTCCACTATGGCATTAGGCATCCAATGGCGAAAGAAAATTGAAAATCGAATAATAATTGATTCTTTTACAGCCAAAATTACGTGAAAAGTGACTCATGCAAAATTGCCTATTTCTCGGCAACTGCTTATATTACAAACTAATTTTCACATACATTCTCTTCGTATGGATTATAGCTACAAGTTTATAAAAGTTACGTAAAAATATTTTAAAATCTGAAAAGCCTGAATGAGTTGTAAATAGGTCAATTTTACGCCTTTTTTCACCTCTTAATCCAATTTGCTAGAAAATGAAAAAGAAATTAAAAAAACTGCTTCCGACATTTTTTGCGCCTTTAAAGGACACACTCTTTGAGTCATACAATTTTTCAAAAAAATAATATTTGTTTTCAAAAAATGTACCTAACTGTCAAAATTGTAGTTTTTGGTAAAATTATGCCACTTCCGGTGCCGACAGATAACACTTTTGGTAATAAAAAAAATGACAATTGAGACAACGAAGCATATGAAATTTGTTTTATACAAATCGAACAATAAAAAATTAATCTAGGACTGAAAAACTGAATTAGCCAATGGAGGCCAAGGAAAATTACTGAGACAAAATTTTTTAACATTTTTGCGCAAGTCAGATGACTCTTTAATTCTGTGCACAACACGACTAAAAAATATTCATAAATAAAAAAGTTTTTTGTAAAATTTAAAATTTCCGAAATTTGGCGCCTAATATCTTCGAAGATTTGCCGAAAATCAAAAATCGAAAGTAGCGCAGCTATGTGCCCTGTCTCCAGCTATGCCAAAATGTATCGAAAGTTAAAATCCCATGATTATTGTTAAAATTACCACAATATTTGTAAAAACGATAACTTCGGTGATTTCGGACATTTCGCATTGTCGCAGAACGTTCAAAATAGCTTTATCCTCTAAGTCACACCCACTTTCCCAGTAAAACCGAAGAAATCGTAACGATGCGACACGTAGTTGCTGAGATCTACTCAAAACAAAAGAATAATAATAATAATAATAATAAGAACTAGACCTGCAAGCAGCACTGAACCGGCTTTCAGGAATCATACAGGAAGTTCATTATACCATAGCCGATCCATTGAGCTACCAAACTATACTTTAGTTGTTTTGCTTCAGTGACACCTTCTATCATATGTAAAAGTAACATTTAGCCGATCCTTTGAGCTACCAAACTATACTTTAATTGTTTTGCTTCAGTGACACCCTCTATCATATGTAAAAGTAATATTTGCTGGCGAAAAGAGCGGTCAAAATTGTAAATTATGGCAAAATTACGTCACTTCCGGTGCCGAAAGAAATTTCTATAGGTGAAAAATAAGTCTAAAATTCGCAACATACAAAATACAAACTTTGTTTTATACATATCGGGCAATAAATAATTAACCTATAACCCATAAACTGAAATTAAGAAGGTAAAAAACTTAAAAGTCACCCTGGGAAAATTGGCTATTATTCGACAAGGGAACATGCTAGAAGCCTTTTCTTGATATCAATATGATGGTATTGATTCAATCTTACTGCCCATTAGAGTCAGACGTTATAAAGTTAAACGAATAATAAATATAAATCCCTTCAAAAAAATGTTTGTTTTGAAGGCTAAAAATACGTTTTTTGCAAAAATTACATTACTTCCGGTGATATTGAAAATGTTAACTTGGTTCATTGAAGTCATAAATGGCATAAGGCAACAAATGGTAAAAAAATTTTAAAAATCGAATAATAATTGACACTTTTATAGACCAAAAACCCTGAAAAGTGACTTATAGAAGATCGCCTATTTCTCTGTAACCGTACAAGTTAGAAACCATTTTGTGGTATCTGTATGGTCATATGGCTTCATTCTATTCGTTGATGGGAATCAAATATCATAATTTTAAAAATATGATAAGGCAGACTCATTTGAATAAAATATTTGTTTTTTAGGTTAAAAATACAGTTTTTGCCCAAATGACGTCATTTCCGGTCACAGTGAAAATGTAAAATTGGCTTGACCTAGTCCAAATTGGCATTATGCATCAAATGGAAAAAAGATATTGCAAATCGAATAATAATTCACTCTTTTATAGGCAAAATAACGTGAAAAGTGATGCATGCAAAATTGCATATTTCTCGGCAACTGCTCATATTACAAACTTATTTTCGCAAACATTCTCTTTGTCTGGATTATTGCTACGAGTTTATGAAAATTACAAATAAATGTTTCAAAATAAGAAAAAAGCTGAATGAATTGTAAATAACTGAATTTTACACTTTATTTTACATTTTATTCGAAATTGCCCGAAAATAAAATTGAAATTAAAAAATCTGAGCTAAGGATTTTGTGCACCTTTGCAGGGTGCATCCCTTTAGTTATATCAGTTTTGAAAAAAAATAATATTTGCTTTCAAAAAGTGGTACCGAACTGTCAAAATTGTAGTTTTTGTTAATATTACGTCACTTCCGTTGCCGACAGAAAAAATTCACCGTAACAAAAAAAAAATACAATTGGGACCACGTAGCATATGAACTTTGTTTTATACAAATCGAACAATAAATAATTTTTCTGGGTACGAAAAACTAAATTAGCCGATGGCGGCTAACGCAAATTACCTAGTCAATGTTTTTTCTCATTTCTGTTCAAGTAGGATGATATTTTAACCCTGTGTAAAATATCATCAAAAAATATTCATAAATAAAAAAGGTTTTCGTAAAAAAAAAATTTTTTTTCAAAATATCGGACATTTTTTCGACTACTTCCGGTTGTACGATCATTGTCGTGATAGCTTTACGAAGTTCTTTGGATACTTAACTTTCTGTACCAGAAGTGTCAGAAACATCCATTGAGTAGTTTTGGAAAAAAAGATAAATTAAAGAGCATTTACAAAAATTTAACGATTTTTGAATTTTTTTTAAAGTTTGAGGCCATTTTTGGACCTCCAATATTATTTCAATGCTTTTCATTTTGGATTCACTATATAGACAACCGATAGGACTTTGAGTAAGAAAAGTTTAAGAAAAATCTGCGACGTCGTTTTCGAGAAAAGGGCATCTCAGAATGTTAAAAAATCGGAAAATACTAGATTTTTGGCATACAATAATTTATTTCCTTACCATCGAAATCGTATTATTTAGATACCATATGATGGTCCATTAATAGGGCTATCCAGCGACACTTTAGTTCTTTTTGTCCGCCATTACCTAAGGGAGAAATCAAGTTTTTCGCAAGTGCGACAATGTTTTTACTCTTTTTTTTCATTTTTTGAATACTTCCGGTATGGTTATTATTGTCGGAATAGTTTTAATAGCCGGTTTGGGCATTAAAATAGCCACAGGGCTCTGTAATGATATATTACATTATCTGATCAGATAAAATGCCCCTGAGAAATCCTATGTTCAAAAGTGCCAAAAATGCAAAAAATTTAAAATATCGAAAATTAAATTTCAATAACTACATACATATTATACATCGTTAGAATCGTAATTATGTCAGCTATCTGAATATACAATCTTCTTTTGAAAATCTCTTAAAATAAAAAAATAGCAGAGCATTTTCCAAAATTTCACGATTTTTCGACTTTTTTCGATTTTCAGTCCGTTATTTCACCTATTCCAGATATTTCAAATTCTTATTGGATGGCTTCACGCAAAATACCTCCGAAAGGACTCTCGATAGAATAAATTACAAAAAAAGTTGCGGTTAAGTTTTCGAGATACAGGCGTCCAAAAATGCTAAAAATCAGAAAATTCGTGATTTTCAGCGTGCCATATTTTGCTGCCTGATCATAGTGTCCGTATGAATTGGGTATCATACGATAGTACAATCCTAGTGCAGTCCAATGGTACCCTATTTTGTTTAATCCATTGATATCGGACGGCGAAATCGCGTTTTTCCCCAAAATACCCATTTTTTGCATTTTTTTCAAAATATTGCACATTATTTCGACTACTTCCGGTCTACGGATCATTGTTGAAATTGCTTTATTCCTTGCAATGGTCATTTGGTTTTCCAAATGGGACCAAAAAAAAATCGTGTCAGATAATAACCCAAACCAGGAATCATACCTTTCAACATAAACTTTTCAACATTTGTACAGAGGGGTGCCTTCCTTATAAATAGCTTCAGTAAATAGCGTCATTTTCGCTGGTATCAAATGATGACGTCATGTAGACAAAAACCTGGGATAAGAATTTCCGGAGTAACTGTTATTGACTAAAATAAATTATTTTCATCCTAGGAGCAGCATTACCAGATATTGGTTACCAGTAAAACACCTTTAGTTCAAATATTGCCTCTTTCAAAAAAAGCTCTCTATATAATGCTTTATACGTAGGCAAAACGTTCCGATTATGACCAACTCGGACTGTTGCCAATGTCACACCAATGTGTACACGGGACTTTGGAATCACGTCCATATCAACTAATCAAATATGCAACTGGTTCAAAAATTGACTTAATATTCGATGAAATATCTACAATTTTCTGATTTCGTGCACGTTAAAGATTTGACGTCACTACATGTAACATATAAAAATTTAATATTTATTACAGATAGAGTCCATGCTCAAACTGGTTATCTCAACTGAGAACGACATGGTTATCTCAATCCGACCTTTATCAAATCCGCAATATCCCCGGCTGTACAAAAATATATTTTTTTCGAAAATCGGTTGGGAATTGACATAATTAGAACCGATGTTCATTCGTGCACGTTAAAGGTTTACATCACTTCCGGTCTGGTTCACAACTTTCGCAATAGTTCTAAGTACTAAATGTTTAAAATATGGGAAAAATCAATATTCAAAACTCTATCTGTTTTAGTTTCAGAGATCTACACGAGAATAAAAAAAAACCGAGTTTTCCAATTGGGACAAAAAAGTGTCGTAAGTGTCAAATAATAACCAAAACCCAGAATCATACATTCAACATTAATTTTTCAGCATTTATATGGAGGAGTGCCATCGTTATAAATAGCTTCAACAGAGAGGTTTATTTTCACTGGTATCAAATGATGACGTCATGGAGACAAAAATCCTGCGATATTAATTTCAGGGGTTAACTATTATTTACTAAAACCAATTATTATCACTCTAGAAGCACCAGTAACAGATATTGGTTACTATTAAAACACACTTTGTTCAAATATTGCCACTTTTTAAAAAATCTCTCTATATATGCTTTATACGTATGCAAAACGTTCCAATTATGACCAATTCGGACTTTTGTCGATGTCACACCAATGTGTACACGGTACTTCGGAATCGCGTTTTCATGTCAGCTACTCAAATATGTAACTGGTTCAAAAATTGATTTTATATTCAATGAAATATCGCCAATTTTCGGATTTCGTGCACGTTAAAGATTTGACGTCACCAACATATAAAATTTTATCTTTAATTAGAGATAGGGCCCAATCTCAAACTACATCATGCCTTCTATCACAGGTGCAATATTCGTACTTCTGCACGATACTACTGCAAGATACAACTGCAAACTATTGATAATTGTATTTCCTTTTAAACAGCGCGAGCCGTCAATTTGTGTCGAGATGATTACGGTTATGAGGTAATTTTGACAAAGAAGAAACAATATTAATTCAAAGACTAATTATTACACACAGAAATCAATTATTTCTGTTACAGGGTCACTAAACCCATATTTTGAATATAAGTCAACACTCAAAGTTGAAATACTTTTAGCTCAAATATCGTCACTGTGAGAGAAATGGGGAATTTTGAATATGCTCTAAACGTTAGTAAAACGTACAGATTGTATCAACTCTTACTGCATGTTTCGCTTAACAATGAAAGGTGACGTTTTCAATTTTCGATCCTTTTGTTCTCATACTCCTGATATTTCCAACTGTTGCGCAATGGTTTCATACCTAAGACTACCGATAAAACTCTCTGTAGAAGAATTTCAAAAAAAAAATTACGTTGACTTTTCGAGAAAAAGACGTCTAAAAATGCTCCAAATGGTAAAAATGCGACGTTTTGGATTTTCAATCTCGTTTTTCGACTACTCATGACATTTAGAGAAATTGTACAATGGTTTCACACAATACACCACCTATAAGACTCTCGAATGAGAAAGTTTTAAAAAAATCGTAGGCGGCTTTTCCGAGAAACATGCGTTTAAAATTGCTCGAAATCGTAAAAAAACCTTACTTTTCAAAGTCCTATAACTTTTTAAGTTTGAAAAAGAAACTTGTCGCTGTGGTACCATCTTGTAGATATTTTATGTGGCTATGAAATGACGTTGTACTTTAGCTACTCAGTAAACAGCCAATTGAAACATCGCACTTTGCGCACAGGCACCCATTTTTCAGAATTTTGTCAAAGTTTGGATACATTTATTGACCACTTCCGGTGATTAGAGCATTTTCATCCATAGTCAAAGGACTGGAGACGACTCCCGACTTCATATTCCTGAAGTTTCAGAAAAATCGTAGGCGTCGTTTTAAAAAAATAAGAACTCTACGATTTGACCAAAATTCGTAAAAAAGTGAAAAATCAAAGTTAATATTTCAGAACAAAACTTATATTGTTGGAATCGGATTGATGTCAGCTATCCAAAAATATAAGTTATATTTCTAAATTCCCAAAAATAACAATTTTAGAAAATTTTGAAAATTTTCCATTTTTCACCCAAAAATTGAAAGCGACAAAGTTTCCAAATTCTACGTATTTGAACTGCTGTCTTCTAGGAAATGTCTCCAGCTAACCAAAAATGTAAATTTTAAAAAAATCGGTTAAGAATTAGCAGAATTATGGTAGATTTTCAATTTGCGTGCACGCTAAAGATTTGACGCATTTCCGCTATGCGCACAAATTTCGTTTTACATTTAAGCACTAACCACCACCCAGTTTCCCGAGTGAAAATCAAATTTCAGACCTCTATCCCTTATAGTTTCTGAGATCTAGCTTCCCCCAATAAAAAAAAAATAATAATAATAATCTTAGTAATAACAATAGTCTTTCACCATTGAAAAATGGTGAAAGCCTAATAACTAGACTTGCTTGCAAGGCTGAAGGCTTTCATCTTACCGAAGGCAGCAAAAATTGCCTACAACTCACCCCTTAAAACACACACACACACACGCTTAAACAACTCAGACATGACACTTTCTGTGCATGCGCATTACGATAGAAGGAAAGTGAAAAATATAGTTGAACAATTATGAACATGGATTGGTAGAATCCTACAGACGCCAGAAATCGAAATACTCAATCAAAAACTCAAAAATTCTAAAAAAAATTACAAGTTCAGTACATTTTCAAATTGTTAGGAAAAAAGGAGAACGGCGTGGTATTGCAATTCGACCTTTATCGCATCCGCAATATCCCCGGCTCTACAAAAATATAACTTTTTCGAAAATTGACATAATTAGAACCGATTTTCATTCGTGCACGTTAAAGATTTACATCACTTCCGGTCTGGTCCACAACTTTGGCAATAGTTCTAAGTACTAAATGTTTAAAACATAGGAAAAATCAACATTCAAAACTCTATCTGTTTTAGTTTCAGAGATCTAAACGACTACAGAAAAAAAAACAGTTTTCCGAATGAGACAAAAAAAAAAATACCTTAAGTATCAAGGTAATAACCAAAACCCAAAATCGCACCTTTCAACATTAATTGTTCAACATTGAATTTGAGGGGTACTTTATTTATAAATGACTTCAACAGAAAGCTTCATTTTCACTGGTATCAAATGATGACGTCATGTAGACATAAAACCTGGGATATTAATTTCAGGAGTAACTGTTAATTACTAAAATGAGTTATTTTCATTATAGAAGCACAAGTACCAGATATTGGTTACTATTCAAACACCCTTTGTTCAAATATTGCCAGTTTTAAAAAAAGCTCTCTATATATGCTTTATATGTATGCAAAACGTTCCATTTATAACCAATTCGGACTTTTGTCGATGTCACACCAATGTGTTACACGGAACTTTGGAATCGCGTTCAGGTAAGCTACTCAAATATGTAACTGGTTCAAAACTAAATTGAATATTCAATGAAATATCGACAATATTCTGATTTCGTGCACGTTAATGATTTGACGTCACTAACATATAAAGATTTATCTTTAATTAGAGACAGGGCCCAAATTCAAACTACATCATGCTTTCTATCACAGGTGCAATATTCGTACTTCTGCACGACACTACTGCAAGATACAACTGCAAACTATTGATAATTGGATTTCCTTTTAAACAGCGCGAGCCGTCGATTTGTGTCGAGATGATAACGGTTATGAGGTAATTTTGACAAAGAAGAAACAATATTAATTCAAAGACTAATTATTACACACAGAAATCAATTATTTCTGTTACAGGGTCACTAAACCCATATTTTGAATATAAGTAAACATTCAAAGTTGAAATACTTTTAGCTCAAATATTGTCACTGTGAGAGAAATGGGGAATTTTGAATATCCTCTAAACGTTGGTAAAACGTACAGATTGTATCAACTCTTACTGCATGTTTCGCTTAACAATGAAAGATGATGTTTTCGATCCCTTTGTTCTCATACTCCTGATATTTCTAACTGTTGCGCAATGGTTTCATACCTAAGACTACCGATAAAACTCTGATTTCGTGCACGTTAATGATTTGACGCCACTAGCATATAAATTTTTTTCTTTAATTAGAGATTGGGCCCAAGCTCAAACTACATCATGCTTTCTATCACAGATGCAATATTCGTACTTCTGCACGTTACTACTGCAAGATACAACTGCAACCTATAGATAATTGGATTTCCTTATAAACAGCGGGAGCCGTCGATTTGTGTCGAGATGATTACGGTTGAGAGGTAATTTTGACAAAGAATTAACAATATTAATTCAAAGACTAATTATTACACACAGAAATCAATTATTTCTGTTACAGGGTCACTAAACACATATTTTGAATATAAGTAAACACTCAGAGTTGAAATATTTTTAGCTCAAATATCGTCACTGTGAGAGAAATGGGGAATTTTGAATATATTCTAAACGTTGGTAAAACGTACAGATTGTATCAACACTTACTGCATGTTTCGCTTAACGATGAAAGGTGACGTTTTCAGTTTTCGATCCCTTTGTTCTCATACTCCTGATATTTCTAAATGTTGCGCAATAGTTTCAAACCTAAGACTACCGATAAAACTGTCTGTAGAAGAAATTCAAAAAAAAAAAATACCTTGACTTTTCGAGAAAAAGACGTCTAAAAATGCTCCAAATGGTAAAAATACGACGTTTTGGATTTTCAATCTCGTTTTTCGACTACTCATGACATTTAGAGAAATTGTACAATGGTTTCGCACAATACACCACCTATAAGACTCTCGAATGAGAAAGTTTTAAAAAAATCGTAGGCGGCATTTTCGAGAAATACGCGTCTAAAGTTGATCGAAATCGTAAAAAACCTTACTTTTCAAAGTCCTATAACTTTTTCAATTTATGATAGAATCTTGTCGCTGTGGTACCATCTTGTAGATATTTTACGTGGCTATCAAATGACGCTGTACTTTAACTACTCAGTAAACAGCCAACTGAAACTTCGCATTTTGCGCACAGGCACCCATTTTTCAGAATTTTGTCAAAGTTTGGATACTTTTCTTGACCACTTCTGGTGATTAGAGCATTTTCATCCATAGTCTAAGGACTGGAGACGACTCTTGACTTCATATTCCTGAAGTTTCAGAAAAATCGTAGGCGCCGTTTTAAAAAAATAAGAACTCTACGATTTGACCAAAATGCGTAAAAAAGTGAAAAATCAAAGTTAACATTTCAGAACAAAACTTATATTGTTGGAATCGGATTGAGGTCAGCTATCCAAAAATATCAGTATTATTTTAAAATTCCAAAAAATAACAATTTTAGAAAATTTTGAAAATTTTCCATTTTTCACCAAAAAAATGAGAGCGACAAAGTTTCTAAACTCGATGTTTTTGAACTGCCATCTAGTCAGAAATGTTTTCAGCTATCCAAAAATGTAAATATCGGAAAAGTCGGATGAGAATTAGAAGAATTATGGCCGATTTTCAATTTGAGTGCACGTTAAAGATTTGACGCGTTTCCGCTTTGCGCACAAATTTGATTTTACATTTAAGCACTAACCACCACCCAGTTTCCCGACAGAAAATCAAATTTCAGACCTCTATCTCTTATAGTTGCTGAGAAATAGGCAAAGTGGAATAAAAAAAAATAATAAATAATAATAATCTTAGTAATAACAATAGACTTTCACCATTGAAAATGGTGAAAGCCTAACTAGACCTGCATGCAGGAATGACGGGTTTCACTGGTGCCATGTTACCTTTGAACTTGAACTTGTGTCAATTTCGGTGCCACGTTACTCTTGAACATATGTCACTTCCGGTACCAATGAAACCAATATACAGGTTTCCACATAAGAATTGCACGCATCAAATAAAATGGAAACAGAATCAAACAAATCCAGCAATATCATTTCATTTTATACATTTGTTACATGTAATTGATCCTGACAAAATTACAGTACTTCCGGTGATAATGTAAATGTTCCATTAGTTTTATGAAATCAGAAATGGCATAAGGCATCACATGGTGAAAATTTTATGTAAATCGAATAATAATTGCCACTTTTATAGACCAAAAACCTTGAAAAGTGACGTGTAGAAAATCGTCTATTTCTCGGCAACCATACAAGTTAGAAACCATTTGTTGGTATTTATATGACCGTATGGGTTTAATCTATTTGTTGATTGGAATCAAATATCATAATTGTATAAACATTACAAATCGGGCTCATTTGAATAAAATATCGGCTTTGAAGGCTTAAAATACAGTTTTTGCCAAAATGACGTTACTTCCGGTGATAATGAAAACTTTAAATTAGTTTTTTAACATCGTGTTTGACATTAGGCTTCAAAGGGTGAAAATTTTATGAAAATCGAATAATAATTGACACTTTTATGGGCCAAAAACCTTCAAAAGTGACTTTTAGAAAATCGCCTATATCTCGGCAACCGAACAAGTTAGAAACAATTTTATGATATCTTTTTGACCGTATGAGTTTTGTTAGTATGTGAATTTAAACCAAAAATTAATTTTATTATTATATGTGACATAATTCTTGGTTGAAAAAAATATCGATTTTAAAAGTTAAAAATTGAGTTTTTGACTAAATGACGTCACTTCCGGTGTCAATTTTAAATAGTAATCAACATGATATGACGCAGACTTGCTTTTTGAATCAAATGATGTCACTTTTGTGAATATCCATTAATAATTGACTATTTTACAGGCAAAATTACGAAAACAGTGACTTATGCAAAACTGCCCATTTCTCGGCAACTGCTTATTTTAAAAACTAATTTTAACATACATTCTCTTCGTATGGATTATAGTTACAGGTTTATAAAAGGTAAGTAAAAATATTTTAAAATCTGAAAAGCCTGAATGGGTTGTAAATAGGTCAATTTTACGCCTTTTTTCACCTCTTAATCCAATTTGCTAGAAAATGAAATAGAAATTAAAAAAACTGCTTCCTACATTTTTTGCGCCTTGAAAGGACACACTCTTTGAGTCATATAATTTTTCCAAAAAATAATATTTGTTTAAGAAGAAGGAAACTAACCGTCAAAATTGTAGTTTTTGGTAAAATTATGCCACTTCCGGTGCCGACAGATAACACTTTTGGTAATAAAAAAAAATGACAATTGAGACAACGAAGCATATGAACTTTGTTTTATACAAATCGAACAATAAAAATTTAATCTAGGACTGAAAAAGTGAATTAGCCAATGGCGGCCAAGGAAAATTACTGCGACAAATTTTTTTAACATTTTTGCGCTAGTCAGACGACTTTTTAATTCTGTGCACAACACGACTAAAAAATATTCATAAATAAAAAAGTTTTTTGTAAAATTTTAAATTTTCGAAATTTGGCGCCAAATATCTTCGAAGATTTGCCGAAAATCAAAAATCGAAAGTAGCGTAGCTATGTGCCCTGTCTCCGGCTATGCCAAAAAGTATCGAAAGTTAAAATCCAATGATTATTGTTAAAATTACTGCAATATTTTCAAAAACGATAACTTCGGTGATTTCGGACATTTCGCATTGTCGCAGAACGTTCAAAATAGCTTTATCCTCTAAGTCACACCCACTTTCCCAGTAAAACCGAAGAAATCGTAACGATGCGACACGTAGTTGCTGAGATCTATTCAAATTGGAATCTGAATAATAATAATAATAATAATAATAATAATAAGAATAATAATTTTAACAAAAACAATAGTGTTTCACACAAGCTACGCAGTGTGAAACCCTAATAATTTTAACAAAAACAATAGTGTTTCACACAAGCTTCGCAGTGTGAAACCCTAATAATAATTTTAGTAATCTCAATAGGCTTTCAGACGAAAGTCTGAAAGCCTAATAATAATTTTAGTAATCTCAATAGACTTTCAAAGTCTGAAAGCCTAATAATAATTTTAGTAAAAACAATAGTCTTTCAGACGAAAGTCTGAAAGCCTAACTAGACCTGCATAGCAGTGCTGAATCGGCTTTCAGGGTCCTTTATATCATTGCCATGCTTTTAAATTTACCTTTATACTCTAAACTACATATAGGACTCGGGGTAACAGAAGTTTAAGAAGTGAAATAGAAGTAGTTTTCGAGATAAACGAGTCTGAAAAGGCTCAAAAAAAAGAGGAAAATACTACATTTTCGACATCTCATAATCTATTGCCTAACCATCGAATTCGTATCATTCTGATATCATATAAAAGTCCAAAAAGGAAAATACTAGATCTTCAGCGTCCCGTAAAATTTGTCATTGAACACGCCATCTTGAGTCGGATTGCGCAAAATCTAATTTTGGAGTAAAATTTTGTTTTGAAGTCTAAAAATACGTTTTTTGCAAATATGACATTACTTCCGGTGATAATGGAAATGTTAAATCAGATCATTGCAATCATAAATGGCATAAGGCATCACACGGTGAAAATTGTATGAAAATTGAATAATAATTGACACTTTTATAGACCAAAAAGCTTGAAAAGTGACTTGTAGAAAATCGTCTATTTCTCGGCAACCGTACAAGTTAGAAACTTTTTTGTGGTATCTGTATGATGGTATGGGTTCATGCTATTCGGTGATGGGATTCAAATATCATAATTTTAAAAATATTATAAACAAAACTCATTTGAATAAAATATTTGTTTTTTAGGTTAAAAATACAGTTTTTGCCAAAATGACGTCATTTTCGGTCACAGTGAAACTGTAAAATTGGCTTAACCTAGTCCAAATTGGCATTAGGCATCGAATGAAAAATTTTTATTGAAAATCAGATAATAATTTACTATTTTATAGGCAAAATAACGTGAAAAGTGATGCATGCAAAATTGCATATTTCTCGGCAATTGCTCATATTACGACCTATATTTGCATACATTCTCCTCGTCTGGATTATTACTACGAGTTTATGAAAGTTACGAATAAATAGTTCAAAATATGGAGACGTTGAATGGGTTGTAAATAACTGATTGTTACACTTTTTTTTACATTTATCCGAAATTGCCCGAAAGCGAAATTGAAATTAAAAGATCTGAGCTAACGATTTGTGCCCCTTTACAGCGCGCATCCTTTTTGCTATATCAGATTTCGAAAAAAATAATATTTGCTTTCAAAAAGTGGTACTGAACTGTCAAAATTGTAGTTTTTGTTAATATTACGCCACTTCCGTTGCGTGCAGAAAAATTTCACGGTAACAAGAAAAATTACAATTGAGACCACGGAGCATATGCACTTTGTTTTATACAAATCGAACAATAAATAATTAATCTAGGTACGAAAAACTAAATTAGCCAATGGCGACTAAAGAAAATTACTGAGACAAAATTCGTTCTCACTTCTGCTCAAGTAGGGTGATACTTTAACTCTGTGTGAACTACCATCAAAAAATATTCATAAATAAAAAAGTTTTCTGTAAAACTGTAAAAAAAATTCAAAATATCGGAGATTTTTTCGACTACTTCCGGTTTTTCGATCATTGTCGGAATAGCTTTAACAAGTTGATTAGATACTTAACTTCCTGTACCAGAAATGTCAGAAACATTCATTGAGTAGTTTTCGAAAAAAAGATAAATAAAAGAGCATTTTCAATAATTTAATGATTTTTCAACTTTTTTCAAAGATTGAGGTCATTTTTGGACCACCTATAATATTGCAACGCTTTTATTATTAAATGCACACGCTAGGCCACCGATAGGACTCTGAGTAAAAAATGTTTAAGAAAAATCGTAGGCGTCGTTTTCGAGAAAAAGGCGTCTCGGAATGCTCCAAAACGGAAAATACTTAGTTTTCGGCGTACCATAATTTATTTCCTAAGAATCAAATTCGTGTTATTTAGATGTTATACGATCGTCTATTAATGGAACTATCCAACGACACTTTAATTGTTTTGGTCCGCTAATATGTGACGGAGAATTCGAACTTTTGGCAAGAGCTTCATTTTTTTTCATCTTTTTTACATTTTTCTTCGTTTTTTGAACTACTTCCGGTATACGAATCATTGTCGAGTAGTTTTCACATCCAGTTTTGTAGTTTACATGGGACAAAGGCTCTCTAATGATATACGACACTATACGATCAAATAAAATACTTCTGAGAAATCCTATGTTCAAAATTGTTAAAAATGTCAAAATGTCAAAATATTGAAAATTAAATTTCAATAACTGCATACATATTATACATCATTAGAACCATAATTAGGTCAGCTTTTTAAATATATATCTTTTTTTTGAAAATCTCTTAAAATAAAAAAATAGTATAGCATTTTCCAAAATTTCACGATTTTTTGACTTTTTTCAATTTTCAGTGTCTTTTTTGTCTTATTCCAATTATGCGAAGGTCTTAATGGATGGATCCATGCTAAAGACTATCGGAAGGACCATCGATAGATAAAGTTTAGGAAAAATCGTTGGAGCAGTTTTCGAGATAAAGGCGTCCAAAAACGTTCCAAATAAAAAAATGCTTGATTTTCAGCGTGTCATATTTTACTTCCGGATCATCGTATCTGTATGAATTGGGTATCATACGATACTCCAATTCTGATGTAAACCAACGATACCTTAATCCATTTGATCGGTTGATATGGGACGAAGAAATCACGTTTTTCCCAAAGCCCCCATTTTTTTAGTTTTTTTCAAAAAATCAGACATTATTTCGACTACTTCCGGTTTACGAATCGTTGTTGAAATTGCTTTATGGAGCTGTTTGGCAATATGGCTTTATGTTTCAGGGGTTTCAGAAATATCGTTTTATCCTTTCCAAAAAATATAAGGGTTACCAAATGGGCAGAAAATTCGAAAAAATTCGAAAAATAAAGGGCGATAACTCTGAATGAAACTTATATTTCTGGAATCGCATAGACTTCAGGAATCCAAAAATGTAGGTCAAATTTGCAAATTTTGAAAAATAACAAAAATTGTCTCATAAACAACGTCTTTTCAATTTTCGAACGATATAAGTCATAGACAAATGTTCGAAATTGATAAATGTGAGATAGCCATTATCTCGGAAAAGATTCAGGGTTTCCGAAAATGTCATTTGATTAAAAATGGGTAAAGAATTGACGAAATTATGGCCGATTTTCAATATCATGACAACCTACAAAGTTCGGCCACTTCCGGTATGCGCAGAAGTTTGAAAAATAGTTTATGCACTAGCCACCACATGTTTTCCCGAAAGAAAAGTTTGTTCCAGATCGATATCTGTTTTCGATCATGGAGAAATAGGCTCCCGCGGAAAAAAATAATAATAACTAGACCTGCAGACCTGCAGTGCTGAATCGGCTTTCAGGAATCAGACAGGAAGTGCGTCATACAATAGCCGATCCATCGAGCTACCAAACGATACTGTAGTTGTTTTGATTCAGTGACACCCTCTATCAGATTTGTAAAAGTAATATTTGCTTGCAAATAAATACACCGGTCAAAATTGTAAAATCTGGCAAAATTACTTCACTTCCGTTGCCAAAAGAAATCATTATCGATAACAAATAAGTTGAGAATTCGCAATTGAGAATTGTTTTATACATATCAGGCAATAAAATAATAAACTTAGAACCCATAAACTGAAATTAAAAAGGTAAAAAAGTTAAAAAGTGATCCTTAGAAAATTGGTTATTCCTCGACAAGGGAATATGCTAGAAGCAATTTTTTGATATCAGTATGATTATATTGATCCAATCTAAATGGCCATTAGAATCAAACGTTATAACGTTAAACAAATAATAAATATAACTCACTTCAAAAAAAATATTTGTTTTGAATTCTAAAAATACGGTTTTTGCAAATATGACATTACTTCCGGTGATAATGGAAATATTAAATCAGATCATTGCAATCCTAAAGCGCATAAGGCATCACATGGTGAAAATTGTATGAAAATTGAATAATAATTGACACTTTTATAGACCAAAAAGCTTGAAAAGTGACTTGTAGAAAATCGTCTATTTCTCGGCAACCGTACAAGTTAGAAACTTTTTTGTGGTATCTGTATGATCGTATGGGTTCATGCTATTCGTTGATGGGATTCAAAATATCATAATTTTTAAAATATTATAAAAAAGACTCTTTTGAATAAAATATTTGTTTTTTAGGTTAAAAGTATAGTTTTTTCCAAAATGACGTTATTTCCGGTAACAGTGAAACTGTAAAATTGGCTTAACCTAGTCCAAATTGGCATTAGGCATCGAATGAAAAAAAAATATTGAAAATCGGACAATAATTTACTCTTTTATAGACAAAATAACGTGAAAAGTGATTCACGCAAAATTGCATATTTTTCGGCAATTGCTCATATTACGAACTATATTTTGCATACATTCTCCTCGTCTGGATTATTAATACGAGTTTATGAAAGTTACGAATAAATAGTTCAAAATATGAAGACGTTGAATAGGTTGTAAATAACTGATTGTTACACTTTTTTTTACATTTATTCGAAATTGCCCGAAAATGAAATTGAAATTAAAAAATCTGAGCTAACGATTTGTGCCCCTTTACAGCGCGCATCCTTTTTGCTATATCAGATTTCGAAAAAAATAATATTTGCTTTCAAAAAGTGATACCGAACTGTCAAAATCGTAGTTTTTGTTAATATTACGCCACTTCCGTTGCTTGCAGAAAAATTTCACGGTAACAAAAAAAATTACAATTGAGACCACGGAGCATATGCATTTTGTTTTACACAAATCGAACAATAAATAATTAATCTAGGTACGAAAAACTAAATTAGCCAATGGCGACTAAAGAAAATGAGTGAGACAAAATTCTTTCTCACTTCTGCTCAAGTAGGGTGATACTTTAACTCTGAGTAAACTACCATCAAAAAATATTCATAAATAAAAACGTTTTCTGTAAAATTGTAAAAAAAATTCAAAATATCGGAGATATTTTCGACTACTTCCGGTTTTTCGATCATTGTCGGAATAGCTTTAACAAGTTGATTAGATACTTAACTTCCCATACCAGAAATATCAGAAACATTAATTGAGTAATTTTCGAAAAAAAGATAAATAAAAGAGCATTTTCAATAATTTAATGATTTTTCAACTTTTTTCAAAGATTGAGGTCATTTTTGGACCACCTATAATATTGCAACGCTTTTATTATTAGATGCACACGCTAGGCCACCGATAGGACTCTGAGTAAAAAATGTTTAAGAAAAATGGTAGGCGTCGTTTTCGAGAAAAAGGCGTCTCAGAATGCTCCAAAACGGAAAATACTTAGTTTTCAGCGTACCATAATTTATTTCCTAAAAATCAAATTCGTGTTATTTAGATGTTATACGATCGTCTATTAATGGAACTATCCAACGACACTTTAATTGTTTTGGTCCGCTAATATGTGACGGAGAATTCGATCTTTTGGCAAGAGCTCCAATTTTTTTTTTATCTTTTTTACATTTTTCTTCGTTTTTTGAACTACTTCCGGTATACGAATCATTGTCGAGTAGTTTTCTCATCCAGTTTTGGAGTTTGCATGGGAACAGGGCTCTCTAACGATATACGACACTATACGATCAAATAAAATACTTCTGAGAAATCCTATGTTCAAAAGTGTTAAAAATGTCAAAATGTCAAAATATTGAAAATTAAATTTCAATAACTGCATACATATTATACATCATTAGAATCGTAATTGGGTCAGCTTTTTAAATATATATTTTTTTTTTGAAAATCTCTTAAAATAAAAAAATAGTAGAGCATTTTCCAAAATTTCACGATTTTTGGACTTTTTTCAATTTTCAGTCCCTTTTTTGTCTTATTCCAATTATATGAAGGTCTTAATGGATGGATCCATGCTAAAGAGTACCGGAAGGACCATCGATAGATAAAGTTTAAGAAAAATCGCTGGAGCAGTTTTCGAGATAAAGGCGTCTAAAAACGCTCCAAAACAAAAAATGCTTGATTTTCAGCGTGTCATATTTTACTTCTGGATCATCGTATCTGTATGAAGTCGGTATCATACGATACTCCAATTCCGATGTAAACTAACGATACCTTAATCCATTTGATCGGTTATATGGGACGAAGAAATCACGTTTTTCCAAAAGCCCCCATTTTTTGAGTTTTTTTCAAAAAATCAGACATTATTTCGACTATTTCCGGTTTACGGATCGTTGTTGAAATTGCTTTATCCGGATGTCTGACTATATGGCTTTATGTTCCAGAGGTTTCAGAAATATCGTTTTATCCTTTCCAAAAAATATAAGGGGCATAAAATGGGCAGAAAATTCGAAAAAATTCGAAAAATAAAGGGCGATAACTCTGAATGAATCTTATATTACTGGAATCGCTTGGACCTCAGAAATCCAAAAATGTAGGTCAAATTTGCAAATTTTGAAAAATAACAAAAATTGTCTCATAAACAACGTCTTTTCAATTTTCGAACGATAGAAGTCATAGACGAATGTTCGAAATTGAAAAATGTGAGATAGCCATTATCTCGCAAAAGGTTCAGAGTTCCCGAAAATGTCATCTGTTTTAAAATGCGTAAAGAATTGACGAAACTATGGCCTATTTTCAAATATTAGACGACGTACAAAGTTCGGCCACTTCCGGTATGCGCAGAGGTTTGAACAATAGTTTATCAAGTAGCCACCACATGTTTTCCCGATAGAAAAGTTTGTTCCAGATCGATATCTGTTTTCGATCATGGAGAAATAGGCTCCCGCGGTAAAAAATAATAATAATAATAATAACTAGACCTGCATGCAGGAATGACGGGTTTCACTGGTGCCAAGTTACTCTTAAACATGTCACTTTCGGTGCCAAGTTACACTTGAACATATGTCACTTCCGGTACCAACGAAACCACTAAACAGGTTTCCAAATTAACATTGCACACAAATAAAATGGACGTAGAATCAACCAATTAATCCAGCAATATCAAGTCATTTTATACATTTGTTACATGTAAATGATCTTGACAAAATTAAATTACTTCCGGTGTTAATGAAAATGTTCAATTAGTCTTATGAAATCAGAAATGGCATACGATATCATATAGTGACAATTTTATGTAAATCGAATAATAATTGTCACTTTTAAAGACCAAAAAACTTGAAAAGTGACTTGTAGAAAATCTGCTATTTCTCTGCAACCGTACAAGTTAGAAACCATTTTTTGGTATCTGTATGATCGTATGGGTTCATTCTATTTGTTGATTGGCATCAAATACCATAATTTGAAAAAGATTTCAAAACAGACTCATTTGAATAAAATATCTGTTTTGAAGGCTAAAAATTCAGTTTTTGCCAAAATGACGTTACTTCCGGTGATAATGAAAATCTTAAATTACTTGTATGAAATCACAAATGGCATTAGGTATAATATGGTGTAACGTTTATGAAAATCGAATAATAATTAACACTTTTATGGCCCCGAAACCTTCAAAAGTGACCTGTAGAAAACCGTCTATTTCTCGGCAACCGAACAAGTTAGAAACAATTTTATGATATCTATATGACCATATGAGTTGTATTTATATGTGAATTTAAACCAAAAGTTAAAATTATTAATACATATTAAGTTATTCATGGTTGAATAAAACATTGATTTAAAAAGTTTAAAATGCAGTTTTTGACCAAATGATGTCACTTCCAGTGTCAATTTTAAATTGTAATCAACTTGATATGACGCTACATGCTTTTTGAATCAACTGATGTCACTTTTATAAAAATCCAATAATAATTGACTATTTTACAGGCAAAATAACGAAAACAGTGACTTGTACAGAACTGCCCATTTCTTGGTAACTGCTGATATTACAAACTAATTTTAACATACATTTTCTTCGTATGGATTATAGCTACAAGTTTATAAAAGTTACGAAGAAATATTTTAAAATCTGAAAAGCCTGAATAGGTTGTAAATAGGTCAATTTTACACCATTTTTAGCCATTTAATCGAATTTGCTCGAAAATGAAATCGAAATTAAAAAAACTGCTTCCGACATTTTTTGCGCCTTGAAAGGGCACACTCTTTGAGTCAAATAATTTTTCCTAAAAATAATATTTGTTTTCGAAAAATGGTACCTAACTGTCAAAATTGTAGTTTTTGGTAAAATTATGCCACTTCCGGTGCCGACAGATAACACTTCCGGTAATAAAAAAAATGACAATTGAGACAACGAAGCATATGAACTTTGTTTTATACAAATCGAACAAAAAAAAATTAATCTAGGACTGAAAAACTGAATTAGCCAATGGCGGCCAAGGAAAATTACTGAGACAAAATTTTTTAACATTTTTGCACTAGTCAGATGACTCTTTAATTCTGTGCACAATACGACTAAAAAATATTTATAAATAAAAAAGTTTTTTGTAAAATTTTAAATTTTCGAAATTTGGCGCCTAATATCTTCGAAGATTTGCCGAAAATCAAAAATCGAAAGTAGCGTAGCTATGTGCCCTGTCTCCGGCTATGCCAAAATGTATCGAAAGTTAAAATTCAATGATTATTGTTAAAATTACTGCAATATTTTAAAAAACGATAATTTGGTGATTTCGGACATTTCGCATTGTCGCAGAACGTTCAAAATAGCTTTATCCTCTAAGTCACACCCACTTTCCCAGTAAAACCGAAGAAATCATAACGATGCGACACGTAGTTGCTGAGATCTATTCAAATTGGAATCTGAATAATAATAATAAGAATAATAATTTTAACAAAAACAATAGTGTTTCACACAAGCTACGCAGTGTGAAACCCTAATAATAATAATTTTAGTAAAAACAATAGTCTTTCAGACGAAAGTCTGAAAGCCTAATAAGAATAATAATAACTAGACCTGCATAGCAGTGCTGAATCGGCTTTCAGGGTCCTTTATATCATTGCCATGCCTTTAAATGTACATTTATACTCTAAACGACCGATAGAACGCGGGGTAACAGAAGTTTAAGAAGAGAAATAGAAGTAGTTTTCGAGATAAACGAGTCTGAATAGGCTCCAAAAATAGAGGAAAATGCTACATTTTCGGCATCTCATAATCTATTGCCTACCATTGCATTTGTATCATTCTGATATCATATAAAAGTAAATTATCCGCGCTATTTAACGACACTCTATTTGTTTCGATTGGGTGAAATCTGCCGTAGAATTCAGGTTTTTTTGCAAAGTCTACATTTATTTTACTTATTTATAGGTTTATTCAAAATATCGGATCATTTTTGGGCTATTCCCGGTTTACAGATCATTGTTGAGATAATTTTAGCAAGTTGTCTGGATACTTAACTTCAAGTAATAGAATTTTCAGAAACATCCATTATGTAATATAAATCAAAAGGAAAATTAGTAAATAATTAGTGGCCTGATTCCATCCCACTTAGCACTAGTTATCTCCCTTACACCAATATTATAACTGTAGTTTAAAATACAACAATTTTTCTAATTTGTTCAAAGATTGTGGACCTTTTTGGATCAATTATACTATATAGAGGCTTTTTAATTTCGATTCACGCACTATACCACAATTATGATTCTAAGTAACAGAAGTGTAAGAAAAGAAATAAGACTACTTTTCGAGATAAAATTGTCTGAATAGCCTGAGAAATCGCCAATTTTGCAAGAGTACCAATTCTTCACTGTATTTTCTTAAAATATCAAATATTTTTTCCACTACTTCCGGTTTTTGGATCTTTGTATGTATTTTTTTAACAAGTTGTTTTCATACTTAACTTTCTGTCCAACAAGTGTCAGAAATATCTATTCAGTAGTTTTTGTAAAAAAGATAAATAAAAGAACATTTTCAATAATTTAACGATTTTTCAACTTTTTTCAAAGATTGAGGCCATTTTTGGACCACTTATATTATTTCAAACCTTTTCATGTTGGATTCACGCAACAGACCACCGATAGGACTCTGCGTTAAAAAAGATTCAGAAGAATCGTAGGAGTCGTTTTCGAGAAAATAGCGTCTAAAAAGGCTCCAAAAAGGGAAAATACTAGATTTTCGACGTACCGTTATTTATTTTCTAACCATCGAAATCGTACCATTGAGATGCCATGTAATTGTCCTTTAATGGGGCTATCCAAAGACACTTTACTTCTTTTGGTCCGGTAATGTCTGTCGGCGAAATCAAGCTTTTCGGAAGAGCGCCTATTTTTAAACTTTTTTTTTCCATTTTTTTAATACTTCCGGTACGGAGATTATTTTCAGGATAGTTTTAATAACCAGTTTCGGCAATTATATAGCCGCAAGGCTCTGTAATAATATATTACATTATCTGATCAGATAAAATGCCCCTGAGAAATCTTATGTTTAAAAGTGCCAAAAATGCAAAAATGTCAATATATTGAAAATTAAATTTCAATAACTGAATACATATTATACATTATTGGAATCGGCATTAGATGAGCTATCTAAATATAAAAACATTTTTTGAAAATCTGTAAAAAAGAAAAATTAATAGAGCTTTTTTCAAAATTTCACGATTTTTCGACTTTTTTCGATTTTCAGTTCGGTATTTGACCTATTACAAATATTTCAAAGTCTTAACGGAATGTTTGATACACAAGACTACCGAAAGGTCTCTAGATAGAGACAGTTTAAGAAAAATCGCTGGAGCAGTTTTCGAGATAAAGTCGTCCAAAAACGCTCCAAATCAAAATATGCTTGATTTTCAGCGTGTCATATTTTACTTCTGGATCATCGTATCTGTATGAATTAGGTATCATACGATACTCCAATTCCGATGTAAACCAACGATACCTTAACCCATTTGATCGGTTGATATGGGACGAAGAAATCACGTTTTTCCCAAAGTCCCCATTTTTTTAGTTTTTTTCAAAATATCAGACATTATTTCGACTACTTCCGGTTTACGGATCCTTATTGAAATTGCTTTATAAAAAGGTCTGACTATATAGCTTTATGTACCAGAGCTTACAGAAATATCGGATTATTCTTTCCAAAAAATATAAGGGTCGGAAAATGGGACAAAATTCGAAAAAAAACGAAAAATAAAGGGCAATAACTCGGAATTAAACTTGTATTTCTGGAATCGAATGGTCTTCAGGTATCCAAAAATGTAGGTGAAATTTGAAAATTTTGAAAAATAACACAAATGTCTCTTTTGTCTCATTTTTTCAGTTTTCGAACGCTAGAAGTCAGCGACAAAGTCTCAAAATTTCGAAATTTTCAACTGCTATCGTCCGAGAAAAGACTCAGGGTTTCCGAAAAAATGTAGGTGAAATTTGAAAATTTTGAAAAATAACACAAATGTCTCTTTTGTCTCATTTTTTCAGTTTTCGAACGCTAGAAGTCAGCGACAAAGTCTCAAAATTTCGAAATTTTCAACTGCTATCGTCCGAGAAAAGACTCAGGGTTTCCGAAAATGTCATTTGTATGAAAATAGGTACAGAATTGACGAATCTACGGCCGTTTTTTAATTTTTTGGTACCGCACGAAATTATGTCACTTCCGGTCTGCGCAGAAGTTTCAAAAGTGATTTAATGAGTAGCCACCACCTAGTTTCCCGATAGAAGATTTGGTTCCAGATCGATATCTGTTTTCGATCATGGAGACATAGGCTCCGGGGATAAATAATAATAATAATAATAATTTTAGTAAAAACAATAGTCTTTCAGACGAAAGTCTGAAAGCCTAACTACCAAACGATACTGTAGTTGTTATGATTCAGTGACACCCTCTATCAGATTTGTAAAAGTAATATTTGCTTGCAAATAGATACACCGGTCAAAATTGTAAAATCTGGCAAAAAAACTTCACTTCCGGTGCCAAAAGAAATGATTATCGCTAACAAAGAAGTTGAGAATTCGCAATTGAGAATTGTTTTATACATATCAGCCAATAACATAATAAACTTAGAACCCAAACTGAAATTAAAAAGGTAAAAAAGTTAAAAAGTGATCCTTAGAAAATTGGTTATTCCTCGACAAGGGAATATGCTAGAAGCAATTTTTTGATATCTGTATGATTATATTGATCCAATCTAAATGGCCATTAGAATCAAACGTTATAACGTTAAACAAATAATAAATATAACTCACTTCAAAAAAATATTTGTTTTGAAGTCTAAAAATACGGTTTTTGCAAATATGACATTACTTCCGGTGATAATGGAAATGTTAAATCAGATCATTGCAATCATAAATGGCATATCATATAGTGAAAATTGTATGAAAATTGAATAATAATTGACACTTTTATAGACCAAAAAGCTTGAAAAGTGACTTGTAGAAAATCGTCTATTTCTCGGCAACTGTACAAGTTAGAAACTTTTTTGTGGTATCTGTATGATCGTATGGGTTCATGCTATTCGTTGATGGGATTCAAATATCATAATTTTAAAAATATTATAAAAGAGACTCATTTGAATAAATATTTGTTTTTTAGGTTAAAAATACAGTTTTTGCCAAAATGACGTCATTTCCAGTAACAGTGAAACTGTAAAATTGGCTTAACCTAATCCAAATTGGCATTAGGCATCAAATAAAAGAAAAATATTGAAAATCGGATAATAATTTACTCTTTTATAGGCAAAATAACTTGAAAAGTGATGCATGCAAAATTGCATATTTCTCGGCAACTGCTCATATTACAAACTATTTTTGGCATACATTCTCTTCGTCTGGATTATGGCTACGAGTTTATGAAAGTTACGAATAAATAGTTCAAAATATAAAGACGTTGAATGGGTTGTAATAACTGAATTTTACCTTTTTTTTTAAATTTTATTCAAAATTGCCCGAAAATGAAATTGAAATTTAAGAATCTGAGCAAAACATTTTATGCGCCTTTACAGGGCGCATACTTTTTGCTATATCAGTTTTCGAAAAAAAATAATATTTGCTGTCAAAAAGTGGTACTTAACTCTCAAAATTGTAGTTTTTGTTAATATTACGCCACTTCCGTTGCGTGCAGAAAAATGTCACCGTAACAAAAAATATTACAATTGACACCACGAAGCATAATATGCACTTTGTTTTATACAAATCGAACAATAAATAATTAATCTAGGTACGTAAAACTAAATTAGCCAATGGCGACTAAAGAAAATTACTGAGACAAAATTCTTTCTCACTTATACTCAAGTAGGGTGATACTTTAACTCTGTGTAAACTACCATCAAAAAATATTCATAAATAAAAAAGTTTTCTGTAAAAATGTAAAAAAAATTCAAAATATCGGAGATTTTTTCGACTACTTCCGGTTTTTCGATCATTGTCGGAATTGCTTTAACAAGTTGATTAGATACTTAACTTCCTGTAGCAGAAATATCAGAAACATTCATTAAGTAATTTTTGAAAAAAAGATAAATAAAAGAGCATTTTCAATAATTTAATGATTTTTCAAATTTTTTCAAAGATTGATGTCATTTTTGGACCACCTATAATATTGCAACGCTTTTATTATTAGATGCACACGCTAGGCCACCGATAGGACTCTGGGTAAAAAATGTTTAAGAAAAATCGTAGGCGTCGTTTTCGAGAAAAAGGCGTCTCAGAATGCTCCAAAACGGAAAATACGTAGTTTTCAGCGTACCGTAATTTATTTCCTAAGAATCAAATTCGTGTTATTGAGATGTTATACGATCGTCTATTAATGGAACTATCCAACGACACTTTAATTGTTTTGGTCCGCTAATATGTGACGGAGAATTCGAACTTTTGGCAAGAGCTCCAATTCTTTTTCATCTTTTTTACATTTTTCGTCGTTTTTTGAACTACTTCCGGTTTTCGAATCATTGTCGAGTAGTTTTCACATCCAGTTTTGGAGTTTTTATGGGAACAGGGCTCTCTAATGATATACTACACTATACGATCAAATAAAATACTTCTGAGAAATCCTATGTTCAAGAGTGTTAAAAATGTTAAAATTGCAAAATATTGAAAATTAAATTTCAATAACTGCATACATATTATACATCATTAGAATCGTAATTAGGTCAGCTTTTTAAATGTATATCTTTTTTTTGAAAATCATTTTAAATAAAAAGATAGTGGAGCATTTTCCAAAATTTCACGATTTTTTTACTTTTTTCAATTTTCAGTCCCTTTTTTGTCGTATTCCAATTATATGTAGGTCTTAATGGATGGATGCATGCTAAAGACTACCGGAAGGACCATCGATAGATAAAGTTTAAGAAAAATCGCTGGAGCAGTTTTCGAGATAAAGGCGTCCAAAAACGCTCCAAATCAAAAAATGCTTGATTTTCAGCGTTTCATATTTTACTTCTGGATCATCGTATCTGTATGAATTGGGTATCATACGATACTCCAATGCCGATGTCAACCAACGATACCTTAATCCATTAGATCGGTTGATATGGGACGAAGAAATCACGTTTTTCCCAAAGCCCCCATTTTTTTAGTTTTTTTTTAAAAAATCCGACATTATTTCGACTACTTCCGGTTTACGAATCGTTGCTGAAATTGCTTTATGCAACTGTCTGGCAATATGGCTTTATGTTTCAGGGGTTTCAGAAATATCGTTTTATCCTTTCCAAAAAATATATGGGGCACAAAATGGGCAGAAAATTCGAAAAAAATCGAAAAATAAAGGGCGATAACTCTGAATGAAACTTATATTACTGGAATCGCAAAGCCATCAGGAATCCAAAAATGTAGGTCAAATTTGCAAATTTTGAAAAATAACAAAAATTGTCTCATAAACAACGTCTTTTCAATTTTCGAACGATAGAAGTCATAGACGAATGTTCGAAATTGAAAAATGTGAGATAGCCATTATCTCGCAAAAGATTCAGGGTTTCCGAAAATGTCATTTGTTTAAAAATGGGTAAAGAATTGACGAAATTATGGCCGATTTTCAATATCCCGACAACCTACAAAGTTCGGCCACTTCCGGTATGCGCAGAAGTTTGAAAAATAGTTTATGCACTAGCCACCACATGTTTTTCCGATAGAAAAGTTCGTTCCAGATCGATATCTGTTTTCGATCATGGAGAAATAGGCTCCCGCGGAAGAAAAAAAAAATAATAATAACTCGACCTGCAGACCTGCAGTGCTGAATCGGCTTTCAGGAATCAGACAGGAAGTGCGTCATACAATAGCCGATCTATCGAGCTACCAAACGATACTGTATTTGTTATGATTCAGTGACACCCTCTTATCAGATTTGTAAAAGTAATATTTGCTTGCAAATACACCGGTCAAAATTGTAAAATCTGGTAAAATTACTTCATTTCCGGTGCCAAAAGAAATCAGTTGAGAATTCGCATTTGAGAATTGTTTTATATGTTTTATACATATCAGGCAATAAATAATAAACTTAGAACCCATTAACTGAAATTAAAAAGGTAAAAAACTTAAAAAGTGATCCTTAGAAAATTGGTTATGCTAGAAGCAATTTTTTGATATCAGTGTGATTATATTGATCCAATCTAAATGGCCATTAGAATCAAACGTTATAACGTTAAACGAATATTAAATATGACTCACTTCAAAAAAATATTTGTTTTGAAGTCTAAAAATACGGTTTTTGCAAATATGAAATTACTTCCGGTGATAAAGGAAATGTTAAATCAGATCATTGCAATCATAAATGGCATAAGGCATCACACGGTGAAAATTGTATGAAATGTGAATAATAATTGACACTTTTATAGACCAAAAAGCTTGAAAAGTTACATGTAGAGAATCGTCTATTTCTCGGCAACCGTAGAAGTTAGAAACTTTTTTGTGGTATCTGTATTATCGTATGGGTTCATGCTATTCGTTAATGGGATTCAAATATCATAATTTTAAAAATATTATAAAAAAGACTCATTTGAATAAAATATTTGTTTTTTAGGTTAAAAATACAGTTTTTGCCAAAATAACGTCATTTCCGGTCACAGTGAAACTGTAATATTGGCTTAACCTATTCCACATGGGCATTAGGAATCGAATGAAAAAAAAATATTGAAAATCGGATAATAATTTACTCTTTTATAGGCAAAATAAAGTGAAAAGTGATGCATGCAAAATTGCATATTTCTCGGCAATTGCTCATATTACGACCTATTTTTTGCACACATTCTCCTCGTCTGGATTATTACTACGAGTTTATGAAAGTTACGAATAAATAGTTCAAAATATGAAGACGTTGAATGGTTTGTAATGTAAATAACTGATTTTTACTCTTTTTTTTTTTACATTTATTCGAAATTGCCCGAAAATGAAATTGAAATTAAAAAATCGGCGCTAACGATTTGTGCCCCTTTACAGTGCGCATCCTTTTTGCTATATCAGATTTCGAAAAAAATAATATTTACTTTCAAAAAAGGTACTGAACTGTTAAAATTGTAGTTTTTGTTAATATTACGCCACTTCCGTTGCCTGCAGAAATATTTCACGGTACCAAAAAAGATTACAATTGAGACCACTGACCATATGCACTTTGTTTTATACAAATCGGACAATAAATAATTAATCTAGGTAAGAAAAACTAAATTAGCCAATGGCGACTAAAGAAAATTACTGAGACAAAATTCTTTCTCACTTCTGCTTAAGTAGGGTGATACTTTAACTATATGTACACTACCATCAAAAGATATTCATAAATAAAAAAGTTTTCTGTAAAAATGTAAAACAAATTCAAAATATCGGAGATGTTTTCGACTACTTCCGGTTTTTCAATCATTGTCGGAATAGCTTTAACAAGTTGATTTGATACTTAACTTCCTGTAAGAGAAATGTCAAAAACATTCATTGAGTAATTTTCGAAAACAAAGATAAATAAATAGCATTTTCAGTAATTTAATGATTTTTCAACTTTTTTCACAGATTGAGGCCATTTTCGGACCACCTATAATATTTGAATGCTTTTAATTTTGGATGCACACTTTAGACCATCGATGGGACTCTTAGTAAAAAATATTTTAGAAAAATCGTAGGCGTCGTTTTCGAGAAAAAGGCGTCTCAGAATGCTCCAAAACGGAAAATACTTAGTTTTCGTTTCGGCGTACCATAATTTATTTCCTAAGAATCAAATTCGTGTTATTTAGATGTTATGCGATCGTCTATTAATGGAACTATCCAACGTCACTTTAATTGTTTTGGTCCGCTAATATGAGACGGAGAATTCGAACTTTTGGCAAGAACTCCAATTTTTGTTTAACTTTTTAACATTTTTCTTCGTTTTTTGAACTACTTCCGGTTTTCGAATTATTGTCGAGTAGTTTTCACATTCAGTTTTGGAGTTTGCATGGGAACAGGGCTCTCGAATGATATACTACACTATACGATCAAATAAAATACTTCTGAGAAATCCTATGTTCAAAAGTGTTAAAAAAGTAAAAATGTCAAAATATTGAAAATTAAATTTCAATAACTGCATACATATTATACATCATTAGAATCGTAATTAGGTCAGCTTTTTGAATATATATCTTTTTTTTTTTAAATCTCTTAAAATAAAAAAATAATAGCCCATTTTCCAAAATTTCACGAATTTTCGACTTTTTTCGATTTTAAGTCCGTTTTTGGTCCTATTCCAATTATTTGAAGGTTTTAATGGATGGCTTCATGCTAAAGACCACCGAAGGGACTCTCGATAGAGAAAGTTTAAGATAAATCGCTGGAGCAGTTTTCGAGATAAAGGCGTCTAAAAACGCTCCAAATCACAAAATACTTGATTTTCAGCGTGCGATATTTTTCTTCCGGGTCATCGTATGTTTATAAAATGGGTACCATACGATACTTCAATTCCCGTGCAACGCAACAATACCTTAATCTCTTTCATCCGTTGATATCAGACGAAATAATCACGTTTTTCCCCAGAGCACCCATTTTTTGCATTTTTTTCCAAACATCAGAAATTATTTCGACTACTTCCGGTTTACGGATCGTTGTTGAAATTGCTTTATCCTACTGTCTGACTATATGGTTTTATGTTCCAGAGGTTTCAGAAATATCGATTTAACTTTCCAAAAAATATAAGGGTTTGAAAATGGGTAGAAAATTCGAAAAAAATCGAAAAATAAAGGGCGATAACTCTGAATGAAACTTATATTACTGGAATCACATACACTTCAGGAATCCAAAAATGTAGGTCAAATTTGAAAATTTTGAAAAATAAATTTTTTTTTCGTAAATAACGTTTTTTTTCAATTTTCGAATGACAGAAGTAATAGACGAATGTTCGAAATTGAAAAATGTGAGATAGCCATTGTCTTAGAAAAGATTAACGGTTTCCGAAAATGTTATTTGTTTTAAAATGAGTAAAGAATTGGCGAAACTATGGCCGATTTTCAATTTTCGGACAACCTACAAAGTTCGGCCACTTCCGGTATGCGCAGAAGTTTGAAAAATAGTTTATCCAGTAGCCACCACATGGTTTCGAGATAGAAAATTTGGTTTCAGATCGATATCTGTTTCCGATCATGGAGAAATAGGCTCCCGCGGAAAAAAATAATAATAACTAGACCTGCAGACCGGCAGTGCTGAATCGGCTTTCGGGAATCAGACAGGAAGTGCGTCATACAATAGCCGATCCATCGAGCTACCAAACGATACTGTAGTTGTTTTGATTCAGTGACACCCTCTATCAGATTTGTAAAAGTAATATTTGCTTGCAAATACACCGGTCAAAATTGTAAAATCTGGCAAAATTACTTCACTTCCGGTGCCAAAAGAAATGATTATCGCTAACAAAGAAGTTGAGAATTCGCAATTGATAATTGTTTTATACATATCAGGCAATAAATAATAAACTTAGAACCCATAAACTGAAATTAAAAAGGTAAAAAACTTAAAAAGTGATCCTTAGAAAATTGGTTATTTCTCGACAAGGGAATATGCTAGAAGCAATTTTTTGATATCAGTATGATTATATTGATCCAATCTAAATGGCCATTAGAATCAAACGTTATAACGTTAAACGGATATTAAATATGACTCACTTCAAAAAAATATTTCTTTTATATGCCAAAAAGCTTGAAAAGTGACTTGTAGAAAATCGTCTATTTCTCGGCAACCGTACAAGTTAGAAACTTTTTTGTGGTATCTGTATGATCGTATGGGTTCATGCTATTCGGTGATGGGATTCAAATATCATAATTTTAAAAATATTATATAAAAAGACTCATTTGAATAAAATATTTGTTTTTTAGGTTAAAAATACAGTTTTTGCCAAAATGACGTCATTTCCGGTAACAGTGAAACTGTATAATTGGCTTAACCTAGTCCAAATTGGCATTAGGCATCGAATGAAAAAAAAAATATTGAAAATCGGATAATAATTTACTCTTTTATAGGCAAAATAACTTGAAAAGTGATGCATGCAAAATTCCATATTTCTCGGCAACTGCTCATATTACAAACTATTTTTCGCATACATTCTCTTCGTCTGGATTATGAAAGTTACGAATAAATAGTTCAAAATATGAAGACGTTGAATGGGTTGTAATAACTGAATTTTACCCTTTTTTTTTACATTTTATTCGAAATTGCCCGAAAATGAAATTGAAATTTAAGAATCTGAGCCAAACATTTTATGCGCCTTTACAGGGCGCATACTTTTTGTTATTTCAGTTTTCGAAAAAAATAATATTTGCTGTCAAAAAGTGGCAATTAACTCTCAAAATTGTAGTTTTTGTTAATATTACGCCACTACCGTTGCGTGCAGAAAAATGTCACCGTAACAAAAAATATTACGATTGACATCACGAAGCATATGCACTTTGTTTTATACAAATCGAACAATAAATAATTAATCTAGGTACGAAAAACTAAATTAGCCAATGGCGACTAAAGAAAATTACTGAGACAAAATTCTTTCTCACTTCTGCTCAAGTAGGGTGATACTTTAACTCTGTGTAAACTACCATCAAAAAATATTCATAAATAAAAACGTTTTCTGTAAAAATGTAAAAAAAATTCAAAATATCGGAGATTTTTTCGACTACTTCCGGTTTTTCGATCATTGTCGGAATATCTTTAACAAGTTGATTAGATACTTAACTTCCTGTAGCAGAAATATCAGAAACATTCATTAAGCAATTTTTGAAAAAAAGATAAATAAAAGAGCATTTTCAATAATTTAATGATTTTTCAACTTTTTTCAAAGATTGATGTCACTTTTGGACCACCTATAATATTGCAACGCTTTTATTATTAGATGCACACGCTAGGCCACCGATAGGACTCTGAGTAAAAAATGTTTAAGAAAAATCGTAGGCGTCGTTTTCGAGAAAAAGGCGTCTCAGAATGCTCCAACACGGAAAATACGTAGTTTTCAGCGTACCATAATTTATTTCCTAAGAATCAAATTCGTGTTATTTAGATGTTATACGATCTTCTATTAATGGAACTATCCAACGACATATTAATTGTTTTGGTCCGCTAATATGTGACGGAGAATTCGAACTTTTGGCAAGAGCTCCAATTATTTTTCATCTTTTTTACATTTTTCATCGTTTTTTGAACTACTTCCGGTATACGAATCATTGTCGAGTAGTTTTCACATCCAGTTTTGGAGTTTGCGTGGGAACAGGGCTCTCTAATGATATACGACACTATACGATCAAATAAAAATACTTCTGAGAAATCATATGTTCAAAAGTGTTAAAAATGTCAAAATGTCAAAATATTGAAAATTAAATATCAATAACTGCATACATATTATACATCATTAGAATCGTAATTTGGTCTGCTTTTTAGATATATATCTTTTTTTGAAAATCTCTTAAAATAAAAAAATAGTGGCGCATTTTCCAAAATTTCACGATTTTTTTACTTTTTTCAATTTTCAGTCCCTTTTTTGTCTTATTCCAAATATATGAAGGTCTTAATGGATGGGTTCATGCTAAAGACTACCGGAAGGACCATCGATAGATAAAGTTTAAGAAAAATCGCTGGAGCAGTTTTCGAGATAAAGGCGTCCAAAAACGCTCCAAATCAAAAAATGCTTGATTTTCAGCGTGTCATATTTTACTTCTGGATCATCGTATCTGTGTGAATTG
The DNA here is from genome assembly GCA_948474765.1 of Patella depressa. NCBI lineage: Eukaryota > Metazoa > Mollusca > Gastropoda > Patellidae > Patella > Patella depressa. The sequence goes on from OX419716.1 coordinate 54,429,928, forward strand.
GGTATCATGCGATACTAAAATTCCGATGTAAACCAACGATACCTTAATCCATTTGATCGGTTCATATGGGACGAAGAAATCAGGTTTTTCCCAAAGCCCCCATTTTTTGAGTTATTTTCAAAATATCAGACATTATTTCGACTACTTCCGGTTTACGAATCGTTGTTGAAATTGCTTTATGCAACTGTCTGGCAATATGGCTTTATGTTTCAGGGGTTTCAGAAATATCGTTTTATCCTTTCCCAAAAATATAAGGGTTACAAAATGGGCAGAAAATTCGAAAAAATTCGAAAAATAAAGGGCGATAACTCTGAATGAAACTTATATTACTGGAATCGCATAGACTACAGGAATCCAAAAATGTAGGTCAAATTTGAAAATTTTGAAAAATAACAAAAATTGTGTCATAAACAACGTGTTTTCAATTTTAGAACGATAGAAATCCTACACGAATTTTCGAAATCGAAAAATGTGAGATAGCCATTATCTCCGAAAAGATTCAGGGTTCCCGAAAATGTCATTTGTTTTCAAATGGGTAAAGAATTGACGAAACTATAGACGACGTACAAAGTTTGGCCACTTCCGGTATGCGCAGAGGTTTGAAAAATAGTTTATCAAGTAGCCACCACATGTTTTCCAGATAGAAAACTTTGTTCCAGATCGATATCTGTTTTCGATCATGGAGAAATAGGCTCCTGCGGTAAAAAATAATAATAATAATAATAACTAGACCTGCATGCAGGAATGACGGGTTTCACTGGTGCCACGTTACCCTTAAACATGTCACTTCCGGTGCCAAGTTACCCTTGAACATATGTCACTTCCGGTACCAACGAAACCATTAAACAGGTTTCCAAATTAACATTGCACACAAATAAAATGGATGCAGAATCAACCAAATCCAGCAATATCAATTCATTTTATACATTTGTTACTTGTAAATGATCTTGACAAAATTACATTTCTTCCGGTGTTAATGAAAATGTTCAATTAGTTTTATGAAATCAGAAATGGCATACGATATCATATAGTGAAAATTTTATGTAAATCGAATAATAATTGCCACTTTTAAAGACCAAAAAACTTGAAAAGTGACTTGTAGAAAATCGACTATTTCTCTGCAACCGTACAAGTTAGAAACCATTTTGTGGTATCTGTATGATCGTATGGGTTCATTTTATTTGTTGATTGCCATCAAATACCATAATTTGAAAAACATTTCAAAACAGACTCATTTGAATAAAATATCTGTTTTGAAGGCAAAAATACAGTTTTTGCCAAAATGATGTTACTTCCGGTGATAATGAAAATCTTAAATTACTTGTATGAAATCCTAAATGGCATTAGGTATAACATGGTGTAACGTTTATGAAAATCGAATAATAATTGACACTTTTATGGCCCAAAAACCTTCAAAAGTGGCCTGTAGAAAACCGTCTATTTCTCGGCAACCGAACAAGTTAGAAACAATTTTATGATATGTATATGACCATATGAGTTGTGTTTATATGTGAATTTAAACCAAAAGTTAAAATTATTAATACATATAAGGTAATTCTTGGTTGAATAAAACATTGATTTAAAAAGTTTAAAATGCAGTTTTTGACAAAATGACGTCACTTCCGGTGTCAATTTTAAATTGTAATCAACTTGATATGACGCTACATGCTTTTTGAATCAAATGATGTCACTTTTATAAAAATCCAATCATAATTGACTATTTTACAGGCAAAATAACGAAAACAGTGACTTGTACAGAACTGTCCATTTCTTGGTAACTGCTTATATTACAAACTAATTTTAACATACATTTTCTTCGTATGGATTATAGCTACAAGTTTATAAAAGTTACGAAGAAATATTTTAAAATCTGAAAAGCCTGAATAGGTTGTAAATGGGTCAATTTTACACCATTTTTAGCCATTTAATATAATTTGCTCGAAAATGAAATCGAAATTAAAAAAACTGCTTCCGCCATTTTTTGCGCCTTGAAAGGGCACACTCTTTGAGTCAAATAATTTTTCAAAAAAATAATATTTGTTTTCGAAAAATGGTACCTAACTGTCAAAATTGTAGTTTTTGGTAAAATTATGCCACTTTCGGTGCCGACAGATAACACTTCCGGTAATAAAAAAAATGGCAATTGAGACAACGAAGCATATGAACTTTGTTTTATACAAATCGAACAATAAAAAATTAATCTAGGACTGAAAAACTGAATTAGCCAATAGCGGCCAAGGAAAATTACTGAGACAAATTTTTTTAACATTTTTGCACTAGGCAGATGACTCTTTAATTCTGTGCACAATACGACTAAAAAATATTCATAAATAAAAAAGTTTTTTGTAAAATTTTAAATTTTCGAAATTTGGCGCCTAATATCTTCGAAGATTTGCCGAAAATCAAAAATCGAAAGTAGCGTAGCTATGTGCCCTGTCTCAGGCTATGCCAAAATGTATCGAAAGTTAAAATCCAATGATTATTGTTAAAATTACTGCAATATTTTCAAAAACGATAACTTCGGTGATTTCGGACATTTCGCATTGTCGCAGAACGTTCAAAATAGCTTTATCCTCTAAGTCACACCCACTTTCCCAGTAAAACCGAAGAAATCGTAACGATGCGACAAGCAGTTGCTGAGATCTACTCAAAACAAAATAATAATAATAATAATAATAAAAACTAGACCTGCATGCAGGAATGACGGGTTTCACTGGTGCCACGTCACTTTCGGTGCCACGTTACCCTTAAACATATGTCACTTCCGATACCAATGAAACCATCAAACAGGTTTCCACATAAGCATTGTAAACATCAAATAAAATGGACGAAGAATCAACCAAATCCAGCAATATCAATTCATTTTATATATATGTTACTTGTAAGTGATCCTGGCAAAATTTCATTACTTCCGGTGATAATGAAAATGTTCAATTAGTTTTATGAAATCAGAAATGGCATAAGGCAGCATAATGGCGAAAATTGTATGTAAATCGAATGAGAATTGCCACTTTTATAGACCAAAAACCTTGAAAAGTGACTTGTAGAAAATCGTCTATTTCTCGGCAACCGTACACGATAAAAACTATCTTTTGGTATCTATATGATCGTATGGGTTCAATCCATTTGTTGATTGGAATCAAATATCATAATTTGAAATATATTACAAATCAGACTCATTTGAAAAAAATGTCTGTTTTGAAGGCTAAAAGTACAGTTTTTGCCAAAATGACATTACTTCCGGTGATACTGAAAATGTTAAATTAGTTCTATGAAATTATAAATGACACAAGATATCATATGGTGAAAATTTTATGAAAATCGAATAATAACTGACACTTTTATAGACCAAAAACCTTGAAAAGTGACTTAAGGAAAATCGCCCATTTCTCTGCAACCGTACAAGTTAGAAACCATTTTGTGGTATCTGTATGATCGTATGGGTTCAATCTATTTGATCAATAGAATCAAATATCACAATTTGAAAAAAATAACAAATACGACTCATTTGAATAAAATATTGTTTTTTGGAGGCTAAAATTTAAGTTTTGAGCAAATGACGTCATTTCCGGTGGCAGCGCAAGGGGTAAAATGGTTTGACATAGTCCACTATGGCATTAGGCATCCAATGGCGAAAGAAAATTGAAAATCGAATAATAATTGATTCTTTTACAGCCAAAATTACGTGAAAAGTGACTCATGCAAAATTGCCTATTTCTCGGCAACTGCTTATATTACAAACTAATTTTCACATACATTCTCTTCGTATGGATTATAGCTACAAGTTTATAAAAGTTACGTAAAAATATTTTAAAATCTGAAAAGCCTGAATGAGTTGTAAATAGGTCAATTTTACCCCTTTTTCACCTCTTAATCCAATTTGCTAGAAAATGAAAAAGAAATTAAAAAAACTGCTTCCGACATTTTTTGCGCCTTTAAAGGACACACTCTTTGAGTCATATAATTTTTCAAAAAAATAATATTTGTTTTCAAAAAATGTACCTAACTGTCAAAATTGTAGTTTTTGGTAAAATTATGCCACTTCCGGTGCCGACAGATAACACTTTTGGTAATAAAAAAAATGACAATTGAGACAACGAAGCATATGAACTTTGTTTTATACAAATCGAACAATAAAAAATTAATCTAGGACTGAAAAACTGAATTAGCCAATGGAGGCCAAGGAAAATTACTGAGACAAAATTTTTTAACATTTTTGCGCAAGTCAGATGACTCTTTAATTCTGTGCACAACACGACTAAAAAATATTCATAAATAAAAAAGTTTTTTGTAAAATTTAAAATTTCCGAAATTTGGCGCCTAATATCTTCGAAGATTTGCCGAAAATCAAAAATCGAAAGTAGCGCAGCTATGTGCCCTGTCTCCAGCTATGCCAAAATGTATCGAAAGTTAAAATCCCATGATTATTGTTAAAATTACCGCAATATTTGTAAAAACGATAACTTCGGTGATTTCGGACATTTCGCATTGTCGCAGAACGTTCAAAATAGCTTTATCCTCTAAGTCACACCCACTTTCCCAGTAAAACCGAAGAAATCGTAACGATGCGACACGTAGTTGCTGAGATCTACTCAACACAAAAGAAGAATAATAATAATAATAATAAGAATAATAATTTTAACAAAAACAATAGTGTTTCACACAAGCTTCGCAGTGTGAAACCCTAATAATAATTTTAACAAAAACAATAGTGTTTCACACAAGCTTCGCAGTGTGAAACCCTAACTAGACCTGCATAGCAGTGCTGAATCGGCTTTCAGGGTCCTTTATAAAATTGCCATGCTTTTAAATTTACCTTTATACTCTAAACGACCGATAGGACTCGGTGTAACAGGAGTTTAAGAAGTGAAATAGATGTAGTTTTCGAGATAAACGAGTCCGAAAAGGCTCCAAAAAAGAGGAAAATACTACATTTTCGGCATCTCATAATCTATTGCCTAACCATCGAATTTGTATCATTCTGATATCATATAAAATCCCGTAATATTTGTCATTCAACACGCCATCTTGAGTCGGATCGCGCAAAATCTAATTTTGGAGTAAAATTTTGTTTGGAAGTCTAAAAATACAGTTTTTGCAAATATGACATTACTTCCGGTAATAATGGAAATGTTAAATCAGATCATTGCAATCATAAATGGCATAAGGCATCACATGGTGAAAATGTTATGTAAATCGAATAATAATTGCCACTTTTATAGACTAAAAACCTTGAAAAGTGACGTGTAGAAAATCGTCTATTTCTCGGCAACTGTACAAGTTAGAAACCATTTTTTGGTATTTATATGACCGTATGGGTTTAATCTATTTGTTGATTGGAATCAAATATCTTAATTGTATAAACATTACAAATCAGACTCATTTGAATAAAATATTTGTTTTGAAGTCTAAAAATACGGTTTTTGCAAATATGACATTACTTTCGGTGATAATGGAAATGTTAAATCAGATCATTGCAATCCTAAAGTGCATAAGGCATCACATGGTGAAAATTGTATGAAAATTGAATAATAATTGACACTTTTATAGACCAAAAAGCTTAAAAAGGGACTTGTAGAAAATCGTTTATTTCTCGGCAACCGTACAAGTTAGAAACTTTTTTGTGGTATCTGTATGATGGTGTGGGTTCATGCTATTCGTTGATGGGATTCAAATATCATAATTTTAAAAATATTATAAAAGAGACTCATTTGAATAAAATATTTGTTTTTTAGGTTAAAAATACATTTTTTGCCAAAATGACGTCATTTCCGGTAACAGTGAAACTTTAAAATTGGCTTAACCTAGTCCAAATTGGCATTAGGCATCAAATAAAAGAAAGATATTGAAAATCGGATAATAATTTACTCTTTTATAGGCAAAATAACTTGAAAAGTGATGCATGCAAAATTGCATATTTCTCGGCAACTGCTCATATTACAAACTATTTTTCGCATACATTCTCTTTGTCTGGATTATGGCTACCATTTTATGAAAGTTACGAATAAATAGTTCAAAATATAAAGAGGTTGGATGGGTTGTAATAATTGAATTTTACCTTTTTTTTGCATTTTATTCGAAATTGCCCGAAAATGAAATTGAAATTTAAGAATCTGAGCCAAACATTTTATGCGCCTGTACAGGGCGCATACTTTTTGTTATATCAGTTTTCGAAAAAAATAATATTTGCTGTCAAAAAGTGGTACTTAACTCTCAAAATTGTAGTTTTTGTTAATATTACGCCACTTCCGTTGCGTGCGGAAAAATGTCACCGTAACAAAAAATATTACAATTGACATCACGAAGCATATGCACTTTATTTTATACAAATCGAACAATAAATAATTAATCTAGGTACGAAAAACTAAATTAGCCAATGGCGACTAAAGAAAATTACTGAGACAAAATTCTTTCTCACTTATGCTCAAGTAGGGTGATACTTTAACTCTGTGTAAACTACCATCAAAAAATATTCATAAATAAAAAAGTTTTCTGTAAAAATGTAAAAAAAATTCAAAATATCGGAGATTTTTTCGACTACTTCCGGTTTTTCAATCATTGTCGGAATTGCTTTAACAGGTTGATTAGATACTTAACTTCCTGTAGCAGAAATATCAGAAACATTCATTAAGTAATTTTTGAAAAAAAGATAAATAAAAGAGCATTTTCAATAATTTAATGATTTTTCAACTTTTTTCAAAGATTGATGTCATTTTTGGACCACCTATAATATTGCAACGCTTTTATTATTAGATGCACACGCTAGGCAACCGATAGGACTCTGAGTAAAAAATGTTTAAGAAAGATCGTAGGCGTCGTTTTCGAGAAAAAGGCGTCTCGGAATGCTCCAAAACGGAAAATACGTAGTTTTCAGCGTACCATAATTTATTTCCTAAGAATCAAATTCGTGTTATTGAGATGTTATACGATCGTCTATTAATGGAACTATCCAACGACACTTTAATTGTTTTGGCCCGCTAATACGTGGCGGAGAATTAGAACTTTTGGCAAGAGCTCCAATTCTATTTTATATTTTTTACATTTTTCTTCGTTTTTTGAACTACTTCCGGTATACGAATCATTGTCGAGTAGTTTTCACATCCAGTTTTGGAGTTTGCATGGGAACAGGGCTCTCTAATGATATACTACACTATACGATCAAATAAAATACTTCTGAGAAATCCTATGTTCAAAAGTGTTAAAAATGTCAAAATGTCAAAATATTGAAAATTAAATTTCAATAACTGCATACATATTATACATCATTAGAATCGTAATTAGGTCAGCTTTAAAAATATATATCTTTTTTTTGAAAATCTCTTCAAATAAAAAAATAGTAGAGCATTTTCCAAAATTTCACGATTTTTTGACTTTTTTTAATTTTCAGTCCCTTTTTTGTCTCATTCCAATTTTATATAGGTCTTAATGGATGGATCCATGCTAAAGACTACCGGAAGGACCATCGATAGATAAAGTTTAAGAAAAATCGCTGGAACAGTTTTCGAGATAAAGTCGTCCAAAAACGCTCCAAATCAAAAAATGCTTGATTTTCAGCCTGTCATATTTTACTTCTGGATCATCGTATCTATGAATTGGGTATCATACGATACTCCAGTTCCGATGTCAACCAACGATACCTTAATCCATTTGATCGGGTGATATGGGACGAAGAAATCACGTTTTTCCCAAAGCCCACATTTTTTGAGTTTTTTTTCAAAAAATCAGACATTATTTCGAATACTTCCGGTTTACGAATCGTTGTTGAAATTGCTTTATGCAACTGTCTGGCAATATGGCTTTATGTTTCAGGGGTTTCAGAAATATCGTTTTATCCTTTCCAAAAAATATAAGGGTTACAAAATGGGCAGAAAATTCGAAAAAATTCGGAAAATAAAGGGCGATAACTCTGTATGAAACTTATATTACTGGAATCGCATAGACTTCAGGAATCCAAAAATGTAGGTCAAATTTGCACATTTTGAAAAATAACAAAAATTGTCTCATAAACAATGTCTTTTCAATTTTCGAACGATAGAAGTCATAGACGAATGTTCGAAATCGAAAAATGTGAGATAGCCATTATCTTGCAAAAGATTCAGGGTTTCCGAAAATGTCATTTGTTTTAAAATGGGTAAAGAATTGACGAAACTATGGCCTATTTTGAATTTTTAAACGACGTACAAAGTTCGGCCACTTCCGGTATGCGCAGAGGTTTGAAAAATAGTTTATCAAGTAGCCACCACATGTTTTCCCGATAGAAAAGTTTGTTCCAGATCGATATCTGTTTTCGATCATGGAGAAATAGGCTCCCGCGGTAAAAAATAATAATAATAATAATAACTAGACCTGCAAGCAGCACTGAACCGGCTTTCAGGAATCATACAGGAAGTTTATTATACCATAGCCGATCCATTGAGCTACCGAACTATACTTTAGATGTTTTGCTACAGTGAAACCTTCTAACATATATAAAAGTAATATGTGCTGGCGAAAAGACGGGCCAAAATTGTAAATTATCGCAAAATTACGTCACTTCCGGTGCCGAAAGAAATTTTTATAGGGGAAAAATAAGTCGAAAGTTCGTAACATACAAAATACAAACTTTGTTTTATACGTATCGGGCAATAAATAACTAACCTGTAACCCATCAACTGAAATTAAGAAGGTAAAAAAATTAAAAGTGACCCTGGGAAAATTATTCGACAAGGGAACATGCTAGAAGCCTTTTCTTGATATCGATATGATGGTATTGATTCAATCTTACTGCCCATTAGAGTCAGACGTTATAAAGTTAATTGAATAATAAATATAAATCCCTTCAAAAAAATGTTTTGTTTTGAAGGCTAAAAATACGTTTTTTGCAAAAATTACATTACTTCCGGTGATATTGAAAATGTTAACTTAGTTCATCGAAGTCATAAATGGCATAAGGCATCAAATGGTAAAAATATTATAAAAATCGAATAATAATTGACACTTTTATAGACCAAAAACCTTGAAAAGTGACTTATAGAAGATCGCCTATTTCTCTGTAACCGTACACGTTAGAAACAATTTTGTGGCATCTGTATGGTCGTATGGCTTGATTCTATTCGTTGATGGGAATCAAATATCATAATTCTAAAAATATTATAAGGCAGACTCATTTGAATAAAATATTTGTTTTTTAGGTTAAAAATACAGTTTTTGCCCAAATGACGTCATTTCCGGTCACAATGAAAATGTAAAATTGGCTTGACCTAGTCCAAAATGGCATTAAGCATCAAATGGGGAAATAAAATTGCAAATCGAATAATAATTCATTCTTTTATAGGCAAAATAACGTGAAAAGTGATGCATGCAAAATTGCATATTTCTCGGCAACTGTTCACATTACAAACTAATTTTCGCATGCATTCTCTTCGTCTGGATTATTGCTACGAGTTTATGAAAATTACAAATAAATATTTCAAAATATGAAGAGCTGAATGAATTGCAAACAACTGAATTTTACACTTTATTTTACATTTTATTCGAAATTGCCCGAAAATGAAATTGAAATTAAAAAGTCTGAGCTAAGGATATTGTGCACCTTTGCAGGGCGCATCATTTTAGTTATATCAGTTTTGAAAAAAATTAATATATGCTTTCAAAAAGTGGTACCGAACTGTCAAAATTGTAGTTTTTATTAATATTACGTCATTTCCGTTGCCGACAGAAAAATTTCACCGTAACAAAAAAAATTACAATTGGGACCACGGAGCTTATGAACTTTGTTTTATATAAATTGAACAATAAATAATTTTTCTGGGTACGAAAAACGAAATTAGCCGATGGCGGCTAATGCAAATTACCGAGACAATTTTTTTTCTCATTTCTGCTCAAGTAGGATGATATTTTAACCCAGTGTAAAATATCGTCAAAAAATATTCATAAATAAAAAAGGTTTTCGTAAAAAAAATATTTTTTTTCAAAATATCGGACATTTTTTCGACTACTTCCGGTTTTACGATTGTTGTCGTGATAGCTTTACGAAGTTATTTGGATACTTAACTTTCTGTACCAGAAGTGTCAGAAACATCTATTGAGTAGTTTTGGAAGAAAAGATAAAATAAAGAGCGTTTACAAAAATTTAACGATTTTTGAATTTTTTTCAAAGTTTGATGCTATTTTTGGACCACCTATATTATTTCAATGCTTTTCATTTTGGATTCACTATATAGACAATCGATAGGACTTTGAGTAAGAAAAGTTTGAGAAAAATCGTAGGCGTCGTTTTCGAGAAAAGGGCGTCTCAGAATGTTAAAAAATCGGAAAATACTGGATATTTGGCATACAATGATTTATTTCCTTGCCATCGAAATCGTATTATTTACATACCGTATGATGGTCCGTTAATAGGCTATCCAACGACACTTTAGTTCTTTTGGTCCGCTATTACCTAAGGGAGAAATCAAGTTTTTCGCAAGTGCGACAATGTTTTTAACCTTTTTTTTTATTTTTTGAATACTTCCGGTATGGTTATTATTGTCGGAATAGTTTAAATAGCCGGTTTGGGTACTAAAATAGTCATAGGGCTCTGTAATGATATATTACATTTACTGATCAGATAAAATGCCACTGAGAAATCCTATGTCCAAAAGTGAGAAAAATGCAAAAAATTTAAAATATCGAAAATTAACTTTCAATGACTACATACATATTATACATCGTTAGAATCGTAATTAGGTCAGCTATCTGAAAATACAACCTTTTTTCGAAAATCTCTTAAAATAAAAAAATAGTAGAGCATTTTCCAAAATTTCACGATTTTTCGACTTTTTTCAATTTTCAGTCCGTTATTTCACCTATTCCAGATATTTCAAAGTCGTAATGGAATGTTTCGTACTTCAGACTACCACAAGGTCTCTCGATAGAGAAAGTTTCATAAAAATCGCTGGAGTAGTTTTCGAGATACAGGCGTCCAAAAATGCTAAAAATCAGAAAATACTTGATTTTCAGCGTGCCATATTTTGCTGCCTGTTCATAGTATCCGTATGAATTTGGTATCATACGATAGTGCAATCCCAGTGCAGTCCAATGGTACCCTAATTTCTTTTATCCATTTATATCGGGCGGAGAAATCGCGTTTTTCCCAAAAATATCCATTTTTTGCATTTTTTTCAAAATATTGCACATTATTTCGACCACTTCCGGTTTAAGGATTCTTGTCGAAATTGCTTTATTTGTTGGTATTGGACTATAACTTCATGTTCCAGAAGTTTCAGAAACGTCAATTCTGCCATAAAACGAAACCCGAGCTCACAAAATGGGAAGAAAATTCGAAAAAAATCGAAAAATAAAGGGCGATAACTCTGAATGAAACTTATATTACTGGAATTGCATGGACGTCAGGTATCCAAAAATATAGGTCAAATTTGAAAATTTTCAAAAATAACAAAAATTGTCTCGTAAGCAACATGTTTTCAATTTTCGAACGCTAAAAGTCATAGACGAATGTTCGAAATCGAAAAATGTGAGATAGCCATTGTCTAAGAAAAGATTCAGGGATTCCAAATAGGTAATTTGTTTGAAAATGGATAAACAATTGACGAAACTATGGCCTTTTTTCAATTTTTAGACAAAATACAAAGTTCGGTCACTTCCGGTATGCGCAGAAATTTCAAAAATATTTTATCAAGTAGCCACCACATGGTTTCCCGACAGAAAATCTAATTCCAGATCGATATCTGTTTTCGATCATGGTGATCTATGCTCCCGCGGTAAATAATAATAATAATAATAACTAGACCTGCAAGCAGCACTGAACCGGCTTTCAGGAATCATACAGGAAGTTTCTTATACCATAGCCGATCCATTGAGCTACCAAACTATACTTTAGTTGTTTTGCTTCAGTGACACCCTCTATCATATGTAAAAGTAATATTTGCTGGCGAAAAGACCGGTCAAAATTGTAAATTATGGCAAAATTACGTCACTTCCGGTACCGAAAGATATTTTTATAGGTGAAAAATAAGTCGAAAATTCGCAACACACAAAATACAAACTTTGTTTTATACATATTGGGCAATAAATAATTACCCTATAACCCATAAACTGAAATTAAGAAGGTAAAAAACTTAAAAATGACCCTGGGAAAATTGGCTATTATTCGACAAGGGAACATGCTAGAAGGCTTTTTTTGATATCAATATGATGGTATTGATTCAATCTTACTGCCCATTAGAGTCAGACGTTATCAAGTTAAACGAATAATAAATATAAATCCCTTCAAAAAAATGTTTGTTTTGAAGGCTAAAAATACGTCTTTTGCAAAAATTACAATACTTCCGGTGATATTGAAAATGTTAACTTAGTTCATAGAAGCCATAAATGGCATAAGGCATCTAATGGTAAAAAAATTATAAAAATCAAATAATAATTGAGACTTTTATAGACCAAAAACCTTGAAAAGTGACTTATAGAAGATCGCCTATTTCTCTGTAACCATACAAGTTAGCAACCATTTTGTGGTATCTGTATGGTCGTATGGCTTCATTCTATTCGTTGATGGGGATCAAATATCATAATTTTAAAAATATTATAAGGCACACTCATTTGAATAAAATATTTTTTTTTTGGTTAAAAATACAGTTTTTGCCCAAATGACGTCATTTCCGGTCACAGTGAAAATGTAAAATTGACTTGACCTAGTCCAAATTGGCATTAGGCATCAAATGGAAAAAAAATATTGCAAATCGAATGATAATTCACTCTTTTATAGGCAAAATAACGTGAAAAGTGATGCATGCAAAATTGCATATTTCTCGGCAACTGCTCATATTACAAACTAATTTTCGCATACATTCTCTTCGTCTGGATTATTGCTACGAGTTTATGAAAATTACAAATAAATATTTCAAAATATGAAGACGCTGAATGAATTGTAAATAACTGAATTTTACACTTTATTTTACATTTTATTCGAAATTGCCCGAAAATGAAATTGAAATTAAAAAATCTGAGCTAAGGATTTTGTGCATCTTTGCAGGGTGCATCCTTTTAGTTATATCAGTTTTGAAAAAAAAAATATTTGCTTTCAAAAAGTGGTACCGAACTGTCAAAATTGTAGTTTTTGTTAATATTACGTCACTTTCGTTGCCGACAGAAAAATTTTACCGTAACAAAAAAAATTACAATTGGGACCACGGAGCATATGAACTTTGTTTTATACAAATCGAACAATAAATAATTTTTCTGGGTACGAAAAACTAAATTAGCCGATGGCGGCTAACGCAAATTACCCTGACAATTTTTTTTCCTCATTTCTGCTCAAGTACGATGATATTTTAACCCTGTGTAAAATACCATCAAAATATATTCATAAATAAAAAAGCTATTCGTAAAAAAATTTTTTTTTTTCAAAATATCGGACATTTGTTCGACTACTTCCGGTTTTACGATCATTGTCGCGATAGCTTTACGAAGTTCTTTCGATACTTAACTTTCTGTACCAGAAGTGTCAGAAACATCCATTGAGTAGTTTTGGAAAAAAAGATAAATTAAAGAGCGTTTACAAAAATTTAATGATTTTTCAATTTTTTTCAAAGTTTGATGCCATTTTTGGACCACCTATATTATTTCAATGCTTTTCATTTTGGATTCACTATATAGACAGCCGATAGGACTTTGAGTAAGAAAAGTTTAAGAAAAATCTGCGGCGTCGTTTTCGAGAAAAGGGCGTCTCAGAATGTTAAAAAATCGGAAAATATTAGATTTTTGGCATACAATAATTTATTTCCCTACCATCGAAATCGTATTATTTAGATACCATATGATGGTCCATTAATAGGGCTTTCCAACGACCCTTTAGTTCTTTTGGTCCGCTATTACCTAAGGGAGAAATCAAGTTTTTCGCAAGTGCGACAATGTTTTTAACCTTTTTTTTTCATTTTTTGAATACTTCCGGTATGGTTATTATTTTCGGAATAGTTTTAATAGCCGGTTTGGGCACTAAAATAGCCACAGGGCTCTGTAATGATATATTGCATTATCTGATCAGATAAAATGCCCCTGAGAAATCCTATGTTGAAAAGTGCCAAAAATGCAAAAAATTTAAAATATCGAAAATTAAATTTCAATAACTACATACATATTATACATCGTTAGAATCGTAATTAGGTCAGCTATCTGAATATACAATCTTTTTTTTGAAAATCTCTCAAAATAAAAAAATAGTAGAGCATTTTCCAAAATTTCACGATTTTTCGACTTTTTTCGATTTTCAGTCCGTTATTTCACCTATTCCAGATATTTCAAAGTCGTAATGGAATGTTTCGTACACAAGACTACCACAAGGTCTCTTCATACAGAAAGTTTCATAAAAATCGCTGGAGTAGTTTTCGAGATACAGGCGTCCGAAAATGCTAAAAATCAGAAAATACTTGATTTTCAGCGTACCATATTTTGCTGCCTGTTCATAGTATCCGTATGAATTTGTTATCATACGATAGTACAATCATAGTGCAGTCCAGTGGTACCCTAATTTCTTTAATCCATTTATATCGGGCGGAGAAATCGCGTTTTCCCCCAAAATATCCATTTTTTTCATTTTTTTCAAAATATTGCACATTATTTCGACCACTTCCGGTTTAAGGATTTTTGTCGAAATTGCTTTATTCGTTGGTATTGGACTATAACTTCATGTTCCAGAAGTTTCAGAAACGTCAATTCTGCCATAAAACGAAACCCGAGCTCACAAAATGGGAAGAAAATTCGAAAAAAATCGAAAAATAAAGGGCGATAACTCTGAATGAAACTTATATTGCTGGAATCGCATGAACTTCAGGTATCCAAAAATGTAGGTCAAATTTGAAAATTTTGAAAAATAACAAAAATTGTCTCGTAAACAACATGTTTTCAATTTTCGAACGCTAAAAGTCATAGACGAATGTTCGAAATCGAAAAATGTGAGATAGCCACTGTCTAAGAAAAGATTCAGGAATTCCAAAAAGGTAATTTGTTTGAAAATGGATAAAGAATTGACAAAACTATGGCCAATTTTCAATTTTTAGACAAAATACAAAGTTCGGTCACTTCCGGTATGCGCAGAAATTTCAAAAATATTTTATCAAGTAGCCACCACATGGTTTCCCGATAGAAATTCTAATTCCAGATCGATATCAGTTTTCGATCATAGAGATCTACGCTCCCGCGGTAAATAATAATAATAATAATAATAATAATTTTAGTAATCTCAATAGGCTTTCAGACGAAAGTCTGAAAGCCTAACTAGACCTGCAAGCAGCACTGAACCGGCTTTCAGGAATCATACAGGAAGTTTATTATACCATAGCCGATCCATTGAGCTACCAAACTATACTTTAGTTGTTTTGCTTCAGCGACACCCTCTATCATATGTAAAAGTAATATTTGCTGGCGAAAAGACCGGTCAAAATTGTAAATTAAGGCAAAATTACGTCACTTCCGGTACCGAAAGAAATTTTTATAGGTGAAAAATAAGTCGAAAATTCGCAACATACAAAATACAAACTTTGTTTTATACATATCGGGCAATAAATAATTAACCTATAACCCATAAACTGAAATTAAGAAGGTAAAAAACTTAAAAGTGACCCTGGGAAAATTGGTTATTATTCGACAAGGGAACATGCTAGAAGCCTTTTCTTGATATCAATATGATGGTATTGATTCAATCTTACTGCCCATTAGAGTCAGACGTTATAAAGTTAAACGAATAATGAATATAAATCACTTCAAAAAAATGTTTGTTTTGAAGGCTAAAAATACGTTTTTTGCAAAAATTACATTACTTCCGGTGATATTGAAAATGTTAACTTGGTTCATAGAAGTCATAAATGGCATAAGGCATCAAATGGTAAAAAGATTATAAAAATCGAATAATAATTGACACTTTTATACACCAAAAACCTTGAAAAGTGACTTATAGAAGATCGCCTATTTCTCTGAAACCGTACAAGTTAGAAACCATTTTGTGGTATCTGTATGGTCGTATGGCTTCATTCTATTCGTTGATGGGAATCAAATATCGTAATTTTAAAAATATTATAAGGCAGACTCATTTGAATACAATTTTAGTTTTTTAGATTAAAAATACAGTTTTTGCCCAAATGACGTCATTTCCGGTCACAGTGAAAATGTAAAATTGGCTTGACCTAGTCCAAATTGGCATTAGGCATCAAATGGAAAAAAAATATTGCAAATCGAATAATAATTCACTTTTGAATAGGCAAAATAACGTGAAAAGTGATGCATGCAAAATTGCATATTTCTCGGCAACTGCTCATATCATAAACTAATTTTCGCATACATTCTCTTCGTCTGGATTATTGCTACAAGTTTATGAAAATTACAAATAAATATTTCAAAATATGAAGACGCTGAATGAATTGTAAATAACTGAATTTTACACTTTATTTTACATTTTATTCGAAATTGCCCGAAAATGAAATTGAAATTTAAAAATATGAGCTAAGGATTTTGTGCACCTTTGCAGGGTGCATCCTTTTAGTTATATCAGTTTTGGAAAAAAAATAATATTTGCTTTCAAAAAGTGGTACCGAACTGTCAAAATTGTAGTTTTTGTTAATACTACGTCACTTCCGTTGCCGACAGAAAAATTTCACCGTAACAAAAAAAATTACAATTGGGACCACGGAGCATATGAACTTTGTTTTTTACAAATCGAACAATAAATACTTTTTCTGGGTACGAAAAGCTAAATTGGCCGATGGCGGCTAACGCAAATTACCGAGACAATTTTTTTTCTCATTTCTGCTCAAGTACGATGATATTTTAACCCTGTGTAAAATATCATCAAACTTTCGGTTTTACGATCATTGTCGCGATAGCTTTACGAGGTTCTTTGGATACTTAACTTTCTGTACCAGAAGTGTCAGAAACATCCATTGAGCAGTTTTTGAAAAAAAGATAAATTAAAGAGCGTTTACAAAAATTTAACGATTTTTCAATTTTTTTCAAAGTTTGATGCCATTTTTGGACCACCTATTTTATTTCAATGGTTTTCATTTTGGATTCACTATATAGACAACCGATAGGACTTTGAGTAAGAAAAGTTTAAGAAAAATCGTAGGCGTCGTTTTCGAGAAAAGGGCGTCTCAGAATGTTAAAAAATCGGAAAATACTAGATTTTTGGCATGCAATAATTTATTTCCTTACCATGGAAATCATATTATTGAGATACCATATGATGGTCCATTAATAGTTCTATCCAGCGACACTTTAGTTCTTTTGGTCCGCTATTACCTAAGGGAGAAATCATGTTTTTCGCAAGTGCGACAATATTTTTAACTTTTTTTTTTATTTTTTGAATACTTCCGGTATGGTTATTATTTTCGGAATAGTTTTAATAGCCAGTTTGGGCACTAAAATAGCCACAGGGCTCTGTAATGATATATTACATTATCTGATCAGATAAAATGCCCCTGAGAAATCCTACGTTCAAAAGTGCCAAAAATGCAAAAAATTTAAAATATCGAAAATTAAATTTCAATAATTACATACATATTATACACTGTTAGAATCGTAATTAGGTCAGCTATCTGAATATACAACCTTTTTTTAAAAATCTCTTAAAATAAAAAAATAGTAGAGCATTTTCCAAAATTTCACGATTTTTCGACTTTTTTCGATTTTCAGTCCCTTTTTTATCCTATTCCAGACATTTCAAAGGCTTATTGGATGGTTTCATGCAAAAGACTTCCAAAAGGACTCTCGATAGAAAAAATTTGAAAAAAATTGTAGGTTAAGTTTTCAAGATACAGGCGTCCAAAAACGCTCCAAATCAGAAAATACTTGATTTTCAGCGTGCCATATTTTGCTGCCTGATCATAGAATCCGTATGAATTGGGTATCATACGATAGTACAATCCTAGTGCAGTCCAATGGTACCCTAATTTCTTTAATCCATTGATATCGGGCGGAGAAATCGCGTTTTTCTCCAAAATATCCATTTTTTGCATTTTTTTCAAAATATTGCCCATTATTTCGACCACTTCCGGTTTAAGGATTCTTGTCGAAATTGCTTTATAAGTTGGTATTGGACTATAACTTCATGTTCCAGAAGTTTCAGAAACGTCAATTCTGCCATAAACCGAAACCCGAGCTCACAAAATGGGAAGAAAATTCGAAAAAATTCGAAAAATAAAGGGCGATAACTCTGAATGAAACTTATATTACTGGAACCGGATGGACTTTAGGTATCCAAAAATGTAGGTCAAATTTGAAATTTTTTAAAAATAACAAAAATTGTCTCGTAAACAACATCTTTTCAATTTTCAAACGATAAAAGTCATAGACGAATGTTCGAAATTGAAAAATGTGAGATAGCCATTGTCTCAGAAAAGATTCAGGGATTCTAAAAATGTAATTTGTTTGAAAATGGATAAAGAATTGGCGAAACTATGGCCAATTTTCAATTTTTAGACAACGTACAAAGTTCGGTCACTTCCGGTATGCGCAGAAATTTCGAAAATATTTTATCAAGTAGCCACCACATGGTTTCCCAATAGAAAATCTAATTCCAGATCGATATCTGTTTCGATCATAGAGATCTAGGCCCTCGCGGTAAATAATAATAATAATAATAATAATTTTAGTAATCTCAATAGGCTTTCAGACGAAAGTCTGAAAGCCTAACTAGACCTGCATGCAGGAATGACGGGTTTCACTGGTGCCACGTCACTTTCGGTGCCACGTTACCCTTAAACATATGTCACTTCCGATACCAATGAAACCATCAAACAGGTTTCCACATAAGCATTGTAAACATCAAATAAAATGGACGAAGAATCAACCAAATCCAGCAATATCAATTCATTTTATATATATGTTACTTGTAAGTGATCCTGGCAAAATTTCATTACTTCCGGTGATAATGAAAATGTTCAATTAGTTTTATGAAATCAGAAATGGCATAAGGCAGCATAATGGCGAAAATTGTATGTAAATCGAATGAGAATTGCCACTTTTATAGACCAAAAACCTTGAAAAGTGACTTGTAGAAAATCGTCTATTTCTCGGCAACCGTACACGATAAAAACTATCTTTTGGTATCTATATGATCGTATGGGTTCAATCCATTTGTTGATTGGAATCAAATATCATAATTTGAAATATATTACAAATCAGACTCATTTGAAAAAAATGTCTGTTTTGAAGGCTAAAAATACAGTTTTTGCCAAAATGACATTACTTCCGGTGATACTGAAAATGTTAAATCAGTTCTATGAAATCATAAATGACACAAGATATCATATGGTGAAAATTTTATGAAAATCGAATAATAACTGACACTTTTATAGACCAAAAACCTTGAAAAGTGACTTAAGGAAAATCGCCCATTTCTCTGCAACCGTACAAGTTAGAAACCATTTTGTGGTATCTGTATGATCGTATGGGTTCATTCTATTTGATCAATAGAATCAAATATCACAATTTGAAAAAAATAACAAATACGACTCATTTGAATAAAATATTGTTTTTTGAAGGCTAAAATTTAAGTTTTGAGCAAATGACGTCATTTCCGGTGGCAGCGCAAGGGGTAAAATAGTTTGACATAGTCCACTATGGCATTAGGCATCCAATGGCGAAAGAAAATTGAAAATCGAATAATAATTGATTCTTTTACAGCCAAAATTACGTGAAAAGTGACTCATGCAAAATTGCCTATTTCTCGGCAACTGCTTATATTACAAACTAATTTTCACATACATTCTCTTCGTATGGATTATAGCTACAAGTTTATAAAAGTTACGTAAAAATATTTTAAAATCTGAAAAGCCTGAATGAGTTGTAAATAGGTCAATTTTACGCCTTTTTTCACCTCTTAATCCAATTTGCTAGAAAATGAAAAATAAATTAAAAAAACTGCTTCCGACATTTTTTGCGCCTTTAAAGGACACACTCTTTGAGTCATATAATTTTTCAAAAAAATAATATTTGTTTTCAAAAAATGTACCTAACTGTCAAAATTGTAGTTTTTGGTAAAATTATGCCACTTCCGGTGCCGACAGATAACACTTTTGGTAATAAAAAAAATGACAATTGAGACAACGAAGCATATGAACTTTGTTTTATACAAATCGAACAATAAAAAATTAATCTAGGACTGAAAAACTGAATTAGCCAATGGAGGCCAAGGAAAATTACTGAGACAAAATTTTTTAACATTTTTGCGCAAGTCAGATGACTCTTTAATTCTGTGCACAACACGACTAAAAAATATTCATAAATAAAAAAGTTTTTTGTAAAATTTTAAATTTCCGAAATTTGGCGCCTAATATCTTCGAAGATTTGCCGAAAATCAAAAATCGAAAGTAGCGCAGCTATGTGCCCTGTCTCCAGCTATGCCAAAATGTATCGAAAGTTAAAATCCCATGATTATTGTTAAAATTACCGCAATATTTGTAAAAACAATAACTTCGGTGATTTCGGACATTTCGCATTGTCGCAGAACGTTCAAAATAGCTTTATCCTCTAAGTCACACCCACTTTCCCAGTAAAACCGAAGAAATCGTAACGATGCGACACGTAGTTGCTGAGATCTACTCAAAACAAAAGAATAATAATAATAATAAGAAGAAGAAGAATAATTTTAACAAAAACAATAGTGTTTCACACAAGCTTCGCAGTGTGAAACCCTAATAATAATTTTAGTAATCTCAATAGGCTTTCAGACGAAAGTCTGAAAGCCTAATAATAATTTTAGTAATCTCAATAGGCTTTCAGACGAAAGTCTGATAGCCTAATAATAATTTTAGTAAAAACAATAGTCTTTCAGACGAAAGTCTGAAAGCCTAACTAGACCTGCATAGCAGTGCTGAATCGGCTTTCAGGGTCCTTTATATCATTGCCATGCTTTTAAATTTACCTTTATACTCTAAACTACCGATAGGACTCGGGGTAACAGAAGTTTAAGAAGTGAAATAGAAGTAGTTTTCGAGATAAACGAGTCTGAAAAGGCTCCAAAAAAAGAGGAAAATACTACATTTTCGACATCTCATAATCTATTGCCTAACCATCGAATTCGTATCATTCTGATATCATATAAAAGTCCAAAAAGGAAAATACTAGATCTTCAGCGTCCCGTAAAATTTGTCATTGAACACGCCATCTTGAGTCGGATTGCGCAAAATCTAATTTTGGAGTAAAATTTTGTTTTGAAGTCTAAAAATACGTTTTTTACAAATATGACATTACTTCCGGTGATAATGGAAATGTTAAATCAGATCATTGCAATCATAAATGGCATAAGGCATCACACGGTGAAAATTGTATGAAAATTGAATAATAATTGACACTTTTATAGACCAAAAAGCTTGAAAAGTGACTTGTAGAAAATCGTCTATTTCTCGGCAACCGTACAAGTTAGAAACTTTTTTGTGGTATCTGTATGATGGTATGGGTTCATGCTATTCGGTGATGGGATTCAAATATCATAATTTTAAAAATATTATAAACAAAACTCATTTGAATAAAATATTTGTTTTTTAGGTTAAAAATACAGTTTTTGCCAAAATGACGTCATTTTCGGTCACAGTGAAACTGTAAAATTGGCTTAACCTAGTCCAAATTGGCATTAGGCATCGAATGAAAAATTTTTATTGAAAATCAGATAATAATTTACTATTTTATAGGCAAAATAACGTGAAAAGTGATGCATGCAAAATTGCATATTTCTCGGCAATTGCTCATATTACGACCTATATTTGCATACATTCTCCTCGTCTGGATTATTACTACGAGTTTATGAAAGTTACGAATAAATAGTTCAAAATATGGAGACGTTGAATGGGTTGTAAATAACTGATTGTTACACATTTTTTTACATTTATTCGAAATTGCCCGAAAGCGAAATTGAAATTAAAAGATCTGAGCTAACGATTTGTGCCCCTTTACAGCGCGCATCCTTTTTGCTATATCAGATTTCGAAAAAAAATAATATTTGCTTTCAAAAAGTGGTACTGAACTGTCAAAATTGTAGTTTTTGTTAATATTACGCCACTTCCGTTGCGTGCAGAAAAATTTCACGGTAACAAGAAAAATTACAATTGAGACCACGGAGCATATGCACTTTGTTTTATACAAATCGAACAATAAATAATTAATCTAGGTACGAAAAACTAAATTAGCCAATGGCGACTAAAGAAAATTACTGAGACAAAATTCGTTCTCACTTCTGCTCAAGTAGGGTGATACTTTAACTCTGTGTGAACTACCATCAAAAAATATTCATAAATAAAAAAGTTTTCTGTAAAAATGTAAAAAAAATTCAAAATATCGGAGATTTTTTCGACTACTTCCGGTTTTTCGATCATGGTCGGAATAGCTTTAACAAGTTGATTAGATACTTAACTTCCTGTAGCAGAAATATCAGAAACATTCATTAAGTAATTTTTGAAAAAAAGATAAATAAAAGAGCATTTTCAATAATTTAATGATTTTTCAACTTTTTTCAAAGATTATTAGATGCACACGCTAGGCCACCGATAGGACTCTGAGTAAAAAATGTTTAAGAAAAATCGTAAGTGTCGTTTTCGAGAAAAAGGCGTCTCAGAATGGTCCAAAACGGAAAATACGTAGTTTTCAGCGTACCATAATTTATTTCCTAAGAATCAAATTCGTGTTATTGAGATGTTATACGATCGTCTATTAATGGAACTATCCAGCGACACTTTAATTGTTTTGGTCCGCTAATATGTGACGGAGAATTCGAACTTTTGGCAAGAGCTCCAATTCTTTTTTATCTTTTTTACATTTTTCGTCGTTTTTTGAACTACTTCCGGTATACGAATCATTGTCGAGTAGTTTTCACATCCAGTTTTGGAGTTTCCATGGGAACAGGGCTCTCTAATGATATACTAGACTATACGATCAAATAAAATACTTCTGAGAAATCCTATGTTCAAAAGTGTTAAAAATGTCAAAATGTCAAAATATTGAAAAATAAATTTCAATAACTGCATACATATTATACATCATTAGAATCGTAATTAGGTCAGCTTTTTAAATATATATCTTTTTTTTTGAAAATCTCTTCAAATACAAAAATAGTGGAGCATTTTCCAAAATTTCACGATTTTTTTACTTTTTTCAATTTTCAGTCCCTTTTTTGTCCTATTCCAATTATATATAGGTCTTAATGGATGGATCCATGCTAAAGACTAGCGGAAGGACCATTGATAGATAAAGTTTAAGAAAAATCGCTGGAGCAGTTTTCGAGATAAAGGCGTCCAAAAACGCTCCAAATCAAAAAATGCTTGATTTTCAGCGTGTCATATTTTACTTCTGGATCATCGTATCTGTATGAATTTGGTATCATACGATACTCCAATTCCGATGTAAACCAACGATACCTTAATCCATTTGATCGGTTGATATGGGACGAAAAAATCACGTTTTTCCCAAAGACTCCATTTTTTGAGTTTTTTTCGAAAAATCTGACATTATTTCAACTACTTCCGGTTTACGAATCGTTGTTGAAATTGCTTTATGCAACTGTCTGGCAATATGGCTTTATGTTTCAGGGGTTTCAGAAATATCGTTTTATCCTTTCCAAAAAATATATGGGGCACAAAATGGGCAGAAAATTCGAAAAAATTTGAAAAATAAAGGGCGATAATTCTGAATGAAACTTATATTACTGGAATCGCATAGACTTCAGAAATCCAAAAATGTAGGTCAAATTTGCAAATTTTGAAAAATAACAAAAATTGTCTCATAAACAACGTCTTTTCAATTTTCGAACGATAGAAGTCATAGACGAATGTTCGAAATTGAAAAATGTGAGATAGCCATTATCTTGCAAAAGATTCAGGGTTTCCGAAAATGTCATTTGTTTAAAAATGGGTAAAGAATTGACGAAATTATGGCCGATTTTCAATATCCCGACAACCTACAAAGTTCGGCCACTTCCGGTATGCGCAGAAGTTTGAAAAATAGTTTATGCACTAGCCACCACATGTTTTCCCGATAGAAAAGTTTGTTGCAGATCGATATCTGTTTTCGATCATGGAGAAATAGGCTCCCGCGGAAAAAAATAATAATAACTAGACCTGCATGCAGGAATGACGGGTTTCACTGGTGCCACGTCACTTTCGGTGCCACGTTACCCTTAAACATATGTCACTTCCGATACCAATGAAACCATCAAACAGGTTTCCACATAAGCATTGTAAACATCAAATAAAATGGATGAAGAATCAACCAAATCCAGCAATATCAATTCATTTTATATATATGTTACTTGTAAGTGATCCTGGCAAAATTTCATTACTTCCGGTGATAATGAAAATGTTCAATTAGTTTTATGAAATCAGAAATGGCATAAGGCAGCATAATGGCGAAAATTGTGTGTAAATCGAATGAGAATTGCCACTTTTATAGACCAAAAACCTTGAAAAGTGACTTGTAGAAAATCGTCTATTTCTCGGCAACCGTACACGATAAAAACTATCTTTTGGTATCTATATGATCGTATGGGTTCAATCCATTTGTTGATTGGAATCAAATATCATAATTTGAAATATATTACAAATCAGACTCATTTGAAAAAAATGTCTGTTTTGAAGGCTAAAAATACAGTTTTTGCCAAAATGACATTACTTCCGGTGATACTGAAAATGTTAAATTAGTTCTATGAAATCATAAATGACACAAGATATCATATGGTGAAAATTTTATGAAAATCGAATAATAACTGACACTTTTATAGACCAAAAACCTTGAAAAGTGACTTTTTTTTTTTTAAACAATATTTATTCACAGAAGCTGGATTGGAGAAAAAAAAAAAAAGTCACTTTTCAAGGTTTTTGGTCTATAAAAGTGTCAGTTATTATTCGATTTTCATAAAAGTGACTTAAGGAAAATCGCCCATTTCTCTGCAATCGTACAAGTTAGAAACCATTTTGTGGTATCTGTATGATCGTATGGGTTCAATCTATTTGATCAATAGAATCAAATATCACAATTTGAAAAAAATAACAGATACGACTCATTTGAATAAAATATTGTTTTTTGAAGGCTAAAATTTAAGTTTTGAGCAAATGACGTCATTTCCGGTGGCAGCGCAAGGGGTAAAATGGTTTGACATAGTCCACTATGGCATTAGGCATCCAATGGCGAAAGAAAATTGAAAATCGAATAATAATTGATTCTTTTACAGCCAAAATTACGTGAAAAGTGACTCATGCAAAATTGCCTATTTCTCGGCAACTGCTTATATTACAAACTAATTTTCACATACATTCTCTTCGTATGGATTATAGCTACAAGTTTATAAAAGTTACGTAAAAATATTTTAAAATCTGAAAAGCCTGAATGAGTTGTAAATAGGTCAATTTTACGCCTTTTTTCACCTCTTAATCCAATTTGCTAGAAAATGAAAAAGAAATTAAAAAAACTGCTTCCGACATTTTTTGCGCCTTTAAAGGACACACTCTTTGAGTCATATAATTTTTCAAAAAAATAATATTTGTTTTCAAAAAATGTACCTAACTGTCAAAATTGTAGTTTTTGGTAAAATTATGCCACTTCCGGTGCCGACAGATAACACTTTTGGTAATAAAAAAAATGACAATTGAGACAACGAAGCATATGAACTTTGTTTTATACAAATCGAACAATAAAAAATTAATCTAGGACTGAAAAACTGAATTAGCCAATGGAGGCCAAGGAAAATTACTGACACAAAATTTTTTAACATTTTTGCGCAAGTCAGATGACTCTTTAATTCTGTGCACAACACGACTAAAAAATATTCATAAATAAAAAAGTTTTTTGTAAAATTTTAAATTTCCGAAATTTGGCGCCTAATATCTTCGAAGATTTGCCGAAAATCAAAAATCGAAAGTAGCGCAGCTATGTGCCCTGTCTCCAGCTATGCCAAAATGTATCGAAAGTTAAAATCCCATGATTATTGTTAAAATTACCGCAATATTTGTAAAAACGATAACTTCGGTGATTTCGGACATTTCGCATTGTCGCAGAACGTTCAAAATAGCTTTATCCTCTAAGTCACACCCACTTTCCCAGTAAAACCGAAGAAATCGTAACGATGCGACACGTAGTTGCTGAGATCTACTCAAAACAAAAGAAGAATAATAATAATAATAACTAGACTTGCTTGCAAGGCTGAAGGCGTTCACCTTACCGAAGGCAGCAAAAATTGCCTACAACTCACCCCTTAAAACACACACACACACACGCTTAAACAACTCAGACATGACACTTTCTGTGCATGCGCATTACGATAGAAGGAAAGTGAAAAATATAGTTGAACAATTATGAACATGGATTGGTAGAATCCTACAGACGCCAGAAATCGAAATACTCAATCAAAAACTCAAAAATTCTAAAAAAAATTACAAGTTCAGTACATTTTCAAATTGTTAGGAAAAAAGGAGAACGGCGTGGTATTGCAATTCGACCTTTATCGCATCCGCAATATCCCCGGCTCTACAAAAATATAACTTTTTCGAAAATTGACATAATTAGAACCGATTTTCATTCGTGCACGTTAAAGATTTACATCACTTCCGGTCTGGTCCACAACTTTGGCAATAGTTCTAAGTACTAAATGTTTAAAACATAGGAAAAATCAACATTCAAAACTCTATCTGTTTTAGTTTCAGAGATCTAAACGACTACAGAAAAAAAACAGTTTTCCGAATGAGACAAAAAAAAAAAATACCTTAAGTATCAAGGTAATAACCAAAACCCCAAATCGCACCTTTCAACATTAATTGTTCAACATCGAATTTGAGGGGTACTTTATTTATAAATGACTTCAACAGAAAGCTTCATTTTCACTGGTATCAAATGATGACGTCATGTAGACATAAAACCTGGGATATTAATTTCAGGAGTAACTGTTAATTACTAAAATGAGTTATTTTCATTATAGAAGCACAAGTACCAGATATTGGTTACTATTCAAACACCCTTTGTTCAAATATTGCCAGTTTTAAAAAAAGCTCTCTATATATGCTTTATATGTATGCAAAACGTTCCATTTATAACCAATTCGGACTTTTGTCGATGTCACACCAATGTGTTACACGGAACTTTGGAATCGCGTTCAGGTAAGCTACTCAAATATGTAACTGGTTCAAAACTAAATTGAATATTCAATGAAATATCGACAATATTCTGATTTCGTGCACGTTAATGATTTGACGTCACTAACGTATAAAGATTTATCTTTAATTAGAGACAGGGCCCAAATTCAAACTACATCATGCTTTCTATCACAGGTGCAATATTCGTACTTCTGCACGACACTACTGCAAGATACAACTGCAAACTATTGATAATTGGATTTCCTTTTAAACAGCGCGAGCCGTCGATTTGTGTCGAGATGATAACGGTTATGAGGTAATTTTGACAAAGAAGAAACAATATTAATTCAAAGACTAATTATTACACACAGAAATCAATTATTTCTGTTACAGGGTCACTAAACCCATATTTTGAATATAAGTAAACATTCAAAGTTGAAATACTTTTAGCTCAAAT
Organism: Patella depressa; assembly: GCA_948474765.1. Taxonomy (NCBI): domain Eukaryota; kingdom Metazoa; phylum Mollusca; class Gastropoda; family Patellidae; genus Patella; species Patella depressa. Next base: position 54,457,462 of record OX419716.1, read on the forward strand.
ATTGTCACTGTGAGAGAAATGGGGAATTTTGAATATCCTCTAAACGTTGGTAAAACGTACAGATTGTATCAACTCTTACTGCATGTTTCGCTTAACAATGAAAGATGATGTTTTCGATCCCTTTGTTCTCATACTCCTGATATTTCTAACTGTTGCGCAATGGTTTCATACCTAAGACTACCGATAAAACTCTGATTTCGTGCACGTTAATGATTTGACGCCACTAGCATATAAAATTTTTTCTTTAATTAGAGATTGGGCCCAAGCTCAAACTACATCATGCTTTCTATCGCAGATGCAATATTCGTACTTCTGCACGTTACTACTGCAAGATACAACTGCAACCTATAGATAATTGGATTTCCTTATAAACAGCGGGAGCCGTCGATTTGTGTCGAGATGATTACGGTTGAGAGGTAATTTTGACAAAGAATTAACAATATTAATTCAAAGACTAATTATTACACACAGAAATCAATTATTTCTGTTACAGGGTCACTAAACACATATTTTGAATATAAGTAAACACTCAGAGTTGAAATATTTTTAGCTCAAATATCGTCACTGTGAGAGAAATGGGGAATTTTGAATATATTCTAAACGTTGGTAAAACGTACAGATTGTATCAACACTTACTGCATGTTTCGCTTAACGATGAAAGGTGACGTTTTCAGTTTTCGATCCCTTTGTTCTCATACTCCTGATATTTCTAAATGTTGCGCAATAGTTTCAAACCTAAGACTACCGATAAAACTGTCTGTAGAAGAAATTCAAAAAAAAAAATACCTTGACTTTTCGAGAAAAAGACGTCTAAAAATGCTCCAAATGGTAAAAATACGACGTTTTGGATTTTCAATCTCGTTTTTCGACTACTCATGACATTTAGAGAAATTGTACAATGGTTTCACACAATACACCACCTATAAGACTCTCGAATGAGAAAGTTTTAAAAAAATCGTAGGCGGCATTTTCGAGAAATACGCGTCTAAAGTTGATCGAAATCGTAAAAAACCTTACTTTTCAAAGTCCTATAACTTTTTCAATTTATGATAGAATCTTGTCGCTGTGGTACCATCTTGTAGATATTTTACGTGGCTATCAAATGACGCTGTACTTTAACTACTCAGTAAACAGCCAACTGAAACTTCGCATTTTGCGCACAGGCACCCATTTTTCAGAATTTTGTCAAAGTTTGGATACTTTTCTTGACCACTTCTGGTGATTAGAGCATTTTCATCCATAGTCTAAGGACTGGAGACGACTCTTGACTTCATATTCCTGAAGTTTCAGAAAAATCGTAGGCGCCGTTTTAAAAAAATAAGAACTCTACGATTTGACCAAAATGCGTAAAAAAGTGAAAAATCAAAGTCAACATTTCAGAACAAAACTTATATTGTTGGAATCGGATTGAGGTCAGCTATCCAAAAATATCAGTATTATTTTAAAATTCCAAAAAATAACAATTTTAGAAAATTTTGAAAATTTTCCATTTTTCACCAAAAAAATGAGAGCGACAAAGTTTCTAAACTCGATGTTTTTGAACTGCCATCTAGTCAGAAATGTTTTCAGCTATCCAAAAATGTAAATATCGGAAAAGTCGGATGAGAATTAGAAGAATTATGGCCGATTTTCAATTTGAGTGCACGTTAAAGATTTGACGCGTTTCCGCTTTGCGCACAAATTTGATTTTACATTTAAGCACTAACCACCACCCAGTTTCCCGACAGAAAATCAAATTTCAGACCTCTATCTCTTATAGTTGCTGAGAAATAGGCAAAGTGGAATAAAAAAAAATAATAAACTAGATCTGCTACTGTCCCATGCAGATATGAAAGCTTTCATATTCATCGTCACGTGTCATTGATTGTATCAAGTAACCTAAATAAAAGGATACGAAGAAAAAATTATTAAAATTGGTCAAAAACTCGCGAAGTTACAAGTCTAAATATAGTATGAAACATTGCACCCAGGCATAACAATAATCTGAAAACTAAAGGGAAATAACTGAAACTTGTATTACTGTAATGAGACGGATGAGAAAATGAAATGAAAATGGCGGGAAAAAAAAATTAAAAATGGCAGGTTGGACAGGCGACCTTACTCCTTGTCACGTACAACCGGGCATTCGAAAACACGCTAGTTTACTCAATGAGAGGCGCGCGTGCTTACCATTCAGCCACTCAACCCCCCTTTGAAATCAGACACGTGCAATATGTCATATAGGAAGAATAAGAAGTCGCTCACAACAAAATGGTAAATTAATGAGTTTAGGTCAAAAGGTTGAGCTACTGTTTTAGAGTACTTAATAGTTTTAAAGAGACACGTTAAGGGTTGTTCATAGTTAAATGAAAGTTTAATTTTAAATAAGACCAATAAAATTAGGATTTAATAATGCCAGACTAATATTTCCAATATGTTTGGTTATAAGTAGGAAATCGTGACGACTTCTTAAGCATGTTTTAAACAAAGGATCATGTTTGTTTAAACAAGAATGGCACTCTGCAATAAAAAAAACTGGCCAAAGCAAGATTTCTATGCAGAAATTAAATAATTGCTAGAACCAGAAAAATATTTATCCACTATAATAAATAAGCAACATAGAGAAAATGAAATGAAATTGAATGGGGTTTAACGTCCGACTGTTCTGCTCCTAAAATGGGCTAATGAAGACGGGCATATGCCATAATGTGTGCAATGAGGGAAATTTTACCCGGGCAGCGGCGGTTACGGCCTACGAGGTTGGACAGGCAACCATACTCCTTGTCACGTACAACCAAAAAATCGAAACAACGGCAGTTGACTCAATGACAGACGTTATGATACAGAGCGCACGTGCTAACCATTCAGCCACGCAACCTCCCTAAAATCGGCAAATTGCTGACCTACAGCGAGAAACATTTCAACCGGGCCAAATTTTCTATTGTAACAGTTTAATTTGCACGGTACCTTTAGTTATCAACCGAATATTACAAAACTTTTAAAAATAAGCTCCCCCCTGACCAGCTTAAGCGTTCGCAATAAACGTTTGCCACTTAAAATCGGGAAATTGCTGACTTTAAAGTGAGAAACATTACAACCGGGCGAAATTTTCTGTTTTATGACTTTTACAGTACCTTTGATTACCAACCGATTATTTTCTGTTTTATCACTTTTACAGTACCTTTGATTACCAACCGATTATTACAAAACTTTAAAAATAAAAGAGAAAGAGAGAAATGCGGCCTAATGTCCATTCGACACAAACTAGGTCATTTCGGGACTAACATATGTTTTTTAATCTTATTTAAAAACTCCCCCTGCGCTTACAGGTCTTTAGCCGTTGGGAGGAAACCGAAGAACACGGAGAAAACCCACAAGGTTGGACATCATACTTCATGTCACGTGCAACCTGGAGATCGAAACGACGCCCGTTGACTCAATGACAGACGTTACGATACAGTGCGCACATGCTAACCATTCAGCCATTCAGCCTCCCTGAATTCAGAAAATTGCTGACTTATAGCAAGAAACATTTCAACCGGGCGAAATTTTCTGTTTTAACAGTTTAATGTGCACGGTACTTTAATTACCAACCGATTATTACAAAACTTTTGAAAATAAGCTCCAACTGACCAGCTTAATCGTATGCAATAAACGTTTTCGCCTGAATTGAAAGTTCTGCACGGAGAAAGTTCATCTCGATTTCCCGGCGTGGTTCCCCTTGTCAGTGAGGCAGAACGGAGGGCCTGACAAGCACAGCTGTCTAGTCATTCGGATGGGACGAAAAACCAAGGTCCCGTGTACACATTGGAGTGCACGTAAAATATCCCTAAGCAGTTGGAATTCGATACTGTTGAATAAGCTCTATACGATGACTAAATGTGTAGATTGTAGTCACCCACACTGCATGTTTCGCTTAACAATGAAAGGGTGCCGTTTTCAATGTTCGATCCTTTTGTTCTTCTACTCCTGATATGTTGGACTGTTGATCGATGGTTTCATATAAAAGACTACCAATAAGACTCTTTGTACAAGAAGTTCCCAAAAAATATTATGTTGACTTTACGAGAAAGACCTCTAAACATGCTCCAAATTGTAAAAATACGACTTTTTGGGTTTTCAATCTCTTTTTTTCGGCTATCCCTGATATTTAGAAAAAATAATACAATGATTTCACACAACAGGCTAGCTATTAGACTCTCTATTGACAAAAGTTTCACCGCCCTCCCTTCATTATAACCGAAGTTATCGTGCCCTAAAGAATCAACAAATTAGCTTGTTTATCTCTGCTTACCCTAAGCAGAAAATGCTCATCTTTGAACTCAATCATAACATTGACCTAGTGAACGTCTACACCAAGTTTGAACATTCTAGCTTAATTAGAAGGAGAGTAATTGTGTTCCAAAGTCCCGACCCTTCAAATTGCTTCTATTTTTCATTTTCAATTCAAAATGGTGACCATCACGTGACCGAAATCAAAATTCTATTCGCGACATTTTTTAGGCCTTCCTACAAGGATTCAGAAAATATAACTCCCGAGTCTGTAAGTAAAATAGCAAAAAAGCCTTATTGATTTTTCACTTTTAAATATGGCGGCACTTCCGGTTCGATCGACAAACTCCATATTTTGTGTACAAATCAGTAATTACTTATCTAGTATCCAAAAAAAAAATCAGGTCATTCTGACCTATATTTCGATGATTTTTTTGAAAATTTTGATCCTTAATTTCGTCAAGGGGAGATAATTTAGAAAATTTCTAATTATATTTTTGAAGTCACATCGGTAGGATCTACTTAGATACTAAATTTCATGAAAATCGTACAACTATTAAAGAAGTTGTCAAATTGGTCTAATCTTCCGGTTCGAAATCACAGCGACGAATTTTCGAAATTCGAAAATGTGAAACTGCAGATGAAAATGGTTTTTTTAAAGGTATTCAAAGAAAAAAGAATTAGTAAAATCGGTCAAAAAATAACAAAGTTACGACTATGCATTGTCATTTTTTTCGTTCGTAAAATTCGGTGATTTCGGATTCGTAAAACGTTTCGAAAATATATTTAATCAAGGTTCGCACCCCATTTTTGGGGGGGTAGGTCAAAATTTCAGAAAGATCCTATGGATAGATTCTGAGAAATCCGATTTGCAGAAAACACACAAAAAAAAAAATAATAATAATAATAACTTTAACAGAAACAATAAGCTTTCATATGTAATATGAAAGCTTAATAATAATAATCTTAGTAATAACAATAGACTTTCACCATTGAAAATGGTGAAAGCCTAATAAGAATAATAATTTTAACAAAAACAATAGTGTTTCACACAAGCTTCGCAGTGTGAAACCCTAATAATCTTTTTAAAAACAATAGTCTTTCAGACGAAAGTCTGAAAGTCTGAAAGCCTAATAATAATAATTTTAGTAATCACAATAGGCTTTCAGAAGGGTAAAAGAAGTTTAAGAAAAGAAATAGAAGTAGTTTCGAGATAAACGGGTCTGAATAGACTCGAAAAAAAGAGAGGAAAATGCTACATTTTCGGCATCTCATAATCTATTGCCTACCATTGAATTTGTATCATTCTGATATAATATCAAAGTAAATTATCCGCGCTATTTAACGACACTCTATTTTTGTCGATTCGGTGAAATCTGCCGTAGAATTCACTTTTTTTTGCAAAGTCTACATTTATTTTTGCTTATTTATGGGTTTATTCAAAATATCGGATCATTTTCGACTATTCCCGGTTTACAGATCATTGTTGAGATAATTTTAGCAAGTTGTCTGGATACTTAACTTCAAGTACTAGAAGTTTCAGAAACATCCATTATGTAATATAAATCAAAAGGAAAATTAGTAAATAATTAGTGGTCTGATTCCATCCCACTTAGCACTAGTTCTCTCCCTTACACCAATATTATCACTGTAGTTTAAAATACAACAATCTGTCTAATTTGTTCAAAGATTGTGGAACTTTTTGGATCAATTATACTATATAGAGGCTTTTTAATTTCGATTCACGCACTAGACCACAATTAGGATTCTAAGTAACAGAAGTGTAAGAAAAGAAATAAGACTACTTTTCGAGATTAAATCGTCTGAATAGGTTCAAAAAGGAAAATACTAGATATTCAGCGTCCCGTAATATTTTGCCAGTTCTGCGAATTCTTACCATATGACTGCCAAAGGATCGTCCATTGTTTGGGCTATTCCAATGACATTTAATTTTTGGGGGATTCGGTGAAATCTGGCATAGTAATCTCTTAATTTCGCAAACTGGCCTTTTTTATATGACTTTTTACGTTTTTTTCAAAATATCAGATAATTTTTTGACTATTTTCCAGATTTTAAATCATTGTCCGGATAGCTTTAACAAGTTGTGTAGATATTTAACATCCTGTACCAGAAGTATGAGAAACATTAATTGAGCAGATTTCGAAAAATGATAAATAAAAGAGAATTTTCAATTATTTAACGATTTTTTTCATAGATTGAGGTCATTTTTGGACCACCTATAATGTTGCAATGCTTTTATTATTGGATGCATACTCTAGGCACCCGGTAGGGCTATGAGTAAAAAAGTTGAAGAAAATTCGTAGGCGTTGTTTTCGAGAAAAAGGCGTCTCAAAATGCTCGAAAACGGAAAACACTTCTGTTTTCCATCATGGAGAAATAGGCTCCCACGATAAATAATAATAACACCCGGCTGAGAAATCGCGAATTTTGCAAGAGTACCACTTCTTCAGGCTCCTAGGATAAATAATAAAAACACCCGCCTGAGAATCGCAAATTTTGCAAGAGTACCAATTCTTCACTGTATTTTCTCAAAATCTCAAATATTTTTTCCACTACTTCCGGTTTTTGGATCTTTGTCGGTATAGTTTTAACAAGTTGTTTACATACTTAACTCTCTGTCCCATAAGTATCGGAAATATCTATTCAGTAGTTTTTGTAAAAAAGATAAATAAAAGAACATTTTCAATAATTTAACGATTTTTCAACTTTTTTCAAAGATTGAAGCCATTTTTGGACCACTTATATTATTTCAAACCTTTTCATGTTGGATTCACGCAGCAGAACACCGATGGGACTCTGCGTTAAAAAAGATTCAGAAGAATCGTAGGAGTCGTTTTCGAGAAAATAGCGTCTAAATAGGCTCCAAAAAGGGAAAATACTAGATTTTCGACGTACCGTTATTTATTTTCTAACCATTGAAATCGTACCATTGAGATGCCATATAATAGGCCTTTAATGGGGCTATCCACAGACACTTTACTTCTTTTGGTCCGGTAATATCTGTCGGTGAAATCAAGCTTTTCGGAAGAGCGCCTATTTTTAAACCTTTTTTTTTCATTTTTTTAATACTTCCTATATGGAGATTATTTTCAGGATAGTTTTAATAACCGGTTTCGGCAATTATATAGCCGCAAGGCTCTGTAATAATATATTACATTATCTGATCAGATAAAATGCCCCTGAGAAATCCTATGTTTAAAAGTTCCAAAAATGCAAAAATGTCAATATATTGAAAATTAAATTTCAATAACTGAATACATATTATTCATTATTGGAATCGGCATTAGATGAGCTATCTAAATATAAAAACATTTTTTGAAAATCTGTAAAAAAAAAAAATTAATAGAGCTTTTTTCAAAATTTCACGATTTTTCGACTTTTTTCGATTTTCAGTTCGGTATTTGACCTATTACAAATATTTCAAAGTCTTAACGGAATGTTTGATACACAAGACTACCGAAAGGTCTCTAGATAGAGACAGTTTAAGAAAAATCGCTGGAGCAGTTTTCGAAATAAAGGCGTCCAAAAACGCTCCAACTCAGAAAATACTTGATTTCCAGAGTGTCATATTTTGCTGCTTGGTCATAGTATCCGTATAAATTGGGCCTCATACGGCAGTCCATTCCCCGAGCCACTCAACGAGAGCTTAATTCGTTTCATCCATTGATATTGGATGGAGAAATCGAGTTTTCCCCCAAACACCCATTTTTTGCGTTTTTTTCGAAATATCGGGCATTATTTCCACTACTTCCGGTTTACGGATCGTTGTTGAAATTGCTTTATAAAAAGGTCTGACTATATAGCTTTATGTACCAGAGCTTACAGAAATATCGGATTATTCTTTCCCAAAAATATAAGGGTTCGAAAAATTGCAGAAAATTCGAAAAAAATCGAAAAATAAAGGGCAATAACTCGGAATGAAACTTGTATTTCTGGAATCGGATGGTCTTCAGGTATCCAAAAATGTAGGTGAAATTTGAACATTTTGAAAAATAACAAAAATGTCTCTTTTGTCTCTTTTTTTCAGTTTTCGAACGCTAGAAGTCAGCGACGAACTTTCAAAATTTCGAAATTTTCAACTGCTATCGTCCGAGAAAAGACTCAAGGTTTCCGAAAATGTTATTTGTATGAAAATAGGTACAGAATTGACGAATCTACGGCCGTTTTTTATGTTTTTGGTACCACACGAAATTCTATCACTTCCGGTCTGCGCAGAAGTTTCAAAAGTGATTTAATGAGTAGCCACTACCTCGTTTCCCGATAGAATATTTGGTTCCAGATCGATATCTGTTTTCGATCATGGAGAAATAGGCTCCGGGGATAAATAATAATAATAACTAGATCTGCTACTGTCCCATGCAGATATGAAAGCTTTCATATTCATCGTCACGTGTCATTGATTGTATCAAGTATCCTAAATAAAAGGATAAGAAGAAAAATTTATCAAAATTGGTCAAAAACTCGCGAAGTTACAAGTCTAAATATAGTATGAAACATTGCACCCAGGCAAAACAATAATCTGAAAAGTAAAGGGAAATAACTGAAACTTGTATTACTGTAATGAGACGGATGAGAAAATGAAATGAAAATGGCGGGAAAAAAAATAAAAATGTCAGGTTGGACAGGCGACCTTACTCCTTGTCACGTACAACCGGGCATTCGAAAACACGCTAGTTAACTCAATGACAGGCGCGCGTGCTAGCCATTCAGCCATCCAACCCCCCCTTTGAAATCCGACACGTGCAATATGTCATATAGGAAGAATAAGAAGTCGCTCACAACAAAATGGTAAATTAATGAGTTTAGGTCAAAAGGTTGAGCTACTGTTTTAGAGTATTTAATAGTTTTAAAGAGACACGTTAAGGGTTGTTCATAGTTAAATGAAAGTTTAATTTTAAATAAGACCAATAAAATTAGGATTTAATAATGCCAGACTAATATTTCCAATATGTTTGGTTATAAGTAGGAAATCGTGACGACTTCTTAAGCATGTTTTAAACAAAGGATCATAGACTGCAATATACAAGAATGGCACTCTGCAATAAAAAAAAACTGGCCAAAGCAAGATTTCTATGCAGAAATTAAATAATTGCTAGAACCAGAAAAATATTTATCCACTATAATAAATAAACAACATAGAGAAAATAAAATGAAATTGAATGGGGTTTAACGTCCTACTGTTCTGCTCCTAAAATGGGCTAATGAAGACGGGCATACGCCATAAAGTGTGCAATGAGGGAAATTTTACCCGGGCAGCGGCGTTACGGCCTACGAGGTTGGACGGGCGACCATACTCCTTGTCACGCACAACCAAGAAATCGACACAACGCCAGTTGACTCAATGACAGACGTTATGATACAGAGCGCACGTGCTAACCATTCAGCCACGCAACCTCCCTAAAATCGGCAAATGGCTGACCTACAGCGAGAAACATTTCAACCGGGCCAAATTTTCTATTTTAACAGTTTAATTTGCACGGTACCTTTAGTTATCAACCGAATATTACAAAACTTTTAAAAATAAGCTCCCTCTGACTATCTTAATCGTTCGCAATAAACGTTTGCCCCTTTAAATCGGCAAATTGCTGACTTTAAAGTGAGAAACATTACAACCGGGCGAAATTTTCTGTTTTATCACTTTTACAGTACCTTTGATTACCAACCGATTATTACAAAACTTTAAAAATAAAAGAGAAAGAGAGAAATGCGGCCTAATGTCCATTCGACCGAAACTAGGTCATTTCGGGACTAACATATGTTTTTTAATTTTATTTAAAAACTCCCCTTGCGCTTACTGGTCTTTAGCCATTGGGAGGAAACCGAAGGACACGGAGAAAACCCACGAGGTTGGACATCATACTCCATGTCACGTCAGCCTGGAGATCGAAACAACGCCCGTTGACTCAATGACAGACCTTACGATACAGCGCGCACATGCTAACCATTCAGCCATTGAGCCTCCCTGAATTCGGAAAATTGCTGACTTATAGCAAGAAACATTTCAACCGGGCGAAATTTTCTGTTTTAACAGTTTAATGTGCACGGTACTTTAATTACCAACCGATTACTATAAAACTTTTGAAAATAAGCTCCGATTGACCAGCTTAATCGTATGCAATAAACGTTTGGCCTGAATTGAAAGTTCTGCACGGAGAAAGTTCATCTCGATTTCCCGGCGTGGTTCCCCCTTGTCAGTGAGGCAGAACGGAGGGCCTGACAAGCACAGCTGTCTAGTCGTTCGGATGGTACGAAAAACCAGGGTCCGTGTACACATTGGATTGCACGTAAAATATCCCTAAGCAGTTGGGATTCGATACTGTTGAATAAGCTCTATACGATGACTAAATGTGTAGATTGTAGTCACCCACACTGCATGTTTCGCTTAACAATGAAATGGTGCCGTTTTCAATGTTCGATCCTTTTGTTCTTCTACTCCTGATATGTTGGACTGTTGATCGATGGTTTCATATAAAAGACTACCAATAAGACTCTTTGTAGAAGAAGTTCCCCAAAAATATTATGTTGACTTTACGAGAAAGACCTCTAAACATGCTCCAAATTGTAAAAATACGACTTTTTGGATTTTCAATCTCTTTTTTTCGGCTATCCCTGATATTTAAAAAAAATGATACAATGATTTCAAACAACAGGCTAGCTATTAGACTCTCTATTGACAAAAGTTTCACCGCCCTCCCTTCATTATAACCGAAGTTATCGTGCCCTAAAGAATCAACAAATCAGCATGCTTATCTCTGCTTACCCTAAGCAGAAAATGCTCATCTTTGAACTCAATCATAACATTGACCTAGTGAACGTCTACACCAAGTTTGAACATTCTAGCTTAATTAGAAGGAGAGTTATTGTATTCCAAAGTCCCGGCCCTTCAAATTGCTTCTTTTTTTCATTTTCAATTCAAAATGGTAACCATCACGTGACCGAAATCAAAATTCGGATCCGATAGATTTTTAGGCATTCCTTCAAGGATTCTCAAAATATAACTCCCGAGTCTGTAAATAAAATAGCAAAAAAGCCTTTTTGATTTTTCACGTTTAAAGATGGTGGCACTTCCGGTTCGATCGACAAACTCCATATTTTGTGTACGAATCAGTAATTACTTGTCTAGTATCGAAAAAAAAAATTAGGTCATTCTGACCTATATTTCGACGACTTTTTTGAAAACTTTGATCCTTAATTTCACCAAGGGGAGATAATTTAGAAAATTTCTAATTATATTTTTGAAGTCACATTGGTAAGATCTACTTATATACTAAATTTCATGAAAATCGTACAACTATTAAAGAAGTTGTCAAATTGGTCTAAACTTCCGGCTCGAAATCACAGCGACGAATTTTCGAAATTCGAAAATGTGAAACTGCAGATGAAAATGATTTTTTTCAAGGTATTCAAAGAAAAAAGAATTAGTAAAATCGGTCAAAAAATAACAAAGTTACGACTATGCATTGTCAGTTTTTTCGTTCGTAAAATTCGGTGATTTCGGATTCGTAAAACGTTTTGAAAATATATTTAAACAACGTTCGCACCCCATTTTTGGGTGGGTAGGTCAAAGTTTCAGAAAGATCCCATGGTTAGATTCTGAGAAATCCGATTTGCAGAAAATACACAAAAAAAAAATAATAATAATCTTAACAGAAACAATAAGCTTTCATATGTAATATGAAAGCTTAATAACTAGATCTGCTACTGTCCCATGCAGATATGAAAGCTTTCATATTCATCGTCACGTGTCATTGATTGTATCAAGTATCCTAAATAAAAGGATAAGAAGAAAAAATTATCAAAATTGGTCAAAAACTCTCGAAGTTACAAGTCTAAATATAGTATGAAACATTGCACCCAGGCATAACAATAATCTGAAAACTAAAGGGAAATAACTGAAACTTGTATTACTGTAATGAGACGGATGAGAAAATGAAATGAAAATGGCGGGAAAAACAAATTCAAAATGGCAGGTTGGACAGGCGACCTTACTCCTTGTCACGTACAACCGGGCATTTGAAAACACGCTAGTTAACTCAATGACAGGCGCTCGTGCTAACCATTCAGCCACCCAACCCCCCTTTGAAATCAGACACGTGCAATATGTCATATAGGAAGAATAAGAAGTCGCTCACAACAAAATGGTAAATTAATGAGTTTAGGTCAAAAGGTTGAGCTACTGTTTTAGAGTATTTAATAGTTTTAAAGAGACACGTTAAGGGTTGTTCATAGTTAAATGAAAGTTTAATTTTAAATAAGACCAATAAAATTAGGATTTAATAATGCCAGACTAATATTTCCAATATGTTTGGTTATAAGTAGGAAATCGTGACGACTTCTTAAGCATGTTTTAAACAAAGGATCATAGACTGAATTATACAAGAAGGGCACTCTGCAATAAAAAAACTGGCCAAAGCAAGATTTCTATGCAGAAATTAAATAATTGCTAGAACCAGAAAAATATTTATCCACTATAATAAATAAGCAACATAGAGAAAATGAAATGAAATTGAATGGGGTTTAACGTCCTACTGTTCTGCTCCTAAAATGGGCTAATGAAGACGGTCATATGCCATAAAGTGTGCAATGAGGGAAATTTTACCTGGGCAGCGGCGTTACGGCCTACGAAGTTGGACAGGCGAACATACTCCTTGTCACGTACAACCAAGAAATCGAAACAACGCCAGTTGACTCAAAGACAGACGTTATTCAGCCACGCAACCTCCCTAAAATCGGCAAATTGCTGACCTGCAGCGAGAAACAGTTCAACCGGGCCAAATTTTCTATTTTAACAGATTAATTTGCACGGTACCTTTAGTTATCAACCGAATATTACAAAACTTTTAAAAATAAGCTACCCTTGACCAGCTTAATCGTTCGCAATAAACGTTTGCCCCTTAAAATCGTCATATTGCTGACTTTAAAGTGAGAAACATTACAACCGGGCGAATTTTTCTGTTTTATCACTTTTACAGTACCTTTGATTACCAACCGTTTATTACAAAACTTTAAAAATAAAAGAGAAAGAGAGAAATGCGGCCTAATGTCCATTAGACACAAACTAGGTCATTTCGTGACTAACATATGTTTTTTAATTTTATTTAAAAACTCCCCTTGCGCTTACTGGTCTTTAGCCGTTGGGAGGAAACCGAAGGACACGGAGAAAACCCACGAGGTTGGACATCATACTCCATGTCACGTGCATCCTGGAGATCGAAACGACGCCCGTTGACTCAATGACAGACGTTACGATACAGCGCGCACATGCTAACCATTCAGCCATTCAGCCTCACTGAATTCGGAAAATTGCTGACTTATAGGAAGAAACATTTCAACCGGGCAAAATTTTCTGTTTTAACAGCTTAATGTGCACGGTACTTTAATTACCAACCGATTATTACTAAACTTTTGAAAATATGCTCCAACTGACCAGCTTAATCGTATGCAATAAACGTTTGGCCGGAATTGAAAGTTCTGCACGGAAAAAGTTCATCTTGATTTCCCGGCGTGGTTCCCCGTTGTCATTGAGGCAGAACGGAGGGCCTGACAAGCACAGCTGTCTAGTCGTTCGGATGGGACGAAAAAAAAATATCCTTAAGCAGTTGGAATTCGATACTGTTGAATAAGCTGTATACGATGACTAAATGTGTAGATTGTAGTCACCCACACTGCATGTTTCGCTTAACAATGAAAGGATGCCGTTTTCAATGTTCGATCCTTTTGTTCTTCTACTCCTGATATGTTGGATTGTTGATCGATGGTTTTATATAAAAGACTACCAATAAGACTCTTTGTAGAAGAAGTTCCCCAAAAATATTAAGTTGACTTTACGAGAAAGACCTCTAAACATGCTCCAAATTGTAAAAATACGACTTTTTGGATTTTCAATCTCTTTTTTTTCGCCTATCCCTGATATTTAAAATAAATGATACAATGATTTCACACAACAGGCTAGCTATTGGACTCTCTATTGACAAAAGTTTCACAGCCCTCCCTTCATTATAACCGAAGTTATCGTGCCCTAAAGAATCAACAAATCAGCATGCCTATCTCTGCTTACCCTAGACAGAAAATGCTCATCTTTGAACTCAATCATGACATTTACCTAGTGAACGTCTACACCAAGTTTGAACATTCTAGCTCAATTAGAAGGAGAGTTATTGTGTTTCAAAGTCTCGGCCCTTCAAATTGCTACTACTTTTCATTTTCAATTCAAAATGGTGACCATCACGTGACCGAAATCAAAATTCTGCTCCCTACGATTTTTGGGCCATCCTTCAAGGATTCAGAAAATATATCTCCCGTGTCTGTAAGTAAAATAGCAAAAAAGCCTTAGGGATTTTTCATGTTTCAAGATGGTGGCACTTCCGGTTCGATCGACAAACTCCATATTTTGTGTACGAATCAGTAATTACTTGTCGAGTATCGAATTTTTTTTTTAGGTCATTCTGACCTATATTTCGACGATTTTTTTGAAAACTTTGATCCTTAATTTCACCAAGGGGAGATAATTTAGAAAATTTCTAATTATATTTTTGAAGTCACATTGGTAAGATCTACTTGTATACTACATTTCATGAAAATCGTACAACTATTAAAGAAGTTGTCAAATTGGTCTAAACTTCCGGTTCGAAATCACAGCGACGAATTTTCGAAATTCGAAAATGTGAAACTGCAGATGAAAACGATTTTTTTCAAGGTATTCAAAGAAAAAAGAATTAGTAAAATCGGTCAAAAAATAACAAAGTTACGACTATGCATTGTCAGTTTTTACGTTCGTAAAATTCGGTGATTTCGGATTCGTAAAACGTTTTGAAAATATATTTAAACAACGTTCGCACCCCATTTTTGGGGGGGTAGGTCAAAGTTTCAGAAAGATCCCATGGTTAGATTCTGAGAAATCCGATTTGCAGAAAATACACAAAAAAAAAAATAATAACTAGACCTGCAAGCAGCACTGAACCGGCTTTCAGGAATCATACGGGAAGTTTATTATACCATAGCCGATCCATTGAGCTACCGAACTATACTTTAGTTGTTTTGTTTCAGTGACACCCTCTATCATATGTAAAAGTAATATTTGCTGGCGAAAAGACCGGTCAAAATTATGGCAAAATTACGTCACTTCCGGTGCCGAAAGAAATTTTTATACGTGAAAAATATGTCGAAAATTTGCAACATACAAAATACAAACTTTGTTTAATACATATCGGGCAATGAATAATTAACCTATAACCCATAAACTGAAATTAAGAAGGTAAAATAATTAAAAGTGACCCTTGGAAAATTGGCTATTATTCCACAAGGGAACATGCTAGAAGCCTTTTCTTGATATCAATATGATGGTATTGATTCAATCTTACTGCCCATTAGAGTCAGACGTTATAAAGTTTAACAAATAATAAATATAAATCCCTTCCAATAAATGTTTGTTTTGAAGGCTAAAAATACGTTTTTTGCAAAAATTACATTACTTCCGGTAATATTGAAAATGTTAACTTAGTTGATAGAAGTCATAAATGGCATAAGGCATCAAATGGTAAAAAAATTATAAAAATCGAATAATAATTGACACTTTTATAGACCAAAAACCTTGAAAAGTGACTTATAGAAGATCGCCTATTTCTCTGTAACCGTACAAGTTAGAAACCATTTTGTGGTATCTGTATGGTCGTATGGTTTCATTCTATTCGTTGATGGGAATCAAGTATCATAATTTTAAAAATATTATAAGGCAGACTCATTTGAATAAAATATTTGTTTTTTACGTTAAAAATACAGTTTTTGCAGAAATGACGTCATTTCCGGTCACAGTGAAAATATAAGATTGGCTTGACCTAGTCCACATTGACATTAGGCATTAAATGGAAAAAAAATATTGCAAATCGAATAATAATTCACTCTTTTATAGGCAAAATAACGTGAAAAGTGTTGCATGCAAAATTGCATATTTCTCGGCAACTGCTCATATTACAAACTAATTTTCGCATACATTCTCTTCGTCTGGATTATTGCTACGAGTTTATGAAAATCCCAAATAAATATTTCAAAATATGAAGACGCTGAATGAATTGTAAATAACTGAATTTTACACTTTATTTTACATTCTATTCGAAATTGCCCGAAAATGAAATTGAAATTAAAAAATCTGAGCTAAAGATTTTATACACCTTTGCAGGATGCATCCTTTTAGTTATATCAGTTTTGAAAAAAAAAATATTTGCTTTCAAAAAGTGGTACCGAACTGTCAAAATTGTAGTTTTTGTTAATATTACGTCACTTCCGTTGCCGACAGAAAAATTTCACCGTAACAAAAAAAATTGCAAATGGGACCACGGAGCATATGAACTTTGTTTTATACAAATCGAACAATAAATAGTTTTTCTGGTTACGAAAAACTAAATTAGCCGATGGCGGCTAACGGAAATTACCGAGACAATTTTTTTAATCATTTCTGCTCAAGTAGAATGATATTTTAACCCTGTGTAAAATACCATCAAAAAATATTCATAAATAAAAAAGGTTTTCGTAAAAAAAAAAAAAAATTTCAAAATATCGGACATTTTTTCGACTACTTCCGGTTTTACGATCATTGTCGTGGCAGCTTTACGACGTTCTTTGGATACTTAACTTTCTGTATCAGAAGTGTCAGAAACAGCCATTGAGTAGTTTGGGAAAAAAAAATAAATTAAAGAGCGTTTCCAAAAATTTAACGATTTTTCAATTTTTTTCAAAGTTTGAGGCCATTTTTGGACCTCTTATATTATTTCAATGCTTTTCATTTTGGATTCACTATATAGACAACCGATAGGAATTTGAGTAAGAAAAGTTTAAGAAAAATCTGCGGCGTTGTTTTCAAGAAAAGGGCGTCTCAGAATGTTAAAAAATCGGAAAATACTAGATTTTTGGCATATAATAATTTATTTCCTTATCATCGAAATCGTATTATTTAGACACCATATGATGGTCCATTAATAGGGCTAACCAGCGACACTTTAGTTCTTTTGGTCCGCTATTACCTAAGGGAGAAATCAAGTTTTTCGCAAGTGCGACAATGTTTTTAACATTTTTTTTTCATTTTTTGAATACTTCCGGTATGGCTATTATTGTCGGAATAGTTTTAATAGCCGGTTTGGGCACTAAATTAGCCACAGGGCTCTGTAATGACATATTACATTATCTGATCAGATAAAATGCCCCTGAGAAATCCTATGTTCAAAAGTGCTAAAAATGCAAAAAAATTAAAATATCGAAAATTAAATTTCAATAACTACATACATATTATACATCGATAGAATCGTAATTAGGTCAGCTATCTGATTATACAACCTTTTTTTGAAAATCTCTTAAAATAAAAAAATAGTAGAGCATTTTCCAAAATTTCACGATTTTTCGACTTTTTTTGATTTTCAGTCCGTTATTTCACCTATTCCACATATTTCAAAGTCTTACTGGATGGTTTCATGCAAAATAACTCCGAAAGGACTCTCGGTAGAAAATTTTTTAAAAAAAGTTGCGGTTAAGTTTTCGAGCTACAGGCATCCAAAAACGCTCCAAATCAGAAAGTACTTGATTTTCAGCGTGCCATATTGTGCTTCCTGCTCATCGTATCCGTACGAATTGGGTATCATATGATAGTACAATCCTAGTGCAATCCAATGGTACCCTAATTTGTCTAATCCATTGATATCGGACGGAGAAATCGCGTTTTCCCCAAAATACCCATTTTTTGCATTTTTTTCAAAATATCGGACATTATTTCGACCACTTCCGGTGTACAGATTATTGTTGAAATTGCTTTATTCCTTGCAATGGTCATTTGGCTTCATGCCTCAGAAGTTTCAGAAACGTCAATTCGGCCATAAAACGAAACCCGAGCTCACAAAATGGGTAGAAAATTCGAAAAAAATCGAAAAATAAAGGGCGATAACTCTGAATGAAACTTATATTACTGGAATCGGATGGACTTCAGGTATCCAAAAATGTAGGTCATATTTCAAAATTTTGAAAAATAACAAAAATTGTCTCTCAAACAACATTTTTCATTTTCCGATCGCAAGAAGTCAGCGATGAAGTTTCGAAATATCAAAATTTTCAACTGCTATCGTCCGAGAAAAGATTCAGGGTTTCCGAAAATGTCATTTGTATGAAAATAGGTACAGAATTGACGAATCTACGGCCGTTTTTTAATTTTTTGACACCGCACGAAATTCGACCACTTCCGGTCTGCGCAGAAGTTTCAAATATAGTTTATCAAGTAGCCAACACATGGTTTCCCGATAGAGAATTAGGTCCCAGATCGGTATCTGTTACAGGCACTGAGAAATAGGCTCCGGCGAAAAAAAAAATAATAATAATAAATAACTAGACCTGCAAGCAGCACTGAACCGGCTTTCAGGAATCAGACAGGATGTTTGTTATACTATAACCGATCCATTGAGCTACCAAACTATACTTTAGTTGTTTTTCTTCAGTGACACCCTCCCTCATTTGTAAAAGTAATATTTGCTGGCGAAAAGACCGGTCAAAATTGTAAATTATTTCAAAATTACGACTACTTCCGGTTTTACGATCATTGTCGTGATAGCTTTACGAAGTTCTTTGGATACTTATCTTTCTGTACCAGAAGTGTCAGAAACATCCATTGAGTAGTTTTGGAAAAAAAGATAAATTAAAGAGCGTTTACAAAAATTTAACGATTTTTCAATTTTTTTCAAAGTTTGATGCCATTTTTGGACCACCTATATTATTTCAATGCTTTTCATTTTGGATTCACTATATAGACAACCGATAGGACTTTGAGTAAGAAAAGTTTCAAAAAAATCTGCGGCCTCGATTTCGAGAAAAGGGCGTCTCAGAATGTTAAAAAAATCCGAAAATACTAGATTTTTGGCAAACAATAATTTATTTCCTTACCATCGAAATCGTATTATTTAGATACCATATGATGGTCCATTAATAGGACTATCCAACGACACTTTAGTTCTTTTGGTCCGCTATTACCTAAGGGAGAAATCAAGCTTTTTGCAAGTGCGACAATGTTTTTATCCCTTTTTTTTCATTTTTTGAATACTTCCGGTATAATTATTATTGTCGGAATAGTTTTAATAGCCGGTTTGGGCACTAAAATAGCCACAGGGCTCTGTAATGATATATTACATTATCTGATCAGATAAAATGCCTCAGAGAAATCCTATGTTCAAAAGTGCCAAAAATGCAAAAAATTTAAAATATCGAAAATTAAATTTCAATAACTACATACATATTATACATCGTAAGAGTTGTAATTAGGTCAGCTATCTGAATATACAATCTTTTTTTGGAAATCTCTTAAAATAAAAAAATAGCAGAGCATTTTCCAAAATTTCACGATTTTTCGACTTTTTTCGATTTTCAGTCCGTTATTTCACCCATTCCAGATATTTCAAAGTCATATTAGATGGCTTCATGCATAATACCTCCGAAAGGACTCTCGATAGAAAAAATTTAAAAAAAAGTTGCGGTTAAGTTTTCGAGATACAGGCGTCCAAAAACGCTCCAAATCAGAAAATACTTGATTTTCAGCGTGCTATATTTTACTTCCGGGTCATCGTATCTGTATGAATTGGGTATCATACGATACCCAAATTCCCGTTCAACCTAATGATACCCTAATCCCTTTCATCTGTTGATATCGGACAAAATAATCACGTTTTTCCCCAAAGCACCCATTTTTTGCATTTTTTTCCAAACATCAGAAATTATTTCGACTACTTCCGGTTTACGGATCGGTGTAGAAATTGCTTTATCCAACTGTCGGATTATATGGCTTTATGTTCCAGAGGTTTCAGAAATATCGATTTATCCTTTCCCAAAAATATAAGGGTTACAAAATGGGCAGAAAATTCGAAAAAATACGAAAAATAAAGGGCGATAACTCTGAATGAAACTTATATTACGGGAATCACATAGACTTCAGGAATCCAAAAATGTAGCTCAAATTTGCAAATTTTGCAAAATAACAAAAATTGTCTCATAAACAACGTCTTTTCAATTTTCGAACGATAGAAGTCGTAGACGAATGTTCGAAATTGAAAAATGTGAGATAGCCATTATCTCCGAAAAGATTCAGGGTTCCCGAAAATGTCATTTGTTTTAAAATGGGTAAAGAATTGATGAAACTATGGCCTATTTTCAATTTTTAGACGACGTACAAAGTTCGGCCACTTCCGGTATGCGCAGAGGTTTGAAAAATAGTTTATCAAGTAGCCACCACATGTTTTCCCGATAGAAATGTTGGTTCCAGATCGATATCTGTTTTCGATCATGGAGAAATAGGCTCCCGCGGAAAAAAATAATAATAATAATAATAATTTTTGTAAAAACAATAGTCTTTCAGACGAAAGTCTGAAAGCCTAATAATTTTAGTAATCACAATAGGCTTTCAGACGAAAGTCTGAAAGCCTAATAATCTTAACAGAAACAATAAGCTTTCATATGTAATATGAAAGCTTAACTAGACCTGCATGCAGGAATGACGGGTTTCACTGGTGCCATGTTACCTTTGAGCTTGAACTTGTGTCACTTTCGGTGCCACGTTACCCTTGAACATATGTCACTTCCGGTACCAATGAAACCAATATACAGGTTTCCACATAAGCATTGCACACATCAAATAAAATGGAAACAGAATCAAACAAATCCAGCAATATCATTTCATTTTATACATTTGTTACATGTAATTGATCCTGACAAAATTACAGTATTTCCGGTGATAATGTAAATGTTCCATTAGTTTTATGAAATCAGAAATGGCATAAGGCATCACATGGTGAACATTTTATGTAAATCGAATAATAATTGCCACTTTTATAGACCAAAAACCTTGAAAAGTGACGTGTAGAAAATCGTCTATTTCTCGGCAACCGTACAAGTTAGAAACCATTTTTTGGTATTTATATGACCGTATGGGTTTAATCTATTTGTTGATTGGAATCAAATATCATAATTGTATAAACATTACAAATCAGACTCATTTGAATAAAATATCGGTTTTGAAGGCTTAAAATACTGTTTTTGCCAAAATGACGTTACTTCCGGTGATAATGAAAACGTTAAATTAGTTTTATAACATCGTCTATGACATTAGGCTTCAAAGGGTGAAAATTTTATGAAAATCGAATAATAATTGATACTTTTATGGGCCAAAAACCTTCAAAAGTGACTTTTAGAAAATCGCCTATATCTCGGCAACCAAACAATTTAGAAACAATTTTATGATATCCTTGTGACCGTATGTGATTTGTTAATATGTGAATTTAAACCAAAAGTTAATTTTATTATTATATGTGACATTATTCTTGGTTGAAAAAAATATCGATTTTTAAAGTTAAAAATTGAGTTTTTGACAAAATGACGTCACTTCCGGTGTCAATTTTAAATAGTAATCAACATGATATGACGCAGACTTGCTTTTTGAATCAAATGATGTCACTTTTGTGAATATCCATTAATAATTGACTATTTTACAAGCAAAATTACGAAAACAGTGACTTATGCAAAACTGCCCATTTCTCGGCAACTGCTTATATTACAAACTAATTTCCACATACATTCTCTTCCTATGGATTATAGCTACAAGTTTATAAAAGTTATGTAAAAATGTTTTAAAATCTGAAAAGCCTGAATGGGTTGTAAATAGGTCAATTTTACGCCTTTTTTCACCTCTTAATCCAATTTGCTAGAAAATGAAATAGAAATTAAAAAAACTGCTTCCGCCATTTTTTGCGCCTTGAAAGGACGCACTCTTTGAGTCATATGATTTTTCAAAAAAATAATATTTGTTTTTGAAGATCGTAAATAACTGTCAAAATTATAGTTTTTGGTAAAATTATGCCACTTCCGGTGCCGACAGATAACACTATCGGTAACAAAAAAAATGACAATTGAGACAACGAAGCATATGAACTTTGTTTTATACAAATCGAACAATAACAAAATAATCTAGGACTGAAAAACTGAATTAGCCAATGGCGGCCAAGAAAAATTACTGAGACAAAAAATTTTAACATTTTTGCGCAAGTCAGATGACTCTTTAATTCTGTGTACAACACGACTAAAAAATATTCATAAATAAAAAAGTTTTTTGTAAAATTTTAAATTTTCCAAATTTGGCGCCTAATATCTTCGAATATTTGCCGAAAATCAAAAATCGAAAGTGGCGTTGCTATGTGCCATGTCTCCGGCTATGCCAAAATGTATCGAAAGTTAAAATCCCATGATTATTGTTAAAATTACTGCAATATTTTAAAAAACGATAACTTCGGTGATTTCGGACATTTCGCATTGTCGCAGAACGTTCAAAATAGCTTTATCCTCTAAGTCACACCCACTTTCCCAGTAAAACCAAAGAAATCGTAACGATGCGAGAAGCAGTTGCTGAGATCTACTCAAAACAAAAGAATAATAATAAGAATAATAAGAATAATAATTTTAACAAAAACAATAGTGTTTCACACAAGCTTCGCAGTGTGAAACCCTAACTAGATCTGCTACTGTCCCATGCAGATATGAAAGCTTTCATATTCATCGTCACGTGTCATCGATTATATCAAGTATCTCAAATAAAAGGATAAGAATAACAAACTATCAAAATTGGTCAAAAACTCGCGAAGTTACAAGTCTAAATATAGTATGAAACATTGAGTAATCTGAAAACTAAAGGGAAATAACTGATACTTGTGTTGCTGTAATCGGGATGACTTCCGATTTCAAAACTTTGAAAATGGTAAGAAAACATCGAAAAATTAAATGAGATAACTTTGAACAAAACTAAAACTTTTTGAATCAGGTTGAACTCAACTGTTTGAATATGTACGTTAAATATGTAGATTTGGAAAATTATAAAGACATAATATCAAAATCGGTCAAAAACTCACAAAGTTACAAATTTAAATGAGTGAGAAACATTGCACCCGAGCAAAAAAATAATCTTTAAACTAAAGGGAAATAACTGAAACTTGTATAGCTGTAATCGGGCTTCCAAGATATGTTATATAATTATGGTTTCCAATATGTTTGGTTATAAGTAGGAAATCGTGACGACTTCTTAAGCATGTTTTAAACAAAGGGTCATAGACTGCAATATACAAGAATGGCACTCTGCAATAAAAAAAACTGGCCAGAGATTTCTATGCAGAAATTAAATAATTGCTAGAACCAGAAAAATATTTATCCACTATAATAAATAAGCAACATAGAGAAAATGAAATGAAATTGAATGGGGTTTAACGTCCTACTGTTCTGCTCCTACAATGGGCTAATGAAGACGGGCATACGCCATAAAGTGTGCAATGAGGGAAATTTTACCCGGGCAGCGGCGTTACGGCCTACGAGGTTGGTAAGGCGACCATACTCCTTGTCACGTACAACCAAGAAATCGAAACAAGGCCAGTTGACTCAATGACAGACGTTATGATACAGAGCGCACGTGCTAACCATTCAGCCACGCAACCTCCCTAAAATCGGCAAATTGCTGACCTACAGCGAGAAACATTTCAACCGGGCCAAATTTTCTATTTTAACAGTTTAATTTGCACGGTACCTTTAGTTATCAACCGAATATTACAAAACTTTTAAAAATAAGCTCCCCCTGACCAGCTTAAGCTTTCGCAATAAACGTTTGCCCCTTAAAATCGGCAAATTGCTGACTTTAAAGTGAGAAACATTACAACCGGGCGAAATTTTCTGTTTTATTACTTTTACAGTACGTTTGATTACCAACCGATTATTACAAAACTTTAAAAAGAGAAAGAGAGAAATGCGGCCTAACGTCCATTCGACACAAACTAGGTCATTTCGGGACTAACATATTTTTTTAAATTTTATTTAAAAACTCCCCTTGCACGTACTGGTCTTTAGCCGTTGGGAGGAAACCGAAGAACACGGAGAAAACCCACGAGGTTGGACATCATACACCATGTCACGTGCAACCTGGAGATCGAAACGACACCCGTTGACTCAATGACAAACGTTACGATACAGCGAGCACATGCTAACCATTCAGCCATCCAGCCTCCCTGAATTCGGAAAATTGCTGACTTATAGCAAGAAACATTTCAACCGGGCGAAATTTTCTGTTTTAACAGTTTAATGTGCACGGTACTTTAATTACCAACCGATTATTACAAAACTTTTGAAAATAAGCTCCAACTGACCAGCTTAATCGTATGCAATATACGTCAAACTGATCCCGCAGTGAATATTCGCTTGGCCGCTACAATCACTGATAAGCATGACATTGACGAGGCTTAATGAGTACGGCATATTAACTTTTTTACTCCGACAAATTAGATTCTCAAACATTTTTTTGAGGTAAAAGAAAAATAAATAAAGACGTTTGAAGTATTTGTAGTTAAAAAATATTTCCTATTTAGTGTAAATGGGTATTAAAATGAGTAATATGCATCATTTTGCACGAAGCAGTTAGGTGTTAAGTAAACATTGCACGAGCCGTTGAGTCAATGACTACGAGGCGTGCAAGTCAACGCACGTGTTTTAGACAGCCATCCGTTACAGGGATAATTCGTTAGTAATTCTCTGTGAAACAGGTTGAATAAACGTTTTGCCTGAATTGAAAGTTCTGCACGGAAAAAGTTCATCTCGATTTCCCGGCGTGGTTCCCCTTGTCAGTGAGGCAGAACGGAGGGCCTGACAAGCACAGCTGTCTAGTCCTTCGGATGGGACGAAAAACCAAGGTCCCTTGTACACATTGGAGTGCACGTAAAATATACCTAAGCAGTTGGAATTCGATACTGTTGAATAAACTCTATACGATGACTAAATGCGTAGATTGTAGTCACCCACACTGCATGTTTCGCTTAACAATGAAAGGGTGCCGTTTTCAATGTTCGATCCTTTTGTTCTTCTTCTCCTGATATGTTGGACTGTTGATCGATGGTTTCATATAAAAGACTACCAATAAGACTCTTTGTAGAAGAAGTTCCCAAAAAATAGTATGTTGACTTTACGACAAAGACCTCTAAACATGCTACAAATTGTAAAAATACGACTTTTTGGATTTTCAATCTCTTTTTTTTCGGCTATCCCTGATATTTAAAAAAAATGATACAATGATTTCACACAACAGGCTAGCTATTAGACTCTCTATTGACAAAAGTTTCACCGCCCTCCCTTCATTATAACCGAAGTTATCGTGCCCTAAAGAATGAACAAATCAGCATGCTTATCTCTGTTTACCCTAAGCAGAAAATGCTCATCTTTGAACTCAATCATAACATTGACCTAGTGAACGTCTACAACAAGTTTGAACATTCTAGCTTAATTAGAATGAGAGTTATTGTGCTCCAAAGTCTCGGCCCTTCAAATTGCTTCCATTTTTCATTTTCAATTCAAAATGGTGACTCCCGGTTGACCTAAATCAGAATTCTATTCGCGACATTTTTTAGGCCTTCCATCAAGGATTCAGAAAATATAACTCCCGAGTCTGTAAGTAAAATAGCAAAAAAGCCTTATTGATTTTTCACGTTTAAAGATGGTGGCACTTCCGGTTCGATCGACAAACTCCATATTTTGTGTACGAATCAGTAATTCCTTGTCTAGTATCGAAAAAAAAACCTAGGTCATTCTGACCTATATTTCGACGATTTTTTTGAAAACTTTGATCCTTAATTTCACCAAGGGGAGATAAGTTAGAAAATTTCTAAAGTCATTTTTCAAGTCGCATCATTAAGGTCTACTTACATATTAAATTTCATGAAAATCGTACAACTACTAAAGAAGTTGTCGAGTTGGTGTAAACTTCCGGTTCGAAATCACAGCGACGAATTTTCGAAATTCGAAAATCCGAAATTGCAGATTTGAAGTAAATGTCTTAGGATACTCAAAGAAAAAAGAATTAGTAAAATAGATCAAATAGTCACAAAGTTACAGCATTGTAGGTCAAATGCATTCGTTCGTAAAATTCGGTGATTTTGGATTCGTAAAACGTTTTGAAAATACATTTAATCAAGGTTCGCACCCCATTTTTGGGGGGTAGGTCAAAATTTCAGAAAGATCCTATGGATAGATTCTGAGAAATACGATTTGCAGAAAACACACACAAAAAAAAAATAATAATAATAACTTTAACAGAAACAATAAGCTTTCATATGTAATACATATGAAAGCTTAACTAGATCTGCTACTGTCCCATGCAGATATGAAAGCTTTCATATTCATCGTCACGTGTCATTGATTGTATCAAGTATCCTAAATAAAAGGATAAGAAGAAAAAATTATTAAAATTGGTCAAAAACTCGCGAAGTTACAAGTCTAAATATAGTATGAAACATTGCACCCAGGCATAACAATAATCTGAAAACTAAAGGGAAATAACTGAAACTTGTATGACTGTAATGAGACGGATGAGAAAATGAAATGAAAATGGCGGGAAAAAAAATTAAAAATGGCAGGTTGGACAGGCGACCTTACTCCTTGTCACGTACAACCATTCAGCCACGCAACCTCCCTAAAATCGGCAAATTGCTGACCTACAGCGAGAAACACTTCAACCGGGCCAAATTTTCTATTGTAACAGTTTAATTTGCACGGTACCTTTAGTTATCAACCGAATATTACAAAACTTTTAAAAATAAGCTCCCCCTGACCAGCTTAAGCTTTCGCAATAAACGTTTGCCCCTTAAAATCGGCAAATTGCTGACTTTAAAGTGAGAAACATTACAACCGGGAGAAATTTTCTGTTTTATTACTTTTACAGTACGTTTGATTACCAACCGATTATTACAAAACTTTAAAAATAAAAGAGAAAGAGAGAAATGCGACCTTATGTCCATTCGACACAAACTAGGTCATTTCGGGACTAACATATGTTTTTTAATTTTATTTAAAAACTCCCCTTGCGCTTACAGGTTTTTAGCCGTTGGGAGGAAACCGAAGGACACGGAGAAAACCCACGAGGTTGGACATCATACTTCATGTCACGTCCAACCTGGAGATCGAAACGACTCCCGTTGACTCAATGACAGACGTTACGATACAGTGCGCACATGCTAACCATTCCCTGAATTCAGAAAATTGCTGACTTATAGCCAGAAACATTTCAACCGGGCGAAATTTTCTGTTTTAACAGTTTAATGTGCACGGTACTTTAATTATCAACCGATTATTACAAAACTTTTGAAAATAAGCTCCAACTGACCAGCTTAATCGTATGCAATAAATGTTTTGCCTGAATTGAAAGTTCTGCACGGAAAAGGTTCATCTCGATTTCCCGGCGTGGTTCCCCTTGTCAGTGAGGCAGAACGGAGGGCCTGACAAGCACAGCTGTCTAGTCCTTCGGGTGGGACGAAAAACCAAGGTCCCGTGTACACATTGGAGTGCACGTAAAATATCCCTAAGCAGTTGGAATTCGATACTGTTGAATAAACTCTATACGATGACTAAATGTTTAGATTGTAGTCACCCACACTGCATGTTTCGCTTAACAATGAAAGGGTGCCGTTTTCAATGTTCGATCCTTTTGTTCTTCTACTCCTGATATGTTGGACTGTTGATCGATGGTTTCATATAAAAGACTACCAATAAGACTCTTTGTAGAAGAAGTTCCCAAAAAATAGTATGTTGACTTTACGAGAAAGACCTCTAAACATGCTCCAAATTGTAAAAATACGACTTTTTGGATTTTCAATCTCTTTTTTTCGGCTATCCCGGATATTTAAAAAAAATGATACAATGATTTCACACAACAGGCTAGCTATTAGACTCTCTATTGACAAAAGTTTCACCGCCCTCCCTTCATTATAACCGAAGTTAGCGTGCCCTAAAGAATCAACAAATCAGCATGCTTATCTCTGCTTACCCTAAGCAGAAAATGCTCATCTTTGAACTCAATCATAAC
This sequence comes from Patella depressa, assembly GCA_948474765.1. Taxonomy (NCBI): domain Eukaryota; kingdom Metazoa; phylum Mollusca; class Gastropoda; family Patellidae; genus Patella; species Patella depressa. The sequence goes on from OX419716.1 coordinate 54,485,627, forward strand.
ATTGACCTAGTGAACGTCTACAACAAGTTTGAACATTCTAGCTTAATTAGAATGAGAGTTATTGTGCTCCAAAGTCTCGGCCCTTCAAATTGCTTCTATTTTTCATTTTCAATTCAAAATGGTGACTCCCGGTTGACCTAAATCAGAATTGTATTCGCGACATTTTTTAGGCCTTCCTACAAGGATTCAGAAAATATAACTCCCGAGTCTGTAAGTAAAATAGCAAAAAAGCCTTATTGATTTTTCACGTTTAAAGATGGTGGCACTTCCGGTTCGATCGACAAACTCCATATTTTGTGTACGAATCAGTAATTCCATGTCTAGTATCGAATAAAAATCCTAGGTTATTCTGACCTATATTTCGACGATTTTTTTGAAAACTTTGATCCTTAATTTCACCAAGGGGAGATAAGTTAGAAAATTTCTAAAGTCATTTTTCAAGTCGCATCATTAAGGTCTACTTACATATTAAATTTCATGAAAATCGTACAACTACTAAAGAAGTTGTCGATATGGTGTAAACTTCCGGTTCGAAATCACAGCGACGAATTTTCGAAATTCGAAAATCCGAAATTGCAGATTTGAAGTAAATGTCTTAGGATACTCAAAGAAAAAAGAATTAGTAAAATAGATCAAATAGTCACAAAGTTACAGCATTGTAGGTCAAATGCATTCGTTCGTAAAATTCGGTGATTTCGGATTCGTAAAACGTTTTGAAAATACATTTAATCAAGGTTCGCACCCCATTTTTTTTGGGGGGGGGGGTAGGTCAAAATTTCAGAAAGATCCTATGGATAGATTCTGAGAAATCCGATTTGCAGAAAACACACAAAAAAAATAATAATAATAACTTTAACAGAAACAATAAGCTTTCATATGTAATACATATGAAAGCTTAACTAGATCTGCTACTGTCCCATGCAGATATGAAAGCTTTCATATTCATAGTCACGTGTCATCGATTATATCAAGTATCTCAAATGAAAGGATAAGAATAACAAACTATCAAAATTGGTCAAAAACTCGCGAAGTTACAAGTCTAAATATAGTATGAAACATTGCATAATCTGAAAACTAAAGGGAAATAACTGATACTTGTGTTGCTGTAATCGGGATGACTCCCCACTTCAAAACTTTCAGAAAAATGAAATGAAAATGGTAAGAAAACATCGAAAAATTAAATGAAATAACTTTGAACAAAACTAAAAAAAATTGAATCAGGTTGATCCCAATTGTTTGAATATTTACGTTAAATATGTAAATTTGGAAAATTATAAAGACATAATTATCGGTCAAAACTCATAAAGTTACAAATTTAAATGTAGTGAGAAACATTGCACCCGGGCAAAAAAATAATCTTTAAACTAAAAGGAAATAACCTAAACTTGTATAGCTGTAATCGGGCTTCCAAAATTAGAGATATGTTATAAAATTATGGTTTCCAATATGTTTGGTTATAAGTAGGAAATCGTGACAACTTCTTAAGCATGTTTTAAACAAAGGGTCATAGACTGCAATATACAAGAATGGCACTTTGCAATAAAAAAAAACTGGTCAAAGCAAGATTTCTATGCAGAAATGAAATAATTAATAGAACCAGAAAAACATTTATCCACTATAATAAATAAGCAACATAGAGAAAATGAAATCAAATTAAATGGGGTTTAACGTCTTACTCCTAAAATGGGCTAATGAAGACGGGCATACGCCATAAAGTGTGCAATGAGGGAAATTTTACCCGGGCAGCGACCATACTCCTTGTCACGTACAACCAAGAAATCGAAACAACGCCAGTTGACTCAGTGACAGACGTTATGATACACAGCGCACGTGCTAACCATTCAGTCACGCAACCTCCCTAAAATCGGCAAATTGCTGACCTACAGATAGAAACATTTCAACCGGGCGAAATCTTCTATTTTATTAGTTTAATTTGCACGGTACCTTTAGTTATCAACCGAATATTACAAAACTTTTAAAAATAAGCTCCCCCTGACCAGCTAAATCGTTCGCAATAAACGTTTTCCCCTTAAAATCGGCAAATTGCTGACTTTAAAGTGAGAAACATTACAACCGGGCGAAATTTTCTGTTTTATCACTTTTACAGTATCTTTGATTACCAACCGATTATTACAAAACTTTAAAAATAAAAAAAAGAAAGAGAGAAATGCGGCTAAACGTCCATTCGACACAAACTAGGTCATTTCGGGATTATCATATGTTTTTTAATTTTATTTAAAAACTCCCCTTGCGCGTACTGGTCTTTAGCTGTTGGGAGGAAACCGAAGGACACGGAGAAAATCCACGAGGTTGGACACCATACTCCATGTCACGTGCAACTTGGAAATCGAAACGACGCCGGTTGACTCAATGATAGACGTTACGATACAGCGCGCGTATGCTAACCATTCAGCCTCCCTAAAATCTGGAAATTGCTGACTTATAGCAAGAAACATTTTAACCGGGCGAAATTTTCTGTTTTAACAGTTTAATTCGCACGGTATTTTAATTACCAACCGATTATTACAAAACTTTTGAAAATAAGCCCCAACTGACCAGCTTAATCGTATGCATGTCCATGTCACGTACAATCTCGAAATCGAAACGACGCCCGTTGACTCAATGACAGACGTTACGATACAGCGCGCACATGCTAACCATTCAGCCATTCAGCCTCCCTTAAAAATAAGCTCCCCCTGACCAGCTTAATTGTTCGCAATAAACATTTGCCCTCTAAAATCGGCAAATTGCTGACTTTAAAGTGAGAAACATTACAACCGGGCGAAATTTTATGTTTTATCACTTTTACAGTACCTTTGATTACCAACCGATTATTACAAAACTAGGTCATTTCGGGACTAACATATGTTTTTTAATTTTATTTATAAACTTCCCTTGCGCGTACGGGTCTTTAGCCGTGGGAGGAAACCGAAGGACACGGAGAAAACCCACGAGGTTGGACACCATACTCCATGTCACGTGCAACTTGGAAATCGAAACGACGCTGGTTGACTCAATGACAGACGTTACGATACAGCGCGCGTATGCTAACCATTCAGCCTCCCTAAAATCTGGAAATTGCTGACTTAGCAGGTTAATCTTATAGGTTTTTGTTTTTCGTGTAGTGCGGTCCCCCCTGCACTTACTATTATAGCAAGAAACATTTTAACCGGGCGAAATTTTCTGTTTTAACAGTTTAATTCGCACGGTATTTTAATTACCAACCGATTATTACAAAACTTTTGAAAATAAGCCCCAACTGACCAGCTTAATCGTATGCAATAAACGTTTGGCCTGAATTGAAAGTTCATCTCGATTTTCCGGCGTGGTTCCCCCTTGTCAGTGAGCAGAACGGAGGGCCTGATAAGGACAGCTGTCTAGTCGTTCGGATGGGACGGAAAACCAAGGTCGCGTGTACACATTGGAGTGCACGTAAAATATCCCTAAGTAGTTGGAATTCGATACTGTTGAATAAACTCTATACGATGACTAAATGCGTAGATTGTAGTCACCCACACTGCATGTTTCGCTTAACAATGAAAGGGTGCCGTTTTAAATGTTCGATCCTTTTATTCTTCTACTCCAGATATTTTGGACTGTTGATCGATGGTTTTATATAAAAGACTACCAATAAGACTCTTTGTAGAAGAAGTTCCCAAAAAATATTAAGTTGACTTTACGAGAAAGACCTCTAAACATGCTCCAAATTGTAAAAATACGACTTTTTGGATTTTCAATCTCTTTTTTTCGCCTATCCCTGATATTTAAATTAAATGATACAATGATTTCACACAACAGGCTAGCTATTGGACTCTCTATTGACAAAAGTTTCACAGCCCTCCCTTCATTATAACCGAAGTTATCGTGCCCTAAAGAATCAACAAATCAGCATGCCTATCTCTGCTTACCCTAGGCAGAAAATGCTCATCTTTGAACTCAATCATGACATTGACCTAGTGAACGTCTACACCAAGTTTGAACATTCTAGCTCAATTAGAAGGAGAGTTATTGTGTTTCAAAGTCTCGGCCCTTCAAATTGCTACTACTTTTCATTTTCAATTCAAAATGGTGACCATCACGTGACCGAAGTCAAAATTCTGCTCCCTACGATTTTTGGGCCATCCTTCAAGGATTCAGAAAATATAACTCCCGTGTCTGTAAGTAAAATAGCAAAAAAAGCCTTAGGGATTTTTCATGTTTCAAGATGGTGGCACTTCCGGTTCGATCGACAAACTCCATATTTTGTGTAGGAATCAGTAATTACTTGTCGAGTATAGAACATTTTTTTTAGGTCATTCTGACCTATATTTCGACGATTTTTTTTGAAAACTTTGATCCTTAATTTCACCAAGGGGAGATAATTTAGAAAATTTCTAATTATATTTTTGAAGTCACATCGGTAAAATCTACTTGTATACTAAATTTCATGAAAATCGTACAACTATTAAAGAAGTTGTCAAATTGGTCAAAACTTCCGGTTCGAAATCACAGCGACGAATTTTCGAAATTCGAAAATGTGAAACTGCAGATGAAAACGATTTTTTTCAAGGTATTCAAAGAAAAAAGAATTAGTAAAATCGATCAAAAAATAACAAAGTTACGACTATGCATTGTCAGTTTTTTCGTTCGTAAAATTCGGTGATTTCGGATTCGTAAAACGTTTTGAAAATATATTTAAACAACGTTCGCACCCCATTTTTGGGGGGGGGGTAGGTCAAAGTTTCAGAAAGATCCCATGGTTAGATTCTGAGAAATCCGATTTGCAGAAAATACACAAAAAAAAAAAATAATAATCTTAACAGAAACAATAAGCTTTCATATGTAATATGAAAGCTTAACTAGATCTGCTAAACAGATATTAAAGCTTTCATATTCACGGTCAGTTTCTGTCGCATCTCATGAGTTATATAAAGAATCTTAAAAAGGAAAAAGAATTAATGAAATCCGCCAAAAACTCACCGAGTTATAACGCGAAACAATTCCACCGGTTCACATTAGAGGTGTTATGTTCCAATGTGATCAGTCAAATTGCTTATTGCTCCTAAGTCTACGCAGAAATTCTCAACATCAAACTTAGTCAAGGTAATGACATAATGAATCTATATTTGGAATTTTGTCACTCTCACTTCATTATAACCAAAGTTATCGTGCCCCAAAGAATCAACCAATCAGATTGCTTATCTTTGCTTACTGTAAGCAGACAATGCTCATCTTCGCACTCCTTCATGGCACTGACCTAATGAACGCCTTCACGAAGATTGAACATTCTGCCCCAATTAGAAGGAGAGTTATTTTGTTTCAAATTCTCGACCAATCAAATTGCTCATCGCTCTGCTTATCCAGGGCAGACAATGCTCATTGTCGAACGTATTCAAGGTATTGATGTAATGAAACTATACACCAAGTTTCATCAATCTGACTGAAGTGAAAGTGTCCGAAATCATCAACCAATCTAATTGCTTATCTCTGCTTACCCTAAGCATAAAATGCTCATCTTCGAACTCCATGTTTTTAATGTATGGGGATCATGATGGTGGCTCAGTGATATGAGACACTGATTAACTAACCAGTAGGTCTTGGGCTCTCTCCGCGGGGGGGGGGGGGGGGCTAGTGGTCTAGAGTGCCGCGCTTCGACCTCTAGCTGGCCGGTCACCTCTGGCTTGCGGCTGTGGTTTCGAGCCCCGGTGTGAGCGTATGTGGCATGGAGATAGGGGCGTCTTATCAACCTCGTGCGTTTCCTCCGGGCACTCCGGTTTCCTCCCACCTCTAAAGACCCCTACGCGCATGCGAATTATTGAAATAAAATTGAAACCATATGTTAGTCCCGAAATGACCTGGTTGTGTTGAGTGGACGTTAAACCCCATTTCTCTCTCTCTCTCTCTCACTCCCGGGGTTTGACCAGAAAGTCAATTGTACAGGACAGTAGGTCTGCCCGGCCTGACAGGGAATAGTGTCTAATTGTCAGGATGGCACGAAAAGCAATGTTCAGTGTACACATTGGCGTGCACGTAAAAGATTCCTTGATAGAGTATATCGTAATGTAGATGTCCGGGCAAAATCTATCTGTTTGTCTTCATTGGTCCAGTCGGTGTATAAAGTAGGACTTTTGCCCTACTCCGTATAAGATTTCAAATCTTTGAAGTTTTAAGATAAGTATACCCGGTCCCTGAAATCTTAAATGGGACTTGCTTTTTCGCCCTTCTGTTCTGTACAGACTGGGCTAATACAATAAAACATTGTAACAATCTACAGAGAGTAAATTTAACTTGTTGACTAAATAATCTTCAATACTTCCAATTCGCGGTATGTAGTGACAAGGATCGTGACCCAGATGGGATATACTTGAACTTTCTAGACAAGAAACCTGATATCTAATTTGGTATAGCACTAATAAGTTTCATTACATACTAAATTTTTATATGATTGCTTATCGCACTTGGCATTCATACCCATAGGTCCATCTTTAAATTTAAAACTTCTAGAAATTACCGAGGGTTGAACATGGTATTGCATCGTCACCGTTGTATTATTGCTTATCGCCCTTGACATTGTATTACAGGCAGTTTTATATTCATAGGGCCAGAACGGTAAATTATAAAAAGTGTAAATTATTACCCAGAGTTGAACATTATTTGTGATTTGCCTGGTAACGCCAAAACTCGATCATGTACTAAATAATGGCGGCACAGTAAAATTTCTTGATTGTCAAGTTTTTGGTTATAAATAAACCATCACAAAGTCGGTGTTATTGGTAACGGAATTGGTCATGGTGTTGTTGGTAACGGTATCGGACACGGTATTGTTGGAAACGGAATTGGTCATGGTATCGTTGGTAACGGTATCGGAAACGGTATTGTTGGAAACGGAATTGGTCATGGTATCGTTGGTAACGGTATCGGACATGGTATCATTGGAAACGGAATCGGACACGGACTTATTGGACATGGACAGATTGGTTACGGCATTGGGCATGGCATCGTTGGTAACGGTATCGGACACGGTATTGTTGGAAACGGAATTGGTCATGGTATCGTTGGTAACGGTATCGGACATGGTATCATTGGAAACGGAATCGGACACGGACTTATTAGACATGGAAAGATTGGTAACGGCATTGGGCATGACATCGTTGGTTACGGTATCGGAAACGGTATAATTGGAAACGGACTTGTTGGACATGGAAAGATTGGAGCTTACAAACAATCATACAACTACAACGGGCCATACAACCGATACAACAACGGACCATACAAGTACAACCAATACAATAATAAAGGATACAATAGTTACAACGGCCCCTACAATTACAACAACGGTTACAACAATGGCCACAATAACAACGAATATGGGAAGGGATATAACAACTACAATAACAACCAATACGGTAACGGATACAACAACTACAACCGTTATCCTTCTTACAATAACTATCAAGGTTGCGGTTACAACAAATATTAAGACAATACGGCTATTTGATGGCATAATATTACCATAGCTTTAATACTTATAAATACTAGTATATAGTTTCTACTGTTCATGCATAATGTATATACGTAAATCAGGGAGTTAATATATATAAATTTAATAAAATAATATACATATAAACTCTTGTTATTTATCCGTTTTATAGCTTACTACTAGTCCGGTCTATAGCTTGATAACCTCAATGTGCATATATACGTCACATCCTGTCTTCATTACGTTTGGTCAAAGGTCACGAGATGTAAATAGGGATATCGCTAATCCTAATCCTAACCCAAGACCTAACCTTAGCGCTTACCCTAACCCTAACCTACAATCTCGCCTGTCCTATCTCCTGGGTTTACCCCGGGACCTGCGGTTTCCTCCCACTGTTAAAGGGGAAGACCAACGATTTTCAACAAGGTTTCCATAAATCTGAAATATATATTCAGAAAGAATCCCCACTGTAAAAAAAGTAAAAAAGTTTTTGTGAACGAGAAATTAATTTTCATTAAAACCGGAAGTGACATAGTTGGTTCAACACGCTCACTGGGCTCTATAGAAAGCATACAGATTTGGCATAAGTTTACTGGTGTATTGTATTCACGTCCCGTCCTTGGGCCAAAAATCTGATGAAATGGACTGTTTGTTAGGATATTATAAACACGAATTTATGTTTTTTTAACGTTTAGTACACAAAGCCGTCGCGTAAATTCACTCACACTGAACAGTCCGCTGTGGACCAATTCACACCGCATGGCTAATTATTTACATCACGTGGTTTGATTGTCAGCATATACCACCCCGATTCTTCAATCCAAACTGATTAGAACCTGAATCACAATCGATCTAGTAGCAATCATACACAGTCGATATCAAAAATTGATTTCCAATCTCAAAGACGGCTTATCTCCCCTGAAACTGTTGAGTAATACGCGATTCCCAATTCACACAACTTTCATAGATTTAAGGAAATGGAATGAACTGAACAGAAATGGTTTTAACGACCTATCTTTTTGCGCCGACTGAATTAACTAAAGTTTGATCGGACAGCGTCGTTACGGTCTTTTCTTTCGAATTCCAACTGTTAAGTAGTCTTTTACGGGCATGTAGATATTGTTCCTAGCCGGGCCATTTAGGTTTCAAATTTCACAGTGTATTGATAGCCTTCTGGTTTCTGCTATGATTCGTTCATTGTTTCGCTGTATTTTCTACTATGAACTCGTCTACTATAAATTCGTTCATTGTTCCACTCTTATTTCGGCTATGATTTCGTTGAACATTTCATTGTTATTTCTGCTACGAATTCGTTAATTGTTTCATCGTTATTTCTGCTACGAATTCGTTAATTGTTGAAGTGTTATTACTGCTATAAATTCGTTGATCGTTTCATTGCTATTTATGGGAATCACGGTGGCTAAGTGGGCAAGGCGCTGGCTCGTTAGCCTGGAGGTCGGGTGTTCGATCCTTGCATTGGCCGAGAAAGCTCATCTCGATTTTCCGGCGTGGTTTCCTCTTGTCAGTGATGCAGAAGGAGGGCCTGATAAGGACAGCTGCCTAGTCGTTCGGATGGGACGAAAAACCGAGGTCCCGTGTACACATTGGAGTACACGTAAAAGATCCCTTGGCAGTTGGAATTCGATATAAGAGTAGGCCGTAGCGCCGCTGCCTGGGCAAAAATTCCCTCATAGCACACTGTATGGCGTATGCCCGTCTTCCATTAGCCCAGGTCAGGTGCAGAAGAGTAGGACGTAAAACCCCATTTCATTTCTGCTATTTATGCTATGAATTCGTTAAGTTTTGCACTGTTATTTCTGCTATGAGTTCGTTGATCGTTTCACTGTTATTTCTGCTGTGAACTCGATCAAGACAATGACCTAGTGAACGTCTACACCAAGTTTGAACATTCTAGCAGACCTACAGCGAGAAACATTTCAACCGGGCCAAATTTTCTATTTTAACAGTTTAATTTGCACGGTACCTTTAGTTATCAACCGAATATTACAAAACTTTTAAAAATAAGCTCCCCCTGAACAGCTTAATCGTTCGCAATAAACGGGGTTGGACATCATATCCCATGTCACGTGCAACCTGGAGATCGAAACGACGCCCATTGACTCAATGACAGACGTTACGATACAGCGCGCACATGCTAACCATTCAGCCATTCAGCCTCCCTGAATTCGGAAAATTGCTGACTTATAGCAAGAAACATTTCAACCGGGCGAAATTTTCTGTTTTAACAGTTTAATGTGCACGGTACTTTAATTACCAACCGATTATTACAAAACTTTTGAAAATAAGCTCCAACTGACCAGCTTAATCGTATGCAATAAAAGTTTGGCTTGAATTGAAAGTTCTGCACGTAGGAAGTTCATCTCGATTTCCCGGCGTGGTTCCCCCTTGTCAGTGTGGCAGAACGGAGGGCCTGACAAGCACAGCTGTCTAGTTCGGATGGGACGAAAACCACGGTCCCGTGTACACATTGGAGTGCACGTAAAATATCCCTAAGCAGTAGGAATTCGATACTGTTGAATAAGCTCTATACGATGACTAAATGTGTAGATTGTAGTCACCCACACTGCATGTTTCGCTTAACAATGAAAGGGTGCCGTTTTCAATGTTCGATCCTTTTGTCCTTCTACTCCTGATATGTTGGACTGTTGGTCGATGGTTTCATATAAAAGACTACCAATAAGACTCTTTGTAGAAGAAGTTCCCAACCAATATTATGTTGACTTTACGAGATAGGCCTCTAAACATGCTCCAAATTGTAAAAATACGACTTTTTGGATTTTCAATCTCTTTTTTTCGGCTATCCCTGATATTTAAAAAAAAATGATACAATGATTTCACACAACAGGCTAGCTATTAGACTCTCTATTGACAAAAGTTTCACCGCCCTCCCTTCATTATAACCGAAGTTATCTCCATCATAACATTGACCTAGTGAACGTCTATACACCAAGTTTGAACATTCTAGCTTAATTAGAATGAGAGTTATTGTGCTCCAAAGTCTCGGCCCTTCAAATTGCTTCTATTTTTAATTTTCAATTCAAAATGGTGACTCCCGGTTGACCTAAATCAAAATTCTATTCGCGACATTTTTTAGGCCTTCCTACAAGGATTCAGAAAATATAACTCCCGAGTCTGTAAGTAAAATAGCAAAAAAGCCTTAGTGATTTTTCACGTTTAAAGATGGTGGCACTTCCGGTTCCATCGACAAACTCCATATTTTGTGTACGAATCAGTAATTCCTTGTCTAGTATCAAAAAAAAAAAATTAGGTCATTCTGACCTATATTTCGACGATTTTTTTGAAAACTTTGATCCTTAATTTCACCAAGGGGAGATAAGATAATTATATTTTTGAAGTCACATCGGTAGGATCTACTTATATACTAAATTGAATGAAAATCGCACAACTATTAAAGAAGTTGTCAAATTGGTCTAAACTTCCGGTTCGAAATCACAGCGACGAATTTTCGAAATTCGAAAATGTGAAACTGCTGATGAAAATGATTTTTTTCAAGGTATTCAAAGAAAAAAGATTTAGTAAAATCGGTCAAAAAACAATAAAGTTACGACTATGCAATGTCCATTTTGTCGTTCGTAAATTTCGGTGATTTCGGATTCGTAAAACGTTTTGAAAATATATTTAATCAACAGCTACCACCCATTTTTGCGGGGGTAGGTAAAAGTTTCATAAAGATACTGTGGTTAGATTCTGAGAAATCCGATTTGTGGATAAAACACAAAAAAAAAATAACAATAACTAGATCTGGTACTGTCCCATGCAGATATGAAAGCTTTCATATTCATCGTCACGTGTCATTGATTGTATCAAGTATCCTAAATAAAAGGATAAGAAGAAAAAAATATTAAAATTGGTCAAAAACTCGCGAAGTTACAAGTCTAAATATAGTATGAAACATTGCACCCAGGCATAACAATAATCTGAAAACTAAAGGGAAATAACTGAAACTTGTATTACTGTAATGAGACGGATGAGAAAATGGTATGAAAATGGCGGGAAAAAAAAATAAAAATGGCAGGTTGGACAGGCGACCTTACTCCTTGTCACGTACAACCGGGCATTCGAAAACACGTTAGTTAACTCAATGACAGGCGCGCGTGCTAACCATTCAGCCACCCAACCCCCCTTTGAAATCAGACACGTGCAATATGTCATATAGGAAGAATAAGAAGTCGCTCACAACAAAATGGTAAATTAATGAGTTTAGGTCAAAAGGTTGAGCTACTGTTTTAGAGTACTTAATAGTTTTAAAGAGACACGTTAAGGGTTGTTCATAGTTAAATGAAAGTTTAATTTCAAATAAGACCAATAAAATTAGGATTTAATAATGCCAGACTAATATTTCCAATATGTTTGGTTATAAGTAGGAAATCGTGACGACTTCTTAAGCATGTTTTAAACAAAGGATCATAGACTGAATTATACAAGAATGGCACTCTGCAATAAAAAAACTGGCCAAAGCAAGATTTCTATGCAGAAATTAAATAATTGCTAGAACCAGAAAAATATTTATCCACTATAATAAATAAGCAACATAGAGAAAATGAAATGAAATTGAATGGGGTTTAACGTCCGACTGTTCTGCTCCTAAAATGGGCTAATGAAGACGGGCATATGCCATAAAGTGTGCAATGAGGGAAATTTTACCCGGGCAGCGGCGGTTACGGCCTACGAGGTTGGACAGGCGACCATACTCCTTGTCACGTACAACCAAGAAATCGAAACAACGCCAGTTGACTCAATGACAGACGTTATGATACAGAGCGCACGTGCTAACCATTCAGCCACGCAACCTCCCTAAAATCGGCAAATTGCTGACCTACAGCGAGAAACATTTCAACCGGGCCAAATTTTCTATTGTAACAGTTTAATTTGCACGGTACCTTTAGTTATCAACCGAATATTACAAAACTTTTAAAAATAAGCTCCCCCTGACCAGCTTAAGCGTTCGCAATAAACGTTTGCCCCTTAAAATCGGCAAATTGCTGACTTTAAAGTGAGAAACATTACAACCGGGCGAAATTTTCTGTTTTATCACTTTTACAGTACCTTTGATTACCAACCGATTATTACAAAACTTTAAAAATAAAAGAGAAAAAGAGAAATGCGGCCTAACGTCCATTCGACACAAACTAGGTCATTTCGGGACTAACATATGTTTTTAAATATTATTTAAAACCCCCCCTTGCGCGTACTGGTCTTTAGCCGTTGTGAGGAAACCGAAGAACACGGAGAAAACCCACGAGGTTGGACATCATACACCATGTCACGTGCAACCTGGAGATCGAAACGACGCCCGTTGACTCAATGACAGACGTTACGATACAGTGCGCACATGCTAACCATTCAGCCATTCAGCCTCCCTGAATTCAGAAAATTGCTGACTTATAGCAAGAAACATTTCAACCGGGCGAAATTTTCTGTTTTAACAGTTTAATGTGCACGGTACTTTAATTACCAACCGATTATTACAAAACTTTTGAAAATAAGCTCCAACTGACCAGCTTAATCGTATGCAATAAAGGTTTTCGCCTGAATTGAAAGTTCTGCACGGAGAAAGTTCATCATATGTAATATGAAAGCTTAATAATCTTAACAGAAACAAAAAGCTTTCATATGTAATATGAAAGCTTAATAATAATAACTTTAACAGAAACAATAAGCTTTCATATGTAATACATATGAAAGCTTAACTAGACCTGCATAGCAGTGCTGAATTGGCTTTCAGGGTCCTTTATATCATTGCCATGCCTTTAAATGTACATTTATACTCTAAACGAACAACAGGACTCGGGGTAACAGAAGTTTAAAAAGAGAAATAGAAGTAGTTTTCGAGATAAACGAGTCTGAATAGGCTCCAAAAATAGAGGAAAATTCTACATTTTCGGCATCTCATAATCTATTGCCTACCATTGAATTTGTATCATTCTGATATCATATAAAAGTAAATTATGCGCGCTATTTAACGACACTCTATTTGTTTCGATTCGGTGAAATCTGTCGTAGAATTCACGTTTTTTTTGCAAAGTCTACATTTATTTTACTTATTTATAGGTTTATTCAAAATATCGGATCGTTTTTCAACTATTGCTGGTTTACAGATCATTGTTGAGATAATTTTAGCAAGTTGTCTGGATACTTAACTTCAAGTACTAGAAGTTTCAGAAACATCCATTATGTATTGTAGCACAAATTAGAAATTTCCTCGATTCTGATTGGTCGAAAAGTGTGGTCGAATGGATAATAAACCCCCTCTGAATTATCAAGGCGAATTACTGCGTATAAATATTCCAGTGTACTTTTTTTCATTTTTGTGCTCCATGATCTTCCTCAACTCAAATCTTTATTGGCAAATATCTTCAAGACATTCTGCACATATGACTATCACACCATTTTCAAACATCATCTTTTAAGAAAACACATTTCTGAAATACATAAAACAGTAGAAAATCAGTCCATATATTAATTAAAACCGTTTTCAGGTATCTAAATATATTCGTAACTAGGCTGTCACAGTATGGACAGATTTATTTTCTTTTTTGGTAGGATATAGCTTCACTCACCAATCAATTTTTACTTAATCAGGTGGATTTTTTATTAAATCACGGTTTGATCAAAGTCTGGCTAACATGATCTACCTAATAATAAGTCATTAGTCACAAGAAACCGCTTAAAAATACAATGAGGGGGTCGAAAATAGCAGCTGAATATCTAAACATGCCAAAATTGACATTTGTTGACAACACGTCAGAATAGTATACATGTACATAGCAACCACTTGAAATCTTAGGCTAGCCACCACTGTCATACGGTATTTTTGAGGCTGTAAGTACGAAATCCAATTGTTTGAACACGAACAAGCTGCTGGGTTGTGATAAAAGTCTGCAAATAAAATAATAAAGACTGAAAACTTACATGAAACTCACGAAGCGAAGAAACCTTTGTTGCCAAGAGTTACCCCTCTTTTAGTCTCGGATAGCAGGCCGGAATTATTTCTATCACGCTAACACCCGTCTCTTAAAATGCCACAGTAAGACTAATTTCCCGTTCTTTTAAAAAAATCTTCAAACGTTAAAAAAAATTTATATCGATATCCGAATAACATTTTCTTTCATAATTCATTTACTAGACACTCGAGAATCCAGAATTTTAAATTTGAAGGAAAGCCAGGACGGCCTAAATCTGTGTTGAGAATATTTTGAAAAATGAACGCAAGCACGTGAGCAAATAACGGCTTTTTGAAATAGTTTAAAAATGTTTCCTAAATAGTTCCTAAGAAAATCCCTAAATATTTGAGCTACAATATCGATAAACACGTTCCTGTTACGTATTTATCGTTGGTTTATTGTCCATTTAACCATGCTTGAATTATCCATTAGAACAACTCGACGCTATCGCGTCTCGTGTTCTAATGATTCAAGCATGGTTAAATGGACAATAAACCCCCTCTAAATACGTAACAGGAAGTGTTTATCTCCTAAATATAAATCAAAAGGAAAATTAGTAAATAATTAGTGGCCTGATTCCATCCCACTTAGCACTAGTTATCTCCCTTACACCAATATTATAACTGTAGTTTAAAATACAACAATTTTTCTAATTTGTTCAAAGATTGTGGACCTTTTTGGATCAATTATACTATATAGAGGCTTTTTAATTTCGATTCACGCACTAGACCACAATTAGGATTCTAAGTAACAGAAGTGTAAGAAAAGAAATAAGACTATTTTTCGAGATAAAATCGTCTGAATAGCCTGAGAAATCGCAAATTTTGAAAGAGTACCAATTCTTCACTGTATTTTCTCAAAATATCAAATATTTTTTCCACTACTTCCGGTTTTTAGATCTTTGTCGGTATTTTTTTAACAAGTTGTTTACATACTTAACTTTCTGTCCCATAAGTGTCAGAAATATCTATTCAGTAGTTTTTGTAAAAAAGATAAATAAAAGAACATTGTCAATAATTTAACGATTTTTCAACTTTTTTCAAAGATTGAGGCCATTTTTGGACCACTTATATTATTTCAAACCTTTTCATGTTGGATTCACGCAACAGACAACCGATAGGACTCTGCGTTAAAAAAAGATTCAGAAGAATCGTAGGAGTCGTTTTCGAGAAAATAGCGTCTAAAAAGGCTCCAAAAAGGGAAAATACTAAATTTTCGACGTACCGTTATTTATTTTCTAACCATCGAAATCGTACCATTGAGATGCCATATAATAGTCCTTTAATGGGGCTATCCAAAGATACTTTACTTCTTTTGGTCCGGTAATATCTGACGGCGAAATCAAGCTTTTCGGAAGAGCGCCTATTTTTAAACCTTTTTTTTTTCATTTTTTTAATACTTCCGGTATGGAGATTATTTTCGGGATAGTTTTAATAACCGGTTTCGGCAATTATAGAGCCGCAAGGCTCTGTAATAATATATTGCATTATCTGATCAGATAAAATGCCACCGAGAAATCATATGTTTAAAAGTGCCAAAAATGCAAAAATGTCAATATATCGAAAATTAAATTTCAATAACTGAATACATTTTATACATTATTGGAATCGGCATTAGATGAACTATCTAAATATAAAAACATTTTTTGAAAATCTGTAAAAAAAAAAAAATAATAGAGTTTTTTTCAAAATTTCACGATTTTTCGACTTTTTTCGATTTTCAGTTCGGTATTTGACCTATTACAAATATTTCAAAGTCTTAACGGAATGTTTGATACACAAGGCTACCGAAAGGTCTCTAGATAGAGACAGTTTAAGAAAAATCGCTGAAGCAGTTTTCGAGATATAGGCATCCAAAAACGCTCCAAATCAGAAAATACTTGATTTCCAGAGTGTCATATTTTGCTGCTTGGTCATAGTATCTGTGTAAATTGGGCATCATACGACAGTCCATTCCCCGAGCCACTCAACGAAAGCTTAATTCGTTTAATCCATTGATATTGGACGGAGAAATCGAGTTTTTCCCCCAAACACCCATTTTTTGCGTTTTTTTCGAAATATCGGGCATTATTTCCACTACTTCCGGTTTGCGGATCGTTGTTGAAATTGCTTTATAAAAAGGTCTGACTATATAGCTTTATGTACCAGAGCTTACAGAAATATCGGATTATTCTTTCCAAAAAATATAAGGGTTCGGAAAATGGCAGAAAATTCGAAAAAAATCGAAAAGTAAAGGGCAATAACTCGGAATGAAACTTGTATTTCTGGAATCGGATGGTCTTCAGGTATCCAAAAATGTAGGTGAAATTTGAAAATTTTGAAAAATAACAAAAATGTCTCTTTTGTCTCTTTTTTCAGTTTTCGAACGCTAGAAGTCAGCGACGAAGTTTCAAAATTTTCAACTGCTATCGTACGAGAAAAGACTCAGGGTTTCCGAAAATGTCATTTGTATGAAAATAGGTACAGAATTGACGAATCTACGGCCTTTTTTTAATTTTTTGGTACCGCACGAAATTCTGTCACTTCCGGTCTGCGCAGAAGTTTCAAGAATAGTTTATCAAGTAGCCAACACATGGTTTCCCAATAGAGAATTAGGTCCCAGATCGGTATCTGTTACAGGCACTGAGAAATAGGCTCCGGCGAAAAAAAAAAAATAAATAATAAACTAGATCTGCTACTGTCCCATGCAGATATGAAAGCTTTCATATTCATCGTCACGTGTCATTGATTGTATCAAGTATCCTAAATAAAAGGATAAGAAGAAAAAATTATTAAAATTGGTCAAAAACTCGCGAAGTTACAAGTCTAAATGTAGTATGAAACATTGCACCCAGGCATAACAATAATCTGAAAACTAAAGGGAAATAACTGAAACTTGTATTACTGTAATGAGACGGATGAGAAAATGAAATGAAAATGGCGGGAAAAAAAATTAAAAATGGCAGGTTGGACAGGCGACCTTACTCCTTGTCACGTACAACCGGGCATTCGAAAACACGCTAGTTAACTCAATGACAGGCGCGCGTGCTAACCATTCAGCCACCCAACCCCCCTTTGAAATCAGACACGTGCAATATGTCATATAGGAAGAATAAGAAGTCGCTCACAAGATAATGGTAAATTAATGAGTTTAGGTCAAAAGGTTGAGTGAGCTACTGTTTTAGTGTATTTAATAGTTTTAAAGAGACACGTTAAGGGTTGTTCATAGTTAAATGAAAGTTTAATTTTAAATAAGACCAATAAAATTAGGTTTTAATAATGCCAGACTAATATTTCCAATATGTTTGGTTATAAGTAGGAAATCGTGACGACTTCTTAAGCATGTTTTAAACAAAGGATCATAGACTGAATTATACAAGAATGGCACTCTGCAATAAAAAAAATGGCCAAAGCAAGATTTCTATGCAGAAATTAAATAATTGCTAGAACCAGAAAAATATTTATCCACTATAATAAATAAGCAACATAGAGAAAATGAAATGAAATTGAATGGGGTTTAACGTCCTACTGTTCTGCTCCTAAAATGGGCTAATGAAGACGGGCATATGCCATAAAGTGTGCAATGAGGGAAATTTTACCCGGGCAGCGGCGTTACGGCCTACGAGGTTGGACAGGCGACCATACTCCTTGTCACGTACAACCAAGAAATCGAAACAACGCCAGTTGACTCAAAGACAGACGTTATGATACAGAGCTCACGTGCTAACCATTCAGCCACGCAACCTCCCTAAAATCGGCAAATTGCTGACCTACAGCGAGAAACATTTCAACCGGGCCAAATTTTCTATTCTAACAGTTTAATTTGCACGGTACCTTTAGTTATCAACCGAATATTACAAAACTTTTAAAAATAAGCCCCCCCTGACCAGCTTAATCGTTCGTAATAAACGTTTGCCCCTTAAAATCGGCAAATTGCTGACTTTAAAGTGAGAAACATTACAACCGGGCGAAATTTTCTGTTTTATCACTTTTACAGTACCTTTGATTACCAACCAATTATTACAAAACTTTAAAAATAAAAGAGAAAGAGAGAAATGCGGCCTAATGTCCGGAAACCGGAGAAAACCCATGAGGTTGGACATCATACTCCATGTCACGTGCAACCTGGAGATCGAAACGACGCCCGTTGACTCAATGACAGACGTTACGATACAGCGCGCACTTGCTAACCATTCAGCCATTCAGCCTCCCTGAATTCGGAAAATTGCTGACTTATAGCAAGAAACATTTCAACCGGGCGAAATTTTCTGTTTTAACAGTTTAATGTGCACGGTACTTTAATTACCAACCGATTATTACAATACTTTTGAAAATAAGCTCCAACTGACCAGCTTAATCGTATACAATAAACGTTTGGCCTGAAATGAAAGTTCTGCACGGAGAAAGTTCATCCTGATTTCCCGGCGTGGTTCCCACTTGTCAGTGAGGCAGAACGGAGGGCCTGACAAGCACAGCTGTCTAGTCCTTCGGATGGGACGAAAAACCAAGGTCCCGTGTACACATTGGAGTGCACGTAAAATATCCCTAAGCAGTTGGAATTTGATACTGTTGAATAAGCTCTATACGATGACTAAATGTGTAGATTGTAGTCACCCACACTGCATGTTTCGCTTAACAATGAAAGGGTGCCGTTTTCAATGTTCGATCCTTTTGTTCTTCTACTCCTGATATGTTGGACTGTTGGTCGATGGTTTCATATAAAAGACTACCAATAAGACTCTTTGTAGAAGAAGTTCCCAAAAAATATTATGTTGACTTTACAAGAAAGACCTCTAAACATGCTTCAAATTGTAAAAATACGACTTTTTGGATTTTCAATCTCTTTTTTTCGGCTATCCCTGATATTTAAAAAAAATGATACAATGATTTCACACAACAGGCTAGCTATTAGACTCTCTATTGACAAGAGTTTCACCGCCCTTCCTTCATTATAACCGAAGTTATCGTGCCCCAAAGAATCAACAAATCAGCATGCTTATCTCTGCTTAGCCTAGGCAGAAAATGCTCATTTTTGAACTCAATCATGACATTGACCTAATGAACGTCTACACCTAGTTTGAACATTCTAGCTTAATTAGAAGGAGAGTTATTGAATTCCAAAGTCCCGGCCCTTCAAATTGCTTCTATTTTTCATTTTCAATTCAAAATGGTGACTCCCGGTTGACCTAAATCAGAATTCTATTCGCGACATTTTTTAGGCCTTCCTACAAAGATTCAGAAAATATAACTCCCGAGTCTGTAAGTAAAATAGCAAAAAAGCCTTATTGATTTTTCACGTTTAAAGATGGTGGCACTTCCGGTTAAATCGACAAACTCCATATTTTGTGTACGAATCAGTAATTCCTTGTCTAGTATCGAAAAAAAACCTAGGTCATTCTGACCTATATTTCGACGATTATTTTGAAAACTTTGATCCTTAATTTCACCAAGGGGAGATAAGTTAGAAAATTTCTAAAGTCATTTTTCAAGTCGCATCATTAAGGTCTACTTACATATTAAATTTCATGAAAATCGTACAACTACCAAATAAGTTGTCGAGTTGGTGTAAACTTCCGGTTCGAAATCACAGCGACGAATTTTCGAAATTCGAAAATCCGAAATTGCAGATTTAAAGTAAATGTCTTAGGATACTCAAAGAAAAAAGAATTAGTAAAATAGATCAAATAGTCACAAAGTTACAGCATTGTAGGTCAAATGCATTCGTTCGTAAAATTCGGTGATTTCGGATTCGTAAAACGTTTTGAAAATACATTTAATCAAGGTTCGCACCCTATTTTTTGGGGGGTAGGTCAAAATTGCAGAAAGATCCTATGGATAGATTCTGAGAAATCCGATTTGCAGAAAACACACAAAAAAATAACTAGATCTGCTACTGTCCCATGCAGATATGAAAGCTTTCATATTCATCGTCACGTGTCATCGATTATATCAAGTATCTCAAATGAAAGGATAAGAATAACAAACTATCAAAATTGGTCAAAAACTCGCGAAGTTACAAGTCTAAATATAGTATGAAACATTGCATAATCTGAAAACTAAGTATAGATTTTAACCTACCCGAGGTTGATATGATAGAGAACACGCGGGCGCAGCCCAAGTGTTCTCTATCATATCAATCCGAGGGAGAGTAGGTTTATATCTGACATATACAACGTTCACCCTTAAATTTAATGGACTCTTCTAAAAAAAGGCAACAGTGATTGGTTAATTGCTCGACAGCACGTGACGTGTTTGTTTATACGACGCCATTTTGTAGTAATTGAACTGAAGAAAGCTAAAACAAAATGGATAGTAAAACGAAGTCAGACGAATAATCAATCATTTTTAGTCATCATATTGACGATAGAATAGATGTGAATGCAACTATGATGAGGATCTATACAAAGCCTGAAGAAAATTTGGATCAAAAGGCAATCTTTTCCGATAATTATGACAATGAACCGTGACTGAAGGTTACTTTTCGGTATGTTCAGAGAAAGATTTGACCGACTGTTTTGAGTGAATTGTAGCCGTAGCCAAAAATACTTTACAAAGGAACTCTTGGGTGATAAATACTGTCACGTCTTGGGATGTGTGGAGAAATGATTTGGGCAGAAAGAAAATTCTGAAAGATATCTTAGACATGGACTGGAGTGTGGATAACCGATTTAAATAAGCCGATAAGTACGCCGTCTATTTAGGTCCTGAATGCTACAAACTGTACCAAAACAATTTTTTTTATATTGTCAAAAGAATAAAATTTTATTTCTGTGTTCTTTGTATTATTTCGATCATCTACGTCAAGAGCGGTTGATATGAGCCGAATATATCGACCTGTAATGACGTCATCAGCGGTTGATATGAAATATCAACCTCTCAGGACGTCATCTGCGGTTGATATGAACCGAATATATCAACCTCTGATGACGTCACGAGAGGTTGTTATAAGATATAACTGCTATGGACATCAAAGAAAAAAACTACTACCAGTTGTATATAGGGAAATAACTGATACTTGTGTTGCTGTAATCGGGATGACTTCCCACTTCAAAACTTTCAGAAAAATGAAATGAAAATGGTAAGAAAACATAGAAAAATTTGAATCAGGTTGATCCCAATTGTTTGAATATTTACGTTAAATATGTAAATTTGGAAAATTATAAAGACATAATTATCAAAATCGGTCAAAACTCACAAAGTTACAAATTTAAATGTAGTGAGAAACATTGCACCCGGGCAAAAAAATAATCTTTAAACTAAAGGGAAATAACCTAAACTTGTATAGCTGTAATCGGGCTTCCAAAATTAGAGATATGTTATATAATTATGGTTTCCAATATGTTTGGTTATAAGTAGGAAATCGTGACAACTTCTTAAGCATGTTTTAAACAAAGGGTCATAGACTGCAATATACAAGAATGGCACTTTGCAATAAAAAAAAAACTGGTCAAAGCAAGATTTCTATGCAGAAATGAAATAATTAATAGAACCAGAAAAACATTTATCCACTATAATAAATACGCAACATAGAGAAAATGAAATCAAATTGAATGGGGTTTAACGTCCTACTCCTAAAATGGGCTAATGAAGACGGGCATACGCCATAAAGTGTGCAATGAGGGAAATTTTACCCGGGCAGCGGCGTTACGGCCTACGAGGTTGGACAGGCGACCATACTCCTTGTCACGTACAACCAAGAAATCGAAACAACGCCAGTTGACTCAATGACAGACGTTATGATACACAGCGCACGTGCTAACCATTCAGTCACGCAACCTCCCTAAAATCGGCAAATTGCTGACCTACAGATAGAAACATTTCAACCGGGCGAAATCTTCTATTTTATTAGTTTAATTTGCACGGTACCTTTAGTTATCAACCGAATATTACAAAACTTTTAAAAATAAGCTCCCCCTGACCAGCTAAATCGTTCGCAATAAACGTTTTCCCCTTAAAATCGGCAAATTACTGACTTTAAAGTGAGAAACATTACAACCGGGCGAAAGTTTCTGTTTTATCACTTTTACAGTATCTTTGATTACCAACCGATTATTACAAAACTTTAAAAATAAAAAAAAGAAAGAGAGAAATGCGGCTAAACGTCCATTCGACACAAACTAGGTCATTTCGGGACTAACATATGTTTTTTAATTTTATTTAAAAACTCCCCTTGCGCGTACTGGTCTTTAGCTGTTGAGAGGAAACCGAAGGACACGGAGAAAACCCACGAGGTTGGACACCATACTCCATGTCACGTGCAACTTGGAAATCGAAACGACGCCGGTTGACTCAATGACAGACGTTACGATACAGCGCGCGTATGCTAACCATTCAGCCTCCCTAAAATCTGGAAATTGCTGACTTATAGCAAGAAACATTTTAACCGGGCGAAATTTTCTGTTTTAACAGTTTAATTGGCACGGTATTTTAATTACCAACCGATTATTACAAAACTTTTGAAAATAAGCCCCAACTGACCAGCTTAATCGTATGCATGTCCATGTCACGTACAATCTCGAAATCGAAACGACGCCCGTTGACTCAATGACAGACGTTACGATACAGCGCGCACATGCTAACCATTCAGCCATTCAGCCTCCCTTAAAAATAAGCTCCCCCTGACCAGCTTAATCGTTCGCAATAAACATTTGCCCTCTAAAATCGGCAAATTGCTGACTTTAAAGTGAGAAACATTACAACCGGGCGAAATTTTATGTTTTATCACTTTTACAGTACCTTTGATTACTAACCGATTATTACAAAACTTTAAAAATAAAAGAGAAAGAGAGAAATGCGGCTCAACGTCCATTCGACACAAACTAGGTCATTTCGGGACTAACATATGTTTTTTAATTTTATTTATAAACTTCCCTTGCGCGTACGGGTCTTTAGCCGTGGGAGGAAACCGAAGGACACGGAGAAAACCCACGAGGTTGGACACCATACTCCATGTCACGTGCAACTTGGAAATCGAAACGACGCCGGTTGACTCAATGACAGACGTTACGATACAGCGGGCGTATGCTAACCATTCAGCCATCCAGCCTCCCTGAATTCGGAAAATTGCTGACTTATAGCAAG
The DNA here is from genome assembly GCA_948474765.1 of Patella depressa. Lineage (NCBI taxonomy): Eukaryota > Metazoa > Mollusca > Gastropoda > Patellidae > Patella > Patella depressa. Next base: position 54,509,131 of record OX419716.1, read on the forward strand.
AAACATTTCAACCGGGCGAAATTTTCTGTTTTAACAGTTTAATTCGCACGGTATTTTAATTACCAACCGATTATTACAAAACTTTTGAAAATAAGCTCCAACTGACCAGCTTAATCGTATGCAATAAACGTTTTGCCTGAATTGAAAGTTCTGCACGGAAAAAGTTCATCTCGATTTCCCGGCGTGGTTCCCCTTGTCAGTGAGGCAGAACGGAGGGCCTGACAAGCACAGCTGTCTAGTCCTTCGGATGGGACGAAAAACCAAGGTCCCGTGTACACATTGGAGTGCACGTAAAATATCCCTAAGCAGTTGGAATTCGATACTGTTGAATAAACTCTATACGATGACTAAATGCGTAGATTGTAGTCACTCACACTGCATGTTTCGCTTAACAATGAAAGGGTGCCGTTTTCAATGTTCGATCCTTTTGTTCTTCTACTCCTGATATGTTGGACTGTTGATCGATGGTTTCATATAAAAGACTACCAATAAGACTCTTTGTAGAAGAAGTTCCCAAAAAATAGTATGTTGACTTTACGAGAAAGACCTCTAAACATGCTCCAAATTGTAAAAATACGACTTTTTGGATTTTCAATCTCTTTTTTTCGGCTATCCCTGATATTTAAAAAAAAATGATACAATGATTTCACACAACAGGCTAGCTATTAGACTCTCTATTGACAAAAGTTTCACCGCCCTCCCTTCATTATAACCGAAGTTATCGTGCCCTAAAGAATCAACAAATCAGCATGCTTATCTCTGCTTACCCTAAGCAGAAAATGCTCATCTTTGAACTCAATCATAACATTGAGCTAGTGAACATCTACAACAAGTTTGAACATTCTAGCTTAATTAGAATTAGAATTATTGTGCTCCAAAGTCTCGGCCCTTCAAATTGCTTCTATTTTTCATTTTCAATTCAAAATGATGACTCCCGGTTGACGTAAATCAGAATTCTATTCGCGACATTTTTTAGGCCTTCCTACAAGGATTCAGAAAATATAACTCCCGAGTCTGTAAGTAAAATAGCAAAAAAGCCTTATTGATTTTTCACGTTTAAAGATGTTGGCACTTCCGGTTCGATCGACAAACTCCATATTTTGTGTACGAATCAGTAATTCCTTGTCTAGTATCGAAAAAAAAAACTAGGTCATTCTGACCTATATTTCGACGATTTTTTTGAAAAATTTGATCCTTAATTTCACCAAGGGGAGATAAGTTAGAAAATTTCTAAAGTCATTTTTCAAGTCGCATCATTAAGGTCTACTTACATATTAAATTTCATGAAAATCGTACAACTACTAAAGAAGTTGTCGAGTTTGTGTAAACTTCCGGTTCGAAATCACAGCGACGAATTTTCGAAGATATGAAGTAAATGTCTTAGGATACTCAAAGAAAAAAGAATTAGTAAAATAGATCAAATAGTCACAAAGTTACAGCATTGTAGGTCAAATGCATTCGTTCGTAAAATTCGGTGATTTCGGATTCGTAAAACGTTTTGAAAATACATTTAATCAAGGTTCGCACCCCATTTTTGGGGGGGTAGGTCAAAATTTCAGAAAGATCCTATGGATAGATTCTGAGAAATCCGATTTGCAGAAAACACACAAAAAAAAAAAATAATAATAATAACTAGATCTGCTACTGTCCCATGCAGATATGAAAGCTTTCATATTCATCGTCACGTGTCATCGATTATATCAAGTATCTCAAATAAAAGGATAAAAATAACAAACTATTAAAATTGGTCTAAAACTCGCGAAGTTACAAGTCTAAATATAGTATGAAACATTGAGTAATCTGAAAACTAAAGGGAAATAACTGATACTTGTGTTGCTGTAATCGGGATGACTTCCCACTTCAAAACTTTCAGAAAAATGAAATGAAAATGGTAAGAAAACATCGAAAAATTAAATGAGATAACTTTGAACAAAACTAAAACAGGTTGAACTCAACTGTTTGAATATGTACGTTAAATATGTAGATTTGGAAAATTATAAAGACATAATATCAAAATCGGTCAAAAACTCACAAAGTTACAAATTTAAATGTAGTGAGAAACATTGCACCCGGGCAAAAAAATAATCTTTAAACTAAAGGGAAATAACTGAAACTTGCATAGCTGTAATCGGGCTTCCAAGATATATTATATAATTATGGTTTCCAATATATTCGGTTATAAGTAGGAAATCGTGACGACTTCTTAAGCATGTTTTAAACAAAGGATCATAGACTACAATATACAAGAATGGCACTCTGCAATAAAAAAACTGGCCAAAGCAAGATTTCTATGCAGAAATTAAATAATTGCTAGAAACAGAAAAATATTTATCCACTATAATAAATAAGCAACATAGAGAAAATGAAATGAAATTGAATGGGGTTTAACGTCCTACTGTTCTGCTCCTACAATGGGATAATAAAGTGTGCAATGAGGGAAAGTTTACCCGGGCAGTGGCGTTACGGCCTACGAGATTGGACAGGCGACCATACTCCTTGTCACGTACAACCAAGAAATCGAAACAACGCCAGTTGACTCAATGACAGACGTTATGATACAGAGCGCACGTGCTAACCATTCAGCCACGCAACCTCCCTAAAATCGGCAAATTGCTGCCCTACAGCGAGAAACATTTCAACCGGGCCAAATTTTCTATTTTAACAGTTTAATTTGCACGGTACCTTTAGTTATCAACCGAATATTACAAAACTTTTTAAAATAAGCTCCCCCTGACCAGCTTAATCGTTCGCAATAAACATTTGCCCCTTAAAATCGGCAAATTGCTGACGTTAAAGTGAGAAACATTACAACCGGGCGAAATTTTCTGTTTTATCACTTTCACAGTACCTTTGATTACCAACCGATTATAACAAAACAAAAATAAAAGAGAAAGAGAGAAATGTGGCCTAACGTCCATTCGACACAAACTAGGCCATTTCGGGACTAACATATGTTTTTTAATTTTATTTAAAAACTCCCCTTGCGCGTACTGGTCTTTAGCCGTTGGGAGGAAACCGAAGAACACGGAGAAAACCCACGAGGTTGGACACCATACACCATGTCACGTGCAACCTGGAGATCGAAACGACGCCCGTTGACTCAATGACAGACGTTACGATACAGCGCGCACATACTAACCATTCAGTCATTCAGCCTCCCTGAATTCGGAAAATTATTGACTTATAGCAAGAAACATTTCAACCGGGCGAAATTTTCTGTTTTAACAGTTTAATGTGCACTGTACTTTAATTACCAACCGATTATTACAAAACTTTTGAAAATAAGCTCCAACTGACCAGCTTATTCGTATGCAATAAACGTTTTGCCTGAATTGAAAGTTCTGCACGGAGAAAGTTCATCTCGATTTCCCGGCGTGGTTCCCCTTGTCAGTGAGGCAGAACGGAGGGCCTGACAAGCACAGCTGTCTAGTCGTTCGGATGGGACGAAAAACCAAGGTCCCGTGTACACATTGGAGTGCACGTAAAATATCCCTAAGCAGTTGGAATTCGATACTGTTGAATAAGCTCTATACGATGACTAAATGTGTAGATTGTAGTCACCCACACTGCATGTTTCGCTTAACAATGAAAGGGTGCCGTTTTCAATGTTCGATCCTTTTGTTCTTCTACTCCTGATATGTTGAACTGTTGATCGATGGTTTCATATAAAAGACTACCAATAAGACTCTTTGTAGAAGAAGTTCCCAAAAAATATTATGTTGACTTTACGAGAAAGACCTCTCTAAATATGCTCCAAATTGTAAAAATACGACTTTTTCGATTTTCAATCTCTTTTTTTCGGCTATGCCTGATATTTAAAAAAAATGATACAATGATTTCACACAACAGGCTAGCTATTAGACTCTCTATTGAAAAAAGTTTCACCGCCCTCCCTTCATTATAACCGAAGTTATCGTGCCCTAAAGAATCAACAAATCAGTATGCTTATCTCTGCTTACCCTAAGCAGAAAATGCTCATCTTTGAACTCAATCATAACATTGACCTAGTGAACGTCTACACCAAGTTTGAACATTCTAGCTTAATTAGAAGGAGAGTAATTGTGTTCCAAAGTCCCGACCCTTTAAATTGCTTCTATTTTTCATTTTGAATTCAAAATGGTGACCATCACGTGACCGAAATCGAAATTCTGATCCGACAGATATTTAGGCATTCCTTCAAGGATTCCGAAAATATAATTCCCGAGTCTGTAAGTAAAATAGCAAAAAAGCCTTTTTGATTTTTCACTTTTAAAGATGGTGGCACTTCCGGTTCGATGAACAAACTCCATATTTTGTGTACGAATCAGTACTTACTTCTCTAGTATCCAAGAAAAAAATTAGGTCATTCTGACCTATATTTCTTTGATTTTTTTGAAAAATTTGATCCTTAATTTCGTCAAGGGGAGATAATTTAGAAAATTTCTAATTATATTTTTGAAGTCACATCGGTAAGATCTATTTATATACTAAATTTCATGAAAATCGTACAACTATTAAAGAAGTTGTCAAATTGGTCTAAACTTCCGGTTCGAAATCACAGCGACGAATTTTCAAAATTCGAAAATGTGAAACTGCAGATGAAAATGATTTTTTTCAAGGTATTCAAAGAAAAAAGAATTAGTAAAATCGGTCAAAAAATAACAAAGTTACGACTATGCATTGTCAGTTTTTTCGTTCGTAAAATTCGGTGATTTCGGATTCGTAAAACGTTTTGAAAATATATTTAAACAACGTTCGCACCCCATTTTTGGGGGGGGGTAAGTCAAAGTTTCAGAAAGATCCCATGGTTAGATTCTGAGAAATCCGATTTGCAGAAAATACACAAAAAAAAAAAATAACTAGATCTGCTACTGTCCCATGCAGATATGAAAGCTTTCATATTCATCGTCACGTGTCATCGATTATATCAAGTATCTCAAATAAAAGGATAAGAATAACAAACTATCAAAATTGGTCAAAAACTCGCGAAGTTACAAGTCTAAATATAGTATGAAACATTGATTAATCTGAAAACTAAAGGGAAATAACTGATACGTGTGTTGCTGTAATCGGGATGAATGAGATAACTTTGAACAAAACTAAAACTTTTTGAATCAGGTTGAACTCAACTGTTTGAATATGTACGTTAAATATGTAGATTTGGAAAATTATAAAGACATAATATCAAAATCGTTCAAAAACTCACAAAGTTACAAATTTAAATGTAGTGAGAAACATTGCACCCGGGCAAAAAAATAATCTTTAAAGTAAAGGGAAATAACCTAAACTTGTATAGCTGTAATCGGGCTTCCAAAATTAGAGATATGTTATATAATTATGGTTTCCAATATGTTTGGTTATAAGTAGGAAATCGTGACAACTTCTTAAGCATGTTTCAAACAAAGGGTCATAGACTGCAATATACAAGAATGGCACTCTGCAATAAAAAAAACTGGCCAGAGATTTCTATGCAGAAATTAAATAATTGCTAGAACCAGAAAAATATTTATCCACTATAATAAATAAGCAACATAGAGAAAATGAAATGAAATTGAATGGGGTTTAACGTCCTACTGTTCTGCTCCTACAATGGGCTAATGAAGACGGGCATACGCCATAAAGTGTGCAATGAGGGAAATTTTACCCGGGCAGCGCCGTTACGGCCTACGAGGTTGGTAAGGCGACCATACTCCTTATCACGTACAACCAAGAAATCGAAACAAGGACAGTTGACTCAATGACAGACGTTATGATACAGAGCGCACGTGCTAACCATTCAGCCACGCAACCTCCCTAAAATCGGCAAATTGCTGACCTACAGCGAGAAACATTTCAACCGGGCCAAATTTTCTATTTTAACAGTTTAATTTGCACGGTACCTTTAGTTATCAACCGAATATTACGAAACTTTTAAAAATAAGCTCCCCCTGACCAGCTTAATCGTTCGCAATAAACGTTTGCCCCTTAAAATCGACAAATTGCTGAATTTAAAGTGAGAAACATTACAACCGGGCCAAATTTTCTGTTTTATCACTTTTACAGTACCTTTGATTACCAACCGATTATTACAAAACTTTAAAAAGAGAAAGAGAGAAATGCGGCCTAACGTCCATTCGACACAAACTAGGTCATTTCGGGACTAACATGTTTTTTAATTTTATTTAAAAACTCCCCTTGCACGTACTGGTCTTTTTAAAGTTTTGTAATAATCGGTTGGTAATCAAAGGTACTGTAAAAGTGATAAAACAGAAAATTTGGCCCGGTTGTAATGTTTCTCACTTTAAATTCAGCAATTTGTCGATTTTAAGGGGCAGAACGGAGGGCCAGACAAGCACAGCTGTCTAGCTAGTCCTTCGGATGGTACGAAAAACCAAGGTCCCGTGTACACATTGGAGTGCACGTAAAATATCCCTAAGCAGTTGGAATTCGATACTGTTGAATAAGCTCTATACGATGACTAAATGCGTAGATTGTAGTCACCCACACTTCATGTTTCGCTCAACAATGAAAGGGTGCCGTTTTCAATGTTCGATCCTTTTGTTCTTCTACTCCTGATATGTTGGACTGTTGATCGATGGATTCATATAAAAGACTTCCAATAAGACTCTTTGTAGAAGAAGTTCCAAAAAAATAGTATGTTGACTTAACGAGAAAAACCTCTAAACATGCTCCAAATTGTAAAAATACGACTTTTTGGATTTTCAATCTCTTTTTCTCGGCTATCCCTGATATTTAAAAAAAATGATACAATCATTTCACACAACAGGCTACCTATTAGACTCTCTATTGACAAAAGTTTCACCGCCCTCCCTTCATTATAACCGAAGTTATCGTGCCCTAAAGAATCAACAAATCAGCATGCTTATCTCTGCTTACCCTAAGCAGAAAATGCTCATCTTTGAACTCAATCAAGATAGTGACCTAGTGAACGTCTACACCAAGTTTGAACATTTTAGCTCAATTAGAAGGAGAGTTATTGTGTTCCGAAGTCCGGGCCTTTCAAATTGCTTCTATTTTTCATTTTCAATTCAAAATTGTGACCATCACATGACCGAAATCAAAATTCTGATCCGATAGATTTTTAGGCATTCCTTCAAGGATTCCGAAAATATAACTCCCGAGTCTGTAAGTAAAATAGCAAAAAAGCCTTTTTGATTTTTCACGTTTAAAGATGGTGGCACTTCCGGTTCGATCGACAAACTCCATATTTTGTGTACGAATCATTAATTCCTTGTCTAGTATCGAAAAAAAAAATTAGGTCATTCTGACCTATATTTCGACGATTTTTTTGAAAACTTTGATCCTTAATTTCACCAAGGGGAGATAATTTAGAAAATTTCTAATTATATTTTTGAAGTCACATTGGTAAGATCTACTTGTATACTAAATTTCATGAAAATCGTACAACTATTAAAGAAGTTGTCAAATTGGTCTAAACTTCCGGTTCGAAATCACAGCGACGAATTTTCGAAATTCGAAAATGTGAAACTGCAGATGAAAATGATTTTTTTCAAGGTAAAATCGGTCAAAAAATAACAAAGTTACGACTATGCATTGTCAGTTTTTTCGTTCGTAAAATTCGGTGATTTCGGATTCGTAAAACGTTTTGAAAATATATTTAAACAACGTTCGCACCCCATTTTTGGGGGGGTAGGTCAAGGTTTTAGAAAGATCCCATTGTTAGATTCTGAGAAATCCGATTTGCAGAAAATACACAAAAAAAAAATAATAATAATCTTAACAGAAACAATAAGCTTTCATATGTAATATGAAAGCTTAATAATAATCTTAACAGAAACAATAAGCTTTCATATGTAATATGAAAGCTTAACTAGATCTGCTAAGCAGATATTAAAGCTTTCATATTCACGGTCAGTTTCTGTCGCATCTCAAGAGTTATATAAAGAATCTTAAAAAGGAAAAAGAATTAATGAAATCCGCCAAAAACTCACCGAGTTATAATGAGAAACAATTCAACCGGTTCAAATTCTACCTTAATTAGAAACAGAGGTGTTATGTTCCAATGTGATCTGTCAAATTGCTTATTGCTCCTAAATCTACGCAGAAATTCTCAACATCAAACTTAGTCAAGGTAATGACATAATGAATCTATATTTGGAATTTTGTCACTCTCACTTCATTATAACCAAAGTTATCGTGCCCCAAAGAATCAACCAATCAGATTGCTTATCTCTGCTTACTGTAAGCAGACAATGCTCATCTTCGCACTCCTTTATGGCACTGACCTAATGAACGCCTTCACCAAGATTGAACATTCTGCCCCAATTAGAAGGAGAGTTATTTTGTTTCAAATTCTCGACCAATCAAATTGCTCATCGCTCTGCTTATCCAGGACAGACAATGCTCATTGTCGAACGTATTCAAGGTATTGATGTAATGAAACTATACACCAAGTTTCATCACTCTGACTGAAGTGAAAGTGTCCAAAATCATCAACCAATCTAATTGCTTATCTCTGCTTACCCTAAGCATAATATGCTCATCTACGAACTCCGCGATTTTAATGTATGGGGATCATGGTGGCTCAGTGATAAGAGACACTGATTAACTAACCAGTAGGTCTTGGGCTCTCTCCCGGGGTTTGACCAGAAAGTCAATTGTACAGGCTTGAATGCCCTTGTTAGCTGTACAGGACAGTAGGTCTGCCCGGTCTGACAGGGAATAGTGTCTAATTGTCAGGATGGGACGAAAAGCAATGTTCAGTGTGCACATTGGCGTGCACGTAAAAGATTCCTTGATAGAGTATATCGTGATACAGATGTCCGGGCAAAATCTACCTGTTTGTCTTCAATGGTCCAGTCGGTGTATAAAGTAGGACTTTTGCCCTACTCCGTATAAGATTTCAAATCTTTGAAGTTTTAAGATAAGCATACCCGGTCCCTGAAATCTTAAATGGGACTTGCTTTTTCGCCCTCTGTTCTGTACAGACTGGGCTAATACAGTAAAACATTGTAACAATCTACAGAGAGTAAATTTAACTTGTTGACTAAATAATCTTCAATACTTCTAATTAGCGGTATGTAGTGACAAGGATCGTGACCCAGATGGGATATACTTGAACTTTCTAGACAAGAAACCTGATATCTAATTTGGTATAGCACTAATAAGTTTCATTACATACTAAATTTTTATATGATTGCTTATCGCACTTGGCATGCATACCCATAGGTCCATCTTTAAATTTAAAACTGGTAGAAATTACCGAGGGTTGAACATGGTATTGCATCGTCACTGTTGTATTATTGCTTATCGCCCTTGACATTGTATTAAAGGCAGTTTTATATTCATAGGGCCAGAACGGTAAATTATAAAAAGTGTAAATTATTACCCAGAGTTGAACATTACTTGTGATTTTGCCTGGTAACGCCAAAACTCGATCGTGTACTAAATAATGGCGGCACAGTAAAATTTCTTGATTGTCAAGTTTTTGGTTATAAATAAACCCTCGCGATTTTTTTTTAGTATGGAATCAAATCTACGACTATTTCTGTAAAACACATGTTTTTTTTTTCTTTTTTCAGGCTTTCGTCGCTTTCGCTGTCTGTTTGACAGTAGCTGCTTCCCAATACATCGATGCTAAAATCGGACACGGTTTCGGACATGGTGTTGGTGTCTTTGCAAACGGAATTGGTAAAGGATATGGAAGAGGACATGCCGGTGTTGGACATGGTCTTGTTGGTGTAGGAGCTATTGGCAACGGACTCAACCATGGTATTGGACATGGTATCCAAGGAAACCGACTCAGACACGGAATAGTAGCTGTTGGCAAAGTCGGTGTTATTGGTAACGGAATTGGTCATGGTATTGTTGGTAACGGTATCGGACACGGTATTGTTAGAAACGGAATTGGTCATGGTATCGTTGGTAACGGTATCGGACATGGTATCATTGGAAACGGAATCGGACACGGACTTATTGGACATGGAGAGATTGGTAACGGCATTGGGCATGGCATCGTTGGTAACGGTATCGGACACGGTATTGTTGGGAACGGAATTGGTCATGGTATCGTTGGTAACGGTATCGGACATGGTATCATTGGAAACGGAATCGGACACGGACTTATTGGACATGGAAAGATTGGTAACGGCATTGGGCATGACATCGTTGGTAACGGTATCGGACACGGTATTGTTGGACACGGAATTGGTCATGGTATCGTTGGTAACGGTATCGGACACGGTATAATTGGAAACGGATTTGTTGGACATGGAAAGATTGGAGCTTACAAACAATCATACAACTACAACGGGTACAACAACGGGCCATACAACCGATACAACAACGGACTATACAAGTACAACCAATACAATAATAAAGGATACAATAGTTACAACGGCCCCTACAATTACAACAACGGTTACAACAATGGCCACAATAACAACGAATATGGGAAGGGATATAACAACTACAATAACAACGGATACGGTAACGGATACAACAACTACAACCGTTATCCTTCTTACAATAACTATCAAGGTTGCGGTTACAACAAATATTAAGACAATACGGCTATTTGATAGTATAATATTACCATAGCTTTAATACTTATAAATACTAGTATATAGTTTCTATTGTTCATGCATAATGTATATACGTAAATCAGGGAGTTAAGATATATATAAATTTAATAAAATAATATACATATAAACTCTTGTTATTTATCCGTTTATAGCTTACTACTAGTCCGGTCTATAGCTTGATAACCTCAATGTGCATATATACGTCACATCCTGTCTTCATTACGTTTGGTCAAAGGTCACGAGATGTAAATAGGGATATCGCTAATCCTAATCCTAACCCAAGACCTAACCTTAGCGCTTACCCTAACCCTAACCTACAATCTCGCCTGTCCAATCTCCTGGGTTTATCCCGGGACCTGCGGTTTCCTCCCACTGTTAATATGCGCAAGCAGATTATTGAAATAAAATTAAACCATACGTTAGTCCCAAAATGACCTAGTTTGCGTCGAGTGGACGTTAAACCCCATTTCTCTCTCTCTCTCTCTCTCTCTCTCTCTCTCTCTCTCTCTCTCTCTCTCTCTCTCTCTCTCTCTCTCTCTCTCTCTCTCTCTCTCTCTCTCTCTCTCTCTCTCTCTCTCTCTCTCTCTCTCTCCGTGTCATGGTTATTCAGTGCATATAACTGTAATTTCGATATGTCAATTACTTCACGCAAACCTTAAAGTAATGTACGATTATTCCACCCTCGCATATTGTTTAGGGATTTTCCCACAAACAGGTCTCAGCTTACCGCTCCTATGGAAGACAGCGAATAGAATGTAGCATACCTGGAATGCCGAATGATTCTTGAAGAAACGAGTGAGTTACCATTACTGGAAAAAACGGTATTATGTCAATAGTACTGTTAGTTCCAAAGCGTTTTATAGCTGAGGCGCTGGAGGCGCCAGCCTCCCCGCGAAAAAAATCAAAGCAGTTGAAAAAATAAAACGGGAGAAAAATGCTAAAACCGATGCGAAAAATGAAAATGTGCCCTAGTTAGGGAGGGCTCTAAAGACAGACAAAAGGGTCCGACGAATGACAAAAGGGTCCTTAGTGCCAAGGGAAAGGGCCCCCGAGTCCAACTCAATCGTTTTCTATACACTGTTACTGTCGAATCCACTACTGAATGAGAATGCAGCCATTGCATTGGGGTGACAATCATCAATCAAGAACCTCCCCTCGCGACAGAGGGCCCTCAAAATAGTACAGCCTCCGCCATGATAAACCTTAAAACGCCCCTATGCTAGTTCTGTAACTGAAAGTCAAAATGGTGAAAGATGTTATTTGGTCAACATTTATCTACACTAACACAGACATTTTCAGATGAGGCGTGTAATAAAGTGACTTAAATATATGAAAATCTTGAAAGAACTGATCGCAACCTATACCCTGCATTTGTTAGGTGTGTGGTTGCGAATGGGATATAGCGTCTTGTGCCACCACCCCCACCCCATCACACACACATATACCACCCCGATTCTTCAATCCAAACTGATTAGAACCTGAATCACAATCGATCTAGTAGCAATCATACACAGTCGATATCAAAAATTGATTTCCAATCTCAAAGACGGCTTATCTCCCCTGAAACTGTTGAGTAATACGCGATTCCCAATTCACACAACTTTCATAGATTTAAGGAAATGGAATGAACTGAACAGAAATGGTTTTAACGACCTATCTTTTTGCGCCGACTGAATTAACTAAAGTTTGATCGGACAGCGTCGTTACGGTCTTTTCTTTCGAATTCCAACTGTTAAGTAGTCTTTTACGGGCATGTAGATATTGTTCCTAGCCGGGCCATTTAGGTTTCAAATTTCACAGTGTATTGATAGCCTTCTGGTTTCTGCTATGATTCGTTCATTGTTTCGCTGTATTTTCTACTATGAACTCGTCTACTATAAATTCGTTCATTGTTCCACTCTTATTTCGGCTATGATTTCGTTGAACATTTCATTGTTATTTCTGCTACGAATTCGTTAATTGTTTCATCGTTATTTCTGCTACGAATTCGTTAATTGTTGAAGTGTTATTACTGCTATAAATTCGTTGATCGTTTCATTGCTATTTATGGGAATCACGGTGGCTAAGTGGGCAAGGCGCTGGCTCGTTAGCCTGGAGGTCGGGTGTTCGATCCTTGCATTGGCCGAGAAAGCTCATCTCGATTTTCCGGCGTGGTTTCCTCTTGTCAGTGATGCAGAAGGAGGGCCTGATAAGGACAGCTGCCTAGTCGTTCGGATGGGACGAAAAACCGAGGTCCCGTGTACACATTGGAGTGCACGTAAAAGATCCCTTGCCCGGGCAAAAATTCCCTCATAGCACACTGTGTGGCGTATGGCCGTCTTCCATTAGCCCAGGTCAGGTGCAGAAGAGTAGGACGTAAAACCCCATTTCATTTCTGCTATGAATTCGTTAAGTTTTGCACTGTTATTTCTGCTATGAGTTCGTTGATCATATTTTAACAGCTTAATTTGCACGGTACCTTTAGTTATCAACCGAATATTACAAAACTTTTAAAAATAAGCTCCCCCTGAACAGCTTAATCGTTCGCAATAAACGGGGTTGGACATCATATTCCATGTCACGTGCAACCTGGCGATCGAAACGACGCCCGTTGACTCAATGACAGACGTTACGATACAGCGCGCACATGCTAACCATTCAGCCATTCAGCCTCCCTGAATTCGGAAAATTGCTGACTTATAGCAAGAAACATTTGAACCGGGCGAAATTTTCTGTTTTAACAGTTTAATGTGCATAGTACTTTAATTACAAACCGATTATTACAAAACTTTTGAAAATAAGCTCCAACTGACCAGCGTAATCGTATGCAATAAAAGTTTGGCTTGAATTGAAAGTTCTGCACGGAGAAAGTTCATCTCGATTTCCCGGCGTGGTTCCCCCTTGTCAGTGAGGCAGAACGGCTGTCTAGTTCGGATGGGACGAAAACCACGGCCCCGTGTACACATTGGAGTGCACGTAAAATATCCCTAAGCAGTTGGAATTCGATACTATTGAATAAGCTCTATACGATGACTAAATGTGTAGATTGTAGTCACCCACACTGCATGTTTCGCTTAACAATGAAAGGGTGCCGTTTTCAATGTTCGATCCTTTTGTTCTTCTACTCCTGATATGTTGGACTGTTGATCGATGGTTTCATATAAAAGACTACCAATAAGACCCTTTGTAGAAGAATTTCCCAACAAATATTATGTTGACTTTACGAGAAAGACCTCTAAACATACTCCAAATTGTAAAAATACGACTTTTTGGATTTTCAATCTCTTTTTTTCGGCTATCCCTGATATTTTAAAAAAAATGATACAATGATTTCACACAACAGGCTAGCTATTAGACTCTCTATTGACAAAAGTTTCACCGCCCTCCCTTCACTATAACCGAAGTTATCGTGCCCTAAAGAATCAACAAATCAACATGCTTATCTCTGCTTACCCTAAGCAGAAAATGCTCATCTTTGAACTCATTCTGACCTATATTTCGACGATTTTTTTGAAAACTTTGATCCTTAATTTCACCCAGGGGTGATAATTTAGAATTTCTAATTATATTTTTGAAGTCACATCGGTAGGATCTACTTATATACTAAATTTCATGAAAATCGCACAACTATTAAAGAAGTTGTCAAATTGGTCTAAACTTCCGGTTCGAAATCACAGCGACGAATTTTCGAAATTCGAAAATGTGAAACTGCTGATGAAAATGATTTCTTTCAAGGTATTCAAAGAAAAAAGATTTAGTAAAATCGGTCAAAAAACAATAAAGTTACGACTATGCATTGTCCATTTTGTCGTTCGTAAATTTCGGTGATTTCGGATTCGTAAAACGTTTTGAAAATATATTTAATCAACAGCTACCACCCATTTTTGGGGGGATAGGTAAAAGTTTCATAAAGATACTGTGGTTAGATTCTGAGAAATCCGATTTGTGGATAAAACACAAAAAAAATTAACAATAATAATCTTAACAGAAACAATAAGCTTTCATATGTAATATGAAAGCTTAAAAATAATAATTTTAGTAACCTCAATAGGCTTTCAGACGAAAGTCTGAAAGCCTAACTAGACCTGCAAGCAGCACTGAACCGGCTTTCAGGAATCACACAGGAAGTTTATTATACTATAACCGATCCAATGAGCTACCAAACTATACTTTAGTTGTTTTGCTTTAGTGACACCCTCTCTAATTTGTAAAAGTAATATTTGCTGGCGAAAAGACCTGTCAAAATTGTAAATTATGGAAAAATTACGTCACTTCCGGTGCCCCCAAAAATGTATAGGTCAAAAATAAGCCGAAAATTTGCAACATCAAAAGTATACATATCGGGCAATAAATAATTAACCTATAACCTTTAATGTGAAATTAAGAAGGTAAAAAACATAAAAAGTGACCCTGGGAAAATTGGCTATTTCTCGACAAGGGAATATGCTAGAAGCCTTTTCTTGGCATCAATATGATTTTATTGATCCAATCTAACCTATCCTTAGAATAAACATTATAAAGTTAAATGAATAATAAATATAAATCACTTCAAAAAAATGTTCGTTTTGAAAACTATAAATACGTTTTTTGCAAAAATGGCATAAGGTATCAAATGGTGCAAATTTTATGAAAATCGAATAATAATTGACACTTTTATAAACCAAAAACCTTGAAAAGTGACTTATAGAAGATCGCCTATTTCTCTGTAACCGTACAATTTAGAAACCATTTTGTGGTATCTGTATGGTCGTATGGCTTCATTCTACTCGATGATGGGGATCAAATATCATAATTTTATTATAAGGCAGACTCATTTGAATAAAATATTTGTTTTTTAGGTTAAAAATACAGTTTTTGCCCAAATGACGTCATTTCCAGTCACATTGAAAATGAAAAATTGGCTTGACCTAGTCCAAATTGGCATTAGGCATCAAATGGAAAAAAAAATATTGCAAATCGAATAATAATTCACTCTTTTATAGGCAAAATAACGGGAAAAGTGATGCATGCAAAATTGCATATTTCTCGGCAACTGCTCATATTACAAACTAATTATCGCATACATTCTCTTCGTCTGGATTATTGCTACGAGTTTATGAAAATTACAAATAAATATTTCAAAATATGAAGACGCTGAATGAATTGTAAATAACTGAATTTTACACTTTATTTTACATTTTATTCGAAATTGCCCGAAAATGAAATTGAAATTAAAAAATCTGAGCTAAAGATTTTGTGCACCTTTGCAGGGTGCATCCTTTTAGTTATATCAGTTTTGAAAAAAAATAATATTTGATTTCAAAAAGTGGTACCGAACTGTCAAAATTGTAGTTTT
The DNA here is from genome assembly GCA_948474765.1 of Patella depressa. NCBI lineage: Eukaryota > Metazoa > Mollusca > Gastropoda > Patellidae > Patella > Patella depressa. The sequence goes on from OX419716.1 coordinate 54,524,968, forward strand.
TGTTAATATTACGTCACTTCCGTTGCCGACAGAAAATTTTCACCGTAACAAAAAAAATTACAATTGGGACCACGGAGCATATGAACTTTGTTTTATACAAATCGAACAATAAACAATGAAAGGGTGCCGTTTTCAATGTTCGATCCTTTTGTTCTTCTACTCCTGATATGTTGGACTGTTGATCGATGGTTTCATATAAAAGACTACCAATAAGACCCTTTGTAGAAGAATTTCCCAACAAATATTATGTTGACTTTACGAGAAAGACCTCTAAACATACTCCAAATTGTAAAAATACGACTTTTTGGATTTTCAATCTCTTTTTTTCGGCTATCCCTGATATTTTAAAAAAAATGATACAATGATTTCACACAACAGGCTAGCTATTAGACTCTCTATTGACAAAAGTTTCACCGCCCTCCCTTCACTATAACCGAAGTTATCGTGCCCTAAAGAATCAACAAATCAACATGCTTATCTCTGCTTACCCTAAGCAGAAAATGCTCATCTTTGAACTCATTCTGACCTATATTTCGACGATTTTTTTGAAAACTTTGATCCTTAATTTCACCCAGGGGTGATAATTTAGAATTTCTAATTATATTTTTGAAGTCACATCGGTAGGATCTACTTATATACTAAATTTCATGAAAATCGCACAACTATTAAAGAAGTTGTCAAATTGGTCTAAACTTCCGGTTCGAAATCACAGCGACGAATTTTCGAAATTCGAAAATGTGAAACTGCTGATGAAAATGATTTCTTTCAAGGTATTCAAAGAAAAAAGATTTAGTAAAATCGGTCAAAAAACAATAAAGTTACGACTATGCATTGTCCATTTTGTCGTTCGTAAATTTCGGTGATTTCGGATTCGTAAAACGTTTTGAAAATATATTTAATCAACAGCTACCACCCATTTTTGGGGGGATAGGTAAAAGTTTCATAAAGATACTGTGGTTAGATTCTGAGAAATCCGATTTGTGGATAAAACACAAAAAAAATTAACAATAATAATCTTAACAGAAACAATAAGCTTTCATATGTAATATGAAAGCTTAAAAATAATAATTTTAGTAACCTCAATAGGCTTTCAGACGAAAGTCTGAAAGCCTAACTAGACCTGCAAGCAGCACTGAACCGGCTTTCAGGAATCACACAGGAAGTTTATTATACTATAACCGATCCAATGAGCTACCAAACTATACTTTAGTTGTTTTGCTTTAGTGACACCCTCTCTAATTTGTAAAAGTAATATTTGCTGGCGAAAAGACCTGTCAAAATTGTAAATTATGGAAAAATTACGTCACTTCCGGTGCCCCCAAAAATGTATAGGTCAAAAATAAGCCGAAAATTTGCAACATCAAAAGTATACATATCGGGCAATAAATAATTAACCTATAACCTTTAATGTGAAATTAAGAAGGTAAAAAACATAAAAAGTGACCCTGGGAAAATTGGCTATTTCTCGACAAGGGAATATGCTAGAAGCCTTTTCTTGGCATCAATATGATTTTATTGATCCAATCTAACCTATCCTTAGAATAAACATTATAAAGTTAAATGAATAATAAATATAAATCACTTCAAAAAAATGTTCGTTTTGAAAACTATAAATACGTTTTTTGCAAAAATGGCATAAGGTATCAAATGGTGCAAATTTTATGAAAATCGAATAATAATTGACACTTTTATAAACCAAAAACCTTGAAAAGTGACTTATAGAAGATCGCCTATTTCTCTGTAACCGTACAATTTAGAAACCATTTTGTGGTATCTGTATGGTCGTATGGCTTCATTCTACTCGATGATGGGGATCAAATATCATAATTTTATTATAAGGCAGACTCATTTGAATAAAATATTTGTTTTTTAGGTTAAAAATACAGTTTTTGCCCAAATGACGTCATTTCCAGTCACATTGAAAATGAAAAATTGGCTTGACCTAGTCCAAATTGGCATTAGGCATCAAATGGAAAAAAAAATATTGCAAATCGAATAATAATTCACTCTTTTATAGGCAAAATAACGGGAAAAGTGATGCATGCAAAATTGCATATTTCTCGGCAACTGCTCATATTACAAACTAATTATCGCATACATTCTCTTCGTCTGGATTATTGCTACGAGTTTATGAAAATTACAAATAAATATTTCAAAATATGAAGACGCTGAATGAATTGTAAATAACTGAATTTTACACTTTATTTTACATTTTATTCGAAATTGCCCGAAAATGAAATTGAAATTAAAAAATCTGAGCTAAAGATTTTGTGCACCTTTGCAGGGTGCATCCTTTTAGTTATATCAGTTTTGAAAAAAAATAATATTTGATTTCAAAAAGTGGTACCGAACTGTCAAAATTGTAGTTTTTGTTAATATTACGTCACTTCCGTTGCCGACAGAAAATTTTCACCGTAACAAAAAAAATTACAATTGGGACCACGGAGCATATGAACTTTGTTTTATACAAATCGAACAATAAATAATTTTTCTGGGTACGAAAAACTAAATTAGCCGATGGCGGCTAACACAAATTACCGAGACAATTTTTTTTTCTCATTTCTGTTCAAGTAGGATGATATTTTAACCCTGTGTAAAATACCATCAAAAAATATTCATAAATAAAAAAGGTTTTCGTAAAAAAAATATTTTTTTTCAAAATATCGGATATTTTTTTGACTACTTCCGGTTTTACGACCATTGTCGTGATAGCTTTACGAAGTTCTTTGGATACTTAACTTTCTGTACAAGAAGTGTCAGAAACATTTATTGAGTAGTTTTGGAAAAAAAGATAAAATAAAGAGCGTTTACAAAAATTTAACGATTTTTCAATTTTTTTTAAAGTTTGATGCTATTTTTGGACCACCTATATTATTTCAATGCTTTTCATTTTGGATTCACTATATAGACAATCGATAGGACTTTGAGTAAGAAAAGTTTGAGAAAAATCGTAGGCGTCGTTTTCGAGAAAAGGGCGTCTCAGAATGTTAAAAAATCGGAAAATACTAGATTTTTGGCATACAATAATTTATTTCCTTACCATCGAAATCCATTAATAGGGCTATCCAACGACACTTTAGTTCTTTTGGTCCGCTATTACCTAAGGGAGAAATCAAGTTTTTCGCAAGTGCGACAATGTTTTTAACCCTTTTTTTCAGTCCGTTATTTCACCTATTCCAGATATTTCAAAGCCGTAATGGAATGTTTCGTACACAAGACTACCACAAGGTCTCTCGATAAAGAAAGTTTCATAAAAAATCGCTGGAGTAGTTTTCGAGAAACAGGCGTCCAAAAATGCTAAAAATCAGAAAATACTTGATTTTCAGCGTGCCATATTTTGCTGCCTGTTCATTGTATCCGTATGAATTTGGTATCATACGATAGTACAATCCTAGTGCAATCCAATGGTACCCTAATTGCGGCCGTCAAATATTTCAAAATTTTCTAGGGAGATCTATACAATGTCAGCTCCGCTGTCTGTAAACCTGAAATTTTTTCGGGCATTTTTAGTTTTGCTTCCCTAACTGTCCTTGAGCCCTAATAAAGCACTTATTTTACATTTCTTTTAATGACCACTGATTTGTACTGAGTTGACTATGGATTAAAACATTTTGTCATGAGCCACTCTACTTTGTGCGACATTTTTCGGACATCGATTAGTATTTGTGAATGCAGCTGATTGGTTGGTTGGAATTCGGACTAGGATTTCGGTTACAAAACCACTGGATACTTTTGGAGTTACTTACACGTTCTAGTATAGCAGAAAACGCATTTGCGGTAGTTAAATTTTCAATTTTTTTTCCCGGGAGGGTGAGGCACCCATACCCCGCGACGATTGATTGGTTGTTTGGAATTCTGGTCAGCAGGTAATCTGTACTGGACAAAATTGAAGTTGCTGTATTCACAGGCTGGAATAACAGGAAGAAGCGTTTGCGGCGGTTAAATTTTCAAAATTTCCCTGTCTTCGTGCACTGTAAACGATTGATCGAAATTCGAGTCAGCCACTTTAATTAAGCTATATTAGACCACTTTGAAGTTGCTTTGTTCACCGTAAACACTGTGTATAAATTTAAAGTCAATCGGATATTAACTTTAGCCTCTAGAGCGTCCACAAGCAATTGTGGACGACGGGCCGACGGATGGACGGACCGACAGGGGTGTAGATTCTAAATACGTATGGTTACTCTTTAAGTCATAAAAACATGACATGCAAACAAGTAAATTAATAAGTATATTTAGAGTTAGTTCCCTTGGGAAAAGTTTCCATTTGCAAGAAAATGCGATGTTTATTTTTGTTGTAAAAGTTGTTTTATTTAATAGTTAAACGAGGACAAACGTGTCTGTAAGTAGCATAACAATATATATTGTACATCCAGGCATTTGTAAACATGTATGTGGAAGGCGCATAAGCAATGTCGATTGTGTAAACTGAATTTGATGCGTGTAATTATATAAGCCTCGTTCAGCAATGTTCAGTCAACAAGCCATTATTAATTGTTGCATGTCACGTTTCTGTTTTCTACATTTATGTACATTGAGTTAAGACAAATTTATGTTTATGTTTTCAGAAATCACTAATGTCAGTAATGTAAAGTCATTAAAGTCATCAGTCACTAATGTCAGTAATGTAAAGTCATTAAAGTCATCAGTCACTAATGTCATGTCATTAAAGTCATCAGTCACTAATGTTACGCCAGTAAAGTCATTGATTAAAGTTACCGTAGTCAATAAAGTCAACAATGTCGCGTCTCCAGTCTACAAACACTGATGTCATTATGCCATTATGTAATCTACTACAACTTATGATGTTTTGTAAAAAGACAATGCTAAGATGAAGTAGTTTAAGTTTATTGTATTAAAGAGACAACTTGTAGTGCATTTAGATGTTTTGAATCGTTTACTTATTGTCCCGTAGGACCACTCCCTTTGAAGTCATGATGCGGAATCGGCCACTACATAATTTATACACGTCTTCGCCTGAAATAAAATGAATCCTGAATCTCAAGATCAAAGTGATATGGAACCTCAGTCTTCAATTGGTGGAACCGATGAATCAACGGAAAAAGTGCCGGTTGGTACCATTGAAGCTGAAGCGGTGATTGGAGAACAAATTCCTGTTCCTGCTACTGATGATAACGATGAAGGTCAGCGTCTCGCGCCAACTATGACAGAACGTGACGTAGTAGATGAATCGAGGGTATTGTTGAATCCATCTGATGACTTGGTTATTACTCCAGAGGATTCAATAAGTCAGCTCAGCCTACACACTAGATCTAAAGCCAGTAGTAGAGCATCGTCAGGAAGAAGTAGTTCATATAAGAGTTCTATTCAAGATAAATCGGTTAAAGAACTTGCTAAAAGGAAAGCATTAGAAGCCAAAATGGAACTTTTACGTGAAGAACAATCACTTGAAGAAAGAAAACGACGTTTCAGAATTCAAAGGGATGAAGAAGAATTTAAATTAAAGAAGGCAGAAGAGATGTTAAAAGTTAAAACTAAATTAGCACAAGTAGCAGCTAAAGAGAAAGTTTATGCTGAATATGCTGGTAAAGTTAGAAAAGAAAAACTACCGTCAACCCCATCGTTGAATCCTAGTGCGAAGGCATGGCACCCTAATGATGATGATCAGCGACGTGATGTGCATGAAGGAAATATGCATAATGAAGCGGTACCAATAAATCAACCAGTGACTCAAACAAAATTGTTAAATGACGAAAATGATGTGACACTTAGGCAAATGATGTATGTCCAAGAACGACAGACGAAGTGCATAGAGAATATGATAAAGCAGCAGACCCAAAACACCTTGTCGTTGACAATGCCTAAAACAGAAATGCCTATATTCAATGGCGAAGCGACAGAGTATTGCAACTTCACGAGAGCCTTTAAAAATCTAATAGAAGAGAAGACCACAGACAGCAGTTCACGATTGTATTTCTTAATACAGTATACATCTGGTGATGTCCAGGAACTGATAAAGAGCTGTTTAGGTATGAATTCTGAAGAGGGTTATAGAGAAGCATTAACACTCTTGAAGAAGAGATATGGTAATAACTACAGAATCGCAACAGCTTATGCGGACAAGGCTACGACTGGTCCTCAACTTAAGTCAGAAGATGGTAAAGGTTTACAGAGATTTTCTGTTCTTTTAACGAGCTGCAAAAATGCGCTTCATGAAATTGGTTATCTCAGCAAGATAGAAAACCCTGAGAGCTTGAAGAAGATTATAGCTAGGTTACCGTTTGACTCGAGGAAACGTTGGAGGAATCGAGCAGATTATATAACAGAAAACGAAGAGCGTGAAATTACATTTGATGACATTGCCACGTTTGTTGAAAAAAAAAGCAAGGGTAGCAACTCACCCAGTGTTTGGTAATTTGTCTTCACCTATGGAAAAACATTTTGTAAAACATAATATCACCTTAGGAACGTTAAAATTCCCAAAATAGATTCAGATATTGATTTGCTTATTGGCAATGACCACAACTTAGCTTTAGAACCCAAGGAAGTGATCCCAGGGAAAGACGGTGGTCCTCATGCAGTGAGAACAATCCTAGGATGGGTTATCAATGGTAAATTGTCGAGAAACAAAGCTGAATGTCCCTCAAGATCAGTTAACCTTATTAAGTCTGATGTAAATCTGAGTAATCAATTTGAGAAGTTTTGTAACCAGGAGTTCAGTGATTCTTTGGTGGACATTAAAGTTGAGATGTCACAAGAAGATGTTAAAGCCCTTGCTATATTTGAGCACTCAATCCAGTTTAAAGAAGGACATTATGAAGTAGCTTTGCCATGGCGCAACAAGCCGCCATGTTTACAGAACAGCAATTCGATGGCTATCCATCGCCTGCACTTACTAAGAAAAAGATTTTTGAATGATGCTGAACTGTTTAAAAAATACTCCACGTTTATTGATAGTCTCATTGAAAACGATTATGCGGAACCTGTGCCTAAGAATGAGCTAGATAGAGAAGATGGCATGGTCTGGTGTCTTCCGCATCACCCAGTACTTCACCCAAAGAAGCCCGATAAGGTACGGGTCGTTTTTGACTCCGCGGCGAAGTACCACGGTAGATCTCTCAATGATAACCTGATGCAAGGTCCCAACTTGGCAAATACATTATTTGGGGTACTAACGAGATTCAGACAGGACTGTGTACCTCTCATCGGTGATATAGAAGCGATGTTTCATCAAGTTCGTGTAAAGCCAATCGAACGAGATGTGTTCAGATTTATGTGGTGGACATCGAATAACTTGAACACCGACCCCGTGGAATACCGAATGAAGGTGCACCTTTTCGGTGCGGTCTCATCGCCAAGTGTATGTAATTATGCTCTCTTGAAGACAGTTGAAGACAACGAAGATGACTTTGATGAAGCTATCGTCCATACAGTCCAAAGGAATTTCTATGTTGACGATTGCCTCAAATCAGTTGATTCAGAAACTGCAGCAATTGCTCATGTTGAAAACTTAACCGCTCTATTGCAACGAGGTGGATTCAATTTAACCAAGTGGATGTCCAATTCGAGGAATGTTTTAGAATCTATACCAGAAGAGAAAAGAGCATAAATGGTTAAAGATTTAGACCTTGATCGTGAAATGCCAATGATAGACCGAGTCCTCCGTGTCTTGTGGGATATGAAAGGAGATTTCTTCACCTTTAAAGTCGACGTCAAAGATAAACCAGTAACACGAAGGGGTATACTTTCAGTAATGAGCTCAGTTTATGACCCTTTAGGTTTTGTTGCTCCATTAATCCTGATCGCCAAAATGATATTACAAGACCTATGTAGAATACGCCTAGGATGGGATGATCCTGTGCCTAAAGAACATAATCATACTTGGATGAAATGGCTCGACGACTTGCCTAAGCTGTCATACCTCCAGGTGTATCGCTGTCTGAAGCCTCCTAACTTTGAAATTAAATCTGCGAAGCTCCATCATTTCTCTGATGCATCAGAATCCGGATATGGCGCTGTAAGCTATCTCAGATAAGAAGATGGAGATGGGAACATTCATTGTTCTTTTATAACTGGGAAAGCAAGAGTAGCACCTTTAAGGGTAATGACGATACCAAGACTTGAGCTATCGGCGGCAACTGTATCTGTCAGACTGAATAAGATGATAATCAAAGAGCTTGAAATTCAAATAGAGAAGTCTACATATTGGACGGACAGAACTTCAGTACTCAAGTACATTTCTAATGTTGACAAGCGTTTCCAGACATTTGTAGCAAATAGAATTGCTGTTATCTTAGATGAATCAAATGCTAATCAGTGGAAATTTATAGATGGTCGAAGTAACCCATCAGACGAAGCTTCAAGGGGTTTAACTGCTGATGAGTTTTTACGGAACAAACGTTGGTTGTCGGGGCCGGAATTCTTGTGGCGCCCTGAAAATGAATGGCCCAAACAACTTTATATACAGGAAGTCAGCTGTGATGACCCAGAAGTTAAAGCAGAAAAGAAATCATGTGCAGCTGTTAAGAAAGAAGAAGATGTCATTTTGAAAATATTGGAAAGGTTCTCATGTTGGCATAAAGCAAAGAAAACTGTAGCATGGCTTCTAAGATATAAAGCAAAACTTCTGCAAAATTGTAAGAGAAGAAAACTGGGTGAACGGATTGATTATATGCCTATTAAGAATATTCCACTCCTGTCCGTCGAAGAAATAAGAAATGCCGAAACCGATATCCTGAAGCATACACAGATATACTACTTCGCAGATGAATATCAAGTTTTAAGTAAGAAGAATGAAGCTATTGAAAATGCACTGACGCATAAGAGGATTGGTAAAAGAAGTTCGATATATAAGTTAGACCCCATGATGACCGATGACCTTATAAAAGTCGGGGGTAGGCTCATGCATTCATCTGATACCTTCGAAGCCAAGCACCAGATAATCCTGCCGAAGAAAAGTCATGTTACCGACCTTATCATTCGTCACTTCCATGCGACCTCAGCACACTCAGGTAGATCATATGTGTTATCTGCAATAAGAAGACGATTTTGGCCAATTTATGGGAATGCAGCTGTGCGAAAGGTATTGTCAGATTGTGTTCAGTGTCGTAAACGTCAAGGTCCTGTCGTTAAGCAGAAAATGTCGGATTTACCAAAGGGCCGAGTAACAGCCGATGAACCTCCTTTCACGACTGTTGGAATTGATTGTTTTGGCCCCTTTATGGTGCGAAGAGGACGAAGTGAACTAAAGCGATACGGATGTATATTTACATGCCTTGCTTGTAGAGCAATCCATATTGAAGTCCTCCATTCGATGGATACTGATACTTTCATAAACTCGCTACGAAGATTTATGGCGAGAAGAGGGGCTCCAGCAGAAATAAGAAGCGACAACGGTTCGAATTTCGTTGGTGGTAACAAAAACTCAAGTCATCGATAGATGAATGGAATCAGGACGTTATACACGAGTTTCTTTTGCAGCGGCACGTTAAATGGACATTCAATCCTCCCAGTGGTTCTCATTTCGGAGGTATTTGGGAGCGCTGTATTAGAAAAGTGTTAATCTCGTTGATGAAAGAACAGACACTAAATGATGAAAGTTTATCCACGTTGTTCTGTGAAGTAGAATCAATTATAAATGGAAGGCCCATTACGCCGGTCTCAGATGATATCAATGACCTGGAAGCCCTTACGCCAAATCACTTGCTGCTGATGAAAGCCAGTCCAAGTCAATCGCCTGGCAAGTTCGTGAAACAAGACTGCTATTCGCGTAGAAGATGGCGTCATGTACAAAATCTAGCCAACGTTTTTGGAGGCGTTGGACCCGCGAGTATCTTCCCCAGTTGCAAGAACGACAGAAATGGAATGAAAATCAAATTAATCTGCGTGTAGGAGATATAGTTCTCGTAGTGGATCACGAGCTTCCAAGAAGTTCCTGGCCTTTGGGGCGAATAATTTAAGTTTTTCCTAATGAAGATGATGGCTGTGTTCGCGTTATAAAGGTCAAGACAAGGATGTCAGTTTTGAAGCGTCCTGTAGATAAATGTGTTCTTTTGGAAAGTGTGATCGATTAATATCTTACGAAATGTGTGATATTTATCATAAGATGAATCAATATTTGTTATTGAAAGTGTTAAGTTGAGCAAGTTGTGTTATTATTTCAAGTTAATTGTGGAAGTTATACCATATCCAGTGAAAATCAAGAGGATTCTTACTGTGTGAACTTTTATTTTGACATTTGACTCTTTCATTCGTTACCGTTGATTTAGTATTCAGAATCTTGTTGTAATATGTTGTTATTTAAATTTTCCGCTGCACGCTCTCCATTTATCGAGGCCGGATATGTAGATTCTAAATACGTATGGTTACTCTTTAAGTCATAAAAACATGACATGCAATCAAATAAATTAATAAGTATATTTAGAGTTAGTTCCCTTGGGAAGAATTACCATTTGCAAGAAAATGCGCTGTTTATTTTTGTAGTAAAAGTTGTTTTATTTAAGAGTTAAACGAGGACAAACGTGTCTGTAAGTAGCATAACAATATATATTGTATATCCAGGCATTTGTAAACATGTATGTGGAAGGCGCATAAGCAATGTCGATTGTGTAAACTGAATTTGATGCGTGTAATTATATAAGCCTCGTTCAGCAATGTTCAGTCAACAAGCCATTAATTGTTGCATGTCACGTTTCTGTTTTCTACATTTATGTACATTGAGTTAAGACAAATTTATGTTTATGTTTTCAGATATCACTAATGTCAGTAATGTAAAGTCATTAAAGTCATCAGTCACTAATGTCACTAATGTAAAGTCATTAAAGTCATCAGTCACTAATGTCAAGTCATTACTTGTGTAGATTTGTAAAAATCTTGTATGTTTCCATATCAGTAACACAAGTAATGTGTAGGCCTACCGATTTTTTCTTTTTTTTTTTTTTTTTTTTTTTACAAAGTCAGAATTCGGGAGTTCACAAGTTTAGGAAAAGTAATAAAAGTCAGAATTCGGGAGTTCACAAGTTTAGGAAAAGTAATAAAATAAAAGGCTTAATTCAAATCCCGAAAATTACATGCTGTTCTTCACTGGAAGAGTGTGAGCACTAATTAATCAGACAATTGCCAGGCAGACTTGAATGTTAATTGGTGTTAAGTTTTCTGTAAAGATGAAATGTCTGGTTGTCTTTTTTTTTATTGATCCAATGAACTTATATACTATTCAAAAAAAGTAGGGGATATTTGATTTTGGGGGCATAATACTAAAATATGCAAATGACTACGAAAAAAGTCACTATAGAACCTAACAGAAGAAACATTTCTAGTTGCATGTGACGCCCAAAGGCACCAATAGCTACCGCGTGGAATGCAGGTGATGCTAGCGATCATCATGGGGGTCCAACCCAAGATTTGCACGACTCTGACTTTGAATGTTACAGTGGCATTGAATTCCAGGGTGGAAAAGTGGAAACATCAGTTTAATTGTTTTAGTGACCAGAAAACAAATTTTGATATGCGTCGGCTTACCCAAAATGAAAGGTTACGTGCCCTTGGCATGCTACAGATCGGCACAACACAGGCGGTTGTGGCGCGGACGATGAATGTTTCTCAGTCTGTCATAAGCAGGCTATGGTCCAGATACCGTGATACACAATCTGTACAGGACACACCACGCTCAGGTCGACCAAGGGCGACAACTCAAGCCCAGGATCGATTTATCCGTACCTTGGCCTTGCGAAATCGTGTCATCACAGCAAATCAGATCAGCGCTCGTCTTCAAACAGACACTGGTGTGAGAGTGAGTGGCCAGACGATTCGGAATCGACTGCATAGGGGTCACCTTCGCGCCCGACGTCCTCGCGTGATCCCTTGTTTGAGAGATCATCACATTCAGGCAAGACGTCGTTGGTGTAGGGATTGTCAATACTGGGATAATCGACGCTGGAGCAATGTGATGTTTTCAGATGAGTCAAGGTTCACTGTTGATTTTTTGGACAGACGTAGGAGGGTGTGGCGTCGTCGAAACGAGCGCTTCCAAGACATTAACGTCATCAGACATGATCGATTTGGGGGTGGTTCTGTTATGGTGTGGGGAGGCATCACTGTCGCTGGAAGAACGGCTTTACATGTTGTTGTAGGGCGTGTTAAAGGCCAGTATTACCGGGACAACATCTTGGCAGTCCATGTTGTGCCGTCCGCACGACGTCAAGGCCGCCGTTTCATCTTCCAGGATGACAACGCAAGATGTCACAGGGCCAGGATCGTTACAGGTTACCTCCAACAACAGAACATCATCACATTACCTTGGCCAGCACTGAGTCCCGACCTCTCCCCCATCGAGCATGTCTGGGACATGCTTGGACAGAGGTTACGTCAACGTCAACAACGTCCTGCCAATGTCCAAGAACTTGCTGCTGCGTTGCAACAGGAATGGGACAATCTGGACCAAAATGACCATAGACGTCTCATTAGGAAGATGCCACGTCGGATCAATGCTTGTTTGGCAAACAGAGGAGGATTTACCCGTTACTGACTTTGTTGTGATGCTGTGGTAACTTTGCTGTTTGACCCCGGGTATCATTTTACCCTTATAATGGTCAGTCTGTGCATTACTTAGTCTAACGATCATTTGGAATAAATCGATGAATGTGCACTTCATTTCATTTTGTCATTTGTTCCTTCGTCAGTTTCATTGGGTGACTTTAATAACACTTAAAAATCAAATATCCCCTACTTTTTTTGAATAGTATATATCAAAGGAATATATAGTGTACATGTGATTTTCAGCACCCTTGTGTTTGTCAAAATTGATTCAATGTGCATTGGAAAACAATGAGTAAAACTCTTAGTAATGTAATTGGTTGATGTAATCGAAATTGGACAGTATATTGGTTAACTAAACAGTAACCAATCAAATTTAATTAATCTTCCAGATTTGTCTCATAATTGAGTTATTGATACAATGGTTCTCCAAGTTATCTATACTCTATTTGATATTTTATCAGCGACATTCAGTCTAACTGAATGTAGGCCTACTACTACTAAAAAAACACCAAGTAGTAGTACATTCAATTAGACATTTAACTGTAGGACGCCACGTTTGTGTCAACCGAGAGTGATATTTTTTAAAATATAATTGTCACACAGAATACAAGACCGCAAGTTTGTAAAATTTAAAAAATAAAAATAAAACCGTATATTTAATTTAGCATCGATTTATTGTTTCTATGTATATTACTAATAATTTAAAACAAACAAGTCAGACCAAGACTTGTTCTAGAACCTCGTAATCTTATATTCGTAGAATATTTTTCTGGATGTTAGAGACTAACTCAGAACAATTAAACCGGAAGTGTGTGTTTGAAAATGGCGGAAGGAAAATATTTTGATGTGTTTCTAAAGCGTCCCGGTAATTCAGCAGTCTAACGAATTTGTCTTAATTTTTCTGAAAACGTGCTTAATAAATATTATTCGGCGCTACATCGTTGTTGAAATACTTGTACTTGCAAAAAACAACCCCAACTGGGACCAGCAGTTAAGAATCTCTCTTCATTTTATACTTGCCCGACAGCCATCTTTGTTTCGAGCAAAATGAGAAATACGTGTATATCAGGCATGGACTATAGCTAGATACTAACTTTTGTACTAGTTTAATTGAAATGTAATCTTATCTGTGTAAAAGAAAAGAAAAAAAAAACAAACAAATCAGCCGTTTATTTTTATATCAATCAATGTGTAATATAATTAGATTTAGACGCACTGATTCAGAAACTAACACCTGTCGTTCCTCTATAATTTCGTTTGGGTTTTTTTTCAGTTTTTGATGTTAGCATATAGACCTACTCCACAAAGACAAACTGGTAACAATTTCATTTCCTTTTAATATATTTTTTTTTAATAATATCACTATCATTAGTAATATCCAGTCAAGAGAGGGGGAAAATCGGGTTTTAAGTTCACTTAACAGAACTGTGCGATATACATCTCTTTGTATTAAATTGGTCGAATCAAGTACGCCCATGCATGATATATGTCCTAGAATCAAGTAGGACAGGTCTTCCATTTCCGCCATTTTCCTAAGCACTGACCATGGGACTTGTTGTTAGTGTTTGTTGCATAAATCGTTTAAACTTACTGGCGGCAGGTAATTTTGAGACTAAAATATGATTCAATTTTAGTTGAAAGATTTGCTTGCACGTAGGGTTATTCAGCAAAGGGAGGAAACCAGCGTTCCTGGAGAAAACACACAAGGCTGGTCAGACAACCTTATTCCTAGTCACATTCAAGCGGTGAATCACATAAGAGAATGGTCTATTTCAAATATGATATTTGCATAAGTATAAACGTAAATCGGCAGCGCTGGACACACTAGCAGAAGGATTCTGCTGAATCAATCAGCGCTAAAATTCACGTAGTGTGTACACTGACATTCGCCCAAATCAAACAGGTTTGACATATTTTAGCTATGTGATAATTCTGGCTTCTCGACAGTGCAAACTTTGTCAACAGCCTCGTTTTCATTTGGACTGCCGGAAGTTCAGCGTTGGTACCCCCCCCACTCATGATTTGGTGTTTTGGTGTTTATTTACATTAGTGGGGGTCTACACACATTTTGCTGACCTAGATAACAAGCCCGCTATTACGCTCGTCTTGATTTTTTTCCGATTGGATTTGTAGAAGTTTAACACGAAGATCGGCATTTTCTGCGATTTTTCAAGTCATCAAAATCACTTCGCTTTACTAGAAAATAAGTAAAATATTTTTCAAAACTATGATAATATTTTACTGTGGTTATCTGATGAACTACTTGCCAAATTTCAGGCAAATCTATCGACTCCCATGGAATGAATTTGTCCGCGCAGTTTTCGCCTCCGGTATTTCATTGAGATTTGTTGGTCACGTGACCCATTTCCCCGCACACCCATTGGCTGAATTGTTTGACACAAGAAATACTATGCCCATTATATTTAATAATAAATACAACTGATATTGACCTGTGCAATTAACCATGTTTAGACTTGTGGGGCTTTTGTTCTGCTTTCCAATGATACCAAGTTTATTGAAATTGAACAATAATTGAGAAAGTTACAAAACATTTAGTGAGGTGTTAAATTGGGTCACAAAGTTATTTCGCGAGAGCTATTGTTTCTTACAAAATTAATTGACGCGTTAACGACTAATTATGCAACATTTAAATTGCTCTAACTTTCTTGCTATTTATTGCAGAAAGGTGATTTTGGTGTCATTGGAATGGCCTACCAAAGGACTTTCTAATAGTGGTATTTGCATTGACTTTAAACAAATTTGTCACATAGCTACATATTTGGCTGGACTATATTTGATTGGTGTGTCCGCTTTGTTGAAGCATTCGCCTGATTTTAGAATTCATTAGCCAATAAGCACACATTCATATCAAAAAGTCACATGAATTTTTTGAAGACAAATGTTAAATCATGTGACGTGAAAGGTGATGTAAATGAGTGGCGAATCTGACGAGGGATTCGCCTGGAGTATCCACTCATTCGGCTGCAATTATGCGCCAATTGAATTGGGCAAATAATTTGAACACATCATTCTGGTGTGTCCACAGCTTTACCAGAAAAGTCTGTATTTTCTAAAAACCAACAATGGGGCATACCCAGAACAAAAATATATGGCCATACCATGCTATCGTGTTACATGCACGCCAATGGGACTGCAGGTTTTTTGTTCCATCGAATAATCCAAATGCACTTTCTCAGGAAAAACTGAGAGCAAACCCGCCACCTCCAGAATAGCAACCTGCACCTTACTCACTCAGCCACATGGCTATTGTCTAATTACTGTGACAGTCCAGTCAAATGACAAACAAGGGTTATTAAAATAGATTTTCACGGCTTATGTAAAATCTTCAGGATTCAAATGGTTTTGGATACCGTAGATATTTTAGTTTCAATTTCATATCACACAGTTTGTATATGGTAAGATATCTTAAACAGTTAATTACATGTCACATATTCATATTTTTCAGTTTCCATTAGATGCCATAGCAAATCAAACATCATATAATAAAATAAGGAAAAAAAACAAACATGGGAGAAGAAAGAGCTGAAAAAATGAGGTTTTTTGAGGGTGAGTGTTCAATTCTAATAGAAAAGATTGTTGTTAAGGTAATTTGAAATGTGTTTGGCACAATATAGCCCGGTTGGAGCGGAGGTGACATTAGCCTCCATTTCAGTTTATTATTTTGAAATATAAAATTCAATTTAGTATAGTAAAAGTATACACATATATGTATGTGCACATATGACTGTCTCATCTGTGGAGAGTCGAGGTGGGTAAGACACTGGCCGGCATATTTTAAGGCTGCAGGTTTGCTCCCAATGTTGACATAGAAAATTCAGGATGGAGGGCCTGACAAGGACATTCGTCTAGTTGTTCAGATTGAACAACAAAACATGGTCCTGTGTACATATTGGCATGCATGTAAAAGATCCTCTGGCAATTTGAATTTGATACAAGAGTATGCCTTAGGGCCGCGGTACCGTGCAAAATTTCAGTCCAAAATCTCAAGGCCTTTTTGTGACTGCTAAGGGGGTGGGGGTGAATTGCCGGATGGTTAGGACATGCGCGCTGTATCATAAAGCTGCGGGACCTTCGGCGGCTCTCACTCCTAATAACCCCTCCGCGCAAGCGAATTATTGAAATAAAATTAAACCGTATGTTGGTCCCAAAATGACCTAGTTGGTGTCAAGTGGATGTTAAACCCCATTTCTCTTTTTCTCTGACTCTAACCCATTTCATTTGAGCATTATATGTTGCCTGGGCCTGTAACTGGACAAGACATAAGGAGTGTTACGCAAAGTTGAAACAAAATAGAAACTGAGTCTCCATGTGGCAAAATAAATTGTTTATTTAAACATGAACCATATAGAAAGTATTCTTATTTCCCACTTTTTATTTTTTAGGCTGAAGCACCGTCGGAGGAGAATTTAATGAATGATAAAAACAAGAGAAACCAAGCCTCAATTTATTTTATAATTCTGGAAAAGAATGCATTTGACCCAATTTTTAAATATTTATTTATTTGTTTTTAATGTTAAGTATTCTTCGAAAACACAATTAGATTTTAATCCTCTTATTAATTTCTGTATAATATAGAAAGTAAAGTTACATATAAATCACTTAGAATTTGGTCGGAAATCATAAAAGTATTTAAAGGGCCAATCCCGATAACTTTTGGGGAATAAAACTGCTTAATTTTGTGTTAAAATCCCTTATAACCCATTATCTAAGGCCGACCAACTAACCCGATATTTGTGATACGCTTGTAAATAACTTAAACCTGACAGTCTTCATCTGGAAATGGAGACCGTTGTATTATACAGTATCTGGATAAAACCAGACTTTTTTCTATAAAAATGATATGTAGGTGAAATTTACCTTTTGTTATCAGTAGAGTACATGGGTCATTCACTGTATAGACCTCTCAAGAAACGAGAATCGATTATCAGGTCACCCAATCAAAGAATTGACCCGAAATCTTAAAAGGGTTACGTGTCCGGATAAGCAGTGTTGACGTTAACGTCAAAACGACTCAATATTTTGAGCTGAAACATTGAGCCAAGGTATATATACCATGCCTCTATATTTTGGTCCATAAATTTCATAAATGCTCGGACTTTAATTTTTGAGACTCTGTTCTTATCGGGATTGTCCCTTTAATAGACATTATCTAGAAACCATATGTAGATCAGATATACCCAGAATTACAAAAAACCTTGACCTACATTAAGGTGACTTTTCCTTGCTTATGAAACGAAATAAGGTTTAATATCCCACTTTTCTGTGTTATTAGGGTGATTCTGCCTTACAGTCTACTCTTATATCAAATATTCAACTGTCAAGGGTTCATTAAAGGGAACTCAGGGGGTCGAATGGTTAACAGGCACACATTGGATCAGGAGGTCTGTCATTGAGTCAAATATGTCAATTGTCAAGGGTACTTTAAAGTGAACACAGTCGAAGTGGCTTTGATCCAGGCTTGTACCCATTTGACCCAGTTTGTGTCAAGTGGATGCTTAACCTCATTTTTATCTCTTCTTTAAAATGCACGGCAATGTGTACATAAGATCAAGGTTTTTTGTCCTATCCAAACAACTATATATTGTCCCTTCCCATGTCCTACACTACTGACATGGAGGAACTATGCTTGGAACTCCAGATGAAATTTCTCTTCCAACGCCTTATACTCACCGTGGCTTCCCATTGTTTATGAATTGTAATTGTATATAAATATTTTGTACATATTATTCAATATTTGCCATTGTCTCTGATATTTTTATATTTCAATCCTGCAATCTTGATGCTTTGCTCCTTATATGTATAAAATATTCATTTTGTTTGGGGTTTGTTTTCCTAATGAGGAAAGAGTTCTACACCATTTTATTACTCCTGTAAAATAGGTCATTTTTTATTTGTTAATTTTCTGTGTATGCTAGTTATTTCTAGATTACTCACTAATTACTCACTATTGTTACCTCATTTATCAAACTTTGCAGGTTAAACGGAGCAAAAGGAGGGATGCTGCAAGTTTTTGTTGATGGTTATACACAAGTTTGTATATGAAACCACACAAGTTTCAGAAATTTCAACACAAGTTTCAGAAATTTCAACACAAGTTTCAACACAAGTTTCAGAAATTTCAACACAAGTTTCAGAACTTTTAACACAAGTATTGTGTAGATTTCCACACAAGTTTCAACATAAGTTTGTGTTGTTTGACAAATTTTAACACAAGTCTTGTGTTGTTTCAGCATTTAACACAAGTTTGTGTTGTTTCAACACAAGTTTGTGTTGTTAAATAGTAACACCCAGTTTTTTTTCAGTGTACAGTGTTTCACATAAGCTATGCAATATGAAACCCCAACTATACAAAATTAATACAGAAGTTTATGGTAATTACACGTTTACAGCAAATATTTTGGACATTGGCCTAACAGGACGAAATGAATTAACTACATGTATATGAAAAGGACAAGGTAACCGGGCATGATATTGTGATACATGGCAATGTATGACATCGTTATTTAAATGTGTTGTTGAGCGTGAACCCTACATAGTTGATCCCATGATTTGATACTCAGTCGGAATCGACGAATAAAGGACTGGAATCTCCTGGACAGTAACAATTGCCAATCCCAATGAAAAGAATAACCTGTCATGTAGGAATAACCTGACATCATGTTTTCTTACGGAAAGAAAAACCTGAGAAAAATAAACACAAATTCCTCTGGATAAATATTCAAAACTTCGCCTAGCTTTCAGATTGCAAGTTACTGCATAGAAAAACCTGGGAGGATTAAAGAGATTTACCGTTACAGGATTCATGCCGTCATGTTGTTTATTGATCACACTTGAAAGCCGACCAACTTTGTTATACATTTTCCTTACACGGCAGCATGATGTGCACCAAAATATGAACTGGACAAAAATAGAGGTCTCCAGAGGGTCCTCAAACTGCAATCATATTTCACCTTATGGATAAACGAGCGGCCACAATCCAAAAGTTGCGATCCGATACGCACCAAAACAAGACTCATCCGCGGTTTATAAAAACATATGTGTAATAAACATATCGTTTAACGTGTTATGGTCCAATATGTGCCAAAACGAAACCCTATCAGAAACTTGGGATATAAACATATATTTTAGTGTCCACAAATGAATGTGCCTTGATGAACAGGAGTGATAACATAATAAATAATATGTTCAAAGGAAAATGTGGGCGTAAGGATAAAAAGAAAAAAATCGTTCAAATAACTTTATTTTGAGCAAAGTTATGAATATTGAAATTTTGACAAGAAATAGTCTAAATTGTCTCTGCCGTTTGACAGCTCTATTCTAGATTATCAAGTGCCATTGGCATGATAATAAACAAAGTCTCAATTTCAGTCTTTTCGACAGTCTCCCTGAATGGCGGCCATATTATCATTTACGGTAGATATACATAGGCTAGCATTATCTAATCCACATGATCCCGTGGTATAGAGTTGATTATGCGCTTGTATTGAGTTTTAAACCAGAAAAAAGACCTGCAATAGGCAAATTGAGCCACATTAAATTAGACATGGCAAGGTTTGGGGGCGTTTTGAAAAGTGGACCATGAAAAATTTGCTTGAACAATAATAATGTAAAATGTGGGGAAAATATATTCTACAAAATTTTATTCTGTTGTGTGCTCTCAAACATTTCATCTCAGACCCCCTGAGATCCAAAGGTATTAGACCCCTTATATACCTGTGTGGTACCACATTCCACAAGATTTTCGTGTTATTTGTCTGTGATGTTTTGTACCACAAGAGTTCCACAAGATATTGGACTAATAAAAAAATCTTTTTTTTTTTCAAAAATTTCTTCTCAGACCCTCTATATGCCTGTGTGGTACCACATTCCACAAGATTTTCGACTCAGAAAAAAAAAGTGTTATGGGTCTGTGGTGTTTTTTACCACAAGAGTTCCACAAGATATTGGACTTAGAAAAAAATAAAATTTTCTCCAAAATTTCTTCTCAGACCCTCTATATGCCTGTGTGGTACCACATTCCACAAGATTTTCGACTTAGAATAATTTTGATAGTGTTATGGGTCTGTGGTGTTTTTTACCACAAGAGTTCCACAAGATATTGGACTTAGAAAAAAATCATTTTTTTTTCCAAAATTTCTTCTCAGACCCTCTATATGCCGGTGTGGTATATTTTTTTCGGGAAGTCTAATATCTTGTGAAAATCTTGTGATAAAAAACACCACTAACCCAAAACATTCTATGAAGTCGAAAATGGAATGTGATACCACACGGGCATATAGGGTGTCGGAGAAGAAATTTTTGAAAACAAAATTTGATTTTAATCTAGTTCCATATCTCGTGGACACCAGTCCAATAAAAATGATTTTTTTCTAAGTCCAATATCTTGTGGAACTCTTGTGGTAAAAAACACCACAGACCCATAACACTATCAAAATTATTCTAAGTCGAAAATCTTGTGGAATGTGGTACCACACCGGTATATAGAGAGGGTCTGAGAAGAAATCTTGGAAAAAAAAATAATTTTTTTCTAAGTCCAATATCTTGTGGTAAAAAACACCACAGACCCATAACACTATCAAAATTATTCTAAGTCGAAAATCTTGTGGAATGTGGTACCACACAGGCATATAGAGGGTCTGAGAAGAAATTTTGGAGAAAATTTTATTTTTTTTTCTAAGTCCAATATCTTGTGGAACTGTTGTGGTAAAAAACACCACAGACCCATAACACTATCAAAATTATTCTAAGTCGAAAATCTTGTGGAATGTGGTACCACACAGGCATATAGAGGGTCTGGGAAGAAATTTTGGAAAAAAAAAAAAGATTTTTTCTAAGTCTAATATCTTGTGGAACTGTTGTGGTAAAAAACACCACAGACCCATAACACTATCAAAATTATTCTAAGTCGAAAATCTTGTGGAATGTGGTACCACACCGGCATATAGAGGGTCTGAGAAGAAATTTTGGAAAAAAAAAATGATTTTTTTCTAAGTCCAATATCTTGTGGAACTGTTGTGGTAAAAAACACCACAGACCCATAACACTATCAAAATTATTCTAAGTCGAAAATCTTGTGGAATGTGGTACCACACAGGCATATAGAGGGTCTGAGAAATAATTTTGGAGTAAATTTTTTTTTTTTTCTAAGTCCAATATCTTGTGGAATTGTTGTGGTGAAAAGCTCCACACAAATGCCCCCAAACCTTGCCATAACATTAAATCAGATTCCTGAAGTGAAAAAACTAAACAGTAACAAAATGATAAATTAGGTGTAAATTACGTGGTATATTATGATGATATAGATAGTCAGAGAACAAAGCTTGACATGTCTGGTAATAATATATAATCACTATCAGAAATCTTTATATCATTATTTTTACTTATATTAACCACTTCTACATCAGCATTAGATATCTTGACTACATTGTTTTTTTCGTGAAATATATTGAATGTCATATTTAGAATTTCTTCTTTCTTCTCTGTATCACTGATATACTGTTTTATTGATTCTAACATCTACAAGTAAAAAAAAACAAAATATATATTTTTTTTCAAAATACATACGCCCAAGCAGCCCACAAGAGTTGTAACACATTATCTTTCTTTTCTTGGTAATGGACAAATTTTCAAGACACTAAAATCTAATTAAGAAGTTTTCAGAAATAATTAAAATTTGATTGTCTTGTTTTATTATACAAAATATGTACAAGTATTTAGATGATAAGTATAGCTGTTCAAGTTATCCGAAATCATTGAAAATGAATAGGAAGCAATAGGATCATAACTTGGGCGTCTTCAAAGTCCACCAGATCTTTCAAAGGGGCGGCAATTATCCGAAATCATGACCTAAAACAATGTATATAAATTTGAAAGTCAATTGGATATTTTCTTTAGCCTCTAAGAGCTTATGGATGACAGACTGGGGTGATGATATTATACGAACACATTTCAATGTGTGCGTTTAAAAATAAATAATTCTTCCCCCAAAAAGTGCTAATTAATTGTACTCATCCTAGTATAAAGCAGTGGACACATGAACCGAATCATTCGACGTCAAATTGTATTCGGACGAATTGGTTGACACACTAGGCAAATGCTCTGACCAATTTGCCAGTCGATTGCAAAACCTTTCATGCCACATGCAACCATGTCTTAAAACATTCACATGACTTCTCGATATGATTGGATGGTAAGTGATAATTGTTAGAATTCTACCTTCGGGCGAAACGAACACAACAGGCGAGTATAATTCGGCCGAATATCAGTGGACACACTAGGCGAATTTCGACGCTGAATCATTCGGCTAGTTTGTTCACTGCATTAATCTGTCAATCGAAGTCCAACCTCGTGAGGTTTCTCCGGGTACCCCGGTTTCCTCCCACTGCTAAAGACCCCTACGCGCAAGTGAATTATTGAAATAAAATTAAAACCATGTTAGTCCCGAAATGACCTGTGTCGAGTGGACGTTAAACCCCATTTCTCTCTCTCTCTTCTCTCTGTCAATCGAACATTTTCATTTTACTTTAGAACCATGTACCTTTTGTAAACAAGAAATACCAGTTGATTGTTTATAGAGGCCTGAGAGTATAACTTGATTGTTGTAAGTTGAATATTGTTCTGCTAAAACTTGAAATCTATTCACTAGATCATCATCCCATATGGAATATATAACTTGATAATCAAACTGATAAGGTATATCTACAAAAATAAAATCAACATATAAATACGATACTAAACTAGACCTGCATGCATTAATGACGGGTTTCACTGGTGCCACGTTACCCTTTAACATGTCACGTCCGGTGCCACATTACCCTTGAACATATGTCACTTCCGGTACCAATGAAACCATTAAACAGGTTTCATCATAAGCATTGCACACATCAAATAAATTGGACGCAGAATAAAACCAAATCCAGCAAATATCAATTCATTTTATACATTTGTTACTTGTAAGTGATCCTGACAAAATTACTTTACTTCCGGTGATAATGAAGATAGGTTGCCAGGCAACGAAACATACGCCCACAGCAGCTTAGTCGTCCGGGCAGTCAACAAGGGTTGTCGCATATTTTTACTTTTTTCGGTAATGAAACATTTGTAATACACTAAGAACTGATTAAGAGTAACAACTCATTATGTAATTATCAGAAAATCATTAGAATTTGATTGCTTTTTATAAAGTTTTACCCCACGCTAACAATTAGTATATACATGAAACATTTAATATCATGGATTTAGCTGTTCAGTTATCTAAATTTATTGAAAATCAAAATACTTGTTCGTTTCAACACCTTAAACTCTATGTATAAATCTAAAGTCAATCGGATATTAACTTTGGTCTCTAGAGCGTCCACAAGATTTTTTGAGGTGATCAAGGGCCATAACTCTGGCACTAATTATCGGAAATCGCTGAAAATCAATAGGCATCTTCGTCTTATGACCTTAAACACTGTGTATAAATTTAAAGTCAATCGGATATTAACTTTGGCCTCTAGAGCCTCCACAAGATTTTTTGAAGTGATCAAGGGCCATAACTCTGGCACTAATTATCGGAAATCACTGAAAATCAATAGGATTCTTCGTCTTATGACCTTAAACACTGTGTATAAATTTAAAGTCAATCGGATATTAACTTTGACCTTTAGACCGTCCACATGATTTTTTAAAGAGATCAAGGGCCATAACTCTGGCACTAATTATCGGAAATCACTGAAAATCAATAGGATTCTTCGTCTTATGACCTTAAACACTGTGTATAAATTTAAAGTCAATCGGATATTAACTTTGGCCTCTAGAGCCTCCACAAGATTTTTTGAAGTGATCAAGGGCCATAACTCTGGCACTAATTATCGGAAATCGCTGAAAATCAATAGGCGTCTTTGTCTTATGACCTTAAACACAGTGTATAAATTTAAAGTCAATCGGATATTAATTTTGGCCTCTAGAGCGTCCACAAAATTTTTTGAAGTGATCAAGGGCCATACTCATTTGAATAAAAAAAAAGTATTTTTAAGGCTAAAAATTCAGTTATTGCCTAAATGACGTCACTTCCGGTAACAGTGAAAGTGTTAAAATGGTTTGGAATAGTCGACTGTGGCAGTAGGCAACAGACAGTGAAAGAAAATTGAAAATCGAATAATAATTGATTCTTGTACAGCCAAAATAACGTGAAATGTGACTCATGCAAAATTGACCATTTCTCGGCAACTGCTTATTACAAACTAAATTTCACATACATTCTCTTTGTATGGATCATTGCTACAAGTTTATGAAAGTATCGAAGAAATATTTTGAAATATTGACAATAGGGATACAGTGATCATTGTTTATTCAGTCTAGTGAGTGAAACTTATGGTCACTTATACTAGTGAGCAGTTACTCAGTTTAAACAACACAGACCTCAGACTTAAAGCTGAACTCCGGTTACAAAAATACCGAAATAATGTAATAAAAAAAAGTTAACGCCCGCAAGCCGCCATACTTGTTTCCAACTTGTGAAATAAGTATGGCGGACATGGAGGCTTGGTATACTGTTGGGGGGAAAATACAACAATCAGTGAACCGTGTGAAGAGAATAAAGCCGGATGTGTATAGCTAGCTGACGAGAAACAAACTGGAAGTGAGATCGGCTAACCTTTCCAGGTCATAAGCCTCCATGTCCGCCATACTTATTTCACAAATTGGAAACAAGTATGGGGCTTGCAGGCGTTAACTTTTTATTTATTACATTATTTCAGTATTTTTGTAACCGGAGTTCAGCTTTAAACCTGGAGTATTTAAAGCTGAACTCCGATTACAAAACTACAGAAATAATTAAATTAAAAAAAATACTGCCATACATAATCGCCATACTTGTTTTCAATTTGCAGAACAAGTATGGCCACTGTACGGTGTACGAAAACAGAGGCAGGCCACGCCCACATCCAGTATACACTGTGTCAACTACACTGTCCACATCCGGCTAGCAATATTTCAACATATTGGCTTCAACTTAAGACAAAATAATGTATCTGTTCAAATAATAGCCTTATACAGACCTCCGCCGTCTGCTAAAAACAAACTCAATTTCCAAAACTTTGAGGATGAATTCCTTGAATTGATCTGTGATCTTAATGTAACTTGCCCTCAACCCCTATTCTTTGTTGATTTTAATATCCATGTCGACAATGTTCTCAACAATAATTCCCTGAGATTTACACAAATATTGGATATTTTTGCATTAAAACAACTTGTCGCCAAACCCACACATAGTAGCGGCCACACATTAGATCTAGTTATCTGCAAATCAACCTCAAAACTGGTAACAAATGTAAGTGTTGGTAACCACGAATTATCAGATCATTTCAGTGTGTTTGTGGATCTAAACCTGTCAAAACCAGCCACTACTAAAACTGAATTAGTATATAGGAAGTGCCGGAATATCAACATCGTTCAGTTCATAGAGGACATCAATATTGAAACTGTTTTACAAAATATATCTGTATTAGACTCTGTTGATGATAAGTGGTCAGTTTTTAATCAAGCCCTTTATGGTACTTTAGACAGACATGCTTCCATCAAGAAGCGTATTGTTACCATCAGACCCCACAGTAAATGGTTCAACGATTCCCTTTTAACATTAAAACACCAATGCCGAAGTGCTGAAACCAACTGGCGAAGGTCAGGCCTAGAAGTGCACCGTCAAATATACAAATGTAAACGTAACCAGTACTCATCTGAGTTAAGATCAACCAAGATTAAATATCTTGAAGATCTCATAACCACATCCAATAACTCTAAAACACTGTTTCAAACTTTCAACAACCTTACAAAAGACGTTTCTGGGGATAAGTACCCATCATGTTTTGACAAAGATGCTCTACCAGAGGTTTTCTCAAACTTTTTCATAAGTAAGATAAACAAAATCCGTGATCACTTCCCCGATGTGACTGAGACCGAACAACATATATCCTTACTTGACAGTGGGGATGATTCAAATTGGTTAACATTTAATACAGTTTCTTTGGTAAATCTTGAGAAAATTATTCGAAATGCTCCCACAAAATCATACGATCTGGACGCAATACCAACATGGCTCTTAAAAATATGTTTACCACACCTGCTACAACTATTATTCACTTTAATAAATGATTGCATCTCTAGCAGCCAGTTTCCGACTGCATTCAAAACGGCCCATGTCAGACCATTACTAAAGAAGTTAAACCTCGATCCAGACTGTCTTAGAAACTAGTGACCAGTATCAAATTTATCTTTTCTCTCGAAAGTCATCGCGAAAGTTATTGCTGAACAACTCAAAGAACATCTAACTCATGAGAATCTATCAGAACCATTTCAGTCCGCATATCGAGACAATCATAGTTGTGAAACTGCACTAATCAGAGTGAGTAATGGTTTATTGCGTGGTATGGATAAAACGTGTGTCATATTGTTTGTTTTGCTCGATCTATCTGCATCATTCGACACTATTGACCATCATATTTTACTTCACAGACTCAAATATAGGTTAAAATTATCTGAGTCTGCCATAAAGCTTATTCAGTCATACTTATCTAATCGTAATCAGATTGTATGCGTAGACAATGCTAAATCAAATCCAGCCCATTCGTAAAATTCGTTGTTCCCCAAGGATCTGTCTTGGGACCAATTCTATTTACCATCTATACCTCTCCCCTTAGCGAAATCACCCGCAAACACTGTGTAGACTACCATCTTTGTGCAGATGACACCCAACTCTATCTAATAGGACCACCATGTGATATTCCAGACAAACAACAACAATTGGAACGCTGCATTGAGAGCATCAGAGTATGGATGACTGCAAACATTCTTAAACTGAACTCTGACAAAACAGAGTACATGACCATTGGCCCCAAATCATATGTTTCATCATTAAATAGTCACCCTATTCAAGTTGGAATTGATCACATCAGCCCTGTTCAATCTGCCCGAAATTTGGGTTTTATGTTTAACTCTACTATGGATATGTCCAAACAAATTGTCGCAGTATCAAAGGCATGTAACTTCCAACTGTACAACATTGGTCGCGTACGAAAATACTTAAACACAGATTCAACTAAACTGTTAGTGAACTCATTAATCGCATCTAGACTGGACTATTGTAATTCGTTACTTTATGGTCTTCCAGCTTCTTCTCTTTGCTCCCTACAAAAAATACAAAACACTGCCGCACGTCTGATCACCAGAACAAGACTACGTGACCACATTACACCTGTGCTCAAATCCCTCCACTGGCTCCCAATTAACAGACGTATTCAGTACAAGATAATCCTTCTAACTTACAAGTGTATCCATGGTTCAGCTCCTAATTACCTGAGTGATCTTATAAAAATCAAAAGTGGAGATAGAACAACTCGATCAACATCAAAACACGACCTAGTTGTTCCAAAAACTTTTAAAGTGTCGTGTGGTGATAGGGCTTTTTCAGTGGCAGCACCCACCCAATGGAATAAACCCCCAGCAACATTAAAGGAAGTCAAAACAGTAGAGTCCTTTAAAACATCCCTTAAGACTCACCTATTTAACTGTGAATACCAAACGTGACAGAGCGGCTCAGCGCCTTCGAGTAGAACAGTTCTAGATGAGAGGCGCTATATAAATTCATTATTATTATTATTATTATTATATGAAGACACTGGATGGGTTGTAAATAGCTTATTTTACCCCTTTTTTTACCTTTTAACCGAAATGGCCCGAAAACAAAATCGAAATTAAAAAAACTGAGTCCGCGATTTTGTGCACCTTAACAGGGCGCATCTTTTGAGTAAGATCAGATTAGTAGAAAATAGTATTTGCTTTCAAAAAGTGGTACCGAACTGTCAATATTGTAGCCAATGGCGGTTAAAGGAAAATTACGGAAACAAAAAATGTTGACATTTTTGTTCAAATCAGATGACTCTTTAACCTTGGTTAAATGTCATATAAATATATTAATAAATAAAAAAGATTTTTGTAGATATTTGAATTTTCAAAATTTGGCGCCTAATATCTTCCAAGATTCGTCGAAAATCAAAAATCAAAAGTAACATAGCTATGTCCCCTGTTTCTGGCTATGTCAAAATGCATCATATGCCAAAATCCAATGATTATTGTTAATATTACGGCAGTATTTCAAAAAACGACATTTTCGGTGATTTCGGACATTTCGCAATGTTGCAGAATGCCGGGAATACCTTTAATCTCTAAGTCACACTCACTTTCCCAGTAAAACTGAAAACATTGTATCGATCCAACAAGAAGTTGCTGAGATATAAGCAAATTGAAAAAAAAAAATAATAAGAATAATAATAATAAGAAGAATTTTAACAAAAACAATAGTGTTTCACACAAGCTACGCAGTGTGAAACACTAATAAACATTCGATTTTATTGCAATGTTTGTAAAATATGGTAAGTTTAGTTTAAACAATATTTTATTCATTTGAAAAGGATTGAACAACAGGCAAGGCCTATATAAGTTCTTTCCCTGGCATACAAAAATTATAAACATTAAATATAAACATAATAAACATAAAAATAAGATAAGGTATAATAAATTGTAAAATCGAACATATATACAGATTCGTGTGGAAATGATATATATGCGAAATATAGTTAAAGCAATTATTTGATATTAAAACAATATTTAAAAGTAAATCAAAACCTCTTAGTACGTTTAATAAAATTATGGACTGCTTCAAAAATCAAAATATTAGTTGTGTTCGAAAGCTATGTAGAGCCATTCAAAATTAAATCTAAATTGATAGTATCTGTGATTACCATTAATGAATTTAATAGGTCGGTTCTGATAGCTGAATAAGATGGACATGAGAAGAAGAAGTGGAAGTTATCTTCATTCGAAGAATTGCATTTAGGACATATTTTTGATTCAGATAGGAAGTGGCGGAAAAGGTGATTATTGAGATTACTAGATTCATTTCTTAGTTGACAGTGAATGATATTTTCCTTGCAGTTTCCGTTTCCATAATGAAAGTAACTAGGTTTTTTATGTATAGGATATTGACTAAGTAGACGTGACTTAAAGGTATTGAGAGACGGCGATAACTGCACATGTGTAGGAAGACTGTTCCATAGTTTGATTGTGTTGGGGAAAAAACTTTTTATGTAAGAAGACGTTTTACATTGTGGTATTTTCAGTTTATGGTTTCTAAGATTATAATAATTCATTTCGGGTTGTATTTTCATAAGAATATCTGATAAGTACTGGGGACTATAGCAGTTAAGGATTTTATAAAAATATACGAGTTTATGCTTTTGACGGCGTTTGAACAGCGGTTCCCACCCTAATTCATAGTAAACATGTTTTCTGTGGGAATTTCGGCGCAAACCAGTTATGATTCTCCCTGCTTCTAGTTGTATATTCTCAAGTATTTCTGAATCTTTGGTACTACAATTATCGCATATACTATCCCCATACTCCATAAGCGGGCGTATAAAGGACGTAAATATCGTACATAACGCAGATCTATTTAATTTGAATTTTAATTGGCGTAAAATGTTGAGTCTATTGCAAGCTTTTTTGTGAATTTTAGAGATATGTTCTGTCCATGTTCCGTTTTGATGAAAAGTCAGTCCTAGGTGGCAGTGAGAGGTAACATTTCTCGATGATTTTATTTTCAAACTCGAGATTAGGATGATTAGTTTTTTTTACGTGTGAATATTAAGTTTTTCGTTTTATTTGGGTTGAATGTTATTTGCCATTTATTTGCCCACGTTGATATAAGCTTCAGATCACTATTAATTGAATTAGCTGTTTCTAATGGGTTATCATTTATAATTGCAAATAAGGATGTATCGTCAGCAAATAATCGTACATCGTTATCTAGATTGTCCGAAATATCATTTATGTATATTAGAAAGAGGAATGGACAGAGAATTGATCCCTGAGGAACCCCGGATTCAACTGTCAAATACGGTGATTCAAACCATTCAAGTAGAACACATTGTTTACGATTTGTTAAATAATCTAACATCCAATCACATAAGTTTAGGCTAATACCATATTTTCGCAGTTTATATATAATTCCAAGGTGCCAGACTTTATCAAAAGCTTTAGAAATATCACAGAATACAAAACTAAGTTCTTTCCCCTTATCTAGATTACTTATAATTATATTATATATCTCAAGAAGTTGGTTTATTGTTGAATCATTTTTTTGAAATCCTGACTGATGTTTAGATAAAAGATCATTACTTTTAATAAAGTTGTACAGGTGTTTAGGATAATTTTTTAAAAAATCTTACAAATTGTGCACGTTAAAGAAATGGGGCGATAATTTTCTGGTAACTGTGGATCACCCTTCCCTTTAAATGCGGCTGTTACATGTGAAGTTTTCCATATGTCTGGAAGTTGTTTAGATGTAAGGCACAGGTTAAATAGACGAGTTAATGGAATTACAATGGCGGTAGATACGTTTTTTAGGATTAATGGGCTGAGTTCATCGGGTCCTGGTGGCTTTGAACAGTCGAGTATTTTTAATTGATCTTTAACCTCTTGCTCAGCTCAGTTACGATAAAATCATTCATTGTGATGTCCGTGCGTGCATCAAAGGTAGGTAATTCATGCGAGGTATCTAGTTTTGATACAGATGTAAAGTATGAGTTTAATACTGTTGCCTTATCAAGTGGATGAGAATAAATTTTGCCATTGAGGTTAATTGGTGTTTGATTATTATTATTTACATTTTCCATTTTCACAACTGATTTTACTAATTTCCACCATTGATTTGATATGACTTTATGATTATTTATTTTATTAGTTATTTTAGATTTAAAATCATCTTTCGCATGACGTATGAGTGAAATTACCTCATTTCTAATTTTACGGAACTTTAACCAATGGTTTGGGTTATCTGACTTTTTGGCACGCTTATGGGCTTGGTTTCTTTGTCGAATTTTTAGGCGGATGCTGTTGTTAATAAAGGGTTTATCGTTGGGTCTAATTGTGACTATTTTAGTCCGAATGAATATTGACGTGTTTTCGTCAAGAACATTTTTAAAATCATTATATAATTTATTTATATCTTTATTATTAAAAACCGTTGTTGACCATTCTATTTGTTTAAGAGAATTGCATAAGCCATCAAAATTAGCCTGGTTGTAATTTCTGATTTTCCGTTTATATGATAATTGTTTTTATGTTTTAAAGTTGGTTTCTACAGTTATTAATGAATGAGTACTACATATAGGGGGCAATACTGAATATTTAGAAATAAGACACCTTTTATTTGTAATAAACAGGTCTATGCATGTTCCGGGATGGGTTGTAAAGTTAGTTGGTTCATATATGAGATTTTCTAGATCAAAGCGTTGTAATATTACGCCTATTTTTTTGGCATTACTGGAATTAGATAGAAGATTAATATTAAAATCCCCTGTTAATATCAAGGGGAAGGGGGTACTGTTGTCTGAAGCTTTAGTTACTATATCGTAGAATGAATCCCAGAAGGAAACTGGCGTGTTTGGAGGACGATATATAACTCTCAATAAAAACGTATTCTTAGTATTACTAATACTGACAAAAATTATTTCTAAATCGTTATGGCACAGGTCATTTCTTACATGAAAAGAAAGGTTACTTTTAATAAATATTATTATACCACCACCGTGTCTGTTTCGATCTAACCGTAAAGGAGTATGATAACCTGGTAAGCATACTTTGGAATCAGGAATAGAATGATCCAGATGTGACTCAGTTATACATATAATATCATAATTACGTAATTCTGCTTCAGTTGTTGATATTTTCGGTAATATACTACATACATTGTTATGAACAATTGATAATTTTTTCGAGACAATTCGTTTTCCGTCTGGTCCTGGGTTCGATTCAATACACCCCCTTAATAATAATGTCTTAATTAAAAGTAAAGATATATTACATACATATGTTAAGATATTTACTTGGTATGCTATGACATGTGTCAGATTGTCCTGTCGATTTGTACCATAATGATACACTTTAATCGTGTGTATCGGAGACTATGAACATGACCAGGGCGGGACAATTCAACACATTACATAGTTTGTATAATTTATGAGTAATAACATTTCCACACACAAAGTAACTGTTTGAAATATTCAAACATATATACATGAGCTGATTAACAGCAAGATTATATTTACAATTGTTTGTTACATTAACACGACACATGGGGTGTTCGAAATTGACTGAAGAATCCTGAGAGAGGATTTTATTCAATTACTATTTCCGTTTTTTTCTTCAAAATTTATGTTGTTTTTATATTATAAAAAGTTGACAATTGATATGACTGAATCTTAATTGAGTTTATACATACTAATTGTGATATTTAAGTAAGTATATTGTACATTTCATCATATATTTTTTGTTCCTTTTATACAGTAAGTATATTGCAACTAGCCTTAAGCAATAATATGAAAATCATCATATAAATATGATGTGTATATATTTGTAATACATATATTTATGATATGGCTACAGTCTCAAAATACACTTCCAAATAACAATTTAAAAAAGAAAGGTGGTTCAGATATGTAGGAGTAACATATATACATTACATCTATAATACGAACATTTATATAATTCAATACATAAATAGGCGCACATCTAAGTCCAGTTTCGTGTACACGTAATGTTTGTTCGAAGAGAGTTAAATAACTGAGAATCGCTTTTGATATAATACTACTTAAATTCATGTTCTTATTTCTGCGTAACTTCTGCTGTATTTATATTTTAGTTGACTAGCAATTTACCATTTAACTATTCCGGTCGGAGCTGTTATTAAACTGGTCGAGTTTTTAAGTACAACTTTTACATTCAAGTCACTATTACTTATAATTACAATAGTCACAGGTGGCGATGATTTCAGTATGCTGCATGTTAGGGGAAATTGGCTTGAAGCACGTGACCACCAATAATTTTCGTTGTCTTGTGTTGTGGCGATAAAAAGATGATCACCATAGAATATGTCGTATATAACATACATATTATCGTTTACCCTAGTTTAAGAGGCGAGGCTGGGAGCTGGGGTGTGGTGTAAGAGACTGGTAGGACAAAACGTGACTGTTCTTATTTGGCTCCGTGAAGCTTCAGACAGCACGCATTATGTTGAGTTATTGGTTGTGCTTTGTTAGCGTGCGAAAGTCTAACAAGTTACAAACGACTAGCTCCGCGAAGGCTCTATTACACACATGCGGTGATTAAACAAATATCTATTACATGTGCATGTACACGACTTTTTACTTATCATTTGACAAAACTTTTAGAATTGCGTGTATATTATGTTGATAATTTGGAATAATATAAGGTAAAGTTGATATTATTATAACTAGTATTGAGATGACTCGTTTGAATATAGAAATTAAAAACTGGTATTCCCATTTAGCTTCGCAGAACTTTAATTCGTTCAACGAAGTTCCAAGAGCACGCGTTAGTATTTTATTAAATCTGTCCAGCTGAAATGTGAGGGGAGTTTTATACAATTGGGATAATTAAATAAGTATCCAAAAAGTTTGTAACAATAAATGCTTATGTTTACATTTATAATTGAGCCATATCAGACAATATGTGATATTAAATGGTTTAAGTAACAGTAACTATTCGAATGTGTTACAAGATAAGAATACATTTGGTGGTGAAACAAGTAGTTTACACATTACAATGTTTATCATTATTTTGGTGTTGATGTGAGGAGTCCGAAATCTAACAGTGACTGTTGTTTCATATTTTCGGTTAATGTCTGGATTGATGGCAAGTTAGTTATTAGAGCTTCAGCTTGAGTTCCTTCGTCTCCTTTGTCGTTTTCATGGAGAGATGTACCCTGACCCAAAACGTTTACCTCAAACTTCCTAAGATCATTCATATTGTTTATTATATAATTTCGATCATCTGACAGAGGTCTAATATAGATTCTGCCATCAAATGTCCAACAATTTTTTATGATAGAATTGTTATACCAGGATCGGGTTTGTTTATAGAGACCAGCACGTTTGGCAGTGAGGGCTTCGTTTATGTAAATTTTAGAATTATTGACGATGTTGTACTGTTTGATCTGTCAATTAAGTAACTAGGCAAAGCCGGTGATAATCCGTTTACTCGAGACGAAGTATTATTACAAACCAAGTACCGAAATTCCAAACATTCACTGCGCAATTTGTCCCCGGTTTTGAAGGCTTGAGAGAATAAGTAAATAATATAAACTTACCGTAAAGAACTTGGAACTTGGAACTTCGTTGAACGAATTAAAGTTCTGCGAAGCTAAATGGGAATACCAGTTTTTAATTTCTATATTCAAACGAGTCATCTCAATACTAGTTATAATAATATCAACTTTACCTTATATTATTCCAAATTATCAACATAATATACACGCAATTCTAAAAGTTTTGTCAAATGATAAGTAAAAAGTCGTGTACATGCACATGTAATAGATATTTGTTTAATCACCGCATGTGTGTAATAGAGCCTTCGCGGAGCTAGTCGTTTGTAACTTGTTAGACTTTCGCACGCTAACAAAGCACAACCAATAACTCAACATAATGCGTGCTGTCTGAAGCTTCACGGAGCCAAATAAGAACAGTCACGTTTTGTCCTACCAGTCTCTTACACCACACCCCAGCTCCCA
Organism: Patella depressa; assembly: GCA_948474765.1. Taxonomy (NCBI): domain Eukaryota; kingdom Metazoa; phylum Mollusca; class Gastropoda; family Patellidae; genus Patella; species Patella depressa. The sequence continues at coordinate 54,560,111 of OX419716.1, forward strand.
GCCTCGCCTCTTAAACTAGGGTAAACGATAATATGTATGTTATATACGACATATTCTATGGTGATCATCTTTTTATCGCCACAACACAAGACAACGAAAATTATTGGTGGTCACGTGCTTCAAGCCAATTTCCCCTAACATGCAGCATACTGAAATCATCGCCACCTGTGACTATTGTAATTATAAGTAATAGTGACTTGAATGTAAAAGTTGTACTTAAAAACTCGACCAGTTTAATAACAGCTCCGACCGGAATAGTTAAATGGTAAATTGCTAGTCAACTAAAATATAAATACAGCAGAAGTTACGCAGAAATAAGAACATGAATTTAAGTAGTATTATATCAAAAGCGATTCTCAGTTATTTAACTCTCTTCGAACAAACATTACGTGTACACGAAACTGGACTTAGATGTGCGCCTATTTATGTATTGAATTATATAAATGTTCGTATTATAGATGTAATGTATATATGTTACTCCTACATATCTGAACCACCTTTCTTTTTTAAATTGTTATTTGGAAGTGTATTTTGAGACTGTAGCCATATCATAAATATATGTATTACAAATATATACACATCATATTTATATGATGATTTTCATATTATTGCTTAAGGCTAGTTGCAATATACTTACTGTATAAAAGGAACAAAAAATATATGATGAAATGTACAATATACTTACTTAAATATCACAATTAGTATGTATAAACTCAATTAAGATTCAGTCATATCAATTGTCAACTTTTTATAATATAAAAACAACATAAATTTTGAAGAAAAAAACGGAAATAGTAATTGAATAAAATCCTCTCTCAGGATTCTTCAGTCAATTTCGAACACCCCATGTGTCGTGTTAATGTAACAAACAATTGTAAATATAATCTTGCTGTTAATCAGCTCATGTATATATGTTTGAATATTTCAAACAGTTACTTTGTGTGTGGAAATGTTATTACTCATAAATTATACAAACTATGTAATGTGTTGAATTGTCCCGCCCTGGTCATGTTCATAGTCTCCGATACACACGATTAAAGTGTATCATTATGGTACAAATCGACAGGACAATCTGACACATGTCATAGCATACCAAGTAAATATCTTAACATATGTATGTAATATATCTTTACTTTTAATTAAGACATTATTATTAAGGGGGTGTATTGAATCGAACCCAGGACCAGACGGAAAACGAATTGTCTCGAAAAAATTATCAATTGTTCATAACAATGTATGTAGTATATTACCGAAAATATCAACAACTGAAGCAGAATTACGTAATTATGATATTATATGTATAACTGAGTCACATCTGGATCATTCTATTCCTGATTCCAAAGTATGCTTACCAGGTTATCATACTCCTTTACGGTTAGATCGAAACAGACACGGTGGTGGTATAATAATATTTATTAAAAGTAACCTTTCTTTTCATGTAAGAAATGACCTGTGCCATAACGATTTAGAAATAATTTTTGTCAGTATTAGTAATACTAAGAATACGTTTTTATTGAGAGTTACATATCGTCCTCCAAACACGCCAGTTTCCTTCTGGGATTCATTCTACGATATAGTAACTAAAGCTTCAGACAACAGTACCCCCTTCCCCTTGATATTAACAGGGGATTTTAATATTAATCTTCTATCTAATTCCAGTAATGCCAAAAAAATAGGCGTAATATTACAACGCTTTGATCTAGAAAATCTCATATATGAACCAACTAACTTTACAACCCATCCCGGAACATGCATAGACCTGTTTATTACAAATAAAAGGTGTCTTATTTCTAAATATTCAGTATTGCCCCCTATATGTAGTACTCATTCATTAATAACTGTAGAAACCAACTTTAAAACATAAAAACAATTATCATATAAACGGAAAATCAGAAATTACAACCAGGCTAATTTTGATGGCTTATACAATTCTCTTAAACAAATAGAATGGTCAACAACGGTTTTTAATAATAAAGATATAAATAAATTATATAATGATTTTAAAAATGTTCTTGACGAAAACACGTCAATATTCATTCGGACTAAAATAGTCACAATTAGACCCAACGATAAACCCTTTATTAACAACAGCATCCGCCTAAAAATTCGACAAAGAAACCAAGCCCATAAGCGTGCCAAAAAGTCAGATAACCCAAACCATTGGTTAAAGTTCCGTAAAATTAGAAATGAGGTAATTTCACTCATACGTCATGCGAAAGATGATTTTAAATCTAAAATAACTAATAAAATAAATAATCATAAAGTCATATCAAATCAATGGTGGAAATTAGTAAAATCAGTTGTGAAAATGGAAAATGTAAATAATAATAATCAAACACCAATTAACCTCAATGGCAAAATTTATTCTCATCCACTTGATAAGGCAACAGTATTAAACTCATACTTTACATCTGTATCAAAACTAGATACCTCGCATGAATTACCTACCTTTGATGCACGCACGGACATCACAATGAATGATTTTATCGTAACTGAGCTGAGCAAGAGGTTAAAGATCAATTAAAAATACTCGACTGTTCAAAGCCACCAGGACCCGATGAACTCAGCCCATTAATCCTAAAAAACGTATCTACCGCCATTGTAATTCCATTAACTCGTCTATTTAACCTGTGCCTTACATCTAAACAACTTCCAGACATATGGAAAACTTCACATGTAACAGCCGCATTTAAAGGGAAGGGTGATCCACAGTTACCAGAAAATTATCGCCCCATTTCTTTAACGTGCACAATTTGTAAGATTTTTTAAAAAATTATCCTAAACACCTGTACAACTTTATTAAAAGTAATGATCTTTTATCTAAACATCAGTCAGGATTTCAAAAAAATGATTCAACAATAAACCAACTTCTTGAGATATATAATATAATTATAAGTAATCTAGATAAGGGGAAAGAACTTAGTTTTGTATTCTGTGATATTTCTAAAGCTTTTGATAAAGTCTGGCACCTTGGAATTATATATAAACTGCGAAAATATGGTATTAGCCTAAACTTATGTGATTGGATGTTAGATTATTTAACAAATCGTAAACAATGTGTTGTACTTGAATGGTTTGAATCACCGTATTTGACAGTTGAATCCGGGGTTCCTCAGGGATCAATTCTCTGTCCATTCCTCTTTCTAATATACATAAATGATATTTCGGACAATCTAGATAACAATGTACGATTATTTGCTGACGATACATCCTTATTTGCAATTATAAATGATAACCCATTAGAAACAGCTAATTCAATTAATAGTGATCTGAAGCTTATATCAACGTGGGCAAATAAATGGCAAATAACATTCAACCCAAATAAAACGAAAAACTTAATATTCACACGTAAAAAAAACTAATCATCCTAATCTCGAGTTTGAAAATAAAATCATCGAGAAATGTTACCTCTCACTGCCACCTAGGACTGACTTTTCATCAAAACGGAACATGGACAGAACATATCTCTAAAATTCACAAAAAAGCTTGCAATAGACTCAACATTTTACGCCAATTAAAATTCAAATTAAATAGATCTGCGTTATGTACGATATTTACGTCCTTTATACGCCCGCTTATGGAGTATGGGGATAGTATATGCGATAATTGTAGTACCAAAGATTCAGAAATACTTGAGAATATACAACTAGAAGCAGGGAGAATCATAACTGGTTTGCGCCGAAATTCCCACAGAAAACATGTTTACTATGAATTAGGGTGGGAACCGCTGTTCAAACGCCGTCAAAAGCATAAACTCGTATATTTTTATAAAATCCTTAACTGCTATAGTCCCCAGTACTTATCAGATATTCTTATGAAAATACAACCCGAAATGAATTATTATAATCTTAGAAACCATAAACTGAAAATACCACAATGTAAAACGTCTTCTTACATAAAAAGTTTTTTCCCCAACACAATCAAACTATGGAACAGTCTTCCTACACATGTGCAGTTATCGCCGTCTCTCAATACCTTTAAGTCACGTCTACTTAGTCAATATCCTATACATAAAAAACCTAGTTACTTTCATTATGGAAACGGAAACTGCAAGGAAAATATCATTCACTGTCAACTAAGAAATGAATCTAGTAATCTCAATAATCACCTTTTCCGCCACTTCCTATCTGAATCAAAAATATGTCCTAAATGCAATTCTTCGAATGAAGATAACTTCCACTTCTTCTTCTCATGTCCATCTTATTCAGCTATCAGAACCGACCTATTAAATTCATTAATGGTAATCACAGATACTATCAATTTAGATTTAATTTTGAATGGCTCTACATAGCTTTCGAACACAACTAATATTTTGATTTTTGAAGCAGTCCATAATTTTATTAAACTACTAAGAGGTTTTGATTTACTTTTAAATATTGTTTTAATATCAAATAATTGCTTTAACTATATTTCGCATATATATCATTTCCACACGAATCTGTATATATGTTCGATTTTACAATTTATTATACCTTATCTTATTTTTATGTTTATTATGTTTATATTTAATGTTTATAATTTTTGTATGCCAGGGAAAGAACTTATATAGGCCTTGCCTGTTGTTCAATCCTTTTCAAATGAATAAAATATTGTTTAAACTAAACTTACCATATTTTACAAACATTGCAATAAAATCGAATGTTTATTAGTGTTTCACACTGCGTAGCTTGCAATTTTGACCTCCTGAGGGCCCACAAGCTAAAAAGGGCGATTTTTCGGACAATCAGGGGCCATAATTCAGGAACTTACGATCCGATTGGCACAAATATCGAAAGGAACCAAGATCTGTGAGTTATAAACATGCATGTCAAGTTTCATCAAAATCGGTTCAAAATTGTGACCTCTACACTGTTCACAAGCTAAAAAACGTGATTTTTCGTACAATCAGGGGCCATAACCCATGAAGTTAAAGTCTGATACATGCCAATATCGAAAGGAACCGAGATCTTAGGGTGATAATCCTATATTTTAAGTTTCATTGAAATCAGATAAAAATTGTGACCTGTAGACTGTTCACAAACAATTGTGGACGGACGGACGGACGGACGGACAGGGGCGACGACAATATAAGACGAATTTGTGCTATTCTCTTTGGAATTAAAACCGAAAACACAGAATTGTAAATTGTAAAGGAGAAAACGGGATATAGGCCGATAATATAAGTAGTGTTTTTAAGGAGAGAGAAATGGGGTTTAACGTCCACTTAGTCATTTTGGGACTAACATATGGTTTAATCTTTATTTCAATAATTCGCTTGCGCGTAGGGGTCTTTAGCAGTGGGAGGAAACCGGGGTGCCCGGAGGAAACCGGGGTGCCCGGAGGAAACCCACGAGGTTGAGAAAGTGCCCCTATCTCCATGCCACATACGCTCACACCAGGGCTCGAAACCACAGCCGCAAGCCAGAGGTGACCGGCCAGCTAGAGGTCGAAGCGCGGCTCTCAAGACCACTAGGCCTCCCCCCCCCCATGTTTTTGAGGACTATGATATAGGCCTATATATATATATAGATCTAGAATTACAGACTATGAAGGTAATAATATTATATAATACAACATAAAATAAATGCTCTTTATATCATGACCCCTTTTCTCTCTAAAATACTGAATAGTAGAAAAAGAAAATGGGAAAATTATACAAAGATCCTAAAAGGTAACAAGGAAAGTAGAATAGAGGTTTAGATGTATGTATATATGTAGAAAAAAGCTATAAAATATCAAAATTACATATATTCTAAAGATAAAGATGTGCACTAATTATCGGAAATCGCTGAAAATCAAAAGGCTTCATCGTCTTATGACCTTAAACACTGTTAATATCCGATTGACTTTGAATTTATACACAGTGTTTAAGGTCATGACACGAAGAAGCTTATTGTTTTAAGCGATTTGAGATAATAACTACCAGAGTTATGGCCCTTGATCACTTCAAAAAATCTTGTGGACGCTCTGGAGGCCAAAGTTAATATCCGATTGACTTTAAATTTATACACAGCATTTCTGATAATTATTGCCAGAGTTGTGACTCTTGATCACTTTAAAAAATCTTGTGGACGCTCTAGAGGCTAAAGTTAATATCCGATTGACTTTAAATTTATACACAGTGTTTAAGGTCATGAGACGAAGAATCCTATTGTTTTTCAGCGATTTCCGATGATATAACTGGATATCCAGTTATATCATAGAAATATATGTCTATTTATATATATCTATGAGTTATATATATTATAGATCAGTGGCTGCAGACAATGACTCTCCTGTTGAAGAATTATCAGTAGTTAAATCTTCGTATATCATCCTCCAATTTTTTGAAGAAAGATGCTATTGTTGGCATAGTGCTAGCCTACAAATTTGGACTGTATTATCTGTTTGTATGTAATACCAAGGTCGGGTGACTTACGCAGGATTTATCGTCTGCTGAGGCCGGGGATCGCGCTCTCCCGTGAAATTTTTAAGTCTCGAATAACCTGACCTATTTTTGTCGCACATCTTACAGTAAGAATAGCTGCGCCTGGGGTGATCCAGACTTCGATTTTCCGGATGTTTGCATTCGGAAACATCGTGGAACTGGCTGCCCAGACCACAGTTACGATGATTTAAATTTCTTTTTAAAAAATTGTGCATGACAAATTGACAGGAACAGTGGAAATTGTGCCTGACATGGCATAAAATCGGGACGGACAACGTCAGTGTCCAGCCGCTTGTGTCCAGGCTTGGAGATAACTTTACTATTGAATATACTTCCGCTTTCAAGGAAGTATTGCATGATTTTAAAATTTCAAATTGCCATATGATTCTTTATTTTTGCTACCATAGATCAGCTAATATTTTCATTTGTCTTTGTTTATTTCAATGGCATAAAACCCATTGAAACCCAATTATTATGGTAGACAGTGAATTCTTTTAAGCTATTTGTCAATGATTTTGAATTTGTATCTTCTTTCTATTCTCCAAACTTTTATTTGTATCATAAACATATAAATACGTCTCTGTTTTATTTGTTTTATAATTAGCCTGCCGTTATGCATTTTTGTCCCCCGACTTTCGAAGAAAGCAGGAGACTATTAAAATGGGTCTGTCTGTCCGCACATCTGTTCGTCACACTTTTTGGGACACAATAACTTTCTTTCTAATTAAGCTAGAACTTTTAAATGTTTGAACAAATAAGCACCTGTTTATTTATCTGATCTTTTAAATATGTACACACCAGGGCGATGTTTGAAAACATGATATGGTTTGTGAATATCAAAAGATTTTTTGAAGTGATCAAGGCCCATAACTCTGGTAGTTATTATCGGAAATCGGAAATCGCTGAAAAACAATAGGATTCTTCGTCTCATGACCTTAAACACTGTGTATAAATTTAAAGTCAATCGGATATTAACTTTAGCCTCTAGAGCGTCCACAAGCAATTGTGGACGCCGGACCGACTGACGGACCGACGGACCGACGGACGGACGGGGACGGACGGACGGACGGGGGCGACGACAATATACGACCACATTGCTTGTGGACGCTCTAGAGGCTAAAGTTAATATCCGATTGACTTTAAATTTATACACAGTGTTTAAGGTCATGAGACGAAGAATCCTATTGTTTTTCAGCGATTTCCGATGATATAACTGGATATCCAGTTATATCATAGAAATATATGTCTATTTATATATATCTATGAGTTATATATATTATAGATCAGTGGCTGCAGACAATGACTCTCCTGTTGAAGAATTATCAGTAGTTAAATCTTCGTATATCATCCTCCAATTTTTTGAAGAAAGATGCTATTGTTGGCATAGTGCTAGCCTACAAATTTGGACTGTATTATCTGGTTTTATGTAATACCAAGGTCGGGTGACTTACGCAGGATTTATCGTCTGCTGAGGCCGGGGATCGCGCTCTCCCGTGAAATTTTTAAGTCTCGAATAACCTGACCTATTTTTGTCGCACATCTTACAGTAAGAATAGCTGCGCCTGGGGTGATCAAGACTTCGATTTTCCGGATGTTTGCATTCGGAAACATCGTGGAACTGGCTGCCCAGACCACAGTTACGATGATTTAAATTTCTTTTTAAAAAATTGTGCATGACAAATTGACAAGAACAGTGGAAATTGTGCCTGACATGGCATAAAATCGGGACGGACAACGTCAGTGTCCAGCCGCTTGTGTCCAGGCTTGGAGATAACTTTACTATTGAATATATTTCCGCTTTCAAGGAAGTATTGCATGATTTTAAAATTTCAAATTGCCATATGATTCTTTATTTTTGCTACCATAGATCAGCTAATATTTTCATTTGTCTTTGTTTATTTCAATGGCATAAAACCCATTGAAACCCAATTATTATGGTAGACAGTGAATTCTTTTAAGCTATTTGTCAATGATTTTGAATTTGTATCTTCTTTCTATTCTCCAAACTTTTATTTGTATCATAAACATATAAATACGTCTCTGTTTTATTTGTTTTATAATTAGCCTGCCGTTATGCATTTTTGTCCCCCGACTTTCGAAGAAAGCAGGAGACTATTAAAATGGGTCTGTCTGTCCGCACATCTGTTCGTCACACTTTTTGGGACACAATAACTTTCTTTCTAATTAAGCTAGAACTTTTAAATGTTTGAACAAATAAGCACCTGTTTATTTATCTGATCTTTTAAATATGTACACACCAGGGCGATGTTTCAAAAACATGATATGGTTTGTGAATATCATTTTATATATAAGCTAAACAGCATTTGTGAAGGATGTGGAGAATTTAATTTTTTTTTTTTTTTTACAGTAGAGCCAATTAATATTTATATACTGTTGGTCTGTATTAACATAGAGTATAATTTATGGATACACAATTACTGAGTTTAATACTATAAGCGACATCATTTCGAGGAGAATACTCTTGTCTTTATATAGCCAATCTCTCTCTCTCTCTCTCTCTCTCTCTCTCTCTCTCCAAATTCCATCACTCCATCCACCAACCTTCAACCAGACCAGACAAAGAACAAGTCCTTTATATCAACATCGCAGTGGAGACACCAAACGACTTTGCAATAATGGTTGCAAGGTAGAAGTGTAAAAATTCTAAATTCATTGATGTTGATGCTAAATGTGTAAAGCATCAATGAAGAAGCTATTTTTCATCTAAATAATAGAAATACGATGAAATAGAATTATAATTTACACCGAGCAAATAATAAGTTGGATTATACATTGTCTTAATTGGCCGTGACTTTGGAACACAATAACTTTTCTTTTAATAGGAACCGTCACTGAATTTGACGTCAAGAGCGCCTCGTCGTATAGCGGACCAACACACGCCCATGGAAGTTCTTAGTTCTAATAAAAACTAGTCATCGAAATATTATCCGTTTTATAAACATATAACATGTCTAAATATGAAGACCAGACAAAGAACAAGTCCTTTATATCAACATCACAGTGGTGACACCAAACGACTTTGTAATGATGGTTGCAAGATAAAAGTGTAAAAATTATAAATTCATTGATGTTGATGCTAAATGTGTAAAGCATCAATGAAGAAGCTATTTTTAATCTAAATAATAGAAATACGATGAAATAGAATTAAAATTACACCGAACAAATCAAGAAGTTGGATTATGCATTGTCTTAAAGGGGGAGACCTACGAATTTCAACAAGGCTTCCATAAATCTGAAAGTATATTGTTAAATAATCCCCTCTGTAACAAAAGCAAAAAAGGATATATATAAACACGAATTTATGTTTTGTTAACGTTTAGTACACAACGCCGCTACGTAAATTCATTCATACTGAACAGTACATGGTGTCTCAATTCACGCCACATGGCCAGTTGTTGACATCACGTGGTTTGATTGACACCCGGCAAGTGAGAGATGTTTCGTCTCAGTGAATGTCTTTGAATGTGCTGGGTATCCGGTGACAGATGTTTGATTTATTTCAACGGACTTGTGACATATATATATATATATATATATATATATGTCACAAGTCCGTTGAAATAAATCAAACATTTGCATATATATATATATATATATATGCAAATAAATATATAAATTTCCAAAGAATGTCAACGTCAGACACCAACGTATTGTAATATAACATATCTCACCCATGAGTGTACAGTAATGCTGTACAGAGTCGAGCCCATCCATTCTCAAGAGAAAATGAAAGAAAAAAAGACAAGCCGTTCACGTCGACATTATGTTGCAAAATGGACTATATGCCCCACATGCCCATAATTTTAGTCTGTTTATGTTGTAAAACACTGTCAGCAAGTACAAACACATCGAAGCAGACGAAATACATGTGACTTAGAAGCTGTCTCTCAAACCACGTAATGTAAACAAATAGCCATGTGACGTGAATTGAAACACTGTGTACTGTTCAGTATGAGTGAATTTACGTAGCGGTTTTGTGTACTACATGTAAACGTTAACAAAACATAAATTCGTGTTTATAATATCCTAATAGACAACCCATTTTATCAGAGCTTTGGTCAAAGGACGATGAGTGCACACAACACAGCAGTAAACTTATGCCAAATCTGTATGCTTATTATAGAGCCCTGTGAGCGTGTTGAACCAACTATGTCACTTCCGGTTTTAATAAAAATCAATTTCTCGCTTACAAAAACTTTTTTGCCTTTGTTACAGAGGGGATTATTTAACAAAATATATTCAAAATTTATGGAAACCTTGTTGAAAATCGTTGGTCTTCCCCATTAATTGGCGGAGACTTTGGAACACAATAACTCTTCTTTTAGTAGGAACCGTCACTGAATTTGACGTCAAGAGCGCCCCCTCGTATAGCGGACCAACCACTGATCTATATAATAACTGGAGAGCTCATTGGCTGAGAAGTGTGAAGTCACCGGAAGTACCAATTCCGCCATGTTTAACCTCGCAAAACATTTGTTTCTACCGTTGACGTAATGTTATTTACCTCAAGTAAACTTCGATAATATTAATACCGTTATAAGTTTTTAATATAATCCTAACTTTTCAAAAATAATAACAAGTTGTCCTGAATGAAATGTGCCGACAGTTTATGAAAATAAAATAATGTATAACGTGAAATTACTGTTTTAAGTGGGCATACCTTGGTCTTTCTTTACATTCATCATAATCATGGTTGCATGGTAAATAGACGTAAATTAGACCTATTATTTAATGAAACTTTTCACATTATAAAGGAAGGGATGTGGTGAATTCACGGTTGAAAAGAAAAGCAAATAAATACAGGTCGGATTTATAGATTAAGCATTAAAGGCCAAACACATGCAGCTATTTATAGGCCTTTTATAGGCCTAGCATAAGGCTAACTACAAGAGTCATAATCATATTTATGTATTTTAATATAGTCTAGTTCTTCGCGTTTTCTTTTTTTTTTCCTTCCCTTGGTTTTTTTGTTATATATATTGTATCCTTTTTATATTTATTCATTTGCTATTAACTTTGATTTAAAGAGTGAGAGCAAAAAAGAAATTGGATACATATTTAGGCCTATATACGAATAGCCTTTTTTTTTAAAAAAAAAAAATAATAATAATCACTACATCCGTGCTGTGATTTTTCCTCTAGAATTAACTGTGAAATTACAGAATAGTCTATAATAATATAGGCCTATTTGTATTTTTAAAGAATAAATTTGGACAGTGATGAGTGAATAAACAGTGAAAATACAAAACTGTAAAGTGAAGAAAAGAAAATGTGATATAGGTAGGACTATGAAATAAGTAAGATTAGTTTAAGAAGAAAATAGGATGTAGGCCTGCCAAAGCTATGGAAGTTACCTCATGTAGGCTACAATTACCTCATGTAGGCTATCCGTAAACTTTTAAAAAATATTAGAGAATAGCATCACGGGTGGCCACAATCTATACAGTGTACACCGAACAGTTATTGGGCAGTTTCCTGCTTATTCCCTGTTCCCCATTTGGCAGGTGTATTCCAAACGAGCTGGTTTCAGGGTGTCAAAATTAGATAAAAATTGTGACCTTTATAATGTCCACAAACAGATTGTGGATGGTTGGACAAACAGACAGCCAGCCAGACTACGGTGATACCAATATACGTCAACATGAAAATGTGGGCATATAAAAAATGTATGTAAATATTGAACTTACTACAATTTAGTTGTGGACAAATATCTTGACTTATAGTTAGACACCGTACCTCTGATTCATTTCCTGTATTTAGTCTGTTGTATGGACTGACAATGATACCAACAAATTGACCTCCACCAAGTTTACTAAACCACTCCTAAAGTTACAATATACATGGTGATGCAAAAGAAACAGAACCCATAAATATTTTTTTAAAAACCTATAAAGGTCCAGTCTGTGTATGATTATTCCCGTATGTTTGAGTTATCTTGGTCGCTTTGCATAAAAAAAAATCACGTTGTTTCCAAAATATGCTTTTAATGGCCTAACTGGCATTGGAGGCAACCTTGCATACATCGCGCAAAACTGATAAAGATTGTTAATTATCGTAACAATGGTACTTGTTATTTGAGACTTAGTCTTGATTCGCCATTTGTAAATTAAATCATTAAATAGCGACCTTGTTTTAATCCGTCTAAATCTCCAACATCCGATATTCTAGAGAGTTGATTATAGGCATGTCATGTGAATAACTGTCTAAAAAATAAATCATGTAACATTTGAAGCCAAAATAAATAATGCATCTGTCATAAAGAATCTTTTACATGCACTATCAATTGTACTTTCCTTGTCATTTCATTTTAAAAATGTAGATTGTATAATTAGCAATATACATAAGTACCTGAAATTTGATCTGTGTTTCAATATCTCGTATTGAAGGATTAGGAGAAAAAGTTGGATGGGAATGATACCAACCAACTACTTTTAAACACTTGGAATATATTTCATCACTAGCGTGAGTCTGGGAAACTAGAATTAAGAAAAACAGTGAGGCTCATGGCCCCTGCCTCAATAAAAAAAATAAATAGATGACACTCATTAATTGTCTGTGCTTTTATCTTTTTATAAAACATCAAGCAGTCAAATCGTTTATTGAAGTCCAATTACCAAAGGTATTGACGTTAAAAAATTTACGCCAAGCTTCATCACTCTCAATTGGAATCAAAGTCATGTTCCAAATTAAACTACTTAGCCTGCGCAGGAAATCATCATACCAAACGCAGTTAGTTGTAATACTCACTTAATGAACATCTACAGCAAGTTTGAACATTCTACCTCAAGTATGTGTCCCAAAACGAGTGACAAACGGATATACAAACCCATTTTAATAGTCCCAAGTGCAATCTTTAAATCATTAGAGACTTTTTATCTATTCAAATAAATAAAACTGAAAATTTTATGAAATATCTTAAACTTCGCTATGTCGATTCTATTTGGATTGACCAAATTTATCTAAGTTTAGTAAAGATCCGAGTTCATAAAGACCTAAATTCAATCTTGGCTCGATTAGAAATAAACTGCAGGAGCTGGGTAACAATTGATTCAAAGGCACATTTTAAGCTTTTGTTCATATGTCCTAAATTTTTCTGGACAGCGAGTTTCATCGAATTTTCCAGAAAATTCTATTATTGCGTCAGGTCAAAAAGACTGATAGGGGAAAGTATTTTGGATCTCTGTGTATGAAATACCTAACCACGTTTTTGACCGCCAGGATGAAACTGACAAATTCTGAACATATTGCCGATCCTAATTATGCGATTATCTATACACAGAAAATGAAGACAAATTTTATGGAATAAAATGTGTCATAGATTCTAATTACAAATTTTGCTGTATTATTATCTTATAAATTGGTAACATACTAGTATTTTGAACCAGCGGCTGCCAGGCATGATACGCCCACATTTTCAAGAGATGGATAGAGAACAAGATAAATAGAAAGCGATTTTTCAAACAATCAAGGGCCATAATTCAGGAAGTTACAATCTGATATGCGCAAATATCGAAAGGAGCATGATCTTTGGATAATAAACATGCATTTCAAGTATCATAAAAATCGAATTAAAATTGTGACCTCTACAGGGTCCACAACATTGATATATCATATTTGTACAAAATTCGCGTACAAGTGGTAGCCATTTCGTCTGGCAGTTTTGGTCCAATATTTGCGAAATTCAACCGCAAGCTTCATTACAGTGTAACGGTGATATATTCAAACGGTATTTTAAATCGGATAATAATTGTGACACAAGCTAAAAAAAAAATTTAATTTTACGTACAGTCAGGGTCTATAATTCAGGAAGTTACAATCGGATATGTGTAAATATCGAAAGGAATCGTGATCTTTGGATTATAAACATACATTTCAAGTTTCATCAAAATCCGATTAAAATTGTGACCTCTACAGGGTCCACAACCTTGATATATCATATTTTTACACTATTCGCATACAAGCAGCAGCCATTTTGTCCGACAGTTTTGGTCCGATTTTTACAAAATTCGACCTCAACCTTCATTACAGTGTAATGGTGATATAATCAAACGGTTTTTATACGCCCACATTGAAATGTGGTCGTATATTGTCGTCGCCCCCATCCGTCCGTCCGTCCGTCCGTCCGTCGGTCGTCGGTCCGTCCGTCGGAAAGATAGGTTGCCAGGCAACGAAACATACGCCCACAGCTGCAAGGGTTGTCGCATATTTTTACTTTTTTTGGTAATGAAACATTTGTAATACACTAAAATCTGATTAAGAGTAACAACTCATTATGTAATTATCTGAAAATCATTAGAATTTGTTTGCTTTTTATAAAAGTTTTGCCCCGCGCTAACAATTAGTATAGGAAACATTTAATATCATGGATTTAGCTGTTCAGTTATCAAATTTCATTGAAAATCAAAATACTTGTTCGTTTCAACACCTTAAACTCTGTGTATCAATCTGAAGTCAATCGGTTGATAAGTTTGGCCTCTATAGCGTCACAAGGGTTTTTGAAGTGATCAAGGGAGACAACCCTGGAAGTAATTATTTGAAATCACTCAAAATCATTAGGCTTCTTCGTCTCATGACCTTAAACAGTGTGTGTGTATTTAAAGTCAATCGGGTATTAACTTTGGCCTCTAGGTCCACAGGATTTTTTGATGTGATCAAGGGCAATAACTCTTGCAGAAATTATTAGAAATCGCGGAAAATCAACAGGCTTTTCGTCTCATGACCTTAAACAATGTGTATAAATTTAAAGTCAATCGGATATTAACTTTGGCCTCTAGAGCATCCACAAGATTTTTTGAAGTAATCAAGGGCCACAACTCTGGCACTAATAATCAGAAATCGCTGGAAATCAATAGGCTTCTTCGTCTCATGACCTTAAACACTGTGTATAAATTTAAAGTCAATCGGATATTAACTTTGGCCTCTTGCTTGTGCACGCCGGACCGACGGACAGACGGACGACGACAATATATCATTGACCCCAAAACAAGGCGTGATTATATGTATTCCGAAAACGGGGAAAAATCGAACACTTCTAAAAAGATAGGCTGGCACTGCCAGGCAGGATACGCCCACATTTTCGAGAGATGGATAGAGAACAAGCAATACCGAAAGTGATTTTTCCTACATCATTAAGTCCTGTATTTCATACTGTATTGGGAGCAGCCATTTAGTTGGTCAGTTCCAGTCTGATATTCATGAAATTCGAAGCCGACAATGATTATGGTGTGACGGTACACTACCTAGAAATGTGACTTTTCATCAAAATCGGACAAGAATTGTGACCTGAAGAGAGTCCACAACCATGATATACCATATTTTTACACTATTCGCGTACAAACGGCGACCATTTCCTCCGGCAATTTTGCTACGATTTTCACGAAATTAGAACTCAACCTTCCTCACCAAAATCGAATTAAAATTGTGACCTATACAGGGTCCACAACCATGATATACCATTTTTTTAACAGTATTCGCGTACAAACGGCGGCCATTTTGTCTGTCAATTTTGGTCCAATTTTCCCGAAATTCAAACTCAACCTCCCTTACGGTGTAACGGTGATATAATCAAACGGTGTTTTTTTTTAAATCGGATAATAATTGTGACCTCCAGAGGGACCACAAGCTAAAGAAAGGGGGATTTTGCGTATAATCAGGGGCCATAATTCAGGAAGTTACGATCCGATATGCGCAAATATCGAAAAGAACCAAGATCTTTGGTTTATAATCATGAATTTCAAGTTTCATCAAAATCGAATTAAAATTGTGACCTTTACAGGTTCCACAACCTAGATATACCATTTTTCAAAAGTATTCGCGTACAAACGGCGGCCATTTTGTATGGCAATTTTGGTCCGATTTTCCCGAAATTCGAACTCAACCTTCATTACGGTGTAACGGTAATATGATCAAACGTTTTTTTAAATCAGATAATAATTGTGACCTCCAGAGGGACCACAAGCTAAAAAAAAAAGGCGATTTTGCGTATAATCAGGGGCCATAATTCAGGAAGTTACGATCCGATATGCGCAAATATCGAAAGGAACCAAGCTCTTTGGGTTATAACCATGTATTTCAAGTTTCATCAAAATCGAATTAAAATTGTGACCTCCACAGGGTCCACAACCTTGATATACCTTTTTTAACGGTATTCGCGTACAAACGGCGGCCGTTTTGTATGGCAATTTTGGTCCGATTTTCCCGAAATTCGAACTCACCCTCCTTAGGGTGTAACGGTGATATAATCAAACGTTTTTTTTAAATCGGATAATAATTGTGACCTCTAGAGGGACCACAAGCTAAAAAGGGTGATTTTTCGGACAATCAGGGGCCATAATCCATGAAGTTTTGATCCGATACATGACAATATCGAAAGCAGCCGAGATCTTTTGGGGATAAACCTATATTTCAAGTTTCGTCAAAATCAGATAAGAATTGTGACCTATAGAGAGTCCACAAACAAATTGTGGACGGACGGACGGACGGGCGGACAGAGGCGACAATATACGTCCACATAAAAATGTGGGCGTATAAAAAGGTGATTTTTTGGACAATCAGGGGCCATAATTCATGAAATTACGTTCCGATAGGCGCAAATATCGAGAGGAACCAAGATCTTTGGGTTATAAACATGCATGTCAAGTTTCATCAAAATCGGTTCAAAATTGTGACCTATATAGGGTCCACAAGCTAAAAACGTGATTTTTCGTACAATCAGGGGCCATAATCCATGAAGTTTTGATCCGATACATGCCAATATCGAAAGCAGCCGAGATCTTTTGGGGATAAACCTATATTTCAAGTTTCGTCAAAATCAGATAAGAATTGTGACCTGTAGAGAGTCCACAAAGAAATTGTGGACGGACGGACGTCCGGACGGACAGGGGCGACGACAATATACGTCCACATAAAAATGTGGGCGTATAAAAACTGAAGGCCCATTACCCAGCTGAATTCTTGCTACAAAGTCATATCAGGCTGCATTGCCAACCGTGTTAAATCAGTTCTACCCAAATTAATCCATCAGGACCAGAAAGGGCTACTTTCTGGCAGATACATTGGCGTATGTACAAGGTTGCCTTACAACAGCCTGTTTGAAACGAAGAGACAGGATGCCCCGGCCATACTACTACTTATAGACTTCTAAAAAGCGTTTGACTGTGTCATGGAAATTTATTGAAAATGTTGTCCGCGCATTCAATTTCGGGCCCTCCATGCAAAACTGGATAAAAATACTTTACAAAAATGCGCAGTCATGTGTTACACAAAATAGCCATCTGTCGAAATTCTTTAAGCTGGAAAGAGGCTATAGACAAGGCGACCCGCTCTCGCCGTATATATTTTTACTATGCGCAGATGTTTTTGGGTGTATATATATATTTGGTAGGCAATTTAAAATAGCACAATATGCGGACGACACATCACTTTTCTTAGATGTGTCAGAAGAATCACTGCGAGAAACTATGAATACTCTGGAATTATTCTTTAGAATGTCCGTATTAAGAGTGAATGTAGATAAAACAAACGCTATCTGGATGGGCCGATACGCAGGTTCAAAAACAAAAATATGTAATGAATTTAAATGGCCTGAAAATCAATTTACATCTCTTGGCATCAATTTCAGTACAAATTTAGACGAAATTATAGATCTCAACTTTAATGCGAAATTGGATGATCTTGAGAAACTAACATATATTTGGAGTAAACGTAAACTCACTTTAATTGGAAGAGTAGCCATTCTTAATTGTTTATTCCTACCGAAAATTAATCACTTATTCTCGGCACTACCCAACCCATAATGCTGTGACCTCAAAAAACTTGAAAAAATATGTTTCAGAATTATATGGAATCATGGGAATGACCGAATTAAACGCTCAAGAGTCATAAAATCAATCGAAAACGGAAGTCTAAATGTTACTGATATCAATACATCAATAAGAGTATTAAAATATCCTGGATCAGAAGATTACATAGTCAAAACAGTAATTGGAGTCCATTTTATAGACCATTATTTGAAAATACTCCCCATTGAAATTTCTGCAGTAGGACATAATTTAAACTCCAAAATACTTGGAGTGACAGAAAACCCATTCTGGAGGGACACCTATAAAGCATGGGTTGAGTTTGTTGAGAATGTACTTGAAAAGGATAAAAAAGATATGAACATGGAAAATATTTTACTACTTGAAAAGGATAACAAAGATATGAACATGGAAAATATTTTACTACAACCCATCTGGTATAATAAAATATTCAGATTTGGATTTATTAAGGACTGGTTCCAAAAGGGAGTCAGAACTATTAATGACCTCGTAAATGATAGAGGTAGGTTCAAAACATTTGACAACATGAAAAGTGAATTTGGACTGAAAGGCACATTTTTTCACTACAACAGATTGATAACATCTTTCCCTAAAAATAGGTTGCCAGGCAACAAAACATACGCCCACACAGCAGCTAAATCGTCCGGGCAGTCAACACGAGTTGTTGCATATTAAGTAATTATCAGAAAATCATTAGAATTTGTTTGGTTTTTATAAAGTTCTGTCCCATGCTAACGTTAAGTATACGAATCATTAAATATTATGGAATTAGCTGTCACCCCCACTGGAAACGAAACATTTAATAATTATGGCAATTTTTCGTACAATCAGGGGCCATAATTCAGGAAGTTACGATCAGATATGTCCAAATATCGACAGGAACCAAGATCTTTGAGTTATGAACATGTATTTCAAGTTTGACGAAAATCGAATTAAAATTGTGAAAATTCATTACAGTGTAACGGTGATATAATCAAATGTTTTTGAACTCCAGATAATAAAGGCGATTTTCCGAATAATCAGAGGTCATAATTCAGGAAGTTACAATCAGATATGCGCAAATATCACAAGGAACCAAGATCTTTATGTTATAAACATGTATTTCAAGTTTCATCAAAGTCAGTTCAAAATTGTGACCTCTATATGGTCCACAACCTTGACATAACATATTTTCACACTATTCGCGTACAAACGGCGGCCATTTTGTCCGTCAATTTTGATCCAATTTTCACGAAATTCAACGTCATCCTTTATTACCATGTAACAGTGAAATAATCAAACGGTTTTTTAAATCGAATAATAATTTTGACCTCCAGACAGGGGCGACGACATAATACGTCCACATGCAAATGTGGGCGTATAAAAAAGCAATTGTTTGGCCAACAACAGGACACAATTCAGGAAGTTACGATCAGATGGGCGCAAATATAGAAAGGAGCCAAGATCTTTGGGTTATCAACATACATGTCAAGTTTCATCGAAATCGGTTCAAAATTGTGACCTCTATAGGGTCCACAAGCTTGATATAAGATATTTTTTACACTATTCGCGTACAAACGGCGGCTATTTTGTCTGTCAATTTTGGTCCGATTTTCACGAAATTCACACTCAACCTCCATAACCACGTAACGATGATATAATCAAACAATGTTTAAAATCGGATTACAATTTTAACATCCAGAGAGACCACAAGCTAAAAAAGGCTATTTTTCAGACAATCAGGGGACATAACTCAGGAAGTTACGATCCGATGGGCGCAAATATTGAAAGGAACCAAGACCTTTAGGATATAAACATACATGTCAAGTTTCATGAAAATCGGTTCGAAATTGTGATCTCTATAGGGTCCACAACCTTGATATATCATATTTTCACACTATTCGCGTACAAACGGCGGTCATTTTGTCTGTCAATTTTGGTCCGATTTTCACGAAATTCGGACTCAACCTCCATAACCATGCAACGGTGATATAATCAAACGGTTTTTTTTAAATCGGATAACAATTTTGACCCCCAGAGGGACCACAAGCTAAAAAGGGTGATTTTTCGGACAATCAGGGGCCATAATTCAGGAAGTTACGATCTGCTGGGCACAAATATCGGAAGGAACCAAGATCTTTGGGTTATAAACATGCATTTCAAACGTGATTTTTCGTACAATCAGGGGGCATAACCCACGAAGTTACAGACCGATACATGCCAATATCGAAAGGAACCGAGATCTTTGACTGTTCACAAACAATTGTGGACGGACGGACGGACAGGGGCGACGACACTATACGTCCACATAAAAATGTGAATGATAAAGTGAGAGGAATCCAAAACCATTCAAATAACATAAACATAGACAGGATCAAAGTCATAATAAACTTGATACAGTGGGACCAGTAGTAGGAGTGGTTAAAAACAAAGTCAAAGCTTTCACAAAACCATCTTTTAAAGTATCTAACGTTTCGTAAGTAAAAACCTATTTTTTCAGAGAATATAAGCTACAAAGATAGGCTGGCACTGCCAGGCAGGATACGCCCACATTTTCGAGAGATGGACAGAGAAAAAGCAATACGAAAGTGATTTTTCCTACATCTTTAAGTCCTGTATTTCATACTGTATTGGGAGCAGCCATTTAGTTGGTCAGTTCCAGTCTGATATTAATGAAATTCGAAACCGACAATGATTATGGTGTGACGGTACACAACCTAGAAATGTGACTTTTCATCAAAATCGGATAAGAATTGTGACCTGTAGAGAGTCCACAACCATGATGTACCATATTTTTACACTATTCGCGTACAAATGGCGACCATTTCGTCCGGCAATTTTGGTACGATTTTCACGAAATTAGAACTCAACCTTCCTCATCAAAATCGAATTAAAATTGTGACCTATGCAGGGTCCACAACCATGATATATCATTTTTTTAACAGTATTCGCGTACAAACGGCGGCCATTTTGTCGGTCAATTTTGGTCCGATTTTCCCAAAATTCAAACTCAACCTTCCTTACAGTGTAACGGTGATATAATCAAACGTTTTTTTTAAATTGGATAATAATTGTGACCTCCAGAGGGACCACAAGCTAAAGAAAGGGGGATTTTGCGTATAACCAGGGGCCATAATTCTGGAAGTTACGATCCGATATGCGCAAATATCGAAAAGAACCAAGATCTTTGGGTTATAACCATGAATTTCAAGTTTCATCAAAATCAAATTAAAATTGTGACCGTTACAGGGTCCACAACCTTGATATACCATTTTTAACAGTATTCGCGTACAAACGGCGGCCATTTTGTATAGCAATTTTGGTCTGATTTTCCCGAAATTCGAACTCAGCCTTCCTTACGGTGTAACGGTAATATATATCAAACGTTTTTTTTAAATCGGATAATAATTGTGACCTCCAAGCTAAAAAAAAGGCGATTTTGCGTATAATCAGGGGCCATAATTCAGGAAGTTACGATCTGATATGCGCAAATATCGAAAGGAAGCAAGATCTTTGGGTTATAACCATGAATTTCAAGTTTCATCAAAATCGAATCAAAATTGTGACCTCCACAGGTTCCACAACCTTGATATACCATTTTTTAACAGTATTCGCGTACAAACGGCGGCCATTTTGTATGGCAATTTTCGTCCGATTTTCCCGAAATTCGAACTCAACCTTCCTTAGGGTGTAACGGTGATATAATCAAACGGTTTTTTAAATCGAATAATAATTGTGACCTCCAAGCTAAAAAAAAGGCGATTTTGCGTATAATCAGGGGCCATAATTCAGGAAGTTACGATCCGATATGCGCAAATATCGAAAGGAAGCAAGATCTTTGGGTTATAACCACGAATTTCAAGTTTCATCAAAATCGAATCAAAATTGTGACCTCCACAGGGTCCACAACCTTGATATACCATTTTTTAACAGTATTCGCGTACAAACGGCG
Source organism: Patella depressa (assembly GCA_948474765.1). Classification (NCBI taxonomy): domain Eukaryota; kingdom Metazoa; phylum Mollusca; class Gastropoda; family Patellidae; genus Patella; species Patella depressa. Next base: position 54,582,288 of record OX419716.1, read on the forward strand.
GCCATTTTGTATGGCAATTTTCGTCCGATTTTCCCGAAATTCGAACTCCACCCCTCCTTAGGGTGTAACGGTGATATAATCAAACGGTTTTTTAAATCGAATAATAATTGTGACCTCCAAGCTAAAAAAAAAAGGCGATTTTGCGTATAATCAGGGGCCATAATTCAGGAAGTTACGATCCGATATGCGCAAATATCGAAAGGAAGCAAGATCTTTGGGTTATAACCATGAATTTCAAGTTTCATCAAAATCGAATCAAAATTGTGACCTCCACAACCTTGATATACCATTTTTTAACAGTATTCGCGTACAAACGGCGGCCATTTTGTATGGCAATTTTCGTCCGATTTTCCCGAAATTCGATCTCAACCTTCCTTAGGGTGTAACGGTGATATAATCAAACGGTTTTTTAAATCGAATAATAATTGTGACCTCCAGAGGGACCACAAGCTAAAAAGGGTGATTTTTCGGACAATCAGGGGCCATAATTCAGGAAATTACATTCCGATAGCCGCAAATATCGAAAGGAACCAAGATCTTTGGGTCACAAACATGCATGTCAAGTTTCATCAAAATCGGTTCAAAATTGTGACCTCTATAGGGTCCACAAGCTAAAAACGTGATTTTTCGTACAATCAGGGGCCATAATCCATATAGTTTTGATCCGATACATGCCAATATCGAAAGCAGCCGAGATCTTTTGGGGATAAACCTATATTTCAAGTTTCGTCAAAATCGGATAAGAATTGTGACCTGTAGAGTGTCCACAAACAAATTGTGGACGGACGGACGGACGTCCGGACGGACGGACGGCCGGACGGACAGGGGCGACGACATAATACGTCCACATGAAAATGTGGGCGTATAAAAATGATGCAGTTGAAATAACGTTATTGATGATGATTTTTTTGATAATCTGAATAGTACAGTGTATTTTGAGATTTGCATGTTGAATACCGCTCGGGTTATTCAATGGTTCACTCGAGTGTATCCCGAGCGGTATTCAATGGTCATTGAGTTCTATCTATTTATATGACTTATTTGTTAAAAAAAATATTGGAATCATTCACCAAATAGACCAGATGAACACTTTCGATTTATCGATGATATATGGGCTATTTCTTCGTCTACCCTCGAAGAATGTCATAATTTTTTAACAACCCTTAACCAACAGCACCCTAAAATCAAATTCACTATGAATATCAGTAATACTGAAGTCTCATTTTTAGACGTTAAAGTCATCAATCATAACAACAAACTGGAAACTAATTTATTCTGCAAAGAAACAGCCAGTCATCAATAGCTTAAACCATCCAGCTGTCATCCCCATCATATCTTTAATTCAATAATTTACAGTGGAGCCATCTGCATTAAGCGTATTTGCAGCAAACCTGAACGGACCAGCTACCATTTAACTAAATTTGAAACCTACCTTAAACAATGCGGATATAAAAATAAAGTCATCAAAAAAGAATTTAACAAAGTCCATCAAAAAAGCAGTTAGAAGTGAATTACTACAATATACTACTAAAGATTTTAATGTTAAGAAAGTTATACCGTCAACCTAATTTACGAACCTTAGCTCAAGTCACTTCAATTTTAGAGACTAGCGCCCGTATCGTCACCTGAGAACCAGACTGTTCTATCTCCACTTTTGGTAAAAATTGAGATATGGTATTTATTTGATTATGTACTATATTTTCTATGTCCTCACATAATTTTATACCCCAATAGTCATTATAATTAAGGACCTTTTAGCAATTTTTAATTGTCCTATATCCTCCTTTCTAAAACTGAACTGAGAAACAAGACTGTTTTATCTCCAGTAGCCAATGATTACTTAGCGTTTGGTCACGTGATTTGGAGATAGAACATTAAGGCTTTTTAGCCTTGCTCAATTTTTTGTAAAAGTGATGTTCTACATTTTTTATGTAATGCGTCTATATAATGTTTGATTGACCGATGGTTAAAGATTTTAAAAGTTTTATATCAACAAGAATCAACAAAAAAAACCTTGAAAGTTCTATCGCATTCTGTTAATCTTTATAAACAAGAAATATTGTCAATGGACATAAAACAAAAACTTTATGGCCCCTGATTGTCCCAAAAATCGCACTTTTTAGCTTGTGGTCCCTCTGAAGGTCAAAATTATTATCCGATTTAAAAAAAACAACGTTTGATTATATCACTGTTACATGGTAATGAAGGTTGAGTTCGAATTTTGTGAAAATCAGACCAAAATTGACGGACAAAATGGCTGCCGTTTGTACGCTAATATTGTAAAAATATGTTATATCAAGGTTGTGGACCCTATAAGAGGTCACAATTTTAATTCGATTCTGATGAAACATGTTTATAACCTAAAGATCTTAGTTCCTTTCCATATTTGCGCATATCGGATTGTAACTACCTGAATTATGGCGCCCGATTGTCCGAAAAATCGCCTTTTATGGCTTGTGGTCCCCCTGGAGGTCACAATTATTATCCGATTTTTAAAAAAATATTTGATTATATCACCGTTACACATAATGAAGGTTGGGTTTGAATTTCGTGAAAATCGGACGAAAATTGCCGGAAAATGGCCGCCGCTTGTACGCGAATAGTGTAACAATATTGTATACCAAAGTTGTGGACCCTGTAGAAGTCACACTTTTAATTCGATTTTGATTAAACTTGTAATACACGTTTATAACCTAAAGATCTTGGTTCCTTTCGATATTTGCGCATATCGGATTGTAACCTCCTGAATTACGCCCCCTGATTGTATGCAAAATCAGATTTATTAGCTTGTGGTCCCTCTGGAGGTCAAAATTATTACCCGATGCAAAAAACCGATGTTCACTTCAAAAAATTTTGTGGTTGCTGTAGAGGCCAAAGTTAATATCCGATTGACATTGTCATTAAATCTATACACAGTGTTTATGGTCATGAGGCAAGTCTATTGATTTTCAGCGATTTCTGATAATTACTTCCAGAGTTATGAGCCTTGATCCGATTCACTGTAAATTTATACACAGTGTTTAGGGTCATGAGAGAAAGAAGCCTATTGATTTTCAGCGATTTTTGATCACTTCAAAAATCTTGTGGAAGCTCTAAAGGCCAAATCTTGTGGACATAGTTTAAGGTCTTGAGACAAACAAGTATATTGATTTTAAATGAATTTTGATAATTGTACAACTAAGTCCATAATTTTAAACGTTTCGTATACTAAACGTTAGCATGGGACAAAATTCATAAAAACCAAACAAATTCTAATATTTTGTGATAATTACTTAATATGCGACAACTCTTGTTGATTGCTCGGGCGATTTAGCTGCCGTTGGCTTATGTTTCATTGCCTGGCAACCTGTTTTTATTTTATTGCTCATTGTCTCCCGCCTTTCGAAGAAATTTGAGAGACTATTAAAATGGGTTCGTCTCTCTGTCTGTCCGTTGACTCATTATTCTGGAGATCTTAGGTTCAATCCCTGCGTTGATCAAGAAAGTTTAGCGTGTCTCCGCCGGGGTGCCAGATGGAGGACCGAGGGACCGACAGAGGTATCGAAATTATGTTCATATTAGCATGTACCTAAAAGCCTATTGACAGTCATAATTCACTGTATAATGCATGTTCTACTCTTCAGAGTAGGACAGGGGCAGTCCCAGATAATACAGAGTCTAAAAAAATATGTCTATTTAAAAATGTATTTTAAACGTCAAACTATGATCAAATAGTGTATTTACCTTGTCTGAAAATATCAACTCCAAATCTTGAGATGTTTTAACCTGATCCACGGCTGTAGTTCCCTAAAAGGGCACCTTGATAAACGTGACTATTATAGAAATATTTAGTTGACTATTTTTAGAAACACAATTTCCCGAGATAAAAATACAATTACCACTTTCTTTTTTAAATACGTATAATATAGCTTGAAATAGTCGTACAGGGCTACTTTAGATATTTACAAGGATTTTTTCACACAAAATTAATAAGTTTTATCCTCCAAAAATTATCCGGGACCTTCACTTTAAACCCTGTTTTATTTTGTGGCTTATTAACAGAGAAAACCACAATACATATAGCGATAAATGGGTTATTTTGGTATTTTATTGGACATGGAACAGTCTGGTTCTCGAGAAAAGTGACTTTTATTTTAGGAAATTGTCCAAAGTTAAATTTGTCAATTTAACGATGTTTGTGTAAATTAATTGATTATAATTGTGATAAATATTCATTAGAGACACCCATGGACTCATACATAAACTTTCATCGGGTCATAAAGCGTAGATAAAAAGTTCTGTATGTTTGAATATTCAACAGCCATTTTCTCGAAAAGTGGTTTTGGGGACATGGAACAGTCTGGTTCTCAGGTGACGGTATGTCTTAACTACTGGATAATTCTAAAATTGTAATTTCACATAAAAAATGCAGGACCATTGGTCAGTTGATAGAAGTAAACAGATTGAAAAAAAAACAGAAGTGCCTGTAATTAATAATATTTTTAATAGAGGATGCAAACCTTGTAACAGACCGAAATGCAAAGCGTGTGCTACCATTGAAACCACCAATCATATTACTAGTATAGACTAAAAAAAAATTTTATATTAAAGCTAATTCTTTAAATTGCCACAGTTCTTATGTAATATACTGTATAACTTGTCAATTTTGTAAAAAACAGTATGTAGGCCAAACGACCACCCCTTTTAGCACGAGACTTAACAACCATAGAAGTAACATTAAATTTAAAAAAATTAAAAAAAAAATGGAAAATCCCCCCACATTTTAATACACTTGGTCATGAATCTTATGTTTGCACTGTACTCGATAAAATCCCCCAGAATGATAGAGCTAAACTTGATATTGCTGAATCACTTTGGATCCACAGATTAAATACTGTATGGCCTAATGGTTTAAATGAAATGCCTGTAAATTAATTCTAACATTTTTTAACTTAACGTGATCAATGTTATGACGTCATATTTACATTATGACATCACTTGTTACCATGACTAACCTTGTATTTCAACTGCATCATTTTTGTAGCTTTATTCTCTGAAGAAGTAGGTTTTTACTTACGAAACGTTAGATACTTTAAAAGATGGTTTTGTGACACCTTTGACTTTGTTTTTAACCACATAAAAATGTGGGCGTATAAAAATTGGAAAGATAGGTTGCCAGGCAACGAAACATACGTCCAGAGCAGCTAAATCGTCCGGGCAGTCAACAAAGGTAGTCGCATAATTTTACTTTTTTTGGTAATGAAACACATTAAGAGTAACAACTCATTATGTATCTGAAAATCATTAGAATTTGTTTGCTTTTTATAAAGTTTTGCCCCACGCTAACAATTAGTATGGGAAACATTTAATATCATGGATTTAGCTATTCAGTTACCAAAATTCATTGAAAATCAAAATACTTGTTCGTTTCAACACCTTAAACACTGTGTATCAATCTGAAGTCGATCGGATGATAAGTTTGGCCTCACAAGGTTTTTTGAAGTGATCAAGGGAGATAACTCTGGAAGTGATTATTTGAGATCGCTGAAAATCAATAGGCTTCTCTCTCTTATGACCTTAAACTTAAACAGTGTGTGCAAATTTAAAGTCAATCGAATATTTGGCCCCTAGAGTCTACAGCGTCCACAGGATTTTTTGATGTTATCAAGGGCCATAACTCTGGCACTGTGTATAAATTTAAAGTCAATCGGATATTAACTTTGGCCTTTAGAGCGTCCACAAGGTTTTTTGAAGTGATCAAGAGTCACAACTCTGGCAATAATTATCAGAAATCCTTGAAAATCATTAGGCTTCTTCGTCTTATGACCTTAAACACTGTGTATAAATTTAAAGTCAATCGGATATTAACTTTGGCCTCCAGAGCGTCCACAAGATTTTTTGAAGTGATCAAGGGCCATGACTCTGGTAGTTATCATCTCAAATCGCTTAAAAACAATAGGCTTCTTCGTGTCATGACCTTAAACACTGTGTATAAATTTAAAGTCAATCGGATATTATCTTTAGCCTCTAGAGCGCCCACAAGCAATTGTGGACACGGACGGACGGACGGGGGCGACGACAATATACGACTACATTTCAATGTGGGCGTATAAAAATGTGATATCAGACAATGAAAATCAATAGGCTTCTTCGTCTTATGACCTTAAACACTGTGTATAAATTTAAAGTCAATCGGATATTAACTTTGGCCTTCAGAGCGTCCACAAGATTTTTTGAAGTGATCAAGAGTCACAACTCTGGCAATAATTATCAGAAATGCTGTGTATAAATTTAAAGTCAATCGGATATTAACTTTGGCCTCCAGAGCGCCCACAAGATTTTTTGAAGTGATCAAGGGCCATAACTCTGGTAGTTATTATCTCAAATCGCTTAAAACAATAAGCTTCTTCGTGTCATCTCAAATCGCTTAAAAACAATAGGCTTCTTCGTGTCATGACCTTAAACACTGTGTATAAATTTAAAGTCAATCGGATATTATCTTTAGCCTCTAGAGCGCCCACAAGCAATTGTGGACACGGACGGACGGACGGACGGGGGCGACGACAATATACGACTACATTTCAATGTGGGCGTATAAAAATGTGATATCAGACAATGAAAATCAATAGGCTTCTTCGTCTTATGACCTTAAACACTGTGTATAAATTTAAAGTCAATCGGATATTAACTTTGGCCTTCAGAGCGTCCACAAGATTTTTTGAAGTGATCAAGAGTCACAACTCTGGCAATAATTATCAGAAATGCTGTGTATAAATTTAAAGTCAATCGGATATTAACTTTGGCCTCCAGAGCGTCCACAAGATTTTTTGAAGTGATCAAGGGCCATAACTCTGGTAGTTATTATCTCAAATCGCTTAAAACAATAAGCTTCTTCGTGTCATGACCTTAAACACTGTGTATAAATTCAAAGTCAATCGGATATTAACTTTAGCCTCTAGAGCGTCCACAAGCAATTATTGTGGACACGGACGGACGGACGGGGGCGACGACAATATACGACTACATTTCAATGTGGGCGTATAAAAATGTGATATCAGACAATGAAAATCAATAGGCTTCTTTGTCTTATGACCTTAAACACTGTAAATAAATTTAAAGTCAATCGGATATTAACTTTGGCCTTCAGAGCGTCCACAAGATTTTTTGAAGTGATCAAGAGTCACAACTCTGGCAATAATTATCAGAAATGCTGTGTATAAATTTAAAGTCAATCGGATATTAACTTTGGCCTTTAGAGCGTCCACAAGATTTGTTTAAGTGATTAAGGGCCATAACTCTGGCACTAATTATCGGAAATTGCTGAAAAACAATAGGATTCTTCGTCTCATGACCTTAAACACTGTGTATAAATTTAAAGTCAATCGGATATTAACTTTAGCCTCTAGAGCATCCGGATGGACGGACGGACGGAAGGGGGCGACGACAATATACGACCACATTTCAATGTGGGCGTATAAAAATTGTGAATAATTAGGCTTTTGTCTCTTTCATTATCATGTATTTTACAGGGTTCAATGTTGGAATTTGGAATGCTAGAGCGTCCACAAGCAATTATTGTGGACACGGACGGACGGACGGGGGCGACGACAATATACGACTACATTTCAATGTGGGCGTATAAAAATGTGATATCAGACAATGAAAATCAATAGGCTTCTTCATCTCATGACCTTGAACACTGTGTATAAATTTAAAGTCAATCGGATAGTAACTTTGGCCGCTAGAGCGTCCACAAGATTTTTTGAAGTGATCAAGGGCCATAACTCTGGTAGTTATTATCGGAAATCGCTGAAACACAAAAGGCTTCTTCGTCTCATGACCTTAAACACTGTGTATAAATGTATAGTCAATCGGATATTAACTTTAGCCTCTAGAGCGTCCACAAGCAATTGTGGACGCCGGACCGACGGACGGACGGACGGACCGACGGACGGACGGACGGAGCGACTACAATACACGACCACATTTCAATGTGGGCGTATAAAAATGGAAACAGGCAGATCTTTTGGTTATAAACATGCATTTCAAGTTTCATCAAAATAGGTTCAAAATAGTGACCTCTATACTGTTCACAAACTAAAAACATGATGTTTCGTACAATCAGGGGCAATAATCCATGAAGTTACAGTCTGATACATGCCAATATCGAAAAGAACTGAGATCTTAGGGTGATAAACCTATATTTAAGTTTCATTGAAATCGGATAAAAATTGTGACCTGTAGAGTGTTCACAAACCGATGGACGGACGAACAGAGGCGTATAAAAAATAAAATACCTGTATAGCTAAAAAAAGTTAGATATTTTGGAAAATATATACCTGGATCCATTTCACACTGCATGCCAGTACTCATACTTCTACAGGGTACAGCCATAACAATTTCTAGTTTTGCATTATTTTCATCATATATACCTCCTAACATTCCTATAACTTCAGTCTTAGATATATGGGCATGTACATCCATTACAATAAGAGCTATGTTATTTAATTCAACTTTAAATGGTGCCTACAAAGAAATTTTGAATAAATAACACAATAAAGATGATCAGAAATTAAAATACTTACTTCAACCATTGATTAAAATTGGAAACTTATTTTGCAACATTCTATAACTGGTTATTTTTATGGTTTATTAATAATAATATAATAAAACAGATTTGTGCGTCAATCACATTCTGTAACAGTTATGTTTTCTGTTCTGTTGAAAATAACAGATTTATGTTCACAGGTCAAAAAAAGAAAAAAAAATCAAAACAAAACAATAATTCAATGTTTCTTTGCTAAAAAGGGAAGAACATATTTTTTTGGTAATATAATAAGCCACAGACCTTCTTTTCATCTGTAAAACTTAAACAAGGAACAAGTTTAAACGGATCATAGCTATTTCTACATACATTCATTATTTTAGGCTTTTTCTCTGGGTTGCATCTAGAAGTATGCTACAAAATAATTTTTATAACCATTATCAATTATATATATACAATATGAAATATCCATATAGTGATGGTTGCATTATTCATTAATTTTGTACTACAAAATCGTCTTTGGTGTTTCCACTGTTGGTTAGCATTGCACAACTGATGCCGTGTTGGGTGTATGTTACAGTCAATCTGTCAAATCAGCCATTTCGCCAAATGCCTACGGTAGTAATTTGTCAGATGCCAAATGTGGTTAGGCATTTGGTAAAATGCCTCAATTTTCCAGTCCTTTTGCTGATTGACTACAAAAAAAGCAGCTCATGTTTGACATTATTACTTTCACTTGGTCACTTTCCCAAGGAACTAGCAAAAGCCATTGTTAAACCATTATTGAAGAAATCCAACATGGATTCATATATTCTGTCGAATTACCGTCCAGTCAGTAACCTATCTTATATTTCAAACTACTAGAAAAGTGTGTTCTACATCAATTAAATGATCACATGTATGCCAATAACCTTGAAATTCCATTACAATCTGCCTACAAACAAAAACCACAGCACAGAAACTGCTTTACTCAAAATTACAAATGATATCTACCGAGCTATAGATTAACAGAAATGTGTTATCTTGGTAATCTTAGATCTCTCAGCCGCATTTGATATGCTTGATACCGAGGATCTCCTTGACGCACTATGGTGTGAAATTGTCATGCGTGGTTCTGTTTTTAACTGGTTTAAGTCATACCTAACCAATCACACCCAAGCTGTTAGAATTGGAGATTTAACATCCGGCAATAGTACTATGCTTTGTTGGGTACCGCAAGGTTCTGTACTCGGACCTGTACTATTCATTATATTATCAAAGCCTAACACTAAGATTGCTGAAGGCTATGGGCGAAACATTCATTTGTTAGCAGACAACACTCAACTTTATATTGAATTTGACACAGTCTCGAAACATCCTACGATACAAAATATAAAACTTTGTCTCACAGAAATTCTTGCGTGGATGACAGAACATTTCTTGAAATTAAATCCAAATAAAACAGAACTACTAGTAATTTGGACCAGGCAACAACTCCGGAAAATTGATCAAACTCTAGTTAATTTTGATAAAGAAATCATTTCAGGAACCCATACAGCTCGAAATATTGGTGCTATATTATACTCGAACCTATCATTTAAGATCACATACATGTTCTGCGCGTGCATGAAAACTGTATAAAACGGCTGATCAGACACGTTGATATAGTTCAACAAGGAGCGTCACATGTCGACGTCGCCAGAAAATTGGGCTGCGCACGCATCACTATCACCAGGTTGATGCAGCGGTTCCGTCTGACAGGTCATACGTCAGACAGGCCCAGGAGTGGAAGACCACGAGTAACCACGCCCCGTGAGGATCGTTACACCTGAGGAACCGCAACGTAACAGCGACATCCACGGCGGCGATAGCACTGGGACATAGGATCAGTCAACAGACCGTCTACAGGAGACTACAGCAGTATGGTATCCGGCCACATCATCCCTACCGCGGATCGCACCTGACGCCTGAGGAACCGCACCGTAACAGCGGCATCCACAGGATCAGTCAACAGACGGTCTACAGGAGACTACAGCAGTATGGTATCCGGCCACATCATCCCTACGGCGGACCGCACCTGACACCTGAGGAAGCGCACCGTAACAGCGACAGCACTGGGAGACAGGATCAGTCAACAGACCGTCTACAGCAGTATGGTATCCGGCCACATCATCCCTACGGCGGACCGCACCTGACGCCTCGACCCCGGCACGAAAGACTGATATGGGCCAGGCGAGTTCAACATTGGCAACGGCGGGACTGGGTACGTGTTATGTTCTCTGATGACAGCAGATTCCTCGTGTTCCGAAACGATGGACGGCAGCTTGTATACCGAAGAGTTGGTGAACGTTTGGTGCCTAACTGTGTCCTACAGGTCCGGCCATTTGGAGGTGGAGGGTTAATGGTTAGGGGTGGCATATGTGGTGACGTCACAACGAGGCTTGCCGTAATTTGTGGAAACCTGAATGCACAGCGTTATCGTGGTGACATCTTAAGGCCTGTTGTGGTGCCCTATCTGCAGCAACAGCCTCGTGGAATCATTTTCCAACATGACAATGCAAGGCCGCACACAGCAAGATTGACACAGAACTTCCTTGCCAACGCCAACGTACACGTTTTGCCATGGCCCACTAGTTCACCGGACTTGAATCCCATCGATCAGCAAATCCGACGTCACCTTGTGCCTCCAGTCAACGTGCAGAACTTGGAACGACGTCTCCTCGAGGAATGGCAACAAATCACTCCCAACGTCATCAGACGTTTGACGTCATCAGTCCGTAGGCGTGTTCTGGCCACTGATCTATATAATAACTGGATAGCTCATTGGCTGAGAAGTGCGAAGTCACCGGAAGTACCAATTCCGCCATGTTTAACCTTGCAAAACATTTGTTTCTACCGTTGACGTAATGTTATTTACCTCAAGTAAACTTCGATAATATTAATACCGTTATAAGTTTTTAAAATAATCCTAACTTTTCAAAATTAATAACAAGTTGTCCTGAATGAAATGTGCCAACATTTTATGAAAATAAAATAATGTATAACATGAAATTACTGTTTTACGTGGGCATACCATGATCTTTCTTTACATGGTAAATAGACGTAAATTAGACCTATTATTTAATGAAACTTTTCACATTATAAAGGAAGGGATGTGGTGAATTCACGGTTGAAAAGAAAAGCAAATAAATACAGGTCGGATTTATAGATTAAGCATTAAAGGCCAAACACATGCAGCTATTTATAGGCCTATCATAAGGCTAACTACAAGAGTCATAATCATATTTATGTATTTTAATATAGTCTAGTTCTTCAAGTTTTCTTTTCTTTTTTTTCCTTGTTTTTTTTTTTTTTTTTTTGTTATATATATTTTATCCTTTTTATATTTATTCATTTGCTATTAACTTTGATTTAAAGAGTGAGAGCAAAAAAGAAATTGGATACATATTTAGGCCTATATATGAATAGCCTTTTAAAAAAAAAAAAAAAATAATAATAATCACTACATCCGGGCTGTGATTTTTTCCTCTAGAATTAACTGTGAAATTACAGAATAGTCTATAATAATATAGGCCTATTTGTATTTTTAAAGAATAAATTTGGACAGTGATGAGTGAATAAACAGTGAAAATACAAAATTGTAAAGAAAATGTGATATAGGTAGGACTATGAAATAAGTAAGATTAGTTTAAGAAGAAAATAGGATGTAGGCCTGCCAAAGCTATGGAAGTTTTTTTTATCATACAATTACCTCATGTAGGCTATCCGTAAAATTTAAAAAAATATTAGAGAATACAAAATAGAAAAAAAAATTCTTTCTTGTTATATGTATATATATTGATTATATTTCGTTCATTTTTCCCCCTTTTTGTTTGTTTAAACATCAGCGAAAAAAAGAAGTAAAAGAAGATAGACACATATCATAAACACATGGGCCTATAATTCTTTTATTATGTGAATAGCCTATAATTTTTAAAATAAAGACTTTAAAATTACAAATTATTCTGTCCAAAATGCCAATGAAATAACTAACTAACGTCAAATCTTAGTTTTCCCCCTTCTAAAATTATCTGTGAAATTACAGAAAAGTAAAGACGAAAATGGTATATAATGTGGGCCTGTATATTGATGAAAATATAAATTTTGAATATTTTTTTTTTAATAAACAGTGAAAATACCGAATTTAAAATTTTGATATACATACATGTAGGCCCAAAAAATATAGTGATATAATGTAATCCCATCGTTTATTTATTCTCTCTGAAATTACCATTGAAAAACATCATTATAAATAGTAAAGGCGAGAATGTGAATGTGATATAGGCCTATAATATAAGTATTTATTTGTTTTAAAAAATTGGATATAGGTCAAAACTCTTAAGTATTTTTTTTTTAAAAATGATATAGGCCTATAATTTATAATATAAGTATTTTTTTTAAAAAATGACATAGGCCTATAATATAAGTAATTTATTTTTAAAGAAAAAAATATAGGCCTATGCAATTGACTGGTGTCTATTCATATATAGACCAAATAAAGAAAAATAACTTATTACAGGCCTATATTATATCTTTGAACGTTTCTAAAATTACTAGAAATCAGACGCAAATATAGGCCTACATGTGAATAGCCCAGGTTTTTTTTAAAAAAAAAAAAAAAATAAAGACTCTAAAATTACAGATTATACTGACCAAAAGACGAAAGAAAGAAAAATAACTGGACAATACATGAGTTTTTTTCCCTCCAAAATTAACTGTGAAATTACAGAAAAGTAAAAGAAAAAATGGTGTAAGGCCTATATACATGTATTTCTAAGTCCTTAGATGGATTCATAACTTAATTAATCTACATCTTTGGTGTCCACTATGTAAGGTTATGATTGTTCGTTTTATTAGCCCTTTGATGGTCCATATCAGTTATCGTTTTGGTTACCTTGTTAATTAGATTTCTTATCATTATACGGTCATTACTCAGTGACTGTTATCCATATTAATTTGTGTTATTTATCATATTTTCAGTTACTAAATGCCCTATAAGGATTTTATCTATTTCTAAAGAATAAATTTGGACTGTTTTGTATTTAATCAACATTGTGTAGAAGAATATGGGATACAGGCTTGTAAAATAAAGTTATGTAATGTAATCCTATATTTAAAAAAAAAAAGAAGATGAATTGGTGCTATTCTCTTTGGAATTAACACTGAAAACTCAGAATTGTAAATTGTAAAGGAGAAAACGGGATATCGGCCTATAATATAAGTAGTGTTTTTAAGGAGAGACAAATGGGGTTTAACGTCCACTCGACACAAACTAGGTCATTTGGGGACTAACATATGGTTTCATTTTATTTCAATAATTCGCTTGCGCGTAGGGGTCTTTAGCAGTGGGAGGAAACCGGAGTGCCCGGAGCAAACCCACAAGGTTGAGAAGGCGCCCCTATCTCCATGCCACAGACACTCACACCAGGGCTCGAAACCACAGCCGCAAGCCAGAGGTGACCGGCCAGCTAGAGGTCGAAGCGCGGCTCTCTAGACCACTAGGCCATCCCACCCCCCTGTGTTTTTAAGGACTATGATATAGGCCTATATATATATATAAAGAGAGAGAGAGGATCTAGAATTACAGACTATTACAAAATAACTGTTCTTTATATCTTGACCCTTTTTCTCTCTAAAATACAGAATAGTAGAAAAAGAAAATGGGAAAATTATACAAAGATCCTAAAAGGTAAAAAAGAAAGTAGAATAGAGGTTTAGATGTGTATATATGTAGAAAAAAGCTATAAAATATCAAAATTACATATATTCTAAGGATAAAGATGTGCACACACATAAACAAATAGCTGAACAGTATTCAAATCTGAATATTGTAATGCGCCATTGCAAAGACAACGGTAGTGTAAATACGGCTCATACTTTTATTATTTTATCATGGATCCTACATGTCAATAGATATTATGCCCCTTTTTTTTTACCAAAGGACATGATATATATACAATCTTGGTATTCATAAATATTTTAAATATAGTAGAAAATGCTGGATGAATACATCTGGCTGATTTCCAAACATTTTTAAAATCCATAATGAAAACAATAATTTAAAAAAACAAGGGGTGGCATCTTAATTTTTTTTTTTAGTCAGATGATTTTATTTTTTCCACACCTTACGCTATCATTTATTATTTTCAATTGTGTAGAAATTGATAAATTCAACGGTATGTTAAAGTTATAATATGATTTACGGCAAATGTGTGGTTCATACTATTGATAGTCACAATTATAACCCTAACCCTTCAGAATAGTTTTAGATAAACCTAACCCGAACCCGAACACTAACCCAAACCCTTCAGAATAGTATTAGATAAACCTAACCCGAACCCTAACCCTAACCCAAGGGAAAATATTTCACAGATCGGAAAGATCTAGTATCGTACGTCCTTTGTCTCCATTATAAGTACGCGCTTTGTTTACAAGTAAATTAGACGAAAACATTAACAACAGAACATTATATTTTGTTGACGTATAAACACGGAAAGATATTTCACAGATCGGAAAGATCTAGTATCGTGCACAAAGGGCAACGAGTGCTTCTGGGAGGAGCAAGATGCCGGGCGGTGGCTTCAAGCAACGCCATTTGTTGATTGCGTCATGAGCTATCCAGTCATAGAAATATATTTCTATGTATCCAGTTATAATATATATAGATCAGTGGTTCTGGCATGTATTGATGCTCACGGTGGACATACCTGCTACTGACTTGACTTTTAGACATGTGGTGTGTCATTTCTGTTGTTTCTGTGATCAGTGTTCTAACGAAATGTTTATTTTTCAACCCCACCGATCTTTAACGGCTTGTCATCATATTGATTGTACAGATTTGATTGAAATGATTTTGTGTACAGATGTTGTGAAAGGATTTCTCAAAAGAATAACACTAATCCTAAACTTCTGATTTGTTTAGTTTTTTTCTGTTGTTGCAAACAGGTATCGTTTCTTTTGGACACTAGTTTAGATTACCATGATGGTTTACTATACGGCTTACCAGACTATCAGATTAACAAACTACAACATGTTCAAAACTCAGCAGCTCGACTCCTCACTAAGCCTAGAAAATATCAACACATCTCCCCTGTATTGCAATATTTACATTGGCTCCCAATTCAGCAAAGAATTAAGTTCAAGTTACTCCTTTTCATCTTCAAAGCGTTAAACAGCCAAGCCCCATCTTATATAAAGATAGGTTGCCAGGCAACGAAACATACGCCCACAGCAGCTAAATCGTCCGTGCAGTCAACAAGGGTTGTCGCATTTATTTACTTTTTTTGGTAATGAAACATTTGTAATACACTAAAATCTGATTAATAGTAACAACTCATTATGTAATCATCTGAAAATCATTAGAATTTGTTTGCTTTTTATAAAGTTTTGCCCCACGCTAACAATTAGTATATCATGGATTTATCTGTTCAGTTATCAAAATTCATTGAAAATCAAAATACTTGTTCGTTTCAACACCTTAAACTCTGTGTATCAATCTGAAATGAAATGAAATGAAATGGGGTTTAACGTCCTACTCTTTTACACCTAACCTGGGCTAATGGAAGACAGGGTATCAATCTGAAGTCGATCGGATGATAAGTTTGGCCTCTATAACGTCACAAAAATTGCTGAAAATCAATAGGATTCTTCGTCTTATGACCTTAAACACTGTGTATGAAAACTCAATCGGATATTAACTTTGGTCTCTAGAGCATCCACAAGATTTTTTTGAGGTGATCAAGGGCCACAACTCTGGCACTAATTATCAGAAATCGCTGAAAATCAATAGGCTCTTTTGTCTCATGACCTTAAACACTGTGTATAAATTTGAAGTCAATCGGATATTAACTTTGGCCTTTAGAGCGTCCACAAGATTTTTTGAAGTGATCAAGAGTCACAACTTTGGCAATAATTATCAGAAATCGTTGAAAAACAATAGGCTTCTTCGTCTCAGGACCTTAACACTGTGTATAAATTTAAAGTCAATCGGATATTAACTTTGGCCTCTAGAGCGTCCACAAGACTTTTTGAAGTGATCAAGGGCCTCAACCCTGGCACTAATTATTAGAAATCATTGAAAATAAATATGCTTCTTCGTCTCATGACCTTAAACACTGTGTATAAATCTAAAGTCAATCGGATATTAACTTTGACCTCTAGAGCGTCCACAAGATTTTTATTTTAGAAGTGATCAAGGGCCATAACTCTGGCACTAATTATCGGAAATCGCTGAAGCACTGAGTATAAATTTAAAGTCAATCGGATATTAACTTTGGCCTTTAGAGCGTCCACAAGATTTTTTGAAGTGATCAAGAGTCACAACTCTGGCAATAATTATCAGAAATCGTTGAAAATCAATAGGCTTCTTCGTCTCATGACCTTAAACACTGTGTATAAATCTAAAGTCAATCGGATATTAACTTTAGCCTCTAGAGCGTCCACAAGCAATTGTGGACGCCGGACGGACGGACGGACGGGGGCGACGACAATATACAACAACATTTCAATGTGGGCGCATAAAAAGTCTTGTTGAACCCTATACTACCAGCAGAAATCTCCGTTCTCAGAAAAAAACATCTTCTAAAATCTGCAGTCATTAACTTACAACTTGGAAAACGTGCCTTTTCTTGCGCTGGTCTTTTCTACGGAATGGACTACCACAGTCAATAAAACAATCACCATCTGTGGGCCATTTTAAATCTCAACTTAAAACATTGTTATTTCAAAACCCTGATCTGTAAATAATCAGTGAATATAAAAACCAACAGTGCCTTAGAAACTGATTTCTTCAGTATCAACACGCTTTATAAATGACGATATTATTATTATTATCAAAATGCCTTAGTCATTATTATTTCAAAGTATATGTAGGTGCAAATTATGTTCCTAACTGGATAACCTAGTTATTTGTGTTAGTGCAGATTTAATACTGGCTTATGGCTCAAATCAGGTGCTTATAATTGTCTATGTGTACTAATTAAATGTTGGCTAAGCATACTACTATATTCTATTACAATCAATAATAATATTCAAATAACAGTCTTGTCACTATTTAAGAATAATAATTTATACACAGTACATGATTTCAATCATCTCTTTGCAAACGGATATCTAATAACTTTTACTTTCCTTCTTAGAGTGTTAGTTCAGAAGCCAGACAATCCCAACATCAACATGCAGAAAAAATGGTGAAGAGAAGTAAGGTAGTCATGAAAGCTGCAAATATTGGTGGCAATATAGCAGTGCCTATCCAACAGACCTGTTATCCCCTTAGAGCTGAAATGCCGGAAACCAAGCTGATTCGGACCATGGCTGATTCAGACCACATTCCAGGCTGATTAGGACTACTATGAGACTGATCCGGATAAAAAAATACTGAGATTTTGATATTAAATTAAATTTACAGGTCAGTTGCCAGACAATCTCAACATCAACAAGCAGGAAAAATGATGAAGAGAAGTAAGGTAGTCATGAAAGCTGGAAGTATTGGTGACAATATAGCAGTGCCTATCCGACAGACCCGTCAACCCCTCAGAGTTGAGATGCCAGAAACCAATGTATGTTAATATCAAAGAGTTATACAAATTTGAAAACCAACACCAGCAATACAGTAACATAGCGGAAATATGTTATTTCGAATAAATGATGTATAGAAAAGCAAAATATTTATCTTACCTTGTTCAGAAAATAAATATAAAACAGATTTATAGACTTGACTTTAGCAAAAGTAATAGGTTTGCATTATGGAAAATGTACATTGAATATTATAAAATTATTAAATAAAAATTACTCAGATCTCACTGATAGCTGCAATAAATTGTGTTATTAAGTTCTTGTGTGTGTGTGAAATAGCTTTATTTAACATCCACTTCCACCGAAGTGATATTCCAAACAAGAGGTTCTTGTCTATTTCTTTCGGAGTTTTATTCTGTAAAGTGTGATTTAATTAACATCCGTCAACCAATTAAGGAGTATATTGCTTTCAACACTTGTCTACCAAACATGTCTCTCTCTTACTTGGTAAGATTACATTTATCAGAATATATAAATATGATGGAAAATGAACTAACATCCTTGCTCCTTGAAACTTATTTTAGTAACGGTATCCTACGTTTCTGTTTTGTAACGTATAGTATATAATATACACCAATCCTCAGCATGTCAATTCCTCCAGCTTTCAGAAGTATTAAGTATTGGAGAGCAATATTGCAATAAATCTGAATACAAGAGGATCAACACAACTGAAAGATCGTGGGTGGGATTGTGTAGGAAAAATCGGCTAAAAAGAGGGACATAGTGTGCAAATCTCATAAAGAATGAATTGAATACATCATACTACGTCATCATCGACAGGGGTGCCAGAACCCTTTTCTGGGGTATACATATTGCCCTAATGATAAAAGTGTCTTGTCAACACTTGCTCCTGAATATACGCTCTTGCAAGAATCGTGTTTCTAAATCTACTGTCTCGTTCAAAGATAGGTTGCCAGGCAACGAAACATACGCCCACAGCAGCTAAATCGTCCGGGCAGTCAACAAGGGTTGTCGCATATTTTTACTTTTTTTGCTAATGAAACATTTGTAATACACTAAAAACTGATTAAGAGTAACGGCTCATTATGTAATTATCAGAAAATCATTAGAATTTGATTGCTTTTTATAAAGTGTTACCCCACACTAACAATTAGTATATACATGAAACATTTAATATCATGGATTTAGCTGTTCAGTTATTAAAATTCATTGAAAATCAAAATACTTGTTCGTTTCAACACCTTAAACTCTGTGTATCAATCTAAAGTCAATCGGATGATAAGTTTAGCCTCTATAGCGTAACAAGATTTTTTGAAGTTATCAAGGGAGATAACTCTGGCAATAATTATTTTGAATCTCTGAAAATCAATAGGCTTCTTCGTCTCATGACCCTAAACACTGTGTGTTAATTTAAAGTCGATCGGATATTAACTATCGGATATTAGAGCATCCACTGTGTATAAATTTAAAGTCAATCGGATATTAACTTTGGCCTCTAGAGCGTCCGCAGGATTTTTTGAAGTGATCAAGGGACATAACTCTGGCACTAATTATCGGGAATTGCTGAAAATCAATAGGATTCTTTGTCTCATGACCTTAAACACTGTGTATAAATTTAAAGTAAATCGGATATTAACTTTGGCCTCTAGAGCGTCCGCAGGATTTTTTGAAGTGATCAAGGGACATAACTCTGGCACTAATTATCGGGAATCGCTGAAAATCAATAGGATTCTTTGTCTCATGACCTTAAACACTGTGTATAAATTTAAAGTAAATCGGATATTAACTTTGGCCTCTAGGGCGTCCACAAGATTTTTTGAAGTGACCAAGGGCTATAACTCTGGCACTAATTATCGGAAATCGCTGAAAATCAATAGACTTCTTCGTCTCATGACCTTAAACACTGTGTATAAATTTAAAGTCAATTGGATATTAACTTTGGTCTCTAGAGCGTCCACAAGATATTTTCAAGTGTTCAAGGGCCATAACTCTGGCACTAATTATCGGAAATCGCTGAAAATCAATAGGCTTCTTCGTCTCATGACCTTAAACACTGTGTATAAATTTAAAGTCAATCGGATATTAACTTTGGTCTCTAGAGCGTCCACAAGATATTTTGAAGTGATCAAGGGCCATTACTCTGGTAGTTATTATCGGAAATCGCTGAAAATCAATAGGCTTCTTCGTCTCATGATCTTAAACACTGTGTATAAATTTAAAGTCAATCGGATATTAACTTTGGCCTCTAGAGCGTCCACAAGATTTTTTGAAGTGATCAAGGGCCATTACTCTGGTAGTTATTATCGGAAATCGCTGAAAATCAATAGGCTTCTTCGTCTCATGATCTTAAACACTGTGTATAAATTTAAAGTCAATCGGATATTAACTTTGGCCTCTAGAGCGTCCACAAGATTTTTTGAAGTGATCAAGGGCCATAACTCTGGCACTAATTATCGGAAATCGCTGAAAATCAATAGGCTTCTTCGTCTCGTGACCTTAAACACTGTGTATAAATTTAAAGTCAATCGGATATTAACTTTAGCCTGTAGAGCGTCCACAAGCAATTGTGGACGCCGGACCGACGGACGGACCGACGGACCGACGGACGGGGGCGACGACAATATACGACCACATTTCAATGTGGGCGTATAAAAAGCTTATTCTATTTTCTGCATGAAGATTGTTGTTTTGAATGTCAAATTAAAAAGAATTTTTTATGAGATGAATTGCTCATGATACAAAGATAGGTTGCCAGGCAACGAAACATACGCCCACAGCAGCTAAGTCGTCCGGGCAGTCAACAAGGGTTGTCGCATAATTTTTTTTTTTCGGTAATGAAACATTTTTAATACACTAAAAACTGATTAAGAGTAACAACTCATTATGTAATGATCAGAAAATCATTAGAATTTGATTGCTTTTTATAAAGTTTTACCCCACGCTAACAATTAGTTTATACATGAAACATTTAATATCATGGATTTAGCTGTTCAGTTATCAAAATTCATTGAAAATCAAAATACTTGGTCGTTTCAACATTTCAAAATCTGTGTGTCAATCTGAGGTCAATCGGATGATATAAGTTTGGCCTCTATAACGTCACAAGATTTTCTGAAAATCAATAGGATTCTTTGTCTCATGACCTTAAACACTGTGTATAAATTTAAAGTCAATCGGATATTAACTTTGGCCTCTAGAGCGTCCACAAGATTTTTGAAGTGATCAAGGGCCATAACTCTGGCATTAATTATCGGAAATCGCTGAAAATCGACAGGATTCTTCGTCGCATGACCTTAAACACTGTGTATAAATTTAAAGTCAATCGGATATTAACTTTGGCCTCTAGAGCGTCCACAAGATTTTTTGAAGTGATCAAGGCCCATAACTCTGGTAGTTATTATCGGAAATCGCTGAAAAACAATAGGCTTCTTCGTCTCATGACCTTAAACACTGTGTATAAATTTAAAGTCAATCGGATATTAACTTTAGCCTCTAGAGCATCCGGACGGACGGACGAACGGAAGGGGGCGACGACAATATACGACCACATTTCAATGTGGGCGTATAAAAATTGTGAATAATTAGGCTTTTGTCTCTTTCATTATCATGTATTTTACAGGGTTCAATGTTGAAATTTGGAATGCTAGAGGAGCTCAAAACAACGTTCTCGGAATTGAAAAAATTCAAAATTTTTGTAGAGACCGGACGGAGAGACCCCCCTCGATCTTTTGGTATCTTGGCCCTCACGCCACTCCTGATCATCGGAAATGTAACGCTAGGATCTACACCAGGGCTTCTACCTGAAATTTTTCACAACCGGTCACTTATGATAACGCACGAAAACTTTGCAAAGTAAATTCATATTTCATGTTTTTTATTCACGGAAGGGTATTGTGAATTCACGTGTCTAAACCACAATAAAATTTATATTGTACTTAAAAATAAAATATTATTAAGGCATATAATAATTATTAATTAATTAAATAAATATTCCCTTTTGGCTACTTAAATAATCGACGTAGCTGAATCGGCCGTAGAAAACCCATTCCCGTGGCTGACACGTAATTACCACGTGCTCTATAGAAAACACACTGACCTGAATAATTGAGTTGTAACACAATAACTTTGATATGAAGATAAATATATAATTACCCATGACATATTTCTTTCATTTATTGGTTTTACGGCATTACGGGCCACAGAATTGTGACATAAATCCTAATAATGAAGAACTGATGACCTCGCTGTTAGCGACACTACAAGAGTTACTATATATACACGACATCTTTGTAACACATTTAATTTCAATATTGCTACATGTATACAATAGCAGTGGAATACGTAATGTTCTTAATTTTTCGGTAAGCAAGTTAACTAATGTCTAGATTTTATTTCTACAATTCCCACAAGGCCATAATAACACTATTAAAAAAAATTCTAATGCATTTTTTTCCCATCACGTACGTTGTTGAGGATTTACATAATTTCTATGCTGTTTTCATTTAATATGACATTCGGTTAGATTCGAAGAGCAGAACTTAATATTATTTTCCCTTTTTTCGAAGAACAAAATAATCTTATTTACATCGTGTGCTGAGACTGTAATAGCGGTAAATGCTTTGTTCTAGAAAATTCTTATGACATGCCAATGTGGACATTGACTAAGAGTGGATCGCTTCACGCCTTTGATAAGATTCCCAAATATAAATTAACTTTTATTGTTATACTACAAGACAATCATCATTAATTATCAACACAATAGCCAGTATAATCTATTCACGACTATGTATACAACACTATAGCACCAATCATGAGATTAAGTGGTTTTCTATATATATGTGCAGTACTCTGCACTGGCTGTTTGTCTGCGATATCACTTCCGTGGAAGCAAACGTTAACACACCAGGTAGTAGTAGTGCACTGGCTGTACAATTTTATAGTTACATAGTGGATGTTGATTGTGGCCATGTTTGAAAATTGGATTTTGAAATAAGAAGGCTATTTACGGTCATTTTCCATAGCCATCGGTCCCGACTGGCATACGGCCAATGTGGAACCTATGATCTACACCATTCATCAGATCATTGAAATAGGGGCATTTACAGAAATTTTATTGACGTGAACGTGTTTTATGGCGGCCATTTTGAATTTCTCAATTTTTGGCAGGAACAGCTGGAGTGGTGTCGTGGTTCTGGCCATTTTCGAAATCAGCATACCCCCCGCCATATTTTCATGCTTCTTTCCAGGAGTGCAAGCCCATTTCACATATCCGCCCCACTATAAGTCATAGTACTATCTAAACCATTTTTGTAATTCTCAAACGGTTTTATCAATCATCAAATACTGTTTAGAAAGTAAACTACATGTATATGTAAACTTTCTTGCGCTAAAACCCTGTTTTAAACAATACCATTCTTACAGTGACCCAGTCTCATTTTTCTGCAGGGGGTGTAGATGATCGAATGGAAGTACGTGCGAGCTGAATCATAAAGCCTGTCATCGAGTCAACTAGCATGGTTTCAAATCCCTGGTTGTATGTGACAAGGAGTGGGGTCTTCTGTCCAATCTTACAGGTTTTCTCTGGGTCCTCCCAATTCCCCCCACTGCTAAAGACCCCTACGCGCAATCAAATTATTAAAGTAAATTATTCCATATGTTAGCCCCGAAATGACCTAGTTTGTGTCGAGGGGACATTAAACCCCATTTCTCTCTCACCTTTTTCTGTAGTTAGCTTGGAATCGCAGAGTGGTGGCCAAGGATTTGTAAAGTGTAACTGTCTCGGAATCTCTAAATTCATAACCACGAGACGTGAGTGTTTCAAGAACAATCTAAAGTGCAGCAGTAGGTGCCATTCCAGCTCGAACTGTTGCAATAAACTTGTATTAATAATTCATTTTTCAAAATTTGTAATGGCAAAGATAACTTGTCATGTTTTTGTGCAAATACACATTTTGCAGACCATGTGAAATTGTAACAGACGTTTCATGTCCAATTAATATTTGTCCAAAATTTGCTAATAAATACCTGCCCAGTTGATTTGCAGTGTGATAATATCAAAATATGGCTTTGTGTCCTAGAAATGGGTAAGGTCCTTTCTTGGACATCTGTATGGTGGACTATGGTTGCCATAGCAAATACATATCATTTTCATGAAATTTTAATATTTTTTATCTACTTTTTGTTTAATTCTTTTTTTGTTTTTCATTTAAAAAATAGGTTGCCAGGCAACGAAACATACGCCCACCAACAGCTACATCATCCGGGCTGTCAACAAGAGTTATTAAGTATTTATCAAAAATCATTAGAATTTTTTTTTTTTTTTTTTATAAAGTTCTGCCCCATGCTAACGTTTAGTATACGACACATTTAATATTATGGATTTAGCTGTACAATTATCAAAATTCATTGAAAATCAATATACTTGTTTGTCTCAAGACCTTAAACTGTTTCAAGTTTCATCAAAATCAAATTAAAATTGTGACCTCTGTAGGGCCACAACCTTGGTATACAATATTGTTACATTATTCGCGTACAAGTGGCGGCCATTTTGTCGGTCAATTTTGGTCCGATTTTCAATGATATAATCAAACGTTTTTTTTAAATCGGATAATAATTTTGACCTTCAGAAGGACCACAAGCTAAAAAGGATGATTTTTCGGACAAACAGGGGCCATAATTTAGGAAGTTATGATCCGACTGGCGCAAATAACGAAAGGAACTAAGATCTTCGGGTTATAAACATACATGTCAAGTTTCATCAAAATCGGTTCGAAATTGTGACCTCTACAGTGTTCACAACCTTTACATACCATATTTTTATACTTTTCGCGTACAAGCGGCAGCCATTTTGTCTGTCAATTTTGGTCCGATTTTCACGAAATTCTAACACAACCTTCTTTATGGTGTAATGGTGACATCATCAGACGCGTTTTTAAATCGGATAATAATTTTGGCCTCAAAAGGGACCACAAGCTAATAAAAGGCGAATTATCATACAACAGGGGCCATAATTCAGGATGTTATGATCCGATATGCGCAAATATCGAAAGGAACCAAGATCTTTGAATTATAGACATGCATTTCAAGTTTCATCAAATTCAGTTCAAAATTGTGACCTCTACAGTGTTCACAACCTTGACATACCATATTTTTACACTTTTCGCGTAAAAGTGGGGGCCATTTTGTCTGTCACTTTCAGTCCGATTTTCACGAAATTCGAACACAACCTTCTTTACGGTGTAACGGTGACATAACCATAAGGATGGTTATTCGCCATTCGTTTTATACAATAAGCTTAACATTCTTGCAGATTGTGTGTGCTTTTATTCAAATTAGAGACCCAGAACTCTTTTTTAATTGTCATTTGTTATTTGAAGCTTCACCGTTTCAATGAAAACCTTCGTTCACAGCGAAGTGAAGACACAGAAACCGACATCGTGTGTACATGGACGTAACACACATGTGAAAAGTTCCGTATTCTGTGAAATTTTGTATCTATTACTAATCTAGAAATATTTTTTCTACGACCCGTAGTTTATATTATATTTTATTAACCATTCCTATATTTCATTTCCTACCAACACATTTCATTTCCAACTGTTTGTTACATTTGTCATCCGTATATTTCTATTTATACATTCCACTTCAAACTGGAGAGAGAAAGAGAGGGAGAGGGAGTTTAACGTCCACTCGACACAATTAATTTAGGCCACTTCGGGACTATCAAATGGTCTAATTTCATTTTCATAATTTGCTTGCGCGTAAGGGTCTTTGGCAGTTGTTGGACAGGCAACACTACTCTCTCTTCCAACCGTTTATTTTATTGACAAACATGATTCATTTACAATTACTCACCACATAGGCGTACCAGCCAGGGATTTCTTAAAATTGACTAAGGGGTTAAAATTCGGCATAAAATTTAGAACATTTAATGTCAGTTTAATACGCAGTGTTATTTTTTTTTTGGGGGGGGGGGGCATCACCGGCTTCGCATGCCGCATCTCTGTGTACTCTAAACGATATATTTTTTAGACATAATCGGAATTTGTTTCGGCTATCTCCCCTTGTTTCTATGGTGCGGGACGGAGGGCCTAATATACTATGGTTCTGGGGAGTTTTTTTATTTAAAAAATTTCCCGGTGCTTTTTTTTTTTTTGGATTTAAATAACCGGATTAGCGAGCCAGCGTCTTACTGACTGAGCCAGTGTGCCCACCCCGGTCATATTTGGTAGGCTAAAATGCATTAAGGTTGGTTGGGGGATGGTTAATGCGTGCGCTTGGGATCCGAGGGTGTTATATAGTCAAGTAGCGACTGTGGATTTGATTCCGGGTCCTCCCACTGCTAAAGACCTCTATGCAAAAGTGAATTATTAAAATAAAATTGAACCATGTGTTAGTCCAGAAATTACCTAATTTGTTTCGAATGGACCTGTGGCGAACCGTCTCTCTCTCTCTCTTCTTATCTCTGTCCTCTTCTCTTCTCTCCCTCCCTCTCCTTCTTTCACCTCTCCTTCTCTCTCTCCCCTCCCCTCTCTCTCGCTCTTTCTGTTCTCTCTCCCTCCTCTCCTTTTCTTATCTCTCCTTTTCCCCCTCTCTCTCCCCCTCTCTCTCTCTCTCTATCTCTCATCAGTGTATACAGTGAATTTTTAATCATTTCCAATCCATATACATGAATAAAACTATTTTGCCTTTTTAAACCTTTGACGGGCAGGTCATATAGTATGGTACTTTTTCGGGTAGTCACGATAGGCTATAAATAGACCTCCCTTGGCACTCTGCCAAACAACGTTTCTTGTAGTAGTAATTTTCGCATTTTTACTGCAACGAAAATGATATATGTTCATTTTGTTTGACGAAGTAAAACTAGTTTAAGTGTTTGGTACCATTACCCCTCGACCAGACATCGTGATAGTACAGAAAATATCGATTTAAAAAAACGAATGGCAAATAACGAAATGGCAAATAACATAAATGAATGGCGAATAACTCTTTGCCATTCGAATGGCGAATATCCTCTGCCGTATTTTAAATCGGATAATAATTTTGGCCTCAAGAAGAACCACAAGCTAAAAAAGGCGATTTTTCGTACAATCAGGGGCCATAATTCAGGAAGTTACGATCTGATATGCGCAAATATTTTTTTTTTTGGATTTAAATAACCGGATTAGCGAGCCAGCGTCTTACTGACTGAGCCAGTGTGCCCACCCCGGTCATATTTGGTAGGCTAAAATGCATTAAGGTTGGTTGGGGGATGGTTAATGCGTGCGCTTGGGATCCGAGGGTGTTATATAGTCAAGTAGCGACTGTGGATTTGATTCCGGGTCCTCCCACTGCTAAAGACCTCTATGCAAAAGTGAATTATTAAAATAAAATTGAACCATGTGTTAGTCCAGAAATTACCTAATTTGTTTCGAATGGACCTGTGGCGAACCGTCTCTCTCTCTCTCTTCTTATCTCTGTCCTCTTCTCTTCTCTCCCTCCCTCTCCTTCTTTCACCTCTCCTTCTCTCTCTCCCCTCCCCTCTCTCTCGCTCTTTCTGTTCTCTCTCCCTCCTCTCCTTTTCTTATCTCTCCTTTTCCCCCTCTCTCTCCCCCTCTCTCTCTCTCTCTCTATCTCTCATCAGTGTATACAGTGAATTTTTAATCATTTCCAATCCATATACATGAATAAAACTATTTTGCCTTTTTAAACCTTTGACGGGCAGGTCATATAGTATGGTACTTTTTCGGGTAGTCACGATAGGCTATAAATAGACCTCCCTTGGCACTCTGCCAAACAACGTTTCTTGTAGTAGTAATTTTCGCATTTTTACTGCAACGAAAATGATATATGTTCATTTTGTTTGACGAAGTAAAACTAGTTTAAGTGTTTGGTACCATTACCCCTCGACCAGACATCGTGATAGTACAGAAAATATCGATTTAAAAAAACGAATGGCAAATAACGAAATGGCAAATAACATAAATGAATGGCGAATAACTCTTTGCCATTCGAATGGCGAATATCCTCTGCCGTATTTTAAATCGGATAATAATTTTGGCCTCAAGAAGAACCACAAGCTAAAAAAGGCGATTTTTCGTACAATCAGGGGCCATAATTCAGGAAGTTACGATCTGATATGCGCAAATATCGACAGGAACTAACATCTTTGAGCTATAAACATGCATTTCAAGTTTCATCAAAATCGGTTCAATATTGTGACCTCTATAGCGTTCACAAGCTAAAAACGTGATTTTTCGTACAATCAGGGGGCATAATCCATGAAGTTACGGTCTGATACATGCCAATATCGAAAGGAACCGAGATCTTGGGGTGATAAACCTATATTTCAAGTTTCATTGAAATCGGATAAAAATTGTGACCTGTAGACTGTTCACAAACAATTGTGGACGGACGGACGGACAGGGGCGATGACAATGTGGACGTATAAAAATTCATATTATTTTCATTCTTTTCTAAATTTTTGTTTAAAATTTTTGATATTTCATTTCAATTTTTCTTTTTCATTTTAATCATATTTTGTATCAATTTTTTTTATTTACATATGTTTTATTTTTTTATCTTTATTACCTTTTTATTTTCTGAAAAGATTTTTTTTTAAAATTTATATGAACACTTTTTTTTTTAATTTTTCTAAAAAGAATCTTTTCTAATTTCATGTTCCCTGCTTTGCCATTTGCCATAGTTCGTGTTTGTTATAGTGCCGCGGTTATCCAGCTCTAAATGCGAGTTTAGTCTTGTAGTCTCGTATAAACAGTTGACTCTCTACCTGCTGCTAACCAATGTTCGTGGTCCACAATGTTTCGCTTTCGGGTGTTTTATCAACATAAATTCATTGACGAAAGCACAGGGTGTCAGTTTTCACAAGTAAGTGTAAATAATTAATGAAATCGGTCAGGAAAGGGAAAACCAAAATCTCGATCTAGATGAGTATATCACAGACTAGGATTGTACTTGTAGACTACTGCTTTGTAGGCTTAATAATAATGGTATTTTGTCCGGGAGCTAGGTGGGTTTTATTCAACATGAAAGGCGCGGAAGGTTTGGGATGCTTGTGGTGTATGGCTGGGTTAGGAGACCCCAGAAACCCAATTCTTAAGTTGCACCGGTGGTGGGTGTGGTAGGAGGAGTCACCCATAGTACCCCTAAAAATTGGTTTATTCAACATGGAAGGTGTGGGTTCCACGTCAGTGGCATTTGATAGAGGATTGTGCACTGAACTAGGAAATATAACTTACGAATGGAATTTAGGGTCACTTAAGAAGAGGTCAAAGGTCACCAATTTGCAATTTCACTCTGAACTATTTTTTCGTTATTTCGTGATCTAATCCAGGTATTTAACGCAAAACTGCTAGCAGCAAAAATATGGCATAAAATTAATTAAGTTACAGCTATTAGCACTGAGAAGTAGTAATGGTATAAGTTGTACGTTTTGGGTATAGATAAATACTAACCATGGTAAATTTGTACGAGTATCGGTAAAATTTTAATTATAGCAACAAATCTAATACCGCGAAGCTAAAATCTGTAGATACAGTGTGTTAATTAACAGTGGGCGAAAAATTAACTGAAAGGTGATTTAATTATCGCTAGTGGTGAGTTTTCTCGAAAGCATGTTATAACTGCAGCAAAGGTGTTTTCTCAAGGACCAACAGGCTTTATCTGACGTGTAGGTGTTAAATTAAATTTAGCGTGCGATTTCTTGTTCGCCCGCATGTTTTACACAGATCTGTCTTTGTTAAGTGTAGGTCTTTATACATGAATTTATATGTGCTGTAGTTACATACCAAAGTAGTCGGGCTGCAGTTATTTATATATTTGTCTTTTTTGTTGGTTCA
Source organism: Patella depressa (assembly GCA_948474765.1). NCBI lineage: Eukaryota > Metazoa > Mollusca > Gastropoda > Patellidae > Patella > Patella depressa. The sequence continues at coordinate 54,612,201 of OX419716.1, forward strand.
ATTTGTTTACATTATTATCATGCATACCACTGAACTATAAGTGCACGTATCTTACAATTGAACTATAAATACACATATCTTAAAATTGATAGCGCACAGTATCGTTTTATCCGGACCAACCTCTATCAGATTAACGAATCTATTTCGAAAGCAAATTTATACATATAAAATGGCGCAATTTATGAAAACCTATTAGTTTCGTCACTGCTATATTTAACACATGTGGGCGTTTTCATTTATAAATGATTGATTCTTACCTGGATTGTAAATAGGATTATCCAAGAAAAAGGTAATTCCCACATGACAACTGATAATTCACATATCAAATAACACTAATGCAAAAAGTAACATGCGCTGATAACCTCTATTCTATTTCCATCACTTTTACACCGAAAAACTAGCGATTAGCCGTCCGTAATGTGTCCCGGTACTAATAAACTACGGGTTGAGTGGATCCAATTGTATTATTAATTTAGACTATCGGCATCGCTGTGCACGCATTACTTGCGAATACATAATAATGAATTTTGTGTTACAGTCCTCGTCCATGTTTAGTTACTCTCAACATAGTCCTCTTCTATTCCATATATATTCCTGATTACGTAAATGAGCTAGGTTCCCGCATGTTTTTACTGCTCTTCGTCACAACAGATTTAGCTGTGCCACAGACAGGACGTTTGTGTTTATCCACAATAATTCCGTTACTAATATTTTACAGTGGTGTGTATGTGTGGCTGTCGTGAGTTGCAATTTCAGTTTACCTTTGTTGGATTATTTACGAGGTAATTCGTAAGTTGGAATTGTGAATTCGCAATAATTGTTGTCGCCGCCTCGTTCTAATTTTCATCATGGCGTGTGATACATTGACTTCTGCTAAGAGGACTGGTCCATTGTTTACAGTGAAAAGGCTGTTTCGTAGCATTCAGTTAGTGCCAACTAGCCCTCGGCTCGTCATATGTTAAACTTTTAGATACATTCTTAAAGAATTACGGCCATTCGAATTTAGATTTAGATTTGAATTTATGTGATGTACACTGCTGGTGACATGGCGGCTTATGAGTTCGACTTGATAGGCATGGACAGCTTGTGTGTGCGGCACGTAGCAGCTTTTTTCGACAGACTGACATTATAATTTTACACTTAGGTTCGAATGATGTTGCATCTGGCGAGTTTTTGCCGCACGAAGTGGCTATCGCAGTTGCCATTGTTAGCCAACTTTTGCCGAGATTTGTCGAGCTGTTCCGGGGTTTTAATGACCTGATTAAGTCAACGAATCTGCATTTGATGGAACTCTGCAATGAGCTTAGTTTCTGGCGACATAAAGCTGGGCTTTGGCAGCCTCTTCAACATATTTACTCAAATGATGGCATTCATTTATCAAATACAGTTGGTAATATGTTATTTATGCGCAGCATCAAGGCTGCATTATTGCGACATTTCCACAGGTATTTTGCGTAGGAATTTTTTACAATCATAATTGTGTTCAACTCTTTGGTTGTGTTGTACAATATATGTATTAAGGTACCGATAGTGATCCATTTGTGATATATTATGTCTTGATCTACATGTGTGGTAGTGAATTGTACTATGGTTATTAGTATGTGTGCATGCTCTTGGTACTATGGTCTTTAGTATGTGTGCATGTATTATTATTCGCATCTTGGGAGTGTCCTTAGACCATGTTGAATTTTTCACAGCTTGGCCCCGCCTTGATTCACTGATCTTTGTGCATGCATAACCTTGTGGGAATAATCCTTGTGTTGGTATACTGTTTTATGTACAAATAAAGTAGACTTATTGTTATTGTCTGTTGTAATGTCCATGTGAAGTCGTTTGTTTTGGAGGGCAACTTGAGTTTGGAGTACACAGACTTTGTCTGAATCTAATTCATGTTCTTGGATTATGCAGACTGATTGTGGGTTTACCAAAGACATACATGTACTTGTTTCTATCTTTGAGCTCCATTGTGGCCACCATTAACTTCTCATCTTTTGTAGTCTCAAGATGTCAAAGATAGGTTGCCATGCAACGAAACATACGCAAACAGCAGCTAAATCGTCCGGGCAGTCAACAAGGGTTGTCGCATATTTTTACTTTTTTCGGTAATGAAACATTTGTAATACACTAAAATTTGATTAAGAGTAACAACTCATTATGTAATTATCAGAAAATCATTAGAATTGGTTTGCTATTTATAAATTTTTGCCCCACGCTAACAATTAGTATACGAAACATTTAATATCATAGATTTAGCTGTTCAGTTATCAAAATTCATTGAAAATCAAAATACTTGTTCGTTTCAACACCTTCAATCTGAAGTCAATCGGATGATAAGTTTGGCCTCTATAGCGTCCCAAGATTTTTTGAAGTGATCAAGGGCCATAACTATGGCAGTAATTATTGGCAATCGCTGTAAATCAATAGGCTTCTTCGTCTCATGACCTTAAACACTGTGTATAAATTTAAAGTCAATCGGATATTAACTTTGGCCTCTATAGCGTCCACAAGATTTTTTGAAGTGATCAAGGGCCATAACTCTGGCACTAATTATCGGAAATCGCTGTAAATCAATAGGCTTCTTCGTCTTATGACCTTAAACACCGTGTATAAAATTAAAGTCAATCATATATTAAATTTGGCCTCTAGCGCGTCCACAAGATTTTTTGACGTGATCAAGGGCCATAACTCTGGTAGTTATTATCTGAAATCGCTGAAAAACATAGGCTTCTTCGTCTCATGCCCTTAAACACTGTATATAAATTTAAAGTCAATCGGATATTAACTTTAGCCTCTAGAGCGTCCACAAGCAATTGTGGACGCCGGACGGACGGACGGATGGGGTGACGACAATATACGACCACATTTCAATGTGGGCGTATAAAAAGGAAAAGAGAGGATCAAGTTCCATCTATCCTTCAGAGAGCGAAGATGAGACAGCACAAGGACCCATGACCACAACTGCAGAAGAAAGGCTAAGGGAGAGTTAGTCATGGTACCTCCATCGCCAACAGTACCTACATGTACCTCTGTTAGCACCCCTGCCTCAGCTGCTTCTGTCCATATAGCAACTTCAGATCCGCCAGTTGCGTCAAACCAACCTTCAACGTTTGTGGATACCTCAAACCAGAATAGACAATCAGGACCGAGTATTTTCTCTATTAGTATGGCAGACATTTTTATGGATGTTATGATTCAGAAAGACCCGATGGTAGCATCCAAGTTATTGTCATATTCGTCACTCATAGCCGAATTGGCACAGACTTACGGTGGCAGGTCATTTTTGTATTACGATGCAGAATGTTGTGCCAATCAACCCCTTTTCCTTGGGATTCGATGCATGCCGACCTATGGTTAAGGGCTACAACTCTGTTTAGTGCTTCGTCTACTAGATATGTGTCTCACCAAGCCTCCCACAACCAAGTTTCAGGGGGGCGGGGTAAGTACTTGTTGGCAACACAACAAAATACAGGGGTGTAAACGTTCATGGTGTGATTTTTCACATGTATGTAGCCGTTGCAGTTACAAATACCCTGTGTTTCGTTGTCTTGCCAAGGTAAAACAGAATACTCCCTATGTCTGTCCCGAATCTAAATGTGTCAACCACAGATATGCAACCAATCCCTACCACTGCAGTAGTATCAGATTCAACTTTTCAGAGTGGGTTACCGCCACAAGAACCATCTGGCCCTAAATCTGTCCCCTTGCCCTTTCAATCGCAATCCAAAACGGGATTGTCAATATCAAAATCCTGGTATTCATTTCGGAAAATTAACCCAACTGCAAGTAAGAGTGCCAACTCCAATCGATTCAAGTAAACTCAATGAAATGCTGCTGGGCTACGACGAACCGTGAGAAAAAGTTTTTATGTGAGAGTTTTACTTGGGGTTTTAAGATTCCATATAATCGGGAACGGGTGTTCTTGTGGGCTAGGAATCATTCCTCCTGTTATCGGAATAAGAAGCTAAATAATGAGCTTCTAGCACATAGAATTATGGGCCCCTTTTAGTAGAACCCCGATTTAAAAAATTACGCTTCTCTCCTCTTGGGGTCGTTTCTAAACAAGAAAAAGATGCTTTCCAGCTAATGCATGACCTTTTCTTTCCCATGGGAAACTCTATAAATTCGGATATTGACCCTCGTTATACACAAGTATATTATGATTCGATAGACACTGTTGTCTCACTTGTTAGGGTTTTCTGTTGAGATTGAGATTGAGAACCAACATTATTATTTTGCGGATATGTGCTTATAGTCAGGTAAGTATATGGAAAATACCCCCTCAACCCCCCCCCCTCCAAATTGCAACAAAAGGTTTCTCAACTGATTCTGGCAGGGTTTAGTGTACTTTAAAACATACTAAAAGTTTACCAAGTAGGATGCCCGGAAAATTGTTTTTTCAAGATGGCATCAAACATGGCCACTAAAACGTCTTAAAATGATCATAACTATGTAACTATCAACTCAAATTTGATGATTTTGGTGTCTTTTCCTAGCTTTTGGGGTCAAAGAACACATTAAGATCAGTAAAAATAATGTGAGCATATTATGTCAAAAATGGCCGCCAACACCTCCAAATGACCAAAAGTCCATAACTATTGACGCAAATTTGATGGTCTTGATGTCTATCCCAAGGTTTGGGGAACAAGGAACACATTATTAAGAGAACTTTGGATGCCACTGAGTTGTTCCATCATGACAAAGTTACACTTAAGCAACTCCAGTCCCTCTAGGCCTCTAAAATTTTGCCACTTTGGTAGTTGTCCCAGGCCGTGCATTTCTTCGCAGACTGTATGATCTTACAGACTGTGTGATCGGGATTGCGAAGCCTTATTACAAAATAAGATAAATAACTCTGCAGAGATTCAACGGTCATTGTATGTTTCTAAGTGATGCCTGGTTGGGTTCAGATTATTTGAATTGTTCACTGATGAAGCATCATCCGCAGGGTATGCAGCAGTGTTGAATTCTAAGTGGTTTTATGGAACATGGCCCCAAGAAATGCAGAATATGAGTAATAATGTTCAAGAACTTTTCTCAATTGTTCTTGCAATTGAACATTGGGGACATTTATTGCGAAATCATAGAATCCTCCTCTTATCTGACAATGAGTGTGTTGTGTTTGTTATAAACAACGCCACTTCAAAGTGTTCGCATTTAATGAAATTGTTACGTCGACTAATATTTGCTGCCATAAAGTACAATATATTTGTCAGGTCAAAACATATTCCAGGGGAATCTAATCTTGTTGCTGATTGTTTGTCTCCTTTTAAATTTCAGCAAGCCAGGCACTGGGCTCCATGGTTGGATGCCAATCCTCGGGTTTTGGATCTAGATCATTTGAAAATCTAACACCATCTGCACTTTATTTAAAAGCAAATTATTTCCGGGCATGGATGAGATTTGTATTGTTTTGTGAAGACAGTCACCCGTCTCCGTGTTTCCCTCTGCCTAATCCACTTGTGGTTAATTACTTTGCTAATATGTTTTATTCTGGTTTCTCGTGAAGTACAATCACATCTCATGCATCTGTTCTAGCGTTCGTCCAAAAGCTGTTAGGATATCCAGATACCATTAATTCTTTTATGTTAAAGAATCTCTTAAAAGGTGCTCGGAAAATGCACACAGCTTCACAATCACGCTTGCTGATTACTTCTGAAATACTGACGTGCATTATTTGCGCTATTCCAACAGTGATTTCCTTGAAATACCATTGCGTTTTGTTGCAAGCAATTTTTTTCGCTGGCGTTTGCAGGTTTTTTCCGATTAGGTGAAATAGTTTTCAAGTCTAAATCATCAGTTGCTAATATAATTCTAACTTAAAATGTACAGTTTTCCTTTGATCACAATAAGTTGGCTTTTGTCAGAATTGCCATGGAAAACTTTAAACACAAAACTACACCATCCCCAATGCATCTCTTTATTTCTAGTAATTGTCTGGAAGGTAAACACTTTTCGACTTGTGGCCCATATCTGTTGTTACAGTACATGAAACTTATCCCCCATGCCTCTGATCCTTTATTCCAGTTTGCTGATGCAGCATGCGTTTATATAATTTTGTCAGTGTGTCGTTACAAAAAACCTTGACGTTTATTGATTTGCAGAAAAACCAGTACAAGTTACAATCGTTTAGAATTGGCGCAGCAACAACAGCATTTATTCAGGGGCATTCGGAAGATCGATTCGAACTATGGGTCACTTGAAAAGTTCCGCAGTTAAATCACACATCCGACTACCTGTTTTGTTGACATTGATCTCCCTAAAGGGGGTTACCCGATATTCCGGTTAACAATTATCAATTTGTATCAGTGTAGACTTCAATTATATTACGGTAGCTAGTGTGTTCTTGTGTCTCTATATTGTGCTGATATATAATATAGATTTGTACATAAAATTGTCCGTAAATGTCAAATATTATATATGTATGTCATGATTGTTTTCCAGTAGCTTTTAGCTATTTGATATGTGAATTATCAGTTGTCATATGTGTTGGAATTACCTTTTTCTTGGATAGTCCTATTTACAACCTTGATAAGAATCAATTATTTATAAATTAAAACGCCCACATGTAGTAAATATAGCAGTGACAAAACTAACAGGTTTTCCATTGTGCCATTCCATATGTATAAATTTGCTTACGAAAGAGATTCATTAATCTGATAGAGGTTGGTCCGAATATTGATAAATAACGATACTGTGCGCGATTAATTTAAAGATATGTGTATTTATAGTTCAATTGTAAGATACGTGCACTAATAGGTCAGTGGTACGCATGATAATAATATAAACAAATTGAACCCACAAAAAGACAAATATATAAATAACTGCAGCCTGACTACTTTGGTATGTAACTAGAACACATATAAGTTCATGTATAAAGACCTACACTTAGCAAAGACCGATCTGCGTAAAACACACAGCCGAACAAGAAATCGCACGCTAAATTTGATTTAACACCTACACATCGGATAAAGCCTGTTTGTCCTTGATAAAACACCTTTGCTGCAGCTATAACATGCTTTCGAAAAAACACACCACTAGTGATAATTAAATCACCTTTCAGTTAATTTCTCACCCATGTTAATTAACACACTGTATCTACAGATTTTAGCATCGCAGTATTAGTGAAGTGTCCAGCAAGAGAACTGAGATTCTATCACCATAATTGATTATAATATTGATTCAATAACCTAATTTATATATTTTGTATATCAATATGAATCAAACCAAATTATGGACTAGATGTCAATTAGTATGTATAATGATCGTTTTTCATAATATGTTGTTATATTAAATTAATGTCGTTGTATATATTTTTGCATTGCCTTTTATTTCCTCCCAGTTTGTTTTGTTACCATGATTTTGACTAGTTGTCTCATGTACATTAAGATAGTGCCTTGTATAGTGCCCTCGGTATCATAGCAATCTGATTCGGACTAAACGTCCGCTACTTATTGCTTGATAGGTATCTAAAACATTGCAACATTATTTTGTAACTAATACTCCTGTGTGTAGAAGTTCTTTACGAATAAATGGTAATTTATTTTTAAATTACAAGTTGTTGTTCCTTTTTTTAGTAAGAGAAGATTACCTTTTGGCTAATCTCTTAACCGCTTATCCGAAGAGCTTGGTCCGTGACTCACCGGAAGTAGTCACTGGTGGCAGAATTACCTTCACTGATAAGCATACCTCTTGTTAGAGGACGCTACAGATTTTGGTGGCAGAGGTGGGATCCTCTTAACTTGGTGTTTGAAGGCTGATTACGCTTCAGCTCTGTGATGGCTGCTTTTCAAGAGACTCCTCCGTCGTCGACTGAAAGAGACATTAGCTTTGCTGATAAGTCTTTTCAAAAGACAAAGGTTGATGAGTTAGGAAAACAGTTACAAGAGTTAAGCGCAAGCTTAAAGCTACCAATGCAACCGCAATTACCTAAAAAGCAAGTAGATCTTGGTACCGGAACCCGACCCAAAGAATCGTTAAGACCTTTCGTGGCAAGACAATTGAATGATCCATGGACAAACAGGGTAAATCAGAGACCTCCTACGGAGAATGTCACTGCTCCCGCTGATACCATGAAAAATCAGAATGCGCCTATAGAGCATCTTACGCTATCTACTGAATCCCGTTTGAACCAGGGTGCTCCTATAGAATATAATCCTTTTTTTCACAATACCCATGATACTGTTAGACCAGTACAGCCAGATACAAGAGGAGTAAATAGAGATCCTGGAATACCAGGTTGTAGGTTCCAAAAACCAATACTACAGCCAATGGCGTTTAATGGCACCAGCTCTCTTATTGACTATAAAGTACACTTTGAGACTTGCAACGTAATAAATGGTTGGTCTACAAAGGAGAAGGGTTATTATTTAGCAGGGTCACTCAAGGGTAGTGCACATCAGGTCCTTAGCTCTCTTCCAGTTGGTGATCGATACACTTACGACAAGCTCTTTGCATCTTTAGAAGGTAGATTTCATTTCAACCCAGAAATCAAACCCAGATGTATAGGAGTGAGGTAAAATCTCGGCTCAGGAAACCCGGCGAAAAGCTGACTGAACTTGGTCAGAGTATTAAACGACTAGTAACGTTTTCTTACCCGACGGCAGAGCAAGACTTACAGGATGTCCTTGCAAGAGACGCTTTCTTAGATTCCTTGCAAGATGACTCCGACATGGTTTGGAAAGTTCAACAAAATCGTCCCGCAAACATTGAAGATGCAATTCATTTAGCATTGGAACTTGAGTCGTTTCGCTACGCTGAAACACAGAAGTCCCATAAAGAAAAATACGCACGAGTAGTAAGAGAGGACCAAGAACATATCCGTGAACAAGTAGCCACGCTGACTAAAACGGTATTAGAGCTGAAGACACAACTTAAAAGGCAGTGTAATGATGAATTCCCAGCAGAATCTATAAAGTGCTTTTATTGTAAGAGACCTGGCCATTTTTCAAAAGATTGCCCTGCACGGAAAAAAGAATGGAAAAGGTCGAGCACTAGACCCGTCACCCGTCAACAAAGTAAGAGATTAGCTTCTGGAAGTAAATCTTATGAGCCCCGAACACCCTTTTCTGGGCCAAACGAAGAAGGTTTACATGTAGAAATGAACGTCCATGGTGTTAAAGCTCACTGCTTAGTAGATACAGGGGCTTCAGTGACCATCATTTCGTTAGAATTGTTTGGAGAAATGGAAAAACCTCCACGTTTACAGAAGCTGGAGTATGAACTTAAACTAGTCAACAGTGATCATATGAAAACCAAAGGAAAAGCTGTATTTGAGTTTGAGATAGACGGAATCACTTGCACCCAAACAGCTGTCGTTGCACCCATAGGTTCTCAATGCATTATAGGACTTGATTTCCTGAGAGATCATGGTGGAAATCTCAACTTGAAAGACAGATTTCTGGAGCTGAAAGACAAAAAGATTAAATTACAATTGTCTGGTTCAGAGTTGCCGTGTCTAAAACCACATCTATACCTGCTCAGCATGAACATATTATAGACGGTTACCTTCCAGAAAATCATGATCAACTGTTGAATGGTGTTACCGATATAATGCAACACCATGAAAAAGTTTCAAAGATGGAAGGCATTGTTGGAGCTTATGTATTAGTTACCACCAAGCCCGGAAACCCTTTACCCGTCAGAGTAATGAATTTATCGGATAAAGATATAACCATCTATAAAGAAACCACGATTGCCCAGTTCGTTCCAGCTGATATAGTGCCGTCCACCCAACTCAAACCATGGAGGGGTATTCGGTTGGTAAATGTCCAGGAAATAATGCCTCACGTCAAGGATCTTTGGGACCAATCATCCAAAAATTTGAATATTGAACAGAAAGATATGCTGAAAGATCTCTTATATCAAAACCAGTCACTGTTTGCAAAGGATGATTTTGATCTTGGTCGAACCAGTATCACAAAACATCGAATTGAGATTCAAGATACTGCCCCTATAAAACAAAGGTCAAGACGAGTGCCTATTCACCAAAAGAAGGAGATAGAAGAGGCACTTGACAAGATGCTTCAACAAAAAGTCATCGAACCCATTGAAAGTCCATGGGCATCTCCCATTGTCCTAGTGAAAAAGAAAGACGGTACAAAACGATTTTGCATAGACTACCGTGCCTTAAATACATACACAAAACGTGATGCATATCCCTTACCCAGAATTGACGACACATTGGACGCATTAACAGGTGTCAAGTGGTTTTCCACATTAGATTTGGCATCAGGGTACTGGCAGGTGGAAGTTGAAGAGGCAGATAAACAGAAAACCGCTTTTACGACATTTAAGGGACTGTACCAATTCTCTGTTATGCCCTTTGGTTTATGCAACGCCCCAGGAACCTTTGAAAGGCTGATGGAAAGAGTACTCTCTGGATTACAATGGGAAACATGTCTTGTATACCTTGACGATATCATTGTATATTCAAGAACATTTGACGAACATATAAAAAGGCTCCAACAAGTTTTTGCAAAGCTTAAGGACGCTGGGCTAAAGCTAAAACCCAGCAAATGTCGACTTCTCCAAAAGGAAGTAAGCTTTCTGGGCCATGTCGTTTCGGCAACAGGAATATCAACCGATCCGTCGAAGATTGCTGCAGTCAAAAACTGTCCACAGCCGAAAACCATTAAAGAGCTTCGTAGTTTTATGGGTCTTTGTTCTTATTATAGGCGTTTTATCAATGGCTTTTCTAAACTAGCCGCCCCTTTAAATAAGCTGACGCAGAAGTGAGAAACATTTAGGTGGAACCATGAACAAGATGAAGCCTTTGAGACCTTGAAATATAAACTAACTTCAGCCCCAATCTTAGCTTACCCAGATCCACACCATTCCTTTACTTTAGACACAGATGCCAGTAGTTACGGTATTGGAGGAGTACTCTCCCAGAAAATAGATGGCGTCGAAAGAGTTATCGCCTATGCCAGCCGAACATTGTCCAAAGCTGAACAAAAATATTGTGTCACGAGAAAAGAATTACTAGCTATTGTCCATTTTACAAAGCATTTCCGATCGTACCTCTACGGTAAACCATTTTTGATAAGGACAGATCACGGAGCCTTAACCTGGTTACTGAAATTCAGAAATCCAGAGGGACAGATTGCTAGATGGTTAGAAAGTCTTGCTGAATTCGACTTCGACATCCAGCATCGGCCTGGACTGAAACATAACAATGATGATGGTTTGTCGAGGGCACCATGTCTGCAGTGTGGACGGTCAGAACCTCGTAATAGTAAAACTTCACCTCTTGAAACCATAAGAACAATTGGCGTTGAACCAAGGCTTCTTAGAAATTGTCAAGATGAAGATCCAGACTTGAACATGCTGAAACAGGCATGCAAGAACAACCAGAGACCAGCATGGTCTGATGTCTCTCCCTGTTCTGTTAGCACTAAGAAATTATGGTCACAATGGAATCTGCTTAAGGTAGAAAATAATATACTGAAACGGGTTATCCCTGCCATGAACGGTCTACCACGCAGAAATCAAATCATCGCACCTGAAAAGTTGAGACCAGAAATACTACGGTTATCGCACGATGCACCCACAGCAGGTCATCTTGGTATACAAAAAACCTTGAGTCGAGTGAAGCAAAATTTCTACTGGCCTGGAGTAAAACAGACCGTGATAGATTATGTCTGTGCTTGTGAAGTATGCAGCCGAAGAAAGGGTCACCAGAAAAGAGCCAAACTGAGTTCATATCCAACAGGATCACCACTTGAACAAGTGGCAATTGACATAATGGGAAAGATTGAACCACCGACTTAATCGGGGAACTGTTATATCCTCGTTGTAAGCAACTACTTTTCAAAATGGACGGAAGCGTTTCCGATGCCAAATATGGAAACGAAGACAATTGCTAAACTCTTGGTTGAAGAAGTGTTTCTGAGAGTAGGAATCCCCAATCAACTACATAGCGACCAAGGTCGACAGTTCGAGAGTAACTTATTCCAAGAAATATGTTCCCTTCTTGGAATATCCAAAACTAGAACTACGCCCTACCACCCACAGTCCGATGGTCAGGTTGAGAGGTTCAACCGAACACTTCAAGATATGCTAGCAGCATACGTCCGAACTAAGGATGATGATTGGGGCGAATACATCCCATATGTAATGTCTGCCTACCATAGCACCATACAAGAAAGTTCTGGTATGACACCAAACTATTTAATGTTTGGCAGGAATGTTATGACACCCCTTGAACTGCAATTCGGTTTACCGACAGAAGAGAATTGTAGCATTACTGAATATGCTTCCGCTTTACGCGCAAAATTCAAAGATGCGTATAACTTTACTAGAGAGCATCTAAAGAAGTCTGCCGTTAAACAAAAGCGAGCATACGACCTTAAGTCTTCATTTCGGAAGTTCGAAGAAGGTTTGGTTATTTACACCTGTTCCAGAAAAGGGAATTCCTAAGAAATTCCAAAAACATTGGACCGGGCCGTTTCCTATTATACAGAAGATAACAGATATAACCTTTAAGGTTAAAGGTGATACGAGGGATCAAACAGTTCACATCGATAGGTTAAAGCCGTACCGATCGCCTAATCTTGTGCTGGAATCAAGTACAGGCGAAGATTCCTTGGAAACGGAAGCGGAATTGGAAGGCGTGCCAAAATCCCCATTCACATTCACCTCAAGTGGTCGGCGCTCGATTTATCCGAAGAAATTCGAAGAATTTGTGTTACAAATTAAAACGCACAGAAAGATGGATTCGACAAGAGATAAGAGGCAGATTTGTAGAATTTGTGGAAGGACTTTTACGAAGAGAGGAAATTTGATGAGACATATTCAAGCCAGTCATCGAGACACAAATCTTAGAGTGGTGTCTGGATGTCAACACTCCCCAGCTAATAGAGAGCCATCACGCATATCCAGCACTATAACTTCTGCCGGAGAACGTTCCAGAAGCCCACTGCCTAGGCCAATGGATCCAAGACAGCCAAGAAGTGAGATACATGTTGTAAGATCTCCTAGACCTCTTCAGCACATCAGTGAAAATCCTATACAAGATATTGGCACTGAGCCAGATGTTGAACTTATAGAATTGCCCCGAGATAATTTTATACTTGATGACCAGAGTGTCCGTTTTATTAGAGAGAGTGACCTCCGAACTCTCACGAAGAGTCGTCCCGCGGTGAAGGCCTTAAAAGAAGAAATAAAAACCGCTGACAAAGCAGTACAGGTGTCCCCTGACCTGATTAACCGAGGATGCCAGGTGATTCAAGTGACCGAACTTCATTAGATGTCGAGTCGACCTGTTCAGAGACGTGGGTGATGAAGTGTCCAGCAAGAGAACTGAGATTCTATCACCATAATTGATTATAATATTGATTCAATAACCTAATTTATATATTTTGTATATCAATATAAACCAAATTATGGACTAGATGTCAATTAGTATGTATAATGATCGTTTTTCATAATATGTTGTTATATTAATTTAATGTCGTTGTATATATTTTTGCATTGCCTTTTATTTCCTCCCAGTTTGTTTTGTTACTAGGGGTGACTATTGTTGGTAATTTTCACTATTGCGATAGTATTGCTATTGGGTAAACAGCTATTGCAATACTATTACTATTGGGGATTAAATATTGCGATACTATTGGACTATTGCGATAGTTTGATCTGTTTATTAGTTTAGGTTTAAAACACACTGCCAGGTATACATTTATTATAACATTTAATCAAACTAAAAATTTTGAAACACAAGAAAGTTCCAGGTAATGTTAGATAATATAATACAAGTAGACTCCGAATAATATAACGGATGCGCATACAACGGACAATCACTTATACGGACACAACAGTTTGGTCCCGAATTTTGTAATAAAAATTTCTTGTTTTCAAAGTCTTTTTATAACGGACACTCTATGACGGACAATCGTTTAATCGACAAATCAATGTAATCCATTTTTCGAATCAAATCCATTTTTACAACGGACTCTCGAATAAGCAGAACAAAATAATGATATTACTGATTATATTATCGATGACCGGAATGCTTTTCCCAGAAAATAACCATACTGATTTTTAGTGTTGTCACAATTACAAAATTCTTGAATAGGGTAATCGCCTCGCCAAAAATCGTATCGGTTGGCCTGTACGAGACATTCTCGCATTCTGACTTACCCCCACTGCTTTAACTGCTAATTAAAAATCCAGTACTGGCAATAGATTACAATTTACTAGTTCAACATCTCCCTCCGTAAATCAGTACGTAATATTTTAACACGGATATCGGTAATCATATCGACAAAAAAAACGACAGAAGCGACACAAGACGGTACAGATAAAAACAAAAACAACATGTGGCTTCTAATGGCACGACAAAAGGGTGGGGGCGAATAGAAGAGCCTCCTAGCTGGTATCTCGGGTACACTGTAACGTCGCATTCTGATAAAGTACATTGGGTTTTTTTTCTTTATATTATATAAAATGGTATATTTGTAATATTACATTGGTAGTTTAGTAACTTGTAAAAAAGCATAGCCAACTTTCCTGTCATATGCGGCATGCTTTCAGCATGTCTGTTATTGGCGTACGTGACCATTTTCATTTTTTTCGCGCCAAAATCAACCATTTTACGCATTTCTTAGTAAGCCATGCCTAATATGGTAGACGAAGATTTCCATGTGATATTGAGATCATGTAACGCTCTTTTAGTGATAACAGAGCTCTTTGTTAAAAATTCAGAGTAATTATTCGACAAATACGAGTGAATTTGAGCCATTTTACTTTCGCTATTACAAACTATCGAAACTATCGATAGTTTGCTTGACTATCGCAATTTTTATCGATAGTTTCTTTTTAATATCGATACATACTATCGACGGTTGAACTATCGCGATGCATCGATTGTTCGATGTATCGTTACACCCCTATTTGTTACCATGATTTTGACTAGTTGGCTCATGTACATTAAGATAGTGCCTTGTATAGTGCCCTCGGTATCATAGCAATCTGGGTCGGACTAAACGTCCGCTACTTATTGCTTGATAGGTATCTAAAACATTGCAACATTATTTGTAACTAATACTCCTGTGTGTAGAAGTTCTTTACGAATAAATGGTAATTTATTTTTAAATTACAAGTTGTTGTTCCTTTTTTTAGTAAGAGAAGATTACCTTTTGGCTAATCTCTTAACCGCTTATCCGAAGAGCTTGGTCCGTGACTCACCGGAAGTAGTCACTGGTGGCAGAATTACCTTCACTGATAAGCATACCTCTTGTTAGAGGACGCTACATTAGATTGGTTGCTATAATTAGAATTTTACAGATACTCGTACAAATTTACCATGGTTGGTATTTATCTATACCAGAAACGTACAACTTATACCATTACTACTTCTCAGTGTAGTATCACATAATCTCATAAAATAATAAAAATATCACTTGGCCCCCATCGGTAATTAAAATTCTATTCAACATGAAAAAAGCGAGTGTGAAACCAAGCCTAAATTGTACCGATATCAGAAATCGTTACCATCAACTTAAGAAATACATTTCTAGTGGCCAATGTACTTAAGAGCATAATGCTGGTGTGCACTCAATGACCCCTAATTAGAAATTGAATTAACATGAAAGGTACGATATTGGAAGAAGGTGTAAAATGTAGGCAGTGATCATAGGATTCACAACCACTAACTTTAGAATAAATATTTTGGTGGTAATTTTAACTTAATAACATCAGATGTGACCAATGCCCAACCACATAGGAAAATCCAAATGAACTTTCTTGGCCAATGCAGGGATCGAACACACAGTGAGCCAGCATCTTACCCACTTAGCCATCCTACAATTTGTAGAGAAATGAAATACACCCTGTATATTACTTGTATATCAACATTACATATTTGACTACGGGTTCAGCAGCTTCATAGTATACATAGGCCTACATATATTTGTACCGGTAAACATCACATGTATCAAACTGCTAACGTCTACTGGTAAATGTACATGCATGCTACTTAAAGATGCATTATGTAAGAGATAAATCTGCCCACTGCTCGTCTTTATTTTCGTTTCAAATGTTATATGCCTATAATAATCAACCCAGATCATTGAAAGGCAGGGTTTAAACAGATAACAAGATCGTCACCTTATAATGACTTAAGGAGAATCGAGGCCAAGTCTTGAATAAATGTACAATCTATGCCACATCTTGTCAAAATAACTTGGCTCAGAATACAACATATTCATTTTGCATTATCTATATTTGAACCATCATAACAAGAACAGCCAACACTTTATCTAAATCTTACATAAAGCATCTTTTACCATAGTCGGGACGTCAAATTCCAAATTTTGACAGAACCCACTTTTCCCTGATATATAATATAATGTTTCTCGGTGGATTATTGTTGGGTAGGGTCCCCTTGATTTTTCCAGGGTGGGTGTCGGGTGTGGTCGTGTCACCCTTGGGGAAAATTAAATATTCAAGGTGGCATCCAAAAATGGCGGGAAAAATACAAAAAATCATTTTTCACCATCCTAGGTCTTGTAATATATCATTTTATAGGTTTTCAGGGTCGCTGATCACGAAGTCGGGCATATTTCTAACATCCAACAAAGATATTCAAAATGGCATGCAAAAATGACGGCACCCTCTGAGGGAGTACAAGAATTTCATATTTTGCCATACTAGGTTATGTAATACATCGTTTTATATATTTTGGGGGTCGCTTAACACGCATTCGGGCATCTTTTTAACATTTGACCCACCGTTAAGGCGGAAAATAGAAAAGGAAAGATTACACAGCTGGATTTGTGAAAAATCGTTCCAGAAATTTCAATTTTCTGAGGTGATCAAGGGCCATAACTCTGGCAGTAATAATTGGAAATCGCTAAAAATCAATAGGCTTCTTTGTTTATACTGTGAATAAATTTTAAGGTCAATCGGATATTATCTTTGACCTCTAGAGCGTCCACAAAATTTTTATACTCCCACATTTTCATGTGGACATATTATGCCGTCGCCCCTGTGCGTTGTGGACTCTCTAAAGGTTACAATTCTTATGCGATTTTGTCGAAACTTGAAATATAGGTTTAGCCCAATAAGATCTCACCTGCTTTCGATATTGGCATGTATCGGATCGAAACTTCATGGATTATGGCCACTGATTGTACGAAAAATCATGCTTTTAGCTTGTGGACCCTATAGAGGTCACAACTTTGAACCAATTTTGATGAAACTTGACATGTATGTTTATAACCCAAAGATTTTGGTTCCTTTTGATATTTGCGCCCATTGAATCTTAACTTTCTGAATTATGGCCCCTGATTGTCCGAAAAATCGCCCTTTTTAGCTTGTGGTCCCTCTTGAGGTCAAAATTATCATCCACATTAAAGAATAGTTTAATTATATGACCGTTACATGGTAATGAAGGTTGAGTTCAAATTTCGTGAAAATCGGACCAAAATTGATGGACAAGATGGTCGTCTTGTACGCGAATAGTGTGAAAATATGTTGTTGACCCTATAGAGGTCACAATTTTAATTCGGTTTTGATGAAACTTGAAATACAGGTTTATAACCTAAAGATCTTGGTCCCATTCCATATTTGCGCATATTTGTGTCCTTCCTTTGTTTTTGACCCCTCTGACTTTGTACCGTTGATTACAGATTAAACATCCATAAATGTACAAATGTGTTGTTATTGATGTTTTCCCATTTGAATATTGTTCACAATAAGAAGCAAAATAAATGAGATATCTTTGCAGGCTCATTTTGTTATACAAAAAACTAAAGTGGTGCGCTTTCTATGGCGCGCAAATAGGTCTTTGTTTAAGGACAGGTCTTTGTATGTGCGGTTGTACGGGGCTGTTTCTTCTATGCATCTTTTGTGTTTGTTGATGAACATAAGACACAGTACGTGTTTTATAGTCACGCCATTTATAAAATTGCATAATAAAATATAAATATGGACCTTAATCTGTCGTAAAAAAAAGGCGAAAACAATGTCATTTATACCTATCCAGCAGACAGACCCCAATTTGAATATATCCGGGTATATAGCGATAAGCTTAATTTACCGTATGTCTATATATATTCTTTTGTTCTGACAATTTATTGTTGTGCGTGTTGAAATGAGTACCACGTAAAGGGTAACTCATTGCCAATTTATTGTTTTGTGTGTTGAAATGAGAACCGCGCAACCCGTAACTCATAGCCAGTTTATTGTTTTGCGTGTTGAAATTAGTACAACGTACGTAACCCTGTTTCGTTGCAATTATATTTATTGTGTAAAAAAAACCCAAATAATCTATACAATAGAAATGTTTGCTGTTCATTAATAATTAGTGTATAGCCAGTGTTGGACGAACAGTTGCTGTAGTGATTTATCTAAGATTCCTGCACTGAATCCAGAATTTTCCTATTTTTGACCATAGTCACTCGTTATAGAATTATATTGTCGTAATGCGTGAATAAAACAAATGTCGGTCAAATTTACGACAGCCACAAATAACTGATTATAACTATGTTGAAGCCGGCGAAAACGAAGTAAAATTCCATCAAGGCATTCACCTAATGAACGCCAACACCAAGTTTGAACATTCTAGCTCAGTTAGAAGGAGAGTCACTGTGTTCCGAAATCTCGGCCAATCAAATTGCTTATCGCTCTGTTTACCCTGGGCAGAAAATGTTCATTATCGAACTTAGTCGAGGTATTGATGTAATGAAACTATATACCACCTTCACTTAATTAGAACTTAAGTTATCTAGTCCCAAAGTATCAACCAATCAAATTGCTTATCTCTGCCTACCCTGAGCAGATATGCACATCTTCGAACTCCAGCAAGGCATTGACCTAATAAGCACATATACCAAGTTTGAATATTTTAACTAAATTAGAAAGAGAGTTATTGTGCTCCAAAGTCTCAACCAATCAAGATGCTTACCCTGAGCAAAAAATACTCATTATCGAACTTTGTCAATGTATTGATGTAATGGAACTATACACCAAGTTTCATAACTCTCACTTAATTAGAACTAAAGTTATCGTGTCCCAAAGCATCAACCAATCAAATTGCTTATCCCTGCTTATCCTAAGCGGAAAATGCCCATCTTCGATCTCCATCAAGGCATTGACCTAATACACAAATACACCAAGTTTGAACATTCTAGCTCAATTAGGAAGAGAGTTATTGTGTTCCAAAAAGTGTGACGGACAGACGGACGGACGGACAGACAGACGACAATATTAGTCTAAGCCATTAATTAGCTTTCATGATCAATAATGGTATTATTGAAAATATCAACAATGTGAATAAATTTATGACGATTATTGTCTTATTTTGATTAAAGTTTATCGTTACTAATACATCTTCTATTTTATTTTTCAGTGGCACAAGAATAATTCGCTTGCACGTACAATTCTTTAGCAGTGGGAGGAAACCGGAGGAGCGGCGAAAACCCACGAGATTGGACAGGCGGCCCTACTCCTAACTTGTCACGTACAACCGGGGATTCGAAACCACCCCATTCGACTCAATGACAGGTTTTATTATACAGCACGCACGTGCTAACCACTTGGCCACCCCCCCCCCCCCTGTAGCCTAATATGTGTTACTTCAAATCCGTGCGTTCAAAGAAAGTAGGAATGTTCACACATAATATTTTTTTTACTGTTTAAATTAAATTGTATGCATTCTTTTCTTTGTAGATTCATTTAAAAGTCTGGGTCGGTGTCATTTTTAAAAAAAAAAAATAATAAATAAAAAAGCATTTTCAATAATTTTACCATTTTTCACTTGTTTTCAAAGATTGAGGCCATTTTTAGAACACCTACATTATTTCAATGCTTTTCTCTTTGGATGCACACTCTAGACCACCGATAGGACTCTGAGTAATAGAAGTTTAAGAAAAATCGTAGGCGTCGTTTTCGAGAAAAAGGCGTCTCAGAATGATCCAATACGGAACGTACTTCATTTTCGGCGAGTCATGTTCAAAAGAGTCAAAAATGTCAAAATATTGAAAATTAAATTTCAATAACTATATACATTTTATACATCGTTAGAACCGTAAATAGGTAAGCTATCTGAATTCATATCCTTTTTTTGAAAATCTCTTCAAATAAAAAAATAGTAGAGTATTTTCCAAAATTTCACGATTTTTCGACTTTTTTCGATTTTCAGTCCCTTTTTTGTCCTATTCCAATTATTTGAAGGTCTTAATGGATAAAGACTACCGGAAGGACCATCGATAGATAAAGTTTAAGAAAAGTCGCTGAAGCAGTTTTCGACATAAAGGCGTCCAAAAACGCTCCAAATTAGAAAATACTTGATTTTCAGCGTGCCATATTTTACTTCCGGGTCATCGTATCTTTATGAAATGGGTACCATACGATACTTCAATTCCCGTGTAACCCAACGATACCCTAATCTCTTTAATCCGTTGATATCGGACGAAATAATCACGTTTTTCCCCAAAGCACTCATTTTTTGCATTTTTTTTCCAAATATCAGAAATTATTTCGACTACTTCCGGTTTACGGATCGTTGTTGACTATATGGCTTTATGTTCCAGAGGTTTTAGAAATATCGATTTATCCTTTCCAGAGAGAGAGAGAGAGAGAGAGAGAGTGAGAGAGAGAGAAAGAGAGAGAAATGGGGTTTAACGTCCACTCGACACAAACTAGGTCATTTTGGGACTAACATATGGTTTTCATTTTATTTCAATAATTCACTTGCGCATGGGGGTCTTTATCAGTGGGAGGAAACCGGGGTGCCCGGAGGAAACCCACGAGGTTGAGAAGGCGCCCTTATCTGAAAATGGGTAGATTGTAGTACTGTGTCTTATGTTCATCAACAAATACAAAATATGCATAGAAGAAACAGCCCCGTACAACTGCACATACAAAGACCTGTCCTTATACAAAGACCTATTTGCGTAAAACACACCGACGAATGAAAAATCGCACGGTAAAAACAATTTTCCTATCCAAATTTTGATTTAACACTCACGCTTCAGATAAAGCCCTTTGGTCCTTAATTATACCCTTTTGGTGCAGTTATAACAATTATCGAGAAAAAACACCAATTAAACAATACACACCGTGTCATTCGTTTTTAACCCGTCGGTTAATTAACGCACTCAGTACAGAAAACGCACCAGGCGAGAGTTGTTCAACCTTACCGATAATTAACTCGCCTTTCAGTGCATTTTTCACCCTTGTTAATTAACACACCTTATCTAGAGATTTTAAGCCATAATGAGGAGTTATAAACCGAATTTTATTTTTTTTTATCCAGATAGATAGTTACTGACATTTTGAGATTGTTTTTTATGAAGCAAATTTACATTTTCACCCTTACCTATTTCTCCGTGATAAATGTACATATTATTATCATTCGTCTCTAATGAATATGTATGCAAATTACCTCAATAGTTTTTCCTTCAAAGGCTTTCAGGTCAACCCACTCTCCTGTAGTATCTCGAATTCTTCGTTTTCTCGATCTCTATAATACAAGATAGGCTGGCATTGCCAGGCAGGATACGCCCACATTTTTGAGAGATGGATAGAGAACAAGCAATACCGAAAGTGATTTTCCCTACATCATTAAGTCCTGTAGTTCATACTGTATTGGGAACAGCCATTTTTTTGGTCAGTTCCAGTCTAATTTTCATGAAATTCGAAGCCGACAATGATGATGGGGTGACGGTACACAACCTAGAAATGTGACTTTTCGTCAAAATCGTTTAAGAATTGTGACCTGTAGAGAAACCACAACCGTGATATACCATATTTTAACACTATTCGCGTACAAACGACGACCATTTCGTCCGGCAATTTTGGTACGATTTTCACGGAATTCGAACTCAACCTTCCTTACAGTGCAACAGTAATATAATCAGAGTTTTTTTTTATTTAAATCGGATAATAATTGTTCGAGAGATAGATAGAGAACAAGCAATACCGAAAGTGATTTTTCCTACAATCAAAGGCCATAATTCATTAAGTTACAATTTGATATGCGCAAATATCGAAAAGAATAAAAATCTTTAGGTTATAAACATGCATTTCAGGTTTCATCAAAATCGAATTAAAATTGTGACCTCTACAGGGTCCACAACTTTGATATACCATATTTTTACACTATTCGCGTAAAAACGGCGGCCATTTTGTCTGGCAATTAAGGTCCGATTTTCTCGAAATTCCAACTCAACCTTCCGTAGGGTGTAAAGGTGATATAATCAAACGTTTTTTTTTTTAAATTGGTTAATAATTGTGACCTCCAGAGGGACCATAGGCGATATTTCGGACAATCAGAGGCCACAATTCAGGAAGTTACGATCCGATATGCGCAAAAAACGAAAGGAACCAAGATCTTTGGGTTAAAAACCATGATATATCATTTTTTAACAGTATTCGCGTACAAACGGCGGCCATTTTGTCTGTCAATTTTGGTCCGATTTTCCCGAAATTCCGACTCACACCTTCCTCAAGGTGTAGCGGTGATATAATCAAACGTTTTTTTTTAAATCGGAAAATAATTGCCACCTCCAGAGGGACCACAAGCTAAAAAGGGCAATTTTGCGTACAATCTGGGGCCACAATTCAGGAAGTTACGATCCGGTATGCGCAAATATCGAAAGGAACCAAGACCTTTGGGTTATAACCATGCATTCCAAGTTTCATCAAAATCGAATTAAAATTGTGACCTCTACAGGGTCCACAACCATGATATACCATTTTTAACAGTATTCGCGTACGAACGGCGGCCATTTTGTATGTCAATTTTGGTCCGATTTTCCGGAAATTCGAACTCAACCTCCTTAGGGTCCACAAGCTAAAAATGTGATTTTTCGTACAATCAAGGGCCATAATCCATAAAGTTTTGATCCGATACATGCCAATATCGAAAGCAGCCGAGATATTTTGGGGATAAACCTATATTTCAAGTTTCGACAAAATCAGATAAGAATTGTGACCTGTAGAGAGTCCACAAACAAATTGTTGACGGACGGAACCAAGATCTTTGGGTTATAACCACGAATTTCAAGTTTCATCAAAATCGAACTAAAATTGTGACCTCTTTAGGGTCCACAACCTTGATATACCATTTTTAACAGTATTCGCGTACAAACGGCGGCCATTTTGTATGTCAATTTTGGTCCGATTTTCCCGAAATGCGAACTCAACCTCCTTAGGGTCCACAAGCTAAAAACATGATTTTTCGTACAATCAAGGGCCATAATCCATGAAGTTTTGATTCGATACATGCCAATATCGAAAGCAGCCGAAATATTTTGGGGATAAACCTATATTTCAAGTTTCGACAAAATCAGATAAGAATTGTGACCTGTAGAGAGTCCACAAACAAATTGTGGACGGACGGAACCAAGATCTTTGGGTTATAACCACGAATGTCAAGTTTCATCAAAATTGAATTAAAATTGTGACCTCTACAGGGTCCACATCCATGATATACCATTTTTTAACAGTATTCGCGTCAAAATCAGATAAGAATTGTGACCTGTAGGGAGTCCACAAACAAATTGTGGACGGACGGACGGGCGGACGTCCGGACGGACAGGGGCGACGACAATATACGTCCACATAAAAATGTGGGCGTATAAAAAGGCAATTTTGCGTACAATCAGGGGCCATAATTCGAACTCAACCTTCCTTACAGTGTAACGGTAATATAATCAAACCTTTTTTTTTTACATCGGATAAGAATTGTGACCTCCAGAGGGACCACAAGCTAAAAAAAGGTGATTTTGCGTATAATCAGGGGCATTAATTCATGAAGATACGATCCGATATGCGCAAATATCGAAAGGAACCAAGATCTTTGGGTTATAACCTGAATTTCAAGTTTCATCAAAATCGAATTAAAATTGTGACCTCTACAGGGTCCACAACCTTGATATACAATTTTTTAACAGTATTCGCATACAAATGGCGGCCATTTTGTATGGCAATTTTGGTCCGATTTTTCCGAAATTCGAACACAATCCCTTATTACGGTGTAACGGTAATATAATCAAACGTTTTTTTTAAATCGAATAATAATTGTGACCTCCAAAGGGACCACAAGCTTAAAAGATAGGTTGCCATGCAACGAAACATACGCCCACAGCAGCTAAAACGTCCGGGCAGTCAACAAGGGTTGTCGCATATTTTTATTTTTTTTGGTAATGAAACATTTGTAATACACTAAAATCTGATTAAGAGTAACAACTCATTATGTAATTATCAGAAAATCATATAAAGTTTTTTCCCACGCTAACAATTAGTATAGGAAACATTTAATATGATGGATTTAGCTGTTCAGTTATCAAACTTCATTGAAAATCAAAAGACTTGTTCGTTTTAACACCTTAAACTCTGTGTATCAATCTGAAGTCAATCGCATATAAAGTTTGGCCTCTAGAGCATCCACAAGATTTTTTGAAGTGATCAAGGGCCATAACTCTGGCACTAATTATCAGAAATCGCTGAAAATCAATAGGCTTCTTCGTCTCATGACCTTAAACACTGTGTATATTAACTTTAGCCTCTAGAGCGACGGACGGACCGACGACAATATATAAAGATAGGTTGCCAGGCAACGAAACATACGCCCACAACAGTGATCAAGGGCCATAACCCTGGCACTAATTATAAGAAATCGCTGAAAATCAATAGATATTAACTTTGGCCCGTAGACCATCCACAAGATCTTTTGAAGTGATCAAGGGCCATAACTCTGGTAGTTATTATCGGAAGTCGCTGAAAAACAATAGATTTCTTCGTCTCATGACCTTAAACACTGTGTATAAATTTAAAGTCAATTGGATATTAACTTTAGCCTCTAGAGCGACGGACGGACTGACGGACCCACGGACGGACGGGAGCGACGACAATATATAAAGATAGGTTGCTAGGCAACGAAACATACGCCCACAACAGCTAAGTCGTCCGGGCAGTCAACAAGGATTGTCGCATATTGTTTCTTTTGTCAGTAAGGAGAACATTTACAACACATGATAATCTTATTACGTGTAATTGCCCATTAAGTAATTAGCAGAAATGATTAGAATTGTTTTGATTATTTGTCTCAAGGCCTTCGTACACCAGATATTTCAAATTGATCAAGTGCCATAACTCTGGCAGAAATTATCAGATATCACTGAAAATCTAACAGCATTGTCTTCGTCTCACGACCCTATACACTGTCTACAAATTTAAAGTCAATCGGATATTAACTTTAGCCTTTAGAGCGTTGACAAGGTTTTTCAAAATGATCAAGGGTAATAACTCTGGTAGTAATTATCGGATATCGCTGAAAATCAATAGCTTTCTTCGTATTATGACCGTAAACAGTGTGTATAAATTTAAAGTCAATCGGATATTAACTTTAGCCTCTAGAGCGTTCACAACATTTTTCAAAGTGATCAAGAGTCATAACTCTGGCAGTAGTTATCAGATATTGCTGAATATCGATAGGCTTCTTCGTATCATGACCTTAAACACTGTGTATGAATTTAAAGTCAACCAGATATTAACTTTAGCCTCTACGGCATTCACAAGATTTTTCAAAGTGATCAAGGGTCATAACTCTGGTAGTAATTATGAGCTATCGCTGAAAATCAATAGGATTCTTCGTCTCATGACCTTAAACACTGTGTATAAATTTAAAGTCAATCGGATATCAACTTTAGCCTAACTTTAGCCCCTAGAGCGTTCACAACAAATTGTGCACGACGGACGGACTGACGGACGGAAAGGGCGACGACAATATACGACCACATTTCCATGTTGGCGTATAAAAAGGCGATTTTGCGTATAATCAGGGGCCATAATTCTTGAAGTTACGATCCGATATGCGCAAATATCGAAAGGAACCAAGATCTTTGGGTTATAACCATGAATTTAAAGTTTCATCAAAATCGAATTAAAATTGGGACCTCTAAAGGGTTCACAACTTTGATATACCATTTTTAAACAGTATTCGCATACAAACGGCGGCCATTTTGTATGTCAATTTTGGTCCGATTTTCGTGAAATTTGAACTCAACCTCCATAACCATGTAACGGTGATATAA
Source organism: Patella depressa (assembly GCA_948474765.1). NCBI lineage: Eukaryota > Metazoa > Mollusca > Gastropoda > Patellidae > Patella > Patella depressa. The sequence goes on from OX419716.1 coordinate 54,638,240, forward strand.
TCGAACGGTTTTTTTAAATCGGATAACAATTTTGACCTTCAGAGGGACCACACGCTAAAAAGGGCAATTTTTCGGACAATCAGGGGCCATAATTCAGGAAGTTACAATCCGATGGGCGCAAATATCGAAAGGAACCAAGATCTTTGAGTTATAACCATGCATTTCAAGTTTCATCCAAATCAGTTCAAAATTATGACTTACACTGTTCACAAGCTAAAAACGTGATTTTTCGTACAATCAGGGGCCATAACCCATGAAGTTACAGTTCGATATATGCCAATATCGAAAGGAACCGAGATCTTAGGGAGATAAACCTATGTTTTAAGTTTCATTGAAATCGGATAAAAATTGTGCCCATTAAGTAATTAGCAGAAATAATTAGAATTGTTTTGATTATTTGTCTCAAGGCCTTCGTCCACAAGATATTTCAAATTGATCAAGTGCCATAACTCTGGCAGAAATTATCAGATATCACTGAAAATCTAATAGGATTGTCTTCGTCTCATGACCCTATACACTGTGTACAAATTTAAAGTCAATCGGATATTAACTTTAGCCTTTAGAGCGTTGACAAGGTTTTTTAAAGTGATCAAGGGTCATAACTCTGGCAGTAATTATCGGATATCGCTGAAAATCAATAGGCTTTTCTGTATTATTAAAATTCTTATGGAATTATTTATTGATAAAAAAAACAACAAAGTGAAGTAAATATGGCAGATTTAGTTAATAAATAATACATTTTTAATCTACAGAGTACAGGTGTAAACTTTAAGTGTAAAGATAGGCTGGCACTGCCAGGCAGGATACGCCCACATTTTCGAGAGATGGATAGAGAACAAGCAATACCGAAAGTGATTTTTCCTACATCATTAAGTTAGAATTTGATATGTGCAAATATCGAAATGAATTAAGATCTTTGGGTTATAAAGGTGCATTTCAGTAGGCTTCAAATTCGACTGGGAATCATGTTGCTAAGTGGGTAAGAAATTTGAACTCAACTTTCCGTAGGGTGTAACGGTGATAGAGTCAAATGTTTTTTTTTAAATCGGATAATAATTGTGACCTCCAGAGGGACCATAGGCGATTTTTCAGACAAGCAGGGGCCATAATTCAGGAAGTTAAGATCCGATATGCGCAAATAACGAAAGGAACCAAGATCTTTGGGTTATAACGATGCATTTGAAGTTTCATCAAAATCGAATTAAAATTGTGACCTATACAGGGTCCACAACCATGATATACAATTTTTTAACAGTATTCGCGTATAGAGGGCGACCATTTTGTCTGTCCATTTTGGTCCGATTTTCCCGAAATTCGAACTCAAACCTTAAGGTGTAACCGTGATATAATCAAACGTTTTTTTAAATCGGAAAATAATTGTGACCTCCAGAAGGACCACAAGCTAAAAAGATAGGCTGGCACTGCCAGGCAGGATACGCCCACATTTTTGAGAGATGGATAGAGAACAAGCAATACCGAAAGTGATTTTTCCTACATCATTAAGTCCTGTATTTCATACTGTATTGGGAGCAGCCATTTTGTTGGTCAGTTCCAGTCTGATATTCATGAAATTCGAAGCCGACAATGATTATGGTGTGACGGTACACAACCTAGAAATGTTACTTTTCGTCAAAATCGGATAAGAATTGTGACCTGTAGAGAGTCCACAACCATGATATACCATATTTTTACACTATTCGTGTACAAACGGCGACCATTTCATCCGGCAAATTTGGTACGATTTTCACGAAATTCGAACTCAACCTTCCTTACAGTGTAACGGTAATATAATCAAACCTTTTTTTTTTTTTTACATCGGATAAGAATTGTGACCTCCAGAGGGACCACAGGCTAAAAAGGGTGATTTTGCGTATAATCAGGGACCATAATTCATGAAGATACGATCCGATATGCGCAAATAACGAAAGTAACCAAGATCTTTGGGTTATAACCATGCATTTCAAGTTTCATCAAAATCGAATTAAAATTGTGACCTCTACAGGGTCCACAACCATGATATACAATTTTTTGACAGTATTCGCGTACAAACGGCGGCCATTTTGTATGGCAATTTTTGTCCGATTTTCCCGAAATTCGAACTCAACTTTCCTTAGTGTGTAACGGTAATATAATCAACCGTTTTTTTCAATCGGATAATAATTGTGACCTCCAGAGGGGCCACAAGCTAAGAAAAGGCGATTTTGCATATAATCAGGGGCCATAATTCAGGAAGTTACGATCCGATATGCACAAATATCGAAAGGAACCAAGATCTTTGGATTATAACCACGAATTTCAAGTTTCATCAAAATCAAATTAAAATTGTGACCTCTACAGGGTCCACGACCTTGATATACCATTTTTAACAGTATTTGCGTACAAACGGCGGCCATTTTGTATGGCAATTTTGGTCCGATTTTCCCGAAATTCGAACTCAACCTTCCTTAGGGTGTAACGGTGATATAATCACACGTTTTTTTTAAATCGGATAATAATTGTGACCTCCAGAGGGACCAGAAGCTAAAAAAGGTGATTTTTCGGCCAATCAGGGGCCATAATTCAGGAAATTACGTTCCAATAGGCGCAAATATCGAAAGGAACCAAGATCTTTGAGTTATAAACATGCATGTCAAGTTTCATCAAAATCGGTTCAAAATTGTGACCTCTATAGGGTCCACAAGCTAAAAACGTGATTTTTCGTACAATCAGGGGTCATAATCCATGAAGTTTTAATCCGATACATGCCAATATCGAAAGCAGTCGAGATCTTTTGGGGATAAACCTATATTTCAAGTTTCGTCAAAATCAGATAAGAATTGTGACCTGTAGGGAGTCCACAAACAAATTGTGGACGGACGGACGTCCGGACGGACAGGGGAGACGACAATATACGTCCACATAAAAATGTGGGCGTATAAAAAGGCAATTTTGCGTACAATCAGGGGCCATAATTCGAACTCAACCTTCCTTACAGTGTAACGGTAATATAATCAAACCTTTTTTTTTTTTTTACATCGGATAAGAATTGTGACCTCCAGAGGGACCACAGGCTAAAAAGGGTGATTTTGCGTATAATCAGGGACCATAATTCATGAAGATACGATCCGATATGCGCAAATATCGAAAGGAACCAAGATCTTTGGGTTATAACCATGAATTTCAAGTTTCATCAAAATCGAATTAAAATTGTGACCTCTACAGGGTCCACAACCTTGATATACAGTTTTTTAACAGTATTCGCATACAAATGGCGGCCATTTTGTATGGCAATTTTGGTCCGATTTACCCGAAATTCGAACTCAACTTTCCTTATGGTGTAACGGTGATATAATCAAAAGGTTTTTTAAATCGGATAATAATTGTGACCGCAAGCTAAAAAAGGTGATTTTTCGGACAATCAGGGGCCATAATTCGGGAAATTACGTTCCGATAGGCGCAAATATCGAAAGGAACCAAGATCTTTCGGTTATAAACATGCATGTCAAATTTCATCGTAATCGGTTCAAAATTGTGCCCTCTATAGGGTCCACAAGCTAAAAACGTGATTTTCGTACAATCAGGGGCCATAATCCATGAAGTTTTGATCCGATACATGCCAATATCGAAAGCAGCCGAGATCTTTGGGGGATAAACCTATATTTCAAGTTTTGTCAAAATCAGATAAGAATTGTGACCTGTAGAGCGTCCACAAACAAATTGTGGACGGACGGACGTCCGGACGGACAGGGGCGACGACATAATACGTCCACATTGAAAATGTGGGCGTATAAAAAACGACAAAAGCGCTAGTTTGACTAGGACTGACTTATCTATAGACATAATGATAAATATGTATGAAGACTCCTATTACACATTCAACCAGGGGCGTACATAACGATTTCGTTTGGGGGGGGGGGGGGGTGTTTAGCCAAAATGCGACCGACTGATGTACATACCCCCGCCCCACACAGCAGTGGTACTACAAACTGGGCAGTTCACTATAATCGTGAATATGATAGTGTCGAGAAAGTATAAGACAACTGAGGAGTAGAAGAATGATTTTAAAATGGAATCGAGCGCCGCAGGCGCGAAAAAATTTCAGATATGTAACCAAGTAGAAGAATGATGTTATAATGGAATCGCGAAAAAAAAATCAGATATGTAACAGAGCTTTTAAATTTTGGGGACTGGGGTTGATAAGAAAAGGGACAGAATCTTGAGTCTTATCTGTCATATGTTTATCTCATTAATTCATTTAGTCGGAGACCGACTGCGGTGAGTACTTTTTTTGTGACCGACTATTTTTTGACGTGGTAGAAAACATTTCATAGAACAACATACTCACAACAGAATAAGAGTGACAAGCAGACATGGTTATTCTATACTATAGTTTTGAATGACGTATTCAATTTAGGCACACGGATTCACGCAAATACATAGCATTTGGGATCTATTCTGGCATTGTTTTTGAGACCGACTATTTTTATCCCTTGGTGAAATTTTGTTGTTAGACCAACCATCTTACAACAGAATAAGAGTGACGTATGCAGTTTAGGCTCACGGATTCACGCAAATATATAGTATTTGGGATCTATTCTTGCATTGTGTTTGAGACCGACTGCAGTGACTGCACTTATTTTGAGACCGACTATTTTTCTCCCTGGGTTGTTGTAAGACTAACATTATACTCACAACAGAATGAGAGTGAAACACAACATCTTTTCAAAAATGATAAGTTAACAAGGTTATTTTATACTAAGACTGCTCCTATTTTGCGACCGATTGCACTGATTTTGCAGCCGACTATTTTTATACTAACAAGATTTGCGTGAGTAGCGTGACGTATACAGTGAGTACTTATTTTTATACCAACTACTTCTACTTTGCGACCGACTGCACTGATTTTGCGATCGACTATTTTTTTGCGTGAGTAGCGTGACGTATACAGTGATTACTTATTTTGATACCGACTACCCTTACTTTGCGACCGACTGCACTGATTTTGCGACAGACTATTTTTATACTAAAGTTTTGCGTGAGTAGCGTGACGTATACATATTTTGATACCGACTACCTCTACTTTGCGACCGACTGCACTGATTTTGCGACCGACTATTTTTTTGGCGGGGGGGGGGGGGGGTGTACCACCCCCCCACATTTACGCCCCTGCATTCAACCACCACTTTCATTCCATTCAAACATCAAGTTCTTATACCAGATAATCTGCCAGATTAGTTTGAACTAATGAAGTAAGTTTATTTAAAAGTAGTTGAAATGCTGTGATCTGTTTCTTCTATAGTATATGTAAGAAAAGAGATGAAATGTGACAAATATAAATTACAAACCATATCAGCTTTATCTGTGGTAAATACTGTTGGGTTTTCTACTGTCTTGTATGTCACTAATTGTGTTTTACATAAATTGTTGTATAGTGCTTGTTCTGAAATATATTACTAGAGTTAAATCATATCAACAATACTTTCATCATCTGTCATTCTCAATAGTCAGTCTTTCAAATACTATGATTGAATGTAAATTTTCAGATTTTACCAGTTGTTTCAATGTTGACATTACAGATTTGCACATGGTTAAATCCAATGATGGGATTTCGAGATTTTTCTTGTCAGACAATTTACCAAAAATAAAGGGGTGTAACTTATTGTTATTTAAGCAGATTAATTTATACTCCGTATAAAAATCGCATGTGAACAAACTATTTCAATCCCGAATTAATAAAACTAAGTGAATCTCGCTATTTTTCATATTTAATTCCCATACAATATTCAAATTTATGTCAGCAACATTCCTACAAAATTAAGCATTTTCTTAATACCTTGAATAAAAGCTTACCGATCATGCTTCGGCATGAAATTCACAACCGTAATATTCCTTCAAAAATACATGTCTTCGTTTATACGGTAGCAAATAAAAGCAGAACTTCCGAAATAAGAATAGTTTGTGATGTCAGAACATTGTTTTCATATCCGTGCGTAATAAAAATAAGAAGACACACGTCACTATTTTTGATATTTAATTCCCGTATGGTATTCAAATTTATGTCAGCATTATTCCTACCAAATTACTAGTTCCTTTAGGAACTCTCTTTAAGCGGACGATGTCCACTGACAATTCCTATCCGGCCTTATATAACTGCAATATGAAAATACCGCTCTTCTAAACCTCTGTTCTAAGGCTATTTTGGAATCCATACCTATTATTTTTCATCTTGATTCTACTTTATTCACCAAAGGAATCATTTCTTGCCACAGCTGACACATATTTATAATGATTCAACACTATTTTCAAGTAGAATTCTGGGATTGAAAACATATACAAAATACGTTTGAACTGAACAGCCATTACGAGACCCGAACATGCGCAGATCACTTGTTTATTTAATTGCTGAATTCTACCTGAACATAGTGTTGAATTATTATAAATCTGTGTCAAATATAGTGAAAAATGATTCATTTTGGTGGAAAATAAAGAATCGTGGTGAAAAATAGACGGTTAGGGTTCTAACACAGCCGGAGAACAGAGGTGGGGGAGAGTGATATTTTATCGTATTTTTATACTGCAGCTATATAAGGCCGGATAGGAACTGTCAGTGGACAGCGTCCGCTCAAAGACAGTTCCAAGAGGAACTATCAAAATTACGTGTTTGAAATGAAAGCCTCCTGACATGTACCTGCTTCAAAATTACATGTGTTGGATTTTTCGCCAGCAAATGAAAAAAAAAGGGTGTTCAAAATAATAATACTTAGGGTGATGTCAAAACACCAGTTTCATCTTCATAAATTAATATTTCAAAATTTCATTGCTAGTTAAGTCACTTGTAAACAGACATGGCTTACTTCAGCGTATGACGTACGTGACTCATAGTTTCATAGTAAGTACTGCCTAATATGTTAGCCATAACAATTTTTATACACCGCATTTGAGTATTTAGTTTGGTATTTGATTGATAACGCCACGCCACGATATTTCTGTTGAAAATGATTTAAAATGATTTGCAGATTATAGATCACTTGTAATTATTAAACAGTAGTCAATTGAAATAGGCATACAAAATATTTCACGTTAGCTTTTTTTTTAGCCAGACCACTTGACGTCATGACGTCAAAATGACATTGACTGATTAAGTTTTAACCCATTTTACCCTGAGCCAATTAAAAGATTGAGTCCGGGAGCTAGGTGGATTTTATTCAACATGAAAGGTGCGGAAGGTTTGGGATGCTAGTGGTGTATGGCTGGGTTAGGAGACCCAGAAACTCAATTTTTAAGTTGCACCAGTGGTGGGTGTGGTAGGAGGAGCCACCCCAAAAATCGGTTTATTCAACATAGGTGTGGTTTCCACTTCAGTGACATTTGATAGAGGATTGTGCCCTGAACCAGGAAATACAACTTAAGAATTAATTTGTGGTGGAAAGGTCACTTAAGAAGAGGTCAAAGGTCACCAATTTGCAATTTTTCGATTTTACTCTGAACTATTTTTTCCTATCTCGTGATATATTTCAGGTATTTAACACGAAACTGCATGGACATGTTTTATACTGCTAGGAGCAAAAATATGACATAAAATTAATGAAGTTACAGCTATAAGTATCACATAATCTCAAAAATAACGAAAATATCACTTGGCCCCCATCGGAAATTAAAATTTTAATCAACACGAAATGTGCGAGTGTGAAACAAAGTCTAAATTGTACGGAATGATATCAGAAATCATTATTACCAACTTTCTGGTGGCCAATGTACTTAAAAAGAGGATAATGCTGGGGTGCACTCAATGACCCCTAATTAGAAATTTAATTAACATGAAAGGTGCGACATTGGAACAAGGTGTAAAATGTAGGGAGTGATCATAAAATTCACAACCACTAACTTAAGAATGAATATTTTGGTAACCAATGCCCAAAACAATTCAGTGACAAGCAGTAAAGTATGCCAAGTTTCCTCTTGATCTCTACTAATAGTGATTTATTAAATTCCACCCACTGCCTTCATACTAATAGTAATTTAAACATAGATCTATGTCATGTTATTGCAGAGATCAACCAGGACCCAATCAACCAAAAACATAAGAGGGGAAGCAATGTCGAAGTTCATCATTAGAGGTATCCTGATCAGATTCCTCAATGTCCTCTTCAACCAATGACTCCAGGAGTTCAGGTCTTCAGGACCATTAATATGATTTCTTACCGCCCTTCCCTCAACCCCCAGCGATCTTTTAGCGCTGGGTGCTGGTTTATTCATGATTTGTCAGCTCTTCCCCACATCTTTGCGACCAATAGTGCCCTTTGATCTGTAGTGACACTTCCAATTTGCAGGGAGGAATTATGCTATCATCAATGCCCTTCAATTTCTCCAGAAAATATTTGCATCTTGCCTTAAACCCATTACGTCTTCCCAAACACCGCTTAGCTATACCTGTTGAGTGAAGATATTGCTTGTCCCTTAGTCCCATACATCTGCTAGCTTTCCTCTAGTCGCAGTGTCGCTTACAAGCTGTGCATATGGCCGAACCTTACCTTTTCTGTGAAAAGCTAATATTGACAACATTCCAACATCCATCCAGATGTGACCATTCAATTATATTCAGTGGTGGAGGAAAATTCACACATCTCGAGGGATTTTTGAATATCATCAAAAATAATCTATACAATCTATCTGAGATGCTTTGCCAAGGTTCTACGCCTTCATAGGGCCAGACTACCCATATGCATATGCACAGCTTTTAGAATACTTTTATTCAGAGGGCATTTTCGGCGATGGATAGAGGGAAACGAGCAGATAGGGATCAAGAAGCCCTATATCAGTCACCGCGCAGATGTATGGGGTTAAGGTTAAGGGACAAACAATCTCAACAGTACATCGTGTCTAAGGCAAGAGAAAATAAAGGGTGTCGATAATACTATGATTCCTCCCTGCGAATAAGTAGTGTCACTACTTGGACGCAATGGTGGAGGGGGGGGGGAGGCTAACAAAACCGAAATTAACCAGCACCATCACCAGAAGATGGTTGGGAGTTGAGAGAAAGCGAGAAATGGGGTTTAACGTCCACTCGACACAAAGTAGATCATTTTGGGACTAACATATGGAATCATTTTATTTCAATAATTCGCTTGCATGTAGGGGTCTTTAACAGTGCGAGGAAACCGGGGTGCCCGGATGAAACCCACGAGGTTGAGAAGGCGCCCCTATCTCCATGTCACATACGCTCACACCAGGGCTGGGAGTTGAGAGAAGGGCAGTATAAAATCATATGGTTTTAATGGTCGGTCCTGAACTCCGGGAGTCATTGGTTGGGACTAACATATGGTTTCATTTTATTTCAATAATTCGCTTGCGCGTACGGGTCTTTAGCAGTGGGAGGAAACCGGAGTGCCCGGAGGAAACCCACGAGGTTGAGAAGGCGCCCCTATCTCCATGTCACATACGCTCACACCAGGGCTGGGAGTTGAGAGAAGGGCGGTATAAAATCATAGTTTTAATGGTCGGTCCTGAACTTCGGGAGTCACTGGTTGGGACTAACATATGGTTTCATTTTATTTCAATAATTCGCTTGCGCGTAGGGGTCTTTAGCAGTGGGAGGAAACCGGATCGCCCGGAGGAAACCCGCGAGGTTGAGAAGGTGCCCCTATCTCCATGTCACATACACTCACACCAGGTTTTAATGGTCGGTCCTGAACTCCGGTAGTCATTGGTTGAATAGGACATTGAGGAATCTGATCACGATACCTATGAGCATACCTTCGACATTGCTTCCACTGATGAAGACAGTTGCCTCTCCTAGATCACTATTAGTATCAGAGATCAAAAGGAATCTTAGCATTCCGGTCATATTTTACTGCTTGTCACTGAATTTGTTTGGGCATTGGTCACATCTGATGTTCTTAAGTTTATTTACCACCAAAATATCCATTCTTAAGTTAGTGGTTGTGAATCTTATGATCACTCCCTACATTTTACACCTTGTTCCAATGTCGCACCTTTCATGTTAATTTAATTTCTAATTAGGTGTCATTGAGTGCACACCAGCATTATCCTCTTCTAAAGTACATTGGCCACCAGAAATTAATTTCTTAAGTTGATGATAATGATTTCTGATATCATTCCGTACAATTTAGGCTTGATTTCACACTTGCACTTTTCATGTTGCTTAAAATTTTAATCACCGATTGGGGCCAAGTGATATTTTCGTTATTTTTGAGATTGTGTTATACTTATAGCTATAACTTCATTAATTTTATATGTCATACTTTTGCTTCTAGCAGTATAAAACATGTCCATGCAGTTTTGTATTAAATACCTGAAATAGATCACGACATAATGAAAAAATAGTTCAGAGTAAAATCTAAAGATAGGTTGCCAGGCAACGAAACATACGCCCACAACAGCTAAGTCGTCCGGGCAGTCAACAAGAACATTTACAACACATGATAATCTTATTACGAGTAATAGCCCATTAAGTAATTATCAGAAATGATTAGAATAGTTTTGATTGTTTGTCTCAAGGCCTTCGTCCACAAGATATTTCAAAGTGATCAAGTGCCATAACTCTGGCCGAAATTATCAGATATCACTGAAAATCAAATAGGAATCTTCTTTTCATGACCCTAAACACTCTGTACAAATTTAAAGTCAATTGGATATTAACTTTAGCCTTTAGAGCGTTCACAGGGTTTTTCAAAGTGATCAAGGGTCATAACTCTGGCAGTAATTATCGATATCGCTGAAAATAAAGGATTTTTTGTATCATGACCGTAAACAGTGTGTATAAATTAAATGTCAATCGGATATTAACTTTAGATTTTTCAAAGTGATCAAGGGTCATACCTCTGGCAGTAATTATCGGATATCGCTGAAAATCAATAGGCTTCTTCGTCTCATGACATTAAACACTGTGTATAAATTTAATGTCAATCGGATATTAACTTGAGCCTCTAGAGCATTCACAAGATTTTTCAAAGTGAACAAGGGTCATAACTCGGGCAGTAATTATCGGATATTGCTGAAAATCAATAGGCTTCTTCGTCTCATGACCTTAAACACCGTGTATAAATTTAATGTCAATCGGATATTAACTTTAGCCTCTAGAGCGTTCACAAGAAATTGTGGACGACGGACCGACGGACGGACAGACAGACGGACGGACGGACGGACAGACAGACGGACGGAAAGGGCGACGACAACATACGACCACATTTCCATGTGGGCGTATAAAAATTGCAAATTGGTGACCTTTGACCTCTTCTTAAGTGACTTTTCCACCAAAAATTCCATTATTAAGTTATATTTCCTGGTTCAGGGCATAATCCTCTATCAAATGCCACTGAAGTGGAACCCGCACCTTCCATGTTGAATAAACCGATTTTGGGTATTAAATTGAAAAAATGCAAATAAGTGACCTTTGACCTCTTCTTAAGTGACCTTTCCACCAAAAATTCCATTCTTAAGTTATATTTCCTGGTTCAGTGCATAATCCTCTATCAAATGCCACTGAAGTGGAAGCCGCACCTTCCATGTTGAATAAACCGATTTTTGGGGCTACTATGGGTGGGTGGCTCCTCCTACCACACCCACCACTGGTGCAACTTAAGAATTGGGATTCTGGGGTCTCCTAACCCAGCCATACACCTTTCATGTTGAATAAAACCCACCTAGCTCCCGTACTAATTAGCTACACTGTAACAAAAATTTCCGTGAAAAAACGGAAAAAATTCCGGAAACAAAAATTACCAGGGAAATTTTATCCGTATTTGTTTTTCCTGTAATTTACAGAAATTCCCTCAATTAACATAAATTCCATTTTCAAATATAGAAAAAAGATCCTGGTAATTTTTGTTTCTGGAAAATGATCAAAATTGTATTGAATAATCTATTGACTTTAAATGTGTGTGCGCGCGCGAAATAGCTTTATTTAACGTCCGTTTCAGCTATCGCTGACGATATTTTTAAGTAACCTCTTTACCCTCATGGAGAAAAGGTTGTCTCTAAGAACTATTAATGGTCAGTGTTAGGACAGGATAGAGGCTTTCAGATGAAAGTTTGCGGTATTATCAATTTGCAGATATATTGACTCTGCCATAGAGACAAACCGGCTTACAATGGCCAATCGGTTATATTATCCAGATCTAAGCGTGCTTGGTCACCAGACAATACAACCTATATTCGCTGAGCGTTGCAATTTTTTCTTCACACATTTATGAAAATACTTACAATCTGATTACCGTATGATGAATGAGAATACACTTTATAGATCTTATAAATAATGGAAACTAGATATACATGACTCTTAATATACCAAACTTTACACAATAACATGATAAGTATTAGGAATGATTATATATATGTATATGATTTCTTATCGTTGCATTTGAAAACAGAAATAGTCCGTTATATAATGGAATAAACATTTTATCCCTAAATTTCACGTAACTTTCCTGTCATTCCATCGTTCATTCCGTAGAATAACAGAATTAAGTCCGTTATAGAAGGTAATAAAATATTCTATCCCTAAATTTCACGGAACTTTCCTGTTTAATACTGAATATTCCACAGAATTACATAAAACACGTAATTTGAAGAAATGATTCACTCTTTTAACACAATTTCTCAAAACAATCCATCGATTAACAGAAAAAAGGTGTTAAACTACGGAATTCGGCGACATAAAAAATGGAAATTTTTTACAGTGTACCCTACCCCTAAGCTCATTAAATCGGGGACATCTCACTGTGCCACCTGCTATGTTCTCATGAGGGGATTAATTAAACAAGGCGATTATCGAACACAATGGTGTTAAAAGTATAGTCTGCTTTTTAAAACTACTAGGTTTGACTGGTTAGGGGTTAACACATTTTACCCTGAGCCAATTAAAAGATTAGCTACCCTACCCCTAAGCTCATTAAATCGGGGACATCTCACTACAGAATGTGATATGGCGCCAATATATTCAATTGCACTTTTTACTGCATTTAACAGTTTGAGTTTTAGATCATTAATAGATTCTTCTGCTTTTATATATCTTCGCCTTTCAGGGGGTAATCATCCCCCATTATCCAATTGACCTATTGTATTTTCAGTAAAAGTCTGCTCTTTTGACACAATGTTAATAAATTTAAATTATTTGGGTGGCTTGTTCCGGTCTTTTTCATTTTAATGTGCCATCCCACAAAGTGATTAGTTGTCCGTGAACCATCTGTGTTGAAGTGATTCCACATAGCGCTTCCATTGCTTTCGACCCATTGCTCAGTAACATAATCTGCGAACTTGAGCCATTTTAAAAGATGTAATTGTAATGTAATTGGGGGTGACAAACTATCCTAACATAATGATGGTGAGTTTCTATTCATATATTTGATTGAGTTATGAGTACTATCTGAATGAAAGGTGGGTGAATAATATTTAGGATGCTTGCTAACCGATGACACATGGACTTAACTTATATAATTTTAATCATTAAAATAATTAAATCTTAACTAAGTGAACAGTACCAATAAAGAGACAGTCTATAATCCTTTGTTTGCTTAAATATTAACACCACAACCCTACAACACCAGTTGATTAGGTGGCACAGTGAGATTAAACAGTATATTCCCGCGAAGGCGCAGTTACAGAGCATGACCAAAATTAATCCTTCCCACGAAGGCGCAGATATCGACTTGTCGGCTTTCGTTTGAAGAGAGACATGTTGTTATTAGGACCCACTTAACAGTGTTAAAGATTTTATGAATTTATGTATTACACGAGTGAAGCGCCCATGGCTGCTCCTTGTTAGCTCTACAGTTTTTCTTGAAATTACTTGTTTCATAGTCTCCTTTCAATCATAATTTTTAATGTGTGCATCAGTGTAGTTATAGTGAATCTGTAGCTGAAGTTTTTATGGTATTGTATTTTAATCTTATGAAAATATCATCAATTTGAATCTACAAATTCATCTGTTTAATAGTGGTCATTGGAGCATGACACTGGTCAAATTAGCCAGGTTTGTCCAACTTGTATTGTATTGCTGTCAAACTATGCTCACGGGCAGCAGTGATAACACCTCAACGTCTCTTTGCCTGGGACTTATACTTTCACTAAAGGTCAGCTGATTTCAAAACAAAATACTAGTATTTTATCAAAAGATGATCTTAAATATCTGGAAAACATAACTAAGCACATTGTGAAACGGAAAACATGACGGGGCTGTTCTGCTGGAAAAAATCGTCAAAAGAAAATTAAAGTTGGAATTAGTGATAGGCCTCAAAGTCAGTATAAAATTTATGAGCAAAAAATTAATATTGATAATTTAGCAAAAGTACTTAAGCAGCACACTCAGGTCATCCGATCAAATACAAATCTACAAGTATGTCTTACCAACGCCCACTCGGTGAGAAATAAAATTACCCTCAAAAATGATTACATATATGAAAATGATTTCGATATATGTGCGATCACTGAGACTTGGCTTAGTTCTGGTGGTGATTCTACAACGATTTCTGCCCTTTTACCAAGCGGCTATTCTATACAACATGTTCCAAGATCCTCGTGTGGAGGAGGTTTTGCCCTTGTATTTAAATCGTCATTAAATGTTACCCTTAAACATCATGTCTGTTTCCAGTCGTTCGAATATATTGATTGTATTTTTAGTACTCAGACTAAGAACATTAGAGTTATTGTTCTATATCGAGCACCAAACGAGAAAAAGTTTCCATTTTTTCTTGATGAGTTCGCGTCTTTATTAAATAATCTTGCCTCATCCGGTCCAGAATTATTAATTGTTGGTGACTTTAACTGTCACGTAGACGACCCTATTCTCTACGTCAACATTGTTGATCCTACCCATATTCGCGGCTATATTCTAGACCTAGTCATTACAAGAGAGAATGAATTCTCGCCTACAAATATCAACATCTCTGATAAGCTGATATCAGACCATTATTGCGTAACCCTTGATCTCGAAATCAGAAAACCTTTGCCCATTCGTAGAAATATATGTTTAAGAAGATTCAAAACTTTAGACAAAAATACATTGAAACAGGAAATAACGATTTCAAGATTATCAAAAATAGGTGAAATAAATGGAATTAATGAAAAAGCTATCCATTATAACACTGTTCTTCAAAACATGGGGGGTTGGGATGGCCTAGTTGACTAGAGGGCCTAGTTGACTAGAGTGCCGCGCTTCGACCTCTAGCTGGCCGGTCACCTCTGGCTTGCGGCTGTGGTTTCGAGCCCTGGTGTGAGCGTATGTGGCATGGAGATAGGGGCGCCTTCTCAACCTCGTGGGTTTCCTCCGGGCACTCCGGTTTCCTCCCACTGCTAAAGACCCCTACGCGCAAGCGAATTATTGAAACATAATTAAACCATATGTTAGTCCCGAAATGACCTAGTTTGTGGTGGGTGGACGTTAAACCCCATTTCTCTCTCCCTCTCTCTCTTCAAAACATTATAGATACTATTCTCCCATTACAAACCAAATCAGTTACGGTCCGTGCTGGAACTGAATGGTATAATGAGGAAGCTCATCTTTCAAAGATCGAACGAAACAAGGCAGAGCAGACATGGTGAAAATCTGGTCTACATGTTCATCGAGAAATATTCAAAAAATAGGTTGCCGGGCAATGAAACATACGCCCACACAGCAGCTAAATCGTCCGGGCAGTCAACAAGAGTTGTTGCATTTTAAGTAATCATCAGAAAATCATTAGAATTTGTTTGGTTTTTATAAAGTTCTGGCCCATGCTAACGTTTAGTATACGAAACATTTAATATTATTTTTAAAATCGGATAATAATTGAGACCTCTGATGGACCACACGCTAAAGAAGTCGATTTTGCGTACAATAAGGGGCTATAATTCAGGAAGTTACAATCCGATATGAGCAAATTTCAAAAAGAGACAAGATCTTTGGGTTATAAACATGCATTTCAAATTGGATTAAAATTATGACCTCTACTAGGTCCATAACCTCGATATACCATATTTTTATAGTATTCGCGTACAACGCATACAATCAGCGGCCATTTTGTCTGTCAGTTTTGGCCCGATTTTCACGAAATTCGAACTCAACATTCATTACATTGTAACGGTGATATAATCAAACTTTTTTTTTTTAATCGGGTAATAATTTTTACTTCCAGAGGGACCACAATCTAATAAAGGCGATTTGTCGTACAATCATGGGCCATAATTCAGGAAGTTATGAACCGATATGCGCAAATCTCGAAAGGAACCAAGATCTTTAAACATGTTTTAAACATGTATTTCAAGTTTCATCAAAATTGGTTTAAAATTGTGACCTGTACAGGTTCCACAAACTTGATATACCATATTTTTACACTTTTTGGGTACAAGCGGCGGCCATTTTGTCCGTCAATTTTGCTCCGATTTTCATGAAATTTGAACTCACTCATCACTACGGTGTAACGGTGATATAATAAAACGTTTTTTTTCAAATCAGATAATAATTGTGACCTCCAGAGGGACCACAAGCTAAAAGGGATGATTTTTCGTACAATCAGGGGCCATAATTCAGGAAGTTACGATCCGATATGCACAAATATGCAATGGAACCAAGATCTTTAGGTTATAAACGTGTATTTCAAGTTTCATTAAAATCGGTTCAAAATTGTGACCTCTATAGGGTCCACAACCTTGATATAACATATTTTCACACTATTCACGTAAAAACGGCGGCCATTTTATTCGTCAATTCTGGTCCGGCTTTCACGAAATTCAAACTCTTTCTTCATTACCATGTAACGGTGATATAATCAAACGGTTTTTCTAATAGGATAATATTTTTAACCTCCAG
Organism: Patella depressa; assembly: GCA_948474765.1. Taxonomy (NCBI): domain Eukaryota; kingdom Metazoa; phylum Mollusca; class Gastropoda; family Patellidae; genus Patella; species Patella depressa. The sequence goes on from OX419716.1 coordinate 54,655,023, forward strand.
AGGGACCATAAGCTAAGAAAAGCGATTTTTCGGACAATCAGGGGACATAATTCAGGAAGTTACGATCCGATGGGCGCAAATATCGAAAAGAACCAAGATCTTTGGGTTATAAACATACATGTCAAGTTTCATCAAAATCGGTTCAAAATTGTGACCTCTATAGGGTCCACAACCTTGATATAACATATTTTCACACTATTCGCGTACAAACGACGGCCATTTTGTCCGTCAATTTTGGTCCGATTTTCACGAAATTCAAATTCAACCTCCATAACTATGCAATGGCGCAAATATCGAAAGGAACCAAGATCTTTGGGTTATGAACATGCATTTCACATTTCATCCAAATCGGTTCAAAATTGTGACCTCTACACTGTTCACAAGCTAAAAACCTGATTTTTCGTACAATCAGGGGCCATAACCCATGAAGTTACAGTCAGATACATGCCAATACCGAAAGAAACCGAGATCCTATATTTTGAGTTTCATTGAAATTTGATAAAAATTGTGACCTGTAGACTGTTCACAAACAATTGTGGACAGACGGACGAACAGGGGCGACGACAAAATACGTCCACATGAAAATGTGGGCGTATAAAAAGAAAACTCGTAGTGGTTAGAAAAATTGAATCAGCAAAACGGTACTTCTATTCAGATCAAATAGAATTCAGTGAAAATAAGCAAAAAGAACTGTATAAAGTTGTTAACGCGCTACTCGATCACAATGATGGTGTCATAAAACTTCCAAATGATGATGTAACTTCTTTTCTTCCAAAATTACGAAAATCAGAAATGATTTGAACAAGTCAGCTTCATCAGAAACGTAAACTGCAGCCTAGAAGCTTTTTCACCTGTTGCTGATCATAGAATTAAAAAGTTAATCTGTTCGTCAAATTCAAAGTCTTGCATCCTTGATCCGTTACCTACCTATTTGCAGATTTATTTCAATTTTTAGCTTAAATTACATCAAATAGTGGCACATCATGCAACATTTTACAAGCATTTGACGGTGCCGGCTCCAAATATGGCCTCAGAAATAATCTCTGAAAATCCAATATGGCCGAAATCCAAAATGGCGGCTAAAACGACCATTTTCTGACATATATAACCAATATAACACAATAATATGTTTGTAATAGGTCTTTTTCTAGGTTTTTGGGGGTGCCGATAATACGAATATATGGTCAGAAATAGAACAGGAAGATCCAATGTGGTGGTAATATCATATGGATCTACAACTGATACATTTGACCAAAGGTAATGCCAGGTAGAATGAAATGTTTTACTCATGTATTTCCAAACTGCGACTAAATAACGTAGAATTACTACATGGAAGCCGACCACAACACGCTTCACATCCCAGAATCAGTCAGGTTGTACTTCTGGGCTGTACATTGAAAAACCCGATTTACCGAATGCAATGGAACCAAGATCTTTAGGTTATAAACGTGTATTTCAAGTTTCATTAAAATCGGTTCAAAATTGTGACCTCTATAGGGTCCACAACCTTGATATAACATATTTTCACACTATTCACGTAAAAACAGCGGCCATTTTATTCGTCAATTCTCGTCCGGCTTTCACGAAATTCAAACTCTTTCTTATTTACCATGTACCGGTGATTTAATCAAACGTTTTTTTTAATAGGATAATAATTTTATACCCCAGAGGGACCATAAGCTAACAAAAGCGATTTTTCGGACAATCAGGGGACATAATTCAGGAAGTTACGATCCGATGGGCGCAAATATCGAAAAGAACCAAGATCTTTGGGTTATAAACATACATGTCAAGTTTCATCAAAATCGGTTCAAAATTGTGACCTCTATAGGGTCCACAACCTTGATATAACATATTTTTCACACTATTCGCGTACAAACGACGGTCATTTTGTCAGTCAATTTTGGTCCGATTTTCACGAAATTCAAATTCAACCTCCATAACTATGCAATGGCGCAAATATCGAAAGGAACCAAGATCTTTGGGTTATAAACATGCATTTCACATTTCATCCAAATCGGTTCAAAATTGTGACCTCTACACTGTTCACAAGCTAAAAACCTGATTTTTCGTACAATCAGGGGCCATAACCCATGAAGTTACAGTCAGATACATGCCAATACCGAAAGGAACCGAGATCCTATATTTTGAGTTTCATTGAAATTGGATAAAAATTGTGACCTGTAGACTGTTCACAAACAATTGTGGACAGACGGACGAACAGGGGCGACGACAAAATACGTCCACATGAAAATGTGGGCGTATAAAAAGAAAACTCGTAGTGGTTAGAAAAATTGAATCAGCAAAAAGGTACTTCTATTCAGATCAAATAGAATTCAGTGAAAATAAGCAAAAAGAACTGTATAAAGTTGTTAACGCGCTACTCGATCACAATGATGGTGTCATAAAACTTCCAAATGATGATGTAACTTCTTTTCTTCAAAAATTACGAAAATCAGAAATGATTTGAACAAGTCAGCTTCATCAGAAACGTAAACTGCAGCCTAGAAGCTTTTTCACCTGTTGCTGATCATGAAATTAAAAAGTTAATCTGTTTGTCAAATTCAAAGTCTTGCATCCTTGATCCGTTACCTACCTATTTGCAGATTTATTTCAATTTTTAGCTTAAATTAGTCTTGCATCCTTGATCCGTTACCTACCTATTTGCAGATTTATTTCAATTTTGAGCTTGAATTACATCAAATAGTGGCACACCATGCAACATTTTACAAGAATTTGACGGTGCCGGCTCCAAATATGGCCTCAAAAATAATCTCTGAAAATCCAATATGGCCGAAATCCAAAATGGCGGCTAAAACGACCATTTTCTGACATATATAACCAATATAACACAATAATATGTTTGTAATAGGTCTTTTTCTAGGTTTTTGGGGGTGCCGATTACGAATATATGGTCAAAAATAGAACAGGAAGATCCAGTGTGGTGGTAATACCATATGGATCTACAACTGATACATTTGACCAAAGGTAATGCCAGTAGAATGAAATGTTTTACTCATGTATTTCCAAACTGCGACTAAATAACGTAGAATTACTACATGGAAGCCGACCACAACACGCTTCACATCCCAGAATCAGTCAGGTTGTACTTCTGGGCTGTACATTGAAAAACCCGATTTACCGAATGATGTTCTTCGTACAAAAACTGTTATAGTGGTAAATATGGTGTATCTGATCCGACCTAATCGCAATGGACAGAGGTCAAAGGACAATGCTGCATTAATTCTAGCAGAGCTGCACCAGGAACACTGGATTTTTTTGTCAAGTAAATATATACGATAAGAACTAACCACATCAAGAAAGATAGGTTGTCAGGCAACGAAACATACGCCCACAGCAGCTAAATCGTCCGGGCAGTCAACAAGGGTTGTCGCATATTTTTACTTTTTTCGGTAATGAAACATTTGTAATACTCTAAAAACTGATTAAGAGTAACAACTCATTATGTAATTATCAGAAAATCATTAGAATTTGATTGCTTTTTATAAAGTTTTACCCCACGCTAACAATTGAATTAGTATATATACATGAAACATTTAAAATCATGGATTTAGCTGTTCAGTTATCAAATTTCATTGAAAATCAATATACTTGTTCGTTTCAACACCTTAAACTCTGTGTATCAATCTGAAGTCAATCAGATGATAAGTTTGGCCTTTAAAGCGTCCACAAGATTTTTTGAAGTGATCAAGGGCCATAACTCTGGCACTAATTATCGGAAATCGCTGAAAATCAATAGGCTTCTTTGTCTCATGACCTTAAACACTGTGTATAAATCTAAAGCCAATCGGATATTAACTTTGGCCTCTATAGCGTCCACAAGATTTTTTGAAGTGATCAAGGACCATAACTCTGGCACTAATTATCGGAAATCGCTGAAAATCAATAGGCTTCTACGTCTCATGAAATTAAACACTGCGTATAAATTTAAAGCCAATCGTATATTAACTTTGGCCTCTATAGCGTCCACAAGATTTTTTTAAAGTGATCAAGGGCCATAACTCTGGCACTAAATATCGGAAATCGCTGAAAATCAATAGGCTTCTTCGTCTCATGACCTTAAACACCGTGTATAAATTTAAAGCCAATCGGATATTAACTTTTGCCTCTAGAGCGTCCACAAGATTTTTTGAAGTGATCAAGGGCCATAACTCTGGTAGTTATTATCGGAAATCGCTGAAAAACAATAGGCTTCTTCGTCTCATGACCTTAAATCGGATATTAACTTTAGCCTCTAGAGCGTCCACAAGCAATTGTGGACGCCGGACGGACGGACGGACGGACGGACGGACGGACGGACGGGGGCGACGACAATATACGACCACATTTCAATGTGGGCGTATAATAAAATGCTAAAACTCTATTCAGAGTTCACAAATTTGATACAAACTAGAAAAGGACGTCGGAACCAGAAATACAGTGAAGGAGTTGAAGAATTAAACAAAGCAATAAATAATATCTTTAATTTTCTCTGAAGATGCTGCTTCGAGAAAACAATGTGTATCTTCGTTTAAGCTACATGTATTTCATGGATTTGATTGTTGATCTTACAAAGATCCTCATAACCAGAAACGTCACCGAAATCAAATGTTTGTTCAGATCTCGCTTTATCTTGTTCTGCTTTCACACTCATTCTTCCTTTTGTTGTCAACCCATTCTTCTCCGCTTCATGGTTTTATTACACTTCTGTCAACAAAATTACACAATATCCACAAAATATTAGTCGTTCATTCATAAAGTACCATTCCTCTTCCATCATTTTTACTTGATAAGTATTTTCTATCCGTTTTATCGAAGATATTGTTTGCGACTTGATTGAATTCTTCAAATCTTTCATTGTATTTCCTCGTTTCGACGTCCTTTTCTAGTTTGTATCAAATTTGTGAACTCTGAATAGAGTTTTACTATTTTATTCTTGATGTGGTAAGTTCTAATCTTATGGTATATATATATTACAAAAGATCCTGTGTTCCTTGCGCAGTTCTGCTATAATCAATGCAGCATTGTCTTCTGACCTTTGCACTTGCTCAGCACGATTAAGTCGCATCAGATACATCATATTTTCCACTATAACAGTTTTTGTAGGATGAACACCATTCGGAAAACTGGGTTTTTCAATGTACAGCCTACATCCTAGCTGCTTCTGTTGTCGTCGGCTTCCGTGTAGCCATCCTACATTATTTAGTCGCAGTCTGGAAATACACGAGTAAAACATTTCATAACACCGTTGGTCAAGTGTAACAGTTGTAGATCCATATGGTATTACCATCATATTTCTGGTCATAGATTCTTAATCAGCACACTCAAAAACCTAGAAAAAGACCTATTACAAACATATTGCATTGTATTGGTTATCTATGCCAGAAAATGGTCGATTTTAGCCGCCATGTTGCATTTCGGCCATATTGGATTTTCAGAGATTATTTCTGAGACCATATTTGGGGTCGGCACCTTCAAAAACCTGTTTAAAGTTGCATGATGTGCTACTATTTGATGTGATTTAAGCTCAAAATTGAAAAAAATCTGCAAATAGTGTTAAATTAGACGGGTAAATTTTCAGAGGGCATGTACAGGGGGGTTAACTGGCTAGGGGAACAAAATTTCAATCTTTTTATTTTTTTGTATGGCATTCTCCATATTTTGAACAGGGGTTTACTCAAAATTGTGATTAACACCCCCCCCCCCCCCTAACTGTATACGTCCCTTCAGTAACTCACTTGATCAACTGTTCAATCGAAAGTGCTATTTTTCCAGATGTTTTCAAAACCGCAATCGTTGTTCCCTTAATCAAAAAGCCAACTCTTGACCCGAACCATTACAAGAACTATCGACCAGTTTCCAATCTCAGCTTTATCTCTAAAATCCTTGAGAAATGCATAGCTAATCAATTAAAATCTTACATTTCTGACAATAGCCTTCTTGAAGTATTTCAAAGTGCATATCGCAAGCATCACAGTACAGAGACTGCTCTTGCTCGAGTTCAAAATGACATTCTAAATTCACTAGACAATCATAATTGTGTTCTCCTCATATTGTTAGACCCGTCGGCCGCCTTTGATACCATTCACCATAGCATCATAATCTCTCGTTTAATATCTGATTTCGGTATATCTGGCTCTGCCATCAACCTACTCAGATCTTATTTAACTGATAGAAAACAATCTATTGTTGTCGGTGGCAAATCATCTGAAGATGTTGGCCTTTTATACGGTGTGCCACAGGGCTCTGTTTTGGGCCAAATTCTATTCAGCTTGTATACCTTGCCCTTGGGTAAAATAATTAAAAAGTATAATATCAATGAAATACGACAATGGATGTCAACCAATTTTTTAAAGCTGAACGATGATAAAAACAAGTATCTTTTAATATGCTCACCAACAGTTCAAGCAAAAATTTCAGATAACATTGATACTTCTATAGGTGATGTTTCTGTGGAGCCAGTAAAAACTGCCAGAAATATTGGTGTAATGTTTGATAGTCACCTAAACTTAGAGTCTCATGTAAATAATTTATTTAAATTATGTTATTACCACCTACGTAATATTAGTAAAATTCGCAGTAACCTCTCCACTGACGCAATACAAACACTTATAAGTACCTTAATTACCCCCAGACTGGACAGTTGCAATTCCTTACTGATTGGTCTTCCATGTCGCATTATTGATAAACTCCAAAAAGTGCAGAATTCTGCCGCAAGACTGGTCACAAGCACGAAATATAATGAGCACATAACCCCAGTTTTATTTCAACTACACTGGTTGCCTGTTGTTTTTAGAATTAAATATAAAATACTTTTATTAACTTTTAAATGTTTTAATGGTATTGCGCCCTTTTACTTGTCCTGTCTCTTGAATATTTATAAACCTTCTCGAACGTTACGCTCATCCAAAGACAACTCTTTATTAACGGAAAAAGGGCCAACCTTTCAAGTTATGGAGAACGATCGTTTTCGTTTCAAGCCCCAAAGCAGTGGAATCTATTGCCTTTTAGTATATGCAGTTGTACCTCTTTAACAACTTTTGAATCTAAACTTAAAACTTTTTTTATTCCGAGAGGCTTTTAATTGTTGAATTAATTTTAAATATTCACCATATGTATTTTATAGATATTCATTTTTTTATTTTTGTACTTATTTTATAGATATTTAGTTTTTTTCTACTGTTTCTATAATTATTATTTTTTTAATGATTTTATATATCCTATACATGTATCTATTGTAAAGCAAATCTGAACACGTATGTGGAAGTTAGCGCTATATAAGTGTTGTATAATAATAATAATAATAATAATAATAATAATAATAACTAGACCTGCATGCAGGAATGTGGGTTTCACTGGTGCCACATTACTTTCGGTGCCACGTTGCCGTTGAACATATGTCACTTCCGATACCAATGAAACAATAAAACAGGTTTCCACATAAGCATTGCAAACATCAAATAAAATGGACGAAGAATCCACCAAATCCAGCAATATCAATTTATTTTATATATATGTTACTTGTAAGTGATCCTGGCAAAATTTCATTACTTCCGGTGATAATGAAAATGTTCATTTAGTTTTATGAAATCAGAAATGGCATAAGGCATCATATGGCGAAGATTGTACGTAAATCGAATAAGAATTGCCACTTTTATAGACCAAAAACCTTGAAAAGTGACTTGTAGAAAATCGTCTATTTCTCAGCAACCGCACACGATAAAAACTATTTTTATGGTATCTATATGATCGTATGGGTTCAATCTATTTGTTGATTGGAATCAAATATCATAATTCTAAATATATAACAAATCAGACTCATTTGAAAAAAATATCTGCTTTGCAGTCAAAATTACTTGAAAAGTGACTCATGCAAAATTGCCTATTTCTCGGCAACTGCGCATATTACAAATTAATTTTCACATATATTCTCTTCGTATGGGTTATTACTCCGAGTTTATGAATGTTACGAAGATATATTTTTTAATATGATGGCGCTGGATGGTTTGTAAATAGCTTATTTTGACACCCTTTTCACCCTTTAATCCAAATTGCCTGACAACGAAATCGAAATTAAAAAAACTGAGCCCGATGTTTTGTGCGCCTTAACATGGCACATCTTTTCAGTCATATAAGATTTGAAATAAATAATATTTGTTTTCAAAAAGTTGTACTGAACTGTCAAAGTTGTAGTTTTTGCTAAATTAAAGTCACTTCCGGTGCCGACAGGAAACTTCATCGGTAACAAAAAAGAAAATGTCACTTGGGGCCACGAAGCATATGCACTTTGTTTTATACAAATCGGGTAATAAATAATTTATCTATAATCGATCAACTGAATTAGCCAATAGCGGCTACGGAAAATTATCGGGACAAAAAATGTTAACATTTTTGCCCAAATCAGATGACCCTTTAATCGTGGGTAAAAGGCCATCAAAAAATATTCATTAATAAAAAAGTTTTTTGTCAAAATAAATAATAAACTTGGAACCCATAAACTGAAATTAAATAGGTAAAAAACTTAAAAGGGAGACAAAATATATCTCAAATTAACCGGCACTACCGAGATGAGAGAAATGGGATTTAACGTCGACTAGACACAAACAATGTCATTTCGGGACTAGCATGGTTTAATTTTATATCAATAATTCCTGTGTAAAATATCATCAAAAAATATTCATAAATAAAAAAAAGATAGGTTGCCAGGCAACGAAACATACGTCCACAACAGCTAAGTCGTCCGGGCAGTCAACAAGGATTGTCGCATATTGTTTCTTTTGTCAGTAAGGAGAACATTTACAACACATGATAATCTTATTACGAGTAATAGCCCATTAAGTAATTATCAAAAATGATTAGAATAGTTTTGATGGTTTGTCTCAAAGCCTTCGTCCACAAGATATTTCAAAGTGATCAAGTGCCATAACTCTGGCAAAAATTATCAGATATCACTGAAAATCAAATAGTATTCTTCGTCTCATGACCCTAAACACTGTGTACAAATTTAAAGTCAATCGGATATCAACATTAGCCTTTAGAGCGTTCACAGGGTTTTTCAAAGTGATCAAGGCTCATAACTCTGGCAGTAATTATCGGATATCGCTGAAAATAAATAGGCTATTTCAGTCATTGTTTTTTAAGGCGAGTGTTCCCTCTCGAGCGCCTACAGCTCACCTGAATGTCGACCGAGGTGAGTTTCCCCCCCCCCTTAAAATTGAAAATCACTCTCCTTTACAAAGTCATTGGGGGTTTATTAACATTTATCTACCAATATCGGATCATTCTCCTTAATTTCTAAATCACTCTACTTAATTTCTAAAGCATTCCTCTTATTGAAACTGGGAGAACCTTTTAGGAGAGCTATTTTTTTCAATTTGTTGATTGAGGGGAGCTTTTTTTGGCTCTCCTCTGAAATACAAAAAACAACGACTGCTATTTTGTATCATCACCGTAAATAGTGTGTATCAATTTAAAGTCAATCGGATATTAACTTTAGAATTTTCAAAGTGATCAAGGGCCATAACTCTGGCAGTAATTATCGGATATTGCTGAAAATCAATAGGCTTCTTCGTATCATGACCTTAAAAACCGTGTATAAATTTAAAGTCAATCGGATATTAACTTTAGCCTCTAGAGCGTTCACAAGATATTTCAAAACGATCAAGTGTCATAACTCCGGCAGGTAGTATCGGATATTGCTGAAAATCAACAGGCTTCTTCGTATCATGACCTTAAACACTGTGTATAAATTTAAAGTCAATCGAATATTAACTTTAGCCTCTAGAGCGTTCACAAGATTTTTCAAAGTGATCAAGGGTTTTAACTCTGGTAGTAATAATCGGATATCACCGAAAATCAATAGGCTTCTTCGTCTCATGCCCTTAAACACTGTGTATAAATTTAAAGTCAATTGGATATTAACTTTAGCCTCTAGAGCGTTCACAAGATTTTTCAAAGTGATCAAGGGTCATAACTCTAGTAGTAATTATCGGATATCGCTGAAAATCAATAGGCTTCTTCATCTCAAGACCTTAAACACCGTGTATAAAATTAAAGTCAATCGGATATTAACTTTGGCCTCTGGAGCGTTCACAAGATTTTTCAAAGTGATCAAGGGTCATAACTCTGGTAGTAATAATCGGATATCACCGAAAATCAATAGGCTCCTTCGTCTCATGCCCTTAAACACCGTGTATAAATTTAAAGTCAATCGGATATTAACTTTAGCCTCTAGAGCGTTCACAAGAAATTGTGGACGATGGACGGACGCACGGACGGACGGACGGACCGACAGACGGACGGACGGGGGCGACGGCAATATACGACCACATTTCCATGTGGGCGTATAAAAAGGTTTTCGTAAAAGAATTAATTTTTTTCAAAATATCGGACATTTTTTCGACTACTTCTGGTTTTACGATCGTTGTTGTGATAGCTTTACGAAGTTCTTTGGATACTTAACTTTACGTACCAGAAGTGTCAGAAACATCCATTGAGTAGTTTTGGAAAAAAAGATAAATTAAAGAGCGTTTCCAAAAATTTAACGATTTTTCAATTTTTTTCAAAGTTTGAGGCCATTTTTGGACCACTTATATTATTTCAATGCTTTTCATTTTGGATTCACTATATAGACAACCGATAGGACTTTGAGTAACAAAAGGTTAAGAAAAATCTGCGGCGTCGTTTTCGAGAAAAGGGCGTCTCAGAATGTTAAAAAATCGGAAAATACTAGATTTTTGGCATACAATAATTCATTTCTTTACCACCGAAATCGTATCATTTAGATACCATATGATGGTCCATTAATAGGGCTATCCAGCGACACTTTAGTTCTTTTGGTCCGCTATTACCCAAGGGAGAAATAAAGTTTTTCACCAAGTGCGACAATGTTTTTAACCTTTTTTTTCATTTTTTGAATACTTCCGGTATGGTTATTACTGTCGGAATAGTTTTAATAGGCGGTTTGGGCACTAAAATATCCACAGGGCTCTGTAAAAATCGGAAAATACTAGATTTTTGGCATACAATAATTCATTTCCTTACCACCGAAATCGTATTATTTAGATACCATATGATGGTCCATTAATAGGGCTATCCAGCGACACTTTAGTTCTTTTGGTCCGCCATTACCTAAGGGAGCAATAAAGTTTTTAACCTTTTTTTTTCATTTTTTGAATACTTCCGGTATGGTTATTACTGTCGGAATAGTTTTAATAGGCGGTTTGGGCACTAAAATAGCCACAGGGCTCTGTAATGATATATTACATTATTTGATCAGATAAAAAAAACCCTGAGAAATCCTATGTTCAAAAGTGCCAAAAATGCAAAAAAATTAAAACATCGAAAATTAAATTTCAATACATGCATATTATATATCGTTAGAATCGTAATTAGGTCAGCTATCTTAATATACAACCTTTTTTTGAAAATCTCTTAAAATAAACAAGCCAACAGTGAGGCTGATGTCCCCCGCCGAAATCCCAAAATAAATAGAAGACACATATTAATTAATCACACATTTATTTTTTTCAATGTATCGAGCAATCAAACTGTACATGAAGTGTCATCCAAAAGTGTTTTATAAAGAAAAATGCTAAAACCGACGAGAAAAATGAAAATGTACCCTGTTAGGGGGACCCTAAAGGCAGACAAAAGGGCCCCTCTGGACAAGGGAAAGGGCCCTCGTGTCCAAGTCAATCGTTTCTATACACTGTTACTGTCGAATCGATTACTAAATGAGAATGCAGTCATTGTATTGGCATAAAAATCATCAATCAAGATGAACCTAAGTTATCTTGTCCCAAAGTATCAACCAATCAAATTGCTTATCTCTGCTTACCCTAAGCGGAAAATGCTCATCTTCGAACTCCATCAAGGCATTGACCTAATAAGCATATACACCAAGTTTGAACATTTTAACTCAATTAGAAGGAGAATTATTGTGTTCCAAAGTCTCGACCAATCAAATTGCTCTGCTTACCCTGAGCGGAAAATGCTCATTATCGAACTTAGTCAAGGTATTACTGTAATGAAACTATACACTAAGTTTCATCACTCTCACTTAATTAGAACTAAAGTTATCGTGTCCCAAAGCATCAACCAATCAAATTGCTTATCTCTGCTTACCCTACTACGCGGAAAATGCTCATCTTTGAACTCTATCAAGGCATTGACCTAATAAGCACATACACCAAGTTTGAACATTCTAGCTCAATTAGGAAGAGAGTTATTGTGTCCCAAAAAGTGTGACGGACAGACGGACAGACAGACAGACAGACGGACGAACCCATTTTAATAGTCCCCCAACTTTCTTCGAAAGGCGGGGGACAAAAAAATAGTAGAGCATTTTCAAAATTTCACGGTTTTTCGACTTTTTTTGATTTTCAGTAATGGAATGTTTCGTACACAAGACTACCGCAAGATCTCTCGATAGAGAAAGTTTCATAAAATACTGTGGCGCAGTTTTCCAGATACAGGCATCTAAAAACGCTCCAAATCAGAAAATACTTGATTTTCAGCGTGTCATATTTTGCTTCCTGCTCATCGTATCCATACGAATTGGGTATCATTCAGTGGTCCAATCACCTCCCGACCAAATGATACCTTAATTTGTTTAATGCGTTGATATCGGACGGAGAAATCGTGTTTTTACCCAAATCACCAATTTTTCACGTTTTTTTTCAAAATATCGCATATTATTTCGACTACTTCCGGTTTACGGATTGTTGTTGAAATTGCCTTAAACGGTGGTTTGACCATATTGCTTCATGTTCAAGGAATTTCAGAAACGTCGATCCGGCCGTAAAACGAAACTTAAGCTCACAAAATGTTAAGAAAATTCGAAAAAAAATCGAAAAATAAAGGGCGATAACTCTGAATGAAACTTATATTACTGGAACCGGATTGCCTTCAGGTATCCAAAAATGTAGGTCAAATTTGAAAATTTTGAAAAATAACAAAAAATGTGTCTTAAACAACATATTTTCATTTTTCGAATGCTAGAAGTCAGCGGCGAAGTTTCGAAATTGCAAAATGTTCAACTGCGAGTTCCAAAAATGTAATTTGTATGAAAATAGGTACAGAATTGACGAATCTACGGCCGTTTTTTTAAATTTTTGGCACCGCACGAAATTCGGCCACTTCCGGTCTGCGCAGAAGTTTCAAAAACAGTCGATGGGGTAGCCACCATATGGTTTCCTGATAGAAAATTATGTCCCAGATCTGTATCTGTTACAGACACTGAGAAATAGGCTCCTCCGAAAAATAAAATAATAAATAATAACTAGACCTGCATGCAGGAATGACGGGTTTCACTGGTGCCATTTTACCTTTGAACTTGAACTTGTGTCACTTTCGATGCCACGTTACCCTTGGACATATGTCCCTTCCGGTACCAATGAAACCAATATAAAGGTTTCCACATAAGCATTGCACACATCAAATAAAATGGAAACAGAATCAAACAAATCCAGCAATATCATTTCATTTTATACATTTGTTACATGTATTGATCCTTACAAAATTACAGTACTTCCGGTGATAATGTAAATGTTCCATTAGTTTTATGAAATCAGAAATGGCATAAGGCATCACATGGTGAAAATTTTATGTAAATCGAATAATAATTGCCACTTTTATAGACCAAAAACCTTGAAAAGTGACGTGTAGAAAATCGTCTATTTCTCAGCAACCGTACAAGTTAGAAACCATTTTTTGGTATTTATATGACCGTATGGGTTTAATCTATTTGTTGATTGGAATCAAATATCATAATTGTATAAACATTACAAATCAGACTCGGCTTTGAAGGCTTAAAATACAGTTTTTGCCAAAATGTCGTTACTTCCGGTGATAATGAAAACGTTAAATTAGTTTTATAACATCGTCTATGACATTAGGCTTCAAAGGGTGAAAATTTTATGAAAATCGAATAATAATTGACACTTTTATGGGCCAAAAACCTTCAAAAGTGACTTTTAGAAAATCGCCTATATCTCGGCAACCGAACAAGTTAGAAACAATTTTATGATATCTTTTTGACCGTATGAGTTTTGTTAATATGTGAATTTAAACCAAAAATTAATTTTATTATTATATGTGACATAATTCTTGGTTGAAAAAAATATCGATTTTAAAAGTTAAAAATTTAGTTTTTGACTAAATGACGTCACTTCCGGTGTCAATTTTAAATAGTAATCAACATGATATGACGCAGACTTGCTTTTTGAATCAAATGATGTCACTTTTATGAATATCCATTAATAATTGGCTATTTTACAGGCAAAATTACGAAAACAGTGACTTATGCAAAACTGCCCATTTCTCGGCAACTGCTTATTTTAGAAACTAATTTTAACATACATTCTCTTCGTATGGATTATAGTTACAGGTTTATAAAAGTTAAGTAAAAATATTTTAAAATCGGAAAAGCCTGAATGGGTTGTAAATAGGTCAATTTTACGCCTTTTTTCACCTCTTAATCCAATTTGCTAGAAAATGAAATAGAAATTAAAAAAAACTGCTTCCGCCATTTTTTGCGCATTGAAAGGACACACTCTTTGAGTCATATAATTTTTCAAAAAAATAATATTTGTTTTCGAAGAAGGAAAATAACTGTCAAAATTGTAGGTTTTGGTAAAATTATGCCACTTCCGGTGGCGACAGATAACACTATCGGTAACAAAAAAAAATTACAATTGAGACAACGAAGCATATGAACTTTGTTTTATACAAATCGAACAATAAAAAAATAATCTATGACTGAAAAACTGAATTAGCCAATGGCGGCCAAGGAAAATTACTGAGAGAAATTTTTTTAACATTTTTGCGTAAGACAGATGACTCTTTAATTCTGTGTACAACACGACTAAACAATATTCATAAATAAAAAAGTTTTTTTTGTAAAATTTTAAATTTTCAAAATTTGGCGCCTAATATCTTCAAAGATTTACCGAAAATCAAAAATCGAAAGTAGCGTAGCTATGTGCCCTGTCTCTGGCTATGCCAAAATGTATCGAAAGTTAAAATCCCATGATTATTGTTAAAATTACTGCAATATTTTTAAAAACGATAACTTCGGTGATTTCGGACATTTCGCATAGCTTTATCCTCTAAGTCACACCCACTTTCCCAGTAAAACCGAAGAAATCGTAACGATGAGACAAGCAGTTGCTGAGATCTATTCAAATTGGAATCTCAATAATAATAATAATAATAAGAATAATAATTTTAACAAAAACAATAGTGTTTCACACAAGCTACGCAGTGTGAAACCCTAATAATTTTAGTAATCACAATAGGCTTTCAGACGAACCTAATAATAATCCGAACAAAAACAATAGTGTTTCACACAAGCTACGCAGTGTGAAACCCTAATAATAACTCAGAATTTTATTCACCAATTGGCAACTTCTGATGAATATCATCAAATCATCCAAGTAGTGTTCATCTATTCGTTCACTCTCAATAAGAGTCATTTTTAAAGATGTATAAAATCCCGTTACACTATCCGAAATTAAGATGCTATTCTAAAAACCAATTCCCTCTTTATTTCATGAAGAACTGATAGTCCAAGAGCCAGTGACAAAAAAAAACTGTCTCATAAGTAATAGAAGGTTTGACCATATTAATTGGCAGCTGATGGTAGGGCAAATTCAAAACACCCAGTCTTACGAGGTTTCAGTGGGGCATTTGGCTGGGAGGGGCAGATAAAAGGGGCCAAAAAGGGCTAAAATTTGCCTCATAAGTAATCAGAATTATTTCTAAAATGTTGCTATACAATATATGGATATAAAAAATATAAATCTGACCGGAAAAAGTGGGGCCATGCCCTTTTTTGACAGCCTTAAAAAGTGCCTACGGGGGTCAAAATTTGCCTCATAAGTAATATAGTTGAAATTGGTGCCAAATGTTAGCTATGTGCGAGCCGATTCTAAAAATATGAAATCTGACTGGTTTCAGTGGGGCACATCCCTAATCTGACCACTTGAAATCTGTCCGATCTGCCACGCCCACAAAAAAGGACAAAATTTGCATCATAAGTAATATGATCAGAAATAGTTTTGAAATGTTGTGGTGCTATATTTGAATCTTAAAATGCAAAATCTGACCAGAAAAATGGGGCCACGCCCCTTTCTGACTGCCCTAAAAAGTGTGGACGGGGGCCCAAAAATGCCTCATAAGTAATAAGATTGAAATTGGTGCCAAATGTTAGCTAATTTTGAGACGGTTCTAAAAAAATATAATCTGACTGGTTTCATTGGGGCAAACCCCTAATCTGACCACTTAAATGTGCCTAATCTGCAACGCCCACAAAAGGGGTCAAATATTGCCTCATAAGTAATATGACTGAAACTGGTGCCAAATGTTAGCGGTGTATTAGTCGATTCTAAAAATATCAAATCTGATGAGTTTCTGTGGGGCAAACTCCTAATCTGACCACTTAATTGTTACCACCCACCACACCAGCAAGGTGAATACACATTTTTTTTATCACTTAAAAATTAAATCTACAAACTGAAATATGATTCATAACCCATAAACTGAAATTAGGAAGGTAAAAAACTTAAAACTGACAAAGGAAAAATTGGCTATTATTCAACAGCGGAATATGCTAGAAGCTTTTTCTTGATATCAATATGATGGTATTGATTTAATCTTACTGTCTATTATAAAGTTAAACGAATAATAAATATAAATCACTTCAAAAAATGTTTGATTTGCAAAAATGACATTACTTCCAGTGATATTGAAAATGTTAAATTAGTTCGTAGAATTCATAAATGGCATAAGGCATCAAGGCAGGTGAAAAATAAGTCGAAAATTCGCAACATACAAAATACAAACTTTGTTTTATAAATATCGGGCTATAAATAGTTAACCTATAACCCATAAACTGAAATTAGGAAGGTAAAAAACTTAAAACTGACAAAGGAAAAATTGGCTATTATTCAACAGCGGAATATGCTAGAAGCTTTTTCTTGATATCAATATGATGGTATTGATTTAATCTTACTGTCTATTATAAAGTTAAACGAATAATAAATATAAATCACTTCAAAAAATGTTTGATTTGCAAAAATGACATTACTTCCAGTGATATTGAAAATGTTAAATTAGTTCGTAGAATTCATAAATGGCATAAGGCATCAAATGGTAAAAAGATAGGTTGCCAGGAAACGAAACATACGCCCACAACAGCTAAGTCGTCCGGGCAGTCAACAAGGATTGTCGCATATTGTTTCTTTTGTCAGTAAGGAGAACATTTACAACACATGATAATCTTATTACGAGTAATAGCCCATTAAGTAATTATCAGAAATGATTAGAATAGTTTTGTCTCAAGGCCTTCGTCCACAAGATATTTCAAAGTGATCAAGTGCCATAACTCTGGCAGAAATTATCAGATATCACTGAAAATCAAATAGGATTCTTCGTCTCATGACCCTAAACACTGTGTACAAATTTAAAGTCAATCGGATATCAACAATAGCCTTTAGAGCGTTCACAGGGTTTTTCAAAGTGATCAAGGCTCATAACTCTGGCAGTAATTATCGGATATCGCTGAAAATAAATAGGCTATTTTGTATCATGTGTGTAAATAGTGTGTATAAATTTAAAGTCAATCGGATATTAACTTTAGATTTTTCAAAGTGATCAAGGCCAAAACTCTGGCAGTAATTATCGGATATTGCTTCTTCGTCTCATGCCCTTAAACACTGTGTATAAATTTCAAGTCAATCGGATATTAACTTTAGCCTCTAAAGCGTTCACAAGATTTTTCAAAGTGATCAAGGGTCATAACTCTGGTAGTAATTATCGGATATCGCTGAAAATCAATAGGATTCTTCATCTCAAATATAAATTTAAAGTCAATCGGATATTAACTTTAGCCTCTAGAGTGTTCGCAAGAAATTGTGGACTATGGACGGACGGACGGACGGACGGACGGACCGACCGACAGACGGACGGACGGGGGCGACGGCAATATACGACCACATTTCCATGTTGGCGTATAAAAATTATAAAAATCGAATAATAATTGACACTTTTATAGACCAAAAACCTTGAAAAGTGACTTACAGAAGATCGCCTAGTTCTCTGTAACCGTTCAAGTTAAAAACCATTTTGTGGCATCTGTATGGCTTCATGCTATTCGTTAATGGGAATCAAATATCATAATTTCAAAAGTAAACTAGTGTCCAAAAGAAACGATACCACCTGTTTGCAACGACAGAAAAGAAAAACTAAACAAAGCAGAAGTTTAGGATTAGTGTTATTCTTTTGAGAAATCCTTTCACAACATCTGTACACAAAATCATTTCAATCAAATCTGAACAATCAATATGACAAGCCGTTAAAGATCGGTGGGGTTGAAAAATAAACATTTCGTTAGAATACTGATCACAGAAACAATGGGAAATGACACACCACATGTCTAAAAGTCAAGTCAGTAGCGGGTATGTCCACCTTGAGCATCAATACATGACAGAACACGCCTGCGGACTGATGACATCAAACGTCTGATGACGTTGGGAGTGATTTGTTGCCATTCCTCGAGGAGACATCGTTCCAAGCCCTGCACATTGACTGGAGGCACAAGGCGACGTCGCATTTGCCGATCGAGGTGGTCTTATAAGTGCTCGATGGGATTCAAGTCCGGTGAACATGCGGGCCATGGCAAAACGTGTACGTTGGCATTGGCAAGGAAGTTCTGTGTCAATCTTGCTGTGTGCGGCCTTGCATTGTCACGTTTGAAAATGATTCCACGAGGCCGTAAAATGTCATCACGATAACGCTGTGCATTCAGGTTTCCACGAATTACGATAAGCCTCGCTGTGACGTCACCACATATGCCACCCCAAACCATTAACCCTCCACCTCCAAATAGGACACAGTTAGGCGCCAAACGTTCACCAACTCTTCGGTATACAAGCTGTCGTCCATCGTTTCGGAACATGAGGAATCTGCTCACATTAGAGAACATAACACGTGCCCAGTCCCACCATTGCCAATGTCGAACTCGCCTGGCCCATATCAGTCTGTCGTGCCGGTGTCAAGGCGTCAGGTGCCGTAGTCTCCTGTAGACGGTTTGTCGACTGATCCTGTGTCCCAGTGTTGTCGCCGCCGTGGATGTCGCTGTTACGGTGCGGTTCCTCGGGTGTAATACCCGGATGTAACGATCCTCACGGGGCGTAGTTACTCGTGGTCTTCCACTCCTGGGCCTGTCTGACGTATGACCTGTCAGACGGAACCGCTGCATCAACCTGGTGATAGTGATGCGTGCGCAGCCCAACTTTCTGGCGACATCGACATGTGACGTTCCTTGTTGAACCATTCCAACGGCCCTCTGTCTCTCGATGGCTGTCATACGTGGCATATCTTGTGTTCTTTTTGTTGCTGTGATATCAACGTGTCTGATCAGCCGTTTTATACAGTTTTCATGCACGTGCAGAACATGCTAGAGAGGGAAATGTCACTTTCACGAAATTTAGGTTTTTTCCCGGAAATGATCAAGTGTTCCCGGTATTTTTTATGGACTATGCTGTGTTAGGGATGTGCAATACGAATTGGCATGTTTTCATACTTAAAATTTCACTTAGAAAAAAATTAATTAGAAAGAAAGTTGTTATCGTTTCTTTATTATAAGGCAGACTCATTTGAATAAAATATTGGTTTTTAGGTTAAAAATACAGATTTTGCCCAGATGACGTCATTTCCGGTCACAGTGAAAATGTAAAATTGACTTGACCTAGTCCAAATTGGCATTAGGCATCAAATGGAAAAAAAATATTACAAATCGAATAATAATTGACTCTTTTATAGGCAAAATAACGTAAAAAGTGATGCATGCAAAATTGCATATTTCTCGGCAACTGCTCATATTACAAACTAATTTTCGAATACATTCTCTCCGTCTGGATTATTGCTACGAGTTTATGAAAATTACAAATAAATATTTCAAAAAATGAAGATGCTGAATGAATTGTAAATAACTAAATTTTACACTTTATTTTACATTTTATTCGAAATTGCCCGAAAATGAAATTGAAATTAAAAAATCTGAGCTAAAGATTTTGTGCGCCTTTGCAGGGCGCATTCTTCAGCATTCCTGTTTTGCGTTTCTTACGTGGGTTATTATATGATATTTATGCTATGGTTTGTACAATTACATGGTCTCAAAAACTTATAGTTTTTTTACGTTATTTCATCTGGATTATCGCCCTTTTTTTATCGGGAAATTGCACCTTCTAAGCGACGACGTCATAAAAGCTATAACGACAGGTTCACGTCACGCCATTCAGTTAGCAGACGACGGTCTCCCTAGACGGTCTTACATTCCTTTGCTTCCATGTATTCAGTTTTGTTTTTGTTTCTGTGACGTTTGTAATGTGTGTCCTAATGCATTCAATATACTTCAATCCTCTTCTTTATTGATTTAATGCATCTAGTTTTTTAGAACTAGGCCTACTTCTTTGATACATTTAACGGTGTGGTTACTTGTATATCGGAATTTATACAACAATATGCTTGCATTCGTAATTCTTGCAACATATAACAGATCATGACTCATACTGACATTATATAATTATTTCCTTGGGTTTTACTCCCAACTTGTTTTCAAATATGAGTGAAGTCTGAGTCACCACAGGCCCGGGACTGTACAGCGCAGTGGACGCTTACGGCTAGCCCCCGGATCCATTCACTCTTTTTGATTTGTTTTTGTTTGTGGTCTCTTAGTATGATGTCTTATCTGTATATTTGTTTTTGTGTAGAATTGTGTGTGGTGCAGTCCCCCTGCACTTACCATTAGTTATATCAGTTTTGAAAAAAAAAATTGCTTTTGCGTACAACGAGGGGCCATAATTCAGGAAATTACGAACCGATATGCGCAAATATTGAAATGAACCAAGACCTTTGGGTTATAACCATGCATTTCAAGTTTCATCAAAATCGAATTAAAATTGTGACCTCTACGGGGTCCACAACCATGATATACCATTTTTTAACAGTATTAGCGTACAAACGTCGGCCATTTTGTATGGCAATTTTGGTCCGATTTTCCCGAAATTCGAAAACAACCTTCCTTACGGTGTAACGGTAATATAATCAAACGTTTTTTTTTTAAATCGGATAATAATTGTGACCTCCAGAGGTAGGGTGCCCCACGTGCCAACTGAAAAGTTGTTCTTGACACGTTGATCCTGCACGTTTTAGTTCAATGACTTACTACTGATTTTTAACAGTCTCGCACACTCGTTGAGGCTATAAATAGCAACAGCATGCGGAAATGTTCAAAACACCAAACACTACTACAGCCGTAAAAAATCTATTGTTGACGATTCTGAATAGCAATAATATTTAACTTTTTGGTTATTACGGCATCTTTAGAAATTACGCTCGTTTTATTTTTTAAATTGCCTTATAATTAGCTGTACCATTAGAAGCTGCATATTTTGGTTAAGTACAAATAATATCTCTGACTCAACGTCCGTATGGAAGAATAATGATCAAAGCAGTAGTTTCATTTTACTAGTCATGATTATCCCGACCCGTCAATTAGACGTAGAATGATCGGTAGACTAGTTAAGCGAGACTAATTTCAAAACAAGGGCACGTAACCTATCTTTTACTCAAAAGTGTCTGGATGTTATGGACGCCACTTCAAACCATTTTTCAGTATTATTTATGTATGGTTTAAATGATCATAGCTTATGAAGTACAGCATGGTCGTTTATTTAGTGACTATAAATGTGTGAAACAGATTTAAGGCTTTCTAAATATATTAGTATTGTGGTGTAATTGTCGAGATATTTGGAGATATTCATTTAGGGTGGGGCACCCTACCAGAGGGACCACAAGCTAAAAGGTTGCCAGGCAACGAAACTTACGCCCACAGCAGCTAAATCGTCCGGGCAGTCAACAAGGGTTGTCGCATATTTTTACTTTTTTCGGTAATGAAACATTTGTAATACACTAAAAACTGATTAAGAGTAACAACTCATTATGTAATTATCAGAAAATCATTAGAATTTGAATGCTTTTTATAAAGTTTTACCCCACGCTAACAATTGGTATATACATGAAACATTTAATATCATGGATTTAGCTGTTAAGTTATCAAAATTCATTGAAAATCAAAATACTTGATAAGCTTGGCCTCTATGGCGTCACAAGGTTTTTGAAGTTATCAAGGGAGATAACTATGGCAGTAATTATTTGAAATCTCTGAAAATCAATACGCTTCTTCGTCTCATGACCTTAAACACTGTGTGTAAATTTAAAGTCGATCGGATATTAATTTTGGCCTCTAGAGCTTCCACAGGATTTTTTCGAAGTGATCAAGGGCCATAACTCTGGCAGTAATTATTGAAAATCACTGAAAATCGATAGACGCCTTAATCTCGTGACTATAAACACTATGTGTAAATTTAAAGTCAATCGGATATTAACTTTTGCCTTTTTTGAAGTGATCAAGGGCCATAACTCTGGCACTTATTATCGGAAATCACTGAAAATCAATAGGCTTCTTCGTCTTATGATCTTAAACACTGTGTATAAATTTGAAGTCAATCGGATATTAACTTTGGCCTTTAGAACGTCCACAAGATTTGTTTAAGTGATCAAGGGCCATAACTCTGGCACTAATTATCGGAAATCGCTGAAAATCAATAGGCTTCTTCGTCTCATGACCTCAAACACTGTGTATAAATTTAAAGTCAATCGGATACTAACTTTGGCCTGTAGAGCGCCCACAAGATTTCTAAGGGGATCAAGGGCCATAACTCTGCTAGTTATTATCGCTGAAAAACAATAGGCTTCTTCGTCTCATGACCTTAAACACTGTGTATAAATTTAAAGTCAATCGGATATCAACTTTAGCCTCTAGAGCGTCCACAAGCAATTGTGGACGCCGGACGGACGGACGGGGGCGACGACAATATACGACCACATTTCAATGTGGGCGTATAAAACGGTGATTTTTCGGACAATCAGGGGCCATAATTCAGGAAATTACGTTCTGATAGGCGCAAATATCGATAGAAACCAAGATCTTTGGGTTATAAACATGTATGTCAAGTTTCATCAAAATCGGTTCAGAATTGTGACCTCTATAGGGTCCACAAGCTAAAAAGTGATTTTGCGTACAATCAGGGGCCAGAATCCATGAAGTTTTGATCCGATACATGCCAATATCGAAAGCAGCCGGGGATAAACCTATATTTGAAGTTTCGTCAAAATCAGATAAGAATTGTGACCTGTAGAGAGTCCACAAACAAATTGTGGACAGACGGACGGACGGACCGACCTGGGCGACGACATAATACGTCCACATGAAAATGTGGGCGTATAAAAATGACAAAATATGGAAAATTAAATTTCAATAACTACATACATATTATACATCGTTAGAATCGTAATTAGGTCAGCTATCTGAAAATATGAACCTTTTTAGAAAATCTCATAATATAAAAAAATAATAGAGCATTTTCCAAAATTTCACGATTTTTCGATTTTTAGTCCGTTATTTGACCTATTCCAGATATTTCAAAGTCTTAATGGAATGTTTCGTACATAAGACTACCGAAAGAACTCTCGATAGAGAACGTTTCATAAAAATCGCTGGTGTAGTTTTCGAGATACAGGCGTCTAAAAACGCTCCAAATCAAAAAATACTTGATTTTCGGCGTGCCATATTTTACTGCCGTTTCATAGTATCCGTATGATTTGGGTATCATACGATAGTCCATTTCTTTTGCCATCCGATGGTACCTTAATTTGTTTAATCCGTTGATATCATCCATTTTTTTGCATTATTTTCAAAATATTGCACACTATTTCGACCACTTCCCGTTTAAAGATCATTGTCGAAATTGCTTTATCAGCTGGTATTGGACTATAACTTCATGTTCCATAAGTTTCAGAAACATCAATTCGGCCGTAAAACGAAACTACAGCTCACAAAATGGGTAGAAAATTCGAAAAAAATTGAAAAAAAGGGCGATAACTCTGAATGAAACTTATATTACTAGAATCGGATGGACTTCAGGTATCCAAAAATGTAGGTCAAATTTGAAAATTTCAAAAAATAACAAAATTTGTCTTGTCGCCGACATGTTTTCAATTTTCGAACGATAGAAGTCAACGACTAAGTTTCGAAATTGCAAAATGTGAGATTGTTATTATCTCGGAAAAGTCTCAGGCTTTCCAAAAATGTGATTTGTTTGAAAATGGTTAAAGAATTGACGAAACTATAGCCAATTTTCAATTTTTTGACAACGTACAAAGTTCGGTCACTTCCAATCTGCGCAGAAGTTTAAAAATTGCTTTATTGAGTAGCGACCTCCTGGTTTCCTGATAGAAAGATGAACCGCAAATCGGTATCTCTTTTCGATCATAAAGAAATAGGCTCCGCTTTCATATTCACAGTCACTTCCTGTCACATTTGTCGGCACGAAATACATCGAAGGCAAAAATCGAATTTTTGAAATATTCAAATACCAAAAATTCGACCCATATCCCTGCTATCCTGAAATGTATTAATTCAAGACATGGGAGACGCATTGAACATACTATGCCCTATTGTGTTCCGTAAATGTCGATTTTTCACCATGTTTCATATTCACTTCAAAATGGTGACTACCAGTTGACCTTAATCAAAATTCTACTCTGAATGTTTTTTAGGCCTTCCTTCAAGGATTCTGAAAATGTAACTCCCAAGTCTGTAAGTAAAATAGCAAAAAAGCCTTACGGACTTTTCACGTTTCAAGATGGTGGCACTTCTGGTTCGATCGACAAACTTCATATTTTGTGCACAAATCAGTAATTAGTTATCTTGTATCGAAAAAAAAAAATTAGGTCATTCTGACCTATATTTCGTTGATTTTTTTGAAAACTTTGATCCTTAATTTCGTGAAGGGGAGATAATTTAGAAAATTTCCAATCATATTTTTGAAGTCGCATCGGTAAGATCTACTTATATACTAAATTTCATGATAATCGTACAACTATTAAAGAAGTTGTCAAATTGGTCTAAACTTCCGGTTAGAAATCACAGCGACGAAAATGTGAAACTGCTGATGAAAATGATTTTTTTCAAGGTATTCAAAGAAAAAAGATTTAGTAAAATCGGTCAAAAAACAATAAAGTTACGACTATGCATTATCCATTTTGTCGTTTGTAAATTTCGGTGATTTCGAATTCGTAAAACGTTTTGAAAATATATTTTAATCAACAGCCACCACCCATTTTTGGGAGGATAGGTAGATGTTTCATAAAGATACTGTGGTTAGATTCTGAGAAATCCGATTTGTGGATAAAACACACACAAAAAAAATAATAATAATCTTAACAGAAACAATAAGAGCTTTCATATGTAATAAATAATAATTTTAGTAATCACAATAGGCTTTCAGACGAAAGTTTGAAAGCCTAATAATAATCTATTCTTATATAGCGCATTACAATATACAAATAATATCTCAACGCGCGGGGGGGGGGGATGGCCTAGTGGTCTAGAGTGCCGCGCTTCGACCTCTAGCTGGCCGGTCACCTCTGGCTTGCGGCTGTGGTTTCGAGCCCTGGTGTGAGCGTATGTGGCATGGAGATAGGGGCGCCTTCTCAACCTCGTGGGTTTCCTCCGGGCACTCCGGTTTCCTCCCACTGCTAAAGACCCCTACGCGCAAGCGAATTATTGAAATAAAATTAAACCATATGTTAGTCCCGAAAAGACCTAGTTTGTGTTGAGTGGACGTTAAACCCCATTTCTAAAAAAAAAAAAAAAAAAAATCTCAACGCGCGCTTTATAATGTTGGGGGGATAGGTAGATGTTTCATAAAGATACTGTGGTTAGATTCTGAGAAATCCGATTTGTGGATAAAACACAAAAAAAAAATAATAATAATCTTAAAAGAAACAATAAGAGCTTTCATATGTAATATGAAAGCTTAAAAAAAATAAATAATAATTTTAGTAATCACAATAGGCTTTCAGACGAAAGTTTGAAAGCCTAATAATAATCTATTCTTATATAGCGCATTACAATATACAAATAATATCTCAACGCGCGCTTTACAATGTTGGGGGTAGAAGATGAAGTAAATTATTTCAACATTACTAAACATTTAGAATTGATTGTAATAAGAATATTTTTAACGAAGATTTAAAAGAGTCATATTTTTCAATGTTCCTAATTGTAGCAGGCAATTCATGCCAAGCCTTTGGTGCGCTGTGCATAAATGCTCTATCCCCATATGTTTTGTTGAACTTCATAGTTGGCAAGTTGAGTCTGATAGCTTCTGACGATCTTGTGTTCGAATGCAGATAAGTTCTTTTAAATACACAGGAGCCAAAGGATCGAAAATTAATTTGAAGGTTAAACATAAAATTTTAAAGCGACATCTTTGTACAATGGGAAGCCAATGGAGGTCTCCAAGAACGGGAGTGATGTGTTCACGGAGACGTGTCCGAGTCACAAGCCGTGCTGCAGAATTTTGAATTCTTTGTAGTTTCTTCAGTGTTGTGTCAAGGAGGCCATGTAGTAAACTATTGCAAAAATCTAACCTGGAGCTCACGAAAGCATGAACTAATTTCTCAGTAGTAGACTGATCCAGTAGTTTTCGGATTCTCCCTATTCGCCATAAGCCAAACGAAGCCGTACTGCACATACTGGAAACTTGTGATGACATCATTCCATCAGTATCAAAGATCACTCCTAAGTCACGCACGGAGTCTGAGGGACTGATTTCTGTCGTACCAATTCGTAGCCTTCTATCTGTAATGCCGACTCTCATATCCGCCTTCTTGTACTTGGACGAAAACCAGACAACCTCCGTCTTCCCGTCATTTAATGCTAGCATATTTGAACGCATCCACCGGCGAATTTCATCCACACAGGTCTCGACTGAAGCTTGAACAGTGTGATCCATCCTAGTTTCACAACAGATGTACAATTGGGTGTCATCAGCAAACATCGTGGTATGAAGACCATGCCTGACAATTATATCCTCAAGTGGGGAAACATACAATGAGAACAGCTCAGGCCTGAGAACTGAACCTTGGGGTACACCGTAGTCCAGACTTGCCTCATCGGATAGATTCGAATTTATACTAACCCTCTGTAATGAGTTTATCCAATCCAGAACTGCACCCCCCAAATCCAAAACGTGTTTGCAAACGTTGGCTGAGAATATCATGATCAATTGTGTCGAACGCGGCAGACAGATCTAACAGCACAGAAATGACATCACGTTGATTATTTAGCGCTAGCATAACATCGTTTTGCACTCGTAAGAGGGATGTTTTAACACTATGTCCACGCCTGTACGCAGACTGAAATTTACCAAACAGAGAGTTTTCTGAAAGATAGTCACTGAACTGTGCTGAAGTGGCTTTTTCTAAAAGCTTATCCAGAAACGAACAGTTAGATACCGGACTATAATTTTTCATAATATTTCTATCAAGAGAAGGTTTTTTTAACAATGGGCGTACAACTGCAGTCTTTCAAGCGCTTGGAAAAATACCATCATTCAAGGATGAATTAATTATATTTGTAAGAGTAGATGCCAATTCGCCAATACACTCTTTCACTAAAGATGTTGGTAAAGGATCTAGAGAATATGATTTAGAATTCATTTTCAGCACCAGTCGTTTGACTTCATCAACACTCAACAATTTAAAATTCAGTAACTGAGAATGACAGGTTTGAGGCTCTGAGCATGCCATTGTCCCGCTATCATCACAAAGGTCATCACAAATTTTTTTGATCTTACTGCCGAAAAACTCAATGAACAAGGACGTTTGCAGTTAACCTATTGGAACCAGCTATTTCATCTATAATAGCAAATAGTTGTTTAGAATCAGAGTGTTGAATACGATTCCCATAAAACAGCTTCTTTGTGAAAGTGAGATTATTATGATACCCAGTTCTTGACGAAACAAAAGTTTTATGATCAATTTCTAGACCAGAATTTAGCCATTTTCTCTCTAACTCTCTGGGTTGTTTACGCTTCTCTAACAATTCCGGTGAATACCATTCTGCGCGAGTCTTGACCACCATTGATTTCGTGCGAACTGGTGCAAGTTCATCAAGGGTATTGCGGAGTGACAAATCGTAGGCATCAACCAGTTCATCCACTGTTCCTATTGAGTTCAATGGACCAAGGGCTTTGGACAATTTGTTTTCAATTCACCCTTGTCGATTTTAGAAATGGCGCGGTGTTGTTTTGTTGACCTACTAAGTGCTGGTCGACGAATATCAGAGATGAATTGAATGGCGAAATGGTCTGACGGCATTGTGTGATCGAGCGTAAAGTTCATAAGGCACTGATCTAAAGTTCTAGTCATCACCAAATCCAGCAGATGCCCCTTCTTATACGTGGCCCCTGTTACATGCTGTAGAAGTCCACATGAACTGATCAGATCCTTAAAAATTAGCTACGTCACTGCATTCTGAATTATCCATATGAATGTTAAAATCCCATCTTAAAATTAAACGACCTGGAGACATAATAGCACTGTCCATAAGACAAGAGAATTCCAATAAAAAAAGTCTGAAACTGTTAATTTGTGTTTCATAGAGTAAGGAGGGTGGTATTCAGACTAAAAGATGCATTAGGTCATTCCGAACCCGAATGTTTAAATCCATGAGTTCAAACGATTGGTAAGAATCCAACTTATTCAACGAGATACTGATATTTGACTTCACAAGGAGTGCTATTCCTCCGCCTCGCCGACGATTCCGTGGCACGTGATGTACATCAAAACCACTAATCGATGACATAAAATCTGCATCAACAACAGCTACATTCCGTTCAGTAAACCACGATTCAGTAAGCACAAATATTTCTGTTTGGTTTGAAAGAACAGAGTCGCACACCGCAGGAATATTATTGCTGAGAGACCTCGCATTCCATACTGTAAAATTGAGACAATGTTCAAACAGAAATTTTGGATGGCATTTGATTCTGGTGAGATTTCGACTATTGACTGAGCGTGCATTAATTCCGGAAGAAATTCTGGGGAAAATACCTAAGACAACAGGAATGGCACAGTGTAATTTCCTGTCCTCATATTTTGGACTATATTCTTTATGAGAAGGCATATGAACTTTAAATTTCTTTCTTCGGCCAGCTCTATTTCCCCGAAAACGTTTAAGAATACCAAAATGTTTAAGTGTGGAATAGTCATTAACTGAAAGTATATTTCTCAATACATTGTAATTGAAAAGTTGTTGTTGTGAGTAGGTGATCATCACATTACCACATTCTGTTGATCTTATGTAACTTGTCACTAGTGAGTAGATTTAATTAACACTGAGCTGCTAATAATCCAACAAAACCACATGGTCTAAAAATAGCACACAATGGCCAGATTAAACTTGAAACAAATATCCAAAACATTGAAAATCTCATACATAGATGAATCTGTTCCAAATTTAGTTGAAAACACACAATATAATCCCGAGACTGTTATTAACACATATACAAAGTTTGAAAAAACACTGGTAATTCCAAAGCAGTGTAAAAACTGTTAAAACTGAGAGCTCATTTAGATGCAGCCTGTCAGGCGACCTTGAGATTCGATAAACATGCATTTCAAGTTTCATCCAAATCAGTTCAAAATTGACCTCTACACTGTACACAAGCTAAAAACGTGATTTATCGTACAATCAAGGGCCATACCCATGAAGTTACGATCCGATACTTGCCAATATCGAAAGGAACCGAGATCTTAGGGTGATAAACCTATATTTTAAGTTTCATTGAAATTGGATCAAAATTGTGACCTGTAGACTGTTCACAAACAATTGTGGACGAACGGATGGACGGACGGACGAACGAACAGGGGCGACGACACTATATACGTCCACATGAAAATGTGTGTGTATAAAAATATTGTTGAAATCTTGGACAATGTAATATTCCTCTATTTAGCTTGTACTAATGTAACCGGGGGTGTAAATCAATAAAAACTATGATCTTTCGTTCTTAAACCTTTATTAAACATACGCCCACAGCAGCTAAATCGTCCGGGCAGTCAACAAGGGTTGTCGCATATTTTTACTTTTTTCGGTAATGAAACATTTGTAATACTCTAAAAACTGATTAAGAGTAACAACTCATTATGTAATTATCAGAAAATCATTAGAATTTGATTGCTTTTTATAAAATTTTACCCCACGCTAACAATTGAATTAGTATGTATACATGAAACATTTAAAATCATGGATTTAGCTGTTCAGTTATCAAAATTCATTGAAAATCAATATACTTGTTCGTTTCAACACCTTAAACTCTGTGTATCAATCTGGAGTCAATCAGATGATAAGTTTGGCCTTTAAAGCGTCCACAAGATTTCTTGAAGTGATCAAGGGCCATAACTCTGGCACTAATAATCGGAAATCGCTGAAAATCAATAGGCTTCTTCGTCTCATGACCTTAAACACTGTGTATAAATTTAAAGCCAATCGGATATTAACTTTGGCCTCTATAGCGTCCACAAGATTTCTTGAAGTGATCAAGGGCCATAACTCTGGCTCTAATTATCGGAAATCGATGAAAATCAATAGACTTCTTCCGTCTCATGACCTTAAACACTGTGTATAAATTTAAAGCCAATCGGATATTAACTTTGGCCTCTAGAGCGTCCACAAGATTTTTTGAAGTGATCAAGGGCCATAACTCTGGTAGTTATTATCGGAAATCGCTGAAAAACAATAGGCTTCTTGGTCGCATGACCTTAAACACTGTGTATAAATTTAAAGTCAATCGGATATTAACTTTAGCCTCTAGAGCGTCCACAAGCAATTGTGGACGCCGGACGGACGGACGGACCGACGGACCGACGGACGGACGGGGGCGACGACAATATACGACCACATTTCAATGTGGGCGTATAAAAACCCTGAAAATATATACATTAAAATTAGTATACATATCACAGTTGGTTAATATTAAATAACATAATAGTAATACATGCGTACTTAATGATGAAATACATCAATCATTTACGAACTAAAATACATCTCTAACTTAAATATATTATAACAAATTTATTAAATATGCTTTAAGTTTTTACTAAATGTAATAGTAATATATAAGTAACTTATCACATACCCAAAGAAGGGGTTTTAAAGGAAGACTAACAAGATGGTGAACAAAATCTTCAGATAACTATTTATTCTGGAAAATAACATTCGTCTAATTATATATACAATATTCTTTCAATGTAGTACCTTATACTCTACGTTATATTTATATATATGCAAAACTAATTATCTTTACATGTTATTTTCTATATTATTTAATTCATATCAAATGGCCGCTTTAACTAATAGTATAATTTCTATCATTCCTTCATCCACTCTATCTAAACCCCAATTACCCAAAATAAGAGAATTAGCACACATACTTGTAATACTGAAGTAGTATAACTGGAACAATTAGCTGAAAATAAC
Organism: Patella depressa; assembly: GCA_948474765.1. Classification (NCBI taxonomy): domain Eukaryota; kingdom Metazoa; phylum Mollusca; class Gastropoda; family Patellidae; genus Patella; species Patella depressa. The sequence continues at coordinate 54,686,479 of OX419716.1, forward strand.
CTAACTAGATTTGAAAACTAAAGTTAAACAATTTGATGAAAGATATCAAATTGTCCTTACACTTCGAAATCTATCTAAAGTCTGATGTCCAAAGAGAGGTTTAGTTAGAAGGAAAACTTGCTTGTAACCAAGGGAGTAGAATTGTACTCACCCCAAGATGTGGGCTCTAAGAAAACAGTACAGGTTAACAAGCCAAGTTAAAGGAGAGATGTTATTATAGGCCAGTTGAAAGTAAAATTAGTGTCAGTTTGTTAGTTTAAAGGTGCACATTACTCTATACACTATATTACTTGACATAATAAAACCTATAAACATATTAAAATTCCGTTTCGCTACATACTCCCTCCCAATAAAAAAATGTCGTCCCGACATACTATTAAAACACTAAAAACCAAAAGTGGACTTTAAAACACTACTTAGACTTTTACGTTGTTCAAATGGTAAACCTATAAAATCACCTGACAGCAGCAACGCCAAGACTGTAGCTGGACACTGAACAACAGAAAAAGTTGAAGTCTGGGCTAACACATAGTCTTTTTAACGGGCTGGTGGCTGTCGATTCCTTGAGGATCTCCTTGGTACAGGCTCATCTACATCTGCTTCCTCAGAAGAAGGGCTGGATAGAGTGTCCAATGCTTCTTCAACACGGAGAGGTACTGTGGGGCTAGCTGGGGAATCGATTACATCATTCCCTTCCACAATCACAATCTCCAGATCACCATCACTTATTTCAGGAATTGGTGTTACTTTCCTTCTAGGTTTTGGTACTGGTGGCGGCTGGGTTAATTCCATAGGCACAGTTCCTATGGGAAGGAGATGGTTCCTGTGTAAAGTACGTGTTGTATAAGTTCCATTTTCCCGCTGCAGCACATACACCAGTACATCCTGATTGGGCTGTTCTTTTATGATGTAGACACAATCTTCCCATTTGTCTGATATCTTGTGTCTACCTTCTTTGAAAAACAATCTTTTCACAAGCACGCGATCTCCCTTTTCCTAGATGGAATTCCTTGCCTTCCGGTCATAACCTTTCTTTTGATGTGACTGGGCCTTGTTAATCTCAGAAGAAGCTTTGAGATAAGCCATCTCCAAACTATCTTTGAGATCAGCGACATACTTACTGTAGCTGTTTGCAGACTCTTGATTAACTAAACCAAGCAAAACATCTACAGCAAGATGAGGCTTCCTCCCAAACATCAAAAAGAAAGGTGAATAACCGGTGGTTTCATGAATGGTACAATTATAGGCGTGCACTAAAGATGGTAAATGTGTCTTCCAATCTGTTTTTTCGATGTTCTCAAGAGTTCCGAGCATGTTCAGGAGGGTTCTGTTAAATCCCTCGCACATTCCGTTGCCGCTAGGGTGATAGGGTTGTGTACGGGATTTTCGCATTCCTGTTAGTAAGCACAATTCTTCGATGATCTTATTCTCGAAACTTCCTCCTTTATCACTATGCAAACGTCTTGGAAAACCGTAGTGAACTATAAAATTTTCAAACAAAGTTTTGGCTGTTACCTTTGCAGTCATGTTCTTGGTAGCTATGGCTTGGGCATATCTGGTGAAGTGGTCGGTTATGACTAAATGTAACTGTAACCTCCTTTTGACTCTTCCAAGCACATGTAGTCTACACTAACTATCTCCATTGGTTGAGATGAATGGATACTAACTAATGGAACTCTTGTATTGGTTGGAGACTTCCTCATTATGCAACGTTGACAAGTCTTGATGTGCTCTTCTACATCCGTTGTCATTCTTGGCCAATACACACGTTCCTTCAGTTTAAAGGTGCACATTACTCTATACACTATATTACTTGACATAATAAAACCTATAAACATATTAAAATTCCGTTTCGCTACACTAAGTCCTAAAAGTTTTGATTCCGGCTCGGGTATACGCATTCTTCACATCATAACGTTCAAAAAAAAATAGTTGATTTCTTCGACATTATCATATATCAACAATATGCCTGTCAGTAAATCATAAAATCTGATTCTATTTCACTCATTAGCCGTAAGTAACAGCGTGAAAATATTGGAATAGTGCCAAAGTCATTGACTTTACACGGTGTTAATTTTCACCTCTGACTCTGACCTATTTCGTAAATACTGAATGATCCTTTGTTGAAACGTATGTTTTTTATTCAATAGTTAGCAAAAATAACATTCTTTTTCATTGGGTGTTTTATTTTTATTATTCAATCACAATTAATTTATGAAATAAAAACAATAGAAATCTGTTGATTGATATCTCGCTTTGGTTCGCTAATGCCGTTGCCAAGTATGGTGGGTCCGTGAGTTGATTCGCTACCGTCAGACATAGGCTTATTGGCTATAGTCAAAATGGGTTAAATCAATAGAAATATACAATTCCTGATAATTATCTTTCTATGTTTGAATGACAGCATGATTTATGAGTAACAGTAATAAATGAATCAAGTCATACCACAACCAAAGTTTATCACACCTATGCACTCTAGGTAGGAATGAATTCTTCCAATACAATTGACATCACCACAATTCTTCAAACCCTTTCTTACAGATGTTTTATTTAAATATACTGGTTTGCATTTCAACCTGAAAATATATTACAACTTTTTTGTGTTAACATTATAGGTAATAAACAATAAAAGTGAATGGATCTAGCAACCAGCCTCACACATAATAGTTATACCCTCAGTGCAGTTAATATTTTTTTTTTTAAATTTTGAATATAATTAATTCACCATATTTTGATGTCTGATTGAGCATATTCTTGGTCAGATGTTTGCCAATCCATATAGGACATGTTAGGCCTTGCTTTTTTAGGAGTGCGCTTGCTCTCCATTGAGCACCTATATTTCGTGTATAAGCGTTCCTTTCGAATTTGAGAGCAATCAATAAATTATCAACTCATGGAATCGAATCTTCAGTCCTTCACGTTTATAAAATTGTGCGGGAGCCCTAAAGCTCCTGCGAATTTCAAAAATAGGTTGCCAGGTAACGAAACATACGCCCACACAGCAGCTAAATCCTCCGAGCAGTCAACAAGAGTTGTCGCATATTAAGGAATTAGCAGAAAATCGTTAGAATTTGTTTAGTTTTTATAATCAAAGGTTTTTTTAAATCAGGTAATAATTGTAACTTCCAGAGGGACCACAAGCTAATAAAGGCGATTTTTCGTACAATCAGAAGCCATAATTCAGGAAGTTACGATCCGATATGCCCAAATATGCAATGGAACCAAGATCTTTGGGTTATAAACAAACATGTCAAGGTTCATCAAAATCGGTTCAAAACTGTGACCTCTATAGGGTCTACAACCTTGATATAACATATTTTCAAACTATTCGCATACAAACAGCGGCCATTTTTTCCGTCAATTTTGGTCCGATTTTCACGAAATTCGAATTTAATCTTTATTACCATGTAACAGTGATATAATCAAACGGTTTTTTAAATCGGATAATAATTTTGACCTCCAGAGGAACCACAAGCTAAAAAGATAGGCTGGCACTGCCAGGCAGGATACGCCCACATTTTTGAGAGATGGATAGAGAACAAGCAATACCGAAAGTGATTTTTCCTACATCATTAAGTCCTGTATTTCATACTGTATTGGGAGCAGCCATTTTGTTGGTCAGTTCCAGTCTGATATTCATGAAATTCGAAGCCGACAATGATTATGGTGTGACGGTACACAACCTAGAAATGTTACTTTTCGTCAAAATCAGATAAGAATTGTGACCTGCAGAGAGTCCACAACCATGATATACCATATTTTTACACTATTCGCGTACAAACGGTGACCATTTCGTCCGGCAATTTTGGTACGATTTTCACGAACTTCGAACTCGACCTTCCTTACGGTGCAACAGTAATATAATCAGAGGTTTTTTTTAAATCAGATAATAATTGTTCGAGAGATAGACAGAGAACAAGCAATACCGAAAGTGATTTTTCCTACAATCAAAGGCCATAATTCATTAAGTTACAATTTGATATGCGCAAATATCGAAAAGAATAAAGATCTTTAGGTTATAAACAAGCATTTCAGGTTCATCAAAATCGAAAAAATTAAAATTGTCACCTCTACAGGGTCCACAACTTTGACATACCATATTTTTACACTGTTCACGTACAAACAGCGGCCATTTTTTCTGGCAATTAGAGTCCAATTTTCTCGAAATTCAAACTCAACCTTCCGTAGGGTGTAACGGTGATAGAGTCAAACGTTTTTTCAAATCAGATAATAATTGTGACCTTCAGAGGGACCATAGGCGATTTTTCGGACAATCAGGGGCCATAATTCAGGAAGTTACGATCCGATATGCGCAAATAACGAAAGGAACCAAGATCTTTGGGTTATAACCATGCATTTCAAGTTTCATCAAAATCCAATTAAAATTGTGACCTCTACAGGGTCCACAACCATGATATACAATTTTTTAACAGTATTCGCGTACAAACGGCGGCCATTTTGTATGGCAATTTTGGTCCGATTTCCCCGAAATTCGAACTCAACCTTCCTTACAGTGTAACGGTAATATAATCAACCGTTTTAGTAAGCTAAAATAAGGCGATTTTGCGTATAATCAGGGGCCATAATTCAGGAAGTTACGTTCCCATATGCGCAAATATCGAAAGGAACCAAGATCTTTGGGTTATAATTATGAATTTCAAGTTTCATCAAAATCGAATAAAAAATGTGACTTCTACAGGGTCCACAACCTTGATATACCATTTTTTAACAGTATTCGCGTACAAACGGCGGCCATTTTGTATGGCAATTTTGTCCGATTTTCCCGAAATTCGAACTCAACCTTCCTTAGGGTGTAACGGTGATATAATCAAACGATTTTTTAAATCGGATAATAATTGTGACCTCCAGAGGAACCAAAAGCTAAAAAGGGTGATTTTTCGGACAATCAGGGGCCATAATTCAGGAAATTACATTCCGATAGTCGCAAATATCGAAAGGAACCAAGATCTTTGGGTTATAAACATGCATGTCAAGTTTCATCAAAATCGGTTCAAAATTGTGGCCTCTATAGGGTCCACAAGCTAAAAACGTGATTTTTCGTACAATCAGGGGCCATAATCCATGAAGTTTTCATCCGATACATGCCAATATCGAAAGCAGCCGAGATCTTTTGGGGATAAACCTATATTTCAAGTTTCGTCAAAATCGGATAAGAATTGTGACCTGTAGAGGGTCCACAAACAAATTATGGACGGACGGACGGACGGACGGACGGACAGACGGACGGACGGACGGACGTCCGGACGGACAGGGGCGACGACAATATACGTCCACATAAAAATGTGGGCGTATAAAAAGCGATTTTTCGGACAATCAGGGGACATAATTCAGGAAGTTATGATTCGATGGGCGCAAATATCGAAAGGAACCGAGATCTTTGGGTTATAAACATACATGTCAAGTTTCATTAATATCGGTTCAAAATTGCGACCTCTATAGATTCCACAAGCTAAAAACATGATAGTTCGTACAATCGGGGGCCATAATCCATGAAGTTTCGATCGGATACATGCCAATAACCAAGGCAGTCGAGATCTGATGGGGATAAACCTATATTTCAAGTTCAGTCAAAATCGGATAAGAATTGTGACCTGTAGAGAGTTCACATACACAAAATGTGGACGGACGTCCGGACGGACAGGGGCGATGGCATAATACGTCCAAATGAAAATGTGGGCGTATAAAAATGAGAAAAAAGCTCCTGTAGAAAAATTCTTCTTGGTTATATTGCAAGAGGATTGCTACATGTATGTTTGGTGAATATGGTAGCGTCAGAATGATGAACATGGAAACCGATAGCTTGAACGTATGCAGTTTAAAAATAACCAAAGATAGGTTGAAAGGCAACAAATGAAATGAAATAGGGTTTAACGTCCTACTCTTTTGCACCTAACCTTGGCTAATGGAAGACGGGCATACGCCATACAGTGTGCTATGAGGATAAATTTTTGCCCGGGCAGCGGCGCTACGGCCTACTCTTATATCGGATTCCAACTGCCAAGTTATCTTTTACGTGCACTCAAATTTGTACACGGAACCTCCGTTTTCCGTCCCATCCGAACGACTAGGCAGCTGTCCTTGTGGGGCCCTCCTTCTGCATCACTGACAAGGGGAAATCAGCCGGAAAAACGAGATGAACTTTCTCGGCCACTGCAGGTATCGAACAAAACATATGCCCACAACAGCTAAGTCGTCCAGTCAACAAGGGCTGTCGCATATTTTGTCAGTAAGGAGAACGTTTACAACACATGAAAATCTTATTACGAGTAATAGCCCATTAAGTAATTATCAGAAATGGTTAGAATTGTTTCGATTGTTTGTCTCATGGCCTTCGTCCACAAGATATTTCAAAGTGGTCAAGGGCCATAACTCTGGCAGTAATCATCAGATATCGCTGAAAATCAAAAGGCTTCTTCATCTCATGACCTTAAATACTGTGTATAAATTTAATTATTATTATTATTATTATACATACATTTCTATAGCGCTGCTTCCACAACAGTGTTCAGAAGCGCTTTACAATATGACACTCACAAGTATGTGATAAAATACAAAAAAATAGAAATAACAAAAATAACATCTGTTGAATATAAAATAAATTTGATCTAAAATATAGAAATAGAAATGACAACAGTTAAAATCTTTTAAATATAGAGTATACAATAGATTTGATAAAAAAGATATATATACACACTGTATATATGACAACAGACAACATCAGGAGCTAGTTAAAAAAAAAGCTTTCTTAAACAAATAAGTTTTAAGTTGACTCTTAAAAACGGGTAAGGACTCACTGCTGCGAATAATATAAGGAAGTTTATTCCACAGTTTAGGTGAAGCAACTGAAAATGCTTTATTACCAAAAGACACAAGATTTACTTTTTTCTCAACAAGGAGGTAACAATCTTCAGATGATCTTAGTTGACGACTAGGTTTATATAAGTATATAAGATCTGATAAATAGGAAGGGATCAAATTATTTAAACACATGTAGGTTAAAAGTAAAATCTTATATTCTATTCTAAAAACAATTGGTAACCAATGCAACTCATAAAGTACAGGTGAAATATGATCTCGATAAGATGACCCTGAAATAAGATGGGCTGCAGAATTCTGTAGTTTTTTTTAAAACTTATCCAGATGTTTAGTTGGAGTACCATATAAAAGTGAGTTGGAATGATCAATTCGAGAAGTAACAAGGGAGTTGATTAAGGTTTTCATTGCATCAGTTGAGATATATTTTTTTAATTTTACTAATGTTACGGAGATGAAAATAACCAGTTTTACACATACTGTTAATGTGCGATTCCATAGACATCTGACAATCAAAAATTACGCCAATATTTCTGGCTGATTTAGAAGGAGTTATATAATGCTGACCAAATGTCAATCGGATATTAACATTGGCCTCTGGAGAGTCCACACGATTTTTTGAAGTATTCAAGGGCAATATTTCTGGCAGTAATTATCAGCATTCACTGAAAATCAATAGGCTTCTCCGTCTCATGACCTTAAACACTGTGTATAAAGTTTAAGTCAATCGGATATTAACATTTGCCTCCAGAGCATCCGCAAGATATTTCAAAGTGATCAAGAGCCATAACTCTGACAGTCATTATTGGATATCGCTGAAAATCAATAGGATTCTTCGTCTCATGACCTTAAACACTGCGTATGAATTTAAAGTCAATCGGATATTAACTTTGGTCTCTAAAGTGTCCACAAGAATTTTCAAAGTGACCAAGGGCCATAACTCTGACAATACTTATCGGATATCGCTGAAAATCAATAGGCTTTTTCATCTACCTTAAAGCTGAACTCCGGTTACAAAAATACTGAAATAATGTAATAAAAAAAAAGTTAACGCCCGCAAGCCGCCATACTTGTTTCCAATTTGTGAAATAAGTATGGCGGACATGGAGGCTTATGACCTGGAAAGGTTAGCCGATCTCACTTCCAGTTTGTTTCTCGTCAGCTAGCTATACACATCCGGCTTTTTTCTCTTCACACGGTTCACTGATTGCTGTATTTCCCCCCAACAGTATACCAAATTATTGAAGATTGCAAAATGTCTGATCAGGTAGGCCTGTAAATAATTATATGAACTGCGTCTACTACAATATAGCCTAAGCTTTACTCCAAAACAAAAGATGCAACCAGATGTTTTACCCAACCTGTTTTTCAACCAAAACAAATCACCTATACAAACTATTAGTATTGCCTTCTTCGTGTGTTCATGTTGAATAGTGTTCATGAAAACTACCAAGGGACATGTTTGGGGCGGCTCTCATTGGGGAGTGTTTGACAGTTCTAAATTTATTGATGTTATGGTTTTTTTCTCCATTTTACCAAAGTGTAAGAAATTGATATTGTAGTAGACGCAGTTCATATAATTATTTACAATCTTACCTGATCAGACATGTTCAATCTTCAATAATTTGGTATACTGTTGGAGAAAAATACAGCAATCAGTGAACCGTGTGAAGAGAATAAAGCCGGATGTGTATAGCTAGCTGACGAGAAACAAACTGGAAGTGAGATCGGCTAACCTTTCAAGGTCATAAGCCTCCATGTCCGCCATACTTATTTCACAAGTTGGAAACAAGTATGGCGGCTTGCGGGCGTTAACTTTTTTTTATTACATTATTTCGGTATTTTTGTAACCGGAGTTCAGCTTTAACCACTCTGTATAAATTTAAAGTCAATCGGATATTAACTTTAGCCTTTAGAGCATTCACAAGATAGTTTCAAAGTGATCAAGGGAGATAACTTTGGCAGTAATTATCGGATATCGCTGGAAATCAATAGGCTTTTTCATCTCATGACCTTAAACACTGCGTATAAATTAAAAGTCAACCGGATATTAACTTTAGCCTTTAGAGCGTTCGCAAGATTTTTCAAAGGTCATAACTCTGGCAGTAACTCTGTGTATAACTTTAAAGTCAATCGGATATTAACTTTGGCCTCTAGAGCGTCCACAAGATTTTTTGAAGTGATCAAGGGCCATAACTCTGGTAGTTATTATCGGATATCGCTGAAAATCAATAGGCTTCTTCGTCCAATGACCTTAAACACTGTGTATAAATTTAAAGTCAATCTGATATTAATTTTGGCATCTAGAGCGTTCACAAGAAATTGTGGACGACGGACCGCGCGACTACAATATACCACCACATTTCCATGTGGGCGTATAAAAACTGAAAGTAGTTTATCAATCTCAATATTTAGGAGAGCCATTTAGCTAATTTGCAGAAGTTAATGACCCCCGCGAAGGAAAGTCGAGGTGCGTTGAGAGGGGCAGGAGCAAAAGCTCACCTTAAATGTGAAGGACTCAATCTTAATGGTTTGTTCAATGTTCCTTGTCGTCATTATCGACGAAAACACTAATTTGATTTCGGTCGATCGCATGGCTTCATTTTAAGACACTACGTTGATATAAGCAGCTAGTGCATTCAGAGTTCTTCGGTTTGCCAACTGATAATAATATAGAGCCTTGCGCTGAATAATTGCGCCTTTTATATCAATATCACGTAATTATATTACAAGCGTTAACTCATCTCTTTAAGATTATGTGACACTTATAGCTATAGCTTCATTAATCTTAAATGTCATATTTTGCTCGTAGCGTTTAAAAATGGACTTACCGTTCACTTATCTACGGTGTTCAGTTATTAGACGAGACGTCGAATTTCCCGAGATATGTCGAATTTCCCGAGATACGTCGAATTTCCCGAGATACGTATATAAATCAACATACGAATAATTCATCTATAGTGTTTAATTATAAGATAAAACTTGCAGATCAATTCATTTTGATTACGATTATTAACATACGAAGTACGAATAAAAATTTGAGTGTAAAAAAATGCGCACACATAGATATTCACCTTACCGTGGCCGTACTATATATTATCCATTAGCCTATAAAAATAGTATTCCACCATTGACAAATACGTCAAAAATCGTTAAATCACGTCCCAGGTAATTATACAATCAGAACTGGTAAATCACACGTAATGCATCTTCATTAAATCACAAATGAATTAACGCAGACTTCCACGTGTGCTTGTCGCTAGAAGTCAACCCCACAATGGCAGTGCGATAGACTCTTGGTGTTTAACGTCTGCTTCCACATAAGTGATATTGCAGACAAGACGTAGGAGAGCCGAAGCTGATTCCTTTTTTCTAGAATATGATTTTGCAATCTTTCCATTTTGGCCTTAGGCCATGGATTGGGTTTAGTGGGAAGTTCTTCCCTTTATTTAATATAAAAGATATCGTTTGGTAGATGATCTCTTCTGCTTCTGGATTGGTAGATGTCACCGTTTGGGATTAGTGTTTAGGTGCCAGGCCCATCTTATCGTGCCCCCCCCCCCCTTACTCCACTATCCCACTCTATGGGTTTGGTATCTGTTTCCTTTGCGAAATAGTGTTTAGGTGCAGAGTCCGTCTGACCGTAACTCCCCCTTCCTCCATAGTTTTGTAGATGTCATCTTTGTGGAATTTGTGTTTAGATGCCAGGCCCGTCTTATCGTGACCTCCCCTTACTCCACTGCACCACTCTGTAGGTTTGGTGTCTGTTTTTTGGCGGAATAGTGTTTAGATGCTGAGTCAGTCTGATCGTGACTCTCCCTTACTCCACTATCCTGCCAGTTTGGTATAAATCCCCTATGAAGTTTAGTGTTTAGATGCCGAGCCCGTCTAACGTGGCCCCCTCTTACTTCACTATTCTACTTAGTCCAACCGTGTCCATTAGGGTGCAGATTTGTTCAAAGATTTGCAGTTTCAGATCTGGTCTCGGGAAGAGTAAGTTCTTAGTGTTGAATTGTATGTTGTTGGTCTCCATCATTCTCACTAGTTCCCTTCTCTCCTCCTTGTATACCTCACAGTCTACCAGGACATGGTTGGTGGTACTCACTCACAGACGATGACTTGGTAGTTGTAGTCTAGCAGCCGCTCTTTCACCCTTAGTTTTGATATAAATCTGCATATATCTCTTCTAGGGTGATTGATCGCTGTCTTCGTGTAGATCTTGTCATCCAGCCGGAATCTGTATGTGTCAAGTTCAACGAGTTTTAATTCCCAGATTGAATTGACCTGTCTTTTAACCATACTGTAGATTTCCGAGGTGCTGTAGTCTATGGTGCGGAGTGGTGCTGTGTCCTTGATACTTCGTTGGCGAGTCGATCTGCCTCCTCGTTTCCTCTAATGTTTACACGTGATGGAATCCAAAGAAGCTCTATTTTGCTTCCCTTCTCTAGGACCCTCTGGTACAGCTGCCTGATTTCCAAAATGACTTCTGGTCTTGGGTCCGAGTTGTTATTTTGGATTGAAATCAGATTGCTCAGAGAGTTGCTTGGGATGAGGAACTTACCAGTCTTTTGATGGGAGATCCATGATAGAGCGTCACGAATGGCCACAAGCTCTGCAGTGTATACAGAACAGTTATTGGGCAGTTTCCTGCTTATTCCCTGTCAGTTATTACAATATAGATTAATATTTAATTTGACGAATACTATTGTTTTATTAATTCCCACGTGTGATCACATGTCTGGGTGCCATATGAAACCATGTTTTTGAATACGCACGCCGTTATTACAGTATGGATTTATTGTTTGATTGCTGGAATGCTATTGTTTTATAACTTCTACCTGCATTGTTTGTGATAAATGTACCTCTGATGTAACAAAAATCCTTGTACTACAGTCAACATTTCAATGACCCAAATCCCGCGATTACGTAACATCAAGGCACTAATCATTGAAGCTTATTTCCTGGGTGACTTGTTTTGGCGCCAGTAAATGTCTAACTCTCTCGCGAGTCTTTCGCGCTGCCATTGTGGGGTTGACTTCTGGCGACAAGCACACGTGGAAGTCTGCGTTAATTCATTTGTTATTTAATGAAGATTTATTACCTGTGTGATTTACCGAGTTTTGATTGTATAATTACCTGGGACGTGATTCACCGATTTTTGACGTATTTGTCAATGGTGGAATTCTTATAGGCTAATGGATAATATATAGTACGGCCACAGTAAGGTGAATATCTATGTGTGCGCAAATTTTTACACTCAAATTTTTATTCGTAAATAATCGTAATCAAAATGAATTGATCAAATAAATGGCACGCGGGAAATTACAAGTTTTATTTTATAATTAAACACTATAGATAAATCATTCGTATGTTGATTTATATACGTATCTCGGGAAATTCGACGTCTCGTCTAATAACTGAACACCGTAGATAAGTGAACGGAAAGTCCATTTTTAAACGCATTTCGGGAAACTCATCGCCATAGATAAGTGCACGGTTCGTCCATTTTTAAATGCATCGCAGAGAAACTAAAGCCGTTGCTATATAGTATTAATCTAAACGTTTAGTATAGGAAACATTTAATATCATAGATTTATCTGTTCAAGGTATCAAAATTCATTGAAAATCAACATACTTGTTCGTTTCAATACCTTAAACTCTGCGTATCAATCAGATGATAACTTTAGCCTTTAGACTCTAGAATGTCTATAATATTTTTCAAAGTGATAAAGGGCGATAATAGGATTCTTCGTCTCATGACCTCAAACACTGTGTATAAAGTCAGTGGGATATTAACTTTAGCCTGTAGAGCATCTACAAGATGATCAAGGGTCATAACTCTGGCAGTAATTAACGGAAAATAATGACAAAATAAAGGAATAGGGACCTACACATCCATTATTAACAATGACAGTCCACACCAACCAATTTTAATCAACCTGTGTTTTAACATTTAGTTGTTATTATAAATGGTTCAATTTGCTTTATTTTTCTTTTGTTTGTTTGTTTGTTTGTGAGTTGATGCTGGCTTTTCTTTTTCTCTTCGGGTAACTTTTTATCTGTGGAGAGCCTTACACAAGGAAACCTCTAATGGAATGCCTACAACTTGAACTCCTAATTAATCTTTAACAATATGGAACACATTGAATTTGTAAATAATCTACGGATCCAGCTGTGTGGTTTTTACTGCAAGCACTTCGCTTTTCCACATAAATTCAGCTGATTCTTTTTCCCCACAGCTTTTATTTTCAATCCAAGCTCTGATGACGGCAAACATCAGTCAGTTGTTGCACCTCCTGTTTTAACTTTATTTTGACAAAGGGAGAAGATGATCCCCTCTTTTCTCACAACAGCAAATTTATAAGTGTGCTATAAGGAACTTTTCTTTTGTAGTTTTATCAATTCACAAGTGTAAATAATTTAATTAAATCCACCTGTCCATAATATCATATTCATCGAATTGGACGTTAAATCTGTAATAAACAACAACGACATCAATAAGAAGTCATTAGATCACCCGACTTAGTAGCAGCTACGTCGGTCATCCACTGTGCTACAGGTGTACATTCTATGTATTGAATTGTCATTTGTAAGATATATAGGTTCCAGCAAATTGGGGCAAGATCGTGGAAACCCAGCGAGTAGCCAACCTCCAAACAAAGATGGAACCAGTGATCCCAGGTAAACTAGCAGAAATACTTAAGGTAATGGATTTATATTCAGAAGAACATCTGTGGAGATGTGAAAGTAGAAATAATCGTTTCTCAGTTACCTTGACATGGAAAAAAACAGCAGCTCACAAGGAAATCCAAAAATCTTCTAAAGGAAAGACAAGAGATATTCTTAGATGCCAGAAGTTAAAGAAAGGTGTGTCTTACTCAATAAATAGAATACTTCAAATCATATTAATTCTCTGACTGTAGGTCCTGTTGAACAAGGCATGCTCTGTTCAACAAAGACCAGTGAGTCCCGAACAGAGAGTAGAAATACATCTTATAAAGATAGGCTGGCACTGCCAGGCAGGATACGCCCACATTTTTGAGAGATGGATAGAGAACAAGCAATACCGAAATTGATTTTTCCTACAATAAAAGGCCATAATTCATTAAGTTACAATTTGATATGCGCAAAAATCGAAAAGAATAAAGATCTTTAGGTTATAAAGAAGCATTTCAGGTTTCATCAAAATCGAATTAAAATTGTGACCTTTACAGGGTCCACAACTTTGATATACCATATTTTTTACACTGTTCGCGTACAAACGGCGGCCATTTTTTTCTGGCAGTTATGGTCCGATTTTCTCGAAATTCAAACTCAACCTTCCGTAGGGTGTAACGGTGATAGCGTCAAACGTTTTTTTAAATCGGATAATAATTGTGACCTCCAGAGGGACCATAGCCGATTTTTCGGACAATCAGGGGCCATAATTCAGGAAGTTACGATCCGATATGCGCAAATATCGAAAGGAACCAAGATCTTTGGGTTATAACCATGCATTTCAAGTTTCATCAAAATCGAATTAAAATTGTGACTTCTACAGAGTCCACAACCATGATATACAATTTTCTACCAGTAACGGCGGCCATTTTGTATGGCAATTTTGGTCCGATTTTCCCGAAATTCGAACTCAACCTTCCTTACGGTGTAACGGTAATAAAATCAACCGTTTTTTTCAATCGGATAATAATTGTGACCTCCAGAGGAGCCACAAGCTAAAAAAAAGGCGATTTTGCGTATAATCAGGGGCCATAATTCAGAAAGTTGCGATCCAATATGCGCAAATATCGAAAGGAACAAAGATCTTTGGGTTATATCCATGAATTTCAAGTTTCATCAAAATCGAATTAAAATTGTGACCTCCACAGGGTCCACATCCTTGATATACCATTTTTTAACAGTATTCGCGTACAAACGGCGGCCATTTTGTATGGCAATTTTGGTCCGATTTTCCCGAAATTCGAACTCAACCTTCCTTAGGGTGTAACAGTGATATAATCAAACGGTTTTTTTAAATCGGATAATAATTGTGACCTCCAGAGGGACCACAAGCTAAAAAGGGTGATTTTTCGGACAATCAGGGGCCATAATTCAGGAAATTACATTCCGATAGCCGCAAATATCGAAAGGAACCAATATCTTTGGGTTACAAACATGCATGTCAAGTTTCATCAAAATCGGCTAAAAATTGTGACATCTATAGGGTCCACAAGCTAAAAACGTGATTTTTCGTACAATCAGGGGCCATAATCAATGAAGTTTTGATCCGATACATGCCAATATCGAAAGCAGCCGAGATCTTTTGTGGATAAACCTATATTTCAGGTTTCGTCAAAATCGGATAAGAATTGTGACCTGTAGAGAGTCCACAAACAAATTGTGGACGGACGGACAGGGGCGACGACAATATACGTCCACATAAAAATGTGGGCGTATAAAAATATTGCAGCCACAACCCATGGGCATGTTCAAACCACCAAGGAAGTATGGACAGAAACAACAACACAACTTGGTATACCAAAAGATAAAATTTTACAAAAGAGAAGTAATTTGTTTGGTGAATTGGGTATCTAATTAAGTGGATAAATAAACCACATGCAGCGGATATGTGTGTCTCAGAATATGATCTAGATGAGTATGGAAGATCATTGACAGCAGGGGCGTGGTGAGAATGAGTTCATGAGTAGCCATACTCATGCGCCAAAAAGTTTTTGCGCCAAAATCACAATCAAATTACTCAAAAAATGAAAAATAGGTTGCCAGGCAACGAAACATACGCCCACACAGCAGCCAAATCGTCCGGGCAGTCAACAAGAATTGTCGCATATTAAGGAATTATCAGAAAATCATTAGAATTTGTTTGGTTTTTATAATCAAACGTTTTTTTTTAAATCATATAATAATTGTGACCTCCAGGGTCCAGAGGCACCACAAGCTAAAAAGGGTTATTTTTCGTACAATCAGGGGACATAATTCAGGAAGTAATGACCCGATGGGCGCAAATATCGAAAGGAACCAGGATCTTTGGGTTTAAAACATGCATGTCAAGTTTCATCAAAATCGAATCAAAATTGTGACCTCTATAGGGTCCACAACCTTGATATAACATATTTTCACACTATTAGTGTACAAACGGCGGCCATTTTGTCCGTCAATTCTAGTCCGGTTTTCACGTAATTCAAACTCTCTCTTCATTACCATGTAACGGTGATATGGTCAAACGTTTTTTTAAATCGGATAATAATTTTGACCTCCAGAGGGACCAAAAGCGAACAAAAGCGATTTTTCGGACAATCCCGGGACATAATTCAGGAAGTTATGATCCAATGGGCGCAAATATCGAAAGGAACCAAGATCTTTGGGTTATAAACATACATGTCAAGTTTCATCAAAATCGGTTCAAAATTGTGACCTCTATAAGGTCCACAACCTTTTTATAACATATTTTCACAATATTCGCGTACAAACGGCGGCCATTTTGTCCATCAATTTTGGTCCGACTTTCACAAAATTCACACTCATCCTTCATAACCATAGAACGGTGATATAATCAAACGTTTTTTTTAAATCGGATAACAATTTTGACCTCCAGAGGGACCACAAGCTAAAAAGGGCAATTTTTCGGACAATCAGGGGCCATAATTCAGGAAGTTAGGATCCGATTGGCGCAAATATCGAAAGGAATCAAGATCTTTGGGTTATAAACATGCCTTTCAAGTTTCATCCAAATCGGTTCAAAATTGTGTCCTCTACACTGTTCACAACCTTGATATAACATATTTTCACACTATTCGCGTACAAATGGCGGCCATTTTGTCCGTCAATTTTGGTCTGATTTTCACGAAATTCGAACTCGACCTTCATAACCATGGAACAATGATATAATCAAACGGTTTTTTAAATCGGATAACAATTTTGACCTCCAGAGGGACCACAAGCTAAAAAGGGCAATTTTTCGGACAATCAGGGGCAATAATTTAGGAAGTTACGATCCGATTGGCGCAAATATCGAAAGGAACCAAGATCTTTGGGTTATAAACATGCATTTCAAGTTTCATCCAAATCGGTTCAAAATTGTGTCCTCTACACTGTTCACAACCTTGATTTAACATATTTTCACACTATTCGCGTACAAATGGCGGCCATTTTATCCGTCAATTTTTGTCCGATTTTCACGAAATTCGAACTCAACCTTCATAACCATGGAACGGTGATATAATCAAACGTTTTTTTAAATCGGATAACAATTTTGACCTCCAGAGGGACCACAAGCTAAAAAGGGCGATTTTTCGGACAATCAGGGGCCATAATTCAGGAAGTTAAGATCCGATTGGCGCAAATATCGAAAGGAACCAAGATCTTTGGGTTATAAACATGCATTTCAAGTTTCATCCAAATCGGTTCAAAATTGTGACCTCTAAACTGTTCACAAGCTAAAAAACGTGATTTTTCGTACAATCAGGGGCCATAACCCATGAAGTTACAGTCCGATACATGCCAATATCGAAAGGAACCGAGATCTTAGGGTGATAAACCTATGTTTTAAGTGTCATTGAAATTGGATAAAAATTGTGACCTGTAGACTGTTCACAAACAATTGTGGACGGACGGACGGACGTCCGGACGGACGGACGGACGGACGGACGAACAGGGGCGACGACAATATACGTCCACATGAAAATGTGGGCGTATAAAAACGTGATTTTTCGTACAATCAGGGGCCATAACCCATGAAGTTACAGTCCGATACATGCCAATATCGAAAGGAACCGAGATCTTAGGGTGATAAACCTATGTTTTAAGTTTCATTGAAATCGGATAAAAATTGTGACCTGTAGACTGTTCACAAACAATTGTGAACGGACGGACGGACGGACGAACAGGGGCGACAACAATATACGTCCACATGAAAATGTGGGCGTATAAAAACATTTGTAAGTGGAAAAATTGTTTCATCTGACCCAATTAAAAAAATTTTGAAAGAGTCAAGTTGGAAAATTTAATCATATTTTATTACCGTATTTCTTGTCTCGGATTGCTGGAGATTGCGTTTCTGGGCTTCTAATTTTCGAAATTTTCCCGGGGGAGGGCCCCCCGGACCCCCCGCCGCGGGCTCGCGCCTTCGGCGCACGCGGTCAGTAAAAGGGTTTTTGTGCCAAAATCATTTTTGTTACTCATAATTTCTTCTCAATAATTGCCCTCACCACGCCCCTGATTGACAGAGGTAACAAGAATAAGATTCTTGAACCAATTCAAAAGCCAAAATGTGACATATACAAACTACCAAAACCTGCAACACAGGCAGAAATAAGAATGTATGAATGTGAATAATGTGAAGAAACTGTATATCCAAATGGTAAAAGATTCAGAGCAAATGCTCAACCATGTATAGTGTATTTTATGATGTCAACACTTAAGTTTATCCATTTATAGTTAGAATACAAGCCAACAGTGAGGCGGATGTCCCCCGCCGAAATCCCAAAATAAATAGAAGACACATATTAATTAATCGCTCATTTATTTTTTTCAATGTATCGAGCAATCAAACTGTACACGAAGTGTCATCCAAAAGTGTTTTATAAAGAAAAATTCTAAAACCGACGAGAAAAATGAAAATGTACCCTAGCTAGGGGGACCCTAAAGGCAGACAAAAGGGCCCCTCTGGCCAAGGGAAAGGGCCCTCGTGTCCAAGTCAATCGTTTCTATACACTGTTACTGTCGAATCGATTACTAAATGAGAATGCAGTCATTGTATTAGCATAAAAATCATCAATCAAGATGAACCTAAGTTATCTTGTCCCAAAGTATCAACCAATCAAATTGCTTATCTCTGCTTACCCTAAGCGGAAAATGCTCATCTTCGAACTTCATCAAGGCATTGACCTAATAAGCATATACACCAAGTTTGAACATTTTAACTCAATTAGAAGGATAGTTATTGTGTTCCAAAGTCTCGACCAATCAAATTGCTCTGCTTACCCTGAGCGGAAAATGCTCATTATCGAACTTAGTCAAGGTATTACTGTAATGAAACTATACACTAAGTTTCATCACTCTCACTTAATTAGAACTAAAGTTATCGTGTCCCAAAGCATCAACCAATCAAATTGCTTATCTCTGCTTACCCTAAGCGGAAAATGCTCATCTTTGAACTCCATCAAGGCATTGACCTAATAAACACATACACCAAGTTTGAACATTCTAATAGAACACAATTTTTATGGGAAACAATCACTGGTTTATTCTAAAAGCACGACGTTTCGACAAGTATCCTCTTATCGTTATCAAGCACAATGACATTTCATAAACTTCAGATGAATATATAAGAGTGGACATGGTGAAACCATATAATAAGATATAATAACAATAACAATAAAGATAAAGGATTAAACAAATTAGACATAAGATAAGTAGGGTAGTTAATTAGACAATCAACAACAAATGGAAAACATTTAGCTAATTATGAAGACCATCAAAGGGAGCCGTTGGATGCTGCTATGTTGTTTCAATGAGGTAATAGGGATGAAACCATTTACTAAGATATGGATAACACTTATAATAAATTAATGTAGACATTGCATAGTCCATTAACAGAAGGCTAAATAAACAAGATAGGTGATAATATGTATGGTAGATGAGCAAGTGGTTATGACAATGAAAAAATTAAGAGAGTGAAAGCTCAAAAAAAGAAATGACAAATGAAGTTAATAGGCAATAGCCTAATAAATTAAACAGTCCAGAAAAAGCCATAGGTTGGAAACATATTGTAATAAATGGGGTGATAAGGGGGGGGGGGGCATTTAACTTACTAATACATACATACTGATAGTATGTGAAAGCTCAAAAAAAGAACTGACAAATGGAGTTAATAGCCTAATAAATTAACAGTCCAGAAAAAGCCATAGGTTGAAACATATTGTAATAAATGGGGTGATAAAGGGGGGGGGGCATTTAACTTACTAATACATACATACTAATAGTAAGAAAGCAAGTACACACTGCCAATTCTCTCCGACTGACTGAACAGTTAAAGCTTGTGATTAATGGGTTGTAATTTAAGTTGTATTGTTCATTTTGATGACCTGATCGTATGCCCTTGAAATATGCAGCCCCGCGTCCCTGTTTAGTTGGGGTGAATAGCGCCTAATGTTAATCGCTTCTAGGATTTTCCTTGTTTTTCTATTCAGTTGGTTGGTTGTTAATATCTGCACCCCATTCCAATCGACTTTGTGCTGCGGGTGGTTCTGTAAGTGCTCCGCTACGGCCGAGTTGTTGGTGGCAGTTTTGGACCGGTGTTCTGATATTCGCTTATCAAGTGGACGTTTAGTTTCGCCAATATATGAAAAATCACACGAACAATTCACTTTGTATACAACTCCTTTAGGCTGAACAGGTAAGGTTGGTTTTGTTTGCCATTAGCTTTAAGTATCTGTTTCAAGGTTGTGGGAACAGAGAAAGTAGTGTCGATGTTGTACTTCTTAAGTAAATTACTCACTTGATAAGTTAGGTTGCCGTGAAATGGCAAGGTTACTCTAATCATCTCTTTTGGTGTTTTTTGTTGACTTCTGTTGATGTTTTTGGATATTTCATTAATTTGCTTATTGACTAGTGATGGAGGGTAATGGTTCAAGTTGCAAAATACATGGCGTAGATGTTCCAATTCTCCCTGCAGGTATTCAGGTTCACAAATGCTAATGGCTCTTCGTGCTAGGGTGGATATCAGAGCTTTTTTGATGTAGTGGGGGTGGCTTGAGTTGAAATTAATGTACTGATCAGTGTGGGTTGGTTTTCGATATATTTTGGTTTTTAATTGATTATTTACCTTAACAACTTGTACATCTAAAAATGGTAGAGTGTCATCTTTCTCGGTCTCAATGGTGAATTTGATACTGGGGTGCTGTTTATTGAGGTGATCTAAAAGAGACATTGGTTCATCATTTTCATCCAGAACCATAAAAGTATCATCAACCTTGCGCAGCCATGTAATAGGAGTAACGGGTGAGGTACTAAGGGCACGTTCTTCAAATTGAGTCATAAAAATTTCAGAAATTAAAGGTGAAAGGGGGCTGCCCATCGGTAGGCCCCTGACTTGCTTGTAAAGGTCATCTCCCCAGGTAAAGTATGTGGAATCAAGGCACATGGTGGTCAATTCAAGGATGCTATCTGTGGATAATTTTGTTTCAATTAGGAAGAGAGTTATTGTGTCCACAAAAGTGTGACGGACAGACGGACAGACAGACAGACAGACAGACAGACAGACGGACGGACGAACCCATTTTAATAGTCCCCCAACTTTCTTCGAAAGGCGGGGGACAATAAGATAGGTTGCCAGTTAACGAAACATACGCACACAGCAGAAATTCGTCCAGGCAGTCAACTAGAGTTGTCGCATATTTTTACTTTTTTCGGTCATGAAACTTTTATGATACACTAAAATTTGAATAAGTGTAACAACTCTTTAAGTAATTATAAGAAAATCATTACATTTTTGGGTTTTTAGAAATTTCTTCCCCATGCTAACGTTTAGTATACGAAACATTTAATATCATGGATTTAGCTGTTTAGTTATCACAATTCACTGACAATCATTATACTTGTTCGTCTCAAGACGTTAAATTCTGTGTATCAATCTAAAGTCAATCGGATGATAAGTTTGGCCTCTGGAGCATCCACAAGATTTTCCAAAGTGATCAACAGAGATAACTTTGGCAGTAATTATCGGAAATCGCTGAAAATCAATAGGCTTTTTCGCTTCATGACCTTCAACACTGTATCAATCTAAAGTCATTCGTGTATAACTTTGGCCTCTTGACCGCTCACAAGATTTTATAAAGTGATCAAGGGCCATAAGTCTGTATATCCAAATGGTAAAAGATTCAGAGCAAATGCTCAACCATGTATAGTGTATGTTATGATGTCAACACTTAAGTTTATCCATTTATAGTTAGAATACAAGCCAACAGTGAGGCGGATGTCCCCCGCCGAAATCCCAAAATAAATAGAAGACACATATTAATTAATCGCTCATTTATTTTTTTCAATGTATCGAGCAATCAAACTGTACACGAAGTGTCATCCAAAAGTGTTTTATAAAGAAAAATTCTAAAACCGACGAGAAAAATGAAAATGTACCCTAGTTAGGGGGACCCTAAAGGCAGACAAAAGGGCCCCTCTGGCCAAGGGAAAGGGCCCTCGTGTCCAAGTCAATCGTTTCTATACACTGTTACTGTCGAATCGATTACTAAATGAGAATGCAGTCATTGTATTAGCATAAAAATCATCAATCAAGATGAACCTAAGTTATCTTGTCCCAAAGTATCAACCAATCAAATTGCTTATCTCTGCTTACCCTAAGCGGAAAATGCTCATCTTCGAACTTCATCAAGGCATTGACCTAATAAGCATATACACCAAGTTTGAACATTTTAACTCAATTAGAAGGGTAGTTATTGTGTTCCAAAGTCTCGACCAATCAAATTGCTCTGCTTACCCTGAGCGGAAAATGCTCATTATCGAACTTAGTCAAGGTATTACTGTAATGAAACTATACACTAAGTTTCATCACTCTCACTCAATTAGAACTAAAGTTATCGTGTCCCAAAGCATCAACCAATCAAATTGCTTATCTCTGCTTACCCTAAGCGGAAAATGCTCATCTTTGAACTCCATCAAGGCATTGACCTAATAAACACATACACCAAGTTTGAACATTCTAATAGAACACAATTTTTATGGGAAACAATCACTGGTTTATTCTAAAAGCACGACGTTTCGACAAGTATCCTCTTATCGTTATCAAGCACAATGACATTTCATAAACTTCAGATGAATATATAAGAGTGGACATGGTGAAACCATATAATAAGATATAATAACAATAACAATAAAGATAAAGGATTAAACAAATTAGACATAAGATAAGTAGGGTAGTTAATTAGACAATCAACAACAAATGGAAAACATTTAGCTAATTATGAAAACCATCAAAGGGAGCCGTTGGATGCTGCTATGTTGTTTCAATGAGGTAATAGGGATGAAACCATTTACTAAGATATGGATAACACTTATAATAAATTAATGTAGACATTGCATAGTCCATTAACAGAAGGCTAAATAAACAAGATAGGTGATAATATGTATGGTAGATGAGCAAGTGGTTATGACAATGAAAAAATTAAGAGAGTGAAAGCTCAAAAAAAGAAATGACAAATGAAGTTAATAGGCAATAGCCTAATAAATTAAACAGTCCAGAAAAAGCCATAGGTTGGAAACATATTGTAATAAATGGGGTGATAAGGGGGGGGGGCATTTAACTTACTAATACATACATACTGATAGTATGTGAAAGCTCAAAAAAAGAACTGACAAATGGAGTTAATAGCCTAATAAATTAACAGTCCAGAAAAAGCCATAGGTTGAAACATATTGTAATAAATGGGGTGATAAAGGGGGGGGGGCATTTAACTTACTAATACATACATACTAATAGTAAGAAAGCAAGTACACACTGCCAATTCTCTCCGACTGACTGAACAGTTAAAGCTTGTGATTAATGGGTTGTAATTTAAGTTGTATTGTTCATTTTGATGACCTGATCGTATGCCCTTGAAATATGCAGCCCCGCGTCCCTGTTTAGTTGGGGTGAATAGCGCCTAATGTTAATCGCTTCTAGGATTTTCCTTGTTTTTCTATTCAGTTGGTTGGTTGTTAATATCTGCACCCCATTCCAATCGACTTTGTGCTGCGGGTGGTTCTGTAAGTGCTCCGCTACGGCCGAGTTGTTGGTGGCAGTTTTGGACCGGTGTTCTGATATTCGCTTATCAAGTGGACGTTTAGTTTCGCCAATATATGAAAAATCACACGAACAATTCACTTTGTATACAACTCCTTTAGGCTGAACAGGTAAGGTTGGTTTTGTTTGCCATTAGCTTTAAGTATCTGTTTCAAGGTTGTGGGAACAGAGAAAGTAGTGTCGATGTTGTACTTCTTAAGTAAATTACTCACTTGATAAGTTAGGTTGCCGTGAAATGGCAAGGTTACTCTAATCATCTCTTTTGGTGTTTTTTGTTGACTTCTGTTGATGTTTTTGGATATTTCATTAATTTGCTTATTGACTAGTGATGGAGGGTAATGGTTCAAGTTGCAAAATACATGGCGTAGATGTTCCAATTCTCCCTGCAGGTATTCAGGTTCACAAATGCTAATGGCTCTTCGTGCTAGGGTGGATATCAGAGCTTTTTTGATGTAGTGGGGGTGGCTTGAGTTGAAATTAATGTACTGATCAGTGTGGGTTGGTTTTCGATATATTTTGGTTTTTAATTGATTATTTACCTTAACAACTTGTACATCTAAAAATGGTAGAGTGTCATCTTTCTCGGTCTCAATGGTGAATTTGATACTGGGGTGCTGTTTATTGAGGTGATCTAAAAGAGACATTGGTTCATCATTTTCATCCAGAACCACAAAAGTATCATCAACCTTGCGCAGCCATGTAATAGGAGTAACGGGTGAGGTACTAAGGGCACGTTCTTCAAATTGAGTCATAAAAATTTCAGAAATTAAAGGTGAAAGGGGGCTGCCCATCGGTAGGCCCCTGACTTGCTTGTAAAGGTCATCTCCCCAGGTAAAGTATGTGGAATCAAGGCACATGGTGGTCAATTCAAGGATGCTATCTGTGGATAATTTTGTTTCAATTAGGAAGAGAGTTATTGTGCCCACAAAAGTGTGACGGACAGACGGACAGACAGACAGACAGACAGACAGACAGACAGACGGACGGACGAACCCATTTTAATAGTCCCCCAACTTTCTTCGAAAGGCGGGGGACAATAAGATAGGTTGCCAGTTAACGAAACATACGCACACAGCAGAAATTCGTCCAGGCAGTCAACTAGAGTTGTCGCATATTTTTACTTTTTTCGGTCATGAAACTTTTATGATACACTAAAATTTGAATAAGTGTAACAACTCTTTAAGTAATTATAAGAAAATCATTACATTTTTGGGTTTTTAGAAATTTCTTCCCCATGCTAACGTTTAGTATACGAAACATTTAATATCATGGATTTAGCTGTTTAGTTATCACAATTCACTGACAATCATTATACTTGTTCGTCTCAAGACGTTAAATTCTGTGTATCAATCTAAAGTCAATCGGATGATAAGTTTGGCCTCTGGAGCATCCACAAGATTTTCCAAAGTGATCAACAGAGATAACTTTGGCAGTAATTATCGGAAATCGCTGAAAATCAATAGGCTTTTTCGCTTCATGACCTTCAACACTGTATCAATCTAAAGTCATTCGTGTATAACTTTGGCCTCTTGACCGCTCACAAGATTTTATAAAGTGATCAAGGGCCATAAGTCTAGCAGTAATTATCGGAAATCGCTGAAAATCAATACGCTTCTTTGTCTCATGACCTTAAATACTGAGTATAAATTTAAAGTCAATGAGATATTAACTTTGGCTTCTAGAGCATCCACAAGATTTTTTAAAGTGATAAAGGGCCATAACTCTGGCAGTAATAATCGGTAATCACTGAAAATCAATAGGTTTTTTCGTCTCATGACCTTAAACACCGGGTATAAATTTTTAAGTCAATCGGATATTAAATTTGGCCTCTAGATCATCCACAAGATTTTTTGAAGTGATAAAGGGCCATAACTCTGGTAGTAATTTTCAGAAATCGTTGAAAATCAATAGGCTTCATCGTTTCATGACCCTAAACGATTAAACACAATATATATGTTTGAAGTAGGAATGAAGGTTATCAAATACACAAAATGGAATTGATGAGAGAAATAGGTAAACTAGCAGTCTGAAAAACATGTGCTAATACCAGTATGTAACATTTTAACTCACCAGGACTCAATAATGTGGTTTCGGATTTTAAGGTAGCGGTCTGGTGTCTTAGATTGTCGACCATCAAAAAATTCTGAATGTATGGTTTGTTCTTCTTCACTTATTTCATCAAAGTTTAATTGAACATTGGCTGTTGGTATGGGGAATTCTACAAGTTCACCACTTGATGATATTACACCATTTACTAGAAATATATACAATGATAATATATAATAGATTATGAGAGACTATATAGATTACCAGTCGAAAATTCTAAACTGACTAAGTAAGAAACATGCAATAAGAATATTGCAATATACCGCTTTTCTCCATTTGCGAACTTGGTACCCAATGAGCTTAATTGCTTTATTCAAAGTGTGTATGGTACACAAGGCCTGAAATTAGGTAGTTCAGTGGCCATATGATCTAACATTTCATTTTAAAAACAGATGATTTAACATGACACATAGTACAGTAGGCTGTCAACCCTGAACGTTTTCTTCAGGGCTGTTCACACTGCTAATATGTGCTGCAAAATCGATAAATCAATCTCTACCCTCCGCCCACGCTGCACAATCAATAAAAATCTCTCATTAATACACCCTGTACACTTGATAGAAATCTCTCTCTAATGACACTGTAAAATTGGGAACGTCAATTTTTCCTCTATGTCAAAATAATCATAACTATCGTTGAACTTTGGCTAATAGTGTTCAATTTGTACTTGTATCCAATTTAATTCTCAGTGTTTAATATTGATTACCAAGTGTCTAATTAACTAGTGTTTAGTTTGTTGACACGTGTTTAATTCTAAACATCTCACTTAATTATCATGACTGTTCAATAATTAATTGGACCGTTCGATTTCCATAGCAGTGATTGAAATTGGTCAAGGTGTCCAATTACGCAAGGTGTTCAATTTTGTTGTCAAACTTCCTATTTCACGTGCGATGTTCAGATATTACGATGTGTTTAGTTGTCTATTTTACCGCACAATGTTATATTAGTTTTAGCGCCACGACAGGGATCTGTATGCCTGTCATTGTCAGATGTTGGATTTTTAATGGCAATTTCCAGAGCAGTGATTAAAATTAGTCAAGGTGTCAAATTAAGCAAGGTGTTCAATTTTATTGTCGAACATCATATTACACGTGCGATGTTCAGATATTACGATGTGTTTAGTTGTGGGTCATCGTTCAGTTTTGCTGCCGAATGTCTATTATTTTACTACCCAGTGATATATTAGTTTTAGTACTGACCTGTTGCGACAGGGTGAAATATTTTTTTCAGGCTTCGCACGATCTGTATGCCTGTCATTGTCAGAGAATTATTTTTCAAGATCACTACGGTGAAACAAATGTTGGATTTTTAATGGCAACCGGACGGTCCCGAAGCAAAGCTTTCTTGAGATGCACATAACATTTCATCCACAATCATCGTGTATCTATATAACCTATACTTTCCATCTATTGGTGTGATTATCGATATCTCTGTTTAGCATGTACTTATAGAATTTCCAAAAAAACATACCGTTTTTTGCGTTTCCATGGATACCAGACAAACAACAGTCATAGTCAAAAATTAACCAGTGGCTTTTTTGGACTAGCTATTAGCATTGTTCATGGCAAATTTTAAGAAAATCCATGCAGACATGGCGATTCTTTTTTCACCTTGACTATAAATTTGTCTTGCCACAAAGCTTTGATTTCCACGCTGTGCATACAAGCTATGGTCTATTGGCCTATATATTGCGCTTGTCTGAGTCAGTTATCAATCAATTAGGTACCATTAATAGAGATATCTTTTGTCTCTTGATCAATCTCGGGTAAGTGTTAATTAGTATTTACAGTATGTGTAGGAATAAACTAAGATTGAGAGCCTGTAGTTGAACTGATAAGACGTGTTTGTGGTCGCTCCAGGGTGCAGTGAATTGTGACGAGATTATACTGTCAATTTTAAACTCATCACATTACAATGTCAAAAAAAGAAGACCTACCTATGCTAGAAGTATTTAAATTAATCATAAACAATAGTTCAACATCAATAGATTGGAACAACTTGTTACCAAATTGGATAATTGAATTGAAATGATGGAGGGAAATATAAAAAAAAGATAGATGAGGTGCACTCTATAGTTTCTAACCTGTCAACCAAAGTGAGTAATCTTGAGATAGATGTGAACGAAATAAAAGCTAAACAGGTAGATTTTGAATCTAAAACAAACTGGTTAAAAGAGAAACATATCAAAATATTGAAACGATGTGAAGAGGAAAGACTTAAATTGGACGGTGTGGAAAAAGAATTTATAGTGTCGAAATCAGTTAGCGCACACAACTCTGAAGAGATCGAATGTATCAAAGAGGAAAACAGTCAACTCAATCGAACACTTATTGATCTGCAATGTCGTTCGATGAAATACAACTTGATCTTTAATGGTATAAAAGAAGATACAAATGAAGATACAGAGTATGTAATTAAAGACTTTATATATCATAAGTTAGGTATAGATCGGCATATTGATTTTATAAATGTCCACCGTTTTGGTTCCTTTCGTACAGCTAGACACCGTCCGATAGTAGCGAAATTCCTATTCTTTAAAGATCTTGGGGCTGTTAAGAGTGCCGCATATCACTTAAAGGGGTCATAATATGGCATAAATGAACAATTTCCAGTTTCCATGGAAAATGAAAGGAAAAAGTTGTACCCAATCATGAAAGACTTAAAACACAGAGGTGAAAAGGTCAGACTGGTCAGAGATAAGTTGTTTGTGAACGATAAACTGTTTGGCGGAGAAACTGCTAAAACGAAAAACCACCAGACCAGGAGAAATCAGGTCTCTAATATTCCAATTCTTAGTCGTCCATGGGAAAACGATGGCCGTCGACAAGCTACGAAGAGGCATGCGGGATATTTATCAACCTCATCAGAATCTTCTCCCCCCCCCCCCCAAACCGCCTAGGACAAGCCCGAGAGGGATCTGAAAATATTATCATGGAATGTTGGTAAAGGTGTCATCAGCAAACTACAAAACGTTGATTTCCAGCTATTCTTAAGTGAATACGATATTATTTGTCTTTCTGAATGTTGGCTACAAGATGAAAGTAAAGTCGATATACCGGGTTATTGTGTTACATGTTTCCCGAGAACGGGTGATATTAAAGGAGGGGGCATACTTATAGGTATAAAGTTAGAATTGATTGATAATTGTACAATTATTGAACAATTCCAAGACTGTTTTGTATGTTTAAAAATCACGCAAACTGTAAGAAATTATATTTTAATTATTTGTTATTTTCCGCCCATAAGTAGTATATATTATAATAAATACAATATTGATATATTTTACTCTTTTGAACAGCTGGTATGTAAATATCAAAACCCAGATAATATTGTTATCGCCACGGGTGATTTTAATAGTCGAACATCAACACTTAATGACTTTATTAAACATGATAAATTATGCAAAATATCACAAGAGATTATTCAAGATTTGATAGAATATGTACCTGACATAGGTGACATTTTACAAATACGTAGAAAACTTGATAATACTGTAAATCAGTTTGGTAGAAACTTGATTTCGTGTTGTAAAACGACTGGATTGCGTATAATTAATGACAGGGTTGAATCTGACAGAGAAGGTCAATTTACCTTTAATTCTTCAAAAGGGTGTAGTTTAATTGATTATGTTTTAATTGAACATTGTTATTTTGATTCAATATGTAACTTTCAGACTGGTATTTTTAATGAGTTTTCTGATCACGCGCCATTGAGTTTTAATTTGCATTACAAACCTCATTTGAGGTCTGAGCAGGTTGAGGAGAATTCACGCGTTGTTAAATCCTTTAAATCTATTAAGTGGGATGAGGCCAAATCAGACCAAATCCGATTAGAATTAAGCAAGGTGAATACATGTATGTATGTTAGGAGTATGTGAATCTCATATTAGAGATAAGAATTAAGCAAGGTGAATACACGTATGTTAGGAGTATGTGAATCTCATATTAGAGATCAAGAAAGTATTGATCAATCCGTTGAACGTTTTTCAGAGATTGTAACAAATATTACATCGCCCTTTTGTGTCAAAAGTATAAAAGGTGTGAAGGCACGTCACAGAAAGCATGGCAATCAGCCAGACAAGCCAATAACCCCGTTTACATTACAAATTTTAAGCGTGCCAGGTACCGTTCCTGGTACGGCACGGTTAATTTTTTTGTAGTGTAAACGGGTAAAACACAAGCGTGTCGTACTGAGTACCGTGCCAATCTGGCCCACTGAAGTGATGTGGTCTCGGAACCGTGCTAAGAACGACTCACTTCAAATTTTCGTAGTGTAAACGCTAACCGGTCTGAGTACGGATTACTGCGCATGCGCCAAATGAACCTTGACCTTTTTTCCAGGCAAACCTTGACAGTTCTGTCATGAGTTCTGTCATAATGGCTGCTCAAACTAAATCAGTCATCATAATTGTTTTCATCTGGGTAATTTGTACAGGGGCTGAAATTAACTTTTCCGTGAAGAGTTCCTCATTTGGCACGCTTGGCACGGTTCTGAGACCGGTTATTTTAGAGTAATGTAAACGGGTCCATTTCTTGAAATTTATCGCGGCCTGGTACCGTACCTAGTACGGCACACTTATCGCGGCCAAATGTAAACGGGGCTATGGTTCGATGACTTGTGTAAGCAGAAGTACAGGAATTATAAAAAAGCCATGCATGATTTTAACCAAAATAAATCCGATGAAAACCATACTAAAACCATACTAAGTTAGCGATATTAAAAACCCAATATAAACAATATGAGAGAAAACTTAAAAAAGAATATAAAACACAACAGGGCGATATGTTAGCTTACTTGCAAAAACATAATCCTACAAAATTTTTAAAAAGGTGTAAGTAACTCGGTTAACATTGCTACATTCTAAAATCATTTTAGTAGTTTATCATCAGAGATCTCGCATCACAATAATAACACAATTATAGAGCGTTTAAACAAGCACGATTTAAATAAATATAACAATGAATTAAACCAAAGGATAACGGAATTAGAAATTAAAATAGCAATCAAAAAACTTAAACGTAATAAAGCTTGTGGTAATGATGAAATTATTAATGAATTATTCACTGAATGTGCATATCAGTGTTTACCTTGTCTTTTAATTTTATTTAATAATATATTAGATAGTGGTTGTTTTCCATCTTCATGGTGTGTGGGTAATATCGTACCCGTCCATAAGAAGGGCGATCCTACCAATCCGGAAAACTATAGAGGTATTACTATTTTGAGTTGTATGGGTAAACTATTTACATCAGTACTAAATAATCGATTAGTTAAATATACTGAAACACATAGCACTATCTCAAATGTCCAGTTTGGTTTTAGAAAATCCTTATCCACAGTTGATGCAGTATTTGTCTTACAAACGCTAATAAATCGTTCACTTAAGTCTAAGAAACGATTATATGTTTGTTTTGTGGATTATAAACGCGCCTATGACTAAATTTCAAGGTCAAATCTTTGGTATAAATTAATTAAAGAAGGTATTGATGGAAGAATATTAAAACTTATTCGCTCACTTTATGACAAAGTTAAATGTTGTGTCAAGCTAAATGACGAGGTTTCGACAGCCTTCAATCTTGATTATGGTCTCTTTCAAGGTGAAATTTTATCACCATTATTATTTTCGATATTTATTAATGACGTTGAATCTCATTTACAATTAGATAACTGTTGTCCCCTTGATTTACAAGATTTTAGTTTATTTTTGCTCTTATATGCAGATGATAAAGCTGTATTTTCAGAAACACCCGACGGCCTACAAACTATTTTAGACTCTCTATATAAATATACCGATAAGTGGAATTTGACAGTAAATATTAATAAAACAAAAATTGTTGTATTTAGAAATTGGGGTAAAATATCTGGAAATGAAGCATGGAAATTTGGCAATAACAAAATCGAAATAGTAGACGAATTTAAATATATTGGAATCTTACTAAACTTTAACGGGAAGTTTCTTAAGACACAGAAGCATATATCAGAGCAGGGGAGAAAAGCTTTATTCAGTATTATTAAAGTATGTAATGAAAATTATTTTAATGTTGAAACGAAATTGAAGATTTTTGATATTTATGTAAACAGTATTTTGAATTATGGATTTGAGATTTGGGGTTTTCATAAAGCGTATGACATAGAAAGATAGGCTGGCACTGCCAGGCAGGATACGCCCACATTTTTGAGAGATGGATAGAGAACAAGCAATTACCGAAAATGATTTTTCCTACATCATTAAGTCCTGTATTTCATACTGTATTGGGAGCAGCCATTTTGTTGGTCAGTTCCAGTCTGATATTCATGAAATTCGAAGCCGACAATGATTATGGTGTGACGGTACACAACCTAGAAATGTTACTTTTCGTCAAAATCGGATAAGAATTGTGACCTGTAGAGAGTCCACAACCATGATATACCATATTTTTACACTATTCGCGTACAAACGGCGACCATTTCGTCCGGCAATTTTGGTACGATTTTCACGAAATTGGAACTCAACCTTCCTTACGGTGCAACAGTAATATAATCAGAGTTTTTTTTTTAAATCAGATAATAATTGTTCGAGAGATAGACAGAGAACAAGCAATACCGAAAGTGATTTTTCCTACAATCAAAGGCCATAATTCATTAAGTTACAATTTGATATGCGCAAATATCGAAAAGAATAAAGATCTTTAGGTTATAAACAAGCATTTCAGGTTTCATCAAAATCGAATTAAAATTGTGACCTCTACAGGGTCCACAACTTTGATATACCATATTTTTACACTGTTCGCGTACAAACGGCGGCCATTTTTTCTGGCAATTATGGTCCGATTTTCTCGAAATTCGAACTCAACCTTCCGTAGGGTGTAACGGTGATAGCGTCAAACGTTTTTTTAAATCGGATAATAATTGTGACCTCCAGAGGGACCATAGGCGATTTTTCGGACAATCAGGGGCCATAATTCAGGAGGCTACGATCGGATATGCGCAAATAACGAAAGGAACCAAGATCTTTGGGTTATAACCATGCATTTCAAGTTTCATAAAAATCGAATTAAAATTGTGACGTCTACAGGGTCCACAACCGTGATATACAATTTTTTAACAGTATTCGCGTACAATATGCGCAAATATCGAAAGGAACAAAGATCTTTGGGTTATATCCATGAATTTCAAGTTTCATCAAAATCGAATTAAAATTGTGACCTCCACAGGGTCCACAACCTTGATATACCATTTTTTAACAGTATTCGCGTACAAACGGCGGCCATTTTGTATGGCAATTTTGGTCCGATTTTCCCGAAATTCGAACTAAACCTTCCTTAGGATGTAACGGTGATATAATCAAACGTTTTTTTTTTTAAATCGGATAATAACTGTGACCTCCAGAGGGCCCACAAGCTAAAAGATGGGCTGGCACTGCCAGGCAGGATACGCCCACACTTTTGAGAGATGGATAGAGAACAAGCAATACCGAAAGTGATTTTTCCTCATTAAGTCCTGTATTTCATACTGTATTGGGAGCAGCCATTTTGTTGGTCAGTCCCAGTCTGATATTAATGAAATTCGAAGCCGACAATGATTATGGTGGGACGGTACACAACCTAGAAATGTTACTTTTCGTCAAAATCGGATAAGAATTGTGACCTGTAGAGAGTCCACAACCATGATATACCATATTTTTACACTATTCGCGTACAAACGGCGACCATTTCGTCCGGCAATTTTGGTACGATTTTCACGAAAAATCGAACTCAACCCCTCCTTACGGTGCAACAGTAATATAATCAGAGTTTTTTTTTTAAATCAGATAATAATTGTTCGAGAGATAGACAGAGAACAAGCAATACCGAAAGTGATTTTTCCTACAATCAAAGGCCATAATTCATTAAGTTACAATTTGATATGCGCAAATATCGGAAAGAATAAAGATCTTTAGGTTATAAACAAGCATTTAAGGTTTCATCAAAATCGAATTAAAATTGTCACCTCTACAGGGTCCACAACTTTGACATACCATATTTTTACACTGTTCGCGTACAAACGGCGGCCATTTTTTCTGGCAATTATGGTCCAATTTTCTCGAAATTCGAACTCAACCTTCCGTAGGGTGTAACGGTGATAGAGTCAAACGTTTTTTCAAATCGGATAATAATTGTGACCTCCAGAGGGACCATAGGTGATTTTTCGGACAATCAGGGGCCATAATTCAGGAAGTTACGATCCGATATGCGCAAATATCGAAAGGAACCAAGATCTTTGGGTTATAACCATGCATTTCAAGTTTCATCAAAATCGAATTAAAATTGTGACCTCTACAGGGTCCACAACCATGATATACAATTTTTTAACAGTATTCGCGTACAAACGGCGGCCATTTTGTATGACAATTTTGGTCCGATTTTCCCGAAATTCGAACTCAACCTTCCTTACGGTGTAACGGTAATATAATCAACCGTTTTATTAAATCGGATAATAATTGTGACCACCAGAGGGACCACAAGCTAAAATAAGGCGATTTTGCGTATAATCAGGGGCCATAATTCAGGAAGTTACGTTCCGATATGCGCAAATATCGAATGGAACCAAGATCTTTGGGTTATAACCATGAATTTCAAGTTTCATCAAAATCGATTTAAAAATGTGACTTTTACAAGGTCCACAAACCATGATATACAATTTTTTAACAGTATTCGCGTACAAACGGCGGCCATTTTGTATGGCAATTTTCGTCCGATTTTCCCGAAATTCGAACTCAACCTTCCTTAGGGTGTAACGGTGATATAATCAAACGGTTTTTTAAATCGGATAATAATTGTGACCTCCAGAGGGACCACAAGCTAAACAGGGTGATTTTTCGGACAATCAGGGGCCATAATTCAGGAAATTACATTCCGATAGGTGCAAATACCGAAAGGAACCAAGATCTTTGGGTTATAAACATGCATGTCAAGTTTCATCAAAATCGGTTCAAAATTGTGACCTCTATAGGGTCCACAAGCTAAAAACGTGATTTTTCGTACAATCAGGGGCCATAATCCATGAAGTTTTCATCCGATACATGCCAATATCGAAAGGAACCGAGATTTCGTCAAAATCGGATAAGAATTGTGACCTGTAGAGAGTCCACAAACAAATTGTGGGCGGACGGACGGACGGACAGGGGCGACGACAATATACGTCCACATAAAAATGTGGGCGTATAAAAAGGTGATTTTTCGGACAATCAGGGGCCATAATTCAGGAAATTACGTTCTGATAGGCGCAAATATCGAAAGGAACAAAGATCTTTAGGTTATAAACATGCATGTTAAGTTTCATCAAAATCGATTCAAAATTGTGACCTCTATACGGTCCACAAGCTAAAAACGTGATTTTGCGTACAATCAGGGGCCAGAATCCATGAAGTTTTGATCCGATACATGCCAATATCGAAAGCAGCCGAGATCTTTTGGGGATAAACCTATATTTCAAATTTCGTCAAAATCAGATAAGAATTGTGACCTGTAGAGAGTCCACAAACAAATTGTGGACGGACGGACGGATAGGGGCGACGACAATATACGTCCACATAAAAATGTGGGCGTATAAAAAGGATATTTAAACTTTTGTAAACGGTTATTGGGCGTAAAACAGTCCACTAATAATAGCATGGTCTATTATGAACTGGATCGATATCCATTGTATATCCAAAGAAAAATACACATTTTTAAATATTTTTAAAAATTATTATGTACAAAAAATAAATTGTTAAAGTCGTGTTTAAATGAAATGGTAATGAAGAATGATGTATGGTTGACCAATGTAAAAAGCGAATTGTACTCGATTGGATTGGGGTATATTTGGGAGCGTTTTGATTATAATAAATCCTATCTTCCTATTATTAGAAATAGAATTTTAGACAAAAGTGTACAGAAGATATTTGTCAGACAGCTAAAGGTATTTTTTATCAACATATTATTTCTCATTTTGATCTTCAATATTATTTGAGAAAACCAGTACACTATAAGTATCAAAGATTAATATGTAGAATACGTTTATCTTCCCACAATTTGTGTATAGAAACTGGTCGTTTTGAGAAAATAGAGCACGAACAGAGAATTTGTAGATTATGTAATTTGAATGAAATAGAAGATGAATACCACCATATTATTATATGTCCATATTTAAATGATTATTGGAAAAAATATATAAAATCATACTATTCTGTTAACCCAAATCTCTTTAAATTTTTGTCCCCCGCCTTTCGGGTTCGTCCGTCTGTCTGTCTGTCTGTCCGTCTGTCCGTCACACTTTTTGGGACACAATAACTCTCTTCCTAATTGCGCTAGAATGTTCAAACTTGGTGTATATGCTTATTAGATTAATGCCTTGATGGAGTTCGAAAATGAGCATTTTCCGCTTAGGGTAAGCAGAGATAAGCAATTTGATTGGTTGATGCTTTGGGACACGATGACTTTAGTTCTAATTAAGTGAGAGTGATGAAACTTCGTGTATAGTTTCATTACAGTAATACCCTGACTAAGTTCGATAATCAGCATTTTCTGCTCAGGGTAAGCAGAGTGATACGCAATTTGATTGGTCGAGAATTTGGAACACAATAATTCTCCTTCTAATTGAGTTAAAATGTTCAAACTTGGTGTATATGCTTATTAGGTCAATGCCTTGATGGAGTTCGAAGATGAGCATTTTCCGCTTAGGGTAAGCAGAGATAAGCAATTTGATTGGTTGATACTTTGTGACAAGATAACTTAGGTTCATCTTGATTGATGATTTTTATGCCAATACAATGACTGCATTCTCATTCAGTAATGGATTCGACAGTAACAGTGTATAGAAACGATTGACTCAGACACGAGGGCCCTTTCCCTTGGCCAAAAGGGCCCTTTTGTCAAGCACTGGGGGGCCCTTTTGTCTGCCTTTAGGGTCCCCCTAACTAGGGTACATTTTCATTTTTCTCATCAGTTTTAGCATTTTTCTTTATAAAACACCTTTGGATGACACTTTGTGTACAGTTTGATTGCTTGATACGTTTGAAAAAAATAAATGTGCGATTAATTAATATGTGTCATCTATTTATTTTGGATTTCGGCGGGGGACATCAGCCTCACTGTTGGCTTGTTTAAGTTATTATCGGTACAAAATATCAAAGAACTGAATAAGCTTGGTGTATATCTTTCTCTTACCGGTAAAAAACGTAATGAATATATCTGTTCGCTTCCAAAATAGAATTATATCATATATATGATTTTAGTCCGTGGGCTGGAGGGGCTCACCTTGCACCCCCCCCCTTAGAATCTACAAAGTGATGTTTTTCTGGAAGGTTATTATGTATATTTAAATATTCTATATGTTACCACGCGACAAATTGGGTCTCACTAACTTTTCTAGATAGTTTATATGTAACTGTCACCACAATGACCATAGCTCCAAGTAGAATAGGTGTATAATAATGGTTGATCCTCAAAATGTGGCTTTGGGTTTCTTCTACACTTTGCAATTGGTTTTATGCAAATGAGATTACTTAGTAGGTCACCAGAGGTCAAAAGGTCACCAATTTCGGGTGTTGCTTGAAATTGGGCACTACTTTGTGAATCCCACTATAAACAGATGATAACACGTAATTTTCTCATTATAATACTTGGAATTCTTTATTATAGATATGATTTGATCCATGTTTAATTATTTTAGTACAAAATCATTTTGAGACAAAAGAGAAAGATAGGCTGGCACTGCCAGGCAGGATACGCCCACATTTTCGAGAGATGGACAGAACAAGCGATACCGAAAGTGATTTTTCCTACATCTTTAAGTCCTGTATTTCATACTGTATTGGGAGCAGCCATTTAGTTGGTCAGTTCCATTCTGATATTAATGAAATTCGAAACCGACAACGATTATGGTGTGACGGTACACAACCTAGAAATGTGACCATTTCGTCCGGCAATTTTGGTACGATTTTCACGAAATTCAAACTCAACCTTCCTTACAGTGTAACGGTGATATAATCAAAATCGAATTAAAATTGTGACCTATACAGGGTCCACAACCATGATATATCATTTTTTTAACAGTATTCGCGTACAAACGGCGGCCATTTTGGCTGTCAATTTTGGTCCGATTTTCCCGAAATTCAAACTCAACCTTCCTTACAGTGTAACGGTGATATAATCAAACGTTTTTTTTAAATTGGATAATAATTGTGACCTCCAGAGGGACCACAAGCTAAAGAAAGGGGGATTTTGCATATAACCAGGAAGTTACGATCCGATATGCGCAAATAATGAAAAGAACCAAGATCTTTGGGTTATAACCATGAATTTCAAGTTTCATCAAAATCGAATTCAGGAAGTTACGATCCGATATGCGCAAATAATGAAAAGAACCAAGATCTTTGGGTTATAACCATGAATTTCAAGTTTCATCAAAATCGAATTAAAATTGTGACCTTTACAGGGTCCACAACCTTGATATACCATTTTTTAACAGTATTCGCGTACAAACGGTGGCCATTTTGTATGGCAATTTTGGTCTGATTTTCCCGAAATTCGAACTCAACCTTCCTTACGGTGTAACGGTAATATAATCAAACGTTTTTTTAAATCGGATAATAATTGTGACCTCCAAGCTAAAAAAAAGGCGATTTTGCGTATAATCAGGGGCCATAATTCAGGA
Organism: Patella depressa; assembly: GCA_948474765.1. Taxonomy (NCBI): domain Eukaryota; kingdom Metazoa; phylum Mollusca; class Gastropoda; family Patellidae; genus Patella; species Patella depressa. The sequence continues at coordinate 54,724,865 of OX419716.1, forward strand.
AGTTACGATCCGATATGCGCAAATATCGAAAGGAAGCAAGATCTTTGGGTTATAACCATGAATTTCAAGATTCATCAAAATCGAATCAAAATTGTGACCTCCACAGGGTCCACAACCTTGATATACCATTTTTTAACAGTATTCGCGTACAAACGGCGGCCATTTTGTATGGCAATTTTCGTCCTATTTTCCCGAAATTCGAACTCAACCTTCCTTAGGGTGTAACGGTGATATAATCAAACGGTTTTTTAAATCGAATAATAATTGTGACCTCCAGAGGGACCACAAGCTAAAAAGGGTGATTTTTCGGACAATCAGGGGCCATAATTCAGGAAATTACATTCCGATAGGCGCAAATATCGAAAGGAACCAAGATCTTTGGGTTACAAAAATGCATGTCAAGTTTCATCAAAATCGGTTCAAAATTGTGACCTCTATAGGCTCCACAAGCTAAAAACGTGATTTTTCGTACAATCAGGGGCCATAATCCATGAAGTTTTGATCCGATACATGCCAATATCGAAAGCAGCCGAGATCTTTTGGGGATAAACCTATATTTCAAGTTTCGTCAAAATCGGATAAGAATTGTGACCTGTAGAGAGTCCACAAACAAATTGTGGACGGACGGACGGACGGACGTCCGGACGGACAGGGGCGACGACATAATACGTCCACATGAAAATGTGGGCGTATAAAAAGGGCTTATTTACGAAGTCACCAAACGACTGCTTATCAGTACAATATTCTCTAAAACTGCCCCAACAAAGTTTTTGTTCACAGATTCCGAAGTTTTGTACTCGTGACACTAAATAGGTCAATAAAGGGCAAATATCTTTCAGACTTAGTAATATACCCGATGATACAATGTGATCTACATGACAACACCAAATCAAAATTGCGTTTATAAATATTTACAACTGAATTGACCATGATTTGCCAGAGTATACATAGAAAAGGCCCATGATATCTTTGTGTATCGTAGTCATCATCACTGTCACTACTTGAAATCTCTTCTTCGTTTTCACTATCGTCTGAGTCAGTCTCGCTATCATCTTGACCTTCAACATCATCATTGCATTCCATTTTCTCTGCCAATTTGGGTGGGATTACATCCCCGGCGCTCCATTTCGGCTCGATTTGGCCATTACGCTTCACCCACCCATGATCATCCGTTGCCTCGGGAATTATTGGCTTCGGGATGTGTGCTCTCTTCCAAATGTCGACTTGGTAGTTCACTCTTCTGATGACAATGTGTTCGTTGAGGCATGATCTTGTGGGTGGAAGAGATGACATGTCTACTTTTCTTTCAAGCTTTATTTCCACTCCTGTTTGTCCCCCGCACTTCGAAACAAGCATTTCATATCGGACCTCGTTCACTGCTGATGCTTTAGTCGTTTCATTGTACATCTTGCATGTGAACTCTTCAAGGCCTTGGTATACTTCATCGGGGATTCTCCATGTTGTGCCTAGGGTTTGAAAAACCTCCTGATAGCGTGGTTTCTGCTGCAGCAGTTTTATTGACTTGACTTTTCCGATCCCCTTGAACGCGCTGGTTGTATCACATCTTGTGAAGGCGTGAAGACCCAACAATGCTGCACAATACATTGGAGTAAAATCCTTTAACATGTCTGTCACATCTAGCAGTCTTCTGTGATTACCAGAGCTCGTGTCAAACAGAATATGGATGTTGAAGTTGGGTGCGTAATAAAGCAAGATGAAAATATGTCGCTGTCGGGACTCCTGACTCGAACGAACTGTTTTTTTTCCTGTTCAGCAAATGAGCAGTAGACCACCACCCGGGTATCTATCTCCTCCTGGTCAGATTCAAGAGATAGAATCTCAGACTTTTCAACTGTTTTACCATCTGATGTTAAAATATTGGCTTTTTCTTCACATATGGCGATAACTTCTTTTTTCTGCAATTTCCTACTGCATTCCGGGCTACTCCAAATCTTGAGAAGCAAGGCAATCAGCTGTTGTGTATTGTCATCGTTGCCTAGGAATTCTTTCCAATTCTGTGTTTGCGCCTTGAATTATCCTCTTCTCTCCACAGCCTCTTCTGCGTCTTTCCATCGATTTTATCGAATCGTCCTTATACATGTCTGTACTGAATAACACTTTTGACTTCCCTCCTGTGCTCATATCAAGCAGTTTTTCGCCGATCTGTTTACATGTTGGTGGAACATCTCTCATGCAATAGAACGTTGCATTACCATCTTCAATGTTCAGAGTTGCATGGTCAGGTGGCGGAATTGCGTCCTTTATGCCCTTTGTCAAATGACTATAGCCCTTGCTTTTGTCTGTATTCAGCAGGAATCCGTCTGGAGTGCCAATAGATGACGGAACCGGCATGAGTGGATAGCAAAGCAGCTCCTTCATGTCGAGTTTTTCGGTTTGGTTTTGAGAAAGTACTAGCAGCTGAAATGCTACAATTCCTTGTTGCTTATATTCTATCTCATGATTGCTTGATGTCCTGGTTGTCACTTTCTTTCCCATGTCTGCAAAGGTCTTCAATTTCTGTCTGTTTATTGGTTCGAGGAAGTCGTTGTCTTTCTTCAGTCGTTCACTGACGAAAGAATCCTTCGCATGTTTACCCCTCGTCTCAGCCTCGATGATTCTTCGCATACACCTGGTGGAGCCGGCGCACCAGATGCGATGCAGAATAGCTGATCATCACTCTCGACATCAAAAGGGTCCATGAAGCTGTTGATGGCATGGATCACCTTCAACGTGGCTGCCTCACTCTTGTGGATCTGTGACGGTCGAACATCACGATGCTTCTGACCCTTGCCATCCTCATCTGTCATATCTGCCATTTGTAGTGTCACATCCAAGTACCTTTAACGTTCATGGGTTGTCTTCGCCCAGCGCCTGTCATATCTGCCATTTGTAGTGTCACATCCAAGTACCTTGAACGTTCATGGGTTGTCTTCGCCCAGCGCCTACCCCCTGCTCCTGCATGAGATTTTGCATGCTTCATGAATGTTTCTTCGATGGTTTTGTCGACAGCGCATTGATTTCCGGGTATCAAAGATCTAGCCACACTAATGGCATCCAACCTAAGTAGCTCTGTAGCTCCGGGATGAGTCTCCTCCACATCAGCAAGGAAGACTGAAAAGTATGTCAAATATCTGGCATAATTCTGTCCGTCAAAGCTGAAGAATAAATCGGCCATCTGATTGAGACACGATCCGTACACCTGAAAGTCATTCGTCCTCACAGCAAGAAGGATAGACAGTACCAACCAAATGTGGTCCATGTATGACATCCAGAACTGGGCGGTCTTTCCTAGTTTGCCTCCTGCAACACCTTGGCGGAAGCCTGCGTATCCATCCAGATAAGACAGAAAGGTGGGATTGTTCATCAATGATTCCAGGTTCTCCTTGCTGATGTCCTGTACAAGTGTTGCTACCAAGGCGTTGGCTTCTGGCATGTTCTCCAGTGGTTCATCATGTCCTATCGATGTGTGATACTTTTTCAGCAGCAAACGTTCCAGAGCTTCTACCATCGTCTTGTGGCAATGAATCGCCCGACTGTAGTTCTTACCGGTGGTCACTCCTTTTAAGGATCCACTAGACATGAGGCCTGATTCTAACAGAATTTCAGAGAATCCTGAACCCGACATCTTCTTGCCCACCATTTTAAGGTATGCACAAACAAGATGAAATGTTCCTATCATCACTATGTGGTCTTTGTAGTAGTCTGCATACCCCCAGGTCAAACGTTGTAATGGCATACCTCTGACCAACTTCATCAGATGCTTGTTTGGACTGTCTGAGACACTCTTGTACTGTAGAATATTCTGTAATTGGGTGATTTATTACAAGATAATAATTAATGGTCGTCAGTCGCGTTGGTTTTACACCGGTCTCTGAAATAAAGACTCCCCAGCTGGGAGCAATCTGCCCATTGATACTGCTGACTAATCGAACGATGCACCACACCTTCATCATCTTATCTGCTTTCAACAAAGCCCCTTCATCTGGAATAGACAAGCGTGCACTAGTCATTTTGGGACTGTCCTTCTGAGTAATGTAGCAAGGGGAGAGGTTATCACTATCTAGACCTGATTTCATGGAACGCTCCCTTATTTTTGGTATGGAGATCACTAGGCCTTCGGCATCATTTGTTTCGTCTTGGCCTTGCGGAATGTTCTGTAGCATCATCCCATGCGATGTGTGGATTGATCCACTTCCGGACAGATCATTGATTAACTGATCAAAGTTATCAAAGTCGCTGTGGAAGACAGCAGGAACGGTCGGATTCCTGACAATCTGAGGAGTAAGAAGGCTTGATGCTTCCTCGAGGGCAACACCAAGGGCTGTCTCGAGTTCTAAAGAGAACGAATAGCTTTCAGCATGGCCAAGTCTATTCATCAGGGTGTTCAGTTGCGCACTGCGGAAAAGATGGCGTAAGGTCGTACAAACTAGGATATGTTTCGGCAATTTCCATTTTCCATTTGTGGCTGCGCGACACAGATCCTGACCTATTGATGACACGAGACGTTCTGTCTTATCTGATGCTGAAATGGAATCTTGACCACTTATTAATAACCTCAGAAAACGCTGTAGACCCTTTGGTACAGGCTCTTCAATTGTTTGAAGAAGCGACGCAGTAGGAGGCCATGGCAAGTCATCGGCCTTGACAACATGGGTGATTTGTAAATGTCAAATCATATCTATAATAAAGAATTCCAAGTACTATAATGAGAAAATTGCATGTTATCATCTGTTTATAGCGGGATTCACAAAGTAGTGCCCAATTTCAAGCAACACCCGAAATTGTTGACCTTTTGACCTCTGGTGACCTACTAAATAATCTCGTTTGCATAAAACCAAGTGCAAGGTGTAGAAGAAATCCAAAGACACATTTTGAGGGGTCAACCATTATTATACACCTATTCTACTTGGAGCTATGGTCATTTTAATTTCCCCTACCCCAATTTTTATTTCGCTCCATTTGTGGTGTCCGGTACATATAAACTACCTAGAAAAGTTAGTGAGACCCAATTTGTCGCGTGGTAACATAGAATATTTAAATATACATAATATCCTTCCAGAAAAACATTACTTTGTAGATTCTAGGGGGGGGGGGTGCAAGGTGAGCCCCTCCAGCCCACGGACTATTTGTTTAGGTTTATAAGCGTTATGTGTAGTTCAATTTTATTTATATCCTTCACTTTCCGACCACAAACTAAATGTATATTTTAGGTCTTTCTCAATAACAATACTAAACAATAATTGTATAATTAGTATATTATATTTATTTATGTATTTTTTGATTATTACATTGTATCTGATAAGTCGTATGACTAAAGAACTAAATAAAGTAAAATAAAAGAAGTAAATTTAATTATTTGTCTTCAATTACAAACCAGATGCTTTTTTGAGATTAGATCAAGAAATACATCGGTGAAATGAAATGCCCACTAATAAAGAGGTTGAAACAAAATCAATCGAGAAGCACAGACAACAAATCCACTGTATACCTACCTGAAACTGAACAAACGCCATCAAGTAAACTATTCTGAAATCCAGAAAACTACAAGAAGTCATCCAAATCAAGAGATTTAAACCAGAACTTAATACAGACGAGGGATTATATCTTCCAAGGAGTTATGATATGTGCCATTCTCATTTAGCGGTGACATCTGTGTACTCACTTTTTATAAGCTCTTGTATAAAATAAATAATTCATCATATATTAAACAGTAAAGGTGTATTTATTACCTATCTGATGTACATACACCATGTAAAACCAAACTCAACAAAAAAATTTTGGGTTTGAAAAAAGTTTGTAAGTTTTGCTAAAAAATGTCAAAAAATATAATCATCGTCCCATGTGAACGAGCGAAATCCAAGATGGCGTTAATATTTGCCGTTTCAGTTTCATGACAGGTTTTTTTACGCATATTTCTAAATTTTGACAACTTGCTATTTAATTCGAACACTTCTAGGCTGATATCCCTGCATGGGGATTGGTATGGCTCTTGTAGAATAGGCTTACTGTAGCCCCCCCCCCCTTCTCTTTTGATCTGTTCAGTGTAGGCCTATTATAGGCTAGCCGAGCTTAAGCCACTGGACTGTCTATACACGTATGTGTCGTTTACCTCACCAGTGGACTGATGCAAGGTAATGACGGCATAGGTAGATAAATAGGGATAATGGCACAACTAAAGAAAACAGTTTATTAAAATCCAAAAACAATTTATCGACTACGGTAATTATTATTAGGTGTTGCCTGTTATTTATAGAATTATCTTTAGTTCCAATTACCAGTCCACACACCAACTTGAAAATAACTCATTACTATTACTATAAACAAACTAATGTAAGTTTATTCCAACTTTATACGTAGATGAATAAAATTACTACTAATGATAATTAATCAGTTGCTAGTAACTCACTACCGGAACTGTAAACAATCTTTATTTATATGAAGGAGATAAAAATAGTTAGACTACTACTACTACTACTACTAGTGCTACTATCAATAATTAGTAAATTGTTATTAATTTTAATAGACGTTAGTTGTGCCAAATTTTCCTGTTTTCCAACTTGTGCCCTTTTTATCTACATTTGCTATCAGAACCATGTATATATAGTCTCTGCTAGCTACGAGAACGTAACTAAAAATATTGAGATATACTGATGTGCTTGTTTTTAGCTACAATTGGATGCCTTTAGTTCAAAGTGACAAACTTAAAATATAAAAGTTTAGAAACAAAACAATTTCCCATGTTGACCATGTTACAGCCTACTACAAATCACATCAAATTTGATATTTTACTTATTAATTTCAAAAAAAATTATGGAATATTTTTCTCCTTTGACTTCAGCTGATGATCCAAAGGCAGAAGTGAGGTGGGTGAAGTTTGAAAAATGTGAGAAGGAAAGAAAACAGTATCAAGATGATAATCTATTTATCACTCAAAAATAGACCAAAGAATATGTCAATCATTCTGGCTCAGTAAATGAGAGAGAGAGAGAGAGAGAGAGAGAGAGAGAGAGAGAGTTTAACGTCCACTCGACACAAACTAGGTCATTTTGGGACTAACATGTGGTTTCAATTTTATTTCAATAATTCGATTGCGCGTAGGGGTCTTTAGCAGTGGGAGTAAACCGGAGTGCCCGGAGGAAGCTCACAAGGTTGAGAAGGCGCCCCAGGGATCGAAACCCCAGCCGCAAGACCTCCATCCAACAGTATTATTTTACAGAGGTGATCATATTGTGAGAGAATTTAAGGTGTCACGTTCGTTACTAAAAATTTAAAACATGACCATTCGGTCGTTTGGACATTTCGTAAGAAAGTTCTGGAACATATTAACTTCACACCCTTGTTCCGTATCATGTAGGCTGGAGTGATGGATGCTCAGCACAGTCCAAGTCACCCGAGAGCCATTTCTAGATGCAAGTTTTAATGAACATGACTTTTCCAGTACATTGCAGATGCAGAGGGAACCGTTGTCAAAAATTGGGTTGCACGTAAAGTTAGTAATGGGGCCCTTGTACGTAATGCACAAGAATTTGCCAACATTTAATGGTCTTAAATACAGCTTTTTCTTAAAGGGACTCACATGTAATTTGTTGGCTACAGAAAAATCATTGTTATTAATACAGTTGATTCTCTCTTTGGCCATGATTTTTTTTGATTGTCTTTTAGTGTGGGTATATTATGTTGTTGCCCCTGTCTGTCGTCAGAAAACAAAATTTGTACATATATACATGTACAAATAAACTGTTTCAATGGCATACAGTAATTGAACTAGAGTATACAGGTCACATTTCTATGGAATATAATTACTGCTTATTACTGTGCAACGTTTTTACTAGGCTTCTCTAGTCATTATACAAATACCTTTGTCAAAAATCAAAACTTAACACATCCACTGTTGTCAAACGTGTGAAATCTACATAATCAGTGTTGTCAAAAAAAAAAAAGAAACCTACGCATTAATGGTTGTCAAAAACCGCAACCTACGCTTTCACGTTTGTCAAAAATTGAAATCTGCACCTACACTGTTGTCAAAAAATTGAAACTTGCACATTTAAAAAATGTCAAAATTATGAAGTATGCATAATCCTTGTCGTCAAAATATTGAAACCTACGTACTAACCATTGTCAAAAATAGAAACATACTCATTAAATGATGTCAAATGCCAATTTTGTAGTGTTATTATTGTTCTTTTTTTTATTAGCCCTTAGATAGATTCATATCTTAATTAATCCTTAATCAATACCTTTGATGTCCATTTTGTAATGTTATCATTGTTCTATTTTTCGCCCTTTGATGGTTTCATATTAGTTATTGTTTTTGTTACCTTGTAGTCTGTTCACAACCCCCAGATCTGTGACCAGAAGAGCTGAAAATGCAAGATGGGAAACAAAAATGGTCTGAAATTGACCTCGACAAACAGTGTTGGCGAAATTACCCATGTAATATATCATTGTATAGGTTTTGTTGGCCATCCTACACAGTTTCCGATCCATTTCACAAACAGTTGATCCAATATGGCTGCGGCTGCCAAAAAATCCAAAATGGAGACAGAAATTGGCTCGAAAAGTATTCTGTCAATACCAATAGCAACATACATATGTGATGTCGTTTCGGGGGTTGTGGGATGAGAAGTGCAAATATGTCATTTTCAAGTTGATAGAACTAATTTGAAAGGAGATAAAATACAAACATTAAGCATTTTCGCGACTACCGACCAACACGTAATAATTACTACAATAAATTGTTAAAGACATCAATGAATCTTATTCTGCATACATTTCAGCTATCATAAAACGTTATAATGCAATATATAATAATATATTTCGCAGTATGATTCTCAAATCTCAGAAAACATGTGCAATGAGTCTCAGTATTTTGAGTCATCTTTCAGACTTGCGCACTCAGATTGAAAAGTGTTATAATTTTGGGAGAAGTTGTTAAAAGCACTTATGATATAGAGCATTGGGTGTGTATCATATAGATATACACCCTCTATTCACTACTTCCCAACCATTCCAAAGAGGTGATGGTGGATTCTGTTATGCAACATAGATAGTGTAGGGTTGATAGTTCACTCTTTTGACCGTTTGCACAAAACTGTTGCGATCTAGTGATATACTACAAATGTTATCCTTCGAATTCACTGAATAGTTGTTTTCTAATAATATAGCGTGTGCATCAGAATTGGGACATTCATAGTCTCATAAAAGGATGTGTATGGTGGCCTATCGTTATCATTCAGGATTTAACAAAATTTCTTTAAAAACCTAAATAAAATGAAAAGCAAAGTCAAAATTAAAAGTAAATTAAAAGCAAAAATTAAATCAAAAGCAAAAGTTAAATCAAAAGTCAAAATTAAAGCAAAAGTAAAAATTAAAGCAAAAGTTAAATCAAAAGTAAAAATTAAATCAAAAGCAAAATTAGAAATGAAAGTAAAATCAAAATGTAAATTAAAATCAAAACACAAATTAAAAGTAAAAGTAAAACCAAAAGGAAAATTAAAATCAAAACACAAATGAAAACTAAAATCATTTTTAAAAGTAATTTAAAATGTAAAACAAAAGTAAAAGTGAAAAGCAAAACAAAAATATTTGTCGGCCTGTCGTTATCATTCAACATTTTTTTTTTTCACGCAAAAGTAAAATGAAAAAATATTGGTCGGCCTATCGTTATCATTCAACGTCCTTGACCCCAATCGGTAACCGTCGCTTATTTCCGATCGCCTTGACTCGATGATTTGTTCTCCCGCTGTACAAATAAAACTGAATCAGAACAGTATTTCCTTATGGGGTGTGAAACGTATAAAGATTTGAGAAAGCAATATATATCCAACCGTAAACGTTACTGATTAAACCTTTATCTTTTATTAATCTCTTCAATCCATCAAGCATCATAGCCCCAAGTGTTGCAGAATTTGTGAATCAACAGTATTTCCTTATGGGGTGTGAAACGTATAAAGATTTGAGAAAGCAATATATATCCAACCATAAACGTTACCCATTAAACCTTTTTCTTTTATTAATCTCTTCAATCCATCAAGCATCATAGCCCCAAGTGTTGCAGAATTTGTGATTTATATGTCCACCTAATATTAGGCTATTACACTGTACCCGTATCTATTTTATGCGCGCATGTTTGTTTTTTTGTGTTTTTTTGGTTTATTGTTTTTTGTTGTTGTTTTTTTTTTGGGGGGGGGGTGTATTGCTGTAATACCCGTATCTATTTTATACGCGCATGTTGTTTTCTTATTTTTTGTCCTGTTTTTATTTCCATATTCGATATATTGTATGTATAGTTTGTATTGTCTGTCTGTAAATTGGTACACGTGTATAACTTTTTCATCTTTACATATTGTATATGGTCTCCCTAAAAGGCGCTCCGATGCAATCAAATTCGGTTCTTTTCTATTCTATACACACGTTTACACATTCGTTAGTGTAATGGTAGACGTTAAGTACTGATTCCCTCTACACTACCGCCGCTTTTGGATGGGTGGCCCTCGAGACGCAGCTATACCCAAGGTCAGGTTGTCGCTATAAGTATTTTCGGAGAGAAGAAACACTCTGACGCCCACGTTGGGCAAACACTAGAGACTTTTGGCAAGTATAAATTCCTGGTCCGTATCACGTATCCATATCGATTTTGCTTGTGCCATCATCAATGTGTGTGCATTTCTCATACGTGTTACGGCACACGTTGGGCAAACACTAGAGACTTTTGGCAGGTATAAATGTCTGGTCCGTATCACGTATTCGTACCGATTTTGCTTGTGACATCATCAATGTGTGTGCATTTCTCATACGTGTTACGGCACACTGATACAGCAGCACGTATCGAATTTCTTTCATACGGAAAAAGTCCGTATAACATCGTTATCATTTTACGATCTATTTTGCTACTTTTAGACGTCAAAATGGTGTACCATAGCGTTTTTATGAATCTATGTGTATCCTAGAACACAAAAGTGTATATTTGATGTGATTTGAACCATGTTAAAAACAGGAATTTAATAATTATTTTTGATGGGTTTTCTCGGAATTTTTATATTTTTCCTGTCTGTCCGTCTGCATGCTGGTTGAGGTGAGTAGTGGGGAGGGGGGCCTTGCAAATCTGTAGATGATTTGATTCTATGGTAAACGGGTATAAACTTTTTAAACGGGTATGAACTTATTAAAAATCTTCGACATTAACTTTTTTTAATAGCACAGCGACTGTCGAGCGACTTTACTCGCTTTAGGCAGTTGTTCTTGTAGGCTAAGACCTAGGCACTAGACTGGCACTATTGGGGATCTTGGACGATAACTCTCATCATGCTGTAAAAGAACTACGGGGTAAGGAGTAGGGTCGCCTGTCAAACCTCGTGGGTTTTCTCCGAGTACTCCGGTTTCTACCCACTACTAATGACCCCTACGCACAAGCGAATTACTGAAATAAAATTAAACCATATGTCAGTACCGAAATGACCTATACTTTGTTTTGAGTGGACGTTAAACCACATTTCTCTCTATTTGCCTGGATTAGCAGGTTCGGTTCTTGACGGGGTATCTTGTCACATTGTTTGCCCAACGTGGGCGTCGGAGTGCTTCTTCTCTCCGAAAAAATTCATAGTGACAACCTGACCTTGGGTATAGATGCGTCTCGAGGGCCACCCATCCAAAAGCGGCGGTAGGGTAGAGGGAATCAGTAACGTCTACCATTACACTGACGAATGTCTATTGAATAGAAAAGAACAAACCAGAATTTGATTGCGTCGGAACGCACTTTTAGGGCGGCCATTAAAGATGAAAAAGTTATACACGGGCATCAATTTACAGACAGACAATACAAGCTATACATACAATATGCCTATATATAGAAAATAATAAAAAGGACAATACACTCCCCTCCCCCCCCAAAAAAAACAACAATAATCAAACAAAAAATAAAACCAAACATGCGCGCTTAAAATAGATACGGGTAATATAGCCTAATATTAGGTGGACATATAAATCACAAATTCTGCAACACTTGGGGCTATGATGCTTGATGGATTGAAGAGATTAATAAAAGATAAAGGTTTAATCAGTAACGTTTACGGTTGGATATATATTGCTTTCTCAAATCTTTATACGTTTCACACCCCATAAGGAAATACTGTTCTGATTCAGTATTATTTGTACAGCGGGAGAACAAATCGTCGAGTCAAGGCGATCGGAAATAAGCGACGGTTACCGATTGGGGTCAAGGACGTTGAATGATAACGATAGGCCGACCAATATTTTTTCATTTTACTTTTGCCGACAAATATTTTTGTTTTGTTTTTCACTTTTATTTTTGTTTTACATTTTAAATTACTTTTAAAAATGATTTTAGTTTTCATTTGTGTTTTGATTTTAATTTAGATTTTGGTTTTACTTTTACTTTTAATTTGTGTTTTGATTTTAATTTACATTTTGATTTTACTTTTATTTCTAATTTTGCTTTTGATTTTATTTTGATTTTTGATTTAACTTTTGCTTTAATTTTGACTTTTGATTTAATTTTGACTTTTGATTTAATTTTTGCTTTTAATTTACTTTTAATTTTGACTTTGCTTTTCATTTATTTAGGTTTTTAAAGAAATTTTGTTAAATCCTGAATGATAATGATAGGCCACCATAGATGTGGGCAATCAAGTCCGAACACATTTAAAGGTTAAATAGAAGATAATTTATACAAAATCTGCTCCTTTTTCATAACGACTGAAAGGATTGTCTGGAAATATTGTAAGGATCTTAAAGATGAGAGTTTGTCCGAAAGTAATTGGAGAATTTTGATACCTATTACTGGCATGGATATTTACTCATCGAATGCAATTGCCAGATATACTTATGTTGAAACAGCATTTTGATAGAGCAAATTTACGACTCCCCGAAACCCATTAATGGGTTTAATAGGTATGTTGATATACGGATGCTTCCCCAGGACTTTTCAACTCGGCAGAAAATGGACCCGAGGCATGGAATTCGAGAGAGAGAGAGAGAAATGGGGTTTAACATCCACTCGATACAAACTAGGTCATTTCGGGGCAAACATAATGGTTTAATTTTATTTCAATAATTCACATGCGCTTAGGGGTCTTTAGTAGTGGGAGGAAACCAGAGTGCCCAGAGGAAACCCACGAGGTTGAGAAGGCGCCCCTATCTCCAAGGCATGGAATTAGAATAAAGGAGTGATGGGGCAATTCTTCTCTAAGTCATGCAGATAATTCATAACATATAACCAGGATTATACAGGAGCAGCTGTAAAGAGAGATTTGTACCATAAAAGTAGCATAATCCAGGAAATGGGTTCCGAATTTAGCTGGCATTTTAGGTGTATCAAGACACCGACAATATCTAAATATGTCCCTTCACAGTGTCAATTTCGACAGCATGCAAGGGTTTAATGATACAGAGATCATCATTTGTCTTGATCGCCAATCCAATAATCAATTATTGGACCTACTAATGACAATTTCAGAAAAGAAACTTCTGAAAATATGTAAAACCAGATGAAACAAACCTTATACATAAAGGTAACATCAATAATTTCAACAAAATTAATTTTAATCTTTGATTGAATTCCTCATGATTTGGATATATGGCGCATGAACGAATCTGGAGAAGCACTACTCAATCAACAATCAACATACCTATCAAATTTTGTTGAAACCTATTAAAGGATTCACGAGGGATCAAAATTTGCTTAATCAAAGTGCTTTGCACCAAAAGACTAAATCTCAACAACCGAAAGCTAAGTAACATTCATGCTACTATTTATCAGAATTCTTCAACTGTTTTCAAACTAACGCTTAACTTGTCCTTACTACCTTTCAGAGCTATCTATTCATTAATTATTAAAAAGACGCAGTTTTGGTAATATAACTTCTATTTACCCTTAAATATGTTGGGAATTGAGTGCCTACATGCATACCCTTTGAAAAGACTGTAAATGCCCCTATTTGGAAGCGGTCACTAATATTTGCACAAAAATTATTCAGTAACTTGGAACTAGAGCTGCAACGATTCAGTTCGGTGCACCGATAACCGACACTAGCCGTCTCCACGATCTACAACGTTCAAATTTCGATTCGGTTCAATCGCAAATTAAATTTCAAATAAAAACAACGTACACCTTACCATATGAAAAAAAATGAAAGACCTGAAGCAATTAAGTCCACTTAAAATTTAACAAGCCAACAGTGAGGCTGATGTCCCTCGCCAAAATCCCAAAATAAAAAGACGACACATATTAATTAATCGCACATTTATTTTTTTCAAACGTATCGAGTTATCGTGTCCCAAAGCATCAACCAATCAAATTGCTTATCTCTGCTTACCCTAAGCGGAAAATGCTCATCTTCGAACTCCATCAAGGCATTGACCTAATAAGCATATACACCAAGTTTGAACATTTTAACTCAATTAGAAGGAGAGTTATTGTGTTCCAAAGTCTCGACCAATCAATTGCGTATCGCTCTGCTTACCCTGAGCAGAAAATGCTCATTATCGACCTTAGTCAAAGTATTACTGTAATAAATAAGCTTATACACCAAGTTTGAACATTTTAACTCAATTAGAAGGAGGGTTATTGTGTTCCAAAGTCTCGACCAATCAAATTGCGTATCGCTCTGCTTACCCGGAGCAGAAAATGCTCATTATCGAACTTAGTCGAGGTATTACTGTAATGAAACTATACACCAAGTTTCATCACTCTCACTTAATTAGAACTAAAGTTATCGTGTCCCAAAGCATCAACCAATCAAATTGCTTATCTCTGCTTACCCTAAGCGGAAAATGTTCATCTTCGAACTCCATCAAGGCATTGACCTTTGTCGTCAGTACCCTTGAAATCCTAAATAAAACAAGCCAACAGTGAGGCTGATGTCCCCCGCCGAAATCCCAAAATAAATAGATGACACATATTAATTAATCGCACATTTATATTTTTCAAACGTATCGAGCAATCAAACTGTACACGAAGTGTCATCCAAAAGTGTTTTATAAAGAAAGATAGGCTGGCACTGCCAGGCAGGATACGCCCACATTTTCTAGAGATGGACAGAAAACAAGCAATACCGAAAGTGATTTTTCCTACATCTTTAAGTCCTGTATTTCATACTGTATTGGGAGCAGCCATTTAGTTGGTCAGTTCCAGTCTGATAGTAATGAAATTCGAAACCGACAATGATTATGGTGTGACGGTACACAACCTAGAAATGTGACTTTTCATCAAAATCGGATAAGAATTGTGACCTGTAGAGAGTCCACAACCATGATATACCATATTTTTACACTATTCGCGTACAAACGGCGACCATTTCGTCCGACAATTTTGGTACGATTTTCACGAAATTAGAACTCAACCATCCTCATCAAAATCGAATTAAAATTGTGACCTATACAGGATCCACAATCATGATATATCATTTTTTTAACAGTATTCGCGTACAAACGGCGACCATTTTGTCTGTCAATTTTGGTCCGATTTTCCCGAAATTCAAACTCAACCTTCCTTACAGTGTAACGGTGATATAATCAAACGTTTTTTTAAATTGGATAATAATTGTGACCTCCAGAGGGACCACAAGCTAAAGAAAGGGGGATTTTGCGTATAACCAGGGGCCATTATTCAGGAAGTTACGATCCGATATGCGCAAATATCGAAAAGAACCAAGATCTTTGGGTTATAACCATGAATTTCAAGTTTCATCAAAATCGGATTAAAATTGTGACCTTTACAACGTCCACAACCTTGATATACCATTTGTTAACAGTATTCGCGTACAAACGGCGGCCATTTTGTGTGGCAATTTTGGTCTGATTTTCCCGAAATTCAAACTCAACCTTCCTTACGGTGTAACGTTAATATAATCAAACGTTTTTTTAAATCGGATAATAATTGTGACCTCCAAGCTAAAAAAAAGGCAATTTTGCGTATAATCAGGGGCCATAATTCAGGAAGTTACGATCCGATATGCGCAAATATCGAAAGGAAGCAAGATCTTTGGGTTATAACCATGAATTTCAAGTTTCATCAAAATCGAATCAAAATTGTGACCTCCACAGGGTCCACAACCTTGATATACCATTTTTTAACAGTATTCGCGTACAAACGGCGGCCATTTTGTATGGCAATTTTCGTCCGATTTTCCCGAAATTCGAACTCAACCTTCCTTAGGGTGTAACGGTGATATAATCAAACGTTTTTTTAAATCGAATAATAATTGTTACCTCCAAGCTAAAAAAAAAGGCGATTTTGCGTATAATCAGGGGCCATAATTCAGGAAGTTACGATCCGATATGCGCAAATATCGAAAGGAAGCAAGATCTTTGGGTTATAACCATGAATTTGAAGTTTCATCAAAATCGAATCAAAATTGTGACCTCCACAGGGTCCACAACCTTGATATACCATTTTTTAACAGTATTCGCGTACAAACGGCGGCCATTTTGTATGGCAATTTTCGTCCGATTTTCCCGAAATTCGAACTCAACCTTCCTTAGGGTGTAACGGTGATATAATCAAACGTTTTTTTAAATCGAATAATAATTGTGACATCCAGAGGGACCACAAGCTAAAAAGGGTGATTTTTCGGACAATCAGGGGCCATAATTCAGGAAATTACATTCCGATAGCCGCAAATATCGAAAGGAACCAAGATCTTTGGGTTACAAACATGCATGTCAAGTTTCATCAAAATCGGTTCAAAATTGTGACCTCTATAGGGTCCACAAGCTAAAAACGTGATTTTTCGTACAATCAGGGGCCATAATCCATGAAGTTTTGATCCGATACATGCCAATATCGAAAGGAACCGAGATCTTATGGGGATAAACCTATATTTCAAGTTTCGTCAAAATCGGATAAGAATTGTGACCTGTAGAGAGTCCACAAACAAATTGTGGACGGACGGACGTCCGGACGGACGTCCGGACGGACGGACGTCCGGACGGACAGGGGCGACGACATAATACGTCCACATGAAAATGTGGGCGTATAAAAATGATAAAAACGACGAGAAAAATGAAAATGTACCCTAGTTAGGGGGACCCTAAAGGCAGACAAAAGGGCCCCCACGCTTGACAAAAGGGCCCCCTCTGGCCAAGGGAAAGGGCCCTCGTGTCCGAGTCAATCGTTTCTATACACTGTTACTGTCGAATCCATTACTGAATGAGAATGCAGTCATTGTATTGGCATAAAAATCATCAATCAAGATGAACCTAAGTTATCTTGTCCCAAAGTATCAACCAATCAAATTGCTTATCTCTGCCTACCCTAAGAAGAAAATGCTCATCTTCGAACTACATCAAGGCATTGGCCTAATAAGCATATACACCAATTTTGAACATGTTAACTCAATTAGAAGGAGAGTTATTGTGTTTCAAAGTCTCGACCAATCAAATTGCGTATTGCTCTGCTTACCCTGGGCAGAAAATGCTCATTATCGATTTTAGTCAAAGTATTACTGTAATGAAACTATACACCAAGGTTTCATCACTCTCACTTAATTAGAACTAAAGTTATCGTGTCCCAAAGCATCAACCAATCAAATTGCTTATCTCTGCTTACCCTAAGCGGAAAATGCTCATCTTCGAACTCCATTAAGGCATTGACCTAGTAAGCATATACACCAAGTTTGAACATTTTAACTCAATTAGAAGGGGAGTTATTGTGTTCCAAAGTCTCGAACAATCAAATTGGGTAAAGCATCAACCAATCAAATTGCTTATCTCTGCTTACCCTAAGCGGAAAATGCTCATCTTCGAACTCCATCAAGGCATTGACCTAATAAGCATATACACCAAGTTTGAACATTTTAACTCAATTAGAAGGAGAGTTATTGTGTTCCAAAGTCTCGACCAATCAAATTGCGTATCGCTCTGCTTATCCTGAGCAGAAAATGCTCATTATCGAACTTAGTCAAGGTATTACTGTAATGAAACTATACATCAAGTTTCATCAATCTCACTTAATGAGAACTAAAGTTATCGTGTCCCAAAGCATCAACCAATCAAATTGCTTATCTCTGCTTACCCTAAGCGGAAAATGCTCATCTTCGAACTCCATCAAGGCATTGACCTAATAAACACATACACCAAGTTTGAACATTCTAGCTCAATTAGGAAGAGAGTTATCGTGTCCCAAAGTATCAACCAATCAAATTGCTTATCTCTGCTTACCCTAACTCCATCAAGGCATTGACCTAATAAACACATACACCAAGTTTGAACATACTAGCTCAATTAAAAGTTATCGTGTCCCAAAGCATCAACCAATCAAATTGCTTATCTCTGCTTACCCTAAGCGGAAAATGCTCATCTTCGAACTCCATCAAGGCATTGACCTAATAAACACATACACCAAGTATGAACAGTCTAGCCCAATTAGGAAGAGAGTTATCGTGTCCCAAAGCATCAACCAATCAAATTGTTTATCTCTGCTTACCCTAAGCGGAAATTAATAAACACATACACCAAGTTTGAACATTCTAGCTCAATTAGGAAGAGAGTTATTGTGTCCCAAAAAGTGTGACGGACAGACAGACGGACAGACAGACAGACGGACGAACCCATTTTAATAGTCGCCTGCTTTCTTCGAAAGGCGGGGGACAAAAAATACAAACAACCCAAAACACAGATCTATTAGTGAATGTCCGACATTCTAAAATTATTTATAATATTATGATGCTTTCCTAAAATTATCAACAAAGTTATAGATTCTATTTTTCTACAATGTAAATGTTGGTTACAATCAGTTGTAAGGGTGTTGGAGTGAAATCTAAGCCATGAGGTATGATTACTCCTCGAGAGTAAATGACAGAAATGCTTGACTAAGATCATTAGAATAATGCATATTAATTTTTTCCTTAAAAATAAATTGTTATCTAGTCGGATGTAAAAGTAAAAGCTTATAAAAAATCTTATTAACTTATTTTTTGCATGATTTGACTATGAAGATATTTCTTTTCTGGTTCAACTATATCAAAAACAATCACTTTACTTTATTTACAAAGAAATTGCAAAAAAAACGTACCACAATAAGATGGTCTACCTGAACACTTGGATTCAGTTATCTCCCTTGATCACCAAATTAATCCTTTTAACTTTTAGACTACCAAAATCCAATCCATTGTTACTCAAAAATGACACATACTAGTACAATCAATTAAAGTTAGTTTGGGAAAAATATTGAAATAAATGAAGTGTGACCAGTGGTATTTTAGTAGTATTGCCATTGGGTACTGGTAGCATACTTGTAATATTGGGTAAGTCTTCCTATCCATTTTTCTTTTTGAAATATCATTATTTAGATTTAACGTTCTGTATCATAATTTACAAACTAGTGGCACGAAAACAGCCATTTATTTTAAATAAAGCTTCATGTTGTAGTTAATTATGGTATATCTATTTAAAAGTGTAGTAAATATACACCTAATATGCACAAAATGGGTTAAGTTCCCTTGAAGCAACCTAGACTGTCAAAACTAATTTATACAAAACATTAGATTAGATATACAGCCTGGAAAAAACAAAACCAATGTAACTTTTGAAAGTGATTGTCTCGTTAGTATTGGTCACGAATCAGACTTATTGGCAGTAGATTTTTAAAAGGCTTTATCATTGACAGCATCTGTATGGAGAATGTCCAGCTGCAATTTTTAGCCATGATAATAATTCATATTTACAGCTGCAATTGATAAACTATTTGAGGCTTTGAGCAATTAAAATAAGGTGGGTTAAATTGAAAAATTTTCAACACATACAACAGTTTGAATGGAAATAAGTAATACAAATAGGTGAGGAACATTGAAATCATAATCTTATCTTACCCACAATTATTTAGAGTGACATGACACCCTATGATTCTGGTTCAGCAGGCATTTTATGCTTATAGAAATTTCACATAGCAGTTGAGTATAATCAAATTATATTATCATACAATAAGGTTTCACCTTTATTTCCATGGGAATTGGTTTATTATATGTTAAGCTATGTACAGTACAGTTTGGGGTCAGTTTTATTGGAAATTAATTAAAGCCCCAATACCACTCTTGTTGAAACTGAATAATATGTCCCAATCTTCATTCTGGTCAACAAATTGCATTATTTTACAATATTCCAATTAATTGATGATATAAATTTCATCTTAGCACACCTTATTTAAACAAGCCAACAGTGAGGCTGATGTCCCCCGCCGAAATCCCAAAATAAATAGATGACACATATTAATTAATCGCACATTTATTTTTTTCAAACGTATCGACCAATCAAACTGAACACGAAGTGTCATCCAAAAATTGCTTATCTCTGCCTACCGTAAGAAGAAAATGCTCATCTTCGAACTCCATCAAGGCATTGACCTAATAAGCATACACACCAATTTTGAACATTTTAAGTCAATTCGAAGGAAAGTTATTGTGTTCCAAAGTCTCGGCAAATCAAATTGCTTATCGCTCTGCTTACCTTGAGCAAAAAATGCTCATTATCGATCATAGTCAAGGTATTACTGTAATGAAACTATACACCAAGCTTCATCACTCTCACTTAATTAGAACTAAAGTTATCGTGTCTCAAAGCATCAACCAGTCAAATTGCTTATCTCTGCCTACCCTAAGCGGAAAATGCTCATCTTCGACCTCCATCAAGGCATTGACCTAATAAGCATATACACCAAGTTTGAACATTTTAACTCAATTAGAAGGAGAGTTATTGTGTTCCAAATTCTCGACCAATCAAATTGCGTATAGCTCTGCTTACCCTGAGCAGAAAATGCTCATTATCGAACTTAGTCAAGGTATTACTATAATGAAACTATACACCACGTTTCATCAATCTCACTTAATTAGAACTAAAGTTATCGTGTCCCAAAGCATCAACCAATCAAATTGCTTATCTCTGCTTACCCTAAGCGGAAAATGCTCATCTTCGAACTCCATCAAGGCATTGACCTAATAAACACATACACCAAGTTTGAACATTCTAGCTCAATTAGGAAGAGAATTATTGTGTCCCAAAAAGTGTGACGGACAGACAGACAGACGGACAGACAGACAGACGGACGAAGCCATTTTAATAGTCCCCCAACTTTCTTCGAAAGGCGAGGGACAAAAAATATTAAGTGACAAAATAGCAAATAAATGGTAGAAATCGTCGATCAAATTTTTACTACGATTTTCGTCTTCAGCCCCTCTCAAAACCCATGGAAATACAGGTTCAGCGATAAAACAGCAAATAAATGGCCCGGTTGCTATGAGATTTTGTTTTGGAAAATACCAAATCTGTAACTTGCTTGTTCTCAAAACTTACATTTGTGAGTTGGGTAGCTTCAAATGGATACAGCTCAGTCCAATTCAAACAAACAATACATCAAATTGAAGGTAATGAGTTGGAGAATGTGAAAATAACAATAACTCATTTTTCAAAATTTCCTCATCCCGACTCAGTATGCCATGTCGGGTCACGAATGGTTACTTCTTAAATATTAGTACAATTTTCATGAAATTGGAAAAGTCAGTTGATCTGGTTGATCCAACTTTAACGATGTCATTAGAAATTTTCAAAGTTATCTCATCTCCCCTTGGAAAATGTAAGGATTAAAGTTTTCAAAAAGATAGACAAAATATAGGTCAGATTGCCTTTTGTACTAGCTAAAACATTACTGATGCAAACACAAAATATGAAGTCTATCGTTCGAATCAAAGTGCAACAATCCTGAAATATAAAAAATCACTCAGGCTGTTGCGATATTTTACTTACAGACATTTGAGTTTTATTTTCTGAATCCTTGAAAGAATTCCTGAAAAACTTTCAAAGCAGAATTTTGATTTCGGTCAAATTAAGGTCTCCATGAGTCCATTTTGAATTGAGAGAGAGAGAAATGGGGTTTAACGTCCACTCAACACAAATTAGGTCATTTCGGGACTAACATATGGTTTAATTTTATTTCAATAATTCGCTTGCTTGTAGGGGTTTTTAGCAGTGGGAGGAAACCGGAGTGCCCGGAGGAAACCCACGAGGTTGAGAAGGCGGCCCTACCTCCATGTCACATACGCTCACACCAGGGCTCGAAACCACAGCCGCAAGCTGACCTAATTACGGTTCTAACGATATATAATATGTATGTAGTTATTGAAATTTAATTTTCAATATTTTGACATTTTGACATTTTTGATTCTTTTGAACATTTCTCAGAAGTATGAATGGACTATATTATGACATCTAAATGATACAAATTCGATTGTTAGTAAATAAATTATGGTACGCCGAAAACCAAGTATTTTCCGTTTTTGAGCATTCTGATTTGAGCATTCTACGATTTTTCTAAAATATTTTCCACTAAGAGTCCCATCGATGGTCTAGAGTGTGCATCCAAAATTAAAAGCATTGAAATATTATAGGTGGTCCGAAAATGGCCTCTATCTGTGAAAAAAGTTGAAAAATCATTAAATTACTGAAAATGCTATTTTATTTATCTTTTTTTCAAAAAATACTTAGAGAATGTTTCTGTACAAGAAGTTAAGTATCAAAACAATTTGTTAAAGCTATCCCGACAATGATCGAAAAACCGGAAGTAGTCGAAAAAATATCCGATATTTTAATTTTTTTTTTAGATTTTTACAGAAAACTTTTTTATTTATAAATATTTTTTGATGTATTTTACACAGGGTTAAAGTATCACCCTGCTTGAGCATGAGTGATAAAGAATTTTGTCTCCGTATTTTGCGTTATCCGCCATTTCGTACCTAGATTAATTATTTATTGCTCGATTTGTATAAAACAAAGTGCGTGTGCTCCGTGATCTCAATTGTAATTTTTTTTGTTACGGTGACATTTTTCTGCACGCAACGGAAGTGGCGTAATATTAACAAAAACTACAATTTTGACAGTTAAGTACCACTTTTTGACATCAAATATTATTTTTTCCGTACGCCCTGTAAAGGCGCATAAAATGTTTGGCTCAGATTCTTAAATTTCAATTTCATTTTCGGGCAATTTCGAATAAAATGTAAAAAAAAAAGTGTAAAATTCAGTTATTACAACCCATTCAACGTCTTCATATTTTGAAATATTTATTCGTAACTTTCATAAACTCGTAGCAATAATCCAGACGAAGAGAATGTATGCGAAAAATAGTTTGTAATATGAGCAGTTGCCGAGAAATATGCAATTTTGCATGCATCACTTTTCAAGTTATTTTGCCTATAAAAGAGTAAATTATTATCCGATTTTTTCTTAAAAAATTCCATTTGTTGCCTAATGCAAATTTGAAATAGGTTAAGCCAGTTTTACATTTTCAATTTTCACCATTTGATGCCTTATGCCATTTATGATTGCATTAAACTAATTTAAAATTTTTATTATCACCGAAAGTAATGTCTTTTTTGTAAAAACCGTATTTTTAGATTTCAAAACAAATATTTTTTTTTAAGTGTATTATATATTTTATTTGTTTAACGTTATAATGTTTGATTATAATGGTCATTTAGATTGGATCAATACAATCATATTGATGTCAAAAAATTGCTTCTAGCATATTCCCGTGTCGAGAAATAACCAATTTTCTCAGGATCACTTTTTAAGTTTGTTTACCTTTTTTATTTCAGTTTATGGGATCTAGGTTTAGTATTTATTGCCTGATACGTATAAAACAAAGTTGGTATGTTTCATGTTGCAAATTCTCAACTTATTTGCTGCCGATAATGATTTCTTTTGGCACCGGATGTGACGTAATTTTGCCAGATTTTACAATTTTGACCCATCTTTTCGCAAGCAAATATTACTTTTACAAGTCTGATAGAGGGTGTCACTGAATCAAAAAAAAAATAGGGTATCGTTTGGTAGCTGGATATATCGGCTATTGTATGACGTATTTCCTGTCTGATTCCTGAAAGCCGATTCAGTGCTGTGGAGGAAATGCAGCAGGTTGGACTGGCAACCTAGTCCTTGTCATGTACATTTGGACATCCCCTCCCCTCCTTAAACATGTGACTGGCACCCGGGGTGTTTTACGTGCGAGCAAATGTGCACATGGGACCTCGGTTTCGCATTTACTCTGATCTATTATTTCAGGGCACCATCCGTACACATTTGACAAGGGAGGAACTATTCCGACAAATCTGAATATTTCTCGATAAATGCAGTGATTGGACATGGGACCTACAACTTAGTGAGTTACAAGCAGGGCTACCGAAAGGAATGCCTACCAAGAATAACCTGGCTAATGAAAAGTGGAATATGTCATGCAGTTTGTTACACGGGATTATCTATCTGGACAGCTTCCATGGCAAACAGGCCATTTATTTTCTGTTTTGCCGTGGAACATATCTTTTCAGGGGTTTTCAGGTGTGCTAAAGACGAAAATCGTAGTAAAAATTTGATCAGACGATATCCAACATTTATTTGCTATTTTGTCAAATGATCATTTTTTATTTAGAATTGCAAGGGTGCTAAAGACGAAAATCGTTGTAAATGCACTCTTTTCGTGACGAAAAATCCACAACACCATAGTGTTATACTGAAGAACAATCTATACATAAGTAGTAATTTGTATATTTAACTTTGGTAGGATTAACTGAAGTTAATCTCATCAATTAATTAGCACCTTAGTGCCAGCTAGTGGACATGAGATTAAGATTATTGTTGATTGGGTATTCATCAAAGCAGCCGCCACAGTTGTACATGTGTTCATTTAACACGTGAATCAAAATAAGATTTTGGGTGTACGATACTTCTATAGTATTTTCAGATACCGTAACGTTATCAAAATATGAGTCCCTATAGATAGCTGCCAATTTAATAGTAAAGCTTACGTTCACTTTCGTGCATTTTGGCTTTGATGTAATTAAGCAATGGCAGGTTCGAGAATCGTTGCATTTGGTCGTTCTCATTTTTTCGACCCATTTTAAACAATGATATCCAATAAGCATTCCTTATTTTTCATGTCGTATGAAGAAGTGACAGTTAACAGAATTCAGCTAACGATAAAATTCTTTTTTTTTTTAAATTAAATATAGTTTATTTACAAAATTCATATAATTACATTATTCAAAGTTACATTATTCATTTATAATGATATTAACAATGCAATTGACAATATTTATAATTTAATACAGTAGAATTATTTACAATTGTTATATACATAATAAGTCAATATGAATTATATACATACGATAATATATTACAACATAGTATAGTAGTTACTACAGCTAATTTCCTTAGCGCCTGGTTGAACGAGGGTGAAATACCGTTTCCCTCGGCGATAGCACGTGCAGAAGGAATTGTGGGATGTTATGAAGACCGGCTAGATAAGGGGTGAGTTTTGATCATAGTGAATGGATAGCGGTAAATTTCTTTTAATTAATTTATATTTTCCATTTGAACATACAATAATTTTGGTAAGTGTTTTTGACAGAAAAACCTCGCAGTTACTGAGTTTGTGTCTGGGGTGTGGGATATATAATTTGTATATGAAACATTAGTCAAGGTGCTAAAATACGAAAGCGAAAAGGTAAATATCATGAACCTTATAATACATGTTATAAGGTCCATGCTAATATGGTTTGAGCAACTTATATAGTGATAATAGCACAGTTAATGTTTACATAATTAGGGGAGATGTTGTAGGGTAAAACTTCAAACATGACGGAGACTTGCCTTAAAGAGGGTAATAAGGCAGTGAGGAGTGAAGCTTAGGATATAGTATTCATTATCAATGTGTTTGTTTTCTTTTTGTGTAGAATTGGTGTATTCGTTCTTTTGAGATATTGGTGGATAGAGGGTGTGTCCGGTTAGACCATATAATTGACAGGTATAGGTATATATCGTGGATGTATTTAGATTTAACATTGTGCAGATGGATGGTGTTGTTGTTGATTCTGAACTCTTTGGTGAAATGAATGTTGTTTATGTGTGTGGTAATGAAACGTTTATAGAATTGTAATTTGGGGCAATTCAGAAACAGGTGATGGTAAGATTCAGTTGTTCGGTTGCAAAAGTGGCATTTATAGCTGTTAATATATATATTTCTGTATAGCATAATATCTTTTGTTAGCACCGCATTATTAATGGTTGTATACATGAAATCCTTTTCTTTTTCAGATAAGGAGGAACATTTATAGAGGTTTGTCCAGACTTTTGAAAAGTCAATTGTTTATTTATTTTTGGTTGTGTCTGTAATAAGTCAATTAGGGACCAGTATATGGCTTTAAGTTTTGTATTGTATGTATATTTGATGGATGATTTGAGGCTATTGTAAGTTTCTTTTATATCTATGTATGATTGGGGGAGTTTTTCAGAGTGGGTATAATTATTGGATGCAAATCTCGGCAGAGTATCCCTTGTAGTAAATCCTAGCCAGTATATGTATAGGCCTATCCAGGGACTGTTATTGTCTTTGATTGCTTTTACTATAAGTTGTTGTTGCATTGCCTGGATTTTTAGTCGAATGTTTGGCACTTTAAGGCCACCATTTTTATGTTCTAGGTTCAAGGTGTTTCGATTAATTGTTTCACTTTTATTTTCCCAGATGAAATTGTAGATTATTTTATTTATGTTTTTAATAATTGAGTTTGAGGGAGGAACTATCCTAGCAACAAACCATAGTTTGCTGAGTATATAGGTGTTTAAGATGCATACTTTTTCTTTATATGAAAGAGACTGATTTACCCATGTCTGGATGGTTGAATTGATTATTTGAACAAGGGGTAGCCAGTTCTTTTCCATTTTATTTGAGCCAAACCAGATGCCTAGTAATTTAATAGCATCTGTTTTAATATTAATATTTATATTTACAGGATAGGAGTAGTGTGATGGTTTTCCAACAGAAAGGATTTCAGTTTTATCATGGTTTAGTTTGGAGCCAGAAATAGAGCCAAATGTATTGAATTGTTCGAGGAGAGTGCTGTATGAAGAAAGTCAAGATATTATAGCAGAACAGTCATCAGCATGTTGAAATAACTTAATCTCTGAAGGGTAGTTTGGGATCCTGATGCCTTTTATGAGGATGTTTTTGTTTATGTATGAAGCAAGGGGGTTGATACACAAAGAGTATAGAATCATGGATAGTGGACATCCTTGACGAATTGATCGGTTGATTTTAATATTTTGGGAATAGGATCCATTTACTTGTACTTTACTAATCAAGTTTTTAAACAATATTGTGACCCAGTTAAGGATATAATTTGGGAAATTAATATGTTTAAGTAGATTTATGATATAGTTGTGTTCAATGCGATCGAAGGCTTTTTCTTGGTCAAATGATAATATATAAGCACTGGACTCATTTGCGTTTATATAATTTAGTATTGTATCTATTGAATATAGGTTATCAAAAATGCTTTTATTTGGTCCAGCTCCTGTTTGTGTATTAGAGATTAATTTGTTAATAACAGAATTTATTCTTGTGCTTAGAATTTTTGTTATGATTTTATAGTCCACACATAACAGGCTTATCGGTCTATAGTTCTTGAGTAGTCGATGGTCGCCTTTATTCTTGTAGTTAATTGTTATGATACCAGTTCTCATTGTGTTAGATAGTTCCCCCTGCAGATAGATGTTGTTTATTACTTCAGTTAAATCGTTTCCTATAGTGTCAAAGAATTTCATGTAGAAATCTCCTGGAATACCATCTATACCCGGGCTACGGTTTGTTCTAAATTTTTGTAACGCCTTAAGGACTTCATCTCTGGATATAAAATGTGATATTGAATCTCTTTCTGTGTTTGTTAGTGTGTTTATGTCACTGTTTTCGATATAGGACTTCATTAAGTTATCATTAATATTTTGAGAAGTATATAGTTGTTGGTAGAATTGGTGAATTGTGTCTAATATATCTTGTTTATTGTCACAGATTGTATTATTTTGATTGATCAGTTGTTTAATTTGTTTTTTTGCACCCTTTTTAACTTCTGCTAATTTATATATTTTAGAATTAGTAGATACATCAATTTGGGGTATTTCTAATTTTGAACGTATAACGTAGCCTTGTTTGGTATTATATTCTATAAGTTCAATTTTTGATTTAATCTCGTTTATATAGTTATTCTTACAAGGTATTTCATTTTCTAGGGATTCCAGTTGTTGATAAAGGTTTCTGAGGATATGTTTATTCTCAACTGCTAAGGCTTGACAGTAATTTTGTGTAATATTTCTAATAGCGGCTTTACCTTTTTCCCACCATTGTATGTTGTCACTGAATTGGTATTTTTTGTTTTGCCAGCTTGACCAGAATGTTTTAATTTGATTTTGGTAGTTTTTATCATCTAGAATAGAATTGTTAAGTTTCCAATATCCTTTACCCCATTTAAGATTGTTAAGGTTGATATTTAGTTCCACTGCTTTATGGTCAGTGAAATGAAGTGGTATATGTTTGATTGATTTGATGTAAGTTGCATATTTATTACTTATGTAGATACGGTCTAATCTGCTAGCATGTCCTTGTGAGTTGTGATAGGTAAAAAGGGGAGTGTCAGGGGAGATAATTCTGTAACCATCACTTATATTAAGTAGATTTTGTATGTCACGTAGATATCTTATAGCATCATTTGGATGGTTATTCATGTTGCCATGTTTGTTATCTTTACTGTTTTCAATAAGGTTAAAATCACCAGTAATAATATAAGAATGTTGTGGATTATGAATAGTTTTGACATATTCAAGAAGTCTCTTGTAGTAATAAGTTTTCAATTCTCTCTTGCAGGGACCATATATATTGAATATTTGAATAGTTTCATTATTTGCATTTACCTCCAGATGCTGGAGCCTACCTGCTAGTTCATCGGGTGTATTATAGATTTTATGTATAATGTTTGGGCTTAATAATAGGGCGATGCCAATCTTTGTTTCATTATATGCAGTGTATAAGTTATAGCCAGTTTCGTTTTCAGCATTTTTTATTTGATGGACATTGGATTTTAGAATTTCTTGTATACAAACAATGTCTAGTTGGTTAAAAATATTGCAAATTTGTTTTATCTTTTGAAGATTTCCTTGTAGAGCGTTTATGGAGTAAATTAACATAATAATAAGGTAAATAATAGGGATAGAAGGCTTCATTGTTAACTAATATGGTTTCAGGAACTTATAACGTCTTAATTTGTTTAATCTCTAAACTTCTGTTTCGGTAAGCGGGGATTCCGCTCGCGCCCTTTTATCATCTATTTCTGTTTCGGATAAACTGTCAAAGCTTCTTTCCCTTTTACTTACTGTGTCACACTTAGTGACTGTAGAGTTATTTAATAATGAGACATCAGCGTCATAGTTAAGATTTGACTGTGATGTTTCAGGGATATCATGGGATAAGTTGTCAATGATACTGTTATCCTCTATATAACTTTGACCCACTGAGGATCCTGTGTTAATGGGGGTGGAAGAAACATGACCACTAGATGTATCAATAATAGACTTATTAACATCATCGATAGCATGGCTACTGAGGATAAGATCTGTTGTATCGGTAGTGATAGGAATGTCATTGTTGACTACTAGAGTTTTTATGGAGTCTATAGTAGGTAAGTCCTGGTTTAGACTTCCTGGGTTTGCTGGTTCGACTTGACCAGAATGATAGACATTTGTTTTTGTCGTATTATTTTTTGAGGGAATAATGTTATTGACACCAGGGTCATTGTCTTCACTAGGGTCATTACCTAAGACATGGTTATTGATATGTAGGTGCTCATGATTAGGTTCATAAATATTATTAATATTATGGGTGGGTTCAGCGGCTATATCAGCAGATACTATAGCGCTGTTTGGACTAGTTTGGGGTTGAAGGGCAGGGAATTCCAATTGATCATCTGGATTTGGTGCATTGGGGTTGGTTGGCAGACTATATCTTTTGTCTGGTTTTGTACATTCACGGCCAAGATGCCCATGCAGGCCGCAGTTGTAACAAATTTTGCCCCTAGTTTGGCCTTCATATTTAATGGATACATGTATCCCTTTTATATAAATGTGCGATGGAATAGGTTTAAACATTTTTTTTACATAAACAATTCTAACACCGCTTTCGACCGTTGGAAATGGTTTGAAGCAGGATCTGTCACATTTTACCAATTCACAATAGGTCGTCAATTTGTTCACCAGATATTTATTGTCCATTTCGAATGGTAGGCCGAAGACCGCCACCGGAATTGAATCAACAGGGTAGTCCCATATGATGTTTCCAGCCGACTCAACTGTATAATTGCAATTCTTCACTGAGAAGGTCTTGAGACTATCAAGAAATAACTCCTTGGCAGGTATATCCTTAAGAGTTAGGCAAAACTTGCCCTTACCTACATTTTGTAGACATTTTATCTTGCTGATGTCAAAATCCTTAGCTTGTAGGAAATATAATATATCTACTGAGGCAATACCAGTGGAGGGGTTATCATCGTCAGGAATCAGCTCAACTGTATTGTCACGATTTATACGGTTTGTTACACTCATATCCCCATTAGGGTTAATTGTCATCTTTGTCGATTTTATGTAACTCATTGTCAATAAATCACTTCAACACTTCAACAGCTTGTCTGTGGTCTTTATTAGAGTTCGAAGGTGGTGAATCACGGTGGCCATGATAGACCGGCCATGATAATATGGCTGACACCAACACTGAGAATTCAAAAGTCTTGTCACAGGACAAACCAAAGTTTATACAAAGTTTATACAAATATCAAATCTGTGATATTAATCCATTACAGGCTATTTGGGTCGTATCTAAAACAAAGATAGGATGGCCATTATCGGACGCTGAATAAATAGCTCTTTATAAACGCCAGTAGATGGAGAGCTATCAAGACACGTCTTGTCAGCTCAGCTACTGTTTACTCAATAATCAATCGATAAAATTCCCTTCAAAAAGAAAATTATTGGCCATTTCTATTTCCATTTAAGGCCTATATATTATTCGCAGTAAATAATGAGTTGTCGACGGCTTGATTAGTATTACTCAACGACACACACACGCTTGCCGATTAATTTACATAATCAGCTACATGGTTTTGATTAACACTTAACGGCAATCTATATACGATCAAAATTTTTTTTTCTGTCACTTATCAGAGTGAATCGCCTGTAGGTACCCAAAAACATTATTGCCTAAACCAAATATTTATCGCCCGCTCAACCATCCACGTAACCATAATGCTTTGCACGCGATGTCTGGGCCAATCAGCAAACGAGTTGTGTAGACAGCATTGCCACATGGTTTTTGTTTATATTTTCTAGGGGTTTTAAAACTCGAGCTTGTCTGTTCAAAATCAATTAAGCGATAATATTTTGATAATATTTGATATCTGGAGATTCTCCGTTTTACAACAATGCCAATTATTATGCAAGAGGAATGACCGGTCGTTCCATAACGAGCGCAGAAACATAACTAATTTCGCTGAGAATTTTAAGAAATAGGACAGATTTAAGAATACGGTACTCTTACAACACGTTCAATTAAAGGTGTTCTAAAATCTTTTATTGCTATTTTGATCTTTTGTGTCGATAGGTAGTATATTTATAGACTCATTTTTTGAGAAAATCTCATCAATATTTTCACTTATTTTGCCTCTACTCCAAAATTCGATTTTGCACAATCCGACTCAAGATGGCGTCTTCAATCACAAATATCACGGGACGCTGAAGATCTCGTTTTTTCCTTTTCGGACTTTTATATGATATCAGAATGATACAAATTCGATGGTTAGGCAATAGATTATGGGATGCCGAAAATGTAGTATTTTCCTCTCTTTTGTGGAGCCTATTCATGAGACTCGTTTATCTCGAATTCTATTTCTCTTCTTAAACTTCTGTTACCCCGAGTGCTATCGGTCGTTTAGAGTATAAATGTAAATTTAAAAGCATGACAATGATATAAAGGACCCTGAAAGCCGATTCAGCACTGCTATGCAGATCTAGTTATTATTTATTTTTTATTGGGGGAAGTGAGATCTCATCAACTATAAGAGATAGAGGTCTGAAGTTTGATTTTCTGTCGGGAAAATGGGTGGTGGTTAGTGCTGAAAGCTATTTTGAAAATTGTGCGCATAGCAGAAATGCGTGAAATCTTTACCGTGCACGAAAATTGAAAATTGGCCATAATTCTGTTAAATGTCTATGGATTTTTCGGATATGTATATTTTTGGATAGCTTGAGATATTTTAAAGCATATAGCAGTCCAAAAATGTCGAATTTCGAAACTTTGTCGCTCTCATCTTTTTGGGTGAAAATTGGAAAAATTTCAAAATTTTTTGGAATTTTGAATTATGACTTATATTTTTGGATTGCTGACATCAACCCGATTCCAACAATATAAGTTTTGTTCTGAAATTTTAAATTTGATTTTTAACTTTTTTTCGCATTTTGGTCAAATCGTAGAGTTCTTATTTTTTTTTAAAACGGCTCCAACGATTTTTCTGAAACTTCAGGGATATGAAGTTGAAGGACCAAACCAGTCCATGAACTATAAATGAAAATCCTCTAATCACCGGAAATAGTCAAGAAAGGTACATGAACTTTGACAAAATTCAGAAAAATGGGTTCCTGTGCCGAAAATGTGATGTATTCATTGCGTTTTTGCCAATTAAATAATGTTTTATATCATTGAATAGCCTACTGAATTATCTATCCGATGATACTACAGGGACAAGTTTCTATCAAAAATTGAAAAAGTTATAGGACTTTGAAAAGTAAGTTTTTTTACGATTTCGAGCAATTTTAAACGCATGTTTCTCGGAAACGCTGCCTACGATTTTTTTAAAACTTTCTCAGTCAAGAGTCTAATGGGTGGTGTATTGTGTGAAACCATTGTATAGTTTCTCTAAATGTCATGAGTAGTCGAAAGATAGGTTGCCAGGCAACGAAACATACGCCCACAGCAGCTAAATCGTCCGGGCAGTCAACAAAAGTTGTCGCATATTTTTACTTTTTTCGGTAATGAAACATTTATAATACACTAAAATCTGATTAAGAGTAACAACTCATTATATAATTATCAGAAAATCATTAGAATTTGTTTGCTTTTTATAAAGTTTTGCCCCACACTAACAATTAGTATAGGAAACATTTAATATGATGGATTTAGCTGTTCAGTTATCAAAATTCATTGAAAATCAAAATATTTGTTCGTTTCAATCTGAAGTCAATCGCATATTAAGTTTGGCCTCTAGAGCGTCCAAAAGATTTTTTGAAGTGATCAAGGGCTACAACTCTGGAACTAATTATCAGAAATCACTGAAAATCAAAAGACTTCTTCGTCTTATGACCTTAAACACTGTGTATAAATTTAAAGCCAATCGGATATTACCTTTGGCCTTTAGAGCGTTCACAAGATTTTTTTAAGTGATCAAGGGCCATAACTCTGGCACTAATTATCGGAAATCGCTGAAAATCAATAGGCTTCTTCGTTTTCATGACCTTAAACACTGTGTATAAATCAAAAGTTAATCTGATATTAACTTTGCCCTCTAGAGCGTCCACATGATTTTTTGAAGTGATCAAGGGCCATAACTCTGGTAGCTATTATCGGAAATCGCTGAAAAACAATAGGATTCTTCGTCGCATGACCTTAAACACTGTGTATAAATTTAAAGTCAACCGGATATTAACTTTAGCCTTTAGAGCGTCCACAAGCAATAGACCAATTCAGCTAAGATGTCACGTGACTTGAAATGGGTGTTTACATCACGTGACGTCCTGACTGGACCGTTAAATTTCATTTAAAGTAACGCGATTGCCTTCGTGTTTATTTTTCACATTACTGCATATTTATAACTTTTATTGTTTTGATCAGTATTGATATTTTTAATAACTATTTAGTGTAAACAAATAACGTTTGATTTCTTCATATTGAGTGTAATTGGACTTATTTAGTAGGCCCCTACCTGCGTTATATTTATTAATACTACGTTGATCATGGCTACGCCGTCGTCGTCAACAGATCCCGGCGTAGACCTATCGTTCGCCTCTACATGCTCCTGTTGTAAATGGCATGTGCGATGTTGCCAATGTATTCTAAAGAATGACCATATCATTTGGACCAAATCCCTCAGAAACTCCCCTAAAATTAGTCCGGTTACGTGAGCTAACTGGTTAAAGAAGGGTGGAGGTAAAAAAAACGTCGGAGAAAAGAGCTACAAATTTTTCCGTGAAAACTATGTCTATGATGTCTGCATCGGTTATGTGAAAGATATTAGTAATCATGTTAAAGCTAGATGTTACCGCTCATTGAAGAAAAACGAAGAGTCTCATCATTTATTTCTTACTTTAAAAGAATCTAGTGGTTTGGAATCTGATAATGGTAAATTTGCTGAGATTTGTACCGCCCACTGCTCATGTAAAGGAGGCAGTGGTGGACACTGCAATCATGTTTTTGCTCTCTTGTACCAGCTTAACGACTTTTCAAGTCTTGGAATGAAAGATATTCCGTTGAATAACATGTCATGTACTAGTCAACCCCAAACATGGCACATTCCGAGAGCAAAAAGCATATGTCCCTTACCTGTGATGGGAACACATTTTGCTCGTTCCACAACAGATCAGAACGAAAGAAAACGGGATCCTGTAAAATCGAAGTTGTATGATGCTAGGGGGGTTGATTCTAAATGTGGATTGAAAACGGAGCACATATTTTCCCACGTAATGGATCTTAAGAGTAAAGAACCCCCACCTCCATTTTCATATCTATTACTTGACCAAGAACCCACTTTTGCAGTTGATACTGTGTTTGGCTACATGCCTGTTGGATCCTGTCTGTTATATCAGTTGGAAGACTTTGGTAGAGAACCACCTAAATTTTTTTCCAACCAACCTGCTCCAATTGATTCCGTACATCACACGTTTTCAGCATTTCCCGACATCCCGATTCTAAGAGATAATAAAGTCTTCGATCTTGACCACGATTTGGGGTATTTCGTGTTTCAAATGTTTGCAGGGAATTTTTACTTAATAGTATTTTGATTTCTGTCGAAGATGCTATTAGTTTGGAAAAGAGAACAGTTTTACAAAGTGATTGTTTAGAGTGGGTTAATCAACATAAAGTGAGATTAACTGCGTCCAATTTTGGCAAATTATTTAAGCGAATACAAATGCCTACAGAGGCATTGTTAAAGTCAATTTTTGGAGCTAAAGACCTAGGGTATGTAAAAGCTATTTCACATGGCAAACGAACTGAAAGTACAGCAAAGGATATTTATGCCAAGTATAACATGCAGAAGACGGGTTTTTTAATATTCGATGCAGGTTTGTGTATAAGTTCTACATATCCGTATCTGGGAGCAAGCCCCGACGGAAAAATATTCGATCCAACTGCAGCAGACCCTTATGGGCTTCTAGAAATAAAATGTCCATATAGTAAAAGAAATGAAACTTTGGAACAAGCTCTTTTAGATCCAGGATTTTATTTGCAAAAGATAGGAGATACCATCAAATTGAAGGTCGATAGCGAATACTATTGTCAAGTCCAGGGTCAGTTGGCACTCACTGGTATAAATTGGTGTGATTTTTGTGTGTTTTTATCTGACTGCAAAGAAATGTGCATAGACAGAATTTATTTTGATTGTAATTTTTGGAACAACAAGCTTTTACCAAAACTATCAATGTTTTACTTTAATCACGGGGTACAATTCTTGAGCATGAAATAAGATGTGCAGTTATTACACAAAAATGTTATATTGAAAACTCTAAATATAAACAAATGTATAATTGAATTAAAATAATGAAAATGAAACAGCTTAACTCTTTGTTTTTATATATACAACGAATTCATGATGTTTTTCTTTATCTATTTATTCGCTGATTTCCGCATTAAGAACTGGGTTTTGGAAATTGGAAAGGAGACAGGCAACTGTCCATATCTGGTTAATGATACCAAACATTGAAATTGGGATAATAGAATTAAATATTCGAAATCTCCGGATCTTACAAATGGCTCTTTCAACATGAATTCGGTGCCTTGCAATAGTTTGGGTTTTGATAACATCATCTTCGTTGAATCCAACTTTGTTTTTAAGAAAGGGTGGAATATTTAATCGCAATCCCAGATTACCAAGTTCTTTTCCAATTTCAAACCCTTTATCTGCAACAATACCATCGCCTTTTAAAATTTCCCCTACCAGTAGTTTCTGCTTTAGCACTTCTAGAAATCCCGACCTGCTAACAATTTGTTTATCACTTATTGATCCCTCAAATAATTGAGATACAAACATAATACCCCCATTAGGATCAACACCCAACAAACCCTTCAATGTCGTGTGGGATTTATACGAACTATAACTTTCGCTATGCTTCTGCAAGGCACTTGGGACTTGAACTTTTAGTTCTGTGGCATCAATAATTACTAAATTATTTGGATATTGATCCACAAATTCACGTGAGCTATGTTCAATAATTATATCGCGACGTGGCCAAATTTTCAAACTACCTAATACGAGATATAAATATTAATTAATCCAACTAATAATGATGTTATTAATGGTACCTTCTGACAGACAAAATCTTTCGGCCAAATCTATATGCGATAAACCCATTCGCAGTTTGAGAAGAGTGAGTAAAAATTCGTCTTCCAGCGTAAGTTTATGGGCCATGGGTCTAGTGTTGAAAAGCCCTGAGTTTGAGGAATAATCATCCACACAGTCGGTATTTGGAGATCCATACTCATACAAACTTTCTGTATCAATGCGACTCGATTTCCCGGTTGCACTATCCCAATAGATAATATGCTTCCTGTCTAGATCAGGAACTAAAAATAAAAGAGTTTTCTTGAAGGCATCATAAGAATTAAATCCAGTGAAATGATTAAACAGTTTATATTCTTTAGTTGAAGTATCAGACTTTGATAACAGATGAGATACCGAAAACCTGTGATGACATGGTAAAGGAGTGTGCAAACAAAATTCGTCATTAAATGTTTGTGTTTTCCTTGACACAGAACGTTTGTTAATAGTTGTATGGTCCCCCTCCCCCTCCGAAGCCTCATCTGTCTCATCTTCTTCCTCGTCTCTCTTTCTTTTTAATTTTTCTAATGTTTTTGAATTACGGCTAGGTTTTTCCTTCACCCATTCAAAAACATGTGGCACCGCACCCTTCTTCAAGCGTTTCTTCTTAGCATCGGGCTCGATGAAATCATTGGGCAAAAAATGAACACTGCATATTTTAGTGTGTTTTGTTACGTTGAAGAAGCGGGGATCTCGTTTTATTTTAGTGATCCAAACATTAAGTAGGGTGCTATTATTTAGTGGTAAAGAATGAAATGAGAGATCTTTTCTGTTTTCAGAATTGTTGGTACAGCCACCAGCACAACAAAAGTGGGGCATTATAATGGAGAAAGTAGGCCTAGGGCCTAGTCCAGGCTTACTCAAACAAAAATGATCAATTCAAATCATATTATAATACCGGTATTATTTATATTATTATATTGTCGAGCACATATTCACTAACATTAGTAGGCTAACAACGGCAATATTTATCAAATGCAGATCGTAGGCCTACAGGTAGGCTAGATTAATTCGTTATAGGCTAATTATAAGTCGAATTTTGTGTAAAAAATTGTTATTGTAAACAACATGTCTGTAGGACTGAATTATAATAATGGTCACAATCATAGACTAATACTGTACTGCTAATTAATACGGTGGGCTAAGACACTAATCCGAAATCGCCAACTGAACTGTATGTAGGGAGATTTTTACTCTGTGCTGTATGTATAGGCCTGCTAAATTACTACTTTTATACTAGGGCCTAGGCCTATCAACTCATCGGTAAGCGATCCTTGCTGTTTGTGTTATTACCGGTAGGGCCTACGTGATCCTTGCTGAAGCACAAATGAATGTTGGCTTTATCAGGTTAGTCAATTAAAAGGATAGGCCTGTTATTTTTGTTTACACAAAAGGTTACGTTAGTCAGTATATCGCAGAACAAACGAAGGCGACGCCATTATTATTACTATAACGGTAACCACCCAATTCGGGTCACGTGACGTCCTTGACAACCTTAGCTGAATCGGTCTATTGTGGACGCCGGACCGACGGAGGCGACGACAATATACGACCACATTCCAATGTGGGCGTATAAAAACGAGATCGAAAATTGAAAACGACGTATTTTTACGATTTGGAGCATTTTTAGAGGTCTTTTCTCGAAAAGTCAATAAGATATTTTTTTGGAATTTTTTCTACAGAGGGTTTTATCGGTAGTCTTATGTATGAAACCATTGCGCAACAGTCCCAAATATCAGGGGTATGAGAACAACGGGATCAAAAATTGAAAACGTCAACTTTCATTGTAAAGCGAAACATGCAGTAGGACTTGATACAATCTGTACGTATTACCAACGTTTAGAGCATATTCAAAAGTACCCTTTTCTCTCACAGCGACGATATTTGAGCTAAAAGTATTTCATCTTAGAGTATTTACTTCTATTCAAAATATGGGTTTAATGGCCCTGTAACAGAAATAGTTGATTGCTGTGTGTAATAATTATTCTTTGAATTAATATTGTTTCTTCTTTGTCAAAATTATATTATAACCGTAATCTCTGTTGAAGCTATTTATAATGAAGGCACCACTATGTTTTAATGTTGAAATATTACTGTTAAAAGATATGTTTCTGGGTTGTTGTTAATATCTGACATTTACGCTACTTTTTTTTGTCCCATTCGGAAAACTTTTTTAACACATAGAGTTTTGAATAATGATTGTTACTATGTTTTAAGCAGTTAGTACTTAGAACTGTTGCGAAATGAAAATCGGTCCTAATTATGTCAATTGACAATCGATTTTCGAAAACGTTATATTTTTGTACAGCCGGGGATATTGCGGATGTGATAACGGTCGAATTGAGATACCTCGCCGTTCTCTTTTTTTCTTGAAAATTTGAAAATGTACTAAGATTAAAATTTCGTGGAATTATTCGAGTTTTTGATTGCGAATTTAGATTTTCAGTATCTGTGCGATTTTACCGGTCCAAGTTCATGATGTTGTAAATTGTTCAACTGCATTTTTCACTTTCATTCTATCGTAATGCGCCTGCAAAGAACGTGTCAATATCGGAGTTTTGGCGTCGAGGTAGGACGATTTCTGTATGTCGTTGATCATGATGTTGTAGAGAGTGGGACTGATGACCGACCCCTGAGGCGTGCCATTTTCTAATGTTTGCTCGGCACTCAGGAATCTGCCGACATTCACCTGTATCCTTCTATCGCCCAGAAAGCTTTTGATCTACCACAACGTCCCAACTTGAAGAGCAGCCCGTCCAGCCAAACTAAATCGAACACGGCACATAACAGGTTCCCAGAGAGGAGTGCCTGCGACATGACTTGCTGTAGTCTCACTAAGTGGTCCATTGTTGATCGCCCTTTCCTGAGCCCGCTTTGGTTTTCGTCGATCAGTCGGTTGCTCTCCAGATAGAACTGTAGTCGGATGTTAACCATTGTTTCCAAGGTTTTGCACAGTGTGGATGTCAAGCTTACTGGTCGATAGGACTCTGCCTTTGTGCCTTTGTTCTCTCTTTCACTGTTTTATAAGAGGGATGACGTTGGCTTTCCGCCATTCTTTAGGTAACTCTCCTGCCAGCCAGGATGTGTTGAAGAAGTTTAGTAGTATCGTTTTGGCATTTCTAGGCAGATGTTTGAGCATTGAGTACTTTACTCTGTCCTCACCAGCCGCACTATCCTTCTTGAGGGAAAGAGCCTTATTTAACTCTTCCTCAGAGAAGTGTAAATTGATTGGTTTTGCCCCTTCGCTAGGTTCAATTACTAATGAAGGGTGCTGCGAGTAAAATATTTCCTTTCTCTTCAGGAACTCTGGTGATTGGTTTTCATCCCTGCTTGCATCAGCGAAAGCTTTTGCAAGTAGATCTGAGTTTTTATTGCCCTTGGTAACGTACTCATTTCCATTCTCTAGGTTTGGTATGTTGAATGATCTGCGCTTCCCGTTCATGGCGTTCAGCTTCTTAAGGACGACACCCGTTTGCGTGTTTTGATTCAACGCATTACAGAATGTCATCCAGTGCCCACTTTGTGCCTTCTGGATGGGGTCTCTTGCGGCGTATTTCAGCTTCAGGTAGTTTTGGTGGTTGTCTTCATTGTAGTGGCGTTTCCGTAGGCGCAGTGCTGTCTTTCTTTCGTTAACCGCCTTCTGACATTCTGGTGACCACCAAGGTTTTCTAATCTTTGGTTTCCCTCCAGAAGTCTTGGGAATGGAGGCACTTATAATAGCACTTGTGATGTTGGCAGTGTACACGTCGATGTTGGCATCGATGATGTCTTCTTCTTTCCACCCAAGGCAGCCTACACGGAAGTAAGCCCAATCAGCTTCTTTTATTTTACAATTGGGTTTCCCGTTATACACTATTGTCAATTTTGTATTATTGCTCAATGTGATGGCTATGACCATTGCTTCTAGAGGGCCCACTACGTCCAGCGTAACAGAAATATAATTTAAGTTATCACTGACGTAGATGGCAAGGCCGCCTCCACGTTTCGTGCTGCCCGGTCTGCCCCTTCTCTGACAACTGTATCCGGGTAGGTGGATGTCCTTCTTGGTTGGTATTAGCTTGGTTTCTTGGAGGCATATTACATCTTTGGGGTTGCGGGTGATGTATTTCCTCAGCTCAGCACATCTGGGGACCAGTCCATTAACGTTTAGTTGTTGAACTTTTACCTGGCCCGCCATAAACATACATTTCAAGTTTCATCCAAATCGGTTCAAAATTGTGACCTTTACACTGTTCACAAGCTAAAAACGTGATTTTTCGTAAAATCAGGGGCCATAACCCATGAAGTTACAGTCCAATACATGCCAATATCGAAAGGAACCGAGATCTTAGGGTGATAAAACTATACTTTAAGTTTCATTGAAATCGGATAAAAATAGGTTGCCAGGCAACGAAACATACGCCCACACAGCAGCTAAATCGTCCGTGCAGTCAACAAGAGTTGTCGCATCTTAAGCAATTATCAGAAAATTATTAGAATTTGTTTGGTTTTTATAAAGTTCTGCCCCATGCTAACGTTAAGCATACGAAACATTTAATATTATGGATTTAGCTGTTCAATTATCGATTTTCAAGAAATTCACACCCAACCATCATTAATGTGTAACGGGGATAAAGTCACACGTTTTGTTAATTTGGAATAAAATTGTGACCTCCATAGGGTCCACAAGGTAAAAAACATGATTTTCGTACAATCAGGGGCCATAATTCAGGAAGTTATGGTTCAATGTGCCTGAATATCAAAAGGAACCGCATCTTTGGGTTATAAACTTAATTTCAAATTTCATCAAAATCGGATTAAAATTGTAACCTCTACAGGGTCCACAACCTTGATATATCATATTTTTACACTATTCGCGCATTAGCGGCAGGCATTATGTCGGGCAGTTTTGGTACCATATTTACGAAATTCGACTTATTCAAGCCACGAATAACGAAGAACGAACCGTTTGTTATTCGTTTTTCACCTCGTTATTCGGGATTCACATATAAGGTATCTTTAATGAAGATATTTCAGTATTTAATTCTAAACGATTATTACAGAACAACAGAAGAATGGATTGCAAATATCCCCTAGCAGTAGAAAACATATTAAATGAAGTATAGTCGGCAAACAAACCAGATTGTTATTCAAGCCACGAATAACGAAGAACGAACCGTTTGTTATTCGTTTTTCACCTCGTTATTCGGGATTCACATATAAGGTATCTTTAATGAAGATATTTCAGTATTTAATTCTAAACGATTATTACAGAACAACAGAAGAATGGATTGCAAATATCCCCTAGCAGTAGAAAACATATTAAATGAAGTATAGTCGGCAAACAAACCAGATTGTTATTCAAGCCACGAATAACGAAGAACGAACCGTTTGTTATTCGTTTTTCACCTCGTTATTCGGGATTCACATATAAGGTATCTTTAATGAAGATATTTCAGCATTTAATTCTAAACGATCATTAGACAACAGCAGAAGAATTGACTGCAAAGTATCCCCTAGCAGTAGATAACATATTAAATGAAGTATAGTCGGCAAATAAACCAGATTGTTATTCAAGCCGCGAATAACGAACTGTATGTTATTTGTTATTCATCTCGTTATTCGGGATTCTCATATAATGTACCTTTAATGAAGATATTTCAATATTTAATTCTAAACGATCATTAGACAACAGTAAAATAATGGATTGCAAAGTATCCCTTAGCAGTAGAAAACATATTAATTGAAGCATAGTCGGTAAATAAATCAGATTGTTATCCAAGCGGTGAATAACGAATAACGAACTGTTTGTTATTCGTTTTTCACCTGGTTATTCGGGATTGACTTATAGGGTATCTTTAATGAAGATATTTCAGGATTTAATTCTAAATGATCATTAGACAACAGCAGAATAATGGACTGCAAAGTATCCCCTAGCAGTAGAAACATATTAAATGGTGTATTGTCGGTAAATAAACCAGATTGTTATTCACGGTTTGGTATTCGTTTTTCACTTCGTTATTCGGGATTCACATATAAGGTATCTTTAATGAAGATATTTCAGGAAATATCTTCATTAAAGATATGGGCGAAAATGTAGGCGTATAAAAATTGTGACCTGTAGACTGTTCACAAACAATTGTGGACGGATGGACAGGGGCCACGACAATATACGTCCACATGAAAATGTGGGCGTATAAAAATCTCTCCCCTCTCAAAAGCTCTCCATAATCGTTTTGCAATTCTACTAACCCCTGTAAGAAATTTCTCACTGTTAATAACCCCTGTAAGAAATCTCTCCCTTTAATAAAGTCAAACAGGGTTACAAAAATATACTATACATGTAACAACTGTTATCTCCACTCACCTAATGTTTTTTGTATTTTTATTTTAGATTCAACAACTTCCTCTCTTGCACTACTATAATATCTTTGATTTTTACTGCTACAGTTACTAACTTCTTCAGATTTAATATTGCTATCTCTCAAATCAGTTTTATGAATACAAAGATGATTTTCATCCTCTTCCTCATCAATTTTTTCATCTTTACCGACATCATTATCATTATTTGCTTTATCATCTGTTATTTCAGATAAGTCAACCTTTGCTGATTGTAATAACTTTTCATATACTGATGTTGGAGATGTAGATCTGTTTAATAATATTTTGTTATCTTCATCATAATTTTCTATATCAACATCTTCATCATCACTATCGCCATCTTCATCAGTATTATCCAATTTTTGTGCAGGCGATGTGGGTTCCGTTTGTTTATCAAAGCTATTTAAATCATAAGTGTTTAAATCATCCAGTAAATCATGATTTATATGACTAGGTATTAACAGCTGTGATCTAGTTGTACTGTTGCTTATAGTATTACCTATCAAAATACTACTGAGTAAATTATTGGGTATCTCTGTTTTAAACATAATATTAGCATTCATAGAATCAAGTATAGAATTTTCAGCACAAGGATTTGCTTGGTTGTCCAAAATATTTACAGTCATATTTTCATTGGATGATGTTGCTTTCACAGTGCTATTTGTAAAATTTGAAACTGTTTTTGTTGTACTGATAACTGCCTGAAACTTTGTTGGGAACTTAAAACCATTTGATATACCCCTATGTGATACATTTGGAGATTTGACACATTGAACTGTTGGCAGACCAGTCTCCATTGATGCCAAAACTTCACTGATAGCATCCGTTGGTGATTCATTTTTAGCTTGTGACTGATGAGGAAATATTTCCTTATGCTTACTCTGAAAATCAAATGTACATTTAATTAAGAAGATATCTAATTTAAAAAAACCAACAGCTGC
The DNA here is from genome assembly GCA_948474765.1 of Patella depressa. NCBI lineage: Eukaryota > Metazoa > Mollusca > Gastropoda > Patellidae > Patella > Patella depressa. Next base: position 54,768,627 of record OX419716.1, read on the forward strand.
CAGGCCCACATTTTGCAAGAGATGGATAGAGAACAAGCTAGAACTAAACACAACTTTTTGTGCAATCAGGGGCAATAATCCAGAAAGTTATGGTTTGAAATGTGCAGATATCAAAAGGGATATAAAGATATGTTTGAATCTTCATCAAAATTGGATAAACATTGCCACCTATTGAGGGTCTACTAGCTACGAGAATGTAACTAGCAAGCCAACAGTGAGGCTGATGTCCCCCGCCGAAATCCCAAAATAAATAGATGACACATATTAATTAATCGCACATTTATTTTTTTCAAACGTATCGACCAATCAAACTGAACACGAAGTGTCATCCAAAAATTGCTTATCTCTGCCTAACGTAAGAAGAAAATGCTCATCTTCGAACTCCATCAAGGCATTGACCTAATAAGCATATACACCAAGTTTGGACATTTTAACTAAATTAGAAGGAGAGTTATTGTGTTCCAAAGTCTCGACCAATCAAATTGCGTATCGCTCTGCTTACCCTGAGCAGAAAATGCTCATTATCGAACTTAGTCAAGGTATTACTATAATGAAACTATACACCAAGTTTCATCACTCTCACTTAATTAGAACTAAAGTAATCGTGTCCCAAAGCATCAACCAATCAAATTGCTTATCTCTGCTTACCCTAAGCGGAAAATGCTCATCTTCGAACTACATCAAGGCATTGACCTAATAAGCATATACACCAAGTTTGAACATTTTAACTCAATTAGAAGGAGAGTTATTGTGTTCCAAATTCTCGACCAATCAAATTGCGTATAGCTCTGCTTACCCTGAGCAGAAAATGCTCATTAACGAACTTAGTCAAGGTATTACTGTACACCAAGTTTCATCACTCTCACTTAATTAGAACTAAAGTTATCGTGTCCCAAAGCATCAACCAATCAAATTGCTTATCTCTGCTTACCCTAAGCGGAAATGCTCATCTTCGAACTCCATCAAGGCATTGACCTAATAAGCATATACACCAAGTTTGGACATTTTAACTAAATTAGAAGGAGAGTTATTGTGTTCCAAAGTCTCGACCAATCAAATTGCGTATCGCTCTGCTTACCCTGAGCAGAAAATGCTCATTATCGAACTTAGTCAAGGTATTACTATAATGAAACTATACACCAAGTTTCATCACTCTCACTTAATTAGAACTAAAGTAATCGTGTCCCAAAGCATCAACCAATCAAATTGCTTATCTCTGCTTACCCTAAGCGGAAAATGCTCATCTTCGAACTACATCAAGGCATTGACCTAATAAGCATATACACCAAGTTTGAACATTTTAACTCAATTAGAAGGATAGTTATTGTGTTCCAAAGTCTCGACCAATCGAATTGCTCTGCTTACCCTGAGCGGAAAATGCTCATTATCGAACTTAGTCAAGGTATTACTGTAATGAAACTATACACTAAGTTTCATCACTCTCACTTAATTAGAACTAAAGTTATCGTGTCCCAAAGCATCAACTAATCAAATTGCTTATCTCTGCTTACTCTAAGCGGAAAAAGCTCATCTTCGAACTCCATCAAGGCATTGACCTAATAAACACATACACCAAGTTTGAACATTCTAGCTCAATTAGGAAGAGAGTTATTGTGTCCCAAAAAGTGTGACGGACGGACAGACAGACAGACAGACGGACGGACGGACGGACAGACAGACAGACAGACAGACAGACAGACGGACAGACGGACAGACGGACAGACGGACGGACGGACGGACAGACAGACAGACAGACAGACAGACAGACAGACAGACAGACAGACAGACAGACAGACAGACAGACAGACAGACAGACAGACAGACAGACAGACGAACCCATTTTAATAGTCCCCCAACTTTCTTCGAAAGGCGAGGGACAAAAACGTTGAGATATACTGATGTGCTTGTTTTAGCTATGATTGGATGCCTTTAGTTACAAGTGGCAAACTTAATTTCTTTATTAATGCATGTACCATCTTTAAAATAAGTTAATTTTATACTATTAGTACTTATTACACATACGCAGCCCAATCTACTGAAACAACATTCATTTATCAACAAATATTGACAAAATAGTAAATTAAGAGTTGTTTTTATGTATTAACGATGTAAATATAAAATGTCGGAAAAACCAATCTACGTCAGCTTTGATTTAAAAAGAGGGGATTTGTACTCGTGTCTGGTAGGATTATCTGCTTAATTGTAGTTGAATGTGGCAGAAATGTTATAAATAACAATAGTCAATTGTTGTTTTGATGAAAAATATTGTCAATTTTGCTTACTTTTAGCGAGTGTGATTCGCGTTCGGCATTGCTACGTGGTACTACATAGGACCATCTCTCAACTCAAAATACGGAGGGTTGAGAGAGGAGGTTTGTTATCTAAGGGTCTACAACCTTTGTATTGCATACTTCTACATAATTTGCATACAAAGGGCAGCCAAATGTGACCTCTAGAGAATCCAAAAGCTAAAGATAGGTTGCCAGGCAACGAAACATACGCCCACAGCAGCTAAATCGTCCGGGCAGTCAACAAGAGTTGTCGCATGTTTTTACTTTTTTTCGATAATGAAACATTTATACTACACTGATAAGATAATAACTCATAAAGTAATTGTCAGAAAATCATTAGAATTTGTTTGGTTTTTATAAAGTTCTGGGCCATGCTAACATTTAGTACGGTATACAAAACATTTAATATCATGGATTTAGCTGTTCAGTTATCAAACTTCATTGAAAATTAATCGCAAAATAAGTAAAGTAATTGTCAGAAAATCATTAGAATTTGTTTGGTTTTTATAGAGTTCTGGGCCATGCTAACATTTAGTACGGTATACAAAACATTCAATATCTTGGATTTAGCTGTTCAGTTATCAAACTTCATTGAAAATTAATCGGATAATAAGTTTTGTCTCTATAGCGTCACATGATATTTCAAAGTGATCAAGGGAGATAACTTTGGCAGTAATTATGGGAAATCGTTGAAAATCAATAGGCTTCTTCGTCTCATGACCTTAAATACTGTGTATCAAATTAAAGACAATCAGATATTAACTTTTGCCTTTAGCGCGTCCACAAGATTTTTTGAAGTGATCAAGGGCCATAACTCTGGCAGTAATTATCAGAAATCTCTGAAAATCAATCTAATTCTTTTCTTCATGACCTTAAACGCTGTGCATAAATTTAAAGTCAATCGGATATTAACTCTGGCCTCTTGACCATCCACAAGATTTTTCAAAGTGATCAAGGGCCATAACTCTGGCAGTAATTATCGGAAATTGCTGAAAATCAATAGGCCTCTTCGTCTCCTGACTTTAAACACTGTGTATAAATATGAAGTCAATCAGATATTAACTTTGGTCTCAGTAATTATCGGAAATCGCTGAAAATCAATAGGCTTCTTCGTCTCATGACTTTAAATACTGTGTATAAATTTAGCCTCTACAGTGTTCACAAGATTTTTCAAAGTGATCAAGGGTCATAACTCTGGAAGTACTCGGAAATCGCTGAAAATCGATTGGGCTCTTCGTCTCATGACTTTAAACACTGTGTATAAATATGAAGTCAATCAGATATTAACATTAGTCTCTAGAGCATTCACAAGATTTTTCAAAGTGATCAAGGGTCATAACTCTGGCAATAATTATCAGATATTGCTGAAAATCAATAGGCTTCTTTCTCTCATGACCTTAAACAATGTGTATAAATTTAAAGTTAATCGGATATTAACTTTAGCCTCTAGTGCGTTCACAAGAAATTGTGGACGATGGACGGACAGACAGACGGACGGGCGCGACGGCAATATACGTCCAAATTTCCATGTGGGCGTATAAAAATGCGATTTTTCGAATGATCAAGAGCCATAATCCAGGAAGTCAGGTTTAGATATGCATGATTAGAAAAGGAACCAAGATCTTAGTGTGTATTTTTTTTAAATCGGATAAAAATTGTGACCTCTACAGGAACCACAAGCTAAAAACTTTACTTTTTTTACAATCAAGGGCCATAATTCAGGAAGTTACGATCCGACACATGCGAATATCGAAAGGAACCAAGATTTTGGGTTATAAACATGTATTTCAAATTTCATCGAAATCGGATCAAAATAGTGACCTATAGAGATCCACAACCTTGGTATACCAGATGCTATACACTAGTTGCGTACAAGGGGCAGCCATTTAGTCCAGCAGTTTTTCAGCCCGGTTGTCGTGAAATTTGAACTCGACAAGAATCACGGTTTAACGGTTATATATTCGAACATTTTATTTAAAATTGGACAATAATTGTGACCTCAAGCTAAAACTTTGATATGACAACTTGGAAAATATGCTATGGTTAGTACACTGTTGTATCTTTCAAAATGATGAAAATCAAACCCCTCTTTTCGACCAGTTAAAAACTATACCATGTCACGCATGTGTTTTATTTTAGCAGATTGATGGTGCGGAAATAGTCGAGTACTGGGGAGGATGGCCCAAAAACTGCCGTAGCACGCATGGAAGATTCGATAAGCAGGTAATTTGTCAGACCATATAAAGAATATATCATATATGGACGAATTAATTTTACTCATTGGTTGAGCCGGCTCAGGCATTGTTCAATATACAAATTAAGTTTATTAAGTACCTTTTTTTTCATTTTACGCTTTTGTTAAAATGTCCAAGGCTTCGTGATATTGGCCTACCTATTTCTAAAGATAGGTTGCCAGGCAACGAAACATACGCCCACAGCAGCTAAATCGTCCGGGCAGTCAACAAGGGTTGTTGCATATTTTTACTTTTTTCGGTAATGAAACATTTGTAATACACTAAAAACTGATTAAGAGTAACAACTCATTATGTAATTATTAGAAAATCATTAGAATTTGATTGCTTTTTATAAAGTTTTACCCCACGCTAACAATTATTATATACATGAAACATTTAATATCATGGATTTAGCTGTTCAGTTATCTAAATTCATTGAAAATCAAAATACTTGTTCGTTTCAACACCTTAAACTCTATGTATCAATCTGAAGTCAATCGGATGGTAACTTTGGCCTCTATAGTGTCACAAGAATTTTTGAAGTTATCAAGGGAGATAACTCTGGCAGTAATTATTTGAAATCGCAGAAAATCAATAGGATTCTTCGTCCCATGAACTTAAACACTGTGTGTAAATCTAAAGTCAATCGGATATTAACTTTGGCCTCCAGAGCGTCCACAAGATTTTTTGAGGTGATCAAGGGCCATAACTCTGGCACTAATTAATGGAAATCGCTGAAAATCAATAGGAGTCTTTGTTTTATGACCTTAAACACTGTGTATAAATTTGAAATCAATCGGATATTAACTTTGGTCTCTAGAGCGTCCACAAGATTTTTTGAAGTGATCAAGGGCCATAACTCTGGCACTAATTATCGGAAATCGCTGAAAATCAATAGGCTTCTTCGTCTTATGACCTTAAACACTGTGTATAAATTTAAAGTCAATCGGATATTAACTTTGACCTTAAGAGCGTCCACATGATTTTTTAAAGAGATCAAGGGCAATAACTCTGGCATTAATTATCGGAAATCGCCGAAAATCGATAGGCTTCTTCGTCTCATGACCTTAAACACTGTGTATAAATCTAAAGTCAATCGGATATTAACTTTGGCCTCTAGAGCGTCCACAAGATTTTTTGAGGTGATCAAGGGCCTAACTCTGGCACTAATTATCGGAAATCGCTGAAAATCAATAGGCGTATTCGTCTTATGACCTTAAACACTGTGTATAAATTTAAAGTCAATCGGATATTAACTTTGGCCTCTAGAGCGTCCACAAGATTTTTTGAAGTGATCAAGGGCCATAACTCTGGCACTAATTATCGGAAATCGCTGAAAATCAATAGGCTTCTTCGTCTTATGACCTTAAACACTGTGTATAAATTTAAAGTCAATCGGATATTAACTTTGACCTTTAGAGCGTCCACAAGATTTTTTAAAGAGATCAAGGGCCATAACTCTGGCACTAATTATCAGAAATCGCCGAAAATCAATAGGCTTCATTGTCTTATGACCTTAAACGCTGTGTATAAATTTAAAGTCAATCGGATATTAACTTTGGCCTCTAGAGCGTCCACAAGATTTTTTGAAGTGATCAAGGGCCATAACTCTGGTAGTTATTATCGGAAATCGCTGAAAAACAATAGGCTTCTTCGTCTCATGACCTTAAACACTGTGTATAAATTTAAAGTCAATTGAATATTAACTTTAGCCAGTAGAGCGTCCACAAGCAATTGTGGACGCCGGACCGACGGACGGACGGACGGACGGACGGACGGACGGACGGGGGCGACGACAATATACGACCACATTTCAATGTGGGCGTATAAAAACATTATTAGCTTTCAAAAAAGTCACGATAAGCAGGCAAAATAATTCACTGAATTTTGTGAATATTTGCAACGTTAAAATAATATAGGCCTATTTGGCCTCATGATAGGCCTATCTATTTCTAAAAACAGTGATCACCTGTCAAAATAAAATCACAATATATAGGCAGAATTGTCTAAGCATGTTATTAAGATTTGTAAAGATAGGTTGCAAGGCAACAAAACATACGCCCACAGCAGCTAAATCGTCCGAGCAGTCAACAAGGGTTGTCGCATATTTTTACTTTTTTTCGGTAATGAAACATTTGAAATACACTAAAATCTGATTAAGAGTAACAACTCATTATGTAATTATCAGAAAATCATTAGAATTTGTTTGCTTTTTATAAAGTTTTGCCCCGCGCTAACATTTAATATCATGGAATTAGCTGTTAAGTTATCAAAATTCATTGAAAATCAAAATACTTGTTTGTTTCAACACCTTAAACTCTGTGTATCAATCTGAAGTCAATCGGATGATAAGTTTGGCCTCTATAGCGTCACAAGATTTTTTGAAGTTATCAAGGGAGATAACGCTGACAGTAATTATTGGAAATCGCTGAAAATCAATAGGCTTCTTCGTCTCATGACCTTAAACACTGTGTGTAAATTCAAAGTCAATTGGACATTAACTTTGGCCTCTAGAGCATCCACAGGATTTTTTGAAGTGATCAAGGGCCATAACTCTGGCAGTAATTATTGGAAATTGCTGAAAATCAAGAGACGTCTTCGTCTCATGACTGTAAACACTGTGTATAAATTCAATCGGATATTAACTTTGACCTCTAGAGCATCCACAATGAGTTTACTAAGCTTCTGGGCCTTTTTATCGCTTGTTAATGTACCATTTATGGTGTTTTTTCCGAATCCGTAACAGTGCGACGTTGTATCGCACCCTGACCACGCATGTGCGAAGAGAATGTTCTGTTTAAACGCAGCGGGTAGAGTGATGTCATGAATTCGATAAGTATTTTCAATATTCTTTTTTGACTGGGTTTTGTGGCGGAAGAATATATTCGACATTTCATCTGTCCAATGAGAACATGCGTATCATTAGCAACAACCGTCACGTTCTGTTCGTTCTTGGCGAAGTTCGGCGCCTTTTGTACTATGACAGTGTCCGCATCCGCGTTTCAGATTGTTACAGCATCACCGTCTGTTTTCAACATGTCCGCTATGCTCGTGGTCTTTGGTACTAGCATCATATCCATCAAAAACTGTAACAGCTATGCCAAACTTTTCCTTGACAAATTTCCGATACTGCTCAAAAACATCTCTGTACCTTACGCCCTTCTTCCAACGAACCTTGTTCAGAAGCCATCCTCCATCTATTATCATCATTGTTTGTGGGGTATCAACCTTGGGCTTTGGCTTCACTTCCTCAAGAATTTCATTAGCTAGATCCGCTTTATCGGCATCTCTGTACCTTACGCCCTTCTTCCAACGAACCTTGTTCAGAAGCCATCCTCCATCTATTATCATCATTGTTTGTGGGGTATCAACCTTGGGCTTTGGCTTCACTTCCTCAAGAATTTCATTAGCTAGATCCGCTCTATCGGCATGTCTCATGAATGGTCCATCGAATAGAGATGACGGCACCGCACTCATTTCATATTCGAAGTATTTTTCTGGGTCTTTTCCCTTGCCGTTTAGCAAGTGCAGTGCATCTAAGAAATAACACGACTTCCTCGACTTCCAATTCTTTTCCTCCGATCTTTACACTAGGTTTCAAATCGTCCTGGGTTTTTACCTTCGAAGTTCGTTTGATTGATGCGCTTTCATATGAGCATCTGGATTTGATAACCGATGCTCTCAGCTTCGTCACAATTGATGTTGTCTTGCTGAGTAGCCGTCAAATCTGTCGAGAGTGACATTAGTTCTGTCAACTCAAGATCGAACGGATCTTTCTTATAGAACCATGTGATGAGTTTTGTCAGATGATTTGTGCCTTTTGCCCGTTAATGAAGTCATAGCGTCATGAAACTGAGCGAAGTGATGCATGGTATAAATCCACATATGTCTGACACTTTCAGTCAATCCACGGCCGTGGGTCAATCCACCACAACCCTTAAAGTCGACTCATAAGGGCCTGCTCTATAGTTAAATCTGTCCAAAGTCCATTCCAAACATGACCTGATCGTTGCACAGCGTGCGTATTCTCGTTACAGTATTGCGCGTACAAATTTGGATGCATATTCGGAAGATCGCGCATCTTTTGTAGATATAAGCGAGCAGACTTGGCATAGAAGGCATGTCAAGTGGCGGCGAATAAGTTCAGAAAATTGGTTGTTGCGTCCAGGTGTCCTACAAAGAATTTTATTCGTTCGCAACCTACAAATTCTCTGATAAACCCTACATATTCTTGAAATAGCAACCATAATTTGACTGTTGTTAGCTCATTTTTCACTTTATTCATGAAATAGTCTATTTTTTCTAGGGCACTTGATTCTAGTACAAAAGCCATATTCATTAATATTACTATCATTCCTATGTATTTGGTGACATAAATATTTCTGCTAATCCTTCACTGTTAGCCATTACCGGCAATCCAAACGTCTCGTCAGTTGACGAAAAGGCGGGGCTTACGACAGACAAGACATTTCATTCCCCTCACTATCATCCTTCTTATAAAAAAATTCAGTTAGAAGACCAGATAGTTCATCAATGTCATCTTTAGACAATTTCGGATCGGATGATGTCTGATCAATTTGTGATACTACTATTTTCATCAACTTGTAAGACAATGTCGCGTCCAATAAGAAAAGTGATCTTAGTGTTCGGGCGATAGCTTTACCGACTTAATGTGAACAATCGTGTTCGGTCCATATATGAGACAATCTCCTCAGCCTTTATGTATAAAGGTTGGTCAAATGTCAATGTTGTCTCATCTATATTCAACGATTTAATCTGTCCTTCTATTTACTTTATACAGGTATATAATGTAGACATATCGCCCGGATCTAAATCCATGAGTGGTAAGATGGTGATATCATCTTCATCAACAGTGTCATAGCGTAGAAATGCATGTTGCATGAACCCTGACCAGTTTAGCCAATGCGGTTCCAGTGATAGTGATCTTTTGAGAAGATAACTCGACTGCCATAAAAGGTTAGAATAGTACAAAGTTGGTAGACAAGTTGTTGGATACTTCAGTTCGATCAAAGGATTGAATTTCACAGATGCTAAAGCTGGTGGACCGCATGGAACATAAGCCAGAACCGGTATACCTCGGTCTTTTACCAATTCATTGACATGAACTCGAGCTAATCGTTTGACGCGCTCAGACATAGAGTTGACTCTGTTCTTCTTCTTTGTAATTCTTATAAGCCTTAAACCGTGATATGTTCCTTTTCCGTCCAACGTGCTTACGTTGGAGTCAGCATTATCTGACAAATAATGAGTGGGGCATTTCTCAGCTGCTGATAGACACTTCAGCGGGGGATCTTGTAAAATAGAATGTTTAAAAGTTTGTACCTCGTCATAGGAAACCGAAAACCCCAATGCATACAATTCCTCATTCAACCATCTAGAACCGAAAACTAAATCCATCTCAGCGCCCAGTCAAAACATGATTGGCGAAATAACTGACCTTGGCTGCACACATTGGACGATGGCATGGCCGATAGAAACCATTTTTAGGTCATTTTTCATCAACGTCTGTAACAGTTTGAGAAGACTAGGAGTAAAGAATTCGCATATGCTATCATAGTCGTTCAGGTCATACGGAATTGGATATTCCCGTTTCGTGTATTCTCGTTGTCTAATTTCTTCGCGAATTTTGCGGCAGCGACCATTATGCGTTCACTATCTTCCAACTGATTTGCTTTTCTTTCCTGATACCAAGAGTCAGTAATTATGAAGCTGGTCATGTTCCGAAAGCATACTACTTCTTCCCTAATAGAAGATATGCTCCCCTTGATACGATTTAAGCTTCATGCGCAGAGCCTTCTCTGAGTATATTTCTGAGCCTTCGCATGCAAGTTCAGCCATCTGGCGATGCTGTTCTTTGATCGAGAGGATGGATTTCTGCATCCCCATCGCTCTCGAGCCATCTACATAACAACAGAAATGAATCTTGTTTATTTTCATCAACAGGACGTCCTGCTTTATCTGAATTGACCGAATGATTAGCCAGCAGCAACTTCTAGTAACATCGGGCGTGATATCGAGCCTAAACAGCAACTAGACTATGACAATCTAAAAGCCTAGCTCTTATTTCATCGGTTAAGTTAGAGGACACCTGTTCAGACGCTTTCAGGGACGTGTTTCTAATTTCCATCGTCTCCACCAGTTTAATGCGATCGCGATCTGGATGACGAGCGTCGGAAATAGCAGGTTCACCACATAAAAAGCAGTGCACTTTCCATTCAAACTGTGGTACATCGGATCACATTTTTTAGGGCGCGGTTTACCGCTATCACCAGTGCTACGTGTCGATGCTCTTTCGTCGATATACGGCCGACAACAGCTTTCATGAACATTACCTTCCGTAAGTAACCGCTGCTGTAACGTCGAATATCCCCTTAGCTCGGTAAAGCGAGAAAGCGTACCCCGACCTCTTTTGTACAATTTTGTACCTTTCTCGTGAGTAAAACCTTCCTCACATATAACACAACAAGATTCAGAAAAGTTACCGTCATCTTCATTCATCATTACATACAGAAAGGTCTTTTGATACCAGTCAAATCACGGAGCCTGACCAGTGAGCAGTGTTAACAATACTGATCAGACGGATATCGGCGCGTATAGTGCAGCCCAGCACAGCACATTAGCAAACAAACTAAAACGGAACAAAAATATAAATGACAGGAACAATTTTGACGCCATTTCGACTTATGACGTCACAGTGACGTCATAGGTATCGATTTCCTATAGGCTCATAGTACATTAATAACCCCAAATATGAATATTAAGCGAGTTATCATAGCCATTAACGGATTTTAGGGGCGATTTCTGGGGTCCAAACAAAAAAGTCCCCTAAAAACGTTCCCCAAGGCCGATCAACGGGGAAATTTTTTCTGGAAGACTACTCACCCTAATTGTTCATATGAAATTATAATCGCTTGGGTAGGAATTTTTTCCCACTAATGCGAGGTTTGAGGATAGCTCGACAAGGCTGGGAATATCCTGAAATTTCAACTGAGACCAGTACTGCCATGGAAGGTTTTTTAATGCCAAAACTGTTCATGGAAAAAGGACATACTCAACTCCAAAAAGTCATACCCTACTGCGTTTGGGCGATGCAAACAGTTTTGTGGAGCCTTGATTTTAGCTTCAGTTTATGGATCCTAAGGAGACTGTCAAAATCGTTTTGTTTGAAAATGACATATGCCTAGTACACAGGTTTTGTCGTCAGGACGAGGATATCGTGAACCAGTTTTGTCACGATTTCCGCCAATAATTTTATATATATCTGATATGTGCATAGACAATTACCTGGTAGAAATAAAGGTTTGACCCTTAACTTCTTTTGAGTAGTATACAATATACAATGTATACTTTTATACTATATACTATACATTAATTTAAAAATAAAAAAGTTCTCCTACTTACAAGATTTTTAAAATATTGTTGAGCATAGTTTTTAACCTGCATGCTACTTCTTGTTGGTATTAGTTCAGAGATTTTTGACCAACTTCTTCCAAATATATCCTGTAAATATAACATGCAAATTATATATTGCTACAGTTACGCCCGCTTTCCATGCATGATCTTTTGTATTTCCATGTGTACAGAAAATTTAATGAAAGTTCAGATAATCTCATGAAAGGGAGGATTTCTCTTTACAGCACAGAGCAGGACATTGTTTATTCTTAGTTGCCACCTTTTAATAATAACAATATGTCCAAACAAGAGGTTGCCATACAAGATACGCCCACATTTTTCAAGAGGTGGACAGAAAACAAGTTACAGAAAAAAAATAGGTTGCCAGGCAACGAAACATACGTCCACCAGCAGCCAAATCATCCGGACAGTCAACAAGAGTTGTCGCATATTAAGTAATTATCAAAAATCATTAGAATTTTTTTTTTTTTATTTTTTTATAAAGTTCTGCCCCATGCTAACATTTAGTATACGAAACATTTAATATTATGGATTTAGCTGTACAATTATCAAAATTCATTGAAAATCAATATACTTGTTTGTCTCAAGACCTTAAACTGTTTCCAGTTTCATCAAAATCAAATTAAAACTGTGACCTCTACAGGTCCACAACTTTGGTATACAATATTGTTACACTATTCGCGTACAAGCGGCGGCCATTTTATTCAGCCATTTTGGTCTGATTTTCACTAAATTCGAACTCAAAATTCATTACGGTGTAACGGTGATATAATCAAATAGGTGTTTAAATCGGATAGTAATTGTGACCTCAAGGGGGACCACAAGCCATACAAGGCGATTTTTCGGACAATCAGGGGCAATAATTCAGGAAGTTACAATCCGATATGCGCAAATATGGAAAGGAATCAACATGTGTTTTAAGTTTTATCAAAATCGAATTAAAATTGTGACCTCTAGAGGGTCCATAGCTTTGATATAACATATTTTTACACTATTCGCATACAAACGACGGCCATTTTGTCGGTCAATTTTGGATCGATTTTCACGAAATTTGAACTTAACCTTCATTACCAAGTAACAGTGATATAAGCAAATGTTTTTTTTTAAATCGGATAATAATTTTGACCTTCAGAAGGACCACAATCTAAAAAGGATGTTTTTCAGACAAGCATGGGCCATAATTCAGGAAGTTATGATCCGATGGGCGCAAATATCGAAACGAACTAAGATCTTCGGGTTATAAACATATATGTCAAATTTCATCAAAATCGAATTACAATTGTCACCTCTATAGGGTCCACAAGCTAAAAGCGTGATTTTTCGTACAATCATGGGCTATAATTCAGGATGTTACGATCCGATATGCGCAAATATCGAAAGGAACCAAGATCTTTGAATTATAGACATGCCTTTCAAGTTTCATCGAATTCGGTTCAAAATTGTGACCTCTACAGTGTTCACAAACTTGACATACCATATTTTTACACTTTTCGCGTACAAGCGACGGCCATTTTGTCCAGCCATTTTGGTCCGATTTTCACGAAATTCGAACTCAAAATTCATTACGGTGTAACGGTGACATAATCAAATGGGTTTTTAAATCGGATAGTAAATTTCAAAAATTTGACATAAGTTCAAATTTTATGAATAATATACCTACCTGATATATGTACATATGAATTATCGTTCCTTACGCTAAAACTCGCACTTTCCGGTACTAGACCAATCGAGTCTACCGGAAGTAGTAAAAATGCGCACGCACCAGATCACATGATCCCATGCACATGTCAGTTCATTCGAGGCGCTTACAAATCGGGGAAGGATGGGAGGGTTCGTACATATATCAGGTAGGTATATTATTCATAAAATTTGAACTTATGTCAAATTTTTGAATTTTATTTCATAATATCCTACCTGCTATATGTACATATGAATTATTCCTAGATTCCCCAAGCATTATATGAATGGAGGTGGGATTCAGATCAGTGTAGCTCAAATACTTTCTGATTTATATATATATATATATCATGTGAAAACAACGAACACAAATTAAATGTTGTATAAAAAATTACATACCTCCTGAAAAACTCACCGGGATTTCTGATATATATCCACTAGACTTTAGCAGACTTTCTAAAAACCATCACCTCATAAACACAAACCATTACTCGGTTTGCAAGAAATCAACATTTACATCTTGTAAATAAAACTTTATAAATGTATTTTCCTGGGTCCAGTCAGCACTTTCCATGATACTTTTCATGGAAGAACCTTTGAATAGAGCCCAGGAAGCCCCCAATGCCCTAGTAGAATGTCCCCGCACAGCTGGCACTATATCTCCTTTATAGGCTTGTATCACATTTACAATCCATCTAGACACTGTCTGTGTAGAAACTGGTAAATGTGGCTTATTTACGCATAAAAACATCTTAGTTTGATCTCTTCCATTTTGTTCTCGAAAAGGTTCTGTCATCTTTAAGTAAATTGCCATAGCTCTTTTCGGATCTAATAGCTTGTTATCTGGAAAAGATGGTATATAAATTTTTGGGTTAAAGTGTGATGCTCGATCTTGTTTTGAAAGACCTTGACGAATAAACGTAACTCCATGGGCTTGAATATTGACATTCCCTTTTCCCAATCTAAGAGATTGTAGGTCGCCACATCTCCTGAATGAAGATATAGCAAATAAGAAAACCGTCTTCCATGTAACATATTTTAACTTAGATTTACGAAAGGCGACCTCGTCGACATACTTAGAACTCGGGGTAAATCCCATTCTGGGAGAAGTTTCCGAATTGGTGGCCTTGAATTAAAAATACCCCTTAGTAAACGAATAATATATGGGTGTTGACCGACTGGAATTCCCTCCACTGGTTGCAACACAGTGGATAGCATGGATCGATAACCAGCAATGGTTCTATAACTTAGATCCTCATCGAACAAGTGTGTCAAGAAATTTGCACAGTGACCTAAATTTGATACATAGGGATCAATTTCCCGTTCACGACATCAGCATACATATTTCATGAATTTGAACTTGTAACCTTTTTGTGTCCCAGACCCCCATGAGGCTGCCAACAATTTCCTGGTGTTAGCAGAAAATCCTGTTGTTTGAAAACGTCTGTCGACAATCTCCATGCAGTCAATTGAAACAGTTGTGGATTTGGGTGGTACAATTTTGGATTTCCTTGCTCTAGTAATACCTCGAGATTCGGTAACCTCAATGGGGGAGCCACTAACAGTTGTAATAACTGAGGAAACCATACCTGTCTCGGCCAAAACGGAGCAATCAGTATTATTTCGCATTTGAATTTCTGAATATGACGAAGAACTAATGGAATCAAGCTTATTGGAGGGTAAGCATACGCGAACAGATTGTCCCAACAAATTGACAGGGCATCTATTTCGAAAGCTAGTGGGTGATAAACCCATGCACAAAATATTAGGCACTTGCGGTTCTGGGCTGTAGCAAACAGATCTACTGACGGATAACCCCACGTCTGGAAAATCATTTCGACTACCTCCAGATTCAAAGACCATTCGGTTGACAAAACCTTCCCCCTGCTGAGGCGATCCGCTAATACATTCTCTGCTGATGGCAAGTGCGCCGCCTGAATTGACATGTTGTGACTTAGTGCCAAATTCCAAACTTCCCATGTTTCTTGACATAACTGAGAAGATTTTGTGCCCCCCCTGCTTGTTCAGATAATGAACAACTGTACTGTTGTCCGAGCGTACTAACACATGTTTGTCTGTTAACTCTGTCTGAAAATGTTTGATTGTCAGGTGAACTGCTCTCAGTTCTAATAGATTGATATGTTCTTTTTTCATCATTTCCGACCACATACCCTGCACAAATCTGTTGTCTAGATGACCTCCCCAACCCCACAGTGAAGCATCTGTAGTTATGGTTACCAAGGTCTGCATTGGCAGTAACGATTGACCCTTTAAAATGTTGGTTTCCTGTAACCACCAATTTACATTTAATCTTAGTTCTGGAGATACAGGAACTTTTACTGACAAACTCTTTGTCGACATCTTCCAAACACTCAATAGATGAAACAGAATTGGCCTCATAAACAAACGTGCATTGGGTATCAATCTTGCCCAAGAGACGGAGATAGTCCCTTGCTGAATCCTGACCCCCCAGAAGGGACTGTACTGATTTGCGTAAACTGTTTGCCCTCTCCAAACTTGGGTAAACCAGGGTTGAACTTTAACAGAGCACCCATGTATGTGATCTCCTGTGAAGGAACTAGTTGAGATTTTTTTATATTTATAATGAAACCTAGTCGAATCAGAAGATCCACCATTTTCCTCCGATCTTTCAATAGATCTGCCTTCTTCTGGTTGACTGACAAGAGATCGTCCAGAAACGCTGCCATTCGAACATTTTGAATACGAAGGTGCTCCACGACCACTGAGAGAATTTTTGTAAACACTCGAGGGGCGGATGTTGGTCCGAAACACAGAACTTTGAATTGGTATACTCTGTTTTCTACGCAAAACCTTAGATATTTCCTGTGTTCCGGAAAAATCGGTATATGGAGATAAGCATCTTTTAGGTCGATCGAAAAGGCCCAATCTCCTGATTTGACTAGACGTAAAACCTTTTTGAGAGTGTCCATCTTGAAATGTGTCTTCCGGAGATATCGGTTTAATGGCTTCAAATTTATCACAGGTCGAAGTTCCCCGTTCTTTTTGGTTACTAGGAACAACGAACTGTAAAAACCTGAATGGATCTTCTTTTCTGACACTGGCTCTATTGCATTTTTTCCTAAAAGAGATGTGATTTCCTGTCTTATGAGACGTAAACCCTTGGCCGCCACCCGAGTGTGCTTTATGCCAAGAAAAGGCGGAATTTTCAGAAATTCGAGTCTGTAGCCCTCCTGTATGGTTCGTAAGACCCAGCTGTCCGAAGTGATCTCTTGCCATTGTGTCAGAAAAAAAGACAGACACCCGCCCACCGGTATCTCCGGACGTCTCATCAAAACACTTACTGTGTCATTGGTTAGTAGATCTGGAACCTCTAGTTTCTGAGGCAGAGGTAAATGACGGTTTTTTTCCCTCCTGATAGTCTCTTCGTCCCCTTCGAAATGAGTAGGACTGACCCCTATTGTATGTCCTCCCTCTTGGTGTTGCTGGAGCCCGAAAAATATGTTCACTATTCAAAGTATTACCTTGGCGAGACTGAAAAGTGTTAGAGCGCTTAGCTGATGATGTCTCTGGTATATAATTACTTCTTCTTTTCCTGTTATATAAAACCGGCAAAAGTTCCTGGACGGCTTTCTTCTGCTCTTTTTTGTCTTTCGGAGCCTTCTCCAGACTAGAACCGAAAACTCCATCCCCTGTAAGAGGGAGATTAAACAAGGTACTGAGTTCTCTACCTCATAGAGAGAAGAGTCAGTCATGGCCATGCTTCTTCTGATTGCATGGTGAAAGGCACCCACCCTGCCAAATTGATCAAGATTTTTTGTGGCCATGGCAAAAATGTTTTGAATTTGATGCATGATTTGTTCTTTGGTGAGTTCACTATCCTGAGACACAAGACCCTGCATAAGTGTACCTAACGATTGTTGAGTATATAGCTGAATATTTATACCCATTAAAGCTGCTTGTTGCCCTTTATAAGCAAATTTTTCGGCCATCTTATATATGGCTGTTGATATAGTGAACGGCCTGACTTAGCAAAAGATGCCGAGGTACCATGTTTTTGAATGAGACATGATTCAACTAATGTGTCCAAGGTTGGTACTTGTAAAAAAAATCCTGTCCTCCTCGCATATGGGAAACATTTCAATATTTTCCTCTGAAAAGGCTGTCAAATTAGATGGAGTCGCACACCTCCAACTATGATTAATTACATCTCTTTGAGACTGATCTAGCCTTATACCCGGTTCATTCACAGTGTCCTTTCTTGTCGTGGCGTCAGTGCCAAAGATGGAAAACAATCCTGGACCTTTGGTAGATTTGTCGACATTTACATTAATTCCCTGTTCCAAGGGCAAGACCGGCATATCTACCTCAGGCTCTGATGAATCAATCCTTTCATCTTGACCGGGTTGAATAGAAAGACAGTCAGAGTCTGAATCTGAATCATGGTAAAAATAATCATTTCCTTTGCTCCTTCTTGAAATGACATCCCGTTTTTTTACTTTTAGAATCTTTAGATTCGGTAACCCTGTCGGATCTCGTTTCAGACAGTCCAGGGGAGATAACCGTATTGTTTACATCGGTAGCGTTATTTTTGTTCACCTTTAGGTCGAACAACCGATCTAGTTTGGACTCCATTTGATCCAACCGACTTTTTGTTTTACTCGATTTCTTCTTCTTTTCTTTTGATAAAGTCAAAGGAATAGAACTATTAGCTGTTCTCCTTTCCTGGATAGTTACGCCCGTATCAATCGGCGGTTCACTACGAGTTTGCTAACCTCGTTCTTCCCCGTCATTTGTCTTTTTTTCAATCATTCTACAAGGACCCGATAAAGGCGCCCTAAAATGATTACTTACCGAAGTCGAAGACAAACAACTTGGCGAAGATTCCTCTCCATCCGAAACTCTAGCCATAATGGCTTCCAAATTAGAAACACTAAAAAAAAAACAGGTGCGATTTGCAAGTGCCGAGAAAACGAACTGACATGTGCATGGGATCATGTGATCTGGTGCGTGCGCATGTTTACTACTTCCGGTAGACTCGATTGGTCTAGTACCGGAAAGTGCGAGTTTTAGCGTAAGGAACGATAATTCATATGTACATATATCAGGTAGGATATTATGAAATAAAATGTGACCTCCAATGTGACCTCCAAGGGGACCACAAGCCACAAAAGGCGATTTTTCGGACAATCAGGGGCAATAATTCAGGAAGTTACAATCCGATATGCGCAAATATGGAAAGGAATCAAGATCTATAGGTTATAAACATGTATTTTAAGTTTGATCAAAATCGAATTAAAATTGTGACCTCTAGAGGGTCCACAACTTTGATATAACATATTTTTACACTATTCGCATACAAACGACGGCCATTTTGTCGGTCAATTTTGGTCTGATTTTCATGAAACTTGAACTACCAAGCAACAGTGATATAATCAAACGTTTTTTTTTAAATCGGATATAATTTTGACCTTCAGAAGGACCACAATCTAAAAGGGATGTTTTTCGGACAAACATGGGAAGTTATAATCCGATGGGCGCAAATATCGAAAGGAACTAAGATCTTCGGGTTATAAACATACATGTCAAGTTTCATCAATATCGGTTCAAAATTGTGACCTTTATAGGTTCCACAAGCTAAAAGCGTGATTTTTCGTAAAATAATGGGCCATAAATCAGGATGTTCCGATCCGATATGCGCAAATATCGAATGGAACCAAGATCTTTGAATTATAGACATGCTTTTCAAGTTTCAACGGCCATTTTGTCTGTCAATTTTGGTCCGATTTTCACGAAATTCGAACAACTTTCTTTACGGTGTAACGGTGACATTACCAGACAGTATTTTAAATCGGATGATGATTTTGGCCTCAAAAGGAACCACAAGCTAAAAAGATAGGCTGGCACTGCCAGGCAGGATACGCCCACATTTTCGAGAGATGGACAGAGAACAAGCAATATCAAAAGTGATTTTTCCTACATCTTTAAGTCCTGTATTTCATACTGTATTGGGAGCAGCCATTTAGTTGGTCAGTTCCAGTCTGATATTAATGAAATTCGAAACCGACAATGATTATGGTGTGACGGTACACAACCTAGAAATGTGACTTTTCATCAAAGTCGGATAAGAATTGTGACCTATAGAGAGTCCACAACCATGATATACCATATTTTTACACTATTCGCGTACAAACGGCGACCAATTCGTCCGGCAATTTTGGTACGATTTTCACGAAATTAGAACTCAACATTCCTCATCAAAATCGAATTAAAATTGTGACCTATACAGGGTCCACAACCATGATATATCATTTTTTTTAACAGTATTCGCGTACAAACGGCGGCCATTTTGTCTGTCAATTTTGGTCCGATTTTCCCGAAATTCAAACTCAACCTTCCTTACAGTGTAACGGTGATATAATCAAACGTTTTTTTTAAATTGGATAATAATTGTGACCTCCAGAGGGACCACAAGCTAAAGAAAGGGGGATTTTGCGTATAACCAGGGGCCATAATTCAGGAAGTTACGATCCGATATGCGCAAATATCAAAAGGAACCAAGATCTTTGGGTTATAACCATGAATTTCAAGTTTCATCAAAATCGAATTAAAATTGTGACCTTTACAGGGTCCACAACCTTGATATACCATTTTTTAACAGTATTCACGTACAAACGGCGGCCATTTTGTATGGCAATTTTGGTCTGATTTTCCCGAAATTCGAACTCAATCTTCCTTACAGTGTAACGGTAATATAATCAAACGTTTTTTTAAATCGGATAATAATTGTGACCTCCAAGCTAAAAAAAGGGCGATTTTGCGTATAATCAGGGGCCATAATTCAGGAAGTTACGATCCGATATGCGCAAATATCGAAAGGAACCAAGATCTTTGGGTTACAACCATGAATTTCAAGTTTCATCAAAATCGGTTCAAAACGTGATTTTTCGTACAATCAGGGGGCATAATCCATGAAGTTACAGTCCGATACATGCCAATATCAAAATGAATCGAGATCTTAGGGTGATAAACCTATATTTCAAGTTTCATTGAAATCGGATACAAATTTCTTACAATCACGGGTCATAATTCAAGAAGTTATGATCTCATAACCACAAATATCGACAAGGATCCTTGGGTTAAAAAAATATATTTCAAGTTTCATCAAAATTGGATCATTAATAGATCAAGTCCACAACCTTAATATACCATATAATTACACTATTTGCACAAGAGGGGTGGCAATTTTGTCAACGATCAATAGCGAGTGACTATGGAACTCATTACACGAAGGACTGGGTATCGCCCAGATTTTACGAAAAAAAGAAAGAAACTATCCTTACTATCTAGAATCTAATACACGTATCCTATTAATAGACTGCCGTCTAGAATGTGTTAATGCTGCCAAGGTTCATCAAAAAACGCCCAGTTTGTGCTACCGGGGGATGGCCGAATGGTTAGCATGTGCATGCTGTATCATAAAGTCTGTCATTGAGTCAACTGGCGTGGTTTCGAATCCCTGGTTATACGTGACAAGGAGTAGGGTCACCTGTCCAACCTCATGGGTTTTCTCCGGGTCCATGCTTCTTCTGATTGCATGGTGAAAGGCACCCACCCTGCCAAATTGATCAAGATTTTTTGTGGCCATGGCAAAAATGTTTTGAATTTGATGCATGATTTGTTCTTTGGTGAGTTCACTATCCTGAGACACAAGACCCTGCATAAGTGTACCTAACGATTGTTGAGTATATAGCTGAATATTTATACCCATTAAAGCTGCTTGTTGCCCTTTATAAGCTAATTTTTCGGCCATCTTATATGGCTGTTGATATAGTGATAATTCAGGAAGTTACGATCCGATATGCGCAAATATCAAAAGGAAGCAAGATCTTTGGGTTATAACCATGAATTTCAAGTTTCATCAAAATCGAATCAAAATTGTGACCTCCACAGGGTCCACAACCTTGATATACCATTTTTTAACAGTATTCGCGTACAAATGGCGGCCATTTTGTATGACAATTTTCGTCCGATTTTCCCGAAATTCGAACTCAACCTTCCTTAGGGTGTAACGGTGATATAATCAAACGTTTTTTTAAATCGAATAATAATTGTGACCTCCAGAGGAACCACAAGCTAAAAAGGGTGATTTTTCGGACAATCAGGGGCCATAATTCAGGAAATTACATTCCGATAGCCGCAAATATCGAAAGGAACCAAGATCTTTGGGTTACAAACATGCATGTCAAGTTTCATCAAAATCGGTTCAAAATTGTGACCTCTATAGGGTCCACAAGCTAAAAACGTGATTTTTCGTACAATCAGGGGCCATAATCCATGAAGTTTTGATCCGATACATGCCAATATCGAAAGCAGCCGAGATCTTTTGGGGATAAACCTATATTTCAAGTTTCGTCAAAATCGGATAAGAATTGTGACTTGTAGAGAGTCCACAAACAAATTGTGGACGGACGGACGGATGGACGTCCGGACGGACAGGGGCGACGACATAATACGTCCACATGAAAATGTGGGCGTATAAAAAGGCGATTTTTCGTACAATCATGGTCCATAATTCAGGAAGTTACGATCCGATATGCGCAAATATCGAAAGGAACCAAGATCTTTGGTTTATAACCATGAATTTCAAGTTTCATCAAAATCGGTTCAAAACGTGATTTTTCGTACAATCAGGGGGCATAATCCATGAAGTTACAGTCCGATACATGCCAATATCAAAATGAATCGAGATCTTAGGGTGATAAACCTATATTTCAAGTTTCATTGAAATCGGATACAAATTTCTTACAATCACGGGTCATAATTCAAGAAGTTATGATCTCATAACCACAAATATCGACAAGGATCCTTGGGTTAAAAAAATATATTTCAAGTTTCATCAAAATTGGATCATTAATAGATCAAGTCCACAACCTTAATATA
This sequence comes from Patella depressa, assembly GCA_948474765.1. Classification (NCBI taxonomy): domain Eukaryota; kingdom Metazoa; phylum Mollusca; class Gastropoda; family Patellidae; genus Patella; species Patella depressa. Next base: position 54,791,185 of record OX419716.1, read on the forward strand.
CCATATAATTACACTATTTGCACAAGAGGGGTGGCAATTTTGTCAACGATCAATAGCGAGTGACTATGGAACTCATTACACGAAGGACTGGGTATCGCCCAGATTTTACGAAAAAAAGAAAGAAACTATCCTTACTATATAGAATCTAATACAGGGATCCTATTAATAGACTGCCGTCTAGAATGTGTTAATGCTGCCAAGGTTCATCAAAAAACGCCCAGTTTGTGCTACCGGGGGATGGCCGAATGGTTAGCATGTGCATGCTGTATCATAAAGTCTGTCATTGAGTCAACTGGCGTGGTTTCGAATCCCTGGTTGTACGTGACAAGGTGTAGGGTCACCTGTCCAACCTCATGGGTTTTCTCCGGGTCCTCCGGTTTCCTCCCACTGCTAAAGACCCCTATGTTAACTATGTCGTCTGCTAGTGGTGTGCGTCAGTGTGTGAGAGTAACTATGTCGTCTGCTAGTAGTGTGTGACAGTGAGAGTGAGTGCATATCAATGCAGGTGTGTGCTGTGAATACACAGGTCAGGTGATGAGCGAAGCATGAGGGACAGGGTGTGTATAGGAGAGAAGGTGAGATGAAGGTGGACTGAAGTTGGTGTTGATGACTGAAAATACTATAAATCTATTTAACATGGTAGCAGAGCATTGATCCAAATCCCTAGCTGAAGTTGAATCTACAGTGGAAGTTACAATGGCTGCATCTTTCAAAGCACCACCAGCTTTCAATAGCTTAGAAAAGCCATACGGTCAATGGTAGGAAGAAATCAAGGCATGGAGAAGTTTAACTGATTTACCTGTTAAATAGCAAGCTATAGCCATAGCTCTGAGCCTAGATGAGAGGGATACAAGTGGAATTAGGGATAAAGTATTTAATGAACTTTCAACTGATGAACTCAGTTCTGATGATGCCGTAAAATTTTTTTACAGATTTCATGGACAAATTATTTAAAGATTGGTTGCCAGGCAACGAAACATACGCCCACAGTAGCTAAATCGTCCGGACATTCAACAAGAGTTGTCGCATATTTTTACTTTTTTCGTAAATGAAACATTTATAATACACTAGAATCTGATTAGAATGCTAATGTTTAGCATATAAAACGTTTAATATCATGAATTTAGCTGTTCAGTTGTCAAAATTCATTGAAAATCAATATACTTTCTCATCTCAAGACCTTAAAGTCTGTGTATCAATCTGAAGTTAATCGGATGATAAGTTTGGCCTCTGGATCAAGGGAAATAACTTTGACAGTAATTATCGGAAATTGCTGAAAATCAATAGGCTACTTCGTCTCTGGCAGTAATCAGCGCTCACGCTGTCGATCGCCATTTCCGTCAATTGCCATAAAAATATAATTTTGGCGTTAAAATTTTTGGCGATTCTTTTTTAACCATGGCTAAAGTTTAGATTTCCACGCCGTGCACACACCTAACATTCTATCACGCTTGGCTGAGTCATTTATCAATCAATCAAAATTGTGACCTCTATAGTGTCCACAAGCTAAAAACATGATATTTCGTACAATCAGGGGCCATAATCCATGAAGTTCCGATCCGATACATGTCAATATCGAAAGGAACCGAGATCTTATGGGGATAAACCTATATTTCAAGTTTCGTCAAAATCGGATAAGAATTGTGACCTGTAGAGAGTCCACAAACAAATTGTGGACGGACGGACGGACAGGGGCGACGACATAATACGTCCACATTGAAAATGTGGGCGTATAAAAAGGGCGATTTTTCGGACAATCAGGGGCCATAATTCAGGAAGTTACAATCCGATGGGCGCAAATATCGAAAGGAACCAAAATTTGGGGGTTATAAACATGCATATTTTGTACAATCAGGGGCCATAATACATGAAGTTCCGATCCGATACATGCCAATATCGAAAGGAACCGAGTTCTTATGGGGATATATTTCAAGTTTCGTCAAAATCGGATAAGAATTGACCTGTAGAGAGTCCACAATCAAATTGTGGACGGACGGACGGGCGGACAGGGGCGACGACATAATACGTCCACAATGAAAATTTGGGCGTATAAAAAGGCATCCAGATTGGTATTTAGATGAGCAATGGAGTGATAGCGCGCCTCAAACTTGAAGGCCTGGTTCTGGTCGTTGACTATATCTTGTGGTTTTATAAAATTTGGCCTTGGTTAATACTAAAATATAAATTTACTCACAAGGCCATTCATGAACAATGACTTTTCTTCTAATGTCCATGCCCTTTTATTTCTATGTGACTTGATTTTAGATGATGTAGGTTGAGATTTCTGTGGACTCGCAGTTTCTGTAATTTTAATCACTTTATTCACTTTCTCAACTATGTTTGACTGTTTACTGCGTGTTTTTCCATTCAAGTATTGTCTGATAAAATGTTAAAGATTTTATGGTATCATATTCATATCAACACAAACCATATGCTGTTGCATTGTTAAAGGCGTTGAGTAGTCTAAGTTATGCACTAACTTAAATTATTAAGACGTTGCACACTTGTTTTTTTATGTAAAATAACCCAGAGGTTTGAGGAGTAATAATGGAGGTACAAGAGAAAAGAAAAAAAAATATTCATAGCAACGAGAAGGTTTCCCCGATCTAGATAATTTCTTGAAAATCATGTTGTACACACCGTTGACGTCATGCACCGAAAACAACATGGTGTGTTCAACCGCAGTTGCACACTAGATCGTTGGGTGCTATCCATATATACTATTCAAAAAAAGTAGGGGATATTTGATTTTGGGGGCAAAATACTAAAATATGCAAATGGCTACGAAAAAAGTCACTATAGAACCTAACAGAAGAAACATTTCCAGTTACATGTGACGCCCAAACGCACCAATAGCTACCGCATGGAATGCAGGTGATGCTTGGGATCATCATGGGGGTCCAACCCAAGATTTGCACGACTCTGACTTTGAATGTTACAGTTATTGTGGCATTGAATTCCAGGGTGGTAACATCAGTTTAATTGTTTTAGTGACCAGAAAACAAATTTTGATATGCGTCGGCTTACCCAAAATGAAAGGTTACAGATGCTACAGATCGGCACAACACAGGCGGTTGTGGCGCGGACGATAAATGTTTCTCAGTCTGTCATAAGCAGGCTATGGTCCAGATACCGTGATACACAATCTGTGCAGGACAGACCACGCTCGGGTCGACCAAGGGCGACAACTCAAGCCCAGGATCGATTTATCCGTACCTTGGCCTTGAGAAATCGTGTCATCACAGCAAATCAGATCAGGGCTCGTCTTCAAACAGACACTGGTGTGAGAGTGAGTGGCCAGACGATTCGGAATCGACTGCATAGGAGTCACCTTCGCGCCCGACGTCCTCGCGTGATCCCTTGTTTGAGAGATCATCACATTCAGGCAAGACGTCGTTGGTGTAGGGATCGTCAACACTGGGATAATCGACGCTGGAGCAATGTGATGTTTTCAGATGAGTCAAGGTTCACTGTAACGAGCGCTTCCAAGACGTTAACGTCATCAGACATGATCGATTTGGGGGTGGTTCTGTTATGGTGTGGGGAGGCATCACTGTTGCTGGAAGAACGGCTTTACATGTTGTTGCAGGGCGTGTGGCAGGCGTGTGACTCATCTGAAAACATCACATTGCTCCAGCGTCGATTATCCCAGTGTTGACGATCCCTACACCAACGACGTCTTGCCTGAATGTGATGATCTCTCAAACAAGGGATCACGCGAGGACGTCGGGCGCGAAGGTGACTCCTATGCAGTCGATTCCGAATCGTCTGGCCACTCACTCTCACACCAGTGTCTGTTTGAAGACGAGCGCTGATCTGATTTGCTGTGATGACACGATTTCTCAAGGCCAAGGTACGGATAATTCGATCCTGGGCTTGAGTTGTCGCCCTTGGTCGACCTGAGCGTGGTCTGTCCTGTACAGATTGCGTATCACGGTATCTGGACCATAGCCTGCTTATGACAGACTGAGAAACATTCATCGTCCGCGCCACAACCGCCTGTGTTGTGCCGATCTGTAGCATGCCAAGGGCACGTAACCTTTCATTTTGGGTAAGCCGACGCATATCAAAATTTGTTTTCTGGTCACTAAAACAATTAAACTGATGTTACCACCCTGGAATTCAATGCCACAATGACTGTAACATTCAAAGTCAGAGTCGTGCAAATCTTGGGTTGGACTTTTTTTGAATAGTATATCATTATACCGCGATATTTTAGGAGGTTTATAAAATATTGTAATTCAAATTTTAATATCGCGATATATCGAATTACCGTAAATATCGTCCAGCCGTATACCAGACATACCATAGCCTATAACCAAAAATTGTCAAGTGGCTTTTTTGGACTTGCAATTAGCATTGTTCAAGCCAATTTTGATGAAAATACATGCAGGCATAAGTGAGAAAATTCGATTTTTGTTATCATCAAACCCCTTTATTATCATTATCATGCTTTTGGGCCAAGTTTGGATCATAGATGGTAAAAAAAAATGGTACTTTTTTGGTGATTAATATGAAGTAATCACCCCAAATAACAAAGATAGGTTGCCAGGCAACGAAACATACGTCTACAGAAGCTAAATCGTCAGGGTAGTCAGGGGCTGATCCAGGATTTTCAGAAAGAGGGGGCGTGCTGCACCAGCTTGGGAGTGCGAAGCCCGGAACCAGGGATTTTTATCGGCTGTTTTTTGTCGGCATTAGCAGATTGATCTTTAATCTAGCCGAATCATAAAACAGTGAATCGGCCACTATGGTATCATATATCAATCTACTTTCGGCCGATTTACAAGAGTTAATTATCATGCTGATTGATAAAACAATGAACAACAAGCTACTACGGTGTCATATATCAATCTATTTTCGGCCGATTACAAAGAGGTAATTATTACTCTTCGATTAATTAACCCATCAAAGAGCTAATCAATGCAATGAATACCTTCAGTGTTAATCTTTCTCGGCTCATTTCGTAAATAAACAACTTCGTTGAGTTAATTCATGCCAAGTACGGTAAAAGAATAGCCGAAAATAATGGCGGCGTTGACCTTGAACTTCAAACATGCACGTAGGCATTGTATTTGGAAGTTCCAAAAGCTAGAGAACCTCCCACGTCCAATATAGGTCACCCAAAGTTGAAGACTAGAAGATATTTTAGATCCGAATAGTTAATAGCTCCTTTCAAACATCTTTCGTTTGATAAAAAAATCACAGAAAATGTTTTGTCTCACAAGTTATTAAAGTCTACTTTTTGCGAGTACCGGTAACACTAAAAATAAACTAATCTGAATAATAAATGGCCACGTGACCTTTCGCCCGTACGTTATATTTCCGAGCCCCGACTATTCACGGAAAATAATTTGTGCTACATTGTTTTATTATTGACACGTGCGTACAAATATACTTTTATATACGGTATTAACAAGTGTTTACGTATAAAATAATTAAAAACGAACTTATTTGTATTTGCTTGTAGTTTTTCTTTTTACTAAATTAATTCTAACTTCCTTTTGTTTGGATGAAAGCAAAAGTAGATTATGCATTATGCAAGTTGCCAATATTTGACTATAAATTTCGATAATGTATGGATATATATGAATACTAGTATGGAATAACAACACAGGCTTTGTTTATTAGAAGTTATTATTATAATATTATTATACGGAATACCGTAACGTTATGCAATTATTGACTTGAATATAAAGTATGCATAAACCAACATGTCTGTTGTTCAAAAGACGACTATCCTATCCGTTAGGGATGCCCGTGGCCGGTTCATTTCAAAATGGATTAAGAACCCTGCCCAGAACCATGATTTTTGAGTGTAAAAAAAGCCCACAAGGACTAATTTCATACTAGTACCTTAAATTACGATTTCCAACCTAAACTATATTCGTTCTCCTTTCTCGCGAGAATATATGGAGCTAAAAATTGTTCGACACCTCAAAAATAGAGGGGGTGTGCGCCGGGTGCGCCCCCCACTGGATCCGCGCCTGGTAGTCAACAAGAGTTGTCACATATTTTTACTTTTTTTGGTAATGAAACATTTGTAATACACTAAAATCTGATTAAGAGTAACAACTCATTATGTAATTATCTGAAAATCATTATAATTTGTTTGCTTTTTATAAAAGTTTTGCCCCAAGCTAACAATTAGTATAGGAAACATTTAATATCATGGATTTAGCTGTTCAGTTATCAAAATTCATTGAAAATCAAAATACTTGTTCGTTTCAACACCTAAAACTCTATATATCAATCTGAAGTCAATCAATCGGATGATAAGTTTGGTCTCTATAGAATCAAAAGGTTTTTTGAAGTGATCAAGGGAGACAACTCTGGACGTAATTATTTCAAATCACTGAAAATCAATAGGCCTCTTCGTCTTATGTCCTTGAACACTGTGTATAAATTTAAAGTCAATCGGTTATTAACTTTGGCTTTTAGAGCGTCCACAAGGTTTTTTGAAGTGATCAAGGGTTATAACTCTGGCACTAATTATCGGAAATCGCTGAAAATCAATAGGCTTCTTCGTCTTATGACCTTAAACACTGTGTATAAATTTAAAGCCAATCGGATATTAACTTTGGCCTCTAGAGCGTCCACAAGATTTTTTGAAGTGATCAAGGGCCATAACTCTGGTAGTTATTATCGGAAATCGCTGAAAAACAATAGGCTTCTTCGTCTCATGACCTTAAACACTGTGTATAAATTTAAAGTCAATCGGATATTAACTTTAGCCTCTAGAGCGTCCACAAGCAATTGTGGACGCCGGACGGACGGACAATATGCTACCACATTTCAATGTGGGCGTATAAACAATGTCATATCTTATTAACAAAAATTACAGTGCTAGCTTTAAAATGGCCATTTTAGACTGCTCAACGCCTTTATATATGTAAGTATAAATACTAATATTGTGTTAAAGCTGATGATTGTCATTTTCCATAGATTAACCTAATAATCAATGTCTAAAATGTACCCAAATAAAGTATTTTGACCATATTTTGGTTGTTTTGACATTGGTGAATTTTAATCATAACGGTTTACGTCCTTTTTGACTATTATCCAATTGTAATCCTCTGTAGACCACACACAATGCTGAAATTTTTGAAAATTTTAATTCATCATATTTTTGTAAACACTGAACGAAATTAAACCATTTCTGAACCGATGTTCCTTTTAGATGTAAAATTTTCACAATATTGTAACAAGCTCTCAATTGATAATCTGAGACATTAAGAAAAGTAAATACAAAAAGGTTTTTTTTGATCTTCCGTACAACAGTCAATGGTTTTTAAGGCGAGTGATCGCTCTGGAGCACCCACAGCTCATCTGAATGTCGACCAAGGGGAGTTTTTTCTCCCCTCCCCTTAAAATTGAAAATCACTCTCCTTTACAAAGTCTTGGGGGTTTATTAACATTTATCTACCAATCAATCTCCTTAATATCAGATCACTCTCCTTAATTTCTAAAGCATTCCTCTTATTGAAACTGGGAGAACCTTTTAGGAGAGCCATTTTTTCAATTTGTTGATTGAGGGGAGCTTTTTTGGCTCTCCTCTGAAATACAAAAAACAACGACTGGTACAAGAGAGAGAGAAAGGGAGCTTAATGGTTCAATCTCATTTCAATAATTTGCTTGCACATAGGGATCTTTAGCAGTGGGAGGAAACTGAAAGACCCTATTCCTTGTATCTTCTGTACAACTCGTTTAGGTGTGTATTACAAAACACAATAACATACAGTAGAATCTGTATGAGCAGCCACTCCTATTCGGCGACATCTCCAAGTAAGCGGTCACAATAAATTCTCCCCATAAAATTTCTATTGTTTCATCTCTTTATTCAACGGTCACTCCTCTAACATGGCCAGCAGTCACTATTTTGCTAATAAATTTAACAAAACATCGCCCATTCAACGACCATTGTTGAATGATACCATCTTGTCGTTCTTCGTAGCAGCCCCACTAATCCCCTGAGTAGAAATTAACTGGACTAACGCTGATCGGGTAAACAGAAATGTGAAAATAGCAATTAACCCGGGATTAACCTGATCATTGTTTTCACACGTAACGGAACATTATTTGATACTGATTGAATAAACTGAAAGTACCTGACGAAAAGTCAAGTTTTGTCACGATCATCTAGCATCTCTTTTCCATTACCACTATGCCTTTAAATGGACGTTTTAGCGCCTCCTATAATATTAAATACAGAGTTACACCCCCTGTGAATTGGTGGCAATATCAGCGATGTTTATTTTGTTCAAGTGCTTTTTTTTATAAATGCATCACTATGATAGACAGTAGTATTGAAGGTTGGTACAAAATAACAAATTTACGAAAGTTATGTCCGAGATTCCAATGCATTCAAGCCAGGGGCGTACATATCGATTTCGTTTGGGGGGGTGTTTAGCCAAAATGCGACCGACTGATGCACATACCCCCGCCCCACACACCAGTGGTACTACAAACTGGGCAGTTCACTTTTATCGTGAATATGATAGTGCCGAGACAGTATAAGACAACTGACGAGTAGAATAATGATTTTAAAATGGAATCGAGCGCCGCAGGCGCGAAAAAATTTCAGATATGCAACCGAGTAGATGAATGATGTTATAATTTAATCGCGCCGAAGGCGCGAAAAAAAATTTCAGATATGTAACAGGGCTTTTAAATATTTAGGACTGGGGTTGATAAGAAATGGGACAGAATCTTGAGGCTTATCTGTCAATGTCGCTTGTTTTATGATTGTATGTTTATTTCATTAATTCATTTAGTCGGAGACCGACTACGGCGAGTACTTTTGGTTTGAGACCGACTATTTTTTGCCGTGGTAGAAAACATTTTATAGAACAACTACTCACAACAGAATAAGAGTGACAAGCAGACATGGTTATTTTATACTATAGTTTTGAGTGACGTATGCAATTTAGGCACACGTATTCCCGCAAATACATAGCAATTGGGATCTATTCTGGCATTGTTTTTGAGACCGACTGCAGTGACTACTTTGTGACTGACTGCACTAATTTTGCGACCGACTATTTTTTTTGCGTGAGTAGCGTGACGTATACAGTGAGTACTTATTTTGATACCGACTACCTTTACTTTGCAACCGACTGCACTGATTTTGCGACCGACTATTATTATACTAAAGTTTTGCGTGACGTACACTTATTTTGATAACGACTACCTCTACTTTGCGACCGACTGCACTGATTTTGCGACCGACTATTTTTTTTGCTGGGGGGTGTACCACCCCCCCCCCACATTTACGCCCCTGATTCAAGCGTTATATTAGTTGATGTCAGCACAAAAAACACGAGACTATGTGACCGACTATTTTTCTCCCTTCGTGAAATTTTGTTGTTAGACCAATTTAACATACTTACAACAGAATAAGAGTGACGTATGCAATTTAGGCTCACGGATTCACGCAAATATACAGTATTTGGGATCTTGTCTGGCATTGTGTTTGACACCGACTGCAGTGACTGCACTTATTTTGAGACCGACTATTTTTCTCCCTGGGTTACATTTTGTTGTAAGACTAACATTATACTCACAACAGAATGAGAGTGAAACACAACATCTTTTCAAAAATGATAAGTTGACAAGGTTATTTTATACTAAGACTGCTCCTATTTTGCGACCGACTGCACTGATTTTGCAACCGACTATTTTTATACTAAAGTTTTGCATGAGTAGCACATACCCCCGCCCCACACACCAGTGGTACTACAAACTGGGCAGTTCACTTTTATCGTGAATATGATAGTGCCGAGACAGTATAAGACAACTGACGAGTAGAATAATGATTTTAAAATGGAATCGAGCGCCGCAGGCGCGAAAAAATTTCAGATATGCAACCGAGTAGATGAATGATGTTATAATTTAATCGCGCCGAAGGCGCGAAAAAAAATTTCAGATATGTAACAGGGCTTTTAAATATTTAGGACTGGGGTTGATAAGAAATGGGACAGAATCTTGAGGCTTATCTGTCAATTTCGCTTGTTTTATGATTGTATGTTTATTTCATTAATTCATTTAGTCGGAGACCGACTACGGCGAGTACTTTTGGTTTGAGACCGACTATTTTTTGCCGTGGTAGAAAACATTTTATAGAACAACTACTCACAACAGAATCAGAGTGACAAGCAGACATGGTTATTTTATACTATAGTTTTGAGTGACGTATGCAATTTAGGCACACGTATTCCCGCAAATACATAGCAATTGGGATCTATTCTGGCATTGTTTTTGAGACCGACTGCAGTGACTACTTTGTGACTGACTGCACTAATTTTGCGACCGACTATTTTTTTTGCGTGAGTAGCGTGACGTATACAGTGAGTACTTATTTTGATACCGACTACCTTTACTTTGCAACCGACTGCACTGATTTTGCGACCGACTATTATTATACTAAAGTTTTGCGTGACGTACACTTATTTTGATAACGACTACCTCTACTTTGCGACCGACTGCACTGATTTTGCGACCGACTATTTTTTTTGCTGGGGGGTGTACCACCCCCCCCCCACATTTACGCCCCTGATTCAAGCGTTATATTAGTTGATGTCAGCACAAAAAACACGAGACTATGTGACCGACTATTTTTCTCCCTTCGTGAAATTTTGTTGTAAGACCAATTTAACATACTTACAACAGAATAAGAGTGACGTATGCAATTTAGGCTCACGGATTCACGCAAATATACAGTATTTGGGATCTTTTCTGGCATTGTGTTTGACACCGACTGCAGTGACTGCACTTATTTTTCTCCCTGGGTTACATTTTGTTGTAAGACTAACATTATACTCACAACAGAATGAGAGTGAAACACAACATCTTTTCAAAAATGATAAGTTGACAAGGTTATTTTATACTAAGACTGCTCCTATTTTGCGACCGACTGCACTGATTTTGCAACCGACTATTTTTATACTAAAGTTTTGCATGAGTAGCGTGACGTATACAGTGAGTACTTATTTTGATACCAACTACCTCTACTTTGTGACTGACTGCACTAATTTTGCGACCGACTATTTTTTTTTGCGTGAGTAGCGTGACGTATACAGTGAGTACTTATTTTGATACCGACTACCTTTACTTTGCAACCGACTGCACTGATTTTGCGACCGACTATTATTATACTAAAGTTTTGCGTGACGTACACTTATTTTGATAACGACTACCTCTACTTTGCGACCGACTGCACTGATTTTGCGACCGACTATTTTTTTTGCTGGGGGGGTGTACCCCCCCCCCCCCCATTAACGCCCCTGATTCAAGCGTTATATTAGTTGATGTCAGCACAAAAAACACGAGATTTTATTAAGAGGCCACTCCCGTTAAGCGGTCAATCGTAAAAATCCCCTTGGGTGGCTGCGTAATGCAGACTCTACTGCATAATTATAATGATATATGGCTAATTGTTCTCTATTGGTTATATTAGGCTTTGTACAAGGATACTGTTCTTCCAATAACATCTTTTCAATAGTTGCCTTGGACTTTTCATCCATATCCAAAGTCCATCCCTGCAAATACCAATTATAATTATAAAAAATTTTTTGATTTTAATTTTGATGCATTTTTTCATACATTGCTCATTTGTGAAATAACATGTACTCCAAGTCATTAAATTGTCAGTGTGGTATGACATGTCATCCCGTAGGATTTGTATGCTAAAATTGATTTCTTTTGTAGTTTTGGGTTGATTAAGGACCAAGCTATCCAAAAATGTCGTGGTTCAAATTTTTCGACCCCTTGACCCCCCTGAGATGGGGATTTTTGAAATCGGGACCCCTGTGAACGAGGACGTGGCTTTCTCCAGCAATAATGATTGGATTTTCATGATCTGCAGTTCATTCTCGTGTGTCTTCACCATCTGAAATCTATTGGATGTAGTTTTCATTGACTTCTGGTGTGGAATACTAATTTCCGGTATCAGCCAATAATCTTTGAATTTTCATGATCTGATGTTCATTCGGGTTTTTTCATCCTGCCGACTCCATATGTGACACTTAAAGCGAATAGAAGTAGTGTCCATTGACTTCCGATTGGAAATACAATTTCCGGTGTCAGACTCGGATTGATTTGAGCCGATAATTTTGGGATTTTCATGATCTGAAGTACATTCGGACCTCATTCTAGGGTTCCAATTTTGCGACTCTTGACCTCATATATAAAATATAAATTTTAGAATCCTATCTTCTTTATGTTATAAATAGTTTAACAAGGATCAAGATGCACACCTCTGAAGTGTCTGAGCGTAATATTAATTCGATCTCATTCTTTCGATCAATAATTAATTTGAAATCTGAACCCCTCCGACCCTAGTCTACTGGCTATCTCTGCCAATAATGGTTGGAGTTCATTCTGGGGGTTCGTAATCATACAGGTAGCAAATGGGAACAGTTTTCATTGAATTCCGGTGGGGAATACCAATTTCCGGTGTCTCAGCCTACCACTTTAAGTGGCTTTTGAAGCATGGACACTTTTGGGTGACTGGAATGATAGGTCATGAGATTCAAGACACTTTGACATGTTGCATTGCCAGAAACAAAAAGATCCTATCTTGGAAATAAATAAGTTAATCATCATCCTCGTTCTCCTGCACACCCCTAATCATATTGGTACGACGGCCCCTATCAAAAGATGTGCAGACCATTTTTCCTGCAACTGAATCGCACCATGCAGACTGTTTTACTAACGCATTTAGTGAGTTCAATTACAGCAAGATGGGCAGATCAAGATTCAGTATGTCTTATGCCAGACGATTTCGTTAAATAGCAGGAAGTTTTGTGGATTTGGTTAGGTACGACTTGTCGCGAATCGCAGTGTTCCTGTGATATGGGGCGACAATCCAGCATGAGAAAAAGTTTTCTGAACTGAGCAATTGCCATCTACATGCCGGTAGGTTTAATGGAACAGATGAATTCCGTGACCTACGTAGGCAAGTCATCCTTCACCAGCTCAGTTGAGATGATATATTCTCCAAGCTTGAAACAGAGGATAACGGGGTCATCACCAGTATCATATTGCTAGTCTGGTCGATACAGCACTGGCTACACTACCCAAAGTCCTCATCATTTTACTATGGATGAACGTCAGGGTTTAAAGAAACCATCAATCATGCAGAAACTTTCCTATCTACAAGAAGCAATCACGCATGCTAGTTGAATACCATAGTAATTGGTCATACATGAATAGAATGACACGCTCATACCTCACCAGGTCCTTGCATCTGTAGCTTATGGTGATGTTCACACAATTCTCCTAGACCATGTACCTCCAGGTCATCAAGGCTTTAACGGGGGTACTAGCAAAATACAGAGAAGTACATGATATCAAACGATTACATGTCATTGGAAGTCACAAGTGCCAAGGCCCGATAGATTTCACAACCTCCCATTGCTGACTGGGGAGGTCAGTTTGTGGGCACCACAAAAATAATGGTTTGTGCATGCTTTAAGCCCAATGGTGACTACCCTGTAATCAACTGGTTTTTTTTAGAAGTTTTCGAAGGTGTGATAATTACTGAACTGGTGTACTGACCAGATCCCCGAAATGGTTGGCAGCTTGTCACAGGATGGTCGAGGCGTGGCCATTTTGGGGAATGAAGACTAAAATACAAAAGAATTCAGTATAAATAGTACAATATAAAAATACAAAATAACAATTTGTTTATGTGCGCGCACTGAATAAATTACGAAGTTAAAATGGTCCACCCAACGGTAAGATTGATTATCAACGATACCATTTATCAGCGACTATTCATAGTCGATGCCATTCACAAAACAAACTGTCCATGCATTGGCAAGATCATACATCGACGATACCATTTATCGGAAAGACAATACATCGACGATACCATTTATCGACCATTCTTCATCGACGATGCCATTCACAGAGCAAACCGTCCACCCATCGGCTAGACCATACATCGACAATACCAGACCAACTGTCATAATCCATCTCCCAAACAAGCCAGATTGCAAGGTTTATATACTACCTGTATGCACGTACATTGCATGCAGACAGTTTGGGCGAGCCTTAATATATTACAGGTAAACAGTTTGGGTGAGCTACGCGGCAGAGTTTGGGCGACCGATAGTGATACTAATGAAATATGACCGTGACACAAAGTCATGTGTGTACCTGCGCAGAATCTTACTCTGTCTGACCCTCGTGCTTTAACTTAACAGAAGGTGATTGTAAAAAGACTGCACGGGCCGTTGCAGTTTCTGGAATAATGATTGACCTTGTACATCTCTGTGCAAGGGTTTTAATATGGAGCGTACCAATTTGTCCAGGGGTGTTAAAGGGGACAAGGATGAGCATCGCTGATGCCGTGAACTGCATATTTATTTCCAAGATAGAAATTTCTTTGTTTTTGATTCTTGCGACTTCTGGCTTGTTATGATTTCTTTTTGTTTTTGATATCAAACTTGTTTGCTTGTCACAAATGTCAGATTTGTCTTGAATCTCATGACAGAACATTCCAATGACCCAAAAGTGACTGCACGAAACATTTACTATGCTTCCGATGCCACAAAAAAGTGGTACTGCGTGATAGATTTCTCTAAATCGATCCGAGTTTGATACCGGAAATGGTATTCCCCACCGTAAGTCAATCGCTTTAAGTGTAACATAGATGGGACCGGCATGATGACAATTACGAGAATAGACTATAGATCATGAAATCCAACCATTATTGGCAGAGAAAGCCATGTTCTCTTTCAGAGCGGTCCCGATTTCGAAAATGCCCCTTCCAGGGGGGTCAAGGGCTCGGAAAATTTGAACCATTTTTGGATAGCTTAGACCGTAATCAACACAAAAATCAATTTTAGCAAACAAATCCCATGGGAGCTGTTTCTATTACATATCATACCACCCTATCTGCACATCTTTGTTTTCGTGGTCCACTTGTTGTAAACATGCGATCTACGCTTGTTTTCGTCTGCTTGACACTAGTTTATAGCATTATGAAGTATAATATCTAAATAAACAAGCCAACAGTGAGGATGATGCCACTTTCCACATATTATTAATTAATTGCACATTTATCTTTTTCAAAAGTATCAAGCAGTCAAACTGATACTTTAACAGTCCACAAACAAATTGTGGTGGACTGACGGCCAGGGGTGACAACAATATACGTCCACATGCTAATTCTGGGCGTATAAAAATGTCAAAATATCGAAAATTCAGTATCAATAACTGAATACATATTATACATTATTAGAATCAAAATTAGTTGATCAGCTATCCAAATATAAAAACCTTTTATGAAAAATCTATAAAAATAAAAAAATAATAGAGGATTTTCCAACAGTTTTCGTCTTATTTAACCATTATCTGATCAGACAAAATCACCAAGAAAAATCCCATTTTCAAACTGCCATAAATGCAAAAATGTCAAAATATCGAAAATTCAATTTCAACAAGCCAACAGTGAGGCTGATGTCCCCCGCCGAAATCCCAAAATAAATAGATGACACATATTAATTAATCGCACATTTATTTTTTTCAAACGTATCGAGCAATCAAACTGTACACGAAGTGTCATCTAAAAGTGTTTTATAAAGAAAAATGCTAAAGCCGACGAGAAAAATGAAAATGTACCCTAGTTAGGGGGACCCTAAAGGCAGACAAAAGGGCCCCCAGACTTGACAAAAGGGCCCCTCTGGCCAAGGGAAAGGGCCCTTGTGTCCGAGTCAATCGTTTCTATACACCGTTACTGTCGAATCCATTACTGAATGAGAATGCAGTCATTGTATTGGCATAAAAATCATCAATCAAGATGAACCTAAGTTATCTTGTCCCAAAGTATCAACCAATCAAATTGCTTATCTCTGCCTACCCTAAGAAGAAAATGCTCATCTTCGAACTCCATCAAGGCATTTTGACCTAATAAGCATACACACCAATATTGAACATTTTAACTCAATTCGAAGGAGAGTTAATGTGTTCCAAAGTCTCGGCAAATCAAATTGCTTATTGCTCTGCTTACCCCTAGCAGAAAATGCTCATTATCAATCTTAGTCAAGGTATTACTGTAATGAAACTATACACCAAGTTTCATCACTCTCACTTAATTAGAACTAAAGTTATCGTGTCCCAAAGCACCAACCAATCAAATTGCTTATCTCTGCTTACCCTAAGAGGAAAATGCTCATCTTCGAACTCCATCAAGGCATTGACATAATAAGCATATACACCAAGTTTGGACATTTTAACTCAATTAGAAGGAGAGTTAATGTGTTCCAAAGTCTCGGCAAATCAAATTGCTTATTGCTCTGCTTACCCCTAGCAGAAAATGCTCATTATCGAACTTAGTCAAGGTATTACTGTAATGAAACTATACAACAGGTTTCATCACTCTCACTTAATTAGAACTAAAGTTATCGTGTCCCAAAGCATCAACCAATCAAATTGCTTATCTCTGCTTACCTTAAGCGAAAAATGCTCATCTTCGAACTCTATCAAGGCATTGACCTAATAAGCATATACACCAAGTTTGAACATTTTAACTCAATTAGAAGGAAAGTTATTGTGTTCCAAAGTCTCAACCAATCAAATTGCGTATCGCTCTGCTTACCCTGAGCAGAAAATGCTCATTATCGAACTTAGTCAAGGTATTACTGTAATGAAACTATATACAAAGTTTCATCAATATCACTTAATTAGAACTAAAGTTATCGTGTCCCAAAGCATCAACCAATTAAATTGCTTATCTCTGCTTACCCTAAGCGGAAAATGCTCATCTTCGAACTCCATCAAGGCATCGACCTAATAAACACATACACCAAGTTTGAAAATTCTAGCTCAATTAGGAAGAGAGTTATTGTGTCCCAAAAAGTGTGACGGACAGACGGACAGACAGACAGACAGATAGACAGACGGACGGACGAACCCATTTTAATCAACTTTCTTCGAAAGGCGGGGGACAATAACTGAATACATATTATACATTATGAATCTACATTAGATCCGCTATCTAAATATAAAGATAGGTTTCCAGGCAACGAAACATACGCCCACAGCAGCTAAATCGTCCGGACAGTCAACAAGAGTTGTCACATATTTTTACTTTTTTCGGTAATGAAACATTTATAATACACTAAAATCTGATTAAGAGTAACAACTCAGTATGTAATTATCAGAAAATCATTATAATTTTTTTGCTTTTTATAAAGTTTTGCCCCACACTAACAATTAGTATAGGAAACATTTAATATGATGGATTTAGCTGTTCAGTTATCAAAATTCATTGAAAATCAAAATATTTGTTCGTTTCAACACCTTAAATTCTGTGTATCAATCTGAAGTCAATCGCACATTAAGTTTGGCCTCTAGAGCATCCACAAGATTTTTAGAAGTGATCAAGGACTACAACTCTGGCACTAATTATCAGAAATCGCTGAAAATCAATAGGTTTCATGGTCTCATGCCCTTAAAAACTGTGTATAAATTTGTAGTCAATCGGATATTAACTTTGGCCTCTTGAGTATCCACAAGATTTTTTGAAGTGATCAAGGGCCATAACTCTGGCACTAATTATCGGAAATCGCTGAAAATCAAGAGGCTTCTTTGTCTCGTGACCTTAAACACTGTGTATGAATTTAAAGTCAATCGGATATTAACTTAGGCCTCTAGAGCACCCACAAGATTTTTTGAAGTGATCACGGGACATAACTCTAGTAGTTATTATCGGAAATCGCTGAAAAACGATAGGCTTCTTCGTCTCATGCCCTTAAACACTGTGTATAAATTTAAAGTCAATCGAATATTAACTTTAGCCTCTAGAGCGTCCACAAGCAATTGTGGATGCCGGACGGACGGACGGACGGGCGGACGGACAGGCGGACGGACGGACGGACGGACGGGGGTGACGACAATATACGACCACATTTCAATGTGTGAATCCGAATGATACAGTGAGAGGAATCCAAAACCATTAATTTAAATATCATAAACATAGACAGGATCAAAGTCATAATAAACTTGATTCAGTACAAATGTTGATATTCATATTCGGGGCCCACTTCAAAAGTTGCAGTTAACCTACTCATGTATGAACATAATTTTTTTATTTCTTTCTGACCCCCCTGTACATACCCCCTGAAGATAGTGGAGGTTAAACTGAGGGTGATAATTTAGATTCCATTAAAAAATCTTCATTTTTTTTCCAAGTATAACCTCATATTTCCACAAATTCCATACGTGTTGATATTTTCTCAGTGTTTAACAACCTGTCTTACATTTTACTGTTACATTTTCTTGTTTATAAAGTTTTTTTATGTATACTTATGTATACTCACCTATGTGTGCTTATTGTGTGCTTGCAGACTAAAGTAATACCGCAATGACCTTGACAAAACCTAAAGCAACTCGCTCTTTGGTGCAAAACAGTTAGGGGAGGAATTGTTTATAGAAACTGCTGGATTTGCCAGTGGACTCCTACCTTTTAATAAAGATACCATAACTAATATGTGGTATCTGATGAAAACAACTAAGGCTGGTTAAAGTGGACATTCTAAAAAAATAATGCAGCTTTAGTTTTGGCATATATGTGCTTTCAGAACACTGGTTATTTTGCAACGTGGTATTGGTATATACTATCACTACCAAATATATCAAAACAAATAAACTACTGTTTGAGTCATGGTAAATAATAAACGGATTTCTACGATTATGAACATACTAGTTAACTTTGGTTATTATAAACTTACCTGTGTGTCTGAAATGAATTCCCGTTAAATAAAATCCATTGCACCACTAAATATCCCAACGAATAACAACAGTTCCCTCTTGAAAAATTTGAATATTTACTTGAAATTTCGACAGAGTGGATAACAACATTGCTTTCATCACATATTGGACGAATCCAACACACTGAAGCGAGGTTGGTTTAAATTTGATGCATATTTTGGCAACCACGTGCTATACCCAAAACAAGGCACCACCATTACGGTCATTTGAGTTTGGGCGACGAAAATATCAATTGATGGCAATTACATAGGAGCTTTATATTGAAACCATTGATCGCCAGTCTATCAAATTTTAATTAACAATGAAAGTATCACTGATTGCAAGGATACTCGTAAAAATAAAGTCATATATAAAATATAAATTTTAATATCCTATCTTCTTTATGTTATAAATAGTTTAACAAGGATCAAGATGCACACCTCTGAAGTGTCTGAGTGTATTATTAATTCGATCTCATTCTTTCGATCAATAATTAATTTGAAATCTGAATCCCTCCGACCCTAGTCTACTGGCTATCTCTGCCAATAATGGTTGGAGTTCATTCTGAGGGTTCGTAATCATACAGGTAGCAAATGGGAACAGTTTTCATTGAATTCCGGTGGGGAATACCAATTTCCGGTGTCTCAGCCTACCATTTTAAGTGGTTTTTGAAGCATGGACACTTTTGGGTGACTGGAATAATAGGTCATGAGATTCAAGACACTTTGTCATGTCACGTTGCCAGAAACGAAACAAAAAGATCCTATCTTGGAAATAAATAAGTTATTCATCATCCTCGTCCTCCTGCACACCCCTAATCATATTGGTACGGCCCCTATCAAAACATGTGCAAAGATGTATAAGGCAGACCATTTTTCCTGCAACTGAATTGCCCCGTGCAGACTGTTTTACAACCACATTTTGTGAGTTCCAGGGCTCACAATGTTGGTCACCAAAGTCGCAATTTGCGATTAAATTATGAAAGTGGCGATTAAATTTTCTATTTGGCGAAATTTTTGCGACAATGTTTTGGGGTACTGGCGATTCTTTTTTAGAATTGGCGAAAAAAAAAATGCTAACCGTATTTATCCTTGATTAACCATATAGCGGCAAACTATAAATCAATCAACTTCATAATCTCGAACGTGTAATGAGTAACACTTGTCTAGGATTAATGGTTTCAACTGATTGATAATTGCCAATCATAAAGCCTATATCTAGCCATTGTTCATCATTAATTACCCTAACAAATAGATTAGCGGTGACTATTTGATGTTGCGTGATGATAACAAAGGGGAGTAATCAAAATGGCTGATCATTGCCGGCAACTTTTTTGAAGGAGTGTTACATGATTTGATAATTGAATTTCGTTTACTGTACGTAGCTTCATACAACATGTATAAATATTACAGCATGGCTAATTGGACATTATTATTCCAAATTATATATCGCCATGGGTCGAAAACGAAAAGAGTGAGTTGAATAGCGACGATTCTGGAGTGAGAAAACTGTCGGCTTTTTTTTTTGTTACTGCCGCCGAAGTGTTCTAAAGTTAACGAAGAGTCTGACGTTGGCTCCTCTAGACGAAATGAAATTGATACTACGATTAATGATTCAGATGCTGATACCGAAATCAACAATAGGCCTATTGTACACGTGAAAGGGAAATTCAGACAAAACTGGAAATTTGGCAATCCTTGGCCGAGATTTGACGTATACAAACAGAAGATGTTTTGTTCAATATGTGAAAATTCGAAAGTCAACAATAGTTTTACATCTGGATGTAATGTTCTGAAGAAAGAAAGTATTAACACTCATCTATCTGCAAAAGGTAAGCTGATGTTGACGAATTTAAGTGAAGATGTTATATGAGAAATCCAACTCAATATCAATCCTGTTACAGAATATCGACTCAATAATATCAATCCTGTTACAGAATATCTACGACTCAATAATATCAATCCTGTCAGTGATGACAAAGTATTAAATATAATTTTTATTTTTCAGGTCCATCTAGCCACAAAGCCGCGTTAACGATTATTAAAAATGGCAATGACATGGATAAGGCCAGAGAAAAATCGGTGTCCAAATCAAAAGAAGCTATATTATCAGCCATGAGAAATGTCATGTTCATGGTAGAGCATGTTTTACCCAACTCGCTACTGTCAGATTTGAATACACAGTGTTTACAACAGTTAAGTTATCATACTTTCAATTACGTAGTTATCATACTTTCAATTACATAGTTATCATACTTTCAATTACTTAGTTACATGTAGATATATGCTCCCCATTCCATTTCAATTTGCTCATTCAATGCCTGATATTCTTCCTATCATTCAAATTTGCTCATTAATGTTTTTCAGGGGGCTGAACAATTCAAAGACCCGTTAGTTGATAACCATACATCGTATTCACATAATAAAAGTGTCCAAGAATTTCAAGCAGCAATAGCTGACACAGTACGTGATGATCTTCGACAGCGCTTGAGCCGATCAGAATATTACAGTACTTTGTTAGACGAATCAAAAGAATGTAAAAAATAAAAAAAATTATGTTATTACAATATGTGTTTTTTTTTATCATATATTTTTGGCAGATAAAATATTCAAGTTGGTGGAAAAAAAATATCATCATTGTTTTACATAAAAATCAGGATCCATTTGGCCCTGGTGAGTTCAATTACAACAAGACTGGCAGATCAAGATTCAGCATGTCTTGTCCAACTGCCAGACGCTTTCGTTAAATAGCAGGAAGTTTTGTGGATCTGGTTAGGTACGACTTGTTTTGAATCGCAGTTCCTGTGATATGGGGCGACAATCCAACACGAGAAAAAGTTTTCTGAACTGAGCAATTTCCATCTACGTGTCGGTAGGTTTAATGGAACAGATGAATTCCGTGACCTGCGTAGGCAAGTCATCCTTCACCAGCTCAGTTGAGATGATATATTCTCCAAGCCTCTTGAAACAGAGGATAACGGGGTCATCACCAGTATCATATGCTAGTCTGGTCGATACAGCACTGGCTACACCACCTAAAGTCCTCATCATTTTACTATGGATGAACGTCGGGGTATAAAGAAACCATCAATCATGCAGAAACTTTCCTGCCTACAAGAGGCAATCACGCAGCAGCCATTTTGTCCGGCAGTTTTGGTCCGATTTTTACGAAATTTGAACTCGCCTTTCATTATGGTGAAACAGTGATATAATCAAACATTGTTTTAAATCCGTTAATAATTGTGACCTCCAAAGAAACCACAAGCTCAAAGATAGGCTGGCACTGCCAGGCAGGATACGCCCACATTTTCGAGAGATGGACAGAGAACAAGCAATACCGAAAGTGATTTTTCCTACATCTTTAAGTCCTGTATTTCATACTGTATTGGGAGCAGCCATTTAGTTGGTCAGTTCCAGTCTGATATTAATGAAATTCGAAACCGACAATGATTATGGTGTGACGGTACACAACCTAGAAATGTGACTTTTCATCAAAATCGGATAAGAATTGTGACCTGTAGAGAGTCCACAACCATGATATACCATATTTTTACACTATTCGCGTACAAATGGCGACCATTTCGTCCGGCAATTTTGGTACGATTTTCACGAAATTAGAAACAGTATTCGCGTACAAACGGCAGCCATTTTGTATGGCAATTTTGGTCTGATTTTCCCGAAATTCAAACTCAACCTTCCTTACGGTGTGACGGTAAAATAATCAAACGTTTTTTTTAAATCGGATAATAATTGTGACCTCCAAGCTAAAAAAAGGCGATTTTGCGTATAATCAGGGGCCATAATTCAGGAAGTTACGATCCGATATGCGCAAATATCGAAAGGAAGCAAGATCTTTGGGTTATAACCATGAATTTCAAGTTTCATCAAAATCGAATCAAAATTGTGACCTCCACAGGGTCCACAACCTTGATATACCATTTTTTAACAGTATTCGCGTACAAACGGCGGCCATTTTGTATGGCAATTTTCGTCCGATATTCCCGAAATTCGAACTCAACCTTCCTTAGGGTGTAACGGTGATATAATCAAACGGTTTTTTAAATCGAATAATAATTGTGACCTCCAAGCTAAAAAAAAGGCGATTTTGCGTATAATCAGGGGCCATAATTCAGGAAGTTACGATCCGATATGCACAAATATCGAAAGGAAGCAAGATCTTTGGGTTATAACTATGAATTTCAAGTTTCATCAAAATTGAATCAAAATTGTGACCTCCACAGGGTCCACAACCTTGATATACCATCTTTTAACAGTATTCGCGTACAAACGGCGGCCATTTTGTATGGCAATTTTCGTCCGATTTTCCCGAAATTCGAACTCAACCTTCCTTAGGGTGTAACGGTGATATAATCAAACGGTTTTTTAAATCGAATAATAATTGTGACCTCCAGAGGAACCACAAGCTAAAAAGGGTGATTTTTCGGACAATCAGGGGCAATAATTCAGGAAATTACATTCCGATAGCCGCAAATATCGAAAGGAACCAAGATCTTTGGGTTACAAACATGCATGTCAAGTGATTTTTCGTACAATCAGGGGCCATAATCCATGAAGTTTTGATCCGATACATGCCAATATCGAAAGGAACCGAGATCTTTTGGGGATAAACCTATATTTCAAGTTTCGTCAAAATCGGATAAGAATTGTGACCTGTAGAGAGTCCACAAACAAATTGTGGACGGACGGACGTCCGGACGGACAGGGGCGACGACATAATACATGAAAATGTGGGCGTATAAAAATGGGGCGATTTTCGTACAATCAGTGGTCATAATTCAGGAAGTTACGATCCGATATGCGCAAATATGCAATGGAACCAAGATCTTTAGGTTATAAACATGTATTTCAAGTTTCATCAAAATCGGTTCAAAATTGTGACCTCTACAGGGTCCACAACCTTGATATAACATATTTTCACATTATTCGCGTACAAACGGCGACCATTTTGTCCGTCAATTTTGGTCCGCTTTTCACGAAATTCAACCTCATTCTTCATTACCATCAGGGGCCATAATTCAGGAAGTTACGATCCGATGGGCGCAAATATCGAAAGGAACCAAGATCTTTGGGCTATAAACATACATGATAAGTTTCATCAAAATCGGTTCAAAATTGTGACCACTATAGGGTCCACAACCTTGAAATAACATATTTTCACACTATTCGCGTACAAATGGCGGCCATTTTGTCTGTCAATTTTGGTCCGATTTTCACGAAATTTGAACTCAACCTCCATAACCATGTAACGGTGATATAATCAAACGGTTTTTGAAATCGAATAATAATTTTGACCTACAGAGGGACTACAAGCTAAAAAGGGCGATTTTTCGTACAATCAGGTGCCATAATTCAGGAAGTTACGATCCGATGGGCGCAAATATCGAAAGGATCCAGGATCTTTGGGTTATAACCATGAATTTCAAGTTTCATCAAAATCGAATCAAAATTGTGACCTCCACAGGGTCCACAACCTTGATATAACATATTTTCACACTATTCGCGTACAAATGGCGGCCATTTTGTCTGTCAATTTTGGTCCGATTTTCACGAAATTTGAACTCAACCTTCATTACCATATAACGGTGATATATTAAACGTTTTTTTTATATCGGATAACAATTTTGACCTCCAGAGGAACCACAAGCTAAAAAGGGCGATTTTTCGGACAATCAGGGGCCATAATTCAGGAAGTTACGGTCCGACGGGAGCAAATATCGTAAGGAACCAAGACCTTTGGGTTATTAACATGCATTTCAAGTTTCATCCAAATCTGTTCCAAATTGTGACCTCTACACTGTTCACAAGCTAAAAACGTGATTTTTCGGACAATCAGGGGCCATAACTCATGAAGTTATAGTCAGATACATGCCAATGTCGAAAGGAACTGAGATCTTAGGGTGATAAACCTATATTTTAAGTTTCATTGAAATCGGATAAAAATTGTGACCTGTAGACTGTTCACAAACAATTGTGGACGGACGGACGGACAGGGGCGACGACAATATACATTTTCATGTGGACCTATAAAAAAAACATTTGATTATATCATCGTTACACCCTAATGAAGGTTGAGTTCGAATTTCGTTAAAATCGGACCAAAATTGACAGACAAAATGCCCGCCGCTTATACCCGAAAAGTGTAAAAATATGGTATATCAAGGTTGTGGGCCCTGTAGAGGTCACAACTTTAAATCAATTTTGCTGAAACATGAAATACATGATTATAACATAAAGATCTTGGTTCCTTTCGATATTTGCGCATATCGGATGTTAACTTCCTGAATTATGGCCCCTGAATGTACGAAAAATTGCCTTTATCAGATTGTGGTCACCATGGAAGTCAAAATTATTACCCGATTTAAAAAAACGTTTGATTATACCACCGTAACAATGTAATGAATGTTGAGTTCGAATTTCGTGAAAATCGGACCAAAACTTGTACGCGAATACTTTAAAAATATGGTATATCAAGATTGTAGACCCTGTGGAGGTCACAATTTTAATCTGATGTTGATGAAACTTTAAATGCATGTTTATAATCCAATGATCTTGGATCCTTTCGATAGTTGCGCATATCGGATTATAACTTCCTGAATTATGGTCCCTGATTATACAAAAAATCACCTTTATCAGCTTGTGGTCCCTCTGGAGGTCAAAATTATTACCCGATTTAAAAAAACGTCTATATGGTCATGGGGCAAAGAAGTCTATTGATTTTGTGGACGCTCAAGAGGCCAAAGTTAATATCAGATTGACTTTAAATTTATACACAATGTTAAAGGTCATAAGATGAAGACGCGATTTCCGATAGTTACTGCCAGAGTTATGGCATGTGATCACTTCAAAAAATCTTTTTGAGGCTCTAGATGCCAAAGTTAATATCCAATTGACTTCAGGCGCGGATCCAGTGGGGGGCGCACCCGGCGCACGCCCCCTCTATTTTTTGAGGTTTTGAACAATTTTTAGCTCCATATATTCTCGCGAGAAAGGAGAACGAAAATAGTTTAGGTTGGAAATCGTAATTTACAGTACTAGTACGAAATTAGTCCTTGTGCTCATTTTTTACACTCAAAAATCACGGTTCCGGGCTTCGCACTCCCAAGCTGGTGCAGCACGCCCCCTCTTTCTGAAAATCCTGGATCCGCTCCTGGACTTTAAATTTATACACAGTGTTTAAGGTCATGAGATGAAGAAACCTATTGGGATTTTTTTAGTTATTTCCGATAACTACTACCAAAGTTATGCCCCTTGATCAAAAATTTTATGGACGTTCTATAGGCCAAAGTTAATATCAGATTGACTTTAAATTTATACAGTGTTAAAGGTCATAAGACGAAGACGCCTATGGATTTTCAGTGTTTCCAATAATTACTGCCAGAGTTATGGCAATTGATGACTCTGAAAAATCTTGTGGACAGAGTTTAAGGTCTTGAGACAAACAAGTATATTCATTTTCAATGAATTTTGATAACTGAACGGCTAAATCCATAATATTAAATGTTTCGTATACTAAACATTAGCTCAGGGCAGACCTTTATAAAAACCAAGCAAATTCTAATTATTTTCTGGTAATTACTTAATATTAAAGTGCGACAACATTTGTTGACTGCCCGGACGATTTAGCTGCTGTGGGCGTATGTTTTATAGCCCGGCAACCTATTTTTTCATCTTGTAGTTATAATAATAACAATAAATTCTTTATTTTCAAAAGGGTGAAAAATTAGGCTTTGCAGCCTGTTTACAATTCTTCCCTTAAATGACAATAGACAAAACAAACATACACATATATTATACATGCAAGGAAACTGAACTCCAATTACAAAACTACAGAAATAATTAAATAAAAAAAATTACTGCCATACATAATCGCCATACTTGTTTTCAATTTGCAGAACAAGTATGGCCAATGTACGGTGTACGAAAACAGAGGCAGGACACGCCCACATCCAGTATACATTTTGTCAACCACACTGTCCACATCCGGCTAGCAATATTTCAACTACCAATTACCTACTGACTGAGTGTTTTTTCTCTATAAGTTTACTGAAAATATTATTGCTACATAATTATTATGTCAGATCTGGTACATATTAGTATACAAAACATCTAAAGTGGTAATTTGGCGTTAAATCTACAGGCGCGACAACTTCTAAAAACTAAGCCCCTTTCAAATCTAAATGGTAGTGTTCATTTTTAAAAGCATCCCAAGAAACTTGATGGTCATAAAGTAGAATGAGGTCAAAACTTAACAGCGTTTCTAAATCTAGACGGTAGCACAAACTGGGCGGTTTTTGATGAATCTTGACGGCAGTTAACACATTCTAGACGGCAATCTATTGACTGGATACGCGCAGTAGATTCAAGATGGTAAGCGTAGTTTCTTTCCTTTTTTCGTAAAATCTGGACGACACCCGGTCCCTAGTGATAGTAGGGGTCGAACTCCCTGATCCGTGACCATTTCCCGGGAGGAAGGTTTGACGATTGATTCTGGAAGGGGGGAATGTTCTGAGGAATTGTGCACTTTGCAACCTCTGGAAAGTGTGGGCAACCACCAGGAGAGGCATAAATCCAAGATGGCGGCTGAAATAGCACAAACTGTCCTTGTAATATGTAAAGTTGGGAACATGACCCCCTCCAAAAAATTATAAACATAACGCTAACGCTACAATATACGTTCACATTCCTGCTTTGATTGATATGGTACTTTGTCAAGAAGGCTTGGTGTTTTGTTTGTTTAGCGTTGAGGGTCGTGCCTCAACATGGAGATAATCCATTCAGAATTGTGGCTTTCAGACGCTAAAGGCAAAATGTGGGCGTGGCTCTGCCCCTGGGGATCGGGACATTCACCAAAATCAGGCTATAAGGAATACATATGCCAAGTACCAAGCTGATTGATTCAGAATTGCGGCGTTTATACCACAAACACAAAAATTGGGCGTGGCTTGCTCTGGGAGTCGGGACATGCAGTTGTCGTCCTTAGGCTATAAGGAATACATATCCAAAGTTTAAAGACAATCCATTTAGAATCATGGCCTGTAGACAACACACACAGACACGAAGTAAAAATGAACATGGCTCTGCCCCTGTGGGATAGGACATCACCAAAAACAATAGGGGTCATCCTTAGGGTATAAGGAATAGGTATGCAAAGTTTTAAAAGGATCTATTAAGAATTGCCTCCTGTAGGCGAACACAAGTCACAAAAACATTGGGCGTGGCTCAGTTCCAGGGGGTCCGGCATGCACCAAAAATAATAGTGGTCAGCCTTAGGGTATAAGGAATAAGATAAAAAAGTTTTCAAGACGATCGATTGAGAATTGTGGTCTGTAAGTGACACACAGACACACAAAATGAAAATGGGCGTGGCACTGTCCCTGGGGGTCTGGCATGCACCAAAAACAATAGGGATCTCCCTTTAAGTACCAAGAATAAGTATGCAAATTTTCAAGATGATACGTTAGGAAATGCAGCCTGTAGATGACAAACAAATACAAGAA
Source organism: Patella depressa (assembly GCA_948474765.1). Taxonomy (NCBI): domain Eukaryota; kingdom Metazoa; phylum Mollusca; class Gastropoda; family Patellidae; genus Patella; species Patella depressa. Next base: position 54,819,458 of record OX419716.1, read on the forward strand.
ATGGGCGTTGCTGTCCCAGGGGGTCGGGCATGCACCCAAAACAAATGGGATCATCATTTGGGTATAAGAATTTTAAGTTTCAATATGATCGATTAAGAATTGTGGCCTGTAGGCAACACAAAAAAGAAAATGGGCGTGGCTCTGCCCCTAGGGGTTGGGCATGGACCCCAAATGATAGGGATGTTCCTTATGGTATAAAGAATAAGTATTCAAAGTTTTAAGATGATACGTTAAGAAATGTGGCTTGTAGACGACAAACAAATAAATACAAGGAATGGGCGTGGCTCTGCCCCTGGGGTAGGGCATGCACCGAAAAACAACACGGATCATTCTTAGGGTGTAAAGAGTAAGTATACAAAGTTTTAAGAAAATCCAGTAAGAATTGCCCCCTGTAGGCAACACAGGGGTAAACAAAAAGAAAATGGGCGTGACTCTGCCCCTGGGAGTTCGGCATGCACCCCTAACGATAGAGATCATCCTTAGGGTGTAAAGGGTAAATATACAAAGTTTGAAGAAAATTCAGTAAGAATTGCGCCCTATAGGCGACACAAAGACAAGCAAAAAGAAAATGGGCGTGGCTCTGCCCCTGGGGGTTGGGCATGCACCCCAAATGATAGGGATGTTCCTTTGGGTACAAAGAATATGTATGCAAAGTTTCAAAGTTATTAGTTAAGAAATGTGGCCTGTAGATGACAAACAAACAATTACTAGAAATGGGCGTGACTCTGCCCCTGGGAGTTGGGCATGCACCCCAAACGATAGAGATCATCCTTCGGGTGTAAAGGGTAAATACAAAGTTTGAAGAAAATTCAGTAAGAATTGCGCCCTGTAGGCGACACAAAGACACACGAAAAAAAATGGGCGTGGCTCTGCCCCTGGGGGGTGGGCATGCACCCCAAACGATAGGGATGTTCCTTTGGGTACAAAGAATATGTATGCAAAGTTTCAAGGTTATAGGGTTATAAGTTAAGAAATGTGGCCAGTAGACGACAAACAATTACTAGAAATGGGCGTGGCTCTGCCCCTGGGGGTCGGGCATGCACCCAAAACAATAGGGATCTTCCTTAGGGTATGAGGAATAAGTATACAAAGTTTGAAGAAAATCCATGAAGAATTGCGCCCTGTAGGCGACCCCCCCCCCCCCACACACACACACACACACCCACACACACAGAAAGGGGCGACGGCATAATACGTTCACATTATGAATGTGGACGTATAAAAAATACATGTTATAGTATATGGTCTTAAGCTAACAAATCCGAGTTGTTACCTATCTAGGTAAAAAAAACTCACTGAGATATGGCCATTTCAAATTAGGGTACTGAAACGGACTATAAATTTAAATTTTTTTTTCAAGTTTTTGAATTGCTTTAAACTCACATTTCTAATTGGAGTAGAACTCTCTAACTTTGTAATCTAAAACGACTTTTGGTGTAGATTATAAATTTAGCATCACACTTTTTGGGCCACCAAATGAACAATCCAATTTCTTTTTCAGGATTTCCACAACCTCTGGCAAATTCATTGTTGTATACATAACCTTCAAATTTCAGTTATCATTTTATCAATTTACAAAAGATTCTGAGTCAATTGTATATATATACTTTTCAAAATATTCCGCCTCCAAAGTCAATCAAACGGAAAATGTACAAATTTTACCCATTGTCTCCTTCAAATTTGGCCATGTGGGACAGAGGTTAAAATTTTGAAATAGGTTGAAAATAAAACTTCGTATACCCTGTAACATATACTACTCAAAAGAAGTTAAGGGTCAAACCCTTTTTCCAACGAGGTAGTTGTCTATGCACATATCAGATATATATATTGGTTCACGATATCCTGACGACAAAACCTATGTCAAGGCATATGTCATTTTCAAACAAAACGATTTTGACAGTCTCCTTAGAAACCATAAACTGAACCTTAAAACAAGGCTCCACAAAACTGCTTGCATCGCCCAAACGCAGCAGGGTACGACTTTTTGGAATTGATTATGTCCTTGCATGTGCACTACGCATTTTCCATGAGCAGTTTTGGCATTAAAAAAAAAAAAAAACGTTCCATGACCGTGCTGCTCTCAGTTGAAATTTCAACATGGTCAGACGTCAGCTTGAACTTGAGAGGAAAAGCCATTGCGTGGCTTCAACAGGGTTTTACACAGAAGAATGTGGCACAGAGAATCGGTGTGATTAAGAGACTATGGCAGCGTTTCCAGGCAACCAATTCAATTCCGAATCGCCCACGGTCTGGCAGGCCAAGATCAACGTCGCAACGTCAAGACCGGCATGTCATTCAAATGGCCTTACGTCAGCGCATTGTTACAGTAAGATGTCTGTGAGATGAACTGCGAAATGCAAGTGGGTGTTCAGGTATCGGACGAGACGATAAGAAAATGTCTGCGAGCCCACAACATTCTATCTCGACGACAAGCGGTTCGACCACCTCTTCTTCAACGTCATAGGGCAGCACGTCAAGACTGGTGCACATGTCATAGAGATTGGAGACAGCGACAATGGGGGAGGGTACTCTTCACCGATGAGTACTGCTTTGCATTACAGTTCAATGATGGCGGACTTCGCGTCTATAGGAGGCAAGGAGAAAGATTTGCTGATGTTAACGTCGGACAACGCCACCGCTTTGGAGGTGGTACGGTAATGGTGTTGGCTGGAATTTCGGTACATCACAGGACTCCTCTTTTTGTAGTCCAGGGAAATTTGACGGATATCAGGTACAGAGATGAAATTTTACAGCCTTTTGTCACCCCAAGTCTTCGTCAAGGTTGGTGCAATTCCTTCAGGCAGAGTGGCATGCCATTCCCCAGATGTTTTTTTGACGTCTGATCGATAGCATGCCTCTTCATTGTGTCGACTGCTTACGAGCATGTGGTGGTTTCACTCTTTATTAACAAAGTTATCGAATTTGAGACAGTTTTGTTGGACCTCATTATGCTCAAATCCTCAGAATAGTTGTGTAACATAACGCTAACGCTACAATATACGTCCACATTCCTGCTTTGATTGATATGGTACTTTGTCAAGAAGGCTAGGCGTTAGATTTGTTTAGCGTTTAGGGTCGTGCCTCAACATCAAGATAATCCATTCAGAATTGTGGCTTTCAGACGCTAAAGGCAAAAAGTGGGCGTGGCTCTGTCCCTAGGGATCGGGACATTCACCAAAATAAATAGTGGATGCCCTCAGACTATAAGGAATTCATATGCCAAGTACAAAGCGGATTCATTCAGAATTGCGGCCTGTAAACGACAAACACAAAAATTGGGTGTGGCTTGCCCCTGGGAGTCGGGACATGCAGCTGTGGTCCTTAGGCTATAAGGAATACATATTCCAAGTTTAAAGACAATCCATTTAGAATCATGGCCTGCAGACAACACACACAGACACGAAGTAAAGATAGGTTGCCAGGCAACGAAACATACGCCCACAGCAGCTAAATCGTCAGGGCAGTCAACAAGGGTTGTCGCATATTTTTACCTTTTCGGTAATGACACATTTGTAATACACTGAAAACTGATTAAGAGTAAAAACTCATTATGTAATTATCAGAAAATCATTAGAATTTAATTGCTTTATATAAAGATTTACCCCACACTAACAATTAGTATATACTGGTTCTATACCAACGGAACGTGGTGCGTGACTTCGATACAAAAAAACGTGGTATAATAGAATCAGAGACTGAGATAACAGCACCACGCCCGCCTTACTGGTTCTATACAAACGGAACAGGGTACGAGACTTCGGTTAAAAAAGCGTGGTATAATAGTATCAGAGACTGAGATAATCTTCCCACGCTCGCCTTACTGGTTCTATACAAACGGAACGTGGTACGCGACTTCGGTTCAAATAACGTGGTATAATATAATCAGAGACTGAGATAATCGTACCACGCTCGCCTTACTGGTTCTATACAACCGGAACGTGGTACGCGACTTCGGTACAAAAAAAGGTGGTAGTATAGAATCCGAGACTGAGATAATCGTACCAAGCTCGCCTTACTGGTTCTATACAAACAGAACGTGGTATGAAACTTGAGTTCAAAAACGTGGTATAATAGAATCCGAGACTGAGATAATCGCACCACTATCGTCTAACTGGTTCTATAAAAACGTGGCGCGCGACTTCGGTACAAAAAAATGTTGTATAATAGAATCTGCAACTGAGTTAATCGTACCATGCTCATTTTACGTGTTCTATACAAATGGAACGTGGTACGCGACTTCGGTACAAAAAACGTGGTATAATAGAATTCGAGACTGAGATAACCGTACAACGCTCATCCTATTGGTTCTATACAAATAAAAAGTTATACGCGACTTCGGTAAAAAAAAAAAATGATATTCTAGAATCAGAGACTGCGATAAGCGTGGCACGTTCGCCTTGTACTGGTTCTATACGAACGGAACGTGGTATCCGAGACTGAGATAATGGTACCATGCTCGCCTTACTGGTTCCATACAAACGGAACGTGGTACGCGACTTCGGTCCAAAAACGTGGTATAATAGAATCGGAGACTGAGATAATCGTACTGGTTCTATACAAACGGAACATGGTGAGCGACGTCGGTTCAAAAAACGTGGTATAATAGAACGAGAGACTGAGATAATCGTACCACGCTCGCCTTACTGGTTATATACAACCGGAACATGGTACGTGACTTCGGTTCAAAAAACGTGGTATAATAGAATCCGAGACTGAGATAATCGTATCACGCTCGCTTTACTGGTTCTATACAAACGGAACATGGTGCGCGACTTCGGTTCAAAAATCGTGGTATAATAGAATCAGAGACTCAGATAATCGTACCACACTCGCCTTACTGGTTATATACAACCGGAACGTGGTATGTGACTTCGGTTCAAAAAACGTGGTAATAATAGAATCAGAGACTGAGATAATCGGACCACGCTCGCCTTACTGGTTCTATACAAACGGAATGTGGTACGCGACTTTGATTCAAAAAACGTGGTATAATATAATCAGAAACTGAGATAATCGTACCACGCTCGCCTTACTGGTTCTATACAGAACGTGGTACGCTACTTTAATTTAGTTTTTATATATATATTAACTGGGAGTTTTATTTCCTATATTTTATCATATATATATATATATACATATATAAAGGATGACATTGACTTAATAAACTACCTCAGGAAATAAACGGTGGGGAAATATTTGTAACATTAGATGTTTGTAGTCTCTATAGCAATATCTCGCATAATTTGTGTCTGGATGCAGTCAGTTATTGGATACATAGATTACCTGAACTTCAAAATCCCTGTTTTTCTAAAACCTTTATTTTAAAAGCTATTGATATTATTCTTAGGAATAATACTTTCGAATTTGGAAAACGTAATTTTATACAAATTAAAGGCTGTGCTATGGGCTCAGTGAGCTCACCTGACCTTAGCAACCTCGTTATGGGATTCTTAGAAGAAAGATTATATACAATAACTGAAGACAAATTTGGTATTAACTATAGAAACTACATCGAGGACAAATTCAAAAGATATTTAGACGACGTTTTCCTCATTCGGAAAACTTATCCTGGCCACATAGCAGATTTGCACCAAATTTTAAATGACTTGGATATTAATATTAAATTCACTATTGAAACTAATTATAAAGAAATTGCTTTTTAAGATGTTCTCGTTAAGAGATTTAATAATCGAACTGTTACAGATATTTACTCCAAAAGAAACTGATACTAAAAATTATTTATCTTATAAATCATGTCACCCCCGTCATGTTAAAAATAAAGTACCCTTTTCTCTTGCTAGAAAACTGTGCACTATTATTCTAGATGAAGATCTCAGAATTCAACGACTCGATTGATTGAGATCCAATTTATTGAAAAAGGATTATCCAATAGGAGTTATTAATATTGGTATTGAAAAAAACTAGGGGTTTAACTACTGAAGTATTAAGAACGCCAAAAGAAAAGAACATCTCTACTTGCATAACCTTTATTTCGACATATAATCCTCGACATTATAATTTTTTTCAACATATTTATGATACTAAGAATGTTCTGTTTTCTAATGATAATCTTAAAAATCAATTTCAAGGCATTGAATTTATTAATAGTAAACGTCAGCGCCCTAGCCTTAAAAAATTACTCACTAAAGCTAAGTTTCAAGCTTCCAGAAATATAACTTGTTCTACTTCTAAATGTAATAGTCCACTTTGTAAATGTTGCCAACATATGATTACTGATACTAAATTCACTTTTTCTAATACTAATTATACGTTTAGAATTAATCATAACATAAATTGCAGTACTAAAAATTTAATTTATGTTCTTATTTGCAATAAGTGTCACAAGATCCTATTGGGGAAAGTAGCAATGAAGTATGCGCACGTATCCGAGTTCATAGGCAACAAAGTCTACAAACTAATCCTGTTTTGAAAGTCTCTAAACATTTAAATACTTGTGCTAAAAATTTAAATATTAAATTTAGTATTTTTCCTTTTTATAAAGTCAATATTGGTGATACTATTAAGAGAAGGAATATAGAAGCATATTTCATTGACTGGTTCAAACCGGATTTAAATGCTTAATTTTTTACCCCTTATATGTATATATTATAATAATTATGTTTTAATTTAATCCTAATACATGTTTTCTCTAAACTACTACTTCAAAACTATTTAAGGGGATTTTAAACCCTGTATATATCTAAGGGGATTTTAAACCCTGTATATCTTTATTTCTCTATAATCGGTTTATTAGAGAATAAGGCAGATATAAATGACTTTACAGTCAAATTACATAATTGATCTATTGACATTTAATTAATCTTTTCACTTCTGTATGGTTGTATTGTCTAATTATACCAGGAAGACTTTGTACATTTATGAAAGGTTAAGTTTTATTATAGCCAGATTACCTTATTGGTCTATGAACAAGAAATTTATCAAGCCCGGCGTGTAGCGATGTTAATGTTATGACCTTATTCCCAAAGTTTCGTCGCCGAAAACGCAGTCATGGACATCGTCGCTACAAACCACCTAAACTTAGCATTATATCACTAGATGCCCTTTTGGAAATTATTCAAAAACCACTAGGGCCACACCATATCCGTACTAAATTATATTCTATTCCACTTACTATTTTGAAATTACTTAAAATCTGAATGTTTGGATTCAAATTGTACTGACCCTGCATCCACTGAATACAGGGTTGTATCAATTGTGCTTGGCATTGCCCATCGTCGTCTTGACATTTCAGCCGAGCCCGATGCATCTAACACCAATAACAGTTCATTTCTAAAATTGAAATTTGCTAACAAAGGCATTGATGCTATCGGGTTAAGCCAAATATTACATCATAAGCAAGTCACAGCACAGATCCCGCCGTATTTCAAAACTATTACTGTTCCTAGAATTTCTTATAATTATACTAAACCCATTGCATCCAAAATATTTAATTACAGAAACGCATTATCTGACATTTATGCAAAAGACTTATATGACAACCCTCTACCATTTTCTTGCTCTACGTCATCCTTCCTTTACCAACCAACTGGACATGTGGTCACTAGTGATTTGAACATAGTCCAGAATAATAAGCTACGTGAAATTTTGTCCAAAGGACCCAAATACCGGGAACCGCAACCATTTTCATGGGATCAGAATTTCAAACTTATTATAGATGCCGTCGAGGACTACGCTAGATCATGGGCCAAGAGGGAAGATGTTATTTCTGATACTCTTTCTGATTGGACTAAGTCTATAAGTCGTTTACTGAAACGTAGAATATACATGCAACGTTTGTCAGTTGACACTAAGCCTAAGTCGATTTTCAATGATGTTAGCATTGTTGAAAATCTCAATGCCTTGCATGACAAGTATGTCATTGTTCCGGCTGACAAAGCGTCCAATAACATAGTTTTTATATGTAAACGATATTATTATGACTGTCTGTTCAACGACCTTTATTTCGGGAAACCAATTGACAGTGCTACTTATAAACGTTCTACTATTAGTAAGGATGAAATTATATCCAATCACAGATCTGTACACTTTATTTGGCACTCCATGTGGAGATACCTATACAGATTTGCCCTTGTTATATTGGATACCTAACCTACATAAAAATCCCTACAAGCAACGTTTTATAGCAGGTTCATCCCGTTGTTCCACAAAACCACTTTCTAAAGTATTGACATCTATACTTACGGCTGTTAAAGAGGGTATTCAAAAATACTGTGACAAAATATACTCTCGTAGTGGTATAAATCAGATGTGGATATTAAAAAATTCCAAAGAATTACTTGATGGTTTGCAATCTAGATCCCTTGCTTCAGTCTCATCTATTCAAACGTTTGACTTTTCTACTTTGTACACTAAAATTCCCCATAGTAAATTAAAATCCCGGTTGAAAGACATTATTCACTGTGTTTTTCATCTAAATCGGGAACAGCTAGATATCAATATTTAGTTGTTAATTACAAATCCAATTACTTCATTAAGAATCACAGTGATTCCAAAAACAAATTCACCGCCATCAAAATAATTCAGATGTTGAATTTTTTAATTGATAACATCTTTGTTGAATTTGGAGGGGAAATATATCAGCAAGTTGTGGGTATCCCCATGGGCACCAACTGTGCACCTTTGCTTGCTGATTTATTTCTCTATTCGTACGAAGCCGATTACATACAAGCGCTCGTAAAAACAAATAAACGATTGGTCAGACATTTTAATTTCACTTATCGATATGTCGATGACGTTTTATCACTGAATAATTCTAAATTTAGTGATTATGTCTTTCATATATCCTGATGAGCTCGAAATTAAAAACACCACTGACAGTGACAATTACGCTTCCTACTTGGATCTCAAATTTGACAATTGCAATAAACTGAGTGTTAAATTGTATGATAAACGTGATGACTTTGACTTTCTGATTGTCAACTTTCCATTTATTAGTAGTAACATTCCAATATCACCAGCTTATGGAGTGTTTGTGTCTCAGCTAATACGCTACGCGAGAGCTTGCTCCTTTTATTCTGATTTTTTAATTAGATCGAGGCATTTGTCGTCTAAACTCCAACTACAAGGATACGTGCGCACTAAACTTATAAAAACCTTTAAAAAGTTTTATGGCCGTCACATTGACTTGATTAGTAAATATAATGTGTCTCTCTCAGCTATTATTCTAGATATATTTAATTGACACGTTTACTATTACTATCTCCCCAATTATGTCTACTACATCGTTAACACAGTTCATCACGTGCATTTTGCATACCGATAGTTCATTGGCCAAACATGCTATTTTATTGAGATTTCGTCCAATAGTTTGGATGCAGCTATGGCGGGTGTGGCGCCAGGCAGGGTAAGCTTACTCTTCCGGACACCTGTTACCACTGTTTGTCGTGTATTTTCTACACGGGGAGCAGTCCATTTGCTGATTACACTATTTTGCCTAATAACGTTTTTTAGGACTTCGAATTCTGTCTAACGGTTTGGATTGTTCGTACTTGGTTTTATTTTATTTTCACCTCATTATTCTATAATTGACCATTGTCAAGCTATACCAGGAAGACTATGTAGATTAATGTCATGTTATGTATTATATACTTTAAACCTTTTGTTGTTTGTTATCCAATATTATTTATAATCCATTGTCATGGAAATCTATTATTCTAAGAATGTATATATATATACTATTCAAAAAAAGTAGGGGATATTTGATTTTTAAGTGTTATTAAAGTCACCTAATGAAACTGACGAAGAAACAAATGACAAAATGAAATGAAGTTCACATTCATCGATTTATTCCAAATGATCGTTAGACTAAGTAAGGCACAGACTGACCATTATAAGGGTAAAATGATACCCGGGGTCAAACAGCAAAGTTACCACAGCATCACAACAAAGTCAGTAACGGGTAAATCCAACTCTGTTTGCCAAACAAGCATTGATCCGACGTGGCATACTCCTAATGAGACGTCTAAGGTCATTTTGGTCCAGATTGTCCCATTCCTGTTGCAACGCAGCAGCAAGTTCTTGGACATTGGCAGGACGTTGTTGACGTTGACGTAACCTCTAACCAAGCTCGATTGGGGAGAGGTCGGGACTCATTGCTGGTCAAGGTAATGTGGTGATGTTCTGTTGTTGGAGGTAACCTGTAACGATCCTGGCCCTGTGACATCTTGCGTTGTCATCCTGGAAGATGAAACGGCGGCCATGACGTCGTGCGAACGGCACAACATGGACTGCCAAGATGTTGTCCCGGTAGTACTGGCCTGTAACACGCCCTGCAACAACATGTAAAGCCGTTCTTCCAGCAACAGTGATGCCTCCCCACACCGTAACAGAACCACCCCCAAATCGATCATGTCTGATGACGTTAACGTCTTGGAAGCGCTCGTTTCGACGACGCCACACCCTCCTACGTCTGTCCAAAAAATCAACAGTGAACCTTGACTCATCTGAAAACATCACATTGCTCCAGCGTCGATTATCCCAGTGTTGACGATCCCTACACCAACGACGTCTTGCCTGAATGTGATGATCTCTCAAACAAGGTATCACGCGAGGACGTCGGGCGCGAAGGTGACCCCTATGCAGTCGATTCCGAATCGTCTGGCCACTCACTCTCACACCAGTGTCTGTTTGAAGACGAGCGCTGATCTGATTTGCTGTGATGACACGATTTCTCAAGGCCAAGGTACGGATAAATCGATCCTGGGCTTGAGTTGTCGCCCTTGGTCGACCTGAGCGTGGTCTGTCCTGTACAGATTGTGTATCACGGTATCTGGACCATAGCCTGCTTATGACAGACTGAGAAACATTCATCGTCCGCGCCACAACCGCCTGTGTTGTGCCGATCTGTAGCATGCCAAGGGCACGTAACCTTTCATTTTGGGTAAGCCGACGCATATCAAAATTTGTTTTCTGGTCACTAAAACAATTAAACTGATGTTTCCACCCTGGAATTCAATGACTGTAACATTCAAAGTCAGAGTCGTGCAAATCTTGGGTTGGACCCCCATGATGATCCCAAGCATCACCTGCATTCCATGCGGTAGCTATTGGTGCGTTTGGGCGTCACATGTAACTGGAAATGTTTCTTCTGTTAGGTTCTATAGTGACTTTTTTCGTAGTCATTTGCATATTTTAGTATTATGCTCCCAAAATCAAATATCCCCTACTTTTTTTTGAATAGTATATATTATCGCATTTGCTATATTGTGTGTACATTACTAATATCTGAAGACGCCCATAGAAGGCAGATAGCTAGCTTATATTTAATTTATGTCAGAATGAAGTAAAGTGGAGAATTTTTTACCTGGACGTATTTTTTATTTATTTATTTATGCATTTATCTACCGTAAACAAAGAAGTACTTGTACGTTATCTACTTTAATATATATATATATTATATATATAAATAAACTCAGCGTTTTCTCACTCGAGAATCTTCTTTATTCCGAATTCAACAATCAAAATGTTGTTCTTTACAACAATGTTTATTATCAAATTCTACAAGATACTAAATAACTAGTTAATCCGTATTGGTTTGAGTTGTCATATTAAAGCAAACACAGTAAATTTACCCGCGTTTAGACGGTCCTAACCAATGAAAAATTATCGTTGTTTTGTGCATGTATTAATACTTCAGTCGTTTTTATAAAATTACCTCTTGATGGAATATCAATAGCAGCAGAAAGAATAAAATGATGACCAAGTTGAATCAATAAATATTTTCAAAATCTTTTTTCTATAAATTGTAACCACACCAACGGCTCTCGGTAAAGTCGTAATTTGGCATAAAATCTGAACGCCTTGTGTAATCAAACACTCGGTTCAATTCTGGACAACGTCCGGGAGAATAAATGCTGTGTCTAAAAACTAAACCTCTTTTCAAATCTAAATGGTAGTGTTCATTTCTAGTTAATCCGTATTGGTTCGAGTTGTCAAATTAAAGCAAACACAGTCAATTTACCCGCGTTTAGACGGTCCTAACCAATGAAAAATTATAGTTGTTTTGTGCATGTAGTAATACTTCAGCCATTTTTATAAAATTACCTCTTGATGGAATATGAATAGCAGCAGAAAGAATAAAACGATGACCAAGTTGAATCAGTGAATATTTTCAAAATCTTTTTTCTATAAATTGTAACCACACCGACCGCTCTCAATAAAGTGGTAATCTGGCGTAAAATCTGAACGCCTTGTGTTATCAAACACTCGGTTCATTTCTGGACAACGTCCGGGAAAATAAATGCCGTGTCTAAAAACTAAACCCCTTTTCAAATCTAAAAGGTAGTGTTTATTTCTAAAAACGTCCCAAGAAACTGAACGGTCGTAAAGTAGACGATCTAGGTCAAAACTAAACAGTGTTTCGAAATCTACACGGTTGCACAAACTAGGCGGTTTTTGATGAATCTTGACGGCATTTAACAGATTCTAGACAGCAATCTTATAACTGGATATGTGTATTAGATTCTAAACGGTAAGGGTATGTGGTAGTGTCGCCTTTTTTTTCTAAATGTATTTCAAACCACTCGCCCAAACTCATCAACTTCTCTACTTGCTTGGCGTATTAGAGCCAATCAACTGTCATGCACGTGCATGCTTCGACTATAAAACTGGGTGCGTATCATTCATCGGGGGAGTTTCAGTTAGCAACTCCCTAGGTAAGGTAACCTTATCATAATTAAGACACAGGTTGGTTGTCCGAGTCGATAATCGCCTCATATCAACCAGATTGTGTTGATTTTCATCTGTTTCATATTTCGGTTTGATTGTTTTAGCGCATTTCTTACTCTTAGATAATAGTTCTGATTCGGGGAAAAATAGTATAATTTATATCTACTTGTCACTTCGCTGTGGGGAGCGCTAAATCAATACTCGTACTTAACCATATCGTAATTTGGTCACTTGATTCGTGGGGAAGAATTCGGTGATTTCGTTTTTAATGGTGTTCTAGCAGTTTAGACATGGAGTTCTACTGTCAGACACTGGAGATATAGGCATTGCGGCCTTTTCACTTGATTCGCGAGGAAGAATTCGGTGATTTCGTTTTTAATGGTGTTCTAGCAGTTTAGACATGGCGTTCTCTGTCAGACACTGGAGATATAGGCATTGCCGCCTTTTCACTTGATTCGTGAGGAAGAATTCGGTGATTTAGTTTGTAATTGTAGGTTAAGGTACTGTACAGGATCGATGAATCGATTCACCACAGTGGGTTAATTTATTCCGTAGTTTGAGAAATAGACTTTGGCGTATAAATTTCATGATTTCTATTTAGTATTTCGGGCAAATCAGTTAGTCGAGAAATAAAGGGCCCACGTCACATTTCCAGAATCCATTGCTGTTTAATTTATAATAAAAAAGTATCAAATTATATCTTGTTTATTGTTTGTTTCACGACATTAGCTGCCGCTGCATCCAGTATCCGAACCCTGTCCTACTACACTTTTGGCGAGCTTGCCAGGATGCAGTTGTGTCGGTAAATTTTGAGAGCAAGCGATTTCCGATATTGTAAATTTAATACGGGTCTATAACTAACTAACTAAATTGAATTACGGGTTAGAAAGTTAAACATGTTCAAAGAAGCGTCTACAAGGGACTGGAGGACTGACACTAATGAACAAGAACTGCGAGTTTGTGGGGGTGGATATACACATAAATCATTTTATCCTCGAGAGGTCGATCCTAACTCTTCTAATCTTTATTCTCCGAGATACGCACCTGAAACGTTTACATACGCGTCTGCGAAATGTCAAATAATGATCGCAATGTAGAACGGCCGGTAACAGGAAATAGGGTATCATTTGCGGAGGAGGTAGCCTCGTTGGGTGATACTGATGATACGTCTGATCAAGAAGGTAATCGGAGGATCGATGAATATCGGGAGATATCAGGACGTGCAACACGTTCACCCGACTTCTTTGATCAACCGAGGTCACCTTTCACTCTTGCATCTACTCCGATGAAGCGCAACCCAAGGACTTCAACAAACCGGATGAGTTCGAATTATTCTCACACGACAATTAGGCGAGAAAAAGAACCCGACAAATACGACGGACAGAGTAGCGAATGGACCGATTATGTAATACATTTTGAACAAGTAGCGGGGTGGAATCAGTGGACCAATCGCGAAATGGCACAACAATTGGTGATGAGCTTAAGGGGAGAGGCTCAGAAACTTTTAAGTAACTTGACCCCTTCCGAATTAGGGAGTTATTGGGCAATAACTCGACATCTTTCGCAAAGATTTAATCCAAGAGAGCGCCTGGTTGCTTATAAATGTGAATATCGAAATCGTAAGCGTGGTCCAGGTGAATCTGTCGCGGATTTTGGCTACCAATTAAAGCGGTTGGCTCAAAGAGCATATCCTCAAATTCCGTATACCAATTTGGAGGAACACGTCGTTGACCAGTATATTCAGGGTCTTGGGCATCATGACCTAAAGAAACACGTTCAATTTCGTCATCCAATCAATCTTGAACAAGCCATTGCTTTGGCCATTGAATATGAATCTGTAGAGTGACCAATTGATAAAATCAGAAAACCTAATGAGAATAGAAATTATTTCCCCAACGCTCGGACGTTAGTTCTAGTTTAATTAATATGGACGCTGTGGAATCATTGATAGATAGAAAGATGCGAACCGCCAGCAGGGACGATAGGTCCGGATTTAATTTCGCTTGGCAACCACCCTCTAGACCACCATCCCGTTGCTATTTTTGTAACGAGCTTGGTCATATTAGATCACAATGTTCAAAATTTCGCCAAGCCAAGCCAATCGTGTAAATACGAATCCCGATAATTTAAACTAAACCCGGCTGGTGTGGAAGCCGTCAGACCAGCCCAGGATACTTTATTCAAAAATCGGCATATAGCTCCAACTCTTAAGGAGAATAATCCTGCTCCTGAAGTACATCTGTTACACAAATTAAAATCTACTTGTTTTTATGCTCGCGGTAAAATAAATAATGTATTATCTTGCGAATTATTGGTGGACACCGGCTCTTCCGCGTCGATCTTATCCGAAACCGAATTCGAAAAATTAGGGATAGAAATGTCTAAGCTGCAAAGAACAGCAACTGTTCTGAATACAGCTGACGGCAGAGAACTTAAACTTCTAGGGATTATCGAATTAAGTGTAAATTTTAGTGGTATTATATTTATGCATAAATTTATAATAGCAGGTATTGACTTGCCAGCAATATTGGGCATTGATTTTATTCATGAAAACGGTGGGGAAATAAACTTTGAAAAATCAGTCATGAAAACTAAAAAGGGGCCGAGTTGGACTAATCACTGTGCGCGGATTAAAATCAAAGACTCGGTTATTATACCCCCTCGTACGGAACTTTTTGTCGAGGGATGTGTTGACGGGTTTTGTGATGGTTTGGGGAATAGTGGAACCGTCAGGAACAGTTTTGGATAAGAAATTATGGCTTGCAAAATCCTTGTTTGATCCAACCGAAAAGTCAATAGTCCTGTGCGTTCTTAATCCGGGTACACGAGGTATAAAATTAAAGGATAATAGTATTTTAGGAGAAGAACACAATGTTAGTGAGGTTTTTGATGAAGAAGGGGATACGTTCTCTGAAGAGGACACACTCCCTCCGCATTTAAATCCTCTTCTTGACAATACTTCAAATGACTTGTCTGGGAGTCAAAAGGATCAGATTAGAAAGTTATTATGTGACTATCAGGATATATTTATGACACCAGATGGACAGTTGGGAAAAACTACAATTACAGAACATTTTATTGATACAGATAATGTAAAGCCAATAAAGCTCCCCCCTCGCAGAATACCTCTTGCACAACAAGAACTGGTAGATCTAGAACTGAATAAAATGCTAAAAAATGACATTATTGAGCCGAGTGATAGTCCGTGGTCTTCTCCTATTTGCTTGGTTCGTAAAAAGGATGGTACCCTTAGATTTTGCGTAGATTTTAGGAAAGTTAATTCGGTTACCCGCCACGATGCATACCCGCTTCCTAGAATCGACCACATTCTAGATACATTGAACGGTTCAAAGTGGTTCAGTACTTAGGATCTAGCCAGCGGATATTGGCAAATTGCCATGTCAGAGCAAGACAAACCCAAGACTGCATTTGCCACTCACTGTGGTCTTTTCCAATTCAAAGTCATGCCATTTGGCCTCACGAATGCACCGGCAACATTCGAACGGTTAATAGAGCTTGTATTAAAACATTTACAATGTCTTTGTTACATCGATGATGTCATCGTGTTTGGCCAAGATTTTGAATCTGCCCTTCGTAATTCAAAATCTGTGTTTATGCGTTTTCGGCAGGCCAATTTAAAGCCCAAACCATCCAAATGTCAGTTGTTGCAAAACGAGGTTATTTTTCTTGGACATAAGGTAACGGATCAGGGTGTTACATGTGATCCGGCGAAGACAAGCGCTATTTCCTGTTGGCCGCGACCTGAAAATCGAAAGGAGGTGCGCAGTTTTTTAGGTTTAACCGGGTATTACCGAAAGTTCATACCCAATTTTGCAGAAATCGCTTCTCCATTAACACGACTTACCAGTAAAACTAAATGTTTTAGGTGGGATGACAATTGCGAAACCGCTTTCGTAAATTTAAAAGAATCTCTTCTATCTCCACCTGTACTGTTGTTTCCGGATAACTAGGATAGGTTTATCTTAGACACCGATGCAAGCGGAGCAGGTATTGGTGCGGTTTTGTCACAAATACAGTCGGGTAATGAAAAAGTCATAGCCTATGGCAGCCGAACCCTTTCGAGAACACAGCGTAATTACTGTACCACTAAACGAGAATTATTCGCGGTAGTTGTTTTTATGAGAACGTTTCATTGTTATTTATACGGCAAGAAGTTTCTTTTGCGCAGCGACCACGCTTCGCTTAAATGGCTGCAAAATTTTAAAGAGCCCGAGGGAATGTTAGCGCGCTGGATCAGTATCATACAGACGTACGATTTCGACTTTGAATATCGCAAAAGCACGCGTCATATAAATGCTGATGTCTTGTCACGAAAACCGTATAGGAAATGCCCAAATCGAGAGTGTCCGGAATGTACGGAGAAAGGTGCTCATAGTAGGGACGGTGAACCGGAACATGTAATGAGAAATCTTTCTAACGGAACTTCTAACAATGAATCAAAATCGGAAGCAACTTCAAATATTATCGCTGTATTGCCTCAGGTGGATGAAACGGGGAGTAACTGGTTAAGGCATTGGACAAATGATGAATTATATAAAATGCAAACCGAGGACGGTATAATTGGGCCGATACATGCGGCATATGTTGAATCTGAAATAAAACCACCCCGCGCAACTATTTTAAACCTCCATAAAGAATCTAGAGATCTTTGGGTCCAATGGGATTCCCTTACCACAATAAATAATTTATTGTATCGGAGAAAGTCCTTTCAAAATGGTAGATCGGTTCTACAATTGGTTGCCCCGCAGAGAGTTCGCGATCTTATATTCCAAGAACTACATACTGGTAAAGTGGGGGGTCATTTCGGACGAGATCGCACGATTGACGTCATCAAGCGAAGATTCTATTGGCCAGGCATGACAAAAAGTTTAAAACGATGGTGTCAAACATGTGAAACTTGTTCCCGGTGTAAACGCGGTTCTGGAAGAGGGAAATCGCCACTTCAGCAATTTGAAATTAATGCTCCGATGCAGTGTTTAGCCGTCGATATATTTGGTCCACTCCCAGTTACCGCTGATGGCAATGAATATATCATCGTCGTTGGTGATTATTACACAAAATGGGTAGAAGCATTTGCCGCCCCGAATCATTCAGCTCTGACTGTAGCAGATAAATTAATGACTGAAATATTTTGTCGTTTTGGCTGTCCACAACAGATACACCCAGACCAGGGGCGGGAGTTTGAATCTCAATTATTTACGGCCGTATGTTCAAAACTTGGCGTCAACAAAAGTAGGATAACGCCCTATCACCCACAAAGCGATGGGCTAGTAGAACGTTTTAATCGTACTTTAAAACAGATGTTGACTATATTTTGCTCCGAAAATCCGTCCAACTGGGATCATTATTTACCGTTTGTACTCATGGCATACCGTAGTACGGAACATAAGTCCACCAAATGTACACCTAGTCTGCTAATGCTAGGGCGATTTAATGTTCTGTACACCTCCAGATCAGTCCGATTTTTGTCAAATTGAATACGTTCATTGGTTAACTTCTGCCATGAAGTCGTCGTATAGTTTTGTTCACGAACAGTTAAGAATATCGGCATCACGTCAAAAAGAGGGATATGATAAGAATCTGAAAGCGCGGGAATTTGAAATAGGGTCTTTTGTGTGGCGGTGGTACCCACCTTCTGCAAATCAAAAATTTGGCTATAAATGGAGAGGACCATATAAAGTTCTAGGGAAACTCTACTGTTACTTATGTGATACAAGAATCGCCAAACCATAAACAATTTCTACCCACGTAGATAACTCAAAACCATTTGAGGGGTCGGAACTACCGGAACCTTGGAAAAATACCAGTTCATCTGAATTTATCGAAGGAACCGTGAACGGTTTCGCGGATGGGTCAGATATTACTCCTTCCCCAACATTTACTCGAACGCGTAGTGGACGGACCGTTAAACCAAAAGTGATTTTTTCACCTTCTTAAAAGAAGTAAATATAATATACCGTATATATATATATATATATATATGTATTTTCGCAATATGTATTTTCGCAATAGGCATAAAGCTGGTAGTTTGTTGTTTTGTCTTATGCTAGTGAAATGCGCTGAAATATCATAATGGGTGGGGTTTGTTAATACTACGGAAAGTTCGTGGTAACATTTTTGTTATGTTTTTACTCTAGTTTGCAGACATAAAATGGAGTTCAAAGTCCAAGTTGATCCTGAGGAACTTTACGAGTTCCAAAACTCTTTAAGAGAACCGTTTCCGGAATCGGGCATGGCCTGCAAAGTTCGAGGGTGTAAACAAATACTTTTTACAAAATTAGGAAAGTATCTAGAACATTGGCGTTCAGTTCACGTTAAAACCACAACCCTCTTTGCTTGCCCTGTGTGTCATCGGCGCTCCCGGAAAAGAACTAGGGCCATGAAACACAAACGATTGCATGGTGTGTATGAGTTCAACCTTGAGGAAATAAAATTTCCAAATGTTAATTTTATCGACCCGGAAGATGTCCTACCTCCACGCCCAGGTAATCTGTGTGAGAAGAAAGAAAGCATGGAAAAAGAACTTCCGTCTGATGATTATATGGTTACACCAACGACTCATCTAACCTATTGGAATGCTCGTGACGTACCTCTTGAACTGTACCAAGCAGGAGAACAGACCATAATGATGGACCAGTCCAGTAAAGAGATTCTCTACGCTCCAACTATCGATGACGAATTCGCGGATTATCCGTATTAAATTTCATGACATTGTCCATTTCGGCAACAGAGAATATTTTTGTATATATTATTGTAATGCATTTGTATTTTGGTTTTTGACAATTGTTCCTTAAAGAAATGAATATTTAACGTCACACGGTCTTAAGGGTGGGGGAATGTGGTCAGGGGCGTACATATCGATTTCGTTTGGGGGGGGGGGGGGGTGCTTAGCCAAAATGCGACCGACTGATGCACATACCCCCGCCCCACACACCAGTGGTACTACAAACTGGGCAGTTCACTATAATCGTGAATATGATAGTACCGAGACAGTATAAGACAACTGACGAGTAGAATAATGATTTTAAAATGGAATCGAGCGCCGCAGGCGCGAAAAAATTTCAGATATGCAACCGAGTAGAAGAATGATCTTATAATTTAATCGCGCCAAAGGCGCGAAAAAAAATTTCAGATATGTAACAGGGCTTTTAAATATTTAGGACTGCGGTTGATAAGAAATGGGGCAGAATCTTGAGGCTTATCTGTCAATTTCGCTTGTTTTATGATTGTATGTTTATTTCATTAATTCATTTAGTCGGAGACCGACTGCGGTGAGTACTTTTGGTTTGAGACCGACTATTTTTTGCCGTGGTAGAAAACATTTTATAGAACAACTACTCACAACAGAATAAGAGTGACAAGCAGACATGGTTATTTTATACTATAGTTTTGAGTGACGTATGCAATTTAGGCAGGGATCTATTCTGGCATTGTTTTTGAGACCGACTGCAGTGACTGCACTTATTTTGTGACCGACTATTTTTCTCCCTTCGTGAAATTTTGTTGTTAGACCAATTTAACATACTTACAACAGAATAAGAGTGACGTATGCAATTTAGGCTCACGGATTCACGCAAATATACAGTATTTGGGATCTTTTCTGGCATTGTGTTTGAGACCGACTGCAGTGACTGCACTTATTTTGAGACCGACTATTTTTCTCCCTGGGTTACATTTTGTTGTAAGACTAACATTATACTCACAACAGAATGAGAGTGAAACACAACATCTTTTCAAAAATGATAAGTTGACAAGGTTATTTTATACTAAGACTGCTCCTATTTTGCGACCGACTGCACTGATTTTGCAACCGACTATTTTTATACTAAAGTTTTGCATGAGTAGTGTGACGTATACAGTGAGTACTTATTTTGATACCAACTACCTCTACTTTGTGACCGACTGCACTAATTTTGCGACCGACTATTTTTTTTTGCGTGAGTAGCGTGACGTATACAGTGAGTACTTATTTTGATACCGACTACCTTTACTTTGCAACCGACTGCACTGATTTTGCGACCGACTATTTTTATACTAAAGTTTTGCATGAGTAGCGTGACGTACACTTATTTTGATAACGACTACCTCTACTTTGCGACCGACTGCACTGATTTTGCGACCGACTATTTTTTTTGCTGGGGGGTGTACCACCCCCCCCCCCCACATTTACGCCCCTGAATGTGGTAGTGTCGCCTTTTTTTTCTAAATGTATTTCAAACCACTCGCCCAAACTCATCAACTTCTCTACTTGCTTGGCGTATTAGAGCCAATCAACTGTCATGCACGTGCATGCTTCGACTATAAAACTGGGTGCGTATCATTCATCGGGGGAGTTTCAGTTAGCAACTCCCTAGGTAAGGTAACCTTATCATAATTAAGACACAGGTTGGTTGTCAGAGTCGATAATCGCCTCATATCAACCAGATTGTGTTGATTTTCATCCGTTTCATATTTCGGTTTGATTGTTTTAGCGCATTTCTTACTCTTAGATAATAGTTCTGATTCGGGGAAAAATAGTATAATTTATATCTACTTGTCACTTCGCTGTTGGGAGCGCTAAATCAATACTCGTACTTAACCATATAGTAATTTGGTCACTTGATTCGCGAGGAAGAATTCGGTGATTTCGTTTTTAATGGTGTTCTAGCAGTTTAGACATGTAGATGGCGTTCTACTGTCAGACACTGGAGATATAGGCATTGCCGCCTTTTCACTTGATTCGTGAGGAAGAATTCGGTGATTTAGTTTGTAATTGTAGGTTAAGGTACTGTACAGGATCGATAAATCGATTCACCACAGTGGGTTAATTTATTCCGTAGTTTGAGAAATAGACTTTGGCGTATAAATTTCATGATTTCTATTTAATATTTCGGGCAAATCAGTTAGTCGAGAAATAAAGGGCACACGTCACATTTCCAGAATCCATTGCGGTATAATTTATAATAAAAAGTATCAAATTATATCTTGTTTATTGTTTGTTTCGCGACATTAGCTGCCGCTGCATCCGAACCCTGTCCTACTACAGGTAGTTTCTTTCCTTTTTTCGTATAATCTGGATGATACTCGGTCCCTAGTGTTAGGAGCAGAATAGTAGAACATTAAACCCCATTTCATTTAATTTCATTTCAGGATGCAATGTATAGACTTTAAAATAATTGTAACCCGTAATTAATTTTCTAAGTACATGTAGACAAATGTAAAGATAGGTTGCCAGGAAACAAAACATACGTCCCCAGCAGCTAAGTCCTCCACATAACCCTGGCGGTGATTATCAGAAATTGTTGAAAATCAATAGGTTTTTGCATCCCATGACCTAAAACACTCTGTATCAATCCAAAGTCAATCGAATATTAACTTTAGCCTCAACAAGATATTTCAAAGATATTTGGGGCCATAACTCTGACAGTAATTGTAAATCGTTGAAAATCAATACACTTCTAAACACTGTGTATATCTAAAGTCAATCAGATATAAACTTTAGCCTCTAGAGCATACACGAGAAGTTTCAAAGTAATCAAGGCCCATACGGTCAGAGTGTATAAATTTAAAGTCAATTGGATATTAACTTTAGCCTCTAGTGGCCACAAGATTTTTCAAAGTGATCAAGGGCCATAACTTTCGCAGCAATTATCAAAAATCATGGAAAATCAATCGGATTCTTCGTTTGATGACCTTCAATACTGTGTACAAATTTAAAGTCAATCGGATATTAACTTTAGCCTCTAGAGTGTCTACAGGATTTTAAAAAGTAATCATGGGCCATAAGTCTTGCAGTAAGTATTGGTTAAAATCAATGGACTTATTCATCTTATGACCTTAAAAACTGTGTATAAATCTATAGTCGATCGGATATTAACTTTAACCTCTAGACCGACGGACGGGGGCGACGACAATATAGGACCACATTATAACGTGGGCGTATAAAAAACTAACCTGTTCCAACATCCATGGAGGATTTGTATATTCTGGTAACAGATTAGCACTCTTTGAGGGTAATTCATTAACATCATAGAACCCATCTTCAACTCTGAATAGAACATAGAAAATTAAAACAATTTTCAATAGATACAGTATTTTTTATTGGTAACGTTAAACATCTGTAGAGACAAATTATTGTCCTTTGCTTATACAATATTATAGTAGTAATCAAGATAATGTAACTATACATGCATTCACAATACAGATATGATGTGTTATCCTTTGATGTTAGCATACCATTATTTCACATATTATGGTACAGGGGTCATTCCATGTCAAGTGGACCAGTGGTGGGAAACTGACCCCCTCAAAAAAATCTGGAATAAATATATGTTAAAGTACATGGCCTAAAACTACCAAATACCAATTTTCAGCTTCCTAGGTCAAATATTGGAGGAGATATCACCATTTGAAAAAAAGGTTGCCAATTGGTAATAAAAATTCTCTTATTTCTGTTAGGTTTTCAGCTCCATTGTTTATACACTTCTAAAGTGTCTAAAACCCCCTAACTTGGCTATATAATAGAACTGCAAACGTAGATTACGATTCTTTGAAAAAATTTGGGGTAGGAAGTATCCCTACTGCAAAGTTGGAAAAAAATAAGCAAGTATTTTATTTTTCACGACTTTGGAGTGCTCTAGAAAAGTCATCGTTTTGTCAAGAGGTCTAAAAATTGCTATATACACTCCCAGACGGTGGAATTTCGATATGGAATTGAATATAGGACCATATGATGTTATATCTCAAAGATATCAGGCCTCAAAGTTGGTTTCCAGCCAAAATCTCGTGAAAATGCCTAATTTTGGTTGCTATTTTGGTTATGTGGGACAAGTGGCAAAATTTTAAAAGGGACAGGAAATGAATCTTCTGTTACCCTTCTACAACATATAAAAAATCCAAAGTTGGACCATGTTTGTTGATATTTTTAATTTTCATCCGAAGTTTGTAAATGTACATGTGTTTTTGCCGATTTTCGCATTCAGTTATACATTTTCATGAAAAATTGCCTTTTTATGATCTCTGAAAAAAAGCTTCTAAATAGGTTAGACCTACTAAATCCACCAGTCTAGATGAATTTTGTGCATAGAATCTAAATATAACATCAGTTCGGACGTAGGATGTAGCAGTGAGCGTTAATTCCACCTTCAAAATACAACTTTTCGTTATTACAGGTACAATATGAAGGAAAAGTAATGAAAAGTTTGGTTTTCAAGACCAGTTTTTAATTACTACTGGATGATGTAGTCAAATTTACCAATCTAGTAGAACTTTTTACGTAGATTACGAATATGACATCAGTTCAGGCATAGGCTATGTTGTTTTAATTTTATTCTCTCTTCAAAATCGGAAAAAAATAAGGAAAATTCTTTTTTTCCAACTATTCATGAGAAATGTTACAGTTTGAAGACCAAGGGCCTATTTCACGAAATTTTAACTAAGATAAAATACAAATTTTAGTAATTTGATTGGATAATATTAGATTGATTTTAGTGCGTAGCCAATCAAAATTGAAATATCTACTAAAATTTGGATTTTATCT
This sequence comes from Patella depressa, assembly GCA_948474765.1. NCBI lineage: Eukaryota > Metazoa > Mollusca > Gastropoda > Patellidae > Patella > Patella depressa. The sequence goes on from OX419716.1 coordinate 54,843,684, forward strand.
TAAGTTAAGAAACTGGGCCCCGTTTTTAATTTCTTCAAAATGTTAGTAAAGTATTAGACCGATCTTTCCAAGAAAACTTTTTTCATAGATTATGAATATAACAACAAACAAATCATACAGGATATTATATACAATTCTATTATTCTATTTGAATACGTAGATGAACTACACATTTCGGTGTCTAGCAAATTGGACGTTGAAACCACACATTTTCAAATGTGCTTACAATGTATACTCTTCAAAAAAAGAAACGCACAACCCATTTTTTATCATTTTTTTTATTTGAACGAGGTTGTTGCTTCCATAAATCTTACTTGTTTTTAATGTCATTATGTAAGGATAAAAGAAACTCATTATTGATTTTAAGTGTAGTGCCACTACTGGGGACTGGCCATCCTTTTTGCCGAAATTTGTTATCGCTTGATTGCACCAAGAAACAGGAATTTAACAACTTCGCGAGCTTTTCGCATGGAACCTAAATCTAAGGCCTTTAAATTCCCGGGGTTCTTGGTTTCCAAATCAGTTGCACACGTAAACACTCAACGAACCAAGTGATGCCACTTCTGAACGAAAACCAACGCAACAACGCTATTGGTCGATTACAAGCAGGTGAATCCAAGACAGATGTAGCCAGGCTACGGAATGTTTCCCTCAGTTCAATTTCTCGCCTTTGGGATATGTACCGACAGCGAAGTTAAACACGTGACCCCACCTGTCCTGGGTCGTCACTTCCGGTTACGTCATTGACGGAAACACTCGGCAAACCTCGTAAGATTTCGGACAATCTAAACTCGGCTGTATGATGAATTCCGCCATATTGGAACTACTTTAAAGGTCCCGGGTGAAACATGGCTGCGCCCATTCCAAACACAAGTTGGCGACCTATTTGGCTAGCGACCTATTCGACCGATCCAGCTGTAAGATAATGACGAAATTACACTTCTATTCTGAGCTGAAGTAATGGATAAAAAATAATATATTCTACTTTCATTTGATAGACATAACGTTGAATTTTATTGGTTGATAAATAGAGACTGTTGTCTTTACTCTAAATAGGTTTCCAACGAACAGGTTGCAGCTCAGTCGGTCGAATGAGTCGCTAGCCGAATAGGTTCCCAAGTTTTCCTGTTAAAGTAAACCGGTAGCCGCATTGCAAATGTATGGGCGTAGGTACATATCACTTACTGTCATACATCCGAGACTAGATGTAGTTTACGGAATCTGTCGAGATTAGCCGAGTGTGACGGAAACAATTTTCAATAGCGACCTCTACTGCAGCAGCGATTCCTGAACGGTGTAGAATCTCGGACTAGACAGTCCGTTAACGCCTACGTGAAACCGAATAACGAGCCAGACGTCCTCGTAAGAGCTTCTGTTTTGAAATACGCCGACACCGTGACATTCAACTTCAGGGGGTTCCAGGCACTGCTGGTATGGCCACAGCAACACTGGAAAGCAGTTTGATTCAGCGATGTCGCAGTTCCTGTTGCAACAAGGCGATGGTAGAGCGAGGATATACCGACGACGAATTGTGACATTGCGTTTCTTTTTTGGGAGAGTATATGTAAGTTTAAGGGTGAACATTTTTAGGGAGAAGGTTTACTATCTTTTTATGATCGTTTTCACTCAAGATGTAATGTCTACCACTACGACCAGATGCATCTGGTGCGGAAATTATACAGATAACATAAGAAAATGGTACCCAAGTTATATCATCACTACTTGGCCACGTTAAATTTTCTTTATTTCGTTTAATAAATTTGACTAGAACATCGTTGTTTTCTTCCGATTTTTCTAGTACACTCCCAACGAACCAATGTTCATCATAAGTACATGCTATGTATTTTCCTGGTTGCAAATTTTCCTTTATAATGTCTGTCTCTCTATCATTTTCTTTCATGACAATACTGGTGCAATTGCGACCAAGTGAATAGTCATATGATATTCTAAACATTTTTAAGTTACCAGGTTCGACCGGAATAAAACAGTGATGCGATCTTGTTCCAGGGATCGTACCCACTTCTTTATATTGGTTTTCAAGATTGAAGTCTCTAGTATTCGCCGCAACACATTCAGATGAAATGTATACACAATCTATACCTTCGATAGACTTATTGGCCCAGTCAAACATTTCGTTGGGGGTAAAAATCTGATTATCACTGATAACCTGTGAACTGGCTCGTGCAGCTAAACGTTTTACAGTTCCTCCTATTCCCTCGCATGGACTTTTGTCGTGGCTGGTAGTGAAAAAATTAAAGTCTTCGGAATGGAACGTCACATTAGTCAAACTTGTAAAGTTTTTGTACTGGCTAGCTGCACCATCACTAAAGTATACAACTCGCTGCAATTCAGGTAATTTGACTTTTAATTTTTCAATTAGTACCTTTAAAAACGCATGTACGATGCTTGTATTTTTGCAATAAAATGATGTGATCTCAGTTTATCCATTGCACTAGAAAACGAATCTATCTGTGTGCATCCATAGCTTATAATGAATTATGTCTTCTCCATCCATTTCACTATCATTAAAAAGTTCATCCAAAAATGTGTTTAAGTCCTTCCGTTCCTGGGCACTCTTCACAAAAGCGTAACATACAATCTCTCTGCTCTGTGTTGCACACTAATTTGCTTAGCAAAGTCTTATAGTCTTGCTTTCCGGGAATCGCCGATACCAGCAATTTAACATTTTGATGTATCTCACCAACACAAACAGAATGCGAACCTGAACTTGTAACTGGAACGCACCATTTAGGGCATAGGGAACAAAATTTAGAAAATCCTATTTTGTCTTCAGTAAATTTCTTCTTGTATTGTTCGTACAATTCTTTGATATTGATCAAGAGAAGCCGTTTCTGCTTTTGTGTTTTCGGGCCATCAATTTTTACGGAAACGTAATCCTTCTTTCCTGTCACATTCTAGAGAATTCATCGTTTTCATAAAATGAGATGACTCTTTCTTTCACATTCACAGATAGTGGTTTTCCTGTTCGCGGATTAGCCTCGGATAATATTCCCTTCTCAGATTTTAACTTCCTTGCCTTTTTCACCAACCTTTTCAAAACATTACATTCAATAGACGTTTTTTCGATACTCCATGATTGGGGAACTAATGTGAACATTTTGAGCTGTTCCTCTCTGGAACTCACTGAACATTTAGTTTTCAAAGCGCCGATTAAGTCGCGAAAGTTATCCAGTCCTGGCACTGGTCAGAGCTACTTCCCGCAACAATAAGGTTGCTGTCAACGTCTATTACTTTGATATTGATCAGGAGTAGCCGTTTCTGCTTTTGTGTTTTCGGGCCATCAATTTTTACGGAAACGTAATCTTTCTTTCCTGTCACATTCTAGAAAATTCATCGTTTTCATAAAATGAGATGACTCTTTCTTTCACATTCACCGATAGTGGTTTTCCTGTTCGCGGATTAGCCTCGGATAGTATTCCCTTCTCAGATTTTAACTTCCTTGCCTTTTTCACCAACCTTTTCAAAACATTACATTCAATAGACGTTTTTTCGATACTCCATGATTGGGGAACTAATGTGAAAATTTTGAGCTGTTCCTCTCTGGAACTCACTGAACATTTAGTTTTCAAAGCGCCGATTAAGTCTCGAAAGTTATCCAGTCCTGGCACTGGTCAGAGCTACTTCCCGCAACAATAAGGTTGCTGTCAACGTCTATTACTTCAGCAATTACTCGGTTTGCAGATTGCTGAATTTGCTCAACTTTACGATTCACATAAGGTATGGGATGAGAAACATTTGGTTTGAATGGAGAGCAGCCTACGGCTAAAAAAATAGTGTTCAAATCGTCTAGGACTTCACTCACAGGATTAAAAGCTGGATCCGGATCATGATGTTCTTCAATCTTCTTTTCCGGCGTTTCTGGTTGTTCGTCGTCTTGTCGAGCCCTCTCATCGCATCATTTACAAAGTTTCTGTCCGGGTTTCAAATTCAAGTTCAAGGCCGTTTCTCAGTGGATAATACGCAAAGACCCTTTAATTGTTGACTTATGACAGGTCCATGGATCTGCACAGGATCTTTGAAGCTGTGTATACCGCGATAAAAAGATGTGCTGATGATGCAGACAAATAGTGGATAATCCATCGACTGTAAACGTACTTCCAACGCCAGATCGCCACAAGCGCGCCCTATGGAACAGGGATCCGTGTGTAGGGGTTGTGGTTAGAATGTAGTAGGATTGACTTCAGAGCCAAGTAACAAAATTGCAAAGAAGATGGGCTTTATATAGAAAATTTCTGTGAAAGAGTCTCGAAAACATTTTATGAAATGTGTTAAAAAATGCTAAATCACAGTATTTCAACGAAGAAATATCATCATGCTCAAGAAATCCGAAATTATTGTTCTCAACGCTAAACTATTCAATGGGAAAAGAAAAGAGTGTCATCCTTACAGAGGGAGTTGATAGTATTGTTGCTCAAAATTTCAGTGATTATTTCATTGATAAAATCGATAAGATTTGTCATGGTCTTCGCTCTGTCAACACACAAACAAGGGTGTGATGACAATACACCGTAGCTCCATCAATTCAATTTGATTCCTTTAATCCAGTCTCATCTGAGGGAGAGAGACAGAGAAATTGGGTTTAATATCCACTCGACACAAACTAGGTCATTTTAGGACTAACATATGGTTTCAATTTTATTTCAATAATTCGCTTGCGCGTCAGGGTCTTTAACAGTGGGAGGAAACCGGAGTGCCCGGAGGAAACCCACGAGGTTGAGAAGGCGCCCCTATCTCCATGCCACATGCGCTCAAACCAGGGATCGAAACCACAGCCGCAAGCCAGAGGTGACCGGCCAGCTAGAGGTCGAAGCGCGGCACTCTAGACCACTAGGCCATCCCAACCCCCCTCTCATCTGAGGAGATCAGGGTTGGGTTGTTTTAAAACAATTTGTTTTACTTGTTTTAAACGTTTAAAACAATTGAAAAAAAAAACCCAAAACGCCGATTTGCGTTTTTTTTTATAAAAAAAAATTACCTGAAACTTTGAAAATCATCAAGTAATCGTCAAATTATGAAATAATTTGATGAATAATTAATTTTCTTTTCGAAATTCTAGTGTTCATTTGTGTATTTCTATGTATTTAAATTGTACTGTATTAATAAATTATTACGTAAACCACAGTAGTAAAGATCAAAGGGATGGAAACAGTTATTTTTAGTTTAAAGGTGCAGTGTGTGGGTTGTGAGTTGTATATAATTAGGATATGTTGTATGGAAAATTTAGTATTGTGTGCAACATCATTGTGTCACTTTAAAATTAAAACAAAGTATAAGGATGTTTGGAGGTATAATATTTCAATTCTTAGTTCAATAATTTTCTTTGATCTACTATAATTTAGGTCTTTATTTTTTTATATTTATATTATATCAATTGAAATAAACTCTCTTCTGAACTCATTGTTTCTTCATTAGTTATTTGTCTTCCAAACCAGCAACATGTCAGAGTCTGGAAGAAAATTAAACGAAATTTGGTTAAAGTTTGAAAGGAAAAGGAAATCTGGTTTAAAGTATCATATCGCTGAATGTAAAACATGTAAAAAAAGAGATGCCAGGTATTGTTGACCGGATGAAGAAACATACAGAATGATGTGAAAAAAATGATTCGATTGTTATTGATGTTGATGAAAGTCTCCCATTTGGTACGCCTAGCACAAGCGCAATGAGCTCATGTAGTTCAACTAAAACCAGTACTTCTGAGAAGTTGTCATTAACTGATAAATTTGTGTACTCTACATCAGATACAGAAAAAGCAGCATTGAACAAACAATGTAGTAAATTTATTTATGCCACTAATTCATCATTTTGAACTGTGGAGCATAGAGAATTTAAGCAATTTATAGAAATGTTGAGATCTTCACCAGGGTATAAACCACCACCTAGAAAAGATGTTGCTGGATCTTTATTGGATCAAGTACATGAGGATTTGCAACAAAAACGTGCAGAGAATCTTCAAAATTTTACGAAAAAAGGTAAGAAACTACCCTTATCATCTAGAATCTAATACACGTCAAGAATGTGTTAAATACCGTCAAGATTCATCAAAAACTGCCCAGTTTGTGCTACCGTGTATTTTTAGAAACACCGTCTAGTTTTGACATCGATCGTCTACTTTACGACCGTCCAGTTTCTCGGGTGTTTAGATTTGAAAGGGGTTTAGTTTTTAGACAACGCCTTATTTTCCCGGACGTTGTCTAGAAATGAACAGAGTGTTTGATTACTAACGGCGTTTAGTTTTTACGCCACATTACCACTTTACCGAGAGCCGTCTAGAAACTTACGGGTGATTAGTAATGTAATGCCGTTTACTTTTCATGTCTTTTAATTAGTTTGCCGGGTGTCGTCTAGAAAACGAACGGCGTTTGTTTTTGTGTGAAATATTTGATTTCTATCTCCCAATTTTAGAAACTATGTTCCGATTTAGAATCTTAGCATAGTGTCTAAGATTCTCGAATGAATTGCATATTTGTGGAATATCTTCTGTATTGCCGACGTCCGTTGGGAAACTTATTGTTAAATAAACTGTTAAACGCTTACTTGTTGTTAAATAAACAATAATGTATGGAATAAATAAGTTTTACACTTTGTTTTTTGTTGATTACCGATCACGAACGAGATTTGTTCACGGCTGTATATTAGCTTTGTTGAATTGGCGTTTTAATTTAAATTTTAGGTCAGTTCACCAATGTTTTAGTAATAAAGTATATTCGCATTGTTTAATTAGTTCCCTGAAATTGAAATGGCTACGATGATGTAATAACAAAAAGCGAATTGTATACATTGGTAATTACATGAATATAAAGCATTTAAAATATAACACAATCTGTTAAAATATTAAGAATAATAGAAAGAGCATCACTATTACCAATCCATAACAATTAATTGAACTTTTATTACAGGCGAAGCAAAACGTTTGCTATTGCCCAATATATATATATATATATATATATATATATATATATATATATATATAAACAGATATAAATAGTATGCATTGTATTTGTAATATAAATATAACAATAACAGTATACAATATATAATCCCCCTCCCACCTTTGTAAACTGAAATATAGATAGATATATACATAACCTAACCCCAACCCAAACCAATATGCCATTAGGTATGTTTTTTCTCTTATTTTTTTATTGAGTGGTACAAATATTTTCCAAGATTTAGCAGTTTTATATTATTATCACTGTGATTCATGAGTTTTTTTTTAGTTTTTGAAGAGATGGAAAAGACCCAAAATATTTTCTACAGATGAATATATAAGCGGGACAGCACAGCTGAAAGTGATATTCATCTTCAACATTTGCATAATCTTTTATTTCTATCGATTTTATTATATCGCCCGGTTTCAATGTTTAGTTGGAGAAGACCAAAAACGCAAATGACCTGAGAGTTTTATATTTAAGTGTTTGAATTTTTATTTTAAAAAAAATTACGTATGTAAATACAATCCAACTTTCACTTAGCTAATTAAATGAAGCAATGACAAACAATGCGATTATTACATGAGATTTTTTTTTTATATATTTTGGTTTTGGAATTTTCATGCCATTGGGAATTACATTCACCCATGGTGTATTTATAATTACATGGCATTTGTCATTTCTTAAATATAGCCACGTCATCCCTTTTACAAAATATTTTTGTACTTGAAGCTGTTTAACTTACAAATTCAACATACAAACTGCTTACCGTATTCATACAAAAGACGATCCGTATTCCAATTAAACCCCGTTCTGTTTCCAGTAATTAACACAGCCACAAATATTAATTGTCATTGTCTTATGCGTCATCACTCCGAAGACGCTACCAAAGAAATATCAAACAACAAGATCTTAAATATAGCCATGTCATCCCTTTTACAAAATATTTTTGTACTTGAAGCTGATTAACTTACAAATTCAACATACAAACTGCTTACCGTATTCATACAAAAGACGATGAGTATTCCAATTAAACCCCGTTCTGTTTCCAGTAATTATCACAGCCACAAATATTAATTGTCACTGTCTTATGCGTCATCACGCCGAAGACGCGACCAAAGAAATATCAAACAACAAGATCTTAAATATAGCCATGTCATCCCTTTTACAAAATATTTTTGTACTAGAAGCTGTTTAACTTACAAATTCAACATACAAACTGCTTACCGTATTCATACAAAAGACGACGAGTATTCCAATTAAACCCCGTTCTGTTTCCAGTAATTATCACAGCCACAAATATTAATTGTCATTGTCTTATGCGTCATCACTCCGAAGACGCGACCAAAGAAATATTAAACAACAAGATCTTATGAATTGCAACTTATCCCGCAGATAAACAGATTATTAATAGTAACATTTGGATTATCGAGGCGACAGTTTGTCTGGAGAACTATGCATCACAGGGTACAAAGACTCTTTGCCTCACAAAAAATAGGTTGTCAGACAACGAAACATACGCCCACACAGCAGCCAAATCGTCCGGGCAGTCAACAAGAGTTGTCGCATATTAAGGAATCATCAGAAAATCATTAGAATTTGTTTGGTTTTTATAATCAAACGTTTTTTTTTAAATCAGATAATAATTGTGACCTCCAGAGGCACCACAAGCTAAAAAGAGTGATTTTTCGTACAATCAGGGGACATAATTCAGGAAGTAATGACCCGATGGGCGCAAATATCGAAAGGAACCAAGATCTTTGGGTTATAAACATACCTGTCAAGTTTCATCAAAATCGATTCAAAATTGTGACCTCTGTAGGGTCCACAACCTTGATATAACATATTTTCACACTATTCGTGTACAAACGGCGGCCATTTTGTCTGTCAATTCTAGTCCGATTTTCACGAAATTCAAACTCTCTCTTCATTACCATGTAACGGTGATATAGTCAAAGTTTTTTTTTAAATCGGATAATAATTTTGACCTCCAGAGGGACCAAAAGCTAAAAAGGGCAATTTTTTGGACAATCGGTGGCCATCATCCAGGACGTTACGATCCGATGGTCGCAAATATCGAAAGGAACCGAGATCTTTGGGTTATAAACATACATGTCAAGTTTCATCAAAACTGGTTCAAAACTATAAGGTCCACAACCTTGATATGACATATTTTCACACTATTCGCGTACAAACGACGGCCATTTTGTCCGTCAATTTTGGTCCGATTTTCACGAAATTCGAATTCAACCTTCATAACCATGGAACGGTGATATAATCAAACGGTTTTTTAAATCGGATAACAATTTTGACCTCCAGAGGGACCACAAGCTAAAAAGGGCGATTTTTCGGACAATCAGGGGCCATAATTCAGGAAGTTACGATCCGATTGGCGCAAATATCGAAAGGAACCAAGATCTTTGGGTTATAAACATGCATTTCAAGTTTCATCCAAATATGTTCAAAATTGTGACCTCTACACTGTTCACAACCTTGATATAACATATTTTCACACTATTCTCGTACAAATGGAGGCCAATTTGTCCGTCAATTTTGGTCCGATTTTCACGAAATTCGAATTCAACCTTCATAACCATGGAACGGTGATATAATCAAACGGTTTTTTAAATCGGATAACAATTTTGACCTCCAGAGGGACCACAAGCTAAAAAGGGCGATTTTTCGGACAATCAGGGGCCATAATTCAGGAAGTTACGATCCGATTGGCGCAAATATCGAAAGGAACCAAGATCTTTGGGTTATAAACATGCATTTCAAGTTTCATCCAAATATGTTCAAAATTGTGACCTCTACACTGTTCACAACCTTGATATAACATATTTTCACACTATTCTCGTACAAATGGAGGCCAATTTGTCCGTCAATTTTGGTCCGATTTTCACGAAATTCGAATTCAACCTTCATAACCATGGAACGGTGATATAATCAAACGGTTTTTTAAATCGGATAACAATTTTGACCTCCAGAGGGACCACAAGCTAAAAAGGGCGATTTTTCGGACAATCAGGGGCCATAATTCAGGAAGTTACGATCCGATTGGCGCAAATATCGAAAGGAACCAAGATCTTTGGGTTATAAACATGCATTTCAAGTTTCATCCAAATATGTTCAAAATTGTGACCTCTACACTGTTCACAACCTTGATATAACATATTTTCACACTATTCTCGTACAAATGGAGGCCAATTTGTCCGTCAATTTTGGTCCGATTTTCACGAAATTCGAATTCAACCTTCATAACCATGGAACGGTGATATAATCAAACGGTTTTTTAAATCGGATAACAATTTTGACCTCCAGAGGGACCACAAGCTAAAAAGGGCGATTTTTCGGACAATCAGGGGCCATAATTCAGGAAGTTACGATCCGATTGGCGCAAATATCGAAAGGAACCAAGATCTTTGGGTTATAAACATGCATTTCAAGTTTCATCCAAATATGTTCAAAATTGTGACCTCTACACTGTTCACAACCTTGATATAACATATTTTCACACTATTCTCGTACAAATGGAGGCCAATTTGTCCGTCAATTTTGGTCCGATTTTCACGAAATTCGAATTCAACCTTCATAACCATGGAACGGTGATATAATCAAACGGTTTTTTAAATCGGATAACAATTTTGACCTCCAGAGGGACCACAAGCTAAAAAGGGCGATTTTTCGGACAATCAGGGGCCATAATTCAGGAAGTTACGATCCGATTGGCGCAAATATCGAAAGGAACCAAGATCTTTGGGTTATAAACATGCATTTCAAGTTTCATCCAAATATGTTCAAAATTGTGACCTCTACACTGTTCACAAGCTAAAAAACGTGATTTTTCGTACAATCAGGGGCCATAACCCATGAAGTTACAGTCCGATACATGCCAATATCGAAAGGAACCGAGATCTTAGGGTGATAAACCTATGTTTTAACTTTCATTGAAATCGGATAAAAATTGTGACCTGTAGACTGTTCACAAACAATTGTGGACGGACGGACGGACGTCCGGACGAACAGGGGCGACGACAATATACGTCCACATGAAAATGTGGGCGTATAAAAAGCATGCAATTCTTTGTTAAAGGGGCATGGTGCTATTTAAGGAGTGGTACATGTACCAATATAAAATGGCTTTATTTTACATTCTCCGTCGGAAGCGGGTCTAAAATAAAGTCATTTCACACATGCCCAATATATTAAAGTTTGTTGTGAAAAACTGGGATGTAATTAACAATAAGTACGAGCAGTACCGGAGGCAGTACTGCCCTTAAGCGTGTGTATGTGAACATTGTGACGTGGAGTTTTATCTAACCGAAGTTGTATCATCGTCAGTGACATGGAGTTTTATCTAAACATGTCGTGATCGTCGACAGTTTTTATATTTTGTGTTTTTAAAATATATATAACTGATGGGTGAACCTGATAACTGATATATGTGAATGTTTTTCAACTTGTATTATATGTTTTCGTAATAAATAGATAAAGCTGCTAGCTGATACCTGTAATATGTGATTATGCTTTGAACTTGTAATATGTTTTTATTGGTTATATACTTTGATTAGGTTTTAACTTGTATGTGAGGTCGTGTGTGATGTTCCGAATGCTGTGCGAGTGTTGTGTGTGTAATGTAGTGTATACGTACAGTCCCGATTTAATTTATTTGTAGACTATCTTTCCATGTATTAGTCTTAGATAATAAATATTATAATGACCCTGCTTGTTTTGCTTTCGTTTTTAATTAGAAATACACGATTTTATTGTGACAAGACTAAACTAGATACGACTTGCGGTCCATGTCCGTGTCAATGTGGGAAAACTGTGCCTGTTAACAATTCCCCTCCTTCTGCAATTTCTTCAACATTCCCACGGGATACAAAAATAAATGTTGGCGAAAACAGTGCCCCGAAAGCGCCAAGATAAATGTCGAAAATTACGTTTCATTTGTGGTCGAAATGAGTACAGCACACATTAATTTGTAAATTCAGAAATACATTTGTTATTGATGGCGGGAGTGGGTAAATAACCCAGAAAACAAGATTATAAGAAACAAGATATACGTCTATTTGTTTCGTTAATTTCTAATAAATAAACTGTTGAGTTTTATATACGCCGGGAAAATTGTCAATTCATTGCAAATGGACGTTTCCCAACGGACGTCGGCAATACAGAAGATATTCAACAAATATGCAATTCATTCAAGAATTTTCGACACTATGCTAAGATTCTAAATCGGAACATAGTTTCTAAAATTGGGAGATAGAAATTAAATATTTCACACAAAAACAAACGCTGTACCTTTACTAGACGACACCCGGCAAACTAATTAAAAGACATGAAAAGTAAACGGCATTGCATTACTAATCACCCGTAAGTTTCTAGACGGCTCTCGGTAAAGTGGTAATTTGGCGTAAAAACTAAACGCCATTAGTAATTAAACACTCTGTTCATTTCTAGACAACGTCCGGGAAAATAAGGCGTTGTCTAAAAACTAAACCCCTTTCAAATCTAAAACATCCCGAGAAACTGGACGGTCGTAAAGTAGACGATCGATGTCAAAACTAGACGGTGTTTCTAAATCTACACGTTAGCACAAACTGGGCGGTTTTTGATGAATCTTGACGATATTTAACACATTCTTGACGTGTATTAGATTGTAGATGATAAGGGTAGTTTCTTACCTTTTTTCGTAAAAACTTGAAGATTCCCGGTCCCTAGTGCCAGTCAACATGTCTTTAGATGGATGGAGCAACATCCGTAATGAGCCTATAGTTTGCATATCTGTAACGGATGAATTAGGAAATACTTTTGTTGTGGAAACAGTTGATACCCCAGGAGAGTCACACACTGGTGAATATCTGTATGGTTTGACAGTCAATTGTATTAAGGTTGAAGAAAAGTATGGATGCAAGGTTAAATGTTTCGTAACAGATAATGCATCAAACATGGTTAAGATGAGAGATCAACAACTTAAAACACAAGACTCTGATTTGGATCATTCCATATTAGCTTACGGTTGTTCGTCCCATTGGCTAAATTTGTTATCATAGGATCTGGAAGTCAAGGGCATAAAGGAACACATAGTTTCTATATGTAAATATTTTCGAAATACACACTTACCTGCTGCCTGGTATAAAGCAGAAAAGACCACACGATTAGTTTTGTCGCAAGAAGTACGATGGAATAGCTTAGCTGATTGCTTACAGTCATACATCAATAACTGGCCAATCCTGATTAAGATATGTGAAGATCACAGAGGTGGTATCGACAATGATATCAGTAAGAAAGTTTCAGATTTAGCCATATAGAGGAATTGTGAAGATTATCTGGCTATTATGATACCAATTGCAGTAACATTAGATAAAACACAATCCGAAACATGTAATATTGGAGACAGTGTTTATATATGGAAAGAATTAGAAGCATCTCTTAAGCCTATATTATCCAAAGCAAATTTATAAAAATTTCATAAAAGAATGCATGCAATACTCACCCCATGTCATTACCTCAGCTATATACTGAATCCTAAATATTATCCAGGAAAATTTACATCCCAAGAAGAAGATTCAGCCATGAAATTTGTTAATGACAATTATAAAAAGCTGTTATTTCGTATAGTCCAGTTTAGAGCTCAAACTGACATTTTTAAACCATATCTATTTGAAGAAGAATTGGTATTCAAAACTCCTTGCTTGACCTGGTGGAAATCCATCCTTTTTTCCCCAAAAAGACTATATTGATCTTGGTATGCTAGAATTGGTAAAAACTTTGATGACCGCTATTTCATCGTCAGCAAACATCGAAAGAATCTTTTCAACATTTGGTCTTGTTCACTTTAAATTGAGAAATCGACCAGGTGTCGAGAAAGCTGGGAAGCTTGTCTTCATTTATAGGATGATAAACATGTAATTACTATCATATAACTATGTTTTCATTGGTTTTAATCACCTTTGTCATTTATTTGTCAAATTATGAACATTAATAAAAAAAAAACAATAAAAAACATCGTTTTAAACAAAAGAAAATGTTGTTTTTGTCTTTTTTGAAAAAAAAAAGTTTTTTTCCGACCCTGGAGGAGATAAGGAAGATAATCTGTCAATCCAAACCCACATCTTGCTCTTTGAATGTCATACCGACACATTTCCTGCTTAAAATTCTGGATGCAATTTTGCCCATCATTACTAACATCATAAACACGAGTTTGCAGTCTGGAATAGTACTGGTATGTTTTAAAACTGCAGTAGTCAAACCACTTATAAAAAAGTCGACACTTGACCCACAATTACTGAAAAATTATCGACCAGTATCAAATCTGAAATTTCTGCCTAAAATTCTGGAGAAGGTTGTCAAGCAGCAACTTTTTAGTCATTTAGAAAAATTCGAACTTCTTGAAAAGTTCCAGTCCGATTATCGCAGTCTGGAATAGTACCGGTATGTTTTAAAACTGCAGTAGTCAAACCACTTATAAAAAAGTCGACACTTGACCCACAATTACTGAAAAATTATCGACCAGTATCAAATCTGAAATTTCTGCCTAAAATTCTGGAGAAGGTTGTCAAGTAGCAACTTTTTAGTCATTTAGAAAAATTCGAACTTCTTGAAAAGTTCCAGTCCGCTTATCGCAGTGGCCACAGCACTGAGACAACACTAATATGTGCTCTGGGTGCCATAAAATCATCTGTTGATGATGGAAAGATCGGAGTGTTGGTACTTTTGGATTTATCAGCAGCTTTCGATACTATTGACCACAGCTACCTACTGGATCGACTGTCGTCTGATTATGGACTAACTGGATCCATTTTAAAATGGTTTTCATCCTATCTCACTGGATGATTTCAGTATGTTGAAGTTAACAACTCCTCATCAAGTCATCAACAACTCTTATGTGGTGTTCCCCAAGGATCCGTTTTGGGCCCGATAATCTTCACAATGTATACTAAGCCGTTAGGTAAGTCATTCATGATCACAATCTGCTGTATCATTTTTATGCTGATGATTCTCAGCTTCTTGACAGCTTCAAGCCACTTCAAATCAATCAAAATGTCGTCCTTAAGAATCTGGAAGGGTGTCTTGAAAATGTCAAAAAATAGATGTCGTCCAATATGCTTACACTCAACGATGAAAAGACTGGGTTTCTTCTCGTGGGTCCTGCTAGCAGACTTAAGAAGTGTGACATTCCATCAATCAGCATTGGAAACGCCAAAATTCCTGTGTCTAGAACTGTGAGAAATCTTGGAATTCTTGTCGATTCTCGTCTCAGCTTTGAAAACCACGTGAACAACATCTGTAAAATATGTCATTTCCATCTCCGAAGGATAGGGTTCATTCGTCATCTATTAACAGAAGACGCTGCTGCAACCTTAGCTCGATCCTTCGTCCTGTCCAGAATAGACTATTGTAATTCGGTACTAACTGGTATTACGAACGAACAGATTTCAAAACTTCAAAGATTACAAAACCGCGCTGCTTACAATGTCACAAAAACTAAATCAAGATCACACATCACCCCAGTCTTGAACAAATTACATTGCCTCCGTGTTCGAGAAAGGATCAACTTTAAAATCAAAAAACAAATCCGCGCCAGGTTACCTTCAAAATCTAGTATCACTGTATCAACCTAAACGATCATTAAGATCAGAAGGGAAACTATTATTGGATGTACCTGCCTTTAATTTGAAGTCATCTGGATCTAGAACTTTTTGATACAGTGCATCAATTGTTTGGAATACACTTCCAGAAAATATCCGACAATGTGAATCTGTGTCAGTTTTTAAATCCAAAGTTAAAACTTGGTTATTTAGTCACTATCATTAACACTGCAAAATGAGAACCATTTCTAGCGCCTAATGCATTCCCTAGTGGACTGAGTAGTTGCGCGATACAAATATCATTATTATTATTATTATTACTAGACGAGTGTAAGCATAGGGATAATAGGTTTCGAGGGGGTCTAAAACAAGAAATCGTACAGGCCTGTACTTGGCGAGGGACATTCTAAAGAGGGTGGTTTGGGTGTACTTAAGCACTCTAGGACTAGAAACAAAAGGGAAACTGAAAAAGAAGTTAGGTGAGTTGTGGGAGCGCCAAATACAAACAGTACAAAGAAACATATTCTTCATCTATTTCGAAGTTAAATAAAATAGTACGGTATTCCCAACGGTTAGTTTGTTGCTATATTCGTAATCAACGTAAAAGGTTCTCTTGGAATGGTCAGTTTGATACCTTATTAACATTTAGAAGTAATTAAAAACCGGTCTTCAAACAATAACATTTCTCATCAATAATAATATACTCTTCAAAATAAGAAACGCACAACCCATTTTTCATCAATTTTTTGTTTGAACGAGGTCGTTGTTTCGGTAAATCTTACTTGTTTTCAATGCCATTATGTAAGGATAAAAGAAATTTTCATTATTGATTTTAAAGGTTACCAGGTAGGGTCACTAATTGTGACTGGTCATCCTTTTTGTCGAAATTTGTTATCTCTTGATTGCACCAAGAAACATGAATTTAACAACTTCGCGAGTTTTTCGCATGGAACCTAGATCTAAGGTCTTTAAAATCCCGGGGTTCTCGGTTTCCAAATCAGATGCACATGTAAACACTCAACGAACCAAATGATGCCACATCTGAACGAAGACCAACACAACAAAGGTATTGGACGATTACAAGCAGGTGAATCGAAGACAGATGTAGCCAGGCTTCTGAATGTTTCTCTTGGTTCCATTTCTCGCCTTTGGGATGGGTACCGACAACAAAGTTCGACACGTTACCGCCCTAGCTCAGGCCAAACAAGAGTGACCCCACCTGTCCTGGATCGTCACTTCCGGTTACGTCATTGGCGTAAATGGTTTTCAACATCGACCAGACAGTAGGTAAACGCCTACGTGAAACCGAATAACGAGGCAGACGTCCCCGTTAGATCTTCTGTTTTGAAATACGCCAACACCTTGAAATCCAATTTAAATGGATCAGGCACTGACGGTATGGACACAGCAACACTGGAGAGCAGTTTGGTTCAGCGATGTGTCGCGGTTCTTGTTGCAACAAGGCGATGGTAGAGCGAGGATATACCGACGACGAAATGTAACTTTGCGTTTCTTTTTTGGGAGAGTATAGAAGAAAAAGTAATTTTCCTTATTTTTTCCTATTTTGAAGAGAGAATAAAATTAAAACAACATATCCTATGCCTGAACCAGGGCTTCAACTTCAAAATTTTCACTACCGGTCATTTTTGATAACGCACGAAAACTTTGCAAAATAAATCCATATTTCATGTTTTTTATCCACGGTCAGGTATTGTGAATTCACGTGCCTATTCCACTTCGTCAGCATGAGGTACACAAAAAATTATATATTCGACTTAAAAATGAAATATTTTTTGTAAGGCTTGTGATAATTATTTATAAGTTAAATATTCTCTTTTGGCAACTTAAATAATCGAAATAGCTGAAGAAAAACCATGTCAGTGGCTGACACGTAATTACCACATGCTCAATAGAATTTAGAAAACACACTGACCTGGATAATTATGAGTTGTAATACAATAACGTCGATATGAAGATAAATATATAATAATCCACGTCATATATTTCACATTGGTTTTAGAATATCTCTTACGGTGTTACGGGCCGCAGAATATTGACGAAAATCTTAGTAATGAATAACTGTCGGATAGCTAACTTGGCATTCATGTTTGCTAACTTCAAGCGACACTAGCGCCGCCTAGAATATCGTCGTGTAGAAGATTTACAATATATTTATGCACGACCATTTTTCTAACACGTGGAATTTATATTGCTACACAATAGCACTGGAATACGTAATATTCTTAATTTGTCGGAAAGCAAGTTAACTAATCTCTAGATATTATTTCTACAATCCCCTTAAGGCCGTAATATCACTATAAAAGATAGGTTGCCAGGCAACGAAACATACGCCCACAGTCAACAAGGGTTGTCGCATATTTTTACTTTTTTCGGTAATGAAACATTTGTAATACACTAAAAACTGATTAAGAGTAACAACTCATTATGTAATTATCAGAAAATCATTAGAATTTGATTGCTTTTTATAAAGTTTTACCCCACGCTAACAATTAGTATATACATGAAACATTTAATATCATGGATTTAGCTGTTCAGTTATCTAAATTCATTGAAAATCAAAATACTTGTTCGTTTCAACACCTTAAACTCTATGTATAAATCTAAAGTCAATCGGATATTAACTTTGGTCTCTAGAGCGTCCACAAGATTTTTTGAGGTGATCAAGGGCCATAACTCTGGCACTAATTATCGGAAATCGCTGAAAATCAATAGGCGTCTTCGTGTTATGACCTTAAACACTGTGTATAAATTTAAAGTCAATCGGATATTAACTTTGGCCTCTAGAGCCTCCACAAGATTTTTTGAAGTGATCAATTATCGGAAATCGCTGAAAATCAATAGGCGTCTTTGTCTTATGACCTTAAACACTGTGTATACATTTGAAGTCAATCGGATATTAACTTTGGCCTCTAGAGTGTCCACAAGATTTTTTGAAGTGATCAAGGGCCATAAATCAATAGGCTTCTTCGTCTCATGACCTTAAACACTGTGTATAAATTTAAAGTCAATCGGATATTAACTTTAGCCTGTAGAGCGTCCACAAGCAATTGTGGACGCCGGACCGACGGACGGACCGACGGACGGACCGACGGACGGACGGACGGACGGGGGCGACGACAATATACGACCACATTTCAATGTGGGCGTATAAAAATTATAATGCGTTGTTAGTATTTATGTTATTTCTATGCTGTTATATTTAATATGACAGTTGGTTGGATTCGATGATCAGTACTTCATATTAATTTTCCTTTTTTCGAAGATCGTAACAATCTCGTTTACATAGTGCGTAACTTTAATAGCGGTAAACGGCTTTGTTCTAGAAAATTCTTATGACACGTGGACAATACATGATTGACTAAGAATGGGCAGTTTCAAGCCTTTGATAAGATTCCCGAATATCAATTAACTATTATTGTTCTACTACACGACAATCCTCATCAATTATCAACATAATGCCCACTATAATCTATTGACGACTATGTATACAACTCTATAACACCAATCATGAGATAATGTGGCTTCTTCTGTCTTTACATACGCATTATTCTGCAGTGGCCGTACAATGTTATAGTTACGTCCACTCGACACAAACTAGGTCATTTTGGGACTAACATATGGCTACATTTTATTTCAATAATTCGCTTGCGCGTAGGGGTCTTTAGCAGTGGGAGGAAACTGGAGTGCCCAGAGGAAACCCACGAGGTTGAGAAGGCACCCCTATCTCCATGCCACATACGCTTACACCAGGGCTCGAAACCACAGCCGCAAGCCAGGGGTGACCGGCCAGCTAGAGGTCGAAGCGCGGCACTCTAGATCACTAGTCCATCCCACCCCCCCTCCCATGGCCTGAACTGCTGTCATATTCGTAATCTATGTAAAAAGTTCTCCTAGATTGGTAAATTTGACTACAGTTTATCATCCAGCAGTAATTAAAAGATAGGTAGCCAGGCAACGAAACATACGCCCACAACAGCTAAGTCGTCCTAGCAGTCAACAAGGATTGTCGCATATTGTTTCTTTTGTCAGTAAGGAGAACATTTACAACACATGATAATCTTATTACGAGTAATAGCCCATTAAGTAATTATCAGAAATGATTAGAATAGTTTTGATTGTTTCGTCCACAAGATATTTCAAAGTGATCAAGTGCCATAACTCTGGCAGAAATTATCAGATAACACTGAAAATCAAATAGGATTCTTCGTCTCATGACCCTAAACACTGTGTACAAAGTCAATCGGATATTAACTTTAGCCTTTAGAGCGTTCACAGAGTTTTTAAAAGTGATCAAAGGTCATAACTCTGGCAGTAATTATCGGATATCGCTGAAAATAAATAGGCTTTTTTGTATCATGACCGTAAACAGTGTGTATAAATTTAAAGTCAATCGGATATTCACTTTAGATTTTTCAAAGTGATCAAGGGTCATAAATCGGGCACTGATTGTCAGATATTGCTGAAAATCAATAGGCTTCTTCGTATCATGACCTTAAATACTGTGTATAAATTTAAAGTCAATCGGATATTAACTTTAGCATCTAGAGCGTTCACAAGATTTTTCAAAGTGATCAAGGGTCATAACTCTGGTAGTAATTATCGGATATCGCTGAAAATCAATACGCTTCTTCGTCTCATGACCTTAAACACCGTGTATAAATTTAAAGTCAATCGGATATTAACTTTAGCCTCTAGAGCGTTCACAAGATTTTTCAAAGTGATCAAGGGTCATATCTCTGGTAGTAATTATCGGATATCGCTGAAAATCAATAGGCTACTTTGTCTCATGACCTTAAACACCATGTATAAATTTAAAGTCAATCAGATATTAACTTTAGCCTCTAAAGCGTTCACAAGATTTTTCAAAGTGATCAAGGGTCATAACTCTGGTAGTAGGCTACTTCGTCTCATGACCTTGAACACCATGTATAAATCTAAAGTCAATCGGATATTAACTTTAACCTCTAGAGCGTTCACAAGATTTTTCAAAGTGATCAAGGGTCATAACTCTGGTAGTATTTATCGGATATCGCTGAAAATCAAAAGGCTTCTTCGTCGCATGCCCTTAAACACTGTGTATAAATTTAAAGTCAATCGGATATTAACTTTAGTCTCTAGAGCGTTCACAAGAAATTGTGGATGACGGACCGACGGACGGACAGACTGACGGACGGAAAGGGTGACGACAATATACGACCACATTTCCATGTGGGCGTATAAAAACTGGTCTTGAAAACCAAACTTTTCATTAATTTTCCTTCATATTGTACCTGTAATAACGAAAAGTTGCATTTTGAAGGTGAAATTAAAGCTCACTGCTACTGATGTTATATTTGGGATCTATGCACAAAATTCATCTAGAATGGTGGATTTGGTAGGTCTAACCTATTTAGAAGCTTTTTTTCAGAGATCATAAAAAGGCAATTTTTCATGAAAATGTATAACTGAATGCGAAAATCGGCAAAAACACATGTACATTTACAAACTTCGGATGAAAATTAAAAATATCAACGAACATGGGCCAACTTTGTATTTTTGATATGTTGTAGAAGGGTAAGAGAAGATTCATTTCCTGTCCCTTTTAAAATTTTGCCACTTATCCCACATAACTAAAATGGCAACCAAAATTAGGTATTTTCACCAGATTTTGGCGGGAAACCAACTTTGAGGCCTGATATCTTTGAGATATAACATCATATGGTCCTATATTCAATTCCATATCGAAATTCACCGTCTGGGAGTGTATATATAGCAATTTTTAGACCTCTAGACAAAACAATGACTTTTCTAAAGCACTCCAAAGTCGTGAAAAATAAAATACTTGCTTATTTTTTTCCAACTTTGATGGCAACCCTTGCAGTAGGGATACCCACTAACAGAAATAAGAGAATTTTTATTACCAATTGGCAACCTTTTTTTCAAATGGTGATATCTCCGCCAATATTTGACCTAGGAAGCTGAAAATTGGTATTTGGTAGTTTTAGGTCATGAACATATATTTTTTCCACGTTTTTTTGAGGGGGTGGATTTCCCAATTTCCCCAAAATAGGTCCACTTAATATGGAATGACCCACAGGCAATGTGCCAATGGTACATTATTATACTAGTTGCAATATTGGACGCGCGTGTGACGTATTTCATTGAAATTCACGTGTCGAATAGCGCCTGTATATTTTAAGCTGTTTAATGGTCTTGTGCAAGACATTGCGTAACATACAGATATTGCACTTGTGCTATTGCACTCATACAATATACAGTGTACTCTGTGACATCTGATCTCTGATAAATCCGGATCTCTGTGACATCCGCCATGATTCATTTCCTTATTACTTCAGCCAAAAAAAAAATCTCTGGTAAATCCAGACTCTGTATCTTCCGGATTACGACACCAATCAGCAGTCCCGTCACATAATTTCCATTGAATCGTCACCATATAATCCAACCTTAAATCGGTAGGTGTCACGCAATTACCAATCAATTGTTAGATTAAAACTTGATGGGTGTGAAGCCACAAAAGATTAACAAGCAATCACCAATCAATTATCGGTAAGATTAAAACTCGCTATCGTGTAGGTCTTTATTGATTACATTGATAATTTTATAATCTCTTGTAAGACAGTAATTATTGTTGTACAAATATTCCTAGCACCTGTTAGAAACATTCGTTGCACATGCCGATTGAACCCGAATAACATAAGACCGAACACAAATTGGCGACCTATTCGACCGATCCAGCTGGCAATCTGTTCGTTGGCAACATATTTAGAATTAAGACAACAGTCGCCCAAACTCATCTATTTTTACCAACCAATAAAATCCAACAATACGTCTATCAAATGAAAGTAGAATAATATATTATTTTTTATCCATTCCTTTAGTTCAGAATAGAGGTGTAATTTCGCATTATCGTACAAAATTCTAGACATCCAACTAAATATATTCCGAAAGGTAATTAAATAGGCTTTCCAAATATTATCAATAAAAGTTGACACAGTCATATTAAAGGGGTGCACTCTCTTCCTAAACATGACCAATTTTTTTTTTAAATTTTAAAGGGAAAAACTGTTAATATCCTGTGTCAAAATTCGGACCATCGTACAAAATTCTGATGATCAACTAAATATATTCTAAAAGGTAATTGAATAAGCTTTCCGAATATTATTAGTACAAGTTGGCACAATCATATTAAAGGGGCGCGCTCTCAACCTGAACATAGCCAATTTTTCAATATTTTAAAGTGAAAGAACGGTAATATTCCGAGTCGAAATTCGGACCATCGTACAAAATTCTGAGCATCTAGCTATATAAATTCGGAAAGGTAATTAAATAAACTTTCCAAATATTATTAGTAAAAGTTGGCACAATCATATTAAAGCGGCGCGTTCTCAACCTGAACATAGCCAATTTTTCAATATTATATATGCAAAGATAGACCGGTATTTTTTTCGAAGTCCCAATTCGAACCAGCGTACAAAATTCTGAGCATCCAGCTATATATATTCTGAAAGGTAATTGGATAAGCTTTCCAAATTTTATTAGTAAAAGTTGACACAATCATATTAAAGGCGCGCGCTCTCAACCTGAACATAGCCAAGTTTTCAATATTCTATATGTAAAGATAGACTGGTATTTTTTCGAAGTCCAAATTCAGACCATCGTACAAAATTCTGAGCATCCAGCTATATATATTCTGAAAGGCAATTGGATAAGCTTTCCAAATATTATTAGTAAAAGTTGGCACAATCATATTAAAAGGGCGCGCTCCCAACCTGAACATAGCCAATTTTTCAATATTTTAAAGTGAAAGAACGGTAATATTCCGAGTCGAAATTCAGACCATCGTACAAAATTCTGAGCAAACAGCTATATATTTTCTGAAAGGTAATTGAATATTCTTTCCAAATATAATTAGTAAAAGTTGGCACAATCATATTAAAGGGTACGCTCTCATCCTAAACGTCGCCAATTTTTCAATATTTTAAAGTGAAAGAACGCTACTTTTTCCGAAGTCCAAATTCGGACCATTGTACAAAATTCTTAGCATCCAGCTATAAATATTCTGAAAGGTAATTAAATAAGCTTTCTAAATATAATTAGTAAAAGTTGGCACAATCACATTAAATGGGAACGCTCTCAACCTGAACCATCGTAAAATTTCTGAGCATCCAACTATATATATTCTGAAAGGAAATTGAATAAGCTTTCTAAATATTATTCGTAAAAGTTTGCACAATCATATTAAAGGAATACGCTCTCATCCTAAACGTCGCCAATTTTTTAATATTTTAAAGTGAAAGAATGGTAATATTCCGAGTCCAAATTCGGACCATATTACAAATTTCTGAGCATCCAACTATATATATTCTGAAAGGAAATTGAATAAGCTTTCTAAATATTATTCGTAAAAGTTGGCACAATCATATTAAAGGAATACGCTCTCATCCTAAACGTCGCCAATTTTTTAATATTTTAAAGTGAAAGAACGGTAATATTCCGAGTCAAAATTCGGACCATCGTACAAATTTCTGAGCATCCAGCTATATAAATTCGGAAAGGTAATTGAATAAGCTTTCCAAATATTATAAGTAAAGGTTGGCACAATCATATTAAAGGGGCGCGCTCTCAACTGGGCCTTGTTTCACGAAATTTTAACTTAAGATAAAATCCAATTTTAGTAGATACTTCAATTTTGATTGGCTAAGCACTAAAATCAATCTAATATTATCCAATCAAATTACTAAAATTGGGATCTTATCTTAGTTAAAATTTCGTGAAATAGGCCCCAGGGTATTCTGACACTCTGTGACTTCCGACATATTGTAACGATCCCGTACGATGTTTGATTTGACAGAGTCCACTGTAAATATATTACTTAATGTCGACAATTAAACTATATAATTATTCAAAGTAGCCAATTTTACGGAACCGTAATGAAATACTGTGTTAGACAATTTTTGGGGCCGTTCCCATCGCTCATGCGCATTGGGAAAATATACGAGTAATTTTTACTCATGTAAATTTAAATATTGCAATCGTATGTGAGTGTTTTAGACAAAAATCTTGGGGCTATTTTTATGACAGTGGCATAGACAAAAATCTTTCAGCTAGATTACGGGTGGGGTTAGCTTTCAATTGTTTTATAGTTTTAAGCCTATTCCGAGTATTTCCAAATAATTAAAGTGAATCTTTCACTTGTAAGCAACTTTGTCAGCACAAAAACTGTCAAAATGGACACTTGAAATTTTGAATTTTTCAAACACCAAAAATATCAATCTTGAGCCAGGCTATCCAGAAATGTATTAATTTCAGAAATAGGACACAAAATAAACAAACTTCAAGGATTCAGAAAATGAAACTCCCATGTCTGTATGTAAATTATCGCAGAAGCCTTAGGGATTTTTCACGTTTTCTGATGGTGGCACTTCCCGTTCGCTTGACCAACTCCATATTTTGTGTACGCATCAGTAATTTCTTAGATAGTACAGAAAAAAATTTCAAGCAATTTTGACATCCTTTTTTCTAATTTTTCATAAATTTGTCCCATAATTATTTCAAGTTAGGACATTTATAATGATATTGTTGAAGTTGGGTCAATGGGATCTGTTTACATTACAAATTTCATGAAAATCATACTAATATTAAAGAAGTCGTCAATTTTGTTTTACTTTCGGGATGAAATTCGAAAATAGTAGATTGGATGTAAATATTCCAAGATACTCAAGGAAAATAGAATTAGTGAAAAAGTCAAAATGTTATAGGTATGTAGGTCAATTTCTTTGTTCATAAAAATCAGTGATTTCAGACTCGTAATACGTTTTGAAAATATACTAAGCGCCATAGAAAACGCATCACTTAGTTTTGTATAACAAAATGATCCTGTAAACATATCTTATTTATTTTGCTTCTTATTGTGAACAATAATCAAATGGGAACACATCAATAACAACACATTTGTACACTTATGGATATTTAATCTGTAATCAACGGTACAAAGTCAGAGGGGTCAAAACCAAAAGTATGACACGATGTCAGTAGCGCGTATGTTCTCCACTGGCTCTAACGCACACTGTCCAATTTTTTGATATTGTGTAGAAAACATGTTGGGCTATTTTTTGCACGAATGTTAATCTCAAGGTCACGAGTTCCACACGGTAACGGTCAAGTTCAAGGTCACAGTAAATGGTTTTTGACACTTCAAAATTTACCCATGTCAAAATAAGGGCATATTTGGAATCCTTGTGGAATTCCCATTCCAGAAATACTTATTATAGCAATTTTGACTTAGTAATGGTCAAATGAATAATGCTGCCACGCCCATTTTGGCCCAAATCCCCCAAATTAAGACAGCCGTATCTTTAAAATATCAGTTTTTCCTGTCCAAATAAACATATACACCAAATTTCAGTCAAATCGAAGGTGGTACGGTTTAATTTTTACATTTTTGGGGGTGATTTGACACGGAATGACCCTACTATCCCTTCCCACACTCCTCCAAAGTGGGTCCATTGGGAGGGATACAACTCCATTTTACATCTCTTTGTAGTAAATAATCTTTAATCTGTTCTAAATTCCATCTTTCTATTTCTGTTTTATTTCCTTTTCTGTTCCAACTAAATTTGTTCCATTGTCGGATATGATTTTTGATACAGGACCTCTTCCTTCCATGAATGGTCGAATTGTGTTTATACATGAAGTTGTATCCATGGAATGGGCTATTTCAAGGTGTGCTGCACGAGCAGACAAGCAAGTGAATATGACATCACTTCTCCTGATGGAGGAGCGACCTTGCTTAATTTCAAAGGGGCCGAAAAAATCACAGCCAACAGTCTGAAAGGGAACCTCACCGATACTGACTCTTTCTTTTGGCAGGTCTTCCATATCACGAACGATAGCGTTTCCACAGTCCTTTTTACATAATATGCATTTGGACAAAATTTGTTTCAACAAAGAATTACCACCAATTTACCAATAGCTCTGACATATGTTAACATGTGTGGCCTTTCTTCCAAGATGTCGAACTGCCCTGTGACTATCTAAAATAATGTGGTTGCACAGCTCTTTGGTAAGATAATAGGATGTCTTTCATTTTGAACAATTATTAGCTCTGCTAAGGAGCCCTCCTACTCGAAGTAAGTTGTCAATGAATGGATCTAACTTTCTTAATAAACTGTTTTTCTTCAATGGTTCACCATTCTTTAGGCACTTAAATTCTTCAGTGTTTATTTTGGAAATCCCTTTCTGCTTCTAAATACATTTTGACTTCAGATCTTTGATTTTCGACGAATCCTCGCTTATGTTAGGGGCGAAATTTTGAAATTTTTTATTTTTACCCAAATTTTTTTTATTTATTAATATGTTTTGATGGTATTTTACATAGGAATAAAGGGTCACCTGGTTTATGAAAACATGAACAATTTTTGTCACAGTAATTTGCTGTAGCTGCCATTAACTAATTCAGTTTTTCCGTCCTAGATTAATTATTAATTGTTCGATTTGTATAAAACAAAGTTCATTAGGTCCGTTTTTCAAAACATCACTTTTTTGGATACCGTTAAAGTTTCCTGTCAGCAACGGACATGACATAATTTTACTAAAAACTACAAATTTGACAGTTACGTACCACTTTTTGAAAGCAAATATTATTTTTTTCAAATCTGGTAAAACTGAAAAGGTGTGTCATTTAAAGTTAAAGGCGCACAAAACATCAGATTCGTTGTCGATTAAAAGGTGAAAAAATAGGTTGCCAGGCAACAAAACATACGCACACACAGCAGCCAAATCGTCCGGCAGTCAACAAGAGTTGTTGCATTTTAAGTAATCATCAGAAAATCATAATTCAAACTAACCCATAACTACGGTGTAACTGTGATATAATCAAACGTTTTTTTTAAAACAGATAACAATTGTGACCACCTGAGGGACCAAAAGCTAACAAAAGCGAGTTTTCGGACAATCCGGGGACATAATTCAGGAAGTTATGATCCAATTGGCACAATCAGGGGTCATAATTCAGGATGTTATGATCCGATATGGGCAAATATGCAATGGAACCAAGATCATTAGGTTATAAACATGTATTTCAAGTTTCATCAAAATGAGTTCAAAATTGTGACCTCTATAGGGTCCACAACCTTGATATAACATATTTTCACACAATTCGCGTACAGACGGCGGCCATTTTATCCGTCAATTCTAGTCCGATTTTCACGAAATTCAAACTCTCTCTTCAATACCATGTAACGGTGATATAATCAAACATTTTTTTAAATCGGATAATAATTTTGACCTCCAGAGGGACCAAAAGCTAACAAAAGCGAGTTTTCGGACAATCCAGGGACATAATTCAAGAAGTTATGATCCGATTGGCCCAAATATTGAAAGGAACCAAGATCGTGGGGTTATAAACATACATGTCAAGTTTCATCAAAATTGGTTCAAAATTGTGACCTCTATAGGGTCCACAACCTTGATATAACATATTTTCACACTATTCGCGTACAAACGACGGCCATTTTGTCCGTCAATATTGGTCCGATTTTCACGAAATTCGAACTCAACCTTCATAACCATCAAACGGTGATATAATCAAACGTTTTTTTTAAATCGGATAACAATTTTGACCTCCAGAGGGACCACAAGCTAATAAGGGCGATTTTTCGGACAATCAGGGCCCATAATTCAGGAAGTTACAATCTGATGGGCGCAAATATCGAAAGGAACCAAGATCTTTGGGTTATAAACATACATGTCAAGTTTCATTAAAATTGGTTCAAAATTGTGACCTCTATAAGGTCCACAACCTTGATATAACATATTTTCACACTATTCGCGTACAAACGGCGGCCATTTTGGTCCGATTTTCACGAAATTCGAACTCAACCTTCATAACCATGGAACGGTGATATAATCAAACGGTTTTTTAAATCGTATAACAATTTTGAACTCCAGAGGGACCACAAGCTAAAAAGGGCGATTTTTCGGACAATCAGGGGTCATAATTCAGGAAGTTACGATCCGATTGGCGCAAATATCAAAAGGAACCAAGATCTTTGGGTTATAAATAAGCATTTCAAGTTTCATCCAAATCGGTTCAAAATTGTGACCTCTACACTGTTCACAAGCTAAAATATAGGCTGGCACTGCCAGGCAGGATACGCCCACATTTTCGAGAGATGGATAGAGAACAAGCAATACCGAAAGTGATTTTTCCTACATCATTAAGTTAGAATTTGATATGTGCAAATATCGAAATGAATTAAGATCTTTGGGTTATAAAGGTTCATTTCAGTAGGCTTCAAATTCGACTGGGGATCATGTTGCTAAGTGGGTAAGATGCTGGCTCGGTAGCCTTGAGGTTGGGTGTTTGATCCATGCATTGGGTGACAAAGTTCATCTAGATTTTCTGGCATGGTTTCCTCTTGTCAGTGATGAAGGATGGATGGCCTGACAAGAACAGCTGTCAATTTTGGTCCGATTTTCACGAAATTCGACCTCCACCTTCATTACGATGTAACGGTGATATAATCAAACGGTTTTTTAAATGGGATAATAATTCTGACCCCAGAGGGACCACAAGCTAAAAGGCCATTTTTCGTACAATCAGGGGCCATAATTCAGAAAGTTCCAATCCGATATGCACAAATATCGAAAGGAACTAAATCAAACGGTTTTTTAAATGAGATAATAATTCTGACCCCAGAGGGATCACAAGCTAAAAAAAAGGCCATTTTTCGTACAATCTGGGGCCATAATTCAGGAAGTCCCAATCCGATATGCACAAATATCGAAAGAAACTAGAATTGTTAAGTTGTAAACATGTGTTTCAAGTTTCATCAAAATTGAATGAAGATTGTGACCTCTACAGGGTTCACAACCTTGATATACCATATTTTTACACTCTTCGCGTACAAGCGGCAGCCATTTTTTCAGTCAATTTTGGTCCGATTTTCACGAAATTCGACCCCCACCTTCATTACGATGTAACGGTGATATAATCAAACGGTTTTTTAAATGGGATAATAATTCTGACCTCCAAATGGGCCACAAGCTAAAAAAGTTCATTTTTCCGACAATCAGGGACCATAATTCAGGAAGTTACGATCCAATGGGCGCAAATATCGAAAAGATCCAAGATCTTTGGGTTATAAACATGCATGTCCACAACCTTGATATAACATATTTTCACACTAATCGTATACAAACGGCGGCCATTTTGTCTGTCAATTTTGGTCCGATTTTCACGAAATTTTACCTCAATCTTCATTACCATGTAACGGTGATATAATCAAACGTTTTTTTAAATCGGATAATAATTTTGACCTCCAGTGGGACCACAAGCTAAAAAGGGTGATTTTTCGTACAATCAGGGGTCATAATTCAGGAAGTTACGAATCAATGAGCGCAAATATCGAAAGGAACCAAGATCTTTGGGTTATAAACATGCATGTCAAGTTTCATCAAAATCGGTTCAAAATTGTAACCTCTATAGGGTACACAACCTTGATATAACATATTTTCACACTATTCGCGTCCAAACGGCGGCCATTTTGTCCGTTAATTTTGGTTCGATTTTCACGAAATTCATACTCAACCTTCATTACCATGTAACGGTGATATAATCAAACGGTTTTATAAATCGGATAATAATTTTGACCTCCAGAGGGACCACAAGCTAAAAAGGGCAATTTTTCGGACAATCAGGGGCCATAATTCAAGAAGTTACAATCCGATGGGTGCAAATATCGAAAGGAACCAAGATCTTTGGGTTATAAACATACATGTCAAGTTTCATCAAAATCGGTTCAAAATTGTGACCTCTATAGGGTCCACAACCTTGATATAATTTTGACCTCCAGAGAAACCACAAGCTAAAAAGGGCAATTTTTCGGATAATCAGGGGCCATAATTCTGGAAGTTACGATCTGATGGGCGCAAATATTGAAAGGAACCAAGATTTTGGGGTTATAAACATGCATGTCAAGTTTCATCACAATCGGTCTAAAATTGTGACCTCTATAGGGTCCACAAGCTAAAAACATGATATTTCGTACAATCAGGGGCCATAATCCATGAAGTTCCGATCCGATACATGCCAATATTGAAAGGAACCGAGATCTTATGGATATAAATCTATATTTCAAGTTTCGTCAAAATCGGATAAAAATTGTGATCTGTAGAGAGTCCATAAACAAATTGTGGACGGACGGACGGACGTCTGGACGGACATGGGCGACGACATAATACGTCCACACTGAAAATGTGGGCGTATAAAAACATGATTTTTCGTACAATCAGGGGCCATAACCCAAGAAGTTACAGTGCGATACATGCCAATATCGAAAGGAACCGAGATCTTAGGGTGATAAACCTATATTTCAAGTTTCATTGAAATCGGATAAAAATTGTGACCTGTAGACTGTTCACAAACAATTGTGGACGGACGGACGTACGAACAGGGGAGACGACAATATACGTCCACACGAAAATGTGGGCGTATGAAAATAGGTTGCTAGGCAACGAAACATACGCCCTCGGCAGCTAAATCGTCCAGGCAGTTAACAAGAGTTGTCGCATATTCTTACTTTTTTCGGTAATAAGTATAGGATATTAACCTACCCAAGGTTGATATGATAGAGAACACGCGGGCGAAGTCCAAGGGTTCACTATCATATCAATCCGAGGGAGAGTAGGTTTATACCTGTCATATACAACGTTCACCCTTAAATATAATGGACTCTTCTAAAAAAGGCAACAGTGATTGGATAATTGCTCGGTAGTTTCCACCAAATAGCGAGAATTACAGATGCAATAATGCGCGGGTTTTTGTTTACACGTCGCCATTTTGAATTGAAAGCAAGAACAAAACAGATAATTAAACAAAGTCAGACGAATAATCAATCCTTTTTAGTCATCATATTGACGATGGAATAGATGTGGATGCAAATATGATGAGGATCTATCCAAAGTCTGAATAAAATTTGGACCGAATATATCAACCTCTGATGACGTCATGAGAGGTTGTTATGAGATATAACTGCTATGGATATCAAAGAAAAAACTACTACCAGTTGTATATACATTTATAATAACCTGAAATCTGATTAAGATTAACAATTCATAAAGTAATTATCAGAAAATCATTAGAATTTGTTTGGTTTTTATAAAGTTTTGCCCCATGCTAACGCTAACGCTTAGTATACCAAACATTTAAAATCATGGATTTAGCTGATCAGTTATCAAAATTCATTGAAAATCAATATACTTGTTCGTTTCAACACCTTAAACTGTGTGTATCAATCTGAAGTCAATTGGTTGATAAGTTTGGCCTCTAGAGCGTTACAAAATATTTTTCAAAGTGATCAAGGGAGATATCTATGGCAGTAATTATCAGAATTCGCTGAAAATCAATAGGATTCTTCGTCTCATGACCTTAAACACTGTGTATCAATTCAAAGTCAATCGGATATTAACTTAAGCCTCTAGAACGTTCACAATATTTTTCAAACAGACCAAGGGCCTTAACTCTGGCAGTAATTATTGAAAATTGCTGCAAATCAACAGGCTTCTTTGTGTCATGACCTTCAACACTGAGTATAAATCTAAGGTCAATTGGATATTAACTTTGGCCTCTAGAGCGATCAAAAGATTTTTTGAAGTGATCAAGGGCCATAACTCTGGCAGTAATTATCGGAAATCGCTGAAAATCAATAAGCTTTTTCGTCTCATGACCTTAAACACTGTGTAGAAATTTACAGTCAATCGGATATTATCTTTGGCCGACAGAACGTCTCAAAGATTTTTTGAAGTGATCAAGGGCCATAACTCTGGCACTAATTATCGGAAATCGCTGAAAATCAATAGGCTTCTTCGTCTGATGACCTTAAACACTGTGTATAAATTTAAAGTCAATCGGATATTAACTTTGGCTTTTAGAGCGTACACAAGATTTTTTGCAGTGATGAAGGGCCACAACTCTGGCACTAATTATCAGAAATTGCTGAAAATCAATAGGATTCTTCATCTTATGACCTTAAACACTGTGTATAAATTTAAAGTCAATCGGATATTAACTTTGGCTTTTAGAGCGTCCACAAGATTTTTTGAAGTTTTCAAGGGCCATAACTCTGGCACTAATTATAGGAAATCGCTGAAAATCAATAGGCTTCTTCTTCTTATGACCTTAAACACTGTGTATAAATTTAAAGCCAATCGGATATTAACTTTGGCCTCTAGGGCGTCCACAAGATTTTTTGAAGTGATCAAGGGCCATAACTCTGGTAGTTATTATCGGAAATCGCTGAAAAACAATAGGCTTCTTCGCCTCATGACCTTAAAAACTGTGTATAAATTTGAACTCAATCGGATATTAACTTTAGCCTCACCGTCGGACGGACAGATGGACGGACAGGGGCGACGACAATATACGACCACATGTGAATGTGGGCGTATAAAAATTGGAGGTATAATTTGTTTTATAAGCCTGTAAAATCACATCAAATGTCCACACATGAGGCTGAAAATCAGTGTTTTTGCACTTACAGCAGGGTTTTGTGCTTTGGGACAGAGTAACCTGCTGCAGATAGCTAATCATGATTAATACAGCAAATGATTGGGTGATTTGACACAGAATGACTCTACTTTTTACGAAACAAAACAGAAAGCTGGAACAAGAAATTGAATTTAGATATACGCACGTTAGTCAACCCAACAATTGTTTTAAGAACATTGTAAAAGTAAAATGAAACTACTACTAGTATCATGTTCTTTCTAACGAAGGTGATTCAGAGATATTATTTGTACTTAAAGACCACATCAAATGATTCAGAAATTTTTTACGTACGGGTACTAAATAGTTACAAAATCCATTTTACGGCAAGATCAAACTAATCTGATTAAAATTAATTCAGATATTTACGTTTTAGTACCCGACTGCCAAAAACGGTTTTCAAATTTTCAATTACAACCTTAATCCGGTTGATTGGCTAGTGACGTCACAGGCACTACACATAGTATACACATCATCTATACAATATATCACCAATATATCACTGTATATACACACAGCCAGTTGACACGTGTGTATTTGTCGGTCCAATAAACATTTGACTGCCGTAATCATTAACGCGTAATTATTTACATGTAAGCTACATATCACTATATCAGTCAAAGCATTTTCAAAAGCCGACCTTTCTCGTCTTGAGTTGTAATAGATTATATATATTTTTGACAAGAATATTACCGAGTGTATTTCAAGATGCCATATTACCGTTGTGTTATTGAATGCGTTTGTAAACAATTCAAATCCTGATTGGCAACCTACAGTCACAACAGTGATATGCAATGAACATTTTACGAACGATTGCTTAATTGCCTATACACACCCGGCGTGTGTATTTATTACCACCCCCCCCCCCTAATTAAATAAAACAATTGACTACGGAATAATTTGTTTTGTAAAACTATTTTAATCAAAGATCCATTTTAAAATTTGTTTCATTATGTACGGCCGTTCTGTTTTCTCACGGCAGCGGTTTTAATACAATCTACCATCGTGTGCAGTACAAACGATTCGATATACATTTTCGTCAGTATTGTGGTTCTAATTAAAAAGGGTAATTATCATTTTTTTGTTACACCGGCCAGATCAATTTGTAATAATGAATATCAAATACACTTGATCAAATGTGGAGTTCCTGGTGCCGTTTGGTGAGTGATTAAACTGTCAATTTAATTGTAAAATATTTGTATTCTTTATAAAAAAAAAAGGTAAATGATGTTAGACATTATTACCTTATCTTATCACAAACGTATATCCATCGAATGACTACGGAATAATTTGTTTTGTAATACATTTTAATTCAAGATCCATTTTAAAATTTGTTTCATTATGCACGGCCGTTCTATTTAGATGTTATTTAAACACCAATCAACAAATAATACGAGGCTACTTTATTACAAAATTACAAAAACATCGGTAAGCAAAGAAAAAGATAATTACCTAATCAGCATTCTAAATTACTTTATGACCCAATCACTGTTCAAATTTAGTCTGATTGATGAATGACAGGTATTAACAACACTACACTTGCGATACACATAGATAGTTAGGTGACCCTTTTCAATCTTTTAATTCTAACGTATATTGAGATATTTTTTCGTATTTCATTTTTGCGGTCTATTTCAGAGTAATAAAGTCAAATTCGCAAGCAGAAAGAAAGGCGCCGTACGTCGATAACGGATCGTCATTTACAAATCGCGTTTCAATCATGTTTGACGTTTATGATATATTTTGCGTGACCACATCTTTTAACTCCTATACTCTTTTACTCGGGGAAATTCGAACCACAATACTCTTCTGACGAAAAAGTTGGGAGTATATGACATCGCTGCCGTGAGAAAATGAACGACCGTACATTATGAAACAAATTCTAAATTAGAACGACGATACTCTTCTGACGAAAATGTATCTCGAATCGTTTGGACTGCACACGATGGTAGATTGTATTAAAGTTCCAATAGCATTTTTTTAAGTTATATTTTTAAAATTTATGAAAATAAAGCCCCAAAATAGATTGAACCTATAAACAGTCCTACCTTGTTAAAGAATAATCCTATTAATCCTATAATTCACTATTGCCAGTTGAGAAATTGGCAAAAATATCATTTTCAACTTCAAATTCAAACGTTTGAAGATGGCCGTCCATGGAGAAGAATAGGAAAACAAGGGAGGTAATTGAGTAACTATTTCCTCAATCAACCAGTGTCACCCTTTCTAACCCCCCAAAATTTTGTCCATGATCGTATAATAATGAGTTGACAACCTTTTGAGCAAAAAACATAGAAATAATTATATTTTGACTTTCTTAGAAAAAGTGAAATTGGAACTTTAAAATCGCTGCCGTGAGTAAACGACCGTACATAATGAAACAGATTCTAAATTCGAACAATAAACTTCTGACGAAAATGTATCTCGAATCGTTTAGACCGTACACGATGGTAGAGTTTATTAAAATCGCTGCGTGAGAAAACAGAACGACCGTACATTATAAAACAAATTCTAAATTGGATCTTGAATTAAAATGAATTATAAAACAAATTTAATTATTCCGTAGTCAATTGTTTTATTTGATTAGGGGGATTAAGGAATCAGTCAGGCGTTCATGAATACACACGCCGGCTGTATATAGGTAATTAAGGAATAAACATTCTGAATATGCATTCGGTCATTGTGACGTCACTGGCGTCTGAGGGGATTAAGAGTGTTTTCAATAATTGGCAAAGTCGTTTTTACGGGAGGTCTATTTTTACGACTTTGAATGAAGATAGCTGAAATAATTTTAGTCGGATTGATGTGAATTTGCCGTAAAGTGGATAAAATAACCATGTACTGCTCACATAGAGAAATTTTCAGGGCCATTTTATGTGCACTTTAACCAAAAGATGCCGCTCCTAACGGTACAGCGAGTACAGTTAATGATAAATCAATTTAAAAAATAAATTTCTAAAGCTGCTGAAATAACCAAGAAGCTAAATTTTACAGCTATTTAAAATCGTCAACAATAGATTTTTTTTTTTTACGGCTGTAATAGTCGATAGATTTGTATAGAAGTGCACATGCAATGGCTATTTATAGTCTCATAGATTCCACGGCTGATAATTATCATACTGCGGAGTGAGCAATCATCAGTTGAGATAAGCGTGCACATTTGCCGTGTCAAAACCAACTTTCTGTAGAGAAATTGTAAGTGCACGGGTCACCCTACAGCTGACACACGTTTACAATGATTCAACACTATTTTCAAGTACAATTCTGTGATTAAAAACAAGGTACACCAATGATGGGGAGAACGGCTGGCGTAATTTCATTGTCGCGAGTCACGCCACAGATACGCTGCTGAAATAACCAAGAAGCTAAATTTTACAGCTATTTAAAATCGTCAACAATAGATTTTTTTTTTACGGCTGTAATAGTCGATAGATTTGTATAGAAGTGCACATGCAATGGCTATTTATAGTCTCATAGACTCTACGGCTGACAATTATCATACTGCGGAGTGAGCAATCACCAGTTGAGATAAGCGTGCACATTCGCCGTGTCAAGACCAACTTTCTGCAGAGAAATTTTAAGTGCACGGGTCACAATACAGCTTACACGCATTTACAATGATTCAACACTATTTTCAAGTACAATTCTGTGATTAAAAACAAGGTACACCAATGATGGGGAGAACGGCTGGCGTAATTTCATTGTCGCGAGTTACGCCACAGATACAACAGTGCGAATTAAGTAGTGCAGCAACAATAAATTAGGCATAACTCGATTAATATAGGGCCCAATCTGTTTCACAGAGAATAACGAGTCTTATATCTCTGTCACAGATGACTGTCTTCAACACGTGCAATTACATCACGCGACGTATAGGATATTAACCTACCCAAGGTTGATATGATAAGAGAACACGCGGGCGAAGCCCAAGGGTTCTCTATCATATCAATCCGAGGGAGAGTAGGTTTATATCAAACTGATCCCGCAGTGAATATTCGCTTGGCCGCTACAATCACTGATAAGCATGACATCGACGAGGCTTAATGAGTACGGCATATTAACTTTTTTACTCCGACAAATTAAATTCTCAAACATTTTTTTGAGGTAAAAGAATAATAAATAAAGACGTTTGAAGTATTTGAAGTTAAAAAATATTTCCTATTTAGTGTAAATGGGTATTAAAATGAGTAAAATGCATCATTTTGCCCGAAGCAGTTAGGTGTTAAAGCTGAACTCCGGTTACAAAAATACTGAAATAATGTAATAAAAAAAAAGTTAACGCCCGCAAGCCGCCATACTTGTTTCCAATTTGTGAAATAAGTATGGCGGACATGGAGGCTTATGACCTGGAAAGGTTAGCCGATCTCACTTCCAGTTTGTTTCTCGTCAGCTAGCTATACACATCCGGCTTTATTCTCTTCACACGGTTCACTGATTGCTGTATTTCCCCCCAACAGTATACCAAATTATTGAAGATTGCAAAATGTCTGATCAGGTAGGCCTGTAAATAATTATATGAACTGCGTCTACCACAATATAGCCTAAGCTTTACTCCAAAACAAAAGATGCAACTAGATGTCTTACCCAACCTGTTTTTCAACCAAAACAAATCACCTATACAAACTATTAGTATTGCCTTCTTCGTGTGTTCATGTTGAATAGTGTTCATGAAAACGACCAAGCGACATAACTACATGTTTGGGACGGCTCTCATTGGGGAGTGTTTGACAGTGCTAAATTTATTGATGTTATGGTTTTTCTCTCCATTTTACCAAAGTGTAAGAAATTGATATTGTAGTAGACGCAGTTCATATAATTATTTACAGTCTTACCTGATCAGACATGTTCAATCTTCAATAATTTGGTATACTGTTGGGGAAAAATACAGCAATCAGTGAACCGTGTGAAGAGAATAAAGCCGGATGTGTATAGCTTGCTGACGAGAAACAAACTGGAAGTGAGATCGGCTAACCTTTCCAGGTCATAAGCCTCCATGTCCGCCATACTTATTTCACAAGTTGGAAACAAGTATGGCGGCTTGCGGGCGTTAACTTTTTTTTTATTACATTATTTCGGTATTTTTGTAACCGGAGTTCAGCTTTAAGTAAACATTGCACGAGCCGTTGAGCCAATGACTAACGGCGCGTGCAGTCAACGCACCTGTTGTGGACAGTCGTCTGTCACAGAGATAATTCGCAAGTAATTCTCTGTGAAACAGATTGGGTTTATATCTGACATATACAACGTTCACTCTTAAATTTAATGGACTCTTTTAAAAAAGGCAACAGTGATTGGATAATTGCTCGGTAGTTTCTGCCAAATAGCAAGAATTACTGATGTAATCTCGCGCGTGTTTTTGTTTACACATCGCCATTTTGGGGAAATTGAATTGAAAGCAAGAACAAAATGGATAATTAAACGAAGTCAGGCGAATAATCAATCCTTTTTAGTCATCATATTGACGATGGAATAAATGTGGATGCCAATATGATGAGGATTTATCCAAAGCCTGAAGAAAATTTGGATCAAAAGGCAATCTTTTCCAAAATTTCTGACAATGAACCGGGATTGAAATCTACCCGGTAGGTATGTTCAGAGAAGGATTTGACCGACTGGTTTAATTGGACTGTATCCAAAAATACTTTACAAAGGAACTTTTGAGCGATAAATACTTTCTTGTCTTGGAGTGTGTGGAGAAATAATGTGGGCGGAAAGGAAATTCTGAAAGATATCTTAGACATGGAGTATCAAACTGATCCCGCAGTGAATATTCGCTTGGCCGCTACAATCACTGATAATCATGACATCGACGAAGCTTAATGAGTACGGCATATTAACTTTTTTACTCCGACAAATTAAATTCTCAAACATTTTTTTGAGGTAAAAGAAAAATAGATAAAGACGCTTGAAGTATTTGTAGTTAAAAAATATTTCCTATTTAGTGTAAATGGGTATTAAAATGAGTAAAATGCATCATTTTGCCCGAAGCAGTTAGGTGTTAAAGCCCCAATAACTCTCTTGTTGTAACTGAAAAATATGTCCCAGTCTTCATTCTGGTCAACAAATCGTATTATTTTAGAATATTCCAATTAAATGATGATATAAATTTCATCTTAACACACCTAATTTAAAAAATTGGAAAAATTCAACCAATTGATTTGAAAAGTCTAACATAAACCTTTTCAAATGTGACTTGGATTTTAAAATATTTTCGAACCCTCTGGACAAATAAAATAGGTTGTAATGGATAATTTACACAACAGGTAGGACATTTAAACATCTAGCACTTAGAATAAGGGTATTATTTATTTTCTGGAGCTACCAAGCCAACAAGAATGTTATTGTCCCTTTAAGTAAACATTGCACGAGCTGTTGAGCCAATGACTGGCGCCGTCTGCAGTCAACGCACGTGCTATGGACACTCACCTGTTACAGAGTTAATTCGTAAGTAATTCTCTGTAAAACAGATTGATGGAGTATGGATAACCGATTTAAATATGCCAATAAGTACACCGTCTATTTCGTTACTGAATGCTACAAACTGTACCATAACTTTTTTTTATTGTCAAAAGAATAAAATTTTATTTCTGTGTTCTTTGTATTATTTCGATCATCTACATTATCAGCGGTTGATATGAGCCGAATATATCGACCTTGGATGACGTCATCAGCGGTTGATATGAACCGAATATATCAACCTTTGATGACGTCATGAGAGGTTGTTATGAGATATAACTGCTAATGGACATCAATGAAAAAAACTACTACCAGTTGTATATATAAACGTAACTTCGGGCAAAATGATGCAATTTACTCATTTTAATACCCATTTACACTAAATAGAAAATATTTTTAAACTACAAATACTTCAAACATCTTTAGGGCCTATTTATTTTTCTAATACCGTAGGCTACATAAAAAAAAAATGTTTTAGAATTTAATTTGTCGGAGGGAACTCATTTCACGTTGATGTCATTCTTATCAGTGACTGTAGCGGACTAGCGAATATCCACTGCTAATCAGTGTGTGGCCTATCAGAATTAAAGCCACATGGGATGGAATAGTTGAATTTTTTGTCGTGGTCCCTAAACTACGGTATAATACTAAAAATTGGTTGCCAGGCAACGAAACATACGCCCACCAGCAGCTAAATCGTCCAGGCAGTCAACAAGAGTTGCCGCATATTAAGTAATTATCAAAAATCATTAGAATTTGTTTGGTTTTTTTATAAAGTTCTGGCCCATGCTAATGTCTAGTATACGAAACATTTAATATTATGGATTTAGCTGTACAATTATCAAAAATTCATTGAAAATCAAACGGTTTTTTAAATCGAATAATAATTGTGACCTCCAGAGGGAGCACAAGCTAAAAAAGGTGATTTTTCGGACAATCAGGGGCCATAATTCAGGAAATTACGATCCGATGGCGCAAATATCGAAAGGAACCAAGTTTCATCAAAATCCGTTCAAAATTGTAACCTCTATAGGGTCCACAAGCTAAAAACATGATTTTTCGTACAATCAGGGGCCATAATCCATGAAGTTTTGATCCGATAAATGCCAATATCGAAAGGAACCGAGATCTTATGGGGATAAACCTATATTTCAAGTTTCGTCAAAATCGGATAAGAATTGTGACCTGTAGAGAGTACACAAACAAATTGTGTCCGGACGGACAGGGGCGACGACATAATACGTCCACATGAAAATGTGGGCGTATAAAAATAGGTTGCCAGGCAACGAAACATACGCCCACACAGCAGCCAAATCGTCCGGGCAGTCAACAAGAGTTGTTGCATTTTAAGTAATCACCAGAAAATCATAATTCAAACTCACCCATAACTACGGTGTAACTGTGATATAATCAACCCTTCTTTTTAAATCAGATAATAATTGTGACCTCCAGAGGGACCACAAGCTAAAAAGGGTGATTTTTCGTACAATCAGGGGCCATGATTCAGGAAGTTACGATCCGATATGGGCAAATATGCAATGGAACCAAGATCATTAGGTTATAAACATGTATTTCAAGTTTCATCAAAATCAGTTCAAAATTGTGACCTCTATAGGGTCCACAACCTTGATATAACATATTTTTACATAATTCATGAAGTTATGATTCGATGGGTGCAAATATCGAAAGGAACCAAGATCTTTGGGTTATAAACATACATGTCAAGTTTCATCAAAATCGGTTCAAAATTGTGACCTCTATAAGGTCCACAACCTTGATATAACATATTTTCACACCATTCGCGTACAAATGGCGGCCATTTTGTCCGTCAATTTTGGCCTGATTTTCACGAAATTAGAACTCAACCTTCATAACCATGGGACGGTGATATAATCAAACGGTTTTTTAAATCGGATAACAATTTTGACCTCCAGAGGGACCACAAGCTAAAAAGGGCGATTTTTCAGACAATCAGGGGCCATAATTCAGGAAGTTACAATCCGATTGGCGCAAATATCGAAAGGAACCAAGATCTTTGGGTTATAAACATGCATTTCAAGTTTCATCCAAATCGGTTCAAAATTGTGACCTCTACACTGTTCACAAGCTAAAAGATAGGTTGCCAGGCAACGAAACATACGCCCACAGCAGCTAAATCGTCCGGGGAGTCAACAAGGGTTGTTGCATATTTTTACTTTTTTCGGTAATGAAACATTTGTAATACACTAAAAACTGATTAAGAGTAACAACTCATTATGTAATTATTAGAAAATCATTAGAATTTGATTGCTTTTTATAAAGTTTTACCCCACGCTAACAATTAGTATATACATGAAACATTTAATATCATGGATTTAGCTGTTCAGTTATCTAAATTCATTGAAAATCAAAATACTTGTTCGTTTCAACACCTTAAACTATATGTATCAATCTGAAGTCAATCGGATGGTAACTTTGGCCTCTATAGCGTCACAAGAATTTTTGAAGTTATCAAGGGAGATAA
The DNA here is from genome assembly GCA_948474765.1 of Patella depressa. Taxonomy (NCBI): domain Eukaryota; kingdom Metazoa; phylum Mollusca; class Gastropoda; family Patellidae; genus Patella; species Patella depressa. The sequence goes on from OX419716.1 coordinate 54,885,753, forward strand.
CTCTGGCAGTAATTATTTGAAATCGCAGAAAATCAATAGGATTCTTCGTCTCATGAACTTAAACACTGTGTGTAAATCTAAAGTCAATCGGATATTAACTTTGGCCTCCAGAGCGTCCACAAGATTTTTTGAGGTGATCAAGGGCCATAACTCTGGCACTAATTAATGGAAATCGCTGAAAATCAATAGGCATCTTTGTTTTATGACCTTAAACACTGTGTATAAATTTGAAGTCAATCGGATATTAACTTTGGCCTCTAGAGCGTCCACAAGATTTTTTGAAGTGATCAAGGGCCATAACTCTGGCACTAATTATCGGAAATCGCTGAAAATCAATAGGCTTCTTCGTCTCATGACCTTAAACACTGTGTATAAATCTAAAGTCAATCGGATATTAACTTTGGCCTCTAGAGCGTCCACAAGATTTTTTGAGGTGATCAAGGGCCATAACTCTGGCACTAATTATCGGAAATCGCTGAAAATCAATAGGCGTCTTCGTCTTATGACCTTAAACACTGTGTATAAATCTAAAGCCAATCGGATATTAACTTTGGCCTCTAGAGCGTCCACAAGATTTTTTGAAGTGATCAAGGGCAATAACTCTGGCACTAATTATCGGAAATCGCTGAAAATCAATAGGCTTCTTCGTCTTATGACCTTAAACACTGTGTATAAATTTAAAGTCAATCGGATATTAACTTTGACCTTTAGAGCGTCCACAAGATTTTTTAAAGAGATCAAGGGCCATAACTCTGGCACTAATTATCGGAAATCGCCGAAAATCAATAGGCGTCATTGTCTTATGACCTTAAACGCTGTGTATAAATTTAAAGTCAATCGGATATTAACTTTGGCCTCTAGAGCGTCCACAAGATTTTTTGAAGTGATCAAGGGCCATAACTCTGGTAGTTATTATCGGAAATCGCTGAAAAACAATAGGCTTCTTCGTCTCATGACCTTAAACACTGTGTATAAATTTAAAGTCAATCGAATATTAACTTTAGCCTGTAGAGCGTCCACAAGCAATTGTGGACGCCGGACCGACGGACTGACGGACCGACGGACGGACTGACGGACCGACGGACGGACCGACGGACGGGGGCGACGACAATATACGACCACATTTCAATGTGGGCGTATAAAAACGTGATTTTTCGTACCATCAGGGGCCATAACCCATGAAGTTACGATCCGATACACGCCAATATCAAAAGGAACCGAGATCTTAGGGTGATAAACCTATATTTAAAGTTTCATTGAAATCGGATAAAAATTGTGACCTGTAGACTGTTCACAAACAATTGTGGACGGACGGACATCCGGACGAACAGGGGCGACGACAATATACGTCCACATAAAAATGTGGGCGTATAAAAAGCGATTTTTCGGACAATCAGGGGCCATAATTCAGGAAGTTACACTCCGATATGCGCAAATATGTAACCAAGACCTTTAGGTTATAAACATGTATTTTAAGTTTTATCAAAATCGAATTAAAATTGTGACCTCTATAGGGTCCATAAACTTGATATAACATATCTTTACAAACGACGGCCATTTTGTCTGTCAATTTTAGTCTGATTTTCACAAAATTCGAACTCAACCTTCATTACCAAGCAAAGGTGATTTCATCAAACGTTTTTTTAAATCGGATAATAATTTTGACCTTCAGAAGGACCACAATCTAAAAAGGGTGACTTTTCGGACAAACAGGGGCCATAATTCAGGAAGTTAAGATCCGATGGGCGCAAATATCAAAAGAACTAAGATCTTTGTGTTATAAACATACATGTCAAGTTTCATCAAAATCGGTTCAAAGTTGTGACCTCTATAATATCCACAAGCTAAAAGCGTGATTTTTCGTAATCAGGGGCCATAATTCAGGATGTTACGATCCGATATGCGCAAATATCGAAAGGAACCAAGATCTTTGCGTTATAGACATGCATTTCAAGTTTCATCAAATTCGGTTCAAAATTGTGATCCCTACAGTGTTCACAACCTTGACATACCATATTTTTACACTTTTTGCGTACAAACGGCGGCCATTTTGTCCTTCAATTTTGGTCTGATTTTCACGAAATTCAAACACAACCTTCTTTATGGTGTAACGGTGATATAATCAGACGGTTTTTCAAATCGGATAATAATTTTGGCCTCAAGAAGTACCACAAGCTAAAAGATAGGCTGGCACTGCCAGGCAGGATACGCCCACATTTTTGAGAGATGGATAGAGGACAAGTAATACCGAAAGTGATTTTTCCTACATCATTAAGTCCTGTATTTCATACTGTATTGGGAGCAGCCATTTTGTTGGTCAGTTCCAGTCTGATATTCATGAAATTCGAAGCCGACAATGATTATGGTGTGACGGTACACAACCTAGAAATGTTACTTTTCGTCCAAATCGGATAAGAATTGTGACCTGTAGAGAGTCCACAACCATGATATACCATATTTTTACACTATTCGCGTACAAATGGTGACCATTTGGTAGTGCTGGGTATTGCGACTGCAGTCACGATACGATACGTATTGCGATTCATGTGCCGCGATACGATACGTATCGCGATTCATAACTAGGTCGTACATTTATCAATAAAACAACAAATTAAATATGTGATTGTGTTTTTAATGAAGTCACTAAAACCAGGAAATAAATAAACTTGATTGGGCCTACTATTTAGAAGTAAACTCTACTAATCCTAGCAGACGAACTTAGGCAAGACAGTCGCCACTATGGACACTATATGGTGTCTTGTCAAGTGAATGCTGAGATTGGTTGTATTACCACAATATTTTAGAATAGTTTTGCATATTCTACAAACAACTTTCGTTCTGTTCCCTTTTAAAAACCCAAAATTTTCCCAAACTTTAGATTTATATTTCGCTGGAGGATTTGTTATTGCGACTGTGTTTACCGCCATTTTGATTTTTACAAGAGCTACTATAGTTAGTAGGCTACTATCTATTATATTTACTTTCTAAATTTATAAAATTCGAGAGTAAAATGTCGTTTTATGTATTCAAATATGTATGTTTTATTACCTAAGCATTATAACAAACTTTGAAATTCGCAAATAAAACGAAAAGACATTAAAATTTTGTTAATCTTTACCTACGAAACTAACGGTAATTATGGTCATGCACTATTTATAGTAACACACATATCAAGACTACTGGACATCGTTTGCGAAGTGTCATAGTTTCAAATAAAGTTTAGGGTTGTGGATATAATTGAAAGTTTTTAAAGTGCATGATATATTTGATAAAAAGCAAAAAAGAATCGTGAAAAATCGATTCGGCATCCTGCGATTCAATACAGGTATCGTGAGACGGTGAATCGCGATACATCGATTCAACGATTTATCGTGCCAGCACTACCATTTGGTCCAGCAATTTTGGTACGATTTTCACGAAATTCGAATTAAACCTTCCTTACAGTGCAACAGTAATATAATCAGAGTTTTTTTTAAATCAGATAATAATTGTTCGAGAGATAGACAGAGAACAAGCAAAACCGAAAGTAATTTTTCCTACAGTCAAAGGCCATAATTCATTAAGTTACAATTTGATATGCGCAAATATCGAAAAGAATATAGATCTTTAGGTTATAAACAAGCATTTCAGGTTTCATCAAAATCGAATTAAAATTGTCACTTCTACAGGGTCCACAACTTTGACATAGCATATTTTTACACTGTTCGCGTACAAACGGCGGCCATTTTTTCTGGCAATTATGGTCCAATTTTCTCGAAATTCGAACTCAACCTTCCTTAGGGTGTAACGGTGATAGAGTCAAACGTTTTCAAATCGGATAATAATTGTGACCTCCAGAGAGACCATAGGCGATTTTTCGGACAATCAGGGGCCATAATTCAGGAAGTTACGATCCGATATGCGCAAATAACGAAAAGAACCAAGATCTTTGGGTTATAACCATGCATTTCAAGTTTTATCAAAATCGAACTAAAATTGTGACCTCTACAGGGTCCACAACCATGATATACAACAGTATTCGCGTACAAACGTCGGCCATTTTGTATGGCAATTTTTGTGCGATTTTCCCGAAATTCGAACTCAACCTTCCTTACGGTGTAACGGTAATATAATCAACCGTTTTATTAAATCGGATAATAATTGTGACCACCAGAGGGACCACAAGCTAAAATAAGGCGATTTTGCGTATAATCAGGGGCCATAATTCAGGAAGTTACGTTCCGATATGCGCAAGTATAGAAAGGAACCAAGATCTTTGGGTTATAACCATGCATTTCAAGTTTCATCAAAATCGAATAAAAAATGTGACCTCTACAGGGTCCACAACCTTGATATACCATTTTTTAACAGTATTCGCGTACAAACGGCGGCCATTTTGTATGGCAATTTTCGTCCGATTTTCCCGAAATTCGAACTCGACGTTCCTTAGGGTGTAACGGTGACATAATCAAACGTTTTTTTAAATTGGATAATAATTGTGACCTCCAGAGGGACCACAAGCTAAAGATAGGCTGGCACTGCCAGGCAGGATACGCCCACATTTTCGAGAGATGGATAGAGAACAAACAATACGGAAAGTGATTTTTCCTACATCATTAAGTCCTGTATTTCATACTGTATTGGGAGCAGCCATTTTGGTCAGTTCCAGTCTGATATTCATGAAATTCGAAGTCGACAATGATTATGGTGTGACGGTACACAACCTAGAAATGTGACTTTTCGTCAAAATTGGATAAGAATTGTGACCTGTACAGAGTCAACAACCATGATATACCATATCTTTACACTATTCGCGTACAAACGGCGACCATTTCGTCCGGCAATTTTGGTACCATTTTCACGAAATTCGAATAATTTTGGTACCATTTTCACGAAATTCGAAAGGAACCAAGATCTTTGGGTTATAACCATGCATTTCAAGTTTCATCAAAATCGAATTAAAATTGTGACCTTTACAGGGTCCACAACCTTGATATACCATTTTTTAACAGTATTCATGTACAAACGGTGGCCATTTTGTATGGCAATTTTGGTCTGATTTTCCCGAAATTCGAACTCAACCTTCCTTACGGTGTAACGGTAATATAATCAAACGTTTTTTTAAATCGGATAATAATTGTGACCTCCAAGCTAAAAAAAAAAGGCGATTTTGCGTATAATCAGGGGCCATAATTCAGGAAGTTACGATCCGATATGCGCAAATATCGAAAAGAAGCAAGATCTTTGGGTTATAACCTTGAATTTCAAGTTTCATCACAATCGAATCAAAATTGTGACCTCCACAGGGTCCACAACCTTGATATACCATTTTTTAACAGTATTCGCGTACAAACGGCGGCCATTTTGTATGGCAATTTTCGTCCGATTTTCCCGAAATTCGAACTCAACCTTCCTTAGGGTGTAACGGTGATATAATCAAACGTTTTTTTAAATCGAATAATAATTGTGACCTCCAAGCTAAAAAAAAGGCGATTTTGCGTATAATCAGGGGCCATAATTCAGGAAGTTACGATCCGATATGCGCAAATATTGAAAGGAAGCAAGATCTTTGGGTTATAACCATGAATTTCAAGTTTCATCAAAATCGAATCAAAATTGTGACCTCCACAGGGTCCACAACCTTGATATACCATTTTTTAACAGTATTCGCGTACTAACGGCGGCCATTTTGTATGGCAATTTTCGTCCGATTTTTCCGAAATTCGAACTCAACCTTCCTTAGGGTGTAACGGTGATATAATCAAACGGTTTTTTAAATCGAATAATAATTGTGACCTCCAGAGGGACCACAAGCTAAAAAGGGTGATTTTTCGGACAATCAGGGGCCATAATTCAGAAAATTACATTCCGATAGCCGCAAATATCGAAAGGAACCAAGATCTTTGGGTTACAAACATGCATGTCAAGTTTCATCAAAATCGGTTCAAAATTGTGACCTCTATAGGGTCCACAAGCTAAAAACGTGATTTTTCGTACAATCAGGGGCCATAATCCATGAAGTTTTGATCCGATACATGCCAATATCGAAAGGAACCGAGATCTTTTGGGGATAAATCTATATTTCAAGTTTCGTCAAAATCGGATAAGAATTGTGACCTGTAGAGAGTCCACAAACAAATTGTGGACGGACGGACGTCCGGACGGACGTCCGGACGGACGGACGGACGTCCGGACGGACGGACGGACGTCCGGACGGACAGGGGCGACGACATAATACGTCCACATGAAAATGTGGGCGTATAAAAAGGGTGATTTTTCGGACAATCAGGGGCCATAATTCAGGAAATTACATTCCGATAGGCGCAAATATCGAAAGGAACCAAGATCTTTGGGTTATAAACATGCACGTCAAGTTTCATCAAAATCGGTTCAAAATTGTGACCTCTATAGGGTCCACAAGCTAAAAACGTGATTTTTCGTACAATCAGGGGCCATAATCCATGAAGTTTTCATCCGTTACATGCCAATATCGAAAGCAGCCGAGATCTTTTGGGGATAAACCTATATTTCAAGTCTCGTCAAAATCGGATAAGAATTGTGACCTGTAGAGAGTCCACAAACAAATTGTGGACGGACAGACGGACAGGGGCGACGACAATATACGTCCACATAAAAATGTGGGCGTTTAAAAAGGCGATTTTTCGTATAATCAGGGGCCATAATTCAGGAAGTTATTATCCGATATGCGCAAATATCGAAAGGAACCAAGATCTTTGGGTTATAACCATGCATGTAAAGTTTCATCAAAATCGGTTCAATATTGTGACCTCTACAGTGTTCACAAGCTAAAAACGTGATTTTTCGTACAATCAGGTGGCATAATCCATGAAGTTACAGTCCGATACATGCCAATATCGAAAGGAACCGAGATCTTGGGGTGATAAACCTATATTTCAAGTTTCATTGAAATCGGATTAAAAATTGTGACCTGTAGACTGTTCACAAACAATTGTGGACGGACAGACAGATGGACGGACAGGGGCAACGACAAATGTGGGCGTATAATAGTTATTTTCATAACTGTATTTTTGGGAGCGCTACGTCTGCTCCCCCACAGTTATTGATCCCTCCTAAAGGCAACGAGTATTAAACTAACGTTTTTTCACATCTCGGGTCTAAGGCTATTTTAGAATCCTTACCGTCTATTTTTCACGGAGATTACTCTTTGATCACCAAAAGGAATCATTTCCTGTCACATTCTGACACAAATTTATAATAATCCAACACTATTTTCATGTAGAATTGGAATACTGGCTGAGAGCAGCTATGAACCGATCTGCGCAGACGTCAGTTACAAATGGCGACTGGGTTTGAATGAAAGTTGTGTACTTTTTCTTAGAGCACAATTCTACATGAAAATAGTGTTGGATTATTATAAATTTGTGTCAGATGTGACAGGAAATGATTCCTTTTGGTACCGTAATCAAAGAGTAATCTCCGTGAAAAATAGACGGTAAGGATTCTAAAATAGCCTTAGAACCGAGATGTGAAAAAGCGTTAGTTTCATACTAGTTGCCTTTAGGAGGGATCAATAACTGTTGGGGAGCAGACGTAGCGCTCCCAAAAATACAGTTATGAAAATAACTACTAAACTAGGCGTATAAAAACACACAAATTACGTTTGAACTGATCAGCCATTATGACACTCGAATGACACGCAAACCTTATGTTTATTTAATTGCTAAATTCTACTTGAAAATGAATTATTATAAATTTGTGTCAAATATTATGAGAAATGATTCTTTTCGGCAGAAAATAAAGAATCATGGTGAAAATATAGGCCTAGAACTAACTCAAATTGGAAGGTTTGGGTTCTAAAACAGCCTGAGAACAGAGATGGGGAAATGCAGTATTATCATATTGCCGGTATATTGGGTCGGATAGGAACTGTTACATATTAGATTCAATAAATGATAAATATTACTCGTGTTTGAAGTCAAATTCTCCTTCGATGTCAATTTCTCCATCGTCAGCCATGATGAATGTATACTTCCGGTTGGGACGAACTGATCACCGGAATTTACTTGCAATCACCGGAATTGGCCTAATAAGGTCCATGGTTGCACAATACATTATAATAACGAATTACTATTTTGATCTCCCCACAGACCTGATGAAAGCGCTGTAGGTAGTGGTATTTATTTGAAAGATTACCGGAATTCCTTTCAAATATATTGTGACGGGTTTTTTTTATTTCATAGCTTACCGTTTGTACGGCAGATTTATCCGTATCCACCCACATTCCCTGGTATCACGTCATTTGGGACTCAACATAAACGACATTTGGGACTCGGTTGACGACGTTTGGGACTCGGGTATACGACGTTTGGGACTCAACAAAAACGACGTTTGGGACTCAACAAAAACGACATTTGGGACTCAATTAACACAAACGACATTTGGGACTCAATATAAACGACAGTTTGGAATTTAAGTAGAAATAATAAGAACTTATCTTTTTTCTTTTTTCGTTTTAGATGATGGCCGAAGACAGAAAAACACGGCTGATACCTGTCTTTTAAAAACATTATTAGTTGGGACTATTTATAAGAATTTATGTAGAAATAGTAATAACTTATCTTATTTCGTTTTAGATGATGGACGAAGACAGATTAAATTCAAGACAGATTAGGAATAATAATAAAGAAATGAAGACAGATTAGAAATAAATTAAATTCAAGACAGATTAGGAATAATAATAAAGAAATGAAGACAGATTAGAAATAATAATAAAGAAATGAAAACATTATTAGTTGTCTTTTGATCGCCGAACACAGATTAGGAATAATAATAAAGAAATGAAAACATTAGCTTTTATTTAAAAAAACATTATTGATCATTTAATTGAGCTGTTACTATTCAATTGAAAAGAAAAACACGGCTGATACCCGTCTTTTGGTATATTCAACTACTGAACTAGTAATCCTGACAATTATAGAGGAATTACCCTTGTTAGCTGTTTGAGCAAATTATTTACTGGAATATTAAACAATAGATTATTAGAATATGACAAATCACACTGTAGTATTACCCATTCCCAGTTTGGTTTCAGAAAAGGTTTATCAACTACAGATGCTATTTTTATTTTAACTACGTTGATCAACCGAATTTTAAAAAATAAAAAACGTCTTTATTGCTGTTTTGTTGACTATTCAAAAGCCTTTGACTTAATTACGCGAGTAAATCTATGGTATAAACTAATTCAGGAAGGTATAAAAGGAAACATTTTAAAATTGATACGTTCTCTATATGATCAGGTAAAATGTTGCGTTAAACTACAAGGTGATTTGTCGAACTTTTTTAATTGTAATTCTGGTCTCTTTCAAGGCGAAATTTTAAGTCCCATATTATTTTCATTTTATATTAATGATGTTGAAAACCATCTGTACTCGGAAAATTGTCCATCCATTCCTCTAGATACCACGAACCTTTTCCTTTTAATGTATGCGGACGACAAGGCAGTGTTCTCGGAAACTCCCGAGGGTTTACAACAGTTGCTTGACTCATTATGTAAATATACTTGTAAATGGAACCTCACTGTAAATACGAACAAAACTAAAATTGTTGTTTTTAGAAATGGTGGAAAATTATCAGAAAATGAAAAATGGTTTTATAATGGAAATGAATTAGAAATTGTTGACACTTTTAACTATTTAGGATTGATTTTAAACTATAATGGTAAATTTTTGAAAACCCAGAAACATGTAGCTGATCAGGGCAGGAAGGCTCTATTCTCTGTACTACGAGTATGTAATGATAACTTTTTTAACATTGAAACTAAATTGTCAGTATTCGATACTTATGTCGGAAGCATTTTATCATATGGATCAGAAATATGGGGATTTCATAAAGCCGTTGATGTGGAGAAAGTTCAATCAAATTTTTGTAAACGAATACTAGGAGTTAGACAAACAACTATGCATAGTATGATTTATTTTGAATTAGGTCGATTCCCTTTATATGTAATAAGAAGAATTAGAATTTTTAAATATTGGACAAAACTACTAAACACTGATAATAAGATTTTAAAATGTTGTTTACAGGACCAGGAATCGAATAAAAGTAAATGGATTATAAATGTAAGGAATGAATTATTTCAAATGGGTTTAGGCTATATTTGGGAACATAGAGAATCGTGTAACTCATCATATTTCAAAACCATTAAGCATAGAATTTTAGATATTTTTAAACAATTATGTATAGAACGTATTTGTAATTCATCAAAAGGACTCTTTTATCAGCATTTCATTTCAAATTTTACCTTACAATATTATTTAGCCAAATCCATCCCATATAGATATGCTAATTGTATTTCAAAAATCCGTTTATCTGCCCATAACTTATTTATAGAAACTGGTAGATACAACAGTGTTGCTAAAAATAAAAGACTATGTAAATTTTGCGATAATGACGATGTTGAGGATGAGTACCATTTTGTACTAATATGTAAAAAATATAAAGATATTCGCTGTAAATATATTAAACCATATTATAGAATTAACCCAAGTGTATATAAATTTATTCAACTTCTGACTGTACATAATATTAAGGAATTGACAAATCTTGGAAAGTATCTATCAATAACTTTTGAATCGAGAAACAAATTGCTCCAAATCTAACAGTATAAATTGACATCTTAAATAGAAATAAAAAATGCATTGTCTACTCTCCCATACACAACAACCTTTTAAGAAATTTAAAATGTAAATAATTTCATATTTGTATGTCTTGTATATTGTATTGTATTGTATTGTATCTGATGGGCTGTTAGCCCAAGGAATAAAGGACTGAACTGAACTGAACTGAACTAGTGAAAACACCCTTAGTGATTAAAGCCGTAAATAAAAACACGACTGCTGATCGCTGTCTTTTGTTGTATTTAATCTGGAGTTGATTAAAGCCGTTAAGAAAAACACGAACGATACTTGTCTTTTGTTGTATTCAATTAGTGAAAACACCCTTAATGATTAAAGCCGTTAATCCCGCAAGACATGCATACCATTGATACATACATTAGCAATCGATACTTCTCTGATAAAACACATTTAACGATTTCCACTGTTAATGTATATACACTATGCGAAATAAAATATACATTTATACAAACTATACACATAAAAGATTACAAAAATTTATGGTACATGTTAAACATAAAAAACTATATACTATACATATACATTAAAAAAAGATATTTTCACGCGGTTAATATTACAAAACGTAACTATCATTTTCAGAAAGACACAAATTTGTATAAATATACATATAGATGACTCTAAATATTCTATCAAATAATATAAGAGGTTTAAGAGACTCGACCAAACGCAAAAACGTTTTTCATTGGCTTAAAGATCTAAACTATGACATAATTTTTCTACAAGAAACTCATAGTACTATCCTAGATGAATCGAACTGGACAATGGAATGGGGATCCGAAATGTTCCTCTCCCACTCACGAAGCAACTCAGCCGGTACTGCCATACTAATTAAAAATAATAACAATATTACTACATCAAATCACTACTCAGACCAAAACGGATATTTTAATATTTTGACAGTAGAAATCGAAAATAAAAAATACATTCTGTTCAATACATACAGTCCAAATTCAGATCACGACCAGGAGTTATACTACAAAAAGATTCAAGATATACTAAATGAATACATCAATGACACGGACCAATATACATCTATAATTATAGGAGGTGATTTCAACAATGTTCTTGACCACAAACTAGACCGTAGCGATGGTAACTATAAAATCAAAAATAAAGGATTACAAGCTATACGAGACCTAATAGATGATCAATCTTTAGTAGATATCTATCGAATAAGAAACCAAACGAAACGTTGTTATACATGGCGTCAAAAAAATCCACTAATACAGAGTAGAATTGATTTTTGGCTTATTTCGGACTATTGGCAAGATAATATACAAAAATGCAACACAACACCATGTCCTTTCAGTGACCACTCCGGAATTAATTTAAATATAAACACTAACGCATTGTCTAAGGGACCAGGACTATGGATATACAATTCATCGCTATCCAATGACAAAACTTACAAAAAATTAATAGTTGATTCCATCTTAGAATGGGAAAACGAATACTTCAACCAAGAAGACAAAAATGGCCTCTGGGACTACATTAAATTTAAGATTAAAACAGCATCTATTAAATACAGTAAAGAAAAGGCCAAAATTAGACACTCACTAAAAATTAAACTAAAATCTGAACTAGAAACACTAGAATCTAAATTAAATAATAATTCAAATTGCTTGGATACCTATAACGAATATAATAACGTGAAAAACAATCTTAACAAAATATTGACTCATGAAGTAGAAGGTATTCAATTAAGAACTAAAATAAACTGTTACGAATTTGGAGAAAAAAATACAAAATACTTCCTAAATTTAGAAAAACATAGAAGTCAAAAAACAACTATCAATAGACTAACTATAAACGGAAATGCATCAATTACAGACAGACAATGTATTTTGAATGAAGTTCGGTCCTTTTATGAAAATCTATATTCTGAGAAATGTCAATCATCTAACATAAATAATTATGATACATTTGACTACGAAAATCTTCCAAAACTAGATATCGGCCAGGCAGAAACATTAGAATATGACATAAGTAATGACGAATGTAAAAACGCAATATCATGTTTTAAAAAGAATAAATCTCCTGGAAATGATGGTCTAAGTATTGAGTTCTACGAAACTTTCTGGCCAAATATAAATAAATATGTTTTAGCATCATTTAAATACAGTTTCGAAAACAAAAATCTATCTACCTCTCAAAGACAGTCATTAATTAAACTATTACCTAAACCCAATAAAGACAAAACGAATTTGGTAAATTGGAGACCGATAACTTTAACAAATGTCGATGTAAAAATATTAAGTAAAGTTCTCTCTAATCGTATCAAACCTTTCCTAAACCACCTTATACATCCAAATCAAACTGCATTTGTCCCTGGTCGGCATATACAAGAAAATATCCGCATTATAGACGACACCATTCATTTAGCAAACCAAAAACGAATTACAGGATTATTATTAGCTTTAGATTTTCAAAAAGCATTCGACAGTATATCACATAAATTTATGATGCGCACTTTAAGTATTTTTGGCTTTAAAAATAATTATATACGATGGATAGAGACTCTATATTCGAACATAACTGGCTACATCATAAATAACGGCTTTACAACACCCACATTTCATATTAAAAGAGGAGTGAGACAAGGAGACCCAATGTCTAGCAATTTATTCATTTTAGTTATAGAAATTCTACTTCACAATATACGTTTAAATAAAGAAATAAAAGGAATAATATTCGCAAAAGCAGAAATAAAATTAACCGCATTTGCAGATGACTTGACAGCTTTACTTAAAGACTTTAAATCAGCAAGACATTTATTCGAAATAATAAAACTTTACAGTAAAATATCTGGTTTAGAAATAAACATATTAAAATCCGAAATTATGAACCTGAACTTTTCAAATAACAACACCGCACACAATTTAAACAATATTGGCTTTTCACATTTCTCAGACGAAATTAAAATTTGTGGCATTTTTTTCTCGAACAATCAATTTTCATCAACACAAAAAAACTTCCAGATAAAAATTGATGAAATTATAAAGATATTAAATATTTGGAAAAAGCGAAATCTAAGCCTCATTGGCAAAATACAAATCATTAAAACATTCTGCCTATCAAAAATAATCTTTCCCATAATGTCAATAGAAACTCCAGAAACAATTAAGAACCAAATTAATACATTAATCTACAAATTTCTCTGGAACGGCAGCGACAAAATTAAAAGAAATGTTATAACACAAAATGTTGAAAACGGTGGCCTAAACATGATAGACTTTAACGAATTTCTAAAATGCCGAAGTATATTTTGGATTAAAAAACTAACAACATCAGATGATAAAACATGGAAAATACCCTTTCGATACATATTGGAAAAATATAACGGCGAAATACTGCCAATGTGTAACTACGACAAAATATTCCAATATCTTCTCCATTTTATAAACAAATCTTTACTCATTGGCACGATATATTTACAACACATATTGATTACCTGATACCATTTAATAATCAGGTCATATGGAATAACAAACACGTTAAAATTAACAAATCTTCAATATATAATAATACATTATTTAAGAATAACGATCTAATATTTGTCACAGATATTATAAATACAAGAACTAATGCAAATAATTTAATTATTAGAAGCCTAAAGTCATCAATTAAATCTGTATCTAAAAATATATTAGAAAACAATCAACAAATCATAAATGACCTAGAAACTCCAAACCCTAATCTATATGATTATTTAAAAAAAATAATTGAAACAATTTATAATAAAGACCTATCAAAAATAAAAAGTAAAGATGTCTATAACACATTAATCTTGAATAAACTTCAAAAACCGACATCAATTGAAAAATGGGAACGACTACTTAACATCGAACTAAACAAAGAAGATACAAAAAAAATATTTCAAATAACGAAAACTACATGTTATAACACTAAATTGCGTTGTTTTATATATAAATATATTCACAATATTATCTACACAAACACACGTTTATGTCAATTCTCGCTAACGGAATCAACTCTATGTAGTTTTTGTTATTCATGTATTGAAGATGTTAACCACCTATTCTACCTATGTACCCATTCGCAAAATATCTGGCAAGAAACCATCACTATATTAAAAAACTATAACATCGACTTTAAACCAAAACCAATCGATATACACCTTGGGGTTTACAAACAAGATGATCAAAATTATAATCAATTGCCAACACTATCAGTCACACTTTTAAACCATATAATAATATTAACAAAATTCTACATATATAAATGTAAACTAAAAAACGCCATACCTAACAAAAAAGAATATACATCATACATAAACAACATTAAAAACCTAGAACTAGAATCTGCAAACACTCATCTCCATGAAAAATGGAAAACACAAACAGAATAAAACCTCTTATATACAAGTAATATTATAGCAACCGTAAAATATCTTATACTTTACTACAATATCTATTTTGAAACGAATTAATGAATATATATGTTCAAATCCACTCAAAATAGATACCCCTCATAACATATTTACATAAAATGTATATTTTGAAATATGTACTAGTATACTTTAAGAATTATGAATATCTAGTATGCATGTGTAATATAATATAAATATCCGAAATGTATGCCATATTACTAAAATATTTGAAATATGTAGTATTTAACAATGTATGTATGTATTCAATGGTATAATAATATTTGATAATAAACTATTTTAAAAAAAAAAAAAAAAAAAAAAAAAAAAAAAAAAAAAAAAATAAAGCCGTTAATAAAAACACGGCTGCTGATCACTTTTTTTTGTTGTATTTAATCTGGAGTTGATTATTGACACGATTCACTCTTAATCCAAGCCCAAACTTATTATATATACGAGGCATATTCCATTTCTAATCATTCTCAATTTTTCTACGAACCTATTATGGCTAGTGTAAATTGCGTCAAGTGTTCCGATCCTGTCCGTCCTCGACAAGAAGTCCTTATTTGTGATGGTTGTCAGTTGTGGCAACATCGCAAGTGTGATTCAGGTACGTAAACGGTTGTTTTTTTTTGCTATGTGAATGATCATAAGGCCAAAAAAAAAAAGAGTTCTGTTTCCTGTAACGGATGGAAAATAGGGTAGGGTCGGTAGGTAGGGGTTTTTTTTTTTTTTTATTTTTTTTTTTTTAATATCAGTATTAGATCTCCTCCACAGGGGGTTCAGGTCAAAGTTTCAAATGACAGAAACAATTTTTTTAAAAATATTTTTTGAAAACATACATAAAAAGCTACCCATTTTTTTTATTTCATCGAAATATTCCAATTAGATCCAAAATCATGGAATTTTAAAATCCGAGATCGACGTCAAAAATGTAATCAAAACTGTTCGTGGCGTATGTCGTATAATATTCTGTGCGAAAATCTTCAATTTTATGTTGGGTTGAGTCGGTGCCGTGAACATAAAATACGAATAGATTTGTGGTATTCTTGGATGATTGTTTAAAATGTATCAGAGACTCGATTACGATTTAAATATTATCTTTGGTGGCAAAAGAACTTTTAATCGTTCAATGATGATAAAAACAATAGCGTGGGGAGGCCATTTTGTTCAAGGGAAATAACTCGCGCTGAAAACTTATATCGTACCGTTGCACGAAATTGGTTCGTAATAAATTTATTTGTCTTTTAAATACCAATCGAACAGATCCTATCCACCTGTTTGAAATATAGGTTCACTTGTTTATGTCCATCTGCGAGCCGTTGATAATTAGAACAAAAGTTGTGAGCTTCATAGTTTTTCGGAACTTGTGCATTATCTATACGAAACCCGTAGTCTCGTTTTTCACGTCAGTTAGCGATCTCGCGTCAAAAGTATGGCAGATCTTAATAAACGTTCGTTGTACCCGCTTATTCCGATCGGTAAATGCCGATTCAAAGAACGATGACATTAATATTCATTTATAGCAACAAATAATATATATATTTTCACGAATCCGGTAGGGTTAGAGTATTCTGAACGGTCGCTTGGTGAAGAAAATTTTTTTTTATTTCTCTTGACACTAAAAAAAAATTTGAGTCGGCAGGTTTTGTAATGGGTCGGTCGGGTTACCGGAAACATAACATTTTTTTTTTTTGGCCTAATGTTTGTGTCAAGAAAAACGGAATGGACTCGGATGTATATTATTATATCTATAAATGAAATGTATATTATTATACATACGATATCAATGGTGTTTACCCTTATTATTTTAGGAATATCCCAGCAGCAATATCGGGAATTCAACCTCGAATGGTACCGCATTCGATTGGAAATGTTTCAAGTGTTCGGTCCCGTCGATGGAAGATATGGATGTCCCAACAACTGTACCGATGGGAGATATGGATGTCCCAACAACTGAACCTATGGAAGTAGAAGAATCGTTTACAGTAGAAACCCCATATGATGTGCCAATTCCAGTCATGGAGTCCTCCATCTCAGACGATGCAGATGTGAGTGTCTTCTGCGATGAAGAACCCATAGTGGTGTATACACAGGTAGAATCTGGTACCTCCCGTGGCAAGCCCAAGTTGTTTGACAACCAAGGGTTTAGTTATACAATTAAGGTAAGACGATTTAATTTAATATATTTTAGACAGGGAAGAAAATTATTTTAATGTCTATATTTAATGTCTATATTTAATGTCTATATTTTAGTCAGAGAAGAAAACTACGATTTGGAGGTGTTCCAAAAGAAGCGGACCAACACGATGTCCGGCAACAGTAATCCAAGATGGTAAGACCTACCAACAAGGCTTAAAGTGCCACCTTCTTTCTCATTTTTAAATTAATTTTTTAATTGCCAACCGTTCTAGTTAAAATCTCAAGTAAAAGCAGAACCGGGTATCCACACGGCTACCAAGATAAAAGTTACAGTAGGTTTAAACATTATATATCACTTGCGTGGTAAAATTTATAATAATACGGAATAATACTATATATTTGTAGTTTAATATGTTTCATCTTTTCATTACAGGCAAAGCATGAAGCCAAAGGACATGTCTTTACCAAGTCATGTTCCTCAATAGCGGAGAGAGTTTTATCCAGTGTTGGCTCTACAGAAATTGTGACCTCTACAGGGTCCACAACCATGATATACAACAGTATTCGCGTACAAACGTCGGCCATTTTGTATGGCAATTTTTGTGCGATTTTCCCGAAATTCGAACTCAACCTTCCTTACGGTGTAACGGTAATATAATCAACCGTTTTATGAAATCGGATAATAATTGTGACCACCAGAGGGACCACAAGCTAAAATAAGGCGATTTTGCGTATAATCAGGGGCCATAATTCAGGAAGTTACGTTCCGATATGCGCAAGTATCGAAAGGAACCAAGATCTTTGGGTTATAACCATGAATTTCAAGTTTCATCAAAATCGAATAAAAAATGTGACCTCTACAGGGTCCACAACCTTGATATACCATTTTTTAACAGTATTCGCGTACAAACGGCGGCCATTTTGTATGGCAATTTTCGTCCGATTTTCCCGAAATTCGAACTCGACCTTCCTTAGGGTGTAACGGTGATATAATCAAACGGTTTTTTAAATTGGATAATAATTGTGACCTCCAGAGGGACCACAAGCTAAAAAGGGTGATTTTTCGGACAATCAGGGGCCATAATTCATGAAATTACATTCCGATATGCGCAAATATCGAAAGGAACCAAGATCTTTGGGTTATAAACATGCACGTCAAGTTTCATCAAAATCGGTTCAAAATTGTGACCTCTATAGGGTCCACAAGCTAAAAACGTGATTTTTCGTACAATCAGGGGCCATAATCCATGAAGTTTTCATCCGTTACATGCCAATATCGAAAGCAGCCGAGATCTTTTGGGGATAAACCTATATTTCAAGTCTCGTCAAAATCGGATAAGAATTGTGACCTGTAGAGAGTCAACAAACAAATTGTGGACGGACGGACGGACAGGGGCGACGACAATATACGTCCACATAAAAATGTGGGGGTATAAAAAGGCGATTTTTCGAATAATCAGGGGCCATAATTCAGGAAGTTATTATCCGATATGCGCAAATATCGAAAGGAACCAAGATCTTTGGGTTATAAACATGCATGTAAAGTTTCATCAAAATCGGTTCAATATTGTGACCTCTACAGTGTTCACAAGCTAAAAACGTGATTTTTCGTACAATCAGGTGGCATAATCCATGAAGTTACAGTCCGATACATGCCAATATCGAAAGGAACCGAGATCTTGGGGTGATAAACCTATATTTCAAGTTTCATTGAAATCGGATTAAAAATTGTGACCTGTAGACTGTTCACAAACAATTGTGGACGGACAGACAGATGGACGGACAGGGGCAACGACAAATGTGGGCGTATAATAGTTATTTTCATAACTGTATTTTTGGGAGCGCTACGTCTGCTCCCCCACAGTTATTGATCCCTCCTAAAGGCAACGAGTATTAAACTAACGTTTTTTCACATCTCGGGTCTAAGGCTATTTTAGAATCCTTACCGTCTATTTTTCACGGAGATTACTCTTTGATCACCAAAAGGAATCATTTCCTGTCACATTCTGACACAAATTTATAATAATCCAACACTATTTTCATGTAGAATTGGAATACTGGCTGAGAGCAGCTATGAACCGATCTGCGCAGACGTCAGTTACAAATGGCGATTGGGTTTGAATGAAAGTTGTGTACTTTTTCTTAGAGCACAATTCTACATGAAAATAGTGTTGGATTATTATAAATTTGTGTCAGATGTGACAGGAAATGATTCCTTTTGGTACCGTAATCAAAGAGTAATCTCCGTGAAAAATAGACGGTAAGGATTCTAAAATAGCCTTAGAACCGAGATGTGAAAAAGCGTTAGTTTCATACTAGTTGCCTTTAGGAGGGATCAATAACTGTGGGGGAGCAGACGTAGCGCTCCCAAAAATACAGTTATGAAAATAACTAGGCGTACAAAAACACACAAATTACGTTTGAACTGATCAGCCATTACGACACTCGAATGACACGCAAACCTCATGTTTATTTGATTGCTAAATTCTACTTGAAAATGAATTATTATAAATTTGTGTCAAATATTATGAGAAATGATTCTTTTCGGCGGAAAATAAAGAATCGTGGTGAAAATATAGGCCTAGAACTAACTCAAATTGGAAGGTTTGGGTTCTAAAACAGCCTGAGAACAGAGATGGGGAAATGCAGTATTATCATATTGCCGGTATATTGGGTCGGATAGGAACTGTTACATATTAGATTCAATAAATGATAAATATTACTCGTGTTTGAAGTCAAATTCTCCTTCGATGTCAATTTCTCCATCGTCAGCCATGATGAATGTATACTTCCGGTTGGGACGAACTGATCACCGGAATTTACTTGCAATCACCGGAATTGGCCTAATAAGGTCCATGGTTGCACAATACATTATAATAACGAATTACTATTTTGATCTCCCCACAGACCTGATGAAAGCGCTGTAGGTAGTGGTATTTATTTGAAAGATTACCGGAATTCCTTTCAAATATATTGTGACGGGTTTTTTTTATTTCATAGCTTACCGTTTGTACGGCAGATTTATCCGTATCCACCCACATTCCCTGGTATCACGTCATTTGGGACTCAACATAAACGACATTTGGGACTCGGTTCACGACGTTTGGGACTCGGGTATACGACGTTTGGGACTCAACAAAAACGACATTTGGGACTCAATTAACACAAACGACATTTGGGACTCAATATAAACCCTATATGATGTGCCAACTCCAGTCATGGAGTCCTCCATCTCAGACGATGCAGATGTGAGTGTCTTCTGCGATGAAGAACCCATAGTGGTGTATACACAGGTAGAATCTGGTACCTCCCGTGGCAAGCCCAAGTTGTTTGACAACCAAGGGTTTAGTTATACAATTAAGGTAAGACGATTTAATTTAATATATTTTAGACAGGGAAGAAAATTATTTTAATGTCTATATTTAATGTCTATATTTAATGTCTATATTTTAGTCAGAGAAGAAAACTACGATTTGGAGGTGTTCCAAAAGAAGCGGGCAAACACGATGTCCGGCAACAGTAATCCAAGATGGTAAGACCTACCAACAAGGCTTAAAGTACCACCTTCACGAAGCAGAACCGGGTATCCACACGGCTACCAAGATAAAAGTTACAGTAGGTTTAAACATTATATATCACTTGCGTGGTAAAATTTATAATATACTGTGTGTATATAAATAAACCAATAATACGGAATAATACTATATATTTGTAGTTTAATATGTTTTATCTTTTCATTACAGGCAAAGCATGAAGCCAAAGGAAATGTCTTTACCAAGTCATGTTCCTCAATAGCGGAGAGAGTTTTATCCAGTGTTGGCTCTACAGAAATTGTGACCTCTACAGGGTCCACAACCATGATATACAACAGTATTCGCGTACAAACGTCGGCCATTTTGTATGGCAATTTTTGTGCGATTTTCCCGAAATTCGAACTCAACCTTCCTTACGGTGTAACGGTAATATAATCAACCGTTTTATTAAATCGGATAATAATTGTGACCACCAGAGGGACCACAAGCTAAAATAAGGCGATTTTGCGTATAATCAGGGGCCATAATTCAGGAAGTTACGTTCCGATATGCGCAAGTATCGAAAGGAACCAAGATCTTTGGGTTATAACCATGAATTTCAAGTTTCATCAAAATCGAATAAAAAATGTGACCTCTACAGGGTCCACAACCTTGATATACCATTTTTTAACAGTATTCGCGTACAAACGGCGGCCATTTTGTATGGCAATTTTCGTCCGATTTTCCCGAAATTCGAATTCGACCTTCCTTAGGGTGTAACGGTGATATAATCAAACGGTTTTTTAAATTGGATAATAATTGTGACCTCCAGAGGGACCACAAGCTAAAAAGGGTGATTTTTCGGACAATCAGGGGCCATAATTCATGAAATTACATTCTGATAGGCGCAAATATCGAAAGGAACCAAGATCTTTGGGTTATAAACATGCACGTCAAGTTTCATCAAAATCGGTTCAAAATTGTGACCTCTATAGGGTCCACAAGCTAATTTAATTTAATGTTTATTTAATTGCTAAATTCTACTTGAAAATGAATTATTATAAATTTGTGTCAAATATTATGAGAAATGATTCTTTTCGGCGGAAAATAAAGAATCATCGTGAAAATATAGGCCTAGAACTAACTCAAATTGGAAGGTTTGGGTTCTAAAACAGCCTGAGAACAGAGATGGGGAAATGCAGTATTATCATATTGCCGGTATATTGGGTCGGATAGGAACTGTTACATATTAGATTCAATAAATGATAAATATTACTCGTGTTTGAAGTCAAATTCTCCTTCGATGTCAATTTCTCCATCGTCAGCCATGATGAATGTATACTTCCGGTTGGGACGAACTGATCACCGGAATTTACTTGCAATCACCGGAATTGGCCTAATAAGGTCCATGGTTGCACAATACATTATAATAACGAATTACTATTTTGATCTCCCCACAGACCTGATGAAAGCGCTGTAGGTAGTGGTATTTATTTGAAAGATTACCGGAATTCCTTTCAAATATATTGTGACGGGTTTTTTTTATTTCATAGCTTACCGTTTGTACGGCAGATTTATCCGTATCCACCCACATTCCCTGGTATCACGTCATTTGGGACTCAACATAAACGACATTTGGGACTCGGTTGACGACGTTTGGGACTCGGGTATACGACGTTTGGGACTCAACAAAAACGACGTTTGGGACTCAACAAAAACGACATTTGGGACTCAATTAACACAAACGACATTTGGGACTCAATATAAACGACAGTTTGGAATTTAAGTAGAAATAATAAGAACTTATCTTTTTTCTTTTTTCGTTTTAGATGATGGCCGAAGACAGAAAAACACGGCTGATACCTGTCTTTTAAAAACATTATTAGTTGGGACTATTTATAAGAATTTATGTAGAAATAGTAATAACTTATCTTATTTCGTTTTAGATGATGGACGAAGACAGATTAAATTCAAGACAGATTAGGAATAATAATAAAGAAATGAAGACAGATTAGAAATAATAATAAAGAAATGAAAACATTATTAGTTGTCTTTTGATCGCCGAACACAGTGTTTTCACTAATTGAATACAACAAAAGATCTTGGTTCCTTCGATACTTGCGCATATCGGAACGTAACTTCCTGAATTATGGCCCCTGATTATACGCAAAATCGCCTTATTTTAGCTTGTGGTCCCTCTGGTGGTCACAATTATTATCCGATTTAATAAAACGGTTGATTATATTACCGTTACACCGTAAGGAAGGTTGAGTTCGAATTTCGGGAAAATCGCACAAAAATTGCCATACAAAATGGCCGACGTTTGTACGCGAATACTGTTGTATATCATGGTTGTGGACCCTGTAGAGGTCACAATTTCTGTAGAGCCAACACTGGATAAAACTCTCTCCGCTATTGAGGAACATGACTTGGTAAAGACATGTCCTTTGGCTTCATGCTTTGCCTGTAATGAAAAGATAAAACATATTAAACTACAAATATATAGTATTATTCCGTATTATTATAAATTTTACCACGCAAGTGATATATAATGTTTAAACCTACTGTAACTTTTATCTTGGTAGCCGTGTGGATACCCGGTTCTGCTTTTACTTGAGATTTTAACTAGAACGGTTGGCAATTAAAAAATTAATTTAAAAATGAGAAAGAAGGTGGTACTTTAAGCCTTGTTGGTAGGTCTTACCATCTTGGATTACTGTTGCCGGACATCGTGTTGGTCCGCTTCTTTTGGAACACCTCCAAATCGTAGTTTTCTTCTCTGACTAAAATATAGACATTAAATATAGACATTAAATATAGACATTAAAATAATTTTCTTCCCTGTCTAAAATATATTAAATTAAATCGTCTTACCTTAATTGTATAACTAAACCCTTGGTTGTCAAACAACTTGGGCTTGCCACGGGAGGTACCAGATTCTACCTGTGTATACACCACTATGGGTTCTTCATCGCAGAAGACACTCACATCTGCATCGTCTGAGATGGAGGACTCCATGACTGGAATTGGCACATCATATGGGGTTTCTACTGTAAACGATTCTTCTACTTCCATAGGTTCAGTTGTTGGGACATCCATATCTCCCATCGGTACAGTTGTTGGGACATCCATATCTTCCATCGACGGGACCGAACACTTGAAACATTTCCAATCGAATGCAGTACCATTCGAGGTTGAATTCCCGATATTGCTGCTGGGATATTCCTAAAATAATAAGGGTAAAGTGTGATTCAGGTACGTAAACGGTTGGTTTTTTTTTTGCTATGTGAATGATCATAATGTTTGTGTCAAGAAAAACGGAATGGACTCGGATGTATATTATTATATCTATAAATGAAATGTATATTATTATACATACGATATCAATGGTGTTTACCCTTATTATTTTAGGAATATCCCAGCAGCAATATCGGGAATTCAACCTCGAATGGTACCGCAGGACCGTATAATAGTGAGTTGACAACCTTTTGAGCAAAAGACATAGAAATAATTATGTTTTGACTTTCTTAGAAAATGTGAAATTGGAACTTTAAACATTATATATCACTTGCGTGGTAAAATTTATAATATACTGTGTGTATATAAATAAACCAATAATACGGAATAATACTATATATTTGTAGTTTAATATGTTTTATCTTTTCATTACAGGCAAAGCATGAAGCCAAAGGAAATGTCTTTACCAAGTCATGTTCCTCAATAGCGGAGAGAGTTTTATCCAGTGTTGGCTCTACAGAAGAACCCATTCATAGCAGGCCATCAATGGCAGCACTTGTAAGATCGCTACAAAGAACCCGACAGACTCTGCGACCAAATGATCCCACTGACGTGTCATCAAGCGTAAGTACTCATATAAAATAATAATTAAATGTACAATTTTATTAAGCTTGACGATGGAATTATCATGTACAATTATATTAACATGCTATTAAATGTACAATTTTATTTAGCTTGACGATGGAATTTTATTGATTTTTTTGTTTTAGCTTGAAGAAGATCTCATCGATCATAGTGCTCCTGGTTTTTATCAAAAAAGAGTAAAAGTTGGGGAAAGGCGCCATCGCAGTTTTTGTTCAGAAAGACAGCTGGAACTACTCGCCAGAGCAAAAACCTGGTATATGGATGCCACTTTTCGTGTGGTGAACAAGCCATGGTCTCAGCTGTTTTCCATACACGCCTTCATTAAGACCGGAGAGACCACCCGACACCAGAGAAAAAAGTACAAAAATGTGGAGGGAAAATTATTTAGTATGTGGGAAAGATATAACGATGGGGAAATTTCAACCAGTCGATTATTGAATAAAAATTGCTTGCATATATGGACCACCAGCAAGTTAGATTTGATAAAATTAATGAAGATAATTCGAACAATTATACGAACCATAAGATAGCAAAAAAGAACAATATTTACAATAATTGTTACAAACTGATCCCGCAGTGAATATTCGCTTTTTAGTGTAAATGTGTATTAAAATGAGTAAAATATATCATTTTGCCCGAAGCAGTTAGGTGTTAAGTAAACATTGCTGCACGGGCAGTTGAGCCAATGACTGGCGCGATGAGCAGTCAATGCACGTGCTATGGACACAGAGATAATTCGTAAGTAATTCTCTGAGAAACAGATTGTAATTGTTATTCAATCTGTGATTAAATCGTTGGTAATTTTTTTTAAAAAAAAATCGATGCTATACAATCTTGTTAAAATAAATGTTATTTTTTTTTTGTTATAATAAATTATATTTTTAATTCAATTGGCATTTTGTGACCCAAACGTCGTATACCTGAGTCCCAAACGTCGTATACCCGAGTCCCAAACGTCGTCAATCGAGTCCCAAACGTCGTCAACCGAACCCCAATGACGTGAGTCCCAAATGACGTGACCAAATGACGTGAGTCCCAAATGACATGTAATCCATTCCCTAGTCTCTCGTCACATTTTGCATTTAATATATTCATTTGTCAATCCATAATTTAAATGCATATACTTAATTGATCATGTGATCTTTCGATGTTGATGTTATTCTACTTTCGATTTATTTATAAATAACCGTTAGTCTCGCGAATGAACGTCACGTTCGCGAGTAGGCGTTTTTGCAAGGTATTACGGGAGTTCTCGTTGTCCGCTATTACGGGATTTCATATTGTATATAATAAGCTGTTCACGGCGCATTTTCATTAGATTAACTTAGACCTTCGACTGTCAACTTGGCAGTATTAGAACGTGAGGGAAAAAGGGAAAGGGAGAGAAAGACTAAAAATAACTTTCGCCCTACATTCGTGGGTGACGAACCATGAATATTAATAGATACAGCCAGTCACGTGACGTGCACTCCTCTTCTGCGCTATTGACATATTATTGTACCCACTGATCTGATCAGTGATTGTACCATTGACGTCATATATAGATAGACCGCCTATTCGCCAGACTCGCGTGGTAGAGTAGTCTCTATCATCCATACAAATATTCTACGAATATTAGTCTGGATGGGTCCTCAAAATTTGACGGAAAATAGGTCATTGTCTGGATTATCCAGTCTTTTAAGTTACCACGTACTGAATCTATCAAAACAGCTCGCTTGTCAACGATTTGGTTGTGTAAAGGTTTCAATTGAAATGGTAATTTTCTCTCGCCATGAATCAGACGTATATGGCTTCTCACAATCTTCTTAATTCTTCATCGCGATGCATGCTTATTCCTCGTCCCTATTTTGTTTCTAATAATAGATGTGCCAAGTGAATTGTGGGATATATTTCAACCACGCTTTATAGAATCTAGCAAAATCGGCCCGGCTTCATAAGATTTAGCACTTACCGATACTTTCATTG
This sequence comes from Patella depressa, assembly GCA_948474765.1. Classification (NCBI taxonomy): domain Eukaryota; kingdom Metazoa; phylum Mollusca; class Gastropoda; family Patellidae; genus Patella; species Patella depressa. Next base: position 54,912,296 of record OX419716.1, read on the forward strand.
GATACTTTAGCCAAAAGGTTCCATTGCCCATGCGTAACCAAATGTTTGGTTTTTTATGTGGTAGATTATCCAGTAATTTTCGTCAAAAATTGAGAACCGACCCAGACCCTCCGTGCGTTGAAGACTAGGGGGTTCTGGGTGACAGAGACGAGTGGTAGAGATGCTGCGACTTCCCAAACTGATCCCGCAGTGAATATTCGCTTGGCCGCTACAATCACTGATAAGCATGACATCGACGAGGCTTAATTAGTACGGCATATTAACATTTTTACTCCGACAAATTAAATTTCTTTGAGGTAAAAGAAAAATAAATAAAGACGTTTGAAGTATTTGTAGTTAAATATATATTTCCTATTAAGTGTAAATGGGTATTAAATGAGTAAAATGCATCATTTTGCCCGAAGCAGTTATGGTGTTAAGTAAACATTGCACGAGTCGTTGAGCCAATGACTACCGCCGCGTGCAGTCAACGCACATTCATCTGTTACACTCGGCAAACCTCGGTGAATTTCGGACAATCTAAACTCGGCTGTGTGATGAATTCCGCCATATTGGAACTACTTTAAAGGTCCCGGATGAAACATGGCTGCGCCCATTCCGAACGCAAGTTGGCGACCTATTTGGCTAGCGACCTATTCGACCGATCCAGCTAACGAAATTACACTTCTATTCTGAGCTAAAGGAATGGATCAAAAATAATATATTCTACTTTCATTTGATAGACATTACGTTGGATTTTATTGGTTGATAAATAGATGAGTTAAGGCGACTGTTGTCTTTATTCTAAATAGGTTTCCAACGAACAGGTTGCAGCTCGATCGGTCGAATAGGTCGCTAGCCGAATAGGTTCCCAGTTTGTGTAATAGCGTCAAGTTTTCCTGTTAAAGTAAACCGGTAGCCGCGTCGCAAATGTATGGGCGTAGGTACATATCACTTACTGTCATACAGCCGAGGAGGCTAGATGTAGTTTACGGAATCTGCCGAGATTTGCCGAGTGTCATCTGTTACAGAGATAATTCGTAAGTAATTCTCTGTGAAACAGATTGGCGACTTCCGTTGAGGGAAGAAACCAATATGGCTGCCATCTGTACGACAGTATTTTGAGTTTTGGAATAATAGAAAAACAAAACTACCACTGCAAAACTGACAAACTGTGTCCGAAATAAATATTTGAAAGTGCGTATAAGTAATTTGTTTTATCGATATTTTTAGTTTTCAGTAAATATTTCGTTCGTATGATAAGCATTTTATCGTTAGGCCTTGCCATAACACTAGCCTACAGCACAGAGTAAAAATAACCAGAGTGGAGACTCGCATTACTCCCTATAGAAACAACCCGACGCGCAATGCATGATGGGATTCGTCTGTGATACACACACACTGACAGTACGCTCAACGTTACGATACCTATATCGATGAACTAAATCTCTTTAATTTCGTAGTTTTATAGTATTTTCGGTAAAAAAAATTACCGAGAATTATCACATACAATCATGTTAGGTGTGTGTGTGTTTCGGGAATTTATAAAACATGATTAATATTTTTAAAACATGCATATGAATATGAAATGAAGTAATGAAGTGAAAGACGGCAATTGTGGCGGTTTACGAATTGGTTTATAAGGCCGTAAACTATTGTTGATTTTTTTTTTTTTATTATCTTTAAAACTAATCCACCAAATTCTTGTTGTTTCGATTCCTAGATTTGAAATATACATTCACATAAACCTTAAAATGGCCCATTTGAAAATGTCAAAGAACCACGCCCTTTTTAATTTTTGGATAAGGCCTATTTTACTCAACTTGATTTATTTTTTCTCCCAAAGAAAAATACCCCTGTCTTCTAGAGCGTATTACTTATTTAAGTATGCTTTCATTAAAATATTAAATAATAATTTAAGAATATTAAAATTGAATTTTTTAAATAGCCCAGAACGTTTTCCAATAAACAGATTTGAGCCGTTGGTTGTTTTCCAAGATAAAATGCCTTTGGCTCCAATGTTGACTGCCTGTCTTCTTTTATGATTTTTGTTCTTTTAATTAATGTTGGCTTTAATTTTTAAAAAATGAAAAAAAATAATTAAATATTTTATTTTCAATAGTATTACATTTTTCAATAAACATATTTGAGTTGATTAGTTTCTCTTTTTACAAAACCAAAAACAACTTGAAATTGAATTATTGAATATTTTGCATATTGCTCTGGGTGTCATGTAATGTTTTGACCGCCTTTATATAGACCCCCTAATACCACGAAATTGTCCATTTTACACCACTGCATAAGAATATATTAAATTATTATCAATCTGAAGTGTGCTCTAGATATCCATGACATTAGGTCTGATCTGTGTTCAGAGTTACTTCTATTTTTTTGATATTTTTGTCAACTGGTTATTTAGAAATAGAAAATTTAATTTATACTGTGTACTATAATGGAATTATTTAGAAATAGAAAATTTAATTTATACAGTGTTCTATTATGGAATTTATAGCTGGTCGGATTAAGGCCTACATTAAAACTATTAAAAGGGAAAATGTGATTTTGAATAGCATAACAGTATTAGGCTTACTGTTTTATTTAAAGTTTATTGCAACTGATAATTGAGCAAAACAGTATTTTTGTTAGGAAATTTGGAAAGGTGTATTACAGATACCATAAACTTAACACTTTGTTTACCACAAGTAATTGTAGACCTATATAGAATCGCATATTAAGAAAAAATTATATCATATGCCAGAATCCAATTCTTCAGAAAATATAGTTAGTTCCCTCACACACGATTCTTTTTCAATTTCTTTAAATGGAAGCATAGGCCTTTTATATTATGGAATGTAAAAAGAACATGTGCAGCTTGTGCAGACTTAATGGGTAAAGCTTACTATTTAAAATTTGATCCTTTAAAAAAACACAACTAGACATGTAATTCTAAAATTACGAAAATACTAGATAGCAATTAAGCGATGGTAAAGAATGCAAGGCATGGGTTTGGTTACATCGGAGCGCAACTACTTCTTGTCCTGCGTGCGCGAAAGTATTAAAAAAGGCCCATAATTAAAATAACAGAATATTGATATGATTAATACTTTTATTAGACCTATGACATGTCATTGAGTCAGATGGCGCGGTTTCGATTCCCCGCTTGTACGTGACAAGGGGTAGTGTCTTCTGTCGAACATCGTGGGTTTTCTCTGGGTCCCCTAGTTTCCCCTCACTGCTAAAAAAGACCCATACATACCTGTATTACTGTAAGTGAATTATTAACCATGTTAATCCCGATATTTCTTAGTTTATCATGAGACTAGGAGCATAGATCTACTTCTCGGGCAGTACTCGGTAGGCTACTGACAGTAGGCCTATAGACTGGTTCAAGTTGCCTACTTTAACTTGGAATAGGCCCCCGGAAAATGCAATATAATGCCAATTAACCAATCAAATATGAAAACATCTTTCACCAAATATGTACTCTTACAAAATAACATTTTTGATAATATATATATTGCTGTTATTATAACCTATTATGTTATTATGGCTCAGTATTTATTATATATTTATAGCACTAGGCCCACATAGTAAAACTCTGTCTAGGCCTAGCACTCGACGATGACTCGTATCGTACTCATAGCAGACGACGCGACACAGACTGAGATGTTTTTCTTCGGGAAATCTAAAGAATTTTAATCCCTTAATAGTACCAGTAGTAGGGACGCTTGTACAGCCATGCACGTGCGCGCATGCGCGTGCATGTATGTGCGTGCATGCGCGTGCACGTGACCTTGCACTGGATGACCTTTAGCACGTGCGTGACCGTGACCTTGCACTGGATGACCCCCTGGCACGTGCGTGACCCCTTGCGTGACCTTGCACGTGCGTGACCTTGGGATTGCACGTACGGAGAGAAAGAGGGCGCGCGCGGGAAAAGAGAGAGAGAGAGAGAGAGAGAAAGAGAGAGAGAGAGAGAGAGAGAGAGAGAAGAAGAAGAAGAAGAAGAAGAAGAAAGGGGAAGAGAGGGAGGGAAGGGGAAACAACTCTTTTACATTGATTAAGTTGGCCCTGAAAAGGGCCGTTGTCCTCTCAATGAGAGGGTTAACAGGAACATCTTGGATGATCCGCCGAGTACCGTGGAACAGGTCGCTTCTCGCATTTTACAGCATGCTTCGACCGCCTTTGGTAGGTGTTCGACACATCTACCCCACACCAGAAGCAGACCAAGTAATCGACCTCCGGACTGTTCCCCTTAGACAAAGGGTAATACCCCCCACAAGTGGCGCAATATCTTTTATCGTTTCGATCCATTTTGCTTGTGACTTCTTTGGGCTTTGACACTCCTATTTATAGCTCGAGACGGGACGAGTCTAAGGTGTTGGGACGATACCATTTTCCACCAATCAGAATAGCATGACGTCACATGACGTCACAAACAACAGACACGTGATATGTTGTCGACATTTTATTGAACATATTTACAAAGCATTTTATTCAACACAAAATGAACACAAATTTAATTGAACTTGAACATATTTACAGAGCAAAAAAGCATCGACATCGTTGTCCCTTCTTCTGGTCTTTTTGCAAGTCGGGAAAATTATCCCTAGCCCATTGTTCGACGAGTATATCGTTCACACGATACACGTGCCCGAACACCGAAAGGGCGTGCGGGGAGGGAACGTGAAACCGATGACACAAATAATACAAACAATAATGGCCGCAGACGACACTCTCGAGTCCCTGAATCCATCGGGGTTGGTAGTGGAGTTGTAGATCTTGGACGAAACGTCGAAAGGCTTCTCCGTAAACATCAGGGGGACACCCGTAGGAATCGAAGAAGGTAATGTGATCTGGTCCTTCGCACACAAACACGGTCCAGTGTCTACCGGGTTGATCTTCGTCGTCCGTGTTGATGACGTAGGCTTTGGGGTACGAGGTCGGGCGCAGTATATCCAGATGATTACGAGCCCACACCCCCCCCCCGAACACGTTAGAGGGGAGGTGTTTTTCTAAAGCCCGTGTCAGTTGTCAATTGGAGAGAGCCTCACCAATCTGTGATGACTTGTCGGTTGGCGTCGATTTCCAAGACATTGTCGTATTCGGCAAACAGAACAAGACTGAGGTGATTGGTCGGGGCCGCACCGAACTTGAGTTCCAAAGACAGGTTACCCGCTGCTTTGGGATGAAAGTAGTTACCGTCGGCTCCGTGGTCGTTGGTCAAATCGAAACAATACAAAGTGTACCCATTGATATAGTCGTTGAAAGGGAGGTCCAGGTCTTCTCGGGTGTTTAAGACGGCCACTCTTTTCATCAAATCCAGGTATGGTGCGATGGCTTGTCGCTGGGGAAAATCGACGTCGTATTCGTCCACAATTTCCCCGTTCTTGGTCAATTTGATGTTCTGCAATTGATTGTGTTCGAATTGGAAGGGATTTCTGTTTTTTCTTCCGTCGTAGGCCGTGTTACGTACCATACCCACGATTAATCTCTTGGGAAGGCTTTCGTTGACAAACAGATTGTCTAGGACGTGACTGGTACGATTGTCGGGAATGACCATGTCGCGGACCACCACGCGTTTCAGGGGATACTTGGCGTTGGACGATTGAAGTTGCGCGGCCACCCGTGTGTAGGTACTGGGAGCTAGAGTGACGAACGGGATATCCAGGTAGGCTTTGGTGAACTCGACTTTGTAGTCTTCGGCATCGTTGCCTTCGCCGTACATCAGAAAAAATTTCGGGGATTGCTTTTCCAATTTCAACCGCAAGTCCACACCGTCCAGCAGATACCGATCTTGTAAACACATGTCCAAGTGTAGACGCGACTGCAATTCAAAGGTGCGACTGGCAGCGATGGTTTTCTGGCGTTGTTCCAATCCTTTGTTATTCGGAGCCTGTCGTCCACCGTCTCCGGCGGTGGCGACGGATTTCGTGGAATTGAACTGCCCGGCGGTATCTTTTTCCCACAGGACTTGTTTCGACAGATGGTCGTTCTTGGCTCCCTTACCGAAACTCAGCAAATTCTCCAAGTAAGCCCGGTAGGAATAGGTGGGCAGAGAGGTGGTGACCAAAGTTTCGGCATCCTTTCCCAGGCGTAATTTGACGTCTTTAAACAACGAATGAAACAAGTTGTTAATGGGTGCGACTTGACTATCCGCATCCAGGTCATCCCCGTTGTTCTTGGTCACCTTCAGGGCCACGTGCAGTGTCATGTTGGCCAGATCGATGAAATCGGTGGTGGCATTGGAAATATAAAATTCGATGGGTCCGTCGTGGTTCAAGTCGGGCGTCAGTGGATACTTTCTGATTTTCGTCACCTTGTTTATGGCCGTCTGCGTGTCGGGTACACTGAACAAATCCTGCAATTCGTCTCGCGCGCAGGGACAGGAATCATTGCGCATTACCTGCGTAGCCATGGTCGAAGATATCTAGTTTACGTCGCTTGTGAGAGGTGACCTGTGTCTTCTTCTTCCTCTTCGGACGATGTGAAGTGGACGGGGTTCGTGAGGGGTCTTTTATAGGTTCCAGGTGGGCGACCACGTTCTTGAGTGTGTCGGACATCGTGTTTGACACCGCGGGGCGAAGCGTGTCCTGGGCGACTTTCTTCCAGTTCCATTTTTCACGACCACTGACGGCGTCGAGCACGCTTTGCCCCACTTTGGGTAACACTTGGGCCACATTCTTTTTCACGGCAGCTTTACCGGCCGACCACAAGGTCTTCCCGACCGATTTGACGGCATTCAATAACCCCGACCATCGACCGGCACCCTGTTGTCTCAGAATTCCTCCCCTGTACACCACCAGACCATTGCCAGCCCCTCGCTGTCTGAGCACTCCACCTTTGTACACTCGAATCATCATCGGCGGCGAAAATGAAGTTGGGTCACCACCTTACCGTCGAGAAATGGCACGGCTTTCCCCATTCCGTTCCTTATATAGAGACCAATGGAGCTTAGTCGACTGTACTTCAGAGGTAAGTAGTGAATCCTGGCGGGGCGGTGATACAATCGTCGACTGGGAATCACGTCCAACAAGGTAGCCTTCACGTCGCCCACGGTCTGGGGTTCGATAATGTCCGTGTAGATGTAAAACAGATGGTACTGGATTTGAAGATTTGGGGTGTGGTGGGCGTAGAAATACCGTAGGCTTTGGCCATCGGCGCCGGTCATATCGATTGACTGCAGGGAAACCAATAGTTCGTTTCCAGGCCATCCCAACATGGATACGATGGGTCCACACAGACGAAGTTCGATTTTCGGCAACACGTCAAACCAGAAAAGCGACTGCACGTGATTGATCTTCAGATACACTTTGTCGTTGGTGTTGTCTCTCTTGAAAGACACGAAGGGACCTCTTGATACGGCCCCTTGGCGCATCACCTCTCGAGTTTCGTACTCGGTCTGCTCTTGCTTCTCGTGGTCGGTCATTTCCTTGTTATTGGGATCCAAACGAACGGGTTTATGGGCCAAATGATTGTAGATGGGAGGCAGGTTCCACAAATCATTCAGTCTGGTGTTCAGGACAGTCAGGATATGCCTCAGCGAGTCGTAGTCGTCACTCTTGATGTGCGTTTCCATTTCGATGGATCCCTTGATCTCATCACCCTTTACACCTTTGAAACAATTCGCGGGTCGATTCTGTGGCGGTCCCGGCATATCTTCACTTCGGGTTCGTCGCTCGGGGGCGACCATGGATGAATGCGTAAGCCGATCGTGTTGTCTCGTTGATCGATGTTTTGCCATTGGTCAGGTAACGTGATCATGGACAGACCCACTTCCCATTCCCGGTGATCGACGAGAAGTGGCGGGTCCAGATGTGTATGATACGTGGAGACTTTGTTGTCGGGATACCACGACATGGAACTGTCACTAGGGAGCGTGAGGTAAAAGGGCCGGTCGTTGTTCATTATGTTTGGTTTTCAAGGTTGGAGAAGGTAACAGGTAACCCAAGGTACTGGAGAGCAAGGCCGTCCACAACGTGGTCTGCGAACCGTCGGGTTTGAAAGCCAGTTGGGACAAAGAAACACCCGCCACGACGTACACTAAAATCACTTGACAGAAAAAGACGATTTCCGCTTGTGGCACACGTTTTCCCAAGAGTGACCAATTGTGGGCACTCGCGGACGTAGACGTGGTTTCGTCTTGCATGTTGACTGATGTCGGCGTCTCTCGCTCCTATTTATACGTTTTGGAGACTGGTCCTGTCGATCCACGAATTAAAACTTGCCGGATAGCCCAACCATTTCACCAATACTTTGTCTTTTTTTCTTTCGAGTACTCTTTCGATGGGAAAGATCTCATCGTCGTTGACTTGGACCGCTTGCAATTCTTCGGGATAGAAGGTGCCCTGGATGGGTTCGCCTCTTTCGTCCAACAGTTTGTAACCGGGACCGACGTTGGGTGCGACGTTGAACGTTTCCAGAGTCCAGTTGGGCCAGTAACCTTTGTCGAAGGCACCATGTTTCGGCAAAGCCAAACGTACGGTCGTACCAATGTCCATTGATTTTTTCTTTTTCGGGGGACGTGGAGGAGGCGTTGTCAACATCCACTCGTGTTCGGGGCGAACGTCTTTGGGCGCCATTCCGATGGTCCGATGTCGTCTAGCATTGTAAGCCCGAACCAGGTCGTCTAGCACGTCGATGTACCGTTGTGTTTGTCGATGAGTAAAGTATCGCCACATACGTTCTTTCAGTGTCCGTTGAAATCGTTCGACCACACTGGCTTTGGTTTCGACGTTGTGTGTCACGAAAAAATGAATCTTTCTCTTCTTCAGGTACGCCTGCATTTTTCGATTGAGGAATTCGGTACCTTTGTCCGTTTGAAGTCGCAGGGGTTGTCGACTTTGAAAGATTTGACGAAAGGCATCCACCAAACTGTCCCCCGTCTTGTTTTTGAGGGGCAACACCCAAGCGTACTTGGAAAACACGTCGATGACGCACAGCAAATACCTGTATCCCTCATTCTGTTTGGCCAAGGCCGACATGTCGCTCAAATCGGCTTGCCACTGATGATCTATGCCGGCCACCACCGTGGGAGACCGCGAGAATTTCTTTTTCAATGGTTTGTGCAAGGTGTACGCCCTTTGTTGTTTCAACCATGCCTTGACTTTGTCCAAGGACACACCGGTAGCTTTGTGAAGACCCAGAGCACCACCGAAAGCGGCCGGGTGGTTCGGGTCGTAATACACTTTCTTCAGCTTTCGTTCCATGTTTCAGCAGGTGTCCCTATGAACAGGCTATTTATAGTTTTTGCAAGGAGAGCCATCTTCTGGTAGATGTACTAGGGGTATCCGTGCTGGAGATTTTCTTCTTTCTCGGGCGTCGCGGCGGAGTCCGTGTCGGTGGCGTGGACAATACGTTCCATCGATCTTGATTCCCGATGGCTTCGCGCGGTACGTTCGTGGCCTTCAAACTTTGCATCACGCCAAACCATCCCACGGGAGCCTGGGTATTCTTTCGCCGACGAACCAAATCGTTCACAATGTCAATGGCATTGGTGTTGGGTACGGGTACCCCATTCCGAACCAATTCCAAGTTCTCGTTCCACGACCAAGGTGTCTTCTCTTTCATGTGTTTCAACAAAAGGCGAGCTCGATGTTGATAAGGTCGAGGGACCGACTCCAGGATGGGTGCCTCCGAATTTTCTTCTTCTCTTGGCTCGGGTATGTTTTCGTCCAACAAGGGAACAACCTGTTTTCTTTTCCTTTGCATCGTTTGATAACGATGTAACAACTGTCCGTAACGCTGCATTTTATTTCGTCGGTTAGGGTGGGATCGTTTAGCACGTGTTGCATGTCTTGGTGGACATCTTCGACGGCCTGCTGCAGTGGATCTCGATCGTACACGGGTTCGACTGGCCTGACTTCGACGGGTTTGACGTCGGGGAGTCCCTCGAAGGGTACCAGTTTCATTTTCTTGGCGAATTTCATCTTTCGGGAATGACCGGAACAACCGGGTGAAGAATCCCCCTTTTTGTTGTTTCAGAAGTCGTCGACGTGTCTTCCAAGGTGTTTTGGACGTGCCCAAACGCCGTAACAAGAGGGCGTCTTTTTTCAAGCGTTTGATTTCTTTCTCCGTCACAGGAACGTTACCGCGAATCAGGTTTCCAATACACTCGCACACACCGTCGACGATGGGTTGGGTCTCGAGCAAAAGAGGGCGGTCTTTGGGTACAGTGTTCAATAGATACCGCAGTGTCTCCATGACTGAGCTCGAGGTCGTTCTCCGGTCCCCTTTTTATACCTTTCTGTTCCCTGGGTTATCCACCAAATAGTTTAGATAGCTCGGCAGCCATAGCGTTCGCTCTATCGCGCTGTCTAAGGAAGGGATGTTTACCACCCTGTTGTCCACCCAATAGTTTAGATACCAAGGGGGCCAAAGCTGGGAGGGCCATGGCCAGCAATGCACCGATGGCACCGCCCTGTTGATCGACAAGTCGCCGTTTGACGTCGGGTGGAACATTACTCAGTTTGCGAAGCAACGCTCGATGTTTGTTCAATTCTTCGGTACTCAGTCCCCTTCCGCGCTGTGCGGTCCGTCGAACGAATTGATTTCGTTTCTTGTTTCTTTCCTCTTGCAGCCTTTCCTTCCATCGCAACAAGATACGAATCAACACACCCCCAAAAAATCCACGTCCCCCAGGTTTCATGATCAGGGAGAGTTTTTCGGTCGTCGGCATGTTTCTCTCCGTCAGTTGGGTCAACACTTGTCGATTTCGTTCCACCCATTTCTTGTGTTGAGCGTGCAGTGGCTGAATGTTACCCTTCAGCAAATGGTTGGCCGCCAACTTGAACCACTGCAACAATCCAATACGTGCCCGGCCCGTATTCTTGACCAACTGCCCATAAGCCATATCGGGAGTCAGATGTTGTAACTTGCGAATGAAGGACTTGAGTCCTTTCATAGAACTCTTCTTTTCTCTTCGTGGTCTGCGAAAGATCGGGGAGAGAGACCGAGCAGGGGAAGGTGGTGACGTGGGACGTGGAGGTGTGACCGGTAAGGTGAGACGTGGTGGTGTGGCCGGTAAAGGAGACATGGGACTCGTGGGTGGTGTCAACGACGGGGGTGACCACTGTGTTCTGGGGGCCCTCATTCTCGGGCGAGTCTGACTTCGTACCGTGGGATCACGAAGGTCCGGTGCCAACGTCGGGAACGTCGCCCTGGGAAGGGTGGGAGGTGGGTGTTTCCTCTGCGTATTCTTCGTACGAGCCATCGTGACAAACAAGAGTCAATTCGAGGTACAGGTCCCCCTTTTATACTTTTTGGACGTAGACGATGGGTGGTTCCTCTTGGGGTAAAATGTTGGATCTCAGTCGCAAAGCTTCGGGTGTGTCGGGCTTCAAATCAACGAGTAAGTAACTGCGAGGGGTACTCGTCGCATCTTCATAAGCTTCTTGCATATACTTGGAACGGGAAGGGTACATCTGACGGGCCAACACACCAATTTGCGAGGCGTCACGGGGATTTTTGAACAAGACCAGGTAATGGGCATTCAGACTGATGGTACGCTGTTGCTTGTCAAACAAGTTTTGCACAATGTAAATGACACTCGTGTCGTGGTGATGACTCTTTTTCGTGAACCACTTTTGCAATATCTCTAAGACTTGTGGACCTTTGACTTGACCCATCACGTCGTCAATATCCGTCAAACCTTTGACATAAGTGTAGGGAAAGCGATCGTAACTCTCTTGCCATTCGCCATAAGCCCACACGATACGTTGAGGAGGGACGTCGAACAGGGACGCTTGAAGAAACTTCTGCACAAAGACCGTTTTCCCAACACCCGTTGGACCACTGACTAACATGGTAAAGGGATGTTTGAACGTCACATCCATCTTGCACTGTTTTCCCCCATTCCCTTTTCCCCTGCCTTTTATACCTTCGCGCCAGAATAACAGACATGGAGTGAAATTAGAACACAATTTATTTTACTAAAAATACAAAAAGAACATTCAATGCAACAAACATATCATACAAAGGAAAAGAACATTCAATAGAACATATCATACAAAGGAAAAGAAAAAACTGTTAGTTATCGCGTTCTCTCTTCAGGATCTCTTGTCTCACCCAGGGTACATTTCTCAGGAAGCGAGGAATCCAATACACATGTCCCAAAAGCTTCTGCATCGTGTCGTGTGGGTGCCAGTCTTCCACTTCAGCAAACGTGACGACGACGGGTATCCATTCACTCATATCGAAACAAGGGGGATACGACAAGACTTCGGTCATATCTCTCGGACCCGCATATTGGATGAGTGCTCGGGAAAAACTTTCTGCTTCCTTCTCTGCCAACAAGAGGACAGCCGTCTTCGGGATTTCACCGTTCGAAGTTTCACCGTTTTCACTGGTAGTCGGGAGAATAGTGGGCGGAATAGAAAGTTTCGTCGGCTGTTTTCTTTTTTTCTTTGTATCGTCTGTAGAGCTCGAACGCTTCTCCGCACCAGTACCAGTATCGCTGACTGCGGGTGTTGTCTCTGGGCATGTCGATGTTGTTGTCGAACATGCGACTGGCAACGGCTTCAAAGTTGTTTTCTGTTTGGATTTCTTCTTGGCACTCGAGCAGGCCGTGTCCGAGCTGTCCACAGTTGAGGCACTTATGATTTTCGTCGGTGGGTCTCTTGATTCCGTAACACTTTCTTTTGACAGTTTCTTTTCTTTCTTCATCACTCTTCGCTTTTTGGGCTTCTGTTCGTTTTCCACACTGGGGTGCCCAGTGTCCTGGTTCTCCGCAGAGGTAACAACTTCCATAGGAACCATAGGCTGGTCTGTCTTGTCTTGGTTTTCGTTGCTGCTGTTGGGAACGAGTAGGGCAGTCTCTATACCAGTGTCCGACATTGTTACAGGAGAAACAAGCTTGACTAGCCATCGAGAGCAGAATGAAATTTCAGTATGACACTTCGCTTCTTATAGTCTTGGTCGTGACGTCACTCGCTTTTGATTGGTTCTTTCTTTTCCTTCGTTTTGATTGGTTCGTTGTTTAGTCTATGATTTCCAGGCTTTCCACGTACTTTTTCACTTCGTCCCAATCGATCAAGGCTTCACTCACGTGACAGGCTTCCAACAACGTCATCAGGTCGGCTCGATTACCGTGTTTTTGTCGCCAATGGTTGAACACGGTGAAGATTTGCATGCGCGCGTTGTTGGGATGACTCATCTTGGCTTGACTGATTCGCGCTTCTCTGATCCCCAGATGTCTGCCAATACATTCCCAGCCTTCTCCCATGTTGCCGGACATGACATTGATATCCATTTGATCCAGAGACCATCGTTTCTTTTTCTTCGGCAAGCCGTCCATCCACTGGCGTATGGGGTCTTCTTTCTGTTCGACAAACTCGTCTTTGCGTTTGATCAACGCGGTCTTAAAGCCCGGTACCACCGTCCAGAACTTTTTCAAGGCTTTCTCGACGTCTTCTCGCCATCGTTGTTCGTCCTCCCACGTCTTGACTTGATCCCGTGGATCGTCCATCATACTGCCTAGCACGTTATCGATGTCTTGCAGTTTCGGCTCGTCCACCCAAAGGTAGTGATTGTAATCGTCCACGGGATGCGAGGGTTGACCCGTTATGGAAGAAACGCCTAGTCCCAGACAAGAGTGGTATCTCTGACTGGGATGTTCGTACTTGCAGCCGATACACTCTTCGTGTTGCCTTTCTTCTATAATGGGCAGGAAACATTTCAACACTCGAAAGTTGAGCCATCGCTGTCTAAGTTTCTCGATCATATTTTCTGCCGGTTCGTCATCTTCTTTGTTTGTTCGCCATCGTCCTGAGACCCGCAAGTCAGTATCCATAGGGGTAAGTGTTGCTCGGTTGGCCATCGTCATTGAATTGAACAAACCGCTTGTCATACACGATTTTATATCGTTTGTTCTCGGGGCGTGTCCAAAGACGGCGGTCACGTGATCTGGTAATCTTGAACGGTTCTCCGCAGAGGTAACAACTTCCATAGGAACCATAGGCTGGTCTGTCTTGTCTTGGTTTTCGTTGCTGCTGTTGGGAACGAGTAGGGCAGTCTCTATACCAGTGTCCGACATTGTTACAGGAGAAACAAGCTTGACTAGCCATCGAGAGCAGAATGAAATTTCAGTATGACACTTCGCTTCTTATAGTCTTGGTCGTGACGTCACTCGCTTTTGATTGGTTCTTTCTTTTCCTTCGTTTTGATTGGTTCGTTGTTTAGTCTATGATTTCCAGGCTTTCCACGTACTTTTTCACTTCGTCCCAATCGATCAAGGCTTTACTCACGTGACAGGCTTCCAACAACGTCATCAGGTCGGCTCGATTACCGTGTTTTTGTCGCCAATGGTTGAACACGGTGAAGATTTGCATGCGCGCGTTGTTGGGATGACTCATCTTGGCTTGACTGATTCGCGCTTCTCTGATCCCCAGATGTCTGCCAATACATTCCCAGCCTTCTCCCATGTTGCCGGACATGACATTGATATCCATTTGATCCAGAGACCATCGTTTCTTTTTCTTCGGCAAGCCGTCCATCCACTGGCGTATGGGGTCTTCTTTCTGTTCGACAAACTCGTCTTTGCGTTTGATCAACGCGGTCTTAAAGCCCGGTACCACCGTCCAGAACTTTTTCAAGGCTTTCTCGACGTCTTCTCGCCATCGTTGTTCGTCCTCCCACGTCTTGACTTGATCCCGTGGATCGTCCATCATACTGCCTAGCACGTTATCGATGTCTTGCAGTTTCGGCTCGTCCACCCAAAGGTAGTGATTGTAATCGTCCACGGGATGCGAGGGTTGACCCGTTATGGAAGAAACGCCTAGTCCCAGACAAGAGTGGTATCTCTGACTGGGATGTTCGTACTTGCAGCCGATACACTCTTCGTGTTGCCTTTCTTCTATAATGGGCAGGAAACATTTCAACACTCGAAAGTTGAGCCATCGCTGTCTAAGTTTCTCGATCAAATTTTCTGCCGGTTCGTCATCTTCTTTGTTTGTTCGCCATCGTCCTGAGACCCGCAAGTCAGTATCCATAGGGGTAAGTGTTGCTCGGTTGGCCATCGTCATTGAATTGAACAAACCGCTTGTCATACACGATTTTATATCGTTTGTTCTCGGGGCGTGTCCAAAGACGGCGGTCACGTGATCTGGTAATCTTGAACGGATTGGCTATGACCAGAGGTTCGTTTTGATGGACGTGCCGTACATTCTCCTTCATGATGGCGTAATTCAGCTGCTGGGAGGCACGGTAATTCAAGGTGAATCCCCGGACTTTACATACAGTTTTACCATCGCTCTGGCGGTACGCGTAATTCTTTGGCCCTCCGCTAACAAATTCTCGAATGGTGACATCTTCGGGCAACTCGTTCTTCCACTGACCCAAACTAGAACCTTCCGGGGGATTCCATGACGTGGCGTGGTATTGGTAGATGACGCTATCGGTGTCAAAATAGCAAACGCGCTCTCCCAACTTTTCCAAGACGGAATAGAGTTTCAAACGAGCTTGAGCCGTGACAAAGGCGGCGATAACCACGTTGGTGATGGGACAGGGTGCCACGTGTTCTTCTTTTTTCAGCGTTTCCATCAAGACCATGTTATCGTTCACTAACTGCACATCTCGTACGGTCTGGGTCACGTCCAACATTTTTTCAAAATAGACGCTGGGCTCCGTGATGTACTCGGTCTTGGGAAAGTTGTCTCTCTGTCCGAATTTCCCCCATGCTGTGTTCAATTGTAACTTGCTAAACGCCCGCATCCCTTTGTTGGGTTTTATCGACGCGGGATCCAGACGAATACCTTCCGTGTCGTACACGTCGTTGACGAAGCGGGTCTTGTCTTCTTCGGTGTGGCAGGTGTCGGGATAACCGCTGCTTTCCATCTTCTTCTTGAGGTAGTGATTAATGTACCCCGTAAACAGACCGCCCGTTTTGACCTCGGGGTCGTAAGTGCTGAATTCTTTCCAGTGCCAGACTTCGTAGACGTTTAGTACTTTGTATCCTAGGGTCACCGCTTTCTTCAGTTCCAGGGTGACAAAGGTACCCACCCAGGCTCGCTGTTCGTCGGTGTGCTCACACGGTTGGTATTCGGCAATCTCCCCTTGTTGCATGTGTTCGTCGACGCAGCTTCGACACAGGGCAAACACCAATTTCTGTTTGCGCCGAAACGGGAGCACTGGATGGTACAGGCCACGGGGCGGCAAGACGGAACACTGGATCAATCCTTCGTACTGCTGCCACTGGTGTTGATCGGGCTGTGTGACGATCGTGGGTTCCTTGATGGGAAAGGTACCGTACTTGCAGATGTAAGGGTACAAGGACACCACGTCGATGTAGCGCATGTCTTCCACCGACGCGTTCACCAACAGTTGAATGGCATTGGTTCTTCCACCGAAGAAAGCGTTGCGGGGCATCAGAGGTTCGGGAGCGGGCCATTGCTGATCTTCCAAGCCTTGTAAAAATTCGTCCATCTCTTGATCGTGGCGTCGTTCTTCCTCTAGCTCACACTCCCACATGACGCGGATGGTCTGCATACCGTACTGCTCCTGGAGTCGACGGTGACGTTCTTGGGTCTTCTGGTACAAGTCCCTCATACTGCGAGATGGATCGTAGGGATGTTTATGCTGAACGTCTTGGACGGGACCCGGGTAACATTTGGGACAACCGTGAAAGGCACACCCGTGAAACTCGTACACCGTACCTGTGGTCGTGTCCATACCATCTAAGCTATAAGGACCAACTCGGCATTCACTACCGTTACGGGCGTGTCGAATGTTGGGTAGTGGGGTCTGGTTTCGGAATGCAGCCATGGTCTGTCGATGTTGTTCCCATTCCAACCATCGAAGGGCTTTGTTGGACTGTTGTCGAGGCTGGAAGCGATGCCAGTCCTTACCAAGTTTTGGCTCTTGCATTAGGGCTCGAGGAATGACGACGAGGGTGTCTTTTTTGAGGTAGTGCGTGCGTAACACGCGACTGCAGGCAGAGGCCAGGGTCAAGCTTTTTTCGAAGGGATCGATTCCCGTGTCCATGAGAAATATCTCGCGAAACACACCACAGCATCGGCGAAGGACATCGACGTCACTCTTACAGTAGGCGAGAATTTCCTGGCGAAAATCAAAGACGTGGTGACTGTGTTGCTCGTACCACTCGTGAAATTTTTCTCGTTCAGTCACACTCATGCCATCCGGATCGTAATCGGTGTCGGGAGGATAGGCGCCCACGTAATCTTCATTCTCCGGTCTGTTAAAGTGGTGAGGGAAATAACCTTTCTTGAGTTCTTGCAGGCCAAAGGTCTTGGGCATGTCCCGTAAAGCCATCGGTAGAAAGTTGAGGGAATCGATGAATTTTACCGTACCGACAGTGATCGTCATCGCTTTACCACCATTCATAATCACTTCGGGTTGCGCCACGGAATGTTTGTGCAGCGTCTGTAAAATAAGCAGTCCGTCGTAACCTTTAAAGTTATGAGCCACGGCAATCACGGGACTCGATTCGTGACTGTCATGTTTCCGACCATCTACCACCGTACCGTGAGCAGCGAGTTGTAGAAACCATTTTCCCACATCGTCCAGCGTGTCTGGGCCTTTAAACACAATTTCTCGTTGGTGATTCCAGTACGTGTCGCAGTGCTCGCAGGGATCTTGATTGTCGATACAAAAGTGACAGCAGGTTTGCAGGACACATAGGTTGGGAATGTGCTCACCGGTATCTTGCTGGCATTCAAAGTCAAAGAAGACGAAGCGGGTTAATGTTGTCTGCTGTAGTTTGTCGATTTGGGTCTTTCGGTCTTTATTCATGTCGATGGGTGATTTCAGTGGTTGAATGTAGCAAAACTGTTTCTCGGCCGTGTGCCACTCTCGGCAGATGGAACACTCGTATTCTCCGCATCGGTGTTCTTCCAAATTACGCTTGGCCTTGATGACGTCCCACTCTTTTTGACATTTCTCGCATTTCTTCCATCGATAACATACACTGCACTTGGCTCTGGAACGGGTGGCGAGATGGTTGTCGAAACACTGGCGGCTCACAAACACACGATGACATCGGTAACACGTCTTTGTGTTGGGATCAGGTGGACAGGGGGGACCCACTGTCTTACATCCTTGACACATCACGTGACACGAATGTTTCTCTGCTCGATCGTATCCCACCTGACAGGTCTCACAAAAATACGAGTTCTCCACAAAGGCGGGCATGGAGGTAATGACGTCATAATGTCTGTCGTGTAAATACAGGTTGAGATGTTTTGGTGTGCCTGTGATGTGTTTTGTTCCCCGATAGATCGCCTTCCCAAAGATGGCTCGAGAGAAAACGTTGAGTTGGTAACCTGCCTCTCCCAAATACTTGGCGTACAATTCCCAGGTTTCCATCCCCGTGCATGCTTGCCTGGCTCCACCGACGGCATCGATAAGGGCTTCGGTTTTCTTCGTCTGCCACGAGTGGGGTCCTGTATTGTTGATTAATCTCTTCCGTTCTCTTTCAGGCGTGTCTTGTTTGTTGGCATAATGACGGGCGACGACAATAGCTCGCTGAAAACATAAGTCGTCGGCATTCTTTATGGTGACGAGGCATCGCTTTTTCTTTAAATAATCGTCGAAATTTGCGCAGTGTCTCTTCTTCACGTTTGTTCCACCGTTACCTCTGCCATCGGGAGGGGACACGTGACAGATACTCATGGACATACGTTGATCTAGTCTAAATTCTTCGTTACTTTGTAATACGGCAGCCACTTTTTGCAAAACGTCTTCGGCCTTTAACAAACGATGTTCACGGAAGGGTAACCAGATCGGTGTTTTGAGTCCCGGGTGACTGATGGCGATTCTAACATAGTCACTTTCTCTGGCGTCCAAGGTTCGACGAATTTCCTCGATGATGGCCTCAAAGGTGTCGTGTAGTTGTTGTGGTACATCGTTGGCTGGAACATGGGACCAATCTTCCAAAAAGTCTATCTCCACACACAGTAATTCGGTTCTAAATAATCGGCTGTATCGTCTATCCACGGGTCGTAAAGAATAACTCATCTTGCTTCGCTCGCTGATCGCATATCAATGTTCGAAGCTGTCGCTTCCAGGCTTTTTATTCCTGTCGCCATGAATGGACTCGTCCATGACGTCATATCCTTCAAATGGACTCGTCCGTGACGTCATATCCATACCATTACACATAGATTGTGCAATACTTAACGTCAGAAGAAATGTTACATGCGATTGTGTAATACTGGATTTTCCATACGTCTATTTTTAGCATCAAACGTACACACATGCGCTGTATAACGTTACATCGCGTCTATATTTAGCCTCCAACGTACGCATAACGTTGCATCACGTCTATATTTAACCCACAACGTTCAACCTACGATGCATAACGTTATGCTCAGTACTGTGACGTCACTCCATGAATGGACTCGTCCGTGACGTCATATCCTTCAAATGGACTCGCCCTTACGGTTTTAAAACGACACAACACTCGTCTCTCTATCAGTATCAGAATGGATGCTCCGGTCGTACGCATCGAAGAAAACCGCAGCACCGATACTCTCATGTATCTCAGGGGTCACACTCTTGTCGTGATTACCCCTGACGATATCTTTGTCTTACCTGACGAGGTATTAAAAACACCTCCCAGGAAAAGACCTCCTCCCGAATTAGTGGAGGCCATTAGACGCAACCGACATAAAGTGCGTCGTACCCTCACATTTGAGTGAGGACAACGGCCCTTTTCAGGGCCAACTTAATCAATGTAAAAGAGTTGTTTCCCTTTCTTCTTCTTCTTCTCTCTCTCTCTCTCTCTCTCTCTCTCTTTTCCCGCGCGCGCCCTCTTTCTCTCCGTACGTGCAATCCCAAGGTCACGCACGTGCAAGGTCACGCAAGGGGTCACGCACGTGCCAGGGGGTCATCCAGTGCAAGGTCACGGTCACGCACGTGCTAAAGGTCATCCAGTGCAAGGTCACGTGCACGCGCATGCACGCACATACATACACGCGCATGCGCGCACGTGCATGGCTGTACAAGCGTCCCTACTACTGTACCTAAAATTAAAACACCCTGTGTAGGACCTACTCTGGGTACCATATCCACCACTCGGATGTTTACATTTTCTTTTGTTCTACTGCGAAACGTCTTCTTTAGCCGCCATGTTTAGTGACATTACAGACGAGACCCAAGATGCAATGCGCGACCTCCTCCGTATGCAAATGAAGAAGTCTCCACTCTGGTTATTTTTACTCTGTGCCTACAGTCAACAGTTGGAGCGGTGACAGACAGTGCAACTGCAATGCCATCATAGATAATACCAATGACGTAGATATATAGACGTAGATAATATCATAGAGTTATATATAGTTTCTATCAATCTGTTTCACAGTGAATTACTTACGAAATATCTCTGTAACAGACGACAGTTCACAACAGGTGCGTTGACTGCACGCGCCGTTAGTCATTGGCTCAACGGCTCGTGCAATGTTTACTTAACACCTAACTGCTTCGGGCAAAATGATGCATTTTACTCGTTTTAATAGCCATTTACACTATATAGGAAATATTTTTTAACTCCAAATACTTCAAACGTCTTTATTTATTTTTCTTTTACCTCAAAAAAATGTTTGAGAATTTAATATGTCGGAGTTAAAAAGTTAATATGCCGTACTCATTAAGCCTCGTCGATGTCATGCTTATCAGTGATTGTAGCGGCCAAGCGAATATTCACTGCGGGATCAGTTTGGGTTTCTATATCTGGTGTCTTCCCATAACGCCGACTCACCAGAGTTTGGAAAGTCGACCGCGGCACTCTTTGATGGGTTAAGAACGGATTAAAGGCGTTAATGAGGTAGGGACCAGTCATTATTAATATAGTTCACTTAAATTCAACTCACTAACTATAATTTTCTTAATCTATAGTTTACTTTACTTTGTTCAGATTATTAATATAGTTCACTTGAATTCAACTCACTTATTAATTAAAAAAATAATATACGAAAGTTCAACAAGAAGCTGACAAGTGATCGAAATTCAGTTCATTGCGATTATTTTTCAAAATAAGTATAAATACGTAAATAATCCCAAGACTTTTCATATACATTTCTTTCTACGATGGCTAAAGCACAGTTACAATCTAAGTTTCTTCCTACAGCAAGAGTTGGCAGTTACCTATGTGTTGCTGGTTTTAAGTATAGACTGAATAAGAGAAAGAATAACGACTTAGTGATATGGCAGTGCTGCGAAAAGAGCAAGGGATGCAGGGCTACAACATCTACCATTAACGATATAGTTAGCAGAATAGACGTCGACCACAACCACCCACCAGCCTATTCCGATATACAAGTAAGTTACTGTGTTATAAAAGCATCTTTGAAATTACATTTGAATTATCATTTTTTTTAAATTTCTGTCGTAAGCTTCTAATTTTATATTCTACTATTTATTCATTGTTATTATAAAATAAATCTTATTTTTTATAGATCACAGAAATGATGCAGTGCTTAAATGTCCAATCTACGACAAATCCGATTACACAACTTTACCAACAAGAAATAAACGGTAAACTGAATGGTGAATGGACAGACGACAATAGAACCACCATCGCCAACATGCCAACGTTTTTCTCCAAGAAGAGCATCCTATATAGAGCCAGGAGAATAAGAAATTTCCCAAATTACCTAAACATCGACGTGCCATTGTTGTGCCCGACCTTTTTCAACAGACAGATAGCGGAGAACAGTTTTTATTCATCAATGATGGTGACGAAGAGAAAATTTTAGGATTTACCACAATACAGAATCTTGAATCTTTGTGTGACTCGAATGTACTTTTTGGCGATGGAACATTTTATATATGCCCACGAATTTTTTATCAACTATACGTCATCCACGCACTGATCCAAGATTGTCCTGTTCCATTGGTATTTTTCTTTTTACCTGACAAGAGAGAGTCGACATACCGGAAAGCTTTTGGTCTCTTGAAGCAAGTGGTAAGTGAAAACGGATTCAACCTTCAACCTTCCATTTTTCAGGTAAGAATATTTTAAATTAATGTACACAATACACCGATTAATATCATATTCTACATAGTAATTTACATAACAATAACATAGTAGTATGACCTAAATGTGTTTCTTATTTTTTAGATGGACTTTGAGTTGGCCGCAAAGAATGCTAGTGAGACAGTTTTCCCCGTGGTAGAATGGAAAGGGTGTTATTTTCACTATACGTCATACGAGAAGAAGAAACATGCAAATTAGACGGTGTATCAGGATACCATTACTGCCCGTGACTGATGTGAGTATTCATTATATTTAGTAAATAGTTAATATGAATATATTGTAAATATAAATAATTTATATGTATCGTTCTTTTATTTGCAGATTGATGATCCAAATAATGGCCGAGGTACCAGATAATGAGAAATTTCAACAACTGGCCGACTATATGGTTACCCAATGGTTACTCAAGTACAATGGAACCACAACCAAACCACGTAAAGAACCAACAATTCTTTAGAGAGGTGGCACGGGCGTCTAAAAAAATTAATTGGAAAAGCTCATCCGAATATTTTTGAAGTGATGGCATTTTTGAAAGAAGAGCAAAATTCAGTTGTTGAAGTATTCGAGTGGCCAACGACAACCACCTAAAAGGAAAGAATACACAGAAAGATCGAAGATGCAAAACATAGATATGAAGAAGGAGGATTGAATTTGTTAAAATTTTTGGACTATGTTGGACATTTTATGCGTGCCAAAAGTTAAAATTATTTGCAATGTTATGTGTTAAAGGTTGTTATAAATTTTTTAAAAAATAAATGCTCCCAAAATTAGCGGCTTAATTAGTTTTATCCCCCAGCTTAGGTCTATTGTTCTTGGCCAGTCGACCCCTTAACACCGACCAAAAATTTTCCCCTAAAACTCGGTGAGTCGGCGTTATGGGAATAAACCTTATATCTATGAGATAATATATAGATAGACCGCGCAAGCTGTTTGAGTCGACGGCAAACTGATCCCGCAGTGAATATTCGCTTGGCCGCTACAATCACTGATAAGCATGACATTGACGAGGCTTAATGAGTACGGCATATTAACTTTTTTACTCCGACAAATTAAATTCTCAAACATTTTTTTGAGGTAAAAGAAAAATAAATAAAGACGTTTGAAGTATTTGTAGTTAAAAAACATTTCCTATTTAGTGTAAATGGGTATTAAAATGAGTAAAATGCATCATTTTGCCCGAAGCAGTTAGGTGTTAAGTAAACATTGCACGAGCCGTTGAGCCAATGACTACGAGGCGTGCAAGTCAACGCACGTGTTTTAGACAGCCATCCGTTACAGGGATATTTCGTTAGTAATTCTCTGTGAAACAGGTTGAGTCGACGGCCGAGAAGCACGACTTCCGCCCGTGGCAGAAGACATTAAAATGGCGCGTTTATAGTATTGAAACGTTACACTTGACGTATTCATTTTCTTGTCAAAATGGTTCGTTCCTGCTGTTCAGTTGGCTGTATTAATCGTGATACCCCCGAGAATAGAAAGAAGGACATTACTTTTCATCAGTAAGTTATTTTTAACTTTTTAGAATGTGTTTCTTCGACTTTCTAAGATCACGAAAGTCAAATAAATATAAATAGGCCTAAACAATTACAATGAATAACATGACTTCGACCTTTGTTGACACTAATAATAGCCAACCTCACTACATACACCATAAATATAAGTGGAAGCTTACTTTAATACTTATAAAAAGGTAGGCCTACAATTTACTACTTTAGCTATCTATGAATATGATTATGGATAGATTTACTTGCTACCCGAATCCTCCTTGTCAATGAATGTCAATTGTCAATAAATAGGCCTATTTTAGATTTATAGACCAACGTAAACCATTAATCATTGACACAGGATTTATATTTTTGAAAACTGTTGTGAATATATTTTTTTTATCTTAAACAAATTACATTTTTTTTACATATTTATTTTTTTGTTTCAAAATTCCTAAAGACCCTGGTCAAAGAAAGTCATGGTTAATTGCTATTGACAGATTAGACCTGGACGGAAAACATTCCTGGGAGCCATCAAGTATCCAGACACTTTGTTCTCAACACTTTAAGGAAGATGATTTCATGATATCAAAACATGCTGGTAATAAATTGTTAAAAAAGGGCAGTGTTCCATCCATTTTTTCTTGGAAGGCATCCACAAATGTTAAGGTACTGGTACAGCTTGTTTTAATGAATTCAGTTTTTTCTAGAGTAATGATAATTTATGAAACGTGATTCAATGTTAGTTTATTTGATAATAGGAAATTAAACATTTGTAGCTAAGCATGGTTAATGAAAATGTTGACTTTACCCCTGCTAAAAAAGATGAATTAGAAAACATAATATAGAATGTCCACTTTTTAAAATGTTTTGTAATTAAATTTAGCGCCTGATAAATAAGAGTATGTAGTTGGTGGCATATGATAATAATAGTGATGATGATAGTATAGAATGTCCACTTTTTAAAATGACAACTTTCAACTACACTTGTGTCGTAATTTAAATTTAGCACCTGATAAATAAAAGAGTATGTAGTTCAGGGGTGGATCTAAGAATTTTGAAAGGGGGGGGGGGCGCCGCAAAATGAGGGCACTGACCGCGGAGACGGGACACGCCGCTGTTAGTCGGGGGGGGGGGGGGGGGTCCCTTCAAGAAAATTATCCGCCATTTCCTTGCCCTCTCCCCCACTGAATCGCCTCTGTAGTTGATGGCATATGATGGTTATTATGCAATTAAGATTGAAAAGGTGTAGTCTCATTTACCCTTTTCTTGTATTTATAGATTGTTTCAAGACAGTCCACTACAAGCAAACGGGCTAGAGTTGAAGTAGATACATCGACAGGTCTAGAACAGAGATCAACTCAAAGTATTCAACATCTATAGAACACAATTACCATCATGATTTAAACACAATAAAAGACAAATTAGAAGATGCCACTCATAGACTGGAGAACACAGCCCATCAACTTGCCTTAACCAAACGCAGAGAAAAACGTGCAAAAATGGTAATCGGTAGTGTTGTTAACCGGCTTCATGATGAAAAGAAATTATCCGAAAAGGCTCAACAAATGATTGATTCATATGAAGGTTTGACTTTACATATGTGACAGGTTGATATATTAACTTGTATTGGCCTTGTGTCTTGTGTTGGCCTTAGTGCTGACTGAAGATCTATTTTTAGCACACTCGGGAGTAGACTGACAGAAGAGGCTTGGCTATCGGACAGCACTGCTGTTAGGCCAGATTTCTTGTCTTGTACATGCTTAGTTAATGTATGTTATAAAGTTTTCTTGATTAAATGACTTTGTCATATTGACTTTTTTGTTTTTGTAGTGGCCTCAAAAATACCATTTACATTTTTTAAAGGAATATTTCCTTCGGTACTGGTACACATTTTATATATTTATTACAAGCATGCTAAAATAAATTCCTCTGAGAAATTTATGATCAAAAGTAAACTTTCTATCCAATAACTCTGCCTGAGATATATGAGTTGTTCAGACCCTGGATGTTGCATAGTAAATAACAAGCATGACTTTTTTATAAAACCTGTTGTCAATTGTATTCATAAATAGCTCCAATACAACTAAAAGTATTAATTGCTGTTGAAATGGTTCAAAATTAGAAATAAATTAATAATGAACAACTGTGAATTATGATATTTTTGACTTTTAGATATTCCTGTTGACCTGTTTACTAAACCTGCTTCTGAATATTTTTATGGACCGAAAGCCTACAACACAACTATTTAAGAAGCAAGGTCAACTTACCACACCAATCCACGATTAGAAGGTAATTACTTTTTCTACATTCACATCTTGCAAAATGTGGGTGTATCTTGCATGAGAACTGCTTGTTTATATTGCTTCTACATTTGTCAGTATATTATTTTACATTTTGTACTTGGAATATTGCCATTTATTGTCAGAATATTATGAAATTTAAAAATAATGAAATTTATAATTTGCTGTGAAAGTCTGTATGATCAAGGACTCTATTTTGAATTAATTATTGGCAAAATTTCACAATGATAACAAGTGTTATAGATTAATGATATTCTCAGTTTTTAAAATTAAGAATTTATTGTTTTTGTTTTACAAAAAAAAAATTTTGTATTTTTTAATTGTTTCTTTATGACTAATTTTACTTTTACAGTTTATTCCAGACTACACCAAACTAAAGTTTATTTATTATTCCATTTGTTTGAATGATACTGTTGTACGTTAATATTTTTTTGTTTTATTACTCATTAAAAAAATAATAATTAAATAATGGTTCAAATATTACTTTAAATTGACTCTTTGAAATTGATGTTTGATTTTCATTAAATGTGCGTATCAAATGCTTCATCGAAGCTCATATAATAATATAATGAACAGTATTTATGATTGTACTTACATATGAAGTCATGCATAGTTTTATGTTATTGAGCAAGTGAAGGAAAAGGTACACAGTTCTAAGGATTGTAGCATTGACAACGAATGTAAAGGATCATAAGAGTAGATGGATTTGCCACTGCCCGACCCAGGCAAAATTTTCAAACATTTCACAGCTCAATATGGAATGAAAACAAAACATGCTTTTATCCCAATATAAACAACACTAAATGATGACATTAAAATAATTACATTTCATATCATTTTTGTCATATTCATATATTTCTCTGTTCTGTATACTTGTAGGTGGCTGAGTAACATATCTTCTCAACCAGGTCTCTCTAGTCAAGTTATAAACATGCTTCAGCAGAAAGTTCAAAGAGATGAATGGACCTGCAAACACTGCAGCCTGATGATTGATGGCATGTCTATAAGAAAACACATTGATTGGGATGCAAAGAACAGTCAAATGGTTGGTTTCGTTAATTTAGGGTCTGGACCAGTTGAAAATGATGCCGTTGAGGCACGTGAAGTCATAGTAATACTAGCTGTTGGTTTACAAGGTCACTGGAAAGTACCACTAGGTTATTTCCTTGTTGATGGAATATCAGCAGAGATACAAAGCCAGCTTCTTCTGACAGCAATATCATCACTTCACCAAATTTGTATTAGAGTAACATCTATTGTGATGGATGGGCATCCAACCAACCAAAGAATGGCAAACATATTAGGAGGCAATTTAAATCCTGATAACATCAGAAGTACTTTCCAACATCCATCTAATCCAGAATTAAACATATATATATTCTTTGATGCTTGTCATCTTCTCAAAAACTTCCGTGGAGCTCTTCATTCTCTTCAACAATTGCAGGAAGAAACTATTGGTACAGCAAAGTGGTCAGATATTAAAAGACTAGAAGAATTACAACGGAATGAAGGCTTAAGAGCAGCTAATAAGCTAACAAAGAAGCACATAGAATTTACCAATCAAAAAATGAATGTTAAATTAGCAGTACAAGTTTTAAGTAATTCTGTTGCTAAATCATTACAATTTGTTTCTTCAGTCTGTGAAGATTTTGGAAATTGTCAAGGAACAATCAATCTTGTTGCCATGGTTGATTGAATGTTCGACATTTTCAACAGTAGAACGCCAGCTGCAAAAGGTTTTAAGCATCCCATTAATGCAAAAAATTTTGAGTCTTTTGAATCCTTTTTGTTATCCACCAGTTCTGTACTACTAAACTTAAAAGACATGGCTGGTCAGAAAGTCTGCCATGGAAAAAGGAAGATATGTATAATTGGTTTCTTGTGTAATATTCAAAGCCTTCTTGGTCTTGCAAGAGAGATGATTTTATCAAATCCACCAGCACTGAAATACTTGTTGACTTACAAATTGTCACAAGACCACCTTGAACTACTTTTTTTCTGCCATTAGGAGATATGGAGGATGGAACAACAATCCATCTGCAGTACAATTTTCGAATGCATATAGATCTCTACTGGGTCATGTTGGTGTAAGTGGAACAATCGATGGCAACACCTCATGTGTACCACAAGACATAACTTCTATCTTGGAAGTCGACAACACAGAAATAATTACCTTTGAAGATGCTCTTGCAGACCATGATTATCCCATCAATGGGAGAGGTATCAGTTCATTTGTAGAGGGTGTCCTTGAATATATAGCTGGCTGGGTTGTTAGGAAATTAATGTCTAAAGTTCAGTGTGTGCACTGTGCTCATGCCTTAGTAAAACCTAAAACTGATAACAAATATGGGCTTCTAAATATAAAAAACAATGGAGGATTATGCATTCCATCAAATGATGTTATCCAGATTGTTCGACAATGTGAAGTTATACTCCGATCTTTTGTCCATATCAAACACGTTAAACCAAATGAATGGGAAAATGTTGTTGTATCTAAAGTCATGATGAATTTACCGTCTACTTTATTTTCTCATCTGAATGATCATTTCATAGAAACATGTAATGGAATAGACACGCATTATTATAATTTGTTGAAATTAATTTGTAGTCAATTCATAAAATTAAGAAGATTTCATGTGGTGAGATTAACTAATTTAGCACTACAGGGACAATGTGTAAGACAAAAGTTAACAAAAACTGTACTTTTTCAAAATCAGTATAATTATTAACTATGCTAATCTCTGTCAGATTAATGATTACATGTAGTTGGTTGATAATTGCCTGTTCTCAAGTCATTATTTACTCCTTATGATTAATGTAACCGGTGATTCTTTGAACATAAATGACCGACAGTTCTTTTTGAATAGAATGGAATATTTTTAGAGTTGAATTCCGTTTACTGTGGCTTCATACGGCACATAAAATATACAAGCATGTCTAGCAGATATTATTTCAAATTAGATTATTACCACTGCTCAGAAATGTATAAACGGGTTGAATGGCAACAATTCTTGGGCAAGAAAACAGTTTGCCATTTGTATCATATTACCCTCGCCAAAATGCTCAAAAAGTGAACAAGTTTAATTCTAAACATTTCATATACAAATATAACTGTGAAACTTATATCATTTTCTGAGGGATTCCGATTATCATGTCTGGGGGATTCAGATTCTGATACCTGAAAATAACACTATGCCTATGGTACACGCAAAACAAATTATAGAAAACTGCCAATCCTTGAATGAGATCTGACATGTAAATACTGAAAATATATTGTGCAGTATCGTTTGCAAACCGACTGAAGTCACCAAAAATAAAATCTGGTCGTAGTAAATAAAACTGTGCTACTGTAAAGGCAGATTTTTAAAGTTGTATAATGTATTGTATATATCGGTAATTGTTTTATAATACATTTTCTCTTTTTTTATCACATTTTTGGCGGATAATATATTCCAGTCGCTGCAAAATATATGACTTTTTATTTATATAAAAATTAGCATCCATTTTGACGGGAAAGAAATGAAAGCGAGTGTGAGCTCTGCATGACAAGGAGTAGGGTGGCCTGTCCAAATTTGTGTGAGTTTTCTCCGGGGTCCTCTGGTTTCCTCCCACTGCTAAAGACCTGTGCGCAAGCAAACTATTCAAATAAATTGAACCATAATAAATTGAAATATTCGCCCTTTTACACAAGTGGCAATTAATTATATGCTTTTGGGGGTGGCACAATTTACCCAAATCCAAATAAATCAAATGCAATTTCCAAGAAAATTTGGAAGTTGTAACCAAATCCATCATTTTTCTAATTCTAATTGTTCCAACACACTTGTATTGATTTACTTATTAAACCCCCTAGCACTTTACCGAACAAATTTCGGGGTTTACATTATTCCGGGGTTTACAATATTTCCGGAATCTTACTCGGTATTTATAATTTAGAGATGCTTTAGAATGCAAGTATCCATCTATCCAATCTTACCCCACAAACCCCACCACAACAACCAAAAAAAACAATGTTTCCCGTCCGACTAATATGTTTTGGAAGGGGGTGGGGGTACCGTAAAACAAACACAGGTATTATCTCTAGGGCCTAATAGTAAAACAAATGTAAGGAAATTGTCTGGAAATTAATATATATTTCATTAAATTAGTTAGCACAGGAATAAAGGAACTGGGTGTGTCATGAACGTCGCGCTGAGAACACTCACGATTTGTTTACATAGGATACCGCAATCTCCCAAACAGAGTTGTCTTCCCTTGCAGTCCACACTAACCTCTGCTAACGGCTCAATTGACTACGCCACCAAGATTCTTGGTGTTGATGGACAATGCTTAATGATACGATTTAAAACAAATAAATGATAATAATTTTGATACTATCACCATGTTGAAATAGAAATGTGGTCACAATTGCAAAGTAACAATATATTTACAACTATTACACAGAACTCTTTCGCGTTAGATCACAGGTTAATCGGTCGGAAATAAGAACTGCGCATGTCGCCGTGCTAATTTTAGAATGAATACACGTGCGTCTGTTTGTTTGTACAACGCGATCGATAGGCCTAACAATCAATTTAGAAATGTCTGTGGTTCTCGGTATATGTTTAAAATATGATCGAAAAATCATCAAGTGTTTATAGCGCCTAAAATTGACTAAAATTCATAATATCATGAAGTGTTTATAACGGCAAGTACATTTCTCTTACAGACGCCATTTTTGATCATAGTAAATCACGTGATCGATGACCTCCGGGTCAAACCTATATAGTACGCGAGCCGACGGCAGAGTCGAATGCTTGATAGAGCGAGACTTGCGTGGAGAATGAGGATACCGTTCTTCTTGCCACGGGCGGAAGTCAACAGCGATTGGTCATGGCGGCCAATGACGTTGTAGTAGTTCTATGGTCTATCTATATATGCGCGGTCTATCTACGTCATTGGATAATACCGTATTATCTATGATGCCATGGACCGTATCGTGGCGTTATAAAACTTATTTGGTTCTATTTCAGAATCGCACCTCTACCAGTTCCCGGCACCCCGTGCCTGATGCTGCCGTTCATAAAAGTAATAATAATTTTCGTATATTTTAATTATACGCCCACATGGAAATGTGGTCGTATATTGCCGTCGCCCCCGGCCGTCCGTCCACCTGTCGTCCACAATTTCTTGTGAACGCTCTAGAGGCTAAAGTTAATACCCAACTGACTTTAAATTTATGCACAGTGTTTAAGGTCATGAGACGAAAAAGCATATAATGGATTTTGAGGGATATCCGATAATTACTGCCAGAGTTATTACCCTTGATCTCTTCAAAAAATATTGTGAACGCTCTAGCGGCTAAAGTTAATATCCGATTGACTTGAAATTTAAGCACACAGTTTTAGGTCACGAGACGAACAAGCCTATTAATTT
The DNA here is from genome assembly GCA_948474765.1 of Patella depressa. Classification (NCBI taxonomy): domain Eukaryota; kingdom Metazoa; phylum Mollusca; class Gastropoda; family Patellidae; genus Patella; species Patella depressa. The sequence goes on from OX419716.1 coordinate 54,943,462, forward strand.
TCAGCGATATCCACAAATCACTACCAGAGTTATAACCCTTGATCACTTTGAAAAACCTTGTGAACGCTCTAACGGCTAAATTTAATAGGCGATTGACTTGAAATTTATGCACAGTGTTAAAGGTCACGAGACGAAGAAGCCTATGGATATCCGATAATTACTGCCTGGGTTATTACCCTTGATCTCTCAAAAAATTCTTGTGAGCCGTCTAGCAACTAAAGTTAATATCTGATTGACTTTAAATGTATACACAGTGTCTAAGGTCACGAGACGGAGATGCCTATTGATTTTCAGCGATATCCACTAATTACTGCCGGAGTTATGGCCCTTGATCACTTTGAAAGATCTTGTGAACGCTCTAACGGCTAAAGTTAATATCCGATTAACTTGAAATTTATGCACACAGTTTAAGGTCAGTTTATCGACACTTGGCCTTTGGGTACGACCTTCACCCCATACAATATTTTAAAGGCCACATTCTTGACTTGGACCACCGACCCTGACCCTTGGTCGTGTCACACACGGCTCGGTCAGAAAACGGTCAAACGTTAAGGGCCTGTGTTTGAAGGGTGGTCCATGGGCCATGTCAATATGAAAGTCGTGGGTCAAGGCAGGGTTTGAAAGGAATAAAATCATGGAGAGCTCTAAAAGCTGCACCTAAAATTACAAATTCAGAAAATCGCTCTCCTAAAAACCTCACCTCAGATATTCTAGGAGAGTGAAGAGGCGACTCAATGTTTTCTGTGACTTAATCCTTCGTATAATAATACAATAGCCTACATCGGTCACTTTATATTTACTTCAAAGTCTCAATCTCAATGTAGCTTTTTCCCCCAAACAATGTTGAAATAAATTCGCCCTCATTTAAACAATACTTTCATTAGAAGCAATAATCGCCATATCATGGAATTCGCTAAATTGGATATACCCGGATGTGTAAATAACCCGGAGTTTCCCCTAAACTTTCAGAATTCGTCTGTTCATTATAAATGACTGATAGATGACAAAAACGTTTGTATTTCTTATTCGGAATCAAGGCTACATTATTTTAATAATAATATTAATAAACAATTTACGAATTTGTGATAAGTTATTTAGGCTATTAAATTTTCTTTAATTTTTGCACGCGAATTGACAACGTATTGTCCGCCATGTTGGTATTGGTCGCTCTCACGTACGCAATGTTTTGAATCGACTAGTGCTCATTTTATTTTGGTTCCTCCACATACATCGGCCTATCAACCGTAATTCTTCATTCAGAACCAAGGCTACATTTTTTAAAAATTAAGTACAATTTATACGTAATATGAAACGTTTTATTATTAATTAGACAAACAAAAAACCATCTATCGCAACATCATATGGTTTTGACTTTTGAATACGTAACCCATTCTTGGTTACGACCGTGAAAATAAGATTGTTTCGATACATTTCAATGCCGATTACTGTCGTTGTTTCTTGTATTTCAGAGGAGAGCCAAAAAAAGCTCCCCTCAATCAACAAATTGAAAAAGTGGCTCTCCTAAAAGGTTCTCCAAGTTTCGATAAGATGAATGCTTTAGAAATTAAGGCGAGTGATTTAGAAATTAAAGATACATTATGGAAGATTTTGACAAGGAGTTAGCCATTCTTGCTATAAAAGTTCAAAAATAAATGTTGAAACAAGAATATATTGAAAATTTCAGTTAAATAACTTTATCCTGAACAAAGTTGTTACCACTATAATTTTTTACTAGAAATGGTAGTTAAATTCATCGACACCCTTTTCCCACTATGGCCGATTGTTGATTGACAGGCGTTAACTCCACCTACATAGTCTCGATCATCAAGTAATGTTTAAACGGTATCTAGTGAAGCTTGTGTATAGCCTCGGTCATCACTGTCTTTTATGAATAATTACCAGAAGTATGATGACGTCAACGTCACGGAGAAACCCCACCCACGACGCCACATTAAATCAGTCGACGAAATCCTGTTTTAATCCGAGCCCAATCCAAGCCATCCGTGGGTCTACAGAGTTCATTTTGGGCTTGTTGTTTAAATAAAGATCTAATTTATAATTTCTATGACATCTGAGGCTCAAAGGAAGACCGACAAAAGTCAGTTTTTGCTCTTCCATAATGTATGTTTAAGGAGAGTGATCTGATATTAAGGAGAGTGATTGGTGATAAATGTTAATAAACCCTCAATGAATTTGTAAAGGAGAGTGATTTTCAATTTTAAGGGGAGGGAAAAAACTCCCCTGGGTCGACATTCAGGTGAGCTGTAGGCGCTCGGGGCGATCACTCGCCTTAAAAAACAATGATTGCGATTATCGATAGCAAAATAACTATTGATACCCAACACAAATCGGTGACCATACATGGCCGTGGATAGTTAAAAATCGGCCACGAATCTGCGGCCAAATTGTAAAATTCGTAGGCCATGCCGCCGAGGCCGACGGCGTGTCAAGCCTTGCTTGAGACCGTTAAATAAAAATAGATTATTTTTACGAGAATTTTATTAAAAGCAAAAGCGTTCGCGTTAATTCATTTAAAAGGTCGGGTGATATTTTATAAAGAGAACCGTGAGTTAGCCTTCGGTACGAGGGGCGTTGTTTATAAAATTCGGGTGCGTTTAAAAATATGTACCTGGGTTTCACTTTAGGTGCATGGTAGGTACGCGAGCTCTTTCGCGCGCCTTTCGTTTCGAGCCCTGTCATGGTCATGTTACAGAAAACTGAACTCAAACTTTTCACCACGATCTTGCATATTGATCTTTCGAACACAGGCCCTCCACGTTTGACCGTTTTCTGGCCAAGCAGTGTGTGACAGGACCAAAGTCAAGGTCGTTGGTCCAAGTCAAGATTGTGGCCTTTAAATATTGTATGGGGTGAAGATCGTACCCCAATTTCAAGTGTCCAAAACCTGACTTTGAAAAGTTTGAGTTCAGTTTTCAGTAACATGACCTTGACCCTCGACTTTGACCCAGTTACCCTTTTGAAGGGCATTGTTTCTGCTTTAACCTCAAACATCGACCTTCATAATACAACGAAAATTAATGCCATGACAAGCATAAACGTAAAGGCCCTGGGCTCAATGGGAATTTTGGGTTCAAGGTCAAAGTCGATGTAACAGTTGGTTAGCCTTGATTACCGGAGGTCACCACGACCTTTAATATTGACAAGGCTCAAAGACCTTATTTCGAACTCGGGCCCTCAGCGTTTGATCGTTTTCTGACCGGGTCGTGTGTGACAGGACCAAGGTCAAGGTATGTGGTCCAAGTCAAGATTGTGGCCGTTGATATATTGTATGAAGTGAAGGTCGTACCCCAGGTCAAGGGTCCAAAAACTCACTTTGAAAAGTTTGAGTTTAGTTTTCTGTACCATGACCTTGACCCATGACTTTGACCCTGCTACTTTTTTTGAAGGGCATCGTCTCTGCTTTCACATGGACCTTCATAATGCAACGAGCAATAGAGCCATGACAAGCATAAACGTAAAGGCCCCGAGCTCGATGGGAATTTGGGGTTCAAGGTCAAAGTGGAGGTCACGGCTGGTTAACCTTGATTACCAAAGGTCACCACGACCTTTAATATTGACAAGGCCCATAGACCACCCTTCAAACACAGGCCCTTAACGTTTGACCGTTTTCTGACCGAGCCGTGTGTGACACGACCAAGGTCAGGGTCGGTGGTCCAAGTCAAGATTGTGGCCTTTAAAATAGTGTATGGGGTGAAGGTCGTACCCAAAGGCCAAGTGTCGAAAAACTGACCTTAAACTGTGTGCTTAAGTTTCAAGTCAATCGGAAATTAACTTTAGCCGTTAGAGCGTCCACAAGATTTTTCAAAGTGATCAAGGGCCATAACCCTCGGAGTAATTAGTGGATATCGCTGAAAATCAATAGGCATCTCCGTCTCGCGACCTTAGACACTGTGTATACATTTAAAGTCAATCAGATATTAACTTTAATCGCTAGAGCGATCACAAGAATTTTTTGAGAGATCAAGGGTAATAACCCAGGCTGTAATTATCGGATATCCATAGGCTTCTTCGTCTCGTGACCTTTAACACTGTGCATAAATTTCAAGTCAATCGGATATTAACTTTAGCCGTTAGAGCGTTCACAAGATTTTTCAAAGTGATCAAGGGCCATAACTCTGGCAGTAATTAGTGGATATCGCTGAAAATTGATAGGCTTGTTCGTCTCGTGACCTAAAACTGTGTGCTTAAATTTCAAGTCAATCCGAAATTAACTTTAGCCGTTAGAGCGTTCACAAGGTTTTTCAAAGTGATCAAGGGCCACAACTCTGGCAGTAGTTATTGGATATAGCTGTAAATCCACAGGATTCTCCGTCTCGTGACCTTAAACACTGTGCATAAATTTGAAGCCAATCGGATATTAACTTTAGCCGCTAGAGCGTTCACAAGATTTTTGGAAGAGATCAAGGGTAATAACTCTGGTAGTAATTATCGGATATCCCTGAAAATCCATTATATGCTTCTTCGTCTCATGACATTAAAGGGACAATAACATTCTTGCTGGCTTGGTAGCTCCAGAAAATAAATAATACCCTTATTCTAAGTACTAGATGTTTAAATGTCCTACCTGTTGTGTAAATTATCCATTACAACCTATTTTATTTGTCCAGAGGGTTCGAAAATATTTTAAAATCCAAGTCACATTTAAAAAGGTTTACGTTAGACTTTTCAAATCAATTGGTTGAATTTTTCCAATTTTTTAAATTAGGTGTGTTAAGATGAAATTTATATCATCATTTAATTGGAATATTCTAAAATAATACGATTTGTTGACCAGAATGAAGATTGGGACATATTTTTCAGTTACAACAAGAGTGTTATTGGGGCTTTAAACACTGTGCATAAATTTGAAGTCAATCGGGTATTAACTTTAGCCTCTAGAGCGTTCACAAGAAATTGTGGACGACGCACCGACGGACGGACGGGCGGCCGGTCGGGGGCGACGGCAATATACGGCCACATTTCCATGTGGGCGTATACTTAAAATATACGAAAATTATTATTAATATTATGAACGGCAGCATCAGGCACGGGGCGCTGAGTGTTGGTTTTCGTTTGAGTGTCTTGTTATTCGGGTCTCACGGGAGAAGCTAAAAGGTCGGTAAAATGAAAAGTTATTGGTCGATTTTGCTAAAATTTGGTGTGAGGTCATCGCTAACCCAGCGGAACATCCCCTGAAAATTTCAAGTCTCAACGACCCCGGGAACTGGTAGAGGTGCGATACTGAAATAGAACCACATATTTTATTACCAATTCAAAACAAGATAAATTTAAGAAATAAAGAACAATTAATTTTTAACTTGTGAGCTCGCTAAGGCCTACAACATACATTCGTGTTTAGTAGCATTATCATTTATCAATCATTGTTTCTTTATTTACCCAACCAGACGTGTACGGTACCAATACCATTTTAATTATTTTACAAATTTAATTTTTGTTTTGCAAGAAAAAAAACTGTCGATTATAACTTTTTTCGCCGTGGCTATTCTTACGACGAGGCGTAAGAATTATTGAGGGACTACTCTTACGACATGGTGGAAGTTCCGGTAGCGCATGCGCAAGTTACACAAGTTGGACTATTTTGCAGTTTGCAAGTGGTATGTCGTAAGAATAGGCAATGCATTATTTTTACGACGAGATCGTGGTAGCCTTTTGCAAGAGGGGGTATCGTAAGAATAGGCAATTATGCTTTATTCTTACGACGAAATTAAATAGCCTGTCTCCTATTCTTACGACGACCTCGTAAGAATATAAAACAGGCTATTTTTACGACTACTACATTGTCCAACTTGCATGCTTAGCCTGGCCATGGACTGCATTATACCACAGAGTAAAGATAACCAGTGTGGCAACTCGCATTACTACCCATAGAAACACAGCGACGCGCAATGCATCTTGGGAATCATCTGTAATAAACACGCGCTGACAATTCGATCAACGTTACGATATCTAGATATCTATATCGATGAACTAAATCTCTTTAATTTCGTAGTTTTATAGTATTTTCGGTAACAAAGCTACTGAGAAATATCACATACAGTCATGTTAGTTGTGTGTGTGTTTCGGGAATTTATAAAACATGATTCATATTATTGTCGATTTTAATTTTTTTTTATTATTAACTTTGAAAATAATCCACCAAAAACTATTTGTTTCAATTCATAGATTTGAAATGTAATTTCCATAAACCTTAAAATGGCTCATTTGAAAATGTCAAAGTGCCACGCCCTTTTTGGATAAGGCCTATTTTACTCAACATGATTTATTTTTTCTCCCACAGAAAATTACCTTTGTCTTCTAGAGGCTATTACTGTGTGCTTATCTTATTTATTTTATGTTAATAGAGTAAGCTTTCAGTAAAATATAAAATAATAATTTCAGAATATTAGAATTTAATTTCAAATAGGCCTAACACTTTCCAACAAACATGCTGGTGGTTGTTTTCCGAGATAAATACTTTTGGTTGACACATTAACTCACGGTGTACTTTTATGATCTATTAATTAATGTAGGCTTTCATTTTTAAAAAATAAAAAAATAAATAATTAAAGATATAAAAATTCTACTTTAAAATTAAATAGTATTACAATTACGTAACATATGTATCGACCCTGTGACTGTTAAATATGTATTAACTTCACATAGTTTAAAGCCCACTTATAGTCATATTGTTATTTGCGCATGGATCAATCGAAACACTCAATATTTCTTGCATTTTTTTTAAACTTTTAAATACTGCCTTACATAGAAAATACAATAGGTAAACGAAACCCCAAATCCTGCGATCGATTTACTACAACGGATTACATTTTCAGCTTTGAATGGTTCAGTAATGGATTTGAATTACTTTTATAGATGAAAGTTAACGGGACAGTCCCGATGAGAACAGAGTCTCAAAAGTAAAAGTCTGAGTACATATTAAACTTAAATGCCAAAATATAGGAGAATGGTGAAGTGACCTTGCCTCAATTTCCAGAAGAAGACTGACATGTTTAAGTCGTTTGAAAACGTATCACAAATACTGATTTAGTTGCTCGGCTCTTTGGTAAGGGATTTTAACACAGACTTAAGAAGTTACATTCTTCAAAAAATTACCGGGATTTAGCCCTTTAAATAGACGCTAAACATAAAAAGACCAAAATAATAGTAGTCACCGATCTGTGCACTGGATTCTCAAAAAAGATGTCCAAGAGGAACTAACCGGGGTTTATTTTTCGATCATGGTTCCAAATTACCAAGTGATACGGCTATAGACTGTGTGTGTGTGTGATTTGGGAATTTATTAACATGATTTATATTTTTAAAACATGCATAAATGATTTAAACGGAGTGTATGTGTATGTACCTCCCGTTCAGTGTAAGAGCTAGCCAGTTAAATTGTGACGTCTAGGCTGTAAATTAATGTCGATTTTATATTATAGTTTTTTTTATTAACTTTGAATCAAATCCACCAAATACTCATTGCTCTGATGCTCAGATTTGGAAAGTAATTTCATAGGCCTAAACCTTTAAATGGACCACTTTTGAATTGATAAGAATTAAGCCTAGAATTATTTATTTTTTTCCCATAGAAAAATAGTTTCATCTTCTGGAGCTTCCCCACTCTGTGCTTCTCTTATTTAGGCTATGATCTGTGAGCTTTATTTAAAAAATAAATAAAACTGAATTTCAAATAGGCTATAGATAGGTCTATTATAATTACGTTATTGAGATGACTCCTGTTGATGTCACTGATATGACCCCGTCTGATGTCAGGCTAAGCATCGCAGTTGGACAACGTAGTCGTCGTAAAAATAGCCCATCTCCTATTCCAACGACGATCTCGTCGTAAAAATAAAGCATTGCCATTAATGCCTATTCTTACGACACCCCCTCTTGCAAACTGCAAAATAGTTTAAGTTCAACTTGTGTAACTTGCGCATGCACTACCGGAACTTCCACCATGTCGTAAGAATAGTCCCTCAATAATTCTTACGCCTCGTCGTAAGAATAGCCACGGCGAACTTTTTTTGTATTAAAATAGGATAATTAAGATGACTTTATTTAAAAGGGGTTGAACCTATATATATTTTTACAAAATAGATCTAGGCCTATATGGTGATAATGATATAGTAATATTAAAGCCCCAATAAGTTGAATAACACTCTTGTTGAAACTGAATAATATGTCCCAATCTTCATTCTGGTCAACAAATTGTATTATTTTACAATATTCCAATTAATTGATGATATAAATTTCATTTTAAAAAACCGAATTTAAAAAATCGGAAAAATTCAACTTATTGATTTGAAAAGTCTAACGTAAACCTTTTCAAATGTGACTTGGATTTTAAAATATTTTCGAACTCTCTGGACCAGTAAAATAGGTTGTAATGGATAACTTACACAACAGGTAAGACGCTTAAACATCTAGTACTTAGAATAAGGCTATTATTTATTTTCTGGAGCTTCCAAGCCAGCAAGAGTGTTATTGTCCCTTTAATAGACCCAAATTAATGAAATGAAAAAGAAACTTTACATCATTTTCATTAACTTCATTACAGTAATTTAAAGTAGCTAAGTCCCTAACTCAGTATCATCCAGTCTTCAACATTGAAAACACGAATTATTTGTCAGTTCAAATCAACATTGATGTTGTGATCTTACCGGGGAAAAGGTGAGCTTCTGATATGCATTATATAACACAAAATAAAAAATTTACCATTGGTACACGAATCGTGTACCATAATGCATTTCAGGCCCATTTTAAACAAGGGACTTGAAGAACGAGGCTAGACAGTGAAGCATATTCTTTTCTGGAGAGCACACAAATAAATACTAATATGTAGACTGCAGATGCTAGAGTTTGACATTCTATTAAGATTATAAAGCAATTCCCAATAAAAATTTCTACTTTCATAAAAAAAAGGGTCTAGGCATTTTGTCAATTCAAAGTGCTATTTATAAAGATATGCATTAAAACTTCAATAAAAGCGATTTGTATATATTTTATAAGAAAGAGGGTTTAGGATAAAGTTAAATTAGCTTTCTTCAAAATGTAAATTTAGGTACAATAAAGCTAGACAGGCTTAAAGGGTTGACACACAGGCCCTGGAAATATGACCTCCTCTCGGACTGCTTGATATTCTTTATGTAAGTGATGATACATCTTTAAACCCTGTACTACTTTCTTTGTATTTGTAGATCTCATAAGATGAAATGTTTCCTGCTACATCCAGCCATGAATAACATAATAAGTTTTTCAAAAGAAGACTTTATGTCGCACAGAAAATGATATTTTACTGTTATTTAACTAAAAGATTCAAACATTTCGACTCACAACTCACAACAGAAATGAAATGGAGTTTAACATCCTGCTGTTCTGCCCGGGCTGAGCAATGTGTACATTGGGCCTTGGTTTTTCGTCCCATCTAAATGACTCGAAAATTGTCCAAGTCGAGCCCTCTGTAGGCCTACTGCACCAATGACAAGGGGAACCATGCTGGAAAATCCAGATGAACTTTCTCGGCCAACACCGAGAGCAAACCAGCAACTCATATAACAGACAATTTAAAAAAAAAAAAGTGTTCAAGAATGAATAAAGAAATTATTTTTATGAATATGATTCTTATTTATTGATATTTTTGTGATGAATATTGTTCTAACACGTTCTAACAAGGACAGTGTGGTCTACTCGTTCAGATGGAGAATAAAACATATGTCCAGTCAGTTCCAGTTGTAGAAAATGCAGGGCCCAATTTGGGAGGCCTTAACTTAAAGGATATGAATACATTGCAAGATATGAATACTTTACCTAGGTCTATATATTCATTCATATATACCTGAAAATAGCCACCAGACATCCAGATTACCTGGAAATTTTTTCAAGTTGATGAGTTCCAGGACCCAATTTGGGGTAATTGGTCAAATGTGCCTTGACTGTTCGATTATGAGCAATTTCTGCTTGGTCTAAGCAGAGGTATGCAATTTGATTGGTCTATGCTTTGGGACAGGGAGATGAAACATGATGTTGAATTGGGTGGGTGGGGGTGGAATGGTTAGTGTGTGCGGCACTACAGCCTACTCTTATATCAAATTCCACGCAAGGGATCTTTTACTTGCATGCCAACATGTGCACTGGTCACAGGACCTCAGTTTTTTGTTCCATCCAAATGAGTAGACAACTGTCCTTGTCAGGCCCTCATAAGTTAGAATCGTCCACAGAGGCTTACCAGTACAATCAAAAATCATGTGATTACATTACAATGTTAAGAATATTCTTATTTTGAAAAGATAGAAGTCAATGAGGCAAAAAAATCATAAGTGTGTGGTAATTTATCAGACAAGCAACATAACTTGTATTGCCAGTATTATACAGGGGCCATGTGTGTAAGTGCCTTGTATCATAGGGGATGTCATTGAGTGAATTGGGGTGGTTTTTGATTCCTTGGTTGTACATAACAAGGAGTAGGGTCGGCTATCAAACCTTGTGGGTTTTCTCCAGGTCGTTCGGTTTCCTCCCACTGCGAATTATTAAAAAAAATTTTATCACACCAATACCTAGACTAAGGGGGGATCACGTGGCTAAGTGGGTCAGACACTGGCTCACTAGCCTGGACGTCAGGTGTTCGATACCTGCAGTGGCAGAGATAGTTCGTCCAGATTTTCCGGCATGGTTTCCCCTTGTCAATGGTGCAGGACGGATGGCCTGACAAGTACAGCTGTCTAGTCGTTCAGATGGGACGAAAAACAGAGGTCCTGTGTATACACTGGCGTACATACACATAAAAAAATCCCTTGGCAGTTGGAATTTGGTATAAGAGTAGGCCATAGCGCTGCTGCCTGGGCAAATTTTCCCTCATAGCACACTGTATGGTGTATGTCCGTGTTCATTAGCCCAGGTTAGTAGGACGTTAAACCCCATTTCATTTCATTATGGGGGTTGGGATGGCCTAATGGTCTAGAGTGCCGCAGTTCACTAGCTGGCCAGTCACCTCTGGCTTGCGGCTTGTGGTTTCGAGCCCTGGTGTTAGCGTATGTGACATGGAGATAGGGGCACCTTCTCAACCTCGTGGGTTTCCTCCGGGCACTCCGGTTTCCTCCCACTGCTGGAGACCCCTACACGCAAGCGAATTATTGAAATAAAATGAAACCATTTGTGAGTCCCAAAATGACCTAGTTTGTGTCAAGTGGATGTTAAACCCCATTTCTCTCTCTCATTTCATTATTACCTTGACTAAGTTCGATGATGAGCAATTTGAACTTTGATACCAAATTTCTTGTCTGAGTATAACTGAGTCAAGGGGCGAATGAGAAATTTTTAAATGAACTATCAGGTTTAAGTATAAAAGTTTTAATAATGAAGTAAAAAAAATGACCTACATGTTTTTAATTATTTTATATGCTTAAGAAGGTAGCTATAGAATAGAAAAATATTGGTAACAAAAATTTCCAACATAAAAAAATGGGTGTGGCAATTTCAAAATCCCACCACCACCACAATACCTGCTAGTTTGTGTAATTTTTAAAATATATGAAAAAATGAACTAAAAAATACGATCTTTGCATTTTTAATTATTTCATACACTTAAGAAAGTTGTGACACAATTTCCAGCAGTCATCTAAATTATGATTTGGACAAAAAAAGTTAAATTCCATAATTGGACCCTAAGTAAAACTTCCAAGTTTTTTCTTCAAGAAATACATACCTTTTAAAAATATAAATAATGAAGTAAAAAAATATGATCTTCATGTTTATAAGTATTTCATAGAAGTTACATAGTTCTCTCAATTACTACTGTTACAAAAAAATAGAATAAAATATCGGTGCCAAATTTTCAAGATGCCAATATGGGCGTGGCAGTTTTAAAATTCGATTTAAACAAAAGCTACTAACTCTAAAATTTCAAACTATACATTTTTGTAAATTGCAGGACACAACCTTTTAGAGCACAAGTTTTTAAAGCAATGAGTTTTATTTTACAATATTAATTTATTGATTTATTTTATTCTAAAAATACTTTTTACAGGCGCTATCGTCACTGTATCGGTCTGTATTTCCCTATGAAAAAAATGTTTAACGCTTTATAATTCCCCCCCCCCCCCCCAAAAAAAAAAAAAACTGTACAAAAATAAAGCTACGGTTTCAATTAATTAAATTAATGTGTTGGGTTTGTCGATAGGAGCCTAACTTCCTCCAAAAATTGATTGACTTTCACCATCAGTTTGCCGTTTGTTTACATTGGTTTTCGCGGCTTCTGCCCTGAAGGGAAATCTCGCGCTGTGTGTCATGGCGGCCCACTGATATAGATCAGTGTGGCGGCCCTGGCCAATCATAAGGCGTGAGCGGTCTATCTATATATGACGTCAATGTATTGTACCTTGAAACTCGGCCATGTTGCGTATTGCGGACTACAGACTGTTTTCGAAGTAAATGTACAGAAGAACTTGAGAATTTAATTAGTGACGCACGCATAAGGTAAACAATTTAAAGGAGCTAAATTGCTAATATTCGGGACCTAGATTGCTAGTAATTGACGCAAATGGGTCGCAACACATAATATAAACCTACCGGTAAGTTTTGTAGGCATTAAAGGGACAATAACATTCTTGCTGACTTGGTATCTCCAGAAAATAAATAATACCCTTATTCTAAGTACTAGAGGTTTAAATGTCCTACCTGTTGTGTAAATTATCCATTACAACCTATTTTATTTGTCCAGAGGGTTCGAAAATATTTTAAAATCCAAGTCAAGTCACATTTGAAAAGGTTTACGTTAGACTTTTCAAATCAATTGGTTGAATTTTTCAGTTACAACAAGAGTGTTAGTGTTATTGGGGCTTTAAAGTAAAATTAGGTATCTATCTGCCTCTAGTTCAGCTCTGAACGTCGGTCTCATTACACTCACCCTGAACGTTCAGGGACTGGCCCATTCAATCAAAATCAAGGTCGAAAATAATTTGACCCCCAATTTTACTGGGCAACTTTTCACTGCTAAACGATGGGTGTCACTCCGTGTGGACGCGTTTACAGTGTAAAGGAACATCTATACTCAGTGAGAAATTAAGACCTTGCTCATTTAGCTAGAGTCATGGTGGCGAAAGGGTAGTTTGATAGGAGGGGACGTATTTTAAACAGCGTGTTGTTTCGCTCATACTGAGTCTAGCGAGGTAAGCAAGGTCTTATTTTGTCACTAAGATGTTCCTTTACATTGTACAGACGTCCACACGGATTGACACTCCGATGTTTCGCAGTGAAAAGTTGCCCAGTAAAATTGACTGGGGTTCAAATTATTTTCGACATTGATTGAATAGGCCAGTCCCTGAACGGTCAGGGTGAGTGTAATGAGACCGACGTTCAGAGCTGAACTACTATCTGCCTCTAGATTGGGTTTATAATAATAATAATAATAACTTTATTAGAGACCCAGTTGCACAAGGCAATCTTCCCTGGGATCTGTCTACATAAAACTACAATAACATATTTACAAAATGATAATGTGAGAAAATGAAAATAAGAATATTATGATGTAAATCAATATATGAAAAGGTAACATGGTCATGGATATAGAATAATGTGACTGACACATTAAAATCAAATGAACTAAAGCTAATATTTACATATATGTATATTGAAGATGAAAAGGGAGTATAAAACTAGGAAAATAATTGCATATTAAGATTTTAGTTCCCTTTTCAGTCCCGTCTTAAAACTCAATATATCGTTAGATTGTTTGAGTACCTGAGGTAATGAATTCCAGAGTAAGCTAGCCTTGTATTTAAAAGTACTTTTCATGGCCTCAATACGACATTTTGGAAGATGTAATGAGTTTTTTGTTTCCGAACGTAGACAGAGAGTTGTAGTGGACATTGAAGATTGTAAGCATAAATAATTTTGAAAGTAATGTGGACATTTTCCATTCATAATTTTATAAGTCAGTATCCCAGTGTTATATTTAATTCGTTGTTCAAGAGTTAGCCAATTTAATTGAGAGAACAAGTCTGCCGATCTTGCATCATATTTCGCGTTGAGGATACTCCGCGCTGCACGTTTTTGAAGCTTAGGCCCATCTATTGACCTCACCGGTGATGGCCAAGTATTGGTAAGGCTTGATGGGTCAAGGAGTTTTTTCACTGTACAGCGAAGTAAATCTTCAGTATATCTAGGTACGTTACAAAAAATGAGATTTGAATATTCCACTATTCTTTGTTTATTTCCCGAAAGAGCAGACCAAAACAAACATTTCGATACCAAAAAAATCAAAATAGCTTCAAGAATAAGGAAGTTATGACAAAAACTAATAAAGACAATGGGTCCGAAATTTTCCTTTGATTTCCATATAAATTGCAACGAAAATTGTGACCTTTTTTCTAAAATGATCATAACTTCCTTATTATCCAAGATATCTTCATCAAATTTTGAGTGTGAAAAGATGTTTGGCCATGGCTTCAATCTAAATGCTTTTGGGAATTATAATTTCAATTACTTAATTAATAATTAATTAATAATTAATTAATAATTAATTAATAATTAATTAATAATTAATTAATAATTAATTAATATAATTAATAATTAATTAATTAGATACCAGCAAGATAACAATCGTTGATGCAATCTTTATTAATCATTTTAATTTAGTTAATGAATAATGTCCAAATACCACAACTAATCCGCCAGCATTACATTATCCTCAAGCATGTCTGATCGCAGTTCATATTTGCTGAGGTCAGTAATAATCAGCTATATCTCTCAAGCCGATTTTATACTTTAAATATTTTTTGCAGCTAATAAAATCGAAGTACAAACAACAATGAATAACGGGATTTTGCAACTGTCACTTGCGATTTCCTACATCCGGGTTACTTCCCGATGTTCGCGGGGGGTCTAAATCAACCAGGATGGCCTTGTCATTTTGCGCATCAAATAACTTTCAGCAACCATGAATCATACCCAAATTTCACAAAAAGGAAGAATAATGATAACATTTGCATCCTGAAAAGTTTCATGAGATCCTATAAAGATTTCAACGCTGAGCAACGTTCCAAACTTGTCATAAAAAGAAAACAGGTAGTTACGTATTGTTTCACAGAGTGTAAGTTTGACTGGATAACAATATCTTCTAGAAGGGAGACCACGCTCTCTTTTAAAAAAAAATGTAAAAAAAGATCCAAAAATAAGGAAATAATCGACTTTTTCGTGGAGCCGCTCAGTGCACGTTTGTCAAATCGGTTGCAAAAAATTATGGAAAAACCCAGCTGTGATAATCTCATTTTTGTAACATACCTAGTATATCTGAGTGTATAAAAGGGTACTTATCAACCAATGGTCTGATAGTCTGATCAATCTAAGTCAACTTCTAATTTCTGTCTTATGCCCGTCTTCTAAATCACTACACCAATTCTTGTCCAACCATTCAAATCACAATAGGATATCGAAAAGTGAGAGAGCACGTGTGAATATCCAACTGGCCTTTTATTTTATCTCTTATTCAATGCACATGCATTGGACCAGTCCACTATTAAACCTGGCCCAGTCTATTATAGACATAAGGTAGACTGGGCAATTCTACAACACACCCCCCAACTTTATAAAAAAAGGGACCCTCCCTGGAGAAATCCATTTAATCCAAAGAATGCCCCTGCCCAACCCAGGTCTTACGTGCACTCAATGGGTAGAAATAAAGATAAAAACTGTTACATTAAAACTGAATTCAAGGGATAAAAATTTCCATACAAAAACACTAATTTTAAAAATATTGATATGGATCATAAAAATTTTAAGAGGGATCACATATTGGGCATATATAAACATCTATAGATTCCGCCTCCTCGGCTCGGGGGTTAGACCAATACACCATCTTGCATTTTCATCAGGTTTGCCTATCAATATTAGAGTCGACGCCCAATCAGAAGTGGAAGGTTCAATAACACCTGCTTTTAACATTTTCTTTAAATGGGCTTCCTCCTCCTAGGCAAAACACAAAGGTATCCTACACATACGTTCTTTAATGGGCAGGGCATCTTCCGTGTTAATGGCATGTTCTAATTCATATTCAGATTGAACAAAGACATCACCAAAATCAATCAATAATTCAGCTACTTGGTTTGCTTGGACGCTTGACAAATGCTGAATTGATCGATCATAATCATATAAGGAAACTAAATGTTTGGGCATCCTAGGGCTACCATCTTCATTTAATATTTCATTGACCTTGGAGGGACCTACAAGGGTAGGGGTGGGGAAACCCGGGTAAGAATCTCCTAAGGGGATAGGAAGTATTGATTCATCTCCAACCTCATAGGCTTGTCCAATTATGTCATTAGATTTCAAAACAATTATCAAACATACCGTGGGATAATCAGTATTTGAATGAAGAGTACGACCAATAAGTAACTGTTCACTTTCTATGGGCTCTAATGTCCTATCCATTTTACAAGGTAGACGAGTGACTGACCTAACAGCTCTAATAGTTTTAGTAGGGACCATAACCTGGGAAGTATATGGGGTACTATCACTCAGTATTACACGTAGGCCTTAGTCCTGTTATTATTGGAATAGTCTCATCAACTACTATTAGACACTCATGTAAAAAATCAATAATAACTTTCCACTTTCTAAGAAAATTTAAACCAAGTAAAGCTGTGTCAGCTATTGGGGCTACATAAACATTATCCATGAACATAAAAGACCCTATTCGTAGAGTAACGGGGCCAATTATGAATCCTGGCAATGTCATATTCTCAACTGCTGCATGTATGGTAATATCCCTAATTTTGGGTGGTTTTATTTCAAGTTGATCATAAACCTTAGGCGATATTATAGTACAATCCGAACCAGTGTCAATTAACGACTCAGTAACTAAATTTTCTATTGTATTAGGGGGACTCTATATGCAATAGCAGAGGGTAATCTAGCAACAGAAATTTCATCATCAGGCTTAGAAACACTAACACTCCTCCCAACCTTGGAAGTAGGGGCAATGTCAACATATAAAATTTGTCTACAGGTTCAAGTAGGGGTGTTTGTTTCAGGTTTGGGCCTTGTTGAACAGAGATCGAGGGAAGGCCTACTGCCTCGTCCCGTGCTTGATAGTTTAAAGTTTCGTTTTCTTCATTAATCCTTAGCTTCTTCATTAAGCTTCGGCCAGGGTATCAGGGAAACAGTCAAGGAACTACGACTAGAGGAGCTCGTGATAAACGAACACGACCCACCATCGATCGCTCCTTGGACACTCCCAATACCACCGGTCAATCTAGATCTGCTACAGAAAACCGACAAGAAAAACAACCCCACTGCAGCACGGGCTCTCTCTCTGGAACACCTGGAAGACAACTGGCCGTCGGATGACTGGGAACATGTTTATACGGATGGCTCACGCAATCCTGAAAGGGGCACCAGCTCGTTTGGAATATACCTGCCAAACGGGGAACAGGGAATAAGCAGGAAACTGCCCAATAACTGTTCGGTGTACACTGCAGAGATTGTGGCCATCCGTGATGCTATATCATGGATCTCTTATCAAAAGACTAGGAAGTTCGTCATCCCAAGCGACTCTCTGAGCAGTCTGATTTCAATCCAAAATGACAACTCGGACTCAAGACCAGAAGTTATTTTGGAAATCAGGCAGCTGTACCAGAGGGTCCTAGAGAAGGGAAGCAAATTAGAGCTCGTGTGGATTCCATCACATGTGAACATTAGAGGAAACGAGGAAGCAGATCGACTCGCAAATGAAGGTCTCGGGGACACAGCACCACTCCGCACCATAGAATACAGCACCACGGAAATCTACAGTATGGTAAAAAGACAGGTCAATTCACTCTGGGAATTAAAGCTCGTTGAACTTGACACATACAGATTCCGGCTGGATGACAAGATCTACACGAAGACAGCTATCAATAACCCTAGAAGAGATATATGCAAACTTATATCGAAACTAAGGGTGAAAGAGCGGCTGCGAGACTACAAACACCAAGTCATCGTCTGTGAGTGCGGAGAAGAATGTACCACCAACCATGTCCTGGTAGACTGCGAGGTATTCAAGGAAGAGAGAACGGAACTAGTGGAGATGATGGAGACCAACAACATACCGCTCAACACTAAGAACCTACTCTTTCCAAGACCCGATCTGAAGCTGCAAATCTTCGAACTAATCCACGATTTAATGAACACCGTTGGATTAAGTAGAATAGTGAAGTAAGAGGGGGCTACGATAAGACGAGCTCGGCATCTAAACACTAAACTACATAGGGGATATACACCAAAGTAGCGGGCTAGTGGAGTAAGGGAGGGTCACGGTAAGACGGACTCGGCATCTAAACACTAATCCACTAGAAAAACACCAAACCTACAAAGTGGGATAAGTGGAGTAAGGGGAGGCCACGATAAGACGGGCCTGGCACCTAAACACTATACCTCAAAAGATGACCTCTACCAATCCAGAGACGAGACACATATATGTCTGCATAAATGCTGTCCCTACAGATCAACTACCAAACAACATGTGTTTTATTAAATAAAGGGAAGAACTTCTCACTAAACCTATTCCATGGTTCAAGGCCGCAAATGGAAAGATTGCAAAATCATATTCTAAAAACAGGAAGAAGCCTCGGCTCTCCTATGTCTTGTCTGCGATATCACTTCTGTGGAAGCGGACGTTAAAACATCAGGTAGTAGTAGTAGATTAATCCTTAACCGTTTCACTACGGAGGAAGGTGTCTGCAAATTGGGAGTTCGCAAAGGGCCATCATTTTTATAATGGCCTACCTGTCCGCATCCGAAACATGTTACACTTGTCCTAATACAGTTCCTCCCAAATTTTTGAGACCGGAAAAAACCACTCCGAATTCTCTTAGATTTCACGGTGAAATTTCGCGGCGATTATTCTCTAAAATTCGCCGTGTTCCTCTAGGAATTCACCGTGTTTCGATAAAAGTACATCGTGTTTCCCGCAAGGAATTCACAAGTCTACCTCAAGCTAGGGTCGAACTAATATTGTCTATAATACATTTGTAAATTGAAGGAGTTGTAATATAGTAATGCTCCTGGGAAAACGTGTACATATATATGTATAAAGTACAGGCCGGTTTGAATAACAAATGAGTTAGGTAATCTCGGGAAGACATTTACCGGCATTCTGTATCGGTTACGATTTTTTTCCCCAACGCACTGTATACATGTACATACATAATGCCGACAAATGTATGCCAAAATAAACAACTTACAATTTTTTAAACGTATCATTACATCTTCGTCTATAACTTACATACCCACCAATTATTGGCTGCTATCAAATCCAAACTTTAAATTATATACGATGAGATTTTACACACTACTTCATTACTCGCAGCTCCATAAAGCACAGCACCATAAATCACTTCCGCAATGCGTTAATCACGTGGTCAGAAACGCGCGAAAACATGAGCTGTTGGGTTCGACACGGGGACTATATTTTTTTAGCAAATCTTGACTGTCACCGGTATATGATAACAATGTATTATGACGTATTAAAACAATATAGGTGGGGGAGATTTTGAGCAGCCGTAGAAAAAATCGCCGCTTTGACAATATACATCTACTTTATGTAGCGCAATTCATTTCGGTGGAAGCGGATATTGAGTAAAGCCATTTCACACACACAGACGTGTATGCGCATGCCATATATTTATACAATGGCCACATGTGTTAATTCTCGCCTTCACCCCGTTATAATTTACTTATTTTGAATACACTTTCTGAATGATTCAATTATTTTTTACGAATCCATGACCATAATAAAGTGTTATTTTATTTACTTTATAATTGCGTTTGTTTTAATATTTAAGGCATTGTAGTACTGGACTACTCGATAGTCGAATCAATAATAGAGTGATGTTTTAATTGTTGTTTTAATAAATTGATAATTGTGTCTGTTTTAATAGGCATCTGTTTTCTTTGAGATAATAAAATGTTATGTACTTGTATATAGAAGAGCTTGAATCTGATGATTACATTGTATTAACCACCTGAATGGGTCAAATTTAAACAATGACATGGCTTCCTGTAGATTTGTCGAAAGCCTTTGTCTCTTAGCTTGGTGGTTGAGAAGTATTATCGTCTAGTATAGCTTTTGAGCTGCTGATATGTACATGTATATGCAGTAGAAAATCGGGAAGTTGAACATACGAAGGAATGGAATCATTCAGAAGTGTACTCAAAATAAGTAAATTATAACGGGGTGACGACGAGAATTAACACACGTGTGGCCATTGCGTAAATATATGCCATGTACGCGTCTGTGTGAAATGGCTTTATTTAATATCCGCTTCTACCGAAATGAAATGAGCGGCACCCAGTAGATGTATATTGTCACAGTAGACATTTTGTGACTTTAGCAGTGTACCCCTTCCCACCCATATTGTTTTAATGTGTCATAATACATTATTATCATGTACCGGTGACAGTCAAGATTTGCTAAGAATACAGTCCCCGTGTCGAACCCCACATCTCATGTTTTCGCGCGTTTCTGACCACGTGACTAACGGTGAACCACATTGCGGAAGTGATTTATGGTGCTGTGCCCTATGGAGCGTTTAGATTAACTGAAGGAATACATGACCACTCGGACCAAAGACCACTCGGACCACTTGTAATTGAAAAGTTGGCAAACAAATTAAGCCAAGTCGATTTTTAGACCACTGTTATATTAAAACCCCAGTAGCCTAATTCACCTTGAAGGGTTGATTGATAAATTTTTGTTCAAAATAGACTTAGTTATTCTATGAGTATGGCAAAAGATTTAATGGATTTTGGTCCGGAGTATAAGTGGTCTGTTAAACCTGAGCCCATGGATTATAGGGAGGCTTTTCTTCAGGAGGCCAAAGTATTTTTTAGAAGAGTCACAGGTACATGTACCACCACCCCCTTTGTGCCTGAGCCAAGATGTACATAATTGTTATCCTGGGGGAGATAGAGAAATAGGATCTCTTAGTTCGCCGGAGACAGAAAATTTACTCTGGACAGATAGACAAGATGACTATGATTGGGCTAGGTTTATGTCTCGTCAATCTCGATCCTTTCTTCCTCGTAGACTGTATAAACACCAACGATCCCATCGAGTTAGTGGAACTTATTACTATCCAGAGTCAAGATCACCCAGTCCCTCTCGAGTAGGATGTAGGGAGTTGCCTCAAGCAGATATGCAAACGGCGGTGGAGTATAGTCCGGTATATCCCCATGTACGTATATATAGAACTAGTCCTTTGCCTATGCGTAACCAAGTTAAACCTCCCCGTTTAAATGTTGGGGCAATTCCTGAAAAACTTAAAGAGGAGTCGGAAACTGAAACGACCCAACTTAAAGATATGATAGCCACTTTAATTTTAACTTTGAATAGGAGAAGGTCCTCCCCTCCACCTACACTACGTGTCTGGAGTTTGAGACTAGAAACACAGAATACCGTGGAAAAATACTGTATTTCACGGTGGAATCTCGGAGAATCGCTAGCGAAACGGCAGCTTGCCAAATCACCGCGAAATAGGGTGTTTCACGGTGAATTATAGTGTATCACGGATTATAGTGGAACACGGTGAATCGCTTGAGTGCCGATATCATCCCGATGTAAGCATGTTGACGGAAAATGTAATTTATTTAAGTTGAATACAAGATAAGTTAACTGTTGGCGAGGCAGCTACGGTCGTATATTTTTATTTCTAACACACTGTACATGTATAATGTGGTGCCACAATGTACCCGTATGCAAACAATGAATAACTTACAGCGTATCATTTCATCTTGTTGTCTGCTATCAAATCCAAACTTTGAATTATATACGATGAGATTTTACACACTACTTCATTACCCGTAGCTTCAGTTGAATACATGACCACTCGGACCAAAGACCACTCGGACCAAGACCACTCGGACCAAAATGAAGACCACTCGGACCAAACAAATAGACCACTCGGACCAAACAAAAAGACCACTCGGACCAAACAAAAAGACTACTCGGACCAAGTATTTTTATAGATAAATAATTGTTAATATGACTACACGGATCGCTAATAAATAAAGTACTCGGACCAAACAAAAAGACTACTCGGACCAAGTGTTTTAATAGGATTACATGTCATTTCGGACAATTTAAAACACGGACAATTTAAAACACGAAAGAAAATATTTATTAACATGAAACACGTGGTTAGTAAAAGGCTCCACCAAACGATAAAACATTAGTTGCACTTACGGTTATTTGATAATCATCGTTTCCCGTAAAAGTAATGTATTTGTTTAAATCCAATAATATGCTGATCAATTTATTTGAAAATGACCTACACAAAAACAAAAATTTACACGACATGCACTCTTTTTACAAGTCCCTAGAAATTGTTAACGATAACCCGGTGAGCTGCACGTTGACATGCATTCCTCTCGCTTGGCAATACCAATCGATAAATTAGTGCGTACCTAAAAAGCAAAGTGTTTCTGAGGAAAATATTAGAAATAGCAACGATCAAAGAGGGATAATTAAACCTGATTAACCGATAATCCCGATGTTATTGTAGTATGTGCAAAGAAATCTTGCGGTTCTTTGGTAGATGATAAAAACGTGAGTTGTCAATCATCGATAATGGCGGCCGTGTGTTGATTGCAATTATTCCGTTTCACAAAAAAAACCATTAGCAGTGATCGATCAATCAAGCTCGTTTAATTTTTGACAAAAGAAAAACAATGAAGTATTTCTAAATATACACAAATTTTTAACAATATTTTATTGCCAAGTTCAATACTCGCCGATGAAACAAAAGAGAACTAGCAGTGTTAATCGCGACATCAACAATCGCTGATCAATTAAATAAACTATCAGTCTCACATAAAACGAAAAAAACAAACAGCTGTATTACACAAATTTTCTACAGTATTTTAATTATTAATCAGAGTCCGAAAAGTCGCTTGAGTGAGTCCGAAACGACGCCAAGTAAGTCCGAAAAGTGACGTTTGTGTTGAGACGTGCTACCTTTTAATAGATAAATACTCGGATCGCAAATAAATTGTTGTTTTAATAAATTGTTTTTGTTTTAATATGACTTCTCGGATCGCAAATAAATTGTTGTTTTAATAAATTGTGTTTGTTTTAATATGAATATGTTCCGGGCATATTAAAAATATTTAACAAATTGTTGATGTAATAAATATGAATATGCTACTTACCTGTACCATATGTTACGGACATATTAAAAATAAAAAAATATATTTTATAAATTGTTGATGTAATAAATTTGAATATTTGCTAGATTGGGTTGGTCCGAGTGGTCTTCCAACGTAAATTGAACAAATATTGTTTTTTTGGGTTGGTCCGAGTGGTCTTCCAACGTAAATTGAACGGTCCGAGAGGCAACAAATATTGTTTTTTTAGGTTGGTCCGAGTGGTCTTCCAACGTAAATTGAACGGCCCGAGAGGCAACAAATATTGTTTTTTGGGGTTGGTCCGAGTGGTCTTTTGGTTTGGTCCGAGTAGTCTCCGTTTTGGTCCGAGTGGTCTTTTTTTTGGTCCGAGTGGACTTGGTCCGAGTGGTCTTTGGTCCGAGTGGTCCGGATACCAAGAATAACCACTGTACTCACAAAGCATGCATTGCCAAGGCAATGACAGTCAGTGTCCTGTATTTTCTTTTAAATACTTAGCAGACAAATTATCTAATAATAGTAATATCTGTTATTCCCCTTGCAATTCAAATCACAATTACCCTAATCAATTATTTGAAACTGAATTTCAATAACCACTAACTAAAAAGGGCAAATAAAGAGAATTCTCCACTTAGCAGAGGGCAACCAGGAATTTAACAAATTCTACACCACACCCTACACCACACCCTATCCAACTGGCCTTTTATTTTATCTCTTATTCAATGCACATGCATTGGACCAGTCCACTATTAAACCTGGCCCAGTCTATTATAGACATAAGGTAGACTGGGCAATTCTACAGCAGCATATTTATCGGGTAGACTAACTTAATCACAGTAATTCGCCAGAATATATTTACAATCACCGGATGTTGCCTGACAACTCATCCCAAAGACAACTCATCCCCAGACAACCGGATAGACTAATCACCGGAATTCATTTACAATCACCGGAATTTACTTCGAAAACCCCTGATTCCTCCCTCAAAACTAATTTATTTTAAGGCAGTGACTATTGTTACGACTCGTCGTAACAATAGTCCTCAGGCTATTATTACGACAATGCTTTGAATCAAATGGAAAAAAATTATTGAAAATTGAATAATAATTGACCTGTTTATAGGCAAAATAACGTGAAAAGTGATGCATGCAAAATTGCATATTTCTCGGCAACTGCTCATATTACAAACTAATTTTCGCATGCATTCTCTTTGTCTGGATTATTGCGACGAATTTATGAAAATTACAAATAAATATTTCAAAATATGAGGACGCTGAATGAATTGTAAATAACTGAATTTTACACTTTATTTTACATTTTATTCGAAATTGCCCAAAAATTGCTAAAGATCTTTGTGTGCCTTTACAGAGCGCATCCTTTTAGTTATATGAGTTTTGAAAAAAATAATATTTGCTTTCAAAAAGTGGTACCAAACTTTCAAAATTGTAGTTTTTGTTAATATTACATCACTTCCGTTGCCAACAGAAAAATTTCACCGTAACAAAAAAAAATTACAATTGGGACCACGGGGCATATGATCTTTGTTTTATTCAAATCGAACAACCTCAAAACTATTGTTTTTACCTTTAATTAAACAACATTTAAAGGAAATCGGACATATTTTGTTTCAAAAAGAAAATCATTAAAAAATAGGGCTGGGTATCGATAGTGATTTTTACTATCGATAATCGGCAATGAAATGTCGGTCGATAATCAATAGTATCGAAAACAAACTTATTTTCACGGTCGTCATCAAGACTGGATACGATACAGATTACAGTGTAGTAAGTTCAACGTTCAAAACCATACGAAGTTGCGAAAGATCGTTTGCTCCTGTCTAAAACCCAAAGTGCTTCCACACAGCACTTTTAGCTTTGCCGGGAAAATCAACAAGCGTTTTGTCTTCCATGTGTGCTATTTATTGTACCGGGTACTCTATCACTGAGGCACACGTACCAAAATAAGTGAACTGTACCGACGAATTCTGAAGCTTGCAAAGGGAAATAACTCTAACTTTATTTACACATCCGGGTATCTCTGATTTACCGATATTCAACCATAATTTCTTCAAAACTAAAGTAACGTTTCAATGAGAGTGAGTTTATGAAAACGGCTGTTCAATAAGCAGTCACAATTTTTTTACTGGATAGTAATTAAAGTGAGCGGTATATTATGATTAACTGAAAGAAAACATTGACATTTCAGACGCAAGAAAAATAGACGAAGAGCGATAATCGATAGTAACCCACCGCTAGCGATAGTGCTTTTCTGGGCCGTCCAATCGATACTATCGATTTATATCGATATTTTACCCAGCCCTATTAAAAAATAATAGAAATTGTATTTTTGATGATTAAATGATTAAATCAAAACTAGAAAAATGTCCTCATTGACCACAATGAATAATATGAAATATCAAAAAATGAAAATCATAAATGAATCGTAATAAACAGAACTCCAGAATAGGAGTTTATGAAAGCAGGCTGGAAATTCCTGAGGAATATTCTCTACCAAAACCACAATACTCACTGAGAAACTGTGGCTACCTTTATTTAACAATAATACATGAGTTAACAATGTTGGTTTACAATAATAAATATACTGTATGTTTAACAATAAAAAAAACAGAGACAGAAAAGATTTGAGAAAACAGGTATATTATATATGGGTTAATTGTTTAAGTTATCAAAATGGACATGCAAAAGGGAAGAAAGATTGCTAGAAATAGGCAAACCACAATTTGTGGGCACCGACATGGTGAAATTTAATGGTGGTCTGCCTCCTAATGGTATCGTTGAAGTTGGGTTAATGAGATCTACATACATTCTAAATTTCATGAAAATCATACCAATATTAAAAAAGTTGTCAGTTCTCTTTTACTTCCTGAACGAAATGTCAATGGCGTCATTTTCGAAATTCGAAAATTGGAAATAGCAGATTTGAAGTAAATATTTCAAGGTACTCAAAGAAAACTCAAGTACCGTCAAAATGGCTGCTTTAGCTTGTTGATTCTCTAGAGGCCTCATATTTTTCCCCCAATTTTAAAGACCGTTTCAATATATCACCATTCCACCATAATGAAGGTTGAATTGTAATTTCAGGAAATTCAAAATGACAAAATGACACCCTTTATATGCAAATTTGTAATTCAAAGGTTTGGACTCTCTGCACAATTTCTATCCAATTTTGATGAAACTTAAAACATATCTTTATATCCAAAGATCTCAGTCCCTTTTGAAATTTGCAAATTTCAGGCCATAACTTTCTGGATTATTGCCCCTGATTGTACAAAAAAAAACGCTTTTGTTTTTAGCTTGTTCTCTATCCATGACTTGCAAAATGTGGGCGTATCCTTTTTGGCAGCCGGTAGTTTCGTCTTCTAGTCAAATCATAGAGCTCTTATTTTTTTTAGAACGACACAGAGCATGATAAAACTTTGGCAACATTAAGTTGAATGTTTTCACAAGTGCTTAAACTATAAAAGAAAATCCTCTAAAATCTAAAAAAATTTACGATTTCAAATAAGTTAAAAGACAAGTGCCATATGAAGTATTTATGTGGTCTTTGGTGAAAGAAAACAACGTTGTGACTACCCGCCTGTGTTTGAAGATCAGATATGATATGAAAACGAATTTTGGCCAGTAATTTTTTGAACAATTTTACCAGTGCAATACTCTAAAAATTCTTGTTTAATTAGACAAGTTATAATCAACCCCACCTGACTTCCATGATATAATAACTTATAGAAATCGCTTCCTTACATTAAACATTGATTTTTATTAATTTACAGATGACTTTGGCATTTTGTTCCAGCTCTACAGATATAGAACAAAATATAGATACATATAGTTGGTGTGTAGACGATGTTGATTTGTTTTATGAAACAAAGAGATGTGCACAATTTATTTTAGAGGGAAACTATGGAATGGTTCGTATAAAACCACAACTCACTCAGCACAATGGGTTCAACACAAGATTAAATATTTTTCAATCATTTTTATACGCCCACATTGAAGTGGTTGTATATTGTCATCGTCTTCGTTCATTCTACCGACGGTCCATCCGTTTGCACAATGTCTTGTGGATGCCCTAGGGGCTAATATTAATATCTGAATGTTTAAGGTCATGAGACGAAGAAGCTTATTGATATTCAACATTTTCCGATAATTACTACCAGAGTTATGGCCCTTGATCACTTTGAGGCCAAACTTATCTTATTGACTTCATAATGACTTCATATTGATACAGAGTTATGGCCCTTGATCACTTCAAAAAATCTGCTGGATGCTCTAAGAAGCCAAAGTTAATATCCGATTGACTTTCAATTTATACACAGCATTTAAGGCCATGAGACAAAGAAACCTATTGATATTCAGCGATTTCCGGTAATTGCTGCCAGAGTTATGAGTAGTATGACCCTTGATCACTTTGAAAAACCCTGTGACGCTCTAGAGGCCAAACTTATCATCCTATTGACTTCATATTGATACACAGAGTTTAAGGTTTTGATTTTCAATGAAATTTGATAACTGAACCAGGGATTGAACTTTACTCGAAAACACACAAGCAAAATTTTGCTTGTTGATTTCAAATGTACAAGCAAAAATAGGATTCTGAAGAAATTCAAGGGGCAATTTTTTCTTTAATGAAAATACTTAAGTTATGTTATACATTGGAGTGTACACATATTCCTTACAATTTCATTTAAAAAACTAATAAATGGCAAATAAAACACAACAATTTAACAAACACCAAAACTTGTCCTCAACTCACAAAGTTTTATGAAATGTCAATGCTTTCAGTTTATCATTTTTAAATGTAATTAAACATGTATTCATTGAAACTTTCTAGTCAATATTATTTCTAGTCAATAATATTTTTGCAGAAGTTGTTCATTACAATTTAACATTTTATGATGGAGCCCCCCCCCCCCCAATAGTTGGCAATCTTAGTATTATTTATATTTCTGCTTTATTAGAATTTATTTCAATCTGAAAATGAATGATCCTTTGGAAAATCAAAGTATCGGTATAAACAATTTGGCAAGATGTATAGAAATTGAACAGAAACAGGGATAACGCCAGTAAGTAACTGGTTGAAAAGTGAGCGAGAAGTCACGTGACGTCGTAAACAGACCTCCTATCAGCATTTGCAAACATCGTGGAATTAATACTCATGAGTTTATAACAGTATTTATTCATCATTAAACAATAAAATAGTGTAAATAACATCAAATATTTTAAATATTTTCCAGAAAAATCAAAACTGCGATATCGCGGCATATGTTTTTGTTTTTTTTTGTCGCGTGAAAGTGCACATGAAAGCCATTCGCCAATAACGTATATTTTTGACCGACCCGATGTCGGAATTTGTTTGATGAAAGATAACGACAATAATGAAAGGACAGATAGTCGAAGGGCCCCGATACTATAGTCGAACACTAAAAAAGGTGAATTAGGATATTTGTGTATTATTTTTATTGAACAGTGTAAACTCTTAGCCAAGAAAATTGAAGATTTTTACTACAATAAAAACGATCATTTCGGCAAAAAACTAATGAACTCCGAATGTCTGACGAAGAATTCTGAATACGTCACGCATGCGCAGAAGCCACAATACGCTGAATATAGACATGATTTGTTTACATTTTGCTAGGATGGAAAATAATAATAGAATTTCCGTTTTGGGTCCTAATCATTGTCTTGATTTTGCGTAAAAGAAATCTTGTTATTCAGTAACAATTGCCAACAAGCGAAAAAATGTTACACGCAATTTTTTTCGTGTTACATATTTTGTAACACGCAGTCTACAAAATCAACACGCATTTTGCGTGTTTGCGTCCGTCAAATTCGATCCCTGACTGAACAGTAAATCCATGAACGTTAGCATGGGGCAGAACTTTATAACAGCCAAACAAATTCTAATGATTTTCCGATGATTACTTAAAGAGTTGTTACTCTTAATCAGATTTAAGCGTATTATAAATGTTTATTTAATTACCGAAAAAAGTAAAAATAACTCTTGTTGACTGCCCGGACGATTGAGCTGCTTTGGGCGCATGTGTTGTTGTATGGCATCCTATCTTTGATGTATTTGTCTATGGTTTAATACTCTAATGGATAATGATAATACTACGACCACGGTGAGGCAAGCATCTATGGATGTGCCTTTTTTAATACTCAACTTTTTTTATTCAATCTTCATATGTAAATAATAATCAAAATGTACCGATCGGATAAACAGCTCGCGGGAAATAAAATATAAAAAAGTTCAAATGATTAAACATGGTAGATTAAAAGTGTGTTGATTCATACATTATCTCGGGAAATTAAACAGGTCGTCTAAAATTTAAAAAGTAAACACGGTAGATAAGTGAACGGGTCATCCATTTCTAAACGCCTCTCTTAACCATAGTACTTTTTAAGCCAATATGTAATTCTTAAATGATTTTTATACGCCCACATTGAAATGTGGTTGTATATTGTCGTCACCCCCATCCGTCCAGCGGTCCGGCGTCCACAATTACTTGTGGACGCTCTAGAGGCTAAAGTTAATATCCGATTGACTTTAAATTTATATACAGTGTTTAAGGTCATGAGACGAAGAACCCTATTGATTAGCAAATTCAGAAAATTAGTGCCAGAGTTATGGCCCTTGATCACTTAAAAAAATCTTGTGGACGCTCTAAAGGCCAAAGTTAATATCCGAAGAACTTTAAATTGATACACAGTGTTTAAGGTCATAAGACGAAGCAGTTTATTGATTTTCAGTGATTTCTGATAATTAGTTCCAGAGTTGTGGCCCTTGATCACTTCAACAAATCTTGTGGACGCTCTAGAGGTCAGAGTTAATATCCGATTGACTTTAAATTTATACACCGTGTTTAAGATCATGAGAGAAAGAAGCCTTTTGATTTTCAGTGATTTTCGATAATTACTGCCAGAGTTATGGCCCTTGATCACTTCAAAAAATCTTTAGGACGCTCTAGAGGCCAAAGTGAATATCCAATTTACTTTAAATTTATACACAGTGTTTAAGATCATGAGATGAAGAAGCCTATTGTTTTTTGTTTGTTTTTTTTTTTTTTTAGCTATTTCTGATAATGACTCCAAGAGTTATGGCCCTTGACCAGTTCAAAAATTTTATGGACGTAATATAGGCCAAAGTTAATATCAGATTGACTTTAAATTTATACACAGTGTTAAAGGTCATGGGTCGAATGTGCCTATGCATTTGCATTTTCAGTGTTTTCCGATAATTACTGCCCTTGATGACTTTGAAAAAGACAGGGATCTTAATCGGCTGTTTTTTGTCGGCTTTAGCCGATTGATCTTTAATCTAGCCGAATCGTAAAACAATGAATCGGCCACTATGATATTATATATCAATCTACTTTCGGCCGATTTACAAAGAGTTAATTATCATGCTGATTAATAAAACAATGAACAACAAGCCGATTGATCTTTAATCTAGCCGAATCGTAAAACAATGAATCGGCCACTATGATATTATATATCAATCTACTTTCGGCCGATTTACAAAGAGTTAATTATCATGCTGATTAATAAAACAATGAACAACAAGCCACTACGGTGTCATATATCAATCTATTTTCGGCCGATTACAAAGAGGTAATTATTACTTGTCGATTAATTAACCCATCAAAGAGTCAATCAATGCAATGAATACCTTCAGTGTCAACCCTTCTCGGCTCATTTCGTAAATAAACAACTTCGTTGAGTTAATTCATGCCAAGTACGGTAAAAGAATAGCCGAAAATAATGGCGGCGTTGACCTTGAACTTCAAGCATGCACGTAGGCAATGTATTTGGAAGTTCCGAAAGTTGGAGATCTTCCCACGTCCAATATAGGTCACCCAAAGTTGAAGACTAGAAGATATTTTAGATCCAAATGGTTAGCTCCTTTCAAACGTCTTTTGTTTGATAAAAATTCACAGAAAATGTTTTGTTTCATATAAGTTATTAAAGTCTACTTTTTGCGAGTACCGGTAACACTAAAAATAAACTAATCTGAATCAGAATTGGCCACGTGACCGTTCGCCGCACGGCATATTTCCGAGCCCAGACTATTCACGGAAAATAATTTGTGCTACATTGTTTTATTATTGACACGTGTTTACAAATATACTTTTCTATATTGACAAATGTTTACGTATAAAATAATTAAAAACGAACTTATTTGTATTTGCTTGTAGTTTTTCTTTTTACTAAATTAATTCTAACTTCGGTTTATTAGGATGAAAGCAAAAGTAGATTATGCATTATGCAAGTTGCCAAAATTTGACTATAAATTTCGATAATATATGGATAGATATATGAATACTAGTATAGAATAACAACACAGGTTTTGTTTATTAGAAGTTATTATTATAATATTATAGGGAATACCGTAACGTTATGCAATTATAATAAGAAAGCTTAATTAATGTTATTATTAGGTGATAAATGCCCCTGACCTGTAAAATTTAAATGATAACACTGTAAAATTTAAATGATGATGCTATAAAATTGATGAAAATATTATTATAGTTACACATAAGAAAAACATATGTTTATAATTAAATATTTGTATAAAATTTTGTATCACAATATCTTGAGTGGATTATGTTGTTATATGATTATACAAGCAAAAGTCACTTACCTAGGTAATCCTTTGTTGTCGCCTTATGTATAATACATTTTTGTCACATACATAAATATCACTTGCAATAATTATGAAAAAAAAGTGACTATTTAAGGAATGCAAAATTGCAATTGAAATAATTTTCAGTCAGTAATCCCTTTCAAAAGTATTGACATCTATACTGACAGCACTTAAAGAGGGTATTCAAAAATACTGTAACAAAATATACTCACGTTAGTGGTATTAATCAAAATGTTGATATTAAAAAATTCCAAAGAATGCCTCTCATTTTCGAGCTAAAAGAACCCGGTAGATGAGCTCGGAATTGAAAACACTACTGACAGTGACAATTATGCTTCCTATTTGGATCTGCGTCTCGATTTTGAAAATTTCCATAAACCGAGTTTTAAATGTGATGGATGTGATGACTTTGACTCTCTGATTGTCAACTTGCCATTTATACTGAGCACCATGGAAAACGCATCACTTTTTTCCCAAATATTTTATTACTAACTGGTTTTGGGTTTTGTATGTATAATATTATATTATGCAATACTATGAACTATTGTTTCACACAATGCTCACAAACGCAAAAAATATCGGCCCATGTGCACAAAAAACATTACATGAGTTGCACATGAAAAACCCAATATTCAGGGGGGGGGGGTGTCAGCCGCCCCCCTAACTTTCGGGCAAGCTGATTTTTCGCGCAGAGGGGTAAAGTGAGAGAAAAAAATTATTTCATCTACTTGGCAAAATAAAGTGCCCGAAATCTAATAAAACACTAATTATACAGGCTGAAATAGCAGTAAAACGCCTTTGGGGCCATCAAATATTCCAAATTTTTTGGGGGAGATCTAAACAAGTCAGCCCCGCTTCTTCGCCTCTCGAAGGAAACCGGCGCCGCTCTCTGTAAACCTCTGTAGTTTTGCTTCCCTAACTGTCATCGAGCCCTAATAAAACACTAATTTTAATTTTCTTTTAATTCAATACCACGAAGTTGACTATGGATTGAAACATTTTGTCTGGGGCCACTCTAATTTCGGCGACATTTTTTGGGCATCGATTAGTATTTATGAATGCAGCTGAAACAGTCTGATTGGATGCTTGGAATTCGAAGTGGGATTTTGGTTACAAAACCAGTGGATAGTTTTGGAGTTACTTACACGGGCTAGAATAGTAGAAAACGCATTTGCAGTGGTTAAATTTTTAAAATGTTTCTCCAGGAAGAATTCGGGTCAGCAGGTAGGCTGTATTGGACCAGATTGAAGTTGCTGTATTCATAGGCTGGAATAACAGGAAGACGCGTTTGCGTCAGTTAAATTTTCAAAATTTTCCAGTCTTCAGGGACTGTAAAAGATTTGTTGAAATTCGAGTCTGCCATATTAATTAAGCTATATTAGACCAGTCATTGTTTTTTGAGGCGCGCGATCGCTCGCGAGCGCCTGCCGCGCACCTGAATGTCGGCCGAGGGGAGGTTTTTCTCCCTCGCCTTAAAATTGAAAATCCCTCTCCATATTTGTAAATCATGGGACATGTATTCGATCTCCGCCATACTGTCATTGTGAACTTAAATTATTTGGTGTATTCGATTAGTATGTGATCGCACATGGTAATAAAATTCCGAT
Source organism: Patella depressa (assembly GCA_948474765.1). NCBI lineage: Eukaryota > Metazoa > Mollusca > Gastropoda > Patellidae > Patella > Patella depressa. The sequence continues at coordinate 54,976,887 of OX419716.1, forward strand.
TAATATGTTGCTAAAAATAGATGGCGGCAATGCGCCATTGGTTGATTTAACTGAAATGAAAAGTAGAACTCTCGCGAGACGTGAGAAATTACGAGAGATGGCACGTAAAAATTTCCAATGCGAATAATTTCGGAAGAAATAGATTATATTTTGATGGAATTTTCAAGCGTTTATGATTATATCTTGAATGGGGGTTATGTTTTCTAAAAATAATTGTACAAGCTAAATATATTTAGAAATTTCGACAAGTATTTCTATTGGAATACCGTAAGTAGTTATAGACGATAGCAGAAGTTTTACTTGACCGTACGACTACGAACGAATGATATTATTTAGCAGACGATGTATATTATCAATTATGTAAACAGGAATGACCCCTTGCACCAAGTTATTGATCTTAAGAACCATTTTCCATATACAGAAAACTAATCACTCTTCTTAATATCAGATCACTCTCCTTAACTTCTAAATCACTCTTCTTATCGAAACTGGGAGAGCTTTTTTAGGAGAGCTATTTTTTCAATTTCTTCATTTAAGGGGAGCTTTTTTCGACTCTCCTCTAAAATACAAAAAACAATGACTGTTAGACCATTATGAAGTTGATTTGTTCACAGGCTGAAATAGCAGGAAAACATGTTTGAAGCCGTCAAATATTCCACAATTTTCTTGAGTGCTGTGGGGCGTCTGTAAACCTGAAAATTTTTTGGGCAGTTCAGGTTCTGCCCCCCCCTAACCATCATCGAGCCCATACGCCTATGTGTGCAGTACATGAACTGTGAAACGTCAATCTGTCGTAGTTTGTTGTTGAACGTGTGAAGGAATCGAGCTAGACATGCCGAGAATGAAAATCAACGGAATGAAGCCATTAGAGTGTCCAAGGCTGACATGTCTACACATGCTATTGTCAGAGACTTTATTTGTCATCAGTCTATAATTGTAAGTTTGGTGGAACGTGTTTGAGTTACTGGATCAACACGTGACCGTCAACGTCCTGGTCCACAACGCGTTACAACCCAAACTCAAGACCGCTACACCCGGGTCACTCATTTGCTGTGACAGATTCCGGCCATCGACTCGAACAGGTGCAACAGACATGGACCAGTAAGTGCCAACACCGTACGACGTCGTCTAAGAGAAGTAGGACTCTGTGCACGGCGACCTTATGTTGGAGCTATCCTCAGGGATCATCACCGTCAGTGGCGTTTGATATGGGCTCAAGGACACCAGACATGGAGATGAGTAGACTGGCAAAGTGTGCTCTTCAGTGATGAAAGGCGCTTTCATCTTTATCACGCTGAAGATCATCAACTGGAGACGTCTTGGGGAACGTGTTGCAGACTGCTGCGTCTTCGAAACGGATCGATGGGGTGGGGGAAGTGTAATGTTGTGGGGGGGGGGGGGTGGCCTAGTGGTCTAGAGTAAGGATGTAAACGGTTACTCGGTTGACCGGTTACAGTTCGGTTGAACAAGGTGACCGGTTCGATATTCCCTTGACCGTTATTCGCTCTATATAAAATGTCAGGTATATCCACTAGTAGTACACAAGCATTAACCAACACTCGCTTGTTCATATTACACGTTGATACAAAACTTTCCCGGTTATAAAACGACCGTATTCACTGCTCGAAAACGTAGTAGAAAAATTATGCCGTGAACAAAGTATCTTTCGTCTCTCTTGCACGTGGCCAAATGCTATAATCTTTTTGTCGTTTCATTGGCTCGATGGGGTCACGTGTTCAGTCACGTGTGTTAAACACAAGAATTAATTTTGTAGTAGCGTTCGTAGTATTTTAATAAAAACAAAACAGGCTTTTAATACAGCAATATTTATAAATATAAATTTAAGAGAATAATGGCTACTACAAAAGACGAAAACCGTTCACCAGTGTGGAAATATTTTGAATTAGCCGATAACAAGAAGAAGACAAAATGCACATTATGTGGAACGCTATTGGCCTATTCTAGCGGTACGTCAACCATGCAGAATCATTTGAAAAATACAAATATTACGGATGCCGGTAAAATAAATAGTTCGACAACACAACCTAGCATATCTTGTTTCACAAGTAAAAAACCCTTACCAGTAAGAACTAATTATATAAATAAAAAGCTTGCGCTCAAGTGCGCTAGGGATATACGTCCCGTTAGTATTGTAGAAGGGGTGGGGTTCCGAGAGTATTCGGCTGCCCTGAATCCAGATTTCCAAATGCCATGTAGGGCTACAATAAGTAAACATATCGAATCTATATATGAAGAAACGAAGAAAGATGTTGTAAATAAAATTAAAGATGTCGATGTTTCACTTACGTCCGACATATGGACCAGTTTAACTAACACTAGTTACATCAGTTTAACCACACATTTTATTTGTGAAAACTCGTGGAAAATGTGTAATACTTTGCTTGCTACACGTGCTATAGAAGACCACCATACAGGGATGAATATTTCTAAAGTTATAAAAGATTTGATAAATGAATTTCAGATTAAAAGCGTCGTTTCCCTAGTTACCGATAATGCCGCAAATATGAAGGTGGCGGCAAGAGAATCTGGTCTCGCCCACACTGGGTGTTTTGCCCACACTTTACAGTTGGCAATAACTGATGGGTTAAAGCTGCAGGCTATTGCTAGGGTCATCGTGGCGGCCTGGAAACTTGTTAGCCATTTTAACCATTCCGTTTTAGCCACAGAAGCGCTACGTAAGGCCCAGGGTGATCATCCCCTAAAACTAATTCAGGACGTTGCCACGCGCTGGAATTCCACGTATATGATGTTAGAGCGACTTCTCAAATTAAAGATTCCCGTGTATTCAGTAATTTTTGACGACTCTGTTACAAAAATATCAGATCGTATTGCCCTTGATTTAAAGGACTCGTTTTGGAAAGTAATTGAAGATTTGGTACCGATACTGGAGCCGGTAGCCGACGCCACGGAGATCTTATCAACAGAAAAAGTACCATCATCTAGCGGTGTACATGTCTTGTTGGCTGGTCTTTTTGAACGCGATTTACCTGGTAATGATTGTGACTCAAATCTCGTATTAGAGTTAAAAAGTGTCATTAAAAATGGCCTTGTCAAACGACTGGATATTAATACGGATGGACTTCCCAATGACGTTGGCCTACTTTCACCATTAATGCTCTCAACAGCCCTGGATCCACGGTGTAAAACGTAATGCCGTGCACGCGAATAAAGACGCCGAACTAAATATATTATTGGATTACATTCTAATATTGCACATTGAGATGGAGGTAGGTTGGGGCCTTAGAATATTCCTATATTTATAACAGGTTGAACACTAAAAATATCTAATTATTTTTCCGATCTGTCAGTCACACAACGTTCGGCATCATGTAATATCGGGGCGAGTGACAACCACGTGGTAGCATACCGTTGTATTACCTGTACATCATGTCAATGTTTCTTTCGGTGAAATTTGAATGAAATCGAAAATAAGCTGCAATAAGTAAACGCTTCTTATAACTTAGGACCTTATAGTTTATATTTAAAATGAAGTTAAACAGTGTGAAAAGTAAACTTTAATGTTGTTTTGTACGGTACCGACAATTAATAACTCTTACCGACAATTAATTAACTATACACAAATCGAATCGGTTTTTTGCCCATCAGTTAACCGGTTCAAATTTTTTTGACTCGTTACATCCTTAGTCTAGAGTGCCAGCTTCGACCTCTAGCTGGCCGGTCACCTCTGGCTTGCGGCTGTGGTTTCGAGCCCTGGTGTGAGCGTATGTTGATTACAGATTAAACATCCATAAGTGTACAAATAAGTTGTTATTGATGTGTTCCCATTTGAACATTGTTCACAATAAGAAGCAAAATAAATAAGATATGTTTACAGGATCATTTTGTTAAACGAAAAACTAAGTGATGCGTTTTCTATGGCGCTAGGTATATTAGTAGTAACATTCCAATATCACTAGCTTATGGAGTGTTAAATCTATATGCGAGAGCTTGTTCCTTTTATTCTTATTTTTTAAGTGTAAGAAGATCGACGCATTTGTCATCTAAGCTAAGCTTCAACTACAAGGATACTTGCGCACTAAACTTAGATCATGCTCATTTACCAGGTTCTTTCAACTCAAAAGTGCAAGGGAATTTTCGAAAATTTGTGTCTGAAACCATATTCAAGGCCAATTTTCTGGGAAAATATGTTTCTTATGTACTACAACAAGCAATATCTGGAAGGAGAAAATCTATTACTTTGTAGCTCCTGGAGCACTATAAAATCCTGACAATATACAATTACACCAAATTTGTGTTGGTTTTCATGGCCAAGTAGCACGCGAACCCTACCTATAATCTGATTTCACAAATACAAATTATGAAAATAATAAAATTTGTGTGATTCAACCAATCAGAATCTTTATAATCAGTTGTCTCAGTCAAGTGACGTTATTAATTAGGTCACGAGATTTACATACCTGAGACAACAGGATCTCTGGCATTCTAGCTTTTGTTGTACATGTTAGGCGCAGATTGCTCTCCTTGCACAGATTACCCCTGCGCATGCGTGAATCTCCGTCTAATATTCGATGAGCAATCTGCGCGCGCGAAGTGAACTTTGTCCGGGCAATTTAATGAGTTACTGCGATGATAATAATCCGCTTAATCTTAATCGGTAATCACCATGGATCACTGCCTTAGTATTATAAGTCATTTTAATTAAATTTGCGAGAAATGAACCGAGTGTTTTATAACACAAGGCGTTCAGATTTTACGCCAAATTACCACTTTACCGACTTGAGAGCCGTCTATGTGGTTACGATATATGGTTATAATTACAATTTGTAGAAAAATTTACTTATTCAACTTGGTCATCGTTTTATTTTTTCTGTTATTCATATTCCAACAAGAGGATTTTTTTGAATAAAAATGGCTTGCACCAAACAGCGATAATTTTTCATTGGTTAGAGTCGTAAAAATGCGGGGAAATTTACAGTAGCTATTGGCTAACAGCACGCATAAGTGACTAATCATTTCATTTACTATCCTTGTCATATTAACCTGGACGGTGTTGTTTCGGATGAAACCCAGACATGTGTCTGGATTAGGGAATTAATTAAACAATAGGTATAGCGGTCATTCAAAGAATCTATCGACAGTCATTTATGACTGTTGTATATTCCATGCGACGGTGGTTTAATTAAACACGTCTGTAATATTGTGGTAGTCATTCAAAGAATATAATCTAAATGACGGACATTTATTACTGTATATTCCAAGCGACAGCGGCCTTATTCGTAGACTGGAACCAATCATAGGCCATTGTGGGTTTTTTTGGGTTTTTTTGTGAAAATACCGTCGTACAATAAGTTTCTTTTACATAAAATGGAATCGAAAGCCATTTTTATCTACGTGTAAGAACTATAAGGTTTACCGACCGATGCCAGAAATCGATACTTACAAACACTTCGATATAGTATATTCTCGATATAGTATCATATAAGAAAGATGCGTCAAGTTTATTACCAGACTCATAATTGGCCGTATGCATTTGAGGAAAACAAGTGGATGAGTGATCCGTGCACATGACCCGAACAAAATTTTTTTTTTTTTTTGTCCCCGCCTTTCGAACACGATAACTTTGGGACACGATAACTTTAGTTCTAATTAAGTGAGAGTGATGAAACTTGGTGTATAGTTTCATTACAGTAATACCTTGACTAAGAATGATAATGAGCATTTTCTGCTCAGGGTAAGCAGAGCAATAAGCAATTTGATTTGCTGAGACTTTGGAACACAATAACTCTCCTTCAAATTGAGTTAAAATGTTCAAAATTTGTGTGTATGCTTATTAGGTCAATGCCTTGATGGAGATCGAAGATGAGCATTTTCTTCTTAGGGTAGGCAGAGATAAGCAATTTGATTGGTTGATACTTTGAGACAAGATAACTTAGGTTCATCTTGATAGATGATTTTTATGCCAGTACAATGACTGCATTCTCATTCAGTAATGGATTCGACAGTAACAGACACGAGGGCCCTTTCCCTTGGCCAGAGGGGCCCTTTTGTCAAGCGTGGGGGCCCTTTTGTCTGCTTTTAGGGTCCCCCTAACTAGGGTACATTTTCATTTTTCTCGTCGGTTTTAGCATTTTTCTTTATAAAACACTTTTGGATGACACTTCGTGTACAGTTTGATTGCTCGATACGTTTGAAAAAAATAAATGTGCGATTAATTAATATGTGTCATCTATTTATTTTGGGATTTCGGTGGGGGACATCAGCCTCACTGTTGGCATGTTCAGCCCAACAGGAGTCATAGGTAGGGGTGGCTTGCATGTTAATTATTACTTATGTATAATGCTCAGTTGATTAATATCTTATTTTTATACGCCCACATTTTTATGTGGACGTATATTGTCGTCGCCCCTGTCCGTCCGGACGTCCGTCAGTCCGGACGTCCGTCCACAATTTGTTTGTGGACCCTCTACAGGTCACAATTCTTATCCGATTTTGACGAAACTTGAAATATAGGTTTATCCCCAAAAGATCTCGACTGCTTTCGATATTGGCATGTATCGGATGAAACTTCATGGATTATGGCCCCTGATTGTACGAAAAATCACGTTTTTAGCTTGTGGACCCTATAGAGGTCACAATTTTGAACCGATTTTGATGAAACTTGACATGCATGTTTATAACCCAAAGATCGTGGTTCCTTTCGATATTTGCGCCTATCGGAATGTAATTTCTTGAATTATGGCCCCTGATTGTCCGAAAAATCACCCTTTTTAGCTTGTGGTCCCTCTTGAGGTCACAATTATTATCTGATTTAAAAAACTGTTTGATTATATCACCTTTACACCCTAAGGAAGGTTGAGTTCGAATTTCGGGAAAATCGGACGAAAATTGCCATACAAAATGGCCGTCGTTTGTACGCGAATACTGTTAAAAAATGGTATATCAAGGTTGTGGACCCTGTAGAAGTCACATTTTTATACGCCCACATTTTCATGTGAACGTATTATGTCGTCGCCCCTGTCCGTCCGGACGTCCGTCCGTCCACAATTTGTTTGTGGACTCTCTACAGGTCACAATTCTTATCCGATTTTGACGAAACTTGAAATATAGGTTTATCCCCAAAAGATCTCGGCTGCTTTCGATATTGGCATGTATCGGATCAAAACTTCATGGATTATGGCCCCTGATTGTACGAAAAATCATGTTTTTAGCTTGTGGACCCTATAGAGGTCACAATTTTGAACCGATTTTGATGAAACTTGACATACATGGTTGTAACCCAAAGATCTTGGTTCCTTTCGATATTTGCGGCTATCGGAATGTAATTTCCTGAATTTTGGCCCCTGATTGTCCGAAAAATCACCCTTTTTAGCTTGTGGTCCCTCTGGAGGTCACAATTATTATTCGATTTAAAAGACCGTTTGATTATATCACCGTTACACCCTAAGGAAGGTTGAGTTCGAATTTCGGGAAAATCGGACGAAAATTGCCATACAAAATGGCCGCCGTTTGTACGCGAATACTGTTAAAAAATGGTATATATCAAGGTTGTGGACCCTGTGGAGGTCACAATTTTGATTCGATTTTGATGAAACTTGAAATTCATGGTTATAACCCAAATTTCTTGCTTCCTTTCGATATTTGCGCATATCGGTTCATACCTTCCTGAATTATGGCCCCTGATTATACGCAAAATCGCCTTTTTTATACGCCCACATTTTCATGTGGACGTATTATGTCGTCGCCCCTGTCCGTCCGTCCGTCCGTCCACAATTTGTTTGTGGACTCTCTACAGGTCACAATTCTTATCCGATTTTGACGAAACTTGAAATATAGGTTTATCCCCAAAAGTTCTCGGCTGCTTTCGATATTGGCATGTATCGGATCAAAACTTCATGGATTATGGCCCCTGATTGTACGAAAAATCACGTTTTTAGCTTGTGGACCCTATAGAGGTCACAATTTTGAACCGATTTTGATGAAACTTGACATGCATGTTTGTAACCCAAAGATCTTGGTTCCTTTCGATATTTGCGGCTTACGGAATGTAATTTCCTGAATTATGGCCCCTGATTGTCCGAAAAATCACCCTTTTTAACTTGTGGTCCCTCTGGAGGTCACAATTATTATTCGATTTAAAAAACCGTTTGATTATATCACCGTTACACCCTAAGGAAGGTTGAGTTCGAATTTCGGGAAAATCGGACGAAAATTGCCATACAAAATGGCCGCCGTTTGTACGCGAATACTGTTAAAAAATAGTATATCAAGGTTGTGGACCCTGTGGAGGTCACAATTTTTATTCGATTTTGATGAAACTTGAAATTCATGGTTATAACCCAAAGATCTTGCTTCCTTTCGATATTTGCGCATATCGGATCGTAACTTCCTGAATTATGGCCCCTGATTATACGCAAAATCGCCTTTTTTTTAGCTTGGAGGTCACAATTATTATTCGATTTAAAAAAACGTTTGATTATATTACCGTCACACCCTAAGGAAGGTTGAGTTCGAATTTCGGGAAAATCGGACGAAAATTGCCATACAAAATGGCCGCCGTTTGTACGCGAATACTGTTAAAAAATGGTATATCATGGTTGTGGACCCTGTGGCGGTCACAATTTTGATTCGATTTTGATGAAATTTGAAATTCATGGTTATAACCCAAAGATCTTGGTTCTTTTCAATATTTGCGCATATCGGATTGTAACTTCCTGAATTATGGCCCCTGGTTATACGCAAAATCCCCCTTTCTTTAGCTTGTGGTCCCTCTGGAGGTCACAATTATTATCCAATTTAAAAAAACGTTTGATTATATCACCGTTGCACTGTAAGGAAGGTTGAGTTTGAATTTCAGGAAAATCGGACCAAAATTGACAGACAAAATGGCCGCCGTTTGTACGCGAATACTGTTAAAAAAATGATATATCATGGTTGTGGACCCTGTATAGGTCACAAGTTTAATTCGATTTTGATGAGGAAGGTTGAGTTCTAATTTCGTGAAAATCGTATCAAAATTGCCGGACGAGATGGTCGCCGTTTGTACGCGAATAGTGTAAAAATATGGTATATCATGGTTGTGTACCGTCACACCATAATCATTGTCGGTTTCGAGTTTCATTAATATCAGACTGGAACTGACCAACTAAATGGCTGCTCCCAATACAGTATGAAATACAGGACGTAAAGTTCTCTGTCCATCTCTCGAAAATGTGGGCGTATCCTGCCTGGCAGTGCCAGCCTATCTTTTTAGCTTGGAGGTCACAATTATTATTCGATTTAAAAAAACGTTTGATTACATCACTGTTACACCCTAAGGAAGGTTGAGTTCGAATTTCGGGAAAATCGGACGAAAATTGCCATACAAAATGGCCGCCATTTGTACGCAAATACTGTTGAAAAATGCTAAATCAAGGTTGTGAACAGTGTAGAGGTCACAATTTTGATTCGATTTTGATGAAACTTGAAATTCATGGTTATAACCCAAAGATCTTGCTTCCTTTCGATATTTGCGCATATCGGATCGTAACTTCCTGAATTATGGCCCCTGATTATACGCAAAATCGCCTTTTTTTTTTATACGCCCACATTTTCATGTGGACGTATATTGTCGTCGCCCCTGTTCGTCCGTCCGTCCGTCCGTCTGGACGTCCGTCCGTCCGTCCACAATTGTTTGTGAACAGTCTACAGGTCACAATTTTTATCCGATTTCAATGAAACTTAAAACATAGGTTTATCACCCTAAGATCTCGGTTCCTTTCGATATTGGCATGTATCGGACTGTAACTTCATGGGTTATGGCCCCTGATTGTACGAAAAATCACGTTTTTTAGCTTGTGAACAGTTTAGAGGTCACAATTTTGAACCGATTTGGATGAAACTTGAAATGCATGTTTATAACCCAAAGATCTTGGTTCCTTTCGATATTTGCGCTAATCGGATCGTAACTTCCTGAATTATGGCCCCTGATTGTCCGAAAAATCGCCCTTTTTAGCTTGTGGTCCCTCTGGAGGTCAAAATTGTTATCCGATTTAAAAAAACGTTTGATTATATCACCGTTCCATGGTTATGAAGGTTGAGTTCGAATTTCGTGAAAATCGGACCAAAATTGACGGACAAAATGGCCGCCATTTGTACGCGAATAGTGTGAAAATATGTTAAATCAAGGTTGTGAACAGTGTAGAGGACCCAATTTTGAACCAATTTGGATGAAACTTGAAATGCATGTTTATAACCCAAAGATCTTGGTTCCTTTCGATATTTGCGCCAATCGGATCGCAACTTCCTGAATTATGGCCCCTGATTGTCCGAAAAATTGCTCTTTTTCTTTTTAGCTTGTGGTCCCTTTGGAGGTCAAAATTGTTATCCGATTTAAAAAAACATTTCATTATATCATTGTTCCATGGTTATGAAGGTCGGGTTCGAATTTCGTGAAAATCAGACCAAAATTGACGGACAAAATGGCCGCCATTTGTACGCGAATAGTGTGAAAATATGTTATATCAAGGTTGTGAACAGTGTAGAGGACACAATTTTGAACCGATTTGGATGAAACTTGAAATGCATGTTTAAAACCCAAAGATCTTGATTCCTTTCGATATTTGCGCCAATTGGATCGTAACTTCTTGAATTATGGCCCCTGATTGTCCGAAAAATTGCCCTTTTTAGCTTGTGGTCCCTCTGGAGGTCAAAATTATTATCCGATTTAAAAAAACGTTTGACTATATCACCGTTACATGGTAATGAAGAGAGAGTTTGAATTACGTGAAAACCGGACTAGAATTGACGGACAAAATGGCCGCCGTTTGTACATGAATAGTGTGAAAATATGTTATATCATGGTTGTGGACCCTATAGAGGTCACAATTTTGAATCGATTTTGATGAAACTTGACAGGTATGTTTTAAACCCAAAGATCTTGGTTCCTTTCGATATTTGCGCCCATCGGGTCATTACTTCCTGAATTATGTCCCCTGATTGTACGAAAAATCACCCTTTTTAGCTTGTGGTGCCTCTGGAGGTCACAATTATTATATGATTTAAAAAAAAATGTTTGATTATAAAAACCAAACAAATTCTAATGATTTTCTGATAATTCCTTAATATGCGACAATTCTTGTTGACTGCTCGGACGATTTGGCTGCTGTGTGGGCGTATGTTTCGTTGCCTGGCAACCTATTTTTAGCTTGGAGGTCACAATTATTATCCGATTTAAAAAAAAACGTTTGATTATATTACCGTTACACCGTAAGAAAATCAGACCAAAATTGCCATACAAAATGGCCGCCGTTTGTACGCGAATACTGTTAAAAAATGGTATATCAAGGTTGTGGACCCTGTAAAGGTCACAATTTTGAACCAATTTTGATGAAACTTTAAATTCATGGTTATAACCCAAATATCTTGGTTCTTTTCTATATTTGCGCATATCGGATCGTAACTTCCTGAATTATGGCCCCTGATTGTCCAAAAAAATCGCCCTTTTTAGCTTGTGGTCCCTCTGGAGGTCAAAATTGTTATCCGATTTAAAAAACCGTTTGATTATATCACCATTTCATGGTTATGAAGGCAGGGCATAAATTTTGTGAAAATCGAATAGTGTGAAAATATCTTATATAAAGGTTGTGGACCTTATAGAGGTCACAATTTTGAACCGATTTTGATGAAACTTGACATGTATGTTTATAACCCAAAGATCTTGGTTCCTTTCGATATTTGCGCCCATTGGATCATAACTTCCTGAATTATGTCCCCGGATTGTCTGAAAAATCGCTTTTGTTCGCTTTTGGTCCCTCTGGAGGTCAAAATTATTATCCGATTTAAAAAAAACGTTTAACTATATCATCGTTACATGGTAATGAAGAGAGATTGCGAATTACGTGAAAATCGGATTAGAATTGACGGACAAAATGGCCACCATTTGTACACGAATAGTGTGAAAATATGTTATATCAAGGTTGTGGACCCTATAGAGGTCACAATTTTGAATCGATTTTGATGAAACTTGACATGTATGTTTATAACCCAAAGATCTTGGTTCCTTTCGATATTTGCGCCCATCGGGTCATTACTCCTGAATTATGTCCCCTGATTGTACGAAAAATCACCCTTTTTATCTTGTTGTGCCTCTGGAGGTCACAATTATTATCTGATTTAAAAAAAAAACGTTTGATTATAAAAACCAAACAAATTCTAATGATTTTCTGATAATTCCTTCATATGCAACAACTCTTGTTGACTGCCCGGACGATTTGGCTGCTGTGTGGGCGTATGTTTCGTTGCCTGGCAACCTATTTTTCGATTTTGATGAAACTTGAAATTCATGGTTATTAGGGGTGTAACGATACATCGAACAATCGATGCATCGCGATAGTTCAACCGTCGATAGTATGTATCGATATTAAAAAGAAACTATCGATAAAAATTGCGATAGTCAAGCAAACTATCGATAGTTTCGATAGTTTGTAATAGCGAAAGTAAAATGGCTCAAATTCACTCGTATTTGTCGAATAATTACTCTGAATTTTTAACAAAGAGCTCTGTTATCACTAAAAGAGCGTTACATGATCTCAATATCACATGGAAATCTTCGTCTACCATATTAGGCATGGCTTACTAAGAAATGCGTAAAATGGTTGATTTTGGCGCGAAAAAAATGAAAATGGTCACGTACGCCAATAACAGACATGCTGAAAGCATGCCGCATATGACAGGAAAGTTGGCTATGCTTTTTTACAAGTTACTAAACTACCAATGTAATATTACAAATATACCATTTTATATAATATAAAGAAAAAAAACCCAATGTACTTTATCAGAATGCGACGTTACAGTGTACCCGAGATACCAGCTAGGAGGCTCTTCTATTCGCCCCCACCCTTTTGTCGTGCCATTAGAAGCCACATGTTGTTTTTGTTTTTATCTGTACCGTCTTGTGTCGCTTCTGTCGTTTTTTTTGTCGATATGATTACCGATATCCGTGTTAAAATATTACGTACTGATTTACGGAGGGAGATGTTGAACTAGTAAATTGTAATCTATTGCCAGTACTGGATTTTTAATTAGCAGTTAAAGCAGTGGGGGTAAGTCAGAATGCGAGAATGTCTCGTACAGGCCAACCGATACGATTTTTGGCGAGGCGATTACCCTATTCAAGAATTTTGTAATTGTGACAACACTAAAAATCAGTATGGTTATTTTCTGGGAAAAGCATTCCGGTCATCGATAATATAATCAGTAATATCATTATTTTGTTCTGCTTATTCGAGAGTCCGTTGTAAAAATGGATTTGATTCGAAAAATGGATTACATTGATTTGTCGATTAAACGATTGTCCGTCATAGAGTGTCCGTTATAAAAAGACTTTGAAAACAAGAAATTTTTATTACAAAATTCGGGACCAAACTGTTGTGTCCGTATAAGTGATTGTCCGTTGTATGCGCATCCGTTATATTATTCGGAGTCTACTTGTATTATATTATCTAACATTACCTGGAACTTTCTTGTGTTTCAAAATTTTTAGTTTGATTAAATGTTATAATAAATGTATACCTGGCAGTGTGTTTTAAACCTAAACTAATAAACAGATCAAACTATCGCAATAGTCCAATAGTATCGCAATATTTAATCCCCAATAGTAATAGTATTGCAATAGCTGTTTACCCAATAGCAATACTATCGCAATAGTGAAAATTACCAACAATAGTCACCCCTAATGGTTATAACCCAAAGATCTTGGTTCCTTTCGATATTTGCGCATATCGGAACGTAACTTCCTGAATTATGGCCCCTGATTATACGCAAAATCGCCTTATTTTAGCCTGTGGTCCCTCTGGTGGTCACAATTATTATCCGATTTAATAAAACGATTGATTATATTACCGTTACACCGTAAGGAAGGTTGAGTTCGAATTTCGGGAAAATCGGACTAAAATTGCCATGCAAAATGGCCGCCGTTTGTACGCGAATACTGTTAAAAAATTGTATATCATGGTTGTGGACCCTGTAGAGGTCACAATTTTAATTCGATTTTGGTGAAACTTGAAATGCATGGTTCTAACCCAAAGATCTTGGTTCCTTTCGTTATTTGCGCATATCGGATCGTAACTTCCTGAATTATGGCCCCTGATTGTCCAAAAAATCGCCTATTGTCCCTCTGCAGGTCACAATTATTATCCGATTTAAAAAAACGTTTGACTCTATCACCGTGACACCCTACAGAAGGTTGAGTTCGAATTTCGAGAAAATTGGGCCATGATAGCCAGAAAAAATGTCCGCCGTTTGTACGCGAACAGTGTAAGAATATGGTATGTCAAAGTTGTGGACCCTGTAGAGGTGACAATTTTAATTTGATTTTCATGAAACCTGAAATGCTTGTTTATAACCTAAAGATCTTTATTCTTTTCGATATTTGTGCATATCAAATTGTAACTTAATGAATTATGGCCTTTGATTGTAGGAAAAATCACTTTCTGTATTGCTTGTTCTCTGTCTATCTCTCGAACAATTATTATCTGATTTAAAAAAAAACTCTGATTATATTACTGTTGCACCGTAAGGAAGTTTGAGTTCGAATTTCGTGAAAATCGTACCAAAATTTCTGGACGAAATGGTCACCGTTTGTACGCGAATAGTGTAAAAATATGGTATATCATGGTTGTGGACTCTCTACAGGTCACAATTCTTATCCGATTTTGACGAAAAGTAACATTTCTAGGTTGTGTACCGTCACACCATAATCATTGTCGGCTTCGAATTTCATGAATATCAGACTGGAACTGACCAACAAAATGGCTGCTCCCAATACAATATGAAATACAGGACTTAATAATGTAGGAAAAATCACTTTCAGTATTGCTTGTTCTCTATCCATCTTTCAAAAATGTGGGCGTATCCTGCCTGGCAGTGCCAGCCTATCTTTTTATACGCCCACATTTTCATGTGGACGTATTATGTCGTCGCCCCTGTCCGTCCGTCCACAATTTGTTTGTGGACTCTCTACAGGTCACAATTTTTATCCGATTTTGACGAAACTTGAAATATAGGTTTATACCCATAAGATCTCGGTTCCTTTCGATATTGGCATGTATCGGATCGGAACTTCATTGATTATGGCCCCTGATTGTACGAAATATCATGTTTTTATACGCCCACATTTTCATGTGGACGTATATTGTCGTCGCTCCTGTTCGTCCGTCCGTCCACAATTGTTTGTGAACAGTCTACAGGTCACAATTTTTATCCGATTTCAATGAAACTTAAAACATAGGTTTATCACCCTAAGATCTCGGTTCCTTTCGATATTGGCATGTATCGGACTGTAACTTCATGGGTTATGGCCCCTGATTGTACGAAAAATCACGTTTTTTAGCTTGTGAACAGTGTAGAGGACACAATTTTGAACCGATTTGGATGAAACTTGAAATGCATGTTTATAACCCAAAGATCTTGGTTCCTTTCGATATTTGCGCCAATCGGATCGCAACTTCCTGAATTATGGCCCCTGATTGTCCCATTAATTGCCCTTTTTAGCTTGTGGTCCCTCTGGAGGTCAAAATTGTTATCCGATTTAAAAAACCGTTTGATTATATCACCGTTCCATGGTTATGAAGGTTGAGTATGAATTTTGTGAAAATCGGACCAAAATTGACGGACAAAATGGCCGCCGTTTGTACGCGAATATTGTGAAAATATGTTATATAAAGGTTGTGGACCTTATAGAGGTCACAATTTTGAACCGATTTTGATGAAACTTGACATGTATGTTTATAACCCAAAGATCTTGGTTCCTTTCGATATTTGCGCCCATTGGATCATAACTTCCTGAATTATGTCCCCGGATTGTCCGAAAAATCGCTTTTGTTCGCTTTTGGTTCCTCTGGAGGTCAAAATTATTATCCGATTTAAAAAAACGTTTGACTGTATCACCGTTACATGGTAATGAAGAGAGAGTTTGAATTACGTGAAAACCGGACTAGAATTGACGGACAAAATGGCCGCCGTTTGTACACGAATAGTGTGAAAATATGTTATATCAAGGTTGTGGACCCTATAGAGGTCACAATTTTGAATCGATTTTGATGAAACTTGACAGGTATGTTTATAACCCAAAGATCTTGGTTCCTTTCGATATTTGCACCCATCGGGTCATTACTTCCTGAATTATGTCCCCTGATTGTACGAAAAATCACCCTTTTTAGCTTGTGGTGCCTCTGGAGGTCACAATTATTATCTGATTTAAAAAAAACCGTTTGATTATAAAAACCAAACAAATTCTAATGATTTTCTGATAATTCCTTAATATGCGACAACTCTTGTTGACTGCCCGGACGATTTGGCTGCTGTGTGGGCGTATGTTTCGTTGCCTGGCAACCTATTTTTAGCTTGTGGACCCTATAGAGGTCACAATTTTGAACCGATTGTGATGAAACTTGACATGCATGTTTATAACCCCAAAATCTTGGCTCCTTTCGATATTTGCGCCCATTGGATCGTAACTTCCTGAATTATGGCCCCTGATTGTCCGAAAAATCACACTTTTTAGCTTGTGGTCCCTCTGGAGGTCAAAATTATTATCCGTTTTAAAAAAAAACGTTTGATTATATCACCGTTACATGGTAATGAAGGTTGAGTTCAAATTTCGTGAAAATCGGACCAAAATTGACAAACAAAATGGCCGCCATTTGTACGCGAATAGTTTGAAAATATGTTATATCAAGGTTGTGGACCCTATCGAGGTCACAATTTTGAACCGATTTTGATGAAACTTGACATGTATGTTTATAACCCAAAGATCTTGGTTCCTTTCGATATTTGCACCCATTGGATCATAACTTCCTGAATTATGGCCCCTGATTGTCCGAAAAATTGCCCTTTTTAGCTTGTGGTTCCTCTGGAGGTCAAAATTATTATCCGATTTAAAAAACCGTTTGATTATATCACCGTTACATGGTAATGAAGGCTGAGTTCGATAGTATTACCGTTACACCGTAAGGGATGTTGACTTCGAATTTCGTGAAAATCGAACCAAAATTGACGGACAAAATGGCCACCGTTTTTACGCGAATAGTGTGAAAATATGTTATTATTATATCAAGGTTGTGGACCATATAGAGGTCACAATTTTGAACCGATTTTGATGAAACTTGACATGCATGTTTATAACCCAAAGATCTTGGTTCCTTTCGATATTTGCGCCTATCGGAACGTAATTTCCTAAATTATGGCCCCTGATTGTCTGAAAAATCACCTTTTATATCAAGGTTGTGAACCCTGTAGAGGTCACAATCTTCATTCAATTTTGATGAAACTTGAAACACATGTTTACAACTTAACAATCTTAGTTCCTTTCGATATTTGTGCATATCGGATTGTAACTTCCTGAATTATGGCCCCTTATTGTACGAAAAATGACCTTTTTTTTAGCTTGTGGTCCCTCTGGGGTCAGAATTATTATCCCATTTAAAAAAACGTTTGATTATATCACCGTTACATCGTAATGAAGGTTGAGGTCGAATTTCGTGAAAATCGGACCAAAATTGACAGCTGTTCTTGTCAGGCCATCCATCCTTCATCACGAACAAGGGGAAACCACGCTAGAAAATATAGATGAACTTTGTCACCCAATGCAGGGATCAAACACCCAACCTCAAGGCTACCGAGCCAGCATCTTACCCACTTAGCAACATGATCCCCAGTCGAATTTGAAGCCTACTGAAATGAACCTTTATAACCCAAAGATCTTAATTCATTTCGATATTTGCACATATCAAATTCTAACTTAATGATGTAGGAAAAATCACTTTCGGTATTGCTTGTTCTCTATCCATCTCTCGAAAATGTGGGCGTATCCTGCCTGGCAGTGCCAGCCTATTATTTTTTATTGTTACAGTCATTTATATGTTTATATTATAATAAATGACATTTTACACTACACCCAGATGTGTTTGTTGATTCTTTGATTGAGGCACACAAAAAGTTCTTCAAGGGCTATATATTTTTGATTAGAAAGATAAAATCAAGATATCTGAAAATCGAGTAAATTATTGATACATATTTTGTTTCGAAAACTTACTGGGATTGTTTACTCATGAAACTCAAATGCTACAAACCAAAAATTTTGCACAATTTCGAGATTTTACATGTATAATGATATATATTTTTTCCAGAGGGGGTTAATTTCCCAAATTTCTGAAAATTGACCGACTTGATATGGAATGACCCTGTCCATCTATATACGGTCCATGATCTTACTAACCGTGGTCGGATCACTGGAAAATTATGCCTGACTTACATGTATGACCTTCCTTTCAGCTATCCAGTGAGCGTGAAAGTTATATATTTTGACCAAAATATCTTATTTGATAGGCATGTTCAAATAACAAAACATATAGTATTAATGGTTATGATCAGTAGTCATTTAAAAATAATCATCGAAACAGTCCCTTTAACTGTATTGACTATCATTCCCATGTTTTAATGTTAAATCTTTTACAACTCTTTTTGTAAAGCTTAATTTCGTGAAAATCGGACCAAAACTTCCAGACAAAATGGCCGCCCCCATACGCAAATAGTGTAAATATATGGTATATCAAGGTTGTAGACCCTCTAGAGGTCACAATATTGATCTGATTTTGATTAAACTTGAAATACAGGTTTATAACCCAAACATCTTGACTACTTTTGATATTCGCGCATATCGGATAGTAACTTCCTGAATTATGTAAAAATTATTATCTGCTTTAAAAAACTGTTCTAGTATATCACCATTACACCATAATGTTGTTCGTTGAGTTCAAACTAAGTATGAAACATCCAGGTTACGAAAAAAGCCTGCACCCATTTGAAAAATGTGTTTTTTCCAGTTTTAATTTCAAAATAGTCCACAAAAGTTCCCAACTTAACTGATCTGTAACAATGGATACTTCACCAAAAATAAACCATCAGAGGCCAGGCCTCAAGTTCACAAAGCGTTGTCAGACTTAAGTTGAAAATTTACTCAACTTTCAATCACTGTTTAAAAGAAATATCTTTGATCCTGAAACACAAAACTTTGCGTATAGTTTCTTATTAGGGTATTTGATGCATTAAAATAACAAAAGTTTTATAAAGGGCTGTATTTTATTTACAATTTTGAGCAAATTCTTGACTTAAATCTGAGAATGCTTTGTGAACTCATGGCCTGGTTTAATTAAAACACCGAGGCAGGGCTATCGTGTCATTCGATATTCGCTTGGTGTTCATTCGGTAAATCATTGAATTTTGTAAAAATCGGACGAAAACTGCCAGACAAAAGTATAAACATCTGATTTATCATGAAGGTTGTGGATCCTCTAGAGGTCACAATTTTGATCCGATTTTGATGAAACTTGAAATGCATTTTTATTACCCACAGCTAATTAGCTTGATAGCATTGCGAGAATACTCTTCAAAAGATCACCCAAATAAATAAGTAGCTGTTTTTCGCTAAGTATGTTTTATTTCAACTTATTCCAACAACATTTAGAACGCTCGTGGACGCTCTAGAGGCCAAAGTTAATATCCGATTGACTTTAAATTTATACACAGTGTTTAAGGTCATGAGACGAAGAATCCTATCGATTTTCAGTGATTATCGATAGTTACTGCCAGAATTGTGGCCCTTGATTGCTTCAAAAAATCTTGTGGACGCTCTAGAGTCCAAATTTAATATCTGATTGACCTTAAATTTATACACAGAGTTTAAGGGCATGAGAGAAAGAAGCCTATTATTTTTCAGCGATTTCCGATAATAACTGCCAGAGTTATGGCCCTTGATCACTTCAGAAAATCTTTTGGACGTTCTGGAGACCAAAGTTAATATCCGATTGACTTTAAATTTATACACAGTGTTTCAAGTCATGAGATGAAAAGCTTTTATTGATTTTCAGGGATTTCCGATAATTACTGCCAAAGTTATGGCCCTTGATTACTTCAAAAAATCTTGTAATCGCTCTAGAGGCCTAAGTTGATTTTCAGCGAATTCTAATAATTACTGCCAGAGTTATCATCCTTGTTCACTTAGAAACCTTTTGTAATCCTTTAGTGGCCAAACTTATCACGTAATTGGCTTCAGATTGATACATCACGTGAGAGAGAGAGTAAGGTTGCAACGATACTGAAAAAAATTATCGCGATATATCACGATATTGTTAAAAAAAATTATCGCGATATCATGGATTATCGTCTGGAGTAAATTATCGCGATAATTAGAATTATCGTGGTTCAAAAATTCATTATCATGATGATTACTGATGTGAAATTTACATAAGTGTGGTGTAACAGGTATATACATGAATTATGTATCAAGTATATATCTGTTTGTTATTAGCATTGTATGTGAGTTGCATTGATAGAAGTATAACTTTGAGTAAGAATATTCATGCAGGTATCGTGACCGCAATTCTATTCTAATCAGCTGGCTTAGTTCGCAACTGATGCCAAAGGTTTGACGTATTTCCACCGGACGTTTAAATTTCCTTCTAACACACTTTACACATTGCCACGTCCTTGCCATTTGTGTTTTTCAAACTAAAATATTCCCACGCCACAGAAGATGTGTTCTTTTTCATCTTTTGGCACCTGCGGTATTGAACTATCACCGAGAACATCGGCATTTTCGATCTGGGATGCCTCAGAAGAAGTCATGTTATTAAAAGAATAAAGGAAATATTATCCAGGCGGCTTTTCTATGTACGTTATCAATGTAATTGTCAATGGACTGGGTAATCAAAGATAAACCACTACTTCCGTTACTATGGCGACGTATATTGTCCCGTGCATCATTCCTAGTCTGTCATAATTATTAATATTGTGGATGCTGTTGCCTACACGTGGAAAATTATGATTACCAATAAACTATTATTCAGTGAAATATAGCCTACTTAAAAAATACATGAGGTGAACTAGTGACAGTCGACCCCTGGCGTTAAAAACTGATGTATGTTGTGCACAATGGAAAAGATCTCGTTCGTCGGCACTTGCCACTTGTTGAAGTTTGATTTCTTCTCCATTTTTCGAGTATTTTGAACGGATTTTACTTGAATTATGACTTATAATTTCAATATCGCGATTTTTTTAAAAATTATCGCGTATATCGCGATAAGGCGATATTTGAGATTTCAGACGATAATTTTATCGTCTGACCTAATTATCGCGATATATCGCCATCCCCGGGTTATCGCTGCAACCTTAAGAGAGAGAGAGAAATGGGGTTTAACGTTCACTCAACACAAACTAGGTCATTTCGGGACTGACATATGGTTTAATTTTATTTCTTTAGCAGTAGGAGGAAACCCACGAGGTTGAGAAGGCGCCCCTATTTCCATGCCACATACGCTCACACCAGGGCTCGAAACCACAGCCGCAAGCCAGAGGTGACCGGCCAGCGAGAGGTCGAAGCGCGGCACTCTAGACAACTAGGCCATCCCAACCCCCCGATACATCACGTAATTGGCTTCAGATTGATACACAGAGTTTAAGGTCTTGAGATGAACAAATATATTGATTTTCAATGAATTTTGATAACTGATCAGCTAAATCCATGATTTTAAATGTTTCGTATACTAAGCATTAGCATGGGGTGGAACATTATAAATACCAAACAAATTCTAATGATTTTCTGATAATTACTTTATGCATTGTTAATCTTAATCAGATTTCAGAGTATTATAAATGTTTCATTACCGAAAAAAGTAAGAATATGCGACAACTCTTGTTGACTGCCCGGACGATTTAGCTGCTGTGGGCGTATGTTTCGTTGCCTGGCAACCTATCTTTTGTGTACGAATCAGTGGTCTCGTAGCTAGTAAAGAAAAAAAAATCGAGGTGATCTGACCTATATTTCGTCGATTTTTTGAAAACTTTAACCCTTAATTTCTCCAAGGGGAGATAAGTTATAAAGTTTCTAAAGACATTTTTCAAGTCGCAACGGTAAGATCTACTCCAATTCCAAATTTCATAAAATTCGTGCATCTATTAAAGAATTTGTAAAATTGGTCATAACTTCTGGAACGAAACCACAGCGATGAATTTTCGAAATTCGAAAATTTGAAACTGCAGGTGAAACTGACTTTCGTTCAAGATACTTAAAGAAAAAAGAATTAGTAAAATAAGTCAGTAAATAACAAAGTTACGACTATGCATTGTGAGATTTTTCATTCGTAAAATTCGGTGAATTTGAATGCTTAAAACGTTCTGAAAATATATTTACTCAACTTTCGCACCCCATTTTTTTTTGGGGGGGGGGGGGGAAGGTACGAATAAAGTTTAGGTACGAAGTCAAGTGCAAAACGCTCATGCGAGGTACAAATGAACTGAGTATGAAACAGCCCGGTTACGAAAAAGCCTGCACCCATTTGAAAAATTTTTCCAGTTATACGCCCAAGATGGCTTGTGGAGGCTCTAGAGGCCAAAGTTAATATCCGATTGAATTTCTACATAGTGTTTAGGGTCACAAGACGAAGAAGCCTCAGTGAATTCTGATAATTACTGTTAGACTTCATATTCCTGAAGCAATGGTCCGAGAAATCCCTCTCTGGCCATTGCTGGATAAGCTTCTGATTCTTGAACTTTTGCGGGAGTATGTCTATTCTTCCCGTCCAATCAAAGCTATCACTTAAGTACAGCAACATGCCAGTCCTTCGTTTAATCTGGGTCTTCCCTAAAACTTTGGACAGTGATTTAAGGTATTAAAAACGGTGAAAGTATGTTCGTTTCCAAACAGTATTGTTTACATTTCATTCGACTTGATAGCCTCGTTAGTTTTGCTGCAGTATTCTGCTATGCTCAGGTTAATTGAGCATAATAAAATCGTGAGCCATGACGTAACGTTATGTTAACATATTTGGTCCAATACTGGCACTCGTTTTAAATGTAAAGCTTTTGTGGAGCAGCTAGTCATTGGTTGGTAGTCGGACTACTGACCAATCAAAATTTAAAACAATAATATCCACTCATTACAGCAGTAAGTAGTGGGATTACCTGTAATCAAACGAAACACTGCGCGGAGTATGGTTATGGCCCTTGATAACTTCAAAAAATCTTGTGGACGCTCTAATGATTTTCTGATTATTACTTAATGAGTTTTAATCAGATTTTAGTGTATTATAAATGTTTCATTTTCGAATAAAGTAAAAATATGCAACATCCCTTGTTGATTGTTCCGACGATTTAGCTGCTATGGGCGTATGTTTCGTTGCCTGGCAACCTATCTTTTCACTGTGGACGGATCCCATTCGAACACTTTAGATACTCAGCATTCTGCGACTTTCAGTTCCATAGTTACAGAACACGCATCGCGGAGGTTTGATCAAACACGATATTACCGTGTTTTCTATCGTGGAATTTCATGATTTACCGAGTGAATATCGAGGAAATATAGAGGGACACGATAGCAGTGCCTCGGTGTTAAAAACACCGTGTGACTCGGTGTTTTAATTAAAACATGCCTCTCGTGGTTTATTTCAGGTGAAATACAGTAGCACATGAATTGTTATAGATCAGTTACTACGTTGGCATTTTCCCATTAATCACGAATATTTGATGGCTTGTTCGAAATCGGAAAAGGAATAAACACAATTTTCGGTAAACCCCGGATATTATTCATTCTTTTTCTAAACAGAATATGCTTAAGAAACCAATACGTTATTACTTCATAATATGTTCCATATTTTTAATACTTTCGTCATTCGACCATTACAAATCCATTCATATTACGGGAAAAAATAAATGCGCACAAATCAATTCTGGTCTTACCGGGGTGTAGTTTAAATTGTTTTATCCATTCAAATAGTAATTCATATACTGACAAATAAGCCACATGGTGCATACAGTATTGGTAAATCACACCTCAACTAATATATCTTTTCTGGTTTAAATCACAAATTAATTAAAAGCCTTCGTCACCTGAGACGAAGCACATTTTGCTGAATGGACGTGGACACGCATCAGTCCGATACAGGCGATAATATAATGCTGACTTTTTCATTTCCACACCAGAGAGTCTAGGGAATGCATACTGTCAATCAAGGTTTGATAAAGTAAATTGGCACGTGACATCAAAAGAAACCAACTGACAGAAAATTGCACGCCCATTTTACAACAAATTATTATCCTGTTGTAACATCTTGACAGTACGACTTGTATTGTAAATTGTCAGTAGTAAAAACTACCCAAAAAGGTTTGAATCTTTATTTTTAAAAAAAACAATCACAATTGTTAAATTGATTCTGATATATATGCAAATGGTTGGCATTCAAGAGGGGTCACAATGGATTGTTCTTTGCATCCCAATTAGTTTGGGCGTTTTGGTTAAAATTAAACGTAAGGGAAATTTTGAAAAGAGATATCATGTAAAATAACCCGTATTTATTACTGAAATATTTTCTCAATTAGCAGAATGTCAAATTAAAGAAAACCACGCAACACTTACAATATGACTAACTACGGGGTTTGTATTTGGCTGGACACCCCCACCCCTTCCCTACATGTAATACCAATATGTAACGAGGAATTGTGATTACTGTTTTACGGTAAAAGTCATGTTTTTAGAGATTGTTCAATTATTTAAATCGGTACAGACTACTGCAGATCATGTAATGGGCAAAATAATGTTTAGTCATCATATTTGCAATTGACATAATATTCTGTCAATAAAATCACACCGGTGCTCATTAATAATTTATAAGAGTGGTTATTATTTTATTACATTGTGCACAAATGTCAGTCCTTAAATAGCACCAGTCACCTTTAACAACTTAATAAGCACGTTTTTTGTGTTAGGCAATCGCCTCTCTTCGCTTTGATGTGTTGCAGTCTTGGCTAATTGACACCTCGATAACTCTGATACTACTATTATTAATCTCACTATCAAAGAGGCTTCAATTCATAAGAAATGTTCGTGAGATCGTGTTGAGGGGTAAAACAATCAAAATGAATATGACGTGATAATTTCTGGAAACTAAAACGGTTTTATTAATAAGGGTATTTATGGTCTATGGCATGAATACGGTCAAATGTTTGGATGTTTCATTCATATTGAACGGGTGTCAGTAAACTCGTCCACAAGCAAACAGGTACGCGGTTGTTAGGGCGTCCACGGGGCGTATTGTTTTTTTTATAAGCAATATTTTTATTCAGATTTGTATCTTAATAGGTATTGGGGAACGGGAATAGCCTATATTAAACCCCTCCGCCGTTGTTGTTGTTGTTTAATAATTTAATTGTATTACTCACTGGTTGTTTATATTGTTTTATTTACCCAATAATACATTATCTTGGCAAGCCGATCAAACCGAGATAAGTTCACCGATGTTTTTGTAATAAAGAGCAATAGTATTATTTGTTGATTAGCTTTATGATTTTAAACATAATAATAAATTCACCAATGTTTTTGTTATAAAGTAAACTCGTATTGTTTGACGTTATCTCATTATTTAAAATATTTGGCACTGGTTAATATCGGGTCAAAAATAATTCCTTAAATTGCGCCGCAGCCCCTTTTAGATAAACTGAATTCGCTTCTTTATACGCCCACATTGAAATGTGGTCGTATATTGTCGTCGCCCCCGTCCGTCCGTCCGTCCGTCGGTCCGTCCGTCGGTCCGGCGTCCACAATTGCTTGTGGACGCTCTACAGGCTAAAGTTAATATTCGATTGACTTTAAGTTTATACACAGTGTTTAAGGTCATGAGACGAAGAAGCCTATTGTTTTTCAGCGATTTCCGATAATAACTACGAGAGTTATGGCCCTTGATCAATTCAAAAAATCTTGTGGACGCTCTAGAGGCCAAAGTTAATATCCGATTGACTTTAAATTTATACACAGTGTTTAAGGTCATGAGACGAAGAAGCCTATTGATTTTCGGCGATTTCCGATAATTAGTGCCAGAGTTATTGCCCTTGATCTCTTTAAAAAATCATGTGGACGCTCTAAAGGTCAAAGTTAATATCTGATTGACTTTAAATTTATACACAGTGTTTAAGGTCATAATACGAAGAAGCCTATTGATTTTCAGCGATTTCCGATAATTAATGCCAGAGTTATGGCTCTTGATCACTTCAAAAAATCTTGTGGACGCTCTAGAGGCCAAAGTTAATATCCGATTGACTTTAAGGTGTTGAAACGAACAAGTATTTTGATTTTCAATGAATTTAGATAACTGAACAGCTAAATCCATGATATTAAATGTTTCATGTATATACTAATTGTTAGCGTGGGGTAAAACTTTATAAAAAGCAATCAAATTCTAATGATTTTCTAATAATTACATAATGAGTTGTTACTCTTAATCAGTTTTTAGTGTATTACAAATGTTTCATTACCGAAAAAAGTAAAAATATGCGACAACCCTTGTTGACTGCCCGGACGATTTAGCTGCTGTGGGCGTATGTTTCGTTGCCTGGCAACCTATCTTATAAGATGGCGATCATTCGTAGATGAATGACTGACATACGCGACGTGGGTACATGTATATACTTTATTAATAGAAACGTTCGTTGAGTTATTTAGGTGACAATTTGTCTTTGATCTTTACACATAAAGAGAAAATTTATGCATGCATGCACAAGTAAAAGGGGCAGTAGTTTAAGGAGTGATTTTATTGGCAGAATATGCCCACTGCAAATATGCTGATTATACATAGTTTTCGTCATAAGAGGCGCTGTTATGTAACAATCTTCAAGTCTGTACTAATTTAAACATTGAATAAACACTTACATCCACAATTTTTTTGAAAGCGTGTATTCTGGGGGGGGGGGGGGCTTTCCATCGTGGTCCGTTCTTATTTAACCATGACAACGACAGCTTTTTTATACGCCCACATTTTCATGTGGACGTATTATGTCGTCGCCCCTGTCCGTCCGGACGTCCGTCCGTCCACAATTTGTTTGTGGACTCTCTACAGGTCACAATTCTTATCCGATTTTGACGAAACTTGAAATATAGGTTTATCCCCAAAAGATCTCGGCTGCTTTCGATATTGGCATGTATCGGATCAAAACTTCATGTATTATGGCCCCTGATTGTACGAAAAATCACGTTTTTAGCTTGTGGACCCTATAGAGGTCACAATTTTGAACCGATTTTGATGAAACTTGACATGCATGTTTGTAACCCAAAGATCTTGGTTCCTTTCGATATTTGCGGCTATCGGAATGTAATTTCCTGAATTATGGCCCCTGATTGTCCGAAAAATCACCCTTTTTAGCTTGTGGTCCCTCTGGAGGTCACAATTATTATTCGATTTAAAAAACCGTTTGATTATATCACCGTTACACCCTAAGGAAGGTTGAGTTCGAATTTCGGGAAAATCGGACGAAAATTGCCATACAAAATGGCCGCCGTTTGTACGCGAATACTGTTAAAAAATGGTATATCCATGTTGTGGACCCTGTGGAGGTCACAATTTTGATTCGATTTTGATGAAACTTGAAATTCATGGTTATAACCAAAAGATCTTGCTTCCTTTCGATATTTGCGCATATCGGATCGTAACTTCCTGAATTATGGCCCCTGATTATACGCAAAATCGCCTTTTTTTTAGCTTGGAGGTCACAATTATTATTCGATTTAAAAATACGTTTGATTATATCACCGTTACACCCTAAGGAAGGTTGAGTTCGAATTTCGGGAAAATCGGACGAAAATTGCCATACAAAATGGCCGCCGTTTGTATGCGAATACTGTTAAAAAATGGTATATCACGGTTGTGGACCCTGTGGAGGTCACAATTTTAATTCGATTTTGATGAAACTTGAAATTCATGGTTATAACCCAAAGATCTTGGTTCCTTTCGATATTTGCGCATATCGGATCGTAACTTCCTGAATTATGGCCCCTGATTATAACCAAAATCGCCTTTTTTTTTTAGCTTGGAGGTCACAATTATTATCCGATTTAAAAAAACGTTTGATTATATTACCGTTACACCGTAAGGAAGGTTGAGTTCGAATTTCGGGAAAATCAGACCAAAATTGCTATACAAAATGGCCGCCGTTTGTACGCGAATACTGTTAAAAATTTTAAATGGTATATCAAGGTTGTGGACCCTGTAAAGGTCACAATTTTAATTCGATTTTGATGAAACTTGAAATTCATGGTTATAACCCAAAGATCTTGGTTCTTTTCGATATTTGCGCATATCGGATTGTAACGTCCTGAATTATGGCCCCTGGTTATACGCAAAATCCCCCTTTCTTTAGCTTGTGGTCCCTCTGGAGGTCACAATTATTATCCCATTTAAAAAAACGTTTGATTATATCACCGTTACACTGTAAGGAAGGTTGAGTTTGAATTTCGGGAAAATCGGACCAAAATTGACAGACAAAATGGCTGCCGTTTGTACGCGAATACTGTTAAAAAAATGATATATCATGGTTGTGGACCCTGTATAGGTCACAATTTTAATTCGATTTTGATGAGGAAGGTTGAGTTCTAATTTCGTGAAAATCGTACCAAAATTGACGGACGAAATGGTCGCCGTTTGTACGCGAATAGTGTAAAAATATGGTATATCATGGTTGTGGACTCTCTACAGGTCACAATTCTTATCCGATTTTGACGAAAAGTCACATTTCTAGGTTGTGTACCGTCACACCATAATCATTGTCGGTTTCGAATTTCATTAATATCAGACTGGAACTGACCAACTAAATGGCTGCTCCCAATACAGTATGAAATACAGGACTTAAAGATGTAGGAAAAATCACTTTCGGTATTGCTTGTTCTCTGTCCATCTCTCGAAAATGTGGGCGTATCCTGCCTGGCAGTGCCAGCCTATCTTTGTGTGTGAATCCAGATTGTTCACGTACCAGTTGCAATTGTTTTTTTTTTAAAAATGAGGACAACAATGTTAGGTAATGCCCACTTACTGACAATTTGCAATAAAAGTCATATTGTCTACAAGACTATTTTTTGTTAAAAGGACTTCTATTTTAGTCAATTATCGTTTCCTTTTGATGTTTGATGGCTCTTTTATATTCACGTTATTTGGAAACTTGATTGACAGTATGAAAAGTTCACCAAGGTGTTATCCGACGGAGACACGTTTTAATGAACATGTATTCCACAACACAAGGTACAATTTTATGGATACATTTTATGGCGACGTGGGCTTAAAAGCAGGAGAGGCAGACTTTTTAATTCATTTGTGATTTAAAACCGAAGATATTACTTGAGGTGTGATTTACCGATTTATTTGTCAGAATGGGACTCCGTTAAAATATAACCTCATAAAAGTACATTCTTTTTATGCAGCTTGGATATTCGCGTCAGGATTATTGAAAAAACTATTCAACATTTCAAATATCGTGGCAGTTTGATAACATCGTGGCAGTATATCTTTTTGACATCAATTATTTATGACAGATAAACATCGTTAATTTTACATATCAAATTACACCGAGGCCTATCGTGTCACGCGACTATCGTGGCACACGATAGCGACTGCTACACCGAGTTATTTATCGTGGCAATATCGTGTCGTTATCGTGGAAATTTTTAACAAAAAACGACACGATAATCTTTTTTTCTTGTATGGCCATGCAGTTGTACCCTCATATATGGTCATATCTTCCTTGGCATTCACTTGTCTATATATGATATTAGTTATATTTTTGTTCTTGACAGATTGCCTTACAGTTTCCAGATGAACTTTTAGTCAATAGTGTAGAAGTTCTTGAAAAACTACAAAATTGTACAAAGCAAAAATTATTTGTACTTGGTGATACTTCTTATGGAAGGTAATCAATTCTTAACCTATCAAGATTCAAACTATCAAGATTAGAGCTGGGCGATATACCTAGAAACGGGTATCACAATATTTTCAAAAATTATCGCGATATAATCACTATATCGCGATATTTTATGAAAGGTCAATACTTTTAGTTTATCACTTTTTATACGCCCACATTTTCATGTGGACGTATTATGTCGTCGCCCCTGTCCGTCCGGACGTCCGTCCGTCCGGACATCCGTCCGTCCGTCCGTCCACAATTTGTTTGTGAACTCTCTACAGGTCACAATTCTTATCCGATTTTGACGAAACTTGAAATATAGGTTTATCTCCAAAAGATCTCGGCTGCTTTCGATATTGGCATGTATCGGATCAAAACTTCATGGATTATGGCCCCTGATTGTACGAAAAATCACGTTTTTAGCTTGTGGACCCTATAGAGGTCACAATTTTGAACCTATTTTGATGAAACTTGACATGCATGTTTGTAACCCAAAGATCTTGGTTCCTTTCGATATTTGCGGCTATCGGAATGTAATTTCCTGAATTATGGCCCCTGATTGTCCGAAAAATCACCCTTTTTAGCTTGTGGTCCCTCTGGAGGTCACAATTATTATTCGATTTAAAACACCGTTTGATTATATCACCGTTACACCCTAAGGAAGGTTCAGTTCAAATTTCGGGAAAATCGGACGAAAATTGCCATACAAAATGGCTGCCGTTTGTACGCGAATACTGTTAAAAAATGGTATATCAAGGTTGTGGACCCTGTGGAGGTCACAATTTTGATTCGATTTTGATGAAACTTGAAATTCATGGTTATAACCCAAAGATCTTGCTTCCTTTGCGCATATCAGATCGTAACTTCCTGAATTATGGCCCCTGATTATACGCAAAATCGCCTTTTTTTTTAGCTTGGAGGTCACAATTATTATTCGATTTAAAAAAACGTTTGATTATATCACCGTTACACCCTAAGGCAGGTTGAGTTCGAATTTCGGGAAAATCGGACGAAAATTGCCATACAAAATGGCCGCCGTTTGTACGCGAATACTGTTAAAAAATGGTATATCAAGGTTGTGGACCCCGTGGAGGTCACAATTTTGATTCGATTTTGATGAAACTTCAAATTCATGGTTATAACCCAAAGATCTTGCTTCCTTTCGATATTTGCGCATATCGGATCGTAACTTCCTGAATTATGGCCCCTGATTATACGCAAAATCGCCTTTTTTTTAGCTTGGAGGTCACAATTATTATTCGATTTAAAAAACCGTTTGATTATATCACCGTTGCACCCTAAGGAAGGTTGAGTTCGAATTTCGGGAAAATCGGATGAAAATTGCCATACAAAATGGCCGCCGTTTGTACGCGAATACTGTTAAAAAATGGTATATCAAGGTTGTGGACCCTGTGGAGGTCACAATTTTGATTCGATTTTGATGAAACTTGAAATTCATGGTTATAACCCAAAGATCTTGCTTCCTTTCGATATTTGCGCATATCGGATCGTAACTTCCTGAATTATGGCCCCTGATTATACGCAAAATTGCCTTTTTTTTAGCTTGGAGGTCACAATTATTATCCGATTTAAAAAAAACGTTTGATTATATTACCGTTACACCCCAAGGAAGGTTGAGTTCGAATTTCGGGAAAATCAGACCAAAATTGCCACACAAAATGGCCGCCGTTTGTACGCGAATACTGTTAAAAAATGGTATATCAAGGTTGTGGACGTTGTAAAGGTCACAATTTTAATTCGATTTTGATGAAACTTGAAATTCATGGTTATAACCCAAAGATCTTGGTTCTTTTCGATATTTGCGCATATCGGATCGTAACTTCCTGAATAATGGCCCCTGGTTATACGCAAAATCCCCCTTTCTTTAGCTTGTGGTCCCTCTGGAGGTCACAATTATTATCCAATTTAAAAAAACGTTTGATTATATCACCGTTACACTGTAAGGAAGGTTGAGTTTGAATTTCGGGAAAATCGGACCAACATTGACAGACAAAATGGCCGCCGTTTGTACGCGAATACTGTTAAAAAAATGATATATCATGATTGTGGATCCTGTATAGGTCACAATTTTAATTCGATTTTGATGAGGATGGTTGAGTTCTAATTTCGTGAAAATCGTACCAAAATTGCCGGACGAAATGGTCGCTGTTTGTATGCGAATAGTGTAAAAATATGGTATATCATGGTTGTGGACTCTCTACAGGTCACAATTCTTATCCGATTTTGATGAAAAGTCACATTTCTAGGTTGTGTACCGTCACACCATAATCATTGTCGGTTTCGAATTTCATTAATATCAGACTGGAACTGACCAACTAAATGGCTGCTCCCAATACAGTATGAAATACAGGATTTAAAGATGTAGGAAAAATCACTTTCGGTATTGCTTGTTCTCTGTCCATCTCTCGAAAATGTGGGCGTATCCTGCCTGGCAGTGCCAGCCTATCTTTAAATGTATATAAACATGCATAAAAAGTTGGAAATACCCCTCAATATCATATTTTATAAAAAGCCAATACTTTCAGTTTGTCACTTTTTATACGCCCACATGGAAATGTGGTCGTATATTGCCGTCGCCCCCGTCCGTCCGTCTGTCGGTCCGTCCGTCCGTCCGTCCATCGTCCACAATTTCTTGTGAATGCTCTAGAGGCTAAAGTTAATCTCTGATTGACTTGAAATTTATACACGGTGTTAAAGGTCGTGAGACAAAGAAGCCTATTGATTTTCAGCGATATCCGAAAATTACTACCAGAGTTATGACCCTTGATCACTTTGAAAAATCTTGTAAACGCTCTAGAGGCTAAAGTTAATATCCGATTGACTTTAAATTTGTACACAGTGTTTAGGGTCATGAGACGAAGAATCCTATTTGATTTTCAGTGATATCTGATAATTTCTGGCACTTGATCACTTTGAAATATCTTGTGGACAAAGGCCTTGAGACAAACCATCAAAACTATTCTAATCATTTCTGATAATTATTTAATGGGCTATTACTCGTAATAAGATTATCATGTGTTGTAAATAGTAAATGTTCTCCTTACTGATAAAAGAAACAATATGCGACAACCCTTGTTGACTGCCCAGACGACTTAGCTGTTGTGGGCGTATGTTTCGTTGCCTGGCAACCTATCTTTAAATGTAAATAAACATGCATAAAAAGTTGGAAATACCCCTCAATATTATTGTTTCTAATCAATATTATTTTTTAGCATACAGTAGCAATTTAAAATTAACAAAACATTAATTCGAGCTGGTTCAAAAACAGATATATAGCCACGAAAACTTGCTAAAGATGTTGTTTATTACAAATTTAATATTCCAAATATTAATTATATTCTACTAAAATTAAAAATATTTCGAATGAAGGAGGCCCAAACAACATAAAACAAAGTTTGTGTTCTTTTTAAATGTATATAAACATGCATAAAAAGTTGGAAATACCCCTCAATATCATATTTTATAAAAAGCCAATGCTTTCAGTTTATCACTTTTTAAATGTAAATAAACATGCATAAAAAGTTGGAAATACCCCTCAATATTATTGTTTCTAATCAATATTATTTTTAGCATACAGTAGCAATTTAAAATTAACAAAACATTAATTCGAGCTGGTTCAAAAACAGATATATAGCCACGAAAACTTGCTAAAGATGTTGTTTATTACAAATTTAATATTCCAAATATTAATTATATTCTACTATTTAATTAAAAATATTTCGAATGAAGGAGGCCCAAACAACATAAAACAAAGTTTGTGTTCTTTCGGCCGTGCATATTATTATAGTTACGAGTACGATTGGACTTTGTTTACTATTACAAACTCTTTCTTTCCCCACTCAAGAGTATACCTTCTTGAAAATGCATAATTATACAATAAAAGGATACTAAATTAAAGTATAAAACATAAGTACTATGCCAAAAAGTGTACATTGATTTCGTCAAATATTTTTTCCCGGATCACGACATCCAATAGGCAATACACGCCCGACGCTGAATGATAATCAGTCTACCGGAACTCTCGATGTAATTGGCATTATTTATATTTCTGCTTTATTAAAATTTAATTCAATCTTAAAATCAGTGATCTCTTTCGAAAATCAAAGTATCGATCTACACAATTCGTCAAGATGTATAGAAATTGATCAGAAACAGGGATAATTCTAACGGGTGGAAAGGTGAGCGAGAAGTCACGTGACGTAAACAAGCTCCGTATCGGCATTTGCAAACACTTTATGGAATGAAATTTGAATACCCTGGAATCTATCGCAGTATTTTTTCAGGATTAGGCAATAAAATATAGTAAATAACATAAAAAAGAAAAAAAATTATGTTAAATATCATCCAGGAAAATCAAAATCGCGGTATGTTCGGTTTTTCGATATTTTTCTGACGACGGTATTTTTCACGGTTTTTATTTCTGTGACGGTTTTATATCGAAATACCGAAATATCGCCCAGCTCTAATCAAGATGCTCTCCCCATTGAAATGAATGTTTTAGCCATTGTTGGATATTACTGGTCTGATACCTACAAAGTCTTGTCGAATTTTGTAACTTGTCAGGTAAAACTGTTCTGTCATTTTGGCTGAGGGGAAATTTATTGGCAGATTTTCGCCATTTTCGGAAAATAAAAGTACCGTAGACTACTCAACCAACCAAATCGGCTGCACCTATGACTGTGTTTTTTGAATTCAAATCCCAGACATCTCAATGATTTGGAATCTAACACCCAGGGACATAACCGAGAAAACCTATGCGCAACCAAATATTGTGGTTCAACCCAATGACTTACAGGAAGAGTGCCCTATACAATTGCCCATTCTTAGATCTACTAAACGATACTTTAGTTGTTTTGATCCGATGACACCTGACGTAGAAATCACAATTTTTGCAAAATTACCAATTTTTTTATACGCCCATATTTTCATGTGGACGTATTATGCCACACACCTGTCCGTCCGGCCACAATTGTTTGTGGACTCTCTACAGGTCACAATTCTTAACCGATTTTGATGAAACTTGAAATATAGGTTTATCTCCTGAAGATCGCGGATGCTTTCGATATTGGCATGTATCGGAATTGAAAATTCATGGATTATGGCTCTTGATAATGGACCCTATAGAGGTAACAATTTTGAACCGATTTTGAAATGCATGTTTATCACCCAAAGATCATGATTCCTTTCACTACTTGCGCATATTGTATGGTAACTTCCTGAATTATGGCCCTTGATTGTACTAAAAATCGCCATTTTTAGCTTGTGGTCCCTCTGGAGGTCACAATTATTATCCAATTTAAAAGAAAACGTTTGATTATATCTCCGTAACACCATACGCAGGCCTGGAAATAACCTAAAATGGTATGTCTGACAAAATGCCAGGCAGCAAGACAGTTGTGCCTGACATTTCCTCTTTAGTGCCTGTCACCACCGTAGTATCAACAGTATGATAGATACACGTACTTTCAGTATAGGCCATATATGCCTACTAAAGTTGACTAGTGGAGGTCATCACGACCAGTCATATTGACCACACCCATTGACTTCCTTTTGAACACGGGCCCTCTACGTTTGTCCGTTTTCTGAATCACCAGTGTGTGACAGGACCAAGGTCAAGATCGGTGATCCAAGACCAGATTGTAGCCTTTAAAATATAGTATGTGGTGAAGGTCGTATCCCAAGGTCAAAAGTCCAAAAACTGACTTTGAAAAGTTTCAGTTCAGTTTTCTGCCTTGACCTACGACTTTGATCCGGTTATCTTTTTGAAGGGCATCATCTCTGTTTTCGACTCGAACATT
This sequence comes from Patella depressa, assembly GCA_948474765.1. Classification (NCBI taxonomy): domain Eukaryota; kingdom Metazoa; phylum Mollusca; class Gastropoda; family Patellidae; genus Patella; species Patella depressa. The sequence goes on from OX419716.1 coordinate 55,012,436, forward strand.
GAATTTGGTAATACAGCAAGAAATAGGGCGACGGCAAGCATAAACGCAAAGACCCCGAGATTGGTGGAAAATTTCAAGTATATCAAATTCCAACTGCCAAGAGATCTTTTACGTGCACGCCAATGTGTACACGGGACCTCGGTTTTCTCACCCCATCCAAGTAACTACCCCGCTATCCTTGTCAGGCCCTCCGTTCTGCAACACTGACAAGAGGAAACCAGCGTCTTGCCCACGTCTTGCCCACATAGACAAAAAACTGGCTGTGGCACCATCCAAATGGAGAGAAAAAGAAATAGTGTTTAATGTCCACTCGACATAAACAAACTTGGTCATTTCAGGACAAAGATAAGGTTTAATTTTATTTCAATAATTCGCTAGCCCGTAGGGTTCATTAGAAGTAGGAGGAAATCAGAGGACCTTGACAAAAGGTACAAGATTGGACAGACGACTCTGCTTTTATTCGATTACATTATATATTTATCTTTTAAAATAAAGTATAATCGCGCATATCCAAACGTAACTGCCTGGATTATGTATTCAATTTTAAAAAACCTTTAAATACATCATTTGTTACACATCAATGAAGGTTGAATTCGAATTTCGTAAAAATCTATGTAATACGAAGAACGTGGACCCTTTAGATGTCACAATTTTTATACGCCCACATTGAAATGTGGTCGTATATTGTCGTCTCCCCCGTCCGTCGGTCCGTCCGTCGGTCCGGCGTCCACAATTGCTTGTGGACGCTCTAGAGGCTAAAGTTAATATCCGATTGACTTTGAATTTATACACAGTGTTTAAGGTCATGAGACGAAGAAGCCTATTGTTTTTCAGCGATTTCCGATAATAACTACCAGAGTTATCGCCCTTGATCACTTCAAAAAATCTTGTGGACGCTCTAGAGGCTAAAGTTAATATCCGATTGACTTTAAATTTATACACAGTGTCTAAGGTCATGAGACGATTTTCAGCGATTTTCGATAATTAGTGCCAGAGTTATGGCATTTGATCACATTAAAAAATATTGTGGATGCTCTAGAGGCCAAAGTTAATATCCGATTGACTTCAAATTTATACATAGCAGGGGCGTAAAAATCCACTAGCCCGACGCCCGGGACTACCAAAAATAACCTACGGGCTAGTGACCTATTTAGCCGTACTAGTCCGGGGCTAGTGCCCTTTCATTGCTCATTTTTTCTGTGATTTAAACTACATAAATGAGATGTGAAATACTGCACTTTTATTTCTCCAATCCAAACGAAGCATAGCATAACAATAGTTTTTTCTGTGATTGTAGCGAACACGGGAAGGTTGTACCTCTTCTATTTATAGTGGGGCTAAATATAGATCTCAGTCAATAAAATCTAAAGTCATGTGATAATCTAGACTACAATGCATGATGGGGGATGTAAGAAGCACTTCCCACCTCTCGCAATTTAAAGTCATGTGACAATCTAGACTACAATGCATGATGGGAGATGTCTACTTTAGTTTTATCGTAGAAATAGATAAGGACCTGCGTTGTCCGCTATTTATCGGATATATTGAAATAAAAACTAGTTCAAATTGACCAAGAACAAAACTCGGAATATTAATCAAATTAGTCCTTCATTTATAAACTGATTATTTTACATTAATTAATAATATAGGCCACTTTCTGTTGGCGTACGTCGGCACAGTATTGCAGGAACGGTATCCCGTGCGGTAATTTGATAAGCGGTAGAGTTGAAAAACATTTGTCATATGGATTGAGGCCAGGAAAAACTGTATACTCCACATCGACTCATGTACCCCGTATATTATTGAATACAGTTCAGTTAGAAAGAATACATTTAATGTGGTCAAATGGGTGACAATCTGCAGTGTACATTATTGACGATTAAAGTTTGTACCTTGTCCAACTACGGACTAGTGGCAGTAGTGGAACTGGATGCCGGGCTAGTGTCTGACAGTAGACTACTAGCCCGGGGCTAGTGGATTAAAAAATATTTTTACGCCCCTGATACATAGTGTTAATATCCGATCGACTTTAAATTTACACACAGTGTTTAAGGTCATGAGATGAAGAAGCCTATTGATTTTCAGAGATTTCAAATAATTACTGCCAGAGTTATCTCCCTTGATAAGTTCAAAAAATCATGTGGCGTTATAGAGGCCAAACCTCAGATTGATACACATAGGCTGTGATTTAGCCACGAAAATCGTTTCATTTTGTCTCAGCAAATTCCAGGTAGAAATCTGACGCTTTGCTGCACGAGTAAACAAGTAAGTCGTCACTGTAGTACACATTTCTATTGCGATGTTTTGCACAATCAGACCAACACTCGAATTACGCCTCGGACTATATTTGTCAAGTGTAGCCATAATGTGGAGAAGAAATCATATTCTAAGCCAATCAGAAACCATAAAAGCAATCAACGTCATTAGCTCAGGAGTCAATATACATAAATAAACCAGGGAATACCTTTTACGAGACGGAACACGTTGGCTTGTTTACATTTGTACGAGAGAATTTTTCTGCAAATATGCCTGAATAACATCCGATAACGGCTAGCCACTGATTTGTGGCAAAAATATGGTCAAAAGCGAAATTGTATCAATGGATGTGATATTTCCTGGAAAAAGTATTTTTTTCCATTTTATTTCAATACAATATCCAAAAGAAATATAAATATAGTATACAGATGAAAACGTTTTTGGCATGATTGAAATACTGGTTCGGTATAATAATTATATATATATACAGGGTTCCCGCGGTCCTTGAAAATCCTTGAATATCCTTAAATTTAGAATTTCATTTTCAAGGTCTTGAATATCCTTGAATTTCGCGGAAATAGGAAAATATCCTTGAATTTCAGTTAAGATCCTTAATTTTGTTGGTAATACTAGTAAGTTGATCTGAAAATCCCGTTTAGATTATAAGTAATGCTGGTTATACTATAAACAATAACTGACGTATACCTGTCAATCAACTGATCTAAATAAACAGCCGTGTTTTGTCACGTAATAACAAGATAAGCCAATGACATTTACCGTAAGGCTACCAAATAGTCTCACGTGACTCCATTGTCCAATTAACATACTAGAAGCCACTACACTGACTAATCAAAATCGGTATTAGTAATTACATTAAACAATGCATAATGACGAAAAGGGAAATAACTCTGTTTTAAAAATGGCGGGAGTTTTTCCCGGTGTGCCGAAAGTCAATCTGTAATAATAAAAAACAGTTTATGTCTTTAATTCCTTTTAAATATGAGATTTTAACGATAGTTGGTAATGTTTTGGTTGTTTTTCAGATGAAAAATTGTAACTTTAGGCTAAAAATGTCCTTGAAAATCCTGGAATTTGACGTATATTTATCCTTGAATATCCTTGAAAAAATGTTAGACGAAGCCGCGGGAACCCTGAATTATTACCTGATTTAAAAAAATATTTGATTATATCACTGTTTCACTGTAATGAATTTTCAGTTTGAATTTCACGAACATTGGACCAAAATTGCTGAACAATATAGCCGCCACTTTTACGCGAATAGCGTAAAAAAGATATATGGTATATCAAGGTTGTGGACCTGGTAGAGGTCACAATTTTATTCCGATTTTGATGAAATTTGAAATATGAGTTTATAACCCAAAGATTGCGGTTCCTTTCGATATTCGGGCACATTGGACCGTAACTTATTGAATTATGGCCCCCGATTGTATGAAAAATCATGTTTTTTACCTTGTGCACCCTATGGAGGTCACAAATTTATTCCAAATTAAAAAAACGTTTGACTATATCCCCGTTACACATTAATGATGGTTGAGTGTGAATTTCTTGAAAATCGATAATTGAAATGAAATGAAATGGGGTTTAGTGTCCTACTCTTCTGCATCTTACCTGGGCTAATGGAAGACGGGCATACGCCATACAGTGTGCTATGAGGGAAATTTTGCCCGGGCAGCGGTGCTACGGCCTACTCTTATATCGAATTCCAACTGTCAAGGGATCTTTTACGTGCACTCCAATGTGTACACTGGACCTCGTTTTTTGTCCTATCCGAACGACTAGGCAACTGTCCTTGTCAGGCCCTCCTTCTGCATCACTGACAAGGGGAAACCACGCCGGAAAATCGAGATGAACTTTCTCGGCCAATGCAGGGATCGAACACCCAACCTCCAGGCTAATGAGCCAGCACCTTGCCCACTTAGCCACCGTGATTCCGATTGGACAGCAAAATCCATAATATTAAATGTTTTGTATACTTAACATTAGCATGGGGCAGAACTTTATAAAAACCAAACAAATTCTAATGATTTTCTGATAATTACATAATAAGCGACAACTCTTGTTGACTGGCCAGACGATTTAGCTGCTGTGTGGGCGTATGTTTCGTACCATGGCAACCTATTTTCAAATAAGGATAAAAAAAAAACTGATAATGACAACAGACGCAACTAAAAAGTTGAGATTGAAATTTGTCACTGAACAGAAATTCATAAACTTATTCGAAGCTCGGGTGTAAGATGCGCGAGAACTATGAACCAATGTGTAAGCAAGCAAACAGCGAGCTAAAGAAGTCAAAGAGTTCATTTGGTGTGGCAAATGGCTGGAGGCTTCAGATCTAACCATGGATCTCAATTCCTGGCTGTCTGAAATTGACTATCAGTAGGTCAGCCACTAAATTAGTGGTTTTTCCTTCAATTTGCTTGACCCTAATGAATATGTTAAATGTTATAGTGGCTGTAACCATTAATTTCAAGATGTGTGCACATTTTGACGACGCTTTGCTTATAACAAAAGTAACACATTGGTTATCTAAAATTATTAATAATTTATGATTTCGTAATAAAGGGCCCCAAGTCTCAATGGCCAAAACGATAGGGAAAATATTGGTGTCAGTCATTATCACATATGAGATAGAACTGGTTAAACGCATTCCAAACAAAATTTTAACACAGATCATTGGTACGATAGATGCGTAATGAAGGTTTTAAAATTTGAAATATTGTATAATTCAACATGGCGCGCAATGGGGTTAAATATTATTTAAGTAGGAATCGGTACCAAATGGTTTATTTTTAGGAGAGTAAATGTTTAGACTATGCCTTGGAAATGAGAAGTAGGAGGCGACTAGTAGGTGTCACTTTTTTATACGCCCACATTGAAATGTGGTCGTATATTGTCATTAAATTTATACACAGTGTTTAAGATCAGCCAATTCCAATAATTACTGCCAGAGTTATGACCCTTGATCACATTCAAAAATCTTGTGGACGTTCTAGAGGCCAAAATTAATATCTGAATGACTTTAAATTGATACCCAATGTTTAAGGTCATGAAAAAATGAAGCCTATTGATTTTCAGTGATTTCCAATAATTACTGCCACAGTTATCTCCCTTGATTATTTTGAAAAATCTTGTGATGCTGTAGAGGCCAAACTTATCATCTGATCGCCTTCAGATTTAAAGTCTTGAAACGAACAAGTATTTTGATTTTCAATAAATTTTGATAACTGAACAGCTAAATCCATGATATTAAATGTTTCGTATACTAAACGTTAGCATGGGGCAGAACACATTCTAATGATTTTTCTGGTAATTAATTAATGAGTTGTTACTCTTAATCAGATTTTAGTGTAATTACAAATGTTTCATTACCAAAAAAAGTAAAAATATGCGACAACTCTTGTTGACTGCCGGACGATTTAGCTGCTGTGGGCGTATGTTTCGTTGCCTGGCAACCTATCTTTCTGTTTTTCTTTCGTGTTCTCTTATCTAGTAGCAGTCAGTTCTTTTTATTAATTGTCAGATATCCTCTCACTGTCTCACACAATAACTTTTGGCTTCGAATATAATGTGAACCATTTGGAACCGAAGACTGATCCCAGAGCAGGTGATATATCGCAGGACGTAGGAAATTGGTTGTCATAAAATTGATATACGCTCTACTCCATCCCCTTCTGAAATATTTAATGAAAGCGTACTGGAATTCAATCCAGGCAACAATAAAGAAAAATCAATAATTCTGTCCAACCAAATATCAGCCTTGATTGTATCAGACATATGGCTGAAAATTGATGTAGAAGGTATAGGGGCTTGCAGTATTAATGGAGCACACTGATATGTGACCCCTCTCCAATTACCACATTTGTCGAAGTGGGGGGGGGGGGGCTAGTGCCTTAGTTGCCTGGTCTGTGACAGATGCTGAGTGGACTTTCCCTTTTTTGGCTGTCTATTTAACCACCATACCTTTCTTCTAAAATATCCAGTAACACTGACAAATCACATAAATCGTTTGAACAAAATGAAGAAATACGATATCTGTACATGTATTTTAAAAAAAAAAAGGGTCAAAGCCCTTATACAATCTTTGGAATCTGTAGTTTAAAAGGCACAACCCACCATAGCCAAAAAACGAAATATAGAACACAGATTGAGTTTCAAATGTAAATTAGAATGCACACCGGAAATGTGTCCGTATCGAAATCTAATGACACAAAATTTGTGCCTGCCTTTTCACCGAGCCACCATGTATTTTAAAAATGAAACAAAGGAATAGGTCAAGTGGTATGCAAACAAAAGTTTAAACGACACAAGACATCACAGAATTAATTATGTAATCAAAGCAACTGACACTCTGGGAGTAAACACATGAAAGTCGAAACTGCGATCTATGCTGCCGTATCATAAAGTTGCCATTTGGACACAAATAGACCAGGAGCCCAGAGGGTCGAACCTAGACGAACGAGGTACCAATATCTGACCATATAGGCATCCACATACTAACCTGGGATATACAGAAATGGGCGTCTGCCGGGGCCCAGTCCATGGGTGTGACCCTGGTAACCCCTATAATGACCCCCAAAATGGGTTAAACTCATACATTCGAGGTACCGGTCAAAACCAATTTTATTAAATTTAAACGAAAGAATAAACTCTATTGAGTACGAAATTGCCCATAACAGACGATTTTGGACCTGGGATGGCCCAAACTGACACCCCAAATATGAACCCCAGAGGGCTTGAAAAAAAAAATATATTCATACATTCGAGGTACCAGTTGTAACTAATTTTAAATGAAAGAGTATATCCCACTGAGTACGAAATTACCCATAACAGACGAGTAGACCCCTGGGGTGGCATAGACTGACGCCCCAAAGCCGAAGGGAGTGGGGTGGGGCAAAATAGAGTTGCTCATACATTCGAGGTACCAGTCAAGACCAATTTTTATACGCCCACATTGAAATGTGGTCGTATATTGTCGTCGCCCCCGTCCGTCCGTCCGTCCGTCGGTCCGTCCGTCCGTCCGTCGGTCCGGCGTCCACAATTGCTTGTGGACGCTCTACAGGCTAAAGTTAATATCCGATTGACTTTAAATTTATACACAGTGTTCAAGGTCATGAGACGAAGAAGCCTATTGTTTTTCAGCGATTTCCGATAATAACTACCATAGTTATGGCCCTTGATCACTTCAAAAAATCTTGTGGACGCTCTAGAGGCCAAAATTAATATCCGATTGACTTTAAATTTATACACAGCGTTTAAGGTCATGAGACGAAGAAGCCTATTGTTTTTCAGCGATTTCCGATAATAACTACCGGAGTTATGGCCCTTGATCACTTCAAAAAATCTTGTGGACGCTCTAGAGGCCAAAGTTAATATCCGATTGACTTCAAATTTATACACAGTGTTTAAGGTCATAAGACAAAGACGCCTATTGATTTTCAGCGATTTCCGATAATTAGTGCCAGAGTTATGGCCCTTGATCACTTCAAAAAATCTTGTGGAGGCTCTAGAGGCCAAAGTTAATATCCGATTGACTTTAAATTTATACACAGTGTTTAAGGTCATAAGACGAAGATGCCTATTGATTTTCAGCGATTTCCGATAATTAGTGCCAGAGTTATGGCCCTTGATCACCTCAAAAAATCTTGTGGACGCTCTAGAGGCCAAAGTTAATATCCGATTGACTTTAGATTTATACACAGTGTTTAAGGTCATGAGACGAAGAAGCCTATTGATTTTCAGCAATTTCCGATAATTAGTGCCAGAGTTATGGCCCTTGATCTCTTTAAAAAATCATGTGGACGGTCTAAAGGTCAAAGTTAATATCCGATTGACTTTAAATTTATACACAGTGTTTAAGGTCATAAGACGAAGAATCCTATTGATTTTCAGTGATTTCTGATAATTAGTGCCAGAGTTATGGCCCTTGATCACTTCAAAAAATCTTGTGGAGGCTCTAGAGGCCAAAGTTAATATCCGATTGACTTTAAATTTATACACAGTGTTTAAGGTCATAAGACGAAGATGCCTATTGATTTTCAGCGATTTCCGATAATTAGTGCCAGAGTTATGGCCCTTGATCACCTCAAAAAATCTTGTGGACGCTCTAGAGACCAAAGTTAATATCCGATTGACTTTAGATTTATACATAGAGTTTAAGGTGTTGAAACGAACAAGTATTTTGATTTTCAATGAATTTAGATAACTGAACAGCTAAATCCATGATATTAAATGTTTCATGTATATACTAATTGTTAGCGTGGGGTAAAACTTTATAAAAAGCAATCAAATTCTAATGATTTTCTGATAATTACATAATGAGTTGTTACTCTTAATCAGTTCTTAGTGTATTACAAATGTTTCATTACCGAAAAAAGTAAAAATATGCGACAACCCTTGTTGACTGCCCGGACGACTTACCTGCTGTGGGCGTATGTTTCGTTGCCTGGCAACCTATCTTAAATGGAAGGGTACATCTCACTCAATGCGAAATTGCTCATAACAGACGATTTTGGCCTCGGGAATGCCCAAACTGACGCTTTAAATATGACCCCGCGTCCTCCCTGAGCAGCTTAAAAAAAAGGGTTATATTCATACATTCGAGTTATTAGTAGAAACTAATGTTAAATGAAAGACTATATGCCGCTGATTACGGAATTGTCCATAACAGACGATAGGGCCCATGGAATGGCCGAAATTGACGCCCAAAGACGATGGGGGCATAAATTCGCGGTACCGATCAAAACCAACTCTAAATGAAAGAGTACATCTCACTAGGTACGAAGTTGCCCATAACAGATGCTTGTGGCCCTTGGACGGCCCAAACTGACACCCTAAATATTGACCGCAGAGCCGAAGGGTCAAAAATAGGTTATACTCATATATTCGAAGTACCAGTAACACCAATTTTAAATGGAAGAGTACATCTCACTGAGTTCGAAATTGTCCATAACAGTTGGTTTCGGCACTTGGGGCCAAGCTGACACCATAATATCGACCCCGAAGCTCGAGAAAAAGTTATATTCACACATTCGAGATATCAGTTCAATTTAATTTTAAATGAAAGTGTGCATCTTGCTGATAACGAAATGACCCATAAAAGGTGATGGTTCAAACTGACAAAATGCATAAAATGGTATTGTGAGGCCAGAATGAAACATACTTTTGCCACCAACAAGTACAATCATGGACATAAGAACTGCACCTGTAGTGTTAATATTGTTTTCATACCAGACCATCTTGTGATTAACCCATCAGGAATCACCAGAAATGGACAAAACTGGCTATAGGGCAGCTATCAAATAAAGGCCACTGAAAGGACTAACCCTAACACAAAAGTAACATGTCAGCCCTCATTTTCTTAGTTAAGATGACACCATTTCAGCTATGTGAAAGATTTTAGGGGGGGGGGGGATAAAAAATAAAAACAATTCTTCCTGTCCGGCATCCAGGCCTTGCAGCATCGTTGGCAATAGTGTAGAAAAATTTATGGAACCATCGGCTTTGTACAATTTTTTCAAAAAATGGCCCAGAACATTTCATGCAGTCCTCGGCAAATCAAAGTGGAGGGGGGGGGGGCAAAACTTGTCAGTATATTTCTTTTCAAACCTAGGGGGCAAAATTTAGGATGTCAGTTAGGACCATCTCAGAGCCAGAATCATCTTCATACAAGGTACTAAGCGACGTTTCGACGAGGATACTCTCGTCGTTATCAAGCAAACGATGCAGATATGTTCGTTCGTTCCTTGGGTTTTACATCTCCTTCTATCTAGAAAGGGGGGGGGGGGGGTGTCAAGATTTGTTAGAATAACTTTCTTCAAGCCTAGGGATGTAAAATTTAGGGTGTCAGTTTAGACCAAAATCGTCTATATACATGTACAAGGTACTAAACGATGTTTCCACAAGGATACTCTCGACGTTATCAAGCAAATGATACAGATATGTTCGCTCGTTCCTGGGGTTTTACGTCCACTCCCACCTAGGGTGATAACACAGACAATGCATATATATAAATAGTACACAAATATACAAAGAACATGCAACACAGAGACAACAATGAAATACAATAAAATCGCAAGACCTTCGATTAGGGGGCCATTTATAACTGAACCATCACAGCGGAAACTCTTTCAGGCATTAAAAGGCAGTGGGCTGGCAACCTATTGATTTATGTATTTAACACTATTAATGGGAACCAATTAACCTGGACCATATATAACAGATAATTTAAAAATAATGTGGGGGTATAAATCTGTTATGAGCCATTGTGTACTCAGTGGGGTCTATACTTTCATTTAAAATTAGTTTCAACTGGTACCTCGTTTGTATGAATATAACCATTTTTAAGCCCCAAGGGTCATAACTATGGCGTCAGTTTGGGCCGTTTCAGGGTCACAAGCGTCTGTTATGTACAATTCCGTACTCAGTCACATGTAATCTTCTGTTATGGACAATTCCGTACTCAGCGGGATATATTCTTTCATTTAGAATTAGTTTGAACTGGTACCGTGAATATATGAGTATAACACTTTTTTAAACTCAGGGGGTCATGTTTTGGGTGTCAGTTTGGGCAGTCCAAGGGCTGAAATCTTCTGTTATGAGCATTTTCGTACTCAAAGAGAATTGGTTTTGAGCGGTACCACAGATTCTATGAGTATACCCTATTTTGCCCCCCCCCCAACCACCCCTTTTCGGCTTTGGTGTGTTGGCCTGGGCCATCCCAAGGGTCCAATCGTCTGTTATGGGTAATTTTGTACTCAATGGGATATACTCTTCCATTTGAAATTAGTTTCAACTGGTAACTCGAATGTATGAATATAACCCTTTTTTTTAAGCCGCTCAGGGAGGACGCGGGGTCATATTTAAAGCGTCAGTTTGGGCATTCCCATGGTCACACCCATGGACTGGGCCCCGGCAGACGCCCACTTCTGTGCATCCCAAGTTAGTATGTAGATGCCTATTATATGGTCAGATATTGGTACCTCGTTCGTCTAGGTTCGACCCTCTGGGCTCCCGGTCTAAAATCACTAAATATTTCTATGTAGTCACCCATGAATGTAGGGCCAAAGTTCTTTTAGTCTTTCTTTCCCTTTTCCAGTTTCCCCCTTTCGCGTGGCAATTTTTGTTATACGCCCACATTTTTATGTGGACGTATATTGTCGTCGCCCCTGTTCGTCCGTCCGTCCGGACGTCCGGACGTCCACAATTGTTTGTGAACAGTCTACAGGTCACAATTTTTATCCGATTTCAATGAAACTTGAAATATAGGTTTATCACCCCAAGATCTCGACTCCTTTCGATATTGGCATGTATCGGACTGTAACTTCATGGATTATGACCCCTGATTGTACGAAAAATCACGTTTTTAGCTTGTGAACACAATTTTGAACCGATTTTGATGAAACTTGACATGCATGTTTATAACCCAAAGATCTTGGTTCCTTTCGATATTTGCGCATATCGGATCATAACTTCCTGAATTAAGGCCCATGATTGTACGAAAAATCGCCTTTTTAGCTTGTGGTCCCTTTTGAGGCCAAAATTATTATCCGATTTAAAAAAAAAACGTCTGATTATATAACCGTTACACCGTATATTGTCGTCGCCCCTGTTCGTCCGTCCGTCCGGACGTCCACAATTGTTTGTGAACAGTCTACAGGTCACAATTTTTATCCGATTTCAATGAAACTTAAAACATAGGTTTATCACCCTAAGATCTCGGTTCCTTTCGATATTGGCATGTATCGGACTGTAACTTCATGGGTTATGGCCCCTGATTGTACGAAAAATCATGTTTTTTAGCTTGTGAACAGTGTAGAGGTCACAATTTTGAACCGATTTGGATGAAACTTGAAATGCATGTTTATAACCCAAAGATCTTGGTTCCTTTCGATATTTGCGCCAATCGGATCGTAACTTCCTGAATTATGGCCCCCGATTGTCCGAAAAATCGCCCTTTTTAGCTTGTGGTCCCTCTGGAGGACAAAAGTGTTATCCGATTTAAAAAACCGTTTGATTATATCACCCTTCGATGGTTATGAAGGTTGAGTTCGAATTTCGTGAAAATCGGACCAAAATTGACGGACAAAATGGCCGCCATTTGTACGCGAATAGTGTGAAAATATGTTATATCAAGGTTGTGAACAGTGTAGAGGACACAATTTTGAACCGATTTGGATGAAACTTGAAATGCATGTTTATAACCCAAAGATCTTGGTTCCTTTCGATATTTGCGCCAATCGGATCGTAACTTCCTGAATTATGGCCCCTGATTATCCGAAAAATCGCCCTTTTTAGCTTGTGGTCCCTCTGGAGGACAAAATTGTTATCCGATTTAAAAAGACATTTGATTATATCACCGTTCGATGGTTATGAAGGTTGAGTTCGAATTTCGTGAAAATCGGACCAAAATTGACGGACAAAATGGCCGCCATTTGTACGCGAATAGTGTGAAAATATGTTATATCAAGGTTGTGAACAGTGTAGAGGACACAATTTTGAACCGATTTGGATGAAACTTGAAATGCATGTTTATAACCCAAAGATCTTGGTTCCTTTCGATATTTGCGCCAATCGGATCGTAACTTCCTGAATTATGGCCCCTGATTGTCCGAAAAATTGCCCATTTTAGCTTGTGGTACTTCTTGAGGCCACAATTATTATCCGATTTAAAAAACCGCCTGATTATATCACCACTCCATGGTTATGAAGGTTGAGTTCGAATTTCGTGAAAATCAGACCAAAATTGACGGACAAGATGGCCGCCGTTTGTAAAGATATGTTTATCAAGGTTATGGACCCTATAGAGGTCACAATTTTAATTCGTTTTTGATAAAACTTAAAATACATGTTTATAACCTAAAGGTCTTGGTTACATATTTGCGCATATCGGATTGTAACTTCCTGAATTATGGCCCCTGATTGTCCGAAAAATCGCCTTTTATTGTTTGTGGTCCCCCTGGAGGTCGCAATTATTATCCATTTTAAAAAAAACCATTTGATTATATCACTGTTACACTGTTGCTTGTACGCGAATAGTGTAACAATATTGTATATCAAGTGGACCTGTACAGGTCACAATTTTAATTTTATTTTGATGAAACTTGAAACAGAGTTTAAGGTCTTGAGACCAACAAATATATTGATTTTCAATGAATTTTTGATAATTGTACAGCTAAATCCATAATATTAAATTTTTCGTATACTAGACATTAGCATGGGCCAGAACTTTATAAAAGACCAAACAAATTCTAATGATTTTTGATAATTACTTAATATGCGACAACTCTTGTTGACTGCCCGGACGATTTAGCTGCTGGTGGGCGTATGTTTCGTTGCCTGGCAACCTATTTTTTCGACTTTTCTTCCCATTTTGTGAGCTCGGGTTTCGGTTTATGGCAGAATTGGCGTTTCTAAAACTTCTGGAACATGAAGTTATAGTCCAATACCAACTTATAAAGCAATTTCGACAAGAATCCTTAAACCGGAAGTGGTCGAAATATTGGGCAATATTTTGAAAAAAAATGCAAAAAATGGATATTTTGGGGAAAAACGCGATTTCTCCGCCCGATATCAATGGATTAAAGAAATTAGGGTACCATTGGACTGCACTAGGATTGTACTATCGTATGATACCCAATTCATACGGATACTATGATCAGGCAGCAAAATATGGCACGCTGAAAATCAAGTATTTTCTGATTTGGAGCGTTTTTGGACGCCTGTATCTCGAAAACTTTTGGAGGTCTTTTGCATGAAGCCATCCAATAAGACTTTGAAATGTCTGGAATAGGATAAAAAAGGGACTGAAAATCGAAAAAAGACGAAAAATCGTGAAATTTTGGAAAATGCTCTACCATTTTTTTTTATTTTAAGAGATTTTTTAAAAAAAAAATTTTTGTATATTCAGATAGCTGACCTAATTACGATTCTAACGATGTATAATATGTATGTAATTATTGAAATTTAATGTTCGATATTTTAAATTTTTTGCATTTTTGGCACTTTTGAACAAGGATTTCTCAGGGGCATTTTATCTGATCAGATAATGTAATATATCATTACAGAGCCCTGTGGCTATTTTAGCGCCCAAACCGGCTATTAAAACTTTTCCGACAATAATAACCATACCGGAAGTATTCAAAAAATGAAAGAAAAAGGTTAAAAATATTGTCGCACTTGCAAAAAACTTGATTGCTCACTTAGGTAATAGCGGACCAAAAGAACTAAAGTGTCGTTGGATAGCCCTATTAATGGACCATCATATGGTATCTAAATAATACGATTTCGATGGTAAGGAAATAAATTATTGTATGCCAAAAATCTAGTATTTTCCGATTTTTTAACATTCTGAGGCGCCCTTTTCTCGAAAACGACGCCTACGATTTTTCTGAAACTTTTCTTACTCATAGTCCTATTATTTGTCTATATAGTGAATCCAAAATGAAAAGCATTGAAATAATATAGGTGGTCCAAAAATGGCATCAAACTTTGAAGAAAATTGAAAAATCGTTAAATTTTTGTAAACGCTCTTTAATTTATCTTTTTTTCCAAAACTACTCAGTGGATGTTTCTGACACTTCTGGTACAGAAAGTTAAGTATCCAAAGAACTTCGTAAAGCTATCACGACAACGATCGTAAAACCGAAAGTAGTCGAAAAAATGTCCGATATTTTGAAAAAAAATATTTTTTTTTACGAAAACCTTTTTTATTTATGAATATTTTTTGATGATATTTTACACAGGGTTAAAATATCATCCTACTTGAGCAGAAATGAGAAAAAAAAATGTCTCGGTAATTTGCGTTAGCCGCCATCGATTAATATAGTTTTTCGTACCCAGAAAAATTATTTATTGTTCGATTTGTATAAAACAAAGTTCATATGCTCCGTGGTCCCAATTGTAAAGTTTTTTTTTTTCGGTGAAATTTTTCTGTCGGCAACGGAAGTGACGTAATATTAACAAAAACTACAATTTTGACAGCACGGTACCACTTTTTGAAAGCAAATATTATTTTTTTTCAAAACTGATATAACTAGAAGGATGCACCCTGAAAAGGTGCACAAAATCCTTAGCTCAGATTTTTTAATTTCAATTTCATTTTCGAGCAATTTCGAATAAAATGTAAAATAAAGTGTAAAATTCAGTTATTTACAATTCATTCAGCGTCTTCATATTTTGAAATATTTATTTGTTATTTTCATAAACTCGTAGCATTAATCCAGACGAAGAGAATGTATGCGAAAATTAGTTTGTAATATGAGCAGTTGCCGAGAAATATGCAATTTTGCATGCATCACTTTTCACGATATTTTGCCTATAAAAGAGTGAATTATTATTCGATTTGCATTATATTTTTCCCATTTGATGCTTAATGTCAATTTTGACTAGGTCAAGCCAATTTTACAATTTCACTGTGACCGGAAATGACGTCATTTGGGCAAAAACTTTATTTTAAACCTAAAAAACAAATATTTTATTCAAATGAGTCTGCCTTATAATATTTTTAGAATTATATTTGATTCCCATCAACGAATAGAATGAAGCCATACGACCACACAGATACCACAAAATGGTTTCTAACTTGTACGGTTACAGAGAAATAGACGATTTTCTACAAGTCACTTTTCAAGTTTTTTGGTCTTTAAAAGTGACAATTATTATTCAATTTACAAAAAATTTTCACTATATATCTATGCCATTTCTGATTTCATAAAACTAATTGAACATTTTCATTAACACCGGAAGTAATGTAATTTTGTCAAGATCATTTACAAGTAACAAATGTATAAAATGAATTGATATTGCTGGACTTGGTTGATTCTGCGTCCATTTTATTTGATGTGAGCAATGTTTATTTGGAAACCTGTTTAGTGGTTTCGTTGGTACCGGAAGTGACATTTTCAAGGGTAGCTTGGCACCGGAAGTGACATGTTCAAGGGTAACGTGACACCAGTGAAACCCGTCATTCCTGCATGCAGGTCTAGTTATTATTTCGATTCCAATTTGAATAGATCTCAACAACTACGTGTCGCATCGTTACGATTTCTTCAGTTTTACTGGGAAAGTGGGTGTGACTTAGAGGATAAAGCTATTTTGAACGTTCTGCGACAATGTGAAATGTCCGAAATCACTGAAGTTATTGTTTTTATACGCCCACATTGAAATGTGGTCGTATATTGTCGTCGCCCCCGTCCGTCCGTCCGTCCGTCGGTCCGGCGTCCACAATTGCTTGTGGACGCTCTACAGGCTAAAGTTAATATCCGATTTACTTTAAATTTATACACAGTGTTTAAAGTCATGAGACGAAGAAGCCTATTGTTTTTCAGCGATTTCCGATAATAACTACCAGAGTTATGGCCCTTGATCACTTCAAAAAATCTTGTGGACGCTCTAGAGGCCAAAGTTAATATCCGATCGACTTTAAATTTATACACAGCGTTTAAGGTCATAAGACAATGACGCCTATTGATTTTCGGCGATTTCCGATAATTAGTGCCAGAGTTATGACCCTTGATCTCTTTAAAAAATCTTGTGGACGCTCTAAAGGTCAAAGTTAATATCCGATTGACTTTAAATTTATACACAGTGTTTAAGGTCATAAGACGAAGAAGCCTATTGATTTTCAGCGATTTCCCATAATTAATGCCAGAGTTATGGCCCTTGATCACTTCAAAAAATCTTGTGGACGCTCTAGAGGCCAAAGTTAATATCCGATTGACTTTAAATTTATACACAGTGTTTAAGGTCATAAGACTAAGACGCCTATTGATTTTCAGCGATTTCCGATAATTAGTGCCAGAGTTATGGCCCTTGATCACCTCAAAAAATCTTGTGGACGCTCTAGAGGCCAAAGTTAATATCCGATTGACTTTAGATTTATACACAGTGTTTAAGGTCATGAGACGAATGCGTCTATTGATTTTCGGTGATTTCCGATAATTAGTGCCAGAGTTATGGCCCTTGATCTCTTTAAAAAATCATGTGGACGCTCTAAAGGTCAAAGTTAATATCCGATTGACTTTAAATTTATACACAGTGTTTAAGGTCATAAGACGAAGAAGCCTATTGATTTTCAGCGATTTCCGATAATTAGTGCCAGAGTTATGGCCCTTTATCACTTCAAAAAATATTGTGGACGCTCTAGAGGCCAAAGTTAATATCCGATTGACTTCAAATTTATACACAGTGTTTAAGGTCATAAGACAAAGACGCCTATTGATTTTCAGCGATTTCCGATAATTAATGCCAGAGTTATGGCCCTTGATCACATCAAAAAATCTTGTGGACGCTCTGGAGGCCAAAGTTAATATCCGATTGACTTTAGATTTATACACAGTGTTTAAGGTCATGAGACGAAGAAGCCTATTGATTTTCAGCGATTTCAAATAATTACTGCCAGAGTTATCTCCCTTGATAACTTCAAAAATTCTTGTGACGCTATAGAGGCCAAAGTTACCATCCGATTGACTTCAGATTGATACATAGAGTTTAAGGTGTTGAAACGAACAAGTATTTTGATTTTCAATGAATTTAGATAACTGAACAGCTAAATCCATGATATTAAATGTTTCATGTATATACTAATTGTTAGCGTGGGGTAAAACTTTATAAAAAGCAATCAAATTCTAATGATTTTCTGATAATTACATAATGAGTTGTTACTCTTAATCAGTTTTTAGTGTATTACAAATGTTTCATTACCGAAAAAAGTAAAAATATGCGACAACCCTTGTTGACTGCCCGGACGATTTAGCTGCTGTGGGCGTATGTTTCGTTGCCTGGCAACCTATCTTTAAAAATATTGCAGTGATTTTAACAATAATCATTGGCTTTTAACTTTCGATACATTTTGGCATACGCTACTTTCGATTTTTGATTTTCGGCACAGAATGAAAGAGTCATCTGACTACCGCAAAAATGTTAAAAATTTTTGTCTCAGTAATTTTCCTTGGCCGCCATTGGCTAATTCAGTTTTTCAGTCCTAGATTAATTTTTTATTGTTCGATTTTTGTAAAACAAAGTTCATATGCTTCATTGTCTCAATTGTCATGTTTTTTTATAACCGAAAGTGTTATCTGTCATCACCGGAAGTGGCATAATTTTACCAAAAACTACAATTTTGACAGTTAGGTACCATTTTTCGAAAACAAATATTATCTTTTTGAAAAATTATATACTCAGAGTGTGCCCTTTCAAGGCGCAAAAAAGTGTGATCTCAGTTTTTTTAATTTCGATTTCATTTTCGAGCAAATTCGATTAAGAGACTAAAAATGGCGTAAAATTGACCTATTTACAACCTATTCAGGCTTTTCAGATTTTAAAATATTTCTTTGTAACTTTTATAAACTTGTAGCTATAATCCATACGAAGTAAATGTATGTTAAAATTAGTTTGTAATATAAGCAGTTGCCAAGAAATAGGCATTTCTGCATAAGTCACTGTTTTCGTTAATTTCGATTTCATTTTCGAGCAAATTCGATTAAGAGACTAAAAATGGTGTAAAATTGACCTATTTACAACTTATTCAGGCTTTTCAGATTTTAAAATATTTCTTTGTAACACCATGTTATACCTAATGCCATTTAGGATTTCATACAAGTAATTTAAGATTTTCATTATCACTGGAAGTAACGCCATTTTGCCAAAAACTGTATTTTTAGCCTTCAAAACAGATATTTTATTCAAATGAGTCCGTTTTGAAATCTTTTTCAAATTATCTAGAAGTCACTTTTTAAGTTTTTTGGTCTATAAAAGTGGCAATTATTATTCGATTTACATAAAATTTTCACTATATGATATCTATGCCATTTCTGATTTCATAAAACTAATTGAACATTTTCATAAACACCGGAAGTAATGTAATTTTGTCAAGATCATTTACAAGTAACAAATGTATAAAATGAATTGATATTGCTGGATTTGGTTGATTCTGCGTCCATTTTATTTGATGTGAGCAATGTTTATTTGGAAACCTGTTTAGTGGTTTCGTTGGTACCGGAAGTGACATATGTTCAAGGGTAACTTGGCACCGGAAGTGACATGTTCAAGGGTAACGTGACACCAGTGAAACCCATCATTCCTGCATGCAGGTCTAGTTTTCAACGTATTTATAATGTTATCGACTGTGATTTGGCAATGTATTAATATTGGTAGGGTCCATGACTACAGTTCAGATTGTTTTCCATCCCTCATGATGATATCTCCAAGATGGTTATCATTTTTGGCGGGAAAATCGTTAAACATAAACTGAAAGACTCGATGGCGCCACCAAGTCTTAAAATCACACCGTAGTTAAAATACTAAAATACGATCGCCCAAGTAAATTTGCCATATTCCTGCAAAAATCAATATTAGCTCAGTTGTCAACTCGGATGAGGTATTTTCATTTAATATACTAAGTAGGTAAACACGGCACAGGTTTCAAGGAACATACCACAAGCTCATACATAGCAGAATTAGATTCAGAAACCTTTTCAGTAATATGTTTAGAAAACAACCTGCCACAAACAAAAATATGATGAATGTGTGACCACTCCACCATTCCATACAGTTCTAAATCGCAGACATGAAAGCAATTTTAGAAATATGCTAAATATGTGAACATGTGATGCTTTTACGCAGTTGTAAATGGCAGAAATGGAATCTGCACCTTGAACAAATATATCCTGTACCATAGACGACTACTTGATTAATATCCACACATCGTTCCATATTCCCGCCAAAAATGGCTGTCATATTGTAAATATGCAAAATAGTTAAACTTATAATCATTTTACACAGTTAATACTGACAGAAATGAAATCTGTGCCCTTTAAACCATATGTATTGACACCAACGACGACTTCTTAATCAATATCAGCATTATTCCGAACATCTGAGACACACTACCTGCGGAGAAGTCTCTTAGACACAGTCTATAGCCATGATATCCATATCACATGATCTACACATCACAGGTCATGATATTGACATCAATGGGCCATGAGGTCAACAACACGTTACATTCTAAACAATAGGTTTATCTTCAGCATTGTACCCATTAGGACTATATAATTCATACAGTCCCAACGTGTTCTCTCTTCTTCCAATGATTTTTCACAAAAATAACATCTACAACTCATAGCGTCTGCGAAAGGTTGTTCATTGTGTTCTCCGGTCGTGTCTATTTCATATATACACAATAAATTTTGTTGATGTTTTTAGCGTGGGGATTGATTACATTTCTAAAACAAATATTTTAAACTTTATAATGCAAATTTAAAAAAAAAAATCAAATTCTGCCTGGGATTACTGAGCGAAATGACCATTCACTGTATACGTGCGAAGAAAAAGCTAGCAACCAATTAATTTTCGTACGTTAGTTACGTACGTATCAGCACATCGTCGTATTTTCCCGCCAAAAATGACCACCATCTTGGAAATATGCTAAGTATATGAACGTGTGATCATTTTACAAGGTTGTAAATGCCAGGAATGGTATCTGTGACCCTGAAAACATATTATATTGACAATAAACACTGCTACTAATCGAAATCAGCACATCGTCCGATTTTCCTGCCAAAAATAGTCGCCATCTTGGAATTAAATATCATGAAATGATGGAAAACAATCAGAAATGTAGTCATGAATCCTGCCAATCTTAATAATCACAGATGATACGTCGATAACAATATAAATAAGGTGAGAATGAAAAAAATAAGTTGGAATATTATCGCAAAGTGGCTACCTTCAAATAATGACCGAATCAGACAAACTGGTTCCCCTAGAGGTCAAAATTATTATCCAATTTATATAAAAAGACGTTATATCTCTGGTACACAGTACCGGATATTCAAACCACAGAAAATAAACTATTCAAGATATGTGTCATGTGTGTGTATGGTTGTATTGATACATAAATAGGCTTCATTTTGGTGAAATAATTGTGTCCCTAGCTCTTTTCGTTTCTCATATGTGGAGTGAGCTGAAAATTGAAGCAAAATGGACGATTTCGCGAAAGGTCGCTATTTAAATGATGAATAATGTATATATCTGAAATTTAATTTCAGTTGTTGTGTAGATGAAATAGCAGTTCAACGGTATAATGCAGATTGTGTAATACATTTTGGACGATCATGTCTCAGTAAAACAAGTAGATTTCCAGTTTTGAATATATATGGACAGCATAAAATTGATGTAGATGATTGCTACTACGAAGTAAACAGACTTTTGCCAGATACCGATATCCATATTATTATATTGTTTGACACCATTTATAGACATTGTGTGGGTAAGATATTTATTATCTGTGATCAAATAATAACAGACTTACATGTCCTACTTTCTTCATCTGTCAACAATTTACATTTTCAAAATATTCTCCTGTTATGTTGCTGAGTTGGTCATGCAAGAGTGCCATAGGTATATATGTTAAGACACTAAATAATTCAGTCAATTAAGGAGCTTACAAGCACTTGGTCATTTTATGTCAACTGGGCCAAGTTCTAAGAAAGTTGTTTGATGATCCCCTCAGAACATAATGAAAAGAATATATGTTGTAGTCAGTGACCGTAATCGTCCGTTTATACACCCACATTTGTATGTGAATAACAGCAATTAATAGAATAAAATATCAAAAAAACATTCTTTTATTATACACCCACATTTTCATCTGGATGTAATTGTCGTCGACTCTGTCCTTCCACAATTTGTTTGTGAACACTCTAAAGGTTACAATTGTTATTCGATTTTGACAAATTTTTAAATATAGGTTCATCTACTATGAATCGAACCATAACTTCATTGATAAGGGGCCCTGATTGTTTGAAAAATCATGTTTTTAGCTTGCGGACACACTATGGGTCACAATTTTCAGCTGATTTTGATAAAACTTGAAATGCAAGTTTATGACAAAAAGATCTTGACTTCCAGAATTATGGCCCCTGATTGTACGAAAAATAGTGATTTTAGCTATTCGAATATATCACCGTTACACTGTAATGATGGTTGAGTTCAAACTTCGTAGTCGTCTGAGTTCTGATCTGCTCATTTAAATGCCTTTTGTATAATTTTCTTGGCATATCTGGATTGTTTGAGAAAGGATCCAAAATTCGTAAGGTTTGATTTGGTCCAGATATCCTTGCTACAAATAACAAATCCATTTATACGTAGTGCACATCCGTAAGGGATAGCGTTAATGGAGTGGTTAGAATTTAAAGATCATTGTTTCAAACAGTTCACTTTTCCCTTTTTATACGCCCACATGGAAATGTGGTCATATATTGTCGTCGCCCTTTCCGTCCGTCTGTCTGTCTGTCCATCCGTCGGTCGTCCACAATTTCTTGTGAACGCTCTAGAGGATAAAGTTAATATCCGATTGACTTTAAATTTATACACGGTGTTTAAGGTCATAAGACGAAGAAGCCTATTGATTTTCAGCGATATCCGATAATTACTACCAGAGTTATGACCCTTGATCACTTTGAAAAATTTTGTGAACGCTGTAGAGGCTAAAGTTAATATCCGATTGACTTTAAATTTATACACTGTGTTTAAGGTCATGAGACGAAGAAGCCTATTGATTTTCAGCGTTATCCTATAATGACTACCAGAGTTATGACCCTTGATCACTTTGAAAAATCTTGTCAATGCTCTAGAGGCTGAACTTAATATCCGATAGACTTTAAATTTATACACAGTGTTTAAGGTCATGATATGAAGAAGCCTATTGATTTTCAGCGATATCCGATAATTACTACCAGAGTTATGACCCTTGATCACTTTGAAAAATCTTGTGAACGCTGTGGAGGCTAAAGTTAATATCCGATTGACTTTAAATTTATACACAGTGTTTAATGTCATGAGACGAAGAAGCCTATTGATTTTCAGCAATATCCGATAATTACTGCCAGAGTTATGACCCTTGATCACTTTGAAAAATCTAAAGTTATTATCCGATTGACTTTAAATTTATACACACTGTTTACGGTCTTGATAAAAAAAAACTATTTATTTTCAGCGATATCCGATAATTACTGCCAGAGTTATGACCCTTGATCACTTTGAAAAACCCTGTGAAGGCTCTAAAGGCTAAAGTTTATATCCGATTGACTTTAAATTTGTACACAGTGTTTAGGGTCATGAGACGAAGAATCCTATTTGATTTTCAGTGATATCTGATAATTTCTGCCAGAGTTATGGCACTTGATCACTTTGAAATATCTTGTGGACGAAGGCCTTGAGACAAACAGTCAAAACTATTCTAATCATTTCTGATAATTACTTAATGGGCTATTACTCGTAATAAGAATATCATGTGTTGTAAATGTTTTCCTTACTGACAAAAGAAACAATATGCGACAATCCTTGTTGACTGCCCGGACGACTTAGCTGTTGTGAGCGTATGTTTCGTTGCCTGGCAACCTATCTTTATTTCTAGTATACTTGTCCATAATGTAATTTGGATAAATTTCATCACGATTCCACACAGTTGGTATTTTTAACAGTGTGTGTTTCTAAACAGTCCACACATTTATTTCTAAACAGTTTGTAAATTTTCAAGAAAACAGTCATTGATACTCATTGTTTTTTGAGGGGCGCGATCGCTCGCGAGCGCCTGCCGCGCACCTGAATGTCGGCCGAGGGGGGGGGGGGGGTTCTCCCTCGCCTTAAAATTGAAAATCGCTCTTCATATTTGTAAATCATGGACATGTATTCGATCTCCGCCATACTGTCATTGTGAAATTAAATTATTTGGTGTATTCGATTAGTATGTGATCACACATGGTAATAAAATTCCGATGAATATGTTGCTAAAAATAGATGGCGGCAATGCGCCATTGGTTAATTTAACTGAAATGAAAAGTAGAACTCTCGCGAGACGTTAGAATTTACGAGAGATGGCACGTAAAAATTTCCAATGCGAATAATTTCGGAAGAAATAGATTATATTTTGATGGAATTTTCAAGCGTTTATGATTATATTTTGAATGGGGGTTATGTTTTCTAAAAATAATTATACAAGCTAAATATATTTAGAAATTTCGACAAGTATTTCTATTGGAATACCGTAAGTAGTTATAGGCGATAGCAGAAGTTTTATTTGACCTTACAACTACGAACGAATGATATTATTTAGCAGACGATGTATATTACCAATTATGTAAACAGGAATGACCCCTTGCACCAAGTTATTGATCTTAAGAACTATTTTCCATATACAGAAAACTAATCACTCTTCTTAATATCAGATCACTCTCCTTAACTTCTAAATCACTCTTCTTATCGAAACTGGGAAAGCTTTTTTGGGAGAGCGATTTTTTCAATTTCTTCATTTAAGGGGAGCTTTTTTCGACACTCCTCTAAAATACAAAAAACAACGACTGAACAAAAATTTTGACAGTCCATGTTTACTAACAGTCCTTAGTTTCTCATCGCAGTCTATTCAACCACTTCACAATTAATCAGCTTCCAAAACAATGCTTAACTTAAGAACAAGGCATTTGTAGTGCAGTAGAATTATATTCTGTTTTTGATCATTGAGAAATAGGCACACACGATAAATAATGATAATAGCTAACCTGCATGGCAGCACTGAATCGGCTTTCAGGCAACAGACCGAAAGGTAGCATACTAAAGTTCATTCACTTGGCTACCCAACGATACTGTAGCTCTTTTGATCTGGTTATATTCAATGGAGAAAACACGTTTTTGGCCGAAATCTTTATTTGTTTGCATTGTTTTCAAAATATCAGATATTTTTTCGACTACTTACAATTTTCGCATCATTTTCGGAACAGTTTTAACGTGGCACTGGCAGTTAACTTCCCGTACCAGAAGTTTCAGAAACATCCATTGAGCAGTTTTGAAAAAAAAAATAAAAATAGGTAGTGCATTTTCAGTAATTAAACGACTTTTCAATCATTTTTGGAGCAGGAAATCGCGTTGACGTGGCTAAGTGGGTAAGACGCTGGCTGGCTAGTCTGGAGGTCGGGTTTCGATCCCTGCATTGGCTCAGAAAGTTCATCCCGATTTTCCGGTGTGGGTTCCCGTTGTCAGTGATGAAGGGCCTGACAATGGCAGCTGTCTAGTCGTTTGGATGGTATGAAAAATTGAGATCCTGTGTACACATTGTCATGCATGTAATAGATCCCTTGGCATTTTGAATTCTATATTTTATTCATAAAATTATTTTTTATTCTTAAAATGATATATTCATAAAATTATTATTTATTCATAAATTATTATTTATTCATAAATTATTATTTATTCATAAATTATTATTTATTCATAAATTATTATTTATTCATAAATTATCATATATTCATAAAATTATATGAAAAATTAAATTAAATATATTTAATGCCAGATCAAAACTAAACAAACAGACATTTCGATGGATGATAAAAACAAAGAAAATCCAATACTAATAAAATTGTGGTATAACGAAAAATCGCCCCCCCCCCCCCCAACAGAAATATAAATAAATAAAAAATAAACAAATCATAAAATAAGCATAGCTGTTTTAATTGAAAATCCTCAAAACAAGCACTGAGACATTTGGAATACTAATAAACAAAGTTACTTCCAATGCTAATAAAATTGTGTTATATAAAAACAATTTATTCTCCACCCCCACCAAAAGTTTTTTTTTTTTTTTTTTTTTAAAGAAATAATTTAAACGCTATGTACACAATATTCCTACACCATGTCCCCTTAAAATAGGATTTACCCATATCTAAATTAAATAACAATCAAAACAAGATAAATTATGCACAAAAACTGAAAAAACTACTTACAAATGAAATATAAGAGGCATGTACAAAATATTTATATACAAGTCACAAGTAAGGGGGAGCCATGATGGTTATTTTTGGATCCCGCTGTTGGCCTACATAACAAAGAAAAGTCGGGAGAGAGACAGGGTTTAGCGTCCACTCGACACAAACTACGTCATTTTGGGACTAACATATGGTTTAATTCTATTTCAATAATTCGATTGTGCGTAGAGGTCTTTAGCAGTGGGAGGAAACCGGAGTACCCGGAGAAAACCCACGAGGTTGGACAAGCAACCCTACTCCTTGCCACGTACAACCGGGGATTTGAAACCACGCCAGATTGGTAGGCCAAGTGATACAGCGCACGCACGCAAACCATTCGGCCATCCACTCCCACCCCACCCCACCCCCTCCCCCAAAGAAAAGTAGGATGTTAAACCCCTTTTCAGCTTTTAAAGAGAAAGAGAGAGGAATGGGGTTAAATGTCCACTCGACAGTTATTTCAGGACTAACATATGGTTCAATTATATTTCAATAATTAGCTTGCAAGTGGGGGGCTTTAGTAGTGAGTAGCGAGAGGAAACCGGACGACCCGAAGAAAACTGACAAGCTTGGTCACGCGACCCTACTCATTATCATGAACACAAGGGGAATCGAAACTACGTTAGTTGACTCAATGACGGACCTTATGATACAGCATACACGTCCTATCCCCCCCCTCTTCATTTAATAAACAAGGGAAAGTCATCGTAATGTACCTGAGTGCCCTATATAATACTTTATGATTTAACGACCAAATTCTGAGTGATTTAAATGTCACTTTACAGTCTATTTTTTACACAAATTTCTGGAGAGAATTACAATATAATTGTTTTTGCAAAGGATATTTAACATTAAAAACAAAAATAAACTAGACCTGCATGCAGGAATGACGGGTTTCACTGGTGCCACGTTACCCTTTAACATGTCACTCCCGGTGCCACGTTACCCTTGAACATATGTCACTTCCGGTACCAATAAAACCATTGCACAGGTTTCCCCATAAGCATTGCACACATCAAATAAATTGGACGCAGAATCAACCAAATCCAGCAAATATCAATTCATTTGTTACTTGTAAGTGATCCTGACAAAATTACATTACTTCCGGTGATAATGAAAATATTCAATTAGTTTTATGAAATCGGAAATGACATATGACATCATATAGTGAAAATTTTATGTAAATAGAATAATAATTGCCACTTTTATAGACCAAAAACCTTGAAAAGTGACTTGTAGACAATCGACTATTTCTCTGCAACCGCACAAGTTAGAAACCATTTTGTGGTGTCTGTATGATCGTATGGGATCAATCTATTTGTTGAATGGAATCAAATATCATAATTTTGAAAACATTACAAATCAGACGCATTTGAATAAATTATCTGTTTTGCAGGCTAAAAATTCAGTTTTTGACAAAATGACATCGCTTCCGGTGATACTAAAACAGTTAAATTAGTTCTATGAAATCGTAAATGGCATTAGACAACATATGGTGAAAATTTTATGAAAATCGAATAACAACTGATTCTTTTAGAGCCAAAATGAAGTAAAAAGTGACTTGTGGAAAATCGTCTATTTCTCTGCAACCATACAAGTTAGAAACCATTTTGTGGTATCTATATGATCGTATGGCTTCATTCTATTTGTTGATGGGGACCAAATTTCATAACTCTAAAAATGTTACAAATAATACTCATTTGAATGAAAAATGTATTTTTAAGGCTAAAAATTCAGTTATTACCTTTACGTCACTTCCGGTAACAGTGAAAGTGTTAAAACGGTTTGGAATAGTCGACTGTGGCAATGGGCAACAGACAGTGAAAGAAAATTGAAAATCGAATAATAATTGATTCTTTTACAGCCAAAATAACGTGAAAAGTGACTCATGCAAAATTGCCCATTTCTCAGCAACTGCTTATATTACAAACTAAATTTCACATACATTCTCTTTGGTTGGATTATTACTACAAGTTTATAAAAGTATCGAAGAAATATTTTAATATATGAAGACACTGGATGGGTTGTAAATAGCTTATTTTTTACCCCTTTTTTTACCTATTAACCGAAATGGCCCGAAAACAAAATCGAAATTAAAAAAACTGAGTCCGAGATTTTGTGCACCTTAACAGGGCGCATCTTTTGAGTAAGATCAGATTAGTAGAAAATAGTATTTGCTTTCAAAAAGTGGTACCGAACTGTCAATATTGTAGTTTTTGCTGAATTTACGCCACTTCCGGTGCCTACAGGAAACTTTACCGGTAACAAAAAAAATGGCATTTTGAACCACGGAACATATGAACATGGTTTTATACAAATCGAACAATAAATAATTAATGTAGGACTGAAAAACTGAATTAGCCAATGGCGGCCAAGGAAAAATACGGAAACAAAAAATGTTGACATTTGTGTTCAAATCAGATGACTCTTTAACCTTGGTTAAAATGTCATATAAAAATACTAATAAATAAAAAAGTTTTTTGTAAAAATTTAAATTTTCAAAATTTGGCGCCTAATATCTTCCAAGATTCGTCGAAAATCAAAAGTAACATAGCTATGTCCCCTGTTTCTGGCTATGTCAAAATGCATCATATGCTAAAATCCAATGATTATTGTTAATATTACGGCAATATTTCAAAAAACGACGTTTTCGGTGATTTTGGATATTTCGCAATGTCGCAGAATGCCGGGAATAGCTTTAATCTCTAAGTCACACCCACTTTCCCTGTAGAACTGAAGAAATTGTATCGATCTGACAAGAAGTTGCTGAGATATAAGCAAATTGGAAAAAAAAAAATAATAATAAGAAGAAGAATAATAATAAGAACTAGACTTGCTTGCAAGGCTGAAGGCTTTCACCTTGCCCAATGCAGCACAAAATGTCCACCACCCACCCCTTAAAACACACACACCCCTTAAAACACACACACACACACTTAAACAACTCAGATATTGACACTTTCTCTGCATGCGCATTACGTTAGAAGGAAAGTGAGCAATATAGTTGAACAATTTACAACATTATGAACTTGTATCGGTAGAATCCTACAGACGTCAGAAATCTAAATACGTAATCAAAAACTCAAAAATTCTAAAAAAAAATTTTACAATTTCAGTACATTTTCAAATTTTTAGGAAAAAAGGAGAACAGCGTGGTATTGCAATCCCCAATATCACCGGCTCTACAAAAATATAACTTTTTCGAAAATCGGTTGGGAATTGACATTATTAGGACCTATTTTCGTTTATGCACGTTAAAGATTTACTTCACTTCAGGTCTGTTCAGAACTTTCGCAATACTTCTAAGTACTTACTGCTTAAAACATAGGAAAAATCATTATTCAGAACTCTATCTGCTTTAGTTTCAGAGATCTACGAGAGAATGAAAAAAAAAAGTTTTTCGAATGGGACAAAAAAAAAATCGTGTCAGATCATAACCAAAACCAAGAATCATACCTTTCAACATCAACTTTTCAACATTGGTCCAGAGGGGTGCCTTCCTTATAAATAGTTTCGGTAAATAGCGTCATTTTCGCTGGTATCATATGATGGCGTCATGTAGACAAAAAACCTGGGATAATAATTTCAGGAGTAACTAAAATGAATTATTTTCACTCTAGAAGCAGCATTACCAGATATTGGTTACCAGTAAAACACCTTTAGTTCAAATATTGCCTCTTTCAAAAAAAAAAGCTCTCTATATAATGCTTTATACGTAGGCAAAACGTTGCGATCATGACCAACTCGGACTTTTGTCAATGTCACACCAATGTGTACACGGGACTTTGGAATCACGTCCATATCAACTACTCAAATATGCAACTGGTTCAAAAATTGATTAAATATTCAATGAAATATCTACAATTTTCTGATTTCGTGCACGTTAAAGATTTGACGTCACTACATGTAACATATAAAAATTTAATATTTATTACAGATAGAGTCCATGCTCAAACTGGTTATCTCAACTAAGAACGACATGGTTATCTCAATTCGACCTTTATCCCATCCGCAAAATCCCCGGCTGTACAAAAATATAATTTTTTCGAAAATCGGTTGGGAATTGACATAATTAGAACCGATTTTCATTCATGCACGTTAAAGATTTACATCACTCCCGGCTGTACAAAAATATAATTTTTTCGAAAATCGGTTGGGAATTGACATAATTAAAACCTATTTTCATTCGTGCACGTTAAAGATTTACATCACTTACGGTCTGGTTCACAACTTCGCAATAGTTCTAAGTACTAAATGTTTAAAACATAGGCAAAATCAATATTCAAAACTCCATCTGTTTCAGATTCAGAGATCTACACGAGAATAAAAAAAAAGAGTTTTCCGATTAAGACAAAAAAGTATCGTAAGTGTCAAATAATATCCAAAATCCAGAATCCTACATTCAACATTAATTTTTCTGCATTTATTTAGAAGAGTACCTTCCTTATAAATAGCTTCAACAGAGAGGTTTATTTTCACTGGTATCAAATGGCGACGTCATGGAGACAAAAATCCTGCGATATTAATTTCAGGGGTAACTATTATTTACCAAAACGAATTATTTTCACTCTAGAAGCACCAGTAACAGATATTGGTTACTATTAAAACACCCTTATTTGAATATTGCCACTTTTAAAAAAATCTCTCTATATATGCTTTATACGTATGCAAAACGTTCCAATTATGACCAATTCGGACTTTTTTCGATGTCACACCAATGTGTACACGGGACTTCGGAATCGCGTTTTCATGTCAGCTACCCAAATATGTAACTTGTTCAAAAATTGATTTTATATTCAATGAAATATCGCCAATTTTCGGATTTCGTGCACGTTAAAGATTTGACGTCACCCACATATAAAATATCGATATTTATTAGAAACAGAGTCCATGCTCTAACTACATTAAACTTTCTATGACCGGTGCAATATTCGTACTTCTGCACGATACTACTGCAAGATACAACTGCAACCTCTTAAAAATTGGATTTGCTTATAAACAGCGCGAGCCGTCGATTTGTGTCGAGATGATTACGGCTATGAGGTAATTTTGGCCAAGGAGAAACAATATTAATTCAAAGACTAATTATTACACACATAAATCAAATATTTCTGCTACAGGGTCACTATACCCTTATTTTGAATAGAAGTAAAGACTCAAAGTTGAAATACTTTTTGCCCAAATATCGTCACTGTGAGAGAAAACGGGACTTTTGAATATGCTCTAAACGTTGCTAATACGTACAGATTGTATCAACCCTTACTGCATGTTTTGCTTAATAATGAAAGGTGACGTTTTCAATTTTCGATCCCTTTGTTCTCATACTCCTGATATTTCTAACTGTTGCGCAATGGTTTCATACCTAAGAGTACCGATAAAACTCTCTGAAGAAGAAGTTCAAAAAAAAAATTACGTTGACTTTTCGAGAAAAAGACGTCTAAAAATGCTCCAAATGGTAAAAATACGACGTTTTGGATTTTCAATCTCGTTTTTCGACTACTCATGACATTTAGAGAAATTGTACAATGGTTTCACACAATACACCACCTATAAGACTCTCGAATGAGAAAGTTTTAAAAAAATCGTAGGCGGCGTTTTCGAGAAATACGCGTCTAAAGTTGACCGAAATAGCAAAATACCTTACTTTTCAAACTCAGATAACTTTTTTATTTTTTGATAGAAACTTGTCGCTATAGTACCATCTTGTAGGTAATTCACGTGGCTATCGAACGATATAATGCATTAACTACTCGGTAAACAACCAATCGATACATCTTATTTGTCGCACAGGCACCCATTTTTCTGAATTTTGTCAAAGTTTGGATACCTTTCTTGACCACTTCCGGTGATTAGAGGATTTTCATTTATAGTTTAAGGAACAATTCAGACATCTCTGTTCATCTTACCAAAGTTTCAGGAAAATCGTTGGAGTGGTTTTAAAAAAATAAGCCTTACCGTTTTTGACCAAAATGCGAAAAAAAGTGAAAAATCAAAGTTAATATTTCAGAACACAACTTATATTGTTGGAATCGGATCGACGTCAGCTATCCAAAAGTGTAATTAGAATTTCTAAATTCCTAAAAATAAACATTTTAGCAATTTTTTGAAAATTTTCCAGTATTCACCAAAAAAATGAGAGCGACAAAGATTCTATATTCAACGTTTTTCAACTCCTATCTAGTCCGAAATGTCTCCCGCTATTCAAAAATATAAATGTCTGAAAAATCGGTTGAGAATTAACTGAATTATGGCCGATTTTCAATTTTTGTGCACGCTAAAGATTTCACGCATTTCCGCTATGCGCACAAATCTGGAAATAGTTTTAAGGAGTAACCACCACCCATTTTCCCGAGGGAAAATCAAACTTCAGACCTCTATCTCTTATAGTTTCTGAGATCTAGCTTCCCCCAATAAAAAAAAAAATAATAATAAGAATAATCTTAGTAATAACAATAGTCTTTCACCATTGAAAAATGGTGAAAGCCTAATAATTTTAACAAAAACAATAGTGTTTCACACAAGCTACGCAGTGTGAAACCCTAAATATTGGAATAACAGACCAAATGCAACAGATAACCTATTAGCTTTTATAATCACTACATTCTTTTTCAAAATTTTAAAATAATTTGATGTCTTAATATTCAAAATGTATATGGTCGACATCTCTTGTTGCTGGAACCACGCATCAAATGTTCTCCAGTCTGAAAAAAAAATATTATACATTATTATAGCAGGCAATAAATATACTTTGTATGGTTCAGAATGTTTAAATAAACAACTCATTTTGCCACATGTGGGGTCTCTATTTTGTTTCAACTTTGCATAGAAATACTTATTGTGCCTTTTTTAGTTACAGACCTAGGCTGATTATTATGCCTCAATGGGTAAGAAGCCAGACCAAAACTCTTGAAAAATTGACAATATAAATGAGTTTATTGTCTTACTGTTTTGTTCCTAAACTCGGTGAATGAAGACGGGCATACGCCATACAGTGTGCTATGAGGGAAATTTTGCCCTGCATGCCAATCTGGATGATTTTTTTCGGCCAATGCAGAGATCGAACACCTGATCTCCAGGCTAGAGAGTCAGTGTCTTACCCACACGATCACCAGCTCCACTAAGACAAGTGTGAATACAGTATTGTATACAGTAATATAATATGATATTAATCATATTTCACAAATTCGTACATTTGAAGGCTTTATAATATTCATAATGAAAGGATGTAACATTGCACCAATCTTATAGTTTTGACGTAATATATCAAAATAGCATAACAACAATCTTTTATACTAGAATTAAATAGTTACCCACCAAGAACAAGCTGCTCTATCATCATTTATTCAGCTATTTCTTCTTCCATTTTTATACGCCCACATTTTCATGTGGACGTATTATGTCGTCGCCCCTGCCCGTCTGTCCACAATTTGTTTGTGGACTCTCTACAGGTCACAATTCCTATCCGATTTTAACGAAACTTGAAATATAGGTTTATCCCCATAAGATCTCGGTTCCTTTCGATATTGGCATGTATCGGATCGGAACTTCATGTATTATGGCCCCTGATTGTGCGAAATATCATGTTTTTAGCTTGTGGACCCTATAGAGGTCACAATTTTGAACCTATTGTGATGAAACTTGACATGCATGTCTATAACCCCCAAATCTTGGTTCCTTTCGATATTTGCGCCCATCGGATCGGAACTTCCTGAATTATGGCCCCTGATTGTCCGAAAAATCCCCCTTTTTAGCTTGTGGTCCCTCTGGAGGTCAAAATTATTATCCGATTTAAAAAACCGTTTTATTATATCACCGTTACATGGTAATGAAGGTTGAGTTCAAATTTCGTGAAAATCGGACCAAATTTGATAAACAAAATGGCCGCCGTTTGTACGCGAATATTGTGAAAATATGTTATATCAAGGTTGTGGACCCTATAGAGGTCACAATTTTGCACCGATTGTGATGAAACTTGACATGTATGTTTATAACCCAAAGATCTTGGTTCCTTTCGATATTTGCACCCATCGGATCGTAACTTCCTGAATTATGGCCCCCGATTGTCCAAAAAATTGCCCTTTTGAGCTTGTGGTCCCTCTGGAGGTCAAAATTATTATCCGATTTAAAAAAACGTTTGATTTTATCACCGTTACATGGTAATGAAGGCTGACTTCGAATTTCGTGAAAATCGAACCAAAATTGACGGACAAAATGGCCGCCGTTTGTACGCAAATAGTGTGAAAATATGTTATATCAAGGTTGTGGACCCTATATAGGTCACAATTTTGAATCGATTTTGATGAAACTTGACATGCATGTTTGTAACCCGAAGATCTTGGTTCTGTTCGATATTTGTGCTTATTGATTCGTAACTTCCTGAATTATGGCCCCTGATTGTACGAAAAATCACTCTTTTTAGCTTGTGGTCCCTCTGGAAGTCACAATTATTTTCCGATTTAAAAAAACGTTTGATTATATCACCGTTTCACCTTAAGGAAGGTTTGAGTACAAATTTCGGGAAAATCGGACCAAAATTGACAGACAAAATGGCCGCCGTTTGTACGCGAATACTGTTAAGAAATGGTATATCATGGTTGTGGAACCTGTATAGGTCACAATTTTAATTTGATTTTGATGAAACTTGAAATGCATGGTTATAACCCAAAGATCTTGGTTCCTTTCGGTATTTGCGCATATCGGATCGTAACTTCCTGAATTATTCGAATTTCGTGAAAATCGTACCAAAATTGCCGGACGAAATGGTCGCCGTTTGTACGCGAATAGTGTAAAGATATGGTATATCATGGTTGTGGACTCTCTACAGGTCACAATTCTTATCCGATTTTGCCGAAAATTCACATTTCTAGGTTGTGTACCGTCACACCATAATCATTGTCGGCTTCGAATTTCATGAATATCAGACTGGAACTGACCAACAAAAAGGCTGCTCCCAATACAGTATGAAATACAGGACTTTTAAGTAGGAAAAATCACTTTCGGTATTGCTTGTTCTCTATCCATCTTTCGAAAATGTGGGCGTATCCTGGCTGGCAGTGGCAGCCTATCTTTTAATTTCTTTTGTTGTATGATCTTTTTGTAGGTGATTTTCATATGCATCCATTATTGAAACTGAAAAAATAAATACATGACATGTAATTAACAATTAAAGATACTTTACCATATACAAACGGTGTGGGGATCACGTGGCTAAGATGCTGGCTCGCTAGCCTGTAGGTCGGGTGTTCGATCCCTGCATTGACCGAGAAAGTTCATCCAGTGATGCAGGACGGAAGGCCTGACAAGGACAGTTGTCTAGTCGTTCAGATGGGAAGGAAAACTGAGGTCCCGTGTACACATTGGTGTAAGCGTAAAAGACCCCTTCGTGGGCAAAATTTCCTCATAGCACACTGTATGGCATATGCCCGTTTTCATTAGCCCAGGTTAGGAGCAGAACAGTAGGACGTTTCATTTCATTTGATTTCACAAACCCTGTGATATGAAATTGAAACTAATGTATCTATATGTATCAAAAGTTGTAATCTCGAGGGACTACTTAAGCTGTATAAAGCTATTTAAATAATCTTTGGTTGTCACATGATTTAACTGTCGCAGTAATTTGAAGATGGCCATAGTGACTGAGTGTAGAGCTGGGCGATATTTCGGTATTTCGATATAAAACCGTCACAGAAATAAAAACCGTGAAAAATACCGTCTTCAGAAAAATATCGAAAAACCGAACATACCGCGATATATCGCGGTTTTGATTTTCCTGGATAATATTTAACATAAATATTGAACAAAATGTTTTCTTTTTTATGTTATTTGCTATATTTTATTGCTTAATCATGAAAAAATACTGCTATATACTCCCGAGTATTCATTCCACAAATGCCGATACGAAGCTTGTTTACGTCACGTGACTTCTCGCTCACCTTTCCACCCGTTAGAATTATCCCCGTTTCTGATCAATTTCTATACACCTTGACGAATTGTGTAGACCGATACTTTGATTTTCGAAAGAGATCACTGATTTTAAGATTGAATTAAATTTTAATAAAGCAGAAATATAAATAATGCCAATTACATTGAGAGTTCCTGTAGACTGATTATCATTCAGTGTCATGCCAATGGAGGTCGTGATCCGGGAAAAAATATTTGACGAAATCAATGATCACTTTTTGGCATAGTACTTATGTTTTTATAGTTTAATTTAGTATCCTTGTATTGTTTAATTATGCGTTTTCAAGAAGGTATACTCTTGAATGGGAAAGAAAGAGTTTGTACGGGCAAACAAAGTCCAATCGTACCCGTAACAACTATAAAAATATGCACGGCCGAAAGAACCCAAACTTTGTTTTATGTTGTTTGGGCCTCCTTCATTCGAAATATTTTTAATTTTAATAAAATATAATTGATATTTTGAATACAACAATTCTGGGTTCATGCAGAATTAATATTGCACAATAAACCAATTTTGAATACATGTAGAGTGAGGCAATAAAACGGAAGTCAGCTACTCGTTGTAGTCGATTACCGGTAGCCTATGCATGTAGGAGTAGGACATAGTTGGACTACTTGATTCGGCAAATACAAGTACATATAGGCCTTGTTTACATGTATGTCAATCCCCCCCTCTCTCTCTCTGTTGCATATAAATACTTAATGTGGGATTGTGTCTTCACATACACTAATAATTGTAGGACATTGGTAAAAAAAAAAAAGAAGAAGAGAATATAAATTGTAAAAGTTAAATGAAATTTAAATTGTTACCAGTTTTTCTTCTATATGGTAAATTCTCAATAATTGCTTAAAAACTGGAAGGTGGAAAGAGTCATAGCAGCATTGACTGAAAAATAAAATGAAAATAAAAAGAAACTTCCAAAGACTCATTCTAAATTGTTTGTGGACGCTCTAGAGGCTAAAGTTAATATCCGATTGACTTTAATTTATACACAGTGTTTAAGGTCATGAGACGAAGAAGCCTATTGTTTTTCAGCGATTTCCGATAATAACTACCAGAGTTATGGCCTTTGATCACTTCAAAAAATCTTGTGAACGCTCTAGAGGCCAAAGTTAATATCCGATTGACGTTAAATTCATACACAGTGTTTAAGGTCATAGGAAGAAGAATCCTATTGATTTTCAGTGATTTCCGATAATAACTGCCAGAGTTGTGGCCCTTGATCTCTTCCAAAAATCTTGTGGATGCTCTAGAGGCCAAAGTTGATATCCGATTGACTTTAAATTTATACACAGTGTTTAAGGTCATGAGACGAAGAATCCTATTGATTTTCAGCGATCTCTGATAATTATTGCCAGAGTTATGGCCCTTGATCACATCAAAAAATCCTGTGGACGCTCTGGAGGCCAAAGTTAATATCCGATTGATTGACTTTAAATTTACACACACTATTTAAGGTCATGAGACGAAGAAGCCTACTGATTTTCAGCGATTTCAAATAATAACTTCTAGAGTTATCTCCCTTGATCACTTCAAAAAACCTTGTGATGCTATAGATGCCAAGCTTATCATCCGATTGACTTCAGATTGATACACAGCGTTTAAGGTGTTGAAACGAACAAGTAGTTTGATTTTCAATGAATTTTGATAACTGAACAGCTAAATCCATGATGTTAAATGTTTCCTATACTAATTGTTAGCGTGGGGCAAAACTTTATAAAAAGCAAACAAATTCTAATGATTTTCAGATGTTTCATTACCAAAAAAAGTAAAAATATGCGACAACCCTTGTTGACTGCCCGGACGATTAAGCTGCTGTGGGCGTATGTTTCGTTGTCTGGCAACCTATCTTTATTTACTGAATCAGTGAACTAATCACACAGAGTTTTGACGGATTGTGTGTGGAAAATGTCTGCTTATTTGATTAGAGAGGGTCTTTTTTTAAAAACATAAATTAGATTAGACCTACATTTCAACAAACACAAAAGTGTAAAAAGTTATTTTCTAGTCCGTGCCCGGGTTTATGTCTACTCTAGTCAAAATGTTTTTATATATAAAAAAAAACCATGGCCGTCAATCCAAATACCAATCCGATGACACTTGCATACTAGTTGTACACGTAAAACCACCACCCCACCCCCACCCCTCAAACAATAGTTTATGACGTACGGCCATCTTCATCTTTTGGGTTTGTGCAGAACAGTAAGACATTAAACTCCATTTTTATTTTTTCTCTCAATACAACATTGTGTCTCCCATTACAGTATTATTTAGTTTTGGCCATATCTATTTTAGTGATGCTATGTATCAGGTTAAACATTTGTTAGACCTTTAGCCTTAAATCCTATCTGAAAAAAAGGTTAAACTTATATAGGCCGTTTTCTGTAGTTAAATCCTGTTATTGTTATCAATAATTATATTTTCTGTAAAGGGAAATAACTTCTTTCTCCTTATATGGATTCCCAAAATTCTGTATGTTTCCCAGTCCATTAAATCAAAATTTAACCAACAGCATATTCTTTGTTTTTGTGAGGAGGGTGAAAAGGGTTTAAAAGAACCGAATGTATGAAAATTACTTGTTATATTGTTATATATATGTAATACATAAGCTTTATCTACTCCAAAGTACGCACATCAAATCAGAACTCCCCAGTATTGCCAACCCCCAGCCTTTAAGCCAACCAACGATCATAATTGATAATCACCAAATAGCCAACCTTAAAGATGTCAAAAACCACGAAAATATTATATTATTACGAAAAAATTTATTTCAAAATAGTATGAGTTATCCACAACCAAGTACTAGGCTAGAAATAAAATGACCTCTTTACAAATAATTTCGGTTAACAGCCAAGGTCTCGGACAATCTGAAAAGAGAAAAGATGTGTTTAACTATCTAAAGACCAAAAAATACAATATCTACTGTATCCAAGACACCCATTTTACAAAAAATCTAGAAACATTTGTTCAAAATCAATGGGGATTTCAATGTCTTTTCAGTTCATTTACAAACCAAGCTAGGGGAGTTGCAATTCTTTTCAACAACAACTTTGATTACAAAATAAACAAAACAGTCATAGATGAGGAAGGAAACTTCATAATTATAGACATAATAATTGAAGAAACAAATATTACTCTAGCAAATATTTATGGACCAAATTCCGACACACCAAGTTTTTATGAAAAACTTTTCGACAAAATAAATGAGATCAACAATGAAAATACAATAATATGTGGAGACTTTAATTTGGCATTAGATCAAACTCTCGATACACAAAATTATCTTCACGTGAACAATCCAAAATCCAAACAGACTGTGATTGAAAATATTGCAAAATTTGACTTAATTGATGTATTTAGAGAAATCTATCCTACTCTCAAAAGATACACTTGGCGGAAAAAAAATCCTGTAAAACAAGCCAGGCTCGACTATTTTCTGATCTCCCAAAACTTGATCTCAAAACTAGAAAAAATTACCACAGAAATGAGTTACAGATCAGACCACTCACCAGTTGTTTTAAACTTGAAACTAACTTCAGTCGAGAAGGGCAAGGCTCTATGGAAATTCAACACATCTCTCCTAAAAGACAAAAGATATATCAACCTGGTTAAAGAAACAATTAACAATATTAAATGCCAATACGCAATACCGGTGTACAAAATAAATGCTATACATAACATAGATAACAAAGACATACAATTCATAATAAATGAAGAAGAATTCTTAGATATACTACTCATGGAAATCAGGGCAAAATCAATGTCATATTCAATAGCTAAAAGTAAAGACCAACAAAAAATAGAAGTCAATCTCATACAAGCAATAACAACACTAGAACAAAAGACTAACCTGAGTATAGAGCAGACAAATAGCTTAGAAACAAAACAGAAACAACTGTCCGAAATTAGAAACACAAAAATGAGGGGGAATTTGATCAGATCTCGAGCCCAATGGGTTGAACAGGGTGAAAAACCATCAAAATATTTTTGCAAACTAGAATCGCGAAACTATTACAGTAAATTAGTAACTTACCTCGAAGATGAGGATGGTAACATAATTAATGATCAGAATTCTATCCTTAAAAAAAACAAACAATTCTACGAAAGTCTATATGCTAAAAAAGAAAATAAAGGTTACTCTGAAATGGAATTTTTCGAGAAAGTAAAAAACTTTGATTTTAAAAAACTTTCAGATGAAGAATCAATCAAAATTGAAGGGGAGATAACCTATGAAGAAGCCCTAAACTGCCTAAAAAAAATGAAAAACAATCGCAGCCCAGGCTCATCAGGTTTCCCAACCGATTTTATGAAATTCTTCTGGTACGATCTTGGATACTTTATCATTAGATCTATTAACTATGGTTACCACAAATGAGAACTATCAATTGTCCAAAAACTTGGTATCATCACATGTATTCCTAAACCAAATAAACCAAAAAAGTTTTTAAAAAACTGGCGCCCTCTTGCCCTTCTAAATACAACATACAAACTTGCTGCCGGTTGCATTGCAAACAGAATTAAACTATACCTAAATGACATTATTAGCCATGAACAGACAGGATTTGTGAAGGGAAGATATATCGGCGAAAATACCAGACTAGTTTATGATATAATCAATCATACAAACCAACAAAATATTCCAGGAATGTTAATTCTAATCGATTTCGAAAAAGCTTTCGATTCCATTTCTTGGGAATTTATCCAAAAAGCACTCACCGTATTTAATTTCAAAACCTCTATCAAAAATTGGGTCAAGACCTTATATAACCAGTCGATATCAAGAGTTATACAAAATGGCTTCTTGTCAGAACCAATTACACTAGGTCGAGGATGTAGACAAGGCGATCCACTGTCGCCGTACATTTTTATACGCCCACATTGAAATGTGGTCGTATATTGTCGTCGCCCCCGTCCGTCCGTCCGTCCGTCCGTCCGTCCGGCGTCCACAATTGCTTGTGGACGCTCTACCGGCTAAAGTTAATATCCGATTGACTTTAAATTTATACACAGTGCTTAAGGTCATTAGATGAAGGAGCCTATTGATTTTCAGCGATTTCCGATAATTAGTGCCAGAGTTATGGCCCTTGATCACTTCAAAAAATCTTGTGGACGCTCTAGAGGCCAAAGTTAATATCCGATTTACTTTAAATTTATACACAGTGTTTAAGGTCATGAGACGAAGAATCCTATTGATTTTCAGCGATTTCCGATAATAACTACCAGAGTTATGGCCCTTGATCACTTCAAAATATCTTGTGGACGCTATAGAGGCCAAAGTTAATATCCGATTGACTTTAAATTTATACACAGTGTTTAAGGTCATGAGACGAAGAAGCCTATTGTTTTTCAGCGATTTTCGATAATAACTACCAGAGTTATGGCCCTTGATCACTTCAAAATATCTTGTGGACGCTCTAGAGGCCAAAGTTAATATCCGATTGACTTTAAATTTATACACAGTGTTTAAGGTCATGAGACGAAGAAGCCTATTGATTTTCAGCGATTTCCGATAATTAGTGTCAGAGTTATGGCCCTTGAACACTTGAAAATATCTTGTGGACGCTCTAGAGGCCAAAGTTAATATCCAATTGACTTTAAATATATACACAGTGTCTAAGGTCATGAGACGAAGAAGTCTATTGATATTCAGCGATTTCCGATAATTAGTGCCAGAGTTATAGCCCTTGATCACTTCAAAAAATCTTGTGGCCGCTCTAGAGGCCAAAGTTAATATCCGATTTACTTTAAATTTATACACAGTGTTTAAGGTCATGAGACAAAGAATCCTATTGATTTTCAGCGATTCCCGATAATTAGTGCCAGAGTTATGTCCCTTGATCACTTCAAAAAATCCTGCGGACGCTCTAGAGGCCAAAGTTAATATCCGATTGACTTTAAATTTATACACAGTGGATGCTCTAGAGGTCAAAGTTAATATCCGATTGACTTCAAATTTATACATAGTGTTTACAGTCATGAGACTAAGTCGTCTATCGATTTTCAGTGATTTTCAATAATTGCTGCAAGAGTTATGGCCCTTGATCACTTCGAAAAAATCCTGTGGAAGCTCTAGAGGCCAAAGTTAATATCCGATCGACTTTAAATTAACACACAGTGTTTAGGGTCATGAGACGAAGAAGCCTATTGATTTTCAGAGATTTAAAATAATTATTGCCAGAGTTATCTCCCTTGATAACTTCAAAAAATCTTGTTACGCTATAGAGGCTAAACTTATCATCCGATTGACTTCAGATTGATACACAGAGTTTAAGGTGTTGAAACGAACAAGTATTTTGATTTTCAATGAATTTTAATAACTGAACAGCTAAATCCATGATATTAAATGTTTCATGTATATACTAATTGTTAGTGTGGGGTAACACTTTATAAAAAGCAATCAAATTCTAATGATTTTCTGATAATTACATAATGAGCCGTTACTCTTAATCAGTTTTTAGTGTATTACAAATGTTTCATTAGCAAAAAAAGTAAAAATATGCGACAACCCTTGTTGACTGCCCGGACGATTTAGCTGCTGTGGGCGTATGTTTCGTTGCCTGGCAACCTATCTTTATCATCTGCGTCCAACTCCTCACAATCCTAGTTAAAAACACAAAAGAAATAAAAGGATTACATATAGGCGGCGAAGAATATCTCATTACCCAGTACGCAGATGATACAACTTTCATCCTCGATGGATCACAATCATCTCTTGAAAATACAATGAAAACTTTAGATCTATTCGCTTCAGTCTCTGGACTAAAAATTAACCTCCTTAAAACAAAAGTAGTCTGGCTAGGCTCTAAGAAGTTCTCCCAAGAAGTTTTCCATCACTCACGCTGGAAGCTCGATTGGGGATCAACCACTTTTAATCTTTTAGGAATAAATTTTTCTACAACAGACCATTCAGTAATTAGTAGAAATTATGAAAATAAATTACCTGAAATTAATAATCTTCTCAAATCTTGGAAAAGTCGTCGAATAACTGTAATGGGAAAAATAACAGTAATTAAAACACTAATCCTACCCAAAATAACTCATCTATTAATCTCACTACCCAGTCCCTCCAAAGAATACCTGAAAAATCTCAACTCAAAATTTTATTGCTTCATCTGGGACAATAAACCTGACAGAATTAAACGTTTAATACTATGCCAGGACTACAAATGCGGAGGGCTAAGAATGATCAATATAGAAATCTTTAATACATTAATGAAACTATCATGGATCAATAGACTTATCCATCAGGGTAATATCTGGACAAGACTATTGTACTGTGTATGATTTGATCAAATATGGCAACAACTACATAAAAATAAAATTAAAAAAGATAAATAACCCCTTTTGGAAAGACACCCTGCAATGCTGGTTACAATTACAAGATAAACTATAGAAGAGTTGAACTCTATATGTATCTGGCAAAATAGTAACATCAAAGTTGATAGCAAGCCAATCCACTATAACAATTATATACAAAAAAATATTTATTTTCTACAGGATCTAAAAAATAAAAATAACCAATACATGAATTACCATGAAATTATAGAATCATATGGGGTTAATACTAATTTCCTACAACACGAGTCACTAATTAGAGCGATAAAACATTTTGAAAAAAGTCTCAATATTGACTGTCAGAGGGTAGATACACTTGCGCACAAATATTACCCTGTCTTACCACACAAACTGCAGCCTTTCCTATGTTATAACAAGATGGGAAAATCTGATATTAAAGTCATAATGAACTATGTCCACATCACACCTCCATCCCAACTAAAATATTTAAATAAGGGATTTAACATTGAAAACAATGAGTGGACTAAAATTTATCAATTACCATTTGAATGTTGTCAAGATACAAACCTACAATGGTTTCAGTACAAAATACTTCATAGAATATTAACTACTAATACATTCCTGAAAAATTTTGGAAAACTGTAGAATCCTGGATTCTTGAAATTGTTGGAATAAATATAAAATTAGGTCAGGAAAAGATCATTTTTGGTCTTTATAAGAAAATAGAAAACATATCCAATAACAAACAAGTAACACTCAATTGGATAATATTAACCATTAAACATATAATATATAAGCTAAAATTTTCAGGACAATTACAAACTGTAGCCATCAAA
The DNA here is from genome assembly GCA_948474765.1 of Patella depressa. Lineage (NCBI taxonomy): Eukaryota > Metazoa > Mollusca > Gastropoda > Patellidae > Patella > Patella depressa. Next base: position 55,056,601 of record OX419716.1, read on the forward strand.
AATATTCTGAAGCAGAAGATAGAAATACTGAAATATCTATACCTGAAAAATGGAGAACATGACAGATTCGAAACTAATCTGTCGGACTGGTTCAATTTTCTATCGCAATAAATCTAAAAATAGACCAGTGACCTTGGGGCCTTTCCTGTCAAAGTTCGCGCATAGCACGACCTTTAACCTCCTGTTAAGTACGACTGTATGACGTTGGTTGGCTTACTGGCTATATAAAATAGCAGACGACTCCTTGTCTATACCCCCGGTGATTACCGATCAAGTTGCACTCCCATTTATATATAATGCACGTACACAAACGAAACGAAATATGATTTGATTATTCTATTGCTCAACTATGATGTAATAATGTAATGTCCAAGGTGTATATCTACAATGTATAGTAAATATATATATAATAGGTTAAACACAAATGAATGGATATACAATTTAATTGATATTGTATTAGAGTACGATGTAAGTTGGTGATTTAACTATTACTGTATACTATTAGATAATGATGCAATGATGTAAATTGGTGAACCCAGGGCTCTCCATACCTGGCACCAATCATAGTGCTGTCTGTAGAAATAAAGCTTATTTAAAAAAAACAAAAAAAAACCCCAGCATATTCTTTGCACAGGATGAAGGCATCGGCGTTTTTACCAATATTTGTCCCCCGCCTTTCGAAGAAAGTTGGGGGACTATTAAAATGGGTTCGTCCGTCCGTCTGTCTGTCTGTCTGTCTGTCTGTATGTCTGTCTGTCTGTCTGTCCGTCTGTCCGTCTGTCCGTCACACTTTTTGGGACACAATAACTCTCTTCCTAATTGAGCTAGAATGTTCAAACTTGGTGTATGTGTTTATTAGGTCAATGCCTTGATGGAGTTCAAAGATGAGCATTTTCTGCTTAGGGTAAGCAGAGATAAGCAATTTGATTGGTTGATGCTTTGGGACACGATAACTTTAGTTCTAATTAAGTGAGAGTGATGAAACTTGGTGTATAGTTTCATTACAGTAATACCTTGACTAAGTTCGATAATGAGCATTTTCCGCTCAGGGTAAGCAGAGCAATTTGATTGGTTGAGACTTTGGAACACAATAACTCTCCTTCTAATTGAGTTAAAATGTTCAAACTTGGTGTATATGCTTATTAGGTCAATGCCTTGATGGAGTTTGGAGATGAGCATTTTCCGCTTAGGGTAAGCAGAGCGATACGCAATTTGATTGGTCGAGACTTTGGGACACGATAACTTTAGTTCTAATTAAGTGAGAGTGATGAAACTTGGTGTATAGTTTCATTACAGTAATACCTTGACTAAGTTCGATAATGAGCATTTTCCGCTCAGGGTAAGCAGAGCAATTTGATTGGTCGAGACTTTGGAACACAATAACTCTCCTTCTAATTGAGTTAAAATGTTCAAACTTAGTGTATATGCTTATTAGGTCAATGCTTTGATGGAGTTCGGAGATGAGCATTTTCCGCTTAGGATAAGCAGAGCGATACGCAATTTGATTGGTCGAGACTTTGGAACACAATAACTCTTCTTCTAATTGAGTAAAAATGTTCAAACTTGGTGTATAATATGCTTATAAGGTCAATGCCTTGATAGAGTTCGAAGATGAGCATTTTCCACTTAGGGTAAGCAGAGATAAGCAAATTGATTGGTTGATGCTTTGGGACACGATAACTTTAGTTCTAATTAAGTGAGATTGATGAAACTTGGTGTATAGTTTCATTACAGTAATACCTTGACTAAGTTCGTTAATGAGCATTTTCTGCTCAAGGTAAGCAGAGCGATACGCAATTTGATTGGTCGAGAGTAGTCGAGACTTTGGAACACAATAACTCTCCTTCTAATTGAGTTAAAATGTTCAAACTTGGTGTATATGCTTATTGGGTCAATGCCTTGATGGAGTTCGAAGATGAGCATTTTCCGCTTAGGGTAAGCAGAGATAAGCAATTTGATTGGTTGATACTTTGGGACAAGATAACTTAGGTTCATCTTGATTGATGATTTTTATGCCAATACAATGACTGCATTCTCATTTAGTAATCGATTCGACAGTAACAGTGTATAGAAACGATTGACTTGGACACGAGGGCCCTTTCCCTTGGCCAGAGGGGCCCTTTTGTCTGCCTTTAGGGTCCCCCTAACTAGGGTACATTTTCATTTTTCTCGTCGGTTTTAGCATTTTTCTTTATAAAACACTTTTGGATGACACTTCGTGTACAGTTTGATTGCTCGATACATTGAAAAAAATAAATGTGCGATTAATTAATATGTGTCTTCTATTTATTTTGGGGTTTCGGCGGGGGACATCAGCCTCACTGTTGGCTTGTTAATTTTATGTCAACTTCACAATTATTAGTATAAATATGGCATACACTTGACAATTATCACAATTTTCATCTGGCCCTAAATCGAGTTATTGAAGACGTCTTGCTTGGAACTCCCTGGATTTGTGTTCCTGGTGTTATATAAGCTTTCAAAAAATGTATAGTTTATTTGGGAGAATTATGTAGCCGAACTTCATGCTAGAAATTTTGGCTGCAGGCTCATTTTTTTAATGGATCTTTTTCATAATTGGATTGAAGTATTGTAGTCATCAATCTCTGTCGATTTTCACAATCCTGGGCCTTCAGTTACTAATTTATACCCCTTTACCGAAAACTGTGAAAGTGATAGATGGGTTAACACATTTTTTTCGAATTTGGTTGGAAGCAGGTCATAATTGGATTGATGTATTGGAGTCATCAATCCCTGTCGATATTCACAATCCTCGACCTTCAATTTCTAATTTATACCCCATTACCGAAAATTGTGTGAAAGTGATAGATGGGTTAACACTTTTTTTTTTTTCGAATTTGGTTGGAAGCAGGTCATAAGAGGAGGAACCCTAGAGATTAGATTTCTTCAAGGATCCTTTTCAAATTTGCTCCTCAACATTCAAGTTTACCTTTCGAATAAGCTGCTGTGTGGGCCTATTCCAAGCTTTGCGTGGCTGTCTTCTTTTATTAAATAGTTATTTAACCTGTTTCAGGTGATCTTCTACACAGGCTACAGAAATCCTATTGCAATGTTGTATTATCAGCTATACACGAAACGCCAATTGTAAATGGAAATATGGATACTTCAGAAAGAAATCATGTGTGTCGGTGCCATAGGATATTTCACCTGATAGAAGAAACAACACTAAAGGATTATTCCATGTTATATGTCGGTAGAGAAAATCAGACACTCTCAAACCTCATGATGAATTTTACTGAAAACAGTTTTTATTCATATGATCCAGTCAGTCAAAAAGGACGGCACGAAGAAATCAATATCAATAAAACTCTCATGAAGCGTTTTTATATGATAGAACGTGTTAAAGATGCTAATACAGTTGGAATAGTTGTAGGAACTTTAGGAGTGGCCAACTATTTAGCTATTATTTCTAAAATTAAAAAACTGTTGAAATCAGCTGGGAAAAAGCACTATACATTTGTTGTTGGGAAATTAAATGTTGCAAAACTAGGTAACTTTATGGAAGTAGATGTATTTGTGCTAGTATCATGTTGTGAAAATACACTAGTTGATTGTAAAGAGTTTTATAAACCTATTGTAACGCCATATGATTTAGAAATAGCTTGTAATGGTAATACACAATGGACAGGTCAATACACCACAGATTATACACAATTATTACCAGGTATGATTTATTCTTTTCTCGCATCTTTTCGTCGGCAACTGTGTCAGTAAGTTATATCAGTCAGGGGACGTAAACACCTCTCTTTTACAGAAAGCCACGTAATTTTCCTGTTTTGTATGTTTGACGTCATTAATGCGGATCGAAATAAATCTGTGGGGAAAAAGAATCCTTTTGCCTTATGTCAAAAAGTGAAGTGCTCGCTGGAAAAAAACACTTAGCTGGACCAGTGGATTATTTACACATTAAATGCTGTTCGTCCAAAAGTTCCATGCGGTTAAAAGTTAGTAAAATGTCCTTAAAAGTTAAAGACATTCCATTAGGGGTTTTCATGTGTATGCCCAGTTGAAATATTTACCCAGATAACCTAGTTAATAATTCTGTTCTCTTTAAGATTATTGACAAAATCAATAAAATCTGATATGAACTGATTCCTAGTAGTGCTCCTACGGTTAGGACTTTTTGTTATTCGAATAACCGTGGCTATTAACCGGTTAGTAACAATTAACCGTTTGGTATCAAGTTTCAACATTAAATTACCACTCATATCGCCATATGATTTACAAGCAAGTGGTTTTTAATACATCATGGTACACGTCTGTCAATATCAAATAATAAGCTTACCGGTACCTACAAATATTAGCTTTGCTCCTCTCTTAAATCCTGTGTTTTTCCTCTTTGTAAAGTATTTGAAAGTACTAATTATAAAGAAAACAAATGTCGATCATCGAATTCAGAGATTATCATGGCGGAAGTGTTGCACTATTTGGTGATCGAGTTTATTTCACCAGTTCCACAACTCCAATCTCCACCCTCGGTGCTTTGTTCATAAAACTACACAGATATTGAAATTATTAAAGACTTATAATCAGGCAACTAGAATTATCTACAGCTTGTGTGTGATCAAGATGTAATGTAACTCAACTCATAACAGTTTAACCGTATCACACGCCACGGCATGAAAACTGCACTGAGTGACTGAGCGAACATGTGACCATGCAAATTCTCTTCGGCTTCTTAAATTGGTAGATTTTGAACAGTAATGATATAGCATTAATAGGATGACTATTTTGTAATGGTTCTTGCCTTGCCTTCCCCCGATTATCGCAATTTTAGACGTGGGTTGTTTTCCACCGGTCCAACAGCAACACATACCTCTCGACTGCTCGGCGAAATATTCTGATTTCAAGATATATACATCTTGGAATAAAGTGGAATAGTTATAAAGAAGAAAGCGCCTGACCCCAGTAACTAACCCCGAGAATAACATTTTTTTTTATTAGATTCCTGTAAAACAAACACCTGCTCATTGACAGGTCATACACGTTTTGATACTGGGGTAACGGGGGCATCTTATGTTGACATACATTGGTAAACGTTTTTTTCCGTCCACCGGAGCCTGGTCTTATGACGTCATATGTGGATTGTGGGTTAGGATAAGGGTTAGGCTTGGCCCAGGGTTAGGGTTAGGGCTAGCCCTGTCTACATCTCGAGACTGTGACGAAATCTGCAGGCCACAGCCCTTATCCTAACCCTTATCCTAACCCACAATCCACATATGACGTCATAAGACCAGGCTCCGGTGGACGGTAAAAAATGCTTCCCACATACATTGTTCAATTTTCAAAATGGCGCTCTGTCGTCATGGAGACGTTTGTAATGGGAGATAACTCTATTTAATGGGGACATCTCCAATTGGCCACAGATCACTAATTATTTCCCCATTGACTTCAATGTTAATTCTCGTCTCTTAGACCGGTTGTAACTTTCTCCCAAATATTCGTTGGGTAAAACGCTTTCTGCCACAGATGGAGCAACATGTGGCAAACTCTTGCCCAAAATCATGTATGAGGTTCTTCATGAAAAACTTGAGATACACAAGCTGTCAGAAGTAGAGACAGCTAACCAAGCAATTTTCGGTCCCCCCTTTCAACGTAACCAACCTCATAACTCTTGTATCCTTCCGCCTCAAAATCGTGAATATTCACCAAAACCTGGCAGAAAATGTATTTTCAAACCCTTTTCTTTGATTCTACACCAAAAAGTAAACAAAAATCACCATGCAAAAGTGGGAAAAAGGGAAAGAGATAGAAAGACTAAAAATAACTTGGCCCTACAATTTGTGGGTACCGGCGTAGAAATATTGAGTGATCTGTGTCCAATTAACCGTACCGTTCAATTCGAACCGTTTAACCGTCAAATTCTAACCGTTTACGGTTATCCGACTAACCGTAGGAGCACTCCTAGTTATTATTACTTAGACAGTTTTTAATTCGAAACATAACAGCAAATTTTGACAGGTTGAAATGTTTCTCGTTATAACTTGAGATTTTAAAAATTCTTTTTCCTTTTTGAGATTATCTACATAACCCATGACATGTAACATAAGTGACGATAAAGATGAAAGTTTTCATATCGCCATGGGACTGTAGCAGACCTCGTTTTCTTTGTTTTGAAAACAGATCAATGGATGTTTCTGATATTCTCGTACTTAATGTTAACTATCTAAACAACTTGTTAAAACTATCCCGACAATGATCCCTAAACAGAAAATAGTTGAAAAAAATACCTGATATTTTAAAAAAAAAAAACGTAAAAAGGCAAAACAACTCTACTAAGGTGTCATTGGATAGCTCGAACAATGGATGGTCTTATGACATCCAAATGGTATAAATTCACTTGTTAGAAAATGTAATATGGGACGCTGAAAATCTAGTATTTTCCTTTTTGGAGCCTGTTCAGATGTTTTTATCTCGAAAACTACTCTCATTTCATTTCTTAAACTTATATTAATTAGAGTTCTAATTTAGAGCCCCAATTTAGTATAAATGGTCTAAAAAGGGCCACAATCGTTGATAAAAAAGTCGAAAAGTCATTATATATGTATTTCTAAATATGGTTCTAATGCCAGTAATGGTATAAGGGAGGGTATACAGACAACTCATCCCAAAGACAACTTATCCCAAGACAACTCATCGCAAGCTAGAAGACAGCTCATCCCAATATAAAAGACAACTCATCCCAAAATAAAAGACTACTCATCCCAAGATAGAAGACTACGCATTCCAACTTTAAAACATGGGTAGGGACTCGAGTTATAAGACAAATCATCCCAACAAGTGCTAGGGATATTTGTTTTGTTTGTTGTTGTTTATTACAGATTTAACGTCCAATACATTTAATATGCTATTAAGGACAGGTTGATTAAATTAAATTATTTACACTTCATGGGTTGAAAGTTGGTAAAAACATACAATCGGTTAACATACGAAATAAAAAGTCCTTGTATGTTAAAATGTCATTTAAATCACACGTATAAAACCGCTGTAGTGAGATGAGAGGTAGAGCTGGGCGATATTTCGGTATTTCGATATAAAACCGTCACAGAAATAAAAACCGTGAAAAATACCGTCGTCAGAAAAATATCGAAAAACCTGCGATAGACTCCAGGGTATGCAAATTTCATTCCATAAAGTGTTTGCAAATGCCGATACGGAGCTTGTTTACGTCACGTGACTTCTCGCTCACCTTTCCACCCGTTAGAATTATCCCTGTTTCTGATCAATTTCTATACATCTTGACGAATTGTGTAGATCGATACTTTGATTTTCGAAAGAGATCACTGATTTTAAGTATGAATTAAATTTTAATAAAGCAGAAATATAAATAATGCCAATTACATTGAGAGTTCCGGTAGACTGATTATCATTCAGCGTCGGGCGTGTATTGCCTATTGGATGTCGTGATCCGGAAAAAAATATTTGACGAAATCAATGTACACTTTTTGGCATAGTACTTATGTTTTATACTTTAATTTAGTATCCTTTTATTGTATAATTATGCATTTTCAAGAAGGTATACTCTTGAGTGGGGAAAGAAAGAGTTTGTAATAGTAAACAAAGTCCAATCGTATCCGTAACTATAATAATATGCACGGTCGAAAGAACACAAACTTTGTTTGATGTTGTTTGGGCCTCCTTCATTCGAAATATTTTTAATTTTAGTAGAATATAATTAATATTTGGAATATTAAATTTGTAATAAACAACATCTTTAGCAAGTTTTCGTGGCTATATATATGTTTTTGAACCAGCTCGAATTAATGTTTTGTTAATTTTAAATTGCTACTGTATGCTAAAAATAATATTGATTAGAAACAATAATATTGAGGGGTATTTCCAACTTTTTATGCATGTTTATTTACATTTAAAAAGTGATAAACTGAAAGTATTGGCTTTTTATAAAATATGATATTGAGGGGTATTTCCAACTTTTTATGCATGTTTATATACATTTAAAAAGAACACAAACTTTGTTTTATGTTGTTTGGGCCTCCTTCATTCGAAATATTTTTAATTTTAGTAGAATATAATTAATATTTGGAATATTAAATTTGTAATAAACAACATCTTTAGCAAGTTTTCGTGGCTATATATCTGTTTTTGAACCAGCTCGAATTAATGTTTTGTTAATTTTAAATTGCTACTGTATGCTAAAAAATAATATTGATTAGAAACAATAATATTGAGGGTATTTCCAACTTTTTATGCATGTTTATTTACATTTAAAAAGTGATAAACTGAAAGTATTGGCTTTTTATAAAATATGATATTGAGGGGTATTTCCAACTTTTTATGCATGTTTATATACATTTAAAAAGTGATAAACTAAAAGTATTGACCTTTCATAAAATATCGCGATATAGTGATTATATCGCGATAATTTTTGAAAATATTGTGATACCTGTTTCTAGGTATATCGCCCAGCTCTAATGAGAGGGCGGGTCATCTTCTCCCTTTGTCATAATAAAAACATGTTAAAAAGTCCTTGTATATTAAAAAGTCAATTTAAATCAGACTTATGAAACCGCTCCCTTTGTCATGATAAGAACGTGTTAAAACAGTAGGTCCAGCTGACATATGTTTGGCGCCATCAGTGCGGATAGAAAATACCCTGTGGGGAAAACGAATCCACTTGCATTGTGTGGTAAACACCACACAGCCGGACCCGTTGATTATTTAAAAACTGTTCGTCCAATAAGATATTTATGATTAAAAGTTAAAAGTCCTGTAATACGGTTCACAACGCCGTTCGTTCGTTTCTAGAGTTTAACGTCCACTTTAGAGGCGTTTTAAGGTTTATCATGGCGGAGGCTATAATATTTTGAGGGCCTCTTTTGCGGAGGTCGATAAATTTTGCAAAATAGAAAACATTTTGGTGCATTCTGACATATCCTCCACGGGCAGGTTGCTCAAAACTAAGTTATTTTAACGATCTGTTAAACTCTAACGGATCGTTATCTTGCTAATTTCTGTTGCTGGAAAGTCAATTTCATTATCCGTTAGTTAACAGATTCATTAAAGTTAATCCAAGAGAAAACTGTTTGCTCACTGGCTGAATTTTAAATTTACATGTATACAACCACTTCATAGAAGTTAGTATTAACAAGAAACTGAAGACAGGCGGACAACTAACTGTGCAGTCTGTTCACAAAACTTGATTAAAGAATTAACTACAGAAAAAACTATAGACTTGATTAAAGAATTAACTACTGAAAAAACTATAGAATATACTTTAGAAATTTTACCATAAATCTGTATGAAAAATTATGGGATTCGTACTACAGAATATTGATTACTACAAAACTTGATTAAAGAATTAACTACAGAAAAAACTATAGACTTGATTAAAGAATTAACTACAGAAAAAACTATAGAATATACTTTAGAAATTTTACCATAAATCTGTATGAAAAATTATGGGATTCGTACTACAGAATATTTGGGATCCTTATATTCTACAGACCCCCCAAATTCTTCAGAATACTATAGAATTTCACCCTATAGAAAATGGAATAGCCCCTCATCGCCTAACCCTCTAGAATGTTCAGTAGACAATTACACTGATAGTCTACATGTATGTCTTGTGCTATAGCCCACCAATGCCACACGTGCTTAACTATAACGGCAAGTTAACAAGCTTTCCAGCAACAACCTTTCTCTTCGTTAAAGTTAATGATCGGTTAACATGAGTAGTGTGAGGGCCTGTATAGGGACGCACGTGCGCGCATGCGCGTGTGTGCATGTGCGTACATGCGCGTGCACGTGACCTTGCACTGGATGACCCCAGGCACGTGCGTGACCTAAATGACCCCTGCACGTGCGTGACCTAGATGACCTTTAGCACGTGCGTGACCTTACACGTGCATGACGTACGGAGAGAGGGGCGCGCGCGCGGGAAAAGAGAGAGAGAGAGAAGAAGAAGAAGAAGAAGAAGAAAGGGGAAGTGAGGAGGATGAGGAGGGGAAACAACTCTTTTACATTGATTAAGTTGGCCCTGAAAAGGGCCGTTGTCCTCACTCGAATGCGAGCACTAGAATGTGAGGGTACGACGCACTTTATGTCGGTTGCGTCTAATGGCCTCCACTAATTCGGGAGGAGGTCTTTTCCTGGGAGGTGTTTTTAATACCTCGTCAGGTAAGACAAAGATATCGTCAGGGGTAATCACGGCAAGCGTGTGACCCCTGAGATACACGAGAGTATCCGTGCTGTGGTTGTCTTCGATGCGTAACACCGGAGCATCCATTCTGATACTGATAGAGCGACGGGTGTTGTACAGTTTTAAAACCGTAAGGACGAATCCATTTGATATGACGTCACGGACGATTCCATTCATGGAGTGACGTCACAGTACTGAGCATAACGTTATGCATCGAAGGTTGAACGTTGGGGGCTAAAAATAGACGTGATGCAACGTTATGCGTACATTGGAGGCTAAATATAGACGCGATGTAACGTTATACAGCGCATGTGCAACGTTATACAGCGTAGGGTGTACGATATCGAACGTTTGATGACGTCACGACATACAGGGATAAAAGGAAGGGAGGCGACAGCTTCGGTCATTTTTAAGCGACCAGCGAGCGAAGGAAGATGAGTTTTACCTTACGACCCGTGGATAGACGATACAGCCGATTATTTCGAACCGAATCACTGTGTGTGGAGATAGATTTTCTGGAAGATTGGTCCCACGTTCCAGCCAACGATGTACCACAACAACTACACGACACTTTTGAGGCCATCATCGAGGAAATTCGCCATACCTTGGACGCCAGAGAAAGTGACTATGTTAGAATCGCCATTAGTCACCCAGGACTCAAAACACCGATCTGGTTACCGTTCCGTGAGCATCGTTTGTTAAAAGCCGAAGACGTTTTGCGGAAAGTGGCTGCCGTATTACAGAGTAACGAAGAATTTCGATTGGATCAACGCATGTCCATGAGTATTTGTCACGTGTCCCCTCCCGATGGTAGAGGTAGCGGAACAAACGTGAAGAAGAGACACAGTGCTAATTTCGAAGATTATTTAAAGATAAAAAGATGCCTCGTCACCATAAAGAATGCCGAAAGAGAGAATGGGAAAGAGAGAAGACCAGACTACAGAGGAGGGCAGGACCCCACTCGTGGCAGACGAGGAAAACGGAAGCCCTTATCGATGCCGTCGGTGGAGCCAGACAAGCCTGTACGGGGATGGAAACCTAGGAATTGTACGCCAAGTATTTGGGAGAGCAAGGATATCAGCTCAACGTTTTCTCTCGAGCCATCTTTGGGAAGGCGATTTATCGGGGAACAAAACACGTCACCGGTACCCCAAAACATCTCTACCTGTATTTACACGACAGACATTATGACGTCATTACCTCCATGCCCGCCTTTGTGGAAAGGTCGTATTTTTGTGATACAATGCTGCAGAGAATCATTCGTGTCACGTGATGTGTCATGGATGCAAGACAATGGGTCCACCCTGCCCACCTGATCCCAACACAAAGACGTGTTACTGTTGTCGTCGTGTGTTTGTGAGCCGCCAGTGTTTCGACAACCATCTCGCCACCCGTTCCAGAGCCAATTGCAGTGTGTGTTATCGATGGAAGAAATGCGAGAAATGTCAGAAGGAGTGGGACGTCATCAAGGCCAAGCGAAATTTGGAAGAACATCGATGCGGAGAATACGAGTGTTCCATCTGCCGAGAGTGGCACACGGCCGAGAAACAGTTTTGCTACATCCAACCACTGAAATCACCCATCGACATGAACGGAGACCGGAAGACCCAAATCGATAAACTACAGAAATCAACGTTGACCCGTTTCGTCTTCTTTGACTTTGAATGCCAGCAAGATACCAGTGAGCACATTCCCAACCTATGTGTCCTGCAAACCTGCTGTCACTTTTGCATCGACAATCAAGATCCCTGCGAGCACTGTGACATGTACTGGAATCACCAACGAGAAATTGTGTTTAAAGGCCAAGACACGCTGGACGATGTGGGAAAATGGTTTTTACAACTCGCTGCTCACGGTACGGTGGTAGATGGTCGGAAACATGACAGTCACGAATCGAGTCCCGTGATTGCCGTGGCTCACAACTTTAAAGGTTACGACGGACTGCTGATTTTACAGACGCTGCACAAACATTCCGTGGCGCAACCCGAAGTGGTTATGAATGGTGGTAAAGCGATGACGATCACTGTCGGTACGGTAAAATTCATCGATTCCCTCAACTTTTTACCGATGGCTTTACGGGACATGCCCAAGACCTTTGGCCTGCAAGAACTCAAGAAAGGTTACTTCCCTCACCACTTTAACAGACCGGAGAACGAAGATTATGTGGGCGCCTATCCTCCCGACACCTGATTACGATCCGGATGGCATGGGTGTATCGGAACGAGAAAAATTTCACGAGTGGTACCAACAACACAGTCACCACGTCTTTGATTTTTGCCAGGAAATTCTCGCCTACTGTAAAAGTGACGTAGATGTCCTCCGACGATGCTGTGGTGTGTTTCGAGAGATATTTCTCATGGACACGGGAATCGATCCCTTCGAATAAAGCTTGACCCTGGCCTCTGCCTGCAGTCGCGTCATTCCTCGAGCCCTGATGCAAGAGCGAAAAACCTGGCAAGGACTGGCACTGCTTCCAGCCTCGACAACAGTCCAACAAAGCCCTCCGATGGTTGGAATGGGAACAACATCAACAGACCATGGCAGCTTTCCGAAACCAGACCCCACTACCCAACATTCGACACGCCCGCAACGGTAGTGAATGCCGAGTTGGCCCTTACAGTTTAGATGGTATGGACAAGACCACGGGTACGGTGTACGAGTTTCACGGGTGTGCTTTTCACGGTTGTCCCAAATGTTATCCGGGTCCCGTCCAAGACCTTCAGCATAAACATCCCTACGATCCATCTCTCAGTATGAGGGACTTGTACCAGAAGACCCAAGAACGTCACCGTCGACTCCAGGAGCAGTACGGTATGAAGACCATCCGCGTCATGTGGGGGTGTGAGATGGAGGAAGAACGACGCCATGATCCCGAGATGGACGAATTTTTACAAGGCTTGGAAGATCAGCAATAGCCCGCTCCCGAACCTCTGATGCCCCGCAACGCTTTCTTCGGCGGAAGAACCAATGCCATTCAACTGTTGGTGAACGAGTCGGTGGAAGACATGCGCTACATCGTCTGGATCCCGCGTCGATAAAACGCAACAAAGGAATGTGGGCGTTTAGTAATCTCCAATTGAACACAGCATGGGGTAAATTCGGACAGAAAGACAACTTTCCTAACAGTTACTATGACGAAAATTTGCCCGGTCAGCGGCACTACGGCCTACTGTTATATCGAATTCCAACTGCCAAGGGTTCTGTTACGTGCACACCATTGTGTACACAGCACCTCGGTTTTTCGTGCAATCTGAACGACTAGACAGCTGTCCTTGTCGGGGCCCTCCGTCCCGCATCACTGACAAGGGGAATACGATCGACTCTGACCCGGGGGCCTTTCCCTTGGCCAGAGGGGCCCTTTTGTCAGACGAATGGCCCTTTTGTCTGCCTTTAGCCCCCCCCCCCCCCCTAACTAGTACATTTTCTCATCGTTTTTATCATTTTTCTCCTGTTTATTTTTTCAACTTCTTTGATTTTGTTCACGAGGAGGTTAGCGCCTCCAGCACCTCAGCTATAAAACGGCTTTGGTCCACTTCCACCGGGGATAATATCCCTTAAAAAATAAAAACATTCCATTTGGGTTTTCTTTGCGCATGACTCTCCCCAGATAAACGTTACATGAAAAGAGAAAGAAGAGCCAGCAGCAACACAGAACAAAACTTTTAAAACAAATTAATCCATTTATAGAAGACAAAATATTTAGGCATAAATTTAATTGATTGATGTGCACTGTCATTGTTAGTAATGGTTGTGTAGGTCCCTGCTCTTCTATTTGTCATTATTTTCCCTAGTATATTATTATATTAAATCGTACAGCAGGCTGAACCGCCACATGTCCTACAACCATAGTTCCTTCATTTGTAACTAGATATACTATTCAAAAAAAGTAGGGGATATTTGATTTTGGGGGCATAATACTAAAATATGCAAATGACTACGAAAAAAGTCACTATAGAACCTAACAGAAGAAACATTTCCAGTTACATGTGACGCCCAAACACACCAATAGCTACCGCATGGAATGCAGGTGATGCTTGGGATCATCATGGGGGTCCAACCCAAGATTTGCACGACTCTGACTTTGAATGTTACAGTCATTGTGGCATTGAATTCCAGGGTGGAAATATCAGTTTAATTGTTTTAGTGACCAGAAAACAAATTTTGATATGCGTCGGCTTACCCAAAATGAAAGGTTACGTGCCCTTGGCATGCTACAGATCGGCACAACACAGGCGGTTGTGGCGCGGACGATGAATGTTTCTCAGTCTGTCATAAGCAGGCTATGGTCCAGATACCGTGATACACAATCTGTACAGGGCAGACCACGCTCAGGTCGACCAAGGGCGACAACTCAAGCCCAGGATCGATTTATCCGTACCTTGGCCTTGAGAAATCGTGTCATCACAGCAAATCAGATCAGCGCTCGACTTCAAACAGACATTGGTGTGAGAGTGAGTGGCCAGACGATTCGGAATCGACTGCATAGGGGTCACCTTCGCGCCCGACGTCCTCGCGTGATCCCTTGTTTGAGAGATCATCACATTCAGGCAAGACGTCGTTGGTGTAGGGATCGTCAACACTGGGATAATCGAAGCTGGAGCAATGTGATGTTTTCAGATGAGTTAAGGTTCACTGTTGATTTTTTGGACAGACGTAGGAGGGTGTGGCGTTGTCGAAACGAGCGCTTCCAAGACGTTAACGTCATCAGACATGATCGATTTGGGGGTGGTTCGGTTATGGTGTGGGGAGGCATCACTCTTGCTGGAAGAACGGCTTTACATGTTGTTGCAGGGCGTGTTATAGGCCAGTACTACCGGGGCAACATCTTGGCAGTCCATGTTGTGCCGTTCGCACGACGTCATGGCCGCCGTTTCATCTTCCAGGATGACAACGCAAGATGTCACAGGGCCAGGATCGTTACAGGTTACCTCCAACAACAGAACATCACCACATTACCTTGGCCAGCACTGAGTCCCGACCTCTCCCCCATCGAGCATGTCTGGGACATGCTTGGACAGAGGTTACGTCAACGTCAATAACGTCCTGCCAATGTCCAAGAACTTGCTGCTGCGTTGCAACAGGAATGGGACAATCTGGACCAAAATGACCTTAGACGTCTCAATGCCTGTTTGGCAAACAGAGGAGGATTTACCCGTTACTGACTTTGTTGTGATGCTGTGGTAACTTTGCTGTTTGACCCCGGGTATCATTTTACCCTTATAATGGTAAGTCTGTGCCTTACTTAGTCTAACGATCATTTGGAATAAATTGATGAATGTGAACTTCATTTCATTTTGTCATTTGTTTCTTCGTCAGTTTCATTAGGTGACTTGAATAACCCTTAAAAATCAAATATCCCCTACTTTTTGTGAATAGTATATGTAGTTCCCTATGTTAACGTTAATTTATCTGATATTATTAAAGCATCCAAATGGCTTAGGGGCGACCCTGGTCTACACAACCAGTTATCTTTCTTAGACAGTGCTCTTTTAGTGCAGCTAAATTAACATTTAATTCCCGATTCTTCTATGAATTTTGAGATAGCTTCATAAATTTTATATGACATTCT
Source organism: Patella depressa (assembly GCA_948474765.1). Classification (NCBI taxonomy): domain Eukaryota; kingdom Metazoa; phylum Mollusca; class Gastropoda; family Patellidae; genus Patella; species Patella depressa. The sequence goes on from OX419716.1 coordinate 55,072,350, forward strand.
GTGGAGGAAGAGTGCATTTTGAAGGGTATATTGAAGTTTGGCATCTTCTATTAAACTTGGTACAGGGAGTCTGTCCTCTTGTAATTAATTGCACACGATTATGACATGGTCAACGGTCAGATTTTGGCCACATTCGCTGGATTAAATTGATGGTCCGTGATCATATCTTTTGTTCTCAGTTTTGTGATTAAACTACAGATTTTGCGAGATGGATGATTGACCTCAGCTTTTACAATCAGATCGTTATTTAATTTGAATCTAAATTGTTTGCCTTGGCCAACTCAGTTTTCCATTCAGATTTAATCTTAGTTTTAACAATGCTGTTAAATTCATGAACGATATATTTTAAATCTTTGGTATCGCAGAGACTGAGTCCTTTGCGAGCCAGATTGTCTGCAGATCCACGTAAATTCTACGGTTTTATTTTTCTTTCGGACGGAACAAACACTCGCTCGAATATTCTGAACAATTTCTGGTCTAGATGGTCTTGACTTTATGCTGCTAAGGGAATCTGACACAATGACTGCTCTTTGAATGGTGGATGTCATAAGCCACTCAAGAGCTGTGGATATTGCCTTTAATTCTGCGGTATGGGTGGTGCATCCATCTGGTAGCCTCTTTATACGCCCACATTTTCATGTGGACCTATATTGTCGCCCACAATTGTTTGTCCGTCCACAATTGTTTGTGAACAGTCTACAGGTCACAATTTTTATCCGATTTCGATGAAACTTGAAATGTTGGTTTATCACCCTAAGATCTCGGTTCCTTCGATATTGGCATGTATCGGACTGTAACTTCGTGGGTTATGGCCCCTAATTGTACGTAAAATCACGTTTTTAGCTTGTGAACATTGTAGAGGTCACAATTTTGAACCGATTTTGATGAAACTTGAAATGCATATTTATAACCCAAAGGTCTTGGTTCCTTTCGACATTTGCACATATCAGATCGTAACTTCCTGAATTATGGCCCCTGATTGTATGAAAAATCGCCCTTTTTAGCTTGTGGTACCTCTGGAGGTCAAAATTATTATCTGATTTAAAAAACCGTTTGATTATATCACCGTTACGTGAAAATCGGACCAAAATTGGCAGACAAAATGGCCGCCGTTTTTACACGAATAGTGTGAAAATATGTTATATCAAGGTTGTGGACCCTAGAGTTCACAATTTTGAAACGATTTTGATGAAATTTGAAATACATGTTTATGACCCAAAGATCTTGGTTCCTCTCGATATTTGCGCATATTTCCTGAATTATGGCCCCTGATTGTACGAAAAATGACCTTTTTATACGCCCACATTTTCATGTGGACGTATTATGTCGTCGCCCCTGTCCGTCCGGACGTCCATCCGTCCGTCCGGACATCTGTCCGGACGTCCGTCCGTCCATAATTTGTTTGTGGACTCTCTACAGGTCACAATTCTTATCCAATTTTGACGAAACTTGAAATATAGGTTTATCCCCAAAAGATCTCGGCTGCTTTCGATATTGGCATGTATCGGATCAAAACTTCATGGATTATGGCCCCTGATTGTACGAAAAATCACGTTTTTAGCTTGTGGACCCTATAGAGGTCACAATTTTGAACCGATTTTGATGAAACTTGACATGCATGTTTGTAACTCGAAGATCTTGGTTCCTTTCGATATTTGCGGCTATCGGAATGTAATTTCCTGAATTATGGCCCCTGATTGTCCGAAAAATCACCCTTTTTAGCTTGTGGTCCCTCTGGAGGTCACAATTATTATTCGATTTTAAAAAACCGTTTGATTATATCACCGTTACACCCTAAGGAGGGTTGAGTTCGAATTTCGGGAAAATCGGACGAAAATTGCCATACAAAATGGCCGCCGTTTGTACGCGAATACTGTTAAAAAATGGTATATCAAGGTTGTGGACCCTGTGGAGGTCACAATTTTGATTCGAATTTGATGAAACTTGAAATTCATGGTTATAACCCAAAGATCTTGCTTCCTTTCGATATTTGCGCATATCGGATCGTAACTTCCTGAATTATGGCCCCTGATTATACGCAAAATCGCCTTTTTTTAGCTTGGAGGTCACAATTATTATCCGATTTAAAAAAACGTTTGATTTTATTACCGTTACACCGTAAGGAAGGTTGAGTTCGAATTTCGGGAAAATCAGACCATAATTGCCATACAAAATGGCCGCCGTTTCTACGCGAATACTGTTAAAAAATGGTATATCAAGGTTGTGGACCCTTTAAAGGTCACAATTTTAATTCGATTTTGATGAAACTTGAAATTCATGGTTATAACCCAAAGATCTTGGTTCTTTTCGATATTTGCGCATATCGGATTGTAACTTCCTGAATTATGGCCCCTGGTTATACGCAAAATCCCCCTTTCCTTAGCTTGTGGTCTCTCTGGAGGTCACAATTATTATCCAATTTAAAAAACCGTTTGATTATATCACCGTTACACTGTAAGGAAGGTTGAGTTTGAATTTCGGGAAAATCGGACCAAAATTGACAGACAAAATGGCCGCCGTTTGTACGCGAATACTGTTAAAAAAATGATATATCATGGTTGTGGATCCTGTATAGGTCACAATTTTAATTCGATTTTGATGAGGAAGGTTGAGTTCTAATTTCGTGAAAATCGTACCAAAATTGCCGGACGAAATGGTCGCCGTTTGTACGCGAATAGTGTAAAAATATGGTATATCATGGTTGTGGACTCTCTACAGGTCACAATTCTAATCCGATTTTGAAAAGTCACATTTCTAGGTTGTGTACCGTCACACCATAATCATTGTCGGTTTCGAATTTCATTAATATCAGACTGGAACTGACCAACTAAATGGCTGCTCCCAATACAATATGAAATACAGGACTTAAAGATGTAGGAAAAATCACTTTCAGTATTGCTTGTTCTCTGTCCATCTCTCGAAAATGTGGGCGTATCCTGCCTGGCAGTGCCAGCCTATCTTTTAGCGTGTGGTCTCTCTAGAGGTCATAGTTATTATTCGATTTATAAAACCGTCTGATTATATCACCGTTACACTGTAATGAAGATTGGGTTCGAATTTAGCAAAAATCAGACCAAAATTGCCAGACAAAATGGTCGCAGCTTGTATGCGAATATTGTAAAGATATATGGTATAACAAGTTTATGGACCCTGTGGAGGTCACAGTTTTAATCCTGTTTTGATGAAACTTGAAATACATGTTTAAAATCCCAAGATCGTGGTTCCTGAATGGTAGCTTCCTGAATTATATCCCCTGATTGTACGCAAAGGCTACTTTGTAGCTAGGGGTCTCAATTATTATCCGATTTTAAAAAACGTTTGATTATATTCCCGTTACACTGTTATGAAGGTTGAGGTCGAATTTCGTAAAAATCGGACCAAAACTGCCGGACAAAATGGCTGCCGCTAATTCGCGAATAGTGTAAAAATATGATTTATCAAGGTTGTGGACCCTGTAGAGGTCACAATTTTAATTCGATTTTGATGAAATTTGAAATGTAAGTTTATAACCCAAAGATCACAGCTCCTGTCGATATTCGGGCACATTGGACCATAACTTCCTGATGTATGGCCCCTGATTGTACGAAAAATCATGGTTTTTTACCTTGTGGACCCTCATATTCCTGAAGCAATGGCCCGAGAAATCCCTCTCTGACCATTGCTGGAATAGCGTCTGTTTCTTGAACTTATGCGGGAGTGTGTCTATTCTTTCCATTCAATGAAAGCTATCACATAAGTACAGCAACATTACAGTCCTTCGTTTAATCTGTGTCTTCCCTAAAACTTTGGACAGTGATTTAAGGTATTCAAGAGGGTTAAAGTATGTTCGTTTCCAAACAGTATTGTTTACATTTCATTCGACCTCGTTTGTCACGCAATTAGTTTTACTGAAGTATTCTGCTATGCACGGGTTAATTAGGCATAATAAAATCGTGAGTCATGACGTAACGTTATGTAAACATATTTGGTCCAATATTGGCAGCTAGTGATTGGTTGGTAGACGGACTACTGACAAATCAAAATTTAAAACAATATCCACTCATAATAGCAGTGTGTAGTTGGATTACCTCTAATCAAACGTAACACTGCGCCGGAGTATGGTGGACCCTATGAGGGTAGGGTCGCAATTTTATTAATGATGGTTGAGTTTGATTTTCAATGAATTTTGATAATTGAACAGCTAAATCCATAACGTTAGCAGAACTTTATAAGAACCAAACAAATTCTAATGATTTTCTGATAATTACTTAATATGCGACAACTCTTGTTGACTGACCGGACGATTATGCTGTTGGTGGGTGTATGTTTCGTTGCCTGGCAACCTATTTTTGATATATTGATATTAGATTCAGGAATAACTACACCTAATGCAGTTTTGGTTGTATTTGGATCGCATGATTAGTCCGTGTATATTTTCACACGAGATAAATATTTTTCGTTTAAGAATTCTTTAGATAACATTTGAGCGTGTTGTGAATTTTCTCTCTTATTAACAACATTGCTTAGGCTTATGTCATAGAGTGGGTTTAATACAGTCCATAGGGCTTGATACGAAAATGCCTTGTTAATAATCTGATAGTGATCTAATCTAAGTTCTTTTAATAGATCATTTGCCCTGTGACCGAACGGTTGAGTCTCTCTGGTTTAACATTTCTTTTGAGTTTTTTCCTTGTTGGTTTTGTACACTTAAATGTAGGACAGCTGTCCCCAAGATATTGCATCTTAGTCCAGTATCTCAATATCAGTTTGTTGCGCCTCAATTCGAGGGACATTTCAGATACTTCATGCAACAGACTTTCCCTTTCTGGGCCAAATGGGGCCTTTGTGGCAATCTTTATTGCCTGATATTGTAAACTGTCTAGTTTAGCAAGAGCCGTTTTATTTGCACTCACAAATGCAACACAGCCATAGTCACATATTAATCTTATCATGGACCTCTGTATCATTAGCAGGGTAGTTTTATTTGCTCCCCAGGGCTTGCCAGTCAGACATCTCATTACATTTAGAACATGCTGTCCTCTTTTAACAATATTTTCAATATGTGGTATAACACTCATTTTGCGATTAAAGGTTACTCCTAGAAGCTTCGCCTGATCTTTGAATTCAATTCGGATGTTGTTCATTTCCAGTTACATAGACGACACTTCCCCATGATCCCCATACTCCGCGCAGCGTTTCGTTTGATTAGAGGTAATCCCACTACACACTGCTATTATGAGTGGATATTGTTGTTTTAAATTTTGATTGGTCAGTAGTCCGACTACCAACCAATGACTAGCTGCCCTACAAAAGCTTTACATTTAAAACGAGTGCCAATATTGGACCAAATATGTTTACATAATATTACGTCATGACTCACGATTTTATTATGCCTAATTAACCCGTGCATAGCAGAATGCTGCAGTAAAACTAATTGCGTGACAAACGAGGCTATCAAGTCGAATGAAATGTAAACAGTACTGTTTGGAAACGAACATACTTTCACCGTTTTTAATACCTTAAATCACTGTCCAAAGTTATAGGGAAGACCCAGATTAAACGAAGGACTGTCATGTTGCTGTACTTAAGTGATAGCTTTCATTGAACGGAAAGAATAGACAGACTCCCGCATAAGTTCAAGAAACAGACGCTATTCCAGCAATGGCCAGAGAGGGATTTCTCGGGCCATTGCTTCAAGAATATGCATGATTCCTGCAAAAGAGCATACCTACTGTTTTACTTTCAGTTATTCGAAATCCTCAATCATTGGACCATTTCGATAGTTTGTCTAAAGCTTTTGTATTCTCTTTCTAACCGTGTCGTAATGATTCCCCGAATGCCAGATTGAGCTGTCGTCTGCATAGACTGCTACGTCTATGAGTTTCTTAATGTAGTTATTGAACTGAAGATCATTAATCATGATATTAAAAAGTGTGGTTTGATAACGGAACCCTGTGCTGTGCCATTTTCGAGTTCATATTGCTTATTGAGAGACCTACATTAACTTGAAGTTGCCTATCGTTTAGAAAATCCTCAACCCAGTGGAACATTCGTCCAGTCACTGTCACCCCTAGCCCATGTACTTTTTTTAAGTAGGCCATCCACCCAAACTAAGTCAAATGCCTTGGTCAGGTCGACGAATACTGCACATAGATAATTGTTTTTTTTATATGGTGAAGTCATGATGTCATGTTGTAAACTTACAATGTGATCACTAGTGGAGCGATGCTGTCTATATCCACTTTGATTTGGACTGATTAATCCATTTCTTTCACAATAATATCTTAGCCTATTATTTACCATAGTTTCGAGTGTTTTGCACAACGTAGAGGTCAAACTTATAGGCCTGTAAGAACTGGTTTCATTTTTATCTTTTAATGCTTTATTCAATGGGGTTATCGTTGCTGTTTTACGTAAATTGCGTAATGACCCTGAGATTTTTGGGACTAGATTTTTAATATTTGGTTTAAGGCAACTATTTTAGTGTTATGTTGTGCACAGACGACCTTGACATCAACAGAAAGCAAGAATACGTCTCGTCGAAAGTCCTTGACATTGATAACGTTCGTGATGTCACAGTACCCCCCAAAATGAAATTCACAGACTTGGAGAACAATCTGAATAACGTGTTTAGTAACGGTTGTGGCCTCCTCTAGCGTCTCGTACTGCCACACAACGTCTTCTCATGGATCTCAGAACATTAGTAAACACCACCCGAGGAAGACGTCGCCACTGCTCGGCAAGAGCATGTTGAAGGTCCGGCAACGTCAGTGGTGGATTCACTTGCTGACGAACACGTCGACCCAGTTCGTCCCAGATGTGTTCAATAGGATTAAGGTCGGGGCTAAGCGACAGCCAATCCAGGACTTGGACACCGGCATTTTTTAAAAAATTCTGGGTAGCAATTGCCGTATGGGGTCGAGCATTGTGTTGTTGAAACGTTAGTCCAGGCCCATGTCTCTGCATAAACGAAAGAAGAACAGGTTGCAAAATCTGATCCCTGTACTGGACAGCATTTAAGTTCCCTTGGACAACAACAAGAGGAGAATGTCCATGTGCACAAAAAGAACCCCAAACCATGATGCTGCCGCCACCAAATCGGTCAACTTCTCAGACGCATACTTGAGCGTAACGTTCACCTCGTCTGCTGTACACTCGGACCCTGCCGTCGACAAATCTCATAGTGTCACTAAAGACAACCGAATTCCACTTTCTTTGAGTAAATCTTATGTGTCTTGTGGCCCACACAAGTCGGTTACGGCGATGGAGAGGTGTCAATATTGGTCCATTATAGGGCCTCCGAGCTCGAAGACCAGCAGCCTGCAAGCGATTTCGAACAGTTTGTGCAGTTACCTTTCCACCAAACTTGTGGAGGTTGCAGTGACAAATCTGTTTCTAAGATGACGTAATCGTATTGCTTGATCTCCCTGGAGTGACGTCAACGTGGCGCTCCCGCCCTTGGGCGGTCGGCAATAGTTCCAGTTTGAAGCACTCTCATTCTAAGATTAATTATTGTCTGGCGTGAACAATTAAAGGCTCTTGCAACAGTGACCACAGACTTGCCGGCATAGAGCCTACCTATGGCACGTAGACGTACTACATTTGAAAAGCGCGTCATTTTCTAACAAAGATGAAAATAACAATTTTAATTTGTTTTTCCAGTTCAAGTTACGTGTGCGTGTTCAGTTTAAGCAAACTTGCATCGATTGACCTCACGAGTTTGTATTTGCACGTGTTTTTCAGTTTTTTCGTCTTTATATGCTCAAAATTTTATGAAATTAAAGGTTTCTTACTACTTACTATCGTTAGAAACACTTTAAAATTTATTTGACTTACCAGAAAAAAAAAAAATTGTTGAAATTCATCAATGTCAAGTTTTTAATTTGGCTGAGTATATATGTTTGTGTCGAGTGGACGTTAAACCCCATTTCTATCTCTCTCTCACTTTTAATGTTAATATTTTGATTTAAACTCTATTAAGTAATTGTCTAACATAATTGATTTTGACTGTAGTATAATCTTTAGATGCCAGTAGTTTGATCAAGAGACTAAAGAGGCTAAAGCTATTATCCGATTAACTTCAGTGTTTAAGGTTGTGAGACGAAAAAGCCCTGCTTTCAGATAATTACTACCAGAGTTATGTCCCTTGATCACTTCAAAAATCTTGTGGCCGCTCTAGAGGCCAAAGTTAATATCCGATGGACACGATGTTGAGGAACATCTTAAGATTAACTTTGATAATTCGGATTCACTAATATTATTAAAGAAATTGAATGAAGGTTGAAAAGACAATGGCGATACTACAGAGGTTACCTCATCTTCATCCTACTTTGATGAAAGGTCGTCTCGAAGTGGGATATTTTGGTCAAAAACTTAGCAGATTTATTTACTCCATAAATGTGATTTGATAATGAATTAGAAACACGAAATATCTCCTTGGCCTTATGAGTAGTGTTTTGTATTTTATTAGAGTACATGTAGTAGGACTGTATTGCATACTGCTATAATTCATGTCAAATTGAGCTTTTCTAGTTGGTATATTTCTTGATGTATATGAACTTGGTTTTCCTCTGCTTTATTTCTGAATCTTATTGCTTGTAGTACGTCATCATTAAACCATTCAGATTTCGGTCGTATTTGAATTGTATGGCCCTCATATTAACATTACGTAGATCTACAATGTCTGTGAACTGAGCTTTTCTAGTTCAGAGGGAAACATATTTCTGTCAAAGATTTTTAAGTTTCTTACTTGTAGTGATTGCACTGGAAAGTTGGTCGGTTGATTTATAACAGTTTTTAAATAGCTCACATATTACTTAGGGAGACCGGAAACATTTTTGACACACCTCGTACAGATATAACTAAATTATTCTGTTGGAATTCACATAATCATCTCTTCAATAAAAACATACAGCTCTTCCATATTTACTCCCTCTAATTATACCAAGATGCACAACTAGATATCAAGGAGAATAATATTTAGCAATATACACACTCCTTCACACACTCAATTTCGTACTCTAATTGTAGGTTCACCATCTTATGTACCAGTTCCAACAGATAAAGATAATATAGTTGTAGATGTTTCCATGGTGACCAATAAATTAAGAAGAATAGGATTCATTGAAAGAGACTGTGTTAATGCTGGACAAAGAGAAATAAGTGAAGCGGTTGATAAAACCATTACACCACAAGCCATCTCTGCAGGTAAATGTAGAATCTTAACATAAGATAAGAGTACAGTAAAATCGCCCTTATTATCATGTGGACGTATTATGTCAGCACTCCTGTCCGTCCGGACATTCGTTCAAATTTTGGTTATGGACACTCTACAAGTTACAATTTTTATCTGATTTTGACAAAACTTGAAATATAGATTTATATCCCAAAGGCCTCAATCGCTTTTGATATTGGCATGTATCGGACTGTAAGGCGGGTTGAGTTTAAATTTCGTGAAAATGTAACAGAAACTCTCCTACAAAATGGCCCCTCCCAGTATGATAATATTAATAACATAGAAGTATGTAATACCGAAGTTGTGGATCCTCTAAAGGGCACAATTTCTGTCCGATGTGGATGAAAATGTATGTTAGGTATGTCCTACAAAATGGCTCCTCTCAGTATGATAATAACATAGAAGTATGTAATACCGAAGTTGTGAGTCCTCTAAAGGGCACATTTTCTGTCCGATGTGGATGGAAATGTATGTTAGGTATCAAAGGTTCGAGAATGAGTTAGATTATTGTGCTCATTGGACCTTCGATTATGGAGTAAGGCCCTGTGCCTTTTACGCAAAATATGATATATGTACATTTTTATCTGGTTCCTGTTGCACATCAAAAGTTTAATACACAGTCATGGTGACTCAGTAACTAAGACATTGGCTCACTAACCTAGAGGTCCCTGGTTCATCAAGATTTTCCGTCTTGGTTCCGCTTTGTCAGTGATGCAAGACGTTGGGCCTAACAAGAACAAGTGTATAGTTGTTCGGATTGTATGAAAAACTGAGGTCCATGTGCATATTGGCATGCACGTATCGTTGGAATTCGATATAAGAGTAGGCTGTTGTGACGCTGTCCAGGCAAAATTTCTTTCATGCCGGGGGCTACAATGTCATTATATAAAATGATGATATTTAAAACCGATTTGTTGGTTAAATTTACTCATTTGAATTTCATTATAGTATTTAGAACATTTGGAATTTCGTAAAATAACAAAAAGACCATGATTTTAAGTTTCTTAGTGGACTCTTTATATGGAATAAACCATATGTTATCACTGTTTAAATATAATAAATAAATTAACCTGTTGCAATGGATTATTCAAACTCAAAATCTGTGTTTTTAAAATAAGGATTCCAAAGTTTAATTAACAAAATACCCCTTTATTGGTATTCTAGTGACAATATGATAGCAATGACGTCACTATTACATCACAATTACGTCATATATGCAAATTTAGATGTTTTGCCCCAAAATATGCATTGGTAACCCATTACTCTATCAGATGATAGTAAATTATTTTCAAGTTTATTCACCACCAAAGAACAAGAGCCAAAACTCTATCCCTACCCCCACCAAATCTATTACCGTTAAAGAAACCCTGACCATTGGTAAAAGTGCAAAAAAATATATTGGGCCTCGTTAAAAATTTGCCCAAGATCCAGTTTTGAGTTCTGGTGATGTGACTCTATCAGAAAATATCCAAAGTGTTTTGTTCTACCGCAGGTAGGGGTATCTCGTCATTTAAGCCCCTTTTGGGGCTTTCACCGCTAGCCTAAGAATGATGGATAATTTGTATGCCTGATAACGACCAGTGAATTTTTGATGAAATGTCGTGTGTATATAATATAGTGATTCAAAGTGATTGTTTTCCATAGAACTGTGTTGTGTTATATGGATGAATAAATTTTATAATCGAAACGTCGTCTGTATATAGTATAGTGAGTGTTATCCATAGAACTGTGTTGTGTTATATGGATGAATAAATTTTATAATTGAAGATTTAGCTTTTGTTGTTAATGTATGTAGTTTTTGCTGCATGCAAGATATCCTTTTCTACTATCTAGAGAAAGTCTTGGCTATTTCTGCTGGAGAGACTTTAAGAAGGGGCATTAAGCAGAAAGCTAGGTTGCCAGGCAACGAAACATACGCCCGCAGCAGCTTAATCGTCCGAGCAGTCAACAAAGGTTGTCGCATATTTTTACTTTTTTTGGTAATGAAACATCTGAAAATCATTAGAATTTGTTTGCTTTTTATAAAGTTTTGCCCCAGGCTAACTATTAGTATAGGAAACATTTAACTTCATGGATTTGGCTGTTCAGTTATCAAAATTCATTGAAAATCAAACTACTTGTTCGTTTCAACACCTTAAACTCTGTGTATCAATCTGAAGTCAATCGGATGATAAGTTTGGTATCTATAGCGTCACAAGTTTTTTTGAAGTGATCAAGGGAGATAACTCTGGCACTAATTATCGGAAATCGCTGAAAATCAATAGACTTCTTCATCTTATGACCTTAAACACTGTGTATAAATTTAACGTCAATCGGATATTAACTTTGGCTTTTAGAGCGTCCACAAGATTTTTTAAAGTGATCAAGGGCCATAACTTTGGCATTATTTATCGGTAATCGCTGAAGATCAAAAGGCTTCTTCGTCTTATGACCTTAAACACTGTGTATAAATTTAAATTCGATCGGATATTAACTTTGGCTTTTATACTAATTTATAGCGTCCACAAGATTTTTTGAAGTGATCAAGGGCCATATATCTGGCACTAATTATCGGAAATCACTGAAAATGAATAGGCTTCTTCGTCTTATGACCTTAAACACTGTGTATAAATTTAAAGCCAATCGGATATTAACTTTGGCCTCTAGAGCGTCCACACGATTTTTTGAAGTGATTAAGGGCCATAACTCTGCTAGTTATTATCGGAAATCGCTGAAAAACAATAGGCTTCTTCGCCTCATGACCTTAAACGCTGTGTATAAATTTAAAGTCAATCGGATATTAACTTTAGCCTCTAGAGCGTCCACAAGCAATTGTGGACGACAGGGGCGACGACAATATACGACCACATTTCAATGGCATTTTTCACTGAACGTAATTTTCTGGTTCATGAAATGTCATCTATGTAAAGCTGTGTGTTGCTTTCTATTAATCCAAGTGGACTGTCATTTGGAGAGGTACAGATGGAGAACATATATAAATTTCAAGGAGGTTGGGTGAATAGAAGGCCCAAGGCGGTGGTGTTCAGTTCTGCTATCTTGGACAATTTCGTTTTTTTTCGAACTATGCTCATGTACAAGCCCTGCTGTCATTTTCAGGGAATCATCCAACATATATTCGGGGGTGGCTGTGCAAATTAGAACGTATAGCTCAATTAGAACGGTATATTTTAGGCTGTCATAAGCATAAAATGTCATTTTTCAATGGAAAGCTGTACAAAATGCGGTTTTTGGCTCAAGTGAATGTGCTGTCATTTAATTTTGGCTTAACCTATTAACCTGACATTTGCACAGCACATTGGTTTGCACTATGCTCATGCAGGGGCGTTTTAAGGTTTATCATGGCGGAGGCTATATACTATTTTGAGGGCCCTTTCTTGCGGGTGGTGTTTTGATTGATGATTTTCATGCCAATGCAATGACTGCATTCTCATTCTGTAGTGGATTCGACATTAACAGTGTAAAGAAAGCGATTGACTCGGACTCGGTGCCCTTTCAATTGGTCACAATTTTATTCTGATCTAAAAACCGTTTGAATATATCTCTGTTACATTTTATTGACGGTTGAGTTCAAATTTCGTGAAAATCGGGTCAAAACTGCTGGACAAAATGGCCGCAAATAGTGTATAACATCAGGTATATCAAGGTTGTGGACCCTGTAGAGGTCACAATTTTGATGAAATTTGAAATACATGTTTATAACCCAAAGATCTTGGTTCCTTTTGATATTTGCGCACATCAGATCGTAACGTCGTGAATTATGCCCCCCACCCCAGTATTAAAAATATTGTTTTTAGCTTGTGGTCTCTCCAGAGTTCACAATTAATGTATTTATATAGCGCCTATTATTCAGTAAACAGCTGAATGGCGCTGAGTTGTCTGTCACAGGAAAAATGTTATATTGAAGTAAAGAGATGAGTTTTTACTCTTTAGTTTCTTTTTTAATTCTGCAATAGTTACTTCTTCTTCACTTGTTGGGCAGCTTGTTCCACAGGACTGGTGCTGGTATATCAAGGTTGTCCAAATTTTGATCCAACTTTGATATTTGCGCACATCGGAACGTAACTTCCTGAATTATGGCACGGATTGTACTAAAAATCACTTTTTTTTAGCTTGTTGTTCCTCTAGGGGTCACAATTATTATCCGATATTTAAAAAAAACTACGAATATATCACCGTTACACTGTGATAGTTGTTGTAGAATTTTATGAAAATTGTGCCAGACCAACTGGCCTCCCCCACATACGCAAGTAGTGAATAGCATTTGGCATATCCAGGTTTAGTCTCTGTCACCCAGAACCCCTAGTCTTCAACGCACGGAGGGTCTGGGTCGGTTCTCAATTTTTGACGAAAATTACTGGATAATCTACCACATAAAAAAACAAACATTTGGTTACGCATGGGCAATGGAACCTTTTGGCTAAAGTATCGGTAAGTGCTAGATCTTATGAAGCCGGGCCGATTTTGCTAGATTCTATAAAGCGTGGTTGAAATATATCCCACAATTCACTTGGCACATCTATTATTAGAAACAAAATAGAGACGAGCATGAATCGCGATGAAGAATTAAGAAGATTGCGAGAAGCCATACGTCTGATTCATGACGAGAGAAAATTACCATTTCAGTTGAAACCTTTACAAACAAAATTTTAAAGAGTGTCATCGTTGACAAGCGAGCTGTTTTGATAGATTCAGTACGTGGTAACTTAAAAGACTGGATAATCCAGACAATGACCTATTTTCCGTCAAATTTTGAGGACCCATCCAGACTAATATTCGTAGAATATTTGTATGGATGATAGAGACTAATCCAGGTTGTGGATCTCTAGAGGTCACAATTTTGATCTGATTTTGATGAAAATGGAGATACATGTTTATAACCACAATATCTTGGTTCCTTTCGATATTTGCACGTATTAGATCGTACAAAAAGTCACGTAAATTCAAATGTAACTTCCTGGATTATGATTGCCAGATTATTCGAAAATCGCATTTTTAGCTTGCAGATTCTCTAGATGGTCACAATTTTTTTCCGATTTTAAAAACAGTTTAAATATATCACCATTCCACCATAATGAAGGTTGAATTTGAATGGCTGCTTTTTATTCTCAAATTGTGTAGATGTATGCAATACCAAGGTTGTGGACCCTCTAGAGATCTTAATTTTTATCCGATTTTGATGAAACTTTAAAGAGCACATAAAATGAGTAAACTAAATTCATTGAGCTTATAAACATTGGTTACTATATGCATTTTACGGCAGTTTAACGTCGATCTGATGAAAATTAATTCAGATATCGTCACTCAAAGTCGCAAATATAGACCTCCCGTAAAAACGACCTGGCCAATTATTGAAAACACCTTAATCCCCACAGTGACCGAATGCATATTCGGAATGTTTATTCCTTAATTACCTATATACACCCGGCGTGTGTATTCGTTAACGCCTGACTGATTCCTTAATCCCCCTAATTAAATAACAATTGACTACGGAATAATTTGTTTTGTAATTTAGAATTTGTTTTATAAAGACAGTTGTTGTAGCCATATTCCCCATGTGTTTTTTTTATCAGAATAAGCCGACCGTAAGCCAACAATAATTGGCTTCTGATTGAAACAAGATTGGTGTGAAATTGTTATAGCCGGCGCTACGGACATCTTTTAAGCCGATAGAAATAATCAATTGTCGGCTTTTAAGAAACGAAATGGTTTCAAATAATAATCATTAGGGGTGTAACGATACATCGAACAATCGATGCATCGCGATAGTTTGACTGTCGATAGTGTGTATCGATAGTAAAAAGAAACTATCGATAGCTTCGATAGTTTGTAGTAGCGAAAGTAACATGGCTCAAATTCACTCGTATTTGTCGAATAATTACTCTGTATTTATAACAAAAAGCTCCGTTATTACTAAAATAGCGTTACACGATCTCAATGTCACATGGAAATCTTCGTCTACCATATTAGGCATGGCTTACTAAGAAATGTGTAAAATGGTTGATTTTGGCGCGAAAAAAAAGAAAATGGTCACGTACGCCAATAACAGACATGTCGCATATGGCAGGAAAGTTGGCTATGCCTTTTTTATACGCCCACATTGAAATGTGGTCGTATATTGTCGTCGCCCCCGTCCTCTAGAGGCTAAAGTTAATATCCGATTGACTTTAAATTTATACACAGTGTTTAAGGTCATGGGACGAAGAAACCTATTGTTTTTCAGCGATTTCCGATAATAACTACCAGAGTTATGGCCCTTGATCACTTCAAAAAAATCTTGTGGACGCTTTAGACGCCAAAGTTAATATCCGATTGACTTTCAATTTATACACAGTGTTTAAGGTCATGAGACGAATAGGCCTATTGATTTTCAGCGATTTCTAATAATTAGTGCCAGAGTTGTGGCCCTTGATTACTTCAAAAAATCTTGTGGATGCTCTAGAGGCCAAAGTTAATATCCGATTGACTTTAAATTTGTACACATTGTTTAAGGTCATGAGACGAAAAGGCCTATTCATTTTCAGTGATTTCTGACAATTTCTGCCAGAGTTATGGCCCTTGATCACATCAAAAAATCCTGTGGACGCTCTAGAGGCCAAAGTTAATATCCGATTGACTTTATATACACACACACTGTTTAAGGTCATGAGACGAAGAAGCCTATTGATTTTGAGCGATTTCAAATAATTACTTCCAGAGTTGTCTCCCATGATCACTTCAAAAAACCTTGTGATGCTATAGAGGCCAAACTTATCATCCGATTGACTTCAGATTGATACACAGAGTTTAAGGTGTTGAAACGAACAAGTATTTTGATTTTCAATGAATTTTGATAACTGAACTGCTAAATCCATGATATTAAATGTTTCCTATACTAATTGTTAGCGTGGGGCAAAACTTTTATAAAAAGCAAACAAATTCTAATGATTTTCAGATAATTACATAATGAGTTGTTACTCTTAATCAGATTTTAGTGTAGTACAAATGTTTCATTATCAAAAAAAAGTAAAAATATGAGACAACCCTTGTTGACTGCCCGGACGATTTAGCTGCTGTGGGCGTATGTTTCGTTGCCTGGCAACCTATCTTTACAAATTACTAAACTACCAATGTAATATTAATAATATACAATTTTTATACGCCCACATTTTCATGTGGACGTATATTGTCGTCGCCCCTGTTCGTCCGTCCGTCCGTCCGTCCACAATTGTTTGTGAACAGTCTACAGGTCACAATTTTTATCCGATTTCAATGAAACTTAAAATATAGGTTTATCACCCTAAGATCTCGGTTCCTTTCGATATTGGCATGTATAGGACCGTAACTTCATGGGTTATGGCCCCTGATTGTACGAAAAATCAGGTTTTTTTAGCTTGTGAACAGTGTAGAGGTCACAATTTTGAACTGATTTGGATGAAACTTGAAATGCATGTTTATAAACCAAAGATATTGGTTCCTTTCGATATTTGCGCCAATTGGAACCTAACTTCCTGAATTATGGCCCCTGATTGTCCAAAAAATCGCCCTTTTTAGCTTGTGGTCCCTCTGGAGGTCACAATTGTTATCCGATTAAAAAAACCGTTTGATTATATCACCGTGCCATGGTTATGAAGGTTGAGTTCGAATTTCGTGAAAATCGGACCAAAATTGACGGACAAAATGGCCGCCATTTGTACGCGAATAGTGTGAAAATATGTTATATCAAGGTTGTGAACAGTGTAGAGGTCACAATTTTGAACCGATTTGGATGAAACTTGAAATGCATGTTTATAACCCAAAGATCTTGGTTCCTTTCGATATTTGCGCCAATCGGATCGTAACTTCCTGAATTATGGCCCCTCATTGTCCGAAAAATCGCCTTTTTTAGCTTGTGATCCCTCTGGAGGTCAAAATTGTTATCCGATTTAAAAAAAAACGTTTGATTATATCACCCTTTCATGGTTATGAAGGATGACCTCGAATTTCGTGAAAATCGGACCAAAATTGACGGACAAAATGGCCGCCATTTGTACGCGAATAGTGTGAAAATATGTTATATCAAGGTTGTGGACCTTATAGAGGTCACAATTTTGAACCGATTTAGATGAAACTTGACATGTATGTTTATAACCGAAAGATCTTGGTTCCTTTCGATATTTGCGCCCATCGGATCGTAACTTCCTGAATTATGGCCCCTGATTTTCCGAAAAATTGCCCTTTTTAGCTTGTGGTCCCTCTGGAGGTCAAAATTGTTATCCGATTTAAAAAAAACGTTTGATGATATCACCGTTCCATGGTTATGAAGGTTGAATTCAAATTGCGTGAAAATCGGACCAAAATTGACGGACAAAATGGCCGCCGTTTGTACGCGAATAGTGTGAAAATATGTTATATCAAGGTTGTGGACCTTATAGAGGTCATAATTTTGAATCACTTTTGATGACACTTGACATGTATGTTTATAACCCAAAGATCTTGGATCCTTTCGATATTTGCGCCCATCGGAACGTAACTTCCTGAATTATGGCCCCTGATTGTCCAAAAAATCGCCCTTTTTAGCTTGTGGTCCCTCTGGAAGTCAAAATTGTTATCCGATTTAAAAAAACGTTTGATTATATCACCATTCCATGGTTATGAAGTTTAATTTCGAATTTCGTGAAAATCGGACCAAAATTGACGGACAAAATGGCCGCCGTTTGATGAAACTTGACATGTATGTTTATAACCCAAAGATCTTGGTTCCTTTCGATATTTGCGCCCATTGGATCATAACTTCCTGAATTATGTCCCCTGATTGTCCGAAAAATCGCTTTTGTTCGCTTTTGGTCCCTCTGGAGGTCAAAATTATTATCCGATTTAAAAAAAACGTTTGACTATATCACCGTTACATGGTAATGAAGAGAGAGTTTGAATTACGTGAAAATCGGACTAGAATTGACGGACAAAATGGCCGCCGTTTGTACACGAATAGTGTGAAAATATGTTATTATATCAAGGTTGTGGACCCTATAGAGGTCACAATTTTGAATCGATTTTGATGAAACTTGACATGTATGTTTATAACCCAAAGATCTTGGTTCCTTCCTGAATTATGTCCCCTTTTTAGCTTCTTGTGCCTCTGGAGGTCACAATTATTATCTGATTTAAAAAAAAAACCGTTTGATTATAAAAACCAAACAAATTCTAATGATTTTCTGATAATTCCTTAATATGCGACAACTCTTGTTGACTGCCCGGATGATTTGGCTGCTGTGTGGGCGTATGTTTCGTTGCCTGGCAACCTATTTTATATAATATAAAGAAAAAACCCCAATTTACTTCATTATTTAATTCACAATCAGAATGCGACGTTACCGTGTACCTGAGATACCAGCTTAGGAGGCTCTTCTATTCGCCCCCCCCCCCTTTTGCCGCACCTGAGCAGGATGATGAGAGGGAACCTGGTGACCAACCTCTCGTACAGGATGATGCGGCTACCAATTTACATGTTGTCGAAGGCCAGGTGGTTTCTAAGGATTGTGATGAGGAACTCCAGAAAATTCTTAATTTTAAATGTGGCTGTAAACTCAGTGATAAGGGGGAATGTATCCGAGCATTTGATGAACCATGGATTTTAGCTCTGAGGTACAACATGAGTGAAATGACAGAAGCAGAAAAAGATCTTATAATCTTGGCAAAAGTAAGCTGCACCATTAACATGTCGGCCTCCACTGCTTCATCGAAGCGGAAAAGACAGCAGGAAAGGCAAAGGCAAAGATCGAACTATTACGTTGAAGGGAAATGTGTATGCTGTTTAAGGTCATGAGACGAAGAAGCTTATTGATTTTGAGCGATTTCAAATAATTACTTCCAGAGTTGTCTCCCATGATCACTTCAAAAAACCTTGTGATGCTATAGAGGCCAAACTTATCATCCGATTGACTTCAGATTGATACACAGAGTTTAAGGTGTTGAAACGAACAAGTATTTTGATTTTCAATGAATTTTGATAACTGAACTGCTAAATCCATGATATTAAATGTTTCCTATACTAATTGTTAGCGTGGGGCAAAACTTTTATAAAAAGCAAACAAATTCTAATGATTTTCAGATAATTACATAATGAGTTGTTACTCTTAATCAGATTTTAGTGTATTACAAATGTTTCATTATCAAAAAAAAGTAAAAATATGCGACAACCCTTGTTGACTGCCCGGACGATTTAGCTGCTGTGGGCGTATGTTTCGTTGCCTGGCAACCTATCTTTACAAATTACTAAACTACCAATGTAATATTAATAATATACAATTTTATATAATATAAAGAAAAAAACCCAATTTACTTTATTATTTAATTCACAATCAGAATGCAACGTTACCGTGTACCTGAGATACCAGCTTAGGAGGCTCTTCTATTCGCCCCCCCCCCCCTTTTGCCGCACCTTTAGAAGACACATGTTGTTTTTATCTGCACCGTCTTGTGTCGTTTCATTCTGTCGGTTTATTTGTCGATATAACTACCGATAACCGTGTTAAAATATTACGTACTGATTTACGGGCTGGAGATGTTGATCAACTAGTGAATTGTAATCTACTACTACTACTGCTACCTGGTGTTTTAACGTCCGCTTCCACAGAAGTGATATCGCAGACAAGTCATAGGAGAGCCAAGGCTTCTTCCTGTTTTTAGAATATGGTTTTGCAATCTTTCCATTTGCGGCCTTGAGCCATGGAGTAGGTTTAGTGAGAAGTTCTTCCCTTTATTTAATAAAAAAAATATTGTTTGGTAGTTGATCTGTAGAGACAGCATTTATGCGTCTCGTCTCTGGATTGGTAGAAGTCATCTTTTGGGGTTTAGTGTTTAGGTGCCAGGCCCGTCTTATCGTGGCTTCCCCTTAAACACTTACCCCACTTTGCAGGTTTGGTGTCTTTGTAGTGGATTAGTGTTTAGATGCCGAGCCCGTATTACCGTGACCCTCCCTTACTCCACTATCCTGCTACTTTGGTGTATATCCCCTATGTAGTTTAGTGTTTAGATGCCGAGCTCGTCTTATCGTAGCCCCCTCTTACTTCACTATTCTACTTAATTCAACGGTGTTCATTACATCGTGAATTAGTTCGAAGATTTGCAGCTTCAGATCGGGTCTTGGAAAGAGTAGGTTCTTAGTGTTGAGCGGCATGTTGTTGCTCTCCATCATCTCCACTAGTTCCGTTCTCTCTTCCTTGTATACCTCGCAGTCGACCAGGACATGGTTGGTGGTACATTCTTCTCCGCACTCACAGACGATGACTTGGTGTTTGTAGTCTCGCAGCCGCTCTTTCACCCTTAGTTTCGATATAAGTTTGCATATATCTCTTCTGGGGTGATTGATAGCTATCTTCGTGTAGATCTTGTCATCCAGCCGAAATCTGTATGTGTCGAGTTCAACGAGCTTTAATTCCCAGAGTGAATTGACCTGTCTTTTTACCATACTGTAGATTTCCGTGGTGCTGTATGCCTGTATTCTATGGTGCGGAATGGTGCTGTGTCCTTGAGACCTTCATTGGCGAGTCGATCTGCCTCTTCGTTTCCTCTAATGTTCACATGTGATGGAATCCACACGAGCTCTAATTTGCTTCCCATTTCTAGGACCCTTTGGTACAGCTGTCTGATTTCCAGAATGATTTCTGGTCTCGAGTCCGACTTGTCATTTTGGATTGAAATCAGACTGCTCAGAGAGTCGCTTGGGATGACGAACTTACTAGTCTTTTGATAAGAGATCCATGATATAGCATCACGGATGGCCACAATCTCTGCAGTGTACACCGAATAGTTATTGGGCAGTTTCCTGCTTATTCCCTGTTCCCCGTTTGGCAGGTATATTCCAAACGAGCTGGTGCCCCTTTCAGGATTGCGTGAGCCATCCGTATAAACATGTTCCCAGTCATCTGACGGCCAGTTGTCTTCCAGGTGTTCCAGAGAGAGAGCCCGTGCTGCGGTGGGGTTGTTTTTCTTGTCGGTTTTCTGTAGCAGATCTAGATTGACCGGTGGTATTGGGAGTGTCCAAGGAGCGATCAATCGTGGGTCGTGTTCGGTTATCACGAGCTCCTCAAGTCGTAGTTCTTTGACTGTTTCCCTGATACCCTGGCCGAAGCTTTTCTTTCTAGGATCTCTTACATATCTTGTCTTCTTTAGGCTGACAAAGGTCGGGGATCTCTCGCCCAATTGCGAGATCTTAGCCCAATACCTTGTTGCTAGTTCTTTTCTTCTTAGGGATAGGGGCAACTCTCCAGCTTCCTGTAGTAATGCCTCTCTCCTGGTCCCTAGCCCTACGCCAGTCGCAATACACAGAGCTTTGTATTGGTTGGTGTCAAGCTTACTTAAGAGTGTTGGCGCGCAGTTCATGAAGACCAAAGATCCGTAGTCTAATACAGAGCGTATTAGAGCACGATACACCATTATAAGTGTAACTCTATTGGCTCCCCTAGTGCTGCCCGTTATTTTTCTCATTAAGTTTAGGACTTTGGAGCATCTATCTACAGTCCAGTCGATGTGCGGTTTCCAGGTCAGCTTTCGGTCAAAGATTACGCCAAGGAACTTGGTTTGGTCTTTAAACTCGATGGTTTTCCCGTTCATACACAGAGTCATTCTGCTTATCCCTCTATCCCTGCACACAAGCATGCCGACTGTTTTCTTCTCTGAGACCTTAAATCCCCAGTCGTTTGCCCATGTCATGAATTTGTCTAAGGCCTTTTGAAGTTCACGGAATCTCGTCCCTTTCCTCCATATTGTACTGTCGTCAGCAAATTTTGCTAGCTCAGTTCTGGCGTTGAGAGATGAAGATTTCTGTATGTCGTTGATCATGATATTCAAGAGAGTGGGACTAATGACCGACCCCTGAGGCGTGCCATTTTCTAATGTTTGCTCGGCACTCAGGAATCTGCCAACATTCACCTGTATCCTTCTATCGCTCAGAAAGCTTTTGATCCACCGAAACAGTGTGCCCGTTATTCCGATACGCCCCAGCTTGAAAAGCAGCCCGTCCAACCAAACTAAATCGAAAGCCTTGGTTAAATCTACGAACACGGCACATAGCAGGTGCCCCGAGAGGAGTGCCCGAGACATGACTTGGTAGAACTGAAGTAGAATGTTAACCATTGTCTCCATGGTTTTGCACAGTGTTGATGTCAAGCTTACTGGTCGATAGGACTCTGTCTTTGTTCTCTCTTTCCCCGGTTTAGGAAGAGGGATGACTTTGGCTTTCCGCCATTCTTTAGGTACCTCCCCTGTAACCAAGATGTGTTGAAGAAGTTCAGTAGTATCTTTTTGGCATTTCTGGGCAGATGTTTGAGCATTGGGTACTTTACTTTGTCCTCACCAGCCGCACTATCCTTCTTGAGGGAAAGAGCCTTATTTAACTCTTCCTCGGAGAAGGGTAGATTGATTGGTTCAGCCTCTTCATTAGATTCAATTACTAATGAAAGGTGCTGTGAGTAAAAGATTTCCTTCCTCTTCATGAATTCTGGAGGTTGGTTTTCATTTCTACTTGCATCTGCAAATGTCTTAGCAAGTAAATCTGCCTTTTCATTGCCGTTGGTAACGTACTTGTCTCCATCTTCAAGGTTTGGTATGTTGAACGATCTGCGTTTTCCGTGCATGGCGTTCAGTTTCTTCCAGACGACACCTGTTTGCGTGTTTTGGTTCAACGCATTACAGAATGTCCTCCAGTGCCCACTTTGTGCCCTCTGGATGGTGTCTCTTGCGGCGTATTTCAACTTCAAGTAATTTTGGTGGTTGACTTCATTATAGTGGCATTTTTGTAGGCGAAGTGCCTTCTTTCTTTCGTAAACTGCCTCTTGACATTCTGAAGACCACCAGGGTTTTGTATTCCTTGGTTTTCTGCCAGAAGTCTTTGGAATGGAGTTATCTGCTGCACCTATAATTGCATTCGTGATATTGGCGGAGTACACGTCGATGTCGGTGTCGATGATATCTTCTTCCTTCCAACCGAGGCAGTCTACACGGAAGTTAGCCCAATCAGCTTCTTTTATTTTCCAATTGGGTCTTCCGTTATAGACTTCTCTGTTGGTTTCAGCTTGGATGTTAAATTCTATCACCAAATGGTCACTGCCAAGTGTCTCATCTTCGTGTACTAGCCAATCGCAGCGGTTTGCCATACCAAGCGTGCAGAATGTGAGATCTAGGTGTGAAGGTGGGGCATTTCCTCCAACAAATGTAGGGCTCTCATCATTCAGTATGCATAGGTCGTTCTCTTCTATTATTGAGCATAGGCTAGTCCCCCTGCAGTCATTCCTCGGTGACCCCCACAGAGTGTGCTTTGCATTGAAATCTCCACAAAGCACCGATTCGCCCCGTGGAAGCTGATCGAGAAGTGACTGGAAGTCATCTGGTTCTATTGTGACCTCTGGGGGTGCATAGACATTCACTATTGTCAACTTTGTTTTATTGCTCAATGTGATGGCTTGCTTCTATGGGGTTGGTTACATTCAGTGAAACAGAAATGTAATTTATGTTGTCACTGACGTAAATGGCAAGGCCGCCGCCACGTGTCATGCTGCCCTGTCTGTCCCTTCTCTGACAAGTATATCCGGGTAAGTAGATGTCGCTCTTCGTTGGTAGTAGCTTGGTTTCTTGGAGGCATATTACATCTTTGGGGTTGCGGTTGATGTATTTTCTCAGCTCAGCACACCTGGGAGCCAGTCCATTGATATTAAGTTGTAGGACTTTTACATGGCCCGCCATGATGACTGCCTGGATGGATGCCTCTCAGTCTTGTGGGTTTACTGATCTATCGGCGTCTCACATTCCGTAGTAGGTACCTCATTAGTGTTCGCCTTTGGTGTTAACACCGGCAAGCAACTGGGCATATCGCCAGTGCTGTAGTGGCGAACATGCGATATCCTTCTACGGAGCGCGAGATTTACTGATTGATCGGCTTTTATAAATTCTTCGTCGTCTTCTTCTCTTGATCTTTTTTTGACTGTATTGATGGAGTTAATCATTACAATCAGTACATCGGCGTTGACCATGTACGTTCGTAGCTTTCCGAGGAGGTTGGCCATTTTTGTTGTCTGGTCGTCATTGGACACAGCCACCCTCGGGAACTCGATCATGAAGCTCATGAACCCACTCTCCGATTTAAATTTCGGGACGAAGTGGCCTTCATCAGCTTTCGTTTCCGGTTCCTCCTCTTTCTTCTTGGGTTTTGTCTTCTTTTTGTGTGTGGATGGTTGTTGTTCTGGGCGGGGTGCCGCGATTGGTTCCTGCGGTGTCGAAGGAATCGGCTCCTGGATTGGTTTTGCGACCGGAGCCTTATTCCTGACCTCTTTGGACTTCCCCTCCTTCCGTTTCAGGATTAATGAGGCTTCATTAAAACTTACTTTTTCTTTTCTTTCACCTGTATTTTTAAGGCTGCCTTGGTGTTTTGAATTTTTGGGCATTCGGGTGAGTTCGCAGCGTGACTGCCTTTGCAGTTCGAACATTTATTTGGTATGCCCGCCCTGCAGTCGGTCGCCGCATGACTCCCCCCACATTGGGCGCACACAGTCTTTCCCTTGCAGTACTTGAGTGTGTGTCCCAGTTTCTGGCAGTTGGAACACTGCCTCACCGTCTGAAGCGGAAGGAGGGGAAGTCCAAAGAGGTCAGGAATAAGGCTCCGGTCGCAAAACCAATCCAGGAGCCGATTCCTTCGACACCGCAGGAACCAATCGCGGCACCCCGCCCAGAACAACAACCATCCACACACAAAAAGAAGACAAAACCCAAGAAGAAAGAGGAGGAACCGGAAACGAAAGCTGATGAAGGCCACTTCGTCCCGAAATTTAAATCGGAGAGTGGGTTCATGAGCTTCATGATCGAGTTCCTGAGGGTGGCTGTGTCCAATGACGACCAGACAACAAAAATGGCCAACCTCCTCGGAAAGCTACGAACGTACATGGTCAACGCCGATGTACTGATTGTAATGATTAACTCCATCAATACAGTCAAAAAAAGATCAAGAGAAGAAGACGACGAAGAATTTATAAAAGCCGATCAATCAGTAAATCTCGCGCTCCGTAGAAGGATATCGCATGTTCGTCACTACAGCACTGGCGATATGCCCAGTTGCTTGCCGGTGTTAACACCAAAGGCGAACCCTAATGAGGTACCTACTACGGAATGTGAGACGCCGATAGATCAGTAAACCTACAAGACGGAGAGGCATCCATCCAGGCAGTCATCATGGCGGGCCATGTAAAAGTCCTACAACTTAATATCAATGGACTGGCTCCCAGGTGTGCTGAGCTGAGAAAATACATCAACCGCAACCCCAAAGATGTAATATGCCTCCAAGAAACCAAGCTACTACCAACGAAGAGCGACATCTACTTACCCGGATATACTTGTCAGAGAAGGGACAGACCGGGCAGCATGACACGTGGCGGCGGCCTTGCCATTTACATCAGTGACAACATAAATTACATTTCTGTTTCACTGAATGTAACCAACCCCATAGAAGCAAGCCATCACATTGAGCAATAAAACAAAGTTGACAATAGTGAATGTCTATGCACCCCCAGAGGTCACAATAGAACCAGATGACTTCCAGTCACTTCTCGATCAGCTTCCACGGGGCGAATCGGTGCTTTGTGGAGATTTCAATGCAAAGCACACTCTGTGGGGGTCACCGAGGAATGACTGCAGGGGGACTAGCCTATGCTCAATAATAGAAGAGAACGACCTATGCATACTGAATGATGAGAGCCCTACATTTGTTGGAGGAAATGCCCCACCTTCACACCTAGATCTCACATTCTGCACGCTTGGTATGGCAAACCGCTGCAATTGGCTAGTACACGAAAATGAGACACTTGGCAGTGACCATTTGGTGATAGAATTTAACATCCAAGCTGAAACCAACAGAGAAGTCTATAACGGAAGACCCAATTGGAAAATAAAAGAAGCTGATTGGGTTAACTTCCGTGTAGACTGCCTCGGTTGGAAGGAAGAAGATATCATCGACACCGACATCGACGTGTACTCCGCCAATATCACGAATGCAATTATAGGTGCAGCAGATAACTCCATTCCAAAGACTTCTGGCAGAAGACCAAGGAATACAAAACCCTGGTGGTCTTCAGAATGTCAAGAGGCAGTTTACGAAAGAAAGAAGGCACTTCGCCTACGAAAACGCCACTACAATGAAGTCAACCACCAAAATTACTTGAAGTTGAAATACGCCGCAAGAGACACCATCCAGAGGGCACAAAGTGGGCACTGGAGGACATTCTGTAATGCGTTGAACCAAAACACGCAAACAGGTGTCGTCTGGAAGAAACTGAACGCCATGCACGGAAAACGCAGATCGTTCAACATACCAAACCTTGAAGATGGAGACAAGTACGTTACCAACGGCAATGAAAAGACAGATTTACTTGCTAAGACATTTGCAGATGCAAGTAGAAATGAAAACCAACCTCCAGAATTCATGAAGAGGAAGGAAATCTTTTACTCACAGCACCCTTCATTAGTAATTGAATCTAATGAAGAGGCTGAACCAATCAATCTGCCTTCTCCGAGGAAGAGTTAAATAAGGCTCTTTCCCTCAAGAAGGATAGTGCGGCTGGTGAGGACAAAGTAAAGTACCCAATGCTCAAACATCTGCCCAGAAATGCCAAAAAGATACTACTGAACTTCTTCAACACATCTTGGTTACAGGGGAGGTACCTAAAGAATGGCGGAAAGCCAACGTCATCCCTCTTCCTAAACCGGGGAAAGAGAGAACAAAGGCAGAGTCCTATCGACCAGTAAGCTTGACATCCACACTGTGCAAAACCATGGAGACAATGGTTAACATTCTACTTCAGTTCTACCTGGAGAGTAACGGACTGATCGACGAAAATCAAAGCGGGTTCAGGAAGGGACGATCAACAATGGACCACTTGGTGCGACTACAGCAAGTCATGTCTCGGGCACTCCTCTCGGGGCACCTGCTATGTGCCGTGTTCGTAGATTTAACCAAGGCTTTCGATTTAGTTTGGTTGGACGGGCTGCTTTTCAAGCTGGGACGTATCGGAATAACGGGCACACTGTTTCGGTGGATCAAAAGCTTTCTGAGCGATAGAAGGATACAGGTGAATGTTGGCAGATTCCTGAGTGCCGAGCAAACATTAGAAAATGGCACGCCTCAGGGGTCGGTCATTAGTCCCACTCTCTTCAATATCATGATCAACGATATATAGAAATCTTCATATCTCGACGCCAGAACTGAGCTAGCAAAATTTGCTGACGACAGTACAATATGGAGGAAAGGGACGAGATTCTGTGAACTTCAAAAGAATATGCAAAAGGCCTTAGACAAATTCATGACATGGGCAAACGACTGGGGATTTAAGGTCTCAGAGAAGAAAACAGTCGGCATGCTTGTGTGCAGGGATAGAGGGATAAGCAGAATGACTCTGTGTATGAACGGGAAAACCATCGAGTTTAAAGACCAAACCAAGTTCCTTGGCGTAATCTTTGACCGAAAGCTGACCTGGAAACCGCACGTCGACTGGACTGTAGATAGATGCTCCAAAGTCCTAAACTTAATGAGAAAAATAACGGGCAGCACTTGGGGAGCCAATAGAGTTAGCAAGCAACAACATGCCGCTCAACACTAAGAACCTACTCTTTCCAAGACCCGATCTGAAGCTGCAAATCTTCGAACTAATTCACGATGTAATGAACACCGTATCGTGCTCTAATACGCTCTGTATTAGACTACGGATCTTTGGTCTTCATGAACTGCGCGCCAACACTCTTAAGTAAGCTTGACACCATCCAATACAAAGCTCTGTGTATTGCGACTGGCGTAGGGCTTGGGACCAGGAGAGAGGCATTACTACAGGAAGCTGGAGAGTTGCCCCTATCCCTAAGAAGAAAAGAACTAGCAACAAGGTATTGGGCTAAGATCTCGCAATTGGGCGAGAGATCCCCGACCTTTGTCAGCCTAAAGAAGACAAGATATGTAAGAGATCCTAGAAAGAAAAGCTTCGGCCAGGGTATCAGGGAAACAGTCAAGGAACTACGACTTGAGGAGCTCGTGATAACCGAACACGACCAACCATTGATCGCTCCTTGGACACTCCCAATACCACCGGTCAATCTAGATCTGCTACAGAAAACCGACAAGAAAAACAACCCCACTGCAGCACGGGCTCTCTCTCTGGAACACCTGGAAGACAACTGGCCGTCAGGTGACTGGGAACATGTTTATACGGATGGCTCACG
Organism: Patella depressa; assembly: GCA_948474765.1. Classification (NCBI taxonomy): domain Eukaryota; kingdom Metazoa; phylum Mollusca; class Gastropoda; family Patellidae; genus Patella; species Patella depressa. The sequence goes on from OX419716.1 coordinate 55,100,770, forward strand.
CAATCCTGAAAGGGGCACCAGCTCGTTTGGAATATACCTGCCAAACGGGGAACAGGGAATAAGCAGGGAACTGTCCAATAACTGTTCGGTGTACACTGCAGAGATTGTGGCCATCCGTGATGCTATATCATGGATCTCTTATCAAAAGACTAGTAAGTTCGTCATCCCAAGCGACTCTCTGAGCAGTCTGATTTCAATCCAAAATGACAAGTCGGACTCGAGACCAGAAGTCATTCTGGAAATCAGACAGCTGTACCAGAGGGTCCTAGAAAAGGGAAGCAAATTAGAGCTCGTGTGGATTCCATCACATGTGAACATTAGAGGAAACGAAGAGGCAGATCGACTCGCCAATGAAGGTCTCAAGGACACAGCACCATTCCGCACCATAGAATACAGCACCACGGAAATCTACAGTATGGTAAAAAGACAGGTCAATTCACTCTGGGAATTAAAGCTCGTTGAACTCGACACATACAGATTTCGGCTGGATGACAAGATCTACACGAAGATAGCTATCAATCACCCCAGAAGAGATATATGCAAACTTATATCGAAACTAAGGGTGAAAGAGCGGCTGCGAGACTACAAACACCAAGTCATCGTCTGTGAGTGCGGAGAAGAATGTACCACCAACCATGTCCTGGTCGACTGCGAGGTATACAAGGAAGAGAGAACGGAACTAGTGGAGATGATGGAGAGCAACAACATGCCGCTCAACACTAAGAACCTACTCTTTCCAAGACCCGATCTGAAGCTGCAAATCTTCGAACTAATTCACGATGTAATGAACACCGTTGGATTAAGTAGAATAGTGAAGTAAGAGGGGGCTACGATAAGACGAGCTCGGCATCTAAACACTAAACTACATAGGGGATATACACCAAAGTAGCAGGATAGTGGAGTAAGGGAGGGTCACGGTAATACGGGCTCGGCATCTCAACACTAATCCACTACAAAGACACCAAACCTGCAAAGTGGGGTAAGTGGAGTAAGGGGAGGCCACGATAAGACGGGCCTGGCACCTAAACACTAAACCCCAAAAGATGACTTCTACCAATCCAGAGACGAGACGCATAAATGCTGTCTCTACAGATCAACTACCAAACAATATGTTTTTTATTAAATAAAGGGAAGAACCTCTCACTAAAGCTACTCCATGGCTCAAGGCCGCAAATGGAAAGATTGCAAAACCATATTCTAAAAACAGGAAGAAGCCTTGGCTCTCCTATGACTTGTCTGCGATATCACTTCTGTGGAAGCGGACGTTAAAACACCAGGTAGCAGTAGTAGTAGTAGATTACAATTCACTAGTTGATCAACATCTCCAGCCCGTAAATCAGTACGTAATATTTTAACACGGTTATCGGTAGTCATATCGACAAATAAACCGACAGAATGAAACGACACAAGACGGTGCAGATAAAAGCAACATGTGTCTTCTAAAGGTGCGGCAAAAGGGGGGGGGGCGAATAGAAGAGCCACCTAAGCTGGTATCTCAGGTACAGGGTAACGTCGCATCCTGACTGTGAATTAAATAATAAAGTAAATTGGGTTTTTTTCTTTATATTATATAAAATTGTATATTATTAATATTACATTGGTAGTTTAGTAATTTGTAAAGATAGGTTGCCAGGCAACGAAACATACGCCCACAGCAGCTAAATCGTCCGGGCAGTCAACAAGGGTTGTCGCATATTTTTACTTTTTTTTGATAATGAACCATTTGTAATACACTAAAATCTGATTAAGAGTAACAACTCATTATGTAATTATCTGAAAATCATTAGAATTTGTTTGCTTTTTATAAAAGTTTTGCCCCACGCTAACAATTAGTATAGGAAACATTTAATATCATGGATTTAGCAGTTCAGTTATCAAAATTCATTGAAAATCAAAATACTTGTTCGTTTCAACACCTTAAACTCTGTGTATCAATCTGAAGTCAATCGGATGATAAGTTTGGCCTCTATAGCATCACAAGGTTTTTTGAAGTGATCATGGGAGACAACTCTGGAAGTAATTATTTGAAATCGCTCAAAATCAATAAGCTTCTTCGTCTCATGACCTTAAACAGCATACACATTTCCCTTCAACGTAATAGTTCGATCTTTGCCTTTGCCTCTCCTGCTGTCTTTTCCGCTTCGATGAAGCAGTGGAGGCCGACATGTTAATTGTGCAGCTTACTTTTGCCAAGATTATAAGATCTTTTTCTGCTTCTGTCATTTCACTCATGTTGTACCTCAGGGCTAAAATCCATGGTTCATCAAATGCTCGGATACATTCCCCCTTATCACTGAGTTTACAGCCACATTTAAAATTAAGAATTTTCTGGAGTTCCTCATCACAATCCTTAGAAACCACCTGGCCTTCGACAACATGTAAATTGGTAGCCGCATCATCCTGTACGAGAGGTTGGTCACCAGGTTCCCTCTCATCATCCTGCTCAGAAACTTCGTTGATATTCACAACAATGCCTGACGGTAATAAATCATCATCTGATTCAGCATCTAGGCCTTTGTCCCCATTCCATTCATTTTCACTTGCATCTAATTCCTCGTCATTACTTTCCTCATCCAAAGCAAAATAATCGTTTACGGCTCCTAAAATAAATTCTGGAGCTGCCACGCCACGTAAATTGCATACATCGAGTTGACGTAGAGCTTCAGCAACCTTATTTTCATTTGATAATGCCATTTTGGTGTAAAAAATAACGAAACAAACTCATTCTATGGGAGCAGTCATTACCAAGCCTCGTTTTGAGTTGAATATTGACCAATCAGCAGGCGCGATTAAGCGTAGCTGCGGCATAGTTGGCTATTGTTTACTTGAGCAACGGGTTGTAACTAAGGCGTTGATTTGCTATTAGTTCCGAATACATGAATAATTATTCCATATTTAGAAAACAGATGTCACAGGGATTCCGTTGACGTGTCGTTTGTGGCATTCCCCTGCGGGAAAGTTTAACGAAATTTGTCATGTAAAAGTGCCCATTTTCGTCATTATTTTAATTGTTTTTCACCAATTAGGACTGGATACATCCGATAAAAAGCTTCATTAAAGTATTATTCTGGATAATAATTCAAAATCTGAACTTACAAGGCTAAAGAATTAATGTAAATAGGTACGTTTTTTCGATAATTTTAGTTTACAAAGTCACGAAAGTGTGTTTTGGCTCTGTTCTCGAAACTTAGCCTTGCGACTTACGACTCGTAAAAAAAAAAAAAAAAACATATTAGAGTATTATATGCGTTGCGACCCACTTGTGTCAATTTCTAGGTCCCAAATGTTAGCGATTTAGCTCCTTTAAAGTGGCCCGCGTTTGTGTTGTTTACCAATTTGTAAATAAATGAAATGTTTCTAGTGCAGAAGCGAAATATTCTATAGCATTCTTGTCGAGAATATATTTCTTAAGGATTTTCTGTCTTCCAAATGTCTCTTAGGTATCAAAAGATGTAGCAAATGCCGTTGAATAACTCTTCGGTCAGCCATATTGTTTGAAGCAGAAAAAAGCTTAAGGTTGGTAAGCAAGCCCTATACCTTGCTTGGGACTTGTGCTTAGATTGACAATTATTGTAAGAACGAAGTTGTGTGTAAGTTTTTTCTTGGAACACATAATAAAGTGCTTGTGCTTACACTGAAGTCTACTTAAAATCTAAGCACAAGAACGTTCTTAAGAATTTTCTGGGAACACAAAATAAGATAAGATTACTTAATTGCAAAGTCTACTTAAAATCTAAGCACAAGAACGTGCTTAAGAATTTTCTAGGAATCGGGCCCAGGTTTCATCAAAATCGGTTCAAAATTGTTACCTCTACAGCATTCACAAGCTAAACACATGATTTTTTTTTTGAATAATCAGGTGCCATAATCTAGGCAGGTCAATATACAGTTTAACCCCCAAAAAAATTGCAACAAAAGGTTTCTCAACTGATTCTGACAGGGTTTAGTGTACTTTATAACATACTAAAAGTTTACCAAAGTAGGAACACATTATGAGAACATTGGATGTCTATGAGCTGTTCAATCATTACGAATTCGAATTCATGACCTTCAGCTGTACACTATCACCTAATGCACAAACACTCCTGTCCATAGAATAAGTTTCAGAGCGTTCAGTTTTGAGTGTCATCCTCCACCTCAGTATCGACCTATTGATTTCCAGTAGGCAGACTTTTTTTCCGATGCCTACAATCCTTGAAATTGAATAACAGCCTGGGTAAACATGTACAAAGAGCAACTCGTTGCACGCATCGTCTCCAAAGCTTCTTTCGACAGGTCTATGTTATACACTTTGTGTTCTTTTGACTGCTTGTTTGAACGGAAGTAGATGATCGGGAGTAATGAAGGATCAAATCTGTGACAATTCAAATAACACTCAAGAGGTCGATACTGAGGAGTAGGATGACACTCAAAATTGAACGCGCCGAAAGTTATTCTATGGTAGTGGACAGCTGAAGGTCAGAAATTGAATTTCATAATGATTAAACAGCTCAGTGATATCCAAAGTTATCTTGATATGTTCCTTGTTCCCCAAAACCTGGGGATAGACATCAACATCATCAAATCTGAGTCGATAGTTATGGACTTTCGGTCACCTGGAGGAGTTGGCGGCCATTTTTGACATGATATGCCCACGTCATTTTTAATGATCTTAATGTGTTCTTTGCCCCCCAAAACTTAGGAAAAGACACCAAAATCATCAAAGTTGAGCTCGTAGTTACATAGTTATAATCATTTTAAGACGTTTCGGTGGCCATTGATGACGCCATCTTGAAAAAAACACCTTTCCGGGTGTTCAACTTTGGTAAACTTTTAGTATGTTATTAAGTACACTAAACCCTGCCAGAAGCCTAATAATAAAGCACGGAAGAAGGGAAATTTGACAAAAGAAAAAATGAAATTAACAAAAAAGAAAAGATAGGTTGCCAGGCAACGAAACATACGCCCACAGCAGCTAAATCGTCCGGGCAGTCAAAAAGGGTTGTCGCATATTTTTACTTTTTTCGGTAATGAAACATTTGTAATACTCTAAAAACTGATTAAGAGTAACAACTCATTATGTAATTATCAGAAAATCATTAGAATTTGATTGCTTTTTATAAAGTTTTACCCCACGCTAACAATTGAATTAGTATATATACATGAAACATTTAAAATTATGGATTTAGCTGTTCAGTTATCAAAATTCATCGAAAATCAATATACTTGTTCGTTTCAACATTTTAAACTCTGTGTATCAATCTGAAGTCAATCAGATGATAAGTTTGGCCTTTAAAGAGTCCACAAGATTTTTTGTAGTGATCAAGGACCATAACTCTGGCACTAATTATCGGAAATCGCTGAAAATCAATAGGCTTCTTCGTCTCATGACCTTAAACACTATGTATAAATTTAAAGCCAATCGGATATTAACTTTGGCCTCTATAGCGTCCACAAGATTTTTTGAAGTGATCAAGGGCCAGAACTCTGGCACTAATTATCGGAAATCGCTGAAAATCAATAGGCTTCTTCGTCTCATGACCTTAAATACTGTGTATAAATTTAAAGCCAATCGGATATTAACTTTGGCCTCTAGAGCGTCCACAAGATTTTTTCAAGTGATCAAGGGCCATAACTCTGGTAGTTATTATCGGAAATCGCTGAAAAACAATAGGCTTCTTCGTCTCATGACCTTAAACACTGTGTATAAATTTAAAGTCAATCGGATATTAACTTTAGCCTCTAGAGCGTCCACAAGCAATTGTGGACGCCGGACGGACGGACCGACGGACGGGGGCGACGACAATATACGACCACATTTCAATGTTGGCGTATAAAAAGGTAAAAGAAAATAAAGGCTTATACCGTGTGAAGGTATAAAAATAAAATAAAAACAACCTTAAATTACTTAGGTGTTAGGTGTTAGTCACAAATATATAATCTATTACAACTTAAGATGAGAAAGGTCGGCTTTTGAAAATGCTTTGACTTATATAGTATAGTGATACGTAGCTTACGTGTAAAATTACGAGTTAATGATTACGGCAGTCAAATGTTAATTGGACCGACAAATACACACGTGTTAACTGGCGGTGTGTATACAGTGATATATCGTACAGATAGTGATATATTGTATAGATAATGTGTATAGATTATGTGTAGTGCCTGTGACGTCACCAGCCAATCAACCGGATAAAGGTTGTAATTGAAAATTTGAAAACCGTTTTTGGCTGTCTGATGGTTAAACGTTAATATCTCAATTAATTTTAATCAGATTGGAGTGAACTTGACGTAAAATGAATGTAGTAACCCTTAGCTATCAATATATGCAATTAAAAATTATTATTTTATGTGGTCTTTAAATATATCTTTATATCCAAAAGATCTCAGCCCCTTTTGATATGCACATTTCAGACCATAACTGTCTGCATTACTGCCCCTGATTGTATCCATCTCTTGCAAAATGTGTGCGTATCCTGAATGTTTGGTCGACAAAAGTGATCATCTGATCTGTATGAAATTTATATGCATTATTTAGATTATTAAACGAAAAATCCTGTCAAATTTCAACAATTTCTGGTGGATAACTTCTAGAGTTGAGACCCTTGTTTCAGTTTGTAGATCCTTGCGAGCCCTTGAACGGCAAAAATTAGAATCTGATCTGTATGGAACTGTCTTATAAAGGCCCCCAATTACCTACAAATAAATAAATGCGACAACCCTTGTCAACTGCTCAGATGATTAATCTGCAGGGGGGTATGTTTCGTTGCCTGGCAACTTATATTCATTTCTTTTAAAAACGTCAACTTTTCACATTGTATTATTATTTCTTTTTTAGGTCAATTTCTAACTGAAAAGTCATGGAGGGGTTTGGAACCAAACCTGGGTGAAACACCTGTTGTCAAAGCAAAGGATGGGTTGAGGGGAATAGCCATGGAGTATTCAAATTCACCAAATTCCTAATATATATTATTTGCTTTTAATTAGTATGTTATATTATGGTCACTAAAGGTATCATCCGATAGACTTTAAATTTATATTCAGTGTTTATGGGTACGTTTTTCATATGCCCACATTTTCATGTGGACGTATATTGTTGTCGCCTCTGTCCGTCCGTCCACCCATCCTTCCAAAATTGTTTGTGAACACTCCACAGCTCACATTTTTTGTCCCCCGCCTTTCGAAGAAAGTTGGGGGACTATTAAAATGGGTTCGTCCGTCTGTCTGTCTGTCCGTCTGTCTGTCCGTCACACTTTTTGGGACACAATAACCCTCTTCCTAATTGAGCTAGAATGTTCAAACTTGGTGTTTGTGTTTAATAGGTCAATGCCTTGATGGAGTTCGAAGATGAGCATTTTCCACTTAGGGTAAGCAGAGATAAGCAATTTGATTGGTTGATGCTTTGGGACACGATAACTTTAGTTCTAATTAAGTGAGATTGATGAAACTTGGTGTATAGTTTCATTATAGTAATACCTTGACTAAGTTCGATAATGAGCATTTTCTGCTCAGGGTAAGCAGAGCTATACGCAATTTGATTGGTCGAGAATTTGGAACACAATAACTCTCCTTCTAATTGAGTTAAAATGTTCAAACTTGGTGTATATGCTTATTAGGTCAATGCCATGATGGAGTTCGAAGATGAGCATTTTCCGCTTAGGGTAAGCAGAGATAAGCTATTTGATTGGTTGATGCTTTGGGACACGATAACTTTAGTTCGAATTAAGTGAGAGTGATGAAACTTGGTGTATAGTTTCATTACAGTAATACCTTGACTATGATCGATAATGAGCATTTTCTGCTCAGGGTAAGCAGAGCGATAAGCAATTTGATTTGCCGAGACTTTGGAACACAATAACTCTCCTTCGAATTGAGTTAAAATGTTCAAAATTGGTGTGTATGCTTATTAGGTCAATGCCTTGATGGAGTTCGAAGATGAGCATTTTCTTCTTACGGTAGGCAGAGATAAGCAATTTTTGGATGACACTTCGTGTTCAGTTTGATTGGTCGATACGTTTGAAAAAAATAAATGTGCGATTAATTAATATGTGTCATCTATTTATTTTGGGATTTCGGCGGGGGACATCAGCCTCACTGTTGGCTTGTTATCCGATTTCAATGAATCTAGGATATTGGCATGTATCGGACTGTAAGTTCATGGATTAGTCAGGTCAATATATGGAAAATACCCCCTCAACCCCCCAAAAATTGCAACAAAGGTTTCTAAACTGATTCTGGCAGGGTTTAGTGTACTTAATAACATACTAAAAGTTTACCAAAGTTGAACCCCCGGAAAAGCGTTTTTTTCAAGATGGCGTCAACAGTGGCCACCGAAACGTCCTAAAATGATTATAACTATGTAACTACGAACTCAACTTTGATGATTTTGGTGTCTTTTCCTAAGTTTTGGGGGGCAAAGAACACATTAAGATTATTAAAAATGACGTGGGCATATCATGTCAAAAATGGCCGCCAACTCCTCCAGGTGACCGAAAGTCCATAACTATCGACTCAGATTTGATGATGTTGATGTCTATCCCCAGGTTTTGGGGAACAAGGAACATATCAAGATAACTTTGGATATCACTGAGCTGTTTAATCATTATGAAATTCAATTTCTGACCTTCAGCTGTCCACTATCATAGAATAACTTTCGGTGCGTTCAATCTTGAGTGTCATCCTCCTCCTCAGTATCGACCTCTTGAGTGTTATTTGAATTGTCACAGATTTGCTCCTTCATTACTCCCGAACAGACTATGAGATCATCTACTTCCGTTCAAACAAGCAGTCAAAAGAACACAAAGTGTATAACATAGACCTGTCGAAAGAAACTTTGGAGACGATGCGTGCAAAGAGTTGCTCTTTGTACATGTTTACCCAGGCTGTGATTCAATTTCAAGGATTGTAGGCATCGGAAAAAAAGTCTGCCTACTGGAAATCAATAGGTCGATACTGAGGTGGAGGATGACACTCAAAACTGAACGCTCTGAAACTTATTCTATGGACAGGAGTGTTTGTGCATTAGGTGATAGTGTACAGCTGAAGGTCATGAATTCGTAATGATTGAACAGCTCATAGACATCCAATGTTCTCATAATGTGTTCCTACTTTGGTAAACTTTTAGTATGTTATAAAGTACACTAAACCCTGTCAGAATCAGTTGAGAAACCTTTTGTTGCAATTTTTTTGGGGGGTTAAACTGTATATTGACCTGACTAGATTATGGCACCTGATTATTCAGAAAAAATCATGTGTTTAGCTTGTGAATGCTGTAGAGGTAACAATTTTGAACCGATTTTGATGAAACCTGGGCCCGATTCCTAGAAAATTCTTAAGCACGTTCTTGTGCTTAGATTTTAAGTAGACTTTGCAATTAAGTAATCTTATCTTATTTTGTGTTCCCAGAAAATTCTTAAGAACGTTCTTGTGCTTAGATTTTAAGTAGACTTCAGTGTAAGCACAAGCACTTTATTATGTGTTCCAAGAAAAAACTTACGCACAACTTCGTTCTTACAATAATTGTCAATCTAAGCACAAGTCCCAAGCAAGGTATAGGGCTTACTTACCAACCTTAAGCTTTTTTCTGCTTCAAACAATATGGCTGACCGAAGAGTTATTCAACGGCATTTGCTACATCTTTTGATACCTAAGAGACATTTGGAAGACAGAAAATCCTTAAGAAATATATTCTCGACAAGAATGCTATAGAATATTTCGCTTCTGCACTAAAAACATTTCATTTATTTACAAATTGGTAAACAACACAAACGCGGGCCACTTTAAAGGAGCTAAATCGCTAACATTTGGGACCTAGAAATTGACACAAGTGGGTCGCAACGCATATAATACTCTAATATGTGACCCGTTTTTACGAGTCGTAAGTCGCAAGGCTAAGTTTCGAGAACATAGCCAAAACACACTTTCGTGACTTTGTAAACTAAAATTATCGAAAAAACGTACCTATTTACATTAATTCTTTAGCCCTGTAAGTTCAGATTTTGAATTATTATCTAGAATAATACTTTAATGGAGCTTTTTATGAGATGTATCCAGTCCTAATTGGTGAAAAACAATTAAAATAATGACGAAAATGGGCACTTTTACATGACAAATTTCGTTAAACTTTCCCGCAGGGGAATGCCACAAACGACACGTCAACGGAATCCCTGTGACATCCGTTTTCTAAATATGGAATAATTATTCATGTATTCGGAACTAATAGCCAATCAACGCCTTAGTTACAACCCGTTGCTCAAGTAAACAATAGCGAACTATGCCGCAGCTACGCTTAATTGCGCCTGCTGATTGGTCAATATTCAACTCAAAACGAGGCTTGGTAATGACTGCTCCCATAGAATGAGTTTGTTTCGTTATTTTTTTACACCAAAATGGCATTATCAAATGAAAATAAGGTTGCTGAAGCTCTACGTCAACTCGATGTATGCAATTTACGTGGCGTGGCAGCTCCAGAATTTATTTTAGGAGCCGTAAACGATTATTTTGCTTTGGATGAGGAAAGTAATGACGAGGAATTAGATGCAAGTGAAAATGAATGGAATGGGGACATAGGCCTAGATGCTGAATCAGATGATGATTTATTACCGTCAGGCATTGTTGTGAATATCAACGAAGTTTCTGAGCAGGATGATGAGCAAACTGATCCCGCAGTGAATATTCGCTTGGCCGCTACAATCACTGATAAGCATGACATTGACGAGGCTTAATGAGTACGGCATATTAACTTTTTTACTCCGACAAATTAAATTCTCAAACATTTTTTTGAGGTAAAAGAAAAATAAATAAAGACGTTTGAAGTATTTGTAGTTAAAAAATATTTCCTATTTATTGTAAATGGGTTTTAAAATGAGTAAAATGCATCATTTTGCCCGAAGCAGTTAGGTGTTAAGTAAACATTGCACGAGCCGTTGAGCCAATGACTACGAGGCGTGCAAGTCAACGCACGTGTTTTAGACAGCCATCCGTGACAGGGATATTTCGTTAGTAATTCTCTGTGAAACAGGTTGGATGATGAGAGGGAACCTGGTGACCAACCTCTCGTACAGGATGATGCGGCTACCAATTTACATGTTGTCGAAGGCCAGGTGGTTTCTAAGGATTGTGATGAGGAACTCCAGAAAATTCTTAATTTTAAATGTGGCTGTAAACTCAGTGATAAGGGGGAATGTATCCGAGCCTTTGATGAACCATGGATTTTAGCTCTGAGGTACAACATGAGTGAAATGACAGAAGCAGAAAAAGATCTTATAATCTTGGCAAAAGTAAGCTGCACCATTAACATGTCGGCCTCCACTGCTTCATCGAAGCATAAAAGACAGCAGGAAAGGCAAAGAACGAATTATTACCTTGAAGGGAAATGTGTATGCCAGGAGCCATTCACACTGGAAAACTGGCATCGTTTAAGATGGGGTTTTTAGACTTTAAAAAATGCTATAGAGTTTGATTTCAAAACATCGTTTGATAATTGACAATAATCGTTTGAAAATTACAAAAATGGTTTAATTAGAATCATAGTTTAATTTAGTGGTACAGCGTTTGATATCTCCGAGGGGGGGGGGGTAATTACTGGACGAACCGTCGAATTATGTAATGCGTTTGATTACTAGACATCGCTTTAATTTCCAAACTGCCGAATAATTTATCAAGTGTTTAAATATTAGACGAAAAATTTATTTGCTCGCGAGTCGTTTATCTGATCGGTTCATTTTGATTACGATTATTTACATATGAAATGAAGTACGAATAAAAAGGGTGAATATAAAAAAAAATGCACACAAAGATATGCTAAACTTACCGTGGTCGTAGTATTATTATCCATTAAAAATAATGATTCCACGGTACCATTGACAAATACATCAAAAATCGGTACGTCCATTGTTATTATACCATCGGAATACAAATGCCGATACGGTAGTCAACATGGACTTGCGTATAAACTGCACTTCCGAGGCGAGAGCACGAGAAGACGAGGGCGAGAACACGAGAAAACGCGAGGACGAGATTGTCTAAAAGGGGAGGGAACGAGAAAGCGAGGTTTTTCAAAGGCGAGAACACGAGAGAGCGAGAAGTCGAGGGCGAGAAGACGAGAAGTCGAGGGCGAGAACACGAGAAGACGAGAAGTCGAGGGCGAGGGAGCGAGAACGCGAGGAAACAGGGCGAGAATACGAGGATCTCGCCCCGAGAACACTTTCACCTCGACTTCTCGTCTTCTCGCCTTTGAAAAACCTCGTGTTCTCGCACTCTCGCCCTCGACTTCTCGTCTTCTCGTGTTCTCGCCCTCGACTTCTCGCTCTCTCGTGTTCTCGCCTTTGAAAAACCTCGCTTTCTCGTTCCCTCCCCTTTTAGACAATCTCGTCCTCGCGTTTTCTCGTGTTCTCGCCCTCGTCTTCTCGTGCTCTCGCCTCGGAAGTGCAGTTTATACGCAAGTCCATATTGACTACCGTATCGGCATTTGTATTCCGATGGTATAATAACAATGGACGTACCGATTTTTGATGTGCATTTTTTTTATATTCACCCTTTTTATTCGTACTTCATTTCATATGTAAATAATCGTAATCAAAATGAACCGATCAGATAAACGACTCGCGAGCAAATAAATTTTTCGTCTAATATTTAAACACTTGATAAATTAATCGGCAGTTTGGAAATTAAAGCGATGTCTAGTAATCAAACGCATTACATAATTCGACGGTTCGTCCAGTAATTACCCCCCCCCCCCTCGGAGATATCAAACGCTGTACCACTAAATTAAACTATGATTCTAATTAAACCATTTTTGTAATTTTTAAACGATTATTGTCAATTATCAAACGATGTTTTGAAATCAAACTCTATAGCATTTTTTAAAGTCTAAAAACCCCATCTTAAACGATGCCAGTTTTCCAGTGTGAATGGCTCCTGGCATACACATTTCCCTTCAAGGTAATAATTCGTTCTTTGCCTTTCCTGCTGTCTTTTATGCTTCGATGAAGCAGTGGAGGCCGACATGTTAATGGTGCAGCTTACTTTTGCCAAGATTATAAGATCTTTTTCTGCTTCTGTCATTTCACTCATGTTGTACCTCAGAGCTAAAATCCATGGTTCATCAAAGGCTCGGATACATTCCCCCTTATCACTGAGTTTACAGCCACATTTAAAATTAAGAATTTTCTGGAGTTCCTCATCACAATCCTTAGAAACCACCTGGCCTTCGACAACATGTAAATTGGTAGCCGCATCATCCTGTACGAGAGGTTGGTCACCAGGTTCCCTCTCATCATCCTGCTCAGAAACTTCGTTGATATTCACAACAATGCCTGACGGTAATAAATCATCATCTGATTCAGCATCTAGGCCTTTGTCCCCATTCCATTCATTTTCACTTGCATCTAATTCCTCGTCATTACTTTCCTCGTCCAAAGCAAAATAATCGTTTACGGCTCCTAAAATAAATTCTGGAGCTGCCACGCCACGTAAATTGCATACATCGAGTTGACGTAGAGCTTCAGCAACCTTATTTTCATTTGATAATGCCATTTTGGTGTAAAAAAATAACGAAACAAACTCATTCTATGGGAGCAGTCATTACCAAGCCTCGTTTTGAGTTGAATATTGACCAATCAGCAGGCGCAATTAAGCGTAGCTGCGGCATAGTTCGCTATTGTTTACTTGAGCAACGGGTTGTAACTAAGGCGTTGATTGGCTATTAGTTCCGAATACATGAATAATTATTCCATATTTAGAAAACAGATGTCACAGGGATTCCGTTGACGTGTCGTTTGTGGCATTCCCCTGCGGGAAAGTTTAACGAAATTTGTCATGTAAAAGTGCCCATTTTCGTCATTATTTTAATTGTTTTTCACCAATTAGGACTGGATACATCTCATAAAAAGCTCCATTAAAGTATTATTCTGGATAATAATTCAAAATCTGAACTTACAGGGCTAAAGAATTAATGTAAATAGGTACGTTTTTTCGATAATTTTAGTTTACAAAGTCACGAAAGTGTGTTTTGGCTATGTTCTCGAAACTTAGCCTTGCGACTTACGACTCGTAAAAACGGGTCACATATTAGAGTATTATATGCGTTGCGACCCACTTGTGTCAATTTCTAGGTCCCAAATGTTAGCGATTTAGCTCCTTTAAAGTGGCCCGCGTTTGTGTTGTTTACCAATTTGTAAATAAATGAAATGTTTTTAGTGCAGAAGCGAAATATTCTATAGCATTCTTGTCGAGAATATATTTCTTAAGGATTTTCTGTCTTCCAAATGTCTCTTAGGTATCAAAAGATGTAGCAAATGCCGTTGAATAACTCTTCGGTCAGCCATATTGTTTGAAGCAGAAAAAAGCTTAAGGTTGGTAAGTAAGCCCTATACCTTGCTTGGGACTTGTGCTTAGATTGACAATTATTGTAAGAACGAAGTTGTGCGTAAGTTTTTTCTTGGAACACATAATAAAGTGCTTGTGCTTACACTGAAGTCTACTTAAAATCTAAGCACAAGAACGTTCTTAAGAATTTTCTGGGAACACAAAATAAGATAAGATTACTTAATTGCAAAGTCTACTTAAAATCTAAGCACAAGAACGTGCTTAAGAATTTTCTAGGAATCGGGCCCAGGTTTCATCAAAATCGGTTCAAAATTGTTACCTCTACAGCATTCACAAGCTAAACACATGATTTTTTCTGAATAATCAGGTGCCATAATCTAGTCAGGTCAATATACAGTTTAACCCCCCCCCCCCCCCCCAAAAATTGCAACAAAAGGTTTCTCAACTGATTCTGACAGGGTTTAGTGTACTTTATAACATACTAAAAGTTTACCAAAGTAGGAACACATTATGAGAACATTGGATGTCTATGAGCTGTTCAATCATTACGAATTCATGACCTTCAGCTGTACACTATCACCTAATGCACAAACACTCCTGTCCATAGAATAAGTTTCAGAGCGTTCAGTTTTGAGTGTCATCCTCCACCTCAGTATCGACCTATTGATTTCCAGTAGGCAGACTTTTTTTCCGATGCCTACAATCCTTGAAATTGAATCACAGCCTGGGTAAACATGTACAAAGAGCAACTCGTTGCACGCATCGTCTCCAAAGCTTCTTTCGACAGGTCTATGTTATACACTTTGTGTTCTTTTGACTGCTTGTTTGAACGGAAGTAGATGATCTCATAGTCTGTTCGGGAGTAATGAAGGAGCAAATCTGTGACAATTCAAATAACACTCAAGAGGTCGATACTGAGGAGGAGGATGACACTCAAGATTGAACGCACCGAAAGTTATTCTATGATAGTGGACAGCTGAACAGTGTCCACGCCAGCCAAACTAATGAAAAGGTCGACCGTGATTTGCACGTGTTTCTTGATCTATATTCAACATCAGTCACTGCAGACGATATGACACAAGGAATATTCTATTCATATTTATTATTGGTGTTATTATTGCCCTTCTACGATTAACAAAATGTTTATTACAAAACAAAAAATATATTTATACCGCCAACATATTTACACCGATAAAATATTGGTGATGAAGTACAACCGAACATATGTATTTTAATTTTCCACATTCATTATACTCGTATTTTACTTATATATTCATTTTACATGTAAACATAAACGGTTTATAAGCAAGATAAAGTCCTCGACTTCGGTTATGCTGGGGAAGAAAGACTTCAGAAAAAACCCTCAAAAGAAAAACCTCGGCCTATCGGCCTCGGTTTTTCTTTTTCTCGGGTTGTTTTCTTCAGTCTTTCTTTCCCCAGCATAACCTCAGTCTCGTGCTTTATCCTACACATAGACCATGGAATGCTTTTTACGGGAGGGAACACGTTGGTTTGAGAGAATTTTTCTGCAGATATGCCGGGATTACTGTATAATACCACATATTAAATGTTGCATTGATACGATGAAAACGACTAATCCCTGATCTGTGGAATAAATATGGCCAGTAGTAGAGAAATAGCACCAATGATTGAAAAAATCTGTTATTTACTGGAAACAAGTATTTTTTCAAAACTATTTCAGTGAAACAATATCCAAGAGAAATATATACTAAATACACATGAAAACGATTTTGGCATGATTGAAATACTGGTTTGGTACTATAATATATATAATGTTAAGAAAAAACAAAAGTAAGAATACCGTGTGACCTTAACCATACAATTAACAATAAGTCACCTTCATCAATTATACCATTTTTTTTTAAAAAAGAAAACAATAGACTAATTATAAGAGAGAATAGAGAGAGAGGAATTGGGAATTAACCTCCACTCGACATATCCTAACACATGGGACTAACACATGGTTCAATTTTATTCCAATAATTTGTTTGTACGTAGTCGTCTTTAGCAGTGGGAGGACATCTTAGAACCCGCAGAAAACCGACGAGGTTGGGAGAGAAATGGGATTTAACGTCCACTAAACACAAACTAGATCAATTCGGGACTTACATATGGTTAGGGGAAAACAGAGGACCCAAAGTAAACCAATGACAGTCGACCCT
The DNA here is from genome assembly GCA_948474765.1 of Patella depressa. Lineage (NCBI taxonomy): Eukaryota > Metazoa > Mollusca > Gastropoda > Patellidae > Patella > Patella depressa. The sequence continues at coordinate 55,117,260 of OX419716.1, forward strand.
ACTTCTCGTCACTTACCACTGGGGATTCGAATCCACATCAGTTGAATTAAGTTAATCGATTTATGAAATATATTTTTTGACAGAGATAATAATCAGATATGCCACCAAATCGCATATTTGGGGTTCATATTTCAAAAATTTCCAGGGGGAGAGCCCAGACCGGTGGAGGCGGGGTCAGTGAAAGGGGCCACTCCGACACGGGAGCCCGGGCCGGTTCCCGACCCTAATCCGGCCCTACTCCTTGTCACATATAAACGGGGATTGAAACCGAGCCCCCCCCCCCCCACACACACACACACCATCACCACCACCCCGCCAATGTGTATACGAGACCTCCGTTTTCCATGTCATCCCAACGACCGGCTGTCCCTAGGCCTTCCATCCTACTCTGATAAGACGGTACCTCGCCAAAAAAGTCTAGACTACCCACTGAGCCACCACAGCTCAAACTTCATTTCGAATCCGGCCACAGGAACTCGCTCTTTTTTACCCCATCCTCCCTTCTCCACTGGCATGGGTAAACCCCGCCAGAAAATTTCCGATGAACTTGGATTAAATTAAATAAAATAGGGTTTAACGTCCCACTGTTCTGCTCCGACTGTGCTATGAAAGAAATTGTGCCAGGTCTCCTCTTATTTCGAATTCAGACTGCCATGGGATCTTTTACGTGCATGCAATTTATAACCCGGTTTTTTGCGTCCCATTCGAACAAATAAACTGTCTTTGCCAAACTCTCCGTCCTGCACCAATGATATAACCACGTCGGAAAACCCGATAAACTTTCTAGTCCAATGCAGAGATCGAACACGTGACCTTCAGTTTAGTGAGCCAGCATCTTACCCACTTAGCCGCCGTGGCTCCAAACATTAACGTCCTACTCATTGAGCCACCCTAGCTCGCACTTCATTTCGATTCCGAACACGGGACATCGTTTTTCTATTCCATCCGAACATACGTGGTCCCCTGTCAGGTCTTCCTCCTACACCACTGAAGTAAGAGAGCAAACGTCCCAATCACTGACCTACCGTAGCTCCTATTTCAATTAGATTCCGGGACACGGGGCTTCGGTTATTTTTCTTCCATCCGCACGATTATACTTTGTCTCTTGCTAAGCTGTCCGTCCTACACCACTGACAAGAGGGAACATCGCCAGAAAAATCACGACCCACTTTAAAGAAGTTGGAGAGCAAACGTCCTACCCACTGAGCCACCGTAGAATCAACTTCATGTCGATTTCGTGCAAGGGGCCTGGTTTTTTTTAAATACCATTCGAACGACTATACATTATACTATATTTATTATAATGCACTACTATGTACTATGGGCCAGAGGCCTTAAATACTGAATAAAGATTTGATTGATTGATTGACACTGTTCTGACAAAACCACGCATCAAGTGAAAACACTCGATGAAGGCTGATTAAGTTAGAGAGCAAAGAAAGATTCGACTGAAGACTTAAAATCGATTACAGAATACAATACTATCTGTACAAGAAGATTCTAGAACATTTCTGTTTATTATAATCTATTTCTAAATACAAATGCCGATACGGTAGTCAATATGGACTTGCGTATAAACTGCACTTCCGAGGCGAGAACACGAGAAGACGATAGGACGAGATTGACCCAAAGGCGAGGGAGCGATAAGTCGAGGTTTTTCAAAGGCGAGAACACGAGAGAGCGAGAAGTCGAGGGCGAGAGTGCGAGAACACGAGGTTTTTCAAAGGCGAGAACACGAGAAGTCCAGGGACGAGAAGACGAGAAGTCGAGGTGAAAGTAATCTCGTGTTCTCGGGGCGAGATCCTCGTATTCTCGCTCTGTTTCCTCGCGTTCTCGCTCCCTCGCACTCTCGCCCTCGACTGTCGATGGTCTATTAGTTATGCAAAATAATTTGATTTCAGCAAACCTCAATATTAAAAAAAATGTTTGAGATGCATCATTTTGCCCGAAGCAGTTAGGTGGACCAATATGTTTCACAGAGAATTACTTACGAATTATCTCTGTAACAGATGACTGTGCACAACACGTGAGTTGACTTGCACGCGGCGGTAGTCATTGGCTCAACGGCTCGTGCAATGTTTACTGAACACCTAACTGCTTCGGGAAAAATGATGCATTTTACTCATTTTAATACCCATTTACACTAAATAGGAAATATTTTTTGACTACAAATAATACTTCAAACGTCTTTATTTATTTTTCTTTTACCTTCAAAAAATGTTTGAGAATTTAATTTGTCGGAGTAAAAAAGTTAATATGCCGTACTCGTTCATACTCCTACGCAGTGTTTCGTTTGATTAGAACTAATCCACTCCACACTGCTATCTTGAGTGAACTTTGTTGTGCTAAATTATTATTGGTCAGTAGTGCCATTACCAACCAATGACCTGCATTGTAACAAACAATATCGGGGTTAACCAGACCTCAAAATATGTTACCGCAATGTATCTAGTGACAATCGCGACTTGTTTACGTCATAACCCGCGAAATTTATTATGCTCGATTATCCAGTGCCAACATGTTTTCTTCGTCAGCCATTTTGAAAATTATGCCGAATGCGAGAAGAGAGGAGGGATTTGATTGGACGTTAAAAAGAGACACGCCCCGCCCAATTTCAAGAATATGACTTCTATCCAGCAATGGTAAGAGAGGGATTTCTCGCGCCATTGCTTCAGGAATATGTACTCGTTAAGCCTCGTCGATGTCATGCTTATCAGTGATTGTAGCGGCCAAGCGAATATATTCACTGCGGGATCAGTTTGGTACTGGACGTGAACATGATAGTATTATTAATAGTCGAAAGACTAAGAGAGACTGTTAACCCAAATTTCAACACGCTTTTCATTCATTCGAATAAGAGCCACCGGCATCGTGAGGAAGAAATGACTGTTAAATAAAATGCGATTTCATTGGAGTAACATGCATGGCTTCCGGTATTTTGTCCAATGGAAAAAATTGTCTTATCCAGTTTCCGAGTCGTATTTTGCACGCGATTAGTATGTCAGTTTTGCAATGATTGTAAAGTCTGGATGTCCGGGCCTATAGAAGACGCGTGCTGTTCCTACACTCGGCAAACCTCGGAAGATTTCGGAATCTAAACTCGGCTGTACGATGAATTCCGCCATATTGGAACTACTTTAAAGGTCCCGGATGAAACATGGCTGCGCCCATTCCAAACACAAGTTGGCGACCTATTTGGCTAGCGACCTATTCGACCGATCCAGCTGTAAGATAATGACGAAATTACACTTCTATTCTGAGCTGAAGGAATGGATAAAAAATAATATATTCTACTTTCATTTGATAGACATAACGTTGGATTTTATTGGTTGATAAATAGAGACTGTTGTCTTTACTCTAAATAGGTTTCCAACGAACAGGTTGCAGCTCGATCGGTCGAATAGGTCGCTAGCCGAATAGGTTCCCAATTTGTGTAATAGCGTCAAGTTTTCCTGTTAAAGTAAACCGGTAGCCGCATCGCAAATGTATGGGCGCAGGTACATATCACTTACTGTCATACATCCGAGACTAGATGTAGTCTACGTAGTTTACGGAATCTGTCGAGATTAGCCGAGTGGCTGTTCCTAGTCTATTTATGGCTACCGAGGGTTTTTTCTTTACTTAGGCCTTGTGTACGTACGTACTGAACTGATAGGTAATTTCTAAGGGTCCTACATGTCCTACAAATATCGCGATATAGTATGAAATTAATCGTGAACCTAAAATTGAAAAAAAAATCTCGATTATCGATATTCTTAAAAAAAATATCGTTCATCGTTTTCATGGAAAAAATCGAGGTTCACCGGTGAATCCTTTCGGCCCTATGCAGGAGTCACCACTTTTAAATCGATATGAAAAAGTCTCTGCCCCCACATTGTTAAAACAAAGCCAATGTCAGATCTGTGTTTTGAATGTCAAAAAAAAACGACTATGCGGTCTACAAGAGTGCAAACCTGTCGGACAGTGATAAATCTTCTAGATTAAAGAAGCAAGAAAAACACCTGATAACGGTCACAAGGGAACGTTCTGTGTACCAGCAGATGGTGAGCTCATCAAAAGAGACTGTTCGTTCTCTTGGTATAAATGAACTTTGTCGGAATAAACCATGCAGTAGAGAGATGCATATGCATTATAGTTTTGACTTCGCACAACAAGTTCACTATCCATCGGACCCTTATCAACCTGGCCCTTTATATTTTCTTACCCCAAGGAAGTGTGCAGTATTTGGTGTTTGCTGTGAGGCACTGCCACAGCAAATGACTTACTTGATAGATGAGGGCATGTCTGGTGGTAAAGGATCTAATGCCGTTATTTCATATTTGCACCATTTCCTTGAGAATTTTGGACTTGGGGAATCAGATCTAGAGCTGCACTGTGACAACTGCTCCGGGCAGAATAAAAATAAGTTTCTTCTTTGGTATCAGTGTTGGCGTGTACTTCATGGACTTCATGATACTGTCAGTATCAACTTTCTAATAACAGGGCACACCAAGTTTGCACCAGACTGGTGCTTTGGGTTGTTTAAACAAAAATTTCGCAAAACACCTGTGGACACTCTAGAGGAAATTAAAAAAACTGTAGCAGACAGCACAGTGTCAGGAGTAAATAGAGCCCAGCTAGTTGGCGACGAAAAGGGTAATGTGATTGTCCCTTCCTATGACTGGCACACCTACCTCAAGGATTATTTCAAGCCACTCCCAGGAATCAATGCTTTACACCCATTGAGGTAAGTAACCCTTTCTAACTGAATTTTTGAAATAGTGATACTGATAACCAGATGTCGCTCATGAAAGTAACAAATTACCAGTTTTGACGACTGATTAACTGCAAGATACAGGAAAATATTACAAATGGAAATTAAAATTCAGATAATCCTCTTCCCGTCTCAGACCACCACCACACACACAACCACACGGTCATATTCAGTGATTAAAAATATTATCACTAGAGTGATTAACAACACAATAGTAAACTACTCTACTCTTTAAATATATAATTACATTTTTTTTGTCTTATCCCTTTTAGGTTTGACAGCAGACATCCTGGCAAGGTGTTCACCAGAGAAATGTCCGACTTATAAGAAAAGACAGTCCAGCTGTTGCGGGATATAAACAAGCTTCCCCTAGCGCTTCATCCCCTCAAGTTTTACCCCCCGGTTTGGATATGACCCGGCAGAAGTACCTTTTTGACAAGATAAGGGATTTTTGCAGAACCCAAGAATCGAAGGACATTACCTGCCCTAAACCCGAGCTTGTTCAGGATCAGGATGACAGCGATTCTAACTATGAGTCTCAACGGAAGAAGAGACGTCATAACTAGGATTCAAATTACTTCATTCTGAGCCAAATTATAACTGTTTATTGTTTTGATAAGATTTGTGCATATTGGTAACCAGCGCACTGGTATATTCGCGACTTAGCCTCGCTTTCCCATTTTTAAATTAAATTTTTAAATGGCGAACCGTTCTAATCTAGTTAAAATCTTGAGTATGTGATGCCATTGGGAGTTGATTATGGTCTAATTAATAGTTTATATAACATTTCAGGCCTAAAGAAAGACCTGCAATAGCCAGATTAAGCTCTTGCATAATGTATGTTTAAGGGACACATTATTCCAGTGCTTTTCAATTCATTACTGAACCTAGAATTTTGGCCCTTGTGTTAAATTTCTTTAAAACATGCTTAAGGGTGAATCTAGCATGTTTAAAACTACCAAATACGAATTTTCAGCTTCCTAGGTCAAATATTGGCGAAGATATCACCATTTGAAAAAAAGGTTGCCAATTGGTAATAAAAATTCTCTTACTTCTGTCGTTTATATACTTCTAAAGTGTCTAGAACCCCCTAACTTGGCAATATAATAGAACTGCAAACGTAGATTACGATTCTTTGAAAAAATTTGGGGTAGGGGGTATCCCTACTGTAAGGGTTGCCATCAAAGTTGGAAAAAAATAAGCAAGTATTTTATTTTTCATGACTTTGGAGTGCTCTAGAAAAGTCATTGTTGTGTCTAGAGGTCTAAAAATTGCTATACACTCCCAAGACGGTGGAATTTCGATATGGAATTGAATATAGGACCATATGATGTTATATCCCATAGATATCAGGCCCCAAAGTTGGTTTCCCGCCAAAATCTTGTGAAAATGCCTAATTTTGGTTGCCATTTTGGTTATGTGGGACAAGTGGCAAAATTTTAAAAGGGACAGGAAATGAATCTTCTGTTACCCTTCTACAACATATCAAAAATCCAAAGTTGGCCCGTGTTCTTTGATATTTTTAATTTTCATCCGAAGTTTGTAAATATACATGTGTTTTTGCATTTTCATGAAAAATTGCCTTTTTATGATCTCTGAAAAAAAGCTTCTAAATAGGTTAGACCTACCAAATCCACCATTCTAGATGAATTTTGTGCGTAGATCACGAATATAACATCAGTTCGGACGTAGGATGTAGCAGTGAACTTTAATTTTACCTGCAAAATGCAACTTTTCGTTATTACAGGTACAATGAAGGAAAATTAATGAAAAGTTTAGTTTTCAAGACCAGTTTTTAATTACTACTTAGTCAAATTTACCAATCTAAGAGAACTTTTTACGTAGATTACGAATATGACATCAGTTCAGGTATAGGATATGTTGTTTTAATTTTATTCTCTGCCAGGTTGCTCCTTCCGAGAAATTTTCTGAAGTGAACAAAAGTCAGCTCCGCGCACGTGGTTTTGGATGTCGCAGCAAATATACTTCACACAAGGTATTTTACACACATGTATTGTCATAAACTAAAGCAGAGTAAAAAATTCACTCATTACCGGCTTCGACTTGCATGTTTATTTAAAAACGAACGTGAGCAAAAATTTCAATTGCACTCTTTGATTTAATTTTTGATTTTGGCGATTTGGGTGATTTCGATACAGAGCTAGCTGTAATAGCTTCGTTTCATTTCTAACTTTCAAGTACATGATTTCGCCGAGATAAATTCATTACAACATTTTGGGATATACTTTTATTTAGTTGTTACACCCTTCGTTTACGGGGCGATCTCTTCGTGGAAAGAAATAAATATTTGCTAGCTCTAAATACGCAGAACTATTTAAGACCGGATAATAACCGAAACAAAATTTTATTTGTAGTCTTTATTTTCCAGACACTTTTCGGTAACTTAGTGTAAATTATTTTCATAATCATAGTATATCTTATTTAATTATTGTGTAGATTTAAGCCTTGATCGAAGGAAATAGTTGTTAATTCTGAAATGCGTTACACAATGAACTACGTAAATGATCAAATTTAACTTTTGTCTGTGATAATTATTGGAAATATAATATGATTATTAAAAAGCATATTTAACGTCTGCATTGATAAACATAACGCTAGCGCTACAATATACGTCCACATTCCTGCTTTGATTGATATGGTACTTTGTCAAGAAGGCTAGGCGTTTGGTTTGTTTAGCGTTGAGGGTCGTGCACTAACATTAATAGTTGCCGTCCTTAGAGTATAAGGAATTACTATACCAAGATAATCTATTCAGAATTGTGCCTTCCTAACGCTAAAGGCAAAAAGTGGGCGTGGCTCTGCCCCTGGGGGTCGGGACATTCATCAAAATCAATAGTGGACGCCCTCAGGCTATAAGGAATACATAAGCCAAGTACCAAGCTGATTCATTCAGAATTGCGGCCTGTAAACGACAAACACAAAAATTGGTCGTGTCTTGCCTGTGTGAGTCGGGACATGCAGTTGACGTCCTTAGGCTATATGGAATACATATCCCAAGTTTAAAGACGATCCATTAAGAATCGTGGCCTGTAGACAACACACATAGACACCCCCTGGGGGTTAGGAAATCACCAAAAACAATAGGGGTCATCTTTAGGATATAAGGAATAGGTTTGTAGAGTTTTAAAAGGATCTGTTAAGAATTGCATCCTGTAGGCGAACACAAGACACAAAAGCATTGGGCGTGGTTCTGTCCCAGGGGGTCCGTCATGCACCAAAAATAATAGTGGTCAGCCTTAGGGTATAAGGAATAAGTATAAAAAAAAGTTTTCAAGACGATCGATTAAGAATTGTGGGCTGTAGGTGACACACAGAAAAAAAAATGGGCGTGGCACTGTCCCTTGGGGTTGGGCATGCACCAAAAACAATAGGGATCTTCCTTAAGGTACCAAGAATAAGTATTCAAAGTTTCAAGATGATACATTAAGAAATGCAGCCTGTAGACGACAAATACAAGAAATGGGTGTTGCTGTCCCACGGGGCTCGGGCATGCACCCAAAACAAAAGGGGTCATCCTTAGGGTATAAGGAATAAGTATTTTAAGTTTCAAGATGACCGATTAAGAATTGTGGCCTGTAGGCGACACACAAAAAGAAAATGGGTGTGACTCTGCCCCTGGGGGTTGGGCATGCACCCCAAATGATAGAAATGTTCATTCGGTTACAAAGAATAATCACTCAAAGTTTCAAGATGATACGTTAAGAAATGTGGCTTGTAGACGACAAACAAATAAATACAAGGAATGGGCGTGGCTCTGCCATTGGGGGTCGGGCATGCACCAAAAAACAATACGGATCATCCTTAGGGTAAGTATACAAAGTTTTAAGAAAATCCAGTTAGAATTGCGGCTTCTAGGCGACACAGAGACACACAAAAAGAAAATGGGCGTGGCTCTGCCCCTGGGGGTTGGGCATGCACCCCAAACGATAGGGATCATCTTTAGAGTATAAAGAGTAAGTATACAAAGTTTTAAAGAAAATCCAATAAGAATTGCGGCCTGTAGGCGACACAAAGACACACGAAAAATGGGTGTGGCTCTGACCCAGGGGTTTGGGCATGCACCCCAAATGATAGGGATGTTCCTTAGGGTACAAAGAATGTGTATGCTAAGTTTCAAAATTATAAGTTAAGAAATGTGGCCTGTAGACGACAAACAAATACATACTAGAAATGGGCGTGGCTCTGTCCCTGGGGGTCGGGCATGCACCAAAACAGTAGAGATCTTCCTTAGGGTATAAGGAATACGTATACCAAGTTGGAAGAAAATCCAGTAAGAATTGCGCCCTGTAGGCGACACAAAGACTCACAAAAAGAAAATGGGCGTGGCTCTGCCCCTGGGGTTGGGCATACACCCCAAAAGATAGGGATGTTCCTTAGGGTACAAAGAATGTGTATGCAAAGTTTCAAGATTATAAGTTAAGAAATGTGGCCTGTAGACGACAAACAAACAAATACTAGAAATGGGCGTGGCTCTGCCCCTGGGGGTCGGGCATGCACCAAAAACCATAGGGATCTTCCTTGGGGTATAAGGAATAAGTATACCAAGTTTGAAGAAAATCCATGAAGAATTACGCCCTGTAGGCGAACCACAGACACACAGTACACACACACACACAGGGGCGACGGCATAATACGTTCACATTATGAATGTGGACGTATAAAAATCAGACGAAAATATAAATGTTACTCTATTTCTGTCTGTGCATGCATCGAAGCGTTAAATGTAATCGTTATTTGAACGTGTTCTAAAACCGAAGAATTCCGAATTTATTTTTCTTTGCAGAGAAAAATTACAATTTTGTCACTAGGAGTTAACTCCCTTGAGAATGGAAGCCAAATTTTTTTTTTTTTTTAGCAATTTAAAAACACGTCCAGATGGTTATATCTTCGAAAGTTAAACATGGCACGACATTCGTTGTTGATGAATGAAGTTTTTATGGTAAGCCTTGTCATATTATGTCAAAATAGACCCCAAATACTGTCTGTAGGACGAAATTTCTTCTGGCCCTGAACCACCCTAACAAGGAGAAATCACGTCGGAAAATTTTGATGAACCTTCGCGGCCAATGCAGGGAGCAAACACCCGACCTCCAGGCTAGCGAACCAGCGTCTTACCCACTTAGCCACGTGATCCCCTGATGCCTTTGACGTGTCCCCCATAGGCCTACATATATAAAATGTACCACATACTAAAAAAAAATCAACCCCAAAACGCAAGCACATGCAATCAGACCGAATAATCGTGAGAGCGCTGATCTTTAAGTAGCCCGCGTGTGTGTTGTTAACCAATTTGGAAATAAATAAATTGTGTTTAGGGTAGAAGCGAAATTTTCTATAGCATTCTTCTCGAGAATTCATGAATCCGACTTGTCAATCATTGTAAAGATTTTGACCAATCAGAAAGCCCGATTATATTTGGCCCGCGTAGTTCAAGTTTGGCTGCCATTTTTGTCCCACAAACAAACAAGGCCGTGCTCTGTGGGAAGTTTGTCATTTCTACATTTATCGTCGAAATGGTATTACGCTGCGCGTGGGGAACTTGTAACAAACATGGACGAGTGTTACCCCGAACGCCCTCATGGTGCACAAATTTATATTATTTCAGAAATCAAAGAAACAATTAGAAAAGTGGTTGCGTTGGATCAAGGGGATGCGGTCACTCGGGTCAGTTTACCCCAAGATCGTTTCAACCCGGGCTGTCACAGTTTCTGTTGGTCGCTGGTGTGTGTTGGTTCCCGGGCTGTTTCATCCCAACCTACTTTTTATCGGGCTGCTTCATCCCGGACTGCTTCATCCCCCTTTAGTCCCACTTATTGAAATAAACATGTCCTTTGTTATTTATTAATTAAATAAACACTTAGTCGATTGTTATGGATTAGTAATAAAACAAGTGGTGAGGGTTGAGTAGTTGTATTTATACATTTTTAAGTAAGAAGCCAGATAATTTTATTAAACCACATCTGACGTCAGCCTACTGTTTTAATATGTTTTTATTTATGACAAAGGGAGAAGATGACCCACCCTCTCTTCTCACGACAGTGTGATTGTAAACAATTTAATTAAATCAGCCTGTCCTTGATAATATCATACATAACAATTAACAATTTGGGCACAATAAATCCTGCATCGTAACAATTGTTTCCGTTTTGTCTCCAATGAAAATATAAATTCAGAACAATAGATATTTGTGTGGTGCACCAGACACAAGTTTTGTAGAGAATAATTTAAATCCATGTATTTATTCATTGATATATGCATTATATGCATATGTGTCATTTTTATTTTAGAAAGTTTTGTTTAAGAGTTTAATATATATCTTCCCCTTTTTCTTCTAAAGAATAAACAAACTTGTTATTTCTGTATTTTTTTATTTATTTTTATTTTTTTGAAAAAAAAAAATAAAATAAAACTTAAAGTGCATATAAAATGTCCCTGAAAACTTCTATATGTGAGCAGTCCATGGTTATTTTATCCACTTTACGGCAAATTCACATCAATCCGACTAAAATTAAATCAGTTATCTTCATTCAAAGTCGTAAAAATAGACCTCCCGTAAAAACGACTTTGCCAATTATTGAAAACACTCTTAATCCCCTCAGACGCCAGTGACGTCACAGTGACCGAATGCATATTCGTAATGTTTGTTCCTTAATTACCTATATACAGCCGGCGTGTGTATTCATTAACGCCAGACTGATTCCTTAATCCCCCTAATTAAATAAAACAATTGACTACGGAATAATTTGTTTTTTAATTCAATTTAATTCAAGATCCAATTTAGAATTTGTTTCATAATGTACGGTCGTTCTGTTTTCTCACAGCAGCGATTTTAATACCCTCTACCATCGTGTACAGTCTAAACGATTCGAGATACATTTTCGTCAGAAGTTTATTGTTCGAATGTAGAATCTGTTTCATTATGTACGGTCGTTCTGTTTACTCACGGCAGCGATTTTAATACAATCTACCATCGGGTGCAGTCCAAACGATTCGAGATACATTTTCGTCACAAGAGTATCGTCGTTCTAATTTAGAATTTGTTTCATAATGTACGGTCGTTCATTTTCACACGGCAGCGATGTCATACACTCTCCTATGTGTGCAGTCACATCTATTCGAGATACATTTTCGTCAGAAGAGTATTGTGGTTTGAATTTCCCCGAGTAAAAGAGTATAGGAGTAAAAAGATGTGGTCACGCAAAATATATCATAAATTTCAAACATGATTGAAACGCGATTTGTAAATGACGATCCGTTATCGACGTACGGCGCCTTTATTTCTGCTTGCGAATTTGACTTTATTACTCTGAAATAGACCGTAAAAATGAAATACGAAAAAATATCTCAATATACGTTAGAAATAACAGATTGAGAAGGATCACCTAACTATCTATGTGTATCGCAAGTGTAGTGTCGTTAATAACTGTCATTAATCAATGAGACTAAATTGGAACAGTGATTGGGTCATAAAGTAATTAAGAATGTTGATTAGGTAATTATCTTTTTCTTTGCTCACCGATGTTTTTGTAATAAAGTAGCCTCGTATTATTTGTTGATTGGTGTTTAAACAACATCTAAATATAAATCCTTCGATGGATATACGATAAGGTTATAATGTCTATCATCATTTAACTTTTTTATAAAGAATACAATTATTTTACCATTAAATTGACAGTTTAATCACTCACCAAACGGCACCAGGAACTCCACATTTGATCAAATGTATTTGATATTCATTATTACAAATTGATCTGGCCGGCGTAACAAAAAATTAGAACCACAATACTGACGAAAATGTATCTCGAATCGTTTGGACTGCACACGATGGTAGATTGTATTAAAATCGCTGCCGTGAGAAAACAGAACGGCCGTACATAATGAAACAAATTTTAAAATGGATCTTGAATTAAAATGTATTACAAAACAAATTATTCCGTAGTCAATTGTTTTATTTAATTAGGGGGATTAAGGAATCAGTCAGGCGTTAATAAATACACACGCCGGGTGTGTATAGGTAATTAAGCAATAGTTCGTAAAATGTTCACTGCCTATCACTGTTGTGACTGTAGGTTGCCAATCAGGATTTGAATTGTTCACAAACGCATTCCAATTTTTCCGTACGATTTCATCGTTGGGAAATTTATGAAACGCCGGTACATTATTCCCCTTTCCCTTGCTGGGATTTCCACAACTCTCAAAAACACAACGGTAATATGGCATCTTGAAATACACTCGGTAATACTACTACTACTACTTAGTGTTTAACGTCTGCTTCCACATAAGTGATATCGCAGACAAGACTTAGGAGAGCTGAAGCTGATTCCTGTTTTTTAGAATATGATTTTGCAATCTCTCTATTTGGCTTTAAGCCATGGATTGGGTTTAGTGGGAAGTTCTTCCCTTTATTTATTAAAAAACATATCATTTGGTAGATGATCTCGTTTGCTTCTGGGTTGGTTGGTGTCATCGTTTGGGGTTAGTGTTTAGGTGCCAGACCCGTCTTATCGTGGCCTCCCCTTACTCCACTATCCCACTCTATGGGTTTGGTATCAGTTTTATTTACGAAATAGTGTTTAGGTGCCGAGTACGTCTGACCGAAACTCCCCCTTACTCCACTATCCTGCTTAGTTTGGTAGATGCCATCTGTGGTTTTTGTGTTTAGGTGCCAGGCCCGTCTTATCGTGACCTCCCCTTACTCCACTATCCTATTCTGTTTAGTGTCTGTTTTTTGGCGGAATAGTGTTTAGATGCCGAGTCCGTCTGATCGTGACCCTCCCTTACTCCACTATCCTGCCAGTTTGGTATAAATCCCCTATGTAGTTTAGTGTTTAGATGCCGGGCCCGTCTAATCATGACCCCCTCTTACTTCACTATTCTACTTAGTCCAACTGTGTCCAATAGGGCGTGGATTTGTTCAAAGATTTGCAGTTTCAGATCTGGTCTAGGGAAGAGTAGGTTCTTAGTGTTGAACGGTATGTTGTTGTTCTCCATTATTCTCACTAGTTCCCTTCTCTCCTCCTTGTATACCTCGCAGTCTACCAGGACATGGTTGGTGGTACATTCTTCCCCGCACTCACAGACGATGACTTGGTGTTTGTGGTCTCGCAGCCGCTCTCTCACCCTTAGTTTCGATATAAATCTGCATATATCTCTTCTAGGGTGATTGATTGCTGTCTTCGTGTAGATCTTGTCATCCAGCCGGAATCTGTATGTGTCAAGTTCAACGAGTTGTAATTCCCAGATTGAATTGACCTGTCTTTTAACCATACTGTAGATTTCCGTGGTGCTGTAGTCTATGGTGCGGAGTGGTGCTGTATCCTTGAGACCTTCGTTTGCGAGTCGATCTGCCTCCTCGTTTCCTCTAATGTTGACATGTGATGGAATCCACACAAGCTCTACTTTGCTCCCCTTCTTTAAGACCCTCTGGTACAGCTGCCTGATTTCCAAAATGACTTCTGGTCTTGAGTCCGAGTTGTCAGTTTGGATTGAAATCAGACTGCTCAGGGAGTCGCTTGGAATGACGAACTTACTAGTCTTTTGGTGGGAAATCCATGATATAGCGTCACGAATGGCCACAAGCTCTGTAGTGTACACCGAACAGTTATTGGGCAGTTTCCTGCTTATTCCCTGTTCCCCGTTTGGCAGGTATATTCCAAACGAGCTGGTGCCCCTTTCAGGGTTGCGTGAGCCATCCGTGTACACATGGTCCCAGTCATCAGACGGCCAGTTGTCTTCCAGGTGTTCTAGCGAGAAAGCTCGTGCAGCAGTGGGGTTGTTTTTCTTGTCGGTTTTCTGTAACAGATCTAGATTGACCGGCGGTATAGGGAGCGTCCACGGGGCGATCGCTGGGGGGTCGTGTTCATTTATCACGAGCTCCCCCAGTCGCAGTTCCTTGATTGTTTCCCTGATACCTTGGCCAAAGCTTTTCTTTCTTGGATCTCTCACATATCTTGTCTTTTGTAGACTGACAAAAGTTGGAGATCTTGCGCCCAGTTGCGAGATCTTAGCCCAGTACCTTGTCACTAGTTCTTTTCTTCTTAGGGATAGGGGCAACTCCCCGGCTTCCTGCAGTAGTGCCTCTCTCCTAGCCCCTTGCCCTACGCCAGTCGCAATACACAGAGCTTTGTATTGGATGGTGTCAAGCTTCCTTAAGAGTAATGGCGCGCAGTTCATGAAGGCCAGAGAGTCGTAGTCTAATACAGATCGTACTAGAGCACGATACACCATCATTAGTGTAACTCTATTGGCCCCCCATGTGCTGCCCGTTATTTTCCTCATTAAGTTTAGGATTTTGGTGCATCTATCTACAGTCTCGTCGATGTGCGGTTTCCAGGTCAGCCTTCGGTCAAAGATTACGCCAAGGAACTTGGTTTGGTCTTTGAACTCGATGGTTTTCCGAAAACTTAAACTAAAATCCTTAAAATCGATTTTAACAAAAATCAAATTTTATCTTAAGACAAGTCGTATTCATGAAAATCAATTTTAAGTTAAAATTCGATTTTAATCGATTTTAGCTAAAATAGCACATTGTCAAGACCGCAAGCGACTAGATCTGTAATGCGCATGCGTTTTGGATGTCACTCGCAAGGGCGCTTGTTTGTTATTGTTTCTCGCTACAAATGTTTGATCGCTAATATAATGTGGGCAGAGGATTAGTTTGATAGTAATCATTATGAAAATAAGGAAATAGTATTTTACTTATGCGTGTATTTGGTGAAATTGTGTTGACTGTGAAACATATTGCGTGGTTCTACTGTTACTTTTGGGTTACCCATGGCGACGACATTTCCCGTCTTATTTCATCTCAATCTTCGACGATAAATGTTTTTAGTTTATTGCTTCACACATTCAAGAGAACACTTAAACTGGCGTGCGCCTCGTATTACGTGTTGATTTTATATAGTATTGTGAAATAGATGAATGGGAATTGAAACGAAGACACGTAGCCTCTTTGATTTGTGTTGATAAGTCTGATAAGTGAATCAAAGCGCAAGGCCTTTTTTTCCTATCGGTATCGTCATCGATCGATCGATCTGTGATGGGGATGGTTAACGAAGAGTATAGTCTACGGTCAGCCAAAGCCTTATGTGTAAGTAAACATAATATTTGTGTGTTTGTGTGCCTTGTAAATGTGTACGGCCGACAAGCCTTTACTAGCTTTAGTAAAGAGGTGTAACTAAACCGTCTTGGGCCTAGGCCTACACTGTCCTACAGCATTATAAGCCTAATATCATGTCTACATATAGCCTAGATCTTAGCAGACGACTTTTTGAATTCAAGTGCCATATTTAGGCACTACCAAAATTCATTAGAATTCCAAACAACAATGGCAGAAAAAAGGGACAGACAGCCAAACTGGACAACAAAGGAAGAATTAGCCTTTGTTGAGGCATATATTGAAAGGGCCCACATACTAGAGGGCGAGTTTTCAGGGCCTGGGGTGGGTGGGGTGTCCTCATCATCCAAGGAAGAGGCTTGGAAGGCTATATTGGATAGAGTGAATAGGTGAGCATAAGTTTGGTACAGGCAGCAAAACCACTTGGATGAATTGAATCAAAACAAAAGAACTTTTAACATTTGAGATCTCAATAAGATCTTGTTAGATTTGAGATCTCAATTTAATAATATAAATATATAATAAATATATGCATAATGAAAAAAAAAGACAATTATTATTATAATAATTATATAAACATCATGTACAATATTAATTTAATAATACCACTACCTGACTACCAGAACCATAATATAATATAGTTGTTTTTTCAATTTTCTTTAGTTTATCAATAACCAACAGGAAAGTAGAATATGTGAAAAAAAAGTGGGCACAATTGAAATGTTCAGGTGAGTTTTATTGCAAATTTCTATAAAATAATAGGTAGGCCTATTGAGATTATTTACATAAGTTAGTCAGCCTATTGACCTGTGGTATGTCTAATGAATATGAATTAGGCTACTGCAGCCCTGCAGCCAAGCAGTAGTTATGACTGTATACCAATGATTTGATCAATATTATTATTAATAGAACTATTTCCTATTGCAGATTTATAAATAACACTAAAATGAAAAATATATTTGTACTGGGTAACATGCAATACAGGAAATCAGTTTTCAATACATGAAACCATTTTTACTAAATTGAGCTTGCCCTAAGGGCAACAGCCCCCAAAATTCAACTTTCATTCTGATTACTTTTACTTCAAAATATCAAAATGCCTTACTTTAAAATTTTATTTTTTCAGCTCTCCGTAAAAACAGGGAGAATTTGAATAAAACTGGTGGGGGAGCTGTCCTGTCCGATGCTGAAACAGTGGTTTTGGAGTTTCTGGTCAGGAAAAACAGCTCTCAGAAAACTGGAGTCGGTGGGGGGATGGATATTTTCAGTTGTACTGGTACTGAATCTATTTCCGAGTCTGCTGAGTTAGGTTAGCTTAGATTATGTATTTCATGTTTCTTGATAAATTTGTTCACTGCTTTGTAAATATTAAGAATGGCTGAAGTAATTTGACTAAAATTTTCAACATATTCCATTTTCACTACTGGTATCTATTTTTTTAACTACTATTATACATATAGCGAGAACTATCAGCTCTTTAAATTTAATTTGATAGGAAGCCACATGGTTGAGCCTGTCCCAAGCTGCAGTTTCAACACTGACAATATTCTGGACTTAAATGAAGGTATGTAGGCCTACATGTACGACTAAACTGATCGAAATAAATTTTGAAATTTTTTCAAGAGCCATTCTCTGATTAAATTTGAAAAAAAAAAGCAATATGCAGTGTATTTTTTGTAGTTATAATCACTATCAGATATAATTTTGATGTTAGCATACATATACAGTACCGTAATAACTTTTAATATTTCCCACGCTTGATTAAATGTTTTGGTTTTTTTTTTATAGAAGAAACAGACACAGCTGGCCTCTTTGGCAATTATATTGCTGAAACTAATACTAGTAATAGTTCAGGTATATTATATTTAATTTTTGTCTGTGTAAATGTAAAGTGCGACTGCTCATAAAAAACCTTTAACAGTGGGAATTCAGTGAGGAGTAAGTAAAAATGCCCAAGTAGGTGAAAATGTCAAAGTTAAACTTTCCTCATAGCACACTGCATAGTAGGCTATATTATATACACGTCATTATGATCCAGGTTGGTGCAGAAAAGTAGGAAGTTAAACTTCATCTTTATTACACTATTAGTAATGGTCAACATTTATCTACATTAATTATTTTGTGCAGTATACATGAATATTATTGTGTTAAAGTGAGAATATATGGTATGCGATCAAAATGACTACTTCTGCGTTATGAACGTAAATTTAATTTGTGTTTCAGCTGATCCAGCAGAAGGCCAGGTGCTAATTAAGGCCTTATTGAAAAAAGACATTGTTACTGGTAAGAATGAATATTGTTTAAGTTAAAGAGTCTGTGAGTGATGTGACCACTATAGGAATCCCTAGTTATAAACTACAATTATTCAATATTTAATACTTAAATATGTTTTATATAAGATTGTTTTTTTTTAAAGTTTAAACTGAAGAAAATATCCTGAATAGACCAATCTGTAATTTGATATATTGTCTCAAGTCTTTAATTATTTTACTTTGTTGTTATTTTTTTATTAATATTGGTTAATTTATTTACTTACAGAAGTAAAGCCTACATGTTCGCGAACATTCAAGAAAAAAAGGGCATCCTCATCAACACAATTAAACAATGAGTGGATGGTGGAGGAAATAGAACTAATTAAATTAAAAAGAAGAAAACTTGAACTGGAAATAAAACTACTAGAGAAGCAGCTGTCATGAATATATTGATTTTGCCATTTTTGTATAAACATATAGACTCCACTTTACATTAGTAAACAACATTGCTTTATTTTCTTCTGTGTATAAATATATATATGTATATACATATTTTAATGAAGATGCATTATGGAAGAGTTAAACCTGCCTATTGTAGGGTTTTTTTTATTTTGGCCTGAATTAATGTTACATAAATCAGTAATTAGACATTTATTCACATAAGCCCATAATCAAGTCTTTAGATCATCGGATGATTTTGAATTGAACAGATTCAACAAACCAGACCGCTATTTAATAATTTAATTTGAAAGTGGATAATATAGACTTTGTTTATTATCGAGACTCTTGAAACAGTTGTAATTTGACTGAAGTTTTTAATATATTCCGTTTTAATTATCTATTTTTAAACTATCATAGCAATAGATGTCAGCTCTTTATCTAAATCTTATATAATGCATCTTTATAGGCTTATCAATATTATGGTACTTCAAATTTAAAAATATACAAGTATCTAAAAACACCAATAATGATGTGTTTTAATTTTTCTCTTCCTTTAAAGACATGTTCCTTCAAAGATAATTAGATCAAGTTATCCAGTGTATTTAGTTAATAAGATTTTGATATAAGAAACATTCATACTTTTAGTTAAAAATAAGAATTGGATGTGATTAGAAACATTCATACCTTTAGTTAAAAATAAGATTTGGATGTGATGAAAAAAAATTCATACTTTTAGATGCCCTGATTAACCTTAAAGGAACATATCAAAAGATGTGTTAATGAAAATGCTGATTTACAAAATACTGGCGAGTAGCCAATCCAGTTGGGGCATCATTCTCCTGGGGTAACTCTGTTTGATTGTCAGGATCCTCCTCCATCAAAGGTTCATAATTATCTTTCTTCTCGATAGCAATGTTATGTAGAACTGCACATGCAATGATCACAACAATAGCCCTCTCCGGAGTCAATCTTAAGGGAATGAGTAAGGCTCTGTAAAATAAAATGTAAAGGGTTAATAGTATCATTCCAAAGAATGCACAGTATAACCTGGGTGGAGGTAGCATCGTTCGTTCGTTACATTTATAGATTGTCCACATCTTGATTGTTAATCAATCATTATGGGAAGAGAGTATCGCCATACATTATGCACCTTTAATACTGTGTGTGTTGTTGAATGGTTAACACATGCAAGTTGGATCAAGGATCAATAGGTCATTGAGTCAAGTGGCATGGTTTGGATTCCCTGCTTGTACATGGCATGGAGTATGGTCGCCTTTCAAACCTCGTGGGTTTTCTCTGGGTCTAGCCCCCCCCACCCCTGCTAAAAGACCCTTACCTGCAAACGAATTATTGAAATAAAATTAAACCATATGACCTTGTGCGTTTTATGACTTTATAAAGCTTACCCAAACCTATTCTTCAAAATCCCGAAGCTCTGTTCAATCCGGACTCTGGTCCTGCAGTGACTTGAATTATAACGCCGTTGAGGTTCATTGAGGGGGTTCAAGAATGGAGTTAGCATATACCGCCGGTTTGCATACCCTGAATCGCCAAGCAATACACCATGGTCTCCTGTCAATAACAATAAATAAAATAGAATTGTTTAATAAAATTTCTTGTAGCAATATAAAACTTCTTAAAAAAGGTGCCGTGTTCTAGATAGCGTAAACTAGTATAAAAATGGGTAGGTATTATTTCGCACAAATTACAAGTGTAAGAAGTTAAATAGATTTTACTATTCTAATGATGAATAATTTGATGTTTTAAAATTTTCAGTGCAGTTCAAACCACTTTTATATTTGGCTATATTTAGGAGGGACATGCTTATATTTAACATACCATTTTCCATATACGTTTTAACTGCAGATTCATTAAACACACGAGAATCGTGGCAACTGCCAGGCCACTTAACAATAATACTTGAAAACCGATGGTCTGGTAGACAGGTAAACTGGAATAAAATAAATCATTTGTGTTACTATTGATCAACAACAACCCGTCTTTTTCCATGGCAATCAGATACATGTTGTACTCGTAATCTCTAGCAAATTTAAACAATTTCAAAATTTAATTACATAGGCAATTAACTATAGCCTAAAGTAGTTCCATGATTAGAATTTAATACCTGGGTATTCAGTGCAGGATAACCTTTTCGACAAATGTATTCATTTGTATTAAAAGTAGGTTTTTTAATTTTTATTAAGCAGCCGTCAATACATCCAATTACATTTGGAAAACCTAAAACAGAAAAGTTATTTTTAAAATATTAAAAAAATTTGATGGAATTTATTTAAGCATATTACTGAACTGAAACAAAATTATTTCAATATTAATTTTATTAGGCTATATTAATATATTATTGAAGGCAGTTTATAATTCTTTTTTTTCAAGAAGTACCGTTATTCAGAATAATAATATGAATGAAGAGCTTTAAACATAATTGTGCAAAAGACCACAGCAATAAATGCCTAGCCGAATAGTCTTTCATTATAGACAAAATTGTTAATTTGTCCGAATTGTCTTCTTGCCGATTTGTAACAAAGTGAGTGGTGTCCCGTCAGGAAGTATTAATTTATCATGAAAAGTTCAAGGTTATGTCAAAATGTCAACAAACGTCAAGCACTTCGGACAGTTTGGCGGTCGTAACAATTCGCTTTGCGATTTTGCATTTATTATAAAGACAGTCGGGTGTAACTCTTGATTATCTTCTCGTTAAACACGCTACGAAGACATATGTGTACGGTAACTTAAAATAAAGTTTTGTGACTTCACAACTTACCTGCGATGTTGAAAAAGCGCTGAGAAACGTCTGATTCTTCTCGTTCAGTTGGGAATTTTATTACCCGGTTGGAAATTTGTTTAAGGGCATTTGACACCCTGCGGACGGTCCGGCTTACAGTGGGTTGAGATATATGCAGTGTGTCTGAAATTACGAGCTGATAGCTGCCCGTGGCAAAAAATCTCAGGGCTACCAAAAGTTGTAGTAACACCGGCAGGGGCGACGACCGCCTGGTTGGCCTACTTAAAGTAATATGCAAAATACGGACCAAGTAGAGGATTGTCTCAGGAAAAAAACGATAGCGGAAACGTATTTCTTCAGGATTTAGAAATTCTAACGGGTTTGTTCGGTCTCTTATAACTCTTTCAGGCCTAGCAAACAACTGACGTCTGATGAAGTTGGCAGCCATTTTGTTGTGATTTTAAGTTAAGACAGGGTAGTAGCTGACTTAACTTAAAATCGATTGTAACTTAAAATCTAGCGAAAATGAGTTTAGTGAATACGGCTTATCTTAAGTTAAGGTCAAATTTTAAGTTACAATCGATTTTAAGAGATTTAAGTTTTCGTGAATATAAGGGCCCCGTTCATACACAGAGTCATTCTGCTTATCCCACTATCCCTGCTTACAAGCATGCCGACCGTTTTCTTCTCCTAAACTTTAAATCCCCAGTCGTTTGCCCATGCCATGAATTTGTCTAAGGCCTTTTGCATATTCTTTTGTAGTTCACAAAAATGCCTCCCTGTCCTCCATATGGTACTATCATCAGCAAATTTAGCTAACTCAGTTTTGGCGTCGAGGGAGGAGGGCACTCGGTAATATTCTAGTCACAAATATATAATCTATTACAACCCAAGACGAGAAAAGTCGGCTTTTGAAAATGCTTTGAATGATATAGTGATATGTAACTTACATGTAAATAATTATGCGTTAATGATTACGCCAGTCAAATGTTTATTGGACCGACAAATACACACGTGTCAACTGGCTGTGTGATATATTGTACAGATGATGTATATACTATGTGTAGTGCCTGTGACGTCACTAGCCAATCAACCAGATTAAGGTTGTAATTGAAAATTTGAAAACCGTTTTTGGCAGTTGGATACTAAAACGTAAATATCTGAATTAAAGTTCCAATAGCAAAAGAGAAATTGACAAAAATATCATTTTCAACTTCAAATTCAAACGTTTGAAGATGGCCGTCCATGGAGAAGAATGGGAAAACAAGGGAGGTAATTGAGTAACTATTTCCTCAATCAACTAGTGTCACCCTTTCTAACCCCCCCAAAATTTTGTCCATGATCGTATAATAGTGAGTTGACAACCTTTTGAGCAAAAAACATAGAAATAATTATATTTTGACTTTCTTAGAAAAAGTGAAATTGGAACTTTAATTTTAATCAGATTAGTTTGAACTTGCCGTAAAATGGATTTTGTAACTATTGAGTACCCGCACCTAAAAATTTTCTGAATCATTTGATACAAGCCACAATAAATACGGAATCTGAGAGTAAATGGTTTTATCCTTCATTATACACCTGGAATGTTTGTTTTATTCTATTGTAATATTAAAACATGGGCAAAGTAATAAATGACTGAAGATTCTAATCTTTTTTTTCAAAGATTCCAACATTTACCTAAATTTCGTTTCGTCTCGTATGACCGACATTCCTAAATATGGACGTTGACCTATATTTAGAGTGTCATGGCGCCGAAAAGTTAACTTGGTAGGAGGGGACGTATTTTTAACAGCGTGTTGTGTGGCTCATACTGGTTCTAGCTAGGTAAGCAAGGTCTTATTTTCTCACTAAGATGTTCATTTACATTGTTCAGGCGTTCACGGGGACTGACACGCGGCCGTTTAGCCGTGAAAAGTTGCCCAGTAAAATTGATTCCGTTCGACATTGATTCAATCGGGCACCCCCTGAACGTTCAGGTGAGTGTAATGAGACTGAGTACGTTCAGAGCTGAACTACTTATCAAAAGATGTAGCAAATGCCGTCGAATAACTCTACGGTCAGCCATATTGTTTGAAGCAGAAACAAGCTTAAGGTTGGTAAGCAAGCCCTATACCTTGCTTGGGACTTGTGCTTAGATCGACAATTTTTAGAACGAAGTTGTGCTTAAGTTTTTTCTTGGAACACACGATAACGTGCTTGTGCTTACACTGAAGTCTACTTAAAATCTAAGCACAAGAACGTTCTTACGAATTTTCTGTTAACACAAAATAAGATAAGTTTGCAAAGTCTGTTTAAAATCTACATGTAAGCAGAAGAACGTGCTTAATAATTTTTTAGGAATCGGGCCGAGGTAGGGTGTTCTATCCCCGCATTGGTTGAGAAGGTTCATCCCCTTGTCAGTGATGCAGGCTGAGGGCCTGACAAGGACAGCTGTCTAGTCGTTCGGATAGGACGGAAAAATAAGGTCCCGTGTAAAAATTGGCGTGCACGTCAAAGATCCATTGGCCGTTGTAATTCGATATAAGAGTAGGCCGTAGCGCCGCTGCTATGACAAAATTTCTCTCATAGCACACTTTATGGCGTATGCCCGTCTTCATTAGCCCAGTTTATGAGCAAAACAGTACGACGTTAAACTCTATTTAATTTCATGTCATTTTTTTCAAATACATCTAAATCGACTATTTGCATACCAAAATTGTTTTTATGACGTTTCTGGCCCTTGTTTCACTTTATTGTGCCTTGTCAACTCTCTAATGCCAAAGTTACATAGTATCATCCGATCTTTCTGAAATTTAAGAAGCCTATTGAATTTCAATAATTTCCATTAATTACTTCTAGAGTTATGGCCCGTATTTCACGTTATTGAACCTTGTGAACGCCTAAGGCCAAAAGTTATCTACCGATTTTTGTGAATTGAAATGCATGATCTAAATTAGTGAAACAAAAAAGCCTATTGAATTTCAGCAATTTCCATTAGTTATGGCCCTTGGTTCAACCTTGTTAATGTTTGATTGATGAGAGGGAGGGAAATAGAGTTTAACGTACACCCGACACAAACAAGGTCATTTCAGGACTAACATACATGTATGGTTTAATTTTACTTCAATAATTCGCTTGCAGTGGGAGGAAACCGAGGGGCCACTTCTTGTCACGTACAGCCGGAGATTTGAAACCACGCCAGTTGACGCAATGAAAGGCTTTGTGATACAGCATGCACGTGCTAACCATCTTCCCCCCCCCCCAGATTAAAGTTATCATCTGATGTGTATGAAATTTATATGCATCATTTGAATTTGTGAAACAAAGGTCTATTTGATTTTAGCAACTTCTGTCAATTAGTTCTAGAGCTGTGGCCCTTGTTTTACTTTGTGAACAGGGAACAAAATAATCGGTTCGTGACGCACTTTGCGATCCTTTTCCGACATTTCTGCAAGTCAATGTAAAAATTGATTAGCAAAATTTTAGTTATTACTGCCAGAGTTATGGCCCTTAATCACTTCAAAAAAATCTTATGGATAGGGTAAAGTTAAAGGACAATATTGGTGTCAGTCATTATCACATATGTGATAGGACTGGTTAAATACATTCTAAATATAATTTTAACAGACATCATTGCTACCATAGAGGAGTAATAAAGGATTCGTGAATCGGAAGTGACGAACGTCAAAGGAAAACACAAGTAATCCCTCTATGTAACTGACTGAAGTGACGAGTGATAACAGATACATGGGCGAATTTCTGCACACTAAACATTTCTTTCGAAGACAAAAAGTTTTTATATATTATATATATATGGGACCGCAAGAGGATATCTAACGATTCAATAAAGTAATTAAGTGTCATAAGATAAGAGAACACGATAAAAATAAAAATAGTTCGTACAATCCGTTGTTTTTATTCCTTCTATAGGTGAGACCGGGGCACATTGAACCATTTTGTTCACATACATGTTTGTCCTCATATCATATCAAATGTTTTTATTGGAAGATGTCTTTACTTTATTGTATTGTTTGAAGACATATCATATCATAGTTGCTATTCGTTTATCTTTAACTTATATTAAAGTAAAAATTCAATGTTAACATGGATCTGAACTTAGATCTCAATCCTAGTCGCTTATTTCGTAGTGACCTAATGAATCTACAAACAATCAGTGTATAGTTAAAACAAACATCCGTGCAACGATTGAAACAAGCAGGAGTCAGGATTTCCTATGCTCCTACAAATCACCGTAAAATGCACATAAGTTGGCAGTTTGGTGGGATCAAATTCAACTTTTGTAGTGAATTAATCAAAAATTTGTCCTATATTCTGTCTAAATTCAGACAGCCTGATTTGCTGACGAGCAACTCTAGTCCGGTAGACCCATGGAGAGATGTGTCTAAGAAATTGTCTCACTTATGTATAGCCTTGGGGTTGTCTAGCTAATATTTATTTATATATCCATGGCGGTTCAATGTACCCCAGTCTCCCCTACCTTATAAAAACATGGTAATGCACAGACTTTTAATCGTGTTTTTCTTTCGTGTTCTCTTATCTATTTTCAGTCAATTCTTTTTATGAATTGTCAGATATCCTCTCACAGTGTCACACAACAACTTTTGATTATTAGTGAGCAGAAATTCGCCCATGTATCAATTATCACTAGTTAATTCAGTCAGTTATATAGAGGAACAACTCGTGTTTCCTTTCGCGTTTGTCACTTCCGATTCATGAAGCCTTTATTACTCCACTAAGCAGTGATCTCTGTGTTAAAATTATATTTGAAATGTGTTTAATCAGTTCTATCACATATATGATAATGACTGACACCAATATTGTCCTTTAATATCAGATTGACTTCAAATTTTTACACAATGTTTAAGGAAATGAGACGAAGAAGCCTATCGATTATCAGCAATTTATTGACTTTAGATTGATAAACAGAGCTTAAGGTTTGACACAAACAAGTATACTATTCAAAAAAAGTAGGGGATATTTGATGAAACTGACGAAGAAACAAATGACAAAATGAAATGAAGTTCACATTCATCGATTTATTCAAAATGATCGTTAGACTAAGTAAGGCACAGACTGACCATTATAAGGGTAAAATGATACCCGGGGTCAAACAGCAAAGTTACCACAGCATCACAACAAAGTCAGTAACGGGTAAATCCTCCTCTGTTTGCCAAACAAGCATTGATCCGACGTGGCATACTCCTAATGAGACATCTAAGGTCATTTTGGTCCAGATTGTCCCATTCCTGTTGCAACGCAGCAACAAGTTCTTGGACATTGGCAGGACGTTGTTGACGTTGACGTAACCTCTGTCCAAGCATGTCCCAGACATGCTCGATGGGGGAGAGGTCGGGACTCAGTGCTGGCCAAGGTAATGTGGTGATGTTCTGTTGTTGGAGGTAACCTGTAACGATCCTGGCCCTGTGACATCTTGTGTTGTCATCCTGGAAGATGAAACGGCGGGCCATGACGTCGTGCGAACGGCACAACATGGACTGCCAAGATGTTGTCGCGGTAGTACTGGCCGGTAACATGCCCTGCAACAACATGTAAAGCCATTCTTCCAGCAAGAGTGATGCCTCCCCACACCATAACCGAACCACCCCCAAATCGATCATGTCTGATGACGTTAACGTCTTGGAAGCGCTCGTTTCGACGACGCCACACCCTCCTACGTCTGTCAAAAAAATCAACAGTGAACCTTGACTCATCTGAAAACATCACATTGCTCCAGCGTCGATTATCCCAGTGTTGACGATCCCTAAACCAAAGACGTCTTACCTGAATGTGATGATCTCTCAAATAAGGTATCACGCGAGGACGTCAGGCGCGAAGGTGACCCCTATGCAGTCGATTCCGAATCGTCTGGCCACTCACTCTCACACCAGTGTCTGTTTGAAGACGAGTGCTGATCTGATTTGCTGTGATGACACGATTTCTCAAGGCCAAGGTACGGATAAATCGATCCTGGGCTTGAGTTGTCGCCCTTGGTCGACCTGAGCGTGGTCTGTCCTGTACAGATTGTGTATCACGGTATCTGGACCATAGCCTGCTTATAACAGACTGAGAAACATTCATCGTCCGCGCCACAACCGCCTGTGTTGTGCCGATCTGTAGCATACCAAGGGCACGTAACCTTTAATTTTGGGTAAGCCGACGCATATCAAAATTTGTTTTCTGGTCACTAAAACAATTAAACTGATGTTTCCACCCTGGAATTCAATGCCACAATGACTGTAACATTCAAAGTCAGAGTCGTGCAAATCTTGGGTTGGACCCCCATGATGATCTCAAGCATCACCTGCATTCCATGCAGTAGCTATTGGTGCGTTTGGGCGTCACATGTAACTGGAAATGTTTCTTCTGTTAGGTTCTATAGTGACTTTTTTCGTAGGCATTTGCATATTTTAGTATTATGCCCCCAAAATCAAATATCCCCTACTTTTTTTGAATAGTATATATTCATTTTCAATGAAATTTGATAACTTGAACAGCTAAATCCATGATATTAAAGTTTTGTATACTAAACGTTAGCATGGGGCAGAACTTTATAAAGATAGGTTGCCAGGCAACGAAACATACGCCCACAGCAGCTAAATAGTCCGGGCAGTCAACAAGGGTTGCGCATATTTTTACTTTTTTTGGTAATGAAACATTTGTAATACACTAAAATCTGATTACACTAAAATCTGATTAAGAGTAACAACTCATTATATAATTATCTGAAAATCATTAGAATTTGTTTGCTTTTTATAAAAGTTTTGCCCCACGCTAACAATTAGTATAGGAAACATTTAATATCATGGATTTAGCTGTTCAGTTATCAAAATTCATTGAAAATCAAAATACTTGCTCGTCTCAAGACCTTAAACTCTGTGTATCAATCTGAAGTCAATCGGATGATAAGTTTGGCCTCTATAGCGTCACAAGGGTTTTGGAAGAGATCAAGGGAGACAACTCCGGAATAATTATTTGAAATCACTCAAAATCATTAGGCTTCGTCGTCTCATGACCTTAAACACTGTGTATAAATTTAAAATTAATCGGATATTGACTTTGGCCTCTAGAGCGTCAACAAGAATTTTTGAAGTGATCAAGGGCCATAACTCTGTCAGTACTTATCAGAATTCGCTGAAAATCAATAGTCTTCTTCGTCTCATGACCACTGTGTATAAATCTAAAGTCAATCGGATATTGACTTTGGCCTCTAGAGCATCCACAAGATTTTTTGAAGTGATCAAGGGCCGTAATTCTGGCAGTAATTATCTGTTATCTCTATGCAAATTACTCGTAGGAAAACACTTATATTGGTTGATTTGGTTAGAGCAGCAATTTGGACAGAACTAACAAAGTTTGAGGAAAAAAAGGTCTGATCTGCGCAAATATTGAAAAGAACCAAGTTCCTTGGGTCGTGAACGTGCATTTCAAGTTTCATCAAAATCGGAAAAACATTGTGAGTTCAAGAGTGTCAACACCTTTGGTATTACATACTTTTACAATATACGTATATGTGCTTACAATGAGCCTTTTTCCTCTCACTGCTAAAGACCCCTACACGCAAGCGAATTATTGAAATAAAATTGAACCATGTGTTAGTCCCGAAATGACCTAGTTTGTGTTGAGTGGATGTTAAACCCCATTTCTCTCTCTCTCTCTCTCTCTTACAATGAGCCTTCATTTTGTTCGGCAGTTTCAGTCAGGGGCGCCGACAATATATGACCACATTTCAATGTGGGCGTATAATAAAAATTGCAACCTGCAGAGTGTCAACAAACAAATTGTGGGTGGACGGACAGACAACAATATACGTCCACATGAAAATATGGGCGTATAAAAAGTTTTATTTACTCCACACATCCAAGTAATTTTAATGTTTTGGGTTAACCAATATGGCGTCACTGGCTTCTGAATCATGATTACAGTAGAATGACGACATGCCCCCTCCAGTTCATTAAAACTTCTTGTTTGGGACCCAAAATAGTGCATGGAAACAAGCTGTCATAACTTTCACTATATAGAGCTTTGATGTATCTAAGTCTATGACATGATCATTCTTATGACATGGTCATTCCTAAGAAAAAGACGTCATAACTTGCCATGATGTCATAACTGAAGAGGTTAGTATTTTTACTGACGAAACAAAGTTTTTTTGTGCTATATTCTATTTATTAATGTATATCACATAAAAATATGGGCATATAAACATACCTGTTAGAATATCGAAAGTTTCCTTGTAAAATATCCATAAATATGTTATTATGAATAAAATATGATATACACCAAGTCTACATATTATAAAAGATAACATATAATACACATTGGTGAAAATAAAGTTTGCAACTAAAAATATCTACAAAGCTTCTTTTCTTTGTTTGACAGTTATTTCTTCCTCTGTATGAAGTGACGTACGTGTTCTAGAATTCATGGTTTGTTGTATATGTCGACTTACTGTTGATACCCCATCAACAAATTTAGTTTTAAACAGAATATTGGCATTAGTAAACATACCATCTTTTAATGAAACCACAATAAACTGAAAAAGTAAAATGAGTATTAATTAGCAGAATTTTCAACTTTTTGGGTTAATCCAACCTGGCTATGTGTTATACGTTTCCATTAGGGCCTCATCAGATCACTACAAAGTTTCAAAATTTTTCTGGAGAAGTGCTGCCATTTTGGATTTTCCAATCCAAATTTTATTTATTGTAAAGTTCATTGTAATTTGTATGGGATCACAATTTAGGGTAATTGATTCAATTTGCATGGGGATCACTCACAAATTTTTCCCACTTAAATTTCAAAATATTAACGTCCTGAATTTATGGAAAAAAATAAGCTTTTTACTTAAATAAAGGGGGCCTCTTCACAAAAGTAGCTTCAATATATACGCTCACAATTTGCAAAAGTAAAAATCAATATGGCTCATTCTCTCCTTGTTCCGATGCTTCACATTGATGTTGAAAACAAGCCAACAGTGAGGCTGATGTCCCCGCCAAAATCCCAACATCGAATAATGTTTGACACTTTTATGGACCAAAAACCATGAAAAGTGACCTATTGAAAATCTCCAGGTTGACAAACCTGGAAATATAGTCCATTTCGAGACACATTCTTCTCACTTCACATGTTTATTCATGGGTTTCAAACTTTTGCATGTCTTTGCAATGTAAGGGGTGTATGGGTTAGTGAAGTGTTAGAGGTAGTACCTTTGTTTCAGCAGTCAGCCACATCCATTGAATGGACTACTGACACTGGTCCTCACCACTGGCCCCAAGTAACCGCTATGGCTGGCGGGCTAAACTAGATGAGGGTAGCACACAGACGATCCCTGTGTGCGATGGAGTACATTTGCCCGACAATTCCAATAGCACCTTGGTGGTGGTCTTGAACTTCTCAGAAGTGATTGTCGGGCACTACCAAGGCACATCACTGCTGTTAAACCCAGCACGGGGGTTCAGTGTCAGCCAAGTAGGAAATATATGTTGGCATTATACTGTGCAGCAACCTACTAGGAATAGTATCCAAAATGCTGCCTAACTTAATCAAGGTATATATTCACTCGGCAAACCACAGCAAATTCCAGTACCCTACATCAGCCTCGGCTGTATGACGAAGTCTGTCATTAGAAATACTTCCAAGGTCCCAGATTACCAACAGCGTTGCCCATGAAGAAGCTTTGAAGAATGTTTTTATCTTACAAAGTTTGAAGCTGTTTTTTCTTTCTAGTTTATCCGATTTTCACTGAAAATTCTACACACCCTTCAAACGACACAATTTTGAGAATTTCTTTCAAAGGGGGCAAGTTTTCCTAATAAGTAAACCGGCGCCCCATCGCAATTGTATAGCCGTAGGTACATATCACTTACTGTCATACAGCCGAGGCTAAAAATAGGTTCCGGAATCTGCCGAGTGGGTAGATATTATGAAATTATATTCAACGTTTCATCGCTCTCATTTCTATGATTCAAGTTATCTTCCCACAAAGCATTAACCAATCCAAATCATTCACCTAATGAATGCATACACCAAATTTGAACATTTTACCTTAATTGGAAGGAGAGTTTTTGTGTTCCAAAGTCTCGATCAAACTGTTTATCACTCTGCTAAGTGCTAACCATCAGCAGATAATGTTCATTATCGAACTTAGTCAAGGTATTGGTGTAATAAAGCCATACATCAAGTGTCCTCACTCTCACTTAATTAATTAAAACTAAAGTGTGAACATTCTAACTCAATTAAAATGAGAGTTATTGTGTTCCAAGTATATGATCTATGAGAATTTTTTACGTGGATGTATTTTTTATTTATTTATGCATTTATCTAACGTAAACAAAGAAGTACTTGTACTTTATCAACTTTAAGTCATATATATATTTGAAGAGCAAAGGGGAAGAACAATCTAAGTCACTTTTTCATCGAACCCCAGTTAATGGCACCATCTTGTAGCAAATTGTATAAGCTTTCTGTGGAACAATCAATTTCGGGTAATAACGACCAAGGCCTTTCTGAAATGACCTCCCGCTCAAGGCCTTCCTAAATAGCAAAAGGAACAATTACTCTAATAGGTTGATGTGTTTACAAAGTTTCAAAAAAATATCTTTTAAATGTTTATGAGATATGCCCCGGAAACAAAATTATACACCAAAAACTAAGTCAAACTTATTTCCTTGGAAACAAGATAGGTTGCCAGGCAACGAAACATACGCCCACAGTCAAACTTATTTCCTTGGAAACAAGATAGGTTGCCAGGCAACAAAACATACGCCCACAGTCAAACTTATTTCCTGCAATATATCACCTGCTCTGGGATCAGTCTTCGGTTCCAAATGGTTCGCATATTCGAAGCCAAAAGTTATTGTGTGAGACAGTGAGAGGATATCTGACAATTAATAAAAAGAACTGACTGCTACTAGATAAGAGAACACGAAAGAAAAACAGAAAGATAGGTTGCCAGGCAACGAAACATACGCCCACAGCAGCTAAATCATCTGGGCAGTCAACAAGAGTTGTCGCATATTTTTACTTATTTCGATAATGAAACATTTATATTACACTTAAATCTGATTAAGAGTAACAACTCAGAAAATCATTAGAATTTGCTTGGTTTTTATAAAGTTCTGACCCATGCTACCATATAGTATGGTATACAAAACATTGTTTTAATATCATGGATTTAGCTGTTCAGTTATCAAAATTCATTGAAAATTAATATACTTGTTCTTCTCAAGGCCTTAAACACTGCGTATGACTTTGAAGTCAATCGGATAATAAGTTTGGCCCCTAAAGATAATAATTGTGACTTCCAGAGGAAGCACAAGCTAAAAAAGGCGATTTTTCGGACAATCAGGGGACATAATTCAGAAAGTTATAATCCGATAGTCTCAAATATCAAAAGGAACCAAGATCTTTGGGTTATAAACATGCATGTCAAAAATACCAGATTATGGTAACAGATACACCTTTACTGTTTAATAAATGGTGAATTATTTATTTTATACAAGAGCTTATAAAAAGTCAGTACACGGATGTCACCACTAAATGAGAATTGCACGTTACTCTTAATCTGATTTTTGTGTATTACAAATGTTTTATTACCGAAAAAAGTGAAAATATGCGACAAACCCTTGTTGACTGCCCAGACGATTTAGCTGCTGTGGGAGTATGTTTCGTTGCTATTTTGGGGATTGGATGGACGAATGGTTAGCACATGCGTGCTGTATCATAGAGCCAGTCATTGAGTCAACTGGCGTGGTTTACTAATCCCTGGTTGTATGTGACAAAGAGTAGGGTTGCCTGTCCAACCTCGTGGGTTTTCTCTGGGTCCTTCGGTTTCCTCCCACTGCTAAAGACCCTTACGCGCAAGTGAATTATTAGAATAAAATTAAACCATATAAAAGGCGCAACCTTCACCCCTCGCGCAGATTGCAATCTGCGCTGTCGTGTTGCGCAGATTACCCCTCGATGTTTTTTCGAGATGTTAGTTGTCTGTCAGATGTAAATATATATATGACCTGCCCTCTATCAGCTTTGTAGTGAATAATTTTTAAGATCACAACATAATTAGCGTTTGTGCTTAGAAAATAAGATTTAATTTGAATTTCTGTCAGCAGTATCTCATAATCGGTGCTGACCATTTAACTGAATGTAAAAAATATTTGCTGTAGTTTGAGGTGACTACATGTGGTTACAATTAATAAACTTCCCCCCCCCTCCCCAAAAAAAACCAAAAAAAAACAAGCCAACAGTGAGGCTGATGTCCCCCGCCGAAATCCCAAAATAAATAGATGACACATTAATTAATCGCACATTTATTTTTTTCAAACGTATCGACCAATCAAACTGAACCCGAAGTGTCATCCAAAAATTGCTTATCTCTGCCTACAGTAAGAAGAAAATGCTCATCTTCGAACTCCATCAAGGCATTGACCTAATAAGCATACACACCAATTTTGAACATTTTAACTCAATTCGAAGGAGAGTTATTGAGTTCCAAAGTCTCGGCAAATCAAATTGCTTATCGCTCTGCTTACCCTGAGCAGAAAATGCTCATTATCGATCATAGTCAAGGTATTACTGTAATGAAACTATACACCAAGTTTCATCACTCTCACTTAATTAGAACTAAAGTTATCGTGTCTCAAAGCATCAACCAATCAAATTGCTTATCTCTGCCTACCCTAAGCGGAAAATGCTCATCTTCGAACTCCATCAAGGCATTGACCTAATAAGCATATACACCAAGTTTGAACATTTTAACTCAATTAGAAGGAGAGTTATTGTGTTCCAAAGTCTCGACCAATCAAATTGCTTATCGCTCTGCTTACCCTGAGCTGAAAATGCTCATTATCGAACTTAGTCAAGGTATTACTGTAATGAAACTATACACAAAGTTTCATCACTCTCACTTAATTAGAACTAAAGTTATCGTGTCCCAAAGCATCAACCAATCAAATTGCTTATCTCTGCTTACCCTAAGCGGCAAATGCACATCTTCGAACTCCATCAAGGCATTGACCTAATAAGCATATACACCAAGTTTGAACATTTTAATTAAATTAGAAGGAGAGGTATTGTGTTCCAAAGTCTCGACCAATCAAATTGCTTATCGCTCTGCTTACCCTGAGCAGAAAATGCTCATTATCGAACTTAGTCAAGGTATTACTATAATGAAACTCTACACCAAGTTTCATCACTCTCACTTAATTAGAACTAAAGTTATCGTGTCCCAAAGCATCAACCAATCAAATTGCTTATCTCTGCTTACCCTAAGCGGAAAATGCTCATCTTCGAACTCCATCAAGGCATTGACCTAATAAGCATATACACCAAGTTTGAACATTTTAACTAAATTAGAAGGAGAGGTATTGTGTTCCAAAGTCTCGACCAATCAAATTGCGTATCGCTCTGCTTACCCTGAGCAGAAAATGCTCATTATCGAACTTAGTCAAGGTATTACTATAATGAAACTCTACACCAAGTTTCATCACTCTCACTTAATTAGAACTAAAGTTATCGTGTCCCAAAGCATCAACCAATCAAATTGCTTATCTCTGCTTACCCTAAGCGGAAAATGCTCATCTTCGAACTCCATCAAGGCATTGACCTAATAAGCATATACAACAAGTTTGAACATTTTAACTCAATTAGAAGGAGAGTTATTGTGTTCCAAATTCTCGACCAATCAAATTGCGTATAGCTCTGCTTACCCTGAGCAGAAAATGCTCATTATCGAACTTAGTCAAGGTATTACTATAATGAAACTATACACCAAGTTTCATCAATCTCACTTAATTAGAACTAAAGTTATCGTGTCCTAAAGCATCAACCAATCAAATTGCTTATCTCTGCTTACCCTAAGCGGAAAATGCTCATCTTCGAACTCCATCAAGGCATTGACCTAATAAACACATACACCAAGTTTGAACATTCTAGCTCAATTAGGAAGAGAGTTATTGTGTCCCAAAAAGTGTGACGGACAGACAGACGGACAGACAGACAGACGGACGAACCCATTTTAATAGTCCCCCAACTTTCTTCGAAAGGCGGGGGACAAAAAACCTAGTTCGGGTCATGAGCACGGATCACTTATCCACTTGTTTTCCTCAATTGCATACGGCCAATTACGGGTCTGGTAATAAATTTGTCGTAGCTTTCTTATATGATTATATCGAAGTTTTTGTAAATATCGATTTCTGGCATCGGTCGGTAAACCTTACACGTACTTAAAAATAGCTTTCAATTCCATTTTATGTAAAAGAAGAGAGAGAGAATTGGGGTTTAACGTCCACTCGACACAAACTAGGTCATTTCGGGACTAACATATGGTTTCATTTTATTTCACGTACGGCTCTTAATCAGTGGGATGAAACCGGAGTGCCCGGAGGACACCCACAAGGTTGAGAAGGCGCTCCTATCTCCATGCCATATATGCTCACACCAGGGATAGAACCCACAGCCGCAAGGCACAGGTGACCGGCCAGCTAGAGGTCGAAGCGTGGCACTCTATATCACTAGGCCATCCCAACCCCCCATGTAAAAGAAGCTTACTGTACGACGGTATTTTCACACAAAAAAACACACAATGGCCTATGATTGGTTCCAGTATGCGAATAAGACTGCCGCCGCTTGGAATATACAGTCCTAAATCTCTGTCATTTTGATTATATTCTTTGAATGACTACCACCTTATAAAACACAAATTCCAGCCACCCTTTTCAGTTCCGTCTGAAAGCATATAGCCCACAGACATGTAATTACACCACCGTCGCATGGAATATACAACAGCCATAAATGCCCGTCGTTAGATTCTTTGAATGCCCGCTATACCTATTGTTTGATTAATCCCCTAATCCAGACACATGTCTGGGTTTCATCCGAAACAACACTGTCCAGGTTAATAAGAAAAGGATGGAAATGATCTGGCCCCGAGTTCACAAAGCATTCTCAGACTTGAGTTGAGAAGTTACTCAGATTTGTTCGCCTTATTTTAACTAAAACATAGCCCTTTATATTACTTTAGATGTTTTAATGTATCAAATACACCAATAAGAAACTATGTGCAAAATTTTGTATTTCTTGAACAAACATATTTCTCATAAACTGTGATTTAAAGTTGAGCAAATTCTCAACTTAAGTCTGAGAATGTTTTGTGAACTCGGGGCCTGATTGTCTACGATATCACCCTTGGTGGAAGGGGACGTTAAACCCCAAGAACGAACAAAATGATCTGCACCTGTAATCTTTGATTTCTGTTATACGTACGCTATAGTATTATCATTGTGCACATAATATGGATTAATCTAGCTGTAATACTGGAAATACACCTGTGGACCACCGATAATGTAAGACTATTTTCACGAATATAATTATTGTAGACTTGCGTAGCATACTATGTATTATTACAATTTTGTGCTATTACCCTACTCGACACTATGCAAAACACCGTAAGTTGGTCCTTAAGGCTGTCGACTACTTGAAAATAATTCCAACCAATAATACTATAAATAGTATGCAATATGCAAATAAGGTTGTATATGCGTGTTGTTAGCCAATAGCTACTCTAAATTTACCCACGTTTAGACAGCCCAAACAAATGAAAAATTATCATTGTTTGAAAGAATAAAACGATGACCAAGTTGAATAAGTGAATATTTTCAAAATCATTTTTATACGCCCACATTGAAATGTGGTCGTATATTGTCGTCGCCCCCGTCCGTCCGGCGTCCACAATTGCTTGTGGGTGTTATAGAGGCCAAAGTTATTATCCACTGACTTCAAATTTATACACAGTGTTTATAAGGTCATGTGATGAAGAAGCCTATTGATTTTCAGCGATTTCCAATAATTAGTGCCAGAGTTATGGCCCTTGATCACTTCAAAAAGTCTTGTGGATACTCATCAAGAGGCCAAAGTTAATATCCGATTGACTACAAATTTATACACAGTGTTTAAGGTCAAGAGACGAAGAAGCCTATTGATTTATGGCCCTTGATCACTTCAAAAAATCTTGTGGATGCTCTAGAGGCCAAACTTAATATGCGATTGACTTCAGATTGATACACAGAAGGTGTTGAAACGAACAAATATTTTGATTTTCAATGAATTTTGATAACTGAACAGCTTAATCCATCATATTAAATGTTTCCTATACTAATTGTTAGTGTGGGGCAAAACTTTATAAAAAGCAATCAAATTCTAAGGAAAATCTGATAATTACATAATGAGTTGTTACAATCAGATTTTAGTGTATTATAAATGTTTCATTACCGAAAAAAGTAAAAATATGCAACAACTCTTGTTGACTGCCCGGATGATTTAGCTGCTGTGGGCGTATGTTTCGTTGCCTGGCAACCTATCTTTCTATAATTTGTAACCAAATAAATCATAACCACATAGATGGCTCTCGGGTCGGTAAAGTGGTAATTTGGCGAAAATTATAGTATCTATTTACGCCTTGTGTTATAAAACACTCGGTTCATTTCTCACAAATTTCATTAAAATAAACTTATAATACTAAGGCAGTGATCCATGGTGATTACCGATTAAGACTAAGCGGATTATTATCATCGCAGTAATCCATTAAATTGCCCAGACAAAGTTCACTTCGCGCTCAGATTGCTCATCGGAAATTAGATGGAGATTCGCGCATGCGCAGTGGTAATCTGCGCAAGGAGGACAATCTGCGCTTAACATATATATAACATGTCTTAAATCTGTTTCACAAATTTATAGTCACTAAATAAACGGTCATGTTGTACATGTACTTAACATTCTCCGCCTGAGTGACAAGCAGGGATAATCCAGACTACTCAACAATTGTTTTACGAACCTTGTAAAGGTAAAATGCAACTACAGCTGGTATCATGTCCCTCTCCAACCGGCGTTATTCAGAGATATTATTTGTACTAAACCAAAATGTGTCGCTCCTAACGGTCTTGCTAAGGATAAAGCAATATAAAAAATAAAACGAGCATAATTTCTTAAAATGCTGTAATAACCAAAACGCTAAATATTACTGCTATTCAGAATCGTCAACAATAGATTTTTATACGTCCACATTTTCATGTGGATTCCTCTCACTTTATCATACGTACTCACATGTGGACGTATTATGTCGTCGCCCCGGTCCGTTCGTCCACAATTTGTTTGTGGACTCACTACAGTTCACAATTCTTATTAGTGCCCTAACTCTGGCACTAATTATCGGAAATCGCTGAAAATCAATAGGCTTTTTTGTCTCATGACCTTAAACAAAGTGTATAAATTTAAAGTCAATCAGATATTAACTTTGGCCTCTAGAGCATCCACAAGATTTTTTGAAGTAATCAAGGGCCACAACTCTGGCACTAATTATTAGAAATCGCTTAAAATCAATAGGCTTCTTCGTCTTTTGACCTTGAACACTTTGTATAAATTTAAATTAATCAGATATTAATTTTGGCCTCAAGAGCGTCCACAGGATTTTTCGAAGTGATCAAGGGCCATTATTATAGGAAATTGCTTGAAATCAATAGACGTCTTCGTCTCATAAAGTTAAAGTCAATTGGATAATAAATTTGGCCTCTAGAGCATCTACAAGATTTTTTGAAGTGATCAAGGGCCATAACTCTGGCACTAATTAACGGAAATCGCTGAAAATCGCTTTTTCGTCTTTTGACCTTGAGCACTTTGTATAAATTTAAAGTTGATCGGATATTAATTTTGGCATCTAGAGCGTCCACAAGATTATTTGAAGTGATCAAGGGCCATAACTCTGGTAGTTATTATTGGAAATCACTGAAAAACAATAGGCTTCTTCATCTCATGCCCTTAAACACTGTGTATAAATTTTAAGTCAATCAGATATTAACTTTTGCCTGTAGAGCGTCCACAAGCAATTCCTTAACTCTTAACTGACCCACGGCGACTTTTGTCGACACCTATGAAGTTACCGTTAAGTACCCAGGGCGACTTGTCGACAAAACCAGTTAGCCGAATGCAACGTTTCTAGCGCAATGAGAGTTACTTCCCTTATAAACAGGCGGCCTTTTCTCATTTGTTTACTTCCTGTTTGACATTTTGACAGTTAAAATTTTACTGTTTCTTCTTGAAAAATTACAATAAAACGGTGATATACCTAGTCCTATACGACAACGTTCTCCGTACGACGGGTTACCATACCTATTGAATTACAGTGATTCAGATTTTATCGGTGGTGTAGATATTTATAGTTTTGCGTTAAAACGTAGAAGCTTAGCTAGGCTAATCAACAAAATTTCAATTACTTTTAAATTTTAATAATCATTGATGATAAATGATTTTTAGTTCACAAAAGCCGATCAAAAAATAGAAATAACCATTAGATCTATGTAGGCCAACATGAATTACAGTGATTCAGATTTTATCGGTGGTGTAGATATTTATAGTTTTGCGTTAAAACGTAGAAGCTTAGCTAGGCTAATCAACAAAATTTCAATTACTTTTAAATTTTAATAATCATTGATGATAAATGATTTTTAGTTCACAAAAGCCGATCAAAAAATAGAAATAACCATTAGATCTATGTAGGCCAACATGAATTTTGCATGAGATGTCTAAATTATTTTTTTTTGTTTAAAATTCATATTTATGAAAATGGCAATTTAGAATATTTCATCCATTTACATGAATGAATGGGTCTATTTTCAGTTGTTATTATTGATATGACTTTAAAATGCATACCTATATTTTTTAACACTATTGACCATTATGACGTGGGTTTTTATGACGTTATGACGTCAAACCTCTGGGTCATTTAAGAGTTAATAGCAAAAGACACAATTACTATATTAGGTTGATGTGTGTACAAAGTTTCAGAAAGGTTTTGAACGATTTATAAATGAGATATGCTCCCGAAACAAATCTATACACCAAAATATAAGTCAAATTTGTTTCCATGGAAACATAAAAAATATAAATCCGAGAAATTCCTAAATAGCAAACAGCACAACTACTGTGTGTACAAAGTTTCAGAAAGATATCTCGAACGTTTTATGATATATGCTCTGGAAATGAATATCCGGACGGGTTTCAATATCCCTCCCTAACTTTGTTTGATGCTGGATAATAAGCTTTCATATGAAATATATCTCAAACGGTTTATGAGATATGCTCCGGAAACTAAATCGGGACTGATGGATGTACCCTGTTTCAATATCCCTCCCTAACTTTGTTCTGCACGTTATGTTGTAGGAGGGGCTTATGACTGTAAAAATGTAATATGGAGGCAAGTGTGACAAAAATGAAGTATCTAGGGACTTATAAGCAAAAGTCTTGACCAATCAAATTGCTTATCTCTCTGCTTAGTCTGAGCAGAAAATGTTCATTAACGAACTTAGTCAAGATATTGGTGTAATGAAGTTTGATCACCCTCACTTAATTAGAACTAAAGTTATCGTGCCCCAAAGCATCAACTAATCAAATTGCTCAACATCACTTACCCTCAGCAGAAAATGCTCATCTTCGAATTCCATCAAGGCATTGATCATGACCTAATAAACACCTACACCAAGTTTGAACATTTAGAAGGAGAGTTATTGAGTCACAAAGAGTGTGACAGACATACAGACGGACGAACCCATTTTATAATATAATGGCAACATATACAACTACAATAACATCCAGTTTATACAGAATGTTACCAGCAATATAGATAATATAATCACAATACCTGCGAATGTTGAAAATGGCTTTTAATCATTTGGCCAATATTTTGAGTATGAGAGAGATCTAGAGCAGCATCAACCTCATCTAAGATATATATTGGTGCTGGATTAAATAATAGTAGTGACAATATCAATGATAAAGCTACCAAAGATCTGTAAAATACAACCATTATAATATTATTTGGAAATGTGCATATTATGAAAGCTGAACCTGTAGTCAGGCAGTGAGATGATAATTTCAGAGTGAACCTTGCAGTTGAGTACCTACAAAGTTTTTTTGCAGCTTTTGATTTTGAGGGCTTTTCCAATTATAGGAAATGA
This sequence comes from Patella depressa, assembly GCA_948474765.1. Classification (NCBI taxonomy): domain Eukaryota; kingdom Metazoa; phylum Mollusca; class Gastropoda; family Patellidae; genus Patella; species Patella depressa. The sequence goes on from OX419716.1 coordinate 55,158,586, forward strand.
AGACCGCCATTACCGAAATACAAATTATGGTACATAATAACATTTGTGTAATTCAGTCAATCAGAATCTTCATAATCATTTGTCTCAGTCTAATCAGCTATTAATTAGGTCACAAGATTTACATACTTCAGACAACGGAAACTGTGGCACTTAAGCTATTGATTTTCACATTATTGTTTGGGAATTAATTGTGCTTGTATTAGTAATCTTGTTAGTAATCTTGTCTGCAATGCTTAATTTCAACTTCTTAGCTTTGCTTACTTCGGAGGTAACTTTATTATATTTCTTTTTCCCTTTCCACAGCACTGGCATGATTCCTCTGTTCTGTTCCAAACAGCCACATCACTTGCCCAAAAGCATGTATGAGTTTGACGATCAAAAATTGGAGTTTCACAAGCTTGAAGTAGAGACAAGCAAACATGAAAATTCCAGCCCTACATTCCAACCTCACAGAAAATGTATTTTCAATTCTACACCAAAAAGTCAAAAATAGGTTGCCAGGCAACGAAACATACGCCCACACAGCAGCCAAATCGTCCGGGCAGTCAACAAGAGTTGTCGCATATTAAGGAATTATCAGAAAATCATTAGAATTTGTTTGGTTTTTATAATCAAACGGTTTTTTTTAAATCAGATAATAATTGTGACCTCCAGAGGCACCACAAGCTAAAAAGGGTGATTTTTCGTACAATCAGGGGACATAATTCAGGAAGTAATGACCCGGTGGGCGAAATATCGAAAGGAACCAAGATCTTTGGGTTATAAACATACCTGTCAAGTTTCATCAAAATCGATTCAAAATTGTGACCTCTATAGGGTCCACAACCTTGATATAACATATTTTCACACTATTCGTGTACAAACGGCGGCCATTTTGTCCGTCAATTCTAGTCCGATTTTCACGAAATTCAAACTCTCTCTTCATTACCATGTAACGGTGATATAGTCAAACGTTTTTTTAAATCGGATAATAATTTTGACCTCCAGAGGGACCAAAAGCGAACAAAAGCGATTTTTCGGACAATCCAGGGACATAATTCAGGAAGTTATGATCCAATGGGCGCAAATATCGAAAGTAACCAAGATCTTTGGGTTATAAACATACATGTCAAGTTTCATCAAAATCGGTTCAAAACTGTGACCTCTATAGGGTCCACAACCTTTATATAACATATTTTCACAATATTCACGTACAAACGGCGGCCATTTTGTCCGTCAATTTTGGTCCGATTTTCACAAAATTCATACTCAACCTTCATAACCATGTAAAGGTGATATAACCAAACGTTTTTTTTAAATCGGATAACAATTTTGACCTCCAGAGGGACCACAAGCTAAAAAGGGCGATTTTTTGGACAATCAGGGGCCATCATTCAGGAAGTTACGATCCGATGGTCGCAAATATCAAAAGGAACCAAGATCTTTGGGTTATAAACATACATGTCAAGTTTCATCAAAATTGGTTCAAAATTGTGACCTCTATAAGGTCCACAACCTTGATATAACATATTTTCACACTATTCGCGTACAAACGACGGCCATTTTGTCCGTCAATTTTGGTTCGATTTTCACGAAATTCGAACTCAACCTTCATAACCATCGAACGGTGATATAATCAAATGTCTTTTTAAATCGGATAACAATTTTGTCCTCCAGAGGGACCACAAGCTAAAAAGGGCGATTTTTCGGATAATCAGGGGCCATAATTCAGGAAGTTACGATCCGATTGGCGCAAATATCGAAAGGAACCAAGATCTTTGGGTTATAAACATGCATTTCAAGTTTCATCCAAATCGGTTCAAAATTGTGTCCTCTACACTGTTCACAACCTTGATATAACATATTTTCACACTATTCGCGTACAAATGGCGGCCATTTTGTCCGTCAATTTTGGTCTGATTTTCACGAAATTCGAACTCAACCTTCATAACCATCGAACGGTGATATAATCAAACGGTTTTTTAAATCGGATAACAATTTTGTCCTCCAGAGGGACCACAAGCTAAAAAGGGCGATTTTTCGGACAATCAGGGGCCATAATTCAGGAAGTTACGATCCGATTGGCGCAAATATCGAAAGGAACCAAGATCTTTGGGTTATAAACATGCATTTCAAGTTTCATCCAAATCGGTTCAAAATTGTGACCTCTACACTGTTCACAAGCTAAAAAACATGATTTTTCGTACAATCAGGGGCCATAACCCATGAAGTTACAGTCCGATACATGCCAATATCGAAAGGAACCGAGATCTTAGGGTGATAAACCTATGTTTTAAGTTTCATTGAAATCGGATAAAAATTGTGACCTGTAGACTGTTCACAAACAATTGTGGACGTCCGGACGAACAGGGGCGACGACAATATACGTCCACATAAAAATGTGGGCGTATAACAAAAATTGCCACGCGAAAGGGGGAAACTGGAAAAGGGAAAGAAAGACTAAAAGAACTTTGGCCCTACATTCATGGGTGACTACATAGAAATATTTAGTGATTTGTGTCCAAATGGCAACTTTATGATACGGCAGCATAGATCGCAGTTTCGACTTTCATGTGTTTACTCCCAGAGTGTCAGTTGCTTTGATTACATAATTAATTCTGTGATGTCTTGTGTCGTTTAAACTTTTGTTTGCATACCACTTGACCTATTCCTTTGTTTCATTTTTAAAATACATGGTGGCTCGGTGAAAAGGCAGGCACAAATTTTGTGTCATTAGATTTCGATACGGACACATTTCCGGTGTGCATTCTAATTTACATTTGAAACTCAATCTGTGTTCTATATTTCGTTTTTTGGCTATGGTGGGTTGTGCCTTTTAAACTACAGATTCCAAAGATTGTATAAGGGCTTTGACCCTTTTTTTTTTAAAATACATGTACAGATATCGTATTTCTTCATTTTGTTCAAACGATTTATGTGATTTGTCAGTGTTACTGGATATTTTAGAAGAAAGGTATGGTGGTTAAATAGACAGCCAAAAAAGGGAAAGTCCACTCAGCATCTGTCACAGACCAGGCAACTAAGGCACTAGCCCCCCCCACTTCGACAAATGTGGTAATTGGAGAGGGGTCACATATCAGTGTGCTCCATTAATACTGCAAGCCCCTATACCTTCTACATCAATTTTCAGCCATATGTCTTGATACAATCAAGGCTGATATTTGGTTGGACAGAATTATTGATTTTTCTTTATTGTTGCCTGGATTGAATTCCAGTACGCTTTCATTAAATATTTCAGAAGGGGATGGAGTAGAGCGTATATCAATTTTATGACAACCAATTTCCTACGTCCTGCGATATATCACCTGCTCTGGGATCAGTCTTCGGTTCCAAATGGTTCACATTATATTCGAAGCCAAAAGTTATTGTGTGAGACAGTGAGAGGATATCTGACAATTAGTAAAAAGAACTGACTGCTACTAGATAAGAGAACACGAAAGAAAAACAGAAAGATAGGTTGCCAGGCAACGAAACATACGCCCACAGCAGCTAAATCGTCCGGCAGTCAACAAGAGTTGTCGCATATTTTTACTTTTTTTGGTAATGAAACATTTGTAATTACACTAAAATCTGATTAAGAGTAACAACTCATTAATTAATTACCAGAAAAATCATTAGAATTTGTTCTGCCCCATGCTAACGTTTAGTATACGAAACATTTAATATCATGGATTTAGCTGTTCAGTTATCAAAATTTATTGAAAATCAAAATACTTGTTCGTTTCAAAACTTTAAATCTGAAGGCGATCAGATGATAAGTTTGGCCTCTACAGCATCACAAGATTTTTCAAAATAATCAAGGGAGATAACTGTGGCAGTAATTATTGGAAATCACTGAAAATCAATAGGCTTCATTGTTTCATGACCTTAAACATTGGGTATCAATTTAAAGTCATTCAGATATTAATTTTGGCCTCTAGAACGTCCACAAGATTTTTGAATGTGATCAAGGGTCATAACTCTGGCAGTGATTATTGGAATTGGCTGATCTTAAACACTGTGTATAAATTTAATGACAATATACGACCACATTTCAATGTGGGCGTATAAAAAAGTGACACCTACTAGTCGCCTCCTACTTCTCATTTCCAAGGCATAGTCTAAACATTTACTCTCCTAAAAATAAACCATTTGGTACCGATTCCTACTTAAATAATATTTAACCCCATTGCGCGCCATGTTGAATTATACAATATTTCAAATTTTAAAACCTTCATTACGCATCTATCGTACCAATGATCTGTGTTAAAATTTTGTTTGGAATGCGTTTAACCAGTTCTATCTCATATGTGATAATGACTGACACCAATATTTTCCCTATCGTTTTGGCCATTGAGACTTGGGGCCCTTTATTACGAAATCATAAATTATTAATAATTTTAGATAACCAATGTGTTACTTTTGTTATAAGCAAAGCGTCGTCAAAATGTGCACACATCTTGAAATTAATGGTTACAGCCACTATAACATTTAACATATTCATTAGGGTCAAGCAAATTGAAGGAAAAACCACTAATTTAGTGGCTGACCTACTGATAGTCAATTTCAGACAGCCAGGAATTGAGATCCATGGTTAGATCTGAAGCCTCCAGCCATTTGCCACACCAAATGAACTCTTTGACTTCTTTAGCTCGCTGTTTGCTTGCTTACACATTGGTTCATAGTTCTCGCGCATCTTACACCCGAGCTTCGAATAAGTTTATGAATTTCTGTTCAGTGACAAATTTCAATCTCAACTTTTTAGTTGCGTCTGTTGTCATTATCAGTTTTTTTTTCATCCTTATTTGAAAATAGGTTGCCATGGTACAAAACATACGCCCACACAGCAGCTAAATCGTCTGGCCAGTCAACAAGAGTTGTCGCTTATTATGTAATTATCAGAAAATCATTAGAATTTGTTTGGTTTTTATAAAGTTCTGCCCCATGCTAATGTTAAGTATACAAAACATTTAATATTATGGATTTTGCTGTCCAATTGGAATCACGGTGGCTAAGTGGGCAAGGTGCTGGCTCATTAGCCTGGAGGTTGGGTGTTCGATCCCTGCATTGGCCGAGAAAGTTCATCTCGATTTTCCGGCGTGGTTTCCCCTTGTCAGTGATGCAGAAGGAGGGCCTGACAAGGACAGTTGCCTAGTCGTTCAAAAAACGAGGTCCAGTGTACACATTGGAGTGCACGTAAAAGATCCCTTGGCAGTTGGAATTCGATATAAGAGTAGGCCGTAGCACCGCTGCCCGGGCACAAGGTAAAAAACATGATTTTTCATACAATCGGGGGCCATAATTCAATAAGTTACGGTCCAATGTGCCCGAATATCGAAAGGAACCGCAATCTTTGGGTTATAAACTCATATTTCAAATTTCATCAAAATCGGAATAAAATTGTGACCTCTACCAGGTCCACAACCTTGATATACCATATATTTTTTTTACGCTATTCGCGTAAAAGTGGCGGCTATATTGTTCAGCAATTTTGGTCCAATGTTCGTGAAATTCAAACTGAAAATTCATTACAGTGTAACAGTGATATAATCAAATATTTTTTTAAATCAGGTAATAATTCAGGGTTCCCGCGGCTTCGTCTAACATTTTTTCAAGGATATTCAAGGATAAATATACGTCAAATTCCAGGATTTTCAAGGACATTTTTAGCCTAAAGTTACAATTTTTCATCTGAAAAACAACCAAAACATTACCAACTATCGTTAAAATCTCATATTTAAAAGGAATTAAAGACATAAACTGTTTTTTATTATTACAGATTGACTTTCGGCACACCGGGAAAAACGCCCGCCATTTTTAAAACAGAGTTATTTCCCTTTTCGTCATTATGCATTGTTTAATGTAATTACTAATACCGATTTTGATTAGTCAGTGTAGTGGCTTCTAGTATGTTAATTGGACAATGGAGTCACGTGAGACTATTTGGTAGCCTTACGGTAAATGTCAATGGCTTATCATGTTATTACGTGACAAAACACGGCTGTTTATTTAGATCAGTTGATTGACAGGTATACGTCAGTTATTGTTTATAGTATAACCAGCATTACTTATAATCTAAACGGGATTTTCAGATCAACTTACTAGTATTACCAACAAAATTAAGGATCTTAACTGAAATTCAAGGATATTTTCCTATTTCCGCGAAATTCAAGGATATTCAAGACCTTGAAAATGAAATTCTAAATTTAAGGATATTCAAGGATTTTCAAGGACCACGGGAACCCTGTAATTGTGACCTCCAGACGGACCACAAGATAATAAAGGCGATTTTTCGTATAATCAGAGGCCATAATTCAGGAAGTTACAATCTGATATGTGCAAATATCGAAAGGAACCAAGATCTTTAGATTATAATCATGTATTTCAAGTTTCATCAAAATTGAATTAAAATTGTGACCTCTGTTGGGTCCACAACCTTGATATAACATATTTTCACACTATAGGGATGTTCGCCAGAATCGGATGTGACGTCACGGTAAATAACTGGTTGGCAGAAAGTGGTTCCAGCCAACGCGTATTATTGTAAAAATGGCTGACACGTGTGATAATATTATGTTTGACACTTACACATTAGCGTATTTCCAGTCTTTGACGTTAGATCCTAAACATGGATATAAATCGGAGTTATCTTACGATTCGGAAACGAAGTTTTTGCCAGATCTATACCGTTTTTGAAAGACAAATGGAGCGGAGATCCGAACACATGGCCGGACCCGACTTTTGCCAATTTTGTGACATTTACCTCTACGCCATCATTGTACACAAAAGAATCTATGCAAGCTTATAAATCATTAGAATTAGAGGCTTATAAGTAAGTTGAAATTTAAATCAAATATGAATATATTTATATTAAATTATGCCGTTAATTGATCCACCGCCGGTATATAAACAGCTTCATTCCATGTCATGTAGATTTTATCATTATCAAGCAAGACTACATATACTATACATGAAATTAACTGGTGCAAAGTATTTTTTAAGTAAGGCCTACCAAGGTACCCAGGACTAAGCTCTTATCTATTTAATTGAACATTTAAAAACTGTGTGGCACATCAATTAAAAAATCATAGTTATTATTACTGATTTGATAAAATCTATCATTCTTTACAAATTTATGGAAAAATATTCTAAATTACTTTTTATATTATTAGGTATGTGGTCAGTGGACATGTACAAGAGATCTTCGAGTCCAGGGGGCTGTAGCAAAGGACAAACAGTTTTGTTTAGATAGAAATTTACAACTTAAATCCACTCATCGTTATTATTCCCAGATACAATTTCAGATGTATATTTCCAAATTAACTTTTCGTGACTTTGTTGTGCACAATAAATGTAGACCAGCTCCAAGTATATGGTTATTGTACGCTCTGCACTTGATGTAGCATTTTGCAAAACTTTAATTTCAAGGTGGGAACTGTTCATTAAAACTTTTATTATTAAGGAACTTGTCACTAGGGAATTGGAAAATCAGAAAGAAGAGACATCAGCATTAAATAACCAAGATAAAGTCAATGACTTTGTGACTTGGTGTATTTGTTCGGAGCCAGAGTATGGTGGACGCATGAACAAGTGTGACAATTCTGATTGTCCGTATGGATGGTTCCACTATAAATGTGTTAATGTTAGAAGAAAACCAAGAGGACAACAGTTTTGCCTAAATTGTAAAACATAGAAAAACACATGTACCTGTGTTTTATTCAATAAATTTAATATGTTTAATGATCACATGTATGTTTTAAATTAATGATACAAATGAAATGGGGTTTAACATTCACAACAAATGAAATGGGGTTTAAATCCGATGAAAGTCTATTATATACCAGCCCATTCCAGACTCCAGTGATGGCGTGGCGGCCCGTTAAAGCCACCGGCCACATACAACATGATCATCATCGCTCCATGACCGGTCAAATATCCCCCTTCCTAATATAATTTTCAACAGAATTGGACGAAATTATTTTTTTCATTTTTTGTCCGACCGGCCCTTCATTTTTTTGTCTGACCGGCCCTTCCGGCGATCATCCGACCGGCCCTTCGGGCAATCGCCCGATCGGCCAATCCGCCCCTGAGTCTACCCTTTCCAGACCCCCCACCCAGGGGAATTCACCAAATAAATACTTCAATACAGTAAATGATACTGACAGTTCTTGAATAAGAACTATTAAAAACTGAGGGCATGTGTTTTGTAAGGCTGTCTTTGTTATGCCACTGAATCAGAAAGTTAATTTTTCCTGCCAACTTAGGTAAGCCTTGATTTAATATGTCGTATATGGTTAAAAGAGAAACATCAAATCTGTAAGTTAAGTACCGATGTTGAAGATTTAGCCTAAATTCCATCAGGATACACATCAATACAGATGTTGGTGAAATCACTTTATATACAGGCAACAGATAAGAACAAGATGAAATTTAATTATATTATCAATGAAAAAAAACCCCGAAACCCATTTATAACAAACCATCAATGGATCCTTGAATGAAGGCGGAGTGCAGGTAGGCCTAATTAAATCAGAGTTGATAGTATTTACATTAGATGCAATAATAGTGATCCCCGAGATTAAAGTATTACCCATCCAGTAAAAAGGAAATGGAGCCCTCCATTAAGCTAATTTTATTTTAGAAAGGCAGGATTTATTAAACTATTAATTGATAATTACAATAACAAGTCACAACAACCCTGAGTGGATAAGCAAAGAACCAATTATTGAGTATCATTTTGAAAACGGTTATTTGTAATGATTTACGTAGGCTAATTATTATTAATTTTGAATACTATTTATTTAATTGAATATATTATGGTTAGCCTAGTTGCGAATACAATACGTAATTTAAAGATTGTCATACGGCGTGGGGAGGAAAAACCGGGATTAGTAATAAAAGTAAAAGTTAGTTGGTTTGTGTCTTCCTATTTGAATGGCTTTGTCATCGTGTAGTCGTCGTCTCCTCATATTTTAAAATTTTATCATTGCTTGATAATGACTAGACGAACCCAGCGGAAAAGTCGCTAAGTAAAAAAAATCAACTTTAATCAGATTATATACAGCGCAAAATGTCTTTCTGTTAGCGATGTCAGTCAGTCAGCCATTTGTAAACAACCGATTTTGCCAACCAATGGTGTCACGTGAGTAATTGTGACGTCACGGCGAACATCGCTATTCGCAGACAAACGGCGGCCATTTTGTCTGTCAATTTGGGTCCGATTTTCACGACATTCGAAAGGAACCATGATATATGGGTTATAAACATACTTGTCAAGTTTCATCATTAAAATCGGTTCAAAATTGTGACAGGGTCCACAACCTTGATAGAACATATTTTCACACTTTCGCGTACAAAAGGTGGCCATATTGTCTGTCAATTTCAGTCCGATTATCACGAAATTCAAACTCAACCTCCATAATTATGTAACGGTGATATAATTAAACAGTTTTATAAATCAGATAATAATTTTGACCTCCAGAGGGACCACAAGCTAAAAAGGGCGATTTTTTGGAAAATCAGGGGCTATAATTCTAGAAGTTACGATCCGATGGGCGCAAATATAAAAATAGGTTTCCAGGCAATGAAACATACGCCCAAACAGCAGCTAAATCGTCCGGGCAGTCAACAAGAGTTATCGCATATTAAAATAGCATTATGCAAGAGCAAAATCTGATTTTTACAGGTCTTTCTTTAAGCCTGAGATGTTATCTAAATAATCAATTAGACATTAATTAACATATTCAGACCATAATAAACTCTTTATGTTAACTGTTGTCTGATCCCTTATGCAATTGATACAGTTGTACAAGTTATGTCCCTTGAGGAAGGATCTCCAAGTAGGAGGTGTGATTGTTAAGTTTGTAAGCACATGGTTTTGAAGGGTGGACTAATAAAGGAATACCTGACAACTCATCCCAAAGACAACTCATCCCGGACAACTCATCCCAATAAAAGACAATTCATCCCACTTTTAAAGACAACTCATCCCAAGTCAAAAGACAATTCATCCCAAGTCAAAAGACAACTCATCCCAACTTTTACCCCCCCCCCCCCTCATTCCAAGTTACAAAGAAATACCACAAATTAATCACTAAAAAATAATATGAATTTATTACATCAACAATTTATTAAATTATATTTTCTGGCATATCGACGTGAAAGTGTTGATTAACTGAATTTTCTTTTAAGTAATTTTATATTATAAGATTCTTAATCAATCCAAATAGTTTGTCTATAATATATTGCATAACTGATAAATTATAAAGTAATTTTATATTATAAGATTCTTAATCAATCCAAATAGTTTGTCGATAATATATTGCATAACTGATAAATTATTCAGCATAAAATAATGAGATAATTGAAAGCCATTCTTTGGTTTGTCACCTTGAGATTAAGATTAAAGTGAAGTAGTAAAACTATTGTCTTTTAATCTAACTGATTGATTGAATGATTGACTGTAAATTAACACTTAATCTTTGATTAATAAAGTAATCTTTTCCTCAAAGATTCACTTTTTAAGTCACATGTCTAAAGAAGAATCCTACATAAAAGAAAATGCTGAATGCCTTCTTATAATTTGTTAAAACCGATTTAAATCTTTTTTAAAAAAAATAATGAATTGGATTTGTGTCAGATACACCTAATTTATTTCTTTGTTGCTATTAAATTTGATGTTTATCATATGTAAATATTTATATGTAATTGAAGAGTAATTGAAATGTAATTGACCATTACATGATTTTTGGAATGTAATTAATTACATTTCCATTACTCATTACTTTTGAAATCTTCCATTACTCATTACTTGACATGAAACTTTGACACTTACTCAAATCATTTTAATAAACGTTATAATATTTGTCTTTGAAGTGCTTCACCAATCTGATTGGATTTGGGCTGAGTGGTCTTCAAAGATAGCAACTGTATTGAAACAAATATCACTTATATTTGTTGGGATGAGTTGTCTTATAATTATAACCTGTCTTCTAGCTTGAGATGAGTTGTCTTATATTGGGATGAGTTGTCTTGGGATGAGTTGTCTTTGGGATGAGTTGTCTGGATACCCTAATAAAGATGTCACAATAGATTGTATTGATATTCAAGTCTAACAATGGTAGCAGGAGCTGGTTTTTAATATAGAAAAAGAAGAAAATCTTAGCAAGTATGGCCTCTTATAGTTTTAAGAATCCTCCAGTATTGGATAAGAATAAATCATATGAACAATGGAAAAATGAAGTAAAAATGTGGCAGTTGGTAACTGAATTAGAAAAAAGAAAAAGAGGTTTGGCACTAGCATTGTCATTAGAAGGCAAACCAAGAGAAATAGCATTGAATATTGATGCTGGGTTATTAAATGTTGAGGGAGGTGTCGATATACTGATGATGGAACTTGATAAACTTTTTAAGAAAAATATTGTTGATCTGTCTTACTCTGCTTACACAAATTTTGAGCAGTATCATAGAACTGATAGTGTGACTATGCCAGACTATATAATAGGATTTGAACAAAAGTACAGTGAAATTAAGAAATATAACATGGAATTACCAGAAACAATATTAGCTTTCAAAATCCTTGATAATGCTGGATTGACCAGGAAAGATAGACAGTTAGCCTTGACAGCTAGTGCTGATCTGAAATTTGAGTCGATGAAATCTGCTTTGAATAGAATATTTGGAGATACTCGTGCAGTAAGTCACTTAGAACAAGATAAAGTTGAAGATGCCTTTATCAATAGGAGTAGGCCTACTGGTGGTAGGCCTAGTTCTTATGGTATTGGTAGAGGTGGTATTGGTTACAAGAATCAAATATCAGGAACTGGTGATAATCGGCTCGGGCGTCTGAATCCGGTTTTCAATGGTGTTGTCTCAAAATGTAGTATCTGTGGTTCCAAATATCACTGGATTCGGTACTGTCCTGAAAATAGACGTTTCAATCAATCGGCTTTATGCACCGATCAGGAAAATGTGAACATTATTTCAGAAATTAAAAGTAATGAAGTGTTGACATGTGAAAGTACTGATGCCGCTATAGTAGACACAGCTTGCTCTAAAACTGTATGTGGACAGGAATGGCTGACATCATATATAAATAAATTAAATTCTGATCAAAAAGTTCTTGTAGAAACATATCCTAGCCATACATCTTTTAAATTTGGTGATGGTGACCAAGTAATTTCCACGTATATGGTTAGAATACCGGCAAGAATTTGTGATAATGATGTTATTATTGACTGTGAAGTAATAAACAGAAATATTCCTTTGCTTTTAAGTAAAGAAACCTTAAAGAAAGCCAATACAATAATTGATTTAAATAATGATAAAATTTTTATGTTTGGTAAACCAGTTGATGTCCATTTCACCTCCAGTGGTCATTATTGTGTGAACATAGATTTTAATGATGAAACTGTAAATTATGTAAATAATCAGGTAACGCATGTAATTGAAAATGAGGTATTAATAGTTAATAATGATATGAATTCTAAAGAAATCGAAAAAGTTGTAGGTAAACTTCATGTTCAGTTTGGTCATGCTTCTTTTGATCGGCTTTATAGTTTGTTAAAAAGTGCTGGATATGTAACTAATCATGTAAAATCTATTTTATTTAAGATATGTTCAGAATGTTCAGTTTGTAGAAATCATAAGCGACCACACAATAAACCTATTGTTGGTTTCTCTTTGGCATCGAGCTTTAACGAAATTGTATCAATGGATTTACATCAGCTGGACAAGAACTTACGGTACCTACATATTATAGACGTTTTTAGTCGTCTGAGTGCTGCTTCTATAATCAGAAGAAAAGATCCTCAACTTATAATTGAGAAATTCATGCAAATATGGGTTAGTGTTTATGGTGCACCGTCCAAGGGGGTATACAGTGACAATGGGGGAGAGTTCAACAATAAATATTTCTTAGATATGGCTCAGAATTTAAATATGAGTGTTAAAACAACAGCCGCTTACAGTCCATGGTCCAATGGAGTGGTCGAAAGGCATAATGCAACATTGACTGAAGCATTATTGAAATTGAGAGAAGACATGGATGTTTCCTGGGAAACCGCTCTGAGCTGGGCAGTTTCTGCAAAGAACTGTCTACATAACGTACATGGATACAGTCCCCATCAGATTGTGTTCGGAAAAAATCCAAATCTACCGTCAGTTATCGTTGACTGTCCACCTGCATTAGAAGGAATTACAATGTCGCAAGTTATGGCACAGAATTTGAAAGCCCTACATGCAGCACGACAGGCATATATGGCTGCAGAATCGTCAGAAAAAATCAAAAGAGCTCTCCGAAAACAGGTGCGACCGTCTGGTGAACAATTTTTATGTGGTGATAAGGTGTATTATTTAAGAGACAACAAATGGACTGGTCCCGGCTGGGTATTAGGGCAAGACAATGTTATAGTATTTGTTCGACATGGGGGTTTAGTTGTTCGAGTTCATACTTCAAGGTTAAGACGAGCAGACAGTGATCTTCCATGTACCTTAAAACCTGAGAACAGTTCTAATGAGGACAAAAGTTGGTCTACAAATAAAGGTAGAAGTTTGTCAAGATGTCAGTCAGAAGAGAAGTTAGAGAAAAGAAGTCAGTCTACAGAGGTTAATAGAAATAGAAGTCAGTCTACAGAGGTTAATAGAAATAGAAGTCAGTCTACAGAGGTTAATAGAAATAGAAGTCAGCCTACAGAGGTTAATAGAAGTATAGGTCAGTCTACAGAGGTTAATAGAAATAGAAGTCAAGAGGTTAATAGTCAGTCCACAGAAGAAAGAAGACAGTCTACAGAGGTTAATAGAAATAGAAGTCAAGAGGCTAATAGTCAGTTTACAGAGGAAAATAGAAGCAAGACTACAGAGGTTAATAGCAATAGAAACCGGTCTATAGAGGTAAATAGAAATAGAAGTCAAGAGATTGATAGTCAGTCTGCAGAAGAACATAGAAGTGAAACGGTGGATAGTAAGTCTATAGAGGAAAGTAAAAGTCAACCATTTAATAGCCAATCTACAGAGAAAAATAGAAGTTCATCTACAGATGAAAATAGAAATAGCAGTTGTTCTACAGAAAAAAATCAAAGTCAGGCCACCACAGTTAATAAAAGTCAGTCTGTAGAGAAAGATAAAAGTCAATATGCAAAGGAAATAATTGAGAGGAAAAGCAAAGGAGAGGGGATCAAGTTGAATAAAGGGCAATCCATTAGTTTTGAAAATGAAGGTATCACCCATGAAGCCACTGTTTTAGGAAGAGCTGGTAAAGTGACTACAGACAAACGAAACTGGTACAACATTCAATATAGTCAACCTGATAGTATGAAGGGTAAAAGTGTTTCCATTGACTTTACGAATGTAAATAATCTAAAGATAAAGTCAACAGCAGATTGCTACGATTCAGAAAACGTATTTCTCGCTGATGTTAATTTTTTTGAAGCTAAGCAAGCTGAACTAGATAGCTGGTTGAAACAGAATGTATATACTGAATGTGATGATGTTGGTCAAAAAATCATTTCTACTCGGTGGGTCTGCACTCTTAAGGAAAAAGATGGTCAACTCACTCAAAAGGCTAGACTTGTTGCTCGCGGATTCGAAGAAGATTGCTTAAATGATCTCCAGAAAGATTCCCCAACCTGTTCTAGAGAATCACTGAAGGTAATATTGTCAGTTGTAAGTCAAAAACAATGGAATGTGAATGGTATGGACATAAAAACAGCCTTTCTTCAGGGTGAAAATGTTTCCAGAAAAATATTTCTTAAACCTCCATTTGAAGCCAAGTCCCCAAATAAAGTATGGTTGTTGAACAAATGTGTGTATGGGTTGGCAGATGCCTCACTTAAATGGTATGAAACTGTGAAGAAGACTCTTATAAGAAGTGGAGCAAAAATATCAAAGGTAGATCCGGCTGTATTCTACTGGTATAGACAGACCCATCTTGTTGGTATTCTCGCAGTACATGTAGATGATTTCCTATGGGCGGGGACGACCGCGTTTGAGAAAGTAGTCATTGACAGAATTAGAATAGATTTTAATATTGGTAAAGAAGAAACTACAAATTTCAAATATGTTGGACTTCGAATAACACAAGATGGAGAGACTATTTTAATGAATCAGAGTGAATATGCTCAACACATTGAACCAGTCCTTATTGATCACGAAGTATGTAAAAGCTTGCCACTTAATGAAAAACAAAAAACATTACTCCGTGGTAAAGTTGGACAGTTGTTGTGGATTTCGAAACTAAGCAGACCCGATATTAGTTTTGATGTTTGTCAACTTTCCACTTCAATACAGAACTCTACCATTGCCCAGTTTTATGAAGTCAACAAAATTATAAGAAAAGTGAAATCTGAAAACCATAATGTGAATTTGAAGTATCAACATTTAGATGGTGATTTAAAGATAGTAATTTACAGTGATGCCTCTTTTGGTAATCTCCAAGATGGAAGTAGCCAAGGTGGCCATATGATACTATTGACTGGATCAAATGGAAAATTCAATCCTTTATCGTGGCAGTCTAAAAAAATTTGGCGTGTCGTCCGAAGTACTTTGGCTGCTGAAACTCTCTCTTTAGCTGATGCTGTAGATAATGGAATATTTCTCGGCACATTACTCGGTGAACTATTATTTGACAACGCTTCATATCAAATTCCAATTAAATGTTTTGTGGACAATAAAGACTTATATGAAGCCTTACATTCAAACAAACATGTTACAGAGAAGAGACTCAGATTAGAAATAAGTTCACTAAAAGAGATGATTGGAAGTCAAATGATCAGTGAAATTTCATGGACAACTGCATGTAATCAAATAGCAGATGTCTTGACAAAACGGGGTGCATCTTCTGAGACACTTCTGTTATATTTGAACAGAGGTTATACAGACTTAGCATTCTGAACATAATTATCACTTTAAATGATTTTATATAAGATCTTAATCATTCTGCATGTTATATATATGTTATGTATTTCAAATAACTAAGTCAACATAATTATTTATTTAATTGTAAAGAAAGTAGGATTGGATTGTTAACTGTTGTCTGATCCCTTATGCAATTGATACAGTTGTACAAGTTATGTCCCTTGAGGAAGGATCTCCAAGTAGGAGGTGTGATTGTTAAGTTTGTAAGCACATGGTTTTGAAGGGTGGACTAATAAAGATGTCACAATAGATTGTATTGATATTCAAGTCTAACACTTTATGTCAAGACTAGCCTTCGATGTTGGCAGATTAAAATCGTATATGCTGCTTAATGGCGGTTGATAATTAAATCAATCAGGTGGATAATCGAGACTATGCTGTTTATATTAATGATTTGAGTAATGATGACCGAGGCTATGAATATTTCAAACGCTTTTTTCTCGGCTAATAGTGAATCAATTTGACTGAAATTTTCAGCAAATTATCTTTACACTATCTAGTTTTTAACTATTGTAGTGAGAACTGCCATCTCTTTATCTTATCTCCCATAATGTAACTTTAAGTAATTATCAGAAAATCATTAGAATTTGTTTGGTTTTTATAAAATTCTGCCCCATGCTAATGTTTAGTATACCAAACATTTAATATTATTTCTAGAATTGGATAATAATTTTGTGTACAATCAGGGGCTATAATTCAGGAAGTTACAATCCGATATTATCTGTTGAATATCAAAAGGAACCAAGATCTTTGGGTTATAGTTATAACCAAGAATAAAGATCTTTAGGTTATAAACAAGTATTTCAGGTTTCATCAAAATCGAATTAAAATTGTGACCTCTACAGGGTCCACAACTTACCATATACCATATTTTTACACTGTTCGCATACAAACGGCGGCCATTTTTTCTGGCAATTATGGTCCGATCTTCTTGAAATTCGAACTCAACCTTCCGTAGGGTGTAACGGTGATAGAGTCAAATGCTTTTTTAAATCGCATAATAATTGTGACCTCCAGAGGGACCATAGGCGATTTTTCGGACAATCAGGGGCCATAATTCAGGAAGTTACGTTCCGATATGCGCAAATAACGAAAGGAACCAAGATCTTTGGGTTACAACCATGCATTTCAAGTTGCATCAAAATCAAATTAAAATTGTGACCTCTACAGGGTCCACAACCATGATATACAATATTTAACAGTATTCGCGTACAAACGGAGGCCATTTTGTATAGCAATTTTGGTCCGATTTTCCCGAAATTCGAACTCAACCTTCCTTACGGTGTAACGGTAATATAATTAAACTTTTTTTTAAATCGGATAATAATTGTGACCTCCAGAGGGACCACAAGCTAAAAAGATAGGTTGCCAGGCAACGAAACATAAGCCCACAGCAGCTAAATCGTCCGGGCAGTCAACAAGGGATGTCACATATTTTTACTTTTTTCGGTAATGAAACATTTGTAATACACTAAAAACTGATTCAGAGTAACAACTCATTATGTAATTATCAGAAAATCATTAGAATTTGATTGCTTTTTATAAAGTTTTACCCCACACTAACAATTAGTATATACATGAAACATTTAATATCATGGATTTAGCTGTTCAGTTATCTAAATTCATTGAAAATCAAAATACTTGTTCGTCTCATGACCTTAAACACTGTGTATAAATTTAAAGTCAATCGGATATTAACTTTAGCCTGTAGAGCGTCCACAAGATTTTGTAAAGAGATCAAGGGCCATAACTCTGGCACTAATTATCGGAAATCGCCGAAAATCAATAGGCGTCTTTGTCTTATGACCTTAAACGCTGTGTATAAATTTAAAGTCAATCGGATATTAATTTTGGCCTCTAGAGCGTCCACAAGATTTTTTGAAGTGATCAAGGGCCATAACTCTGGTAGTTGTTATCGGAAATCGCTGAAAAACAATAGGCTTCTTCGTCTCATGACCTTAAACACTGTGTATAAATTTAAAGTCAATCGGATATTAACTTTAGCCTGTAGAGCGTCCACAAGATTTTTTAACTCTGGCACTAATTATTGGAAATCGCTGAAAATCAATAGGCGTCTTTGTCTTATGACCTTAAACGCTGTGTATAAATTTAAAGTCAATCGGATATTAAATTTGGCCTCTAGAGCGTCCACAAGATTTTTTGAAGTGATCAAGGGCCATAACTCTGGTAGTTGTTATCGGAAATCGCTGAAAAACAATAGGCTTCTTCGTCTCATGACCTTAAACGGACGGGGGCGACGACAATATACGACCACATTTCAATGTGGGCGTATAAAAAAAGGCGATTTTGCGTATAATCAGGGGCCATAATTCAGGAAGTTACGATCCAATATGCGCAAATATCGAAAGGAACCAAGATCTTTGGGTTATAACCATGAATATCAAGTTTCATCAAAATCGAATTAAAATTGTGACCTCCACAGGGTCCACAACCTTGCTATACCATTTTTTTAACAGTATTCGCGTACAAACGGCGGCCATTTTGTATGGCAATTTTGGTCCGATTTTCCCGAAATTCGAACTCAACCTTCCTTAGGGTGTAACGGTGATATAATCAAACGTTTTTTTAAATCGGATAATAATTGTGACCTCCAGAGGGACCACAAGCTAAAAAGGGTGATTTTTCAGACAATCAGGGGCCATAATTCAGGAAATTACATTCCGATAGCCGCAAATATCGAAAGGAACCAAGATCTTTGGGTTACAAACATGCATGTCAAGTTTCATCAAAATAGATTCAAAATTGTGACCTCTATAGGGTCCACAAGCTAAAAACGTGATTTTTCGTACAATCAGGGGCCATAATCCATGAAGTTTTGATCCGATACATGCCAATATCGAAAGCAGCCGAGATCTTTTGGGGATAAACCTATATTTCAAGTTTCGTCAAAATCGGATAAGAATTGTGACCTGTAGAGAGTCCACAAACAAATTGTGGACGGACGGACGGACAGGGGCGACAACATAATACGTCCACATGAAAATGTGGGCGTATAATAAACATGATATTTATACATTAAAATATGAAAATAACATATTTTTGTGAAAGTAATCAACATAGAAAAATATCGCTATGAGAATGTACGTCCGTTACCAAATATTCACATTTTTTCCTCTCTCATTCATATTTATGAATTGAATTGTTTAAAATTTCATATCTAAAGCTAAAATAACCTATTCTTATTATAATGACCAAAAAAAGAAAAGATTGGCAAAAATTCTCAGAATAACTTGGGTTTTCGTACATGTACGTCCGTTACTTTTTATGGCATTTATATTTATTTTTCATCTCTAGAAGGAAAACATTTTGACCCAATTCTCTGAATATTTGGGGTTTCATAGATTCATGCACGTCCGTTACTGAAATTCTAGGGTAAAAATGTACGTCCGTTTCCTAAATTTTTAGGTCGCAATATTTTATGTAAGAAGTAATGTTTTTAGGAAATTAACTGCTCCATTAATTCAAAATTGTGACCTCTATAGGGTCCACAAGCTAAAAACATGATATTTCGTACAATCAGGGGCCATAATCCATGAAGTTCCGATCCGATACATGCCAATATCGAAAGGAACCGAGATCCTATGGGGATAAACCTAATTTCAAGTTTCGTCAAAATCGGATAAGAATTGTAACCTGTAGAGAGTCCACAAACAAATTGTGGACGGACGGACGTCCGACAACATAATACGTCCACATGAAAATGTGGGCGTATAAAAAGGTGATTTTTCAGACAATCAGGGGCCATAATTCAGGAAATTACGTTCCGATAGGCGTAAATATCGAAAGGAACCAAGATCTTTGGGTTACAAACATACATGTCAAGTTTCATCAAAATCGATTCAAAATTGTGACCTCTATAGGGTCCACAAGCTAAAAACGTGATTTTTCGTACAATCAGGGGCCATAATCCATGAAGTTTTGATCCGATACATGCCAATATCGAAAGATCTTTTGGGGATAAACCTATATTTCAAGTTTCGTCAAAATCGGATAAGAATTGTGACCTGTAGAGAGTCCACAAACAAATTGTGGACGGACGTCCGGACGGACAGGGGCGACGACATAATACGTCCACATGAAAATGTGGGCGTATAAAAAGGTGATTTTTCGGACAATCAGGGGCCATAATTCAGGAAATTACGTTCTGATAGGCGCAAATATCGAAGGGAACCAAGATCTTTGGGTTATAAACATGCATGTCAAGTTTCATCAAAATCGGTTCAAAATTGTGACCTCTATAGGGTCGACAAGCTAAAAACGTGATTTTTCGTACAATCAGGGGCCATAGTCCATGAAGTTTTGATCCGATACATGCTAATATCGAAAGCAGCCGAGATCTTTTGGGGATAAACCTATATTTCAAGTTTCGTCAAAATCACATAAGAATTGTGACCTGTAGAGAGTCCACAAACAAATTGTGGACGGACGGACAGGGGCAACGACAATATACGTCCACATAAAAATGTGGGTGTATAAAAATGAATCGATATTGCTCAGTTTGGTTCATTCTGCGTCCATTTTGTTTCATGTGTACAATACTTATGTGGAAACATGTTTAACGGTTTCATAGGTACTCGAAGTTCAAGTGTAACGTGGCACCGGAAGTAAAAGTAAGTGATAACGTGGCAACGGTGAAACCCGTCATTCCTGCTTCGTAGGTCTAGTTTATGTTTTAGTTACAATGTTTTCTGGTCACTTTTTTGTTGTCAGTAATAAATGACATTTTACACTTGATCAATCTAAAACTTCAATTTGAAGAGCTAAATTATCTTGTGAAAGAAATGCATACCATACTAACCTTTGACCTCCACTTAATTCACTCAAGGACTCTTTCCATACATCACCAAATGCTACTTTAACTTCAAGTCCATCTAAAACTGTTTTACTGTCTGGAGGAGATAACTTAGCCTGTGTACCAGGTAGTAGCGAAGAAAAGATCGAGTTAAAATCCTGTTGATGAAATATGGACACAGATCACTAAATATTTCTACGCAGGTACCCACAAATTGTAGGTCCAAGTTATTTTTAGTCTCTCTCTCCCTTTCCCTTTTCCCCCCTTTTGCATGGCGATTTTTGTCAACTTTTTGGTGTAGAATCGAAGAAAAGGGTTTGAAAATACATTTTCTGCCAGGTTTTGGTGAATATTCATGATTTTGAGGTGGAAGTATACAAGAGTTGTGAGGTTGGTTACGTTGAAAGGGAGGGCCTAAAATTGCTTGTTTAGTTGTCTCTACTTCCAGCTTATGTATCTCAAGTTTTTCATGGTGAACCTCATACATCCTTTTGGGCAAGAGTTTGCCACATGTTGCTCCATCTGTGGTAGAAAACGTTTTGCCCAACGAATATTTGGCAAAAAGTTACAGACGAGAATTAACATTGAAGTCAATGGGGAAATAATTAGTGATCTGTGGCCTGTCTGTGTATGACAGGGCTGTGACTGATATGCCTTAGTTTTGAAAATATGATGACAAAATTGTCAGAAAATATGTATAAAATATTTTGACTACAGAAAAACTAAAAGATAGGCTGGCACTGCCAGGCAGGATACGCCCACATTTTCGAGAGATGGACAGAGAACAAGCAATACCGAAAGTGATTTTTCCTACATCTTTAATTAAGTCCTGTATTTCATACTGTATTGGGAGCAGCCATTTAGTTGGTCAGTTCCAGTCTGATATAATTGAAATTCGAAACCGACAATGATTATGGTGTGACGGTACACAACCTAGAAATGTGACTTTTCATCAAAATCGGATAAGAATTGTGACCTGTAGAGAGTCCACAACCATGATATACCATATTTTTACACTATTCGTGTACAAACGGCGACCATTTCGTCCGGCAATTTTGGTACGATTTTCACGAAATTAGAACTCAACCTTCCTCATCAAAATCGAATTAAAATTGTGACCTATACAGGGTCCACAACCATGATATATCATTTTTTTAACAGTATTCGCGTACAAACGGCGTCCATTTTGTCTGTCAATTTTGGTCCGATTTTCCCGAAATTCAAACTCAACCTTCCTTACAGTGTAACGGTGATATAATCAAATGTTTTTTTAAATTGGATAATAATTGTGACCTCCAGAGGGACCACAAGCTAAAGAAAGGGGGATTTTGCGTATAACCAGGGGCCATAATTCAGGAAGTTACGATCCGATATGCGCAAATATCGAAAAGAACCAAGATCTTTGGGTTATAACCATGAATTTCAAGTTTCATCAAAATCGAATTAAAATTGTGACCTTTACAGGGTCCACAACCTTGATATACCATTTTTTAACAGTATTCGCGTACAAACGGTGGCCATTTTGTATGGCAATTTTGGTCTGATTTTCCCGAAAATCGAACTCAACCTTCCTTACGGTGTAACGGTAATACATTCAAACATTTTTTTAAATCGGATAATAATTGTGACCTCCAAGCTAAAAAAAAGGTGATTTTGCGTATAATCAGGGGCCATAATTCAGGAAGTTACGATCCGATATGCGCAAATATCGAAAGGAAGCAAGATCTTTGGGTTATAACCATGAATTTCAAGTTTCATCAAAATCGAATCAAAATTGTGACCTCCACAGGGTCCACAACCTTGATATACCATTTTTTAACAGTATTCGCGTACAAACGGCCGCCATTTTGTATGGCAATTTTTTTCGATTTTCCCGAAATTTGAACTCAACCTTCCTTAGGGTGTCACGGTGATATAATCAAACGTTTTTTTAAATCGAATAATAATTGTGACCTCCAAGCTAAAAGATAGGCTGGCACTGCCAGGCAGGATACGCCCACATTTTCGAGAGATGGACAGAGAACAAGCAATACCGAAAGTGATTTTTCCTACATCTTTAAGTCCTGTATTTCATACTGTATTGGGAGCAGCCATTTAGTTGGTCAGTTCCAGTCTGATATTAATGAAATTGGAAACCGACAATGATTATGGTGTGACGGTACACAACCTAGAAATGTGACTTTTCATCAAAATCGGATAAGAATTGTGACCTGCAGAGAGTCCACAACCATGATATACCATATTTTTACACTATTCGGGTACAAACGGCGACCATTTCGTCCGGCAATTTTGGTACGATTTTCACGAAATTAGAACTCAACCATCTGCATCAAAATCAAATTAAAATTGTGACCTATACAGGATCCACAATCATGATATATAATTTTTTGAACAGTATTCGCGTACAAACGGCGGCCATTTTGTCTGTCAATTTTGGTCCGATTTTCCCGAAATTCATACTCGACCTTCCTTACAGTGTAACGGTGATATAATCAAACGTTTTTTTAAATGGGATAATAATTGTGACCTCCAGAGGGACCATAAGCTAAAGAAAGGGGGATTTTGCGTATAACCAGGGGCCATTATTCAGGAAGTTACGATCCGATATGCGCAAATATCGAAAAGAACCAAGATCTTTGGGTTATAACCATGAATTTCAAGCTTCATCAAAATCGAATTAAAATTGTGACCTTTACAACGTCCACAACCTTGATATACCATTTTTTAACAGTATTCACGTACAAACGGCGGCCATTTTGTGTGGCAATTTTGGCCTGATTTTCCCGAAATTCGAACTCAACCTTCCTTACGGTGTAACGGTAATATAATCAAACGTTTTTTTAAATCGGATAATAATTGTGACCTCCAAGCTAAAAAAAAAGGCAATTTTGCGTATAATCAGGGGCCATAATTCAGGAAGTTACGATCCGATATGCGCAAATATCGAAAGGAAGCAAGATCTTTGGGTTGTAACCATGAATTTCAAGTTTCATCAAAATCGAATCAAAATTGTGACCTCCACAGGGTCCACAACCTTGATATACCATTTTTTAACAGTATTCGCGTACAAACGGCGGCCATTTTGTATGGCAATTTTCGTCCGATTTTCCCGAAATTCAAACTCAACCTTCCTTAGGGTGTAACGGTGATATAATCAAACGTTTTTTTAAATCGAATAATAATTGTGACCTCCAAGCTAAAAAAAAGGCGATTTTGCGTATAATCAGGGGCCATAATTCAGGAAGTTACGATCCGATATGCGCAAATATCGAAAGGAAGCAAGATCTTTGGGTTATAACCATGAATTTGAAGTTTCATCAAAATCGAATCAAAATTGTGACCCCCACAGGGTCCACAACCTTGATATACCATTTTTTAACAGTAGTCGCGTACAAACGGCGGCCATTTTGTATGGCAATTTTCGTCCGATTTTCCCGAAATTCGAACTCAACCTTCCTTAGGGTGTAACGGTGATATAATCAAACGGTTTTTTAAATCGAATAATAATTGTGACCTCCAGAGGGACCTCACAAGCTAAAAAGGGTGATTTTTCGGACAATCAGGGGCCATAATTCAGGAAATTACATTCCGATAGCCGCAAATATCGAAAGGAACCATGATCTTTGGGTTACAAACATGCATGTCAAGTTTCATCAAAATTGGTTCAAAATTGTGACCTCTATAGGGTCCACAAGCTAAAAACGTGATTTTTCGTACAATCAGGGGCCATAATCCATGAAGTTTTGATCCGATACATGCCAATATCGAAAGGAACCGAGATCTTATGGGGATAAACCTATATTTCAAGTTTCGTCAAAATCGGATAAGAATTGTGACCTGTAGAGAGTCCACAAACAAATTGTGCACGGAAGGACGTCCGGACGGACGGACGGACAGGGGCGACGACATAATACGTCCACATGAAAATGTGGGCGTATAAAAAAAGGCGATTTTGCG
This sequence comes from Patella depressa, assembly GCA_948474765.1. Classification (NCBI taxonomy): domain Eukaryota; kingdom Metazoa; phylum Mollusca; class Gastropoda; family Patellidae; genus Patella; species Patella depressa. Next base: position 55,183,247 of record OX419716.1, read on the forward strand.
TATAATCAGGGGCCATAATTCAAAAAGTTACGATCCGATCTGCGCAAATATCGAAAGGAAGCAAGATCTTTAGGTTATAACCATGAATTTTAAGTTTCATCAAAATCAAATCAAAATTGTGACCTCCACAGGGTCCACAACCTTTATACACCATTTTTTAACAGTATTCGCGTACAAACGGCGGCCATTTTGTATGTCAATTTTCGTCCGATTTTCCCGAAATTCGAACACAACGTTCCTTAGGGTGTAACGGTGATATAATCAAACGGTTTTTTAAATCGAATAATAATTGTGACCTCCAGAGGGACCACAAGCTAAAAAGGGTGATTTTTCGGACAATCAGGGGCCATAATTCAGGAAATTACATTCCGATAGCCGCAAATATCGAAAGGAACCAAGATCTTTGGGTTACAAACATGCATGTCAAGTTTCATCAAAATCGGTTCAAAATTGTGACCTCTATAGGGTCCACAAGCTAAAAACGTGATTTTTCGTACAATCAGGGGCCATAATCCATGAAGTTTTGATCCGATACATGCCAATATCGAAAGGAACCGAGATCTTTTGGGGATAAACCTATATTTCAAGTTTCGTCAAAATCGGATAAGAATTGTGCTGTTAGCCAATAGCTACTGTAAATTTTCCCGCATTTATACGGCTCTAACCAATGAAAAATTATCGTTGTGTGCTGCACGTGTTGAGTAATACATCAGCCATTTTTATAAAGAATAAAACAATGACCAGGTTGAATGAGTATTTTCAAAATCTTTTTTTCTATTAATTGTAACCACATAAATCGTAACCACATTAATTGTAACCAACATAGACGGCTCTCAGTAAAGTGGTAATTTGGCGTAAAATCTAAACGCCTTGTGTTATCAAACACGTCTAAAAACTAAATATGGTATCGTCTAAAATGGTAGTTTTACCGATAGTTATTATTCATACCATTGAGTTTCAAAAGATTTTTCAATAAATGCTAAAATTTGTTGAAGAATAACAAAGATAGGTTGCCAGGCAACGAAACATACTATTAATTGTAACCACATAAATCGTAACCACATTAATTGTAACCAACATAGACGGCTCTCAGTAAAGTGGTAATTTGGCGTAAAATCTAATAAACACCTTGTGTTATCAAACACGTCTAAAAACTAAATATGGTATCGTCTAAAATGGTAGTTTTACTGATAGTTATTATTCGTACCAGACGGCTCTCAGTAAAGTGGTAATTTGGCGTAAAATCTAAACGCCTTGTGTTATCAAACACGTTTAAAAACTAAATATGGTAGCGTCTAAAATGGTAGTTTTACTGATAGTTATTATTCATACCATTGAGTTTCAAAAGATTTTTCATTAAATGCTAAAATTCGTTGAAGAATAACAAAGATAGGTTGCCAGGCAACGAAACATACGCCCACAGCAGCTAAATCGTCCGGGCAGTCAACAAGAGTTGTCGCATATTTTTACTTTCTTCGGTAATGAAACATTTATAATACACTAAAATCTGATTAAGAGTAACAACTCATTATGTAATTATCAGAAAATCATTAGAATTTGTTTGCTTTTTATAAAGTTTTGCCCCACACAAACAATTAGTATAGGAAACATTTAATATGATGGATTTAACTGTTCAGTTATCAAAATTCATTGAAAATCAAAATATTTGTTCGTTTCAACACCTTAAACACTGTGTATAAATTTAAAGTCAACCGGATATTAACTTTGGCCTCTAGAGCGTCCACCAGATTTTTTGAAGTGATCAAGGGCCACAACTCTGGAACTAATTATCAGAAATCACTGAAAATGAATAGACTTCTTCGTCTTATGACCTTAAACACTGTGTATAAATTTAAAGTCAATTGGATATTGACTTTGGCCTTTAGAGCGTCCACAAGATTTTTTTTAAGTGATCAAGGGCCATAACTCTGGCACTAATTATTGGAAATGCTGAAAATCAATAGGCTTCTTTGTCTCACGACCTTAAACACTGTGTATAAATTTAAAGTCAATCGGATATTAACTTTGGCCGCTAGAGCGTCCACAAGATTTTTTGAAGTGATCAAGGGCCATAACTCTGGTAGTTATTATCGGAAATCGCTGAAAAACAATAGGCTTTTTCGTCTCATGACCTTAAACACTGTGTATAAATTTAAAGTCAATCGGATATTAACTTTAGCCTCTAGCGCGTCCACAAGCAATTGTGGACGCCGGACCGACGACAATATACGACCACATTTCAGTGTGGATAAAAACAAAGTCAAAGGTATCACAAAACCATCTTTTAAAGTATCTAATGTTTCGTAGGTAAAAACCTACTTCTTCAGAGATTATAAGTTACAAAGATAGGCTGGCACTGCCAGGCAGGATACGCCCACATTTTCGAGAGATGGATAGAGAACAAGCAATACCGAAAGTGATTTTTCCTACATCTTTAAGTCCTGTATTTCATATTGTATTGGGAGCAGCCATTTAGTTGGTCAGTTCCAGTCTGATATTCATGAAATTCAAAGCCGACAATGATTATGGTGTGACGGTACACAACCTAGAAATGTGACTTTTCATCAAAATCGGATAAGAATTGTGACCTGTAGAGAGTCCACAACCATGATATACCATATTTTTATACTATTCGTGTACAAACAACGACCATTTCGTCCGGCAATTTTTGTATGATTTTCACAAAATTAGAACTCAACCTTCCTAATCAAAATCGAATTAAAATTGTGACCTATACAGGGTCCACAACCATGATATACCATTTTTTTAACAGTATTCGCGTACAAACGGCGGCCATTTTGTCTGTCAATTTTGGTCCGATTTTCCCGAAATTCAAACTCAACCTTCCTTACAGTGTAACGGTGATAAAATCAAACTTTTTTTTAAATTGGATAATAATTGTGACCTCCAGAGGGACCACAAGCTAAAGAAAGGCGGATTTTGCGTATAACCAGGGGCCATAATTCCGGAAGTTACGATCCGATATGCGCAAATATCGAAAAGAACCAAGATCTTTGGGTTATAACCATGAATTTCAAGTTTGATCAAAATCGAATTAAAATTGTGACCTTTACAGGGTCCACAACCTTGATATACCATTTTTTAACAGTATTTGAGTACAAACGGCGGCCATTTTGTATGGCAATTTTGGTCTGATTTTCCCGAAATTCGAACTCAACCTTCCTTACGGTGTAACGGTAATATAATCAAACGTTTTTTTAAATCGGATAATAATTGTGACCTCCAAGCTAAAAAGATAGGCTGGCACTGCCAGGCAGGATACGCCCACATTTTTGAGAGATGGATAGAGGACAAGCAATACCGAAAGTGATTTTTCCTACATCATTAAGTCCTGTATTTCATACTGTATTGGGAGCAGCCATTTTGTTGGTCAGTTCCAGTCTGATATTCATGAAATTCGAAGCCGACAATGATTATGGTGTGACGGTACACAACCTAGAAATGTTACTTTTCGTCCAAATCGGATAAGAATTGTGACCTGTAGAGAGTCCACAACCATGATATACCATATTTTTACACTATTCGCGTACAAATGGTGACCATTTCGCCCAGCAATTTTGGTACGATTTTCACGAAATTCGAATTAAACCTTCCTTACGGTGCAACAGTAATATAATCAGAGTTTTTTTTAAAATCAGATAATAATTGTTCGAGAGATAGACAGAGAACAAGCAATACCGAAAGTAATTTTTCCTACAATCAAAGGCCATAATTCATTAAGTTACAATTTGATATGCGCAAATATCGAAAAGAATAAAGATCTTTAGGTTATAAACAAGCATTTCAGGTTTCATCAAAATCGAATTAAAATTGTCACCTCTAAAGGGTCCACAACTTTGACATAGCATATTTTTACACTGTTCGCGTACAAACAGCGGCCATTTTTTCTGGCAATTATGGTCCAATTTTCTCGAAATTCGAACTCAACCTTCCGTAGGGTGTAACGGTGATAGAGTCAAACTTTTTCAAATCGGATAATAATTGTGACCTCCAGAGGGACCATAAGCGATTTTTCGGACAATCAGGGGCCATAATTCAGGAAGTTACAATCCGATATGCGCAAATAACGAAAAGAACCAAGATCTTTGGGTTATAATCATGCATTTCAAGTTTTATCAAAATCGAACTAAAATTGTGACCTCTACAGGGTCCACAACCATGATATACAATTTTTTAACACAGTATTCGCGTACAAACGGTGGCCATTTTGTATGGCAATTTTTGTGCGATTTTCCCGAAATTCGAACTCAACCTTCCTTACGGTGTAACGGTAATATAATCAACCGTTCTATTAAATCGAATAATAATTGTGACCACCAGAGGGACCACAAGCTAAAATAAGGCGATTTTGCGTATAATCAGGGGCCATAATTCAGGAAGTTACGTTCCGATATGAGCAAATATCGAAAGGAACCAAGATCTTTGGGTTATAACCATGAATTTCAAGTTTCATCAAAATCGAATAAAAAATGTGACCTCTACAGGGTCCACAACCTTGATATACCATTTTTTAACAGTATTCGCGTACAAACGGCGGCCATTTTGTATGGCAATTTTCGTCCGATTTTCCCGAAATTCGAACTCAACCTTCCTTAGGGTGTAACGGTGATATAATCAAACGTTTTTTTAAATCGGATAATAATTGTGACCTCCAGAGGGACCACAAGCTAAAAAGGGTGATTTTTCGGAAAATCAGGGGCCATAATTCAGGAAATTACATTCCGATAGGCGCAAATATCGAAAGGAACCAAGATCTTTGGGTTATAACCATGAATTTCAAGTTTCATCAAAATCGAATAAAAAATGTGACCTCTACAGGGTCCACAACCTTGATATACCATTTTTTAACAGTATTCGCGTACAAACGGCGGCCATTTTGTATGGCAATTTTCGTCCGATTTTCCCGAAATTCGAACTCAACCTTCCTTAGGGTGTAACGGTGATATAATCAAACGTTTTTTTAAATCGGATAATAATTGTGACCTCCAGAGGGACCACAAGCTAAAAAGGGTGATTTTTCGGAAAATCAGGGGACATAATTCAGGAAATTACATTCCGATAGGCGCAAATATCGAAAGGAACCAAGATCTTTGGGTTATAAACATGCATGTCAAGTTTCATCAAAATCGGTTCAAAATTGTGACCTCTATAGGGTCCACAAGCTAAAAACGTGATTTTTCGTACAATCAGGGGCCATAATCCATGAAGTTTTCATCCGATACATGCCGATATCGAAAGCAGCCGAGATCTTTTGGGGATAAACCTATATTTCAAGTTTCGTCAAAATCGGATAAGAATTGTGACCTGTAGAGAGTCCACAAACAAATTGTGGACGGACGGACGGACGGAGAGACGGACGGACAGAACGAACGGACGGACGTCCGGACGGACAGGGGCGACGACAATATACGTCCACATAAAAATGTGGGCATATAAAAAAGGCGATTTTGCGTATAATCAGGAAGTTACGATCCGATATGCGCAAATATCGAAAGGAAGCAAGATCTTTGGGTTACAAACATATGGCGGTATATTAGTGCCAAAATTCTAACATGCTATCGTCTAATTTCTAACCTCAATTCATGTAACTTCTAACCTCCATTCATGTAACTTCTAACTTCTATTCATGTAATTTCTAATTTAAGACAATGTATAATTCAACTTCTTTATTTGTTCAGTGTAAATATCAATTCTATTTCATCTTATTTCTATTATTGAGGCGAAAAATGTCTACTTCATTGTGGTATTACATGTTAAGCATGAACTGCAAACAAATTTAGAATTTTGATACTTCTACCTAGCAACCATCATTATGACATCGTTTGGTGTCGCCACTGTGTGCTCAATTGGATGATTGCGCACCTGATCGGGACCATAATAATTGGTATAAACGACCCATTCTTCGTTTGGTTGAAGGTTGGAAGGAGTGCTGAGGGAGAGAGAGGTCACTTAGTATTAAACTCAGTATCTGTGTAGGCCTATCCATAACATTTATACCCTGTGTTAATATAGACCAACTGCATATAGATATTAATTATTGGCTCAACCGTAAAAAAAAATAAAATAAAATTCTCCAAATCCCGTTTAGCTTATATTTGAAATAGAAAATGAAATGAAATGAAAGAGGGTTTAACGCCCTACTGTTTTGTTCCGAACCGGGCAAATGGAGACGGACATACGCCATACAGTGTGCTTTAGGGAAATATTGCCCGGAGAGCGGATCTACGACGTGGACTTATATCGAAGTCTAACGGTCACGGATCTTTTACGTGCACGCCAACATGTACATGGAACCTCGGGTTTTCATCCCATCGGAACGACAAGACACTAATAAGGGGGAACCACGCCAGAAAATCTGGATGAACTTTTTTCGACCAATGCAGGGATCGAACTCCCGACCCACAGCCTGCGTCTTACCCACTTAGCCACGGTATTCGAAATAATATTTGCAAACCATACATTTATATCACATTCAATGTTGTTTAGAGGGTAGGATGGCCGAATGGTTAGCACGTGCACGCTGTAACATAAGGTCTGTCATTGAATAAACTAGCGTGGTTTCGATTTCCCGTTTTTACGTGACATGGAGCAGAGCCGCCTTTCCAACCTCGTGGGTTTTCTCCGGGTCCTCCGGTTTCCTCCCACTGCTAAACACTCCTACGCACAAGCGAATTATTGAAATACAATTGAACGGTGTTAATACCGAAATGACCTGGTTGGTGTCGAGTTGATGTTAAACCCCATGGCCCCATCTCTCCCTCCCGATGTTGTTTTCAATTTTAAAACTCGGGCAAGCCACTCAATCTGACGAAGAGGGAGTCGTTTGTATCAATAGAATGGTCCCGATCAGGTGCTCAATTCCCAAACTGAGCACACGGTGGCGACACCAAACGATGTCATAATGATGGTTGCTAGGTAGATGTATCAAAATTCTAAATTTGTTTGCCGTTCATGCTTAACATGTAACACCACAATGAAGTAGACATTTTTCGCCCCAATATTAGAAATAAGATGAAATAGAATTGATATTTACACTGAACAAATAAAGAAGTTGAATTATACATTGTCTTAATTTAGAAATTACATGAATAGAAGTTAGAAGTTACATGAATGGAGGTTAGAAATTACATGAATAGAAGTAAGAAATTAGACGAAAGCATGTTAGAATTTTGGCACTAATATACAGCCATACAAACATGCATGTCAAGTTTCATCAAAATCGGTTCAAAATTGTGACCTCTATAGGGTCCACAAGCTAAAAACGTGATTTTTCGTACAATCAGGGGCCATAATCCATGAAGTTTTGATCCGATCCATGCCAATATCGAAAGCAGCCGAGATCTTTTGGGGATAAACCTATATTTCAAGTTTCGTCAAAATCGGATAAGAATTGTGACCTGTAGAGAGTCCACAAACAAATTGTGGACAGACGGACGGACGGACGTTCGGACGGACAGGGGCGATGACATAATACGTCCACATGAAAATGTGGGCGTATAAAAATGATGCAGTTGAAATTCAAGGTTAGTCATGGTAACAATGATGCAGTTGAAATTCAAGGTTAGTCATGGTAACAATGATGCAGTTGAAATTCAAGGTTAGTCATGGTAACAATGACTAACCTTGAATTTCAACTGCATCATTTTTGTAACTTATAATCTCTGAAGAAGTAGGTTTTTACCTACGAAACGTTAGATACTTTAAAAGATGGTTTTGTGATACCTTTGACTTTGTTTTTATCCACTCCTACTACTGGTGTCACTGTATCAAGTTTATTATGACTTTGATCCTGTCTATGTTTATGTTATTTAAATGGTTTTGGATTCCTCTCACTTTATCATTCGTATTCACATTTCAATGTGGCCGTATAAAAAAAACCCTCATGAATCACAGTGATAATAATATAAGATAGGCTGGCACTGCCAGGCAGGATACGCCCACATTTACGAGAGATGGATAGAGAAAAAGCAATACCGAAAGTGATTTTTCCTACATCATTAAGTTAGAATTTGATATACGTGCAAATATCAAAATAAATTAAGATCTTTGAGTTATAAAGGTTCATTTCAGTAGGCTTCAAATTCGACTGGGGATGATGTTGCTAAGTGGGTAAGATGCTGGCTTGGTAGCCTTGAGGTTGGGTGTTTGATCCCTGCATTGGGTGACAAAGTTCATCTAGGTTTTCTGGCGTGGTTTCCCCTTATTAGTGATGAAGGATGGATGGCCTGACCAAGGGTCAATATGGGCATGGAAAATTTAGTCTTCACTGGCTACTAAATGCTAAAAATTTACTAGCCAGCACTAAAATTTTAGTAGCCAGAAATTACAATGCTATTAACTTATAACTTTAACTGTAGTCTGCAACGTAAATCACTACCGTACTAGATATTACGCGTTGTTTTTTTTATCTTTATCATAATGCTAAATATAAAACAATGCAGAAAAAAGAACACCAGTTTTGATTTAAATGAATTTTAATTTTAATAATTTGATGCTACTGTGGAACTAACATTAGAACTCGAAGCACTAGACATAACGATGTCAGTAGTGACAGTAACAACGTCAACAAGGTCAATTTGACTCGTTGTTGAACTAAACTACTGCCACTACCGGCTAGATTTCCGTCAGAAGACTGTGTTAGAGAGGAATCTTCCTTTTTTTTTTAAAGAAAGAGCTTAAAAGATTTTGTTTTTTATGCATTTTGTTAATATATAGGGTATAACTTTAATGTATGGGTTAGAATTATTATAAATATGGGTCAACTACATGCGTAGTTGGCCATTTTGTATACATTGCCATAAGTTAGAAGTTAGAACGATTTTCGGCACATGGTAAGAAAATATATGAATGTCGTAAATAATGTTAAATTGGAGTTATTTCCCCTAGTAAGTTCCGGTTTTACGAAGCGATGAATAAACAATTTCAATTTTGTAAAAAAAAACTTTGTAATTATTTTAAAACGAGAAAAAAAACTTACAGTCGCCAGCTGGCGACTCAAGTGAAAATTTTAACTAGCCAGAAAATATATTTGGTCGCCATGGCGAGTGTTTTAGTCGCCATGTAGAGCCTTGGGCCTGACAAGAACAGCTGTCAATTTTGGTCCGATTTTCACGAAATTCGACCTAAACCTTCATTACGATATAACGGTGATATAATCAAACGGTTTTTTAAATGGGATAATAATTCTGACCTCCAGAGGAACCACAAGCTAAAAGATAGGCTGGCACTGCCAGGCAGGATACGCCCACATTTTTGAGAGATGGATAGAGAACAAGCAATACCGAAAGTGATTTTTCCTACATCATTAAGTCCTGTATTTCATACTGTATTGGGAGCAGCTATTTTGTTGGTCAGTTCCAGTCTGATATTCATGAAATTCGAAGCCGACAATGATTATGGTTTGACGGTACACAACCTAGAAATGTTACTTTTCGTCAAAATCGGATAAGAATTGTGACCTGCAGAGAGTCCACAACCATGATATACCATATTTTTACATTATTCGCGTAAAAACGGTGACCATTTCGTCCGGCAATTTTGGTACGATTTTCACGAAATTAGAACTCAACCTTCCTTACGGTGCAACAGTAATATAATCAGAGTTTTTTTTTAAATCAGATAATAATTGTTCGAGAGATAGACAGAGAACAAGCAATACCGAAAGTGATTTTTCCTACAATCAAAGGCCATAATTCATTAAGTTACAATTTGATATGCGCAAATATCGAAAAGAATAAAGATCTTTAGGTTATAAACAAGCATTTCAGGTTTCATCAAAATCGAATTAAAATTGTCACCTCTACAGGGTCCACAACTTTGACATACCATATTTTTACACTGTTCGCGTACAAACGGCGGCCATTTTTTCTGGCAATTATGGTCCAATTTTCTCGAAATTCTAACTCAACCTTCAAATCGGATAATAATTGTGACCTCCAGAGGGACCATAGGTGATTTTTCGGACAATCAGGGGCCCATATTCAGGAAGTTAAGATCCGATATGCGAAAATATCGAAAGGAACCAAGATCTTTGGGTTATAACCATGCATTTCAAGTTTCATCAAAATCGAATTAAAATTGTGACTTTTACAAGGTCCACAAACCATGATATACAATTTTTTAACAGTATTCGCGTACAAACGGCGGCCATTTTGTATGGCAATTTTCGTCCGATTTTCCCGAAATTCGAACTCAACCTTCGTTAGGGTCTAACGGTGATATAATCAAACGTTTTTTTAAATCGGATAATAATTGTGACCTCCAAAGGGACCACAAGCTAAACAGGGTGATTTTTCGGACAATCAGGGGCCATAATTCAGGAAATTACATTCCGATAGGTGCAAATATCGAAAGGAACCAAGATCTTTGGGTTATAAACATGCATGTCAAGTTTCATCAAAATCGGTTCAAAATTGTGACCTCTATAGGGTCCACAAGCTAAAAACGTGATTTTTCGTACAATCAGGGGCCATAATCCATGAAGTTTTCATCCGATACATGCCAATATCGAAAGGAACCGAGATCTTTTGGAGATAAACCTATATTTCAAGTTTCGTCAAAATCGGATACGAATTGTGACCTGTAGAGAGTCCACAAACAAAATGTGGGCGTATAAAAAGGTCATTTTTTGTACAATCAGGGGCCATAATTCAAAAAGTTACGATCCAATGGGCGCAAATATCGAAGAGAACCAAGATCTTTGGGTTTTAATCATGCATGTCAAGTTTCATCAAAATCGGTTCAAAATTGTGACCTCTATAGGGTCCACAACCTTGATATATATATATTTTCACACTAATCGCATAAAAACGGCGGCCATTTTGTCTGTCAATTTTGGTCCGATTTTCACGAAATTTTACCTCAATCTTCATTAGGCCACCCATTTTTGATTATTCGGTTCACGGATCCGCCGACGACAGTTCAAAATTGCCGCTGGGAAAATAAAAAATGCGTTTGTTTTTTTATTTTTATTTAAACCGCCGAAGCATATAACGAAACGTGATTCTTGCTTACAATTACATTGAAGCTTCTTTTTATTTTAAAATACCGCCATACCGGAGTTTTGGCAGATTATAATCACGGCAGTCACTTTCTGGTAATATTTTATGACAGTATACGAGCACGGCAGGTCGAGCATGGCTCAGGCGGGAATTAACCAATTTGCGACTTACGGGCATGTTTTTATTCATTCGTCCATGATAGACACACGTACGGCACAGTGGTCATGTGACAACCATAATTGAAATTGCTTTAAAATAAAATTCCGTACGAGTACGACTATACCAGATAGTCCTACCTTTCAATAATAATAACGACAATATGTTTAAAACTAAGCCTCTGTCAGCACGCGTATATAAAAAATTATAATGGTAGAACTAGATGATACTTAAAATTAAACGTAGCATCGCCGGCTTATTGACCTAGAAATTCCAATCAATGTCACGTGTCATCGGCGGATTTGGCAATGGCGGAAAAAATATATTATTATTAATGACTGTTTCTCGGCGTATTTGGTGTTCTATCAGAGGATTATATTCAACTAAGATTTAAATTTCACTAACAACTGGTCAGCAAAACCATTAAATGTATGATCTAATTATTAACTTAATATCTACCGGTACCTGGAATTCATACGGAGCGTCAAAGAAGCGCGATTCCCGAGCGAAATGCACAAAAAGGCAAGCAGCGGCCCTCCGATAAATCGGGCCAACGGACCGACGTTTGTGTCGTACACTGGTCCCAAATATCGTTTATATTGGGTCCCAAATGTCGTTTTATATTGAGTCCCAAATGTCGTTTTATATTGAGTCCCAAATGATGCCAATGAAGTCCCAAATGACGCCAATGAAGTCCCAAACGTCGTCAACTGGGTCCCAAAATGTCGTTTGTGTTGAGTCCCAAATGACGTGATACCGCTTGACAATGGTCAAATCAAGAATAATGAGATGAAAGACGTTCATAGACCAATTAGGTTATCTGGCTATAATAAAACTTAACCGTTCATAAATTTACAAAGTCTTCCTGGTATAATTAGACAATAGAACCATACAGAAGTAAAAAGATCAATTGTGTAATTTGACTTTAAACTCATTGATATCTGCCTTATTCTCTAATAAACCGATTATAGAGAAAAAAAGATATACAGGATTTTAAAATCCCCTTAAATAGTATCAAAGTTAAAGTGTAAAAAAACATATATTAAGATTAATAGTATAATGAAAAGAACAAGTCTGTATTAAACTAAGTATATATATGATCTGGTAAAATTAATCATTAGTCGAAAAATTATTTTTTTATTATAGCCCGACATCAAAATTTTGCTCTTTAAAAAATAAAAAAAATAAGACACTGACATCTTTTTTTTTTTTTTTATTTCGACCGACATCATCAATTCTATGTCCTAAAAATCCGTGAACCTAATAATCAAAAATGGGTGGCCTTACCATGTAACGGTGATATAATCAAACGTTTTTTTAAATCGGATAATAATTTTGACCTCCAGTGGGACCACAAGCTAAAAAGGGTGATTTTTCGTACAATCAGGGGCCATAATTCAGGAAGTTATGAATCAATGAGTACAAATATCGAAAGGAACCAAGATCTTTGGGTTTTAATCATGCATCTCAAGTTTCATCAAAATCGGTTCAAAATTGTGACCTCTATAGGGTCCACAACCTTGATATATATTTTCACACTAATCGCATAAAAACGGCGGCCATTTTGTCTGTCAATTTTGTCCGATTTTCACGAAATTTTACCTCAATCTTCATTACCATGTAACGGTGATATAATCAAACGTTTTTTTAAATCGGATAATAATTTTGACCTCCAGTGGGACCACAAGCTAAAAAGGGTGATTTTTCGTACAATCAGGGGCCATAATTCAGGAAGTTATGAATCAATGAGTACAAATATCGAAAGGAACCAAGATCTTCGGGTTATAAACATGCATGTCAAGTTTCATCAAAATCGGTTCAAAATTGTGACCTCTATAGGGTCCACAACCTTGATATAACATATTTTCACACTATTCGCGTACAAACGGCGGCCATTTTGTCCGTCAATTTTGATTTGATTTTCACGAAATTCGAACTCAACCTTCATAACCATGTAACGGTGATATAATCAAATGTTTTTTTAAATCAGATAATAATTTTGACCTCCAGAGGGACCCCAAGCTAAAATGGGCAATTTTTCGGACAATCAGGGGCCATAATTCATGAAGTTATGATCCTATGGGTGCAAATATCGAAAGGAACCATTTTGTATGGCAATTTTCGTCCGATTTTCCCGAACTCAACCTACCTTAGGGTGTAACGGTGATAAAATCAAACGTTTTTTTAAATCGGATAATAATTTTGACTTCCAGAGGGACCACAAGCTAAAAAGGGCTATTTTTCGGATAATCAGGGGCCATAATTCAGGAAGTTACGATCCGATGGGAGCAAATATCGAAAGGAACCAAGATTTTGGGGTTATAAACATGCATGTCAAGTTTCATCACAATCGGTTCAAAATTGTGACCTCTATAGGGTCCACAAGCTAAAAACATGATATTTCGTACAATCAGGGGCCATAATCCATGAAGTTCTGATCCGATACATGCCAATATCGAAAGGAACCGAGATCTTATGGGGATAAACCTATATTTCAAGTTTCGTCAAAATCGGATAAGAAATGTGACCTGTAGAGAGTCCTCAAACAAATTGTGGACGGCGGACGGACATCCGGACGGACAGGGGCGACGACATAATACGTCCAAATAAAAATGTGGGCGTATAAAAACTGCTAAATCTTGGAAAATATTTGTACCACTCAATAAACAAGCCAACAGTGAGGCTGATGTCCCCCGCCGAAATCCCAAAATAAATAGAAGACACATATTAATTAATCGCACATTTATTTTTTTCAATGTATCGAGCAATCAAACTGTACACGAAGTGTCATCTAAAAGTGTTTTATAAAGAAAAATGCTAAAACCGACGAGAAAAATGAAAATGTACCCTAGTTAGGGAGACCCTAAAGGCAGACAAAAGGGCCCCTCTGGCCAAGGGAAAGGGCCCTCGTGTCCAAGTCAATCGTTTCTATACACTGTTACTGTCGAATCGATTACTAAATGAGAATGCAGTCATTGTATTGGCATAAAAATCATCAATCAAGATGAACCTAAGTTATCTTGTCCCAAAGTATCAACCAATCAAATTGCTTATCTCTGCTTACCCTAAGCGGAAAATGCTCATCTTCGAACTCCATCAAGGCATTGACCTAATAAGCATATACACCAAGTTTGAACATTTTAACTCAATTAGAAGGAGAGTTATTGTGTTCCAAAGTCTCGACTACTCTCGACGAATCAAATTGCGTATCGCTCTGCTTACCTTGAGCAGAAAATGCTCATTATCGAACTTAGTCAAGGTATTACTGTAATGAAACTATACACCAAGTTTCATCACTCTCACTTAATTAGAACTAAAGTTATCGTGTCCCAAAGCACCAACCAATCAAATTGCTTATCTCTGCTTACCCTAAGTGGAAAATGCTCATCTTCGAACTCCATCAAGGCATTGACCTTATAAGCATATACACCAAGTTTGAACATTTTTACTCAATTAGAAGAAGAGTTATTGTGTTCCAAAGTCTCGACCAATCAAATTGCGTATCGCTCTGCTTACCCTAAGCGGAAAATGCTCATCTCCGAACTCCATCAAGGCATTGACCTAATAAGCATATACACCAAGTTTGAACATTTTAACTCAATTAGAAGGAGAGTTATTGTGTTCCAAAGTCTCGACCAATCAAATTGCTCTGCTTACCCTGAGCGGAAAATGCTCATTATCGAACTTAGTCAAGGTATTACTGTAATGAAACTATACACTAAGTTTCATCACTCTCACTTAATTAGAACTAAAGTTATCGTGTCCCAAAGCATCAACCAATCAAATTGCTTATCTCTGCTTACCCTAAGCGGAAAATGCTCATCTTTGAACTCCATCAAGGCATTGACTTAATAAACACATACACCAAGTTTGAACGTTCTAGCTCAATTAGGAAGAGAGTTATTGTGTCCCAAAAAGTGTGACGGACAGACGGACAGACAGACAGACAGACAGACAGACGGACGGACGGACGGACGAACCCATTTTAATAGTCCCCCAACTTTCTTCGAAAGGCGGGGATCAAAAATAAGAGAAAGGTAGGCTGGCACTGCTAGGCAGGATACGCCCACATTTTCGAGAGATGGATAGAGAACAAGCAATACCCAAAGTGATTTTTCTTACATCATTAAGTCCTGTATGTATTTCATACTGTATTGGGAGCAGTCATTTAGTTGGTCAGTTCCAGTCTGATATTCATGAAATTCGAAGCCGACAATTATTATGGTGTGACGGTACACAACCTAGAAATGTGACTTTTCATCAAAATCGGATAAGAATTGTGACCTGTATAGAGAGTCCACAACCATGATATACCATATTTTTACACTATTCGCGTACAAACGGCGACCATTTCGTCCGGCAATTTTGGTACTATTTTCATGAAATTAGAACTCAACCTTCCTCATCAAAATCGAATTAAAATTGTGACCTATACAGGGTCCACAACCATGATATACCATATTCGCGTACAAACGGTGTAACAGTGATATAATCAAAAGTTTTTTTAAATCGGATAATAATTGTGACCTCCAGAGGGACCACAAGCTAAAGAAAGGGGGATTTTGCGTATAACCAGGGGCCATAAGTCAGGAAGTTACGATCCGATATGCGCAAATATCAAAAAAACCAAGATCTTTGGGTTATAATCATGAATTTCAAGTTTCATCAAAATCGAATTAAAATTGTGACCTTTACAGGGTCCACAACCTTGATATACCATTTTTTAACGGTATTCGTGTACAAACGGCGGCCATTTTGTATGGCAATTTTGGTCCAATTTTCCCGAAATTCTTAGAATGCCATCCTTAGGGTGTAACGGTGATATAATCGAACGTTTTTTTAAATCGGATAATAATTGTGACCTCCAGAGGGACCACAAGCTAAAAAGGGTGATTTTTCGGACAATCAAGGGCCATAATTCAGGAAATTACATTCCGATAGCCGCAAATATCGAAAGGAACCAAGATCTTTGGGTTACAAACATGCATGTCATGTTTCATCAAAATCGGTTCAAAATTGTGACCTCTATAGGGTCCACAAGCTAAAAACGTGATTTTTCGTACAATCAGGGGCCATAATCCATGAAGTTTTGATCCGATACATGCCAATATTGAAAGCAGCCGAGATCTTTTGGGGATAAACCTATATTTCAAGTTTCGTCAAAACTGATAAGAATTGTGACCTGTAGAGAGTCCACAAACAAATTGTGGACGGACGGACGTCCGGACGGACAGAAGCGACGACATAATACGTCCACATGAAAATGTGGATAAAAACAAAGTCAAAGGTATCACAAAACCATCTTTTAAAGTATCTAACGTTTTGTAGGTAAAATGCTACTTCTTCAGAGAATATAAGCTACAAAAATGATGCAGTTGAAATACAAGGTTAGTCATGGTAACAAGTGATGTCATAATGTAAATATGACGTCATAACATTGATGACATAATAATTATAAAGGGTGTAAAGTTAAAAAATGTTAGAATTACTTTACAGGCATTTCATTTAAACCATAAGGCCATACAGTATTTAATCTGTGGATCCAAAGTGATTCAGCAATATTAAGTTTAGTTCTATCATTCTGAGAGATTTTATCGAGTACAGTGCAAACATTAGATTTGTGACCGAGTGTATTAAAATGTGGGGCAATGTGGGGGGATTTTCCAATTTTATTTAGTTTAATGTTACTTCTATGGCTGTTAAGTCTCGTGCTAAAAGGAGTGATCGTTTGGCCAACATATTGTTTTTTACAAAATTGACAAGTTATACAGTATATTATTACATAAGAACTGTGGCAATTTAAACAATTAGCTTTAATTATACAGTATATTACATAAGAACTGTGGCAATTTAAACAATTAGCTTTAATATAAAAATTTTTTTGGTCTATACTAGTAATATGATTGGTGGTTTCCATGGTTGCTCATGCTTTGCATTTCGGTCTATTACAAGGTTTGCATCCTCTATAAAAATTATTATTAATTACAGGCACTTCTGTTTTTTTCAATCTGTTTACTTCTATCTACTGACCAATGGTCCTGCATTTTTTCTGTGAAATTACAATTTTAGAATTATCCAGTAGTTTAGACATACGGGCGCTAGTCTCTAAAATTGAAGTGTCTTGAGCTAAGGTACGTAAATTAGGTTGACGGGGGTCATAGGTAGTTACCCAGGGATAACTTTCTTAACATTAAAATCTTTAATAGTATATTGTAGTAATTCATATCTGCTTTTTTGATGGACTTTGTTAAATTCTTTTTTGATGACTTTATTTTTATATCCGCATTGTTTAAGGTAGGTTTCAAATTGAGTTAAATGGTAGCTGGTCCATTCAGGTTTGCTGCAAATACGCTTAATGCGGATGGCTCCATTGTAAATTATTGAATTGAAGATATGATGAGGATGGCAGCTGGATGTGGGCGTATAAAAACCATGCCTAATGGCAAATGGTTTGGGCTGGGGTTAGGTTAGGTATAATCTATCTATATTTCAGTTTACAAAGGTGGGAGGGGGATTATATATTATATATTGTTATTGTTATCTGCAGGAATATTTAAATTACAATGCATACTATTTATATCTGTATATATATATCACTAGGGACCGGGAATCTTCAAGTTTTTACGTAAAAAGGTAAGAAAATACCCTTATCATCCAGAATTTAATACACGTCAAGAATGTGTTAAATACTGTCAAGATTCATCCAAAAACCACCCAGTTTGTGCTACCGTGTAGATTTAGAAACACCGACTAGTTTTGTCATCGATCGTCTACTTTATGACCGTCCAGTTTCTCGGGATGTTTTAGATTTGAAAGGGGTTTAGTTTTTAGACAAGGCCTTATTTCCCCGGACATTGTCTAGAAATGAACAGAGTGTTTAATTACTAACGGCGTTTAGTTTTTACGCCAAATTACCACTTTACCGAGAGCCGTCTAGAAAATTACGGATGATTAGAAATGCAATGCCGTTTTCTTTTCATGTCTTTTAATTAGTTTGCCGGGTGTCATCTAGAAAACGTACAGCGTTTGTTTTTGTGAGAAATATTTAATTTCTATCTCCCAATTTTAGAAACTATGTTCCGATTTAGAATCTTGCATATTTGTTGAATATCTTCTGTATTGCCGACGTCCATTGGGAAACGTCCATTTGCAATGAATTGACAATTTTCCCGGCGTAAATAAAACTCAACAATTTATTTATTAGAAATTAACGAAACAAATGGACGTATATCTTGTTTCTTATAATCTTGTTTTCTGGGTTATTTACCCGCTCCCGCCATCAATAACAAATGGTTTAGTTTTTAGACAAGGCCTTATTTCCCCGGACATTGTCTAGAAATGAACAGAGTGTTTAATTACTAACGGCGTTTAGTTTTTACGCCAAATTACCACTTTACCGAGAGCCGTCTAGAAAATTACGGATGATTAGAAATGCAATGCCGTTTTCTTTTCATGTCTTTTAATTAGTTTGCCGGGTGTCATCTAGAAAATGTACAGCGTTTGTTTTTGTGAGAAATATTTAATTTCTATCTCCCAATTTTAGAAACTATGTTCCGATTTAGAATCTTGCATATTTGTTGAATATCTTCTGTATTGCCGACGTCCATTGGGAAACGTCCATTTGCAATGAATTGACAATTTTCCCGGCGTAAATAAAACTCAACAATTTATTTATTAGAAATTAACGAAACAAATGGACGTATATCTTGTTTCTTATAATCTTGTTTTCTGGGTTATTTACCCGCTCCCGCCATCAATAACAAATGTATTTGTGAATTTACAAATTAATGTGTGCAGTACTCATTTCAACCATGAATGACGTAATTTTCGACATTTATCAAGGCGCATTCGGGGGACTGTTTTCGTCAACATTTATTTTTGTATCCCGTGGAAATGTTGAAGAAATGCAGAAGGAGGGGAATTGTTAACAGGCACAGTTTTCCCCCATTGACACGGACCGCAAATTGTATCTAGTTTAGTCGTGTCACAATAAAATCGAGTATTTCTAAATTAAAAACTAAAGCAAAACAAGCAGGGTCATTATAATATTTATTATCCAAATACATGGTAAGTTCCTCTACAAACTATATACACATATATTGCACAAAAAACACTTATCAGTTTACAAATTACACACTTTCATTCAGGATACCTCACATTCAATAAGTCTAAAACCTAATCCGCGCATTGTTTACAACCACTAAAATATAAAAACATATTTCCACAAAAGTTCAAAATATAATTACATGTTATTGTCGGCGATATGACTTTACAATTCATACTGTCGATTCATGCACGCTTTTCACACGGAATTGTTCTTTGATGTTGATAGATGACACACAGTGACGTCGGCAATACAGATGATATTCAACAAATATGCAATTCATTCGAGAATTTTAGACACTATGCTAAGATTCTAAATCGGAACATAGTTTCATTATTTACCGATATCCGGTCCAACCTCATTTTGATTATCCGATGTATTTTAATCTCGATTGATATCAGATGCTCTAATCTATATCGAAAACAAAATTATAAAACAAAAAATCTCGCAACTAATGATAACCTGCAAGTTTCGTCGCTGTTATATTTTATAAATATCTTCTGTATTGCCGACGTCTCTGTGTGTCATCTATCAACATCAAAGAACAATTCCGTGTGAAAAGCGTGCATGAATCGACAGTATGAATTGGCAAAATAATGACTGGATCGAGCGGTAGCGGTGTAGTAAAATATGTCTGCATGATTAACTTTATTTATTTACGAAGCAGCCGCTCAAAAGCTTGTGGACGACTTTTTATCATCATATTATTATATGCTTATATTAGGTATGTGATTTCTTCAACATTTCCACGGATACAAAAATAAATGTTGACGAAAACAGTCCCCCGAATGCGCCTTGATAAATGCCGAAAATTACGTCATTCGTGGTCGAAATGAGTACTGCACACATTAATTTGTAAATTCACAAATACATTTGTTATTGATGGCGGGGGCGGGTAAATAACCCAGAAAACAAGATTATAAGAAACAAGATATACGTCCATTTGTTTCGCTAATTTCTAATAAATAAATTGTTGAATTTTATTTACGCCGGGAAAATTGTCAATTCATTGCAAATGGACATTTCCCAACGGACGTCGGCAATACAGAAGATATTCAACAAATATGCAAGATTCTAAATCGGAACATAGTTTCTAAAATTGGGAGATAAAAATTAAATATTTCACACAAAAACAAACGCCGTACGTTTTCTAGATGACACACGGCAAACTAATTAAAAGACATGAAAAGAAAACGGCATTGCATTTTAATCATCCGTAAGTTTCTAGACGGCTCTCGGTAAAGTGGTAATTTGGCGTAAAAACTAAACGCCGTTAGTAATTAAACACTCTGTTCATTTCTAGACACCGTCCGGGAAAATAAGGCCTTGTCTAAAAACTAAACCCCTTTCAAATCTAAAACAACCCGAGAAACTGGACGGTCGTAAAGTAGACGATCGATGACAAAACTAGACGGTGTTTCTAAATCTACATGGTAGCACAAACTGGGCGGTTTTTGATGAATCTTGACGGTATTTAACACATTCTTGACGTGTATTAGATTCTAGATGATAAGGGTAGTTTCTTACCTTTTTCGCAAAAACTTGAAGATTCCCGGTCCCTGGTGTATATATATATATATATATATATATATATATATATATATATTGGGCAATAGCAAACTTTTTGCTTCGCCTGTAATAAAAGTTCAATTAATTGTTATGGATTGGTAATAAAAACATGATTAACTGAGTGGGTTGTATGAAACAATTCTTTAAAAAACAATGTTTTTTTCAAATTAGCTTCAAGTTCATATAGACACAAATCATTAAATGGTTAAACAGTTGCCACACTAAAACAATGACTTCGGATTGTAATTGATGCTATTGTTTTATAACTTCTACCTACATTATTTGTGATAAATGTACCTCTGATATAATGCAATATGGTTTGATCTAGGTGTAACAAAAATCGTTGTACTACAGTCAACCTTTCATTGACCCAAATCCCGCGATTACGTAACATCAAGGCACAAATCATTGAAGCATATTTGTCAATGGTGAAAAATACTATTTTTATAGGCTAATGGATAATATATAGTACGGCCACAGTAAGGTGAATATCTATGTGTGCGCATTTTTTTACACTCAAATTTTTATTCGTACTTCGTATGTAAATAATCGTAATCAAAATGAATTGATCGGATAAACGGCATGCAGGAAATTACAAGTTTTATCTTATGATTAAACACTATAGATAAATTATTCGTATGTTGATTTATATACGTATCTCGGGAAATTCGACGTATCTCGGGAAATTCAACGTCTCATCTAATAACTGAACACCATAGATAAGTGAACAGGAAGTATATTTTTAAACGCATCTCGGGAAACTCAACGACTCGGCCAATAAATGATCGCCATAGATAAGTGCATGAGTCGGCCATTTTTAAACGCATCTCGGATAAACTAAAGCCGTTGCCATTAATCTAAACCATAGTACTAATCAAACTATTTTTGTTATTCTTCAACGAGTTTTATCATTTATTGAACGATGTTTTGAAAGTAAACGGTATGAATAATAACTATCAGTAAAACTACCATTTTAGACAATACCATATCTGTA
This sequence comes from Patella depressa, assembly GCA_948474765.1. Taxonomy (NCBI): domain Eukaryota; kingdom Metazoa; phylum Mollusca; class Gastropoda; family Patellidae; genus Patella; species Patella depressa. Next base: position 55,205,091 of record OX419716.1, read on the forward strand.
GTGAATTAAACACTGTGTATAAATTTAAAGTCAATCGGATATTAACTTTAGCCTCTATTGACTCTAGTCTTAGTCACCGAAAACCTCCTAGTCTTCAACTAGTGATGTGCGGTTTTTAAATTTTCTTTCGGTTTCGGTTTTCGGTTTTTCTGAGGCAAAAAACCTCGGTTTCGGTTTTCGGTTTTTTATACGCCCACATTTTCATGTGGACGTATTATGTCGTCGCCCCTGTCCGTCCGGACGTCCGTCCGTCCACAATTTGTTTGTGGACTCTCTACAGGTCACAATTCTTATCCGATTTTGACGAAACTTGAAATATAGATTTATCCCCAAAAGATCTCGGCTGCTTTCGATATTGGCATGTATCGGATAAAAACTTCATGGATTATGGCCCCTGATTGTACGAAAAATCACGTTTTTAGCTTGTGGACCCTATAGAGGTCACAATTTTGAACCGATTTTGATGAAACTTGACATGCATGTTTGTAACCCAAAGATCTTGGTTCCTTTCGATATTTGCGGCTATCGGAATGTAATTTCCTGAATTATGGCCCCTGATTGTCCGAAAAATCACCCTTTTTAGCTTGTGGTCCCTCTGGAGGTCACAATTATTATTTGATTTAAAAAACCGTTTGATTATATCACCGTTACACTCTAAGGAAGGTTGAGTTCATTTCGGGAAAATCGGACGAAAATTGCCATACAAAATGGCCGCCGTTTGTACGCGAATACTGTTAAAAAATGGTATATCAAGGTTGTCGACCCTGTGGAGGTCACAATTTTGATTCGATTTTGATGAAACTTGAAATTCATGGTTATAACCCAAAGATCTTGCTTCCTTTCGATATTTGCGCATATCGGATCGTAACTTCCTGAATTATGGCCCCTGATTATACGCAAAATCGCCTTTTTATAGCTTGGAGGTCACAATTATTATTCGATTTAAAAAAACGTTTGATTATATCACCGTTACAACCTAAGGAAGGTTGAGTTCGAATTTCGGGAAAATCAGACCAAAATTGCCATACAAAATGGCCGCCGTTTGTACGCGAATACTGTTAAAAAATGGTATATCAAGGTTGTGGACCCTGTGGAGGTCACAATTTTTATTCGATTTTGATGAAACTTGAAATTCATGGTTATAACCCAAAGATCTTGCTTCCTTTCGATATTTGCGCATATCGGATTGTAACTTCCTGAATTATGGCCCCTGATTATACGCAAAATCGCCTTTTTTTTAGCTTGGAGGTCACAATTATTATCCGATTTAAAATAACGTTTGATTATATTACCGTTACACCGTAAGGAAGGTTGAGTTCGAATTTCGGGAAAATCAGACCAAAATTGTCATACAAAATGGCCGCCGTTTGTACACAAATACTGTTAAAAGATAGGTTGCCAGGCAACGAAACATACGCCCACAGCAGCTAAATCGTCCGAGCAGTCAACAAGGGTTGTCGCATATTTTTACTTTTTTCGGTAATAAAACATTTGTAATACACTAAAAACTGATTAAGAGTAACAACTCATTATGTAATTATCAGAAAATCATTAGAATTTGATTGCTTTTTATAAAGTTTTACCCCATGCTAACAATTAGTATATACATGAAACATTTAATATCATGGATTTAGCTGTTCAGTTATCTAAATTCATTGAAAATCAAAATACTTGTTCATTTCAACACCTTAATCTATATGTATCAATCTGAAGTCAATCGGGTGGTAACTTTGGCCTCTATAGCGTCACAAGAATTTTTGAAGTTATCAAGGGAGATAACTCTGGCAGTAATTATTTGAAATCGCTGAAAATCAATAGGCTTCTTCGTCTCATGACCTTAAACACTGTGTATAAATCTAAATTCAATCGGATATTAACTTTGGCCTCCAGAGCGTCCACAAGATTTTTTGAGGTGATCAAGGGCCATAACTCTGGCACTAATTATCGGAAATCGCTGAAAATCAATAGGCGTCTTTGTCTTATGACCTTAAATACTGTGTATAAATTTGAAGTCAATCGGATATTAACTTTGGCCTCTAGAGCGTCCACAAGATTTTTTGAAGTGATCAAGGGCCATAACTCTGGCACTTATTATCGGAAATCGCTGAAAATCAATAGGCTTCTTCGTTATATGACCTTAAACATTGTGTATAAATTTAAAGTCAATCGGATATTAACTTTGGCCTCTAGAGCGTCCACAAGATTTTTTGAGGTGATCAAGGGCCATAACTCTGGCACTAATTATCGGAAATCGCTGAAAATCAATAGGCGTCTTCGTCTTATGACCTAAAACACTGTGTATAAATTTAAAGTCAATAGGATATTAACTTTGGCCTCTAGAGCGTCCACAAGATTTTTTGAAGTGATCAAGGGCCATAACTCTGGCACTAATTATCGGAAATTGCTGAAAATCGATAGGCTTCTTCGTCTTATGACCTTAAACACTGTGTATAAATTTAAAGTCAATCGGATATTAACTTTGACCTTTAGAGCGTCCACAAGATTTTTCAAAGAGATCAAGGGCCATAACTCTGGCACTAATTATCGGAAATCGCCGAAAATCAATAGGCGTCATTGTCTTATGACCTTAAACGCTGTGTATAAATTTAAAGTCAATCGGATATTAACTTTGGCCTCTAGAGCATCCACAAGATTTTTTGAAGTGATCAAGGGCCATAACTCTGGTAGTTATTATCAGAAATCGCTGAAAAACAATAGGCTTCTTTGTCTCATGACCTTAAACACTGTGTATAAATTTAAAGTCAATCGGATATTAACTTTAGCCTGTAGAGCGTCCACAAGCAATTGTGGACGCCGGACCGCCGGACCGACGGACGGACGGACGGACGGACGGACGGACGGACGGACAGACGGACGGACGGACGGGGGCGACGACAATATACGACCACATTCAAATGTGGGCGTATAAAAATGGTATATCAAGGTTGTGGACCCTGTAAAGGTAACAATTTTAATTCGATTTTGATGAAACTTGAAATTCATGGTTATAACCCAAAGATCTTGGTTCTTTTCGATATTTGCGCATATCGGATCGTAACTTCCTGAATTATGGCCCCTGATTATACGCAAAATCGCCTTTTTTTAGCTTGGAGGTCACAATTATTATTCGATTTAAAAAAACGTTTGATTATATCACCGTTACAACCTAAGGAAGGTTGAGTTCGAATTTCGGGAAAATCAGACCGAAATTGCCATACAAAATGGCCGCCGTTTGTACGCGAATACTGTTAAAAAATGGTATATCAAGGTTGTGGACCCTGTGGAGGTCACAATTTTGATTCGATTTTGATGAAACTTGAAATTCATGGTTATAACCCAAAGATCTTGCTTCCTTTCGATATTTGCGCATATCGGATCGTAACTTCCTGAATTATGGCCCCTGATTATACGCAAAATCGCCTTTTTTTTAGCTTGGAGGTCACAATTATTATCCGATTTAAAAAAACGTTTGATTATATTACCGTTACACCGTAAGGAAGGTTGAGTTCGAATTTCGGGAAAATCAGACCAAAATTGCCATACAAAATGGCCGCCGTTTGTACACAAATACTGTTAAAAAATGGTATATCAAGGTTGTGGACCCTGTGGAGGTCACAATTTTGATTCGATTTTGATGAAACTTGAAATTCATGGTTATAACCCAAAGATCTTGCTTCCTTTCGATATTTGCGCATATCGGATCGTAACTTCCTGAATTATGGCCCCTGATTATACGCAAAATCGCCTTTTTTTTAGCTTGGAGGTCACAATTATTATCCGATTTAAAAAAACGTTTGATTATATTACCGTTACACCGTAAGGAAGGTTGAGTTCGAATTTCGGGAAAATCAGACCAAAATTGCCATACAAAATGGCCGCCGTTTGTACACAAATACTGTTAAAAAATGGTATATCAAGGTTGTGGACCCTGTAAAGGTCACAATTTTAATGAAACTTGAAATTCATGATTATAACCCAAAGATCTTGGTTCTTTTCGATATTTGCGCATATCGGATCGTAACTTCCTGAATTATGGCCCCTGGTTATACGCAAAATCCCCCTTTCTTTAGCTTGTGGTCCCTCTGGAGGTCACAATTATTATCCAATTTAAAAAAGATAGGCTGGCACTGCCAGGCAGGATACGCCCACATTTTCGAGAGATGGACAGAGAACAAGCAATACCGAAAGTGATTTTTCCTACATCTTTAAGTCCTGTATTTCATACTGTATTGGGAGCAGCCATTTAGTTGGTCAGTTCCAGTCTGATATTAATGAAATTCGAAACCGACAATGATTATGGTGTGACGGTACACAACCTAGAAATGTGACTTTTCATCAAAATCGGATAAGAATTGTGACCTGTAGAGAGTCCACAACCATGATATACCATATTTTTACACTATTCGCGTACAAACGGCGACCATTTCGTCCGGCAATTTTCACGAAAATTAGAACTCAACCTTCCTCATCAAAATCGAATTAAAATTGTGACCTATACAGGGTCCACAACCATGATATATCATTTTTTTAACAGTATTTGCGTACAAACGGCGGCCATTTTGTCTGTCAATTTTGGTCCGATTTTCCCGAAATTCAAACTCAACCTTCCTTACAGTGTAACGATGATATAATCAAACGTTTTTTTAAATTGGATAATAATTGTGACCTCCAGAGGGACCACAAGCTAAAGAAAGGGTGATTTTGCGTATAACCAGGGGCCATAATTCAGGAAGTTACGCTCCGATATTCGCAAATATCGAAAAGAACGAAGATCTTTGGGTTATAACCATGAATTTCAAGTTTCATCAAAATCAAATTAAAATTGTGACCTTTACAGGTTCCACAACCTTGATAAACCATTTTTTCGCGTACAAACGGCGGCCATTTTGTATGGCAATTTTCATGAAATTCGAACTCAACCTTCCTTAGGGTGTAACGGTGATATAATCAAACGGTTTTTTAAATCAAATAATAATTGTGACCTCCAAGCTAAAAAAAAAGGCGATTTTACGTATAATCAGGGGCCATAATTCAGGAAGTTACGATCCGATATGCGCAAATATCGAAAGGAAGCAAGATCTTTGGGTTATAACCATGAATTTCAAGTTTCATCAAAATTGAATCAAAATTGTGACCTCCACAGGGTCCACAACCTTGATATACCATTTTTTAACAGTATTCGCGTACAAACGGCGGCCATTTTGTATGGCAATTTTCGTCCGATTTTCCCGAAATTCGAACTCAACCTTCCTTAGGGTGTAACGGTGATATAATCAAACGTTTTTTTAAATCGAATAATAATTGTGACCTCCAGAGGGACCACAAGCTAAAAAGGGTGATTTTTCGGACAATCAGGGGCCATAATTCAGGAAATTACATTCCGATAGCCGCAAATATCGAAAGGAACCAAGATCTTTGGGTTACAAACATGCATGTCAAGTTTCATCAAAATCGGTTCAAAATTGTGACCTCTATAGGGTCCACAAGCTAAAAACGTGATTTTTCGTACAATCAGGGGCCATAATCCATGAAGTTTTGATCCGATACATGCCAATATCGAAAGGAACCGAGATCTTTTGGGGATAAACCTATATTTCAAGTTTCGTCAAAATCGGATAAGAATTGTGACCTGTAGAGAGTCCACAAACAAATTGTGGACGGACGGACGTCCGGACGGACAGGGGCGACGACATAATACGTCCACATGAAAATGTGGGCGTATAAAAACGTTTGATTATATCACTGTTACACTGTAAGGAAGGTTGAGTTTGAATTTCGGGAAAATCGGACGAAAATTGACAGACAAAATGGCCGCCGTTTGTACGCGAATACTGTTAAAAAATGGTATATCAAGGTTGTGGACCCTGTGGAGGTCACAATTTTTATTCGATTTTGATGAAACTTGAAATTCATGGTTATAACCCAAAGATCTTGCTTCCTTTCGATATTTGCGCATATCGGATCGTAACTTCCTGAATTATGGCCCCTGATTATACGCAAAATCGCCTTTTTTTTAGCTTGGAGGTCACAATTATTATCCGATTTAAAAAAACGTTTGATTATATTACCGTTACACCGTAAGGAAGGTTGAGTTCGAATTTCGGGAAAATCAGACCAAAATTGCCATACAAAATGGCCGCCGTTTGTACACAAATACTGTTAAAAAATGGTATATCAAGGTTGTGGACCCTGTAAAGATCACAATTTTAATTCGATTTTGATGAAACTTGAAATTCATGGTTATAACCCAAAGATCTTGGTTCTTTTCGATATTTGCGCATATCGGATCGTAACTTCCTGAATTATGGCCCCTGGTTATACGCAAAATCCCCCTTTCTTTAGCTTGTGGTCCCTCTGGAGGTCACAATTATTATCCAATTTAAAAAAAACGTTTGATTATATCACTGTTACACTGTAAGGAAGGTTGAGTTTGAATTTCGGGAAAATCGGACCAAAATTGACAGACAAAATGGCCGCCGTTTGTACGCGAATACTGTTAAAAAAATGATATATTATGGTTGTGGATCCTGTATAGTAGGGTGCCCCACCCTAAATGAATATCTCCAAATATCTTGACAATTACACCACAATACTAATATATTTAGAAAGCCTTAAATCTGTTTCACACATTTATAGTCACTAAAAAAACGACCATGCTGTACTTCATAAGCTATGATCATTAAACCATACATAAATAATACTGAAAAATGGTTTGGAGTGGCGTCCATAACATCCAGACACTTTTAAGTAAAAGATAGGTTACGTGCCCTTGTTTTGAAATTAGTCTCGCTTAACTAGTCTACCGATCATTCTACGTCTAATTGACGGGTCGGGATAATCAAGACTACTTTTTTTTTACGAAACATGGAACAAGAAATTGAATTTAGAAGCACCAACATCAGGCGTCTCAACAATATTTTTAAGAACCTTGTAAAAGTAAAATGAAACTACTGCTTTGATCATTATTCTTCCATACGGACGTTGAGTCAGAGATATTATTTGTACTTAACCAAAATATGCAGCTTCTAATGGTACAGCTAATTATAAGGCAATTTAAAAAATAAAACGAGCGTAATTTCTAAAGATGTCGTAATAACCAAAAAGTTAAATATTATTGCTATTCAGAATCGTCAACAATAGATTTTTTACGGCTGTAGTAGTGTTTGGTGTTTTGAACATTTCCGCATGCTGTTGCTATTTATAGCCTCAACGAGTGTGCGAGACTGTTAGAAATCAGTAGTAAGTCATTGAACTAAAACGTGCAGGATCAACGTGTCAAGAACAACTTTTCAGTTGGCACGTGGGGCACCCTATGTATAGGTCACAATTTTAATTCGATTTTGATGAGGAAGGTTGAGTTCTAATTTCGTGAAAATCGTACCAAAATTGCGGGACGAAATGGTAAAAATATGGTATATTATGGTTGTCGACTCTCTACAGGTCACAATTCTTATCCGATTTTGATGAAAAGTCACATTTCTAGGTTGTGTACCGTCACACCATAATCATTGTCGGTTTCGAATTTCATTAATATCAGACTGGAACTGACCTAAATGGCTGCTCCCAATACAGTATGAAATACAGGACTTAAAAGATGTAGGAAAAATCACTTTCAGTATTGCTTGTTCTCTGTCCATCTCTTGAAAATGTGGGCGTATCCTGCCTGGCAGTGCCAGCCTATCTTTTATTCATTTAAACACTGTGTCATGTATGTACTGATTTATGTTTATTTTATAGGAATACTTGAAAGCCAGAAAAAATATCAAAAATATTGATGTAAATAGTAAACAACAAGGTTTTTTTTTTTTACTGTTATATGACTTTAATTATGACTGATAGTAATAACAAAGTTACTGTAAAAAAAAGAGCTGACACACACAACGCCATAGGCATAATAATAAATTAATATAACGACATAATATCAGTAACAATAAAGTTAGATTCTACTGTAAAAAAAAAAATACCAAAATAAATTTGCATAACAAAATAATACCAATCCAACAAATCGAAACATGTGGTCTTTTATTTCTCGTTTATAAATTATAAACTTTGAAACAAAACTAACGCAATTGCCGTTTTCGGGTGTTGTTCAAATGTTGTTCTAAACCTGACTCAAAATTGTTAAATTATATTCTTATAATTTATGCAGCAGAAATAGATTTTTTACAAAGATTAAATCTACATTTTGTGTCATCTAATCTTTCATAGTTATTGAGCAAGCCATGGAGGCATTTTACTTTTTAGAGGAAGCCATCGTTCGATATTGACAAGCGGCTTCGGGTTGAATAAAATTTTGGATTGTAAACCGAACCGAATTGAGAAAATAAATAGTCTAAGCCAACCAGACTGACTAAACACTCTATTATTCTATACATACGGGCTCTGGTTGATCGAAAATAAAAACGGAAGTGGTGGCTACATTAAAATTTTGGAATTATTAAGTAAACGAAATACGGCTACATAAAAATTAGGAATTTGGAAAAAAAACGAAACGCACGGTTATTTTTTTTTTAACGGTTCAGTTTTCGGTTTATTTGTAAAAACCGATACCGTATGGTTAAACCGAAAAACCGCACATCACTATCTTCAACATACGGAGTGGTTTGGGACAATGGTCCATCGGATTTTTTAATGTGGTTGATTATCCAGTACTTACTGGCCAAGTCAAGTAAGAGTTGCATTCCTTCCTGCAATAAATCCTATAATTCTTGCATTAATATAAAAAATAGGTTGCCAGGCAACGAAACATACGCCCACACAGCAGCCAAATCGTCCGGGCAGTCAACAAGAGTTGTCACATATTAAGGAATTATCAGAAAATCATTAGAATTTGTTTGGTTTTTATATCGAAAGGAACCAAGATCTTTGGGTTATAAACATACCTGTCAAGTTTCATCAAAATCGATTCAAAATTGTGACCTCTATAGGGTCCACAACCTTGATATAACATATTTTCACACTATTCGTGAACAAACGGCGGCCATTTTGTCCGTCAATTCTAGTCCGGTTTTCACGTAATTCAAACTCTCTCTTCATTACCATGTAACGGTGATATAGTCAAACGTTTTTTTAAATCGGATAATAATTTTGACCTCCAGAGGGACCAAAAGCGAACAAAAGCGATTTTTCGGACAATCCGGGGACATAATTCAGGAAGTTATGATCCAATTGGCGCAAATATCGAAAGGGACCAAGATCTTTGGGTTATAAACATACATGTCAAGTTTCATCAAAATCGGTTCAAAATTGTGACCTCTATAAGGTTCACAACCTTTTTATATAACATATTTTCACAATATTCGCGTACAAACGGCGACCATTTTGTCCGTCAATTTTGGTCCAATTTTCACAAAATTCGAACTCGACCTTCACAACCATGGAACGGTGATATAATCAAATGTTTTTTTAAATCGGATAACAATTTTGACCTCCAGAGGGACCACAAGCTAAAAAGGGCAATTTTTCGGACAATCAGGGGCCATAATTCAGGAAGTTACGATCCGATTGGCGCAAATATCGAAAGAAACCAAGATCTTTGGGTTATAAACATGCATTTCAAGTTTCATCCAAATCGGTTCAAAATTGTGTCCTCTACACTGTTCACAACCTTGATATAACATATTTTCACACTAATCGCGTACAAATGGCGGCCATTTTGTCCGTCAATTTTGGTCCGATTTTCACGAAATTCGAACTCGACCTTCATAACCATGGAACAATGATATAATCAAACGTTTTTTTTTAAATCGGATAACAATTTTGACCTACAGAGGGACCACAAGCTAAAAAGGGCAATTTTTCGGACAATCAGGGGCCATAATTCAGGAAGTTACGATCCGATTGGCGCAAATATCGAAAGGAACCAAGATCTTTGGGTTATAAACATACCTGTCAAGTTTCATCAAAATCGATTCAAAATTGTGACCTCTATAGGGTCCACAACCTTGATATAACTATTTTCACACTATTCGTGTACAAACGGCGGCCATTTTGTCCGTCAATTTTGGTCCGATTTTCACGAAATTCGATCTCGACCTTCATAACCATGGAACAATGATATAATCAAACGTTTTTTTAAATCGGATAACAATTTTGACCTCCAGAGGGACCACAAGCTAAAAAGGGCAATTTTTCGGACAATCAGGGGCCATAATTCAGGAAGTTACGATCCGATTGGCGCAAATATTGACAGGAACCAAGATCTTTGGGTTATAAACATGCATTTCAAGTTTCATCCAAATCGGTTCAAAACTGTGTCCTCTACACTGTTCACAACCTTGATATAACATATTTTCACACTATTCGCGTACAAATGGCGGCCCTTTTGTCCGTCAATTTTGGTCCGATTTTCACGAAATTCGAACGCGACCTTCATAACCATAGAACGGTGATATAATCAAACGGTTTTTTAAATCGGATAACACTTTTGACCTCCAGAGGGACCACAAGCTAAAAAGGGCGATTTTTCGGACAATCAGGGGCCATAATTCAGGAAGTTAAGATCCGATTGGCGCAAATATCGAAAGGAACCAAGATCTTTGGGTTATAAACATGCATTTCAAGTTTCATCCAAATCGGTTTAAAATTGTGACCTCTACACTGTTCACAAGCTAAAAAACGCGATTTTTCGTACAATCAGGGGCCATAACCCATGAAGTTACAGTCCGATACATGCCAATATCGAAAGGAACCGAGATCTTAGGGTGATAAACCTATGTTTTAAGTTTCATTGAAATCGGATAAAAATTGTGACCTGTAGACTGTTCACAAACAATTGTGGACGGATGGACGGACGAACAGGGGCGACGACAATATACGTCCACATGAAAATGTGGGCGTATAACAAATATAAATCAGGAAGACGAATTATGATTAATTTAGAAAACATGTAGGCCAATGGCTCATGAAAAGAAAAATTTTGCAATACCCACTTAGACACCCAGTTCTATATGTGAAAAGCGTTCACCCCGTTAGTAAATTATGTAATAACGATGGAACTGAAGCCAATGAACCCTTTTATATTTGGCTTGTTTCGTTATCCCGTGAATAATCTATTGATTAAATACAAAATTAATTTTCTTATTCAAAGTTGGATTTGACATCTTGTATAGACAACATGATCCATATTCTAAATATTTCATCTTTTATTTAGCAATTCAAATCACTTTCATTTACCGAATGTTGTGTCGAATTACGTATATACAGTCAAAATAGGTAAACATATTGTCATGGTTGATTGATCGGAATCCTTGAAAACGTTGACCTATATAGAACTGCGGTTGGTGATACTGTATTAACTAATTAACAACGTTAATTGTGAAATAGCTTTATTTGACGTCTGCTCCCACCTAACTGATATCGCAGAGAAGAAATTAGTGTTTATTTAATGTATCATATGCGAGAAGAACCACAAAATATCATGTTTATTATACACAATAGAATTCCTGTGAATTCAAGAGAATTTAAACATCATAATTAACCACGTGATATCCCAATAAATAATCTAATTTGTAGATATGCAATTATTCACGGGAAGGTCTGAACATTAATTTTTGTGGCTCTATTTGTTGATAGCAAGTACGGGTAATAATTATCTTGAAAAAAAACACACCGGTAATAATTATCTTGTAAAAAAAAAACCCAATATATTCTCGGGCTGCACATAATGCATATGCCGAGTAAGATTGGTTGAACGCCCACAAATTGTTCAATGGGGCAACCAAAACGGCATGATTAGTGAGGTGCTAATCCCCATGGGGTGCCCATATTTCCAAGATTGGTGTACCACACACTACGAGATCATAGGCGCCCATGTTATAATTGGCGAGGCAACCATGATGCCGAGGGAGATTGGTTAGGCACCCAAAACAGTGTGATAATCTTCAAAATTCAAACAATTCACATTCTAACCCGATTCCAAACTTTCATAAATTATAACAGGTATATTAAAGTTGTATTCCTTCTTTTAAAATATTCATATCAAAATATCATAATACGCCTAGACCTACCTTCGAAGGAAGGCATTTCCACAGTACCCTTCGTTGTGAAACGTCATATCTAGGTATATCGTCGCCCCCAGAAGCCTTTGCCCCATCCCAACAATTTTGAGCTAGCTACGGGCCTGACCCAGATTAAGGGCGATGCGATGGTAGACAAGATTTGAGTGCTAGAGGATTGTATCCAGGACGTTATGCATCCGAAAACCAAAAGCAAACAACTTTAAACGATTATATAAATATAAAAGCTTTGTTATTGTTAGAGACTTTAATGTAATCAAATTTTGAATGCACAGAAAGGTTTATCATTTTTAAAGGGAACAACGTTCTGGGGATTCGATGCCACATTATGATACTTTTCCGTTTTGAGAAGTGAATTAGAAGGAAAGTTATTGTGTCCCAAAAATGTGAAGGGCAGACAGATGAACAGACAGACAGATGGGGTACAAATAGTTCCACGGAAGCCAACGTTGGCAGAATGTTTACACCATGCACAGTTATGGCTGCAACTTCTGACTAAAATCCCTAAAATAAAGATAGGTTGCCAGGCAACGAAACATACGCCCACAACAGCTAAGTCGTCCGGGCAGTCAACAAGGGTTGTCACTTATTGTTTCTTTTATCAGTAAGGAGAACATTTACAACACATGATAATCTTATTACTAGTAATAGCCCATTAAATAATTATCAGAAATGATTAGAATAGTTTTGATGGTTTGTCTCAAGGCCTTTGTCAAGATATTTCAAAGTGATCAACTGCCAGAAATTATCAGATATCACTGAAAATCAAATAGGATTCTTCGTATCATGACCCTAAACACTGTGTACAAATTTAAAGTCAATCGGATATTAACTTTAGCCTTTAGAGCATTCACAGGGTTTTTCAAAGTGATCAAGGGTCATAACTCTGGCAGTAATTATCGGATATCGCTGAAAATAAATAGGCTATTTTGTATCATGACCGTAAATAGTGTGTATAAATTTAAAGTCAATCGGATATTAACTTTAGATTTTTCAAAGTGATCAAGGGTCATAACTCTGGCAGTAATTATCGGATATTGCTGAAAATCAATAGGATTCTTTGTATCATGACTTTAAACACTGTGTATAAATTTAAATTCAATCGGATATTAACTTTAGCCTCTAGAGCGTTCACAAGATTTTTCAAAGTGATCAAGGGTCATAACTCGGGCAGGAATTATCGGATATTGCTGAAAATCAACAGGCTTCTTCTTATCATGACCTTACACACTGTGTATAAATTTAAAGTCAATCGGATATTAACTTTAGCCTCTAGAGCGTTCACAAGATTTTTCAAAGTGATCAAGGGTCATAACTCTGGTAGTAATTATCGGATATCACCGAAAATCAATAGGCTTCTTCGTCTCACGACCTTAAACACTGTGTATAAATCTAAAGTCAATCGGATATTAACTTTAGCCTCTAAAGCGTTCACAAGATTTTTCAAAGTGATCAAGGGTCATAACTCTAGCAGTAATTATCAGATATCACCGAAAATCAATAGGCTTCTTCGTCTCATGACCTTAAACACTGTGTATAAATTTAAAGTCAATCGGATATTAACTATAGCCTCTAGAGTGTTCACAAGATTTTTCAAAGTGATCAAGGGTCATAACTCTGGTAGTAATTATCGGATATCACCGAAAATCAATAGGCTTCTTCGTCTCATGACCTTAAACACTGTGTATAAATTTAAAGTCAATCGGATATTAACTTTAGCCTCTAAAGCGTTCACAAGATTTTTCAAAGTGATCAAGGGTCATAACTCTGGCAGTAATTATCAGAGGTCACCGAAAATCAACAGGATTCTTCGTCTCCTGACCTTAAACACTGTGTATAAATTTAAAGTCAATCGGATATTAACTATAGCCTCTAGAGCGTTCACAAGATTTTTCAAAGTGATCAAGGGTCGTAACTCTGGTAGTAATTATCGGATATCACTGAAAATCAATAGGCTTCTTCGTCTCACGACCTTAAACACTGTGTATAAATTTAAAGTCAATTGGATATTAACTTTAGCCTCTAGAGCGTTCACAAGAAATTGTGGACGATGGACGGACGGACGGACGGACGGACGGACGGACCGACAGACGGACGGACGGGGGCGACGGCAATATACGACCACATTTCCATGTGGGCGTATAAAAACACAGTAAGAATGTGTTTCAATCTAAGGTCCGAAAACGTAATTAAAAGCGCTTACGAAAATAAATGTAGCTGTGACACCTAATATTACACAGCCAAACATATACTGTGGTCTGTGGCCCAGACATGCTACAACTTTGTACAAATCGACTTGAGCATGTTCTACACATACCAAAATGTCTCAGCACTGGGAGATGGGACCTCTCCTACTCTCCTAATGATATTAATATTGTTTTTTTGTGACCCCGCAAGATCCTTTCTATCCGGTAAAATCAATGGTCACCACACTCCTCATCGATGACATTATATAACCACGTGACATTATATAACCATGTGAAAATCATTTACCTTATTCACTTGAGTCCAGGCTTTTTTAAGAGCATCATTTTTCTTTTCATCTAATTCCACAATTACTGATGCTATTTTAGATTTATCATTGAGAACAATCTGTCGTTTTCTAATCAGATCATTATACTAAAATAAATGTACAAAATACACTTATTAACAGATTTATAGCACACATAAAATAATTTTTGTCTGATAACATTTTAAAGAGGGACAGCTATATGTCATACTAGTCTGGCACCCTTGGCAAATGAAATATTCAAGATGGCTGCCATGAGGCATATTCTGGTTAGTTGGTGACGTAAAATATGTGAGGCTGATGTACCCCATCCAATACCCAAAATAAATAGATGACACCAGGCGCGGATCCAGAGGGGGGGTTTGGGGGGTCCAACCCCCCCCCCTGCTCAGATACATAAAAAAAAAACAAGCCAACAGTGAGGCTGATGTCCCCCGCCGAAATCCCAAAATAAATAGACGACACATATTAATTAATCGCACATTTATTTTTTTCAATGTATCGAGCAATCAAACTGTACACGAAGTGTCATCCAAAAGTGTTATAAAGGGGGACCCTAAAGGCAGACAAAAGGGCCCCTCTGGCCAAGGGAAAGGGCCCTCGTGTCCAAGTCAATCGTTTCTATACACTTTTACTGTCGAATCGATTACTAAATGAGAATGCAGTCATTGTATTGGCATAAAAATCATCAATCAAAATGAACCTAAGTTATCTTGTCCCAAAGTATCAACCAATCAAATTGCTTATCTCTGCTTACCCTAAAGCGGAAAATGCTCATCTTCGAACTCCATCAAGGCATTGACCTAATAAGCATATACACCAAGTTTGAACATTTTAACTCAATTAGAAGGAGAGTTATTGTGTTCCAAAGTCTCGACCAATCAAATTGCTCTGCTTACCCTGAGCGGAAAATGCTCATTATCGAACTTAGTCAAGGTATTACTGTAATGAAACTATACACTAAGTTTCATCACTCTCACTTAATTAGAACTAAAGTTATCGTGTCCCAAAGCATCAACCAATCAAATTGCTTATCTCTGCTTACCCTAAGCGGAAAATGCTCATCTTTGAACTCCATCAAGGCATTGACCTAATAAACACATACACCAAGTTTGAACATTCTAGCTCAATTAGGAAGAGAGTTATTGTGTCCCAAAAAGTGTGATGGACAGACGGACAGACGGACAGACAGACAGACAGACGGACAGACGGACGAACCCATTTTAATAGTCCCCCAACTTTCTTCGAAAGGCGGGGGACAATAATGCCTTGCATCAATGAAATTACATCACAAAGTGATCCTACATCAGTATAAAATGATTTCTCTGTTTAAAAAGCTCAATTTGTATGTATGCCTATGTAATTTAGAGACAATGATGGCAGATTTCCGTAACAGAAACCTGGCAAACCCCCTCCTGCAAAAATTCCTGGATCCGCACCTGGACACATATTAATTAATTGCACATTTATTATTTTCAAAATATCAAGCAATCAAACTGATTATCAACTATACTCTAAGTTCCATCACTCTCTATCAGATAAAATCAACTTCTTAGGTTAAGATTGAAATGTTAATCATTGAACTCAGTCAAGACATTCACCTATGGAACATCTACATCAAGTTAAAACATTCTACCTCAATTAAAAGCAGAGTTATTCATTGTTATGGTCCTTAGTGCACCAAAGCCGAAAATTCTCATCATCAAACTTAGTCAAGGTAATGATATGATGAATCTATCTTCTGAGTTCCATCACTTTCACCTCATTATAACCAACGTTATCGTGTTCTAAAGCATCAACCAATGAGATTGCTTATCTTTGCTTACCGTAAGCTAAGGTTGCAGCGATAACCCGGGGATGGCGATATATCGCGATAATTAGGTCAGGCGATATATCGCGATAATTAGGTCAGGCGATAAAATTATCGTCTGAAATCTCAAATATCGCCATATACACGATAATTTTATAAATATCGCGATATTGAAATTTTAAGTGATAATTCACGAAAAATCTGTTCAACATACTCGAAAATTGGAGAAGAAATCAAACTTCAACAAGTGCCGATATTATATACGATTGAACGAGATCTTTTCCATTTTGCACAACCTACGTCAGTTTTTAACACAATGGGTCGACTGACACTAGTTCACCTCATGTTTCAAGTAGTGGCATATTTCACTGAATAATAGTTTAGTATTAATCATAATTTTCCACGTGTAGGCAACAGCATCCACAATATGACAGACTAGGAATGATGCATGATTGCATGTGACAATATACGTCGCCATAGTAACGGAAGTCATGGTTTATCTTTGATTACCCAGTCCGTTGAAAATTACATTGATAACGTACATAGAAAAACCGCCTGGATAATATTTCCTTTATTCTTTGAATAACATGCCTTCTGAGGCATCCCAGATCGAAAATGTCCATGTTACCGGTGATAGTTGGACACCGCAGGCGCTAACAACTAAAAAGAACACATCTTCTGTGGTGTGGGAAAATTTTAGTTTGAAAAACACAAATGGCAAGGACGTGGTTTGGCATCAGTTGCAAACTAAGCTAGCTGATTGCGGTCACGAACCTGCATCATGAATATTCTTCTTACTCCAGGATATACCTCTATCAATGCAACTCGCATACATTGCTAAATAGCAAACAGATATACTTGATGCACCCGTTACACCACACTTGGGTCAGTTTTACATCAGTAATCATCATGATAATGAATTTTTGAACCACGATAATTCTAATTATCGTGATAATTTACTCCAGGCGATAATCCATGATATCGCGATAATTTTTTTTGACAATATCGTGATATATCGCGATACTTTTTTTCAGTATCGTTGCAACCTTACCGTAAGCTGACAACTCCATCAATGTATTCACCTAATGAACTTCTACACAAAGTTTGAACATTCTACATAAATGAGAAAGAGTTATTGTGTTCCAAAGCCTCGACCAACCAAATTGCTTAATGCTCTGCTTACCCACTGTAAAAAATTCTCATCTTTGAACTCCATCATGGCATTAACCTTATAAACATCTACACCAAGTTTGAACCTTCTAGCTAAATTAGAATGAGAGTTATTGTGTTCAAAAGTCTAGACCAGTCAAATTGCTCATCGCTCTGCTTACCCTAAGCAGAAAATGCTCATTAGCAAACTTAGTCAAGGTATTGATGTAATGAAACTATACACCAAGTTTCATCACTCTAGCTTAATTAGAACTAGATATCCTGTCCCAAAGCAACAACCTATAGTATCAAATTGTTTATATTTGCTTACCCTAAGCAGAAAATGCGGTCTGTAGTCGTGCCACATCAAATGTGTGGTAACCTGATATCTCGTAAACTGCTAACCGGAAATTTTGGCTACTCCGAGATATTATCATTGTTATTATATTCTGTAAGTTTCGTGGATATCAGTTGATAATTGTGGTCTGTAGTCGTGCCACATTAAATGTGTGGTAACCTGATATCTCGGAAACCACTAACCGGAAGTGGTTGAAATGTTGACTACTCCGAGATATTATGATTGTTCATAATAAAACACAACACAAGGTATATATGGATATAACTACTTCTCTATAATTTAATAACGACGTTTCGTAACACATACAGGTCACGTTTTCAAGTTAATGACAAATATCCATCTAGTCAGCCTATTTATACATAGCTTGCAACAATTTAATAATAATCATAAGAAACCATAAACATAGAAGTACATACAATAACAATACATGATCCAAACAATAATAAAGACTACCTCTTAGTCAAATAATCACGAGTTAATCAGTACTCAAGATCAAGGGGCACACTTAATAAGGTTTCATCATAACATCTATAATCAGACCAATTACTAATAATAATCAGACGAAGCCATAAAGATAATTAGACGTACATACAATAACAACATATAATCCATGTGATCATAATAACTAGCTCTTAGTAGGAGATCCCAGGTTAATCAGTACTCAAGATCAAAGGCCAAACTCAATAGGGTTATGTCTTAACATTTATAATCAGACCAATTAATAATAATAACGATCAGAAGAAGCAATAAACATAATTACAAGTACATACAATAACAAAACATAATCCAAGTAATTATAACAATAACTAACTCTTAGTGGGATAGTCATAGGTTGATCAGTACTCAAGATCAAAGGTCAAACTTAATAGGGTTTCATTATACCATCTCTGATCAGACCTAAATTCATAATACACCTTATATATATAATTACTAGATAAAAAAAATCGCAACAGGAGAACGTTAATATAAACAAGCCAACAGTGAGGCTGATGTCCCCCTCCGAAATCCCAAAATAAATAGAAGACACATATTAATTAATCGTCGGGGTGGGCGATATAACCGGTATATTGCGATTCAAACTTGCCAATACATCATATCGTGATACACGTCCAAGAACCGGTTCAGTCAATACGATCTGCTACTTCCGTAATAATCATCGGAATATTCCGTGAGATTGTCAATTCTATAGAAAACTTGAGAATTTCCTTGACGCATTTTTGATGGCACGTGCCTGGCGGTAGCGAATCAACTCGCGGACCCTTCGTACTTGGCAACGGCATTAGCGAACCCAAGCGAGAAATCAATCAACTTATTTCTATTGTTTCTAATTCATTAATTAATGATGATTGGGTAATAAAAGTAAAACCCGCGATGGAAAGGAATGTTTAATTCGCTAATCACCCAATAAGAAATATATGTTTCAACACCGGATCTTTCAGTATTTACGTAATAGGTCAGAGGTGAAAATTCACACCGTGCCTATCACTATGGCGCTATTCCAATATTTTCACGCTGCCACTTACGGCTAATAATTATATGATATTGAAAGTGAAATAGAATCAGATTTTATAATTTACTGCCAGGCATATTGTGGAATATGATAATGTCGAAGAAATCAACTATTAATTTTTTTTTTTTTTTGACGTTATGATGCGAAGAATGCGTCTACTCGAGCCGAGATCAACCGTGTCGCCGCCATCTTATACGTTCGATCAAACAGATGATAACAAAACTTACGGCTAATAATTCTAGACTTTGGAAGGCTAAACTGAATCAAAACTTTTAGGATTTAATACAAGCTAAATTAAGGAAAATTACACCGTCGAAGCTTTCAATGAAGCAAAGAAAACGACAATTCCCGTCATAAATCCAAAGAAAGGCAGAAATGTTAAATGCCGAAGGCGATGAAGTGACCGTTATTTGGGTGATGTTTCTTTTTAAAAGTTATATTTATATTTACTTTAACACTGCTGCCAACACGAAGTACCATATTTTTGTTTTATTTTTAAAAAAAAAATCGTAAGGCATACTTTTTCACGTTATTTTGCCAATATGATAGAGAAAAGTCATAATTGGCTTTTCAATATAATTTATAGTAATATAAAGGCTACTTTGTACAATTGAATTTTATATCATTGGGAAGAACACGACAATGTTTACATTTTTATGTATAGAAAATATTTTTTTAGTTATTTTCAATTTTGTAGAGGGTATTAGGATTAACAATAATCCTCTAATTGGCTTTGGGAGATGGGCCCTGCTGATTTAATGAGCTTAGGGGTAGGGTAGCTAATCTTTTAATTGGCTCAGGGCGTTTAATGTTGAATTATGCAATAAATGTAACGCAGAAGTGAGGTAAATAAAAACATGGGTTTTGTGGATATCTTGTTCTTGTAGTTGACTAGTTGTACAATGGAGGAATTGCATGTTCAAAGACCTTTACATGAGTTTCAGTGTTGCTATGAGATACATGTAAGGCTGTACTTTTGCAATAACACTTTCACAATATATTGCAATATGTATTGCAATACGACAAATCGTATCGCAATACGATTTTTTGGGCAATACCCACCCCTAATTAATCGCACATTTATTTTTTTCAATGTATCGAGCAATCAAACTGTACACGAAGTGTCATCCAAAAGTGTTTTATAAAGAAAAATGCTAAAACCGACGAGAAAAATGAAAATGTACCCTAGTTAGGAGGACCCTAAAGGCAGACAAAAGGGCCCCTCTGGCCAAGGGAAAGGGGAGAGAGAGACAGAGAAATGGGGTTTAACGTCCACTCAACACAAACCAGGTCATTTCGGGACTAACATATGGTTTTTAATTTTATTTCAATAATTCGCTTGCGCGTAGGGGTCTTTAGCAGTGGGAGGAAACCCACGAGGTTGAGAAGGCGCCCCTATCTCCATGCCACATACGCTCACACCAGGGCTCGAAACCACAGCCGCAAGCCAGAGGTGACCGGCCAGCTAGAGGTCGAAGCGCGGCACTCTAGACCACTAGGCCATCCCCCCCCCCCCCAAGGGAAAGGGCCCTCGTGTCCAAGTCAATCGTTTCTGTGTCCAATCGACCAATCAAATTGCGTATCGCTCTGCTTACCTTGAGCAGAAAATGCTCATTATCAAACTTAGTCAAGGTATTACTGTAATGAAACTATACACCAAGTTTCATCACTCTCACTTTATTAGAACTAAAGTTATCGTGTCCCAAAGCATCAACCAATCAAATTGCTTATCTCTGCTTACCCTAAGTGGAAAATGCTCATCTTCGAACTCCATCAAGGCATTGACCTTATAAGCATATACACCAAGTTTGAACATTTTAACTCAATTAGAAGGAGAGTTATTGTGTTCCAAAGTCTCGACCAATCGAATTGCTCTGCTTACCCTGAGCGGAAAATGCTCATTATCGAACTTAGTCAAGGTATTACTGTAATGAAACTATACACTAAGTTTCATCACTCTCACTTAATTAGAACTAAAGTTATCGTGTCCCAAAGCATCAACCAATCAAATTGCTTATCTCTGCTTACCCTAAGCAGAAAATGCTCATCTTTGAACTCCATCAAGGCATCAGGGTTCCCGCGGCTTCGTCAAACATTTTTTCAAGGATATTCAAGGATAAATATACGTCAAATTCCAGGATTTTCAAGGACATTTTTAGCCTAAAGTTACAATTTTCCATCTTAAAAACAACCAAAACATTACCAACTATCGTTATAATCTCATATTTAAAAGGAATTGAAGACATAAACTGTTTTTTATTATTACAGATCGACTTACGACACACCGGGGAAGACTCCCGCCATTTTTAAAACAGAGTTATTTCTAGTATTACCAACAAAATTAAGGATCTCAACTGAAATTCAAGGATATTTTCCTATTTCCGCGAAATTCAAGGATATTCAAGACCTTGAAAATGAAATTTTAAATTTAAGGATATTCAAGGATTTTCAAGGACCGCGGGAACCCTGGGCATTGACCTAATAAACACATACACCAAGTTTGAACATTCTAGCTCAATTAGGAAGAGAGTTATTGAGTCCCAAAAAGTGTGACGGACAGACGGACGGAAGGACGGACGAACTCATTTTAATAGTCCCCCAACTTTCTTCGAAAGGCGGGGACAATAAGTAAACACCTCACATGAAGTAACTCCCATATTCTAATATATACTATTCAAAAAAAGTAGGGGATATTTGATTTTTAAGTGTTATTAAAGTCACCTAATGAAACTGACGAAGAAACAAATGACAAAATGAAATGAAGTTCACATTTATCGATTTAAGGCACAGACTGACCATTATAAGGGTAAAATGATACCTGGGGTCAAACAGCAAAGTTACCATAGCATCACAACAAAGTCAGTAACGGGTAAATCCTCCTCTGTTTGCCAAACAAGCATTGATCCGACGTGGCATACTGCTAATGAGACGTCTAGGGTCATTTTTGTCCAGATTGTCGCATTCCTGTTGCAACGCAGCAGCAAGTTCTTGGACGTTGGCAGGACGTTGTTGACGTTGACGTAACCTCTGTCCAAGCATGTCCCAGACATGCTCGATGGGGGAGAGGTCGGGACTCAGTGCTGGCCAAGGTAATGTGGTGATGTTCTGTTGTTGGAGGTAACCTGTAACGATCCTGGCCCTGTGACATCTTGCGTTGTCATCCTGGAAGATGAAACGGCGGCCATGACGTCGTGCGAACGGCACAACATGGACTGCCAAGAAGTTGTCCCGGTAGTACTGGCCTGTAACACGCCCTGCAACAACAGTGATGCCTCCCCACACCATAACAGAACCACCCCCAAATCGATCATGTCTGATGACGTTAACGTCTTGGAAGAGCTCGTTTCGACGACGCCACACCCTCCGACGTCTGTCCAAAAAATCAACAGTGAACCTTGACTCATCTGAAAACATCACATTGCTCCAGCGTCGATTATCCCAGTGTTGACGATCCCTACACCAATGACGTCTTGCCTGAATGTGATGATCTCTCAAACAAGGGATCACGCGCGGACGTCGGGCGCGAAGGTGACCCCTATGCAGTCGATTCCGAATCGTCTGGCCACTCACTCTCACACCAGTGTCTGTTTGAAGACGAGCGCTGATCTGATTTGCTGTGATGACACGATTTCTCAAGGCCAAGGTACGGATAAATCGATCCTGGACTTGAGTTGTCGCCCTTGGTCGACCTGAGCGTGGTCTGTCCTGTACAGATTGTGTATCACTGTATCTGGACCATAGCCTGCTTATGACAGACTGAGAAACATTCATCGTCCGCGCCACAACCGCCTGTGTTGTGCCGATCTGTAGCATGCCAAGGGCACGTAACCTTTCATTTTGGGTAAGCCGACGCATATCAAAATTTGTTTTCTGGTCACTAAAACAATTAAACTGATGTTTCCACCCTGGAATTCAATGCCACAATGACTGTAACATTCCAAGTCAGAGTCGTGCAAATCTTGGGTTGGACCCCCATGATGATCCCAAGCATCACCTGCATTCCATGCGGTAGCTATTGGTGCGTTTGGGCGTCACATGTAACTGGAAATGTTTCTTCTGTTAGGTTCTATAGTGACTTTTTTCGTGGTCATTTGCATATTTTAGTATTATGCCCCCAAAATCAAATATCCCCTACTTTTTTTGAATAGTATATAACTAAGCACATAATGATAAAAGTACCACCACACAGAATTTAAACTATCAGATCATACCAGGCATTGGATATAAACAGGCCAGTGTCTCTATTAATCGTCGGATTATGTCTACGGATTTCAATTGCTTCCCTGATGTGTAGCTGTTTATTGGATTGAATTTTTTAGCTAGAATCTGTTTTTTCCCTCCATTTTATAGTATGATTCGTGTTATCTATAATGTGCTGAGCTATAGCTGACCTATCTCCTTTCTTATTAGTAGTGGCAAGCCGGTGTTCATTGATACGGACCGATATTGGACGTACAGTTTCTCCTATGTAAAAGGAATCACAGCTGCAGTCTATTTTGTAAATAACCCATTTTTTATGGTAGCGAAACAACTCGCGCCACGTGGCTGACGGTAGGGAATCAACTCGCGGACCCTTCATACTTGGCAACGGCATTAGCGAACCCAAGCGAGAAATCAATCAACTTACTTCTATTGTTTCTATTTCATTAATTAATGGTGATTGGGTAATAAAAGTAAAACCCGCGATGAAAAGGAATGTTTAATTCGCTAATCATCCAATAAAAAATATATGTTTCAACAACGGATCTTTCAGTATTTACGTAACAGGTCAGAGGTGAAAATTCACACCTTGACATTCAATTTGGCACTATTCCAATATTTTCACGCTGTCACTTACGGCTAATAATTATACGATATTGAGAGTGAAATAGAATCAGATTTTATGATTTACTGCCAGGTATATTGTGGAATATGATAATGTCGAAGAAATCAACTATACTCTCCCAAAAAAGAAACGCAACGTTACATTTCGTCGTCAGTATATCATCGCTCTACTATCGCCTTGTTGCAACAAGAACGGCGACACGTCGCTGAACCAAACTGCTCTCCAGTGTTGCTGTGACCATACCCTCAGTGCCTGAACCCATTAAAGTTTGATTTCATGGTGTCGGTGTATTTCAAAACAGAAGCTCTAACGTGGACGTCTGCCTCGTTATTTGGTTTCACGTAGGCATTTGCCTACTGTCTGGTACAAGATTCTACGCCGTCCGTGAATTGCTGCTGCAGTAGAGGTCGCTGTTGAAAACCATTTACGCCGATGTAGTAACCGGAAGTGACGATCCAGGACAAGTGGGGCCACACTTGTTTGGCCATACGATTACATCATGTGTACCTACTTCAAGAATACACATGATGGCAAATGGCCGCCATTTAAAATACTACGCCCGCCTCTTAGAGACGATAACTTAACTCGCTATAAATTGTAAAAAAATTTACTTCGGCTAGAATTAAAAAACACCTAAGATTAACATTTGCTAAAAATTTCTAAAAAACAACCTAAATTTATGGAAATGGGGCCAAATCAAATCAGGCAAATTACATCAAATAGTCCATGTTAAACGTATAGCAAAAATTTTAAACTAACGCGAGCACGCGCGTTTCTAGACAACGCCATAGCGGGTCATAGCAACCAGTGAGTATAAATTGGAAATCCCCAATGACGTAGATATTATAAATTGGAAAGCCGAGTCTGTCTTAAAATAAGTAGTACCGTCAGTAAACAAGATGGAAGCCATCTGCTATCGTGTTTGATCATGGAGTAGGCAAGCACAGGTGTGTCGTATGTTGTTTGGCCTGAGCTAGGGCGTTCACGCGTTGAACTTCGCTGTCGGTACCTATCCCAAAGGCGAGAAATGGAACGAAGGGAAACATTCAGCAGCCTGGCTACATCTGTCTTGGAGTCACCTGCTTGTAATTTACCAATAGCGTTGTTGCGTTGGTCTTTGGTCGGATTTGGCATCACTTGGGTCTTTGAGTGTTTACATGTGCAACTGATTTGGAAACCGAGAACCCCGGGATTTTAATGACCTTAGATTTAGGTTCCATGCAAAAAGCTCGCGAAGTTGTTAAATTCATGTTTCTAGGTGCAATCAAGCGATAAAAAATTTCGACGAAAAGGATGACCAGTCACAATTAGTGACCCTACCTTTAAAATCAATATTGAATTTCTTTTATCCTTACATAATGGCATTAAAAACAAGTAATATTTACCGAACCAAAGACCTCGTTCAAATAAAAAAATGATGAAAAATGGGTTGTGCGTTTCTTTTTTTGAAGAGTATATTTATTATTTTTTTTGACGTTATGATGCGAAGAATGCGTATACTCGAGCCGAGATCAAGCGAGTCGCCGCCATCTTGGATTCGCTCGATCAAACAGATGACAACACGAAACTTACGGTTAATAATTCTAGACTTTGGAAAGCTAAATTGAATCAAAACCTTTAGGGTTTAACACAAGCTATATAGGGGAATATTACACTGTTGAAGATTTCAAATATATATTTTTATTTTCGACGCAGTGAAGCAAAGAAAATGACAATTCCCGTCATATATCCAAAGAAAGGCACAAATGTTAAATGCTGTAGGCGATGAAGTGACCGTTATTTGGGGTGATATTTCTTTTTAAAAGTTATATTTATATTTACTTAGAACACTGCTGCCAACATGAGGGATTATATTTTTGTTTTATTTTTTTTTTAAAAATCGTAAGGGATACCTTTTCACATTATTTTGCCAATATGATAGAGAAAAGTCATAATTTTAGTGGAACTGGCTTTTCAATATTATTTATAGTAATATACATGCTACTTTGTAAAATTGAATTTTATATCATTGGAAAGAACACGGCAATGTGAACATTTTTGTAACATAGTATTTTTATGTATAAAAAATATTTTTTAAATTATTTGCAATTTTGTAGAGGGTATTAGGATTAACAATAATCCTCTAATTGGCTTAGGGAGATGGGCCCTGCTGGTTCAATGAGCTTAGGGTTAGGGCAGCTAATCTTTTAATTGGCTCAGGGTTAAATGGGATAACATGTCTCGGATCTTGCCGTTGGTTCCCCATTCTCCCATCTGCTTTTATTAGGTTTTTAAGTGTCATCCCACTTTTTAAGATTACCTTAACATTCAGTTTTTCCAGGATTCTCTTTATTTTGTAACTTAGGTTGCCAATAAATGGAATAAATA
Organism: Patella depressa; assembly: GCA_948474765.1. NCBI lineage: Eukaryota > Metazoa > Mollusca > Gastropoda > Patellidae > Patella > Patella depressa. Next base: position 55,231,636 of record OX419716.1, read on the forward strand.
TGGATACCGGTTCTTGTTCTCTCACTGGTTTTACAGCTTTCTCTCCTAGGGCTTTTCCAGGATTCTCTTTATTTTGTAACTTAGGTTGCCAATAAATGGAATAAATATGGATACCGGTTCTTGTTCTCTCACTGGTTTTACAGCTTTCTCTCCTAGGGCTTTGTCTATTGTTTTCCTAATTAAGTTAGGTGGGTAATTATTCAGGTGCTGAAAACTTACTTGGAGATGGTCAATTTCTTTATCCAGTTTGTCTGGGTCACATACAGATTTGGCTCTTTTAGTCAGTGTTGATATAATACCTGTTTTGGTCTTAATAGGGCGGTTGGAGTTAAAGTTGATATACAGTAGAACTTGTATTAAGCAAGCACCCAAGGGAAATTCAACAATGCTTGCTTAATGGAGGTGCTCTTTGACTAGAGGTATCCAATATTGCCCCAACCCCTACCACAAAAAATAAAGACATATATTGCATATATTTTTTTTATTCATGTAGTATAACAATAACAATACAATACATGTACTTTTTATCTAGTTGTGAATTCAAAGTAGTCGCGTATACGTGTTTGTTTAGTAATACTGGGTGTCTGGCCCCACAATATTTCTTTTACTTTCATCATAGCGTCTAAAAGCGTTTCAAAATGCCGCGAATTTGAGAATTTCACACCCCAACTATTTTAGCTATTGTGCGACTACTTAATAAAATCTCGGTGCTTTTTGTGCTGACATAAATTAATTACACTTGGGTGCATTGTGAGCGAACATCAATACATGTACTTGCATCGATAAATTTGACAGTCGTTGAATCTTGCGCCGAACGAAAATTCTTTACTCAAATCTCGAACATAACTTCTGTAAACTTGTCATTTTGTACCAACCTTCGATACTACTGTCTACCTTTGTGATGCATTCGATAATATTTATCCCTTTTTGTGAAGCAAATCGATGAATTAATTTTATTTAATCAAAAAAGCACATGAACAAAGAATCCATTTACCGATTTACAGGGGGTGTAACTCTGTATGTAATATTATAGGGGGCGCTAAAACGTCTACAAACAAAGTTGCAATAGAAAAAACTCGGTACTTTCATTTTATTCAATCAGTATCAAATAATGTTCCGTTAAGTGTGAAAACAATTATTAGGTTAGTCGTTTAATAAAACAAAAGATTAATTAACAGATAATCCCGGGTTGATTGTTATTTTTACATTTCTTTTGACCTGATCAGTGGGGATCCAGTTAATTAACTACTACTCACGGGATTAGCGGGAGTGTTACAAAGAAAGAACGACAAGATGGTATCATTCAACAATGGCCGTTGAATGGGCGATGTTTTGTTATAGGAGTGACCGTTGAAACAATATAATTTTTACGGAGGGAATTAATCGTGGTGCCCGTTGCACGCGTTGAACAGGTGCGTGTTTAGTAGAGGTTGAATTACTTAAAAATCGCTCGGGGGGATTTTTTGGTGCTCGTTGAAGCAAGTGTTCGCTGATTAGGAGTGCACGTCCGAGCAAGTTCTACTGTACTGATATACTGATCTGTGTGGGTAGGTTTTCTGTACACTGTTGTATTTGTACGTTTTCGCCAATCGATACGCAGAACAGAGTTGTATTTCCTTGGGAGAAGTTATTGTTGATGATTTCATACCTCTTTTAGGCTCCGCCCACATGTCATAAAAAGATAATGCAGTCGAGATAAAACACGTTCGCTAATGCAATGTAGAAGTTACGAAGACGAAGATGTAATGTAGATAGTGAAATGTAGAAGATGCCAAGACAATTATGCTTTGTTCAATGTTCAATGTCGAAAGTGAAAAGACATTGCACGTATCATTTTAGGTATTGTGTCGATTGTTTTATGTAAAGTAACATTGTATTTTGAATTAGCGGTATCATGACATAAGTAATAGAGGTATTTTGTATTGCAAAAGCAGTAGTATTAGACATAAGTACATAACATCTAATTCTGAATACGATTGACCTCCATAGTGAGTGACTTGTTATTCTTCCTATATGACATATTGCACGTGTCTGATTTCAAAGGGGAGTTGGGTGGCTGAATTGTTAGCACGCGCGCGCTGTATCATAAAGCCTGTCATTGAGTCATCTAGCGTGTTTTCGAATCTCCGGTTGTACCTGACAAGGAGTAAGGTCGCCTGTCCAACTTGTTGTGTTTTCTTCATTTCCTCCGGTTTCCTTCCACTGCGAAAGACCTCTACGCGCAAGCGAAATATTGAAATAAAATCGAACTATATGTTAGTCCCAAAATGATCTAGTTTGGGACACAATAACTCTCTTTCTAATTCAGCTAGACTCGGTGTAGGTGTTTATTGTACCTGACAACGAGTAAGGTCGCCTGTCCAACTTGGTGGGTTTTCTTCATTTCCTCCGGCTTCCTTCCACTGCTAAAGACCTCTACGTGCAAGCGAAATATTGAAATAAAATCGAACAATATGTTTGTCTCGAAATGATCTAGTTTGGGACACAATAACTCTCTTTCTAATTCAGCTAGACTTGGTGTAGGTGTTTATTAGGCCAATACCTAGATGACTCTGGAACACAATAACTCTTCTTCTAATTGGGGTACAATGTTCAAACTTGGTATAGGCATTCACTAGGTCAATGTCTTGATGAAGGTCGAATATCAGCATTTTCCGCGTTGGGTAAGCAGAGATGAGCAATTTGATTGGTTGAGGATTCGACACACAATAACATTAGTTCTGGTTAAGTGATAGTGATGAAACTTGGTATATAGTTTCATTAAATCACTACCTTGACTAAGTTCGACAAGGAGCATTTTCTGCTCAGGATAAGCAGAGCGATACGCAAATTGATTGGTCGAGACATTGAAACACAATAACTCTCAGTGTTATTCGGCTGGAATGTTCAAACTTGGCGTATGTCTTTATTAGGTCAATGCTTTGATGGAGTTCGAAGATGAGCATTTTATACTTAGGGTAAGCAGAGATAAGCAATTTGATTGGTTGATGATTTCGGACACTTTCACTTCAGTTCTAATTAAGTCAGAGTGATGAAACTTGGTGTATAGTTTCATTATATCAATACCTTGAATACGTTCGACAATGAGCATTGTCTGCCATGGAAAAGCAGAGCGATGAGCAATTTGATTGGTCGAGAATTTGAAACAAAATAACTCCCCTTCTAATTGGGGCAGAATGTTCAATCTTGGTGAAGGCGTTCATTAGGTCAATGGCATGATGGAGTGCGAAGATGAGCATTGTCTGCTTACAGTAAGCAGAGGTAAGCAATCTGATTGGTTGATAATTTGGGGCACGATAACTTTGGTTATAATGAAGTGAGAGTGACAAAATTCCAAATATAGATTCATTATGTCATTACCTTGATTAAGTTTGATTTTGAGAATTTCTGCGCAGACTTAGGAGCAATAAGCAATTTGACTGATCACATTTGAACATAACAACTCTGTTTTTAATTAAGGTAGAATTTGAACCGTTTGAATTGTTTCTCGTTATAACTCGGTGAGTTTTTGGCAGATTTTATTAATTCTTTTTCCTCTTTAAGATTCTTTATATAACTCATGAGATGCGACAGAAACTGATCGTGAATATGAAAGCTTTAATATCTGCTTAGCAGATCTAGTTATTATTATTTTTTTGGTGTATTTTCTGCAAATCGGATTTCTCAGAATCTAACCATAGGATCTTTCTGAAACTTTGACCTACCCCCCCCCCCCCCCAAAAAAAATGGGGCGCGAACATTGATTAAATATATTTTCAAAACGTTTTCCGAATCCGAAATCACCGAATTTTACAAACGAATATATTTGACCTACAATGCTGTAACTTTTTGACTATTTGACCTATTTAATTAATTCTTTTTTCTATGAGTACCTTGAGACACTTACTTCAAATCTGCAATTTCGGATTTTCGAATTTCGAAAATTCGTCCCTGTGATTTCGAACCGGAAGTTTAGACCAACTCGACAACTTCTTTAGTAGGTGTACGATTTTCATGAAATTTAATATGTAAGTAAACCTTAATGATGCGACTTGAAAAATGACTTTAGAAATTTTCTAAATTATCTCCCCTTGGAGAAATTGAGGATCGAAATTTTCAAAAAAATCGACGAAATATAGGTCAAATCATCTTGAATTTTTTTTTAGGTACTAGCTACGAGACCACTGATTCGTACACAAAAAATGGAGTTTGTAGCTCAATCCGGAAGTGCCACCATCTTGAAATGTAAAAACCTCAAACGCCATTTTGCTATTTTACATACAGACACGGGCATTATATTTTCTGAATCCTTGAGAGAGATAGAGAAATGGGGTGTAACGTCCACTCAACACAAACTAGGTCATTTTGGGACTAGCATATGGTTTAATTTTATTTCAATAATTCGCTTGCGCGTAGGGGTCTTTAGCAGTGGGAGGAAACCGGAGTGACCGGAGGAAACCCTCGAGTTTGAGAAGGCATCACTGATTTCTAGTCAACAGCTAAGCTGGATTAGCTGAAATCTGTACCACCTACAACAACCTATCTTTCTCCATCAACTAGTCAATCCAAACAAACCTTCAACACTATACTTTACAGTGGTGCTTTACATATAAAAGGGATTTGTAGTAAAGATAGCTGGACCAAATCACAGCTGAAAATTTTTAGCCTATCTTAAACAATTCGAATATCCCAAGAAATGAGCAGATCAGAAGACCTGGACTGAATTATTGACCTACCAATCCAAGACCAATACTAATGTGAACATTATTCCATGGACAACTACCTTCGTTCCTCGACAATCTCAACTTCACCAAATGATTAAAGACCAAAGTATTTTAGACACAAGTTCACGTATGACAAAAATTATGAATAGCAGCAAAATAATAATAGCAGAGAGAAAGAATCACACTATTGGCAATATCTTGAAGGGAATAAGTTGAGAACTTTTGACACTGGTAATAACCATATTAAGGACAAAATTTCATACTGATGTCAACCTTCTAAGGAAATTATGCGAGAATGTGTAAGAATCAAGAAGTAACCAGTAAAGACATGAAATCAGTCAAGATTAGAGACCTTGTCAACTGTGCCAGGACTTATGTCAAAAAATAAATGGCACTGATATTGTATGTTACACCTTTTTTCATATAGTCTCATGTGGTCAATGGAGGTTATTTTTAAGTAAATCTGTGATGTCTGCGATTGTTAACTCCAGAACTAATGACCTCATTTTGTAGCATTCCTGTGTACACAATTGGTGTGACCTCGAATTTAAGCCTTGTCTCAGTGTCCTCGATACATTCCATGTGTGCACGCACACACGTGTCATTGTTGTAACGTATGTGTCCTACATTATTCTATAAAAAATCACATACCTAAAATAAACCGATACAGAACTTTGCAATTTCATGATCAGGTGAAACGGGGTTACTACAAGATGACTCTATATCTGCTCTCAGAGCATTATTTAACCTCAGTATGGGGGGTTGATACAGCTATCCTAGTTTTCCACTTTTTACATGTAATAGTGTGTGTATGCCTGTGGGTCGTCTACAGGGTGCAATTCTTACTGGATTTTCTTCACACTTTGTATACTTATTCCTTATACCCTAAGGATGATCCCTATTGTTTTTGGTGCATGTATCATTTTGAAACTTTGCATACTTGTTCTTTGTACCCTTATAGTTCGAGGTGTGTACCCCCACTCCCCAAAGCAGAGCCGCGCCCATTTTCTTTTAGTGTGTCTGTGTGTCACCTACAGGCCACGATTCTTAATCGATCATCTTGAAACTTAAAATACTTATTCCTTATACCCTAAGGATGATCCCTTATACCCTAAGCCCGAAACCCCGGGGACAGAGCCACGCCCATTTATTGTATTTGTTTGTCGTCTACAGGCTGCATTTCTTAACTTATCTTTGTACTTTAAGGAAGATCCCTATGGTTTGGGGTGCATGCCTAAATCCCCGGGACAGTGCCACGCCCTACAGGCCACAATTCTTAATCGCTCGTCTTGAAAACTTTTTTATGCTTATTCCTTATACCCCAAGGCTGACCACTATTATTTTGAGTGCATGCACGACCCCCTGGGACAGAGCCACGCCCAGTGTTTGTGTGTCTTGTGTTCGCCCACCCTACAGGATGCAATTCTTAACAGACCCTTTTAAAACTATGCATACCTATTCCTTAATCTTACACCCTAAAGATGACTCCTATTGTTTTTTGGCGATTTCCCAACCCCCAGGGGCAAAGCCATGCCCATTTTTACTTCGTGTCCATGTGTGTTGCCTACAGGCCACTATTCTTAATGGATCAGCTTGGTACTTGGCATATGTATTCCTTATAGTATAGTCTGAGGGCGTCCACTATTGATTTTGGTGAATGTCACAAAATTATTACATTATTTTTAGTGGGAGAGAAGATAAAGCCCAAATATCATTGATGAATCTGCATGAAATATCTGGTTTATTAGGTAATGGTTCATAGTAGGTTTTCATCCAGTATGACATAAATGTTAGCATATGTCACAGCAAATGGTTGTTCCCTGGGCAGTCCCCGATATCTGTCTATAAAACATACCAGAAAATTCAAATTCATGTTATGTATCTAACTAAGTCTACATTTGGTTTGTGTTTCCAGTTTACAAACTTTACAAACAATTCTGGATGGACAGACGTCCAGATGGACACATGAAAATGTGGGCAAATAAAAATGTGCTTTTTAGCACAATCAGGGGCTATAATCCATATTTTTACACTATTCGCGTACAAGAGCTGGCCAAATTGTACGTCAATTTTCGTCTGTGTTCACAAAATTAAATCTTAACCTTCATTCCGCTGTAATGGGAAATAGTAAAATGTTTTTTTTTAAATCGGATAAAAATTATGATCTCTGGAGGGACCACAAGTCAAAAAGAGGATTTTTTGTACAATCAGGGATCATAATTCATGAAGTTACGATCCAATATGCGCGAATATTGAAAGGAGTCAAGATCTTTGGGCTATAAACATGCATTTTAAGTTTCATCAAAATCGGATCAAAATTGTGACCTCTAGAGTGTCCACAAGCTAAAAACTTGATTTTTCGTACAATGAGGGCTATAATCCATGAAGTTACGGTTCGATAGATGCCAATATCAAAAGGAACCGAGAACTTAGAGAAATAAACCTATATTTCAAGTTTCTTTGAAATTGGATAAAAGTGTTACCTGTAGAGTGTCCACAAACAGATTGTGGACGGAGAGACGGACATGGGTGATGGCCTAAAATGTCCACATAGAAATGTTGGCTCGTTAAATTGTGCACGGACAGACGTATAAAAACAATACACTGAAAACTATCGCATTAACAAGGTTTTCCGATAACAGGAGGTAACTTGGAAGAAAAGATCATAGAGTGATGAAAGTCGATATGGTTCATCCTCCCATAACCCCAAAGCAACAAACTACATTTAAAGAAAATGTTGGCGCAAAAAAAAAAAAATTTTTACCTGTTCTTCAGCTTTTCCCAACATGTTCATAGCTCTCATGTTCACATTTTTTGATAGTTTCTCTTTAGTTTCTGTCAATTTAGAGATCCGCCTACCTGCTTCTTTAGGGTCGTGTACTTTAAAATCATACCCAGTGTTGGGCTGCCCAAAAAACTTTTTTTCTTCCGTTATCCATTCATATTCTTGAAGTAAGTTCTCAACCTACATATTTGAAGCACTTTATTGTAAGTTCAATTAAGATACATTTAAGGGGTACTAAAGATAGGTTACTAATTCTGCCAAACACACGCCAAGAGAATCCAAGTCGCCTACAAGACAAAATCTTTAGATGGTATAACTGGCAGGGTTACCAGGGTCAGTAGCTCGCTTACGGGGGTGGGGGTGGGGGTTGTACAGAGGATTGACTACTAGTTGTTTGGATTAAATTGCTATCTTGTGTCCATAGTTTGGCTAACTAGGGATGCATTTGGCTGTTTTGTAATATTTTTACTTGTAATAACAATAAAGGGAAAGAATATAGTCAAGGGTGTTGAAGTAACACCTGTGAGAGGATTATACGGCTAAATATAAATCCAAAGTTGGAGCACTCAGGGGTGGAGCATTGTGAAACAAAAATAAAGATATGTCGCCAGGCAACGAAACATACGACCACAGCAGCTAATTCGTCCGGGCAGTCAACAAGAGTTGTCGCACATTTTTACTTTTTTCAGTAATGAAACATTCATAATACACTAACATCTGATTATGAGTAACAACTCATCAGAACATCATTAGAATTTGTTTGGTTTTTTATAAAATTCTGTCTCATGCTAACATTTAGTATACGAAACATTTAATTGAGTTGTTCAGTTATCAAAGTTCATTGAAAATCAATATACTTGTTTGTCTCAAGACCTTAAACTCTGTGTATCAATCTGAAGTTAATCGTATAATAAGTTTGGCTTCTTGACCGTTTTCAAAGTGATAAGGAAGATAACTCTGGCAGTAATTATCGGAAATCGCCAAAAATCAATGGGCTTATTCGTCTGATGACCTTAAACACTGTGCATAAATTTAAGCTCAATCGAATATTAACTTTGACCTCTAGAGCATCCAGAAGATTTTTTGAAGTGTTCAAGGGCCATAACTCTGGCAGTAATTATTGGAAATTGCTGAAAATCAATAGGGCTCTAGAGCGTCCACAGGATTTTTTGATGTGATCAAGGGCCATAACTCTGGCACTAATTATCGGAAATCGATGAAAATCAATAGGCTTCTTCGTCTCATGACCTTAAACACTGTGTATAAATTTAAAGCCAATCGAATATTAACTTTGGCCTCTAGAGCATCCAGAAGATTTTTTGAAGTGTTCAAGGGCCATAACTCTGGCAGTTATTATCGGAAATTGCTGAAAAACAATAGGCTTCTTCGTCTCATGACCTTAAACACATGCACTGTGTATCAATTTAAAGTCAATCGGATATTAACTTTGGCCTCTGGAGTGTCCACAAGTATTCTTGACCGTTTTCAAAGTGATAAGGAAGATAACTCTGGCAGTAATTATCGGAAATCGCCAAAAATAAATAGGTTTATTCGTCTCATGACCTTAAACACTGTGCATAAATTTAAGCTCAATTGAATATTAACTTTGGCCTCTAGAGCATCCAGAAGATTTTTTGAAGTGTTCAAGGGCCATAACTCTGGCAGTTATTATCGGAAATTGCTGAAAAACAATAGGCTTCTTCGTCTCATGACCTTAAACACATGCACTGTGTATCAATTTAAAGTCAATCGGATATTAACTTTGGCCTCTGGAGTGTCCACAAGTATTTGTGGACGCCAGACCGCCGGCCGGCCGGACAGGGGCAACGACAATATACAACCACATTTCAATGTGGGCGTATAGAAATGGTTGGAGTGCCTAAGTTTACATTTGTTGTCGATTCCACAAGGTATTTTGGTTTAAAAAAAAAAAGATAGGTTGCCAGGTAACAAAACATACACCCACAGCAGCTAAATTGTCCGGGCAGTCAACAAGGGTTATCGCATATTTTTACTTTTTTTGGTAATGAAACATTTGTAATATACTAAAATCTGTTTAAGAGTAACAACTCATTATGTAATTATCAGAAAATCATTAGAATTTGTTTGCTTTTTATAAAGTTTTGCCCCACGCTAACAATTACAATTAGTATAGGAAACATTTAATATGATGGATTTAGCGGTTCAGTTATCAAAATTCATTGAAAATCAAAATACTTGTTCGTTTCAACACCTTAAACTCTGTGTATCAATCTGAAGTCAATCGCATATTAAAGCCCCAATAACACTCTTGTTGTAACTGAAAAATATGTCCCAATCTTCATTCTGGTCAACAAATTGTATTATTTTAGAATATTCCAATTAAATGATGATATAAATTTCATCTTAACACACCTAATTTAAAAAATTGGAAAAATTCAACCAATTGATTTGAAAAGTCTAACGTAAACCTTTTCAAATGTGACTTGGATTTTAAAATATTTTCGAACCCTCTGGACAAATAAAATAGGTTGTAATGGATAATTTACACAACAGGTAGGACATTTAAACATCTAGTACTTAGAATAAGGGTATTATTTATTTTCTGGAGCTACCAAGCCAGCAAGAATGTTATTGTCCCTTTAAGTTTGGCCTCTAGAGCATCCACAAGATTTTTTTGAAGTGATCAAGGACTACAACTCTGAAAATCAATAGGCTTCTTCGTCTCATAACGTTAAAGATAGGTTGCCAGGCAATGAAACATACGCCCACAGCAGCTAAATCGTCCGGGCAGTCAACAAGGGTTGTCGAATATTTTTACTTTTTTTTAATATTGAAACATTTGTAATACACTAAAATCTGATTAAGAGTAACAACTCATTATGTAATTATCTGAAAATCATTAGAATTTGTTTGCTTTTTATAAAAGTTTTGCCCCACGCTAACAATTAGTATAGGAAACATTTAATATCATCGATTTAGCAGTTCAGTTATCAAAATTCATTGAAAATCAAAATACTTGTTCGTTTCAACACCTTAAACTGTGTATCAATCTGGAGTCAATCGGATGATAAGTTTGGCCTCTATAGCATCACAAGATTTTTTTGAAGTGATCAAGGGCCATAACTCTGGCACTAATTATCTGAAATCGCTGAAAATCAATAGGCTTCTTTGTCTTATAACCTTAAACACTGTGTGTGAGTGTTGAGCGCTTATGGCTGCCTTCACTTCTCTCTAAGAAAAAGTGTATTTTTACTCCTTTATTTTAAGTTTTAAGTTTCAAAAGTTATACCAAGATCTTTACGAAGAACTGAGGATTTCATATGTGTGACTTGGATAGTATTATTTCGTGTATTTTGGAAGATATTTGATGTTTTAAATTTTTAAAGCAGTTATTAGGGACCAATGAAGCATGAAATCATTGTTTTTGAGCAGACTGTCACTGGAGTTAAAAATTCTGTGGTGTTTACTACTCATGATGTTAACTCACATAACCTACAAAAGAGATCAAATTTTATCTAAATGTTGCAGCAATATTTTAAGTAAAGCAGATTGTGATACCCTTAAAAGTTTAACATGTGATATAATTAAACGTAAGAAAACTTCAAGGGGCTGTTCTTCTGGTAGAAATCGAAGGAGAAAAATCAAGGTGGTGACCTCTATTAGATCTGAGGATTGTTTCAGGACCAATAGTGGTATAGTAAATTTTACAAACTTTTCATATCTCACACAAGTTAAACACTCGTCTGCACGGGCATTACTGAATTCCACGGTCTCCTTGTTAAACGCTAGATCTGTAAAAAACAAAACTATCGAACTGAATGATTTCATATGTGAACATGACCTTGATATTTTGGCTGTCACTGAAACATGGCTAGGTGTTAACGATGGTGCTGTTTTATGCTCGTTGGTACCCGATGCCTACTTTATCCAGCATAAACCAAGACTTTCTCGAAATGGTGGAGGGTTAGCCCTCATCTACAAAAACTCATTCAAGCTTCAGACCCAAAACCAGACATCATACTCGTCATTTGAATATCTTGATTGTATTGTCGACTCTTTAAGTTCAGCGTTTCGTATTGTTGTTCTATACAGGCCCCCTGACAACGGATTAAAGTCGAAGTTTATCGATGAATTTTCTGATTTGATCAATCAATTGGCAAAATGCAGCCTAGAACTGGTTATACTGGGTGATTTTAATTGTCATGTGGACAACATTAATGACAAGTTCTCTCTTCAGTTTTGCGAGCTGTTACAAGTTCATTTATTAATTCAACATGTTAATACCCCTACCCACAATCAAGGACATACCTTAGATCTTGTGATAACCCGACAAAAACATTTAATAAATAATTTATCTGTTAGAGATAAACTTATATCGGACCATTTTCCTATTATCTTGAATCTAAACATAAGGAAAGAACAATTTGAAACGAGACAAATTTCTTTTCGAAAATTCAAATCGCTGAACGATGCTGATCTGAGCTCTTCTCTCTGTTCTTCAAAACTAAATAGCATATACCAAATTAATGACGTCAATTCGAAAGCAGCATACTTTAACAAATGCGTTCAAAATATCATTGATGATCTCACACCAATCCAAACGAAAGCTTTTCGACTTCGACCTGAACGATGATATTCTTGAAGCCAAGAGGATTCGTACTAAAGCCGAGCGTGCGTGGAGGAATTCTGGATCGACGGTTCACAGAGATATATACAAGAGTACCAGACTTAAAGTTACCCGTCTAATTGAAAGTTCTAAAAAGGATTTTTATGTGAATAAAATCGAGAATAGTGAAAATAACCAAAAAGAACTCTATAAAGTGGTAAATACCCTGTTAGATAATAACCATGGTGTAAAGATTTTACCTACAGTTGACAATGATGATCTACCAACGCGTTTCTCAGACTACTTTGAATCTGAAATCGCTAAAATCAGAAAAAACATGGTGAATAACCCGAATTACACGAACCCTGTCAGTAATGACAACACAACTTGTGTCCTGGACTGTTTTAAACCCCTTCCTGTTTCTGAAATAGCCACTGTGATACGTACTATGGCAACTAAATCATGTTCACTTGATGTTATTCCAACATGGCTTCTCAAAAAACACCTGACTGAATTACTACCAGCAATCTGTGACATTATTAATACCTCAATTACTACTGGTTGCTTTCCAGATATTTATAAACATGCCCTTGTTACCCCCCTCATAAAGAAATCTTCCCTAGATCCGAATATAGACAAAAATTGTAGACCTGTTTCTAATTTAAGTTTCATCTCAAAAGTTCTCGAGAAATGTATAGCAACTCAACTTATCGACTATATATCTGCTAATAATCTTTTATGTACTCATCAAAGCACATATCGTAAATACCATAGTACAGAAACAGCACTACTTAAAGTTCAAAATGATATCTTAATGTCCATTGACCAACAAAATTGCATTCTTTTAATACTCCTTGACCTGTCTGCCGCATTTGATACCATCGACCATACTGTTTTATTTAACCTTTTATCCACTGATTTTAAAATTACTGATCTAGCTTTAGATTTATTAAAATCATATTTAACCAATAGGTCACAATCTGTCATTGTAAATAATAAAACATCATCTCACAAAGGTCTTCGGTATGGAGTGCCGCAGGGGTCAGTGTTAGGTCCAATTTTATTTAGCATTTATACTACTCCGCTATCCCAAATTGTTCGCAGGCATGGTCTGGAATTCCATTTGTATGCAGACGATACTCAACTATATTTGTCTTTTAAACCTACTGTAAATAATAGTTTTAATTTCTGTAAGGCCAAACTCGAATGTTGTGTTGAAGAAATTCGGTGTTGGATGAGTAATAATTTTCTTAAATTGAATGAAGATAAAACTGAATATATTCTGTTAGGTTCAAATAATCTTATTGGCAAAGTCAATCACAACGTATCTTTATCTATAGGATCCCATGAAATATCACCAGTCCTGTCTGCTAGAAATATTGGAGTTATATTTGATAAATACGTAACCATGGAGCCTCATGTAAATAATACTTGTAAATTATGTTATTTTAATATCCGCCAAATAGCCCGCATCCGGAGGAATCTCCCCACTTCATCTGTCAAAACTCTTATTCATTCTCTGATCACCTCTCGCTTGGATCAGTGTAACTCTTTACTGGTTGGAACTCCTTTACGCATCACTAACAAATTACAAAAAGTTCAAAATTCAGCAGCAAGGCTCATCACCGGAAGTAAATATGACGACCACATTACCCCCATTTTACAGAAACTCCATTGGTTACCGATTATTTTTAGAATTGAATTTAAAATCCTCCTTTTAACTTTTAAATGTATAAATGATATATGTCACCTTCTTATTTATCTTCACTTTTAGAAATGTACACACCGAGTCGCACTCTCCGCTCTTCATCTGATCATTTTTTACTTGTAAATAAATCGGCAAGACTTTTATCTTTCGGAGATCGATCTTTTACCGTCCAGGCACCCAAATTATGGAATTCTTTACCTTTTAATATAAGATGCTGCACAAATTTAATCTCTTTTAAGTCACTTCTTAAAACATTTTTGTTTAAGAAAGCCTTTTAACTTCTGATTTTTTAAAACCCATTTGTGATATATTTTATTTTAAGCTACCCTGTTATGTTTTACCTCTATAGTTTTTGTATAAGTATATTTATTTTTATTACATGTTTTATTGTGCAGCGCATCTGAACACGTTTTGTGGAAGATAGCGCTATATAAATGTAAATAATAATAATAATAATATATAAATTTAAAGTCAATCGGATATTAACTTTGGCCTTTAGAGTGTCCACAAGTTATCAAGGGCCATAACTCTGGCACTAATCATCGGAAATTGCTGAAAATCAATAGGCTTCTTTGCCTTATGACCTTAAACACTGTTTATAAATTTAAAGCCAATCGGATATTAACTTTGGCCTCTAAAGCATCGACAAGATTTTTTGAAGTGATCAAGGGCCATAACTCTGGCAGTTATTATTGGAAATCGCTGAAAAACAATAGGCTTCTTCGTCTCATGACCTTAAACACAGTGTATAAATTTAAAGTCAATCGGATATTAACTTTAGCCTCTAGAGCGTCCACAAGCAATTGTCGACCCCGGACCGACGGACGGACGGGGGCGATGACAATATACGACCACATTTCAATGTGGGCGTATAAAAGCTGTGTATAAATTTGAAGTCAATCAGATATTGACTTTGGCCTCTTAAGCATCCACAAGATTTTTTGAAGTGATCAAGGGCCACAACTCTGGCACTAATTATCAGAAATCACTGAAAATCAATAGGCTTCTTCGTCTCATGACCTTAAACACTGTGTATAAATTTAAAGTCAATCGGATATTAACTTTGGCCTTTAAAACCTCCACAAGATTTTTTTAAGTGATCAAGGGCCATAACTCTGGCACTAATTATCGGAAATCGCTGAAAATCAATAGGCTTCTTCGTCTTATGACCATAAACACTGTGTATAAATTTAAAGTCAATCGGATATTAACTTTGACCTTTAGAGCGTCCACAAGATTGTTTGAAGTGATCAAGGACCATAACTCTGGTAGTTATTATCTCTGGTAGATATTATCAGAAATCGCTGAAAAACAATAGGCTTCTTCGTCTCATGACCTTAAACACTGTGTATAAATTTAAAGTCAATCGGATATTAACTTAAGCCTCTAGAGCATCCACAAGCAATTGTGGATGCCGGACCGACAGACGGGGGCGACAACAATATACGACCACATTTCAATTTTTACACTATTCGCATACAAACGGCGACCATTTCGTCCAGCAATTTCGGTACGATTTTCACGAAATTCGAACTCAACCTTCCTTACGGTGCAACAGTAATATAATCAGGTTTTTTTTAAATCGGATAATAATTGTTCGAGAGATAAATAGAGAACAAGCAATACCGAAAGTGATTTTTCCTACAATCAAAGGCCATAATTCATTAAAATAGCATTATGCAAGAGCAAAATCTGCTTATTACAGGTCTTTCTTTAGGCCCGAGATGTTAGGCCATGTTAAATTAATTCTGTGTTTCAGGTTTTAGCGTCTCCAGAATTCAATGAGGGAGGGAGGTCAACACAACACACCTCCCAATGTTTAACACAACACACATTTTTTCAACACAACACAAACTCCGAATATAGCTGAATATACCCATCTCCAGGATTGTTTTTCAGGAAGATTCTATTATCAGGTGTGGATGTCACATTCTATGCTGTAGAACTGCATTTTATATTTAAGGCCACCCTGGAGGCACTCAAACTGGTCTATTGATATTATCAATGCAGTTCAGTGGCGCTGCCTTCTAAATCTAATGGATTGTTAATTTAACAATAATAACATAACTATGTATGAATTTTTATCATATATTTTAATAAACTTCATCAAAACTTCAAAAACACAAAACATTTAACACTACTAAAAAAGTAAAAATATGCGACAGCCCTTGTTGACTGCCCGGACGATTTAGCTGCTGTGGGCATATGTTTCGTTGCCTGGCAACCTGTCTTTCTTTAGGCGCTTTGCGCTACTTCTAGTGCGAAATGAACAAGAAGTCGTGCAGTATTCACAGACTGGCCTGTTGTCCAACGTTGAGCCTCCAGATATGTCTGCATCTGCACAAATTGCACAACAAAGTGGGAATTTTACCCGCCTACTGTAGTAGTGTTGACTTATCTCGTTGTCACAAGTTATCCCCGCCTCAACGCCACAGAAGTCAAGGTCCAGACCTCCCCCACAGCTATACACGGCATCTTCAATGGTCCTTTGGATCTGAAATAAAGAATTGGTTGATATGAATTCATGTTCTTAAAAAAGAGTAGAATAATTGACATCCCTGTCAAATTCTGTTACAACTATAGAAAAAGCATTGCAGTTTTGGCCAGGGCCTTTAAACAGTATAATACAAAACCAGATCAAAATGTTCCTGCCTTTTGAAATTTGAACTTGTTATTCATTCTACATCAAGTTTAGTTTTGTCATTGCAAACATGTATGAAATTGGCCTCAGAACATTTTAAAGACTGACATCCCAATCTGTTGGAATAAGATTCCTGGCTAGAGAGAATGATTGAATGTTGTTTTATGTCACGTCGGCACTGTAGTCAGAATTTGCGCCAAAATTCCTGGCTAGAATAAAGGAAACATGAGATACACATGGATTTTTATAACTTATCAAAGGTGTACATGTACCTTGATGGTTTGATCTTTTGTCAACATCTTCATTGCATAGATCACCCTTGGCTTTCCACACATGAAGCAGTGGACATAATTCCTCGCAGTCTCTGCAGAGCACCTATAGATTTTGCCAAAATCATCATCACCGTCATCGTCCCCACCACTTGATCCCTCATTCTCAACCATCTGGATGTCATCATCAGTACTGGCTTGAGGATGCACACTTTCATCCACTCCTCCAGTACCATCTGGGTTCTCGTCAGCCTGCACTGGCCTGGCTTTAACTGGGGTGGTGTTGGACTTCGTCTGAAATGATTAAAAAATATTCAGAATTAAAACAAAACCCTGGAAACTTTTAACCAAATGAAAACCACAGCTAAATATGAATGTAAAGTCTCAATCATAAACCCATGAAATTCATTTTAGAAGACGTTTTTATATCGTTTTTAATTTCTAGATGTGCACAAGTAATAGTTTTATACTATGTTTACCTCAGGGATATTCAATCTTGAAAAGTAACAGATGCTAACACTGGTAATATGCTGACAATTTACACCCCTCCCCCCCATCACCAAAAAAGAAAAAAATGGATCCTACCGTGCTGGACTTCTTTCTTTTCCTAATGTCCTTCTTAGCTTTTGTAGTGTTAAGACTCGGGCGATGTTCTTCTGAGGTGACTGTCCCATACAAATCAGAAAATGACTTGTAATGTCCTTCACTTCCAGGGACAGGATCAGGTAGCCAGTAGACACTGGAGAAGACACTCTCAGGTAAAGTGGGTGGATGAGCTAAGCAAAAACCACATGGATTTTCTACACACTTTTTAATAGAAAAGGTATAGTTCCTTTCCCTACAATGAACCTCAATAAATGTCTGCAAGTCTTTGTATTTTTTTATATTTATCATTTGCAACTCATCCTGTCTAAGATTTGGATCAATCAGCAAAGCCTTCTCCCAAAGACATTCAATGTCTGCTTTCGACACAGCATCATATGTCTTAACAGGTCTTTCAGTGTATTCAAGCCGTTGAAACACTTCATTCAAAAGATCAACACATGGCTTTGTGCTCTGGAGAATTTTCTCCTGCATGCCAGGATTCTGCTCAGCACATTTTCTGATATCAGACATACTGTTGGCCTTTGACAACAATTGTTCACTTTTTTCATCTAGTTTATCTCTCATTAGACTAATAAACTGAAGACCCAGGTTCAAGGTAGACATACACCTCTCAACCGGATTTCTATAAGACTGGTGAGGCGCTGTACGGATTGCTATCAAACATGTAAGGTCTAGAGCCACAAAGAGAGCAATAAGAGATACTTTGACAGATAGATACGTTAACCTATGGTCTGGACCACCATCAGACTTGATAGCTAAGATGTGTTTTTCAGCAGAATCATTGACCAGCAAGCGGTACATCTCCGCAGCATGCCTCAGGGGGCTACTGTGCTGAAAAATTGCATCTTTGATACATACTGACAATTGCCCCCTATAGAATGATCCATCACCTTTCTCAGGAATGTCAACACACAGAGTTGCAGAAGGAGTTAGTTTGAAAGCCGAGAAGTCATGATCCCCCGCACTGTGTTGTTCTTGACTAGGTACATGAACAACTGCAGCCCTCCCCCTATCAGTGCAAGCAATAGGAAATCCAGGTTCACCGAGTTTTACTTGGTGTTTGTCATCAATGCATAGGACAGTGCAAAAATCCCTGAACTTAACACAGAACTCTTTTAGGTATCTGTAGGTTGCGGCAGCATAATGGGCATCAACATGGGAAAGCCTAATCTGACGGGTTTGGACCATGTACTTGATATGAAATTTACCGGTATAATGAAGAGCCGACTGGAAATGCTTATTCTTTGGCCAAAATTGCAATCGGACATAAGTTTCAGAGGGTATTGGGGTTTCTGGGGGTAGTGTTTTTTCCACCTGACGAATGAGATCAGGAACGGAAATGGGTAGAGCCATTCTTGATATGCTATCGTGCCTCCTTTCCTGAGCAGCTTCAAGAGAATT
Source organism: Patella depressa (assembly GCA_948474765.1). NCBI lineage: Eukaryota > Metazoa > Mollusca > Gastropoda > Patellidae > Patella > Patella depressa. The sequence goes on from OX419716.1 coordinate 55,250,337, forward strand.
TTCATTGATATATGACTGTACACCTTCAAAAAACCTATCATATTTTGTTGGGGGGCCACTATTGAATTGACGGAGATCTACTGCAAGATCAGGATCTTCACTATCTAACAGAAACCTGAGACGTGTTCTCACTGCTTTGGATACCCTCTGTGATGCAGACATGCAATCTCCAGTGAGTTCTTGATACATCTCATGTAGCATAGCACTATTTGAGAATGTTTTCTGAACTCTGGCGTGTAGAAGTAGTGTATAGCGACTAACAAAATCGTTCTTCATAAACCTAGAATGATATTGGGTCATATGGGTGTTTTCAATTTCATTTGCGGTGTCTTTTGATTTCTGAGGGTCATACTTCTTACTGTCATGTGGAATTTTCCAAATGAACCACAGTTTTTCCTGTCCATAGGTACACCACATAAATTCATAAGGGAAGGGCAATGAAATCCCATGCATGAACTGATAACGATCAACTTTGTTGGACAGAGCAAAGCTGTTCACACAGACATATTCATAATAGTCTTTCTGTTTCAATGCATCCTCAAGTTCGCTATATTTTGCAGTTGTGGCCAAAGGACGGACAAAACAAGCAGAGTATGCCTTTACCTGACTTTTACCAGAAGGTGATTCCCAAGCATGGGCCTCCTTCATTCTCTGGTTGCATTTTTCAAGGTAAATCAGGTACTTAGAAACAGCTTCAGCCAGGGATTTAACTGCTAATTTAATCTTTGAGAAGCGTTCTAACTCCAAAAATCCATATGACAAACAGTCATACAATTTAGATTTCATAGAAATTAGGTCATCTCGATCTAGTTGTTGCAAACTATGCCTGTGGAGATTAGGCCGGTTGTATCTCTGAGATTCAAGATCATTTGGGTCTGGAAGAAATGCTTTTATAAACAAATCAGGTAAGCTGATTCTTTCATGGGCAAATTTTCCAAAGTGAGGGAGTAACTGAAAGATGATTTTGCTGAGAGTTCGCACAAACTTTGTACCAATTTCAAGTGAAACATCTGAACTGAAGTAGGCTTCTTGTTTGTTCAAAAGTTCAACAAAATCATCGAACAGAACCCAGTCCATCCTCCTGTGCTTCTTACTTTGAGATTGATCACAACCTGTAGAGGTAGAACCAGCCATGCTAGTATCAGATTCGATATCAAGACATGTTTTACCAGGCCTAGGAGCATAGTGCATTTGGGGGTATTTTTTCATGGAGAAAGATGCAGCAGAAGCTGCCTTCATCATTTTCTCGAAGGCTGACTTACAAGTTGTTTGTCCAGAGCCTGTAGCAGTCTGTGGGACATCAAGATAAAGGGACACTTCTAAAAAATTACCAGAAGGCATTGCTTTTCTGATCAAAACATTACCTGGCACCTTCAGACCAACACCACGTTCATTGACCTGTGCATTGGTGTACACAGTATACACGACGTGGTCAATTTCATTTTTGGGGGGAAGTGCATTTGACAAATAATGACGAGGAAAAAGTGCGTCAGAGTCATTACACAAAGACTCTATAAGATCGCTAAAAGTGTACTCGTATGGAGTTTCTATAACGGTCCACTGCAGTACCTTTATTTTCGCTGGCAACACCGATATTTGTAAATTTAGGAGGGTGTTTTCTCCAGTGTCTACGGCCACCGAATCCGCCATGCTGGAAGTTATAGGCAAGTTAAATAAGTCGCGCTGTACCGGAAATAACGGTAAATAAAATAAAAATTGTCCAGTCCGTTAAACTGTTATAGAAGTCAGCGCGTGTATTAGAAGTCAGCGCGTGTCAGGACAAACAAGTCTATGTACACATGTAACCAAGGACAACGTGGCAGCGAAAGTGCGCGTGCTAACACGTGGAGTAATGCCTAATAACGTTTTAAATTTATGACCGTGATTTGTTTTCAAATCTTTCTGTATACAAATTACGATATTATTTTATTTTTTTAAACCAATATTTATGCGTGTAAATAAAAAATGTGTGTATGTCGCCTAAAATAGACAGGCGTGTGTTCGATAGTGAAGAATGTACTGTGTGGATAGGTACGCGCGCGGAGCTACCGAAATCAAAACACAACACAAACTACCGCGTAGAAAATCAACACAACCATCGACTTGACAACGCGAAAGCTACGCGCGCGGTTGACCCGAAACGCAGAATTAATTTAACACGGCCTTATCTAAATAATCAATTAGACATTAATCAACATATCCAGATCATAATAACCTCTTAAAAGTCAACGCTAGTCTTGATGTTGGCGGATTGAATTCTTATATGTCGCTTAATTAATGGCTGTTGATAATTAAATCAATCAAGTGGATAATCGAGACTATGCTGTTTATATTAAAGATTTGAGTAATGATGACCGAGGCTATGTGAATATTTCAAACGCTTTTTTCTCTGCTAATAGTGGACCAATTTGACTGAAATTTTCAGCAAATTACCTTTACACTATCTAGTTTTTAACTAATATAGTGAGAACTGCCATCTCTTAATCTTATCTCCCATAATGTAACTTTAAGTTACAATTTGATATGCGCAAATATCGAAAAGAATCAAGATCTTTAGGTTATAAACATGTATTTCAGGTTTCATCTTTACAGGGCCCACAACTTTGATATACCATATTTTTACACTATTCGCGTACAAACGGCGTCCATTTTGTCTGGCAATTTTGGTCCGATTTTCCCGAAATTCGAACTCAACCTTCCTTAGGGTGTAACGGTGATATAATCAAACAGTTTTTTAAATTGGATAATAATTGTGACCTCCAGAGGGACCACAAGCTAAAAAATAGGTTGCCAGGCAATGAAACATACGCCCACACAGCAGCTAAATCGTCCGGACAGTCAACAAGAGTTGTCGCATATTAAGTAATTATCAGAAAATCATTAGAATTTGTTTGGTTTTTATAAAATTCTGCCCCATGCTAACATTTAGTATACGCAGCGCTCACGCTGTCGATACCCAAATTCGCCAATTGCGATTAAAATATAATTTTGGCTAAAGAATATTCAATTTGGCGAAATTGTTGGCGATATTTTTTTCCTGTATGGCGATTCTTTTTTTACCTGGAAATAAAAAAAATATCGGCACAAAGCTTTGATTTCCGCGCGTATACATACTAAACCGTGTACCGTCGATCGCGCTTCGTTGAGTCAATCAACAATCAATTAGGTATCAATAATAGCCCTATCTGTTGTCTCTTGATCAATCTGGGATTAGTGTTGATAAGTATTTACAGTCAGAGTAGTAATAAACTAATTAAGAGACAAAGGATTTTTAAATTGTGTGTTTTCAAATACGAATCGGTTGCTTTGTTGATGGTTTCGATATATTCAAAATGGCGGACACTGTAAACAACACTCACTCGATTTGTTCGGGATTATGACTGCTGTTTGATCTATTTCATACCGAAATTGACGATATCGTTAATAAATGAAGCCAGGTATGTTGTTACAGTTTATAAATGCTTATATAAACTTGGGACTGTCGAAAGCCATGTATTATCAAATCATATGCCATGTGTCGTAAGCGAAAAAATGAACAGCCTTCTTCAACGTCTGACAGAAGAATGTCAGATTTTTTTTAATATTCCACCACCAAAATGCCCGAAGACTACAGATGATACTGACATGATGATATTACAGCCCTAGATATTGAACTGATACCCCAAAAGACCACCGCAGAGAAAAAAAATCGAAAAACGTAAAATAATAAGTGCATTTGGAAAAGGTAGATCTTTCACTTTCAGGGATGAATCGAAATTTTCAAATTCTTGGTTAAGGTATGATGCAGCTAACAAAACAATGTTTTATTCAACTTGTGAATCAGTCTTCAAAAAATGGGAGTCTGCAAAGCAGAGAAGAATTTTTTAAATTTTAAGATATATATTGTATGTATTTATGTAAATAAAATTCCCGAAAAAAAATTTTAATAGTCATTTTATTTTGGCGGAAAAAATATCTGGCTGATAAATTAAAATGAAAAATTGGCGGAAAAAAAATAGAACCCAGAGTGAGCACTGAGTATACGAAACATTTAATATTATTTCTAAAATTGGATAATAATTGAGACCTCTAGAGGGACCACAAGCTAAAAGATAGGTTGCCAGGCCACGAAACATACGCCCACAGCAGCTAAATCGTCTGGGCAGTCAACAAGGGTTGTCGGATATTAACTTTGGCCTCTAGAGCATCCACAAAATTTAATGAAGTAATCAAGGGCCACAACTCTGGCACTAATAATCAGAAATCGCTGAAAATCAATGAAAATGTGGGCGTATAAAAAAATTTGCCATTGGCCGATTTTTTCCATAAATTTTTTGTAGGAAAATCGAAGGACGATCAAAACATCACCCAAATTGCGTCAGATTTCAGACATTTTAATTCTTTAAAACTACATTAATGTATCATTATTATGTAGGCCGTAGAAATGTAACTTGTCAGTAAATAAAAGATATAAATTCATATGTGTTTTACCTAAAATGAAAAGTTTGAGGGTTGTGAATTAGTGGGGCTCTCTACAGGTCACAATTCTTATCCGATTTTGACGAAACTTGAAATATAGGTTTATCCCCAAAAGATCTCGGCTGCTTTCGATATTGGCATCTATAGGATCAAAACTTCATGGATTATGGCCCCTGATTGTACGAAAAATCACGTTTTTAGCTTGTGGACCCTATAGAGGTCACAATTTTGAACCGATTTTGATGAAACTTGACATGCATGTTTGTAACCCAAAGATCTTGGTTCCTTTCGACATTTGCGGCTATCGGAATGTAATTTCCTGAATTATGGCCCCTGATTGTCCGAAAAATCACCCTTTTTAGCTTGTGGACCCTCTGGAGGTCACAATTATCATCCGATTTAAAAAACCGTTTGATTATATCACCGTTACACCCTAAGAAAGGTTGAGTTCAAATTTCGGGAAAATCGGACCAAAATTGCCATACAAAATGGCTGCCGTTTGTATGCGAATACTGTTAAAAAATCATTGTCGGCTTCGAATTTCATGAATATCAGACTGGAACTGACCAACAAAATGGCTGCTCCCAATACAGTATGAAATACAGGACTTAATGATGTACACTTTCGGTATTGCTTGTTCTCTATCCATCTCTCAAAAATGTGGGCGTATCCTGCCTGGCAGTGCCAGCCTATCTTTTATATAGTCTTAATAAGCGACTAAAGGTAAGCACCTTTTTTTTCGCAGCTCAGAAAATTTGCAAATTGAAAGTACGATTTTCCCACTGGACGGGGATAACACACATATTGAAACAAATAAAAAATTACGAGTATATGAAATATTTCAGTAATTCTGATAGCAAATAAAAGTATTCGGATCACAAATCACAAGAACTTTTTTTTTTAGTGTTTTTACCCATCTTCTATTTATCACCCGATAACACATTTGACCGTAGATATCGCCTGTGTGATGTGTGATATAATATTACATAATCTTTACCTGAATTTGATTGGTCAATCAGAAAGGAACAACTTTCGTTTTTTTACTTGATCAATTTGTGTTGATATTTTTGATATCATAAAAGACGAGTTGGAGATTCTCTATATATTACTCCTTCATATGAAAATAACTTAATTTAATCAACCTGTCCATCATATCATACCTAATGAAATGAAATGGGGTTTTGAATTCCAACTGCCAAGGGATCTTTTACGTGCACGCCAATGTGTACACAGGGCCTTGGTTTTTCGTACCCTCTGAACGACTAGATAGCTGTCCTTGTTAGGACCTCCGTTCTGCATCACTGACAAGGGAAAGACACGCCGGATAATCAAGATGAACTTTCTTGGGCAATGCAGGGATCAAACACCCGACCTCCAGTTTAGCGAACCAGCGCATTACCCACTTAGCCCCATACCATAGGCATTGGACACCAAATTTGTAATAAACAATAACAACATACCAATTTAATAGCATCTCTGAAATCTTTCTGATGTTTAGTAATTTTATGATCTAAATCTTGCATCTGTAGTTTTGTGGTTTTAATTTCTTTTTGACAAGTTCTTTGTTTAGCCGCTTTCTCACCAATTTCCTTGTTCTTTGCTTTCAATAACAATTTTTGTTTATTAACAGCCTCTTGAGCTTGTGAAACAGCGGACTAAAAAATAATTGTTAAGTTATGTGAAAATGTTTTATTGACAAAATATATATCAGATATCACTAGGGACTGGGTATCGTCCAGATTTTACTAAAAAAAGAAAGAAACTACGCTTACCATCTAGAATCTAATACATGTATCCAGTCAATAGATTACCATTTAGAATGGTATAAAGAGTATGTATACATAGTCTGAAGAAAATCCAACAAACATAGCACCCGTAGGCGACCCACGTACATACACACACACACCATTACATGTAAAAGGTGGAAAACGAGGACAGCTGTATCAACCCCCCATACTGAGGGCCGGTTAAATAATGCTCTGAGAGCAGAATTAGAGTCATCTTTCAGTAACCCCGTTTTACCTGATCATGAAATTGCAAATTAAAGTGCTGTATCGGTTCATTTTAGGTATATGATTTTATATAGAATAATGTAGGACACACACGTTACAACAATGACACGCGTGTGCGTGCACACGGAGACCAGGCTTATAATCGAGGTCACACCATTTGTGTGCACAGGAACGCTACAAAACGAGGTCATTAGTTCTGGAGTTAACAATAGCGGACGTCAGAGATTTACTTGAAAATAACCTCAAATTAACTCTCCCTTGACCTCATGAGACTATATGAAAAAAGGTGTAACATACAATATCTAATTAATAGATAAATGGATGGAAGTTCATCAATACAGTGTGTGTTGAATATATGACACTTTGGTTCTTTTATTGTGGACGTTATCTATCCTCGGTAGGTGGAGCCAATGTCAGATGTCATTAAAGACATGTACATTAAAGATAGGCTGGCACTGCCAGGCAGGATACGCCCACATTTTCGAGAGATGGATAGAGAACAAGCAATACCAATAGTGACTTTTCCTACATCATTAAGTCCTGTATTTCATACTGTATTGGGAGCAGCCATTTTGTTGGTCAGTTCCAGTCTGATATTCATGAAATTCGAAGCTGACAATGATTATGGTGTGACGGTACACAATCTAGAAATGTGACTTTTCGTCAAAATCGAATAAGAATTGTGACCTGTAGAGAGTCCACAACCATGATATACCATATTTTTACACTATTCGCGTACAAACGGCGACCATTTCGTCCGGCAATTTTGGTACAATTTTCACGAAATTAGAACTCAACCTTCCTCATCAAAATCGAATTAAAATTGTGACCTATACAGGGTCCACAACCATGATATACCATTTTTTAAACAGTATTTGCGTACAAACGGCGGCCATTTTGTCTGTCAATTTTGGTCCGATTTTCCCGAAATTCGAACTCAACCTTCCTTGTGGTGTAATGGTAATATAATCAAACGATTTTTTAAATCGGATAATAATTGTGACCTCCAGAGGGACCACAAGCTAAAAAGATAGGCTGGCACTGCCAGGCAGGATACGCCCACATTTTCGAGAGATGGACAGAGAACAAGCAATACCGAAAGTGATTTTTCCTACATCTTTAAGTCCTGTATTTCATACTGTATTATTGGGAGCAGCCATTTAGTTGGTCAGTTCCAGTCTGATATTAATGAAATTCGAAACCGACAATGATTATGGTGTGACGGTACACAACCTAGAAATGTGACTTTTCATCAAAATCGGATAAGAATTGTGACCTGTAGAGAGTCCACAACCATGATATACCATATTTTTACACTATTCGCGTACAAACTGCGACCATTTCGTCCGGCAATTTTGGTACGATTTTCACGAAATTAGAACTCAACCATCCTCATCAAAATCGAATTAAAATTGTGACCTATACAGGATCCACAATCATGATATATCATTTTTTTAACAGTATTCGCGTACAAACGGCGGCCATTTTGTCTGTCAATTTTGGTCCGATTTTCCCCGAAATTCAAACTCAACCTTCCTTACAGTGTAACGGTGATATAATCAAATGTTTTTTTTAAATTGGATAATAATTGTGACCTCCAGAGGGACCACAAGCTAAAGAAAGGGGGATTTTGCGTATAACCAGGGGCCATTATTCAGGAAGTTACGATCCGATGTGCAAATATCGAAAAGAACCAAGATCTTTGGGTTATAACCATGAATTTCAAGTTTCATCAAAATCGAATTAAAATTGTGACCTTTACAACGTCCACAACCTTGATATACCATTTTTTAACAGTATTCGCATACAAACGGCGGCCATTTTGTGTGGCAATTTTGGTCTGATTTTCCCGAAATTCGAATCAACATTCCTTACGGTGTAACGGTAGTATAATCAAACGTTTTTTTAAATCGGATAATAATTGTGACCTCCAAGCTGAAAAAGATAGGTTGCCAGGCAACGAAACATACGCCCACAGCAGCTAAATCGTCCGGGCAGTCAACAAGGGTTGTCGCATATTTTTTACTTTTTTCGGTAATGAAACATTTGTAATACTCTAAAAACTGATTAAGAGTAACAACTCATTATGTAATTATCAGAAAATCATTAGAATTTGATTGCTTTTTATAAAATTTTACCCCACGCTAACAATTGAATTAGTATATATACATGAAACATTTAAAATCATGGATTTAGCTGTTCAGTTATCAAAATTCATTGAAAATCAATATACTTGTTCGTTTCAACACCTTAAACTCTGTGTATCAATCTGAAGTCAATCAGATGATAAGTTTGGCCTTTAAAGCGTCCACAAGATTTTTTGAAGTGATCAAGGGCCATAACTCTGGCACTAATTATCAGAAATCGCTGAAAATCAATAGGCTTCTTCGTCACATGACCTTAAACACTGTGTATAAATTTAAAGCCAATCGGATATTAACTTTGGCCTCTATAGCGTCCACAAGATTTTTTGAAGTGATCAAGGGCCATAACTCTGGCACTAATTATCGGAAATCGCTGAAAATCAATAGGCTTCTTCGTCTCATGACCTTAAACACTGTGTATAAATTTAAAGCCAATCGGATATTAACTTTGGCCTCTATAGCGTCCACAAGATTTTTTGAAGTGATCAAGGGCCATAACTCTGGCACTAATTATCGGAAATCGCTGAAAATCAATAGTCTTTTTTGTCTCATGACCTTAAACACTGTGTATAAATTTAAAGCCAATCGAATATTAACTTTGGCCTCTATAGCGTCCACAAGATTTTTTGAAGTGATCAAGGACCACAACTCTGGCACTAATTATCGGAAATCGCTGAAAATCAATAGGCTTCTTCGTCTCATGACCGTAAACACTGTGTATAAATTTAAAGCCAATCGGATATTAACTTTGGCCTCTATAGCGTCCACAAGATTTTTTGAAGTGATCAAGGGCCATAACTCTGGCACTAATTATCGGAAATCGCTGAAAATCAATAGGGTTCTTCGTCTCATGACCTTAAACACTGTGTATAAATTTAAAGCCAATCGAATATTAACTTTGGCCTCTATAGCGTCCACAAGATTTTTTGAAGTGATCAAGGACCATAACTCTGGCACTAATTATCGGAAATCGCTGAAAATCAATAGGCTTCTTCGTCTCATGACCGTAAACACTGTGTATAAATTTAAAGCCAATCGGATATTAACTTTGGCCTCTATAGCGTCCACAAGATTTTTTGAAGTGATCAAGGGCCATAACTCTGGTAGTTATTATCGGAAATCGCTGAAAAACAATAGGCTTCTTGGTCTCATGACCTTAAACACTGTGTATAAATTTAAAGTCAATCGGATATTAACTTTAGCCTCTAGAGCGTCCACAAGCAATTGTGGAAGCCGGACCGACGGACCGACGGACGGACGGACGGATGGACGGACGGACCGACGGGGGCGACGACAATATACGACCACATTTCAATGTGGGCGTATAAAAAGGCAATTTTGCGTATAATCAGGGGCCATAATTCAGGAAGTTACGATCCGATATGCGCAAATATCGAAAGGAAGCAAGATCTTTGGGTTATAACCATGAATTTCAAGTTTCATCAAAATCGAATCAAAATTGTGACCTCCACAGGGTCCACAACCTTGATATACCATTTTTTAACAGTATTCGCGTACAAACGGCGGCCATTTTGTATGGCAATTTTCGTCCGATTTTCCCGAAATTCGAACTCAACCTTCCTTAGGGTGTAACGGTGATATAATCAAACGGTTTTTTAAATCGAATAATAATTGTGACCTCCAAGCTAAAAAAAAGGCGATTTTGCGTATAATCAGGGGCCATAATTCAGGAAGTTACGATCCAATATGCACAAATATCGAAAGGAAGCAAGATCTTTGGGTTATAACCATGAATTTGAAGTTTCATCAAAATCGGTTCAAAATTGTGACCTCCACAGGGTCCACAACCTTGATATACCATTTTTTAACAGTATTCGCGTACAAACGGCGTCCATTTTGTATGGCAATTTTCGTCCGATTTTCCCGAAATTCAAACTCAACCTTCCTTAGGGTGTAACGGTGATATAATCAAACGGTTTTTTAAATCGAATAATAATTGTGACCTCCAGAGGGACCACAAGCTAAAAAGGGTGATTTTTCGGACAATCAGGGGCCATAATTCAGGAAATTACATTCCGATAGCCGCAAATATCGAAAGGAACCAAGATCTTTGGGTTACAAACATGCATGTCAAGTTTCATCAAAATCGGTTCAAAATTGTGACCTCTATAGGGTCCACAAGCTAAAAACGTGATTTTTCGTACAATCAGAGGCCATAATCCATGAAGTTTTGATCCGATACATGCCAATATCGAAAGGAACCGAGATCTTATGGGGATAAACCTATATTTCAAGTTTCGTCAAAATCGGATAAGAATTGTGACCTGTAGAGAGTCCACAAACAAATTGTGGACGGACAGACGTCCGGACGGACAGGGGCGACGACATAATACGTCCACATGAAAATGTGGGCGTATAAAAAAGGCGATTTTGCGTATAACCAGGGGCCATTATTCAGGAAGTTACGATCCGATATGCGCAAATATCGAAAGGAACCAAGATCTTTGGGTTATAACCATGAATTTCATGTTTCATCAAAATCAAATTAAAATTGTGACCTTTACCATTTTCTAACAGTATTCGCATAAAACGGCGGCAAATTTTGTATGGCAATTTTGGTCCGATTTTCACGAAATTCGAATTCAACCTTCCTTACGGTGCAATAGTAATATAATCAGAGTTTTTTTTTAAATCAGATAATAATTGTTCGTGAGATAGACAGAGAACAAGCAATACCGAAAGTGATTTTTCCTACAATCAAAGGCCATAATTCATTAAGTTACAATTTGATATGCGCAAATATCGAAAAGAATAAAGATCTTTAGGTTACAAACAAGCATTTCAGGTTTCATCAAAATCGAATTGAAATTGTCACCTCTACAGGGTCCACAACTTTGACATACCATATTTTTACACTGTTCGCATATAAACGGCGGCCATTTTTTCTGACAATTATGGACCAATTTTCTCGAAATTCGAACTCAACCTTCCGTAGGGTGTAACGGTGATAGATTCAAACGTTTTTTCAAATCGGATAATAATTGTGACCTCCAGAGGGACCATAGGCGATTTTTCGGACAATCAGGGGTCATAATTCAGGAAGTTACGATCCGATATGCGCAAATAACGAAAGGAACCAAGATCTTTGGGTTATAACCATGCATTTCAAGTTTCATCAAAATCGAATTAAAATTGTGACCTCTACAGGGTCCACAACCATGATATACAATTTTTTAACAGTATTCGCGTACAAACGGCGGCCATTTTGTATGGCAATTTTAGTCCGATTTTCCCGAAATTCGAACCCAACCTTCTTTAGGGTGTAACGGTGATATACTCAAACAGTTTTTTAAATCGGATAATAATTGTGACCTCCAGAGGAACCACAAGCTAAAAAGGGTTATTTTTTTGACAATCAGGGGCCATAATTCAGGAAATTACATTCCGATAGGCGCAAATATCGAAAGGAACCAAGATCTTTGGGTTATATATAAACATGCATGTCAAGTTTCATCAAAATCGGTTTAAAATTGTGACCTCTATTTGGTCCACAAGCTAAAACGTGATTTTTCGTACAATCAAGGGCCATAATCCATGAAGTTTTGATCCGATACATTCCAATATCGAAAGCAGCCGAGATCTTTTGGGGATAAACCTATATTTCAAGTTTCGTCAAAATCGTATAAGAATTGTGACCTGTAGAGAGTCCACAAACAAATTGTGGACGGACGGACGTCCGGACAGACAGGGGCGACGACATAATACGTCCACATGAAAATGTGGGCGTATAAAAAGCGGTCCCGCTAATCGAGGACATTATTTATCAAATGGTTGGACTGGTCTGTTCTCAGCCTTCTGTGTAACAGTAGCAAGTCTAGACTGCCAATAATGTAGTTGAATTTTGACAAAAAAAACCTGTCAAATACCTAAAGTACTGGGGTTAAAAATTATAATTCTAAAGAGACACGTGTGTGAGTTGGATTACTATAAATCCAGGACATATTGATTCATGTATTACCAATCGTGGACGTACGTGTTGTCTCCCCTTTGACCACATGTCGAACAAATCTCATTCTCTGAACAGGGCTGAAATTTACGGGCAACTGAGGCGAGATTCTTGCCCTACAACACCAAACCTCGCCTGAAAACTTGACCACGGGGATGTCAACATCGCCCTACCAGTTCTCTAGAAATGATAAATGTGTAAGGGCAAAGTAGTAACCGGCATCGATATCAACGGTAAATAAAGCATTTTCAAAACAACACAACACTTTGTTCACATTGTGAGCTTCAGAAGGAAAAAGGAAAATTAGAGGAGTTGTGAAAACCAAAACATGTTTTAATATTTTGTTTTTTGACTTTCTCTGTGTTAGCTGTGATAATGTTTAATAGTTTCAATGATAAAAATTGTTTTTGATGTCAACAGGGAATACCATTTTTTAAAATAAAGCGAAAGACTCGAATCATAAATCTCTGTAACCACTTCTAGCTTAGCCCAAAAATAACAGTCAATCAAAAGCCATTATGGTCAATATGGCGGCGGATACAATGTTTTTCATTTATTTCTGTCTAGATAAAGACAAAATACCGATTTGGCTCTCCCTCTTTGAAATAATTTAATGATAAAAAGAATAATAAATATAAAACTGTGAAAGGGGGCGAAAGGTGTATATTGTTCCATCAACATATGATACACTCAGTAAAGAACAACACGTCTGTGAGTGAAATCTTCTGCAGAACGATAGAAATAGTAAAACAATTTGCCAATTGTTATCAAAATGAAACCAAAATTGACAACTGCATTTAGAATGTGTTGATAAGTATAATGTCGGGTTGATGATTAAATCTACAGCAATATTATTAGTTCCACTCTAATCTAAACACATGAACGTAAAATAAACAATGTAAATGAGTGTGTGTGAGTGGGGTATTAAAAGACACTCTTGTAGGAAATAAATATATATTTGCAGCTAAAAGATGTTTGTTAATTTATTTAGCATGTTGTGTTACTTAATAAAAGTGTTACTAATGCAGGAAATTTGACCTCTCCCTATTCTGCCTGTAGGGAGAAGTCACTTCTCCCTAAAATTTGCCCATAGTTTGAGCCCTCTCTCTGAAGACAGGCCAATATTAAAAATTACAAAAATATTTATCAAATTATGATTATAATAGCAGATACGTTCCCTTTGACATTACCATGGTAAAGTGTGGACACACAACTGTTCGAATGATAGCAATTGAGGACAAACGTGTGTGTCTTTAGGATTAAAATAAATCAAGGACATATCGATTCATGTATTACCAATCGTAAGCGTGATCTGCCTACCTGAAAAGCAACATTTTGTCCCCCATTTGACTACATTTGAATCAATTACGTTCTCTGATGACTGGTCAATATTATAAATTACAAAATTAAATATAGCTAGTGGGGCCATTGTCTGATACAACTGAACATGCTGGCACTAAACATCGGTCTCCCTCACTAAGGACATTATTTGATAAAACGCGGATTGGTCTGTTACCAGGTTTATTTATTTCAACAACAAGTTCAGAATTCCATCAGTATAGCTGAAATCTTACTTAACCAGACAGTTCCAAAAATATTTTAAAGGCTTTAGTCACACACGCATGTGTGTCCAATTACTACAGATAGAGGACATTTTGGTTCTTTCATTAACAACTGAGGACGTTATCTGTCCTCGCTAGGTGGGGCCGATGTCAGATGTTATTAAAAACATTTACATTAAACATCAGTCTAGTTAATCGAGGACAGTATTTAAAAATAGGTTGCCAGGCAACAAAACATACGCCCACACAGCAGCTAAATCTTCCGGGCAGTCAAAAAGAGTTGTCACATATTAAGTAATTATCAGAAAATCATTAGAATTTGCTTGTTTTTTTTAAAATTCTGCCCCATGCTAACGCTTAGTATACGAAACATTTAATATTATTTCTAAAATTGGATAATAAATGAGACCTCTAGAGGGACCACAAGCTAAAAGATAGGTTGCCAGGCAACAAAACATATGCCCACAACAGCTAAATCATTCGGGCAGTCAACAAGAGTTGTCACATATTTTTACTTTTTTCGGTAATGAAACATTTATAATACACTAAAATCTGATTAAGAGTAACAACTCATTATGTAATTATCAGAAAATCATTAGAATTTGATTACTTTTTATAAAGTTTTGCCCCACACTAATAATTAGTATAGGAAACATTTAATATGATGGATTTAGCTGTTCAGTTATCAAAATTCAAAGAAAATCAAAAGATTTTTTGAAGTGATCAAGGACTACAACTCTGGCACTAATTATAAGAAATCGCTGAAAAACAATAGGCTTCTTCGTCTCATGCCCTTAAACATTGTGTATAAATTTTAACTCGATCGAATATTAACTTTGGCCTCTTGAGTATCCACAAGATTTTTTGAAGTGATCAAGGGCCATAACTCTGGCACTAATTATCGGAAATCGCTGAAAATCAATAGGCTTCTTCGTCTCATGACCTTCAACATCGTGTATAAATTTAAAGTCAATCGGATATTAACTTTGGCCTCTAGAGCGTCCACAAGCAATTTAGTATACGAGGCTTAGTATACGAAATATTTAAAATCGTGGATTTAGCTGTTCAGTTATCAAAATTCATTGAAAATGAATATACTTGTTCGTCGGAAGTCTGTGCATCAATGGCAAAATCGGCAAAATTACAACAGCTTTTTTTGACCGTTGATGTGAAAGCTATCGACAACCATTCCCATTTTTACTACAACAACATGCCTCAATGGCTTTCTTGAATTTTTGAGACCTGAATAGGCTTCTTCATTTCACTAATTTAATTGATGCATATGAATTTCATACACATTGGGTGATAACTTTCGCCGTTCGAGCTTTCACAAGGTTCAACAAATTGAAACAAGGGCCATAACTCTAGATGTAATTAATGGAAATTTGCTAAAACTCAATAGCCTTGTTTGTTTTACTAATTTAAATGATACACATATAAATTTCACACAGATCCAATCATAACTTTTGTCATTACAGCATTCACAAGGTACAACAAAGTGAATTAAGGGCCAAAACTCACGGTGTAATTAATGGAAATTGCAATTGGCTTCTTCGTTTCACAAAATTAAATGATGCATATATTTCATGAAGATCAGATGATAACTGATGTCATGTGGGCATATTAAAAATAATCAAAACAAATCCCACAATAAACCAACCTTGTGAATTTCACCACCTTTCTGCAATTCTAGTATTTCTCCTTCTAACTCAACAATGTTTTTATAACAGGTTTCTAACAGACACTCATAATTACTTATTTCTTTCTGTAGTTCTTCGGTCTCTAGTTTTACACTATCAACTTCCTACCAAATATAAACATAGTATGTTAAAGTTGTATTATGTAAAAGCTAAATCTGTCTATTGTAGTTCTTTATTTTGGCCGCAAATGTTAAATAAAACCGACGGTTGCGATGCAACACATGTCCACATTTAACAAGAGGAAGTCAGAACGAGTAGGGCCCATAATCCAGGATTATCAAGAGGAACCGAGATCTTTTGGATATAAACATATAATTTTAGTTTCATCAAAATCCACAACCTTGGTGTAACATGTTTTTACACTATTTGCGTACAAGGAGCTGTCATTTTGTCGAGCAGTCACATTCTGATTTTCAAGAAATTTGAACTCATATATCGTTCATAGGAAACAATGTTATGTTTCAACGGGGTTTTTTTCAAATTTGATGAAAGTTCTGACCTCTTGAGGAACCACAAGCTTACAATGCAATTTTTCGTACAATCAAGGGACATAATTCCAGAAGTTACGGTCTGATAAGCATGAATGCACATAAATTTATACCTGTAGTACATCTGCGAGGCAAAATTACCCAGTGGTACCTACGCATCATATAAGACAACTGTAAGTTGTAACTGTATCTAATACGCCCTTATTAATATTTCAATTGTTGATTATTTATATTTCTATGCTTATGATTTCGGCTATATATGATATGATGTATATGGTAGAAATCAGTTAACCAAGGACTTGATGCACCCGCTGTCCAATTAACACTAACCGCGTACTTGATACACACAATCATATATTTTCTTTTTCAGATAATACACATCAAAGATACACCCAAACTGTAGAATACCGCCTGACAAAGAACACCTCAGATCAACCTTAAAATCAAATAGGATGTTAATTTCAGGCTGCTGAACATAATTACAGTCCTGGCTTTAGTTCAAAGATAGGTTGCCAGGAAACGAAACATACGCCCACAGCAGCTAAATCGTCTGGGCAGTCAACAAAAGTTGTCGCATATTTTTACTTTTTCCGGTACACTAAAATCTGATTATCATTAGAATTTGTTTGGTTTTTATAAAGTTCTGCCCCATGATAACGCTTAGTATACGAAACATTTCATATCATGGATTTACCTGATCAGTTACCAAAATTCATTGAAAATCAATATACTTATTCATCTCCAGGCGTTAAACTCTGTGTATCAATCTGAAGACAATCGGATGATAAGTTTGGCCTCTTGCGTGTCACAAGATTTTTCAAAGTGATCAAGGGATTTTACTTTGGCAGACATTAATTGGAAATGGATGAAAATCAATAGGCCTCTGGGTCTTATGGCTTTAAACACTGTATCTATTTTAAGTCATTTCAATGTGGGCGTATAAAAATCCCTCGGTTGAACTGAGGACATCCTCATTTAACACAGGTCCCGTGATTGGAGGGTGTGTATTCAGATGTGTGTCCTCGATATATACCATATCCAAAAGAACACATATACAACCATTTATTACCTGTAATTTTTCTTTCATTTTCTTTGCAGATTCTTCCATATTTTTTTTGGCTTTGCTTAGAGTATCTTCTGCTTGTTTTAATTCTTTTTCTTTCACCGACTTAGCATTCTTTAATTTCTTTTCTAATTCTTTAACTTTATCTGTGGCATTTTTTTGTTTTTTTTCAGCTTTTTTTAAAATATTTTCTTGTTCATCTATCAAAATATATTACACTGGATGAATGCTATGCAATTTGATCATTCCACTTCTATTCCCAAGCAAGCTCCTTGTTTCAATGGTTTTATAAAGATTGCTACACAAAGCATGGAATACGCCCACACAACAGTTTTGTCTCAATTTGCCCATTTTGTTTGTTTTGCCAAATCTACAGAAAAGAAGCAGTTGGCATGTCAGATACGCCCACATTTTGCAAGAGATGGACAGAGAACAAGCTAAAAAAATATGCGATTTTTCATACAATCAAGGGCCATAATTCAGTTGTACACGATATTTGAACTCAAACATCATTATGGTGTAACAGTGATATATTCAAACGTTATTTAAATTTGATACAATAGTTTGCCAGGCAACGAAACATACGCCCACACAGCAGCCAAATCGTCCGGGCAGTCAACAAGAGTTGTTACATTTTAAGTAATCATCAGAAAATCATAATTCAAACTCACCCATAACTACGGTGTAACTGTGATATAATCAAACGTTTTTTTAAATCAGATAATAATTTTGACCTCCAGAGGGACCACAAGCTAAACAGGGTGATTTTTCGTACAATCAGAGGCCATAATTCAGGACGTTATGATCTGATATGGGCAAATATGCAATGGAACCAAGATTATTAGGTTATAAACATGTATTTCAAGTTTCATCAAAATCAGTTCAAAACTGTGACCTCTATAGGGTCCACAACCTTGATATAACATATTCTCACACTATTCGCGTACAAACGGCGGCCATTTTGTTTGTCAATTTTGGTCAGATTTTCACGAAATTTGAACTCAACCCCAAGATCTTAGGGTGATAAACCTATATTTTAAGTTTCATTGAAATCGGATAAAAATTGTGACCTGTAAACTGTTCGCAAAAAATTGTGGACGGACGGTCGAACAGGGGCGACGACAATATACGTCCACATGAAAATGTGGGCATATAAAAAATTGTGACCTCTTGGGGGACCACAAGCTAAAACTTCAACTTTTCGTACAATCTAGGGCCATAATTCAGGAAGTTCGATCCAATATGCACGAGTATCAAAATGAACCAAGATCGTTATAAATATGTATTTCAAGTTTCATCAAAGTAGTGGCCTCTGGAGGGTCCACAACCTTGTTATACCATATATTTACACTATTTGCATGCAAGAGGCGGCAATGTTGTCCAGCAGTTCTGGCCGGATTTGTTTGATATTCATACTTAGCTAACATCATGGTGTAACGGTGATATGTTTAAACGTTTTTTAAATTGGATAAAAATTATCACCTCTAGAGGAACCACAAGCTAAAATCACGACTTTCCATACAATCAAAGCCCATATTTCAGGAAGAAACCAAGATCTTTGGTTATAAACACACATTTCAAGTTTCATCAAAATCAGATGAAAATTGTGACCTCAAGAGTATCCTCAAGCTAAAAACGTGATTTTTCGTACAATCATGACCCACCACAAATAAATATTTCCAAATATCTCGACAATTATACCACAATATTTACCAAGCCCTAAATCAGTTTCGCACATGTATATAGTCACTAAATAAACATTCATGTTGTACTTAATAAGCTATGACCATGAGAAATATGAAGGGTTTAAAATTAAAATTAAAATTTGCTTCATAAAAATCTATCTCAAAGTGTCAATAACGATGTATCTGGCTGGATAAAAACATAAAATTCGGATTATAACTCCTCATTATGGCTTAAATTCTCTAGATAAGGTGTGTTAATTAACAAGGGTGAAAAATGGACTGAAAGGCGAGTTAATTATCGCTGGGGTTGAACAACTCTCTGACGGTGCGTTTTTACCGTGCGATTTCTCATTTGCCGGTGTATTTTACTGAAATAGGTCTTTGCATAAGGACAGGTCTTTGTATGTGGAGTTATACGGGGCTGTTTCTACGGGTTTTTTTTTGTATTTGTTGATGAACATAAAGACACAGTACATGTTTAATAGTCACGCCACTTATAAAGTTGCATAATAAAATATAAATTTAGAACTTAATCTGCGTAAAAAGGCGAAAACAATGTCGTCATTTATACGTATCCAGCAGTCAGACCCCAATTTGATTATATCCAGGTATATAGCGATAAAAAAAACAATAGAAATGTTAGCTGTTCAATAATAATTATTCGCGGGCTGCAGTTATTTATTTTTCTTGTCTTTTTGTGGATTTCATTTGTTAACATTATTGTGGTACCACTGAACTATAAATGTATGAGTCTTAAAATCGGTCGCATGCAATATCGCTATTTACCGATATCCCGATAAACCTCCATTTGATTATCCGATACATGTATTAGTCCGAAAATGTGTGTGTGAAATAGGTGATATCGCAGACAATGTCCGAAAATATTTTGCTGACTTTTTAATTTCGGCTGTCAATCAGGGTTCAATAATGTGAATTGAAACGTGGCATCATAAGAAACTGATTGACAGAATATAGACGCCCCTTTATCAACACATTGTTGCCTTGTAAACTTTAATTGTAGATTGCCAGTAGTTATAATTACACTAGGCCTACAAACAAATTTTGACACATTATTGAACAATCAAAATTGTTACGCTATCGCCAATGATTACTTAAACCCCTTTCCCATGCATTCGTAATTTTATGTCCGGTTAAAATTCATGTCTCACTTAGCAGTGTTATATTCTGCCAAATATGAAAACGCTTTAAGATTTAGTTTTAGTTACAACTCTATTTATGGAGTATCTTACCTTTATCGAAATAAAATCTATAAAATAGAATTTCCATGTATATGAATATCGCAACACACCTTCCAATATAATTTAAGATCACAGGAAATTTAAAAAAAGGTTGCCAGGCAAAGAAACATACGCCCACACAGCAGCCAAATCGTCCGGGCAGTCAACAAGAGTTGTCGCATATTAAGGAATTATCAGAAAATCATTAGAATTTGTTTGGTTTTTATAATCAAACGTTTTTTTTTAAATCAGATAATAATTGTGACCTCCAGAGGCACCACAAGCTAAAAAGGGTGATTTTTCGTACAATCAGGGGACATAATTCAGGAAGTAATGACCAGATGGGCGCAAATATCAAAAGGAACCAAGATCTTTGGGTTATAAACATACCTGTCAAGCTAAAAAGGTCAATTTTTCAGACAATCAGGGGCCATAATTCAGGAAGTTACGATCCGATGGGCGCAAATATCGAAAGGAACCAAGATCTTTGGGTTATAAACATACATGTCAAGTTTCATCAAAATCGGTTCAAAATTGTGACCTCTATAAGGCCCACAACCTTGATATAACATATTTTCACACTAATTGCGTACAAACGGCGGCCATTTTGTTCGTCAATTTTGGTCCGATTTTCACGTAATTCGAACTCAAGCTTCATAACCATGCAACGGTGATATAATCAAACGATTTTTTAAATCGGATAACGATTGTGACCTCCAGAGGGACCACAAGCTAAAAAGGGCGATTTTTCGGACAATCAGGGGCCATAATTCAGGAAGTTACGATCCGATGGCCGCAAATATCGAAAGGAACCAAGATCTTTGGGTTATAAACATACATGTCAAGTTTCATCCAAATTGGTTCAAAATTGTGACCTCTACACTGTTCACAAGCTAAATAGACGTTTTTTGCGCCACCTATAATATTACATTCAGAGTTACACCCCCTGTTAATCGGTAGCAAAATCAGCGATGTTTTTTTGGTTCATGTGCTTATTTTTGATAACATAAAATTAATTCATCGATTTTCTTCACAAATATGGATAAATATTATCAAATGCATCACAATAATAGACAGTAGTATTGAAGGTTGGTACAAAATGACAAGTTTACAGAAGTTATGTCCGAGATCCAGCGACAGCCAAATTTACCGATGCAAGTGAAGTATTGGTGTTTGCTTCCAATGCATTCAAGCGTATATTAATTGATGTCAGCACAAAAAAAGCACGAGATTTTACAAAGATAGGCTGGCACTGCCAGGCAGGATACGCCCACATTTTCGAGAGATGGATAGAGAACAAGCAATACCGAAAGTGATTTTTCCTACATCTTTAAGTCCTGTATTTCATATTGTATTGGGAGCAGCCATTTAGTTGGTCAGTTCCAGTCTGATATTCATGAACTTCGAAACCGACAATGATTATGGTGTGACGGTACACAACCTAGAAATGTGACTTTTCATCAAAAGAATTGTGACCTGTAGAGAGTCCACAACCATGATATACCATATTTTTATACTATTCGTGTACAAACAACGACCATTTCGTCCGGCAATTTTTGTATGATTTTCACGAAATTAGAACTCAACCTTCCTAATCAAAATCTAACGTTTTTTTAAATTGGATAATAATTGTGACCTCCAGAGGGACCACAAGCTAAAGAAAGGGGGATTTTGCGTATAACCAGGGGCCATAATTCAGGAAGTTACGATCCGATATGTGCAAATATCGAAAAGAACCAAGATCTTTGGGTTATAACCATGAATTTCAAGTTTGATCAAAATCGAATTAAAATTGTGACCTTTACAGGGTCCACAACCTTGATATACCATTTTTTAACAGTATTTGAGTACAAACGGCGGCCATTTTGTATGGCAATTTTGGTCTGATTTTCCCGAAATTCGAACTCAACCTTCCTTACGGTGTAACGGTAATATAATCAAACGTTTTTTTAAATCAGATAATAATTGTGACCTCCAAGCTAAAAAAAAGGCGATTTTGCGTATAATCAGGGGCCATAATTCAGGAAGTTACGATCCGATATGCGCAAATATCGAAAGGAAGCAAGATCTTTGGGTTATAACCATGAATTTCAAGTTTCATCAAAATCGAATCAAAATTGTGACCTCCACAGGGTCCACAACCTTGATATACCATTTTTTAACTGTCTTCGCGTACAAACGGCGGCCATTTTGTATGGCAATTTTCGTCCGATTTTCCCGAAATTCGAACTCAACCTTCCTTAGGGTGTAACGGTGATATAATCAAACGGTTTTTTAAATCGAATAATAATTGTGACCTCCAGAGGGACCACAAGCTAAAAAGGGTGATTTTTCGGACAATCAGGGGCCATAATCCAGGAAATTACATTCCGATAGCCGCAAATATCGAAAGGAACCAAGATCTTTGGGTTACAAACATGCATGTCAAGTTTCATCAAAATCGGTTCAAAATTGTGACCTCTATAGGGTCCACAAGCTAAAAAGTGATTTTTCGTACAATCAGGGGCCATAATCCATGAAGTTTTGATCCGATACATGCCAATATCGAAAGCAGCCGAGATCTTTTGGGGATAAACCTATATTTCAAGTTTCGTCAAAATCGGATAAGAATTGTGACCTGTAGAGAGTCCACAAACAAATTGTGGACGGACGGACGGACGGACGGACGTCCGGACGAACAGGGGCGACGACATAATACGTCCACATGAAAATGTGGGCGTATAAAAATGGATAAATATCGAATGCATCACAATGATAGACAGTAGTATTGAAGGTTGGGACAAAATGACAAGTTTACGGAAGTTATGTCCGAGATTCCACGACGGCCAAATTCACCAATGCAAGTTTATCCAAGCGTAATACTAATTGATGTCAGCACAAAAAACCACGAGATTTTATTAAGAGGCCACTCCCGTTAAGCGGCCAATCGCAAAAATTCCCATGGGTGGCTGCTTAATGCAGATTCTACTGTACTATTCTGACGTGTTGTCAACAAATGTCAATTTTGGCATGTTTAGATATTCAGCTGCTATTTTCGACCCCCTCATTGTATTTTTAAGCGGTTTCTTGTGACTAATGACTTATTATTAGGTAGATCATGTTAGCCAGACTTTGATCAAACCCTGATTTAATAAAAAATCCACCTGATTAAGTAAAGATAGGTTGCCAGGCAACGAAACATACGCCCACAACAGCTAAGTCATCCGGGCAGTCAACAAGGGTTGTCGCATATTGTTTCTTTTATCAGTAAGGAGAACATTTACAACACATGATAATCTTATTACGAGTAATAGCCCATTAAATAATTATCAGAAATGATTAGAATAGTTTTGATGGTTTGTCTCAAGGCCTTTGTCAAAGTGATCAACTGCCAGAAATTATCAGAAATTATCACTGAAAATCAAATAGGATTCTTCGTATCATGACCGTAAATAGTGTGTATAAATTTAAAGTCAATCGGATATTAACTTTAGATTTTTCAAAGTGATCAAGGGTCATAACTCTGGCAGTAATTATCGGATAGGCTGAAAATCAATAGGCTTCTTTGTATCATGACTTTAAACACCGTGTATAAATTTAAATTCAATCGGATAAACCCATTTTTTACGGTAGCGAAACAACTCGCGTCACGTGGCTGACGGTAGCGAATCAACTCGCAGACCCTTCATGCATGGCAACGGCATTAGCGAACCCAAGCGAGAAATTAATCGACTTACTTCTATTGTTTCTATTTCATTAATTAATGGTGATTGGGTAATAAAAGTAAAACCCACGATGAAAAGGAATGTTTAATTCGCTAATCATCCAATAAAAAATATATGTTTCAACACCAGATCTTTCAGTATTTACGTAAAAGGTCAGAGGTGAAAATTCACACCGTGTCATTCAATTTGGCACTATTCCAATATTTTCACGCTGTCACTTACAGCTAATAATTATACGATATTGAGAGTGAAATAGAATCAGATTTTATGATTTACTGCCAGGTATATTGTGGAATATGATAATGTCGAAGAAATCAACTATTTATTATTTTTTTTGACGTTATGATGCGAAGAATGCGTATACTCGAGCCGAGATCAAGCGAGTCGCCGCCATCTTGGATTCGCTCGATCAAACAGATGACAACACGAAACTTACGGTTAATAATTCTAGACTTTGGAAAGCTAAATTGAATCAAAACTTTTAGGGTTTAATACAAGCTAAATAGGGGAATATTACACTGTCGAAAATATCAAATATATATTTTTATTTTCGACGCAGTGAAGCAAAGAAAACGACAATTCCCGTCATATATCCAAAGAAAGGCACAAATGTTAAATGCCGTAGACGATGAAGTGACCGTTATTTGGGGTGATATTTCTTTTTAAAAGTTATATTTATATTTACTTAGAACACTGCTGCCAACATGAGGGATTATATTTTTGTTTTATTTTTTTTTTAAAAATCGTAAGGGATACTTTTTCACATTATTTTGCCAATATGATAGAGAAAAGTCATAATTTTAGTGGAACTGGCTTTTCAATATTATTTATAGTAATATACATGCTACTTTGTAAAATTGAATTTTATATCATTGGAAAGAACACGGCAATGTGAACATTTTTGTAACATAGTATTTTTATGTATAAAAAATATTTTTTAAATTATTTGCAATTTTGTAGAGGGTATTAGGATTAACAATAATCCTCTAATTGGCTTAGGGAGATGGGCCCTGCTGGTTCAATGAGCTTAGGGTTAGGGCAGCTAATCTCTTAATTGGCTCAGGGTTAAATGGGTTAACTTTAGCCTCTAGAGCATTCACAAGATTTTTCAAAGTGATCAAGGGTCATAACTCGGGCAGGAATTATCGGATATTGCTGAAAATCAACAGGCTTCTTCCTATCATGACCTTACACACTGTGTATAAATTTAAAGTCAATCGGATATTAACTTTTGCCTCTAGAGCGTTCACAAGATTTTTCAAAGTGATCAAGGGTCATAACTCTGGTAGTAATTATCGGATATCACCGAAAATCAATAGGCTTCTTCGTCTCATGACCTTAAACACTGTGTATAAATTTAAAGTCAATCGGATATTAACTTTAGCCTCTAAAGCGTTCACAAGATTTTTCAAAGTGATCAAGGGTCATAACTCTGGCAGTAATTATCAGATATCACCGAAAATCAAAAGGCTTCTTCGTCTCATGACCTTAAACACTGTGTATAAATTTAAAGTCAATCGGATATTAACTATAGCCTCTAGAGTGTTCACAAGATTTTTCAAAGTGATCAAGGGTCATAACTCTGGTAGTAATTATCGGATATCGCCGAAAATCAATAGGCTTCTTCGTCTCATGACCTTAAACACTGTGTATAAATTTAAAGTCAATCGGATATTAACTTTAGCCTCTAAAGCGTTCACAAGATTTTTCAAAGTGATCAAGGGTCATAACTCTGGCAGTAATTATCAGATATCACCGAAAATCAATAGGCTTCTTCGTCTCCTGACCTTAAACACTGTGTATAAATTTAAAGTCAATCGGATATTAACTATAGCCTCTAGAGCGTTCACAAGATTTTTCCAAGTGATCAAGGGTCATAACTCTGGTAGTAATTATCGGATATCGCTGAAAATCAATAGGCTTCTTCGTCTCACGACCTTAAACACCGTGTATAAATTTCAAGTCAATCGGGTATTAACTTTAGCCTCTAGAGCGTTCACAAGAATTTGTGGACCCGACAGACGGACGGACGGGGGCGACGGCAATATACGACCACATTTCCATGTGGGCGTATAAAAATTGAAAATTGGCCATAGTTTCGTCAATTCTTTATCCATTTTCAAGCAAATTACATTTTTGGAATCCCTGAATGTTTTCTGAGACAATGGCTATCTCACATTTTTCAATTTCGAACATTCGTGTATGACTTTTATCGTTCGAAAATTGAAAACATGTTGTTTACGAGACAATTTTTGTTATTTTTCAAAATTTTTAAATTTGACCTACATTTTTGGATACCTGAAGTCGATCCGATTCCAGTAATATAAGTTTCATTCAGAGTTATCGCCCTTTATTTTTCCATTTTTTTCGAATTTTCTTCCCATTTTGTGAGCTCGGGTTTCGTTTTATGGCAGAATTGACGTTTCTGAAACTTCTGGAACATGAAGCTATAGTTCAATACCAACGAATAAAGCAATTTCGACAAAAATCCTTAAACCGGAAGTGGTTGATATAATGTGCAATATTTTGAAAAAAATGCAAAAAATGGATATTTTGGGGAAAAACGCGATTTCTCCGCCAGATAACAATGGATTAAAGAAATTAGGGTACCATTGGGCTGAACTAGGATTGTACTATCGTATGATACCAAATTCATACGGATACAATGAACAGGCAGCAAAATATGGCACGCTGAAAATCAAGTATTTTCTGATTTTTAGCATTTTTGGACGCCTGTATCTCGAAAACTACTCCAGCGATTTTTATGAAACTTTCTCTATCGAGAGACCTTGTGGTAGTCTTGTGTACGAAACGTTCCATTACGACTTTGAAATATCTGGAATAGGTGAAATAACGGACTGAAAATCGAAAAAAGTTGAAAAATTGTGAAATTTTGGAAAATGCTCTACTATTTTTTATTTTAAGAGATTTTCAAAAAAAGGTTGCATATTCAGATAGCTGACCTAATTACCATTCTAACGATGTATAATATGTACGTAGTTATTGAAAGTTAATTTTCGATATTTTAAATTTTTTGCATTTTTGTCACTTTTGGATATAGGATTTCTCAGGGGCATTTTATCTGATCAGATAATGTAATATATCATTACAGAGCCCTATGGCTATTTCAGTACACAAACCGGCTATTTAAACTATTCCGACAATAATAACCATACCGGAAGTATTCAAAAAATTAAAAAAAAGGTTAAAAACATTGTCGCACTTGCGAAAAACTTGATTTCTCCCTTAGGTAATAGCGGACCAAAAGAACTAAAGTGTCGTTGGATAGCCCTATTAATGGACCATCATATGGTATCTAAATAATACGATTTCGATGGTAAGGAAATAAATTATTGTATGCCAAAAATCTAGTATTTTCCGATTTTTTAACATTCTGAGACGCCCTTTTCTCGAAAACGACGGCTACGATTTTTCTCAAACTTTTCTTACTCAAAGTCCTATCGATTGTCTATATAGTGAATCCAAAATGAAAAGCATTGAAATAATATAGGTGGTCCAAAAATAGCACCAAACTTTGAAAAAAATTGAAAAATCGTTAAATTTTTGTAAATGCTCTTTATTTTATCTTTTTTTTCAAAACTACTCAATAGATGTTTCTGATACTTTTGGTACAGAAAGTTAAGTATCCAAAGAACTTCGTAAAGCTATCACGACAACAATCGTAAAACCGGAAGTAGTCGAAAAAATGTCCGATATTTTGAAAAAAAAAGTTTTTTTTACGAAAACCTTTTTTATTTATGAATATTATTTGATGATATTTTACACTGGGTTAAAATATCGTACTTGAGCAGAAATGAGAAAAAAAATAGGTTGCCAGGCAACGAAACATACGCCCACACAGCAGCTAAATCGTCCGGGCAGTCAACAAGAGTTGTCGCATATTAAGTAATTATCAGAAAATCGTTAGAATTTGTTTGGTTTTTATAAAGTTCTGCTCCATGCTAATGTAAAGTATACGAATCATTTAATATTATGGAATAAGCTGTCACCTCCACTGGATATGAAAGATGTAATATTATGGCGACTTTTCGTACAATTAGGGGCCATAATTCAGATAGTTACGATCAGATATGTCCAAATATCGACAGGAATCAAAATCTTTCAGTTTGACCAAAATCGAATTAAAATTGTGACCTCTACAGGGTACACAACCTTGATATATCATATTTTTACACTATTCGTGTAAAAATGGCAGCCATTTTGTTCATCAATTTTGGTCCGATGTTAACAAAGTTCAAACTGAAAATTCATTACAGTGTAATGGTGATATAATCAAATGTTTTTGAACTCCATAAAGGCAATTTTCCGTATAATCAGAGGCCATAATTCAGGAAATTACAATCCGATATGTGCAAATATCGCAAGGAACCAAGATCTTTAGGTTATAAAAATGTATTTCAAGTTTCATCAAAGATAGGTTGCCAGGCAACGAAACATACGCCCACAGCAGCTAAATCGTCCGGGCAGTCAACAAGGGTTGTCGCATATTTTTACTTTTTTCGGTAATGAAACATTTGTAATACTCTAAAAACTGATTAAGAGTAACAACTCATTATGTAATTATCAGAAAATCATTAGAATTTGATTACTTTTTATAAAGTTTTACCCCACACTAACAATTGAATTAGTATATATACATGAAACATTTAAAATCATGGATTTAGCTGTTCAGTTATCAAAATTCATTGAAAATCAATATACTTGTTCGTTTCATCACCTTAAACTCTGTGTATCAATCTGAAGTCAATCAGATGATAAGTGTGGCCTTTAAAGCGTCCACAAGATTTTTTGAAGTGATCAAGGGCCATAACTCTAGCACTAATTATCGGAAATCGCTGAAAATCAATAGGCTTCTTCGTCTCATGACCTTAAACACTGTGTATAAATCTAAAGCCAATCGGATATTAACTTTAGCCTCTATAGCGTTCACAAGATTTTTTGAAGTGATCAAGGGCCATAACTATGGCACTAATAATTGGAAATCGCTGAAAATCAATAGGATTCTTCGTCTCATGACCTTAAACACTGTGTATAAATTTAAAGCCAATCGGATATTAACTTTGGCCTCTATAGCGTCCACAAGATTTTTTGAAGTGATCAAGGACCATAACTCTGGCACTAATTATCGGAAATCGCTGAAAATCAATAGGCTTCTTTGTCTCATGACCTTAAACACTGTGTATAAATTTAAAGACAATCGGATATTAACTCGGCCTCTATAGCGTCCACAAGATTTTTTGAAGTGATCAAGGGCCATAACTCTGCCACTAAATATCGGAAATCGCTGAAAATCAATAGGCTTCTTCGTCTCATGACCTTAAACACTGTGTATAAATTTAAAGCCAATCAGATATTAACTTTGGCCTCTATAGCGTCCACAAGATTTTTTGAAGTGATCAAGGACCATAACTCTGGCACTAATTATCGGAAATCGCTGAAAATCAATAGGCTTCTTTGTCTCATGACCTTAAACACTGTGTATAAATTTAAAGCCAATCGGATATTAACTTTGGCCTCTATAGCGTCCACAAGATTTTTTGAAGTGATCAAGGGCCATAACTCTGCCACTAAATATCGGAAATCGCTGAAAATCAATAGGCTTCTTCGACTCAATGACCTTAAACACTGTGTATAAATTTAAAGCCAATCGGATATTAACTTTGGCCTCTATAGCGTCCACAAGATTTTTTGAAGTGATCAAGGGCCATAACTCTGGTAGTTATTATCGGAAATCGCTGAAAAACAATAGGCTTCTTCGTCTTATGACCTTAAACACTGTGTATAAATTTAAAGTCAATCGGATATTAACTTTAGCCTCTAGAGCGTCCACAAGCAATTGTGGACGCCGGACCGACGGACGGACGGACGGGGGCAACGACAATATACGACCACATTTCAATGTGGGCGTATAAAAACGTATTAAAATTGTGACCCCTATAGGGTTCACAACCTTGATATACCATATTTTTACACCATTCGCGTACAAACGGCGGTCATTTTGTTTGTCAATTTTGGTCCGATTTTCATGAAATTCAAACACAACCTAGATTACCCTGTAACGGTGATATAATCAAACGTTTTTTTAAATCAGGTAATAATTGTTACCTCCAGAGGGACCACAAGGTGATAAAGGCGATTTTTAGTACAATCAGGGGCCATAATTCAGGAAGTTACGATCCAATATGTGCAAATATCGAAAGGAACCAAGATCTTTTGGTTATAAACATGTATTTCAAGTTTCATCAAAATCAGTTCAAAATTGTGACCTCTATAGGGTCCACAACCTTGATATAACATATTTTCACACTATTCGCGTACAAACAGCGGCCATTTTGTCCGTCAATTTTAGTCCAATTTTCACGAAATTCCATATCATCTTTTATAACAATGTAACGTTGATATAATCAAACGTTTTTTTTAAATCGGATAATGATTTTGACCTACAGAGGGGCACAAGCTAAAAAAGGCAATTTTTCGGTCAATCACGGGACATAATTCAGGAAGTTAAGATCAGATGGGCGCAAATATAGAAAGGACCCAAGATCTTTGGGTTATAAACATACATGTCAAGTTTCATCAAAATCGGTTCAAAATTGTGACCTCTATAGCTTGATATAACATTTTTTCACACTATTCACGTACAAACGGCGGCCATTTTGCCTGTCAATTTTGGTCCAATTTTCACGAAATTCAATCTCAACCTCCATTACCATATGTAACGGTGGTATAATCAAACGTTTTTTTAAATCGGATAACAATTTTGACCTCCAGAGGGACCACAAGCTAAAAAGGGTGATTTTTCGGACAATCAGGGGCCATAATTCAGGAAGTTACGATCCGATGGGCGCAAATATTAAAAGGAACCAAGACCTTTGGGTTACAGACATACATGTCAAGTTTCATGAAAATCAGTTCAAAATTGTGACCTCTATAGGGTCCACAAGCTAAAAACGTGATTTTTCGTACAATCAGGGGCCATAATCCATGAAGTATTGATCCGATACATGCCAATATCGAAAGGAACCGAGATCTTTTGGGGATAAACCTATATTTCAAGTTTCGTCAAAATCGGATAAGAATTGTGACCTGTAGAGAGTCCACAAACAAATTGTGGACGGACGGACGTCCGGACGGACAGGGGCGACGACATAAATACGTCCACATGAAAATGTGGGCGTATAAAAACGTGATTTTTCGTACAATCAGGGGCCATAACCCATGAAGTTACAGTCCGATACATGCCAATATCCGCTCCCGGCAACAAAAATGGGACATTTTTCAATGAAAATATTCAAACTTATTCAATATTCCTAACTGGTTAACCAAATGGTCAAAATTTTCTTAACTAGTTCCATTTTTTAACCAGTTAAATTCTCTTGACTCTTGAAGATACAATGATAATACATTAATTAATAGTATGACGATATGATAATTTGACAGGTTGATGGTTGTTAATTATTTGCACGTTGGGGTTTGGGCGTAAGTTAATCGATTTATGAAATATATTATTTGACACAGATTATAATCAGATATGCCACCAAATTGCGTATTAGGGTTCATTTTCCCAAAAGTTCCATTGGGAGAATTCCGGACATCCCCCTCCATACGTGCTGGCTCCGCGGACAGTAAAAGGGGCCCCTGCTCACGTGACATTCTCCCGCCATTTCTAGAACTATTGTTAAAATAAAACATCTAATGGGAACCTATTTGTTGATAATATTATTAATTAATAAAGTATAATCTTTATTATGAGTTTTCATTTGTCGACATAATAGCCAATCATAACAATATAAATCACGAATTAATTTCTAAATTTATATCGACATCTAGAAGCTCGAATGTTAAGACAGTGATTACTTGACATCAAAGGAATATCCCCCCTTTCATCCTTCATTCCACCAGCGCAAACCATGTGATATTTTCCCACCTTTTCCAAAACTTCTTCTCATATAGTATTCTATTCACTGATTTTAGACTTCTATCCAATCAAAACGCGCACTACATTAGCATTCAATGTGTTTGGTGAATAATTATGGCAGCCCTAGTTTTACCATGGGAATGCTCAGTGTTTGGAGGAGGTCACTATACTCAGTTTTAAAAATAACCAAAGATAGGTTGACAGGCAATGAAACATACACCCACAGCATCTAAATCGTCGGGGCAGTCAACAAGATTTGTCGCATATTTCTACTTTTTTCGGTAATGAAACATTTATAATACACTAAAATCTGATTAAGTAAATTTGGTTGGTTTTTATAAAATTCTGCCCCATGCCAACGTTTAGTATACGAAAACATTTAATATGGATTTAGCTGTTCAGATTATCAAGATTATTTGAAAATCGATATCCTTGTTTGTCTCATGACCTTTAACACTGTGTATCAATTTAAAGTCATTCGGATATAAACTTTGGCCGCTAGACCGTCTACAAGATTTTTTGAAGTGATCAAGGTCCATAGCTCTCCCAGTAATTATCTGAAATTGCCAAAAATCAATAGGCTTTTTCGTCTAATGACCTTAAACATTGCGTATAAATTTAAAGTAAATCGGATATTTACTATTGCCTCTAGACCATGGGTTCCATTTCGGCCGTATATGCCGGTCGGGACCTACGGCTTTGGAAAATGACCGAATCTGGATCAGACCCGTAGGTCATTTTGCACGCCGGAAAAATAGCATATTTTGTGCTAAATCATAAAATCCGGGAGACAACGAAACTCTGTGCGTGGCGTGATGTAAACTATCGGGTATAATAAAATTAACAGTGTTCAGTAGCCCACGAATGGAAACCACTGCCAATCAATTATCCTTGTGTATATTGCTCTAATCACAATTAACAAAGGGGCTACATCAAACAGATTAAAAGCTCAACATTTAATCAATTTACTTAGTTTTGTTTTGTTTTATAATTAGTAATACTGTGAGCGTGATCATTCTTGAGTTGTTGTTACAGCATATTTACCGACTTTCATCATTCGTGCGGCAATTCACTGTTTGAACATCAAACAAATTAAAAACTTTTCTTTGATGTCTTCACTTGATCACAAGAGTTAATCATGTCAATCTTGCAAATGATATATATATACAAGAATGTTATATATCATTTCAAAATGTTGAAATTCCTCACCTCCCAGAATAACAAAAGAAAGCGAGATGATGATATTGCTGTCAATGAATCCGATCCCCCTTCTTCAACATCGAACCACGAAGATGACAGTTCCGCCCCGAAAAACAAAGTCAGCCGTAAATTCTCTATTAAATGGTTACAAATATTCCCGTGGTTAAGATATGATATTCCCACACAAAAATATGTATTCCCATGTGTGTTTTTAATCCATTTATTCTGTTTTTATAACAATCGATAGACGTCATTTTGGTTAAAACAATGAGCTTTTACG
Source organism: Patella depressa (assembly GCA_948474765.1). Taxonomy (NCBI): domain Eukaryota; kingdom Metazoa; phylum Mollusca; class Gastropoda; family Patellidae; genus Patella; species Patella depressa. The sequence goes on from OX419716.1 coordinate 55,283,777, forward strand.
ATCGCCGCCATTTTGAAATATGTGCAAATATCTTTACATGTTATAGAGTTAAAATACTAGCACGATATTATTTGAGCTCTCAAAATATCAATACGAGTTAATAAATTGATAAGTTTAAGAATTATGTTAATTATTGTACATGTGTATTACTTTGAATTATTTACGTGTGCTAATCATTCGGAACTACTTTTTCCCCCGTGTATGGAGAAAATAGTCAACCGCCGAATTATGTCACGTACGCCACTGAGAACCGGGATTCTAGCACCAAAACATAATTAAAACCAAGTTACGATGTTCCTTGAGCATGAAAAATCTTGACGAATTAATGAGAATTTCTATGAAGGGGCCACCACTTGCAGAATTTCAACCGGCACGTGCTTTACAGAAATGGAAATCCTGTAGAAACTGACGAGTATATACGGGTGATGTCGTAAACAAATTAAGAAAATACTGTACTTTCGATAAATGAATGCATCTCGTTATTGTTATACTTTATGTATAAATAACTAAATGATAATAATTGATTACATGTGTTCTTTTATTTATTAGGGGGATAGGTGGGTGGGTATATAAATGTCGAAGTGAGATTGTTTTTTTGTGTGACTGTCCTTGACCCAATTAAAGTTGATCGACATTCCGATAGCATGTAGTTTTTGGCTTCTTATTATGTGCTTAAAATAGCACCACTTTCTCCGTGAGAAAAATGACCGGTTGGGAAAATTTTGAAGTGGAAGCCCTGTTCAGTAGCCCACGAATGGAAACCACTGCCAATCAATTATCCTTGTGTATATTGCTCTAATCACAATTAACAAAGGGGCTACATCAAACAGATTAAAAGCTCAACATTTAATCAATTTACTTAGTTTTGTTTTGTTTTATAATTAGTAATACTGTGAGCGTGATCATTCTTGAGTTGTTGTTACAGCATATTTACCGACTTTCATCATTCGTGCGGCAATTCACTGTTTGAACATCAAACAAATTAAAAACTTTTCTTTGATGTCTTCACTTGATCACAAGAGTTAATCATGTCAATCTTGCAAATGATATATATATACAAGAATGTTATATATCATTTCAAAATGTTGAAATTCCTCACCTCCCAGAATAACAAAAGAAAGCGAGATGATGATATTGCTGTCAATGAATCCGATCCCCCTTCTTCAACATCGAACCACGAAGATGACAGTTCCGCCCCGAAAAACAAAGTCAGCCGTAAATTCTCTATTAAATGGTTACAAATATTCCCGTGGTTAAGATATGATATTCCCACACAAAAATATGTATTCCCATGTGTGTTTTTAATCCATTTATTCTGTTTTTATAACAATCGATAGACGTCATTTTGGTTAAAACAATGAGCTTTTACGATCGCCGCCATTTTGAAATATGTGCAAATATCTTTACATGTTATAGAGTTAAAATACTAGCACGATATTATTTGAGCTCTCAAAATATCAATACGAGTTAATAAATTGATAAGTTTAAGAATTATGTTAATTATTGTACATGTGTATTACTTTGAATTATTTACGTGTGCTAATCATTCGGAACTACTTTTTCCCCCGTGTATGGAGAAAATAGTCAACCGCCGAATTATGTCACGTACGCCACTGAGAACCGGGATTCTAGCACCAAAACATAATTAAAACCAAGTTACGATGTTCCTTGAGCATGAAAAATCTTGACGAATTAATGAGAATTTCTATGAAGGGGCCACCACTTGCAGAATTTCAACCGGCACGTGCTTTACAGAAATGGAAATCCTGTAGAAACTGACGAGTATATACGGGTGATGTCGTAAACAAATTAAGAAAATACTGTACTTTCGATAAATGAATGCATCTCGTTATTGTTATACTTTATGTATAAATAACTAAATGATAATAATTGATTACATGTGTTCTTTTATTTATTAGGGGGATAGGTGGGTGGGTATATAAATGTCGAAGTGAGATTGTTTTTTTGTGTGACTGTCCTTGACCCAATTAAAGTTGATCGACATTCCGATAGCATGTAGTTTTTGGCTTCTTATTATGTGCTTAAAATAGCACCACTTTCTCCGTGAGAAAAATGACCGGTTGGGAAAATTTTGAAGTGGAAGCCCTGTTCTAGACCGACCGACTACAAGCAATATGAAAATGAAGGTGTAGGAAAATAAGTTTTGTGGGATTACAGTAACCAAGGGCCATAACTCTGGCAGCAATTATCAGAAATTACCTAAAAACCAAAAGGCTTTTTCCTCTCATTACCTTAAACACTGTGTATAAATTTAAAGTCAATCGGATATAAGAGCATGATCATGGCCATAATTCTGGCAGTATTAATTATCTCAAATAGCTAAAAATCAATAGCCTTCTTCATCTCGTGCCCATTAAAACTGTGTATAAATTTAAAGTCAATCGGATATTAACTTTGACTTCAAGAGCGTTCACAAGATTTTTTGAAGTGATCAAGGGCCATAACTCTTGCAGTAATTATCAGAAATTGCTGAAAATCAATTGGCTTCTTTGTCTCGTGACCTTAAATACTATGTATAAATGCAAAGTCAATTAGATATTAACTTTAGCCTTTAGAGCATCCACAAGATTTTTTGAAGTGATCAAGGGCCATAACTTGGGCAGTCATTATATTTAATCGCTGAAAATCAATACACTTCTTTGTCTCATGATTGGATATTAACTTTAGCCTCTAGAGCGTCTACAAGCAATTGCTTGTGGACGCCTGACTGACGACAATATACGACCACATTTCAATGTGTATACGATCACATTTCAATAAAAATGAAGGTGTAGGAAAATAAGTTTTGTGGGGTTTCGTCTTTCTAAAATGTGGGTTGATAAATTGTTTAAAAAAATTATAAACAGTATTTTCTACCTACCTATTGAAGTTTGAAGATTTTTGATAACTGTTAATTGTTCATGATGTTTAGTTTGTTCCAATTTAGCATTGATTTGATTAACTTCTTGTTTCTTCAAATCATGTTCCTTCTTCAGTTGTGCAAATCTAAAAATGAAATATTAGTAAGGCTTATGATAATTGTTTATTAATTAAATATTCCCTTTTGGATACTTAAATAATCAAAATAGCTGAATTAGCCATAGAAAAACCATTCCAGTTGCTCTCAAGTAATTATCATTGGCTCTATAGAAAAGATACTGACTTGGATAATTTTTAGTTGTAATAAAATAACTTTGTAATGAAAATAAATATATGATTATCCATAACATATATCTCACATGATTTTGTGGTTTCAAACCATCGGCATTATGGACCACATAATTGTGACATAAATCCTAATAATGAGTAACTAAATAACTAACAGATAACTTACTTCCCAGCAAAAAAATTATAATGCATTTCTCTCCCAACACAGCTTTGTTGTAGAAATTTGTGACTTCTAGAGGATCCCAAACCTTGATATACATGACCCCAACCTTGATATACCTTGCATTCTCAGACTTAAGTTGAGAATTTACACAACTTTCAATCACTGTTTATAAGAAATATCTTTGACCCAGAGACAAAACTTTGCATACAGTGTCTAATATTAGGGTATTTGTTGATACATTGAAATAACAAAAGTTTTATAAAGGGCCATGTTTGTGCTACAATAAGGCGAAAAATTTTGAGTAAATTCTTGACGCAAGTCTAAAAATGCTTTGTGAACTCGGGGCCAGATGTTTACACTATTTCTGTACGAGGCCATTTTGTCATGCAGTTTTGGTCCAATTTTCAAGAATTTCAACCTCAACCATCATTAGGGTGTAACGATAATATACTAAAACGTTTTTTTTTAAATCATATAATAATTGTGACTATAGAGGGACTATAAGGTAAAAACATGATTCTGGAAATTTGGATCCAATATGCGCAAAGATTCATCAAAATTAGATTAAAATTGTAGGTCTGCGGAGTCAACAACCTTGATATACCATATTTTTAACCTATTCGTGTACACGAGTGGCGGCCATTTTTGTCTGGCAGTTTTATTCCGATTTTCATGAAATTCAAACTCGGAACAGTATTTTAAATCGAATAATAATTGTGACAGGGTGTGCACACTCAGAACACGTAAAATTTCAGGAGTTTTCAAGGAATTATTTACCAGATTCCAGTAGTCCCTGTATAGAATTCTACATCATAATTAATTAATTATTTTGTTTTACGTTTGAAGAACATAGATCGACCGACTCGAAGAAATAGAGGATATCATCAAAATTAGATTGATGAAATATTGAATACAAGTCAATTTACGGCGACAAACTCATGAACATTTGAAGAATCATTAGATGACCAAGTTCAGTTATATATTATATATTCGGTTTTTATATTTTGAATGACAGAAAAATTTTTGGAGAGATTTTGAAAAAAATATACATTACATGTTACTCACAAAATTTAAAAGGGTACTTCAAATAAGTGCTTTTCAGTCATATCTGAGTGACGTCATACGGGGAATATAGAATCGCTCGTACCAATTCTAAAACTGAAATCCTCAAATATTTGCCAGCTAAACTTATAAAATTGTAATAATTTGAATCATATATAAAATATTTATAATCTTGGTGATATCCGATAAAGATAGATTACCAGGCAACGAAACATACGCCCACAGCAGCTAAATCGTCCGGGCAGTCAACAATAGTCTCTTATCATCCAAACAAATATTCTACGAATATTAGTCTGGATGGGTCCTCAAAATTTGACAGAAAGTCGGACATTGTCTGGATTATCCAGTCTTTCAAGTTACCACGTACTGAATCTATCAAAACATCTCGCTTGTCAACAATGGCACTCTCTAAAATTTTGTTTTAAAGGTTTTAATTGAAATGGTAATTTTCGCTCGTCATGAATCAAACATATGGCTTCTCACAATCTCCTTAATCGCGATGCATGCTGTTGTATCGTCTCTATTTTGTTTCTAATAATAGATGTGCCAAGTGAATTGTGGGATATATTTTATCCTCGCTTTATAGAATCTATCAAAATCGACCGGGCTTCATAATATCTATCACTTAACGAGACTTTAGCCAAAAGGTTCCATTGCCCATGCGTAACCGGGAGTTTGTTTTTTTATGTGGTATATTATCCAGTAATTTTCGTCAATAATTGAGAACCGACCCAGACCCTCCGTGCGTTGAAGACTAGGGGGTTCTGGGTGACCGAGACTAAGTCAACAAGAGTTGTCACATATTTTTACTTTTTTCGTTAATGAAAAATTTATAATACACTAAAATCTGATTAGAATGCTAATTTTTAGTACACAATCATTTAATATCATGAATTTAGCTGTTCAGTTATCAAAACTCATTGAAAATCAATATACTTGTTCGTCTCAAGACCTTAAACTCTGTGTATCAATCTGAAGTTAATCGGATGATATGTTTGACCTCTGGAGCATCACAAGATTTTTCAAAGTGATCAAGGGAAAAACTTTGACAGTAAATATCAAAAATCGCTGAAAAGCAATAGGCTACTTCGTCTCATGACCTTAAACACTGTGTATAAATCTAAAGTCAATCAGATATTAACTTTGGCCTCTAGAGCATCCACAAGATTTTTTGAAGTGATCAAGGGCCAAAACTCTGGCAGTAAATATCGGATATCACTGAAAATCAACAGGCTTCTTCGTCAAATGACTTTAAACACTGTGTATAAATTGAAACTCAATCGGATATTAACTTTGGCCTCTAGACTATTCACAAGATCAAGGCCCATAACTTTGGCAGCAAAAGCGGACATCGCTGAATAACAATAGGCTTCTTCGTCTCATGACCTTAAATACTATGTATAAATTTAAAGCCAATCGTATATTAACTTTAGCCTCTAGAGCGTCCACAAGCAATTGTGGGGGCGACGACAATATACAACCACATTTCAATGTGGGCGTATAAAAAGCAGGCTACCTGTATTCGAAATTATCAAATTTCAGTCTATGGTTGCACATCAATTTGAAGCCCAGGTAGTCAGCAGCTAGTCAGAAATACAATGATCATGTCAGTTTATGATTGTCCTAGAGTATTCATGGTTATAAGTTTTTCTGATGTAAAGAATCAGAGGGTACATCAACAACTGAGTATTCTCTCATTGTCAATTGTCAGACCCCCCACGCACTTTGTTGATATTCCAATGCAAGTGTTCATTTTCCATTTCATTGTAATAATTCCTATGAACCTATTAGGTATGGCATCTGTAAGATTGTCATGAACTATGTATGAGGTAACTTAACTTAAGTCGACTAGTTTGTCGTTATTGTGTCCAGTGTAGCCATAGGACTTGAGTTGCTATCATAAACAAAAGGGACGTAACTTCGTTATAGGTCTTTTTAGTTATGAATCAGACAACACAACTTTGTAGAATTATTTATTATGGTTTTCACAATAGAACAGGGCATCCACTTCAAAATTTTCACAACCGGTCATTATTGATAACGCACAGAAACTTTGCAAAGTAAATTCATATTTCATGTTTTTTTATTCATTGTAGGATATTGTAAATTCACGTGACTATACCATGGGGTACACAAAAAATTATATATTGGACTTAAAAATATTGGTAAGTAAATACTGGCAATTATAATCGGAAATAGCTGAAAATCAACAGGCTTCTTTATTTTATGACCTTAAACACTGTGTATAAATTTAAGCAGGGATCGAATTTGACGGACGCAAACACGCAAAATGTGTGTTGATTTTGTAGTCTGCATTTTACAAAATATGTAACACGAAAAAAAATGCGTGTAACATTTTTTCGCTTATTGAAAAGTGTTACTGAATAAGATGATTTCTTTTACGTAAAATCAAGACCATAATTATGACCAAAAACATAAATTCTACTATTATTTTCCTTCCTAGCAAAATGTAAATAATTTGATGTCTATATTCGGCGTATTGTGACATCTACGCATGCGTTACGCATTCAGAATTCTTCGTCAGACATTCGTAATTCTTTAGTTTTCCCGAACTGATTGTTTTATTGTGGTCAAAATCGTATATTTCATCAGCTAAGAGTTTACCCTATTCGATAAAAACAATACACAAATATCATAATTGGACTCTTTTAGTGTTCAACTATCTGTCCTTTCATTATTGTCGTTATCTTCCATCAAACAAATTCCGACATCGGTCAAAAATAGACGTTATTCATTATTGCTGAATGACTTTCACATGACACAAAAATACCAACACGTGCCACGATATATATATCGCAGTTGATTTTTCTTTGTTTCATGACCTTAAACACTGTGTATAAATGGCAGTTATTATCTGAAAATCGCTGAAAATCAATAGGATTCTTTGTTTCATGACCTTAAACACTGTGTGTAAATTTAAGGTCAATCAGATATTAAATTTGGCCTCTAGAGCGTCCAAAAGATTTTTTGAAATGATCAAGGGCAATAACTTTGGGAGTAATTATCGGAAATCGCTGATATTAACTTTGGCCTCTTAGAGCATCCACAAATTTTGTTGAAGTGATCAAGGACCAGAACTCTGGCAGTCTGGATGTCCGTTTGTCCACAATTGTTTGTGAACAGTCTACAGGTCACAATTTTTATCAGATTTCAAAATCAATGAAACTTAAAATATAGGATTATCACCCAAAGATCTCGGTTCCTTTCGATATTGGCATGTATTGGACTGTAACTTCATGGATTATGCCCCTAGATTGTGCGAAAAATCACGTTTTTAGCTTGTGAACACTGTAGAGGTCACAAATTTGAACCGATTTTGATGAAACTTGAAATGCAAGTTTATAATTCAAAGATCTTGGTCCCTTTCGATATTTGCGCATATTGAATCGTAACATCTTGAATTATGGCCCACGCTTGTATGAAAAATTGCCTTTTTTAGCTTGTGGTTCCTCGAGGCCAAAATTATTATCCGATTTAAAAAAAAACCCTGTCTGATTATATCACTGTTACACCGTAAAGAAGGTTGTGTTCGAATATCATGAAAATTGGACCAAAATTGACGGACAAAATAGCCGCTGCTTGTATAATGCAAAAAGTGTAAAAATATGGTATGTCAAGGTTGTGAACACTGTAGAGGTCACAATTTTGAACCGAATTTGATGAATCTTGAAATGCTTGTTCATAACTCAAAGATAGGTTGCCAGGCAACGAAACATACGCCCACAGCAGCTAAATCGTCCGGGCAGTCAACAAGGGTTGTCGCATATTTTTACTTTTTTTTGGTAATGAAACTAAAATCTGAGTAACAACTCATTATGTAATTATCAGAAAATCATGAGAATTTGTTTACTTTTTATAAAGTTTTGCCCCACGCTAACAATTAGTATAGGAAACATTTAATATCATGGATTTAGCTGTTCAGTTATCAAAATTCATTGAAAATCAAAATACTTGTTCGTTTCAACACCTTAAACTCTGTGTATCAATCTGAAGTCAATCGGATGATAAGTTTGGCATCTACAGCGCAACAAGGTTTTTTGAAGTGATCAAGGGAGATAACTAGGGGTGGGTATTGCCAAAAAAATCGTATTGCGATATATTGCGATACGATTTGTCGTATTGCAATACATATTGCAATATATTGTGAAAGTGTTAACTCCAGATTTATTGCAAAAGTACTGCTTTACATGTATCTCATAGCAACACTGAAACTCATGTGAAGGTCTTTGAACATGCAATTCCTCTATTGTACAACTAGTCAACTACAAGAACAAGATATCCAACAAACCCATGTTTTTATTTACCTCACTTCTGCGTTACATTTATTGCATAATTCAACATTAAACGCCCTGAGCCAATTAAAAGATTACCTACCCTACCCCTAAGCTGATTAAATCAGCAGGGCCCATCTCCCAAAGCCAATTAGAGGATTATTGTTAATCCTAATACCCTCTACAAAATTGAAAATAACTAAAAAAAATATTTTCTATACATAAAAATGTAAACATTGTCGTGTTCTTCCCAATGATATAAAATTCAATTGTACAAAGTAGCATTTATATTAGGCCCTACTATAAATTATATTGAAAAGCCAAGTATGACATTTCTCTATCATATTGGCAAAATAACGTGAAAAAGTATCCCTTACAATTTTTTTTTTTAAAATAAAACAAAAATATAGTACTTCGTGTTGGCAGCAGTGTTCAAAGTAAATATAAATATAACTTTTAAAAAGAAACATCACCCAAATAACGGTCACTTCATCGCCTTCGGCATTTAACATTTCTGCCTTTCTTTGGAATTATGACGGGAATTGTCGTTTTCTTTGCTTCATTGAAAGCTTCGACAGTGTAATTTTCCTTAATTTAGCTTGTATTAAATCCTAAAAGTTTTGATTCAATTTAGCTTTCCAAAGTCTAGAATTATTAGCCGTAAGTTTTGTTATCATCTGTTTGATCGAACGTATCCAAGATGGCGGCGACACGGTTGATCTCGGCTCAAGTAGACGCATTCTTCGCATCATAACGTCAAAAAAAATAATAAATAGTTGATTTCTTCGACATTATCATATTCCACAATATGCCTGTCAGTAATTTATAAAATCTGATTCTATTTCACTCTCAATATCATATAATTATTAGCCGTAAGTGACGGCGTGAAAATATTGGAATAGCGCCAAAGTGAAAGGCACGGTGTGAATTTTCACCTCTGACCTATTACGTAAATACTGAAAGATCCGGTGTTGAAACATATATTTCTTATTGGATGATTAGCGAATTAAACATTCCTTTCCTTCGTGGGTTTTACTTTTATTACCCAATCACCATTAATTAATGAATTAGAACCAATAGAAATAAGTTGATTGATTTCTCGCTTGGGTTCGCTAATGCCGTTGCCAAGTACGAAGGGTCCGCGAGTTGATTCGCTACCGACAGGCACGTGCCGTCAAAAATGCATCAAGGAAATTCTGATGATTATTACGGAAGTTGCCGATCGTATTGACTGAACCGGTTCTTGGACGTGTATCACGATATGATGTATTGGCAAGTTTGAATCGCAATACACCGGTATACCGGTTATATCGCCCACCCCTAGAGATAACTCTGGAAGTAATTATTTGAAATTGATGAAAATCAGGAGGCCTCTTCCTCTCAGGACCTTAAACAGTGTGTGTAAATTTAAAGTCAATCGGATATTTGGCTTTTAGAGCGTCCACCAGATTTTTTGAAGTGATCAAGGGAGATAACTCTGGCACTAATTATCGAAAATCGCTGAAAATCAATAGGCTTCTTCGTCTTATGACCTTAAACACTGTGTATAAATTTAAAGTCAATCGGATATTAACTTTGGCTTTTAGTGCGTCCACAAGATTTTTTGAAGTGATCAAGGGCCATAACTCTGGCACTAATTATCGGAAATTGCTGAAAATCAATAGGATTCTTCGTCTTATGACCTTAAACACTGTGTATAAATTTAAAGCCAATTGGATATTAACTTTGGCCTCTAGAGCGTCCACAAGATTTTTTGAAGTGATCAAGGGCCATAACTCTGGTAGTTAATATCGGAAATCGCTGAAAAACAATAGGCTTCTTCGTCTCATGACCTTAAACACTGTGTATAAATTTAAAGTCAATCGGATATTAACTTTAGCCTGTAGAGCGTCCACAAGCAATTGTGGACGCCGGACGGACGGACGGGGGCGACGACAATATACGACCACATTTCAATGTGGGCGTATAAAAACCTTGGTTCCTTTCCATATTTGTGCATATGGATTGTAATTTCCTGATTTATGGCCCCCGATTGTCTGAAAAATCGCCTTTTATGGCTTGTGGTCCCTCTGGAGATCACAATTATTATCGGTTTTAAATAAACCATTTGATTACATCACCGTTACACCGTAATGAAGGTCGAGTTAGAATTTCATGAAAATCGGACCAAAATTGCCGGATAAAATGCCCGCAGCCTGTACGTGAACAGTGTAACAATATTGTATACTGAGGCTGTGGACGCTGTTGAGGTCACAATTTTAATGCGATTTGGATGAAACTTGAAATAGAGTTTAAGGTCTTGAGACAAACAAGTATTTATATTGATTTTCAATGAATTTTGATAATTGAAGTTGTACAGCTAAATCCATAATATTAAATTTTTCGTATACTAAACGTTAGCATGTGGCAGAACTTTATAAAAACCAAACAAATCCTAATGATTTTTGATAATTACTTAATATGCGACATCTCTTGTTGACCGCCCGGACGATTTAGCTGCTGGTGGGCGTATGTTCCATTGCCTGGCAGCCTATTTTTTTTTTTTAGTTTTAAAACTGCACGTTTGACCTCCTCCAAGCCATAAACTAGGGCTGTCATAATTATTAACAAAACATATTGAATGCTAATGTAAGGCTCGTTTTAATCTGATAGAAATTATAAATTAGATCGTTATTTACACAACAAGCACAAAATCAACTCTGTAGACCCACGAATGGCTTGGATTCGGCTTGGATTAAAACAGCATTTCATTGATTGACTTAATTTTTAATGGCGTTCTGTATCAATAATATCAATACGGCCAGAGGTCGCAGTGGATCAATTTCAAGTTGCGTAAAAATACGCAGACATTCCAAAATTTCGCGTTTTTGCCGTCTACATCTGCGTGACTTCGAGCATCTCAAAATACTCAATAGAATTGAGTCGAGTCATTTTGTGAACAAACCTATTATAAAGCGTCCTTATTTCATTGATAGGCCTACTGCATTTAATCTAATCACGACTGGAGGTTAACGGCATCGGCACTAGATCTATGGTTGACGACGCAACGATTTCCATCTTTCACTTCGACAGGAAGTAAAGAGAAGACTATCGCTATGAAAGCAAACATTTGATTGGCTGAATGTAAACAGGATACTGTGTCCTAGCCAATCCAAAGTCTTGTATGACATGCGCTTTATTGCTTCCAATGCCGCAAAATAGGGGTATCCCAGGAAAGCTACGTATAGAAGGCTGCGACTGCTATGAACTTATGAATGAAATAAGCGGAAATATAAAAATCTACGGAGACTACGTGCAGCGTGCAGTAGAAGTGTGTAAAAGAAGCGTGAAGCACATAAATTGTACAAACTACGACGTAGAATAATCTAGTTTTATTCTCACGTCGGGAAATTTTCTGCGTGTAAATTACGCAGCGTCCGTCAATATTTGCGTTTATTTTGAAAAAAATGCGTGAAATACGCGGATTTTTGCGTGACTGCGACCTCTGAATACGGCCTTGATATTATGTTTATATTGAGAGTTTGGATGTCGGTATTATACGCTCTTGTGTCACTTGCATTTATATAGGGTAAAACTATGGAAATTGATAAACATTGCAGCTAACATCACCCAAGTTGAATTGGTACTCCATAGAATCAATGTTTCCTATTTGTCTGCTTCGGGAGTCACATAGGCCTACCAGTTACAGTACACGAGTAGACACAGGCTAAACAAGAAGTAGGCTATACTTATGTACAAATGCTTCCTCATTGATTTGGTCCATTCCATCACAGACTTTCTCTTCTTATCTACAGTGTATGTATCAAAAGTCTTATCTTTAATTCGTAGTAAAAAGTAAATGTAATACCAATTGAATTGCAGCCCCCGGAGCCCCATCTCAAACCGAATAGGCTAACGGTACCACAGTCATTGATAATCCAGATTATGTAGGTGGAGTTAACGCCTGTCAATCAAACTCTCGGCCATTCTACTTTTATCATCTATTTAGCAAGAATGGTCAACTCTTTAGAAAACTGTAATAAATTAGGACTTAAACAAGAGTTTCCTCCCTTTTACTATACTGTGCATTGTACGTTGTGAGATATAATAAATAGAGGGCGCTTGGAGTGGAGAATAGGCCAAATGAGAAGAGGTTAACGTAGATTACACGTATCCGAATAATGGAAAATTTGAGGTGAGAAGTTCGCTGTCAGACGTCAAGGAAATTTGTCACTTGGTGGAATGTTTCATTTGTATGAAAACCAGCGTGTATTGACGACAGTTTGATGATTCTTATTCAAGTTGGTTCCTGTAACAACTGTAATCGATGTTCCATTCGATTTTACGACTGATTTTGTCATTACTATGTGTGTTAGAATTGTTTAATTCTACGGAAGCACAGTTTGACTTTTTCGAGCCAGGTCACGTTTCATCGGAATCAGTAATGGCTGCAATCCGGGAAAATCGAAAGTTTTGATGCTGATTTGCAGAGCTGGGATGAATATTGTGAAGTAATAGAACAGTATTTCGTGGCGAACGATATTGGTACTGCGGAGAAGAAAAGAGCCGTTTTACTGAGTTGTGTTGGGACAAAGACTTATTCTTTGATTAGAAGTTTATGCCTGCCAGATTCAACAACAGACAAAACATTTGATGAGATAAAAACTTTAGTTAAAAATCATTTGTCTCCTAGGCCAAGTGAAATCGTTGAACGCTTTAAGTTACATTCTCGTATGAGAAAACAGGATGAATCCGTTCAGAACTATGTTGCCGAATTACAGAAAATTTCTGAAAATTGTAATTTTGGAGATTATTTGAAGTCAATGTTACGTGATAGATTGGTAGCTGGCGTAGGAAACGAGGCTATTCAGAGGAAGTTGTTAACAGAAACTCAGCTTACATTTGATAATGCCTTGAAGATAGCTGTTGCTATGGAAACTGCTTCCAGTAATCTTAATGATATGCATAATGGTACTTCATTAAATAAGTCTGAGGTTAATGCTGTTTATGGAGGTAGAAATAAACCCAGGTCAACACAAAATAAAGGCTACAATTCTAGCGCAAGTGGATTGAGAAATTCTAAACCAAGATCATCAGTTGGCCATACAGAACAGAAACAGTGTTTTAGATGTGGTTCAAATCATGATCCATCATCATGCCGACATAAGCGGACTAAATGTTATAGATGTTCTTAAAAGGGTCATTTGAAGAGTATGTGCACCAAGGGATCCAGTCATGGTTCAAGGCGAGAGAGTACGTCTCGAGCACATCGCGTGGAAGAAATTCCAGAGGAAGAGGAATGTCTTACTCTTTATCATGTGTCAGGATCCAGGTCCTCTAAAGTAGATGTTCCGATCATGATGGCTGTTCGGATAAATGGAAAATCTGTGTCCATGGAAGTTGATACTGGTTGCTCTGTTACCTTAATGAGTGAACAGAAAGTATCAGAACTACTGGTTGGAGTGGATTTGAAACCAAGTAAAGTTAAGCTCAAGTCGTATACAGGTGATTTAATTCCAGTCTTGGGGGAATGTGAAGTGGATGTCAGCGCGTTAGATCTTCAGAAACAACTACGGCTTATAATTGTAGTAGGTAATGGACACTCATTAGGAAGAGAGTGGATTAGGGACTTACCTTTAGATCTAGGAGACATCGCTGGAAATAGCACAGATTCTGTTGCAAGTAACAAAGTTAAGTTAACCCTTGAAGATGTTTTGGAACGTCATAAAGAAGTATTTTCTGGAGACTTAGGCAAGCTTAAAGGTGTTGCAGCTCACATTCATGTTGATAAAACTCAAGGTCCAAAGTTTTATAAACCAAGGTCAGTACCCTACGCCATGAAACAGAAGATTGAAGACGAACTTGACCGGTTACTTCGGGATTGAGTGATAGAACCTGTTACATTCTCCAAATGGGCAGCCCCCATAGTTCCGGTGTTGAAAGGTGACCATAGTATTAGAATTTGTGGTGACTACAAGTTGACAGTTAATCAATTTGCTTCTGTTGAACAGTACCCAATTCCGAGGTTTGAAGATCTGTGGGAAAAGTTATCTGGTGGAGTAACTTTCACAAAGGTAGACTTAAGTCATGCTTATCAACAGTTGGTATTGGATGAGGAGTCGAGGGAATATGTAACAATCAACACTCATAAAGGACTTTTCTGATATACAAGATTACCTTATGGCGTCTCCTCAGCACCTGCTATATTCCAGCGGACGATGGAGAACTTGTTAGGTGATATACCTCACACTGCGGTTTACCTGGATGATATACTTATTACAGGAGAGATCGAGGAAGATCAACTCGCTAATGTTGATGCAGTGCTGACAAGGCTAAAGGAAGCCAATCTGCATCTTAAAAAAGAAAATGTAGCTTCCAGTTGTCACAAGTTAGCTATCTGGGACATTGTATCGATTCATCTGGTATTCATTCTATGGAACAGAAGGTTAGAGAGATACAGGATGCCCCTAGGCCTACTTCAAAGACAGAATTACTAGCTTATTTAGGGCTTCTCAGGCGCGGATCCAGAGGGGGGGTTTGGGGGGTCCAAACCCCCCCCTGCTCAGCTACATGAAAAAAAAATAATGCCTTGCATCAATGAAATTACATCACAAAGTGATCCTACATCAGTATAAAAATTGTTTCTCTGTTTAAAAAGCTCAATTTGTATGTATGCCTATGTAATTTAGAGACGATGATGGCAAATTTCCGTAACAGAAACCTGGCAAACCCCCTCCTGCAAAAATTCCTGGATCTGCCCCTGCTTCTTAATTTCTATCATCGTTTCCTTCCAAATGCTTCAACAGTCCTGAGACCACTTCATGAATTATTGATGAAGGATGTAAGATGGAAATGGAATAAAACTCAACAGGTGGCATTTGAGCGGTCTAAAGAAATGTTGTTGAGTTCTAATTTCCTAATTCACTATGATCCAAGCAAACCATTGACACTTACGTGTGATGCTTCACCGTACGGACTTGGTTCGGTATTAGCTCACGTTATGCCAGATGGTAGTGAACAACCTATTATGTTTGCTTCAAGAACTCTAACTTCTGCTGAAAAAAACTATTCACAGTTAGATAAAGAAGGTTGTGGGTTGATATTTGGTATGAAGAAATTTCACAAGTATATTTATGGTAGAAGTGTAACAGTAATTACAGACCATAAACCGTTGGTATCCTTATTCAATGAAAAGAAGGCGGTTCCACAGATGGTATCTCCGCGAGTTCAACGTTAGGGCAGTTTGGCTACGTGCTTATAACTATAATATTATTTATAAGCCAGGAAGCGCAATCGCAAACGCTGATGGATTAAGTCGCGTACCGTTACCTATACAAACTCCAAACGAAGATGATGAAACTGATTTTGTATTGTTAATCGAGTCTGTAGAAAACCCCCCTGTTAATGCTAAACAGATTGCTACTTGGACATCACATAATCCAGTTTTGTCACGGGTTCGTAAGTTTGTTCTAAAAGGATGGCCTAATAATGTGGATGATTCTTCTAAACCTTATGAAAAGATAAAGACTGGTTTAAGTGTCGAGTCTGGTTGTCTTTTGTGGGGCGCAAAAGTAGTAATACCACCGAATGGATGTAAACTTATTCTAGACGAACTTCATGGAACACACCCTGGTGTCAATAAGATGAAAGGTTTAGCTCGTACTTATGTATGGTGGCCTGGTCTAGACTTGGATGTAGAAAACTGGATGTAGGAGTTGTGTGACATGTCAAGCTCATAGGAACAATCCTGCAACTGCACCACTGCACCCATGGGAGTGGCCTTCTGACCACTGGAGTCGTCTTCATATTGATTACGCTGGACCAGTGGAGGGGAAGATGATATTAGTGGTAGTTGACGCACATTCGAAGTGGATAGAAGCATTAGTTTGCAGTACAAATTCATCTAAAGTAACAATTACTAAGTTGCGTAGTATCTTTGCAACGCACGGTTTACCAAAAACAGTTGTCTCTGACAATGGTTCGTGTTTTACTAGTGAAGAGTTTAAGACTTTCCTTTGTAAAAATGGGGTTAATCAGTTATTCAGTTCACCCTACCACCCCAGTTCTAATGGTTTAGCAGAGCGGGCAGTAGAAACTGTGAAGGATTGGTTAAAGAAGAATAAACAAGGTACACTAGATGACAGATTAAATAGACTTTTATTTACATATCACATATCTGTACATGCTACTACGGGAAGGTCTCCTGCAGAGTTACTTATGAAACGTCAGTTGAGATCTCGTCTTGATTGTGTGTTTCCAGATGGTAAACTTAAAGTTCAACAAGAACAACAGAGTCAAATTAAGTCACATGATAAGAAGGTTAAGTTTCCAAACTTTCAAGTTGATGATCGCGTTAGTGTGAAAAATTATGGTTATGGACCTAAATGGATATCTGCAAAAATTATTAAAGTCACAGGTCCGTTATCGTATCAGATTCAGACAACAGATGGTAGAGTCATGAGACGTCATATAGATCATGCATCTGATGATGAAGTTGTTGCGCCTGTGGTGGATCCTGTCCCTGATGTTAATATTCCAATGGATATACCTGTGCTAAATGAAAATCATTTGCCTGAAGTTCGGAATGATGTTATTCCAAATGATGTGTCACGTTTTCCTGCTCGTGTTAGGAAACCACCTGCTTACTTAAAGGACTATGTTGTTCATAAAAAATAGTTCCATTAACTTTCGTAAAGTTTAGTGACTCTATGTTCTTCTGTGTTAATGACCTTTTTTATGGTTTCTAGGTGAAATTGAACTGTTTAGTTTTTTAAGATTATGTTTAATCTTAGGGTGAGGAAATATAATAAATTAGGACTTAAACAAGAGTTTCCTCCCTTTTACTATACTGTGCATTGTACGTTGTGAGATATAATAAATAGAGGGCGCTTGGAGTTAGCTTCGCCATTGATATGATTCTCGTGTTTTGGGCCTTATACTTTTAAACTTATGTCTGTCACCACTCGACTACCCGACAAAAACTCTCCAATAATGTATCTTTACGTTGTGTAAAATATTATAATGATATGAATATGTGAGTCACTATATGAGGAAATTTTGAAAATTGAGTTATTGTTATTTTCACATTCTCCAACTCATTACCTTCAATTTGATGTATAGCTATGTCCATTTGAAGCCACCAAACTCACAAATGTAAGTTTTGAGAAAAAGCAAGTTAAAGATTTGGTATGTTCCGAAACAAAATCCCATAGCAACCAGGCAATAAAACGATGACCAAGTTGAATCGGTGAATATTTTCAAAATCTTTTTTCTATAAATTGTAACCACACCGACAGCTCTCAGTAAAGTGGTAATTTGGCATAAAATCTGAACGCCTTGTGTTATCAAACACTCAGTTTATTTCTGGACAACGTCCGGGGAAAATAGATGCTGTGTCTAAAATCTAGACCCCTTTTAAATCTAAATGGTAGTGTTCATTTCTAAAAATATCCCGAGAAACTGAACGGTCGTAAAGTAGACGATCTAGGTCAAAACTAAACAGTGTTTCGAAATCTACATGGTAGCACAAACTGGGCGGTTTTTGATGAATCTTGACGGCATTTAACAGATTCTAGACGGCAATCTATTAATTGGATACGTGTATTAGATTCTGAACAGTAACGATAGTTTCTTTCCTTTTTTCGTAAAATCTGGACGATACCCGGTCCCTAGTGTTACTTTGCATGTCATATTATCGTATGAAGAAGCGACAGTAAACGGAATTCAGCTATCAATAAAATTCTCTTTGAAAAGAAAATTATTGGCCATTTTGTTTATTTTCATTTAAGGCCTATAAATTATATTTTTAAAAATGATATGAGTTATCAAATAATCTCCGCTAGGATTAATTATTCGGAGTAAATAATAAGTCGTCGACGGCTTTATCATTGACCCGTGACAATTGATTAGTATTACTATTACTCAATGACACACATCCGCTTGTCGCTTATTTTACGTAATCTGCCAAGTGGTTTTGATTTAACACTAAACAGCTATCTATATACGATCAGAATTACTTTTTTTCGGCCACTTATCAGAGTGAATAGCATGTAGGTACCCCAAAATATTATTGCCAAAATCAAATATTTATCGTCAACACGAGCCAGCCAGGTAACCACAATGCTTTGCACGCAGTGTCTGGGCCAATCAGCAAACAAGTTGTGTAGACAGCATAGCAACAAGTGGAGTATGTTTATATTTTTTAGGGGTTTTAAAACTCACTTGTATCCGTTTAAAATCAAATTCATCAACAATATTTTGATCATATTTGTAAACTAAAGATTCTCCGCTTTACAACGATGCCAATTATTATGCAAAGAGGAATGACCACCGGTCGTCCCGCTGCGAGTGAAGAAAAAGAAGTAATTAAGTCAAGAATTTTAAGAAATAGGGCAGATTTAAGAATACAGTACTCTTACAAAACGTTCAAATAAAGGTGTTCTAAAATCTATCATTGCTATTTTGATCTTTTGTGTCGATACATATTATATTAATAGACTCACTTTTGTGAAAATCTCAATTTCGATCAAAATCAATATTTTTACTTATTTTGCCTCTAGTAGGCTCTAGCCCAAAATTAGATTTTGCGTATTCCGACCCAATTTGATATATGGAGTCACATATATCTGGAGATGGTTCAGTTGGAGGGCAAAAATAGATTTGCAATTTGTGAGCTAATCATGCTTATAATTTGAGGAAAATATAAATGGCATAAAAAGAATTTGAGACAAAACTAAGGCATCCATACAACAATGTAGAATTACTTTTGCAATATAAATAAGAAGAGTTGTTCTTACGGGAGCTTTTTTCTCAATTTCTAAATTTGCAGGAGTGTTTTACGGCTCCTGCACCATTTCATAAACCTCAAGGAGTGTCGTCATTTTCTAATATTGTACAGAATGCCAGCACTCTACTTTCACTTTTTAGTTGTGATAATTCATACCACAGTATTTATACGGTCTTGATCGAATATTTTTTTTTCATTCCAACAGCGTTAATATTTTTTTTACATCACTGATGACCAAAACATATCCTTAGAAAATGACAATATATGAATTATAATAGAAACTGTGCCGTTACATTAATTCCCAAGTCTCGATTACCATGATTTTTCTACGATGACACGGAAAATGAAATATACTCTGGTTAACCTTGTGTAAATAGACTACAGCCTGAGCATGCTTAGCGATGTGGTTAATGAAAGGACTTGACAACAAAATTACCAGTCCTATTTTTAGCACACGGTGATCGAGGGCACAATAATATAAAAAGATAGGTTGCCAGGCAACGAAACATAAGCCCACAGCAGCTAAATCGTCCGGGCACTCAACAAGGGTTGTCGCATATTTTTACTTTTTTTGGTAATGAAACATTTGTAATACACTAAAATCTGATTAAGAGTAACAACTCATTATGTAATTATCTGAAAATCATTAACATAAAAGGGTGATATAATCAAACGTTTTTTTAAATCGGATAATAATTTGGACCTCCAGAGGGACCACAAGCCAACAAAAGTGATTTTTCGGACAATCAGGGGACATAATTCAGTAAGTTATGCTCCGATGGGCGCAAATTTCGAAAGGAACTGAGATCATTGGGTTATAAACATACATGTCAAGTTTCATCAAAATCGGTTCAAAATTGTGACCTCTATAGGGTCCACAACCTCGATATAACATATTTTCAAATATTCGTGCACAAACGGCAGCCACTTTGTCTGTCAATTCTGGTCTGATTTTCACGAAATTCAAACTCTCTCTTCATTACCATGTAACGGTGATATAATCATACGTTTTTTTAAATCGGATAATAATTTTGACCTCCAGAGGGACCACAAGCTAACAAGATAGGCTGGCACTGCTAGGCAGGATACGCCCACATTTTCGAGAGATGGATAGAGAACAAGCAATACCGAAAGTGATTTTTCCTACATCATTAAGTCCTGTATGTATTTCATACTGTATTGGGAGCAGCCATTTAGTTGGTCAGTTCCAGTCTGATATTCATGAAATTCGAAGCCGACAATGATTATGGTGTGACGGTACACAACCTAGAAATGTGACTTTTCATCAAAATCGGATAAGAATTGTGACCTGTAGAGAGTCCACAACCATGATATACCATATTTTTACACTATTCGCGTACAAACATCGACCATTTCGTCCTGCAATTTTGGTACAATTTTCACTAAATTAGAACTCAACATTCCTCATCAAAATCGAATTAAAATTGTGACCTATACAGGGTCAACAACCATGATATACCATTTTTTTTAACAGTATTCGCGTACAAACGGCGGCCATTTTGTCTGTCAATTTTGGTCCGATTTTCCCGAAATTCAACCTCAACCTTCCTTACGGTGTAACGGTGATATAATCAAACGTTTTTTAAATCGGATAATAATTGTGACCTCCAGAGGGACCACAAGCTAAAGAAAGGGGGATTTTGCGTATAACCAGGGGCCATAATTCAGGAAGTTACGATCCGATATGCGCAAATATTGAAAAGAACCAAGATCTTTGGGTTATAACCATGAATTTCAAGTTTCATCAAAATCGAATTAAAATTGTGACCTCTACAGAGTTCACAACCTTGATATACCATATTTTTACACTCTTCGCGTACAAGCGGCAGCCATTTTTTCAGTCAATTTTGGTCCAATTTTCACGAAATTCGACCTCAACCTTCATTACGATGTAACGGTGATATAATCAAACGTTTTTTTTTAAAAAGAACAAAGATCTTTGGGTTATAAACATGCATGTCAAGTTTCATCAAAATCGGTTCAAAATTGTGACCTCTACAGGGTCCACAACCTTGATATAACATATTTTCACACTAATCGTGTACAAATGGCGGCCATTTTGTCTGTCAATTTGGTCCGATTTTCACGAAATGATACCTCTATTTTCATTACCATGTAATTGTCATATAATCAAACGTTTTTTTAAATCGGATAATAATTTTGACCTCCAGTGGGACCACAAGCTAAAAAGGGTGATTTTTCGTACAATCAGGGGCCATAATTCAGGAAGTTACGATCCGATGGGCGCAAATATCGAAAGAAACCAAGATTTTGGGGTTATAAACATGCATGTCAAGTTTCATCACAATCGGTCCAAAATTGTGACCTCTATAGGGTCCAAAAGCTAAAAACATGATAGTTCGTACAATCAGGGGCCATAATCCATGAAGTTCCAATCCGATACATGCCAATATTGAAAGGAACCAAGATCTTATGGGGATAAACCTATATTTCAAGATTCGTCAAAATCGGATAAGCATTGTGACCTGGAGAGAGTCCACAAACAAATTGTGGACAGACGGACGGACAGGGGCGACGACATAATACGTCCACATGAAAATGTGGGCGTATAAAAAAGATGTGAAGTATTAAGATTTGGAACTATTTCACGATAAGCGACAACACAAGACGTGCGATATGCCTCATACCAGCCCGGTATGCACAAGATTCTTCAGTGCTCAGAATTTCAGCTTGTATGTGTATGTTTGAAATTCATTATTTCTGTTATCTGCTATCATGTTATCTGTTTCAAAAAGTTAGTGAAAACAGATTTGTGTTGATGATCTTTTTTCAACCATTAGTTGTGATTCCAATTTAATCCATACATATATCAAAGCACTGCACGTCCCAAAACATGTGCCAATCCGCACGAACGAGAATAATTATAAATTTAATAACACTATGTACATTGCCCCATATTCTGCAAACTATGGCGGTAATCAAAAACGCTGAAAAATACACCCATTATTGTTTAAAAACAGTATTCTGAAAATTATGGCGGTAACCGAAAAATACATGTACTCTTGTTGTTCACTGCCATCCATCATTGTTAAAATAAACATTTCCCGATTCGAGAATATTAATAAATAATTGATTAATATTTAATTCAAAAGGTAGCGACAATTAAATGGACAAGTTACAATTACTTATAGTAACAATACTCACCAGAAATACATAGCTAACAATTTCACGCTCTACTGGCGCCATGTCCAATTACTGATGCACATCAAAGATAAGTGGCAGTTTCACCTAGATAGTGAACGAGAGCTCCAATGGTGACGTTTTGTTAATTAGTCACGTTTTTCCTGATTTCTCCCGCACATGTCTGACTAGTTATATTTTTGTATAAATACTCACGCTATTTTAACATACTGACACAAGTAAGGAAAACTAACCGATTGACTTAAACACTCACCCTATGATTATTTCTGACCATTACTGACGTATGGAACAAGCATTTACAGGTTTAAGCGACAACTGACAACACATTTATTTCTCACAAGTTTCCATGAATAATAACCACAATTAAGCTTTTCTACTTACTCCTAGGATTATCTAAGCCCGTTACTAAAAGCTCTGACGCCAGTTCTACACACTATGCATCTTGCCGTGTATTTATGCGGATGCTGAGATTAATTTGATAAAGAATAATAAAAGAATATTTTGTCAAATTTATTTTAGCTGAATGTGAAAATAATATTATAACATGTAGTTTACTTTTTAAAAAAAACAAGCCAACAGTGAGGCTGATGTCCCCCGCCGAAATCCCAAAATAAATAGAAGACACATATTAATTAATCGCACATTTATTTTTTTCAATGTATCGAGCAATCAAAGTGTACACGAAGTGTCATCCAAAAGTGTTTCATAAAGAAAAATGTTAAAACCGATGAGAAAAATGAAAATGTACCCTAGTTAGTGGGACCCTAAAGGCAGACAAAAGGGCCCCTCTGGCCAAGGGAAAGGGCCCTCGTGTCCAAGTCAATCGTTTCTATACACTGTTACTGTCGAATCGATTACTAAATGAGAATGCAGTCATTGTATTGGCATAAAAATCATCAATCAAGATGAACCTAAGTTATCTTGTCCCAAAGTATCAACCAATCAAACTGCTTATCTCTGCTTACCCTAAGCGGAAAATGCCATCTTCGAACTCCATCAAGGCATTGACCTAATAAGCATATACACCAAGTTTGAACATTTTAGCTCAATTAGAAGGAGAGTTATTGTGTTCCAAATTCTCGACCAATCAAATTGCATATCGCTCTGCTTACCCTAAGCGGAAAATGCTCATCTTCGAACTCCATCAAGGCATTGACCTAATAAGCATATACACCAAGTTTGAACATTTTAACTCAATTAGAAGGAGAGTTATTGTGTTCCAAAGTCTCGACCAATCAAATTGCTCTGGTTACCCTGAGCGGAAAATGCTCATTATCGAATTTTGTCAAGGTATTACTGTAATGAAACTATACACAAGTTTCATCACTCTCACTTAATTAGAACTAAAGTTATCGTGTCCCAAAGCATCAACCAATCAAATTGCTTATCTCTGCTTACCCTAAGCGGAAAATGCTCATCTTCGAACTCCATCAAGGCATTGACCTAATAAACACATACACCAAGTTTGAACATTCTAGCTCAATTAGGAAGAGAGTTATTGTGTCCCAAAAAGTGTGACGGACAGACGGACAGACAGACAGATAGACGGACGAACCCATTTTAATAGTCCCCCAACTTTCTTCGAAAGGCGGGGGACAAAAAAAAAACAATATGAAAGACTTCTGTGAATGGAACAAAGTCAACCAGTGAAAATAAAATTAGTCGTGTGTAATGACCCTTGTCGTTTGGGGTCGATCATATTCATCTTTATAATAAAAGTTTTCCGTTATCCTGTTTAGCAAGATATGAAGGTTTTCAAAAATAAGTCTCTACCCATATGTAGTAATGTACATTTGATGTTCGAAAATCGTAGAATGTAACTGTCGCCCCACGATGTTGACAGTGGCATGTCTGCTAAAATATACTGATAATAACAGTAATTTAATAACACTCTTACGTACAGCAATGTCAACGCAACTTGTTCTGAACGCAGGTCTCATTACACTTGCCAGTACTACCTTCAGGTCTCGAGCCATTCAATCCTTGTTGAAACTAGAATCTGCCCCAGTCAATTTTACTGGTCAACTGTTTACTCCTTCAGGTGAGTATAGCGTGCACGCAAGTAATGACTTGCGCCTCCTGACGAGGTCTGCATTACTGCAAGAGTGTTTATTACTGTACGTCTACAATGTACGTCAGGAATTTCGTAAAACGGTGCTACTCGTGAATCCAACAAACTACGGCGGTAATTGAAATCGTCGACAAATATTCCCTGCCGTTTTCTTAATTAGTCATGCTTTTCCTGATTTCTCCGCACATGTCTGACTAGTAATATGTTCGTATTAACTCACGTTTGTTTCATTACACTATTTTAACATACTAACACAAGTAAGGAAAACTAACCGACTGACTTAAATACTCACCCTATGATTATTTCTGACCATTTATAGGAATACTGACGTATGGTACAAGTACTGACGGGTTTAAGCGACAACTGACAACACGTTTATTTCTCACAAGTTTCCATGAATAGTAAACACAATTAAACTTTTCTACGCAGAGGCCCGTTACTAAAAGCTCTGACGCCAATTCTACACACTATATGCATGTTACTGTGATAGTGATAGGTTTTCTTCATACTTCCAGTATTGAATATTATAAATGACAAGAAGGCTCACTTCTCTGGAATGGTAGTTAATTAATGGACTGTTATTTGTTACAGTTCTTGGTCTCTATTCTAATTTTACTCTCCTAGGAACATTTAGCGTGAGTAAGTCAGTACTCTCCAACCTCACGCAGTGACACGTACATGTGATACCTCCCGCAATTCGCAGGAGTCTCCCGATTTCACCCCTGATCTCCAGAGCTCCCGATCGGGAGACAAATACTCCCGCTTTTTCTTGTAATTTTATTTTTTGGTAGTCAAAATTGTAATCAAATAGCATCAAAATAAAACGAGACAGACTTTTTTTTGTTAACGACAACCGACAATCTCGTATTGAATGTTCTTACTATATTATTAGTAACATGACCTGAGTAAATTTCTGATGTTTTCATATTTGGATCAAAATACTATTTAAATAACACGATAATTATTGTTTTTAATTTTTACACGAAATTAATAAAGTTTAGCAATAGTTGCAGGCAACGAAAATTGACACGAACGATACCAATCGGGTACGTGAGGTCGCGTCAGCTCAAAATAAAAAAGTTGAAGTTAGAAAAAAAAACACGCCACCGATTACACCTGTCTGGTTACGCAAATTGAAATATCGGTTACGTTAACAAATTTCATTAACAAATTTATTCACATTTGATCAATATTTATAAACGCTAATTTTGTGACACAGGTCATCTAAATTATTAGTATTTGTATTATACAGCACAACTCAATTCATTCATTCTTGGTATTTTATTTCTCCATCAGTCTTACTGGTAGGCCTACTTTCAGTTTGACAGATCACATATTTTTGACATCAGTTTAACCAAACTGATCCCGCAGTGAATATTCGCTTGGCCGCTACAATCACTGATAAGCATGACATCGACGAGGCTTAATGGGTACGGCATATTAACTTTTTTACTCCGACAAATTAAATTCTCAAACATTTCTTTGAGGTAAAAGAAAAATAAATAAAGACGTTTGAAGTATTTGTAGTTAAAAAATATTTCCTATTTAGTGTAAATGGGTATTAAAATGAGCAAAATGCATCATTTTGCCTGAAGCAGTTAGGTGTTAAGTAATTATAAACATTGCACGAGCCATTGAGCCAATGACTAAAGCCGCGTGCAGTCAATGCACATGTTGTAACCAGTCATCTGTTACAGAGATAATTCCAGGGAATATTTTAACCGGGTTCGTATCGCAATTTGAGACTCAAACGTCCGATTTTGCGAATCAAATTCATATTTGATTAGCATTATTAGCTTAAAACCCTGCTTCAGCGCGAATCAAAGTTTTGAAAATTAATTTTAACTTTAAAACCATTCAGTATCGTAAAACACATCAAAACAAATCTCAAATCTCGCAATTTTATTGTCTATATCATCAAGACTCTTTACGTGCCTCTGCAACGGTCCAGTGGAACAAGAGCAGTACATGTTGACGTCTGCTATTTATAGACGTAAAAAGTTTTGATGACAGAGATGACAACACTACATACATGTACTTTCTTTCTATATCTGTTGTAGTCACCTTCGTCAAGACAGACATTCAAAACACTACAAGATAAAATTACCGGATGATCGAGGGTACGTCGCGAAATTCAAACACATGATATTATGTTCTGTCTTCAAATGCGACATTAAAATTAGCAACAGTTCAAGATTGGGTGAGGAAATATGACGCAGAAAAGATCTGACTAGAGTATGAAGTAAATAAAGAATGTCCAGGTTTCGTACAAAGAATAACATGTGGTCACATACTTTTATTTTTATTTTATATAAATATAAACAACCGTTTGGTAATACAAATAATGTGGGTATTGTTATTGTCACATATAGGCCTAATTATGTGAAATAAGAATTCTATTACATACTAAAAAACTGCTTATCAATTGGTAAATTTTCTTACACAATTTTTCTGGAAACTGCTAATGAAATGTAAAAAATAGGTTGCCAGGCAACGAAACATACGCCCACACAGCAGCCAAATCGTCCGGGCAGTCAACAAGAGTTGTCGCATATTAAGGAATTATCAGAAAATCATTAGAATTTGTTTGGTTTTTATAATCAAACGTTTTTTTTTAAATCAGATAATAATTGTGACCTCAAGAGGCACCACAAGCTAAAAAGGGTGATTTTTCGTACAATCAGGGGACATAATTCAGGAAGTAATGACCCGGTGGGCGCAAATATCGAAAGGAACCAAGATCTTTGGGTTATAAACATACCTGTCAAGTTTCATCAAAATCGATTCAAAATTGTGACCTCTATAGGGTCCACAACCTTGATATAACATATTTTCACACTATTCGTGTACAAATGGCGGCCATTTTGTCCGTCAATTCTAGTCCGATTTTCACGAAATTCAAACTCTCTCTTCATTACCATGTAACGGTGATATAGTCAAACGTTTTTTTAAATCGGATAATAATTTTGACCCCCAGAGGAACAATCCAGGGACATAATTCAGGAAGTTATGATCCAATGGGCGCAAATATCGAAAGTAACCAAGATCTTTGGGTTATAAACATACATGTCAAGTTTCATTAAAATCGGTTCAAAACTGTGACCTCTATAGGGTCAACAACCTTTATGTAACATATTTTCACAATATTCACGTACAAACGGCAGCCATTTTGTCCGTCAATTTTGGTCCGATTTTCACAAAATTCATACTCAACCTTCATAACCATGTAATGGTGATATAATCAAACGTTTTTTTAAATCGGATAACAATTTTGACCTCCAGAGGGACCACAAGTAAGCTAAAAAGGGCGATTTTTTGGACAATCAGGGGCCATCATTCAGGAAGTTACGATCCGATGGTCGCAAATATCGAAAGGAACCAAGATCTTTGGGTTATATACATACATGTCAAGTTTCATCAAAATTGGTTCAAAATTGTGACCTCTATAAGGTCCACAACCTTGATATAACATATTTTCACACTATTCACGTACAAACGACGGCCATTTTGTCCGTCAATTTTGGTCCGATTTTCACGAAATTTGAACTCAACCTTCATAACCATGGAACGGTGATATAATCAAACGGTTTTTTAAATCGGATAACAATTTTGACCTCCAGAGGGACCACAAGCTAAAAAGGGCAATTTTTCGGACAATCAGGGGCCATAATTCAGGAAGTTACGATCCGATTGGCGCAAATATCGAAAGGAGCCAAGATCTTTGGGTTATAAACATGCATTTCAAGTTTCATCCAAATTATACAATATTACAATTGATTAGCATTCTTACACAATTTTTCTGGAAACTGCTAATGAAATGTAAAAAAGTAAAATATTCCCTGGATAATTCGTAAGTAATTCTCTGTGAAACAGATTGCAGTTTAACATCACGTATTGTCCAGTTGCAAGCAGGTTAAATGATTTAAAAATACCCCTGTCCTAATTCTTTAAATGATAAGTTAATGCCATAAATATTTGAACATGTCAGCTATATTTCCAAAGAATTTACTACACATGTTCTTTTCACTATAGCCATGCTGTGCGGTAGTACCACAGAAAACCAATGACCCGTATGTATGTCGTCAACTTTGACCCCCCAACCGGCACATGGCATCACTTGACTGCTAATGTAAACGATTTTACTGTCCTGTCTTTTTAAATATTTTTTCATCATATTAAACTATAATTTATTATGTTTCCTTTTGATTGAGCTTTTGTTTGTAGAATGCCGTGGTTAATAAATATTATTAATTTTGTCAACTTACAAATGACAAGTCTAGTACTAGTATTAGTATTCATGAAAGATGTATGCAGTGTCTTCAGTGACTGAAAACAATGTGGTAGCTACCATTCCTGGTTTTTGAATGTCAAATATGTTATAAAAAAGAAAATCCATTTAGTTATATTTGGAACCGATTGATAAAAGAAATATTAAAATATAGCAATTTAGAGAAGTGGAACAAATGGGAACATCTCACTGTGCCACCCGCTATATTGTTCTCATTGGGAGATTAATCCAGCAAGGGGATTATCGAATACAATGGTGTTAAATGTATAGTCCGCTTTTTAAAACTACTAGGATTATTAACAACTTTATTCACAATAAATTACATAAAAGTAGCAACAAATACGTGTATCAAAGATAGGTTGCCAGGCAACGAAACATACGCCCACAGCAGCTAAATCGTCCGGGCAGTCAACAAGGGTTGTCGCAAATCAATAGGCGTCTTTGTCTTATGACCTTAAACACTGTGTATAAATTTGAAGTCAATCGGATATTAACTTTGGCCTCTAGAGCGTCCACAAGATTTTTTGAAGTGATCAAGGGCCATAACTCTGGTAGTTATTATCGGAAATCGCTGAAAAACAATAGGCGTCTTCGTCTCATGACCTTAAACACTGTGTATAAATTTAAAGTAAATCGGATATTAACTTTAGCCTGTAGAGCGTCCACAAGCAATTGTGGACGCCGGACCGACGGACGGACCGACGGACGGACGGGGGCGACGACAATATACGACCACATTTCAATGTGGGCGTATAAAAATGAATGATAACCATACTAAATATGATATGGCGTCAGTATATTCAATTGCACTTTTTACACCTTTAACATTTCGATTTTAAGATCATTAATAGATTCTTCTATTCTTATATATTTTTGCCTTTTAGGGGGCAGTCGCCCCCCCGTTATCCAATTGAACTATTGTATTTCGACACAATGTTAATAAATTTAAATATATTTGGGTGGCTTGTTCCAGTTATCCTCATTTTACTGAGCCATCCCTCAACGTGATTAGTTGTCCGTGAACCATCTGTGTTGAAGTGATTCCACATAGCCCTTCTATCGCTTTCTACCACTTGTTCAGTAACATAATCTGCAAATTTTAAAATATTGTCATACCCCAAATCAGCTTCCTCTCAACCATATCACATAACCTCACAAATGGGAGGGCGGAAGCCTGACGCACAAGTAAATTTACAACTGGACTGTCTGTGAAAGCTCTCTGTAGTCCAAATTTCTGTGTGTTTCGCCAAATTGTTTGGCGAAAATGAAACAGGCAACCTTTAAGCTCACACTGGAATATTTCAATAGCTGCGTTTTGTGCTTCTATTTCAAAACCCGTGAAGATGGTCACAGGTGATAAATAAATATTTATCTCTGTTGCTAAACTTAACTTATATATTTTAATCAAAGTAGAAAGAAAAGGGCGATCTTCTAGTTATCCCTGGTTTTTTAAGTTACTAGTTTCGTTCGTATTGAACTCTTCAGACTGGTTAGACTCCAAAGGTGGAGGTCTATTTATACTATTCCGAGAATTGGCGGGGTTGGCGGGGTCAGTTTACCGGGGTTTGGTAAATTTTGGCGGGTTGGCGGGGTCAGTTTACCGGGGTTTGGTAAATTTTGGCGGGGTTGATTAAACAGGTGTTTGGTATAATTTGGCGGGGTTGGTATACCGGGGTTTGATATTTTGGCGGGGTTCATGAATATGCCAGGCTCGGTGTTAATAGTCCCCGTAAATATGATTTACCGGGGTGAGTATTAGGCGGGGTCGCCGAGGTTACTAGATTATATTGCCAGAATGTGGTCTTGTGGCGAGGTTCATGAGTATTCGAATACCGTAGTTCGGTATTGAGGCTCAATTCAGGATTAACCTAAAGTAAGATTTAGGTAAGGTGCGAGGTAGACGTGTCTATACTTCTGCCGGGATTTCGGGCAAAAAGCGGTGAACTAGTTTCGTTCGTATTGAACTCTTCAGACCGGGTAGATTGGATGGGAAAAGAAGGCAGGCCCAGGGCGGGTCTGAGGCCCGGAGGCTATAGTAAGGTAAGAGAAGAAAGAAAAAGGAAAACGTGAAAGGTTAGATGGAATGGTTTATTAAACCGGAAATCAAGCTGGAATTAGTGAGATCAGTAAATGAAAGTTGGCAAGTGAGAAGAGGGTCACGTTCCATTTCAAGAGCGCCGGATGGTTCGTTCTCGATTCTGAAATATTGGTCAATGGACCTATCCCGGTTTTTCCAAATGTCACTCCGGCTGGATTGGACAGTGGTCCATGTTTCTGCCTCCAGTTTGCTAGGGGAGATGCTTGAGTCCCAGTTGCGGAAACATGGAAACGGAGCCCCTAATGGAGTAAGGTGGCGTCCATTTTGCTGGGTGGTCGAGGCTACTGAGGTCGGCGTAGCGGCACGTAGAGTTTCTGTTGAAGCGCTGACTTTGCTGACATTACCCACAAGAGAGACACCCCAGTCGCCTCTCACTTCAACTTACCAAGACATTCTACTCGAGACCTTGACTACCAAATAATTAAACAACTGGGCTCAGACCCTGGTTATACACTTCCACAACCAACAAACGCACAATTGAATTACATTGGATTATTAGATTAAAAACTTTTCAACCACACGGTATCAACGACAAAATCTGAACTTGGTCACCCCCACTCATTTTTATTTGTTCTATATATTTTAATCATTAAAATAATTGAATCTTAACTAGGCGAACAGTACTTATAAGGATACAGTCTATAATCCTTTGTTTATTTAAATTTTCACACCATTATCCTATAACACCAGTTGATTGGGTGGCACAGTGAGATTAAACCGAACAAATATTTATAATGTTTAAATGGGTGTATTCCCGCGAAGGCGCAGTTACAGAGCGTGACCAAAATTAATCCTTCCCGCGAAGGCGCAGATATCGACGTGTCGGCTTTCGTTTGAAGGGAGACATGTTGTTATTAGGACCCAATTAACGGTGTTAAAGATTTTATGAATTTATGTTAACTCTGAATTTTATCCACCAATTGCCAACTAACGATGAATATCATCAAATCACCCAAGTAGTATTCACCTATTCGCTCACTCACACAATCAGTGTCATTTTTAAAGATATAAAATCCCCTTAATGTTTGTTATATTATAGTTGTTTTTATTGGCGAAGTCAAATTTAATTTTTGTTATAGTAATAGTATTATCTTTTTATTTATTTGACGAAATTAAATTAATTTTTGTTATATTATAGTATAGTTATGTTATTTATTGCTTATCTGATGCTAAAATGTTGGTTAATTAGTTACAGTGGGGATTATGAAAGTGTAAAATCTTATCATAACAATCTATAACACCATTGTTACGTTTTTAATCCATTTTAATCCTTAGGGCTGGATTCCCGTTAAGGCGTCGAAAACGACCCTTTTTAATCCGTTACGGTCAATAACTGCGCCTTCGCAGGAATAAACCTTTAACCTTAGCTTATCTGATGCTAAAATGTTGGTTAATTAGTTACAGTGGGGATTATGAAAGTGTAAAATCTTATCATAACAATCTATAACACCATTGTTACGTTTTTAATCCATTTTAATCCTTAGGGCTGGATTCCCGTTAAGGCGTCGAAAACGACCCTTTTTAATCCGTTACGGTCAATAACTGCGCCTTCGCAGGAATAAACCTTTAAATGTGAACAGTGTGGTTTCATGTGTTTTGTTAAGTTTGTGTAATTAACAATCAAATGATAGTAAAATATATAAAATATGTAAATTAATTTGTCTTTTATTCATGGTGGATGGGTAATTTTAACGCGTGATAAAGTCTCCCTCTTTTGACCTTAATTCTCCTGACATTTTTACAAAAATCTCCTGACATTTTACCTGAGGCCAATCACATGTATGCATGGCAAGCACTGAATTATTGGATGCCTTTGAAACTCTACAGGTTTCTTTAATTAGATAATGTCCTACCTCTCAGCTGTACCTTTAATGCAGCATATTTCATTTATTACTTTCTTCAGTTGGCATTCTTTTATATTCAATGCATCTTCAACATGTTTCAATTCTTTCAATTTTTGTAGAATACCAGTATTCTGTTTTCTAGCCCCTACAATAATGAAAGAATAATTGAACAATGGTCTTGCATGTAAAAAATATTCCAAGCTTTGTCATGTTAATAAACACCACATTTTGCAAGGGATGGATAGCGAAAAAGCTAAAAAAAAAAACAAGCCAACAGTGAGCACTACAAGTATGGTATCGTCTAAAATGGTAGTTTTACCGATAATTTCTATTCATACCGTGTAATTTCAAAACATCGTTCAATAAATAATAAAACTCGTTGAAAATAACAATAATTAGTACCATGGTTTAGATTAATAGCAACGGGTTTAGTTTCTCCGAGATGCGTTTAAAAATGGACGATCCGTGCACTTATTTATGGCAATCATTTATTGGCCGAGCGTTTGAGTTTCCCCGAGATGGGTTTAAAAATGGACTTCCCGTTCACTTATCTATGATGTCCAGTTATTAGATGAGGCGTCGAATTTCCCGAGATAAGTATATAAATCAACATACGAATAATTTATCTATGGTGTTTTATTATAAGATAAAACTTGTAATTTCCCGCGTGCCGTTTATCCGATCAATTCATTTTGATTACGATTATTTACATACGAAGTACGAATAAAAATTTGAGTGTAAAAAAAATGCGCACACATAGATATTCACCTTACCGTGTCGTACTATATATTATCCATTAGCCTATAAAAATAGTATTCCACCATTGACAAATACGTCAAAAATCGGTAAATCACGATATTCACCTTACCGTGGCCGTACTATATATTATCCATTATCCTATAAAAAAATGTATTCCACCATTGACAAATATGTCAAAAATTGGTAAATCTCGTCCCGGGTAATTATACAATCAGAACTCGGTAAATCACATAGGTAATGCATCTTCATTAAATCACAAATCTAATTAACGTGTACATGTGGCCAGAAGTCAACCCCACAATGGCAGTGCGATAGACCCGCGAGAGAGTTAGACATGTACTTGCGCCATAAGAAGTCACCCATGAAATACGCGTCAATGATTAGTGCCTTGATGTTACGTAATCGCGAGATTTGGGTCAATGAAATGATGACTTTAGTACAAGGGTTATTGTTACACCTAAATCAAACCATATTGCATTATATTACAGGTGCATTTATCACAAATAATGCAGGTAGAAGTTATAAAACAAAAGCATTCCAGCAATCAAACAATTAATCCATACTGTAATAACGGCGTGCGTATTCAAAAACATGGTTTCATATGCCACCCCATATTCCTGAAGCAATGGCGCGAGAAATCATTAGTTCTAATCAAACAAAACACTGCGCAGGAGTATGATGGCACCCAGACATGTGATCACAGGTGGAAATTAATAAAACAATAGTATTCGTCCAATCAAATATTAATCTATATTGTAATAACTGACATTTATGACTTCTCTTTATATTTAAAATAACACCAATGACAGAAATTAAATAAATTTAAAACATCAAAGTATAAATGGCATATTTGAACACTGATACAAGGAGATCAACAAAGCTACTCGTATATAGTGTAATTAATTGATCTTACGTGGCGTTGCATATAATATAATGCGAAACCACTTACTCTTTTTTTAATAAGCAGTGCCAAGATGGTAAGCTAAGATTTCTATCCTGCAGAGAAAAGGTGCAAGTGTCATTTCAGATACGAAATTCTATGTGGATTCTTAAAATGAGACTGACAAGACTTGGGCGTATTAACCAAGTTGCACTTATTGTTAAATAAACTGTTAAACGCTTACTTATTGTTAAATAGACAATAATGTATGGAATAAATAAGTTTTACACTTTGATTTTTGTTGATTACCGATCACGAACGAGATTAGTACACAGCTGTATATTAGTATTTTTGAATTGGCGTTTTAATTAAATTTTTTAGGTCAGTTCACCGATGTTTTAGTAATAATAAAGTATATCGCATTGTTTAATTAGTTCCCCGAAATTGAATTGACCACGATGATGTAATAACAAAAAGCGAATTGTAAACATTGATAATTACATGAATATGAATCATTTAAAATATAACACAATCTGTTAAAATATTACGAATAATAGAAAGAGCGTCACATGGAATTTCACTAAATTTACATGAATTACAATCCGATGTCATTGTTTTTTAGTGTAGTAACTTTTTGTCAGGTATCACAGCTGTTTAACCATTTAATGATTTGTGTCTATATGAACTTTAAGCTAATTTGAGAAAACCATTTGTTTTTAAAGAATTGTTTCATACAAACCACTCAGTTAATCATGTTTTTATAGCCAATCCATAACAATTAATTGAACTTATATTACAGGCGAAGCAAAAAGTTTGCTATTGCCCAATATTATATACAGATATAAATATTATGCATTGTAATATAAATATACCTACAGATAACAATAACAGTATATAATATATAATCCCCCTCTCACCCTTGTAAACTGAAATATAGATAGATCTAATAACTGAACATCATAGATAAGTGGACGGGAAGTCCATTTTTAAACCCATCTCGGGGAAACTCAACCACTCGGCCAATAAATGATCGCCATAAATAAGTGCACGGATCGTCCATTTTTAAACGCATCTCAGAGAAACTAAACCCGTTGCTATTAATCTAAACCATGGTACTAATTAAACCATTTTTGTTATTTTCAACGAGTTTTATCATTTATTGAACGATGGTTTGAAATTACAAGGTATGAATAGAATCTATTGGTAAAACTACCATTTTAGACGATACCATACTTGTAGTGGAGGCTGGTGACAGTGATGTCCCCTGCCCATGGCTCGAAATGATCGCCTGTCGTCTGACAGGTAGCAAATAAAATTACCTAACTAAATTTTACTGGATGTTCAGTAAATTGACCACGATACTCAAGTCCACATCACGCACATGTAGGCCCTAATTATTTGTTTCTAAATGCAAGAATTGAGCACGGAAATACCGCAAAAAGTCGCCATTTGCACTGTTTTCATTTTGCTCTGTTGCATGCTACACTTACGCACACAGTTCGAAAGTAGGCAATTTCATAACAATGAATTTCACATCATCTACGCTTGTTTTCACCTGCTTGACACTACATATAGTTTAGAGCATTATGGAGTATCTAAATGAATTAAAACGTCACCTTAAATAATTCTACCATAACAACACCACAGTAAATAATAAACATAACGCTACAATATATGTTCACATTCCTGCTTTAATTGATACGGTACTTTGTCAAGAAGGCTAGGCGTTTGGTTTGTTTAGCGTTGAGGTTCGTACATCAACATCAATAGTTGCAGTCCTTAGAGTATAAGGAATAAGTATACCAAGATAATCCATTCAGAATTGTTGCTTTCAGATGCTAAAGGCAAACAGCAGGTGTGGCTCTGCCCCCTGGGGGTCAGAACATTCACCCAAATCAATAGTGAATGCCCTCAGGCTATATGGAATACATATGCCAGGTACCATATTGTATCAATCAGAAAACGACAAACACAAAAATTGGGCGTGGCTTGCCTCTGATGGTCGGGACATGCAGATGTCGTCCTTAGGCTATAAGGAATGCATATCCAAAGTTTAAAGACAATCCATTAAGAATCGTTGTGACAAATTGATCTATACATATAAAAGTTAGGTTTTTCTAAAAGAGAATTGAATTCCCCTTCTAATAAAATAAAAATAAAATATTTATCTATTATGATTAGTAAGTACACAAGACATAAACATGTAAAAAAAAAAATAAAATCTTTTTTGACAACTTATCATTTAGATGGTACCAAAATCGTAACTCTGTGATAAAAAATAATTGTTTTACAGGACATTTTGTGTTATCAACGGACGGACGATCGATTCTGAGTTCCAAAGTTAACATATGAATACAAAGGCATACCTTTTAGACCAGTTTTATATCTTCTATTTCATATTCCTTATTATATATTCTTTGTACAAATAAACACACTAAGAATTTGAACAGTTAATTTTAAAAAATAGGTTGCCAGGCAACGAAACACGCGCCCACACAGCAGCTAAATCGTCCGGGCAGTCAACAAGAGTTGTTGCATCTTAAGTAATTATCAGAAAATCATTAGAATTTGTTTGGTTTTTATAAAGTTCTGCTCCATGCTAACGTTAAACATACGAAACATTTAATAGTATGGATTTAGCTTTTCAATTATTGATTTTCAAGAAATTCACACTCAACCATCATTAATGAGTAACAGTTTTTTAATTCGGAATAAAATTTTGACATCCATAGGGTCCACAAGTTAAAAAACATGATTTTTTGTACAATCAGGGGCCATAATTTAGGAAGTTATAGTCCAATGTGCCCGAATATCAGCAGGAACCGCGATTGTTGGGTTATAAATTTATATTTCAAATTTCATCAAAATCGGATTAAAATTGTGACCTCTACAGTGTCAACAACCTTATCATATTGGTGTATTAGCGGCAGCCATTTTGTCCGGCAGTTTTGGTCCGACTTTTATGAAATTCAACCTCAACCTTCATTACAGTCTAACGGTGACATAATCAAACGTTTTTTAAAATCGGATAATAGTTGTGACCTCCAGATGGACCACAAGCTAAAAAGGCAATTTTTAGTACAATCAGGGACCATATTCAGGAAGTTACAATTCGATTATAAACATACATTTAAAGTTTCATCAAAATCAGATTAAAATTGTGACCTCTACAGGGTCTACAACCTTCATATACTTATAGTATTCGCGTACAAGCGACGGCCATTTTGTCCATCAGTTTTGGTTCGATTTCCACGAAATTCAAACTCATTCTTCATTACCATGTAACGATTATATAATCAAACGTTTTTTTTATATCGGATAATAATTTTGACATCCAGAGGGACCACAAGCTAAAAAAAGCGATTTTTCGGACAATCAGGGGATATAATTCAGGAAGTTACAATCCGATGGGCGCAAATATCAAAAGGAACCAAAGATCTTTGGGTTATAAACATACATGTCAAGTTTCATCAAAATCGGTTCAAAATTGTGACCTCTATAGTGTCCACAAACCTTGATATAACATATTTTCACACTATTCGCGTACAAACGGTGGCCATTTTGTCTGTCAATTTTCATTAAATTTGAACTCAACCTCCATAACCATGTAATGGTGATATAATCAAACGTTCAGAGGGACCACAAGCTAAAAAGGGCAATTTTTCGGACAATCAGGGGCCATAATTCAGA
Organism: Patella depressa; assembly: GCA_948474765.1. Taxonomy (NCBI): domain Eukaryota; kingdom Metazoa; phylum Mollusca; class Gastropoda; family Patellidae; genus Patella; species Patella depressa. The sequence continues at coordinate 55,322,040 of OX419716.1, forward strand.
AAGTTACGATCCGACGGGTGCAAATATCGAAAGGAACCAAGATCTTTGAATTATAACCATGCATTTCAAGTTTCATCCAAATCGGTTCAAAATTGTGACCTCTACACTGTTCACAAGCTAAACACGTGATTTTTCATACAATCAGGGACCATAACCCAAGAAGTTACAGTCCGATACATACCAATATCGAAAGGAACCGAGATCTTAGGGTGATAAACCTATGTTTTAAGTGTCATTGAAATCGGATAAAAATTGTGACCTGTAGACTGTTCACAAACAATTGTGGAGGGACAGACAGACGGACGGACAGGGGCAACGACAATATACGTCCACATGAAAATGTGGGCGTATAAAAAGTTCCATCAAAATAATAAATAAAACAAAGTACAAACGATCCAAAATCCAAACCATAAGACAAAAATCAAAATCCTAACAACGGTAACCGCAAAATAGTGTCATCAGCAAATGTTCTGTTTTAAAATAATTACATGGTAAACAGTGGTAACAGGTGTCCAGGAAGGGTAAGCTTATAATAAATTATAATGGTGCAGAATGGTAAAAGGGAAAACAAGTTCATTCCACAGATGTTACATTCAAACGACGACTGAATTCCCCGTCCACTTGGTGCCTTTTTCCCTCTGGAACTACAATAAACACAAACTCTCTTACGTCCGGAAAAGTCAACCAGTGAATGCCCGGGGCTATTTGGTTCCAGGACTTGATCGAGTTTGCGTTTCTGTACCCTGCGGTATCCAGGAGCAACAGCACCTCCGATCAAAGATTTGGCAAGACACATTCGATAATCCAAGTGAGCCATCTCTTTGTTTCGAATAGATTTTGCATAAAGCTTATAAATTATATAGCTATTCACACTGGCCAAAATGAAAAAAAATATGTATCGCCACCATTTCTTCCCAGTCCTACCAAAGCAATAACATTTGTGTAACTGATCACCCAAATCTACTCCACCCATAGCACGATTGTATTTGATGACTGACAAAGGCTTCTTTACGGTTTCCTGATCAACGCCTTTTTGAGTTCTACTTATTTTGTCCATGCCTGGATTAGAATTTGTTGATAAGACATGGACAGTTTTCTTGTCCTGCCATGCAGTGGCAACAAAATTTCCACTCTGCATAACTTTTGTTTCACCCTTTTTTAATTTTGTTGTCAAATTTGACATTGGGTAATTTTTGCTGTTAGAGCGAATTGTTCCACAGCAGTAAGTTTTTTTATTATAATAATGTTCTATTGCTAATGGTACGCTCGAGAAAAAATCGTCAAAGTATATATGCCTGTAACGGTCATGCATATATCTGGTAAGGTTCATAAGCACTCTATGCCCTAAATTCTTTTCTGGGTTACCTTCATTTTTTCCCCGTCTACACTTGAAATGAATGAACATAACCCGTGTTTGCACTGGCAGCCATCCACACTTTGACGCCCCTCTTTGTTGGCTTCAAGGGCATGTATTGTATAAAGCCCAGTCTTCCCTTGAACTTTACCATCCCCTCTTCCACATTAATGTTTTGAGGGTTCAAACTCCTCTCGAAAAGATGTTTCAAACATGCTTATAATAGGTCGAACTTTATATAGTCAGTCATAGTCTTCTTCTCCAACAGCCGGCTGATTTTCAGAATTATTCATGTGCAGGTACCTCAAAATCTGGAAATACCTATCCCTGGACATAGATTTTCTTATGTAGTCATTCTGTAGACAGGAATCACTTCCAATACATTTTTAGGCTTGGAAGGACAATGATTCCCATCAACATTGTGATACCTAAAAATATCTTCATTTCCGAAACCATTGCAGCATTCTACTTGTCGTTGTGTCCCTTTTGATCTGCATACAAATTTGTTTCTCTGACAAGTTTTTCCCAAAACTTCGGCCTAACTTGTCCAAAAAAAAAAAGATAGGTTGCCAGGCAACGAAACATACGCCCACAGCAGCTAAATCGTCCGGGCAGTCAACAAGGGTTGTCGCATATTTTTACTAATTTCGGTAATGAAACATTTGTAATACACTAAAAACTGATTAAGAGTAACAACTCATTATGTAATTATCAGAAAATCATTAGAATTTGATTGCTTTTTATAAAGTTTTACCCCACGCTAACAATTAGTATATACATGAAACATTTAATATCATGGATTTAGCTGTTCAGTTATCTAAATTCATTGAAAATCAATCAAAATACTTGTTTGTTTCAACACCTTAAACTCTATGTATCAATCTGAAGTCAATCGGATAGTAACTTTGGTCTCTATAGCGTCACAAGAATTTTTGAAGTTATCAAGGGAGATAACTCTGGCAGTAATTATTTGAAATCGCTGAAAATCAATAGGCTTCTTCGTCTCATGACCTTAAACACTGTGTATAAATCTAAAGTCAATCGGATATTAACTTTGGCCTCCAAAGCGTCCACAAGATTTTTTGAGGTGATCAAGGGCCATAACTCTGGCACTAACTATCGGAAATCGCTGAAAATTAATAGGTGTCTTTGTCTTATGACCTTAAACACTGTGTATAAATTTAAAGTCAATCGGATATTAACTTAGGCCTCTAGAGCGTCCACAAGATTTTTTGAAGTGATCAAGGGCCATAACTCTGGCACTAATTATCGGAAATCGCTGAAAATCAATAGGCTTCTTCGTCTTATGACCTTAAACACTGTGTATAAATTTGAAGTCAATCGGATATTAACTTTGGCCTCTAGAGCGTCCACAAGATTTTTTGAAGTGATCAAGGGCCATAACTCTGGCACTAATTATCGGAAATTGCTGAAAATCAATAGGCTTCTTCGTCTTATGACCATAAACACTGTGTATGAATTTAAAGTCAATCGGATATTAACTTTGACCTTTAGAGCGTCCACAAGATTTTTTGAGGTGATCAAGGGCTATAACTCTGGCACTAATTATCGGAAATCGCTGAAAATCAAAAGGCTTCTTCGTCTTATGACCTTAAACACTGTGTATAAATTTGAAGTCAATCGGATATTAACTTTGGCCTCTAGAGCGTCCACAAGATTTTTTGAAGTGATCAAGGGCCATAACTCTGGCACTAATTATCGGAAATCGCTGAAAAACAATAGGCTTCTTCGTCTCATGACCTTAAACACTGTGTATAAATTTAAAGTCAATCGGATATTAACTTTAGCCTGTAGAGCGTCCACAAGCAATTGTGGACGCCGGACCGACGGACGGACGGACCGACGGACGGACGGACGGGGGCGACGACAATATACGACCACATTTCAATGTGGGCGTATAAAAATCAACGGTGATGGCAAGTCCTCGTCTTCGATTTCTGGCAAGTTTGTGGGTCTAAAATGTCCTTAAAATTCTTGAAAAATAACATTGTTAGCGTTTTCTGTCCACTCAAGGTTGCCGACATCGGTTATATTGTCTGTAAAATCTGTTTCATTGTTCTCGGAATCCGAATCCGAAAGTTCCAACAAAAGTGCCTCACATTCAACGTCCAATTCATCGTCTAATTCCTCCGAATAAGATCTAAATTTTGATCAAACCCCTCAAATTCTGACTCACTATCGGAATCCATCTTTGATTTCTTATTCCGTAAATTGCGATTTTCTCAAAATAATTTGTTGAAGAAAAGTTTTCTAAGTCGCCATTTTAGATAATAAATTATTTACATCCGGTACGCGCCAAACCTCGTTTTCATAGCAAGACTTTTAAACAATGGAAATTCCCCGTAGTTTGAACGAAGTGAACGTTGGGCGATTTCGGGCGCTCCCGTACAGCAGTGAACGGGCGCATTCGGGCGTCCTTGTAAATGTGTTCAATATGTTATTTACGGACTACACACGAATGGCCTCTGCTCGTTTTGATAAAAGGCACGATCTCATTAAACATATTATTTATTCAAAGCAAATATGAAGTGCAGTTACAGATACTATAATCTCCTAAATAAACAATACCAAATATGTTCATCGCTTGTGTATCACTTTTCTTAATTGATTGTATACTTTATAAGTTAGAGTTTACTGTTAGTTTCAGAAGATTTGGAATGGCGCTCCTCCCGGAGTATGCCTATTTCATGCTCTCAATAAAGGTCTATCAACTATGCTGATATTCTGTTATATGTAGTGTTACAGGTATCAGATTTGGTGCCGTGAATCAGAGAACCAGACAGAACAGGATCCAGTCCTATGAAGCCGCAGGCAATCTTGTTAGACGCCAGAATTCTCCAGTTAATCTACACGTTGAAAAGATTTTGGCTTCATTAGTAATCAACCGGGAATGTTAATTAGTCATGCTATCAGAGTTGGATGCCATGACTATGAGCCTGGGAGTGAATCGCGGTCACAGCGGGACGTCCTCCACGATGATCATGGGTCATTAAAGATGGAAGTCATGGAACCATTGACGTCAGGTTGCGAATCAGGAAGGAATCCGTGGAAGATGACGCCGTTTCCAGTCGTTTTTATGGTAGGTACATATTTCCTAGTAACTGACAATGGAAAGCCAAAAATGACCATGGGATAATTTTAAATTTTTCTAAAGGTTAGGGATTTGCTAAAAATAAAGTTTTAAATAGAATGTCAAACTAATACAATAATTAAGTTAAGAAAATCAGTGAAAACTTCGAAGTTTAAAAAATGGACGATCACAAGGCTATTATAATATGTTGCAATGCAGAGGGCATGCGTCACACGTTGGATGTGGGGTTTGGGGAAATTTCTACGTCTAGCCAGTGACTCATAGAACTGCATTGTGATATATTGTTAAGTAAATAAGAGTTAGGTTTAAACATGGGTAATTTTCTATAAACGTAGGAATAAATAAGAATCATAAAATTGAAACAGTATAATTAAGCTAAAGATAGGCTGGCACTGCCAGGCAGGATACACCCACATTTTCGAGAGATGGATAGAGAACAAGCAATACCGAAAGTGATTTTTCCTACATCATTAAGTCCTGTATTTCATACTGTATTGGGAGCAGCCATTTTGTTGGTCAGTTCCAGTCTGATATTCATGAAATTCAAAGCCGACAATGATTATGGTGTGACGGTACACAACCTATAAATGTGACTTTTCCTCAAAATTGGATAAGAATTGTGACCTGTAGAGAGTTCACAACCATGATTTACCATATTTTTACACTATTCATGTACAAACGGCGACCGTTTCGTCCGGCAATTTTGGTACAATTTTCACGAAATTCAAACTCAACCTTCCTTACGGTGCAACAGTAATATAATCAGAGTTTTTTTTATAAATCGGATAATAATTCTTCGAGAGATAGATAGAGAACAAGCAATACCGAAAGTGATTTTTCCTACAATCAAAGGCCATAATTCATTAAGTTACAATTTGAAATGCGCAAATATCGAAAAGAATAAAGATCTTAAGGTTATAAACATGCATTACAGGTTTCATCAAAATCGAATTAAAATTGTGACATCTACAGGGTCCACAACTTTGATATACCATATTTTTAAACTATTCGCGTACAAACGGCGGCCATTTTGTCTGGCAATTATGGTCCGATTTTCTCGAAATTCAAACTTAACCTTCCGTAGGGTGTAACGGTGATAGAGTCAAACGTTCTTGTAAATCGGATAATAATTGTGACCTCCAGAGGCTCCAGAGGCACCATAGACGATTTTTTGGACAATCAGGGGACATAATTCAGGAAGTTACAATCCGATATGCGCAAATAACAAAAAGAACCAAGATCTTTGGGTTATAACCATGCATTTCAAGTTTCATCAAAATCGAAGTAAAATTGTGACCTATACAGGGTCCACAACCATGATATACCATTTTTTAAAACAGTATTCGCGTACAAACAGCGGCCATTTTGTATGGCAATTTTGGCCCGATTTTCCTGAATTTCAAACTCAACCTTCTTTACGGTGTAACGGTAATATAATCAAATGTTTTTTTAAATCGGATAATAATTGTGACCTCCAGAGGGACCACAAGCTAAAAAGATAGGCTGGCACTGCCAGGCAGGATACACCCACATTTTTGAGAGATGGATAGAGAACAAGCAATACCGCAAGTGATTTTTCCTAAATCATTAAGTCCTGTATTTCATACTGTATTGGGAGCAGCCATTTTGTTGGTCAGTTCCAATCTGATATTCATGAAATTCGAAGCCGAAAATGATTATGGTGTGACGGTACACAACCTAGAAATGTTACTTTTCGTCAAAATCGGATAAGAATTGTGACCTGTAGAGAGTCCACAACCATGATATACCATATTTTTACACTATTCGCGTACAAGCGGCGACCATTTCGTCCGGCAATTTTGGTACGATTTTCATAAAAATGTGGGCGTATAAAAAATCGGCCACGAATCTGCAGCCAAATTCTAAAATTTGGAGGCCTTTGCCGCCGAATCCGACAACAGTGTCGAGCCTTGCTTGAGACCGTTAAATAAAAATAGATTATTTTTACGAGAATTTTACTAAATGCATTCGCTTTAATTTATTTAAAAGGTCGGGGGATATTTTAAAAAGAGAACCGTGACTTAAATTCTGTACGAGGAGCGTTGTTTATAAAATTCTGGTGCGTCTAAAAATAAGTACCTGGGTTTCACTTTAGGTGCGTGGTAGGTGCGCGAGCGCTATCGCACGCCTTTTGTTTCGAGCCCTGCCTTACTCCTCCTCAAATCTTAAAGGACACTATTTGTGCCAGTCATTATTATGCTGCCCTGATAGACAACCAGCTAAAATCACATCAAAAAAAAAGAACAATTCAGTTTTTAGACAAACTTTATCATAACTTCTTAATGATGACATCCATCAACTCAAGGCTCGTGGTACACAAAACATTGATATCTTGACGTAACGGTAAATTAATCGTGAGTTTGCTCGGCTTTGCAAGCTATTAAGTTCGTAATTTTACAATTTGTGGAGCACAAAAATGTCCCGCGGGTTCCGCCATGCGTTCGAACAAGGGAAGACAACTCCCATCAACCGATTTTACTCGTCTAAAATAACACAACGGATCATCCATGGTGTACGCCCGAGTAACTCACGCTATTCTTACATCACACTCCCCGTCTGATATAAATTTTATACCACTAATACTGTAATATTATCAATATATTTCACTCGATAAGCAAAACTATTTCATTAATAGGACGTAAATATGTTGCACGTTTTCCATCCTTTATGATTCGAACATTTACTTTACGGACATTCTGATCCTCACTTTTGAAAGTTTCGACAATGATTCCAACAGGCCAGTTATTTCGAGGTACACTTTTTTCTCTCAGTAAGACAACATCACCAGCTTTTAGATTATGTTGTTCTGAATTCCATTTACGACGTGACTGAAGACTTTGAATGTAACCTTCTCTCCACTGTTCCCAGAAAAGGTCAGCGAGCACTTGTGCATGTTTCCAGACACTAACATATATGTCTTTGATATCCAGAGACTCAGCAATTACAGGAAGACCATCCACCTTCCCAGTAAGCAAACAAGAAGGTGTAAGAACCAACGGCGAATCAGGGTCGGATGCTAACGCAATCGGCCTGTTGTTCATTATTGAACATACTTCTGCTAAAAATGTTATTAACGTTTCATGTGTCAATGTTTTGGTGTTAGCATTTAGCAGAATTGAGTCCAAAATCCTCCTTGACATACCAATCATGCGTTCCCACACTCCCCCCATGTGAGAGGAATGAGGAGCATTAAATATCCAGGTAGCAGATGAATCGTAAAGAAATTTTGATACACAACTGTCTTCTACATTAATAGTGTTCATATGCATGTCATCGGTAGCGCCAACGAAATTTGTCCCTCTATCCGATCGGAATAGTTTGACCGGTCCTCTCAATGACAAAAAACGGCGGAGCGCATCTATAAAGGAAGAGCTGCTCATTTCCTGAACTACTTCTAAGTGGACAGCTCTTGTAGTCAAACAGGTAAACATGATAGCCCACCTTTTGCTTTCTGCAGAACCTCCTCTAGTTTTGCGTGTTACAACTTGCCATGGTCCAAAGGTGTCAACTCCTACTGACGTAAACGGCAGTCCTACAGTTAACCTGTCCAGAGGCAAATCAGCCATTTTCTGATACTCAAAGTCTCTTCTGAGTTTTCTACATATCACACAGTGATGTATCAACGAAGAAATTGCTCGTTTTGCTCCAATAATCCAATATCCTCCTTTACGGATAGCGCCTGCTGTTAAATGTCTCCCTTGATGTTTTATTAACTCATGGAAGTGACGTATGATAAGTAGAGATGCATGATGATTTTTAGGGAGAATAACCGGGTTAATTTCAGCGGTTGATATGTGTCCAGTTAACTTATTTAATCGACCTCCGACTCTCAATATACCTGCTTCATCGAGGTATGGTGACAATTCAATAATTGAGCTTTTTTGCGAGAGTTGTCCCCCTTCTGTTAAACAAGTAATTTCTTCCATGAAGCATTCTCGTTGTACATTTTTGATAATCATTTTTTTGCTATCTTCATAAGATTTTACAGTTTTGTATGCTGAACAGTGATGCCAACCCTTGCATTTCGTTGTATCATTCTCAGTACGATCTTTGAAAGAGCAAGCAAGATGTGTTAATAACGAAACGGATTCGACAAATTTTTTCCAAGAAGAATACTTATGGATGCGTGCAGATAGAATGTCAGATGAACTAATGGTAGTCTTTTTAACCAATACATTAGGCCTAATTTCTCTATCTTCTTGAGGGTTCACAAGAGGAAAATCATCTTCATTCTTAGGTTCAGCTTTACTTTTGATTTTTCTTTCCAGAAGCCACTTTGGCCCCTTAATCCACTCACTATTTATAAAGTCAATAACTGATGTAGAACTCCTTGTTCCACAATCTGCAGGGTTTAAATCTGTAGCAACATAGCTCCACTGATTTGGTTTAGATATGCTGCGTATTCGATCAACACGATTACTAACATAAGTGTAAAACCTTCGAACAGTGTTTCTTAAATAACCGAGGACAACTTTGCTGTCTGTGTAATAGTTGATTTCACCAAGTTTGATTCCCAGGTGCTCAGAAATAGTTTCTCCAAGTTCAGTGGCTAATAACGCACCACACAATTCTAATCTCGGTATGGTGTGACCTTTTAATGGCGCTACTTTTGATTTTCCCATTACAAAACCTAACTGTCCATTCCCATCAATATCGTAGACTTTTATGTATGCTACCGCAGCGATTGCTTTTTCGGAGGCATCCGAAAATATGTGGATCTCACACTCATCGGTCACACTCAGCGAGTTTGGTGTGAACATTCTTGGGATTTCTAATGTTGCTAATGATGATAAAGATTTTTTCCATTCATTCCAAGTTGATTTTTCATATGCAGACCGAGGTTCATCCCAATCGGTTCCCGGGGGTGCAGCCTCTCTAAGAAGAATCTTGCCATTCAAAGTTATCGGTGCGATAAAGCCCAGAAGATCAAACAGACCGTTGACTGTTGATAGTAATCCTCGTTTCGTATAAGGTTTGTCTTCAATTTCAAAATCAAAAACAAATGTGTCATGATTGAGGTCCCACGATAGACCAAGGCTATGTTGCATGGGTAATGAATCACTGCCGATGCACAAATTTTTGAGATTCTTCCCCAGGTCATTAACTGGAAAGGCATTCATCACTTCGGTACTATTTGACGCTATCTTGTGTAACCTGATATTACCCTCGTTCTTGAGTATATCTTGAGTGTGTGATATGAGTTCGATAGCTTGTTTGCTGTTCGGTAATGAAATTAGACCATCGTCTACATAGAAGTTATTATTCACAAAGTTCTTAACTCCATTTTGTTCACATTTTGATACTGTTTTCTTTAGACCATAGCTAGCTATAGCAGGGGATGGGCTATTTCCAAACACGTGAACTTTCATTCTGTATTCGATAAGCTGTTCTTCAGGGTTATTATCTTTATACCAAAAGAACCTGAGGTAGTTCCTATGTGCTTCAGTCACATAGAATTGATAAAACATCTGTTCGATGTCTACTTCGTCCATACTGAATCGCAATAGAATCCCAAGCAGACTGTTCGTTAAGTCTGGACCAGACATTAAACTACTGTTAAGCGAAACACCTTGATAAATAGCAGAGGAATCGAACACACCTCTAATCTGCTCTGGCTTCTTTGGGTGGTACACACCAAAGAGTGGTAAATACCAGCACTCACTATCACTGGTAGGTGGGGCCTCTTCCGCAGCACCACTATTAATCACTTTATCCATAAATGTTACGAAATGTTCTCGTTTAACACTGTCTTTTTTGAGACTGAGATCCAATACATGAGCTCTCCTCAATGCCTGTGATCTATTATTAGGCATATCCTGTTTGGGTGTCCGAAACGGTAGAGGAGCAGTCCAGTGACCATCTTCATTTTTATGGAATTCATTATCCATTAGAGCTAGAAAGTCCCGGTCTTCAATAGATAATCCAATTTTATCATCCTCAGGATTTTTTTGAAATATTTGTTCACCTTTATAGTTACAAGGGCGAGACACAGAACGATCCTCAAGGTACAAAGCATTTTCACAAGGTTTAAAGATACTGTTTTGACTATTGGTTAATATGTGGGTTTTGTTCACATTGATATCATTTGAAGCATGTACACCACCTAAAAAGACGTCACCTATTATGGCCCATCCAAACAATAACCGCTGTGCAAATGGTGACTGTGTTGCTTCTGGATCAGGATCAGTAATCTGTTGATAGAAATGATGAGCCTTAGGTTGATCTCTTCCAATGAGAATATGAATATCAGAGTTTGTATCCAACGGTGGAATTTGTGAAGCTATGCATCCAAACAATAACCGCTGTGCAAATGGTGACTGTGTTGCTTCTGGATCAGGATCAGTAATCTGTTGATAGAAATGATGAGCCTTAGGTTGATCTCTTCCAATGAGAATATGAATATCAGAGTTTGTATCCAACGGTGGAATTTGTGAAGCTATGCATTTTAAGTAAGGATAGCAATTAGCGACTTCCGGAGTCGGAATTTCTGAAATATTATTCGGTATTTCGTCACATTCAATTAAATTGGTAACATTCAGTGTCTTTTTATCAAGCACAGACTGTATGATCACATTACTTGTCCTTCTCCCAGACATAGACACGATACCTGAGCATGAAGAAAGTGAATACTCAGTCGGTAAGGAAGATACCCCTAAACGATCAAACAGTTCAGTAGATGCCAAAGATCTTTTACTCTGGTCATCTAAAATCACGTATGTTCTGATAGTCATTTCTGGGTGGCCGTCTGGATAGACATCGACCAAGAAGTTCTTCCCACATGATCGGCCACTAAACTCACCACATAATTTTGTACATTTCGTATCCACTGATTCCTTAGTTGGGGAACTCTCCCCGCCGTTCTGTTCTGCAGGTTTGAAATTATTTGGGTGCATTATAGTAACATGATAATTGCTGCCACAAACATCACATTTCACATTTTCTCTACAGTCCCTGATAAAATGTGAAGATTTGCAACATCGATAACAAATGCGCTTCTCTCTTAGAAATGACTTGCGTTCCTCACAAGACATTGCTATAAAAGTTCTACAGTTGGTCAGCAGATGGCTAGCTCTGTGTATGGGACAACGAGTTTCATTAGCAGATGTTGCTGAATTTGTTGCCGCTTCATTGAATGTCGGACTAGAGGCATATACATTGGTTTTACGATTTGATATCGGATATAAAGAGGATCTCTTTTCTCTAGTAGGTGGTTCACGCTTAACTTGTCTATCATATAGAAATGCTGGATCATTTTTCACTACGCTCATTTCTCTGATAAATGCCACGAACACAGAAAAAGGAGGGAAAGTTACATCATGCCTCATTTTGTAATTTGAAGCATGTGTTGTCCACTTTTCTTGTAGACCATATGGCAGTTTGTTAAACAATGGATCCTATCCCAGAAGATGCATCGAAATAACCTAATAATGTTTTATACTTCGGATTCTCTTTGCAAGTTTCTATCTCACTTAGAATGTCACTAAGTTTGTACAAAAGACCAAAGTTATTGACTGTGACATTCGGAAAATGTTCTATTTTTGATTTTAACGCATTTTCAACCATTTCAGGACGGCCATAACGTTGTTCTAGACGATCCCATATTCGTTCAAGGCCTCTTGTTGGGTTTTCCACATTTGCAGAACGTATACTCTCAGCATAGCTACGTGACTCAGGACCTAGCCACTTAACTAATAAGTCATTTTCTTCAAATGCAGATATATTTAATTCACTTATAATGTTCTTGAAACTTGCTTTCCAAGCAGCAAAGGACTCGGGTCGATCATTGAACTGAATGAAACGTGTTAAAAGTAAGTCTTTCTTCAGCAAAAACTGAGTAAATTCGGATACTCCTGCAGGGGTTACCACTGTAGGTGCGGGTTGAAAAGGAAGCGCAGTAGGGTTTAGAGTCGGATTCAAATCATCAGACTTGACTTCACTAATTTGTCCTTTTTTATAATATTGACTGTTTTCACGAACATATTTTTCAGTTAGTTCATTCTTAATTTCAGGTTGTACAAAACCCCTCTCTTCATACTCAATTTCCTCCAATACATTCACAGCTGCCTCTGCGTTTACAATCTCCTTTTCTTGATCCAACAATTCCAAGTCTATGTCTATTTCTTTCGTTTTCCTTTCAGATTCAGCTTGCATCTTAATTTCATTTTCTTTTAAAGCAGCCTTTTGTTTCTTAAGCTCTGCCTGTTTTTTCATGAAGTCCAATTTTATACGCTCTTTTTCTGCCTCAATGCGTTTTTTAACTGATGATGACTGTGATAAATGTTGCGAAGAATTCTGAGACACTGTATCTACAAAGTCTAATTTACGTGTTTTTATGTCTCGTTGAACACGATCTATGATTGTTTTTGTTCTTTCATATTCATTCTTAGTGAATGTTAATTCACTTTCACTTTCTTTTGTTTTGGTTCTTTTAAGAAAGTCAATGAAGATTTGTGTTTTCTCAATATAGTTGTCAGATGTTTTCTGAAATTCACATTCTTTGTTTCGAAGCGAATCTATATTGTGTTCTTTATCTGGTATAGATAGTGCAAGTATTATGTCTTCTAACACATTCCAAGTTTTTTCAATTTTTCTCTTATGTTTAGCACAATTTTCTCTATATGTTAATTCACCCTTTTCAGTCATTTCCTTCACTCGTTGAAGCTGATCTTCATCAATTTTACTCATGTTGTTGAATATTTACTGTAGCCTGATTACTTTACTGAGCAACCTGCTGATTAATTTACTTTGCTGCCCTGATAGACAACTAGCTAAACCCACATCAAAAAAAAAAGAACAATTCAGTTTTTAGACAAACTTTATCATAACTTCTTAATGATGACATCCATCAACTCAAGGCTCGTGGTACACAAAACATTGATATCTTGACGTAACGGTAAATTAATCGTGAGTTTGCTCGGCTTTGCAAGCTATTAAGTTCGTAATTTTACAATTTGTGGAGCACAAAAATGTCCCGCGGGTTCCGCCATGCGTTCGAACAAGGGAAGACAACTCCCATCAACCGATTTTACTCGTCTAAAATAACACAACGGATCATCCATGGTGTACGCCCGAGTAACTCACGCTATTCTTACATCACAATTATCACATATGTGATAGAACTGATTAAACACTTCCCAAATATAATATTAACACAGAGATCATCGCTACCATCGAGGAGTAATAAAGGATTCATGAATCGGAAGTGACGAACGCCAAAGGAAAACACAAGTTATCTCTCTATGTGTATGACTGAAGTGACGAGTGATGACAGATAAACGGCTGAATTTCTGCTCACTAATAATTCCTTTGAGGACAAAAAGTTGTTATATGGGACCGCAAGAGGTTATCTGACGATACAATAAAGTAATTAAGTGTCATAAGATAAGAAAACACGGGAAAAATAGAAATACTCCGTACAGCCCCTTGTTTTTATTCATACTATAGGGGAGACCGGGGCACATTGAACCACTTCGTTCACATACATGTTTGTCCTCATTCATATCAAATGTTTTTATTAGAAGATCTCTTTATTTCATGATCAAAATTTAAAAAAAAAATAATCAATATGCCCCCTTATATGGATCAAACCCCGGTTTATCTGGATTGTATAGATTAGACATGAACTTAAGCACAAGAATTTCCTAGGCTAAGAAGTTAACATGTATGGAAAATTTTTCTCTTTTAAGCACTTTTTTGAAAAATTCACTGCCTAAGAAAATAATTGACAGCATGTGGCTTATTGATGGAGAAATGGGTCTAAGAAGTTATCTCACTTCTGTACAGTGTTGGGTTGTATAGTATTATTTATAAAGGATATATCAATGGTGGTTCAATGTGCCCCAGACTCCCTTACCTTATAAAAACATGGTAATGCACGGACTTTTCATCTGTTTTTCTTTCCTGTTCTCTTATCTAGTGGCAGTCAATTCTTTTTCTGAATTGTAAGATATTCTCTCACAGTGTTACACAGCAACTGTAGGTCTTCGAGGGAATTATTAGTGAGCAGATATTCGCCCATGTATCTGTTATCACTAGTCACTTCAGTTAGTTATATAGAGGAATAACTCGTGTTTTCCTTTGGCGTTCGTCACTTCCGATTCATGAATCCTTTATTACTCCTCTATGGTAGCGATGATCTCTGTGTTAATATTATATTTGGGAAGTGTTTAATCAGTTCTATCACTTATATGATAATGACTGGCACCAATATTGTCCTTTAATTGGATAGGTGGACATATGTTATGAATTAATTCTTAATGCTTACAGCACCGTCAAAATACCTTAGTTAGTTTGGTGCATAATTATTAGTGTAACAATTGCTCATTTGTCACTTTTAATATTCATAGGGGCTGCAGCGTCACATTTCTTTGCTGTAACTTAATTTTAAGGAAAAGTAATTGGGCCGCAGCTCAATACCTAATTAATCATCACGTTAATCACAGGGGCCACAGTCCCGAATTTACAGCATTTCGTAAGTAAATCGCAGGGGCTGCAGTCCCGGGCCTACCAGCAGTTCATAAATTTTATACGTAGATTGTAGGGGCCGCAGTCACAGGTCTACCAGCAGTTCATTAATAAATCTTAGGGGCCGCAGTCCCGGATTTACCAGAAATTTCATACGTAGTAGATAGTAGGGGCCGCAGTCCCGGGTCTACCACGTTTTAAGTATATCTAGTTTATTATTATAATTCCATTATTATCATTCTATTGTTATTTTAAGATAAGATTTCACTTGATTAAGCCACATTCATTAGTTATTGTTACTATGTTAATTTGTTGGATTTTATCTTGAGATACATGTTAATATCAAAAAATCAATTTACTTTTTCGTGCTGTGCCACGAACTTGTTGGGGGTGCAACTCTAGGTGTATATCTCTGTGACTAATTTGGTGGAGTGCACCCCCCTTTGTGCAAATAAATTGTTTAAATTTATTATTATTCTTGTTCTTTGTTTTATTGGCATAAAATAATAGGTAGCAGCCATTCAAAGAATCTCACGACAGACATTTATGACTGCATTGTATATTCCATGCGACGGTGGTATGTAAATTACACGTCTGCGAAACAGGTAGCTGGAATTTTTGCGTTATATAACAATAGCAGGCAGTCATTCAAAGAATATAATTTAAATTGTAATGACGAGCATTTATGACTGTATATTCCAAGACTGGAATATACAGTCATAAATGCTCGTAGACTGAAACCCACCATAGGCCATCGTGTGTAATAGTATGCAAATAAGTTTATTTATGCGTTAGCGAATAGCTACAGTAAATTTTCCCGCATTTATACGGCTTTAACCAATGAAAAATTATTGTTGTGTTGTACACGCGTTGAGTAATACATCAGCCACTTTTATAAAGAAATTAAACGATGACCAAGCTGAATCAGTGAATATTTTCAAAATCTTTTTTTCTATTAATTGTAACCACATAAATCAAACATTCGCGGTTCATTTCTCGACAACATCTAAAAATAGGTTGCTAGGCAACGAAACACACAGCAGCTAAATCGTCCGGGCAGTCAACAAGAGTTGTTGCATATTAAGTAATTATCAGAAAATCATTAGAATTTGTTTGGTTTTTATAAAATTCTGCCCCATGCTAACGTTTAGTATACGAAACATGTAATATTATTTCTAAAATTGGATAATAATTGAGACCTCTAGAGGGACCACAAGCTAAAAAGTCAATTTTGTGTACAATCAGGGGCTATAATTCAGGAAGTTACCATCCAATATTATCTGTTGAACAGGGCTCACACTGGCTTTCAATTTTTTTCCGCCAAAATGGATGATAATTTTTATATAAAGAAATGTTCATATTTTTTTTCTGCCAAATTGAATAGTTTATCTGCCAAAAATATGTGATAAAAAATACAATATCTGACAATTTTATGTCTCAGCTAGATTTATCATAAAACAATTGCCGATATATACTTATACAACTTTAAAAATCTGTCTTTACATAAGGCCTATATTAGCACAGTTTGGATTTAACAAGATCAGATTTTATTTATGGTCACTTTAGTCTATTCAGTATTTACACGTCAAATCTCAGGTAGGGGGGTGGGGGGCTTCAATGGTTAGCGTATGCGCGCTGTATCATAAAGTCTGTCATTGAGTCAACTGGCGTGGTTTCGATTCCCCTATCCAACCTCAGTTTTCTCTGGGTTGCCTGGTTTCCTCTCACTCCTCAAGATCCCTACTCGAAAGTAAATTATTGAAATAATTGTGCCGAGAAAACGTTAAACCCTGATAGAATATATGTACTTCAATTATATTTGTTAGAGATGCTTACAATTATACCCATCGTTCACCTTTAGAGCATTTTGGCGACGGTAATACGATACAAATGGCGAGCCGTTTTCTCGCTCAAGAATCTCTGATATTCAATTAGTTCTTACATTTTCGACCAGTGGTGATAATATAATTTGAAATAATGATATCCGATAGGCATAGTTGTATATTTTACATAACGTATATAAAGCCACAGTAAACAGAATTCAGCTATCAAAATATTTAATTCTCTTCTATACAGCTGTCGGTAATTTTGATTACATGCTTTACCATTTTTTTAAAGACAAAACGAAAAATCAAATAATCACCGCCTAAATTAATCAATAGGAGTAAATAGTGACTTGAGATTAAATTATACATCATTGGCAATTATCAATCTACTAATCATTAATCTAAGAAAATTGATTAGTATTAATTGTCAACGCGATCCAGATTATCAGCCAGTTGATGAATTTATTGTACTGTTTAGCCAAGTGATTAACACTCAATTAATAATGGTTAATCCACGATAAATACGATTAGAATTTTAAAAAAAACAATTTTCCGCGAGTTCTCAAAAGAATCGCCAGTACCGCAAAACTTTATTGCCAAAATACTCACCAAAATCAAATTTTAATCGTCACTTTCATATTTTAATCACAAATTGCCACTTTGGCGACCGACAGTGTGAGCCCTGACGTTGAATATTAAAATGAACCAAGATCTTTCGATTATAAACATTCACTTCAAGTTTCATCAACATCAGGTTAAAATTGTGACCTCTACAGGGTCCACAACCTTGATATACCATATTTTTATAGTATTCGTGTACAAGCAGTGGCCATTTTGTCTGTCAATTTTGGTCCAATTTTCACAAAATTTGAACTCGGCCTTCATTACCATGTAACGGTGATATAATCAAACGTTTTTTTAAAACAGATAATAATTTTGACCTCCAGAGGGATCACAAGCTAAAAAGAGCGATTTTTCGGACAATCAGGGGCCATAATTCAGGAAGTTACGATCCGATGGGTGCAAATATCGAAAGGAACCAAGATCTTTGGGTTATAAATATCCATGTCAAGTTTCATCAAAATCGGTTCAAAATGGAGACCTCTATAGGGTCCACAACCTTGATATAACATTTTCACACTATTCGCGTACAAACAGCGGCCGTTTTGTCTGTCAATTTTGGTCCAATTTTCACGAAATTTGAACTCAATCTTCATTACCATGTAACGGTGATATATTCAAACGTTTTTTTAAATCAGATAAAATTGACCTCCAGTGGGATCACAAGCTAAAAAGAGCAATTTTTCGGACAATCAGGGGCCATAATTTAGGAAGTTATGATCCAATGGGTGCAAATATCGAAAGGAACCAAGATCTTTCGGTTCTAAACATGCATGTCAAGTTTCATCAAAATCGGTTCAAAATTGTGACCTCTTTAGGGACGACAACCTTGATATAACATATTTTCACACTAATCGCGTACAAGGAGCGGCCATTTTGTCTGTCAATTTTGGTCCGCTTTTCACGAAATTTGTACTCAATCATCATTACCATGTAACGGTGATATATTCAAACGGTATTTTAAATTGGATAATAATTTTGACCTCCAGAGGGACCACAAGCTAAAAGATAGGCTGGCACTGCTAGGCAGGATACGCCCACATTTTCAAGAGATGGATAGAGAACAAGCAATACCGAAAGTGATTTTTCCTACATCATTAAGTCCTGTATTTCATATTGTATTGGGAGCAGCCATTTAGTTAGTCAGTTCCAGTCTGATATTCATGAAATTCGAAGCCGACAATGATTATGGTGTGACGGTACACAATTTCGTCAAAATCGGATAAGAATTGTGACCTGTAGAGTGTCCACATCCATGATATACCATATTTTTACACTATTCGCGTACAAACGGCGACCATTTCGTCCGGCAATTTTGGTACGATTTTCACGAAATTCAAACTCAACCTTCCTCATCAAAATCGAATTAAGATTGTGACCTATACAGGGTCCACAACCATGATATACCATTTTTTAACAGTATTCGTGTACAAACGGCAGCCATTTTGTCTGTCAATTTTGGTCCGATTTTCCCGAAGTTCGAACTCAACCTTCCTTACGGTGTAACGGTAATATAATCAAACGTTTTTTTTAAATCGGATAATAATTGTGACCTCCAGAGGGACCACAATCTAAAGAAAGGGGGATTTTGCGTATAATCAGGGGCCATAATTCAGGAAGTTATGATCCGATATGCGCAAGTATCGAAAGGAACCAAGATCTTTGGGTTATAACCATGAATTTCAAGTTTCATCAAAATCAAATTAAAATTGTGACCTTTACAGGGTCCACAACCTTGATATACCATTTTTTTACAGTATTCGCGTACAAACGGCGGCCATTTTGTATGGCAATTTTGGTCCGATTTTCCTGAAATTCAAACTCAACCTTCCTTACGGTGTAACAGTAATATAATCAAACGTTTTTTTAAATTGGATAATAATTGTGACCTCCAGAGGCACCACAAGCTAAAAAGATAGGCTGGCACTGCCAGGCAGGATACGCCCACATTTTCGAGAGATGGACAGAGAACAAGCAATACCGAAAGTGATTTTTCCTAAATCTTTAAGTCCTGTATTTCATACTGTATTGGGAGCAGCCATTTAGTTGGTCAGTTCCAGTCTGATATTAATGAAACTCGAAACCGACAATGATTATGGTGAGACGGTACACAACCTAGAAATGTGACTTTACATCAAAATCGGATAAGAATTGTGACCTGTAGCGAGTCCACAACCATGATATACCATATTTTTACACTATTCGCGTACAAACGGCGACCATTTCGTCCGGCAATTTTGGTACGATTTTCACGAAATTAGAACTCAACCTTCCTCATCAAAATCAAATTAAAATTGTGACCTATACAGGATCCACAACCATGATATATCATTTTTTTAACAGTATTTGCGTACAAACGGCGGCCATTTTGTCTGTCAATTTTGGACTGATTTTCCCGAAATTCAAACTCAACCTTCCTTACAGTGTAACGGTGATATAATCAAATGTTTTTTTAAATTGGATAATAATTGTGACCTCCAGAGGGACCACAAGTTAAAGAAAGGGGGATTTTGCGTATAACCAGGGGCCATAATTCAGGAAGTTACGATCCGATATGCGCAAATATTGAAAAGAACCAAGATCTTTGGGTTATAACGATGAATTTCAAGTTTCATCAAAATCAAATTAAAATTGTGACCTTTACAGGGTCCACAACCTTGATATACCATTTTTTAACAGTATTCGCGTACAAACGGTGGCCATTTTGTATGGCAATTTTGGTCTGATTTTCCCGAAATTCAAACTCATCCTTCCTTACGGTGTAACGGTAATATAATCAAACGTTTTTTTAAATCGGATAATAATTGTGACCTCCAAGCTAAAAAAAAAGGCGATTTTGCGTATAATCAGGGGACATAATTCTGGAAGTTACAATCCGATATGCGCAAATATCGAAAGGAAGCAAGATCTTTGGGTTATAACCATGAATTTCAAATTTCATCAAAATCGAATCAAAATTGTGACCTCCACAGGGTCCACAACCTTGATATACCATTTTTTAACAGTATTCGCGTACAAACGGCGGCCATTTTGTATGGCAATTTTCGTCCGATTTTCCCGAAATTCGAACTCAACCTTCCTTAGGGTGTGAAGGTAATATAATCAAACGTTTTTTTAAATCGAACAATAATTGTGACCTCCAAGCTAAAAAAAAAGGCGATTTTGCGTATAATCAGGGGCCATAATTCAGGAAGTTACGATCCGATATGCGCAAATATCGAAAGGAAGCAAGATCTTTGGGTTATAACCATGAATTTCAAGTTTCATCAAAATCGAATCAAAATTGTGACCTCCACAGGGTCCACAACCTTGATATACCATTTTTTAACAGTATTCGCGTACAAACAGTGGCCATTTTGTATGGCAATTTTCGTCCGATTTTCCCGAAATTCGAACTCAACCTTCCTTAGGGTGTAACGGTGATATAATCAAACGTTTTTTTAAATCGAATAATAATTGTGACCTCCAGAGGGACCACAAGCTAAAAAGGGTGATTTTTCGGACAATCAGGGGCCATAATTCAGGAAATTACATTCCGATAGCCGCAAATATCGAAAGAAACCAAGATCTTTGGGTTACAAACATGCATTTCAAGTTTCATCAAAATCGGTTCAAAATTGTGACCTCTATAGGGTCCACAAGCTAAAAACGTGATTTTTCGTACAATCAGGGGCCATAATCCATGAAGTTTTGATCCTATACATGCCAATATCGAAAGCAGCCGAGATCTTTTGGGGATAAACCTATATTTCAAGTTTCGTCAAAATCGGATAAGAATTGTGACCTGTAGAGAGTCCACAAACAAATTGTGGACGGACGGACGGACGGACGTCCGGACGGACAGGGGCGACGACATAATATGTCCACATGAAAATGTGGGCGTATAAAAAAAGGCGATTTTGCTTATAATCAGGGGCCATAATTCAGGAAGTTACGATTCGATATGCGCAAATATCGAAAGGAACCAAGATCTTTGGGTTATAACCATGAATTTCAAGGTTCATCAAAATCGAATTAAAATTGTGACCTCCACAGGGTCCACAACCTTGATATACCATTTTTTTAACAGTATTCGCGTACAAACGGCGGCCATTTTGTATGGCAATTTTGGTCCGATTTTCCCGAAATTCAAACTCAACCTTCCTTAGGGTGTAACGGTGATATATCAAATGTTTTTTTAAATCGGATAATAATTGTGACCTCTATAGGGTCCACAAGCTAAAAACGTGATTTTTCGTACAATCAGGGGCCATAATCCATGAAGTTTTGATCCGATACATGTCAATATCGAAAGCAGCCGAGATCTTTTGGGGATAAAACTATATTTCAAGTTTCGTCAAAATCGGATAAGAATTGTGACCTGTAGAGAGTCCACAAACAAATTGTGGACGTCCGGACGGACAGGGGCGACGACATAATACGTCCACATGAAAATGTGGGCATATAATAAAAAGGACGATTTTTCAAACAATCAGGGGCTATAATTCAGGAAGTTACGATCCGATGGGCACAAATATTGAAAGGAACCAAGATCTTTGGGTTATAAACATGCATGTCAAGTTTCATCAAAATCAGTTCAAAATTGTGACCTCTATAGCATAATAGGGTCCACAACCTTGATATAACATATTTTCACACTATTCACGTACAAACGGCGGCCATTTTGTCCGTCAATTTTGGTCCGATTTTCACGAAATTTGAACTCAACCTTCATTACCATGTAACGGTGATATAATCAAACGTTTTTTTTAAATCGGACAATAATTTTGACCTCCAGAGGGACCACAAGCTAAAAAGGGCGATTTTTCGGACAATCAGGGGCCATAATTCAGGAAGTTACCATCCGATGGGTGCAAATATCGAAAGGAGCCAAGATCTTTGGGTTATAAACATACATGGCAAGTTTCATCAAAATCGGTTCAAAATTGTGACCTCTATAGTGTCCACAAGCTAAAAACATGATTTTTCGTACAATCAGGGGCCATGATCCATGAAGTTTTGATCCGATACATGCCAATATCGAAAGCAGCCGAGATCTTAAGGGGATAAACCTATATTTCAAGTTTCGTCAAAATCGGATAAGAATTGTGACCTGTAGAGAGTCCACAAACAAATTGTGGACGGACTTCCGGACGGACAGGGGCGACGACATAATACGTCCACATTGAAAATGTGGGCGTATAAAAACTAAACCCCTTTCAAATCTAAATGGTAGAAAAACGTCTTGAGAAACTGAATGGTAAGCGTAGTTTCTTTCCTTTTTCCTAAAATCTGGACGATACCCGGTCCCTAGTGTTTCCAGGGAAATTTTCCGGAAATTTTCCGTGTTGGGAATTTTCAATTTCAAATCTATTTTTAGAACTGAGAAAAACTAAAATTATAATTATTTATTGGAATTTCCTTTTTCTCTTTTACTTTCATCTATATAAACTATTAAAACTTATTTAACCATGTTAGTTGTGTTTCAAATGGTAAAACTAAAGAGATTAATTTATTCTGCCCTCAAAAGGTATACAAAAACATATAAGTAAGATCTAATTTGAAATTCTTCGAAGCTGACAATGATCCTTCCAGCACAGAAATTTCAGATATTCATTTTTATCCACCGATGATGATGTAGATAATGATTTTGAAGATAATAATGAAATGGCAGAGTTACCTAAATTTGAGCACTAATTATAGAATGTGTAACCTGTGTATGAGCAATTTAACAGAACTATCTCATTATTATAATTAGTTATTAGATTTTAGTATATAAGACATATCAGATAATATATTCTGTATCTTTTAGTTATCAAAACATTACTGTCACTTGCAACTCATTAATAGCGACACAGGTTTCAATTTATGTCACCAAATTGAAAATTCCCAAAATTCCTGGGAAATTTACCGTTTGAAAATTCCTAGGAATTTTGCAATCCAGCAATTTCGCTAAAGATTACCGCCCGGCATAAACATTTTTTTTGCCACATCCCTGCACACATATCTCAAAAATGCCCCCTCAAACGCCTGATCACCACCCAGATTTCGAATATAGCCAAAAAAATTGGCCCAGAAAAACTTGATCTCATAAACCCACCCTTCATCCACCGGACAACTAGTGTGAGCACTGTGTACATCATACAAACAATCCAATTGTTTTCTAAGACAGTTCAAAATAGAACACAATACAGCTTTGAAAACATCAGAAACATTAATTTGTATAAGCAGTTTAAAATAATATAAACTATACACACCTCCAGTTAAAGTTCCAGCAGGATCAAAAGAGTCTCCATCATAAGTTACGGTTTTCTTCATGATCTTTTCGTCATATGTGACCTTTTTGGATGTATTCATATCTGGACACACAAAACAAGAACCAAAAACATAATGCATGGCCGTTTCTATATCTTTTTCATATCCAACTAAACTTAATGCGGTGCTAACATTCTCTTTACCAACCTACAAACAAACACAATTATCAAACACAAAGGGGCATAAGAATAAACAAGCCAATAGCGAGGCTGATGTCCCCGCTGAAATCCCAAATAAATAGATGACACATATAATATAATCATTTAACTCAGTCAAGACATTCACTTAATATCTACATCATGCTTAAACATTCTACCTCAATAATCAATTAAAAGCAGAGTTGTTATGTTCCTAAGACTTGACCAATCGCTTCTTAGCCTAAGCAGAAGGTTTTATTCAACATGGAAGGTGCGGAAGGTTTGTAATGCTGGGGATGTATGGCTGGGTAAGGAAACCCCATAAATCCAAGCATAGGCCCACAGGTTACAAAAGATTTTTCAAAGTGATCAAGGGAGATAACTCTGGCTGTAATTAATAAGCTTCTTCGTCTCATGACCTTAAACAATGTGTATAAATTTAAAGTCAATTGGATATTAACTTTGGCCTCTATAGCGTCCACAAGATTTTTTGTAGTGATCAAGGGCCACAACTCTGGCACTAATTATCGGAAATCGCTGAAAATCAATAGGCTTCTTTGTCATACAAACAATACGATTAACATTAACCATAATTTAAATCATCATTGAATATAATTCCCTGATGGAACATCGTATACCCCCCATGCAATATGCAAATAAGATAGTTTTATTCGTGCATGCATGCTGTCATCCAATAGTAAGTGTAAATTTTCCCGCGGTTAGACGCCTCTGACCAATCAAAAAATTGTTGTTTGATCACTTACACCCTTCAATTGAGAAATCAAGCTTCTCGTGCGATTTTCTATAATTTAACTATAAGTGTGTGTTTTAATGGTTTCCAAATAGAATTTACATACATGTAAATAGAAATAAATATGACACTACCATTAAAGAAATGTGTAGAATTCGGATTCAAAAGTATCGGTATAAAATTGAATATCAAACACAACGTCACATCCGTGCAGAGCCAGAGGACAGCCGATCACGCCCCCCTCGAATTTCTTTCACACATTCGACTAATCTACGCTAACTTTATCACAAATAAAACGTCAATACTAATCAAACAATCAACAATGATCATACGATCATACAAACAATACGATTAACTTTAGTACAAAAACATCTGTGATTCGATCTGAAATCAAATAACAAAATAGTACTAGCTATTTCTTCCTTACGATTAAAAATTGTGTACGAGTCTTATTCTTAGTTGTGGACGACATCACCAATAGTTGTGGATACGATTAAATTGTGTACGAGTCTTATTCTTAGTTGTGTACGAGTCTTATTGTTAGTTGTGGACGACATCACCAAAAGTTGTGGACGACATCACCAATAGTTGTGGGCGACTCCACCAACGGGTGTGGACGACTCCACCAACGGTTGTGGACGACTTCACTGTGGACGACTTTGCTTGACGACTTGACTGGTATCCATCTAAACCATGGTACTAATTAAACCATTTTTATTATTTTCAACGGGTTTTATCATTTATTGAGCGACGTTTTGAAATTACACGGTATGAATAGAATCTATCGGTAAAACTACCATTTTAGACGATACCATATTTGTAGTATATTAAGTCGAGGAACATATTTTTTAATAAAGTGATTTTCCATTAATTTCCTTTTCGTGGTGTCATCGACTTTCATTTTATAAAGAGAGAAAATTTGAAATTTTATTTGTAGGTGTTCGCACATTCAAAGATATATCTATTTACAATCTCGTCGATGGTTGCGAACTCTATCCTGTAGATGCATGTCTCCCCAATATCAAATTTTAAACACCCCTTGCATGTCAAGACATATATGAGATTTTTTGCCACAATTCATATTGTCATTGACGCTAAACGTAAAGTTACGAAAATTATATTTGTTATTTGGTGTTAGGTCAGAACATTTACATCGAAGATTCAGGCATTTAGATACAATAAGGTAGGTTGCCAGGCAATGAAACATACGCCCGCAGAAGGTAAATTGTCCGGGCAGTCAACAAGGGTTGTCGCATATTTTTACTTTTTTAGGTAATGAAACATTTGTAATACACTAAAATATGATTAAGATTTAACTCATTATGTAATTATCAGAAAATCATTAGAATTTGTTTGCTTTTTTATAAAGTTTTGCCCCACGCTAACAATTAGTATACGAAACATTTAATATCATGGATTTAGCTGTTCAGTTATCAAAATTCATTGAAAATCAAAATACTTGTTCGTTTCAACACCTTAAACTTGATGTATCGATCTGAAGTCAATCGGGTGATAAGTTTGGCCTCTATAGCATCACAGGATTTTTTTAAGTGATTAAGGGAGATAACTCAGGCAGTAATTATCAGAAATCGCTGAAAATGAATAGGATTCTTCAACTCAAGACCTTAAACACTGTGTGCAAATTTAAGGTCAATCGGATATAAACTTTGGCCTCTTAGAGTGTCCACAAGATTTTTTGAAGCGATCAAGGGCCATAACTCTGGCATTATTTGTCGAAAATCCCTGATCTATTATTTCTTAAAAACTTAGAATCTGGAACATCATTAAAAGGAATCTTATAACCATTTTCAATAACATCTAAATACGAATTACAGTTAATTTCTTTCCAAAATTTTACATTTTTGCGTAATCGACCTTTAACTAAAATGTTAGCTTAACCCTCCTCATATTCGAAATAATCATGCGTGAACCTCTCTACGACCGGCTGATCTACATTACAATCATTAAAATCATGAAAATACTCATCTTTTATACAGGTTGAAATCTCGTCACTATCTTGATTCAACGGTTGTTGTGTTGTTGTAAGAGTTGGTGGGGGGGACAATCTCTTCTGTAATGACTGAACTCTCTCTGCAGTTGTAGCAGGACCCTCTATTTTGTTGGGGACGAAATGAATAGTTCCTGCCCCCGGCACTGGTTGCAGGAAC
The DNA here is from genome assembly GCA_948474765.1 of Patella depressa. Classification (NCBI taxonomy): domain Eukaryota; kingdom Metazoa; phylum Mollusca; class Gastropoda; family Patellidae; genus Patella; species Patella depressa. The sequence goes on from OX419716.1 coordinate 55,348,788, forward strand.
ACACGAAACAAAACAGACGAAATTGCTGTCACTGAACTGCCATTAATATCATATAATCTTCTCCTCTTAGGAACGGAAGATCTACCTTTTAACTCCTTCCTTTTCTTCAATGCTCTCTGTTCAGCTCTGTTATTTCTCTTTCCATCTTCCGAATCACTGGCCAAAGGATTAGATACATACTGGATGACAGTCTCCCAGCCACCTGCCGATGAATACGCATTTAATCAATTTATTTCTTTCACTTAGTTTGGTCATAACATCATCTAATAAACCATCTAAACTCTCTCTGTCGTCATTATGAACTGCATTTCTTATATGATGAATCTTACCTCCCAGTTCTACGTTGAAACCAATTTGAATCTTATTGCCTTTAAACTTCCAATCATGATCTTGATCTTCTTCACGTCAGATGAAAATTTCTGCACAGTTCCATGTAATTCTGCTCGTAACAAATCAAACTTCTTTTCTGTTTCAATTCTCTGATGTTTACTTCATTCAAAATGTCAGCGGGAGATACAGCAGATTGGTTGTTTTCGTGTTGATTCATTATGTTGTCGTAGATAAACACCTATCGTTCAGACGTACACGTAGTGAAAACAAATCAGTGTTAAGTTATAAAAATGTTGAATCTCAGGGCTCGAAACGAAAGGCGCGCGAAAGCGCTCGCGCACCTACCACGCACCTAAAGTGAAACCCAGGTACATATTTTTAAACGCACCCGAATTTTATAAACAACGCTCCTCGCACCGAAGGCTAACTCACGGATCCCTTTTTAAAATATCACCCGACCTTTTAAATGAATTAACGCGAACGCTTTTATTGCTTTTAATAAAATTCTCGTAAAAATAATCTAATTTTATTTAACGGACTCAAGCAAAGCTCGACACGCCGTCGGCCTTGGTGGCAATGGCCTCCGAATTTTAGAATTTGGCCGCAGATTCGTGGCCGATATTTAAGTATCCACGGCCATGTATGGTCACCGATTTGTGTTGGGTATCAATAGTTATTTTTACTATCGATAATCGGCATTGGAATGTATCGAAACAATTTTATTTTCACGGTACGTATTCAAAAGTCAAAACCATACGATGTTGCGATAGATGTTTTTTGTTTGTCTAATTAAATAATAAAACGTTTCATATTACGTATCAATTGTACTTAATTTTTAAAAAATGTAGCCTTGGTTCTGAATGACGAAACACCGTTGATAGGCCGATGTATGTGGAGGAACCAAAATAAAACGAGCACGAGTCGATTCAAAACATTGCGTACGTGAGAGCGACCAATACCAACATGGCGGACAATACGTTGTCAATTCGCGTGCAAAAATTAAAGAAAATTTAATAGTCTAAATAACTTTTTATCACGAATTCGTAAATTGTTTATTATTATTAAAATAATGTAGCCTTGATTCCGAATAAGAAATACAAACGTTTTTGTCATCTATCAGTCATTTATAATGAACAGACGAATTCTGAAAGTTTAGGGGGGTTATTTACACATGATATGGCGATTATTGCTTCTAATGAAAGTATTGTTTAAATGAGGGCGAATTTATTTCAACATTGTTTGGGGGGAAAAAGCTACATTGAGATTGAGACTTTGAAGTAAATATAAATTTAAGTGACCGATGTAGGCTATTGTATTATTATACAAAGGATTAAGTCACAGAAAACATTTAGTCGACTCCTCTACGCAAGCACGAAGAATGCATTATTTTTGTAAAGGTAATAAATATATTGAACGGGTTGTGATATAACAACCGTTTGACTGAGAAAAAAGATGTAAAATAAACCGATTTATCACATAATATTACATATTTGGGCACTTAATATAAGCAAAATCTGCTTTTGAAAAACACTCTCCTAGAATATCTGAGGTGCAGGTTTTTAGGAGAGCGATTTTCTGAATTTGTAATTTTAGGTGCAGCTTTTAGAGCTCTCCATGATTTTATTCCTTTCAAACCCTGGAATCTGGCGACTTCGACCTGAATGACTTTGTAAGACAATTTACTTGCAAATAGTACTTCATACCCCATATATTACTACGCATATGGAGAGAAATTATTTTCCTCCTAATTCGGTTCCCTCAACCGCAGAAAAATATATCTCCTTAGTTTTACCATTTGGAACACAACTTACATGGTTAAATGACTTTTAATAGTTTATATGGATGAAAGTAAAAGAGAAAGATAGGCTGGCACTGCCAAGCAGGATACGCCCACATTTTCGAGAGATGGATAGAGAACAAGCAATACCAAAAGTGATTTTTCCTACATCATTAAGTCCTGTATTTCATACTGTATTGGGAGCAGCCATTTTGTTGGTCAGTACCAGTCTGATATTCATGAAATTCGAAGCCGACAATGATTATGGTGTGACGATACACAACCTAGAAATGTGACTTTTCGTCAAAATCAGATAAGAATTGTGACCTGTAGAGAGTCCACAACCATGATATACCATATTTTTACACTATTCGCGTACAAACAGCAGCCATTTCGTCCGGCAATTTTGGTGCGATTTTCACAAAATCAGAACTCCACCTTTCTCATCAAAATCGAATTAAAATTGTGACCTATACAGGGTCCACAACCATGATATACCATTTTTTTAAACAGTATTCGCGTACAAACGGCGGCCATTTTGTCTGTCAATTTTGGCCCGATTTTCACGAAATTTGAACTCAACCTTTCTTACGGTGTAAGGGTAATATAATCAAACGTTTTTTTAAATCGGAAAATAATTGTGACCTCCAGAGGGACCATAAGCTAAAAAAAAGGCGATTTTGCGTATAACCAGGGGCCATAATTCAGGAAGTTACGATCTGATATGCGCAAATATCGAAAGGAACCAAGATCTTTGGGTTCTAACCATGAATTTAAAGTTTCATCAAAATCGAATTAAAATTGTGACCTTTACAGGGTCCACAACCTTGATATACCATTTTTTTTTACAGTATTCGTGTACAAACGGGGGCCATTTTGTATGGCAATTTTGGTTCGATTTTCCCGAAATTCGAACTCAACCTTCCTTAGGGTGTAATGGTGATATCTCTACAGGTCATAATTCTTACCCAATTTTGACGAAACTTGAAATATAGGTTTATCCCCAAAAGATCTCGGCTGCTTTCAATATTGGTATGTATCGGATCAAAACTTCGTGGATTATGGCCCCGGATTATGGAACGTAATTTCCTGCATTATGGCCCCTGATTGTCCGAAAAATCTCCGATAATAACTAGAGGCTAAAGTTAATTTCCGATTGACTTTAAATTTATACACGGTGTTTAAGGTCATGAGACGAAGAAGCCTATTGTTTTTCAGCAATTTCCGATAATAACTACTAGAGTTATGGCCCTTGAACACTTCAAAAAATCTTGTGGACGCTCTAGAGACCAAAGTTAATATCTGATTGACTTTAAATTTATACACAGTGTTGAAGGGCATAAGATGAAGAAGCCTATTGATTTTCAGCGATTTCTGATAATTAGTGCCAGAATTATGGCCCTTGATCACTTCAAAAAATCTTATGGACACTGTAAAAGCCAAAGTTAATATCCGATTGATTTTAAATTTATACACGGTGTTTAAGGTCATAAGACGAAGAAGCCTATTGATTTTCAGCGATTTCCGATAATTAGTGCCATAATCCATGAAGTTTTGATCCGATACATGCCAATATCGAAAGCAGCCGAGATCTTTTGGGTATAAACCTATATTTCAAGTTTCCTCAAAATCGAGTAAGAATTGTGACCTGTAGAGGTATTACCGTTGCACCCTAAGGAAGGTTGAGTTCGAATTTCGGGAAAATCGGACCAAAATTGCCATACAAAATGGCCGCCATTTGTATGCGAATACTGTTAAAAATGGTATATCAAGGTTGTGGACCCTGTGGAGGTCACAATTTTAATTCGATTTTGATGAAACTTGAAATTCATGGTTATAACCCAAAGATCTTGGTTCCTTTCGATATTTGCGCATATCGGATCGTAACTTCCTGAATTATGGCCCCTGATTATACGCAAAATCGCCTTTTTATACGCCCACATTGAAATGTGGTCGTATATTGTCGTCGCCCCTATATTGTGGACAGACGGACGGACAGGGGCGACAACATAATACGTCCACATGTAAATGTGGGCGTATAAAAAGTAAATACCAGTAAATAATTATAATTTCAGTATTTTTCAGTTCTAAAATTAGACTTGAAAATTCCCAAAAATTCACAACACTGAAAATTCCTGGAAAGTTTCCAACCCTTTGCAACCCTAGGTGCGACATTGGAACACAGTGTAAAATGTAAGGAATGATTATAGGATTCACAACAACTAACTTAAAAATGAATACTTTGGAGGTAATTAAATGAACTTAAGAATAGCAGATGTGACCAATAACCGTAACAAATCAGTGGCAAGCAGTACAATATGCCCACACTGCTTAGTTTCGTCTTGATCTCTGGTAGAACAGTGATACATTAGGTTCCTTGAATAACATTTAGAAGTAGAGGTATAATATTCATAATAACACAACTTTATGGATTTACTACTTCTTGGTTTATTACATGCAACGTTTCAATACTCTCACAGGTATCTTTATCAAGCAATGATCAATAATGAGTAACAACTCTACATTTATAGTACATCCATACGCAAGAACAATTTAACAATAAAAACATAACATTAATTAAGATTTATAACATCAAACATTTCCCTATGAATATGGCTTCACCATTTCTCTTCAATCTAAGGTGTTAAAAATGGGGACTGAAGCCACCGCCTAAACTAAAATGCAATTAAAACCCATTAACAACACAATTAAATAAGTTCCACTCCACTGATAAAACTAATAAATTATTGTCATTAACTGCATGATAATTGATACTTAAAGTTGCCCTGATAAATAATACTTATGAATAGTTCCAATGATAGATAGTAACTTGCTTAACATAATAACTCATTCCATACATTAGAAATGGCTCTCCCATTGTCTTTATTCATTTTTGGTTTTTGTCTTTGGATTTCTAATGCTTCCCACAAAAACTCTTTTCTTCCATACTTTAATATTTTTGGTAAGCACATTGGTGTTGTCCCATTCTATGTTATGGGTAGGATTGTTTATAATATGATCGGCTACTGCAGATTTGTTTGGTTCCATACGTCTATTTGCTGCTTTGTTCTCCCATGGGCATTGATAAGTGATTTTAATGATGTCCCCCCACTAAATGTTACATCTATTTGCAATCTAGTTAGTAATCTTTTAATTTTATAACTTGTTGGGCCTATAAATGGAATGTTGATATGGTTTGGAGGCTTTTCTTTACCTGTCACGTTTGGGGCTTTGTTCAGTTTTTCAGTGGTACTATGAATAACTTTTTTTTAACAAATTCTAATGGGTAGTTGTTGTTTCTGGTTAGCGATTCAGTAATATGTTTAATTTCTTCTTCAATTTTGTCATCAGTGCAAATATTGTGAGCTCTTCTGGTCAGTATCGAAACAATTCCTGCCTTGTTGTTGGGTGGGCTGAAGTGAAATTAATGTATTGGTCTGTGTGTGTCGGTTTTCTATACACTTTTGTAGTTAATTTATCATCATTTTTATCAATTAGGATGTCCAAAAAGGGTAGTTGTTTATTATTTTCTTCTTCAACTGTAAATTGTATTCGCGGATGGATTGAGTTGAGGTGGTGGAGTAGTAGTTGGTGATCTTCCTCTTCCTTCATAACAACAAACACATCGTCCACTTTCCTAAGCCAAATACTAGGTTGGATTGGGGATACTATCAGGGCATTTTGCTCAAAGGCTGTCATGTAAATTTCGGTGATAACTGGACTTATTGGTGATCCCATTGGTAAACCATGGATTTGTGAAATATGTAGATGTAATACATAATCGTAATAATTTAATTATACTATCCAGACTTATGCTGGTATTGAGGCAGGGATCTTAATCGGCTGTTTTTTGTCGGCTTTAGCCGATTGATCTTTAATCTAGCGGGTTTGTAAAACAATGAACCGGCCACTATGGTATCATTAATCAATCAACTTTCGGCCGATAAGAAAGAGTTAATTATTACTCATCAAAAGAAACCCATCAAAGAATATGAATACCTTCAGCTTCAATCCGTATCTGCTCATTTCCTAAATAAACAACTTAATTAGTTGAGTCAATCAAGTAAAAGAATGTATATAATCCAATGTCGGTTCATTCATTTCTATCTAACACAATGCAGAAGTACTTGAACATTCACAGAATGACAATAGAAAATGTAAACGAGTTTTAGCCGACGATAGTGATAGCGGCATTGACCATGACCTTCAAGCATGCACGTCGTCATTGGAAGTTCCAAAAGTCGGAGAAACTCCCACGTCCAATATAGGTCAACTAAAGTCGAAGTCCGGAAGATATTTTAATTCCGAATGGTTAACTACTTTCAAATGGCTTTCGTTTGACAAAATTTCACAGAAAATGTTTTGTCTTGTAAGTTATTAATTTAGTCACGTAATAACCTACTGATCTCGTATATTAATAATTATTATTATTATGTTGAGTAAATCTGGTATATAATTATTATGTCAAGTAATAGCCTATCATGACAATTGGCCACGTGACTTTTCGCACGTCGGCATATTTCCGAGTTCCGACTATACACAGAAACTAATTTGTGTTAATTTGTTATTATTGATATGTGCTTACATTCTTTTTATTTTTATATATTGACAAGTGATCACAATAATACAATTGTAAAAAAACATATTTATATTTACTGGTAGTTTTTCTTTTTACTAAATTATAACTTCCGTTTGGTTGGATGAAAGCGAAAGTAGGAATATGCATTATGCAAGTTGCTGAAATTTGACTACAAATTTCGATATTATTATCGATGTATGAATACAGGTATGCAATTACAACAAAGGTTTTGTTTATTCGAAGTTTAAGCTATTATCATTCGGAATACGTTATGCAATTATTAATGTGAATAAAGTATGCATAAACCAACATGTCTGTTGTTCAAAAGACGACTATCCGTTTGGCTTACCCATGGCCAGTTCATTTCAAAATGGATTAAGAACCCTGTATTGAGGTTTGTTGTTTTACTTTGGATTTTCGATCTGACACAGTTTAAGGCTTCATCGATTGGTATGCTGGTAAATAGGTCCACTACATCATAACTGATCAGTTTTCCTAGTTGTGATTGTCTCTCTATTTTACCTCGAAGTTCTTTGCTATCTTTAATGTATGATTCTGCTGACTTTCCTAATTCTGATAGTGCGTTTGACAGGTATCTGGCTATGTTGTAGAATAAAGTTCCTCTAGAGTACATCAGTAATCTAACTTTGATGGGGTTCTTATGTATTTTGACCTGAGCTTTGGCATATGGCGTTGATGGGTGCGAGATATTGAGCTTTTCATATGTTTCAGGATCGATCTCACCTGATTCTTTAAGTATCTTTAAGGTGGCTTTTAGTTTCCGATCTAGTTTTGGGGTTGGGTCTTTAGGTAACTTTTTATAGGTTGTTGTATCTGACAGGGTTGGGACACCATTTTTTCTAGTTGATCTGTATCCATAATCACTGTTGCTTTCCCTTTATCTGCTGGTACAATAGATATTTCTTTATTGTCTTTTAATTCTTTGATGGCCTAAATTTCGTTTTTAGTTAGGTTTGGTTTTTGATTGATAGGTTTCAGAAGTAAATTTTTAATTTGGTGTCTAGTAAAATCAATGTTACCACCCGGGGCCAGCTTTTGTAGTCCTTGTTCTATCTGCGTTATGAATGATTCTTTAGGTACTTTTGCTGTAGTTGGGATAAACTTTAACCCTTTTGCTAGTAGCGAGGTTTGTGGTTCTGTTAAGTTGGTAGAAGATAAATTCATTACTGTTCTCTTAACGTAATCTTTGACATTTTTATCTTCGAGCTTATTACTATTCTTTTCACCTCTACTGATGAAACTTAATCTATTAAATTTATTTTGGTGCCGGCTTTTAATTTGGTTACTCTGTTTCGTATCTGCTTTCTGTTGCATAGATAAAAGGCTATCTAAGTGGTCATTTTGTAAATTCTGTTCTAGTATGCGTCTAGTATCACGCTCTTTCACAATCAGTTCTTGCTTGTTCTTTCGGTTATATGCAATTCTTTCTAAAACTAATTTGCTACTTGCTTTTCTTAGTATCTTGTTGGCTGTTGCAGACTGAATAGGGGAAGTGATCCGTAACCCATTGGGAAAAATGTTGTTGTCGCAACATCTTAGTAAAAAAGTCAAATTGTTATTTGTCTTACACAGTTTGTTATGCACAGTTTTAAACACATTAATAATCCTATTTGTCTCATCACCATAATGATGTTTGATAAGTTCCTTGAATGACATTTAGAAATAGAGGTATAATATTCATAATAAAACAACTTTATGGATTTACTACTTCTTGGTTTATTACATGCAACGTTTCAATACTCTTAAAGTATGGAAGAAAAGAGTTTTGTGGGAAGCATTAGAAATCCGAAGACAAAAACCAAAAATGAATAAAGACAATGGGAGAGCCATTTCTAATGTAGTAGTAGTAGTTTTTATTCACAGTATTTAAGGCCTCCAGCCCATAGTACATAAATTTTTTACAACATATAAGAAGTGCGGTGAGTAAATGTGAGATAAATAACAGTAATAAATAATAATGGTAATAAAGACAATATGTATACATAATTTGTTGATATAATATAATAACAAGCCAACAGTGAGGCTGATGTCCCCCGCCGAAATCCCAAAATAAATAGAAGACACATATTAATTAATCGCACATTTATTTTTTTCAATGTATCGAGCAATCAAACTGTACACGAAGTGTCATCCCAAAAGTGTTTTATAAAGAAAAATGCTAAAACCAAAGAGAAAGATAGGTTGCCAGGCAACGAAACATACGCCCACAGCAGCTAAATCGTCCGGGCAGTCAACAAGGGTTGTCGCATATTTTTACTTTTTTTGGTAATGAAACATTTGTAATACACTAAAAACTGATTAAGAGTAACAACTCATTATGTAATTATCAGAAAATCATTAGAATTTGATTGCTTTTTATAAAGTTTTACCCCACGCTAACAATTAGTATATACATGAAACATTTAATATCATGGATTTAGCTGTTCAGTTATCTAAATTCATTGAAAATCAAAATACTTGTTCGTTTCAACACCTTAAACTCTATGTATCAATCTGAAGTCAATCGGATGGTAACTTTGGCCTCTATAGCGTCACAAGAATTTTAAAAGTTATCAAGGGAGATAACTCTGGCAGTAATTATTTGAAATCGCTGAAAATCAATAGGCTTCTTCGTCTCATGACCTTAAACAATGTGTATAAATCTAAAGTCAATCGGATATTAACTTTGGCCTCCAGAGCGTCCACAAGATTTTTTGAGGTGATCAAGGGCCATAACTCTGGCATTAATTATCGGAAATCGCTGAAAAGCAATAGGCGTTTTTGTCTTATGACCTTAAACACTGTGTATATATTTGAAGTCAATCAGATATTAACTTTGGCCTCTAGAGCGTCCACAAGATTTTTTGAAGTGATCAAGGGCCATAACTCTGGCACTAATTATCGGAAATCGCTGAAAATCAATAGGCTTCTTCGTCTTATGACCTTAAACACTGTGTATAAATTTAAAGTCAATCGGATATTAACTTTGACCTTTAGAGCGTCCACATGATTTTTTAAAGAGATCAAGGGCCATAACTCTGGCACTAATTATCGGAAATCGCCGAAAATCAATAGGTTTCTTCGTCTCATGACCTTAAACACTGTGTATAAATCTAAAGTCAATCGGATATTAACTTTGGCCTCTAGAGCGTCCACAAGATTTTTTGAGGTGATCAAGGGCCATAACTCTGGCACTAATTATCGGAAATCGCTGAAAATCAATAGGCGTCTTCTTCTTATGACCTTAAACACTGTGTATAAATTTAAAGTCAATCGGATATTAACTTTGGCCTCTAGAGCGTCCACAAGATTTTTTGAAGTGATCAAGGGCCATAACTCTGGCACTAATTATGGGAAATCGCTGAAAATCAATAGGCTTCTTCGTCTTATGACCTTAAACACTGTGTATAAATTTAAAGTCAATCGGATATTAACTTTGACCTTTACAGCGTCCACAAGATTTTTTAAAGAGATCAAGGGTCATAACTCTGGCACTAATTATCGGAAATCGCCGAAAATCAATAGGCGTCATTGTCTTATGACCTTAAACGCTGTGTATAAATTTAAAGTCGATCTGATATTAACTTTGGCCTCTAGAGCGTCCACAAGATTTTTTGAAGTGATCAAGGGCCATAACTCTGGTAGTTATTATCGGAAATCGCTGAAAAACAATAGGCTTCTTCGTCTCATGACCTTAAACACTGTGTATAAATTTAAAGTCAATCGGATATTAACTTTGACCTTTAGAGCGTCCACATGATTTTTTAAAGAGATCAAGGGCCATAACTCTGGCACTAATTATCGGAAATCGCCGAAAATCAATAGGTTTCTTCGTCTCATGACCTTAAACACTGTGTATAAATCTAAAGTCAATCGGATATTAACTTTGGCCTCTAGAGCGTCCACAAGATTTTTTGAGGTGATCAAGGGCCATAACTCTGGCACTAATTATCGGAAATCGCTGAAAATCAATAGGCCTCTTCGTCTTATGACCTTAAACAATGTGTATAAATTTAAAGTCAATCGGATATTAACTTTGGCCTCTAGAGCGTCCACAAGATTTTTTTAAGTGATCAAGGGCCATAACTCTGGCACTAATTATGGGAAATCGCTGAAAATCAATAGGCTTCTTCGTCTTATGACCTTAAACACTGTGTATAAATTTAAAGTCAATCGGATATTAACTTTGACCTTTAGAGCGTCCACAAGATTTTTTAAAGAGATCAAGGGTCATAACTCTGGCACTAATTATCGGAAATCGCCGAAAATCAATAGGCGTCATTGTCTTATGACCTTAAACGCTGTGTATAAATTTAAAGTCGATCTGATATTAACTTTGGCCTCTAGAGCGTCCACAAGATTTTTTGAAGTGATCAAGGGCCATAACTCTGGTAGTTATTATCGGAAATCGCTGAAAAACAATAGGCTTCTTCGTCTCATGACCTTAAACACTGTGTATAAATCTAAAGTAAATCGGATATTAACTTTAGCCTGTAGAGCGTCCACAAGCAATTGTGGACGCCGGACCGACGGACGGACGGACGGACCGACGGACGGACGGGGGCGACGACAATATACGACCACATTTCAATGTGGGCGTATAAAAATGAAAATGTACCCTAGTTAGGGGGACCCTAAAGGCAGACAAAAGGGCCCCTCTGGCCAAGGGAAAGGGCCCCCGTGTCCAAGTCAATAGTTTCTATACACTGTTACTGTCGAATCGATTACTAAATGAGAATGCAGTCATTGTATTGGCATAAAAATCATCAATCAAGATGAACCTAAGTTATCAGTCATTGTTTTTTGAGGCGCGCGATCGCTCGCGAGCGCCTGCCGCGCACCTGAATGTCGGCCGAGGGGCAGTTTTTCTCCCTCGCCTTAAAATTGAAAATCGCTCTCCATATTTGTAAATCATGGACATGTATTCGATCTCCGCCATACTGTCATTGTGAAATTAAATTATTTGGTGTATTCGATTAGTATGTGATCGCACATGGTAATAAAATTCCGATGAATATGTTGCTAAAAATAGATGGCGCCAATGCGCCATTGGTTAATTTAACTGAAATGAAAAGTAGAACTCTCGCGAGAAGTGAGAGATGGCACGTAAAAATTTCCAATGCGAATAATTTCGGAAGAAATAGATTATATTTTGATGGAATTTTCAAGCGCTTATGATTATATTTTGAATGGGGGTTATGTTTACTAAAAATAATTATACAAGCTAAATATATTTAGAAATTTCGACAAGTATTTCTATTGGAATACCGCAAGTAGTTATAGACGATAGCAGAAGTTTTACTTGACTGTACGACTACGAACGAATGATATTATTTAGCAGACGATGCATATTATCAATTATGTAAACAGGAATGACCCCAATCTGTTTCACAGAGAATTACTCACGAATTAACTCTGTAAAAGATAAGTGTCCATAGCACGTGCGTTGACTGCTCACCGCGCCAGTCATTGGCTCAACTGCTCGTGCAATGTTTACTTAACACCTAACTCACAACTGCTTCGGGCAAAATGATGCATTTTACTCATTTTAATACCCATTTACACTAAATAGGAAATATTTTTTAACTTCAAATACTTCAAACGTCTTTATTTATTTTTCTTTTACCTCAAAAAAATGTTTGAGAATTTAATTTGTCGGAGTAAAAAAGTTAATATGCCGTACTTATTAAGCCTCGTCGATGTCATGCTTATCAGTGATTGTAGCGGCCAAGCGAATATTCACTGCGGGATCAGTTTGGAATGACCCCTTGCACCAAGTTATTGATCTTAAGAACCATTTTCCATATACAGAAAACTAATCACTCTTCTTAATATCAGATCACTCTCCTTAACTTCTAAATCACTCTTCTTATCGAAACTGGGGGAGCTTTTTTAGGAGAGCGATTTTTTCAATTTCTTCATTTAAGGGGAGCTTTTTTCGACTCTCCTCTAAAATACAAAAAACAACGACTGAGTTATCTTGTCCCAAAGTATCAACCAATCAAATTGCTTATCTCTGCTTACCCTAAGCAGAAAATGCTCATCTTCGAACTCCACCAAGGCATTGACCTAATAAGCATATACACCAAGTTTGAACATTTTAACTCAATTAGAAGGAGAGTTATTGTGTTCCAAAGTCTCGACTACTCTCGACCAATCAAATTGCGTATCGCTCTGCTTACCTTGAGCAGAAAATGCTCATTATCGAACTTAGTCAAGGTATTACTGTAATGAAACTATACACCAAGTTTCCTCACTCTCACTTAATTAGAACTAAAGTTATCGTGTCCCAAAGCATCAACCAATCAAATTGCTTATCTCTGCTTACCTTAAAGTGGAAAATGCTCATCTTCGAACTCCATCAGGGCATTGACCTTATAAGCATATACACCAAGTTTGAACATTTTTTACTCAATTAGAAGAAGAGTTATTGTGTTCCAAAGTCTCGACCAATCAAATTGCGTATCGCTCTGCTTACCCTAAGCATAAAATGCTCATCTCCGAACTCCATCAAGGCATTGACCTAATAAGCATATACACCAAGTTTGAACATTTTAACTCAATTAGAAGGAGAGTTATTGTGTTCCAAAGTCTCGACCAATCAAATTGCTCTGCTTACCCTCAGCGGAAAATGCTCATTATCGAACTTAGTCAAGGTATTACTGTAATGAAACTATACACTAAGTTTCATCACTCTCACTTAATTAGAACTAAAGTTATCGTGTCCCAAAGCATCAACCAATCAAATTGCTTATCTCTGCTTACCCTAAGCGGAAAATGCTCATCTTTGAACTCCATCAAGGCATTGACCTCATAAACACATACACCAAGTTTGAACATTCTAGCTCAATTAGGAAGAGAGTTATTGTGTCCCAAAAAGTGTGACGGACAGACGGACAGACAGACAGACAGACGGACGGACGAACAAACCCATTTTAATAGTCCCCCAACTTTCTTCAAAAGACGGGGGACAATAAATCAAAATAAGCATAACTATTTACAATTATCAATTTGTTTTCGGATAACATATGACTGATAAATAAACATAGCTGAATTTCGATAATTATTTTCGTCAGACATGACTCTAATAAAAATATCCCTATGTGTTTTATGTTGTCTCTCGTTCTCTATTTCTGGAAGTAATTTGGTTCTTAGATTATCATACAATTTACAATAAACAATAACATGTATTTCATCCTCTGTTTCTTTTAAATCATGCATTTCATCACAGTATTTACAGACTCTTTCAATTTTTGGTACATTTTTCCAACGTCCTGTCTCTACAGCCAAATCATGGTTTGAACATCGAAAACGAGTTAAGGATTGTCGAAATTTAGTCACAGATACCTTGGATAAATAAGGTTCATAGTTAACATTGTGTTTAATCAAGCTATAATTTTGTAGTCTGAACGTCTCTTTAATATCACATGCTAATTGTTGACGTGAGCAATCAATTAGCCTTTGCTTAAATGATGATAAAAACCTATTTACATCAAAAACATCCTGCTCTTGCCAAACGTAACCAAATCCATATTCATATAAAATATGCTTAATATTACTGGCCCAAGTTGACCTTCCAGCTAAATCGTACAATAAGTCATAACAAGCTTTAGGATATCTGGAATTTGGTAAATATAGTAATTTTAACCAATACTTAAGACAATTATATATAGTATTTACATAGAGTGGTACTCGACCAGTTTCACCATATACTGCACAATTACATGTGTTAGAACTAACGTGTAATATAGATTTCAGAAACCTTAACTGCAACTTTTCTATCGATTCATATTTTCTAACACCCCAAATCGCAGAAGCATATTCTAATATTGGTACGATCATTCGATCGAATAAAAATAATGAATTTTTAATACTAATATTGTTCTTTTTGATATAATATGTTAACATATTGGAGGCCTTCCTGGCCTGCTGTGCAAGGGTGTCTCTCGCAAGAGTCCAACATAGTTTTGAAGTAAAAAATATACCCAAATATTTATAGCCATTTACCGTCTCAATTTCTGTGCCATCGAGAAACCATTTCTCATACGACTTGACAATTCCACCTCGTCTAAATACGACGACCTTTGTTTTGCTTAAGTTAATTTGCATCCCATATTTCTTGCAAAATGTTTGGATGCAGTTTATTTGAGATTGTAATCTAGGAACAGTGTCCCCTACCACAGCAATATCATCTGCGTAAAGTAATGATAATATTTCTTTAATATCAGGGTTAATAAATATCCCATGACAATCAGACTCATCTAACATGCAAATTAATTCGTTTAAAAATAATGTGAACAACAATGGGCTGATCATACATCCTTGTCGAGTTCCTATGTCACATTTGAAGAATTCGGTAACTGTTGTGTTGTTAGTTTGAACACAAGATTCAAGGTGTTGATACATAGATTGTATCACACTAAATAACTTCCCCCTTACGCCATTGTTTAGCAGTACATATTGTAAAATATGGTGTTGAATTCCATCAAAGGCCCGGGAAAAATCGACAAAAATTACGTAAAAACGCCCTCTAGATTTTGTGAGGTATTTTTGTACGAGTGCCTGTAACGTAAAGATCTGATCAGTAGTGCTATAACCCTTCCTATATCCCCCCTGAGCTTCATATAATTTATCATTAATTAAACACCATTTCGTTAATCTGGTATTCAAGATTTTTGTGAATAATTTACCAATTACAGATATCAGAGATATTCCACGATAATTACCAGGTTCATCTACACTTCCGGACTTTAGTATGGGATGGATAACTGCTGTTCCCCAGTCTACGGGAAAATGACCACAATTTAAAATTTGATTGAACAGTAGCAAGAGAAATGGTAACAGAACGTCTATAGCATGCTTGACCATTTCATTTACGATGCCATCGGGGCCTGGTGCTTTCGATGATGGTAAATAATTCGCTGCCTTGCGTATCTCTGCAGCTGTGATTTCTGAGTCTAAGATTTCATCGAAAACCGGAATGTGATTTCTAACTGTCTCAGTAGCAAGTTCACTGAAGCGTTCATCTGTCTCAAAATGACTCGAATTTAATAAGTCTTTAAAGTACGAGTACCAATCATCGGCCGATATATTTGGCTTACGATCACTGCGTTTCAAAAAGTTCCTGACGCTCTTCCATAAATCTTCACCATTACTTTGAATCACCTCATTCGATTTACGCTCAGTTTGTTCCTTTTGACTTTTTGTGCACGTCTTCTACGTTTGTGATTCGAAAAATATCTAGAAGTTTGTATTTCTAATGTATGGAATGAGTTATTATGTTAAGCAGGTTACTATCTATCATTGGAAATATTCATAAGTATTATTTATCAGGGCAACTTTAAGTATCAATTATCATGCAGTTAATGACAATAATTTATTATTTTTATCAGTGGAGTGGAACTTAATTATTAGTTTTATCAGTGGAGTGGAACTAAAATTTATTTATCAGTGGAACTATTACTTATCAGTGCAAATATA
This sequence comes from Patella depressa, assembly GCA_948474765.1. Lineage (NCBI taxonomy): Eukaryota > Metazoa > Mollusca > Gastropoda > Patellidae > Patella > Patella depressa. The sequence goes on from OX419716.1 coordinate 55,364,954, forward strand.
ACTTAGTTATTGGTTTAAGTGGAACTATAATTTAGAATTTTTCTATATAATTATATGGTAAATATATGTGCAAAGAGGAGGTGGGTTCAACCTAACTAATTATGCATAATGCATTTAAGTAATTATATTAAATATCATCAAGATGATAAGCAAAAAGAGATTAATATATTTAATTGTGTTGTTAATGGGTTTTGATTGCATTTTAGTTTAGGCGGTGGCTTCAGTCCCCATTTTTAACACCTTAGATTGAAGAGAAATGGTGAAGCCATATTCATAGGGAAATGTTTGATGTTATAAATCTTAATTAATGTTATGTTTTTATTGTTAAATTGTTCTTGCGTATGGATGTACTATAAATGTAGAGTTGTTACTCATTATTGATCATTGCTTGATAAAGATACCTGTAAGAGTATTGAAACATTGCATGTAATAAACCAAGAAGTAGCAAATCCATAAAGTTGTGTTATTATGAACAGTGATACATTAATTACCGCCCACTTCCTTCACACTAAGAATCATTTAAAACATAGATCTATGTCATGTTATAGCAGTTATCAATCAAGACCAAATGAACCCAACCCTAACTTAGGAAAGGCAACCATCTCGATCAGATTAAATAATGTCAAAGACTCCCAACTATCTTCTGGCGATGGGGGCTGGTTAATTCCTGTAGTGACACTTCTGATTCGAGGGGAAGACTCATGCTATCCTCGATGCCCTTTAGTTTCTCCAGAAGATTTTTACAACTTGCCTTTAACCCATTGGATCTTCTCAAACACAATGTAGCGATGCACGTTTGATAATGATTGACGAGATTGCTTGTCCCTTAGACCCATATATACACGCAGTAAATAAAATAGGTTGCCAGGCAACAAAACATACGCCCACACAGCAGCCAAATCGTCCGGGCAGTCAACAAGAGTTGTTGCATTTTAAGTAATCATCAGAAAATCATAATTCAAACTCACCCATGACAACGGTGTAACTGTGATATAATCAAACGTTTTTTTAAATCAGATAATAATTGTGACCTCCAGAGGGACCATAAGCTAAAAAGGGTGATTTTTCGTACAATCAGGGGACATAATTCAGGAAGTAATGATCCTATGGCCGCAAATATCAAAAGGAACCAAGATCTTTGTGTTATAAACATACATGTCAAGTTTCATCAAAATCGAATCAAAATTGTGACCTCTATAGGGTCCACAACCTTGATATAACATAATTTCACACTATTCGTATACAAATGGCGGTCATTTTGTCCGTCAATTTTAGTCCGATATTCACGAAATTCAAACTCTCTCTTCATTACCATGTAATGGTGACATAGTCAAACGTTTTTTTAAATCGGATAATAATTTTGACCTCCAGAGGGACCAAAAGATAACAAAAGCGATTTTTCAGACAATCCGGGGACATAATTCAGGAAGTTATGATCTGATGGGCGCAAATATTGAAAGGAACCAAGATCTTTGGGTTATAAACATACATGTCAAGTTTCATCAAAATCGGTTCAAAATTGCGACCTCTATAAGGTCCACAACCTTTATATAACATATTTTCACACTATTCGCGTCCAAACGGTGGCCATTTTGTCCGTCAATTTTGGTCCGATTTTCACGAAATTCGAAATCAACCTTCATAACCATGGAATGGTGATATAATCAAACGTTTTTTTTTTTTGGATAACAATTTTGACCTCCAGAGGGACCACAAGCTAAAAAGTGCGATTTTTTGGACAATCAGGAGACATAATTCAGGAAGTTACGATCCGATGGGTGCAAATATCGAAAGGAACCAAGATCTTTGGGTTATAAACATACATGTCAAGTTTCATCAAAATCGGTTCAAAATTGTGACCTCTATAAGGTCCACAACTTGATATAACATATTTTCACACTATTCGCGTACAAACGGCGGCCAATTTGTCCGTCAATTTTGGTCCGATTTTCACGAAATTTGAACACAACCTTCATAACCATGGAAAGGAGATATAATCAAACGTTTTTTTTTAATCGGATAACAATTTTGACCTCCAGAGTGACCACAAGCTAAAAAGGGCGATTTTTCGGATGATCAGGGGCCATAATTCAGGAAGTTAAGATCCGATGGGCACAAATATCGAAAGGAACCAAGATCTTTGGGTTATAAACAAACATGTCAAGTTTCATCAAAATCGGTTGAAAATTGTGACCTCTATAAGGTCCACAACCTTGATATAACATATTTTCACACTATTCGCGTACAAACGGCGGTCATTTTGTCCGTCAATTTTGGTCCGATTTTCAAGAAATTCGAACTCAACCTTCATTACCATCGAACAGTGATATATTCGAACGTTTTTTTAAATCGGATAACAATTTTGACCTCCAGAGGGACTACAAGCTAAAAAGGGCGATTTTTCGGACAATCAGAAGCCATAATCCAGGAAGTTAAGTTCCGATGGGCGCAAATATCGAAAGGAACCAAGATCTTTGGGTTATAAACATGCATTTTAAGTTTCATCCAAATCGGTTCAAATTTGTGACCTCTACACTATTCATAAGCTAAAAAACGTGATTTTTCGTACAATCAGGGGCCATAACCCATAAAGTTACAGTGCCAACAATATCGAAAGGAACCGAGATCTGAGGGTGATAAACCTATATTTTAAGTTTCATTGAAATCGGATAAAAATTGTGACCTGTAGACTGTTCACAAACAATTGTGGACGGAAGGACGTCCAGACGGACGGACAGGTGCAACGACAATATACGTCCACATGAAAATGTGGGCGTATAAAAATCAGGGCTTCTTGATCCCTATCTGCTATCTTTCCTTTAGCCTTCGTCGAAAATGTCCTCTTTTATAAGCTGTTCATATGGCCAAACTATTCTTTGTCTGTGAAAAGCTGATGCGTAGTCTGGCCAAATGAAGACGCAGAGTTCTGGCAAAGCATCGCAGATTAGTTGTCCAATGGCACGACTGTTAGTGGTGATATCTACATATCTTGATTAAAATAGCATTATGCAAGAGCAAAATCTGCTTATTACAGGTCTTTCTTTAGGCCTGAGATGTTATCTAAATAATCAATCAGACATTAACTAACATATCCAGACCATAATAAACTCTTAAAGTCAACGCTAGCCTTCGCTGTTGGCGGATTGAATTCCTATATGCCGCTTAATGGCCGTTGATAATTAAATCAATCAAGTGGATAATCGAGACTATGCTGTTTATATTAATGATTTGAGTAATGATGACCGAGGCTATGTGAATATTTCAAACGCTTTTTTCTCGGCTAATAGTGGACCAATTTGACTGAAAATTTCAGCAAATTACCTTGACACTATCTAGTTTTTAACTATTATAGTGAGAACTGCCATCTCTTTATCTTATCTCCTATAATGTAACTTTAATTATTGATAATATTTCAAAATCGATCCAGAGTAGTGCATTCTCCTCCACCATTGCTTAGAATTGGATGGTCAATTGGTCACATCTGGATGGATGTTGGAATATTATTTTAATATCAGTTTTTAACAGAAAAGGAAAGGTTTGGCTTTAGCACGGCTTGTAAAAGACACTGCGGCTAGATGAAAACAATGAATGGAGCCGAGGGACACGCAATCGCTTCTCTTAACAGGCATCACTACAGCGTGGTTAAGAAGACGTAATGGGTCTAAGGCAAGATGTAAAAATCTTATCGAGAAACTTAAAAGGGCATCAATGGTAGTATGATTCATCCCTGCGAATAAGTAGTGATACTACAGATCAAAAGGGCATTTTTGGTCAAAATATGAGGAATTTATCTTATGGTTTAATAGTCCAGTCATTGATTGAGGAATGAGGAATCTGATCAGGGTACCGCTTATGATGACTTTGACATTGCTTAATCTGATGGAGATGGTGGCTTTCCTAAGCAGGGATGTAACCACGCTGGGCGGCACTTTTTTTGGCCGCCCAGCACTAAGAAAAAGATAGGTTGCCAGGCAATGAAACATACGCCCACAGCAGCTAAATCGTCCGGGCAGTCAACAAAGTTTGGGGCATACTTTTACTGTTTTCGGTAATGAAACATTTGTAATACACTAAAAACTGATTAAGAGTAACAACTCATTATGTAATTATCAAAAAATCATTAGAATTTGATTACTTTTTATAAAGTTTTACCCCACGCTAACAATTAGTATATACATGAAACATTTAATATCATGGATTTAGCTGTTCAGTTATCAAAATTCATTGAAAATCAAAACACTTGTTCGTTTCAACACTTTAAACTCTGTGTATCAATAAGAAGTCAATCGGATGATAAGTTTGGCCTCTATAGCGTCACAAGTTTTTTTGAAGTTATCAAAGGAGATAACTCTGGCAGTAATTATTTGAAATCCCTGAAAATCAATAGGCTTCTTTGTCTCATGACCTTAAACACTGTGTGTAAATTTAAAGTCAACCGGATATTAACTTCGGCCTCTAGAGCTTCCACATGATTTTTTGAAGTGATCAAGGGCCATAACTCTGGAAGTAATTATTGAAAATCACTGAAAATCTATAGACATATTCGTCTCATGATTGTAAACACTGTATAAATTTGAAGTCAATCGGATATTAACTTTGGCCTTTAGAGCATCCACAAGATTTTTTGAAGTGATCAAGGGCCATAACTCTGGCAGTAATTATTGGAAATTGCTGAAAATCAAAAAGGCTTCTTCGTCTCATGACCTTTAACACTGTGTATAAATTTAAAGTCAATCGGATATTAACTTTGGCCTCTAGAGTATCCACAGGATTTTTTTGAAGTGATCAAGGGCCATAACTCTGGTAGTTATTATCGGAAATCGCTGAAAAACAATAGGCTTCTTCGTCTCATGACCTTAAACACTGTGTATAAATTATAAGTCAATCGGATATTAACTTTAGCCTCTACAGCGTCCACAAGCAATTGTGGACGCCGGACCGATGGGCGGGGGCGATGACAATATACGACCACATTTCAATGTGGGCGTATAAAAATCAAGCAAACCCGCCACATATCAGCATAGTCATAGTAAAAGCCGACGCAAACCATGTGTGCCACGGCATAATTTAATTTTGTATGCCGTAGGAGACACATTAATCCTAAATTAGTTTAAAGAAAGAGGTATTGGTACTTTGTTTATTTATATTTAGAAGTTGTGTAGGTCTATTCAATTTATGATTCTACGCAGTACGGTCTTTGTATATTTGCCGTAAATAGGTCACCCAGACCAATTTACGGCATTCCAATGTTAAACTTAAAGTGTTGGATGTCGTAAATGGTGACGTACGTTTGGTTTTACAACCAATTTTTAATGTACTCATTCTAGCGGTAATTCTGCCGAATCTTAATTAAATCTGAGATATAACTGGGCTAGAGGCCATCTTTTATTTTTATAGTAATTTAATTTGCAATGGTATATGTAATACCAATTACCATGTACATAAGTTTTTAGCTCCCTGGCAGTGTCTTAGTATCATTGATGAAAATTAAGTGAATTAAATTTGGTAAAATTTGAATATATATAAATATAAAAGGAAATTTGATTTGCACTGAGGCAAATACAAAATGCAGCAGGTGCTCTGAAAATACACCAAGATTGGTTGAATTTTCATAAAAGACCACAACCCCCTTCCCAAAATATTTTTTCATCGCTTTGTTCAGAATTTTTTTTCACCACTCAGCAAATCCTGGCTACATCCCTGTTAAGTTAGGTTTGGGTTGATTGGATCTTGATTAATATCTGCAATAACATGACGTAGATCTATGTTTCAAAGTTTCTAATGACTTTTAGTATTAAGGAAGTGGGCGGTAATTAAAGTATCACTGTTACTACCAGAGATCAAGAGGAAACTTAGCATTGTGGGCATACTGTATTGCTTGTCACTGATTTTTTAAGGTCCACAAGGGTTGTTGCATATTTATTCTTTCGTAGGTAATGCGGGGCATTTAAGACAACTTCATACAGATGACATTATAATTTTCGTTGTTTGAGGGTTCACAAGTTTCTAAAAACTAAAACAAGGGCCATAACTCTGGAAGTAATCTACAGAAATTGCTGAAATTCAAAAGGCTTTTTCAAACAGATCGGATGATAACTTTTGTCTTTTGAACGTACACTATGTTCTACAAAGTAAAAGGAGGGCCATAACTCTAGAATTAGAAGTAATTGACAAAAATTGCAAAAATTCAACAGGCTTCTTAATTTTACTAATTCAAATGATACGTATATGAATTTCATACAGATTGGGTGATAATTTTTGTTGCTCAAGCATTCACACGATTATAAAGTGAAACAAGGACCATAACTCTAGATGTAATGAACGAAAATTTGCTGAAACTCAATAGGCCTGTTCGTTTTACTAATTCAAATGATACATAAAAATTTCATATAGATCGGATAATAACAAAGTGAAACAAGGACATAACTCACGGCGTAATCAACGGAAATTGCTGAAATTCAATAGGCTTCTTCGTTTCACTAATTGAAATGATGCATTTGAATTTCCTACAGATCGGATGATAACTGTTGCTATTAGAGTGTTCACAACATACAAGTGAAAAAAAGGGACATAATTCTGACGTAATTAACAGATATTGCTGAAATTCAATATTTTTTCTTTGTTTTAGTAATTCAAATGATGCATATATATTTCATACAGATCGGTTGATAACTTTGGTTGTTAGAGCATTCAGAAAGTGCAACAAAACGAAACAAGGACCATAACTACAAAAGAAATTAACATCAGTAATTGAAATCAATTAGGCTTCTTCATCTCACTAATGGAAACGGACGGATGGATGGAAACAGACAGATGGATGGACAGACGGACAGATAGGGACGACGGCAATATACCACATTTCCATGTGGGCTTATAATGATTACATATGGTTGGTATATAATGAATAGGTCAAACAACATTACATATGGTTGGTATATAATGAATAGGTCAAACAACATAACAGGAAATTGTGGACGGACGGAAGAATGGACAGACGGATGGGGGCAATGGCAATATACCACAACATTTCCATGTGGGCTTATAATGATTACATATGGGTGGTATTATGAATGGGTCACCAGTGATCATTAAATAGGCCACTAAATAAAATGTCACTTACCAATGTCTCTGCTTTCTTCACAATTTGAGGATCAATACTTTTACCAGTTATTTTATTAAGAGGAATAATAGTATATCTTTTCTTTAATTGTCCATTATCTAACAATTGTTTAGCCGTTATTTCTGTATCAACAACTACATTATACAACTGTAATAAATAGATAATCATAGTCAAGGTCATTTTGTTTTGTAAACAAGCCACCAGTGAGTCTGATGTGCGCAAAAACAAGCCAACAGTGAGGCTGATTGATGTCCCCCGCCAAAATCCCAAAATAAATAAACTAATTATGTCCAACAGAAACGATACCACCTGTTTGCAACGACAGAAAAGAAAAACTAAACAAAGCAGATGTTTAGGATTAGTGTTATTCTTTTGAGAAATCCTTTCACAACATCTGTACACAAAATCATTTAATCAAATCTGTAGAATCAATATGACAAGCCGTTAAAGGTCGGTGGGGTTGAAAAATAAACATTTCGTTAGAACACTGATCACAGAAAAAACGGGAAATGACACACCACACGTCTAAAAGTCAAGTCAGTAGCGGGTATGTCCACCGTGAGCATCAATACATGCCAGAACACGCCTGCGGACTGATGACATCAAACGTCTGATGACGTTGGGAGTGATTAGTTGCCATTCCTCAAGGAGACATCGTTTCAAGTCCTGCACGTTGACTGGAGGCACAAGGCGACGTCGGATTTGCCGATCGAGGTGGTCCCGTAAGTGGTGAACATGCGGGCCATGGCAAAACGTGTACGTTGGCGTTGGCAAGGAAGTTCTGTGTCAATCTTGCTGTGTGCGGCCTTGCATTGTCATGTTGGAAAATGATTCCACAAGGCTGTTGCTGCAGAAAGGGCACCACAACAGGCCGTAAGATGTCATCACGATAATGCTGTGCATTCAGGTTTCCACGAATTATGACAAGCCTCGTTGTGACGTCACCACATATGCCACCCCAAACCATTAACCCTCCAGACCTGTAGGAAACAGTTAGGCGCCAAACGTTCACCAACTCTTCGGTATACAAGCTGCCGTCCATCGTTTCGGAACATGAGGAATCTGCTCTCATCAGAGAACATAACACGTGCCCAGTCCCGCCGTTGCCAACGTCAAACTCGCCTGGCCCATACCAGTCTCTCGTGGCGTCAGGTGCAGTCCGCAGTAGGGATGATGTGGCCGGATACCCTACTGCCGTAGTCTACTGTAGACGGTCTGTCGACTGATCCTGTGTCCCAGTGCTGTCGCCGCCTTGGATGTCGCTGTTACGGTGCGGTTCCTCAGGTGTAATACCCGGATGTAACGATCCTCACGGGGCGTGGTTACTCGTGGTCCTCCACTCCTGGGCCTGTCTGACTTATGACCTGTCAGATGGAACCGTTGCATCAACCTGGTGAATGTGATGCGTGCGCTGCCCAACCTTCTGGCGACGTCGACATGTGATGCTCCTTGTTGAACCATTATAACGGCTCTCTCTCTCTCGATGGCTGTCATGTGTCCCAGTGATGCGTGCGCTGCCCAACCTTCTGGCGACGTCGACATGTGACGCTCCTTGTTGAACCATTATAACGGCTCTCTCTCTCTCGATGGCTGTCATGTGTCCCAGTGCGGTCGCCGCCTCGGATGTCGCTGTTACGGTGCGGTTCCTCAGCAGTCGTTGTTTTTTGTATTTTAGGGGAGAGTCGAAAAAAGCTCCCCTTAATTGAAGAAATTGAAAAAATCGCTCTCCTAAAAAAGCTCTCCCAGTTTCGATAAGAAGAGTGATTTAGGAGTTAAGGAGAGTGATCTGATATTAAGAAGAGTGATTAGTTTTCTGTATATGGAAAATGGTTCTTAAGATCAATAACTTGGTGCAAGGGGTCATTCCTGTTTACATAATTGATAATAATATACATCGTCTGCTAATAGTGCTAAATAATATCATTCTTTCGTAGTCGTACGGTCAAGTAAAACTTCTGCTATCGTCTATAACTACTTATGGTATTCCAATAGAAATACTTGTCGAAATTTCTAAATAGGCCTACATTTAGCTTGTATAATTATTTTTAGAAAACATAACCCCCATTCAAAATATAATCATAAACGCTTAAAAATTCCATCAAAATATAATCTTCCGAAATTATTCGCATTGGAAATTTTTACCTGCCATCTCTCGTAATTTCTAACGTCTCGCGAGAGTTCTACTTTTCATTTCAGTTCAATTAACCAATGGCGCATTGGCGCCATCTATTTTTAGCAACATATTCATCGGAATTTTATTACCATGTGCGATCACATACTAATCGAATCCACCAAATAATTTAATTTCACAATGACAGCATGGCGGAGATCAAATAAATGTCCATGATTTACAAATATGGAGAACGATGTTCAATTTTAAGGCAAGGGAGAAAAACCTCCCCTCGACTGACATTCAGGTGCGCGGCAGGCGCTTGCGAGCGATTGCGCGCCTCAAAAAACATTGACTGCCTCGGGTGTTATACCCGGATGTAACGATCCTCACGGGGCGTGGTTACTCGTGGTCCTCCACTCCTGGGCCTGTCTGACTTATGACCTGTCAGATGGAACCGCTGCATCAACCTGGTGATTGTGATGCGTGCGCTGCCCAACCTTCTGGCGACGTCGACATGTGACGCTCCTTGTTGAACCATTCTAACGGCTCTCTCTCTCTCGATGGCTGTCATACGTGGCATATCTTGTGTTCTTTTTGTTGCTGTGATATCAACGTGTCTGATCAGCCATTTTATACAGTTTTCATGCACGTGCAGAACATGCTAGAGAGGGAAATGTCACTTTCCCGAAATTTACGTTTTTTTTCTTGAAGTGATCAAGTGTTCCCAGTATTTTTATGGACTATGCTGTGTTAGGGATGTGCAAAACGAATTTGGCATGTTTTCATACTAAAAATTTCACTTAGAAAAAATTAATTGGAAAGAAAGTTGGTATCGTTTCTTTTGGACACTAGTTTAGATGACACATATACATTAATCGCACATTTATTTTTTTCAAAAAAATGGAGCAATCAAACTATACACTAAGTTTAATCACTCTCTATCAGATAGAATCAAGATTATCTTTTCCGAAAGTATTGACTAATAAAATTAATTAGCTGTGCTTATTAGCTTCAGCTAAAAATGTTAATCATTAAACTCAGTTAAAGATGCTTTCCCAGTAAAGTATTTATCAGGTGGTTATTTCCAATAAAGGTGTGCCAATTTTGGTATGTATGGAAAATTGAAACATCCAACCTTACCGGAAAAATAATAGATTCCCTGAAAAACACCAGTTGGGCAAGCACTGGGCAAAAATGTCAGGGTATCCTTATTTGTCAGCCCGACGGATATGGGGTTCTGCTAGTCTCTATCATCCATACAAATATTCTACGAACATTAGTCTGGATGGGTCCTCAAAATTTGACGGAAAATAGGTCATTGTCTGGATTACCCAGTCTTTTAAGTTACCACGTACTGAATCTATCAAAACAGCTCGATTGTCAACGATGACATTCTTTAAGACGTATGACTTCTCACAATCTTCTTAATTCTTCATCGCGATTCATGCTCGTCTCTATTTTGTTTCTAATAATAGATGTGCCAAGTGAATTGTGGGATATATTTCAACCACGCTTTATAGAATCTAGCAAAATCGGCCCGGCTTCATAAGATCTAGCACTTACCGAGACTTTAGCCAAAAGGTTCCATTGCCCATGCGTAACCAAATGTTTGTTTTTTTATGTGTTAGATTATCCAGAAATTTTCGTCAAAAATTGAGAACCGACCTGCCTACCCTCGGAAGAAAATGCTCATCTTCGAACTCCATCAAGGCATTGACCTAATAAGCATACACACCAATTTTTAACATTTTAACTCAATTCGAAGGAGAGTTATTGTGTTCCAAAGTCTCGGCAAATCAAATTGCTTATCGCTTTGCTTACCCTGAGCAGAAAATGCTCATTATCGACCAGGGATCTTAATCGGCTATTTTTTGTCGGCTTTAGCCGATTGATCTTTAATCTAGCCGGTTTGTAAAACAATGAACCGGCCAATATGGTATCATTAATCAATCAACTTTCGGCCGATAACAAAGAGTTAATTATTACTCGTCGATTAAGAAACCCATCAAAGAGTCAGTCAATACAATATGAATACCTTCGGCTTCAATCCGTATCGGCTCATTTCCTAAATAAACAACTTAATTAGTTGACTCAATCAAGTAAAAGGATGTATATATAATCCAATGTCGGTTCATTCATTTATATCTAACACAATGTTGAAGTACTTGAACACCTCGCAGAATGACAATAGAAAACGCAAACGAGTTTTAGCCGACGATAGTGATGGCAGCATTGACCTTGAAATTCAAGCATGCACGTCGTCATCGGAAGTTCCAAAAGTCAGAGAAACTCCCACGGCCAATATAGGTCAACCAAAGTCGAAGTCCGGGAGATATTTTAATTCCGAATGGTTAACTACTTTCAAATCGCTTTCGTTTGACAAACTTTCACAAAAAATGTTTTGTCTCGTATGTTATTAATTTAGTCTCCTTTTTTAAGTCACGTAATAACCTACTGATCTCGTATATTAATAATTATTATTATTATGTTAGCGTTGAGTAAATTTGGCAATAACCTACTGACCCGTATATAATTATTATGTCAAGTAATAGCCTATCATGACAATTGGCCACGTGACTTTTCGCACGCATGGCATTACTCGGCAAACCTCGGCATATTTCTAAGTTCCGACTATACACAGAACTAATTTGTGCTAATTTGTTATTATTGATATTACATTCTTTTTATTTTTATATATTGACAAGTGATCACAATAATACAATTGCAAAAAAACATATTTATATTTATTGGTAGTTTTTCTTTTTACTAAATTATAACTTCCGTTTGGTTGGATGAAAGTGAAAGTAGGAATATGCATTATGCAAGTTGCTGAAATCTGACTATAAATTTCGATATTATTATCGATGTATGAATACAGGTATGCAATTACAACAAAGGTTTTGTTTATTCGAAGTTTAAGCTATTATTATTCGGAATACGTTATGCAATTATTAACGTGAATAAAGTATGCATAAACCAACATGTCTGTTGTTGAAAATACGACTATCCGTTAGGCTTACCCTTGGCCGGTTCATTTCAAAATGGATTAAGAACCCTGTTATCGACCTTAGTCAAGGTATTACTGTAATGAAACTATACACCAAGTTTCATCACTCTCACTTAATTAGAACTAAAGTTATCGTGTCCCAATGCATCAACCAATCAAATTGCTTATCTCTGCTTACCCTAAGCGGAAAATGCTCATCTTCGAACTCCATCAAGGCATTGACCTAATAAGCATATACACCAAATTTGAACATATTTAACTCAATTAGAAGGAGAGTTATTGTGTTCCAAAGTCTCGACCAATCAAATTGTGTATCGCTCTGCTTACCCTGAGCAGAAAATGCTCATTATCGACCTTAGTCAAGGTATTACTGTAATGGAACTATACACCAAGTTTCATCACTCTCACTTAATTAGAACTAAAGTTATCGTGTCCCAAAGCATCAGCCAATCAAATTGCTTATCTCTGCTTACCCTTAGCGGAAAATGCTCATTTTCGAACTCCATCAAGGCATTGACCTAATAAGCATATACACCAAGTTTGATTTAAACAATATTTTATTACTTGTAAAGTACAGTAGGTTAATATACAAAGAATACAAGGATACGATAACAAGCTAAGCTTATAAACACCGCTTCCTTAAGGGATAGTGTAAGAGTATGTAAAGTACGTGGTTGGTATATACAAGGTGAGTCATCAATACTGAAAACATAACATAACTGAGAGATGGATTTACTAGTTAAAATAAACATTTGATTTTGATTAGCAAAAGGCAATATAGCGTTTGAAAAGTTTGGTAGGCTAACATTTAGGGTTCAAGTTTAAGATATAAGTACAACTAGTTCGTTTTATACTTTACCAATGCAAGATATTGAGAGGTATTGGCCCATTCTGTGAGTTCCAAGGACTAGATTGAATTTAGATCTATGATAAACATAGATACATATTTATTTACCAAAGTAGGTAAGAATAAAACTGATGATCATCATCAGAGTACTGATGAATTATTTGCTATTATCATTTTAAAAGTGTACGGTTTTTTTTATTATCAATGAGATTTAAAACGTTTAGTAGCTATTATATATGATTGTACTGTTTGAAAGATATTAGTAGAAATTGGAATATCATTGTTTAATCCGAAAAGTAATGTAAAAGATGTTTTGTATCTTGCATCTAATAGGTCAATCGTACTTGATCTTTGAGATTTATAGTGGGGGCAATAAAAGAAGAAGTGATCGACATTTTCAAAAGAGTTGCCACAGCTGCAAGTTGGGTCATCACTAATATGCATTAATAATTTGTGATAATTTAGGTCACTTTTTCCGTTGCGGAGTTTGCAATGAATTATTTGGAGATTTCTATTACCAAGATAATATAAGTCGTTACATTTTGTACTGAATTTTGTTTTTAGTTTTGACCTAAAGATAGAAAGCGTTGGCGAATTTTTTATTTCAGGTTCTAGTTTATTCCAAAGTTGGATCGTTGAAGGTAAAAAAGATCTTTGATATAGGTTTGTTCTACACCAAGTTTGAACATTTTGACTCAATTAGAAGGAGAGTTATTGTGTTCCAAAGTCTCAACCAATCAAATTGCTTATCGCTCTGCTTACCCTGAGCAGAAAATGCTCATTATCGAACTTAGTCAAGGTATTACTGTAATGAAGCTATACACCAAGTTTCATCAATCTCACTTAATTAGAACTAAAGTTATCGTGTCCCAAAGCATCAACCAATCAAATTGCTTATCTCTGCTTACCCTAAGCGGAAAATGCTCATCTTTGAACTCCATCAAGGCATTGACCTAATAAACACATACACCAAGTTTGAACATTCTAGCTCAATTAGGAAAAGAGTTATTGTGTCCCAAAAAGTGTGACGGACAGACGGACAGACAGACGGACGAACCCATTTTAATAGTCCCCTTCGAAAGGCGGGGGACAAAAATGAGAGACTGAAACGTACAACAAAGTAAGTTGTGGTTTTCTACTTTTGCTTTCGACTCAAGTTTTTAATAAGGCTGGTAGAAGTGGGTTTCGTTTAGGATATAGAGAGACCTAATTTTATTGAAGTATGTTTCTAAAGGGCGTTTTGTTCCTATGTTGGCTGATTTATGAACTTGCTGTACAATGTTGATTGACTATTTTCACTTTTTGGGCCATGTGATTCCAAGTGAACCACTTCTCTTTCACCATAGGCCTGTCGACTGGTTAAAATATTTTAAGGCCCATGACTGTAAGCAATGGACAATTTTAATGCAATTATTACTTTCAAATATCTGTACTTCTCAGAGCTTCATAAAAGATATATATAACTAATATTAGTAAAATAGGCATTTATAGATTTTAGGAATCATTACAAGAAAGAAGGTAGTTTAAATTGTAACTATATGGAGTTAAAGCAGAGTTCTACAGACACCAGCTAAACATGTTCATCAAATGTAAGTATTGTGACCCTACTAATTTCGTACCATATTGCAATATATAGCTATTTATTCATTGTAGATCTACATGAAGTTATTGTAAATGCAAAACACCATTCCTTGTTAATCTTCAAAATGTTTTCCATTATCTATACTATTTCACTCTGAATAAAGAAAGTGAGACAGAAGAAAATGAGTCAAGGTTACATACTATCCTAGAGACCTCTGCTGATATTTAATCAGCTATGTGTCAATATTTGGAAACTGATCAGTGCAAAATGTATAGTAAGCAATATTTTGTATTACAGGATTGGAAATTCATCTTAGAATGGTGGGATTGAACTACTGTACATGAGGCAGAATTGCTCTCTTTTTATGGGTACAATGTATAAAGAAAATAGGTTGCCAGGCAACGAAACATACGCCCACAGCAGCTAAATCGTCCGGGCAGTCAACAAGGGTTGTCGCATATTTTTACTTTTTTCGGTAATGAAACATTTGTAATACACTAAAAACTGATTAAGAGTAACAACTCATTATGTAATTATCAGAAAATCATTAGAATTTGATTGCTTTTTATAAAGTTTTACCCCAAGCTAAAAAATAGTATATACATGAAACATTTAATAACATGGATTTAGCTGTTCAGTTATCTAAATTCATTGAAAATCAAAATACTTGTTCGTTTCAACACCTTAAACTCTATGTATCAATCTGAAGTCAATCGGATGGTAACTTTGGCCTCTATAGCGTCACAAGAATTTTTGAAGTTATCAAGGGAGATAACTCTGGCAGTAATTATTTGAAATCACTGAAAATCAATAGGCTTCTTCGTCTCATGACCTTAAACACTGTGTATAAATCTAAAGTCAATCGGATATTAACTTTGGCCTCCAGAGCGTCCACAAGATTTTTTGAGGTGATCAAGGGCCATAACTCTGGTACTAACTATCGGAAATCGCTGAAAATCAATAGGTGTCTTCGTCTTATAACCTTAAACACTGTGTATAAATTTAAAGTCAATCGGATATTAACTTTGGCCTCTAGAGCGTCCACAAGATTTTTTGAAGTGATCAAGGGCCATAACTCTGGCACTAATTATCGGAAATCGCTGAAAATCAATAGGCTTCTTCGTCTTATGACCTTAAACACTGTGTATAAATTTAAAGTCAATCGGATATTAACTTTGACCTTTAGAGCGTCCACAAGATTTTTTAAAGAGATCAAGGGCCATAACTCTGGCACTAATTATCGGAAATTGCCGAAAATCAATAGGCTTCATTGTCTTATGACCTTAAACGCTGTGTATAAATTTAAAGTCAATCGGATATTAACTTTGGCCTCTAGAGCGTCCACAAGATTTTTTGAAGTGATCAAGGGCCATAACTCTGGTAGTTATTATCGGAAATCGCTGAAAAACAATAGGCTTCTTCGTCTCATGACCTTAAACAATGTGTATAAATTTAAAGTCAATCGGATATTAACTTTAGCCTGTAGAGCGTCCACAAGCAATTGTGGACGCCGGACCGCCGGACGGACGGACGGACGGGGGCGACGACAATATATGACCACATTTCAATGTGGGCGTATAAAAAAAGCAACAGACAAAATTTTTCATTGGGTAAGGATTGCACAAAGCAGTCACAAGCAGGGCTCGACACTGCCGGCGGCCCGGTGGCCATGGCTTCCAAATTTTAGAATTTGGCCGCAGATTCGTGGCCGATTTTCAATTATCCACGGCCATGTATGGACGCCGATTAGAGCTGGGTATCGATAGTTATTCTTACTATCGATAATCGGCATTGAAGTGTCGATTGATAATATCGAAACAATCTTATTTTCACGGTCGTAATCAAGACTGGATTACGTGTTTAAAAGTCAAAATCATATGATGTTTTGGGTTTGTGATAGTTGTTTTGGGGTCGTTTAGTTAATAATAAACCGTCTCATATTACGTATAAATTGTACTTAATTTTTAAATAATGTAGCCGTGGTTCTGAATGACCAAAAAACGTTGATAGGCCGATGTATGTGGAGAAACCAAAATAAAATGAGCACGAGTCGATTCAAAGCATTGCGTACGTGAGCGCGACAAATACCAACATGGCGGATAATTAGTTGTCGATTCGCGTGCAAAAGCTATGGAAAAATGAATTGTCTAAAGTAAGGCTAAAGAGCTTGTTATCATAAATTGTTCATTGAGATTGGATTGAGACTTTGAAATATAAATATAAAGTGACCGATGTAGGCTATTGTATTATTATATATATACGAAGGATTAAGACACGGAAAACATTGAGTAGACTCCTCAGTCTTGTACACACGCACGAAAAATAGACGAAGAAAACGATACTCGATAGTGCTTTTTGGTATATCTTATCAATACTATTGATTTCTTGTATTGATATTTTACGACACTCTACCGATGATATAGTAATACTTTTTAAAAATATTTTTTAGAATGAAAGATAGGCTGGCACTGCCAGGCAGGATACGCCCACATTTTCGAGAGATGGATAGAGAACAAGCAATACCGAAAGTGATTTTTCCTACATCATTAAATTAGAATTTGATATGTGCAAATATCAAAATGAATTAAGATCTTTGGGTTATAAAGGATCATTTCAGTAGGCTTCAAATTCGACTAATTCGACTAGGGATCATGTTGCTAAGTGGGTAAGATGCTGGCTCGGTAGCCTTGAGGTTGGGTGTTTGATCCCTGCATTGGGTGACAAAGTTCATCTAGATTTTCTGGCGTGGTTTCCCCTTGTTAGTGATGAAGGATGGATGGCCTGACAAGAACAGCTGTCAATTTTGGTCCGATTTTCACGAAATTCGACCTCAACCTTCATTACGATGTAACGGTGATATAATCAAACGTGTTTTTTAAATGGGATAATAATTCTGACCCCAGAGGGACCACAAGCTAAACAAAGGGTCATTTTTCGTACAATCAGGGGCCATAATTCAGGAAGTTACAATCTGATGTGCACAAATATCGAAAGGAACTAAGATTGTTAAGTTGTAAACATGTGTTTCAAGTTTCATCAAAATTGAATGAAGATTGTTACCTCTACAGGGTTCACAACCTTGATATACCATATTTTTACACTCTTCGTGTACAAGCGGCAGCCATTTATTCAGTCAATTTTGGTCCAATTTTCACGAAATTCAACCTCAACCTTCATTCTGATGTAACGGTGATATAATCAAACGTTTTTTTAAATGGGATTATAATTCTGACCCCAGAGGGACCACAAGCTAAAAGATAGGCTGGCACTGCCAGGCAGGATATTCCCACATTTTCGAGAGATGGATAGATAACAAGCAATAGCGAAAGTGATTTTTCCTACATCATTAAGTTAGAATTTGATATGTGCAAATATCGAAATGAATTTAAGATCTTTGGGTTATAAAGGTGCATTTCAGTAGGCTTCAAATTCGACTGGGGATAATGTTGCTAAGTGGGTAAGATGCTGGCTCAGTAGCCTTGAGGTTGGGTGTTTGATCCCTGCATTGGGTGACAAAGTTCATCTAGATTTTCTGGCGTGGTTTCCTCTTGTTAGTGATGAAGGATGGATGACCTCACAAGAACAGCTGTCAATTTTGGACCGATTTTCACGAAATTCGACCTCAACCTTCATTACGATGTAACGGTGATATAATCAAACGGTTTTTTAAATGGGATTATAATTCTGACCCCAGAGGGACCACAAGCTAAAAAAAAAGATAGGCTGGCACTGCCAGGCAGGATACGCCCACATTTTCGAGAGATGGACAGAGAACAAGCAATACCGAAAGTGATTTTTCCTACATCTTTACGTCCTGTATTTCATACTGTATTGGGAGCAGCCATTTAGTTGGTCAGTTCCAGTCTGATATTAATGAAATTCGAAACCTACAATGATTATGGTGTGACGGTACACAACCTAGAAATGTGACTTTTCATCAAAATCGGATAAGAATTGTGACCTGTAGAGAGTCCACAACCATGATATACCATATTTTTACACTATTCGCGTACAAACGGCGACCATTTCGTCCGGCAATTTTGGTACGATTTTCACGAAATTAGAACTCAACCTTCCTCATCAAAATCGAATTAAAATTGTGACCTATACAGGGTCCACAATCATGATATATCATTTTTTTAACAGTATTCGCGTACAAACGGCGGCCATTTTGTCTGTCAATTTTGGTCCGATTTTCCCGAAATTCAAAGTCAACCTTCCTTACAGTGTAACGGTGATATAATCAAACGTCTTTTTAAATGGGACCTCCAGAGGGACCCACAAGCTAAAAAAGGTCCTTTTTCGGACAATCAGGGGCCATAATTAAGGAAGTTACGATCCAATGGGCGTAAATATCGAAAGAAACCAAGATCTTTGGGTTATAAACACGCATGTCAAGTTTCATCAAAATCGGTTCAAAATTGTGACCTCTATAGGGTCCACAACCTTGATATAACATATTTTCACACTAATATCGCGTACAAACGGCAGCCATTTTGTCGGTCAATTTTGGTCCTCTTTTCACGAAATTTTACCTCTCTCTTCAATACCATGTAACGCTGATATAATCAAACGTTTTTTTAAATCGGATAATAATTTTGACCTCCAGTGGGACCACAAGCTAAAAAGGGCAATTTTTCTGACAATCAGGGGCCATAATTCAGGAAGTTGCGATCCGATGGGTGCAAATATCGAAAGGAACCAAGATCATTGGGTTATAAACATACATGTCAAGTTTCATCAAAATTGGTTCAAAATTGCGACCTCGATAGGGTCCACAACCTTGATATAACATATTTTCACACTATTCGCGTACAAATGGCGGCCATTTTGTTTGTCAATTGTAGTCCGATTTTCACGAAATTTGAACTCGACCTTCATTACCATGTAACGGTGATATAATCAAACGTTTTTTTAAATCAGATAATAATTTTGACCTCCAGAGGGACCACAAGCTAAAAAGTGGGATTTTTCGGACAATCAGGGGCCATAATTCAGGAAGTTACGATCTGATGGGCGCAAATATTGAAAGGAACCAAGATTTTGGGGTTATAAACATGCATGTCAAGTTTCATCACAATCGGTCCAAAATTGTGACCTTTATAGGGTCCCCAAGCTAAAAACATTATATTTCGTACAATCAGGGGCCATAATCCATGAAGTTCCGATCCGATACATGCCAATATCGAAAGGAACCAAGATCTTATGGGGATAAACCTATATTTCAAGTTTCGTCAAAATCGGATAAGAATTGTGACCTGTAGAGAGTCCACAAACAAATTGTGGACGGATGTCCGGATGGACAGGGGCGACAACATAATACGTCCACATTGAAAATGTGGCGTATAAAAATCGTACTAAAAACGGTACGATAAGAGTTTTATCCCCCTCCCCCTAAACTGTAAGGATGCATTATTTTTGTAAAAGTAATAAATAACAACCTGTAACAACCATTTGACTGAGAAAAAAGATCTACAATAAACAGATTTATAACGTAATAATTTATGACTTGGCCTTGGATTTTTAATTTTTGGCCTACGATCAAGGTTGCACATTGGCCTAACGTGGGCCAATGTTGGCCTTCGATCGAAAAAACGATTTTCGAGCCCTGGTCACAAGAATAGTTACACCTAGCCTGCTAGTGAACTATGGCTCAATGTCTATGAATAATAGTGCTGCTTTTCATCTATGACAGGTGGTAATTAGTTTATAATCCGCAATATCTGCAAGATTGTATGAATATGCAAATTAATACCCGATGTTACATCTAATGTTTGTTTGTGCTTTCTGTGTATTGTGTCTTGTCTGTAGATTTGTTTTGTCTAACGACCAAGCTGACAAGTGATGATAAAGATCCACTATACCTTTATCGATAAGACAATGATAATGACGGCCAAGATAGGGTAAACTTGAAATGTTTTTAAAATGTAAGTACACACCGGCGAATGAAAAATCGCACGGTAAAATTAATTTTCCTTCCTAAGTTTTGATTTAACACTCACACGTCAGATAATGCCTGTTGGTCCTTGATTATACCCTTTTGGCGCAGTTATAACAACTATCGAGAAAACACACCAATTAAACAATACACACCGTGTCATTCGTTTTTAACCCGTCGGTTAATTAACACACTCAGTACAGAAAACACACCGTCCGAGAGTTGTTCAACCCTACCGATAATTAACTCGCCTTGCAGTCCATTTTTCACCCTTGTTAATTAACACACCTTATCTAGAGATTTTAAGCCATAATGAGGAGTTATAATCCGAAATTTATTTTTTAATGAGGCAAACGTAGGTATTGACCCTTTCGGATACTTTTTTATGATGCAAACGTACAGATTAACCCTTACCTATTTCTCAGTGTCAGAGGCCTGTCTTTTCCTGGTAAGATCACAACATCAATGTTGATTTAGATTGACAAACAATTTGTGTTTTCAATGTCAGAGACTTTTGGGTGATATTGAGTCTGAGACTAATTAGCTACTTTAAAATATGTCAGGTTGGTGGAAGTTTTCTAATTCACCAGTATGTCTAAAATAAAATATCCTAATTATCCATCATAATTTGTTTCATTGTACAAACATTTTAAATTTCATTGCCTTCTGGCTGATGAAGACAGGCAGTGCAGTGCAATGATGGAAATTTTGCCCAAACATCAGCACCATGTCCTACTCTCTCCTATTTTGAATCCAACCTTTATTTACACAGCAATGTGTAATCTGTACACATGGTCAATCTAACGACTAGTCATTGTTGCTTGTCAGATCTTCTGCACCCCCATCAATAAAACTAGGAATGACGAATAGTAAAATATTTGTATTTTGTCACACTTTTAAATAGTGATGGGTCGATAATCGGTTTTAGTATATGGGTATTGGCCAATAAGTGGCCTATCGGGAGCAATTGGTATCGACCAATATGCGCCAATTTTGCCGATATTGGAGTTATTGATATCTGTTCAAAACGACTCGGTAAATACCTTTAAATTATTGTCTGAGTTATGAACAAATCTTTATTTTGCTTGGCCCACGGTACATCTAATAGCTACACGCATTGCTATTACTAGACGTACAGGTAAGACAAGACTCTCATTGGGGCCATAAAAGGGAAATAATAAACAGTACAAAATCGTTACCAGTTCCCGTTATCTAAATTGCCACGCACACGGCAACCGATTAGATGGTGTTATTTTTAATAATAGCTCTATAAATGGCGGGAGAATGTCACGTGATTGCCATTGTTGACAGACAGGTCATGAAGCTTTTCGCTTTGATGTATCATTCATTACCGAATGAAACATTCTGACATCTATTTTAGACATACAGGTGCCAACCACTTTAGGGAATTATATCGTAATCAACATTTAAAATATGATTACCGGATATCTTGACTTTATTATACAGCAAATAATTAAGTTCGTAATAGATAGTGAGTATTTTTGAAAGCGTAGGAAGCGTAACCCAATAATTAGGCCTACTTCAAAAACAGCGTGACATTTGTTTGATTCCCAAGGTAAAATAGTACCGACTAACTATGACATAGATCTACATAGATTATCATGCCATTCGAAGTATTTCAATGTGTAATACTTATATATCGGTAATCAGCGCTCACGCTGTCGATCGCCAAATTCGCCAATTGCGATCGGTAATTATCTGTATCGGCCGATATGTTTCGCTGTCAATATCTGATATCGGTAAAACCGATAAGTATATCGGACCATCACTACTTTTAAAAATTGACTCACGACCAGGGGTGACCCCGGTGAGGTACAAAAACAATCATATTTCTATACTTGTACTTACATTTTAAAAACATTTCAAGTTTACCCTATCTTGGCTGTCATTATCATTGTCTTATCGATAAAGGTATAGTGGATCTTTATCATCACTTGTCAGCTTGGTCGTTAGACAAAACAAATCTACAGACAAGACACAATACACAGAAAGCACAAACAAACATTAGATGTAACATCGGGTATTAATTTGCATATTCATCACAGTTTTGTTTTTTGTTATTGTTTGATTTTGGTCAGAAGTTTTGACCCATAAAAATTCTGATATTTTATTTATTTTTGGTTGATTTTAATTTTTTTTTAAGTTTTATTGGTTTTGTTAATTGAAATAAAGATATTTTCATATTGGTCAGACTCATAATTCTTGTGATTTTCAATTCCTTAAACAACTATTTTTGTCAGCTAAGAGATGAACACAGTCTATGTGTTTTCTAATGTATATGTATCCAGGAAGAGACTCTGTGAAAATTCCATAGCCTCCGGACCTGCAGTTGACCCGTGACCTTACCCTTTCTGTATGACCTTGACACGGTATAGACAAAAAATGCAATTTGAGTAGCTAGTGTTTAAAAAATAAATACGATAACAATGTGAAAACATTTTTTCTGTATTCATCACATCAAGAAACGGATTGGGTAAAGATTTCAAAGCCCTGAGACTTCTACATGGTTTGTTATTAACTGACGGGCCATTTTTTTGCTGTGACCTTGAACGAAAATTGTCTTGGTCGTAAGTTCGAGAGTCTATAGCATAAATACAATATAACCGAGGAGTCTCAAGATAATTTTCTTCGAACAAGTTCATCCCGTACTTCATATTCTGCAAGTTTCATGGATCTATCTATTGTAGTTTCTGAGATATAAGCTTCGGTCAGTTTTTTTGCGTTTTTAAAAAAAGACGTATTTTAATGCCTCCAATTCGCCGTCTTCAAAATGCCATAACTTTCTTAATTTTCAATATTTTTTAAAAATTCTTTCACATTATTGCATCTAAATAGTTGACGCTGACAGTGATATAATTATTTCGGAGACATTTTGTGTATTTAAAAACCCTTTGGCAATGCTAACTTGAGGTGTGATTTACCGATTTATTTGTCAGAATGGGAATAGCCCTATTAATGGATAAAACGTACGAACACGGTAAGATCACCAACTATATGTGCACATTTTGAAATTTTTTGTAATTTGACTGATTTCGAAATAGTCATCGGTGCAAATCTTAAAAATGTATCGAAACAGGCATAACTGGTTAATTTTCCAATATTTGCCATTTATTGTTATGTCTAATAAAACAATATTTCAATAGAATAATCACTTAGAATTACCATGCCAACACGTTTCGGATTGAAAGCATGGCTTTAAAACTATGAGTACTCAATTTTCTTTATTATGGGAATAGAAGAACGACTTGTCATTATAATGTCAACATGTTTCGGATTGAAACGACGGCTTTAAAACTATGACTGTACTCACTTTTCTTCATTCTTTGCCGACATACATAAAAGGTAAAGGGCTTCGTAGCACATTGTTATTTTAAAACAAAATCCAAAACAAAAACATAGTAACAAAATACAGCAATTTTTAACCATCATACTTTAATACAGTAAAAACGTGTAAATACGAAAATAAAAACATAAAAAAAAAACCGAACGCAATATAAATGTTGAAAATGTTATATAGTCCTTCTCTAAGGTTACGCATACGTGTCCTTGACTTGACATGAAGCTTTACGCGACTCCGTTAAAATATAACCTCATAAAAGTACATTCTTTTTATGCAGCATGGCTATTTGCGTCAGGATTATTGAAAAAACTATTCAACATTTCAAATATCGTGGCAGTATATCTTTTTGACATCAATTATTTATGACAGATAAACATCGTTAATATTACATATCAAATTGCACCAAGGTCTATCGTGGCACACGATAGCCACTGCTACACTGAGTTATTTATCGTGGCAATATCGTGCCGTCATCATGGACATTTTTAACAAAAAACAACACAATAATCGTGTTTGATCAAACCTGCGCGATGCGTGTACTGTAGTTTTCATTTTCGATTCAAAATTGCGACCAACAGTTGACCTAAATCAAAATTCTGCTCCGAACCTTTTTTAGACATTCTTTCAAGGTTTCAGAAAATATAACTCCCATGTCTGTAAGTAAAATATATAAAAAGCCTTCTTTACTTTTACGTTTCAAGATGGTGGCACTTCCGGTTCGATCGACAAACTTCATATTTTGTGTACAAATCAGTAATTACTTATCTAAATCTAGTATCAAAAAAAAAAAATCATGTCATTCTGACCTATATTTCGATGATTTTTTTGAAAACTTTGACCCTTAATTTCACCAAGGGGAGATAATTTAGAAAAATTCTGAAGACATCATTGAAGTCACATTGGCAAGTTCTACTTACATTCTAAATTTCATGAAAATCGCACAACTATTAAAGAAATTGTCAAGTTGGTCTCAACTTCCGGTTCAAAATCACAGCGATGAAGTTTCGAAATTGCAGATTTGAAGTAAATGTCGTAGGATACTCAAAGAAAAAAGAATTAGTAAAATAGGTCAAATAGTCACAAAGTTACAGCATTGTAGGTCAAATGCCTTCATTCGTAAAATTCCGGTGATTTCGGATTCATGAAACGTTTTGAAAATATATTTAATCAAGGTTCGCACCCCATTTTTTGGGGGGTAGGTCAAAATTTCAGAAAGATCCTATGGATAGATTCTGAGAAATACGATTTGCAGAAAACACACACAAAAAAAAATAATAATAATAACTTTAACAGAAACAATAAGCTTTCATATTTCATATGAAAGCTTAATAACAATAAGCTTTCATATTTCATATGAAAGCTTAATAACTTTAACAGAAACAATAAGCTTTCATATGAAATATGAAAGCTTAATAATATTAATCTTAACAGAAACAATAAGCTTTCATATGTAATATGAAAGCTTATAATAGGAACTAGATCTGCAAAGCAGATATTAAAGCTTTCATATTCACAGTCACTTCCTGTCACATGTCATAGGTCATGTAAATAATCTCATCAAGAAAAAAAAAATCATTAAAATCGGTTAAAATATAGCGAAGTTTTTATGATTTTTCACTCGTAAACAACTTTATCGGCACGAAAAACACCAAAGACAAAATTCGAAAATGTGACATTTTCAAATAACAATATTTCGACCCTGATCCCGGCTATCTAGAAATGTATTCATTTTGGAAATAGAAGACATATTCTCCAAACTACGGTCTATTGCTTTCATTTACGTGCTCGTTTCACCTTTTCTCACGTTCAGTTCGAAATGGTGACCATCACTTGACCGAAATCCAAAGATTTTTAGGCTTTCCTTCAAGGATTCCGAAAATGTAACTCCCATGTATGTAAGTGAAATATCCCAAAATGATTTTTCACGTTTCAAGATGGCGGCAATTCTGGTTCAAGTCATAAACTCAATATTTTGTGTACAAATCAGTATTTACTTATCTAGTATCCAAATAAAAAATCAGGTCATTCTGACCTATATTTCTTCTATTTTTTTTAAAATCAAGGGGAGATAATTTATGATGGTTTTAAATGGCAGTTTTATATATTTTTAACTCTACACTTATGCTATTATGTATCCAGTTACCTAGTAATTGTGATCCCATCACAAATTCGTTGGAAGATTGGTTTGAGGATGCCTACTGTAAATATTTGTGGATTTTCAACTTGTGTATAGGCACCTTTGTATCATCATATTTTCATGTGATAGATCACCTTTCTAGAAAATGAAGAACTTACATGTTACCAGCGACAGGGCAGACATTACAACTTAGTGATGTCATCAACATATGATATCATCATTATTCAAATCTGTTTCCTGTTTCTGTTGAACTGTTCCTTTGAAAAAGTTTTATATATTTTTAACTCTACACTTATGCTATTTATGTATCCAGTTACCTAGTAATTGTGATCCCATCACAAATTCGTTGGAAGATTGGTTTGAGGATGCCTACTGTAAATATTTGTGGATTTTCACATTTCAATGTGGGCGTATAAAAACATAACCCTCAATGAAAATATGATCATAAATCCGACAATATGCCATCAAAATAGAATCTTTTCTTCGACATTCGACGCATGAAAATAGTCATGTTTTCATTTCCTAAGTACAATCTAATGTAAGGTACAGGAATCTGTCGAGGTTTACCGAGTGGTATTCATTTCATAGTTTCAAGAGTCAATTTTGATAACTTATTTTTAAAATGGGCAAATTTACCCAATGTGTAAACCTGTACCGCATCGCAATTGTATAGGCGTCGGTACATTACACATCACTTATTGCCATACAGCTGCGGCTAGATGTAGAGTAACAGAATTCACAGAGGTTTGCCGAGTGCTATAACCATGTGGGTTCAGAAACTATAACAGTGCGATCAGAAACAGAGTTAGCATGGTATAGTATTTTTTTCAGATATGTGTGTATGTATGAAATAGGTTTATTTAACGCGCGCTTCCACCAAAGTGATATCACAGACGGGTTATCGGATACATATTGATTTGAGGCGTTCGCAGGGCTCACACTGTCGGTCGCCAAAGTCGCAATTTGCGATTAAATTATGAAAGTGGCGAATTAATTTTCATTTTGGCCTAAATTTTTGCGATAAAGTTTTGGGGTACTGGCAATTCTTTTTTAGAATTGGCGAAATTTTTTTTATAAAATTCTAACCGTATTTATCCTTGATTAACCAATAACCATATAACGCCAATAGCGGCAAACTATAAATCAATCAACTTGTTGATAATCCCGAACGTGTCATGAGTAACACTAAACACTTGTCTAGGATTAATGGTTTCAACTGATTGATAATTGTTCATCATTAATTAACCCTAACAAATAGATTAGCGGTGACTATTTGATGTTGTGTAATGAAAACAAAGGGGAGTAATCGAAATGGCTGATCATTGCCGGCAGCTCTTTTGAAGGAGAGTTACATGATTTGATAGTTGAATTTTGTTTACTGTACATGGCTTCATACATCATGTATAAATATTACAGCATGGCTAATTGGACATTATTATTCCAAATTATATATCGCAATGGGTCGAAAACGAAAGAGTGAGTTGAATAGCGACGATTCTGGAGTGAGAAAACTGTCTGCCTTTTTTTCGTTACCGCCGCCAAAGTGTTCTAAAGTTAACGAAGAGTCCGACGTCGGCTCCTCAAGACGAAATGAACTTGATACTACGATTAACGATTCAGATGCTGATACCGTGACCGTACCCGAAATCAACAATAGGCCTATTTTACACGCGAAACGGAAATTCAAAGAAAAATGGAAATTTGGCAACCCTTGGCTGAGATTTGACGTATACAAACAGAAGATGTTTTGTTCAATATGTGAAAATTCGAAAGTCAGCAATAGTTTTACATCTGGATGTACTGTTCGGAAGAAAGAAAGTATTGACACTCATCTATCTGCAAAAGGTAAGCTGATTTTATATGAGAAATTCAACTCAATATCAGTATCAATCCTGTTACAGAATATCTACCACTCAATAATATCAATCCTGTCAGTGATGACAAAGTATTTATTATATTTTTATTTTTCAGGTCCATCTAGCCACAAAGCAGCGTTACTGATTATTGAAAATGGCAATGACATGGCTAAGGCCAGAGAGAAATCGGTGTCGAAATCCAAAGAAGCTATATTATCAGCCATGAGAAATGTCATGTTCATGGCAGAGCATGATTTACCCAACTCGCTACGTTCAGATTTGAATACACTCTGTTTACAACAGGTAAGTTATTATACTTTCAATTATTTAGAGTTACATGTAGATATATGCTTCCCATTCCATTAAAATTTGCTCATTCAATGCCTGCTTTTCTCTCCTTCATTCAAATTTACTCATTTATGTTTTTCAGGGGGCTGAACAATTCAAAGACTTGTTAGTTGATAACCATACATCATATACACATAATAAAAGTGTCCAAGAATTTCAAGCAGCAATAGCTGACACAGTACATGAAGATCTTCGACAGTGCTTGAGCCAATCAGAATATTACAGTATTTTGTTAGACGAATCAACCGATGTCTCAGTGGACCAGAATTTAATTGTGTATGTGAGGTATATATTTTTGGGGATCAGAAAACTTTCGGATGGAGCAACTGCTGATAAAATTCTTAAAGAAGTTAATGACTTATTGTTTGAATATGAACTTGATGTAAAAAAGATGTGTGGGATTGCTACTGATGGTGCTGCGGTTATGGTTGGAAGTAGGAGTGGATTGACAACACGATTTAAGGAACTAGTTCCAGGATTGCTGAGTACACATTGTATTGCACATAGACTTGCCTTATGTTCATCCGGTGCTGCAGATGCTATACCATATCTAATAAAATATCAGGAACTAGTAAATTGCATATATAAATATTTTTCAAATTCACCCAAAAACCTATCCAGACTTGAAAAAAATCCAGGAAATTCTTGCCTCTGTTAATGCTGATTCGGGTACCAGGTTAAAACAAATATCAAATACTAGGTGGTTATCATTTGAGGGATCCGTGACTGCGTTACTGAGAAACTATTCCAGCTTAATAACTGTGTTATTAGAAGATAATTCACCAAAAACTGTTGGTTTGCTGAAATCAATCACTTGTTTTAAATTTTTGTACATGACTCATTTTTTGTCAGATGTATTGCCAATACTATGTAGATTGTCCAAATGTTACCAGAGAAGTGATATTGTTTTTTCAAATGTAAATCCTCTGTTGGCTTCAACTATTTTACAGTTACAGGGCATAGAAACTGGGAATTATGGTAATAATGTATTAAATTTATTGGACACAGTCCCTACAGCGGTTAATGTTGACACATTAGGAGAGGCTCATTTCTTGTACAATGATCAAAAAATTAGGGATGGGAAAAAACAAAGAGAAGATGCTAGGGTGATAGGGATGTTAGGAATGTTGTAAATAATTTAGAATGTAGATTTGTGGAAAAGGGGGATAGTGTTGTTTTAAATAAATTATGTAAGTTATTTGATGTAAATTGTGATGTAGATCTGGGTTACATTAGTTCATTAAGTAATTTTTTCCAAACAATTGATCTTGATGTTAATGACTGTATATTAGAGATTGTGTCTTTCAGGGGTTATTTAAACCATGTGAACGAGGTTTCAGTAAACAAAATATTATTAAAACAGCCAGCAGAAATTGTTTAAAACCCAGTACATTGTCAAATTTGATGTCAATCACATTAACAAAAAACCAACCTGATCTCAATACATCATTTACAAAATGGGCTAATGTAAAACAAAGGAGAATCCTGTAAATTGTAAATATGGTTGTTAAAGAATGTTAAAGAAATAAAAAAATATTATGTTATTACAATATGTGTTTTATATTTTTGGCAGATAAAATATTCAAGTTGGCGGAAAAAAAATATCATCATTGTTTTACGTAAAAATTAGGATCCATTTTGGCGGAAAAAAAAATGAAAGCCAGTGTGAGCCCTGGGCGTTCGTACAATTAGGATATGTGAAATATACGACTAATTTCTACCTGCTGTCGCCCGACATCAAGGAGATTATAATAGTAATACATCCGACAATGGGGAAATTATAAGTTTATAATCACTGTTATTGTATTGATACATATCCTGACAAAGGAGTAGCAATGACTTCTCTTCAGGATTGGATTGATGAATTGTCCGATAAAGGATTAAGGCAGATTAACTAGTTTATCAAGGAAGGTGTTAGGTGGTATAACACGATAAATACGTTGATCACTTAATTACCTAATCAATCCAGTCTATTATCAACGATAATCGGGTTGAGTGGTAGTAATACTCTCAGTAAACTATATTAATTTTGGAATTTTGAATATTATTCACCATGTCTTGATGTCCGATTGGGCATATTTCCGGTTGGACAATTTGGGGCGTTTGGAAATTGGCAAACGGACCAGTCCGGAATATACAGGTAAAATCCCATCTCTGTGCCAAACTCAGATCCCTACTTGTAAAACATTTTTTTCCAAAATCTTACCAAAAATGTTGGGGCTTTCCTGAAGTCTGATCGTTCAAAAGTCTGACCACGCCAACAAAATGGGACTTTTTATATGGTCATTAGTTACATGACTGAAACTTAACAAAAATATTGTTCCATGCATGGAAAATGTATGTGTTGAAAATCTAACCATAAATGTCAGACAATTTGGGGAGTTTGGGAAAATAGAGTCGGACAAGAACGGAATACAACATAACTAGTTTTATTTCAGGTGTGAAAATGCCTCAGTGTTTTGTCAAATACTAGGGCCCTGTTACATAGACTGGCAATTCTATGTAATAAAACATGCAAGTGACAGCCACCCATAAATTAGCTAAAGGCAAATGAATGACATTATTGTGAGGATATTCATTGCATACTTTTAGACATATTCCTGAAGCAATGGCCAGAGAAATCCCTCTCTGCCCATTGCTGGCACTAAGAAGTAGCTATAGTGTGATTTGTACGTATAGGGCATATAATTTGTACGAAACTCGGTAAAATTCTAATTATGGCATTATATCTAATAGAAAATAAGTCAGGGGTTGAAATGTTTGTAAAATTTTAGAAATATTTTTTACTTGTCAAGTTGTCAACATGGATTTTCATTTTTAATTAAAGCGATTTTGCGTTGCAACGCCTCTTGTCAGGGACGCACTTCCTTGGAGCAAACCACACATAAACTAGCCATAATAAATTATTAGATTTCAATTTATGATATTTTTATTATCAGTAAGAACTAATAAAGGTAATCAATGTTACATTTTACGGTCAATATATATACCGTTTTGTAATTAATATCACAGTGAGTTAAATTTAGCTTATCTCCTAGAGGCGGCGTTTTTAAATTTTAATCTTCAGACAAATTGTGGCTAAAATCATAACGCCAATTAACAAACAATACATGTACAAGATCCTTCATTAACAAAATTATCGGTGATTCGATCTGAAATCAAATAACAAAATAGTCAACGAGTACTAGCTATTTCTTATAATACTCCACAGCAGGGCTTCCACTTCAAAATTTTCACTACCGGTCATTTTTGATAATGCACAAAAATTTTGCAAAATAAGTCCATATTTCACGTTTTTTATTCACGGTCGGGTATTGTGAATTCACGTGTCTATACCACTTTGTCAGCGTGAGGTACACAAAAAATTATATATTAGACTTAAAAATGAAATATTTATTGTAAGGCTTGTGATAATTATTTATGAGTTAAATATTCTCTTTTGGCTACTCAAATAATCGAAATAGCTGAAGAAAAAACATGTCAGTGGCTGACACGTAATTACCACGTGCTCAATAGAAAAAACACTGACCTGGATAATCATGAGTTGTAATACAATAACTTCGATATGAAGATAAATATATAATTATCCACGGCATATATTTCACATTGGTTTTAGAACATCTCTTACGGCGTTACGGGCCGCAGAATATTGACGAAAATCTTAGCAATGAATAACTGTCGGGTAGCTAACTTGGCATTCATGTTTGCCAACTTCAAGCGACACTAGCGCCGTCTAGAATATCGTCGGCTATATGATTTACAATATATTTATGCACGACAATTTTTCGAACCCGTGGAGTTATCAATATTGCTACACAATAGCACTGGAATACGTAATATTCTTAATTTGTCGGTAAGCAAGTTAACTAATCTCTAGATATTATTTCTACAATTCCCACAAGGCCGTAATATCACTATAAAAAATTATAATTCAATTTTCTCCCAACATGTACGTTGTTAAGGATTTACGTCATTTCTATGCTGTTATATTTAATATGACAGTTGGTTGGATTCGAAGAGCAGTACTTCATATTAATTTTCCTTTTTCGAAGATCGTAACAATCTCGTTTACATAGTGCGTAACTGAATTAGCGGTAAACGGCTTTGTTCTAGAAAATTCTTATGACACGTGGACAATACGTGATTGACTAAGAATGAACTGTTTCACGCCTTTGATAAGATTCCCGAATATCAATTAACTTTTATTGTTCTACTACACGACAATCATCATCAATTATCAACATAACGCCCAGTATAATCTACTGACGACTATGTATACAACTCTATAACACCAATCACAAGATAATGTGGCTTCTTCTATCTTTACATACGCATTATTCTGCACTGGCCGTACAGTGTTATAGTTACATAGTGGATGTCGATGGTAGCCATGTTTGAAAATTGGGTTTTTGAAAAAAGGCTATTTTTCCGGCGTGCAAAATGACCGTTGGGTCACATCTAGTTACGGTCATTTTCCATAGCCCTAGGTCCCGACCGGCATATACGGCCGACATGGAACCCATGCTCCACAGCACTGATAAACCACGGCTACAGTGGATCCAGTCTCATCCTTATTGTATAATTTATTCTATCCAGAGAGCACGCTTTTCACACAAAATTATTCTTTCGACTCAGACCTATTTGCTCTTTGCTCTCAGACAAAAAGGCGACACTGTTCTAATGGATTAGGTAACATGATTGGTCGGAGTGTGACTATTTTTACCTGTAACAGTTTATTCCCTGGATGACAAAGTACCACAAAAAGAACAATTTTGTCATGTGTGTGCATACTGTGGTCTATGTAACACTACATACAGATAACAGAATAGTTAATAGACCTTTATTGAGAGCATGAAATAGGCATACTCCGGGAGGAGCGCCATTCCAGGTCTTCGTCAAACTAACAGTAAACTCTGACTTATAAAGCATACAACCAATTAAGAAAAATGATACACGAGCGGATGTACATATTTGGCATTGTTTATTTATGAGATTATAGTATCTGTAACTGCATTGCATATTTAATGAGATCGTGCCTTTTGTCAAAACGAGCAGAGGCCATTCGTGTGTAGTCCGTAAATAATATATTGAACACATTAGATGTTTTAATAAGTCTGTGCCTAGAAGAAGTTGTGTCGAGTTGAACACGTCAATATCATTAATGATCAAAAACCAGCAGAGGTCAGAAAGTTTTATCTGTATATTTATATTTCAGTATGATGTAGAGATCACTTTGTCACATCTATTCAGCGTTGGTCTTATTGTAATGACATAAATGTATGTTTCCCTTTTCTATCATCTCATTTAAATAAAGCTTGATATTTTAATTATTTTATTAACATGTATATGATTTATTTTGTTTCTCATAGTAAATTTCGGTTGGTATCTCAAATGAAAAAAAAACTCAGCCCCAATATGCCTTCATAACTAAAATTTTTAATTAAATTGTAGCGTATTAATTATCTGCTTTATTTATTTTTTCTTTAAAGGGACAACCCCGATAAGAACAGAGTCTCAAAAATTAAAGTCTGAGAGTTTATGAAATTTATGGACCAAAATATAGAAGCATGGTGTATTTATCTTGTCTCAAAATTTCAGCTCAAAATATTGAGTCGTTTGGACGTGAACGTCAACACTGCTTATCCGGACACGTAACCCTTTTAAGATTTAGGGTCAATTTTTTCATTGGGTGACCTGATAATCGATTCACATTTCTTGAGAGGTCTATACAGTGAATGACCCATGTACTGTACTTGATAACAAAAGGTAAATTTCACCTACCTATTATTTTTATAGAAAAAAGTCTGGTTTTATCCAGATACTGTATAATACAACGGTCTCCATTTCCAGATGAAGACTGTCAGATTTAAGTTATTTACAAGCGTATCACAAATATCGTGTTAGTTGTTCGGCCTTAGGTAATGGGTTTTAAGGGATTTTAACACAAAATTGAGCAGTTTTATTCCTCAGAAAGTTATCGGGATTGGCCCTTTAATTGGCAGTTTGTATGGGCCGAAGCATTCGCTTCTACACGTATAACCTCTGCTCCAATAATGACATTTTGTGGAATATTAGGGCGATTAAAAAGAAACGTTATCAATAGGGCCGAAACTATACGCTGTGCCACGATATGATACAACATGATGTCGTAGCCCAACGATACGGGTGCATCACGATACACACGCCATTAATGTGAAATTGACTAAAGTTTTCTTGAAATAAAGAAAAAATACACAATGTTTTAAATTTATATTGTTTATTATTAGACAAATTAAAATTTAACTTTTAACCAATATTTTTGGCACATTTTTTATTTTGTGCGAAACACTCAAACAGGAAATACGAAACAGGAAAACCAATATACTCCCACACCTTCGATCGCAATCTGTTTCACAGAGAATTACTTACGAATTAACTCTGTTACAGATGACTGTCCACAACACGTGCGTTGACTGCAGGCGGCGTCAGTCATTGGCTCAACGGCTTGTGCAATGTTTACTTAACACCTAACTGCTTCGGGCAAAATGATGCTTTTTACTCATTTTAATACCCATTTACACTAAATAGGAAATATTTTTTAACTACAAATACTTCAAACGTCTTTATTTTTCTTTTACCTTAAAAAATGGTTGAGAATTTAATTTGTCGGAGTAAAAAAGTTAATATGCCGAACTCATTAAACTATATATTAAACCTCGTCGATGTCATGCTTATCAGTGATTGTAACAGCCAAGCGAATATTCACTGCGGGATTAGTTTACTTCGATCGAACAGGCGGGTGGCTTTTCTATTTCAACTTCACCAAGTATAACACTGCTACCACCAGTACTGGGCGTGAACATAATAGTCGAAAGACTAACAGAGCGACTGTTAACCAAAATTTCAACACGCTTTTCATTCATTTGAATAAGAGCCACCGGCATCCAAACTGATCCCGCAGTGAATATTCGCTTGGCCGCTACAATCACTGAGGTAAAAGAAAAATAAATAAAGACGTTTGAAGTATTTGTAGTTAAAAAATATTTCCTATTTAGTGTAAATGGGTATTAACCCTTTGAGAAGTTGATATGTTATGACGTCATTCCCCCCGGTAAGCGAATTAAATGACGTAACAATGACGTTAAAACAATTTTTATACCTTTTTATTGATAACATGTAATAACATTTACTAAAATTAATATAATACACGCATTATTTAATTTTTATTTTAAGTATAAGGTTGCAGCGACAGCCCGGGGATGGTGCATGATCACGTTTACTGTTTTAAATTATGATTATAGTATAGGCTCAAAATCGGATAATCGCTATCCCCGGTATATTGGGGCATTTTTGGGGGTTATCGGAATAAATCAAATAATCGCCAGAAAACTGATTATCATGAGAATGGGAGCTATTTTAAGTATAAATAAGATTGATAGATATGATCCTACCAGTTTACCACTGACAAGTTCATTTACGGTGTGGCGGGATGTAGAGATATCCCGAGATTGACAATTGCTCCTGTGCCAAATTTCATCAAGATCATGTTTTTATTTTAAATGTTTAAAAATAATTATTTGGCACATATAGTATTGTTACAATGCACCACTTGTTAAAATTCTTCGCTCACTCATTATCGCCATCAGAACCAACAACGCCGTGATCTGTCATCAAATTGCGATGATTGTTTACATTTTGATCATAGCAATTTTCCTCCTCTTGCGATTCCATTCCACGGTCTCGTGGATCGGGATCACTACCAATATCACTATTCTCGTCATTTTCAACATTAACAATTTCTCAGACAGCATTTAATGTTAA
Source organism: Patella depressa (assembly GCA_948474765.1). Classification (NCBI taxonomy): domain Eukaryota; kingdom Metazoa; phylum Mollusca; class Gastropoda; family Patellidae; genus Patella; species Patella depressa. The sequence continues at coordinate 55,401,063 of OX419716.1, forward strand.
GTTTTTCTTCATCCGTGGCCGTTTAGAACAGAAGGCCGCCATCTTGCACTAATGACAACAAAGCGGAGGATAGCCCTAGCGCGTGTTATCCAGTCTAAGTAGACGACAGTGAACGTACTTGACCTTTCAGAAACCCCATGGAAAACCCCCATCAGTAGTTATTTAAAACGAGGCTATGAGCTAAAAATAGTAACTTTAATTTCTATTCCTATCATTGGACAATATTTCGAGTTGTTCCTTTTAGTATGCGATCAGAAAAATTGATCTAAAATAAGGTATGACGTTGGCGACACATATGTCGTTAAGCTCACGGTCGGTGACAACATATATGTCGCATTACTTGCCGAAGGGTTAAAATGAGTAAAATGCATCATTTTGCCCGAAGCAGTTAGGTGTTATGTAAACATTGCACGAGCCGTTCAGCCAATGACTGAGGCCGCGTGCAGTCAACGCACTTGTTGTGGACAGTCATCTGTTACAGAGTTAATTCGTAAGTAATTCTCTGTGAAACAGACTGACCGGCATTGCGAGGAAGAAATGACTGTTAAATAAAATGCGATTTCATTGGTGTAAAATGCATGGCTTCCGGTATTTTGTCCAATGGAAAAAATTGTCTTATCCAGTTTCCGAGTCCTATTTTCCACGCGATTAGTAGGTCAGTTTTGCAATGATTGTGAAGTCTGGATGCCCGGGCCTATAGAAGACACGTGCTGTTCCTAGTCTATTTATACCTACCGGGGGTTTCTTTACATTTAGGCCTTGTGTACGTACGTACTGAACTGATAGGTAATTTCTAAGGGTCCTACATGTCTCATTTATTGAACAAATATCGCGATATAGTATGAAATTAATCGTGAACCTTAAATTGAAAAAAAAATCTCGATTATCGATATTCTTAAAAAAAATATCGTTCATCGTTTTCATGGAAAAAATCGCGGTACACCGGTTCACCGGTGAATCCTTTCGGCCCTAGTTATCAACAATGGAATTTAATAGTGAGCTAGAAAAATGTGTTAACATTGAAATGGAGAGATAAGGGCTTTCCCTGTGCCTATCTCTTATTATGCCGATATTATCATGGTGTCCTAAAGTTATAGGACTAAGTTATTTTTCTACAGTATATTCTATCCGAAATATGTGAAAATTTGATGCCTTTGGTTGTTCTTCTTCTTGAATTTTTAAAATTATTAAACGTATTTCCATGTCACATATTACCACACAAACTGCCATCAGAGCAGGAATAACGCTTCGCTGAACACCATTTGGATCAACGTTGACCTAGATGTTATATAACAACTGTTAACTTTATCGGTAGTTAGAAATTTTTTCACCCCATTAGAACATTTGGCTTTAATTACAACATTTAAATATGCCTTCATAACTAAACGTTTTAATTAAATTGTAGCGTATTAATTATCTGCTTTATTTATTTTTTCTTTAATTGGCAGTTTGTATGGGCCGAAGCATTCGCTTCTACGCGTATAACCTCTGCTCCAATAATGACATTTTGTGGAATATTAGGGCGATTCAAAAGAAACGTTATCAACAATGGAATTTAATAGTGAGCTAGAAAAATGTGTTAACATTGAAATGGAGAGATACAGGGCTTTCCCTGTGCCTATCTCTTATTATGCCGATATTATCATGGCGTCCTAAAGTTATAGGACTAAGTTATTTTTCTACAGTCTACAATATGTGAAAATTTGATGCCTTTGGTTGTTCTTCTTCTCGAATTTTTTAAATTATTAAACGTATTTCCAAGTCACATATTACCACACAAACTGCCATCAGAGCAGGAATAACGCTTCGCTGAACACCATTTGGATCAATGTTGACCTAGATGTTATATAACAACTGTTAATTGCCAGACTTTATTAGGGTAATAATATTGATCATCACCGCAGGTCAACAATTTTAGTGAATGTGTATTATAAACCTTGGACCTGTTTCACGATTTTATCTTAATCAGAAGACAACAATAGTTTTCTTGAATTAACATGGTTTATTAAAATTCAAAATATGACCCTGTAAGTTAATATATTTGTGTTGTGTATCCTATTTCAAAACCTTAATTTGTCAAATGAACAAACGCCACCTCTAGAGATATTTTAATTACACCAAAGCAGAGTTGGGATTTCAAAATTTTTCGTGTCGGACATTTTACCGAAAATAAAGGAGCATAACTCTTATCGTTATTTAAGCAGACGAATTCATACCACAATTAAAAGTCACATGTCAAAATATTCAAATCACGTACATAACAAAATTAGGTGAACCTCGCTATTTTTCATATTTAATTCCCGTAAGGTATTCAATTCATACCACAATTAAAAATCACATGTCAACAAAATATTCAAATCCTGTACGTAATAAAAATTGGTGAACCTCGCTATTTTTCACACCTAATTCCTGTACGGCATTCAAATTCATGTCAGTAAATGTCGTACAAAATTAAGCATTTTCGCATAAAATTCACAATGGTAATATTCCTTTAGATTTACGTGGCAGCAAATGAATGCCGAACTTCCGAAATAAGAATAGTTTGTGATGTCAGAACATCGTTTTTTCTTTATAAAGTGTCAACAAAATATTCAAATCCGTGCGTAATAGAAATAAGAACACGGCAGCAAATGAAAGAAAAGTGTTTGAAATAATACTTGCGGTGATGACAAAAGGCATAGCTGACTTCAGCGTAATGGCCGCTATGGCGTACGTGACCCACAGCTTCATACATTACTTGTGGTGATGAGAAAAGGCATAGCTGACTTCAGCGTATTGCCGCTATGGCGTACGTGACTTACAGCACACAGCTTCATAGTAAGCACTGCCTAACATATTAAGCAATATTCGTACAGCGCTCGACATCACGGGAAAGTGCCACTGTGGATGAGAATTTATATATGGATTCTTAAAAGATATCGTAGACAAAATGAATTAGGGTGTTATAAAATAATATACTCTTACGATATGTGACATCTATGATTAGTTGATAGATGCTGTCGGCTCACATCAATGCGATTAAAATGCCCGACAATTGAAGACCACGAGGTAAACAGGTGAATTAAAATTATAATCACTTTTATTGGATTGATGAATAGTCCGACAAAGGGAAAGCAATGACTTCTGTTTAAGATTAGATTGATGAATTGTCCGACAAAGGATAAAGTCAATCAATCAAGACAGATTAAGTAGTTAATCAAGGTAGGTTTATTGACGGTATAACACGATAAATACGTTGATCACTTAATTACCTAATCAATCCTGCCTATTGTCAACGATAATCGGGTTGAGTGGTAGTTATACTCTCAGTACACTATATTAATTTTGGAATTTTGAATATTATGCACTATGTCTTGATGTCCGATTGGGCATATTCCCGGTCGGACAACATTGTGCGTTTGGAAAAAAAATTCGGACAAGTCCGGAATATACGGGCGAAATCCCAACTCTGCACCAAAGGTGTATTAGAAATTATCGTTGTTCTGAAATAGTTTTCTTTTATTAAATTTATTAGTTAAGCTGTACCGTCAAATTCTGGACATAATGTGTTCTATGCACAGTTCTAAATATCGCAAATGAAGCTATATAAGTTTAAAACTATACTGACTTTAAGATACACGTATAGTGAAAAAGTTGCAATTGATCACTACAGCAATAAATAGTTGTTGCAGAAATCGGTCCCTGTAGAGACAGTAGTCTAATTCTTTTAACACAATTTAGCATGTCAGATGTTCATATTATACAGTACTAACAGACCTTTAACAAATAAATCATTCTATAACACTATTCTGAACGCGTATCCATGATTAAAGAGCACATAAAATGGTCCTGGGAATTTTTTTATATGTATACTCCATGGTTATTTTATCTACTTTAAGGCAAATTCACATCAATCCGACTAAAATTAATTCAGTTATCTTCACTCAAAGTCGTAAAAATAGACATCCCGTAAAAACGACTTTGCCAATTATCGAAAACATTCTTAATCCCCTTAGACGCCAGTGACGTCACAATGACCGAATGCATATTAGGAATGTTTATTCCTTAATTACCTATATACACTCGGCGTGTGTATTCATTAACGCCTGACTGATTCCTTAATCCCCCAATTAAATAAAACAATTGACTATGGAATAATTTGTGATGTAATTTAGAATTTGTTTTATAACGGCAATTGTTGTAGCCATAATCTTTTTAATCAGAATAAGCCGACCGTAAGCCAACAATAATTGGCCGCTGATTGAAACAGCATTGGTGTAAAATTGTCATAGCCGGCGCTACAGACATCTTTGAAGCCAATAGAAATAATTAATTGTCGGCTTTTAAGAACGAAATGGTTTCAAATAATAATCATATAAACTTAGTTCATCAACAACGGTTATTGATAATTTTATCATACAACGAGAGAATGGAGGTAGAATATTTCGAGTTATCCTGTAGCAGTAGTTCTTTTAGCTCGGGCAGTGTATCGACTATCGTACACAGATACGTCGCGAGAAATGATTAATATAGCACCCTATATGTTTGAGCCGTAGTTCCGTGGAGGATGGCAATGTAGAGAATACGGGATCTAACAATGACAATCACCCGACTGTTGCGATTCTCTGGAATGGTGCGTACTGGAATGCATAATTATTTTATACACTTATTTTTGTGTTGGAATTTTTTGACTGAATGACAGTCTTCAAATTTTATTAATTTATAATATCTATTAAAAACAGTTTTTTGTAGATCTGTACCATTGCATAATAATAATATATTGTATTCGGATACAGGTGTCAGTGTGAAAAGTGTATGTTAATGCCCACAGAAGACGAGTCTGTATGCTGCATTGAAATACAGCTTACAAAAGATAAGATGGCCGCTTTCGAAGAAATGCAGTACCCAATACATTGTATAACCGACCACCCCGGATTCAAGTCTAACTGCCTTGATATATATGTCTTAGAAATGCCGGTACATTATTCCCCTTTCCCTTGCTGGAATTTCCACAACTCTCAATAACGGTAATATGGCATCTTGAAATACACTCGGTAATATTTTAGTCACAAATATATAATCTATTACAACTCAAGACATAGTGATATGTAGCTTACATGAAAATAATTACACGTTAATGATTACGTCAATCAAATGTTAATTGGACCGACAAATACGCACGTTTCAACAGGCTGTGTGTATATTGCACGGGCAGTGATATATTGTATAGATGATGTGTATACTATGTGTAGTGCCTGTGACGTCACCAACCAATCAACCGGATTAAGGGTGTAATTGAAAATTTGAAAACCGTTTTTGGCAGTCGGATACTAAAACGTAAATATCTGAATTAATTTTAATCAGATTAGTTTGGTCTTGCCGTAAAATGGATTTTGTAACCATTGAGTACCTGTATGGAAAAATTTTCTGAACCATTTGATGTGGTCTTTAATGTTTTTCGTCCAATATTTAGATTTAGAAATGTTCACAATTAAACCGAATTAACCATAAAAACCAAATCACAAATTACTATGGCACATTATGAAAATCTTTTCAAATAAAGCGACTGAAATAACAAAAGAAATTATAAAGATTTAGCCTGCTAGTCCTTGAAAAGACACTTTTGGTGCAGTTATAACTCGCTTTCGAGAAAACTCACCAAACGTAGAATACACACCATGTCAGTTGTTTTTAACCCGTCTGTTAATTAACACACCCAGTACAGAAAACACACTGTCGCTGAGATTTTCACCCCTAGCGATAATTAAATCATCCTTAGTCAATTTCTCACCCCTGTTAATTAACACACTGTATCTACAGAGCTTTTGAGGAAGTGTTTCTATTCTTCCCATTCAATCAACATGACAGTCCTGTGTTTAATCTGGGTCTTCCCTAAAACTTTGGACAGTGATTTAAGGTGTTCAAAATGGTGAAAGTATGTTTGTTTCCAAACAGTATTGTTTACATTTCATTCGACTCGATAGCCTAGTTTGTCATGCAATTAGTTTTACTGCAGTATTCTGCTATGCACGAGTTAATTGAGCATAATAAAATCTTGAGCCATGACGTAACGTTATGTAAACATATTTGGTCTAAGATTGGCACTCGTTTTAAATGTAAAGCAGCTAGTCATTGGTTGTTAGTCAGACTACTGACCAATCAAAATTTAAAACAACAATACCCACTCATTACAGCAGTGAGTAGTGGGATTACCTCTTATCAAATGAACACTGCTAGGAGTATGACTTTTAGATAAGTTATGACAAACCTAGTCTTGCCTGCAGCGAAGAAAGTGAAAGAAAAATATTTAATGATATTTTTTCAGGGGAAAAACCCTTTTAGCCAGCAAAATAAAGTGAGAACAAAATACCTATACCAGTAATATTTTTTGGGAAAAAAATATAAATCTGTTTGCAGTGACCAGTGTTGTACAACTTGCCTGGTACAAGGGTATTTCCTAAATAATTCTATGTAAATAAACAACCCAGGCTGCATAGTGCACTAAACAAGAAGTTGAATTTGATGCGCACAAAAAATGAACTCATTCAAGATCTTTGATTCTTAACAAAGATGGAAGAAATAATGGTTAAATATGGTTCAAATTATCAAGAGTCTCTATGCGGATGACACGTGGGTAATGACAATATCACATTTCAATGAGGATGCATAAAAACGTTATCATATAGCTGAATACAATGAATACAAACCTTTCCACTGGCTGCCACTTCTAGAGCTGTAGCTGTTCTTTCATTATTAACTTGTATTAAATTACATACCAATCCTTTTACTTTACAACGATCAAAATTCTTCTCTGGATCAGTGTATTGAAAAGTAAGTTGTGGAAATCTAAAAAGATTCATCAGGATTTAAACAAGCTCCAAATAAATAGATGACACATATTAATTAATCAAACATTTATTTTTTTCAAAACTATCTAGCAATCAGACTTCATTATAACTCAAGGATCGACTTTTATTTTTAACACCAGAAGCAATTTTTTGCTTCTTATTTTTAAAATTAGAAGCAAAAACAAAGTCTAACAAGCAAAAATTCCAATAGTTTTCATTAAACCTTTTTAATTCAAAGTTACATAAAATTAACACATTTTATTGCCTGCTGCCAAATGGAACAGCAAAAATTCCAATAGTTTTAATTCAACCTTTTTAATTCACATTTACATAAAAGTAACACATTTTATTGCCTGCTGCCAAATGGAACAGAATTTGGCCGTTTGGACCTTTGTCCATTCAACCACCACTTGTTTACAAATTTTCTCGGGTTAAAGTCATTTAATGGTGGACCTTCCGGGTCAATTCTCATTAACATGTCCACAGTACTATTTGACAGTCTACACCTCCAGTCACTTTATATACGTTTCATTGTAGAAAAACCTCTTTCACATGATGCATTTGACAGTGGAAAACAACTGGTAAGATGAATCACTTTCATAATGTTGCTATAATTGTTATTGACATCTTCCTGGCTGACTCTTTGCCAAACAGCAAGGGGATGATAAGCTCTAAAATGAGTATTTCTGGCCACATATAACTTTAAATCTGACCACTCAGTGATTACAGAATCAGTATTACAAATATTTTGCAGAACATGCTGAAAGTGCTGGATAAAGAGAGAGAGAGAAATAGGGTTTAACGTCCACTCAACACAAACTAGGTTATTTCGGGACTAACATATGGTTTAATTTTATTTCAATAATTCGCTTGCGCGTAGGGGTCTTTAGCAGTGGGAGGAAACAGGAGTGCCCGGAGGAAACCCACGAGGTTGAGAAGGCGTCCCATCTCCATGTCACATACGCTTACACCAGGGCTCGAAAGAGGTGACCGGCCAGCTAGAGGTCGAAGCGCGGCACTCTAGACCACTAGGCCATCCCAACCCCCCGAATTGCCCTATAGTTAAGATCTAAATTACCATAATGATATAAGGCTGGTAAGTCATTTTCAGCAGGCCAGTTCTTATGGTCAAAAATTTGAGCAGCAGTGAAAACTGATTTCCCACCTAATATATCTTCAAATCGACTTTGAAAACAATCAATAATTTTATTAAGAATGCCATTTTTCTGGTCTTCAAGGACATCCAGGTCCACAACACTCAACAGAGTTTGGCCCTTGTAGGAATTTCCACTCACATCATTATTAAATGATTGTAATTGAGCACCTGGATGATCTATCATCTGCTGGAGAGAAATCTGTGTGGATTTGATTTTAGTCACAGCACTGCTGACATCAATGTCATCACGTTGAAATAATAAGCTTACTCTGCTGACCTCAGATAGAACATCTTTAATAAAATACAGATACCATATAAATTTAAACTGTGTAAGCTTTTTGATGTAGCCTTGAGTTTTAGCTCTATCTTCTCCTTTATTAGTGTTGTCTGATGCATAATTAGACATATGAGTCAAAATAACTTCCCAGCTATTGAAAAGTTTGGTGACTGCTTTAAGTTTGTGTTCAACCCATCTTGTCCCATTAGCTTTTGTTGGCTTGGAGAAATGTTCATCAATTATCTCTGCAATGTCTGTAGCCTCTTTATTCCTTTTTGCAGAGCCCTGATAAAAGTGTTAGACATTCTGCAAACATTCAATTATATTGTTCATATAACACTGAGAAATAGGTAAGGGTTAAACTGTACGTTTGCCGTAATAAAAATGATCACAAAGTGTCAATAAGTACGTTTGCCTCATAAAAAAATAAATTTCGGATTATAACTCCTCCTTATGGCTTAAAATCTCTAGATAAGGTGTGTTAATTAACAAGGGTGAAAAATGGACTGCAAGGCGAGTTAATTATCGGTAGGGTTGAACAACTCTCGGACGGTGCGTTTTCTGTACTGAGTGTGTTAATTAACCGACGGGTTAAAAACGAATGACACGGTGTGTATTGTTTAATTGGTGTGTTTTCTCGATAGTTGTTATAACTGCGCCAAAAAGGTATAATCAAAGACCAACAGGCATTATCTGACGTGTGAGTGTTAAATCAAAACTTAGGAAGGAAAACTAATTTTACCGTGCGATTTTTCATTCGCCGGTGTGTTTTACGCAAATAAGTCTTTGTATAAGGACAGGTCTTTATATGTGGAGTTGTACGGGGCCGTTTCTTCAATGCGTCTTTTGTATTTGTTGATGAACATAAGACGCACTACTTTTTTTTAAAGTCTCGCCATTTATAAAATTGCCTATATGGACGTGTGCTCGCTATATGATTCACGTTTCTCTCATCTCGTCTTTTTGTATTTGTATAGAACCCGTACGCGTTTTATACTTTCACGTTATTTATATATGGCATCTTCCAAAAAAAAGTGTGCAAGTGTCTGTCAAAATAAGAAATGTTTTGTAACTTTGATATTAACGTTATTTGTATTGACTGACATACATATAATAAAATATAACATGTATATCACAAAAAAACTAAAATAAAGCAAATGTGTTGTTTCTTGTGTTGTTTGTTAACAAAAATAAAACCTGAAAATGACAAAAAATTGACGGACACAACTCCCCCCAAAAATGAGGGTAATATTTACAGATGTTTATTTTGTTTCCATTTATGTGTGTTTCTGTCATCTATATGATAAATATTGATTTTTTTGATTTTTTACATGGTTGTTATTCTTGCTAGATCAATATTTTTTCATTTTATTTTTTTACTTAAAAAAAAAGTTGTTCCGTCAAAATAGATGACGTTCGTGAACCAATAAAAAATATGTTCTTCCTGCCTAAATAATCACACAGCCGCTGTGAGAACTGTGCACACATTTAAATATAATGATTTGTGTGGACATTAATATATTTAAAATACTAGCAATGACATTAATATGTGTGTATTAGATGCATTTGATAATGTCAGCGTCAGTTCTGTCAAAATGTCTTTGTGACGATCGCTCTGGGGCACTGGTAATGCGACGGTTATTTCCCTTACCCTGTTGAAATCTGGATACAGGTGGCGCATTTATTTCATCCGGGTCGTTCATGTCATAAAAAAAATTTCCACGTGCTTCGAAACAACGCTGAGGCTGAGCGGTTAATAAGGTAATTTTGCAGTCTGTCAACATTAGTTTACGTTCGCCAGAAATGACGATAGACTCATCTGTGTTTTCATCGTTGTTTTTGTTGGGTTTTATATTATTTAGAGCCAAATTCACCATTTTTGAAACATGTTTTTGTAATCTGGATGCAAAACTTGCCAAAACGAGAAGTGAGTGTCCCCATACGCACTGCGGCATTGATTTTGCGGCTTCGATCGTCATATTTTGACGGACATTCACGATGTCGATCGTCATTTTGGACAGACAAACTGTTGCGATCTTCATATATTGACGGAGTAGTAATATCGATCGTCATATTTTGACGGACAGACTTGATGTTGATCGTCATTCTGGACAGACTAACTGTTGCGACGGTCATGTATTGACGGACTATATTTTATTCTTAAAGCCCCAATACCACTCTTGTTGTTTAACTGAATAATATGTTCCAATCTTTATTCTGGTCAACGATTTGTACTATTTTACAATATTTCAATTAAAAAATGATACAAATTTCATATCAACACACTTAATTTTAAAAATTGGAAAAATTCAACTACAATACATGCATGGTTTAAAAAGCCTTAACCCCCCTGTGGACCGGGGCTAGCCCAGTGTTAGGTTGTAGAATAGGTCCACCGCCCCTCCTCAGCGTTTCGTAAAAGGCGACTATTGGGGAGAGTGGTCGGGTGGGCGATAGGTTATCTATTGGTCTGTTATCAATGTGGTCGAGGGTTCGAGTCCCGTTCTCTGCGATCTCAATGACAAGGTGTAGAAGTAGCCTTTCCGATCACACAGGGGTACGTACCCCTGCAGCACAAGTACTCCCAGTTCATGAGCAGATTATCTGCAATAACATGTGGATTGGCGCAAATTGACCTAATTTACAGTGTCGACGTGCCATAAAACAACATTCATTCATTCATTAAAAAGCCTTAAATGTAAGCACTTTCAAATGCAACTTGGATTTAAACATATTTTCAAACCCTCTAGACAAGTAAGATCTAGTTTAGATAGATTGTAATGAATAATTTACACAACAGGTAGGACACTTAAACATCTTGTAGAATACTTTAAGGCTAATTTTTTTTTCTATTTTCAGAATAAATCAGTGATGGAGACAGGGCAATCCAAAAGTGCTGCATATCGAAAACGTCTGAAGACGGCTAACCCAGCATTGTATGAAGACTACTTAAAAAAACAAAGAGAACTATCAAAAGCAAACAGAATGAAGATAAAGAAAGAGCTTGAGAAAAAAGATGTAAGTAAAGAAGTTAAGGAGAAGAAAGACAGACAACTTATGTTACAACGAGAGAGACAAAGGCGTTACATAGCACAGAAAACGCAAGAATCCATGAATGATTCAAATCCAATTCAGAAAAAGAAAGAGACAAAAAAAAAGAGAACGTAAAGCTGTGAAAAGACAAAGTTTGAAAAAAGTTGTGTCTCCTCAAGTTAAAGCTGATTGTAGTGGATTCTCCTCTAAAAAGACATGTTGGAATGTAACAAGCAATGCTCGGGCAACCCTGCCATCTACTCCAAAAAAATTTGCAATTGTCATAGACAATCTAATTAAGAGAACAACACCCCGAAAAAGAAAAGCCTGAGAAGAGATTGGCGTGACACCTCCTAAGCGATTAACGGGTGTTAGTTTAGATGATTCAGTGGTGACAAGATTACATTCGTCAAAGACTGGAAAATCTGCCTTGAAAACAATAGCCAAGACTCTTGTGAAGTCCAGCATCCGCACACTTGCCAACCGGCTACGTCTAAATAGACGCACACTTTCAAAAAGGAAACGTGTAGCGCGCAGGTACAAAGTAGACAGAAAATCCATACAACATTTTTATAAGCAGGAAGACATATCAAGGGTGCTTCCACAAAGAAGATACGCGACAAAGGAGGGACCAGGGTATGCACTTCAAGTGTCGATACAAGCCGCTAATACTTAAAAAAACAAAGAGAACTATCAAAAGCAAACAGAATGAAGATAAAGAAAGAGCTTGAGAAAAAAGATGTAAGTAAAGAAGTTAAGGAGAAGAAAGACAGACAACTTATGTTACAACGAGAGAGACAAAGGCGTTACATAGCACAGAAAACGCAAGAATCCATGAATGATTCAAATCCAATTCAGAAAAAGAAAGAGACAAAAAAAAATGTTACAACACGAAACCTTATTAAAACAAAGAAGGACTATAATCGTGAGATGAAACGGAAAAGCAGGGCTAATTTGTCTACTCAGAAGAAAGCCTGGATAAGAAAAAAAGATCGAGAACGTAAAGCTGTGAAAAGACAAAGTTTGAAAAAAGTTGTGTCTCCTCAAGTTAAAGCTGATTGTAGTGGATTCTCCTCTAAAAAGACATGTTGGAATGTAACAAGCAATGCTCGGGCAACCCTGCCATCTACTCCAAAAAAATTTGCAATTGTCATAGACAATCTAATTAAGAGAACAACACCCCGAAAAAGAAAAGCCTTAGAAGAGATTGGCGTGACACCTCCTAAGCGATTAACGGGTGTTAGTTTAGATGATTCAGTGGTGACAAGATTACATTCGTCAAAGACTGGAAAATCTGCCTTGAAAACAATAGCCAAGACTCTTGTGAAGTCCAGCATCCGCACACTTGCCAACCGGCTACGTCTAAATAGACGCACACTTTCAAAAAGGAAACGTGTAGCGCGCAGGTACAAAGTAGACAGAAAATCCATACAACATTTTTATAAGCAGGAAGACATATCAAGGGTGCTTCCACAAAGAAGATACGCGACAAAGGAGGGACCAGGGTATGCACTTCAAGTGTCGATACAAGCCGCTAATGCCAAATACAATGCTGAACACCCATCAAAGCGAGTAAGCTTAGGTACATTTGCAAACATGCGACCAAAAAATGTGCGCAAAATGGCAGCTAGTCATCGTGAATTCTGCTGCTGCAGCTATTGTATCAATGTGAGATACAAACTGTTATCACTCAACAGAGTTGTGTTGGACAAAAGTAAAAAGAAAGTAAATGAAGAAGATATCTTTGAAATTCTTCTTTGCCCGAAACCAGACAATGAAAGATTTTACAAGCCAGAATGCATTAATGGAACTTGCAAAAAATGCTCAGATGACTATCTTGACACAATCAACCGATTTTATAGTGATGTCCCTGAAGATAAGGAATTTTACTGGAATAGATGGGAAAAGAAAACGAGCAAAGACGGAACAAAGAAAGTGTTGGTTACCAAAAAGGGAAATAAGCAGGACTTGCTACATGAACTGGTAGATTTCGATGTTGAAAAACCAGCGCAAGGAACCACTTTTTTTCAGCACTTCCATACAGCGTCCTGGCAGTCCAAGCAATTTTGTAACATAAAAAACAATTTGCCAAATGACTGTGTACTGCAAGTGTTGGACTTTGCCAAAAATCGAGAAGTAAAGTATCAGGATGAAATTAAGTCTGCTTTTTTTACTGCCCAACAAATCACGATACACCCTATAGTGACCTACTATCGAGGAGAAGATGAAATAGTACGAGAAACCTCTATTATCATTTCAGAGGATAACAACCATGATTACCACGCTGTTAATCATTTCCAGCAGATAGTTGACCAACATCTTGCAACTCAGATTTGACAAATTCCTAGAAAAAAATTTGTGTTCAGTGACGGTTGTAGTTCTCAATACAAGTCCAAGGGTCCATTTGCAGACTTGGCACATGCAGATATAGAAATAAACCGCAATTATTTCGGCTCAGAACACGGCAAAGGAGACTGTGACGGAGAAACAGGTGTTTTTAACAGAGCTGTTGACCGGGCGATCATTGGAAAGAAAGTGGTGATAAACGATGCACATGATTTGTATACCTTTGCCAAAGGTAATTTGGAACTTGATGAAGCATTCACAAAAAGAAAATTCTTCTTTGTTAAAAATGGAGATATTACTAGAGATCGGCTAGAAACTGAGGTCAAAACATTGGTTAACACAAGAAAAATACACCAGGCACTAAACATGAAAACCAAAAATGTCCTGAAGGTCAGAAATTTATCATGCTTCTGCAACAATTGCGAAGATGGGGACAATGCCAACTGTTTGAATACAGCATACGTTCAGAACTACATCATCAAAGACATCATCCAGGTACATGAAGTAACACCAGATAAGCAAGATGAAGACAAAATTGAGGCAGAATGTGCACCACTTAAAGACCACATTGATCAAGAAAGTGCATCACTAACAACAGAGCATGTCCAAAGTGTTACCAAACAACTGTCGAGACCAAAAACATTTCGAGGTTTGAAAAACAAAAGCATATTGCTCCCGATCTTACCAACACCACCAGCGGTATCACTTATTTCAGCTGGATTGGTCATAGACAAAAATTCATTGCCACTTATCCCTGAAGGCCTTGGAGATTTGTATCCGTCAACAATTTACGGGGATGGGAACTGTTTACCTAGGGTCGCCAGTGTTTTTGCCTATGGACATGAAAACAATTTTGTAGAGATGAGGGCAAGAATTGTTCTTGAATTGATAAAGAACCGAGACCTATACCTGTCGGATGAGTATCTTCAAGATGGCAATCAACCCATTAATATTGCCAAAAGGTATGCCATGTATTCTGAAAACTACAATGGGGAAAGGCTTACTGAATGCACTATCAGGAAATTGTTTGAGCAGGAGGTGCTCGACATTAGAGGAAGTGGCGTGTATATGGGCATTTGGCAAATTGCAGCTTTGTCAAATGTACTGGCTCGGCCTGTATGCTCTGTATACCCTACATATGGTGGGCATACAGTAAGATCTGATCTTAACAGGACTTTCCATCCATTCAACCCTTCTGCACTTGCGCCTGTTAATGTGATGTGGACAAATGTAAATGGGGACCATCTTAATGCACTAAACTGGTATCCAAATCACTTTGTCGCCCTGCTCCCAACTTTTATTGGTGAATCGGAAGAACTCGAGGAATCGCATGCAGACACTGATGTATTTGACATCGTTGCAGACTACGATGAAGTTGTCGATGACTGGACAGCTGATGAAGTCCTGGATAACAGTTTCCTTGGTCATTTGTTGGACGATCTGGACCACGATGAGATACTCGCTGGTGGAAATGGTATGCACAGATTGGTTAGTATTTTTTACAAGACATATTTATAGATCATTTAAAGTATTATGTTGTTTTGAGTGTTTACAAATTTGGCGTCTCCTTGAGCAAGGCAATTTAATCACATTAATTATATTTTACCCAGAAAGTAAACTTTTTAACAAATATTTTACTTCAAAATTCATGTAAAATAAATAGGTTCAAATAAATACAGCGTTTGCTGCAATATTAAGTTTCTAGCTATTGGTCATCAGCTTCGATCAGTGCCATTGTCTTCCACCTATGAATAATTATGTTTGATTTTGTTTGTTTTATTCCAGCCCAGTGTCGAGAGCGAGCCGATCCAGCCCAGTGTCGAGATCCAGCCCAGTGTCAAGAGCAAGCCGATCCTGCCCAGTGTCCAGATCGAGCCAATCCAGCCCAGTGTCCAGAGCGAGTCGATCCAGCCCAGTGTCCAGGGCGAGTCAATCCAGTCCAGTGTCCAGAGCGAGTCAATCCAGTCCAGTGTCCAGAGCGAGCAGCTCCAGTCCAGTGTCGAAAGCGAGCAGCTCCAGCCCAGTGTCGAAAGCGAGCAGCTCCAGCCCAATGTCGAAAGCGAGCAGCTCCAGCCCAGTGTCGAGAGCGAGCAGCTCCAGCCCAGTGTCGAGAGCGAGCAGCTCCAGCCCAGTGTCGAGAGCGAGCAGCTGCAGCCCAGTGTCGAGAGCGAGCAGCTGCAGCCCAGTGTCGAAAGTAAGCAGCTGCAGTCCAGTGTCAAGAGCGAGCAGCTTCAGCTCAATGTCCAGAGCGAGCCGATCCAGTCCAGTATCCAAAGCGAGCCGATCCAGTCCAGTGTCGAGAGCGAGCAGCTCCAGTTCAGTGTCGAGAGCGAGCCGGTCCAGCCCAGTGTCGAGAGCGAGCCGATCCTGCCCAGTGTCCAGAGCGAGCCGATCCAGCCTAGTCTCCAGAACGAGCAGCTCCAGTCCAGTGTCCAGAGTGAGCCGATCCAGCCTAATGTGCAGAGCAAGCCGATCCAGCCCAGTGTCAAGATTCAGCCCAGTGTTGAGAGCGAGCCGATCCAGCCCAGTGTTGAGAGCGAGCAGCTCCAGCCCAGTGTCCAGAGCGAGCAGCTCCAGCCCAGTGTTGATACCAAACTTCCATCCAGGTAACCATAATTTACTTAATTACACGTCAGCGACCATTTCATATGATATTAATCTCTTTATTTATATGTAAAATAAGTTTCCCCCAAAAACTGTTGCAAGACGCACATTTGTAGTTCACAACTCCTATAAACACTAACAAATCCCGACGACTTTGATGATTCACATGTTAGAATTCTTCTTTTGGCTGCTCAATATTTTTGTATACTAATTATGCATTACTTGTGAATAGGTTTCCTGTAGGAACCAACATTTTAGTTAGTGTTGGTTCAAAAACATTGAATGCTGTGGTAAGTAAAATGTTCAGAATTGTGTTACAGTTAATTTCGGGATTTTCATCTCCTTCAGTGATTATATTTCCGGTTCATTTTGACTTTACTTTGTTCAGTTTGTTGATGGTGTTATGTTTTTGGATATTTATGTTCACGTTTGAATTTGTACAATGTACATGTTTTAAATATATTTTTTAAGTATGACAAATACAGTCACATTAAATGTAATCGAATACATATAATTTACTTATAGACTTCTTATAAATGAATTCATGAATGCCGAGTTTCAATTAGTATGTCATTCTTATTCAGCTGTTTATGTATATCCCCCCTGTGGACCGGGGCTATCCCAGAGCTAGGTTGTAGAATAGGTCCACCGCCCCTCCTCAGCGTTTCGTAAAAGGTGACTATTGGGGAGAGTGGTTGGGTGGTTATCTATCGGTCTCTCATCAATGTGGTCGAGAGTTCGAGTCCCGTTTGTGGATTGACGCAAATTGACCTAATTTACAGTGTCGACGTGCCATAAAACAACATTCATTCATTCATTGTTTATGTATATAATTTCAGGTTGTCCCAAAGACTGATAAAGTTGAGGAATATGGAATGTGGGTCCAGTTTTATCGTGCATATAAGGAACATCTATGGACATTGGAAGAAAAACCATTTTTTGTTTGCTGGGAAGATATTATTGAGCAGATAAATCAGCCATCACTTGTCAACATCGGATCTAGAATCTATTATACATTTTAATAGATTAAGACTTAAACTGTGCTATCTGTGTTTTTCCAGATCATTTGGTCAAAAGTGATATGGATTACTGACAGTATCTAACAATTTTAACTGTTTCTGTTTTTAATTTAGAATGTAGTTAAAAAAAAAGAGTTGCCTTAGCCTGACTGCAAACTTGCTGGCTCCAGACTTTATTATTATTTACATATGTTTTGTGTTACATTGTTAATATCAGAAAAAACATGTTGATGTGTTTGTAATTTAGAAAAGATCATACTGGTGAAAAACCTGTGGTACTAGTATTATATCTGACTAAACACTTCATGCATTTTGTCTTGAAATAAAAGAGACAATGAAATTTTCAATTTAGCAAATGTTTATTTAGAACTGTAAGTATGATACAGAATTACATGCATGTGTTTAACAAACATTTTACAAAAAAAACATGCCTAATAATGACATTCTATCTATTAATCATTATGAGCAAAACAAAGTTCCGTCAAAATGTGACATTAGCAACATATTGTTCCGTCAAAAATGACATTAGCAAAACATTGTTCTGTCAAAAAATGACATTAGCAACTTCGTAAAGTGTATGTTACTTTTTCTGTAAAGACTCTCTGAATATGTTATTTTTAATTTCTTTATCCATTCAATAAGAATATTACAGGTATCCAGATAACATTATATAACCTACAGTCTATGCTTGCTTTTTCCCAATTTTTACATGTTGCTAATGTCACAAATGTCTGTCAAAACTTCCGTCAAAATGTGACATTAGCAACTTCAAATTTTAAAGTAATAAAAAAACGTTTTGAATAAAGATTGTGTTATTTATTTATGTTTTTATTTTTTATTTGATCATTTTCCCTTAATGTGCAAAGAATCAGTAATAAATAATGACTTTAAAATATTGATATATCATGGGAGTTGTTGGTGCACTTTTTTTTGGAAGATGCCATATAAATTTGCATTTAATGAAATAAAAATGTGCGGAAAGGTGAATATAATGTCGTCATAATTATATAAATATCCCACACAGAATCCAAAATTCAAATATCCCCGGGTACACAGCGAGTAAGCTAAATTTTCCGTATGTGTATATTTACTTATTCGTTTGTTCCTTCATTTTTCTTTTCTTCAGGTAGTGGTTTCTCCTTTCAAATCCTTACCGAGTCTCGGCAAAGTGGTGGGACAAATGCCCCCCCCCCCCAATTCTATCCCGGACGGAGCTTAAAATACTCAAATTACCAACGAATTCTAAACGTCAATGAAACTGCTGCCTAAATTGTCTCAGTTGCACTGAAATTAATCCTAATTTTAAAAAAATAATCCCGGAGGAAAACATCCCAGGCACTCAAAAAGCAAGGGGCGGAGTATATACTAGTACGATGCGCGATCAGTGCGAACAATTTAAACAAACAATGGGGCCCCCGCCCAGTTGGTATGTCCCGGGCCCCATCTTACCTTCAATAGCAATATCCATAAAACAGAAATCTCCATGTTGATAACAACAACCAACCGAACAGTGGTAATTCCCACACAAATGGTATTGAAACTTTACTTTAGCTTTTCACTAAATTTACATTGCATACACTCCAACGATCCTAATTCCAGAACTAAACTTGTAACTTTACCGTATGTAAATATACTTATTCTCGTAAATATACTTATTCTCGTAAATATATACTAAATCTCGTCTTCCGACAAGTTATTATTTGTGTCTTCAAATTTGTATACATGATCCAAAAAATAATATAATTCAAATGTCAACCCATCCATTGGCATTTCAGACTTCACGTCTCTCCGGTTCATGCGTTGTCCGTGCAGATTCGACAATCTCAATTACGTTTCCATGATCAAAGCAACACTTCTGTTTACATGTAGAGACGTGCACGAGCTTATTCGCACGTACTGGAAAACTGTTCGGTTGCTTTATTTGAGACGATACTAATAATAACCTATAACATTTGGCAACTTTTTCTTTGAAAATTCTGATAAATTGGTAGCTCTTCTGGAAGCGTTGATCATATAGCTTACTCTGTGTGTATTGTAAGTTTATAATAGCTAGCAGATAATATAGGATATCTGAATAATTTGTGAATGAACATATTATATCTCGTTATTAGATGTTAATTTTTAAAGGGCCCTTTTTATGATAGTCGGATATCATTCACAGATATCAAATATAAATCACAATAAATAGATCGTGAATAGTCCAATGCAGATTTGAAACAAACAGCATTGTTATTCTATGAAAAAATACATTTACCTGTTTCCTAATTCGATTTGATACTTGATTTAAACTTCACGGTTCAATTAGACCTTAGACAATTATGTTTCCAACTGGCACGGAGAAATAATTCAAATATAATTTATTATCAACGCCAGGGAGATGTTTTGCAAATAAAGGGGACAAAGTAATAATAATACTATAAATCGAAATTTTGTTACTGTTAATACATATGAAAGTTTAAGAACGTGCATATATAATTATAGTGTGCTCTTCATAACTTGTTTAGGGACGCTTTACAAAGTGACAATTTAATCATATAAAAAAATATTAAAAGCCAGGTTAAATGACTTTGTTTTAAATATCCTTTTTTTAGAGAGAATATAGTTATATGCAACTAAGTAAATGGTAGATTATTCCATAAAAAAGATATGCCAGTATCAAGAGTTAGTTACTGGTTGTCGTAAATTTTACTATACACGCGTCTATGTATTCTATTTGCATGCCATATAAGTTTTAAACATAAATTACCTTATTTTTCATTTTGCACGATTTTTTAAGTTATTTAATTAATTAATCTATAAACAAAATTAACAACTGTAATTCAGACAGCAAATTGTAATACACATTTTAGTTAAAATAAATAATCCATGTAGCTTCTTAATTAGTTTATTACTTTATGACACCAATCAAGTGTCTGTGTCGAAACTCTATAAACCGCATTACATAACACCTATATAGGTCAACGTTTTCAAACATTCTGATCAATCAACCAGAACAAAAAGATGGAAATACTTTCCCCTAGTTTGACAGCATATACAAGATACCAGTACTCTAATATTGTATTTTAGAAAATGGTAAGACATATAGGCGGTGTTATTGATGAACTATTTAAATGTTCGCAACACATCCCAAGTATTAATATCTAGTTCTGTCGGGAGCAGATCTATCGTTCAAAAGTTTTATAATTTTTGCTGGATCCACGGGACAGATAGATACAATACCATGCTGATTTCTATTTTTCATTTTGGCCCCAACGGCTCAGCCTCCAATGTATAAGTCAATATGTGAACTTACGGGAACAAGTTGTTTCGACATCGAGCTGGTTTCAACACCCGTTACCCGATTTATTTCGACACCATCTATTTGGGCCAGTTTGACTAGGATTTGATTCGGTTGATTATATAAGATTTGTGCATGGTTGATTTAAATAATAAAGATTTTATAATTTTAGCGGCAGTCTTTTCTTTCATAAACATCAAACATCTGTTTTACGCAGATCAGTCTTTGTTAAAGTTTCAATAGCATTTTTTTAAGTTATATTTTTAAAATTTATTAAAATAAAGCCCCAAAATAGATTGAACCTATAAACAGTCCTACCTTGTTAAAGAATAATCCTATTAATCCTATAATTCACTATTGCCAGTTGAGAAATTTGCAAAAATATCATTTTCAACTTCAAATTCAAACGTTTGAAGATGGTCGTCCATTGAGAAGAATGGGAAAACAAGGGAGGTAATTGAGTAACTATTTCCTCAATCAACCAGTGTCACCCTTTCTAACCCCCCCAAAATTTTGTCCATGATCGTATAATAGTGAGTTGACAACCTTTTGAGCAAAAAACATAGAAATAATTATATTTTGACTTTCTTAGAAAAAGTGAAATTGGAACTTTAAGTGTTATAGGTCTTTATATGGATTTATACCTGGTGTCGGCCTACATGTAGTTACATAATATATGCGTTCTTATACGCATTTCATTTCTTGATGAATACAACGTGTTTTATACTTAGTTCCAATTTGATTATCTGATATATTTTAATCTCGATTGTCAAATCTCAAGGCCTGCAAAAACCACAGGTTTCTGTGATTGTGAATCCAGCCTTTGTTTTACAGTACTGTCGATTCATGCACGCTTTTCACACGGAATACCCCTTTGATGTTGCACGGTTGGCTCCGCTCTTTGATGTTGACAGACGATCGAGGCACAGGAAACCCGTGTTGTAATGGATTAGCTGATATACATGTAGTTAGTTGGAATTTGGCAATTGCTACAGTTGATTCCACTAAGTCACGGGTTGAAATGTTTGTAAACTTTTAGAAATATTTTTTTACTTGTGACTTGGTCATTTCAAGTTGTCACCTTTGATTTTCGTTTTTAATTTTAATAATAATTTTTTTTAATAAACTCAGCGTTCACCTTAGCACATTTTGGCGGAAGTATTAGTAATGAAACAAATGACCACCGTTTTTTCACTCGAGAATCTTCGCTACTCTGACCCGTTCTTTGTACGCACGTTTCCGACCCATTCCATGGCCATGCCGATAACATATAATTTCAAATAACATCGTTTTTGGTTGTATATTTTACATTCCAAATGAACCACAGTTTATGGCACCGTCAATCCCCAATACAAATTGTAAAATATGTTTTATTTTCTATTACAGAGTCAGTGGCTGATATCACTCTTGAAGTGTTGCGGGCTTTTCCGTGATGCCTCTTCTTGTCGACCCCGCTTGTAAACGCGAAAGAAAATGACTTTTTTTTATTTTGTCCATTAACGATGTATAGATCAAAACGCAAGCCAGACATTTATAGATGTCGGAAAATTTCATCAGTAACAAATTATACAATAAAAATTAAAACCCACATGTACATTTTCCGCAAATGATAATTACAACGATCAAATGATCATTGTTATTGTTTATCTGCATTCTATTGTAAATTTATATTTTAGGCCTGCTGTTTTAATTACCACTCAATTGATCATATGTTGCTTAATCAATTGAATTTAGTTCTATGCTTAATTATAATTTCCTTAAATCATTTTTAGAGCTACCAATCGCTTGACCTCCAGTTTTAACTCGATTTTATTCTGACGGAGAAGCATTTTATTGTAACTGTATAAAGTATATGTTATTGATATAAATATAGTTTTTTTTCTATTTTATCGCAGACAATCAAATAATTAATTGTGATACAGTAATAAGTTTTTACGCACCACTTGGCTTTGTTGTTTGTTTTTTACAAGTTTCTGTGGTTTTATTTACGGGGGTGCCAAGCGATCAGTCCTAGCAATACGCTGGGAATGAGTTACGTGGT
The DNA here is from genome assembly GCA_948474765.1 of Patella depressa. Taxonomy (NCBI): domain Eukaryota; kingdom Metazoa; phylum Mollusca; class Gastropoda; family Patellidae; genus Patella; species Patella depressa. Next base: position 55,423,643 of record OX419716.1, read on the forward strand.
TCTAATCACTACTTTATCTGTCCGTCCAACGCTGGCTATATAATAATTATTATTGAACTGCTAACATTTCTAGAGTTGTTTTGTTTATAATAATAAATAAAATTGCAAACTCGTTGAACATTTGTCTTTATCTATTAAAAGTTGCAATGAAATAAATACGAGTTACGTACGTTGTACTAATTTCAACACGCAAAACAATAAACTGGCTATGAGTTACGGGTTGCACGGTACCCGTTTCGACATGCAAAACAATAAACTGGCAACGAGTTACCGTTTACGTGGTACCCATTTAAACACGCAAAACAATAAATTGTCAGAACAAAAGAATATATATAGACATGCTGTAAATTTAGATTATCGCTATGTACCCGGATATATTAAAATTGGGGTCTGACTGCTAGATACTTATAAATGACGACATTGTTTTCGCCATTTTACGACAGATGAAGGTCCATATTTATATTTTATTATGCAATTTTATAAATGGCGTGACTATAAAACAGTACTGAGTCTCATGTTCATCAACAAATACAAAAGACGCAATGAAGAAACGGCCCCGTACAACTCCAAATATGAAGACCTGTCCTTATACAAAGACCTATTTGCGTAAAACACACCGGCGAATGAAAAATCGCACGGTAAAATTAATTTTCCTTCCCAAGTTTTGATTTAACACTCACGCACCAGATAAAGCCTGTTGGTCCTTGATTATACCCTTTTGACGCAGTTATAACAACTATCAAGAAAACACACCAATTAAACAACACACCGTGTCATTCGTTTTTAACCCGTCGGTTAATTAACACACTCAGTACAGAAAACGCACCGTCCGAGAGTTGTTCAACCCTACCGATAATTAACTCGCCTTGCAGTCCATTTTTCACCCTTGTTAATTAACACACCTTATCTAGAGATTTTAAGTCATAATGAGGAGTAATAATCCGAAATTTATTTATTGACACTTTGTGATCATTTTTATTACGGCAAACGTACAGTTTAACCCTTACCTATTTCTCAGTGTGTGTGTTGAGTGGATAATTTCATTATGTTTATTGTTATGATTGCAGATTGACACTTAATAATTATTAATACATTCAATTGTCACTATGAGTATGTGCTTATTTTTTTTTTTTTTTTTTTTTTTTTTTTTAGGACAATGGGAGTAGATATTTTATGGTGGTTTAGTGTCAGTGTTCCAGTTACATGTGGGTGTTAGTGTTTTGCTGGATTTGATGAAGGAATGAATTTGTAATGGCATGTAAGTGAGGTGATCAATAAGATTTGTATATTTCATCGATACATATCTGTAGATTTTGTAGGTCTCATTAATTGACTGCAAACTAGTTATTGTTCAGAATCCGGTACCATTATTTCTTATATAATATACAATTTATACATGTACAGGGCATCATTTCTGTAAAACATGCAGGAGTCACAAAAAGCTCTTGCACTTAAATTTCCGGGAGCACAAAAAAACGCACCTGCAAATTTGCTTGCAAGAGCTGTTTTTTTCCCATCTATCCAAATGGTGTACAAAAAAAAAGAAAAAAAAAAGAGAAAACGGTTAAAAATCCAATTTATTTATTTATAGATTTACCGGTCATATGCTTACAACAGAAAACACTACCTTGGAGTCAATGGAGTACTTGGACGTTCGAGTAAATCTCTGGCTCAATGCCAAAGCGGGAAAGGTGCGACGTTGTGCTTGATATTCAATTATATACCGATATTTTAGAATCTGAATTCTACACTTTTCTCAACGTCAGTGTCACAGGCCTGCACATTAAATTTAAAGCAGGATTTTGGACACATGCTTTTACTTAGTGGAATCCATGTCAATTCGAGTCGGAGACTTAAAATTAATCCGGCAATTCGTGCATATTTTCAGTCCGGCCATGTCGAAGAAATTAATTATGATATTCACAGCCCGGGGTGAAACGGTCGTGGGATGAAACTAACTGCTCTCATCAAGATTATCCAGACGCTTTCTATATGACCACGACAGAAATTCATAACGTTATATTTATTCAAATTTCACAATCAAAAACTATTATAAAACTAACGCCGTAACTCGGAAAGCATTTTATTTAAAAACGATCAATCGTTTATTACTAATGTAATACTATCACTAATAAATAATAATCTATCGTGAATGCAAACGCCATGGAGAGACTTAACAACCGAGCTAATAATCTTCAACCCAAATGTCTTGATACCATAACAAAACGCACGCTACTGGATTTTGCTAACAAAACTACTCTTCACGATTTTCGGATACAATAATATTTCATTTAACTTTCAAGCTCGACTTTCTTGATAAAACTGTCAAAATTGTCTGAATTTTTAGCAGGAGCTATAACCTGCGCTTGTGTTTTCAAGATTACAGGCGCAGACGGGCGCAAGCGCGGAAACGCCCGTCAGAAATGATGCCCTGCATGTATATACATATAAATATAACAGGAATGGTTCTAACAGTTTTGTTTCTAGAGTAGATGAAATAGCACAGAGGAAAACAATATTATGCAATTATAGATGGACATAATCTCTAAAATCACTGAAAGGCCTTTCTTTCTTTACCAGATAATAAGCTGGTCTAAATAATTTGTCCATTTTAATAAGCTCATCCTCACCCAGCTTCTTAAAAGCTGTTTCAATTGGAGGAAGCTGGTCTTTTTTTATTTTTAGTGATATCAATAGCAACTTTGGTCTGAAATGCCCTATCATGACTGGTTGATTTCTTGTGTTGCTGGACGGATTCTTTCTTTACTCTTCGACTACCTGTGACAAGAGAAGAATTTCTGTAACTACTATATTCTTTACAAACAGTGCACCAAATTTCACAAACAATATCTGTATTGGTTCCATCATAATTCTGTTTGACCTTATAGCCAATATCAATGTTCATATCATGCATCCATTTCTTGACAGTTTTGACACTTGCCTGAGGCTGAGGAATTATTGACTTAATTTTTTTAATGGGTGACTGTATCAAGTTTTCATTGTTATCTTCGCATTCCTGGCTATGTGTATTTTCTGAGTTTTTGCGTTTAAAAAATGCGGTGATCATCGTTTACATCAAAATACTACAGTAGTAGTATTTTCGTTACGGACGAGTAAGCCGTGGGAAATGACCTTGTCACCTTCCCACGTTCAATACATTAGGTATAACATGATTGGTCAATAATTATCACGTGGTTTGAGTTTTGCATATATTATTTGTCGAATGATGTGTTGTTATTTCATTGGTTAAGTTACGCGTTGGCGATTATTTCCGTTCCATACTCTTCGTTGAGACTCGGGTGTACTCGGAGTTTGTTCAAGGAAAGTAAGTCAAAACACAACAAAATGGCGTCATACTGTGAAGTATTGTTGTAAACGTTTTCAATCTATTCGAAGAGTTCAGCTATAGAAACATTTAGTATTAAAATATTCTTTTTAACAAGAATTACCGTAGACGCAAAACTTTGCGTTTTAGTATAAATCTAACACGCTATTTTCATATTTTAACACGCATTTTGCATCTTTGCGTCCGGTAATTTCGAAGTCTGTTATAACCAAAATTACTGTGCTCCAAAGCTTAAACCAATCAGATTGATTATCTCTGCTCATCGTAAGAAGACAATGTTCATCATCAAACTCTACCGGGGGTTGGGATGGCCTAGTGGTCTAGAGTGCCGCGCTTCGACCTCTAGCTGGCCGGTCACCTCTGGCTTGCGGCTGTGGTTTCGAACCCTGGTGTGAGCGTATGTGGCATGGAGATCGGGGCGCCTTCTCAACCTCGTGGGTTTCCTCCGGGCACTCCGGTTTCCTCCCACTGCTAAAGACCCCTATGCGCAAGCGAATTATTCAAATAAAATTAAACCATATGTTAGTCCCTAAATGACCTAGTTTGTGTTGAGTGGACGTTAAACCCCATTTCTCTCTCTCTCTCTCTATCAAACTCTACCAAGGCATTCATCAAATGAATGCTACACCAAGTTTGAATATTCTGCCTCAATTAGACGGGGGAGTTACTGTGTACCAAAGTCCCGACCAATAAAATTGCTTATATCACCATGCTTACCCTCAGCAGAAAAAGTTCATTATCGATTTTAGTCAAGGTATTGATGTAATGGAACTATACACCAAGTGTCCTCACTCTCAATCAGAACTAAAGTGATTGTGTCTCAAAGGCCAAAGCATCAACCAATGAAATTGCTTATCTCTGCTTACCCTAAGCAGAAAATTGTAATCTTCGAACTCCATCAAGGAATTCACCTAACAGACAGACAGACGAACGCATTTTAATAGTGTCCTGCTTTCTTCGAAAGGCTGGGAAAACCAATATCAGGACTAATAAAACTTCAAAAATTTTCCTAATAATGAATATCCAAAATAACACCAGCGATTGCCAGGCAAGATACACCAACATTCTGCAAAAGATGGATCAAGAACAAGCCAAAAACAAACACGAGGGTGTAAAGTAATAAAATTTAAACATTTTTTTTTTTTAAAATTGGATAAAATTTATGACCTCTTCAGGATTTCAAGCTAACAACAAGATTTTTGGAAGTTATGGTCTGACATGTGGGTCATTCCATATCAAGTGGGTCAATTTGCAGAAATTTGGGAAATTGACCCCCTTGAAAAAAGATAGGTTGCCAGGCAACGAAACATACGCCCACAGCAGCTAAATCGTCCGGGCAGTCAACAAGGGTTGTCGCATATTTTTACTTTTTTCGGTAATGAAACCTGATTAAGAGTAACAACTCATTATGTAATTATCAGAAAATCATTAGAATTTGATTGCTATTTATAAAGTTTTACCCCACGCTAACAATTAGTATAGGAAACATTTAATATCATGGATTTAGCTGTTCAGTTATCATTGAAAATCAAAATACTTGTTCGTTTCAACACCTTAAACTCTGTTTATCAATCTGAAGTCAATCGAATGATAAGTTTGGCCTCTATAGCGTCACAAGATTTTTTGAAGTTATCAAAGGAGATAACTCTGGCAGTAATTATTGAAGATAGGTTGCCAGGCAACGATACATACGCCCACAGCAGCTAAATTGTCCGGGCAGTCAACAAGGGTTGTCGCATATTTTTACTTTTTTTGCTAATGAAACATTTGTAATAGTAGGTGGAAAAGGTGATTTTGAGATAATGATTATACATTTGATTTTATTAGTTTTTTAAGTAGATCTCATCATTCTTCTCACAAAACTTTTTACAGATTCAAAATCGGATGAAAATTTGTTATTTTATTGAGGTTCAAAGCTGCGATTTTTGACTTTCCGCGGAAGAAAGGTTTTTCAACACTTTGAACAGGTCATTTTTGGCGTTTTTTGTGATGCCATAGTTCATTGTATATCGAAACTATCAAAATTGTAGATGTATATTCATGAAATACAACTTTAAGGCTAATGATGTTTCAATTTTCACATTTGTGTAACAATAACTCCGGTTTCCCCAGCAACTCCAAAATACGGAGGTTTTCTCAAAAATCTGAAAAATTGGTCTTATCCATGTTATATCTGAAATATTGAACCTGGTTGTAATGCATTTTAAAATCAGAAGCTATCAAATAAGATTAAAAGAAAAAAAAATCGTGAAAATATCTATATGCCTTTTCTCAAGAGCTGGATTTATGTTCATTTTTCACTAATTGTCCGCGGCACACATTTGCCTATTTTTGGGGCGTTTTGGGGACATTAACAAAATAAGAAAGAATGGAGATACGGAAGTGAAATTATGGGAATATGTCAAAAAGTTTGTGAATTTTTAAAATTACATATTTCCAATCCGCAATATACTATCAATTTTGGTTGTCATAGCAACCAAAATGGAAAAAATGCAATTTTTGACCATTTTCAACGCTATTTACCATAACCCAAAAGGTTATCACCACATTTAAAAATAAGCATTTTAAAATATTTAAAACCCAAGTAATGTCAAATGATATTGATTGTATAAGTTTGAGCAAAATATTAAGGAGTTTGAGTGGTTACCATATCAACCACTGTATATTTTTAAAAAAAAGCATCATTTTCCGATAATTTATCTCATTAATATTAATTTTTATATTATTTTAAGTCAGTAGGTGTCAGGCAAGATTGAACAAATAAATAATAACAAAATATTTATGTGCCATCTCTTTATACACGGGAAAGGGTTTACCTTTGAAAAACATTCCGCAATTGGAAATTGCCCAATTTTAGGGTTAAAAAAATTATGAAGGAATTGAGATTTTCAAGTGAAATTTGTGTACCGTAAATGTAGTGAATTTTTACAATCACTTTTCTTTTCTCTTCTATAATACTTAATATTTGGTTGTTATAGCAATCAAAACAAAAACAAACCCCCAAAAAGGCAATGTTATTCAATTTTCAAACCAATTGATCACCATGACAAACCATTTGATTACGGTACCACATTTTAAGTACATAGCAGAAATCATTTTAGCACATATTTACAGCTAATGTAATATAAGATATTGTGAATTGTATAATTTTAGTGAAATATTAAGGATTTCGGATGGTTGCCATAGCAACCACACAATTTTAAAGAAAAGACAACTGTTGTTTCATTATCACTGTTCTCTGCATTCGTTCATCGTTGCTTACACAATTGTTAGAATTCTGCTTTTTTTGTTTTTACTTCACTTTTGAATATTTCTATTATTCCTTCAAATCAGTATGTAGCCTATTGAGCAACTTTCTTATTTTTTGTATATTTTAATCAATGTTGTGTAAATAAAAATATCAAATAAAGGCCTAAAACTAAAAGGCCTTACGCTTAAATCGGTTCTTACAATTTGTTGTTAACTGATCAACAAATGTGATACTCGAGATGTTAATTAGTTCCTCTAAAAAACAAGAATTAAAATTACAATAATTAGTATGACAACTGTAATATAATGCTAAATAATAAAAAGTTTTGCAAAATTGGGTATCCGTATCGACACACTGATATTATTTTTTGACATGACTGACCTAAATAGTAAATTCATCTGTCGGCTCCATCATCTGAAACGAAATGTTGTAAAAAATGCCCAACGACAAATCCAGAAATAGAGCCATTTTTCTAAATGTTTCAACTGGCGTTAATTCTTTCGTTGATTCAACTTTATTACGGTACAATTCCATTTTTAATTATCCATAGACTACTACGTTATCGTCATCACGCCGACTCACAGCTTTGGTCAGTAAAGTAAAGACTACACACAGAGACCTGTGTGGATATTTTCCGGTTTCAATCCCATTCGCGTGCACAGAAATACTTTAACATTGGGCTTGAATAATCCATTGAACAGCGAATTTATGATTTCAGAGCATTGAAACAGTCGTCTATTTTACGGAATTTTTCCATTCTTGAAAAATGTTTGGTGTCAAACGTAGAGACGTGTGGTAGCTCGAAGGAAATTTCCGTTCGATCCTCCACGTCGTCACATGGTTATAAAAGCGCGCGAATATGAGTCACGTGATGTAAATATAGTCAATCCCGTGAAAGTTGTAAAAAATGGATTTTAACTATGTTATTTATTTCCAGGCAAGTCTTTTATACATATAACATAACGCTTACTTCATAAATTAACATCGGATTTGCCTATCGATGTAATTTACCGCGAATATGAGTCTTAGGAACTTGGAATACATTTTAATTTTGGTGTTGAAATGACGTCATAACAAGGCAAAAACTACGCGATTTATTTTGGACAGAATTGCTCATTGTATACAATTTTCAAATGCTCGGCGGAGGTTCTAAAAATGCTCTGATTTTGTTGATTTTAATAGCATTGAAACGACAATAAAACGAACTTTCGATCGGCGGGGGGTGCTATCCTGGAAAATCGCCACAAAAAAAGTTTACGTGAATTGAATCCTTCAACTTGAAAAAAAGGCATGGTATTTCGAAATGCCAACAAAGCACCCCCCGCCGATCGAAAGATCGTTCAATTATCTTTCTAATGATATTAAAATGGAAAAAAAATTTTAAAAACAGAAACCTCCGCCGAGCACATGAAGTGGGGTACCCTCGTTTAAAAACGTGACAAAAATTTTTAGCGTAACGTCAAAACACGCCAAATTGACGTTTTTTAATTGACGTTTTTGAAATTAATATAAGGAACACATATATAAAATTTATATCAAACAAGAGAACAGTTTATCTGCTTCCAAAATATTTTTAAATTATTACAAATGATGAAATAGCGACTGTGTGACGTTAAGTTGAAGGAAGGTTACAAATCGGGAAAAGATAGGTTGCCAGGCAACGAAACATACGCCCACAACAGCTAAGTCGTCCGGGCAGTCAACAAAGGTTGTCGCATATTGTTTCTTTTACAACACATGATAATCTTATTACGAGTAATAGCCCATTAAATAATTATCAGAATTGATTAGAATAGTTTTGATGGTTTGTCTCAAGGCCTTTGTCCACAAGATATTTCAAAGTGATCAAGTGCCAGAAATTATCAGATATCACTGAAAATCAAACAGGATTCTTCGTCTCATGACCCTAACCACTGTGTACAAATTTAAAGTCAATCAGATATTAACTTTAGCCTTTAGAGCATTCACAGGGTTTTTCAAAGTGATCAAGGGTCATAACTCTGGCAGTAATTATCGGATATCGGTGAAAATAAATAGGCTATTTTGTATCATGACCGTAAATAGTGTGTATAAATTTAAAGTCAATCGGATATTAACTTTAGATTTTTCAAAGTGATCAAGGGTCATAACTCTGGCAGTAATTATCGGATATTGCTGAAAATCAAAAGGCTTCTTCGTATCATGACCTTAAACACCGTGTATAAATTTAAAGTCAATTGGATATTAACTTTAGCCTCTAAAGAGCGATCACAAGATTTTTCAAAGTGATCAAGGGTCATAACTCTGGTAGTAATTATCGGATATCACCGAAAATCAATAGGATTCTTCGTCCCATGCCCTTTAACACTGTGTATAAATTTAAAGTCAATCGGATATTAACTTTAGCCTCTAAAGCGTTCACAAGATTTTTCAAAGTGATCAAGGCTCGTAACTCTGGCAGTAATTATCAGATATCACCGGAAATCAATAGGCTTCTTCGTCTCCACTCGGCAAACCTCGTAAGATTTCGGGAATCTAAACTCGGCTGTATGATGAATTCCGCCATATTGGAACTACTTTAAAGGTCCCAAATGAAACATGGCTGCGCCCATTCCAAACACAAGTTGGCAACCTATTTGGCTAGCGACCTATTCGACCGATCCAGCTGTAAGATAATGATGAAATTACACGTCTATTCTGAGCTGAGGCTTCTTTGCATCATGACTTTAAACACCGTTTATAAATTTAAATTCAATTGGATATTAACTTTAGCCTCTAGAGCGATCACAAGATTTTTCAAAGTGATCAAGGGTCATAACTCTGGCAGTAATTATCAGATATCACCGAAAATCAATAGGCTTCTTCGTCTCATGCCCTTAAACACTGTGTATAAATTTAAAGTCAATCGGATATTAACTATAGCCTCTAGAGCGTTCACAAGATTTTTCAAAGTGATCAAGGGTCATAACTCTGGTAGTAATTATCGGATATCGCTGAAAATCAATAGGCTTCTTCGTCTCACGACCTTAAACATCGTGCATAAATCTAAAGTCAATCAGATATTAACTTTAGCCTCTAAAGCGTTCACAAGATTTTTCAAAGTGATCAAGGGTCATAACTCTGGCAGTAATTATCAGATATCACCGAAAATCAATAGGCTTCTTCGTCTCATGACCTTAAACACTGTGTATAAATTTAAAGTCAATCGGATATTAACTATAGCCTCTAGAGCGTTCACAAGATTTTTCAAAGTGATCAAGGGTCATAACTCTGGTAGTAATTATCGGATATCGCTGAAAATCAATAGGCTTCTTCGTCTCACGGCCTTAAACACCGTGTATAAATTTCAAGTCAATCGGATATTAACTTTAGCCTCTAGAGCGTTCACAAGAAATTGTGGACGATGGACGGACGGACGGACGGACCGACAGACGGACGGACGGGGGCGACGGCAATATACGACCACATTTCCATGTGGGCGTATAAAAACTGATTAAGAGTAACGGCTCATTATGTAATTATCAGAAAATCATTAGAATTTGATTGCTTTTTATAAAGTGTTACCCCACACTAACAATTAGTATATACATGAAACATTTAATATCATGGATTTAGCTGTTCAGTTATTAAAATTCATTGAAAATCAAAATACTTGTTCGTTTCAACACCTTAAACTCTGTGTATCAATCTAAAGTCAATCGGATGATAAGTTTAGCCTCTATAGCGTAACAAGATTTTTTGAAGTTATCAAGGGAGATAACTCTGGCAATAATTATTTTAAATCTCTGAAAATCAATAGGATTCTTCGTCTCATGACCCTAAACACTGTGTGTTAATTTAAAGTCGATCGGATATTAACTTTGGCCTCTAGAGCTTCCACAGGATTTTTTCGAAGTGATCAAGGGCCATAACTCTTGCAGCAATTATTGAAAATCACTGAAAATCGATAGACGACTTAGTCTCATGACTGTAAACACTATGTATAAATTTGAAGTCAATCGGATATTAACTTTGACCTCTAGAGCATCCACTGTGTATAAATTTAAAGTCAATCGGATATTAACTTTGGCCTCTAGAGCGTCCACAAGATTTTTTGAAGTGATCAAGGGCCATAACTCTGGTACTAATTATCGGAAATCGCTGAAAATCAATAGGCTTCTTCGTCTCATGACCTTAAACACTGTGTATAAATTTAAAGTCAATCGGATATTAACTATAGCCTCTAGAGCGTTCACAAGATTTTTCCAAGTGATCAAGGGTCATAACTCTGGCAGTAATTATCAGATATCACCGAAAATCAATAGGCTTCTTCGTCTCCTGACCTTAAACACTGTGTATAAATTTAAAGTCAATCGGATATTAACTATAGCCTCTAGAGCGTTCACAAGATTTTTCAAAGTGATCAAGGGTCGTAACTCTGGTAGTAATTATCGGATATCGCTGAAAATCAATAGGCTTCTTCGTCTCACGACCTTAACCACTGTGTATAAATTTAAAGTCAATTGGATATTAACTTTAGCCTCTAAAGCGTTCACAAGATTTTTCAAAGTGATCAAGGGTCATAACTCTGGCAGTAATTATCAGATATCACCGAAAATCAATAGGCTTCTTCGTCTCCTGACCTTAAACACTGTGTATAAATTTAAAGTCAATCGGATATTAACTATAGCCTCTAGAGCGTTCACAAACTCTGTGTATCAATCTAAAGTCAATCGGATGATAAGTTTAGCCTCTATAGCGTAACAAGATTTTTTGAAGTTATCAAGGGAGATAACTCTGGCAATAATTATTTTAAATCTCTGAAAATCAATAGGCTTCTTCGTCTCATGACCCTAAACACTGTGTGTTAATTTAAAGTCGATCGGATATTAACTTTGGCCTCTAGAGCTTCCACAGGATTTTTTCGAAGTGATCAAGGGCCATAACTCTTGCAGTAATTATTGAAAATCACTGAAAATCGATAGACGACTTAGTCTCATGACTGTAAACACTATGTATAAATTTGAAGTCAATCGGATATTAACTTTGACCTCTAGAGCATCCACTGTGTATAAATTTAAAGTCAATCGGATATTAACTTTGGCCTCTAGAGCGTCCACAAGATTTTTTGAAGTGATCAAGGGCCATAACTCTGGCACTAATTATTGGAAATCGCTGAAAATCAATAGGCTTCTTCCTCTCATGACCTTAAACACTGTGTATAAATTTAAAGTCAATCGGATATTAACTATAGCCTCTAGAGCGTTCACAAGATTTTTCAAAGTGATCAAGGGTCATAACTCTGGTAGTAATTATCGGATATCGCTGAAAATCAATAGGCTTCTTCGTCTCATGACCGTAACCACTGTGTATAAATTTAAAGTCAATCGGATATTAACTATAGCCTCTAGAGTGTTCACAAGATTTTTCAAAGTGATCAAGGGTCATAACTCTGGTAGTAATTATCGGATATCACCGAAAATCAATAGGCTTCTTCGTCTCATGACCTTAAACACTGTGTATAAATTTAAATTCAATCGGATATTAACTTTAGCCTCTAAAGCGTTCACAAGATTTTTCAAAGTGATCAAGGGTCATAACTCTGGCAGTAATTATCAGAGGTCACCGAAAATCAATAGGATTCTTCGTCTCATTTCAATGTGGGCGTATAAAAAATGTAATATCTAGAAACTGCAAATTTTGTGGCCTGGAGCATGAAAATCAACTGAGATACAGGCATTTAAGTTTCATGAGTTACCAAAAAGTTTTTGAAACAAAATAGGTATCACTTATTTACTTGAGTTTCCGATATCTAGATTTTACCTTTTACGTGAAGATATACAGCCCAAATTTGGTAGTCTCGAAGAACTTTTTGTGTAGATTATGAATCTGTAATTAAGATTACAGGTGAGTTGTAGCGTTCGCATGTTACTTCGCCATGAAAACAGACAAAAATTTGGTGCAATTGTATATTGTCTGGATTTTGTAGTGCTCCAGGTGCTACTAAGTAATATACATGTGCGGGAGCTAGCTGGCCGTTATTTCTAAAATTGCGGACAAAATTGGCACTATGCCTAAAGGAGTCACCATGATGGCCAATGATGAGAATGGGAATTCTTAAGTTGCACATCCCCTGGGTTTAGGGGCCGTACGCCCCCAAATTCATGGGAAAAGTCGATTTAATTCAAATTTTTGCGGACAATGTTAATCTTCGCTACATATGTTGACGTTGCTAAAGCAAACTTGAAAAGTGCTCTTCAGAACAAAAATTCCCCTGGCTTCTGGTTTCAGAACGGCCCCTAGTGACCCGGGTACGTAGGGTTATTTCAAATATGGCGGACAACTTTAATTCATGTTTCAGGTGTTTGGGTGCTGTCCAAAAGTAAATAAAACACAACTTCAGAACAAAGAATCTACTGGGTTCCTACTCTAGAACTGGTTCCAAGCTGAATATATAGGATATCCCAGTCGAAGACTGATTTGTTTCAAGTATGGTGGACAAAATTCTTCTCTCGTGAGAATGGTGTCACAATAGACCTGTAAATAAAATTGTCCTTCAGAAGAGAAGATCACCTAGTTTCTGTACTTCAGAACGCTCCCTACTGACTCCGATAGACATGTTTATTTCAAATATGGCAGACAACTTTGATTCCTGTTTCAACTGATGGAGTATGGTCCCAAAGTAAATAAAACGCCACTTCAGAACAAACATTGAATCGCTTGGGTTCCTACTCCAGAACGGGTTCCAAACTGAAAATATACGATATCCCAGTAGAATACTGATTTGTTTCAAGTATGGCAGACACAATTCTTCTTTCGTCAGAATGGTGCCACAATTGACCTATAAATAAAAGATAGGCTGGCACTGCCAGGCAGGATACGCCCACATTTTCGAGAGATGGATAGAGAACAAGCAATAAGTCCTGTATTTCATACTGTATTGGGAGCAGCCATTTTGTTGGTCAGTTCCAGACATTTGGATTATAACCATGCATTTCAAGTTTCATCAAAATCGAATTAAAATTGTGACCTCTACAGGGTCCACAACCATGATATACCATTTTGGTCCGAATTTCCCGAAATTCAAACTCAACCTTCCTTAGGGTGCAACGGTGATATAATCAAATGTTTTTTAAATCAGATAATAATTGTGACCTCCAGAGGGACCACAAGCTAAAAAAGGTGATTTTTCCGACAATCAGGGGCCATAATTCAGGAAATTACGTTCCGATAGGCGCAAATATCGAAAGGAACCAATATCTTTGGGTTATAAACATGCATGTCAAGTTTCATCAAAATCGGTTCAAAATTGTGACCTCTATAGGGTCCACAAGCTAATAACGTGATTTTTCGTATAATCAGGGGCCAAAAATCCACGAAGTTTTGATCCGATACATGCCAATATTGAAAGCAGCCGAGATCTTTTGGGGATAAACCTATATTTCAAGTTTCGTCAAAATCAGATAAGAATTGTGACCTGTAGATAGTCCAAACAAATTGTGGACGGATGGACGGACGGGACGGACCCACCCAGATATACTTGTGTTAAAATTGACTTATGAGGTGTTAGTAAGTACAAATATAGTTTGTGAGTAGCACCTTCAGCGTCCATTTTTATTTTAAGGTGTGACATACGACGACAGCAGTGAGGTGCGACAGGTAATATATTAGTATAAGCCCCCAGTAAACGAATAACAGGTTTATAATAGTTATAACGTTTGGCAGCCATTACTTGTAAAGTATGACTATGACATACAATGCACTTATAAGGTGCTAAAGCCATACCTGTAAGGTGCTATACATGCTGCAGGGCCCTTTTTTTCTTCTTTTTTTGAACCCAATTCCTCTACCGGAAGTCCGAGAGGTCTGAATTTTGGTGCCGTGATGCCGAAGGCCCCCAGCACCTGGCCCGATGCTCTAAAACCTCGACCGAGGGCCCTTTGTGGCACAAGGGCCCGAAAACATCTTGTTTCATTAATTATTTTTTCTATTTTTTTTCAGAACTTCAGTGGAACTTGTCCTTGAGGCTACCCCCAATAAATCGTCCCTTGCGCGTCACGTGGTGCCCTCGAAAATATTCTGCGGCGACCGGAACTGGGTCAAAATTTTACGTGATGGTCATTTGACCTTGACCTTTACGGGTCAAACCAATGTCACCACACGACTCCCAGGGGTCGATTTAGTTTATAAGACCGCAACCTCAAGGCCTTCGGATGTGATTTGGGAGGTGCCAGTTACCTCCCCTTTGACCACAGCATTAAAAAGCCAGCTATTTGACTTTCTCAGACAATTTTGCCACAAAAATATCTTCCGATCGGGTCCAGATTTGGTGACTTGATAGATTGACCCTGCATTTGTTCTTCATTTTTTAAAATCGCCAACCAAAAGTCGTGACCTTGACCCGCTAGAGGCCCCAGAAATATTTTGGTTTTTGCCCCCTAGGGGCCCAACTCATTAAGTCAGGACCACCGGACCTTTACCTTTCGACATTGCATCGGAACCCTCATGACCCCAGTAGGTCAAGGTCATCTGAAAGAGTAAAGGTCACCAAAATATCTAACGTCTCGGGTGCTCCTGGGCCTTTGTTCAGGTCCCGGGGCCTTTGGTTGGGTCCCAAAGCCATGTGACATGTCAAAGGTCATGAGCTTGGGTTGACACATCAATGACCTTTTATGTAAGACCTTGACCTTTGATCTGACCTTTGACCTTGGGATCAAAAAATTCCCCAAACTTCATCTACCATTCAGACATTCGCCAGAAATGCCAAGGTCAACGACAAGTTCACGACCCACAAGTCTGATGACGGGGCTGTCCCATGGCCCAAGGTCATGACCTTGGCTGACATACCCTGCCCCTGGCGGCAACTTAGGTAAAACGTCCCATTCGAAGATCCCGGAAACGCCCCCCAGCCCCCTTAAGCACAACAAATCTCACGCCACTTGATGGACAATTTGTTGACATGTCATATCTGACCTTGACCTTTGATCTGCCGATTGACCTTGGGGTCGAAAAACTTCCAAAACTTGATGTACCATGTAGACTTTTGGGAAAAAGGTCATGGGAAAAGGGTCAAGGATTATTGCTTCGCCCGACACTTCCAGCGGGCAGATCGGCATCAGGGCAGGTACCTCACCTAATTGCCCATCTCTCAGCCTAATTTGGGATCCCTCGTACCCCTGGGTAAACTGAGTACGGGCCCCCTTTTCGGACCAAAATTCGTCCAATTTTGGCTAAAAATCCAAATACACTTAACAAAGGGGGTTTCCACGTGAAATCCCTAGGTACCTACCCTAGAACATAAGGCCTAACCCACCAAAACCGGTAAAAAAAGAAAAAAACTTTGGGTTAACACCGCCGGGGGGATAAGGTCGAGTAGCGTTGGGATCCTACCAATAATTTGACTTTCACGGGAGAACTTGAATAAAATCGGACCCCCAACCGGCCGACCCTGCTCATGTGTGGTAGACACCTGTCCACGGACCCGCACTGCTCGCCCTCCAAATTTCATGGACCTATTGCCCATAGGGGATGAGTTATGGGCATTTTCTTGGGGATAAAATCGATTTTTTCCGTTTCCGCCTATATTTCATTTGGATAATTGTTATGCCTGACACGTCATGAGGGCCGATAGGCATCAGAATTTACGGGCATGTACCTCAACACATCGCCCATCTATCAACTTAATTTGGGATCCCTCGGACCCCTGGGGGCAGAGTACGGGCCCCTTTTCGGAGCAAAATTCGTCCAATTTTGGCTAAAAATCCAAATACGCCTGCTCGTTTGCTCACAACATCCGTACCTTCGGGGGTTTCCACGTGAAATTTAACAAAATCCATCAAAAAAGCAGAAATGAATTACTACAATATACTATTAAAGATTTTAATGTTAAGAAAGTTATACCTTGGGTAACCACCTATGATCCCCGTCAACCTAATTTACGTACCTTAGCTCAAGACACTTCAATTTTAGAGACTAGCGCCCGTATGTCTAAACTACTGGATAATTCTAAAATTGTAGTTTCACAGAAAAAATGCAGGACCATTGGTCAGTTGATAGAAGTAAACAGATTGAAAAAAACAGAAGTGCCTGTAATTAATAATATTTTTTTTATAGAGGATGCAAACCTTGTAACAGACCAAAATGCAAAGCGTGTGCTACTATTGAGACCACCAATCATAGAAGAAGTAGGTTTTTACTTACGAAACGTTAGATACTTTAAAAGATGGTTTTGTGATACCTTTGACTTTGTTTTTAACCACATGAAAATGTGGGCGTATAAAAAGCCATATTACAAGCCATATATTCGAATTACTAAAATCTTTCCCAAAATGGCGGCAATGTTTGTATCATCAGCTTGAATTTCGGGCATATTGGATGGTCAAAACTATTTTTCAAGATCTGATTTAAACTTTGCAGCAACGAAAACCTATAAACCAAAATATTACAAGCCATATATATGAAATAAGGAATGAGTTGAGCAAAATGGAAGCCATTTTGGTCGCCATTTTGAATTTCTGCCATTTTGTAATATCGAAAATAATCATAAAGTCAATAATCTAAGCGAACTCTCCGAGCAGCTGAAAGGAAGTTGCGAAAATCAGTGTTAGTGGTACATAAACAAATTTACACAGAGTCTCGATAACATTTTACGAAATGTGTTAAAAATGCCAAATCACAGTATTTCAACAAAGAAATATCATCATGCTCACGGAATCCGAAATTATTGTTCTCAACGCTAACCTATTTACTGGGAATAGAAAAAGAGTGTCATCTTTCCAGAGGTAGATGATAGTATTGTTGCTCAAAATTTCAGTGATTATTTCATTGATAAAATCGATAAGATTCGTCATGGTCTTGGTTCTATCAAAGGGTGTGATGTAGGTTCGTAGTTCCAGCAATTCAATTTGACTCCTTTAATCCAGTCTCACCTGAGGAGATAAGGAAGATAATATGTCAATCCAAACCAACATCTTGCTCTTTGGATGTCATACCGACACATTTCCTGCTTAAAATTCTTGATACAATTTAACCCATTATTACTAACATCATAAATACGAGTTTGCAGTCTGAAATAGTACCGGTATGTTTTAAAACTGCAGTAGTCAAACCACTTATAAAAAAGTCGACACTTGACCCACAACTACTGAAAAATTATCGACCAGTATCAAATCTGACCTTTTTGTCTAAAATTCTGGAGAAGGTTGTCAAGCAGCAACTTCTTAGTCATTTAGAAAAATTTCAACTTCTTGAGGAGTTCCAGTCCGCTTATCGCTCTGGCCACAGCACAGAGAGAGCACTTCTATGTGTTCTGGATGCCATAAAATCATCTGTTGATGAAGGAAAGATCAGAGTGCTGGTCCTGTTGGATTTATCAGCAGCTTTTGATACTATTGACCACGGCTACCTACTTAATCGACTTTCATCAGATTATGGACTAACTGGATCCATTCTAAAATGGTTTTAATCCTATCTCACTGGACGATTTCAGTATGTTGAAGTTAACAACACCTCATCAAGTCATCAACAACTCTTATGTGGTGTTCCCCAAGGATCTGTCTTGGGCCCGATAATCTTCACAATGTATACTAATGTATGACAATCTGCTGTATCATTTTTATGCTGTTTATTTCTCAGCTCCTTGACAGCTTCCAAGCCACTTCCGATCGATTAAAATGTCGTCATTAAGAATCTAGAAGGGTGTCTTGAAAATGTCAAAAAATGGATGTCATCCAATAAGCTTAAACTCAACGATGAAAAGACTGAGTTTCTTCTGGTTGGTTCTGCAAGCAGACTTAAGAAATGTGACCTTCGAACGATCAGCATTGGAAACACCGAAATTCCTATGTCTAAATCTGTGAGAAATCTTGGAATTCTTGTCGATTCTCGTCTCAGCTTTGAAAACCATGTGAACAACATTTGTAAAATATGTCATTTCCATCTCCGAAGGATAGGGTCTATTCGTCATCTAATACCTGAAGATGCTGCTGCAACCTTAGCTCGATCCTTCGTCCTGTCAAGAATAGACTATTGTAATTCAGTACTAACTGGTATTACGAACGAACAGATTTCAAAACTCCAAAGATTACAAAACCGTGCTGCTTACATTGTCACAAAAACTAAATCAAGATCACACATCACCCCAGTCTTGAACAAATTACATTGGCTCCGTGTTCCAGAAAGGATCAACTTTA
Source organism: Patella depressa (assembly GCA_948474765.1). NCBI lineage: Eukaryota > Metazoa > Mollusca > Gastropoda > Patellidae > Patella > Patella depressa. The sequence goes on from OX419716.1 coordinate 55,442,388, forward strand.
AAGTCTTATCGTTAACATATCAATCGATAATTAAATCCGCGCCAAGTTACCTTCAAAATCTAGTATCACTGTATGAACCTAAACGATCATTAAGATCAGAAGGGAAACTATTATTGGATGTACCTGCCGAAAAATTTAAATCTTCTGGATCTAGAACTTTTCGATACAGTGCATCAATTGTTTGGAATACACTTCCAGAAAATATCCGACAATGTGAATCTCTGTCGGCTATTAAATCAAAAGTGAAAACTTGGTTATTTAGTCACTATCATTAACACTCCAAAGTGAGAACATTTTCTAGCACCTAGTGCATTCCCTAGTGGATTGAATAGTTGCGCGATAAAAATTTCATTATTATTTATTATTATTATTAATCAGACTCAGCATCATTAAAAAACTTATAAAAAGACAACATACAAACCACCTTTGACATATTTCTGTGGCTTATTATGTCAAAGATAGGTTGCCAGGCAACGAAACATACGCCCACAGCAGCTAAATCGTCCGGGCAGTCAACAAGGGTTGTCGCATATTTTTACTTTTTTCGGTAATGAAATGCATTTGTAATACTCTAAAAACTGATTAAGAGTAACAACTCATTATGTAATTATCAGAAAATCATTAGAATTTGATTGCTTTTTATAAAGTTTTACCCCATGCTAACAATTGAATTAGTATATATACATGAAACATTTAAAATCATGGATTTAGCTGTTCAGTTATAAGTTGTCTGCGATATCACTTATGTGGAAGCAGACGTTAAACACTAAGTAGTAGTAGTAGTAGTGTTCAGTTATCAAAATTCATTGAAAATCGATATACTTGTTCGTTTCAACACCTTAAACTCTGTGTATCAATCTGAAGTCAATCAGATGATAAGTTTGGCCTTTAAAGCGTCCACAAGATTTTTTGAAGTGATCAAGGGCCATAACTCTGGCACTATTTATCGGAAATCGCTGAAAATCAATAGGCTTCTTCGTCTCATGACCTTAAACACTGTGTATAAATTTAAACCCAATCGGATATTAACTTTGGCCTCTATAGCGTCCACAAGATTTTTTGAAGTGATCAAGGGCCATAACTCTGGCACTAATTATCGGAAATTGCTGAAAATCGGAAATCGCTGAAAATCAATAGGCTTCTTCGTTTCATGACCTTAAACACTGTGTATAAATTTAAAGCCAATCGGATATTAACTTTGGCCTCTATAGCGTCCACAAGATTTTTTGAAGTGATCAAGGGCCATAACTCTGGCACTAATTATCGGAAATCGATGAAAATCAATAGGCTTCTTCGTCTCATGACCTTAAACACTGTGTATAAATTTAAAGCCAATCGGATATTAACTTTGGCCTCTAGAGCGTCCACAAGATTTTTTGAAGTGATCAAGGGCCATAACTCTGGTAGTTATTATCTGAAATCGCTGAAAAACAATAGGCTTCTTCGTCTCATGACCTTAAACACTGTGTATAAATTTAAAGTCAATCGGATATTAACTTTAGCCTCTAGAGCGTCCACAAGCAATTGTGGACGCCGGACCGACGGACGGACGGACGGACGGACGGGGGCGACGACAATATACGACCACATTTCAATGTGGGCGTATAAAAACTGCTATTTGGGTCAAAGTAGGGGTAGGAACCTTCAGGAGGTATGTACAGGGGGGTTAAAGGGGTCTGATCCCCAAAATTTTTTTCACACATGACGAGTACATCACACCACATAAATTGAATAGGTCCTTGTGTAGCAGGTAGAAAATTTTCGATTTAACAACCCCCCCTACTATAGCCAGAAATTGACCAGTGTTTTTTTTTTTAATTGCAATTAGCATCGTTCATCCAAAATTTGATGAAAATGTGTGTAGGCATAATTGAGAAAATTTGACATTTGTTGTCATACTTTTGGGCCAAGTTCGGAACATAGATGGTAAATAAGATAGGCTGGCACTGCCAGGCAGGATACGCCCACATTTTCGAGAGATGGATAGAGAACAAGCAATACTAAAAGTGATTTTTCCTACATCTTTAAGTCCTGTATTTCATATTGTATTGGGAGCAGCCATTTAGTTGGTCAGTTCCAGTCTGATATTCATGAAATTCGAAACCGACAATGATTATGGTTTGACGGTACACAACCTAGAAATGTGACTTTTCATTAAAATCGGATAAGAATTGTGACCTGTAGAGAGTCCACAACCATGATATACCATATTTTTATACTATTCGCGTACAAACGGCGACCATTTCGTCCGGCAATTTTTGTATGATTTTCACGAAATTAGAACTCAACCTTCCTAATCAAAATCGAATTAAAATTGTGACCTATACAGGGCCCACAACCATGATATACCATTTTTTTTAACAGTATTCGCGTACAAACGGCGGCCATTTTGTCTGTCAATTTTGGTCCGATTTTCCCGAAATTCAAACTCAACCTTCCTTACAGTGTAACGGTGATATAATCAAACGTTTTTTTAAATTGGATAATAATTGTGACCTCCAGAGGGACCACAAGCTAAAGAAAGGGGGATTTTGCGTATAACCAGGGGCCATAATTCAGGAAGTTACGATCCGATATGCGCAAATATCGAAAAGAACCAAGATCTTTGGGTTATAACCATGAATTTCAAGTTTGATCAAAATCGAATTAAAATTGTGACCTTAACAGGGTCCACAACCTTGATATACCATTTTTTAACAGTATTTGAGTACAAACGGCGGCCATTTTGTATGGCAATTTTGGTCTGATTTTCCCGAAATTCGAACTCAACCTTCCTTACGGTGTAACGGTAATATAATCAAACGTTTTTTTAAATCCAATAATAATTGTGACCTCCAAGCTAAAAAAAAGGCGATTTTGCTTATAATCAGGGGCCATAATTCAGGAAGTTACAATCCGATATGCGCAAATATCGAAAGGAAGCAAGATCTTTGGGTTATAACCATGAATTTCAAGTTTCATCAAAATCGAATCAAAATTGTGACCTCCACAGGGTCCACAACCTTGATATACCATTTTTTAACAGTATTCGCGTACAAACGGCGGCCATTTTGTATGGCAATTTTCGTCCGATTTTCCCGAAATTCGAACTCAACCTTCCTTAGGGTGTAACGGTGATATAATCAAACGGTTTTTTAAATCGAATAATAATTGTGACCTCCAAGCTAAAATAAAGGCGATTTTTCGTATAATCAGGGGCCATAATTCAGGAAGTTACGATCCGATATGCGCAAATATCGAAAGGAAGCAAGATCTTTGGGTTATAACCATGAATTTCAAGTTTCATCAAAATCAAATCAAAATTGTGACCTCCACAGGGTCCACAACCTTGATATACCATTTTTTAACTGTCTTCGCGTACAAACGGCGGCCATTTTGTATGGCAATTTTCGTCCGATTTTCCCGAAATTCGAACTCAACCTTCCTTAGGGTGTAACGGTGATATAATCAAACGGTTTTTTAAATCGAATAATAATTGTGACCTCCAGAGGGACCACAAGCTAAAAAGGGTGATTTTTCGGACAATCAGGGGCCATAATCCAGGAAATTACATTCCAATAGCCGCAAATATCGAAAGGAACCAAGATCTTTGGGTTACAAACATGCATGTCAAGTTTCATCAAAATTGGTTCAAAATTGTGACCTCTATAGGGTCCACAAGCTAAAAACGTGATTTTTCGTACAATCAGGGGCCATAATCCATGAAGTTTTGATCCGATACATGCCAATATCGAAAGCAGCCGAGATCTTTTGGGGATAAACCTATATTTCAAGTTTCGTCAAAATCGGATAAGAATTGTGACCTGTAGAGAGTCCACAAACAAATTGTGGACGGACGGACGTCCGGACGGACAGGGGCGACGACATAATACGTCCACATGAAAATGTGGGCGTATAAAAATTAGTATTTTTTTGGTTATTAATATGTAGTTTAAAATATGCATATAAGACTGCTCAATGTCGTTGACACCTATCAGTCTCTTACACATATGTGCATGTATGAGCATGGTAATGCATGGATTATGATGCATAAAGTATCACAGGTTCCAAGCATGATCGCAGGCATAAAGTTAACATACATATGTATCTATAGATTTCCATACCAATTTTACAATATAAATAAATTAAAATAAATAATACCTGGATGACATCATATCATGTTTACCACGTAATGTCTCAACTTCTTTCATCAATACTTTTCTATCAGACGCTAACTTTTCATCTTTTCCTTCAGCATAATCTAATTCCTTTATCTCAGTCTATAGATTGATAAAGTATATAATTATTTTTATCACCCAATAACACAATTGACAGTAGATATCGCTTGTGTTTAGGAGCTATCGCTTTACATGAATTTGATTGGTCAATCAAAGATGGGTTGCCAGCCAACGAAACATACGCCCACAACAGCTATGTTGTCTGGGCAGTCAACAACGGTTGTTGCATATTTTTTCTTTTGTCAGTAAGGAGAACATTTACAACACATGAAAATCTTATTAAGAGTAAAATCCCATTGAGTAATTATCAGAAATAGTTTGAATTGTTTCGATTGTTTGTCTCATAGCATTCGTCCACAAGGTATTTCAAAGAGATCAAGGGCCATAACTGTGGCAGTAATAATTGGAAATCATGAAAATGACTAGGATGCTTCGTCTTATATTATGACCTTAAACACTGTGTATAAATTTGAAGTCAAACGGAAATAAACGTTAGAGAGAGAGAGAAATGGGGTTTAACGTCCACTAAACACAAACTAGGTCATTTTGGGACTAACATATGGTTTCATTTTATTTAAATAATTCGCTTGCGCGTAGGGGTCTTTAGCAGTGGGAGGAAACCGGAGTGCCCGGAGGAAACACACGAGGTTGAGAAGGCGCCCCTATCTCCATGCCACATACGCTCACACCAGGGCTCGAAACCACAGCCGCAAGCCAGAGGTGACCGGCCAGCTAGAGGTCGAAGCGCGGCACTCTAGTCCACTAGGCCATCCCAACCCCCCAAATAAACGTTAGACTCTACAGCATCAACATAATATTTCAAAGAGATCAAGGGCCATAACTCTGGCAGAAATTATCAGATATCGCTGAAAATCAATAGGTTTCTTCGTTTCATGCCCGTATACACTGTGTATAAATATAATCGGATATTAACATTAGCCTCTAGGGCATCCGCAAGATTTTTCAAAGTTATCAAGGGCCACAACTCTGGCTGTTATTATCGGAAATTGCTGAAAATCAATATAATTTAGGCTTCTTCATCTCATGACCATAAACACTGTATATAAATTTAAAGTCAATCGGATATTAACTTTAGCCTGTAGAGAGTTAATAAGATTTTTCCAAGTGATCAAGCGACATAACTCTAGCAGTAATTATCAGATATCGCTGAAAATCAATAGGATTCTTCGCCTCATGACCTTAAAAACTGTGTTTAAATTCAAAGTCCATCAGATATCAACTTTAGATCAAGGGTCATAACTCTGGCAGTAATTATTATCGGATATCGCTGAACATCAATAGGATTTTTTATCTCATCACCTTAACACTGTGTATAAATTTAAAGTCAATTGGTATTTAACTTTAGCCTATAGTGCGTTCACGATTATTGTGGACGATGGACGGACCGACAGCAATATACGTACACATTTCCATGTGGACGTATAAAGATAGGCTGGCACTGCCAGGCAGGATACGCCCACATTTTCGAGAGATGGATAGAGAACAAGCAATACCGAAAGTGATTTTTCCTACATCATTAAGTTAGAATATGATATGTGCAAATATCGAAATGAATTAAGATCTTTGGGTTATAAAGGTGCATTTCAGTAGGCTTCAAATTCGACTGGGAATCATGTTGCTAAGTGGGTAAGATGCTGGCTCGGCAGCCTTGAGGTTGGGTGTTTGATCCCTGCATTGGGTGACAAAGTTCATCTAGATTTTCTGGCATGGTTTCCCCTTGTTAGTGATGAAGGATGGATGGCCTGACAAGACAGCTGTCAATTTTGGTTCAATTTTCACAAAATTTGAACTCAATCTGCATTACCATGTAACGGTGATATAATCAAACGTTTTTTTAAATCGGATAATAATTTTGACCTCCGAGGGACCACAAGCTAAAAAGGGAGATTTTTCGTACAATCAGGGGCCATAATTCAGGAAGTTACGACAACCTTGATATAACATATTTTCACACTGATCGCGTACAAACAGGGGCCATTTTGTCTGTCCATTTGGGTCCGATTTTCACAAAATTTGAACTCAACCTTCATTACCATGTAACGGTGATATAATCAAACGTTTTTTTAAATCGGATGATAATTTTGACCTCCAGAGCCACCACAAGCTAAAAAGGGCGATTTTTCAAACAATCAGGGGCCGTAATTCAGGAAGTTACGATCCGCTGGCCGCAAATATAGAAAGGAACCATTTTGTATGTCAATTTGGGTCCGATTTTCACGAAATTCGAACTCAACCTTCATTACCATGTAATGGCGATATTATCAAACGTTTTTTTAAATTGGATAATAATTTTGACCTCCAGAGGGACCTCAAGCTAAAAAGGGCGATTTTTCGGACAATCAGGGGCCATAATTCAGGAAGTTATGATCCCATGGGCGCAAATATCAAAAGGAACCAAGATCTTGGGGTTATAAACATGCATGTCAAGTTTCATCAAAATCGGTTCAAAATTGTGACCTCTATAGGGTCCACAACCTTGAAATAACATATTTTCACACTATTCGCGTACAAACGGCGGCCATTTTGTATGTCAATTTTGGTCCGATTTTTACGAAATTCGAACTCAACCTTCATTACCATGTAACGGTTTTTTAAATCGGATAATAATTTTGACCTCCAGACGGACCACAAGCTAAAAAGGGCGATTTTTCGGACAATCAGGGGCCATAATTCAGGAAGTTACGATCCGATGGCGCAAATATCGAAAGGAACCAAGATCTTGGGGTTATAAACATGCATGTCAAGTTTCATCAAAATCGGTTCAAAATTGTGACCTCTATAGGGTCCACAAGCTAAAAACATGATATTTCGTACAATCAGGGGCCATAATCCATGAAGTTCCGATCCGATACATGCCAATATCGAAAGGAACCGAGATCTTATGATGATAAACCTATATTTCAAGTTTCGTCAAAATCAGATAAGAATTGTGACCTGTAGAGAGTCCACAAACAAATTGTGGACGGACGGACGTCCGGACGGACAGGGGCGACGACATAATACGTCCACATGAAAATGTGGGCGTATAAAAAGGAACTACTTTCTTTTATTTTAAAGAAACCACTTATTTCAAATAAAGATAGGTTGCCAGGAAACGAAACATACGCCCACAGCAGCTAAATCGTCCGAGCAGTTAACAAGGGTTGTCGCATATTTTTACTTTTTTCGGCAATGAAACATTTGTAATACACTAAAAACTGATTAAGAGTAACAACTCATTATGTAATTATCAGAAAATCATTAGAATTTAATTGCTTTTTATAAAGTTTTACCCCACGCTAACAATTAGTATATACATGAAACATTTAATATCATGGATTTAGCTGTTCAGTTATCAAAATTCATTGAAAATCAAAATACTTGTTAGTTTCAACACCTTAAACTCTGTGTATCAATCTGAAGTCAATCGGATGATAAGTTTGGCCTCTATAGCGTCACAAGATTTTTTGAAGTTATCAAGGGAGATAACTCTGGCAGTAATTATTTGAAATCTCTGAAAATCAATAGGCTTCTTCGTCTCATGACCTTAAACACTGTGTGTAAATTTAAAGTCTATCGGATATTAAATTTGGACTATAGAGCTTCCACAGGATTTTTTCGAAGTGATCAAGGGTCATAACTCTGGCAGTAATTATTGAAAAGCACTGAAAATTGATAGACGTCTTCGTCTCATGACTGTAAACACTATGTATAAATTTAAAGTCAATCGGATATTAACTTTGGCCTCTAGAGCGTCCACAAGATTTTTTCAAGTGATCAAGGGCCATAACTCTGGTAGTAATTATCGGAAATCGCTGAAAATCAAAAGGCTTCTTCGTCTCATGACCTTAGACACTGTGTATACATTTAAGGTCAATCGGATATTAACTTTGGCCTCTAGAGCGTCCAAAAGATTTTTTGGAAGTTATCAAGGGCCATAACTCTGGTAGTTATTATCGGAAATCGCTGAAAAACAATAGGATTCTTCGTCTCGTGACCTTAAACACTGTGTATACATTTAAAGTCAATCAGATATTAACTTTAGCCTCTAGAGCGCCGGAACGACTGACGGACGGACAGGGGCGACGACAATATACAACCACAAGCAATACCGAAAGTGATTTTTCCTACATCATGTCCTGTATTTCATACTGTATTGGGAGCAGCCATTTTGTTGGTCAGTTCCAGTCTGATATTCATTAAATTCGAAGCCGACAATGATTATGGTGTGACGCAGGGCTGGAGCCATTACATTACCAATGTAATTAATTACATTACCATTACTTTTTAAATGTAATCATTACAATTACTTTCTCATTTTTAGCAATGTAATTAATTACCATTACCCATTACATTGAAAGTAATTAATTACCATTACCCATTACTTTATGACTTTTCACATACATTGTAGAAAGTAAAAAGACAACATTGTTTTCTGCCATGAAGAGCCTATAAAACCAAACTTAAAATAATCCTTTTTTCACTTTTTTAAACCAATATTTGTGTATGAATTGTTATTTCTATAAATCATAACATCCGGGCAAATATTCAAGTGACGGTTAGTGGTTACAAAAACTGCTGTACTTCGTCGAACATAACTGATTAGAAATTACAGCAAAAACAGAAAGGATTAAATGTTTATCAGTTTATATACATTCATATTGCACTATTATATGCGTTGCGACCCATTTATGTCAATTTCTGGGTCAAGAAAATTAGCGATTTATGTCCTTTAAGTAATTATATAAGATTTTTAATCAACCCAAAGAGTTTGTCTATAATATATTGTATAACTGGTAAATTATTTAGCATGACTCTAAAAAAAAAATGATTGTTTATTATTAAGTAACCATAAAATGATGAGATACTTGAAAGCCATTGTTTAGTTTGTTATTTGTTACCTTGAGATTAAGATTAAAGTGTAGTAAGACTATTGTCTTTTAATCTTAACTGATTGATTGATTGACTGAATGATTGACTGTAAATTAACACTAGTCTTTAATTAAAGTATACTTCTTTTCAAAGACTCACAACCTAGAAATGTTACTTTTCGTCAAAATCGGATAAGAATTGTGACCTGTAGAGAGTCCACAACCATGATATACCATATTTTTACACTATTCGCGTACAAACGGCGACCATTTCGTCCGGCAATTTTGGTACGATTTTCACGAAATTCGAACTCAACCTTCCTTACGGTGCAACAGTAATATAATCAGAGTTTTTTTTTAAATCAGATAATAATTGTTCGAGAGATAGACAGAGAACAAGCAATACCGAAAGTGATTTTTCCTACAATCAAAGGCCATAATTCATTAAGTTACAATTTGATATGCGCAAATATCGAAAAGAATAAAGATCTTTAGGTTATAAACAAGCATTTCAGGTTTCATCAAAATCGAATTAAAATTGTGGCCCCTACATGGTCCACAACTTTGATATACCATACTTTTACACTGTTCGCGTACAAACGGCGGCCATTTTTTCTGGCAATTATGGTCCAGTTTTCTCGAAATTCGAACTTAACCTTACGTAGGGTGTAACAGTGATAGAGTCAAACGTTTTTTTAAATCGCATAATAATTGTGACCTCCAGAGGGTCCACAAGCTAAAAACGTGATTTTTCGTACAATCAGGGGCCATAATCCATGAAGTTTTGATCCGATACATGCCAATATCGAAAGCAGCCGAGATCTTTTGGGGATAAACCTATATTTCAAGTATCTTTAATAATTTTGAAACCTGTCCAGCCTTGCTGTTTCGCAATCTTAACATGGAACATACACTAAGGTTGACCTATTTCTGAGTATATAAGAGGGTGTGTGGAAGCAAAACTAAGGGGCTTACCTGTGTGGAAGCAAAGTTAAGGGGCTTACCTGTGTGGAAGCAAGTAGTAATGCGAATGTTTTCTTTAATAATTTTGGAACCTGTCCAGCCTTGTTGTTCCGCAATCTTAAATGGGACATACACTAAGGCCATTTTAAATTATTTCTGCTGTGTCGGCAAGTAGTACCGTGATTGTTTTTTTTCCTTAATAATCTTAAAGGGACAATAACATTCTTGCTGGCTTGGTGCTCCAGAAAATAAATAATACCCTTATTCTAAGTACTAGATGTTTAAGTGTCCTACCTGTTGTGTAAATTATCCATTACAACCTATTTTACTTGTTCAGAGGGTTCGAAAATATTTTAAAATCCAAGTCACATTTGGAAAGGTTTACGTTAGACTTTTCAAATCAATTGGTTGAATTTTTCCAATTTTTTAAAATAGGTGTGTTAAGATGAAATTTATATCATCATTTAATTGGAATATTCTAAAATAATACGATTTGTTGACCAGAATGAATATTGGGACATATTATTCAGTTACAACAAGAGTGTTATTGGGGCTTTAAGTGAGACTGTTCAGCTTTGTTATTCCACAATATAACCTGGAACATACGTTAAGGTTAAAATTTTTGAGTATAAGTAAGGGGCTTACCGGTGCGCAAGCAAAGTTAAGGGGTTTATCTGTGTATAAGAAAATTAAGGGGGCTTGCCTTGTGGAAGAAAATTAAAGGGGCTTATCTGCGTGGGAGCATAGTTTAGATGGAAGCAAATTAAAGTGGACTTACCTATGTGGGAGCAGAGTTTAGATGGTAGCCAATTAAAGGGGGCTTGCCTGTGTGGAAGCAAATTAAGGTGCTTACCTGTGTTGGAAGCAAACTAACAGGCTTGCCTTTGTGGAAGCAAATTAAGAGGCTTGTCTGCGTTGGAAGCAAAGTAAGTGAGCTTGCCTGTGAGGAAGCAAATCAATGTGTTTACTTATGTGGAAGCCAATAAGGGATTACCGGTGTGAAATCAAAGGGGGCAAAGGGGTTTGGGTAGTCATCTGTAACAGCCACGTATCACTTGGTATTGAATGTTAATAAAGTTAGAATTGTTGTCATTGTTTTAGTTTTGATATTCGTAAACGGATTACGGAGCGGAAGCACTGTGCCTGCAATACGTACATCTATAGGCAAGACGGTAATTCAGAGGAAAGTATACTATTGTTTTAAATGCTTTAAGTCTTAATCCTTAATAATTATATGTTTATGTCAACACTTTCTAATAACTGATTTGTATAAATAGACAAATGTATCTGTCCATGCGTTTTGAGGCGCCGATCGCGCACGCACACCTAGGCGCACACAAACCGCCCCCGAGGTGTGTCTTGATCGTGCACGCCAGATTTTTGTGAACGATAAAAATATATCAATATTTGGCGGGGCTTATATCGCAGGCGAAGGGAATGCACTGATGATAATGTTAGCGAAAGTTGTCGGTACGAAATTATCTCCCTTTACCAGATGCGGAAAACAGCTTAGTTTCGAGCCACAGATTTAATAACACCAGAGATCGTATAACACTTACAACTATGTTCCGAGCACATGGCTGGATCAACTACCGCATTATTTGTCATGCTTGATGGCCGGACATGTGAAGTCAGTGCCTGAACGATTTATTTTTTCTGGCTGTCTTTGTTGACATTTATTATGTCAGCGGTCGGTGAGTCAGACTGGCCACCAAACTGATCCCGCAGTGAATATTCGCTTGGCCGCTACAATCACTGATAAGCATGACATCGACGAGACTTAATGAGTTCGGCATATTAACTTTTTTACTCCAACAAATTAAATTCTCAAACATTTTTTTGAAGTATAAGAAATATAAATAAAGACATTTGAAGTATTTGTAGTTAAAAAAATATTTCCTATGTAGTGTAAATGGGTATTAAAATGAGTAAAACGCATCATTTTGCCCGAAGCAGTTAGAGGTTATGTAAACAATGCACGAGCCGTTGAGTCAATGCGCGTGTTGTAGACAGTCATCTGTTACAGAGATAATTCGTAAGTAATTCTCTGTGAAACAGATTGATTGGCCATCTTCAAATATGGAATTTTTCCGAGGTTGGTTATGACACTTTCGCACTCAAGATATTTCACTAATAAATGGCAACAAGGCCCGGGCCCTGTTTCACAAAATTTTAACTTAAGATAAAATCCAATTTTAGTAGATACTTCAATTTTGATTGGCTAAGCACTAAAATCAATCTAATATTATCCAATCAAATTACTAAAATTGGTATCTTATCTTAGTTAAAATTTCGTGAAATAGGCCCCTGGTCTATAGGGGAAGGAAACCCTAGACCTTCTGTTGCTCCTGTTGACAACCATCCCAGATACAACTACAATGCAAGTCAGTCGATCAGATAATCGTAGAAAATATATAGATGGCAATATAAAGCGCATCACAAGGCAACACAACAAATGAAATTGGACCTGATAGTTCAATGAATTCCCACCTTAATTTACATTATTGTTAAAGCACACGCCCCAAAAATTTTTAGGTGTGTTTTAGGTGTGTTATCCACACGCCTGAAGATAAATAAGGTGTGTGTTACACGCACGCCTGCCCCTGTATAAACGGCAAGGCCTGATGAATGCTAGATTATCATTAGTTGGAGAGACCAGCTTAGGGAACATACTAGTTGAAGATCCATTACAAGAATCTGTAGTCATTTGATACTTAAAGAACACACGTCGACGAGCTACATTCCCTGAAAGTCGAACAGTGTTAATATTATGTTTCTGAATTTTACTGTTTTTTTATTTTTTATTTTTATGTAATTCAGGTATAGAATAAATGTAAGGTAGTGCATCTATTTTGACATTGTCTTTACTATCATTACTCCTGTTGAAAGTATAATGATTATGTAAAATATCTAGTTTAGTTAAATTCGTAATGCATTTTTAGGCGTCATTATTGGTATTCAGCCAAAGTACAACTTCAGTAAGAATATTTCTAAGATAGTATTCTTTACAAGTAAAAGCAACATGTTGATAGCCTTATCGACAGATGTTAAAACAAATCTTTCTTGAGGAGTAGTAAGACATTCAACTGCAGATCTGTTATTTAGGACCTCAGGTAAACAACATATACATTGTATGCATTTTGAAAATATTGAATGATAAATGCAGTCTGTATCACAAGCAATTGTGGATGACAGACTAACAATATTAATTATACATTTCCAAATAGGTCAAATATTATCGTACCTCCAACTTTATTAGATTTTGGTGAATGGACTCACAGGTTTTCTGATTTTTCTTATAGTCATCTTCACCTCCCTTGACATGTGATTGTTGTTCTTTTAATTCTTGTTTAAAATGTTTTAATCTACAAAACAAGCGGTTAAAAATGCTATGCAAGATAAGCCCACGTTTTGCAAAAGATGGATAAAAAAAACCAAAAAACAAGGGCATCGCTATAAACGCTGCAATATATGTCCACATTCCTGCTTTAATTGATATGGTACTGAAGAGAATGAAATATGACATATAGCTGTAATATGATATGAGGCAAAGAAGGCTAGGCATTGGGTTTGTTTTCTCAAATTTACAGACAAAATATTGACAACAAGCCAACAGTGAGGCTGATGTCCCCCGCCAAAATCCCAAAATAAATAGATGACACATATATATATATTAATTAATCGCACATTTTTTTTTTTTTTCATTGATGTGTAACGGGAATATATTTAACCATTTTTTTTAGAATTAATCACAAATTGTGACTTCTAGCATGCCTATAAGCCAAAAATGCGATTTTTCAAACAATCAGGGGCCATAATCCAGGAAGTTACATTCAGATATGCACAATTATTTAAAGTAACCATGCAAGGTCTTTGTGATTACAACACAAGCCAACAGTGAGGCTTATGTTCTCCGCCAAAATCCCCAAATAAATAGATGACACATATATATATATTAATTAATTGCACATTTTTTTTTTTTTCATTGATGTGTAACGGGAATATATTTAACCATTTTTTTTAGAATTAATCACAAATTGTGACTTCTAGCATGCCTATAAGCCAAAAATGCGATTTTTCAAACAATCAGGGGCCATAATCCAGGAAGTTACATTCAGATATGCACAATTATTTAAAGTAACCATGCAAGGTCTTTGTGATTACAACACAAGCCCCACAGTGAGGCTTATGTTCTCCGCCAAAATCCCCAAATAAATAGATGACACATATGATCATTATCGTAAATAATGTGTTTTGTGTTTTTAGCCCATGTTTCATTTTAATTACTGTAGGATTGTTCTTATGTTAATGAGCTGATTAAGATTTCCTGCCATTTTGGTCATTGTTTCTACTATCTGCCAATCCCCTAGACATGTATTTTGTGATAGAAGATATAGTTTAAAATTGATAAATGCTGCTGTGTATGTTACGATTTTCATCGGTGGTTGATGGTTTGACGGAAGAATATCATTTTCCTAGCAAAGTAATTTGTTTTTGCAAGTTCATCGTTGTATTTTGTGACAGTGAAAATTTCTTCCTTTCAAGCATCGACATTTTGTTATTTATTCCGCCATTAGAAGACGAGCCTTGTTTTCATTTCCTTTGTTTCATCTCAGAGGGTGGTTAACTAAAAGATAGGTTGCCAGGCAACGAAACATACGCCCACAGCAGCTAAATCGTCCGGGCAGTCAACAAGGGTTGTTGCATATTTTTACTTTTTTCGGTAATGAAACATTTGTAATACTCTAAAAACTGATTAAGAGTAACAACTCATTATGTAATTATCAGAAAATCATTAGAATTTGATTGCTTTTTATAAAGTTTTACCCCACGCTAACAATTGAATTAGTATACATGAAACATTTAAAATCATGGATTTAGCTGTTCAGTTATCAAAATTCATTGAAAATCAATATACTTGTTCGTTTCAACACCTTAAACTCTGTGTATCAATCTTAAGTCAATCAGATGATAAGTTTGGCCTTTAAAGCATCCACAAGATTTTTTGAAGTGATCAAGGGCCATAACTCTGGCACTAATTATCGGAAATCGCTGAAAATCAATAGGCTTCTTCGTCTCATGACCTTAAACACTGTGTATAAATCTAAAGCCAATCGGATATTAACTTTGGCCTCTCTAGCGTCCACAAGATTTTTTGAAGTAATCAAGGGCCATAACTCTTGCACTAATTATCTGAAATCGCTGAAAATCAATAGGTTTCTTCGTCTCATGACCTTAAACACTGTGTATAAATTTAAAGCCAATCGGATATTAATTTTGGCCTCTATAGCGTCCACAAGATTTTTTGAAGTGATCAAGGACCATAACTCTGGCACTAATTATCGGAAATCGCTGAAAATCAATAGGCTTCTTCGTCTCATGAAATTAAACACTGTGTATAAATTTAAAGCCAATCGTATATTAACTTTGGCCTCTATAGCGTCCACAAGATTTTTTGAAGTGATCAAGGGCCATAACTCTGGCACTAAATATCGGAAATCGCTGAAAATCAATAGGCTTCTTCGTCTCATGACCTTAAACACTGTGTATAAATTTAAAGCCAATCGGATATTAACTTTGGCCTCTAGAGCGTCCACAAGATTTTTTGAAGTGATCAAGGGCCATAACTCTGGTAGTTATTATCGGAAATCGCTGAAAAACAATAGGCTTCTTCGTCTCATGACCTTAAACACTGTGTATACATTTAAAGTCAATCGGATATTAACTTTAGCCGGACTGATGGACGAACGGACGGACCGACAGACGGACGGACGGACGGACGGGGGCGACGACAATATACGACCACATTTCAATGTGGGCGTATAAAAAGACGAGACATTACTGATATATATGCCTTCATAACTAAAAGTTTTAATTAAATTGTAACGTATTAATTGTAACGTATTTTTTCTTTAATTGGCAGTTTGTATGGGCCGAAATATTCACTTCTTTCTACACGTATAAACTCTGCTCCAATAATGACATTTTGTGGAATATTAGGGCGATTCAAAAGAAACATTATCAACAATTGGAATTTAATAGTGAGCTAGAAAAACATGATAACATTGAAGTGGAGAGATTCAGGGCTTTCCCTGTGCTACTATATATGTCGATATTATCATGGCGTACTAAAGTTATAGGACTTAAGTTATTTTTCTACTGTATATTTCAAAACAAAAATAATTGTTGTATCAGAAATATGCGAAGAATTTGATGCCTTTGGTTGTTCTTCTTCTTGAATTTGTTAAATTATTAAACGTATTTCTAAGTCACATATTATCACCACACAAACTGCCATCAAAGCAGGAATTACGCTTCGCTGAACACCATTTGGATCAACGTTGACCTAGATGTTATATAACAACTGCTAATTGCCAGACTTTATTAGGATAATAAAATTGATCACCGCAGCTCAATAATTTTAGAGAATGTGTATTATAAACCTGGGACCTGTTTCACGATTTTATCTTTAGTTCAAATTTCGAGAAACAGGGGCCCAGGTACACTTAATTAATCAGAAGACAACAATAATTTTCTTGAATTAACATTGGTTTATTAAAATTCAAAATATGACACTGTAAGTTAATATATTTGTGTTGTGATATTTGTGTTGTGTATCCTATCTCAAAACCTTAATTTGTCAAACGAACAAACACCACATCTAGAGATATCTTAATTACACCAAAGGTGTATTAGAAATTATCGTTGTTCTGAAGTAGTTTTCTTTTATTAAATTTATTAGTTAAGCTGTTACCGTTAAATTCTGGACATAATGTGTTCTAAATATCGCAAATGAAGCTATATTAGTTTAAAACTATGACTTTAAGATTATTAAGATGGCGCTGAATGTAGCGACACTTGCTAGTCAGCTCTAAACTTTCAGGCTTTTTTGTTTGTTTACATGTTGCAAGATCCTTCAAAATAGCGTAGCAGGAATATAAACGTCTGGACTAATGGAATCTTAAACATACTCCTCGGATTACTGTGTTGTCTTGGAGAATGATAGAATGATAGAAATCTCATCTCTATCGACTGCCAAACTACAGTGGACATTGAAATCGCTCAACCGCGACATAGTTCACTGTTGATAGTGTATAGCAGGCAAGCACTAATTGAGTTACGAAACCAAGCTCAGTGGAAGAACAATTGACCCATGGACATGTGCTCTAATTCGGCAACTTAGACTTAACAACAGATACAAAACAACTCGGCGGAAAAGAGGCTCAAGCCACGTTAAGAATAAATCAAATTTCTTCTTGTGCATAAATCCCAACAATCTGTGTAAAGTGAACATCCAAATTAATAGGACCATACCAAAAACAACTGAGTTCATTAAAATAACAACCTATCAATGTACAATGAATCAAGAACAAAGATCATCTGGTGAAAACACATATTGACGACCTCAAAACTGACATTGTCGTCCTGAGTGAAACATGGCTAAATGAAGGCGACGATCACTGGATCAATCAATCTGAACTCAACATTGAGGGGTGGATGTTCTATTCGGCTCCAAGGACAGACCGCAAGGGTGGGGGTCTAGCAATATGTACGAAGGTGAAGAAAGTCAAGGAAATTCGAAAGGGTCAAACATGGACATTCGAATTTGCAATTAATAACAAATAATGTAACAACATACATAATAGGCATTTATCGACCACCCTACTCAGCAAAGCACCCAGCAACATTACCCCAGTTCCTGGATGATTTCACAGAATTTTTGGCCATAGTTCTTGCATCAATGACAAACATCATTATTTGCGGTGATTTTAATATTCAATATGACGATACTAATAATCCTGACATCAACATATATGATGACACCTGCGAGGCTTTGGGACTCACTCAACATACTGAATTGCCCACTCATAAAGCAGGGCATATCCTGGATTACATCCTGACAGAAGCACAGAGTACGATCAAAGTTCAGAACTGTGAGACCGGTGCTTTCATTTCAGACCATTGTTCAGTTTCTAATAACACTGGAAGCAGAGAAAGACAACATGTGAAGAAAAACCATCACTAATCGTAACTACAAGGTACTAGACGTGAATGCCTTGAGCTAAAAGCTTGTTTTTGATTCCAATATAGAGGACCTTGAATCCCTAGTGTATGGTGGCCTATCGTTATCATTCAGGATTTAACAAAATTTCTTTAAAAACCTAAATAAAATGAAAAGCAAAGTCAAAATTAAAAGTAAACAAGCCAACAGTGAGGCTGATGTCCCCCGCCGAAATCCCAAAATAAATAGATGACACATATTATTTAATCGCACATTTAATTTTTTCAAACATATCGAGCAATCAAACTGTACACGAAGTGTCATCCAAAAGTGTTTTATAAAGAAAAATGCTAAAACCGACGAGAAAAATTAAAATGTACCCTAGTTAGGGGGACCCTAAAGGCAGACAAAAGGGGCCCCACGCTTGACAAAAGGGCCCCCCTGGCCAAGGGAAAGGGCCCTCGTGTCCGAGTCAATCGTTTCTATACATTGTTACTGTCAAATCCATTACTGAATGAGAATGCAGTCATTGTATTGGCATAAAAATCATCAATCAAGATGAACCTAAGTTATCTTGTCCCAAAGTATCAACCAATCAAATTGCTTATCTCTGCCTACCCCAAGAAGAAAATGCTCATCTTCAAACTAAATCAAGGCATTAACCTAATAAGCATACACACCAATTTTGAAAATTTTAACTCAATTCGAAGGAGAGTTATTGTGTTCCAAAGTCTCGGGAAAACAAATTGATTATCGCTCTGCTTACCCTGAGCAGAAATTGCTCATTATCGATCTTAGTCAAGGCATTACTATAATGAAACTATACACCAAGTTTCATCACTCTCACTTAATTAGAACTAAAGTTGTCGTGTCCCAAAGCATCAACCAATCAAATTGCTTATCTCTGCTTACCCTAAGCGGAAAATGCTCACCTTCTAACTCCATCAAGGCATTGACCTAAAAAGCAAATACACCAAGTTTGAAGATTTTAACTCAATTAGAAGGAGAGTTATTGTGTTCCAAAGTCTCGACCAATCAAATTGCGTATCGCTCTGCTTACCCTGAGCAGAAAATGCTCATTATCGAACTTAGTCAAGGTATTACTGTAATGAAACTATACACCAAGTTTCATCACTCTCACTTAATTAGAACTAAAGTTATCGTGTCCCAAAGCATCAACCAATCAAATTGCTTATCTCTGCTTACCCTGAGCGGAAAATGCTCATCTTCGAACTCCATCAAGGCATTGACCTAATAAACACATACACCAAGTTTGAGCATTCTAGCTCAATTAGGAAGAGAGTTATTGTGTCCCAAAAAGACAGACAGACAGACGGACGGACCCATTTTAATAGTCCCCCAACTTTCTTCGAAAGGCGGGGGACAATTAAAAGCAAAAATTAAATCAAAAGTCAAAATTAAATCAAAAAGAAAAATTAAAGCAAAAGTTAAATCAAAAGTAAAAATTAAATCAAAAGCAAAATTAGAAATAAAAGTAAAATCAAAATGTAAATTAAAATCAAAACACAAATTAAAAGTAAAAGTAAAACCAAAATGTAAATTAAAATCAAAACACAAATGAAAACTAAAATCATTTTTAAAAGTAATTTAAAATGTAAAACAAAAGTAAAAGTGAAAAGCAAAACAAAAATATTTGTCGGCCTATCGTTATCATTCAACATTTTTTTTTTTCACGCAAAAGTAAAATGAAAAAATATTGGTCGGCCTATTGTTATCATTCAACCTCCTTGACCCCAATCGGTAACCGTCGCTTATTTCCGATCGCCTTGACTCGACGATTTGTTCTCCCGCTGTACAAATAAAACTGAATCAGAACAGTATTTCCTTATGGGGTGTGAAACGTATAAAGATTTGAGAAAGCATTATATATCCAACCGTAAACGTAACTGATTAAACCTTTATCGTTTATTAATCTCTTCAATCCATCAAGCATCATAGCCCCAAGTGTTGCAGAATTTGTGATTTATATGTCCACCTAATATTAGGCTATATTACCCGTATCTATTTTATGCGCGCATGTTTGGTTTTTTTGGTTTTTTTGTTTGTTGTTGTTTTTTTTGGGGGGGGGGGGGAGTGTATTGTCCTTTTTATTATTTTCTATATATAGGCATATTGTATGTATAGCTTGTATTGTCTGTCTGTCATCTTTAATGGCCGCCCTAAAAGTGCGTTCCGACGCAATCAAATTCTGGTTTGTTCTTTTCTATTCAATATACATTTACACATTCGTTAGTGTAATGGTAGACGTTACTGATTCCCTCTACACTACCGCCGCTTTTGGATGGGTGGCCCTCGAGACGCATCTATACCCAAGGTCAGGTTGTCACTATGAATTTTTTCGGAGAGAAGAAGCACTGCGACGCCCACGTGAGTTTTTCGGAGAGAAGAAGCACTCCGATGCCCACGTGAGTTTTTTCGGAGAGAAGAAGCACTCCGACGCCCACGTTGGGCAAACAATGTGACAAGATACCCTGTCAAGAACCGAACCCGCTTATCCAGGCAAAGAGAGAGAAATGTGGTTTAACGTCCACTCAAAACAAACTATAGGTCATTTCGGTACTGACAGCGCTCACGCTGTCGATCGCCAAATTGCGATTAAAATATAATTTTGGCTAAAGAATATTCAATTTGGCGATATTTTTTTCCTGTATGGCGATTCTTTTTTTACCTGGAAATAAAAAAATTATCGGCACAAAGCTTTGATTTCCGCGCGTACATACTAAACAGTGTACCGTCGCGCTTCGTTGAGTCAATCAACAATCAATTAGGTATCAATAATAGCCCTATCTTTTGTCTCTTGGTAAATCTGAGATTAGTGTTGATAAGTATTTACAGTCAGAGTAGTAATAAACCAATTAAGAGACAAAAGATTTAATTGTGTGTTTTCAAATACGAATCGGTTGCTTTGTTGATGGTTTCGATATATTCAAAATGGCGGACACTGTAAACAATACTCACTCGATTTGTTCGGGATTATTGGATTATGACTGCTGTTTGATCTATTTCATACCGAAATTGACGATATCGTTAATAAATGAAGCCAGGTATGTTGTTACAGTTTATAAATACGTATATAAACTTGGGACTGTCGAAAGCCATGTATTATCAAATCATATGCCATGGGTCGTAAGTGAAAAATTTAACAGCCTTCTTCAACGCCTGACAGAAGAATGTCAGATTCTTTTTAATATTCCACCACCAAAATGCCCGAGGACAACAGATGATACTGACATGATGATATTACAGCCCTAGATATTGAACTGATACCCCAAACGACCACCGCAGAGAAAAATTTCGAAAAACGTAAAATAATAAGTGCATTTGGAAAAGGTAGATCTTTCAGGGATGAATGGAAATTTTCAAATTCTTGGTTAAGGTATGATGCAGCTAACAAAACAATGTTTTATTCAACATGTGAATCAGTCTTCAAAAAATGGGAGTCTGCAAAGCAGAGAAGAATTTTGTAAATTTTAAGATATATATTGTAAGTATTTATGTAAATAAAATTCCCGAAAATTTTAATAGTTATTTTATTTTGGCGGAAAAAATATCTGGCTTATAAATTAAAATGAAAAATTGGCAGAAAAAAAATGGAACCCAGAGTGAGCACTGGGTACTGACATATGGTTTAATTTTATTTCAATAATTCGCTTGTGCGTAGGGGTCATTAGTAGTGGGTAGAAACCGGAGTACGTGGAGAAAACCCACGCGGTTTGACAGGTGACCCTACTTCTTACCACGTAGTTCTTTTACAGCATGATGAGAGTTATCGTCCAAGATCCCCAATAGTGCCAGTCTAGTGCCTAGGTCTTAGCCTACAAGAACAACTGCCTAAAGCGAGTAAAGTCGCTCGACAGTCGCTGAGCTATTAAAAGATAGGCTGGCACTGCCAGGCAGGATACGCCCACATTTTCGAGAGATGGACAGAGAACAAGCAATACCGAAAGTGATTTTTCCTACATCTTTAAGTCCTTTATTTCATACTGTATTGGGAGCAGCCATTTAGTTGGTCAGTTCCAGTCTGATATTAATGAAATTCGAAACCGACAATGATTATGGTGTGACGGTACACAACCTAGAAATGTGACTTTTCATCAAAATCGGATAAGAATTGTGACCTGTAGAGAGTCCACAACCATGATATACCATATTTTTACACTATTCGCGTACAAACGGCGACCATTTCGTCTGGCAATTTTGGTATGATTTTCACGAAATTAGAACTCAACCTTCCTCATCAAAATCGAATTAAAATTGTGACCTATACAGGGTCCACAACCATGATATATCATTTTTTTAACAGTATTCGCGTACAAACGGCGGCCATTTTGTCTGTCAAATTTGGTCTGATTTTCCCGAAATTCAAACTCAACCTTCCCTACAGTGTAACGGTGATATAATCAAACGTTTTTTTAAATTGGATAATAATTGTGACCTCCAGAGGGACCACAAGCTAAAGAAAGGGGGATTTTGCGTATAACCAGGGGCCATAATTCAGGAAGTTACGATCCGATTTGCGCAAATGTCGAAAAGAACCAAGATCTTTGGGTTATAACCATGAATTTCAAGTTTCATCAAAATCGAATTAAAATTGTGACCTTTACAGGGTCCACAACCTTGATATACCATTTTTTAACAGTATTCGCGTACAAACGGCGGCCATTTTGTAAGGCAATTTTGGTCTGATTTTCCCGAAATTCGAACTCAACCTTCCTTACGGTAATATAATCAAACGTTTTTTTAAATCGGATAAATAATTGTGACCTCCAAGCTAAAAAAAGATAGGTTGCCAGGCAACGAAACATACGCCCACAGCAGCTAAATCGTCCGGGCAGTCAACAAGGGTTGTCGCATATTTTTACTTTTTTCGGTAATGAAACATTTGTAATACACTAAAAACTGATTAAGAGTAACAACTCATTATGTAATTATCAGAAAATCATTAGAATTTGATTGCTTTTTATAAAGTTTTACCCCAAGCTAACAATTAGTATATACATGAAACATTTAATATCATGGATTTAGCTGTTCAGTTATCTAAATTCATTGAAAATCAAAATACTTGTTCGTTTCAACACCTTAAACTCTATGTATCAATCTGAAGTCAATCGGATGGTAACTTTGGCCTCTATAGCGTCACAAGAATTTTTGAAGTTATCAAGGGAGATAACTCTGGCAGTAATTATTTGAAATCGCTGAAAATCAATAGGCTTCTTCGTCTCATGACCTTAAACACTGTGTATAAATCTAAAGTCAATCGGATATTAACTTTGGCCTCCAGAGCGTCCACAAGATTTTTTGAGGTGATCAAGGGCCATAACTCTGGCACTAACTATCGGAAATCGCTGAAAATCAATAGGCGTCTTCGTCTTATAACCTTAAACACTGTGTATAAATTTAAAGTCAATCGGATATTAACTTTGACCTTTAGAGCGTCCACAAGATTTTTTAAAGAGATCAAGGGCCATAACTCTGGCACTAATTATCGGAAATCGCCGAAAATCAATAGGCTTCATTGTCTTATGACCTTAAACGCTGTGTATAAATTTAAAGTCAATCGGATATTAACTTTGGCCTTTAGAGCGTCCACAAGATTTTTTGAAGTGATCAAGGGCCATAACTCTGGTAGTTATCGGAAATCGCTGAAAAACAATAGGCTTCTTCGTCTCATGACCTTAAACACTGTGTATAAATCTAAAGTCAATCGGATATTAACTTTAGCCTGTAGAGCGTCCACAAGCAATTGTGGACGCCGGACCGACGGACGGACCGACGGACGGACGGGGGCGACGACAATATACGACCACATTTCAATGTGGGCGTATAAAAAGGCGATTTTGCTTATAATCAGGGGCCATAATTCAGGAAGTTACGATCCGATATGCGCAAATATCGAAAGGAAGCAAGATCTTTGGGTTATAACCATGAATTTCAAGTTTCATCAAAATCGAATCAAAATTGTGACCTTCACAGGGTCCACAACCTTGATATACCATTTTTTAACAGTATTCGCGAACAAACGACGGCCATTTTGTATAGCAATTTTCGTCCGATTTTCCCGAAATTCGAACTTAACCTTCCTTAAATCGAATAATAATTGTGACCTCCAAGCTAAAAAAAAAGGCGATTTTGCGTATAATCAGGGGCCATAATTCAGGAAGTTACGATCCGATTTGCGCAAATGTCGAAAAGAACCAAGATCTTTGGGTTATAACCATGAATTTCAAGTTTCATCAAAATCGAATTAAAATTGTGACCTTTACACAGGGCTTAGGAAAGACCTGTAAAAATAATCAAAATATCGACAAGTTTATTGCCGAAACTAATCCAACAATGTCAATAACGTCATAAATTCGTCTGTCAAACTGAGATTCATCAAGCCGCACGCGACATTTCGTCCTTAAATTTGATTGGCTAATGAAGTCATGTTACTAAAAATACACTTTATACCTGAACGTCATGACTGGTTTTCCCATGAACACTAGTAACAAACGCGTGATAATCGAGTCTAAAGTAGAGAATGTTTACATCCGGATGATTTGGCATTTCACGGGTACCCATTTCACGCTGGTACCTTTCACGCTAAATGAACACGTTTCAAACTTATATCGGTATTTCTTATTTTATCAGAACTTCGGTTTCAATCCCATTGTGCAGTCATATAATTTTCAATCTAAGCGTAATTATGGCCAAAGGAAACCTGATTGCCCTACCTATCCACATTTATGTCATGGGGTGAAGAAATCTGTACGGAAATTGGTTACAAAAAGAGTATGACTGTCAAAAACAGAAAAGCGATGGTCACACATGTTTACTGCAAACTCTGTGCCAGAAAGAGAAATTTTGTTGCTCAATCGTTTATTTTGTTATGCTAGTGCCAATTAATGATAGAATAACCACCTTGTATAATTGTTAAGTTGTTGCAAAATTGTTTATTTTGTTGTTTTGTTATACTACTAGTGCCAACTCATAGTCATAGTACTATCACTATGTAAATAAAGAATTGAAAAAAATATATATATTACAGACTTTAAACAGCTTTGTCATTAGTTTTTTAACAAAAGTATCCAGGCAACAAATTGATTTTATATTGAAATAATGTTACAAAATGTGTGCTCACGCAAGCAACATTTTACGTGAGCAATTTTTATTGCTCGCCCTGCTCGCCCAAACCTAAATTTGCGAGAGCAGTCATCTGCTCGCCATCAATTTATTCGTGGCCATTTTGTAAGGCAATTTTGGTCTGATTTTCCCAAAATTCGAACTCGACCTTCCTTACGGTGTAACGGTAATATAATCAAACGTTTTTTTAAATCGGATAATAATTGTGACCTCCAAGCTAAAAAAAAAAGGCGATTTTGCTTATAATCAGGGGCCATAATTCAGGAAGTTACGATCCGATATGCGCAAATATCGAAAGGAAGCAAGATCTTTGGGTTATAACCATGAATTTCAAGTTTCATCAAAATTGAATCAAAATTGTGACCTTCACAGGGTCCACAACCTTGATATATCATTTTTTAACAGTATTCGCGTACAAACGGCGGCCATTTTGTATGGCAATTTTCGTCCTATTTTCCCGAAATTCGAACTCAACCTTCCTTAGGGTGTAACGGTGATATAATCAAACGTTTTTTTAAATCGAATAATAATTGTGACCTCCAGAGGGACCACAAGCTAAAAAGGGTGATTTTTCGGACAATCAGGGGCCATAATTCAGGAAATTACATTCCGATAGCCGCAAATATCGAAAGGAACCAAGATCTTTGGGTTACAAACATGCATGTCAAGTTTCATCAAAATCGGTTCAAAATTGTGACCTCTATAGGGTCCACAAGCTAAAAACGTGATTTTTCGTACAATCAGGGGCCATAATCCATGAAGTTTTGATCCGATACATGCCAATTTCGAAAGCAGCCGAGATCTTTTGGGGATAAACCTATATATTCAAGTTTCGTCAAAATCGGATAAGAATTGTGACCTGTAGAGAGTCCACAAACAAATTGTTGTCTGGACGGACGTCCGGACGGACAGGGGCGACGACATAATACGTCCACATGAAAATGTGGGCGTATAAAAAAGTTAATGTCGAATCTTATTAAAAATCTTCGACTTGTAGTAATTTGTTTCACTGATGAATAAAAAGTTTATACCCGTTTACCATAGAATCAAATCATCTACAGATTTGCAAGGTCCCCCTCCCCACTACTCACCTCAACCAGCATGCAGACGGACAGACAGGAAAAATATAAAAATTCTGAGAAAACCCATCAAAAATAATTATTACATTCCAGTTTTTATCATGGTTCAAATCACACACATTGATGATATCACAAGCAAAATCGATACGAATACGTGATACGGACCAGAAATTTATACCTGCCAAAAGTCTCTAGTGTTTGCCCAACGTGTGCCGTAACACATGAGAAATGCACACACATTGATGATGTCACAAGCAAAATCGATACGGATACGTGATACGGCCCAGGAATTTATACTTGCCAAAAGTCTCTAGTGTTTGCCCAACGTGGGCGTCAGAGTGTTTCTTCTCTCCGAAAATACTTATAGCGACAACCTGACCTTGGGTATAGCTGCGTCTCGAGGGCCACCCATCCCAAAGCGGCGGTAGTTTAGAGGGAATCAGTACTTAACGTCTACCATTACACTAACGAATGTGTAAACTTGTGTATAGAATAGAAAAGAACCGAATTTGATTGCATCGGAACGCCTTTTAGGGAGGCCATAAACAATATGTAAAGATGAAAAAGTTATACACGTGTACCAATTTATAGACAGACAATACAAACTATACATACAATATATCGAATATTAAAGATAAAAACAGGACAAAAAATAAAAAAACAACATGCGCGTATAAAATAGATACGGGTAATATAGCAATACACTCCCCCCCCCCCCAAAAAAAAACAAGCCAACAGTGAGGCTGATGTCCCCCGCCGAAATCCCAAAATAAATAGAAGACACATATTAATTAATCGCACATTTATTTTTTTCAATCTATCGAGCAATCAAACGGTACACGAAGTGTCATCAAAAAGTGTTTTATAAAGAAAAATGCTAAAACCGACGAGAAAAATGAAAATACCCTAGTTAGGGGGACCCTAAAGGCAGACAAAAGGGCCCCTCTGGCCAAGGGAAAGGGCCCTCGTGTCCAAGTCAATCGTTTCTATACACTGTTACTGTCGAATCGATTACTAAATGAGAATGCAGTCATTGTATTGGCATAAAAATCATCAATCAAGATGAACCTAAGTTATCTTGTCCCAAAGTATCAACCAATCAAATTGCTTATCTCTGCTTACCCTAAGCGGAAAATGTTCATCTTCGAACTCCATCAAGGCATTGACCTAATAAGCATATACACCAAGTTTGAACATCTTAACTCAATTAGAAGGAGAGTTATTGTGTTCCAAAGTCTCGACTACTCTCGACCAATCAAATTGCGTATCGCTCTGCTTACCTTGAGCAGAAAATGCTCATTATCGAACTTAGTCAAGGTATTACTGTAATGAAACTATACACCAAGTTTCATCACTCTCACTTAATTAGAACTAAAGTTATCGTGTCCCAAAGCATCAACCAATCAAATTGCTTATCTCTGCTTACCCTAAGCTGAAAATGCTCATCTTTGAACTCCATCAAGGCATTGACCTAATAAACACATACACAAAGTTTGAACATTCTAGCTCAATTAGGAAGAGAGTTATTGTGCCCCAAAAAGTGTGACGGACAGACGGACAGACAGACAGACAGACAGACGGACGGACGGACGGACGAACCCATCTTCGAAAGGCGGGGGACAACAACAATAAACAAAAAAAAAACAAACAAAAAAAAACCCAAACATGCGCGCATAAAATAGATACGGGTAATATAGCCTAATATTAGGTGGACATATAAATCACAAATTCTGCAATACTTGGGGCTATGATGCTTGATGGATTGAAGAGATTAATAAACGATAAAAGTTTAATCAGTTACGTTTACGGTTGGATATATAATGCTTTCTCAAATCTTTATACGTTTCACACCCCATAAGGAAATACTGTTCTGATTCAGTTTTATTTGTACAGCGGGAGAACAAATCGTCGAGTTAAGGCGATCGGAAATAAGCGACGGTTACCGATTGGGGTCAAGGACGTTGAATGATAACAATAGGCCGACCAATATTTTTTCATTTTACTTTTGCGTGAAAAAAAAAAAAAAAGGTTGCCAGGCAACGAAACATACGCCCACACAGCAGCCAAATCGTCCGGGCAGTCAACAAGAGTTGTCGCATATTAAGGAATTATCAGAAAATCATTAGAATTTGTTTGGTTTTTATAATCAAACGTTTTTTTTTAAATCAGATAATAATTGTGACCTCCAGAGGCACAACAAGCTAAAAAGGGTGATTTTTCGTACAATCAGGGGACATAATTCAGGAAGTAATGACCCGATGGGCGCAAATATCGAAAGGGACCAAGATCTTTGGGTTATAAACATACATGTCAAGTTTCATCAAAATCGATTCAAAATTGTGACCTTAATAGGGTCCACAACCTTGATGTAACATATTTTCACACTATTCGTGTACAAACGGCGGCCATTTTGTCCGTCAATTCTAGTCTGATTTTCACGTAATTCAAACTCTCTTTTCATTACCATGTAACGGTGATATGGTCAAACGTTTTTTTAAATCGGATAATAATTTTGACCTCCAGAGGGACCAAAAGCGAAAAAAGCGATTTTTCGGACAATCCGGGGACATAATTCAGGAAGTTATGATCCAATGGGCGCAAATATCGAAAGGAACCAAGATCTGTTTTTCACAAAATTCATACTCAACCTTCATAACCATGATATAACATATTTTCACACTATTCGCGTACAAATGGCGGCCATTTTGTCCGTCAATTTTGGTCCGATTTTCACGAAATTCGAACTCAACCTTCATAACCATCGAACGGTGATATAATCAAACGTTTTTTTTAAATTGGATAACAATTTTGACCTCCAGAGGAACCACAAGCTAAAAAGGGCAATTTTTTTGGACAATCAGGGGCCATAATTCAGAAAGTTACGATCCGATGGCCGCAAATATCGAAAGGAACCAAGATCTTTCGGTTATAAACATACATGTCAAGTTTCATCAAAATTGGTTCAAAATTTTGACCTCTATAAGGTCCACAACCTTGATATAACATATTTTCACACTATTCGCGTACAAACGGCAGCCATTTTGTTCGTCAATTTTGGTCCAATTTTCACGAAATTCGAACTCAACCTTCATTACCATGTAACGGTGATATAATCGAACGGTTTTTCAAATCGGATAATAATTTTGACCTCCAGACGGACCACAAGCTAAAAAGGGCGATTTTTCGGACAATCAGGGGCCATAATTCAGGAAGTTACGATCCGATGTGCGCAAATATCGAAAGGAACCAAGATGCATGTCAAGTTTCATCACAATCGGTTCAAAATTGTGACCTCTATAGGGTCCACAAGCTAAAAACATGATATTTCGTACAATCAGGGGCCATAATCCATGAAGTTTCCATCCGATACATGCCAATATCGAAAGCAGCCGAGATCTTATGGGGATAAACCTATATTTCAAGTTTCGTCAAAATCGGATAAGAATTGTGACCTGTAGAGAGTCCACAAACAAATTGTGGACGGACGGACGTCCGGACGGACAGGGGCGACGACATAATACGTCCACATGAAAATGTGGGCATATAAAAACGTGATTTTTCGTGCAATCAGGGGCCATAACCCATGAAGTTACAGTCCGATACATGCCAATATCGAAAGGAACCAAGATCTTAGGGTGATAAACCTATATTTCAAGTTTCATTGAAATCGGATAAAAATTGTGACGTGTAGACTGTTCACAAACAATTGTGGATGGACGGACGGACGGACGAACAGGGGCGACGACAATATACGTTAGGGTGCACACGAAAAACTTACCATCATAAATTCTTTTGGCCCTAGTGCAAAAGTGTGCAACTGTGGCCACAATGAATAAATCTGTTGTTTTTTTTTAAATCGGACATCATTTAGGGGGGCCACCCGAACTTTTAAGATTATGGGTTACCATTTTGGGGCATAATATTAGTTTTCACCACCGAAATGATACAGAATAATTATAAATTGAGCCAATATTGAATATAACACCAGAATAACTATAAATCTTAGTAATTACATGTAAATAAATATTATAAGTCATTCTAATTATTTATTTAATGCCATTTATTTGAATATCGCAACCAAAATTCGAAATAACTACTGGACGAATAATTTTACACACTCAGCAGTGTATTATTTATTGCTTTAAATTTCACTAAGCAGTTATTGGGTTGTATTGCAATCACAATGTGGTCTGCATCCTCACTAGACTGCAAGAGTAGCCAGAGTAGCCTCCCTTGACAATGCCTTTACAGGAAGTGGAGCAACGGAATATTATGGAATAACAGTTTTAGCCTAGTCATAGTAAACATCCCCAGCAGGACAATACATGTGCATGGATTCATTTAGTTGTTGATTGAATATCATGGTTTTATAATTGCTTTTCATTAGTGTTCCATGATGGCATCAAATAGGGTCAAATTAATATATGGCCTGGGAAATGCAATAACTAGTGAAGATTCTCAAATTAGCGGAAGTCGACTTCCCACTTGTGAGCAAGTTTTAAGATGTTTTTTATACCACAGAGACAACCCACAACAAAAAAATCAAACTCAAAGTCAGTGTGCAGAATTGGTTTTCAAGAAGGTACTACCATTTTATGAAAAAGCGAGTATCCCTGTCATCACTGAAAAGAAATCTATAGAGAAAATTATCAAGCTAGCAGAAAAGAATTACAAAGTTCGATCTATACCAGTCAAACGGAGAGATTTGGAAAGTACTCAAAATTAGATCAGGAAATACAAGATATCAAAAAGACTTTTCAATTATGGCCAATCAATGCACATGAACTCATCAAAAATAAAGAGGATTTACTATTTCTTGAATCGATGAAGACGGATAGGGTAGCATCATTTGGCAAATTTGATAAGAAGCTGCAAGGATCTTTAAAGAGGAAAGAGCATAGAAAAACAAATGAAGAAAAAAAAAAAGAAAAAGAACTCAAGAGACAACATTTATCATCATTTAGACCTGGAACAAGTGCTATTGTCTCAAACTCTGAAGATTCCACTGATAATGATAGCGATGAGTTTGAGTTGACTCTGACGACACCAAAACGACAGAAGTCTGACCACAAAGGAGCAAATTTATTCGTCCCAGCTAATATTCTACAGTCGCCAAAGCTAGCTGCAGTCGCGACTAGAATGAAAATGACTCCAACTCAACAAGCTGCTTATACAGCTGCATTGATCGGTGAAATTGGTGGCGATACTAACCAAGTTTATACTTCATATGCCTTCACTGACAAGCATCGAAGACTAGCAAACAATACCACAGCAACATCAGTGCATCAATCATGGGATGTTCCTCCATACTTATCTCTCCACTGGGATTCTAAGCTACTGGAGAAATTAAATGATAAATATTCATTAGAAGAACGACTGACTGTAGCAGTTGGAACCCAGGATGAGATAAAATTGTTAGGAGTGCCTAAGTACCAACCTGGTACTGATGAAAATACTGGGGAGATTATTATGAGGAAAACTGCAGAGTTGGTAAAGCTGTGGAACTGTGGTAAATCTATTATAAACATGTGTTTTGACACTACTGGGCATGTACATGTAACAGCAGCATGTGTTAGTATCCAGCAGTATTTACAAAAAACGCTTCTCTGGTCCGGTTGCCGTCACCATATTGGTGAAGTTATATTGTCACATGTTTATGACGATCTTAAAATCGAAGTCTCCAGGTCTCCAGAATCATCGTTGTTTGGACGATTCCGGAAAAACTATTCAGCTTTACCCCATTTTCCAATACAAACTATTGATCTTGCTGGTGTCTGTGACAATGAAGAGGGTTTGATGCTTGCAGATGAACTTCGGGCTGTGACTCTTCTCCAATGTAACAAGGACATTGATTTACGTCGAGATGACTATAAGGAACTGATTGAATTGTGTACTTTGTTTCTTAATGGTCACCTGGAGAAGGAAGTTACATTCAAGAAACCTGGAGCTATTCACAAGGCCAGATGGATGGCCAAACTCTTGTATGCCATAAAGATTTGTTTATTATCACTGCAAGTAAGCTCATTACCTTCTGGAACCATCACTACACAGCACCAATTAGAGAAATTACGGGAATTTGTACACTTTGTGGTGTTGGCTTACATACCTTGGTGGCTTAAAAGTTCTATTCCAACAGACGCACCTTTCAATGATCTGGATTTGTTTAAGAAATTACAAGGATACTCAAAAGTCAATTTAGGCATATCAACTAGTGCTGTCAAGGCGTTCAAACGACATCTTTGGTACCTCACCTCAGAAATGGTCCCTGTAAGCCTGTTTAGTGGTAATGTGGAATTTTGTGATAAAGACTATCTATCTCAAAAACTATTAGAATGTAAACCAACTAAAAAGGATGAAAACTTATTACCAGAAAACAGATTTGGTACTGGACCAAGAAAACCTAAATTCCCTAACATGGACAATGTTAGCAAACTTGGCGACTTAATTGACAAGGATTCTTGGTATATTTTCAAACTTTTAGATATTGATCCATCATTTCTTGAACAACCTGCCTCGACTTGGCTTGAAAATGGATCTTATATTGAAGCCTGCGAAAAGATACGGTCATTGAACTGTGTTAACGACTGTGCTGAGCGAGGTGTGAAGTGCAGACTTTTTGGAATGTGCCCGATTAGAGGATAATTATCAAAATATTCTTCAAGTCGTAGAGGACAATAGAAAGCTGCAACCAAACCTACGTAAACGCAGCAAGATAAATCAATAAAATGCATACATGACAAATATAGTTGGTTACTAAATAAATGTTACTTAAATTTCTTGGGTTTTTTCATTTTTGTCGAATTTTCTTAAATTTCAAGGTCAAGGTGGCCCCCCTAAATAAAGTCTGAATGTTCTGAAAATTGAATTCTGTTATCTGCTTATCAAAATGAACAAAATGACAGGTGGGCCGATGTGATTTGAATTATTTTCATAAAAAGTTGATTTTCGTGTGCACCCTAATATACGTCCACATGAAAATGTGGGCGTATAAAAATGTTGAATGATAACGATAGGCCGAAAAATATTTTTGTTTTGCTTTTCACTTTTATTTTTGTTTTACATTTTAAATTACTTTTAAAAATGATTTTAGTTTTCATTTGTGTTTTGATTTTAATTTACATTTTGGTTTTACTTTTAATTTGTGTTTTGATTTTAATTTACATTTTGATTTTACTTTTATTTCTAATTTTGCTTTAATTTTGACTTTTGATTTACCTTTTGCTTTAATTTTGACTTTTGATTTAATTTTGACTTTTGATTTAACTTTTGCTTTTGATTTAATTTTTGCTTTTAATTTACTTTTTATTTTGACTTTGCTTTTCATTTTATTTAGGTTTTTAAAGAAATTTTGTTAAATCCTGAATGATAACGATAGGCCACCATACTAGTGTCAGATTTCAACTCCGTCGTGAAACAGACCTTTGACGTTCTTGTTCCTGAGAAGACCAGGACTATCACTATTAGGCAAAACAAAGATTGGTTCAAGGATGAACTAAGCGAGTGGAGATCGAGAGTCAGAAGGAGAGAAAGGATTTACAGACACTATCGAGAAGATCATCAATGGACTGCATTGAAGAAAGTCAGGAACAGCTACAACTTTAAACTTAAAGAGAAGAAGAAAGAAATTCAATCTGAACTTATTACAAAAAGTAAAGGTGACACCAAAAAGCTCTACCAAACATTCAATAAACTTACAGGAGTTGTTAAATTAAATCCTCTACCGGAGGGTAAGACTGACAAGGAACAGGCGGATGAATTCGCAGACTTAATGCCGGATTACCAATCTGCTTACAGAACTGGATACAGTTGTGGGACTGCACTGGTCAAGCTTATGAACGAACTGCTATGGGCCAAAGAAAAACAGGAAGTCACAGCATTGATGGCGATAGACCTCAGTGCTGCATTCGACACAGTGGGTCATGAGGTGCTACTTGATGTCCTCAAGGTAAACTTTGGAATCCAGTCAGAGGGGCTACAATGGTTCGACAGCTATCTAAAACCTAGAAGCTGTGTTGTAAATGTCGGAGATCAGTACTCAATTACAAGAGATCTCACATTTTCTGTTCCCCAGGGATCATGTGCAGGCCCCGTGCTGTATCTAGCGTATGCCTCAACAATGGAAAAGGAAGTGAGTGGTGACATAGGGATACATAGATACGCAGATGACCATGCACTTCGGAAATCTTTCTGTGCAAGCGACATAGATCAGGAAAGAATAGCGATACAAAGTCTTGAAGAAAATACATCTCAGTCCTCGAAATTAAGAATTTTCTACCACGGCACTAAAAAATGATAAATGCCGTGGCAGAATGGTACTGCTAAGGCACCACGGCATTTTTTTGTATTTCAAAATCAATGCTTTTCTTAACTTTTCAAGATGAATAAAATTCATTTATTCACGCCACAAAATTTGACGCGAACGATACCCACAGGTTACGCGTGGTCACACGAGCTCAAAAACATGCGAACGATTTCCTGGTTACGCAAATTGAAATATCGGTTACGTTAACAAATTTCATTAACAAATTTATTCACATTTGATCAATATTTATACAGGATAACTTTGTGACACTTGTCTGAATTGTTAGTATTATAGCACAAACTAAATTCATTCATTCTTCATTCTTGCCATTTCATTTCTCCATCAGTCTTACAAGTACTTTGAGTTTGACAGATGACGTATTTTTGACATCAGGTATTGACCAGTTGTAAGCAGGTAGATTTAAAGATGCTCCAAGCCTTAATTCTTTAAATGATTAGTATTGACATAAATATTTAAACATGTCGGCTATATTTCCAAAGAATTTACTACACGTGTTCCTTTCATTTATATAGCCATGCTGTACGGTGCCGGTGTGACAGTGGCCCGTATGTAGGTCGTCTACTTTGACCCCCACAAGGCATCGCTTGACGTCCAATGTAAACGGTTTTACTGTCCTGTCTATTTTAATATTATTTCATCACATAAAATTATTCTGTTTCCTTTTGTAACTTGGTTTGTAGAGTGTTGAGGTTAATAAATATTATTTATTTTGTCAATCAGTCGCTACCTATGATTGAGGCTATTACGCTCCGTTATATAGGGCGTAGTAATTATAAACAAAGGGTGTAAATCGGTCCAGGTCCACCGTATTTGACAAACGATAAAGTTAAAAATACAAATGACGAGAATGTTAACATTGTTCATGCATTAACCAGAGTAACTAGGTAACAGTCCGTGCACGCTCTATCATCTATGTCTATTTTATTTTATAATCGTTGAAAAAAAAACCCACTGTAAACGGTTAAATGGGTTAAAAGTGTACCGGTATTCTGTAATTGCAATATATTTGTCAGACTTTCGTATACAAAATGATAAATATATGACGTTATTACACTGTCCTGAAGACGACATCCTCCTGGTACAATTCTATAACCGATACATTTAGTCGTTATAATTTTAAGGATCGTAAGATCTACCACGGCAAAGAAAAATTAATTATGCCGTGGCAGACGAGGGTTGTGTCGGATTTTACCACGGCTTTGCCGTTTGCCGTGGTTAATTTCGAGCACTGCATCTTCTATTAAAATATGGATGGGTTCGAATCGGTTAAAAATGAATTTATCTAAAACTGAATTTATATTATTTGGTCACAGGAACCAGCTACAGAAATGCACGACTTCATCTATCAATGTCAACGGGAACACCGTCCATCGATCACCAAGTATCAAGTACCTGGGTGTGACTCTGGATGAAGAGTTAACACTCAATCAGCATAAAGTAAAACCGCAATGTATGGGATCCATAGAATTAAGTCTATCAGATCAACCATTACCAAAGATGCCGCAGAGACACTGGCACTAGGAATTGTAATTTCACATCTCGATTATGCCAACGCCATCTTCATTGGTCTCCCACAGACAGCCATCGCCAAATTGAACAGAGTTTAACATATCGCTGCAAGGGTAGTACAGAGAGAGAGAGAGAGAGAAATGGGGTGTAACGTCCACTCAACACAAACTAGGTCATTTCGGGACTAACATATGGTTTAATTTTATTTCAATAATTCGCTTAGGGGTCTTTAGCAGTGGGAGGAAACCGGAATGACTGGAGGAAACCCACGAGGTTGAGAAGGCGCCCCTATCTCCATGCCACATACACTCACACCAGGGCTCGAAACCACAGCCGCAAGCCAGAGGTGACCGGCCAGCTAGAGGTCGAAGCGCGGCACTCTAGACCACTAGGCCATCCCAACCCCCAGTACTGGGTAGAGAAGCTGTGGGTCTGCGGAACAAAAAGTGTTTAAAGAAACTGCACTGGCTTCCAATTCAGTTACGAATACAGTTCAAAATTCTAGTTCTGGTATACAAGGCACTACAAAACACAGCCCCCGAATACATAAGATCCATGTTCTTTCAGTGTTCAGGGACCTATATGGTGGAATAGACTACCAAACATCATCAAACAGACAGACAGTGAAGATGTTTATAAAATCAAATATGGTGGAATAGACTACCAAATATCATCAAACAGACAGACAGTGAAGATGTTTATAAAATCAAATTAAAAACAATACTGTTTGATCAATTTTAAATTCTCCTCCCCAGACATTCTATGTGTTTACATTGCTTGTAAAGCGCTTTTAATGATTTTTATCCTAAAACGCGCTATACCAAATTAAATATTTGTATTTGTATTTGTACACGTATAGTGAAAAAGTTGCAATTGATCACTACAGCAATAAATTGTTGTTGCAGAAATCGGTCCCTATAGAGACAGTAGTCTAATTCTTTTAACACAATTTTGCATGTCAGATGTTCATATTATACAGTACTAACAGACCTTTAACAAATAAATCATTCTATAAATAACACTATTCTGAACGTGTATCCATGATTAATGTTTTTCGTCCAATATCTAGGTTTCGAAATATTGTTTTAGACTGGAAACTAACTGATTTCAAAAGGTGATTGCATGCTTTTATAAATAAAACAAGTTGACGACATAATATGCAGCCCGTGCTCTCGACGTCCCTATTTCCATTAGTGTTATTTGATATGTGAATTATCGTTTGTTATATATAATGTGGAAATAGATTAGAGCATCCAATATCAATAGAGATTAAAAAATAGGTTGCCAGGCAACGAAACATACGCCCAAACAGCAGCCAAATCGTCCGGGCAGTCAACAAGAGTTGTCACATATTAAGGAATTATCATAAAATCATTAGAATTTGTTTGGTTTTTATAATCAAACGTTTTTTTTTTTTTAATCAGATAATAATTGTGACCTCCAGAGGGACCACAAGCTAAAAAGGGTGATTTTTCGA
The DNA here is from genome assembly GCA_948474765.1 of Patella depressa. Lineage (NCBI taxonomy): Eukaryota > Metazoa > Mollusca > Gastropoda > Patellidae > Patella > Patella depressa. The sequence continues at coordinate 55,479,972 of OX419716.1, forward strand.
ACAATCAGGGGACATAATTCAGGAAGTAATGACCCGATGGGCGCAAATATCGAAAGGAACCAAGATCTTTGGGTTATAAACATACATGTCAAGTTTCATCAAATCGATTCAAAATTGTGACCTCTATAGGGTCCACAACCTTGATATAACATATTTTCACACTATTTGTGTACAAACAGCGGCCATTTTGTCCGTCAATTCTAGTCTGATTTTCACGTAATTCAAACTCTCTCTTCATTACCATGTAACGGTGATATAGTCAAACGTTTTTTTAAATCGGATAATAATTTTGACCTCCAGAGGAACCAAAAGCTAACAAAAGCGATTTTTCGGACAACCTATATTTCAAGTTTCGTCAAAATCGGATAAGAATTGTGACCTGTAGAGAGTCCACAAACAAATTGTGGACGGACGGACGGACAGGGTCGACGACATAATACGTCCACATGAAAATGTGGGCGTATAAAAATGGAGAATAAACAATTACAAAGGCAGATTCAAAGATCATGGATACAGGGTGCACACAGACGACAAAGTCAGACTTTACCAGTACGAAGGCCAGGTGGCCTCCCCCAGAAAATTTCGAAAAACTAGAAGCCATTTCCAGTGGAATTTGGTGCATGCCCCACTAGATCAGCCCTTAATTGCAAAAGAATAGAAACAATATTTTGTGTCTTTTACAAACATAAAGAATTAATTATGTTTTTTTTTTAAAATATATTTTTCCACAGCAAAGAATACTTATAAGAAAGAATAGGTTGAATTTGGTTTTCAATGGTAACAATTTTTTTTTTTTTTCAAATTACCTGTATTGTATTATTATTAGATATAATAACAGCTTTGCCTGGTGGTTGCCAATTTCTCGGCTTTAGGTATTAGTCTTTCAATTCTTCCCACCTAATCTGATCTGTTCCCAAATTCACATTTGTAAACGACCATCTCAGTCTGCTTGCCTGTGCTTCTTAGCCGAATAAATAGGCATAATGACATTGTACTAATAATTAATGCGTGACTACTTGTCAATCGACGGAAAAAAATCAACACTTGTCAATCAATGTCGAACTCGAGTCGGTGTAGTAGGCCTACCTATGGTAGTAGATAATATCGAAACGAGCGAAATATGGCCTCACAATACAGGCAAATTATCCGCGATGGACTGTCTATAGAATGATATTTATCAACTTAAATTAATTGTTCAGTAATCATTTTAATCTCCATTTATACCGATCTTATGTATATTTAATTGGGGCACTACTGACTGACAATCTAGCACGTCACATATAGTGATGACATCATGGAAATGCTATTCTTAGAACAGAAAGTCAAACAAATCTGGAGCTAGTTACCTCCCTTGAGACATTTAGCTCTAAAAAAATTTGTAGCGGGCTTCGTGGACTTATTCAAATGTGATTTGGAATTCAAAATATTTTCGAACCCTCTGGACAAGTAAAATAGGATTTAATGGATAAATAACACACCAGGTAAGACATTCACACATCTAGCGTTTAGAATAAGGCTATTTTTCTATTTTCTGGAGCTATCAAGCCAGCCAGAGTGTTATTGTCCCTTTAAACACTGTGTATAAATCGGATATTAACTTTGGCTTTTAGAGTGTCCACAAGATTTTTTGAAGTGATCAAGGGCCATATCTCTGGTAGTAATTATCGGAAATTGCTGAAAATCAATAGGCTTCCTCGTCTCATGACCTCGATTCCCTGCTTGTATGTGACAAGGAGTAGGGGCACCTGTACAACCTCATGCATTTTTTCCGGGTCCTTCAGTTCCCTCTCACTGGTAAAAGAGATCCATACATACTCGTGTTCGTAAGTGAAATATTGAAATAAAACTGAACGCGTTAGTCACAAAATTACCTAGTACATGTAGTTTGTGTCAGGTGGACTTTAAACCAAATTTCTCTCTAGCCTCTCCCTAACAAGCCAACAGTGAGGCTGATGTCCCCCGCCGAAATCCCAAAATAAATAGATGACACATATTAATTAATCGCATATTTATTTTTTTCAAACGTATCGACCAATCAAACTGAACACGAAGTGTCATCCAAAAATTGCTTATATCTGCCTACCGTAAGAAGAAAATGCTCATCTTCGAACTCCATCAAGGCATTGACCTAATAAGCATACAGACCAATTTTGAACATTTTAACTCAATTCAAAGGAGAGTTATTGTGTTCCAAAGTCTCGGCAAATCAAATTGCTTATCGCTCTGCTTACCCTGAGCAGAAAATGCTCATTATCGATCTTAGTCAAGGTATTACTGTAATGAAACTATACACCAAGTTTCATCACTCTCACTTAATTAGAACTAAAATTATCGTGTCTCAAAGCATCAACCAATCAAATTGCTTATCTCTGCCTACCCTAAGCGGAAAATGCTCATCTTCTAACTCCATCAAGGCATTGACCTAATAAGCATATACACCAAGTTTGAACATTTTAACTCAATTAGAAGGAGAGTTATTGTGTTCCAAAGTCTCGACCAATCAAATTGCGTATCGCTCTGCTTACCCTGAGCAGAAAATGCTCATTATCGAACTTAGTCAAGGTATTACTATGATGAAACTATACACCAAGTTTCATCACTCTCGCTTAATTAGAACTAAAGTTAGCGTGTCCCAAAGCATCAACCAATCAAATTGCTTATCTCTGCTTACCATAAGCGGAAAATGCTCATCTTTGAACTCCATCAAGGCATAGACCTAATAAGCATATACACCAAGTTTGAACATTTTAACTCAATTAGAAGGAGAGTTATTGTGTTCCAAATTCTCGACCAATCAAATTGCGTATCGCTCTGCTTACCCTGTGCAGAAAATGCTCATTATCGAACTTAGTCAAGGTATTACTATAATGAAACTATACACCAAGTTTCATCACTCTCACTTAATTAGAACTAAAGTTATCGTGTCCCAAAGCATCAACCAATCAAATTGCTTATTTCTGCTTACCCTAAGCGGAAAATGCTCATCTTCGAACTCCATCAAGGCATTGACCTAATAAGCATATACACCAAGTTTGAACATTTTAACTCAATTAGAAGGAGAGTTATTGTGTTCCAAATTCTCGACCAATCAAATTGCGTATAGCTCTGCTTACCCTGAGCAGAAAATGCCCATTATCGAACTTAGTCAAGGTATTACTATAATGAAACTATACACCAAGTTTCATCAATCTCACTTAATTAGAACTAAAGTTATCGTGTCCCAAAGCATCAACCAATCAAATTGCTTATCTCTGCTTACCCTAAGCGGAAAATGCTCATCTTCGAACTCCATCAAGGCATTGACCTAATAAACACATACACCAAGTTTGAACATTCTAGCTCAATTAGGAAGAGAGTTATTGTGTCCCAAAAAGTGTGACGGACAGACAGACGGACAGACAGACAGACAGACAGACAGACAGACAGACGGACGAACCCATTTTAATAGTCCCCCAACTTTCTTCGAAAGGCGGGGGACAAATATTAATAGCACATTGATTTGATTTGATTATAGATATTCCACTTAGGAGATAAACACTTCCTGTTATGTATTTAGAGGGGGTTTGTTGTCCATTTGACCACACTTTTCGACCAATCAGAAACGAGGAAACTTCTAATTTGTGCTACAATTTACATTATATCATAATATGCATTATAATGCCAATTAACCAATCAAATATTAAAACATCTTTCACCAAATATGTACTCTTACAAAATAATATTTTTATATGTCCACATTATAAATCACATTTCCCCCTTTTACTGGAGGCCTTAATCTGACCACCTATAAATTCAATAATAGAACACAATAAATTAAATTTTCTATTGATAAATAACTCTATTATAGTATATATATAGTGGGCGTATAAAAATGATTAATTTCAATTTCAGATGGCTAATTTCATGCTACGTCGTGGCACAGCGTGCGTAAGAGCCAGTGGAGAACACACGCGCTACTGACATCTGTGTCATACTTTTGGTTTTGACCCCTCTCACTTTGTACTGTTGATTACAGATTAAACATACATAACTCTTAAATGACCCAGAGGTTTGAAGTCATAACGTCATAAAAACCCACGTCATAATAGTCAATAGTGCTAAAATATAGGTATGCATTTTCAAATCATATCATTAAATATAACAACTGAAAATAGCCCCTTCATGTAAATGGATGAAATAATCTAAAATGTCATTTGCATAAATATGAATTTTGTACAAAATTTCATGCAAAATTCATATAGGCCTATCTAGATCTTATGGTTATTTCTTTTCTTTCTGTCTTTTTTTTTTTTTTGTTCGGCCTTCGTGAACTAAAAATCATTTATCACGAATCTCTTTTAACTTAATAAAATTGAAAAGAAATTAAAATTTTGGTTCATTAGTCTAACTTCTATCATGTTCTAAAGTATAAATAACTACACCACCAATAATATCTGAATCACTGTAGGGGTGGTAATCCGTCGTAAGGAGAACGTTGTCGTATAGGCCAAGACATAACACCATTTTACTATAATTTTTCAAGAAGAAACAATAATATTTTTAACTGTCAAAATGTCAAACAGGAAGTAAACAAACGAGAAAAGGCCGTTAGTTTATAAGGGAAGTAACTCTCATTGTGCTAGGAACGTTGCATTTGGCTAACTGGTTTTGTCGACAAAAGTCGCCGTGGGTCAGTTAAGAGATAAGTGTACAAATGTGTTGTTATTGATGTGTTCCCATTTGAATATTGTTCACAATAAGAAGCAAAATAAATAAGATATGTTTACAGGATCATTTTGTTATATGAAAAACTAAGTGATGCGTTTTCTATGGCACTCAGAATATAATTCTAGTAGTTGTGTGTTAACCATTTATTGTGAAAAAATAAATGGCACTGATTTTGTATGTTACACCTTTTTTCATATAGTCTCATGTGGTGAACGGAAAGTTAATTTGAGGTTATTTTCAAATAAATCTGTGATGTCCGCGATGGTTAACTCCAGAACTAATGAACTCGATTATAAGCCTTGTCTCTGCGTCCTCGATACATTCCATGTGTGCGTGCACGCAAACGAGTGTCATTGTTATATCAGGTTTGTCCTACATTATTCTATAAAAAATCAAATACCTAAAATAAACCGATACAGAACTTTAATTTACAATTTCATGATCAGGTGAAACAGGGTTACTCCAAGATGACTCTAATTCTGCTCTCAGAGCATTATTTAACCAGCCCTCGGTATGGAGGGGGGTTGATACAGCTGTCCTCATTTTCCACCTTTTACATGTTATGGTGTGTGTGTGTGTGTCACCTACAGGGCGCAATTCTTACTGGAATTTCTTCAAACTTTGTATACTTCAGACATGATTTTAGCTGTTGAACAAAAAAGCTGAAAAAATCCGGCGGGGGGTGGGGGTGGGGGGCGTGTTCAGTGGCAACGCCAGTATGTTTGGGGGATTGGGGTGTGCAAGGGTAATTTTAAAGTAAGGGGGGGGGGGGGCTGTCTCATCATACTGAATTTCTATATTCTTGTATTTATTTGTCTTCAAATTTACTAAAAAAAAATTTATTTCTTATTTTTCTTGTATTTAATTCATTTACAGAATACAATTACTAAACAAACAAACAAAAAAATAATAATAATAATGTTTGAACTACGCATCCGATCTTTTGATTATCCTGTATAATTTTCTAGACTAGAAAATATGTTGCTCTAATTAGTCTAAATCGAATAAACCTTTCCCTCCCTCCGACCGTAATTAATAATAATTCACGACTCTTCGGGAATTGACTTTACAAATAGAATGTCTCAAAAGCTCGCCTTCCAACTTCTGTTCCAACCATTTCCATCCATTTTAAAGTCCTTTGTCGAATAGTTTGGTGTCGACGTCTCGATATACGACCTTAGCCATAGCGCGAAAGAACTGACGATGATTACGTACCGTACCATCATCGGCACGATAGAGAAACTCTATGTCACTTGTAATGACAGGCTATCTCGTTCAATCTCGCGCGATTCTACGATACGGTATTGTTAATGTTTACATCGCTGACATCCGGTCGGTAGATTTCAAAGTTATGGATAGATATTAAGTTCACCAGTTAGAAATTTGTCAGGAAAAAATTAATGATTGTTTGATTTATGATATTAGGCTTTTGAAACAAGGTGTTTGAATTAATTAAAGCGGAACAATATCATAACAAAAGCGTTGTCAAAAGTCGGAACCGACCGCAAAAAATCAGAACCTGACGGGACAAAAAGCGGAAATCCGCTTTAAAGCGGGAAAAAATCATGTCTGATACTTATTCCTTATACCCTAAGGGTGATCCCTATTGTTTTTTGGTGCATGCCCAACCCCAGGGGCTGAGCCACGCCAATTTCTTGTATTTGTTTGCTTGTTGTATACAGGCAACATTTCTTAACATATCATCTTGAAACTTTGAATACTTATGCTATGTATCATAAGGAACATCCCTATCAATTGAGGTGGATGCCCAACCCACTTTCTTTGTGTGTGTGTGTTGCCTACAGGCCACAATTCTTAATCGATCATCTTGAAACGTAAAATACCCTAAGGATGATCCCTATTGTTTTGGACAGAGCCATGCCCCTTTCTTTTATTTGTATTTGTTTGTTTGTCACCTACAGACTGCATGTCTTAACGTATCATCTTGAAACTTTGTATACTTATTCTTTGTACCTTAAGGTAGATCCCTATCATATGGGGTGCATGCCCAGCCCCCAGGGACAGTGCCACACACATTTTCTTTTTGTGTGTCTGTCACCTTCAGGCCACAATTCTTAATGTATTGTTTTGAAAACTTTTATATACTTATTCTTTATACCTTAAGGCAGACCATTATTATTTTTGGTGCATGCCCGACCCCCTGGGACAGAGCCACGCCCAATATCTGTGTGTCTTATGTTTACCTACAGGCCACAATTCTTAATGGATCGTCTTTAAACTTGGGATATTCCTTAAAGCATAAGGATAACAACTGCATGTCCCGATCCCCAGAGGCAAGCCACACCCAATTTTTGTGTTTGTCGTTTACAGGCCGCAATTCTGAATGGATCAGCTTGGTACTTGGCATATGTATTCTTATAGCCTGAGGGCGTCCACTATTGATTTTGGTGAATGTCCCAAACCCCAGGGGCAGAGCCACGGTCACTTTTTGCATTTAGCTTCTGAATGGATTATCTTGGTATACTACTTATTCCTTATACTCTAAGGACGGCAACTATTGATGTTGATGCATGACACTCAACGTTAGCGTTATGTTTGATGATATATATTGCTGTTATTTTAATATATTATGTTTTTATTGTGTATCAGTATTTATTATATATTTATAGCAGCACTAGGCCCACGGAGTAAAAATCTGTGCAAGGCCTAGCACTCGACGATGACTCGTATCGTACTCATTCTGTCATAGCAGACTGAACTCTTTTTCTTCAGGAAAGCTGAAGAATTTCAATCCCTCAATAGTCCTTAAAATTAAAACACCCCAAGATACAATGCACGACCACTTTCGAATACAAATGAAGTAGTTGCCACTATGGTTATTTTTACTCTGTGCTGTAAGTTGTAACTTGTATATAGATTCGAAGAGGGATGTGGACGGTAACTGATGTATAATTGATGAAACATGATATGAGAATAAACAATGAGAAACTTAATCAAAAAGACACTTACTTGTTCTGGGCAGAGAGTGTTTCTGTTTTAGCTGTACTGATATCATCTTTGGCAGCTAAAAAGAAAGATAGGTTGCCAGGCAACGAAACATACGCCCACAACAGCTAAGTCGTCCGGGCAGTCAACAAGGGTTGTCGCATATTGTTTCTTTTGTCAGTAAGGAGAACATTTACAACACATGATAATCTTATTACGAGTAATAGCCCATTAAATAATTATCAGAAATGATTAGAATAGTTTTGATGGTTTGTCTCAAGGAGTTTGTCCACAAGATATTTCAAAGTGATCAAGTGCCAGAAATTATCAGATATCACTGAAAATCAAATAGGATTCTTCGTCTCATGACCCTAAACACTGTGTACAAATTTAAAGTCAATCGGATATTAACTTTAGCCTCTAAAGCGTTCACAAGATTTTTCAAAGTGATCAAGGGTCATAACTCTGGCAGTAATTATCAGATATCACTGAAAATCAATAGGCTTCTTCGTGTCATGACCTTAAACACTGTGTATAAATTTAAAGTCAAACGGATATTAACTATAGTCTCTAGAGCGTTCACAAGATTTTTCAAAGTGATCAAGGGTCATAACTCTGTAAGTAATTATCGGATATCGCTGAAAATCAATAGGCTTCTTTGTATCATGACTTTAAACACCATGTGTAAATTTAAATTCAATCGGATATTAACTTTAGCCTCTAGAGCGTTCACAAGATTTTTCAAAGTGATCAAGGGTCATAACTCTGGTAGTAATTATCGGATATCGCTGAAAATCAACAGGCTTCTTCGTCTCACGACCTTAAACACTGTGTATAAATTTAAAGTCAATCGGATATTAACTTTAGCCTTTAAAGCGTTCACAAGATTTTTCAAAGTGATCAAGGGTCATAACTCTGGCAGTATTTATCAGATATCACCGAAAATCAATAGGCTTCTTCGTCTCATGACCTTAAACACTGTGTATATATTTAAAGTCAATCGAATATTAACTATAGCCTCTAGAGCGTTCACAAGATTTTTCAAAGTGATCAAGGGTCATAACTCTGGTAGTAATTATCGAATATCGCTGAAAATCAATAGGCTTCTTTGTCTCACGACCTTAAACACCATGTATAAATTTTAAGTCAATCGGATATTAACTTTAGCCTCTAGAGCGTTCACAAAAAATTGTGGACGATGGACGGACGGACAGACGGACGGACGGACAGACGGACGGACGGGGGCGACGGCAATATACGACCACATTTCCATGTGGGCGTATAAAAAGCGATAGCTATGCACGATACGCCCACATTTTGCAAAAGATGGATAGAGAACATGCTAAAACAAGTTCTTTCCATGCAAGATAAGTTTTAAAAAAAGATAAAAGAAAAGACAGGTTGCCAGGCAACGAAACATACGCCCACAGCAGCTAAATCGTCCGGGCAGTCAACAAGAGTTGTCGCATATTTTTACTTTTTTTTCGATAATGAAACATTTATATTACACCAAAATCTGATTAAGATAAAAACTCAAAAAGTAATTATCAGAAAATCATTAGAATTTGTTTGGTTTTCATAAAGTTCTGGCCCATGCTAACATGTAGTATGGTATACAAATCATTTTTTAATATCATTGAAAATTAATCGGATAAAAAGTTTGGTCTCTAGAGCGTCACAAGAGTTTTCAAAGTGATCAAGGGAGATAACTTTGGCAGTAATTATGGAAAATCACTGAAAATCAATAGGCTTCTTCGCCTCATGACCTTAAATACTGTGTATCAATTTAAAGTCAATCAGATATTACATTTGGTCTCTAGCGAGTCCACAAGATTTTTTTGAATTGATCAAGGGCCATAACTCTGGCAGTAATTATCAGAAATCTCTGAAAATCAATAGGATTCTCTTCTTCATGACCTTAAACAAAGTGATCAATGGCCATAACTCTGGCAGTAATTATCAGAAAATCGATGAAAATCAATAGGCTTCTTCGTCTCATGACTTAAATACGGTGTATAAATTTAAAATCAATCAGATATTAACTTTAGCCTCTACAGCGTTCACAAGATTTTTCAAAGTGATCAAGGGTCAAAACTTTGGCAGTAATAATCGGAAATCGCCGAAAATCAATAGGCCTTTTAAAAACACTGTGTATAAATATGAAGTCAATCAGATATTAACTTTAGCCTCTAGAGCGTTCACAAGATTTTTCAAAGTGATCAAGGGTCATAACTCTGGCAATAATTATCAGATATTGCTGAAAATCTCATGACCTTAAACAATGTGTATAAATTTAAAGTTAATCGGATATTAACTTTAACCTCTAGTGCGTTCACAAGAAATTGTGGACGATGGACGGACCGACGGACAGACCGACGGACGGACGGACAGACAGGCATATGTGACTGGGTATATCAAATTGAGTCAGAGTACACAAAATCTAATTTTGGACTAGAGACAAAAGTGAAAATATTTATTTTGATCGAAATTGTAATTTTCACAAAAGTGAGTCTATAAATATAATATCTATCGACACAAAAGATCAAAATAGCAATAAAAGATTTTACAACCCCTTTATTTGAACGTTTTGCAAGAGTACCGTATTCTTCAATCTGTCCTATTTCTCGCCGAAATTAGTTATTTTTCTTCCTTCGCAGCGGGATGATCGGTCATTCCCCATGCATGATGATTGGCATCGTTGTAAAGCAGAGAATTTCCGCTTGTTGCTATGCTGTCTACACAACTCATTTGCTGATTGGCCCAAACACCACGAGCACAGCATTTTTGTTACTTGGCTGTCATTGTTTAATTACATCAATGCCAAAATACACGAAAGTGAACGTAAGTATTTTCAGGACTATGAAATTGACATTTCTACAGGGACTCATATTTTGATAACGTTACGGTACCTGAAAATAATAACAGACCTACCGCACAAGCATTATCTTATTTTAATTCATGTGTTAAATGAACACCGTACAGCCATGACGGTTTCTTTGAAGATTATCCAATCAACAATCTTAATCTCACTACCACTAGCTGGCATTAAGGTGGTAAATAATTGATGAGATTAAATTAACTTCACAAAGTTATAATATACAAAACAGACTACTAATATATAGACTGTTCTTCAGTATAACACTATCAAGTGAATATTCCGCATTTGTTGTGGATGTTTCGTTACGAAAGGAGTGCATTTACTTTGATTTTCGTTGTCAATACACTTGAAATCCTAATTAAAAAAATATTAAACGACAAAACAGCAAATAAATGGCAGAAATCGTTGGATCAAATTTTTAATACGATTTTTGTCTTCAGCACCCCCCAAAACCCATGGACTATTCAAAAAAAGTAGGGGATATTTGATTTTTAAGTGTTATTAAAGTCACCTAATGAAACTGACGAAGAAACAAATGACAAAATGAAATGAAGTTCACATTCATCGATTTATTCCAAATGATCGTTGGACTAAGTAAGGCACAGACTGACCATTATAAGGGTAAAATGATACCTGGGGTCAAACAGCAAAGTTACCACAGCATCACAACAAAGTCAGTAACGGGTAAATCCTCCTCTGTTTGCCAAACAAGCATTGATCCGACGTGGCATACTCATAATGAGACGTCTAAGGTCATTTTGGTCCAGATTGTCCCATTCCTGTTGAAACGCAGCAGCAAGTTCTTGGACATTGGCAGGACGTTGTTGACGTTGACGTAACCTCTGTCCAAGCATGTCCCAGACATGCTCGATGGGGGAGAGGTCGGGACTCAGTGCTGGCCAAGGTAATGCGGTGATGTTCTGTTGTTGGAGGTAACCTGTAACGATCCTGGCCCTGTGACATCTTGCATTGTCATCCTGGAAGATGAAACGGCGGACATGACGTCGTGCGAACGGCACAACATGGACTGCCAAGATGTTGTCCCGGAAGTACTGACCTGTAACACGCCCTGCAACAACATGTAAAGCCGTTCTTTCAGCAACAGTGATGCCTCCCCACACCATAACAGAACCACCCCCAAATTGATCATGTCTGATGACGTTAACGTCTTGGAAGCGCTCGTTTTGACGACGCCACACCCTCCTACGTCTGTCAAAAAAATCAACAGTGAACCTTGACTCATCTGAAAACATCACATTACTCCAGCGTCGATTATCCCAGTGTTGACGATCCCTACACCAATGACGTCTTGCCTGAATGTGATGATCTCTCAAACAAGGGATCACGCCAGGACGTCGGGCGCGAACTGACCCCTATGCAGTCGATTCCGAATCGTCTGGCCACTCACTCTCACACCAGTGTCTGTTTGAAGACGAGCGCTGATCTGATTTGCTGTGATGACACGATTTCTCAAGGCCAAGGTATGGATAAATCGATCCTGGGCTTGAGTTGTCGCCCTTGGTCGACCTGAGCGTGGTCTGTCCTGTACAGATTGTGTATCACGGTATCTGGACCATAGCCTGCTTATGACAGATTGAGAAACATTCATCGTTCGGGCCACAACCGCCTGTGTTGTGCCGATCTGTAGCATGCCAAGGGCACGTAACCTTTCATTTTGGGTAAGCCGACGCATATCAAAATTTGTTTTCTGGTCACTAAAATAATTGAACTGATATGTTTCCACCCTGGAATTCAATGCCACAATGACTGTAACATTCAAAGTCAGATACGTGCAAATCTTGGGTTGGACCCCCATAATGATCCCAATCATCACCTGCATTCCATGCGGTAGCTATTGGTGCGTTTGGGCGTCACATGTAACTGGAAATGTTTCTTCTGTTAGGTTCTATAGTGACTTTTTTCGTAGTCATTTGCATATTTTAGTATTATGCCCCCAAAATCAAATATCCCCTACTTTTTTTGAATAGTATATATTCAACGATAAAACAGCAAATAAATGGCTTGGTTGCTATGGGATTTTGTTTTGGAACATACCAAATCTTTAACTTGCTTTTTGTCCAATTCAAACAAAATATACATCCAATTGAAGGTAATGAGTTGGAGAATGTGAAAATAACAATAACTCAATTTCCAAAATTTCCTTATCCCGACTCAGTATGCCATGTCGGGTCACATATACTACGCAAAAGAAGTTAAGGGTCAAACCTTTTTTCCTACCAGGTAATTGTCTATGCACATATCAGATATATAAAATTATAGGCGGAAATCGTGCCAAAATTGGTTCAAGATATCCTGACGACAAAACCTGTGTACAAGACATATGTCATTTTCAAACAAAACGATTTTGACAGTCTCCTTAGATTAGTTAGAAACCATAAACTGGAGTTGATTACATGTTCTTGCACGTGCACTATGCATATTCCATGAAGAGTTTTGGCATAAATAAAAGCTTCCATGACTGTGCTGCTATCAGTTGAAATTTCAACATGTTTGATTTGTATAAAACAAAGTGCATATGCTCCGTGATCTCAATTGTATATTAACAAAAACTACAATTCAGTTACATTTTCGGACACTTTCAAATAAAATGTAAAAAAAGGTGTAAAATTCAGTTATTTACAACCCATTCAACATCTTCATATATTAAAATATTTATTCGTAACTTTCATACACTCGTAGCAATAATCCAGACAAAGAGATTGTATGCAAAAAATAGTTTGTAAATTGAGCAGTTGCCAAGAAATATGCAATTTTGCATGCATCACTTTTCACATTATTTTGCAGATAAAAGATATAATTTTTATTCGATTTTCAATATTATTTTTTCATTTGATGCCTACTGCCAAATTGGATCAGGTCAATCATATTTAACATTTTCAATTTGACTGGAAATGACGTAATTTGGGCAAAAACTGTATTTTTAACCTTAAACACAAATATTTTATTCAAAAGAGTTTTATTTTTAATATTTACTAGAGCTGGGCGATATTTTGATATAAAACCGTCACAGAAATAAAAACCTTGAAAAATACCGTCTTCAGAAAAATATCGAAAAACCGAACATATCGCGGTTTTGATTTTCCTGGATAATATTTAACATAAATATTGAACAAAATGTTTTCTTTTTATGTTATTTACTATATTTTATTGCTTAATCATGAACAAATACTGCTATAAACTCCCGAGTATTCATTCCACAAAGTTTGCAAATGCTGATACGGAGCTTGTTAACGTCATGTGACTTCTCGGTCACCTATCCACCCGTTAGAATTATCCCCGTTTCTGATCAACTTCTATACATCTTAACGAATTGTGTAGACCGATACTTTGATTTTCGAAAGAGATCACTGATTTTAAGATTGAATTAAATTTTAACAAAGCAGAAATATAAATAATGCCAATTACATTGAGAGTTCCGGTAGACTGATTATCATTCAATGTCATGCCAATAGAGGTTGTGATCCGGGAAAAAATATTTGACGAAATCAATGGGCACTTTTTGGCATAGTACTTATGTTTTATAGTTTAACTTAGTATCCTTGTATTGTTTAATTATGCATTTTCAAGAAGTATTCTCTTGAATGGGAAAGAAAGAGTTTGTACGGGTAAACGAAGTCCAATCGTACCCGTAACAACTATAACAAGCCAACAGTGAGGCTGATGTCCCCCGCCAAAATCCCAAAATAAATAGATGACACATATCATTTAATCGCACATTTATTTTTTTCAAACGTATCGAGCAATCAAACTGTACACAAAGTGTCATCCAAAAGTGTTTTATAAAGAAAAATGCTAAAACCGACGAGAAAAATGAAAATGTACCCTAGTTAGGGGGACCCTAAAGGCAGACAAAAGGGCCCCCACGCTTGACAAAAGGGCCCCTCTGGCCAAGGGAAAGAGTCCTCGTGTCCGAGTCAATCGTTTCTATACACTGTTACTGTCGAATCCATTACTGAATGAGAATGCAGTCATTGTATTGGCATAAAAATCATCGATCAAGATGAACCTAAGTTATCTTGTCCCAAAGTATCAACCAATCAAATTGCTTATCTCTGCCTACCCTTAGAAGAAAATGCTCATCTTCGAACTAAATCAAGGCATTAACCTAATAAGCATACACACCAATTTTGAACATTTTAACTCAATTAGAAGGAGAGTTATTGTGTTCCAAAGTCTCGACCAATCCGATTGCGTATCGCTCTGCTTACCCTGAGCAGAAAATGCTCATTATCGAACTTAGTCAAGGTATTACTGTAATGAAACTATACACCAAGTTTCATCACTCTCAATTAAATACAACTAAAGTTATTGGGTCCCAAAGCATCAACCAATCAAATTGCTTATCCCTGCTTACTCTAAGCAGAAAATGCTCATCTTCGAACTCCATCAAGGCATTGACCTAATAAGCATATACACCAAGTTTGAACATTTTAACTCAATTAGAAGGAGAGTTATTGTGTACCAAAGTCTCGACCAATCAAATTGCGTATCGTTCTGCTTACCCTGAGCAGAAAATGCTAATTATCGAACTTAGTCAAGGTATTACTGTAATGAAACTATACACCAAGTTTCATCACTCTCACTTAATTAGAACTAAAGTTATCGTGTCCCAAAGCATCAACCAATCAAATTGCTTATCTCTGCTTACCCTAAGCGGAAAATGCTCATCTTCGAACTCCATCAAGGCATTGACCTAATAAGCATATACACCAAGTTTGAACATTTTAACTCAATTAGAAGGAGAGTTATTGTGTTCCAAAGTCTCGACCAATCAAATTGTGTATCGCTCTGCTTACCCTGAGCAGAAAATGCTCATTATCGAACTTAGTCAAGGTATTACTGTAATGAAGCTATACACCAAGTTTCATCACTCTCACTTAAATACAACTAAAGTTATTGTATCCCAAAGAATCAACCAATCAAATTGCTTATCCCTGCTTACCCTAAGCAAAAGATAGGTTGCCAGGCAACGAAACATACGCCCACAGCAGCTAAATCGTCCGGGCAGTCAACAAGGGTTGTCGCATATTTTTACTTTTTTCGGTAATGAAACATTTGTAATACACTAAAAACTGATTAAGAGTAACAACTCATTATGTAATTATCAGAAAATCATTAGAATTTGATTGCTTTTTATAAAGTTTTACCCCACGCTAACAATTAGTATATACATGAAACATTTAATATCATGGATTTAGCTGTTCAGTTATCTAAATTCATTGAAAATCAAAATACTTGTTCGTTTCAACACCTTAAAGCTCCAATAGCATTTTTTTAAGTTATATTTTTAAAATGTATTAAAATAAAGCCCAAAAATAGATTAAACCTATAAGTAGTCCTACCTTGTTAAAGAATAATCCTATTAATCCTATAATTCAGTACTGCCAGTTGAGAAATTGGCAAAAATATCATTTTCAACTTCAAATTCAAACGTTTGAAGATGGCCGTCCATGAAGAGGAATGGGAAAACAAGGGAGGTAATTGAGTAACTATTTCCTCAATCACCCTGTGTGACCCTTTATAATGCCCAAAAAATTTTGCCCAGGACCGTATAATAGTGAGTTGACAACCTTTTGAGCAAAAGACATAGAAATAATTATGTTTTGACTTTCTTAGAAAATGTGAAATTGGAACTTTTAACTCTATGTATCAATCTGAAGTCAATCGGATGGTAACTTTGGCCTCTATAGCGTCACAAGAATTTTTGAAGTTATCAAGGGAGATAACTCTGGCAGTAATTATTTGAAATCGCTGAAAATCAATAGGTTTCTTCGTCTCATGACCTTAAACACTGTGTATAAATCTAAAGTCAATCGGATATTAACTTTGGCCTCTAGAGCGTCCACAAGATTTTTTGAGGTGATCAAGGGCCATAACTCTGGCACTAATTATCGGAAATCGCTGAAAATCAATAGGCGTCTTCGTCTTATGACCTTAAACACTGTGTATAAATTTAAAGTCAATCGGATATTAACTTTGGCCTCTAGAGCGTCCACAAGATTTTTTGAAGTG
Organism: Patella depressa; assembly: GCA_948474765.1. Lineage (NCBI taxonomy): Eukaryota > Metazoa > Mollusca > Gastropoda > Patellidae > Patella > Patella depressa. Next base: position 55,496,536 of record OX419716.1, read on the forward strand.
ATCAAGGGCCATAACTCTGGCACTAATTATGGGAAATCGCTGAAAATCAATAGGCGTCATTGTCTTATGACCTTAAACGCTGTGTATAAATTTAAAGTCGATCGGATATTAACTTTGGCCTTTAGAGCGTCCACAAGATTTTTTGAAGTGATCAAGGGCCATAACTCTGGTAGTTATTAGCGGAAATCGCTGAAAAACAATAGGCTTCTTCGTCTCATGACCTTAAACACTGTGTATAAATTTAAAGTAAATCGGATATTAACTTTAGCCTGTAGACCGCCGGACGGACAGGGGCGACGACAATATACGACCACATTTCAATGTGGGCGTATAAAAATGCATGTATGTGTACAAACAGCGGCCATTTTGTCTGTCAATTTGGGTCCGATTTTCACAAAATTCGACCTCAACCTTCATTACGATGTAACGGTGATATTATCAAACAGTATTTTAAACGGGATAATAATTCTGACCCAAGAGGGACCACAAGCTAAAAAAAAAGGTCATTTTTCGTACAATCATGGGCCATAATTCAGGAAGTTACAATCCAATATGAATAAATATCGAAAGGAACTAAGATTGTTTAGTTGTAAACATGTGTTTCAAGTTTAATCAAAATTGAATGAAGATTGTGACCTCTACAGGGTTCACAACCCTGATATACCATATTTTTACACTCTTCACGTACAAGTGGCGTCCATTTTTTCCGTCAATTTTTGTCAGATTTTCATGAAATTTTACCTCAATCTTCATTATCATGTAACGGTGATATAATTAATCGGTTTTTTAATTCGGATAATAATTTTGACCTCCAGTGGGACCACAAGCTAAAAAGGGTGATTTTTCGTACAATCAGGGGCCATAATTCAGGAAGTTAACAATCAATGGGTGCAAATATCGAAAGGAATCAAGATCTTTGGGTTATAAATATTCATGTCAAGTTTCATCAAAATCGGTTCAAAATTGTGACCTCTATCTTGGTATAACATATTTTCACACCATTCGCTTACAAACGGCGGCCATTTTGTCTGTCAATTTGGGTCCGATTTTCAGGAAATTTGAACACAATCTTCATTACCATGTAACGATGATATAATCAAACGTTTTTTTTTTAATTGGATGATAATTTTGACTTCCAGAGGGACCACACGCTAAAAAGGGTGATTTTTTGGACAATCAGGAGCTATAATTCAGGAAGTTACGATCCGATGGCCGCAAATATCGAAAGGAACCAAGATCTTTGGGTTATAAACATACATGTCAAGTATCATCAAAATCGATTCAAAATTGTGACCTCTACAGGGTCCACAACCTTGATATAACATATTTTCACACTATTCGCGTACAAACGGGGTCCATTTTGTTTGTCAATTTTGATCCGATTTTCACGAAATTTGAACTCAACCTTCATTACCATGTAATGGTGATATAATCAAACGATTTTTTAAATCGGATAATAATTTTGACCTCCAGAGGGACCACAAGCTAAAAGATAGGCTGGATACGCCCACATTTTTGAGAGATGGATAGAGAACAAGCAATACAGAAAGTGATTTTTCCTACATCATTAAGTCCTGTATTTCATATTGTATTGGGAGCAGCCATTTTGTTGGTCAGTTCCAGTCTGATATTCATGAAATTCGAAGCCAACAATGATTATGGTGTGACGGTACACAACCTAGAAATGTGACTTTTCGGATAAGAATTTTGACCTGTAGAGGGTCCACAACCATGATATATCATATCTTTACACTATTCGCGTACAAACGGCGACCATTTCGTCCGGCAATTTTGGTACGATTTTCACGAAATTTGAATAATTCAGGAAGTTATGATCCGATATGCGCAAATACCGAAAGGAAACAAGATCTTTGGGTTATAACCATGCATTTCAAGTTTCATCAAAATCAAATTAAAATTGTGACCTATACAGGGTCCACAACCATGATATACCATTTTTTAACAGTACTCGCGTACAAATGGCGGCCATTTTGTCTGTCAATTTTGGTCCAATTTTCCCAATATTTGAACTCAAACCTTCCTTAAGGTGAAACGGTGATATAATCAAAAGTTTTTTTGAATCGGATAATAATTGTGACTTCCAGAGGGACCATAGGCGATTTTTCGGACAATCAGGGGCCATAATTCAGGAAGTTACGATCCGATATGCGCAAATAACGAAAGGAACCAAGATCTTTAGGTTATAACCATGCATTTCAAGTTTCATCAAAATCGAATTAAAATTGTGACCTCTACAGGGTCCACAACCATGATATACAATTTTTTAACAGTATTCGTGTACACACGCGGCCATTTTGTATGGCAATTTCGGTCCGATTTTCCCGAAATTCGAACTCAACCTTCCTTACGGTGTAACGGTAATATAATCAACCGTTTTATTAAATCGGATAATAATTGTGACCACCAGAGGGACCACAAGCTAAAATAAGGCGATTTTGCGTATAATCAGGGGCCATAATTCAGGAAGTTATGTTCCGATATGCGCAAATATCGAAAGGTACCAAGATCTTTGGGTTATAACCATGAATTTCAAGTTTCATCAAAATCAAATAAAAAATGTGACTTCTACAGTGTCCACAACCTTGATATACCATTTTTTAACAATATTCGCGTACAAACGGCGGCCATTTTGTATGGCAATTTTGGTCCGATTTTCCCGAAATTCGAACTCAACCTTCCTTAGGGTGTAACAGGGATATAATCAAACGGTTTTTTAAATCGAATAATAATTGTGACCTCCAAGCTAAAAAAAAGGCGATTTTGCGTATAATCAGGGGCCATAATTCAGGAAGTTACGATCTGATATGCGCAAATATCAAAAGGAAGCAAGATTTTTGGGTTATAACCATGAATTTCAAGTTTCATCAAAATCGAATCAAAATTGTGACCTCCACAGGATCCACAACATTGATATACCATTTTTTAACAGTATTTGTGTACAAACGGCGGCCATTTAGTATGGCAATTCTCGTCCGATTTTCCCACCTCAACCTTCCTTAGGGTGTAACGGTGATATATTCAAACGTTTTTTTAAATCGAATAATAATTGTGACCTCCAGAGGGACCACAAGCTAAAAAGGGTGATTTTTCGGACAATCAGGGGCCATAATTCAGGAAGTTACGATCCGATTAGCGCAAATATCGAAAGGAACCAAGATCTTTGGATTATAAACATGCATTTCAAGTTTCATCCAAATCGGTTCAAAATTGTGACCTCTACACTGTTCACAAGCTAAAAAACGTGATTTTTCGTACAATCAGGGGCCATAACCCATGACGTTACAGTCCGATACATGCCAATATCGAAAGGAACCGAGATCTTAGGGTGATAAACCTATATTTTAAGTTTCATCGAAATCAGATAAAAATTGTGACCTGTAGACTGTTCACAAACAATTGTGGACGTCCGGACGGACGGATGTCCGGACGAACGAACAGGGGCGACGACAATATACGTCCACATGAAAATGTGGGCGTATAAAAACATTTGGCTCTATCACCGTTACACCCTATGGAAGGTTGAGTTTGAATTTCGAGAAAATCGGACCATAATTGCCAGAAAAAATGGCCGCTGTTTGTACGCGAACAGTGTAAAAATATGGTATATCAAAGTTGTGGACCATAATCATTGTCGTCTTCGAATTTCATGAATATCAGACTGGAAATGACCAACAAAATGGCTGCTCCCAATACAGTATGAAATACAGGACTTAATGACGTAGGAAAAATCACTTTCGGTATTGCTTGTTCTCTATCCATCTCTCAAAAATGTAGTGTAGACGATACCATATTTGTAGTGTATATTGTCGAATGAGAACATTCCTTACCGAAGATAGGCAGTTTTATTTTTATACACCCACATTTTCATGTGGACGTATTTTGTCGTCGCCCCTGTCCGTCCGTCCACAATTTGTTTGTGGACTCTCTACAGGTCACAATTCTTATCCGATTTTGACGAAAATTCAAATATAGGTTTATCCCCATAAGATCTTGGCTGATTTCGATATTGGCATGTATGGGATCAAAACTTCATGGATTATGGCCCCTGATTGTAGGAAAAATTGCTTTTCTTTAGCTTGTGGTCTCCCTCTAGAGGTCAAAATTATTGTACTCTAATAGTATGAAAATATGTTATATCAAGGTTGTGAACCCTATAGAGGTCACAATTTTGAACCAATTTTGATGAAACTTGAAATACACGTTTATAACCTTAAGATCTTGGTTCCTTTCGATATTTGCGCATATCGGATTGTAACTTCCTGAAATATGGCTCATGATTGTACGAAATATCGCCTTTATCACCTTGTGGTCCCTCTGGAGGCCACAATTATTACCTGATTTTAAAAAAAACGTTTGATTATATTACTGTTACAGGGTAATCTAGGTTTGAATTTTATGAAAATCGGCCCAAAATTGACAAACAAACTGGATGTCGTTTGTACGCGAATGGTGTAAAAATATGGTATATCAAGGTTGTGGACCCTATAGAGGTCACAATTTTAATTCGATTTTGATGAAACTTGAAATACATTTTTAAGATAGGCTGGCACTGCCAGGCAGGATACGCCCACATTTTTGAGAGATGGATAGAGAACAAGCAATACCGAAAGTGATTTTTCCTACATCATTAAGTCCTGTATTTCATACTGTATTGGGAGCAGCCATTTTGTTGGTCAGTTCCAGTCTGATATTCATGAAATTCGAAGCCGACAATGATTATGGTGTGACGGTACACAACCTAGAAATGTTACTTTTCGTCAAAATCAGATAAAAATTGTGACCTGTAGAGAGTCCACAACCATGATATACCATATTTTTACACTATTTGCGTACAAACGGTGACCATTTCGTCCGGCAATTTTGGTACGATTTTCACGAAATTCGAACTCAACCTTCCTTACGGTGCAACAGTAATATAATCAGAGGTTTTTTTTAAATCAGATAATAATTGTTCGAGAGATAGACAGAGAACAAGCAATACCGAAAGTGATTTTTCCTACAATCAAAGGCCATAATTCATTAAGTAACAATTTGATATGCGCAAATATCGAAAAGAATAAAGATCTTTAGGTTATAAACGAGCATTTCAGGTTTCATCAAAATCGAAAAAATTAAAATTGTCACCTCTACAGGGTCCACAACTTTGACATACCATATTTTTACACTGTTCGCGTACAAACGGCGGCCATTTTTTCTGGCAATTAGAGTCCAATTTTCTCGAAATTCGAACTCAACCTTCCGTAGGGTGTAACGGTGATAGAGTCAAACGTTTTTTCAAATCAGATAATAACTGTGACCTTCAGAGGGACCATAGGCGATTTTTCGGACAATCAGGGGCCATAATTCAGGAAGTTACGATCCGATATGCGCAAATAACGAAAGGAACCAAGATCTTTGGGTTATAACCATGCATTTCAAGTTTCATCAAAATCCAATTAAAATTGTGACCTCTACAGGGTCCACAACCATGATATACAATTTTTTAACAGTATTCGCGTACAAAGGGCGGCCATTTTGTATGGCAATTTTGGTCCGATTTCCCCAAAATTCGAACTCAACCTTCCTTACGGTGTAACGGTAATATAATCAACCGTTTTAGTAAATCGGATAATAATTGTGACCACCAGAGGGACCACAAGCTAAAATAAGGCGATTTTGCGTATAATCAGGGGCCATAATTCAGGAAGTTATGTTCCGATATGCGCAAATATCGACAGGAACCAAGATCTTTGGGTTATAACCGTGAATTTCTGGTTTCATCAAAATCGAATAAAAAATGTGACTTCTACAGGGTCCACAACCTTGATATACCATTTTTTAACAGTATTCGTGTACAAACGGCGGCCATTTTGTATGGCAATTTTCGTCCGATTTTCCCGAAATTCGAACTCAACCTTCCTTAGAGTGTAACGGTGATATAATCAAACGGTTTTTTAAATCGGTTAATAACCACAAGCTGAAAAGGGTGATTTTTCGGACAATCAGGGGCCATAATTCAGGAAATTACATTCCGATAGGTGCAAATATCGAAAGAAACCAAGATCTTTGGGTTATAAACATGCATGTCAAGTTTCATCAAAATCGGTTCAAAATTGTGACCTCTATAGGGTCCACAAGCTAAAAATGTGATTTTTCGTACAATCAGGGGCCATAATCCATGAAGTTTTCATCCGATACCTGCCAATATCGAAAGCAGCCGAGATCTTTTGGGGATAAACCTATATTTCAAGTTTCGTCAAAATCGGATAAGAATTGTGACCTGTAGAGGGTCCACAAACAAACTGTGGACGGACGGACGGACGGACGGACAGACGGACGGACGGACGGACGTCCGGATGGACAGGGGCGACGACAATATACGTCCACATAAAAATGTGGGCGTATAATAACCCAAAGATCTTGGTTCCTTTTGATATTTTCGGACAATCAGGGGCCATAATTCAGGAAATTACATTCCGATAGGCGCAAATATCTAAAGGAACCAAGATCTTTGGGTTATAAACATACATGTCAGTTTCATCAAAATCGGTTCAAAATTGTGACCTCTATAGGGTACACAACCTTGATATAACATATTTTCACACCATTCGCGTACAAACGACAGCCATTTTGTTTGTCAATTTTGGTCCGATTTTCACAAAATTTGAACTCCACCTTCATTACCATGTAACGGTGATATAATCAAACGGTTTTTTAAATCGGATAATAATTTTGACCTCCAGAGGGACCACAAGCTAAAAAGGGCGATTTTTCGGACAATCAGGGGCCATAATTTAGGAAGTTATGATCCGATGGGCGCAAATATCGAAAGGACCCAAGATTTGGGGGTTATAAACATGCATGTCAAGTTTCATCACAATAGGTCCAAAATTAAACTATAACACATACTTATGGAAGAACAATTACTGATTTATTTAGGCGACGTTTCGTAGAGTATTCTCTCAACGTTTTCAAGCAAATTGTGACCTCTATAGGGTCCACAAGCTAAAAACATGATATTTCGTACAATCAGGGGCCATAATCCATCAAGTTCCGATCTGATACATGCCAATATCGAAAGGAAGCGAGATCTTATGGGGATAAACCTATATTTCAAGTTTCGTCAAAATCGGATAAGAATTGTGACCTGTAGAGAGTCCACAAACAAATTGTGGTCGGACGGTTGGTCAGGGGCGACGACATAATACGTCCACATTGAAAATGTGGGCGTATAAAAATGATGCAGTTGAAATAAAAGATTAGTCATGGTAACAAGTGATGTCATAATGTAAATATGACGTCATAACAATGATGACATAATAATTATAAAGGATGTAAAGTTAAAAAATGTTAGAATTAATTTACAGGCATTTCATTTAAACCATTAAGCCATACAGTATTTAGTCTGTGGATCCAAAGTGATTCAGCAATATTAAGTTTAGCTCTATCATTCTGAGGGATTTTATCGAGTACAGTGCAAACATAAGATTCATGACCAACAGGGCTGTGTCGATATATCGATACACCGATATGTATCGATACGTTCCAGCGATATTTATATCGATATGTAATATGGCCGTATCGTCGTATCGTTGAAAAAATTCTTCAGTTCAGAAAGACCATGAATTGAAACCCATGTGGCGAAAGAAAACGATCTCGGCATGATGGTTTGTCAATCGAACGTCTTCAACTCCCCGTATGAATTCCATGTACCGCTAAATATTATAATAACTGGATCATACATTGATGGATTCACTGACCAGTTGTTAGGTAAATTTAAATCTTCAATGAATATAATCGCCTGATAGAACACCGAATACACCAAGAAACAATCATTTTATAATATATTTTCCCGATGGCATCTCCAATGCTGAATTCCAATGACACGTGACATCGGTTGCAAATTAGGTCAATAAACCAGTTCTAAATAGCGCTTACCGTGACTTTTTTTTATTTTATACACATTCTGACAAAAGTTTCATTTAAAAAATATTGTCGTTTTTATCGAAGGCTATATCATAATCGTACGGAATTTTTATTTTTGAAAGCAATTTCAAGTATGGTTGTCACGTGACAATTGTGTCGTGTGTCTATCATCATTGGCGAATGAATAAAAAACTTTTGCAAGTTACGTGACTAGTAACGTTATAGATTTAAGCTACAAATTGTGTTATGAAGAAATGCTATGGTGTCGTATCAGCTTATTTTGGCTACGGTATTTTCTGATATTGACAGTAGTAGAAAAATGCTAATATTTTAGATCATCGACTTATGAAAAATGAAACGCGAATGTTTCATCGAATAAACGAAGACGGTAATTTTTATTGATTATTCTGGAATATTACTGACATAATTTCAACATGTTATGTGAATTAAATATGGACAATATTCAAAAGGTGTACCTGTTGTTATTTTTGTGGTAATCACGTACATTAAAATACGACATTCTCCATAAAAAAATTACCAAGAATTATTTTTGTTGAAGTCTAGTTTTAAAGGGAATGGAGCATATAAAATAATTAACCCATTTCCTACGGGACCTCAATTGCTGTTTCGTTTTAAAATGGATTTGGAAGCCTGATGGCCCGATGCTTACCCATCACAAACAATGTCTTGAAACAGAATGTAGTTTGGGATTATTTTTGGCATAATTTATGACGTCACCATATCGCGATACGTATCGCATATCGGTTTGCTGTATCGCCAATACGTATCGTATTGAAAATGAACTGTATCGACACAGCCCTAATGACCAAGTGTATTAAAATGTGGGGGGATTTTCCAATTTTTTTTAGTTTAATGTTACTTCTATGGCTGTTAAGTCTCATGCTAAAAGGAGTGATCGTTTGGCCTACATACTGTTTTTAACAAAATTGACAAGTTATACAGTATATTACATAAGAACTGTGGCAATTTAAACAATTAGCTTTAATATAAACATTTTTTTTGGTCTATACTAGTAATATGATTGGTGGTTTCAATAGTAGCACACGCTTTGCATTTCGGTCTGTTACAAGGTTTGCATCCTCTATAAAAGATAGGCTGGCACTGCCAGGCGGGATACGCCCACATTTTTGAGAGATGGATAGAGAACAAGCAATACCGAAAGTGATTTTTCCTACATCATTAAGTCCTGTATTTCATACTGTATTGGGAGCAGCCATTTTGTTGGTCAGTTCCAGTCTGATATTCATGAAATTCGAAGCCGACAATGATGATGGTGTGACGGTACACAACCTAGAAATGTTACTTTTCGTCAAAATCGGATAAGAATTGTGACCTGTAGAGAGTCCACAACCATGATATACCATATTTTTACACTATTCGCCTACAAACGGCGACCATTTCGTCCGGCAATTTTGGTACGATTTTCACGAAATTCGAACTCAACCTTCCTTATGGTGCAACAGTAATATAATCAGAGTTTTTTTTAAAATCAGATAATAATTGTTCGAGAGATAGACAGAGAACAAGCAATACCGAAAGTGATTTTTCCTACAATCAAAGGCCATAATTCATTAAGTAACAATTTGATATGCGCAAATATCGAAAAGAATAAAGATCTTTAGGTTATAAACAAGCATTTCAGGTTTCATCAAAATCGAATTAAAATTGTGACCTCTACATGGTCCACAACTTTGATATACCATACTTTTACACTGTTCGCGTACAAACAGTGGCCATTTTTTCTGGCAATTATGGTCCGGTTTTCTCGAAATTCGAACTCAACCTTCCGTAGGGTGTAACGGTGATAGAGTCAAATGTTTTTTTAAATCGGATAATAATTGTGACCTACAGAGGGACCATAGGCGATTTTTCGGACAATCAGAGGCCATAATTCAGGAAGTTTCGATCGGATATGTGCAAATAACGAAAGGAACCAAGATCTTTGGGTTATAACCATGCATTTCAAGTTTCATCAAAATCAAATTAAAATTGTAACCTCTACAGGGTCCACAACCATGATATACAATTTTTTACCAGTATTCGCGTACAAAACGCGGCCATTTTGTCTGTCAATTTTGGTCCGATTTTCCCGAAATTCGAACTCAACCTTTCTTACGGTGTAACGGTAATACTATCAACCTTTTTATTAAATCGGATAATAATTGTGACCACCAGAGGGACCACAAGCTAAATATGGCGATTTTGAGTATAATCAGGGGACATAATTCAGGTAATTACGTTCCGATATGAGCAAATATCGAAAGGAACTAAGATCTTTGGGTTATTACCATGAATTTCAAGTTTCATCAAAATCGAATTAAAATTGTGACCTCCACAGGGTCCAAAACCTTGATATACCATTTTTTAACAGTATTTGCGTACAAACGGCGGCCATTTTGTATGTCAATTTTGGTCCGATTTTCTTGAAATTCTATTTCAACCTTCCTTAGGGTGTAACGGTGATATAATCAAACGTTTTTTTAAATCGGATAATAATTGTGACCTCCAGAGGGACCACAATCTAAAAAGGGTGATTTTTCGGACAATCAGGGGCCATAATTCAGGAAATTACATTCCGATAGCCGCAAATATCGAAAGGAACCAAAATCTTCGGGTTACAAACATGCATGTCAAGTTTCATCAAAATCGGTTCAAAATTGTGACCTCTATAGGGTCCACAAGCTAAAAACGTGATTTTTCGTACAATCAGGGGCCATAATCCATGAAGTTTTGATCCGATACATGCCAATATCAAAAGCAGCCGAGATCTTTTGGGGATAAACCTATATTTCAAGTTTCGTCAAAATCGGATAAGAATTGTGACCTGTAGAGAGTCCACAAACAAATTGTGGATGGACATCCGGACGGACAGGGGCGACGACATAATACGTCCACATGAAAATGTGGGCGTATAAAAATATTATTAATTACAGGCACTTCTGCATTTTTTCTGTGAAACTACAATTTTAGAATTATCCAGTAGTTTAGACATACAGGCGCTAGTCTCTAAAATTGAAGTGTCTTGAGCTAAGGTACGTAAATTAGGTTGACGGGGATCATAGGTGGTTACACAAGGTATAACTTTCTTAACATTAAAATCTTTAACAGTATATTGTAGTAATTCATTTCTGCTTTTTTGATGGACTTTGTTAAATTCTTTTTTGATGACTTTATTTTTAAGGTAGGTTTCAAATTTAGTTAACTACACTCCTACTACTGTACTGGTGTCACTGTATCAAGTTTATTATGACTTTGATCCTGTCTATGTTTATGTTGTTTAAATGGTTTGGGATTCCTCTAACTTTATCATTCGGATTCACATAAAAATGTGGGCGTATAAAAATGGTTTAATTATTACCATGGTTTAGATTAATAGCAACGGGTTTAGTTTCTCCCGAGATGAGTTTAAAAATGGACGATCCATGCACTTATCTATGGCGATCATTTATTGGCCACGTGTAACTTGTTGTCACGTCACGTCACGTCACTATTTATGGCCAAGTTATGTTAACAACTGAGTGATGTTTATTGAACATGTTTTCGTTGATTATTCAATGTGAGCATAACTTAAAAGAAGAATAAGTACATTGATCAGTAGTTAGTACGCATGTATAATAGGAGCTTAGATTCGTGTGTATCAGTTTGAGAAGAGATTTCCTTCTTGCTGCAGTTCTGTGTCTTTTTATAATGGATAGTGACGACGATTTTCCTGTGTCTTCTCAAAGTGTAATTAACCAGGAGTATTCGGACACTTTATTAACACAAGAGGATAATTTTAACATGTATTTCAATGATGAAAAGATTAAACATATCTACAGCCATATAAGCAGTGATAATGATGAAACTGTGGAAATTAAACCAGCTGAGGTAGACACCCGGTTCGCATCACCTATAATCGACGATGAGATGTCATCTTTGACGAAAATTATTCCGGGAACAACTGAAAAGACAATATCATGGGCATGTCGACTCTTTGAAAGCTGGAGAAAGGCTAGAAATGACAAAATTCGACAAGGAGATACATCTGGTCATTTAGTAATTTGAACCATTGTTTCTGGTAGCTTCAAAATTTATCGGTACATCGTACTGGTAGAGGTCAAAAATACCGGTCCACTTGTTTTTGTACCAGTCCAGTCCAGTGAAAATAATGTTTTTTTCCCACTAGTGAATCATGTAAATGATTCAAATAAATAAACACTTCATTCAAACATATTGTGAAAATGAAACATATTGTGAAAATAAGCGAGGCGGATCTCTTCATGGATGGTGTTGTGAATCTCGAGATTCGCGCGTCTTTGATTCACGCTCCCATATGAATTCCAGGTGGATAGTAAAATAATAATTGGATCATACATTTGATGGTTTCACAGACCAGTTTCTAGTTCAATTTAAATCTTCATTGAATATAATCCACTGGCAGAGCACGGAAAATACTCGGAGAAACAGCCATTAAATATATAATTTTTCGATGAAATCACGTATTACCGATGACACGTGACATCGCTGGAATTAGGTCAATGAATCAGCGACGTAAGCGTAAGTTTTATTAAATACTGTTTTACTTTACTACATGCTGGCAAAAGCTTTATCTTATAAATTTTGTTGATATTATTAAAGGCAATGACAAAACACAAATTTATTTTAATGCAATTTCAATTGTGGCGGTCACATGATCATTGTGTCGATAGTTTGTCTATCATCGTCGAATGAATAAAAACTAAAAGGTGACAGACAAAAACAACTATGCTGTGATAAACGATTACGCATAGCAGAGACTTATATTAAACCCGTCTTTCCTCCGCTAGTACACTACTCACAGGAACTACCAAAGATATAACGATATTTCGATTGCGCTTGATACATGTATTACCACCTCTGTAAAGTAAAAGTACGAAAGATTCGTCTGCTTTGGCGCCACATTGTGAAGATCATGGCGACTTTGATTGTGCAGCGACCTTCACGACGGAAGATACCGTCATACTCATGTTACTATAAATAGCACCTCGTTTCGGCAGCCATCGCCAGCACGAGACGTTTGACACGAGTTACGAATCCAAAAATAAAGTAGCAGTTGATTTTGGTGAAATTTTTGATTTTCCATTATCATTGTTTACCGGTCCATGGACCGCTGGGAAGATAATTTACCGGTACACGTTAAAATTTACCGGTATAAAACCGGAAAATACCGGTTATCAGAAACTCTGTGAACACTGATACATAAGGTGATCAACAATGCTACTCGTATAGTGTAATTGATCTATGTATGTGGGTCATTCCATAAATGAGGGGTCCAATTGAAAATTCATACATATCATTGCTCAAAGCAGCAAAAATACCTATTTTCTGATCACCAATTATTTAAAAAAGTAATTCATCATGTAATATGTTTATTATTTTATACTTATGTTCTATAAAAACATAGAAAATCGGTTTGCGGTTAAAAAAATTTATGTTGCAATTCATGGTGTCCCTGAAATTTTGTGTTATGTTTTGGGGACATTTTTTACTCAACATTTTAACAACTAGACCATGTTGAGCAAAATACTAATATTTCCGAATATTTTCATAAGACATGTAGTTAGCAGAAGATGTAAAATTTCGTTTGGTAATTTTTCATTTGTAAGGAAATGTTAAATAATCTCAGTCAGAGGATTTTTATTCACGCCTCACAACGTAAATTTTTGTATCCCCAATATGTGTCCCTTTACACAAGAAATCTGTACATAACCTGCCATGTAAAATCGTTCATTACTTTTTTTTGGAACTCAGCAATGAGAAATCATTAACTGTCCCTCAAATGGCATACATTACTCCTATTATTGGTATAAGTTTATCAGTGATTGAGATTACTTAAAATTTTAGTACCCATGTCACACATTGGACTCCTCATTTGTGGAATGACCCATGTACTTTACTTAAAAGTGTATTCTGACTGTGCTATACTGTACTATTATTCTAAAATATGTATATTATTATGATTGAAGATGGGTGAATTAAAAAAAAATAAAAATAAAATCTAAACAAGTAAAACATATTTATTCAATACAATTGGTGTATGTACGAGTCAAGTATTTAGCACGATTACTTTATTATATTGGGCATGTGTGAAATGACTTTATTTTACACCCGCTTCCAAGCCATTTTATTTCGGCACATGCACCATTCCTTAAATAGCACCATGACCCTTTAACAAAGAATTGCATGCTTTTGTGTGAGGCAAGGAGTCTTTGTACCCTGTGATGCAAAGTTCTCAAGACAAACTGTCGCCTCGATAATCCAAATGTTACTATTAATAATCTGTTTATCTGTGGGATAGGTTGCAATTCATAAGATCTTGTTTGATATTTCTTTGGTAGCGTCTTCCGAGTGATGACGCATTAAACAATGACAATTAATATTTGTGGCTGTGATAATTACTGGAAACAAAACGGGGTTTAATTGGAATACGTATCGTCTTTTGTATGAATACGGTAAGCAGTTTGTATGTTGAATTTGTAAGTTAAACAGCTTCAAGTACAAAAATATTTTGTAAAAGGGATGACGTGGCTATATTTGAGAAATGACTGAAATGTCATGTAATTATAAATACACCATGCGTGAATGTAATTCCCAATTGCATGAAAATTCCAAAACAAAAATATATAAAACAAAAATCTCATGTAATAATCGCAATGTTTGCCATTGCTTCATTTAATTACCTAAGTGAAAGTTGGGGTGTATTTACATACGTTATTCATTTTTAAATAAAAATTCAAACACTTAAATATAAAACTCTAATGTCATTTTCGTTTTGGTCTTCTCCAACTAAAACACTGAAAATGAGCGATATAATAAAATCGATAGGAATAAAAGATTATGCAAATGTTGAAGATGAATATCACTTTCTGCTGTGCAGTCCCGCTTATATATTCATCCGTAGAAAATATTTTGGGTCTTTTCTATCTCTTCAAAAACTAAAAAAAAAAAAATCTCACGAATCACAGAGCTAAATCTTGGAAAATATTTCTACCACTCAATAAAAGATAGGTTGCCAGGCAACGAAACATACGCCCACAGCAGCTAAATCGTCTGGGCAGTCAACAAGGGTTGTCGCATATTTTTACTTTTTTCGGTAATGAAACATTTGTAATACACTAAAAACTGATTAAGAGTAACAACTCATTATGTAATTATCAGAAAATCATTAGAATTTGATTGCTTTTTATAAAGTTTTACCCCAAGCTAACAATTAGTATATACATGAAACATTTAATATCATGGATTTAGCTATTCAGTTATCTAAATTCATTGAAAATCAAAATACTTGTTCGTTTCAACACCTTAAACTCTATGTATCAATCTGAAGTCAATCGGATGGTAACTTTGGCCTCTATAGCGTCACAAGAATTTTTGAAGTTATCAAGGGAGATAACTCTGGCAGTAATTATTTGAAATCGCTGAAAATCAATAGGCTTCTTCGTCTCATGACCTTAAACACTGTGTATAAATCTAAAGTCAATCGGATATTAACTTTGGCCTCCAGAGCGTCCACAAGATTTTTTGAGGTGATCAAGGGCCATAACTCTGGCACTAACTATAACGGAAATCGCTGAAAATCAATAGGCGTCTTCGTCTTATAACCTTAAACACTGTGTATAAATTTAAAGTCAATCGGATATTAACTTTGGCCTCTAGAGCGTCCACAAGATTTTTTGAAGTGATCAAGGGCCATAACTCTGGCAGTAATTATCGGAAATCGCTGAAAATCAATAGGCGTCTTCGTCTTATAACCTTAAACACTGTGTATAAATTTAAAGTCAATTGGATATTAACTTTGGCCTCTAGAGCGCCCACAAGATTTTTTGAAGTGATCAAGGGCCATAACTCTGGCACTAATTATCGGAAATCGCTGAAAATCAATAGGCTTCTTCGTCTTATGACCTTAAACACTGTGTATAAATTTAAAGTCAATCGGATATTAACTTTGACCTTTAGAGCGTCCACAAGATTTTTTAAAGAGATCAAGGGCCATAACTCTGGTACTAATTATCGGAAATCACCGAAAATCAATAGGCTTCATTGTCTTATGACCTTAAACGCTGTGTATAAATTTAAAGTCAATCGGATATTAACTTTGGCCTCTAGAGCGTCCACAAGATTTTTTGAAGTGATCAAGGGCCATAACTCTGGTAGTTATTATCGGAAATAGCTGAAAAACAATAGGCTTCTTCGTCTCATGACCTTAAACACTGTATATAAATTTAAAGTCAATCGGATATTAACTTTAGCCTGTAGAGCGTCCACAAGCAATTGTGGACGCCGGACCGACGGACGGACGGACGGACGGACGGACGGACGGGGGCGACGACAATATACGACCACATTTCAATGTGGGCGTATAAAAATAAAGAGAAAAACCATACCTAATGGCCAATGGTTTGGGTTATATTTCATTTTACAAAGGTGGGAGGGGGATTATATATTATATACTGTTATTGTTATCTGTAGGTATATTTATATTACAATGCATACTATTTATATCTGTATATAATATTGGGCAATAGCAAACTTTTTGCTTGGCCTGTAATAAAAGTTCAATTAATTGTTATGGATTGGCAATAAAAACATGATTAACTGAGTGGGTTGTATGAAATAATTCTTTAAAGATAGGTTGCCAGGCAACGAAACATCGAAACATACGCCACAGCAGCTAAATCGTACGGGCAGTCAACAAGGGTTGTCACATATTTTTACTTTTTTCGGTAATGAAACATTTGTAATACACTAAAAACTGATGAAGAGTAACAACTCATTATGTAATTATCAAAAGATAGGTTGCCAGGCAACGAAGCATACGCCCACAGCAGCTAAATCATCCGGGCAGTCAACAAGGGTTGTCACATATTTTTACTTTTTTTGGTAATGAAACATTTGTAATACACTAAAATCTGATTAAGAGTAACAACTCATTATGTAATTATCTGAAAATCATTAGAATTTGTTTGCTTTTTATAAGAGTTTTGCCCCACGCTAACAATTAGTATAGGAAACATTTAATATCATGGATTTTGCAGTTCAGTTATCAAAATTCATTGAAAATCAAAATACTTGTTCGTTTCAACACCTTAAACTCTGTGTATCAATCTGAAGTCAATCGGATGATAAGTATAGCATCACAAGGTTTTTTGAAGTGATCAATGGAGACAACTCTGGAAGTAATTATCAGAAATCGCTGAAAATCAATAGGCTTTTTTGTCTCATGACCTTAAACAAAGTGTATAAATTTAAAGTCAATCGGATATTAACTTTGGCCTCTAGAGCATCCACAAGATTTTTTGAAGTAATCAAGGGCCACAACTCTGGCACTAATTATAAGAAATTGCTGAAAATCAATAGGCATCTTCATCTCATGACCTTAAACACTGTGTATCAATTTAAAGTCAATCGGATATTAACTTTGGCCTCTAGAGCGTCCACAAGATTTTTTTAAAGTGTTCAAGAGCCATAACTCTGGCACTAATTATCTGAAATCGCTGAAAATCAATAGGCTTCTTTGTCTTATGACCTTAAACACTGTGTATAAATTTAAAGTCAATCGGATATTAACTTTGGCCTTTAGAGCGTCCACAAGATTTTTTGAAGTGATCAAGGGCCATAACTATGGCATTAATTATCGAAATTGCTGAAAATCAATAGACTTCTTTGCCTTATGACCTTAAACACTGTGTATAAATTTAAAGTCAATCGGATATTAACTTTGGCCTCTAGAGCATCCATGTGATTTTTTGAAGTGATCAAGGGCCATAACTCTGGCAGTAATTAAAAGAAATCGATGAAAATCAATAGGATTTTTCGTCTCATGACCTTAAACACTGTGTATAAATCTAAAGTCAATCAGATATTAACTTTGGCCTCTAGAGCATCCACAAGATATTTTGAAGTGATCAAGGGCCATAACTCTGGTAGTTATTATCGGAAATCGCTGAAATAGGCTTCTTCGTCTCATGACCTTAAACACTGTGTATAAATTTAAAGTCAATCGGATATTAACTTTAGCCTCTACAGCGTCCACAAGCAATTGTGGATGCCGGACGGACGGACGGGGGCGACGACAATATACGACCACATTTCAATGTGAGCGTATAAAAAGAATAATAACTTACCAATAAGTTGATCTGTTAATGAAGCATCACTACCGTCATCATTAGACAATAAACCAACAGTTACAGCATGAAGATGATTCTGGGCTTTTGAATGTTCTACTTGATCTCTTTCTTGATCAGCTTTAAACACATTTAAAACTTTATCAACATTGGCAAGATCTGATGAACAACGAGCTAAAGTCTTTTTATCCTAAAATATAATCAACAAGCCAACAGTGAAGCTGATGTCCCCAACCGAAATCCCTAAATAGATGACACATATTAATTAATCGCACTTTTATTTTTTTTCAAAAGTATGGCGCAATCAAACTATACACTAAGTTTCATCACTCTATCAGATAGAATCAAGATTATTTTGTCCCTAAAAATCGACCAATGAAATTGATAAGCTCTGCTTAGCTTCAGCTTGAAATGTTAATCATTGAACTCAGTCAAGACATACACCTAATGAACACCTACATCAAGTTTAAACATTCTAATTGACAGACAAAATGGCCACCGTTTGTACGCGAATAGTGTGAAAATGTTTTATATCAAGGTTGTGGATCCTATAGAAGTCACAATTTTGAACCGATTTTGATGAAACTTCACAGGGATGTTTATAGCCCAAAGATCTTGGTTCCTTTCGATATTTACACCCATCGGATCTTAACTTCTTGAATTATGGTCCCTGATTGTCCGAAAAATCGCCTTTTATACGCCCACATTTTTATGTGAACGTATATTGTCGTCGCCCCTGTCCGTCTGTACACAATTTGTTGTGGACACTCTACAGGTCACAATTCTTATCTGATTTTGACAAAACTTGAAATATAGGTTTATCCCCAAAAGATCTCCGCTGCTTTCTATATTGGCATGTATCGGATCAAAACTTCATGGATTATGGCCCCTGATTGTACGTAAAATCATGTTTTTAGCTTGTGGACCCTATAGAGGTCACAATTTTGAACCGATTTTGATGAAACTTGACATGCATGTTTATAATCCAAAGATCTTGGTTCCTTTTGATATTTGCGCCTATCGGAATGTAATTTCCTGAATTATGGCCCCTGATTGTCCGAAAATTCACCCTTTTTAGCTTGTGGTGAATCTGGAGGTCACAATTATTATCAGATTTAAAAAGATAGGCTGGCACTGCCAGGCAGGATACGCCCACATTTTCGAGAGATGGATAGAGAACAAGCAATACCGAAAGTGATTTTTCCTACATCATTAAGTCCTGTATTTCATACTGTATTGGGAGCAGCCATTTAGTTGGTCAGTTCCAGTCTGATATTCATGAAATTCGAAAGCTGACAATGATTATAGTGTGACGGTACACAACCTAGAAATGTGACTTTTCATCAAAATCGGATAAGAATTGTGACCTGTAGAGAGTCCACAACCATGATATACCATATTTTTACACTATTCGCGTACAAACGGCGACCATTTCGTCCGGCAATTTTGGTACGATTTTCACCAAATTAGAACTCAACCTTCCTCATCAAAATCGAATTAAAATTGTGACCTATACAGGGTCCACAACCATGATATACCATTTTTTTAACAGTATTCGCGTACAAACGGTGGCCATTTTGTCTGTCAATTTTGGTCCGATTTTCCCGAAATTCAAACTCTACCTTCCTTACGGTGTAACGGTGATATAATCAAACATTTTTTTAAATCCGATAATAATTGTGACCTCCAGAGGGACCACAAGCTAAAAAGGGTGATTTTCGGACAATCAGGGGCCATAATTCAAGAAATTACATTCCGATAGCCGCAAATATCGAAAGGAACCAAGATCTTTGGGTTACAAACATGCATGTCAAGTTTTATCAAAATCGGTTCAAAATTGTGACCTCGATAGGGTCCACAAGCTAAAAACATGATTTTACGTACAATCAGGGGCCATAATCCATGAAGTTTTAATCCGATACATGCCAATATCGAAAGCAGCCGCGATCTTTTGGGGATAAACCTATATTTCAAGTTTCGTCAAAATTGGATAAGAATTGTGACCTGTAGAGAGTCCACAAACAAATTGTGGACGGTCGGACGTCCGGACGGACGGACAGGGGCGACGACATAATACGTCCACATGAAAATGTGGGCGTATAAAAACGTTTGATTATATTACCGTTACACCCTAAGGAACTGTGAGTTCGAATTTCGGGAAAATCGGACCAAAATTGCCATACAAAATGGCCGCTGTTTGTACGTGAATACTGTTAAAAAATGGTATATCAAGGTTGTGGACCCTGTAGAGGTGACAATTTTAATTCGATTTTGATGAAACTCGAAATTCACGGTTATAACCCAAAGATCTTGGTTCCTTTCGATATTTGCGCATATCGGATCGTAACTTCTTGAATTATGGCCCCTGATTATACCTAAAAATCACCTTTTTTATACGCCCACATTTTTATGTGGACGTATATTGTCGTCGCCCCTGTCCGTCCGGACGTCCGTCTGTCCACAATTTATTTGTGGACTCTCTACAGGTCACAATTCTTATCCGATTTTGACGAAACTTGAAATATAGGTTTATCCCCAAAAGATCTCGGCTGCTTTCGATATTGGCATGTATCGGATGAAAACTTCATGGATTATGGCCCCTGATTGTACGAAAAATCAAGTTTTTAGCTTGTGGACCCTATATAGGTCACAATTTTGAACCGATTTTGATGAAACTTGACATGCACGTTTATAACCCAAAGATCTTGGTTCCTTTCGATATTTGCGCCTATCGGAATGTAATTTCCTGGATTATGGCCCCTGATTGTCCGAAAAATCACCCTTTTTAGCTTGTGGTCCCTCTGGAGGTCACAATTATTATCTGATTTAAAAAAACGTTTGATAATATCACCGTTACACCCTAAGGAAGGTTGAGTTCGAATTTCGGGAAAATCGGACAAAAATTGCCATACAAAATGGCCGCCGTTTGTACGCGAATACTGTTAAAAAAAGGTATATATCAAGGTTGTGGACCCTGTAGAGGTCACAATTTTAATTCGATTTTGATGAAACTTGAAATTCATGGTTATAACCCAAAGATCTTGGTTCCTTTCAATATTTGCGCATATTGGATCGTAACTTCCTGAATTATGGCCCCTGATTATACGAAAAATCACCCTTTTTAGTTTGTGGTCCCACTGGAGGTCAAAATTATTATCCGATTTAAAACACCGTTTGATTATATCACCGTTACATGGTAATGAAGACTGAGGTAAAATTTCGTGAAAATCGGACCAAAATTGACTGACAAAATGGCCGCCGTTTGTACGCGATTAGTGTGAAAATATGTTATATCAAGGTTGTGGACCCTATAGAGGTCACAATTTTGAACCGATTTTGATGAAACATGACATGCATGTTTATAACCCAAAGATCTTGGTTCTTTTCGATATTTGCGCCCATTGGATCGTAACTTCCTGAATTATGGCCCCTGATTGCCCGAAAAATGACCTTTTTAGCTTGTGGTCCCTCTGGAGGTCACAATTATTATCCGATTTAAAAAAACGTTTGATTATATCACCGTTACACCCTAAGAATGGTTGAGTTCGAATTTAAAAAAATGTTTGATTATATTACCATTACACCGTAAGGAAGTTTGAGTTCGAATTTGGGGAAAATCAGACCAAAATTGCCATACAAAATGGCCTTCGTTTGTATGCGAATACTGTTAAAAAATGATATATCAAGCTTGTGGTACCTCTGCAGGTCAAAATTATTATCCCATTTAAAAAAAACGTTTGATTATATCACCGTTACATCCTAATGAAGGTTGAGGTCAAATTTCGTGAAAATCTGACCAAAATTGACAGCTGTTCTTGTCAGGCCATCCATCCTTCATCACTAACAAGGGGAAACCACGCCAGAAAATCTAGATGAACTTTATCACCCAATGCAGGGATCAAACACCCAACCTTAAGGCTACCGAGCCAGCATCTTACCCACTTAGCAACATGATCCCCAGTCGAATTTGAAGCCTACTGAAATGAACCTTTATAACCCAAAGATCTTAATTCATTTCGATTTTTGCACATATCAAATTCTAACTTAATGATGTAGGAAAAATCACTTTCGGTATTGCTTGTTCTCTATCCATCTCTCGAAAATGTGGGCGTATCCTGCCTGGCAGTGCCAGCCTATCTTTTAGCTTGTGGTCCCTCTGGAGGTCACAATTATTATCCGATTTAAAAAAATGTTTGATTATATCACCGTTACACCCTAAGAAAGGTTGAGTTCGAATTTCTGGAAAATCGGAAAATTGCCATACAAAATGGCCACCATTTGTACGCAAATACTGTTAAAAAGATAGGTTGCCAGGCAACAAAACATACGCCCACAGCAGCTAAGTTGTCCGGGCAGTCACCAAGGGTTGTCGCATATTTTTACTTTTTTCGGCAATGAAACATTTGTAATACACTAAAAACTGATTAAGAGTAACAACTCATTATGTAATTATCAGAAAATCATTAGAATTTGATTGCTTTTTATAAAGTTTTACCCCACGCTAACAATTACATGAAACATTTAATATCATGGATTTAGCTGTTCAGTTATCTAAATTCATTGAAAATCAAAATACTTTTTCAATTCAACACCTTTAACTCTATGTATCAATCTGAAGTCAATCGGATGGTAACTTTGGCCTCTATAGTGTCACAAGAATTTTTGAAGTTATCAACGGAGATAACTCTGGCAGTAATTATTTGAAATCGCTGAAAATTAATAGGCTTCTTCGTCTCATGACCTTAAACACTGTGTATAAATCTAAAGTCAATAGGCGTCTTTGTCTTATGACCTTTAACACTGTGTATAAATTTGAAGTCAATCGGATATTAACTTTGGCCTCTAGAGCGTCCACAAGATTTTTTGAAGTGATCATGGGCCATAACTCTGGCACTAATTATCGGAAATCGCTGAAAATCAATAGGCTTCTTCGTCTTATGACCTTAAACACTGTGTATAAATTTAAAGTCAATCGGATATTAACTTTGACCTTTAGACCGTCCACATGATTTTTTAAAGAGATCAAGGGCCATAACTCTGACACTAATTATCGGAAATCGCGGAAAATCAATAGACTTCTTCGTCTCATGACCTTAAACACTGTGTATAAATCTAAAGTCAATCGGATATTAACTTTGGCCTCTAGAGCGTCCACAAGATTTTTTTAGGTGATCAAGGGCCATAACTCTGGCACTAATTATCGGAAATCGCTGAAAATCAATATGCGGTTCGTCTTATGACCTTAAACACTGTGTATAAATTTAAAGTCAATCGGATATTAACTTTGGCCTTTAGAGCGTCCACAAGATTTTTTGAAGTGATCAAGGGCCATAACTCTGGCACTATTTATCGGAAATCGCTGAAAATCAATAGGCTTCTTCGTCTTATGACCTTAAACACTGTGTATAAATTTAAAATCAATCGGATATTAACTTTGACCTTTAGAGCGTCCACAAGATTTTTTAAAGAGATCAAGGGCCATAACTCTGGCACTAATTATCGGAAATCGCCGAAAATCAATAGGCGTCATTGTCTTATGACCTTAAACGCTGTGTATAAATTCAAAGTCAATCGGATATTAAGTTTGGCCTCTAGAGCGTCCACAAGATTTTTTGAAGTGATCAAGGGCAATAACTCTGGTAGTTATTATCGGAAATCGCTGAAAATCTCATGACCTTAAACACTGTGTATAAATTTAAAGTCAATCGGATATTAACTTTAACCCGTAGACGGACGGACGGACGGGGGCGACGACAATATACGACCACATTTCAATGTGGGCGTATAAAAAGGTATATCAAGGTTGTGGACCCTGTAGAGGTCACAATTTTAATTCAATTTTGATGAAACCTGAAATTCATGGTTATAACCCAAAGATCTTGGTTCCTTTCGATATTTGCGCATATCGGATCGTAACTTCCTGAACTATGGCCCCTGATTATACACAAAATCGCCTTTTTTTTAGCTTGTGGCCCCTCTGGAGGTCACAATTATTATCTGATTGAAAAAAAAAAACGGTTGATTATATTACCGTTACACCGTAAGGAAGGTTGAGATCGAATTTCGGGAAAATCGGACCAAAATTCAGGTTTCATCAAAATCGAATTAAAATTGTGACCTCTACAGGGTCCACAACTTTGATATACCATATTTCTAAAAAAAAAAATTTCTCGAAATTCGAACTCAACCTTCCGTAGTGTGTAACGGTGATAGAGTCAAACGTTCTTTTAAATCGGATAATAATTGTGACCTCCAGCAGAGGGACCATAGGCGATTTTTCGGACATTAAGGGGCCATAATTCAGGAAGTTACGATCCGATATGCGCATATCCAGAGGAGCCACAAGCTAAAAAAAAGGCGATTTTGCGTATAATCAGGGGCCATAATTCAGGAAGTTACAATCCGATATGCGCAAATATGCCAGCCTATCTTTTTAGCTTGTGGCTCCTCTGGAGGTCACAATTATTATCCGATTGAATAAAACGGTTGATTATATTACCGTTACACCGTAAGGAAGGTTGAGTTCGAATTTCGGGAAAATCGGACCAAAATTACCATACAAAATGGCCGCCGTTTGTACGCGAATACTGTTAAAAAATTGTATATCATGGTTGTGGATGTGGACCCTGTAGAGGTCACAATTTTAATTCGATTTTGATGAAACTTGAAATGCATGGTTATAACCCAAAGATCTTGGTCCCTTTCGTTATTTGCGCATATCGGATCGTAACTTCCTGAATTATGGCCCCTGATTGTCCGAAAAATCGCCTATGGTCTCTCTGGAGGTCACAATTATTATCCGATTTAAAAAAACATTTGACTCTATCACCGGTAAACCATACGGAAGGTTGAGTTCAAATTTCGAGAAAATCGGACGATAATTGCCAGAAAAAATGGCCGCCGTTTGTATGCGAACAGTGTAAAAATATGGTATATCAAAGTTGTGGACCCTGTAGACGTCACAATTTTAATTCGATTTTGATGAAACCTGAAATGCTTGTTTATAACCTAAAGATCTTTATTCTTTTCGATATTTGCGCATATCAAATTGTAACTTAATGAATTATGGCCTTTGATTCTAAAAAAAAAAACTCTGATTATATTACTGTTGCACTGTAAGGAAGGTTGAGTTCGAATTTCGTGAAAATCGTACCAAAATTGACGGACGAAATGGTCGCCATTGTACGCGTATACTATTATAAAATTGTATATCATGGTTGTGGACCCTGTAGAGGTTACAATTTTAATTCGATTTTGATGAAACTTGAAATGCATGGTTATAACCTGTTGACTCAATTTTTTTTTTAGCGTCAAGAGAAATAAAAAATAGGTTGCCAGGCAACAAAACATACGCCCACACAGCAGCCAAATCGTCCGGGCAGTCAACAAGCGTTGTCGCATATTAAGGAATTATCAGAAAATCATTAGAATTTGTTTGGTTTTTATAATCAAACGTTTTTTTTTTAAATCAGATAATAATTGTGACCTCCAGAGGCACCACAAGCTAAAAAGGGTGATTTTTCTTACAATCAGGGGACATAATTCAGGAAGTAATGACCCGATGGGCGCAAATATTGAAAGGAACCAAGATCTTTGGGTTATAAACATACATGTCAAGTTTCATCAAAATCGATTCAAAATTGTGAACTCTATAGGGTCCACAACCTTGATATAACATATTTTCACACTATTCGTGTACAAATGGCGGCCATTTTGTCCGTCAATTCTAGTCCGATTTTCACGTAATTCAAACTCTCTCTTCATTACCATGTAACGGTGATATAGTCAAACGTTTTTTTAAAATCGGATAATAATTTTGACCTCCAGAGGGAACAAAAGCGATTTTTTGGACAATCCGGGGATATAATTCAGGAACTTATGATCCAATGGGCGCAAATATCGAAAGGAACCAAGATCTTTGGGTTATAAACATACATGTCAAGTTTCATCAAAATCGGTTCAAAATTGTGACCTCTATAAGGTCCACAACCTTTATATAACATATTTTCACACTATTCGCGTACAAACGGCGGCCATTTTGTCCGTCAATTTTGGTCCGATTTTCTCAAAATTCATACTCAACCATCATAACCATGGAACGGTGATATAATCAAACGGTTTTTTAAATCGGATAACAATTTTGACCTCCAGAGGGACCACAAGCTAAAAAGGACGATTTTTCGGACAATCTGGGGCCATAATTCAGGAAGTTACGATCCGATTGGCGCAAATATCGAAAGGGACCAAGATCTTTGGGTTATAAACATGCATTTCAAGTTTCATCCAAATCGGTTCCAAATTGTGACCTCTACACTGTTCACAACCTTGATATAACATATTTTCACACTATTCGCGTACAAATGGCGGCCATTTTGTCCGTCAATTTTGGTCCGATTTTCACGAAATTCGAAATCAACCTTCATAACCATGGAACGGTGATATAATCAAACGTTTTTTTAAATCGGATAACAATTTTGACCTCCAGAGGGACCACAAGCTAAAAAGGGCGATTTTTCGGACAATCAGGGGCCATAATTCAGGAAGTTACGATTTAATTGGCACAAATATCAAAAGGAACCAAAATCTTTGGGTTATAAACATGCATTTCAAGTTTCATCCAAATCGGTTCAAAATTGTGACCTCTACACTGTTCACAAGCTAAAAGATAGGCTGGCACCAAGCCTTGAAATAACTGATGTCAGGCTGAACTGATTTTCGGCCGGACATTTCAGATTTTCAGCCTGACAAATACCATTATTCCATGCAGTGGAAAATTCCCTCATATAATTCATATTTTTAAAATACTTTATATAGAGTTCACAATTTAATATAGTCACAAAACCATCGTCTTCTTCGTTTGTTAACCACACGTCAGCATTGCATTTTGCTACGTCAGGTTTGATCCACTTTTCTACGGTTCTTATTGTATGTAATTTTCGAACTAGTGACGGCGATGGCCCCCGTTTAGAAGTGTCATTTTGAGAGACATTAAACACAGTACCAGTTTTAAAATATTCTGGAACGGTCCCACTAGCCGGGATATCCTGTGCCCGCGGGTTGGGGAAAATAAGAAGTTATTTTATTCGACATGTTTTCAACGCTCGTCTATTTACATTCACATCGATGATCGGAAGTGTCCAACAAAGTGAGATATTTTAATTTTCGTATAAAAAGTATCTCCCTAATTACACCCATAGTCAACTTGAACATTTTCTTGTAACATTTTAAATATCATTACTTTTATTACTAATAATTTGTATAATTACATGTCATGTTATGTGTGATTTGGAACTAATCATATACGAAAGTAACGCAAAGCTAGCTACTACACGTAGACTCGAATAACCAGCGGAAAAGAGCCGATTCTCAATATTATTCATTATTTAATTTTATCTTCACGCGGCCAAGATACATGTATGTAAATAGTGATATTTTAACTATGACTCGGGTCGTTGATATAACCAGCGAAATAGAGCCTATTCTAAAAAAATAGTAATATTTTTACTATGACTCGGTTCGTTGATGTAAACAGCGGAAGAAAGGCGATTCTAATAATTATTCATTTTTTTATCCGCGCGCGGCAGAGATATAAATAGTAACATTTTCACTATGACTCGGGTCGCTGATATTTTTGGGCCTGGATTTTGAGCCGATTCTATAAAAAAATAGCAATATTTTTACTAGGACTCGGGTCGTTGATATAACCAGCGTAAAAAAGCCGATTCTAAAAATTATTGATTATTTTATCTGCACGCTGCCGAGATATAAATAGTAACATTTTCACTATGACTCGGATCGTTGATATTTTTGTGTCTGGATTTTCGAGTCTAGTAATAATTAGCGATGGACTCGAATTCGCGAATGAAATTACTATTTTTGGCTTACTGTTTTACCCAAAATCGGTCGGACATTTATGTCCGGACGAAAGGCAATTCGGTCTGTCAAAGGGGGTCAATTCGCCCGGACATTGTCCGTGTCCGGCCCCTTATTTCAGCGCTTGGCTGGACCTGCCAGGCAGGATACGCCCACATTTTCGAGAGATGGATAGAGAACAAGCAATACCGAAAGGGATTTTTCCTACATCATTAAGTCCTGTATTTCATACTGTATTGGGAGAAGCCATTTAGTTGGTCAGTTCCAGTCTGATATTCATGATATTCGAAGCCGACAATGATTATGGTGTGACGGTACACAACCTAGAAATGTGACTTTTCATCAATATCGGATAAGAATTGTGACCTATAGAGAGTTCACAACCATGATATACCATATTTTTACACTATTCGCATACAAACAGCGACCATTTCGTCCAGCAATTTTGGTACGATTTTCATGAAATTAGAACTCAACCTTCCTCATCAAAATCGAATTAAAATTGTGACCTATACAGGGTCCACAACCATGATATACCATTTTTTTTACACTATTCGCGTACAAACAGCGGCCATTTTGTCTGTCAATTTTGGTCCGATTTTCCCGAAATATAAACTCAACCTTCCTTACGGTGTAACGGTGATATAATCAAACGTTTTTTTAAATCGGATAATAATTGTGACCTCCAGATGGACCACAAGCTAAAGAAAGGGGGATTTTGCGTATAACCAGGGGCCATAATTCAGGAAGTTATGATCCGATATGCGCAATTATCGAAAAGAACCAAGATCTTTGGGTTATAACCATGAATTTCAAGTTTCATCAAAATCGAATTAAAATTGTGACCTTTACAGGGTCCACAACCTTGATATACCATTTTTTAACAGTATTCGCGTACAAACGGCGGCCATTTTGTATGGCAATTTTGGTCTGATTTTCCCGAAATTCGAACTCAACCTTCCTTACGGTTAATATAAACAAACGTTTTTTTAAATCGGATAATAATTGTGACCTCCAGAGGGACCACAAGCTAAAAAAGATAGGCTGGCACTGCCAGGCAGGATACGCCCACATTTTCGAGAGATGGACAGAGAACAAGCAATACTGAAAGTGATTTTTCCTACATCTTTAAGTCCTGTATTTCATACTGTATTGGGAGCAGCCATTTAGTTGGTCAGTCCCAGTCTGATATTAATGAAATTTGAAACCGACAATGATTATGGTGTGACGGTACACAACCTAGAAATGTGACTTTTCATCAAAATCGAATAAGAATTGTGACCTGTAGGGAGTCCACAATTAACCATGATATACCATATTTTTACACTATTCGCGTACAAACGGCGACCATTTCGTCCGGCAATTTTGGTACGATTTTCACGAAATTAGAACTCAACCTTCCTCATCAAAATCGAATTAAAATTGTGACCTATACAGGGTCCACAACCATGATATATCATTTTTTTTAACAGTATTCGCGTACAAACGACGGCCATTTTGTATGTCAATTTTGGTCCGATTTTCCCGAAATTCAAACTCAACCTTCCTTACAGTGTAATTGTGATATAATCAAACGTTTTTTTAAATTGGATAATAATTGTGACCTCCAGAGGGACCACAAGCTAAAGAAAGGGGGATTTTGCGTATAACCAGGGACCATAATTCAGGAAGTTACGATCCGATATGCGCAAATATCGAAAAGAACTAAGATCTTTGGGTTATAACCATGAATTTCAAGTTTCATCAAAATCGAATTAAAATTGTGACCTTTACAGGGTCCACAACCTTGATATACCATTTTTTAACAGTATTCGCTTACAAACGGCGGCCATTTTGTATGGCAATTTTGGTCTGATTTTCCCGAAATTCAAACTCAACCTTCCTTACGGTGTAACGGAAATATAATCAAACGTTTTTTTAAATCGGATAATAATTGTGACCTCCAAGCTAAAAAAAAGCCGATTTTGCGTATAATCAGGGGCCATAATTCAGGAAGTTACGATCCGATATGCGCAAATATCGAAAGGAAGCAAGATCTTTGGGTTATAACCATGAATTTCAAGTTTCATCAAAATCGAATCAAAATTGTGACCTCCACAGGGTCCACAACCTTGATATACCATTTTTTAACAGTATTCGCGTACAAACGGCGGCCATTTTGCATGGCAATTTTCGTCCGATTTTCCCGAATTTCGAACTTGACCTTCCTTAGGGTGTAACGGTGATATAATCAAACGGTTTTTTAAATCGAATAATAATTGTGACCTCCAGAGGGACCACAAGCTAAAAAGGGTGATTTTTCGGACAATCAGGGGCCATAATTCAGGAAATTACAATCCGATAGCCGCAAATATCGAAATGAACCAAGATCTTTGGGTTACAAACATGTATGTCAAGTTTCATCAAAATCGGTTCAAAATTGTGACCTCTATAGGGTCCACAAGCTAAAATCGTGATTTTTCGTACAATCAGGGGCCATAATCCATGAAGTTTTGATCCGATACATGCCAATATCGAAAGCAGCCGAGATCTTTTGCGGATAAACCTATATTTCAAGTTTCGTCAAAATCAGATAAGAATTGTGACCTGTAGAGAGTCCACAAACAAATTGTGGACGGACGGACGTCCGGCCGGACGGACAGGAGCGACAACATAATACGTCCACATGAAAATGTGGGCGTATAAAAACGTCCACATGAAAATGTGGGCGTATAAAAACGTCATTTTTCGTACAATCAGGGGCCATAACCCATGAAGTTACAGTCCGATACATGCCAATATCGAAAGGAACCGAGATCTTAGGGTGATAAACCTATATTTTAAGTTTCATTGAAATCGGATAAAAATTGTGACCTGTAGGCTGTTCACAAACAATTGTGGACGGACGGACGGACGGACGAACAGGGGCGACGACAATATACGTCCCCATGAAAATGTGGGCGTATAAAAAGTTTTTTGTTCACCAAGCGACCATTCAGAATACTTTAAACCTACTGGATTCATGAAATAAATGTTGCTATAAATGAATATTAATGTCATTGTTCTTTGAATCGGCATTTACCAATCGGAATAAGCGGGTACAGCGAAAGTTTATTAAGATCTGCCATACTTTTGACGTGAGATTGCTAACGAACATGAAAAACAAGACTACAGGTTTCGTATAGATTTACCAATGCACATTCCGAAAAGCTATAAACCTCACAACTTTTGTTCAAATTAGTAACGGCTCGCAAATGGACAAAAATAAGTGAACCTATATTTCAAACAGGTGGATATGATCTGCTCGATTGGTATTTAAAAGAAGACAAATACATTTATTATGGACCGATTTCGGGCAACGGTATGATGGAGGCAGACCACCATTAAATTTCACCATCTCGGTACCCACAAATTGTAGTTCGTCTATTTATAGCAGTTCTCTCTCTGTCTCTTTTCTCCCCTTTTGCATGCCTATTTTTGTTGATTTTTTGGCCTAGAATGGACTAAGAGGGTTTGAATTAATATTTTCTGCTAGACTTTGGTAAATATTCATGATTTTGAGGAGGAAGGATAACAGCGTTATGAGGTTAGCTACGGTGATATGTACGACAACTAGATACATGTTTTGAGTATGCTTCTTCAAGTTCATGTATCTCAAAATTTTGGTGGACAACCTCATAAAAATTTTAGTGCAATGACATAGCCATTTGTTCCTCTGTTTGTAGTGAAAAGCATTTCGCCCAACGAAAATTTGGGGAAAGTTGGAGGTGGGCAAAGAGTCCAGAATTAACATTGAAGTCAATGGGGAAATTAATGGTGGTCTGCCTCCTGTATGTAAACAAACTGACAGTGGATAAGAGGCCTAAATTTGATGCTATGATCTCCAAATTGTCAGAAAATGTGATATATGACATTTTGATAATAAAAAAAGTGACAAATTTGTGAGGTGAATTTTTGATTTTAGTCCAAATTTTGTGATTTTCAGTGGAAATTGATGTAAAGATTAAAACAACTTGCTTCCACAAAATATTGACACTATGTAATTCCAAGGATACCTCTGATTCTTAAAGTGTTTTAAATACTGAAATATTCCCATTTTAAAAAAAAACAAGCCAACAGTGAGGCTGATGTCCCCCGCCGAAATCCCAAAATAAATAGAAGACACATATTAATTAATCGCACATTTATTTTTTTCAATGTATCGAGCAATCAAACTGTACACGAAGTGTCATCCAAAAGTGTTTTATAAAGAAAAATGCTAAAACCGACGAGAAAAATGAAAATGTACCCTAGTTAGGGGGACCCTAAAGGCAGACAAAAGGGCCCCTCTGGCCAAGGGAAAGGGCCCTTTTGTCCTAGTCAATCGTTTCTATACACTGTTACTGTCGAATCGATTACTAAATGAGAATGCAGTCATTGTATTGGCATAAAAATCATCAATCAAGATGAACCTAAGTTATCTTGTCCCAAAGTATCAACCAATCAAATTGCTTATCTCTGCTTACCCTAAGCGGAAAATGCTCATCTTCGAACTCCATCAAGGCATTGACATAATAAGCATATACACCAAGTTTGAACATTTTAACTCAATTAGAAGGAGAGTTATTGTGTTCCAAAGTCTCGACTACTCTCGACCAATCAAATTGCGTATCACTCTGCTTACCCTGAGCAGAAAATGCTCATTATCGAACTTAGTCAAGGTATTACTGTAATGAAACTATACACCAAGTTTCATCACTCTCACTTAATTAGAACTAAAGTTATCGTATCCTAAAGCATTAACCAATCAAATTGCTTATCTCTGCTTACCCTAAGCAGAAAATGCTCATCTTCGAACTGCATCAAGGCATTTACCTAATAAGCATATACACCAAGTTTGAACATTTTAACTCAATAAGAAGGAGAGTTATTGTGTTCCAAAGTCTCGACCAATCAAATTGTGTATCGCTCTGCTTACCCTGAGCAGAAAATGCTCATTATCAAACTTAGTCAAGGTATTACTGTAATGAAACTATACACCAAGTTTCATCAATCTCACTTAATTAGAACTAAAGTTATCGTGTCCCAAAGCATCAACCAATCAAATTGCTTATCTCTGCTTACCCTAAGCGGAAAATGCTCATCTTCGAACTCCATCAAGGCATTGACCTAATCAACACATATTCCAAGTTTGAACATTCTAGCTCAATTAGGAAGAGAGTTATCGTGTCACAAAGTATCAACCAATCAAATTGCTTATCTCTGCTTACCCTAAGCGGAAAATGCTCATCTTCGAACTCCATCAAGGCATTGACCTAATAAACACATACACCAAGTTTGAACATTCTAGCTCAATTAAAAGGTATCGTGTCCCAAAGCATCAACCAATCAAATTGCTTATCTCTGCTTACCCTAAGCGGAAAATGCTCATCTTCGAACTCCATCAAGGCATTGACCTAATAAACACATACACCAAGTTTGAACATTCTAGCCCAATTAGGAAGAGAGTTATCGTGTCCCAAAGCATCAACCAATCAAATTGCTTATCTCTGCTTACCCTAAGCGGAAAATGTTCATCTTCGAACTCCATCAAGGCATTGACCTAATAAACACATACACCAAGTTTGAGCATTCTAGCTCAATTAGGAAGAGAGT
This sequence comes from Patella depressa, assembly GCA_948474765.1. Taxonomy (NCBI): domain Eukaryota; kingdom Metazoa; phylum Mollusca; class Gastropoda; family Patellidae; genus Patella; species Patella depressa. Next base: position 55,530,111 of record OX419716.1, read on the forward strand.
TATTGTGTCCCAAAAAGTGTGACGGACAGACAGACGGACAGACAGACGGACGAACCCATTTTAATAGTCCCCTGCTTTCTTCGAAAGGAGGGGGACAAAAAGTGTCAAAAGATAGGCTGGCACTGCCAGGCAGGATACGCCCACATTTTCGAGAGATGGACAGAGAACAAGCAATACCGAAAGTGATTTTTCCTACATCTTTAAGTCCTGTATTTCATGTTCCAGTCTGATATTAATGAAATTCGAAACCGACAATGATTATGGTGTGACGGTACACAACCTAGAAATGTGACTTTTCATCAAAATCGGATAAGAATTGTGACCTGTAGAGAGTCCACAACCATGATATACCATATTTTTACACTATTCGCGTACAAACGGCGTCCATTTTGTCTGTCAATTTTGGTCCGATTTTCCCGAAATTCAAACTCAACCTTCCTTACAGTGTAACGGTGATATAATCAAACGTTTTTTTAAATTGGATAATAATTGTGACCTCCAGAGGGACCACAAGCTAAAGAAAGGGGGATTTTGCGTATAACCAGGGGCCATAATTCAGGAAGTTACGATCCGATATGCGCAAATATCGAAAAGAACCAGAGTCCACAAACAAATTGTGGACGGACGGACGTCCGGACGGACAGGGGCGACGACATAATACGTCCACATGAAAATGTGGGCGTATAAAAAAGGCGATTTTGCGTATAATCAGGGGCCATAATTCAAAAAGTTACGATCCGATATGCGCAAATATCGAAAGGAAGCAAGATCTTTGGGTTATAACCATGAATTTCAAGTTTCATCAAAATCGAATTAAAATTGTGACCTTTACAGGGTCCACAACCTTGATATACCATTTTTTAACAGTATTCGCGTACAAACGGTGGCCATTTTGTATGGCAATTTTGGTCTGATTTTCCCTAAATTCAAACTCAACCTTCCTTACGGTGTAACGGTAATATAATCAAACGTTTTTTTAAATCGGATAATAATTGTGACCTCCAAGCTAAAAAAAGGCGATTTTGCGTATAATCAGGGGCCATAATTCAGGAAGTTACGATCCGATATGCGCAAATATCGAAATGAAGCAAGATCTTTGGCTTATAACCATGAATTTCAAGTTTCATCAAAATCGAATCAAAATTGTGACCTCCACAGGGTCCACAACCTTGATATACCATTTTTTAACAGTATTCGCGTACAAACGGCGGCCATTTTGTATGGCAATTTTCGTCCGATTTTCCCGAAATTCGAACTCAACCTTTCTTAGGGTGTAACGGTGATATAATCAAACGTTTTTTTAAATCGAATAATAATTGTGACCTCCAAGCTAAAAAGATAGGCTGGCACTGCCAGGCAGGATACGCCCACATTTTCGAGAGATGGACAGAGAACAAGCGATACCGAAAGTGATTTTTCCTACATCTTTAAGTCCTGTATTTCATACTGTATTGGGAGCAGCCATTTAGTTGGTCAGTTCCAGTCTGATATTAATGAAATTCGAAACCGACAATGATTATGGTGTGACGGTACACAACCTAGAAATGTGACTTTTCGTCAAAATCAGATAAGAATTGTGACCTGTAGAGAGTCCACAACCATGATATACCATATTTTTACACTATTCGCGTACAAACGGCGACCATTTCGTCCGTCAATTTTGGTACGATTTTCACGAAATTAGAACTCAACCTTCCTCATCAAAATCGAATTAAAATTGTGACCTATACAGGGTCCACAACCATGATATATCATTTTTTAACAGTATTCGCGTACAAACGGCAACCATTTTGTCTGTCAATTTTGGTCCGATTTTCCCGAAATTCCAACTCAACCTTCCTTACAGTGTAACGGTGATATAATCAAACGTTTTTTTAAATGGGATAATAATTGTGACCTCCAGAGGGACCACAAGCTAAAGAAAGGGGGATTTTGCGTATAACCAGGGGCCATAATTCAGGACGTTACAATCCGATATGCGCAAATATCGAAAAGAACCAAGATCTTTGGGTTATAACCATGAATTTCAAGTTTCATCAAAATCGAATTAAAATTAAGACCTTTACAGGGTCCACAACCTTGATATACCATTTTTTAACAGTATTCGCGTACAAACGGCGGCCATTTTGTATGGCAATTTTGGTCTGATTTTCCCGAAATTCGAACTCAACCTTCCTTAGGGTGTAACGGTGATATAATCTAACGGTTTTTTAAATCGAATAATAATTGTGACCTCCAGAGGGACCACAAGCTAAAAAGGGTGATTTTTCGGACAATCAGGGGCCATAATTCAGGAAATTACATTCCGATAGCCGCAAATATCGAAAGGAACCAAGATCTTTGGGTTACAAACATGCATGTCAAGTTTCATCAAAATCGGTTCAAAATTGTGACCTCTATAGGGTCCACAAGCTAAAAACGTGATTTTTCGTACAATCAGGGGCCATAATCCATGAAGTTTTGATCCGATACATGCCAATATCGAAAGCAGCCGAGATCTTTTGGGGATAAACCTATATTTCAAGTTTCGTCAAAATCGGATAAGAATTGTGACCTGTAGAGAGTCCACAAACAAATTGTGGACGGACGGACGTCCGGACGGACAGGGGCGACGACATAATACGTCCACATGAAAATGTGGGCGTATAAAAAAGGCGATTTTGCGTATAATCAGGGGCCATAATTCAAAAAGTTACGATCCGATATGCGCAAATATCGAAAGGAAGCAAGATCTTTGGGTTATAACCATGAATTTTAAGTTTCATCAAAATCGAATCAAAATTGTGACCTCCACAGGGTCCACAACCTTGATATACCATTTTTTAACAGTATTCGCGTACAAACGGCGGCCATTTTGTATGGCAATTTTCGTCCGATTTTCCCGAAATTCGAACTCAACATTTCTTAGGGTGTAACGGTGATATAATCAAACGGTTTTTTAAATCGAATAATAATTGTGACCTTCAGAGGGACCACAAGCTAAAAAGGGTGATTTTTCAGACAATCAGGGGCCATAATTCAGGAAATTACATTCCGATAGCCGCAAATATCGAAAGGAACCAAGATCCTTGGGTTACAAACATGCATGTCAAGTTTCATCAAAATCGGTTCAAAATTGTGACCTCTATAGGGTCCACAAGCTAAAAACGTGATTTTTCGTACAATCAGGGGCCATAATCCATGAAGTTTTGATCCGATACATGCCAATATCGAAAGGAACTGAGATCTTTTGGGGATAAACCTATATTTCAAGTTTCGTCAAAATCGGATAAGAATTGTGACCTGTAGAGAGTCCACAAACAAATTGTGGACGGACGGACGTCCGGACGGACAGGGGCGACGAAATAATATGTCCACATGAAAATGTGGGCGTATAAAAATGGGTCATTTTGTAAAAAAAAAAAAGGTAAAATAAAGTCAATTTTTGAAAAATATCCCAATATTTTGAATATTTTTGATGAGACTTGTCTGAAACTCTTTAAATCTTTTTGCAAAATTCACATTTTGACAAAATTAAGAAGGAGTCTTCAATTCTAGAACAAAAGGCCCATGGACCTGATCTGCAACCCAGCATACAAAACAGTACATAGATTTAAAGGGTCACCATTTCTTCTGCAATTAATTAGGGTTTCACACTGCGTAGCTTGTGTGAAACACTATTGTTTTTGTTAAAATTATTATTCTTATTATTAGGCTTTCAGACTTTCGTCTGAAAGACTATTGTTTTTGTATGGCAATTTTGGTCTGATTTTCCCGAAATTCGAATTCAACCTTCCTTACAGTGTAACGGTAATATAAACAAACGTTTTTTTAAATCGGATAATAATTGTGACCTCCAGAGGGACCACAAGCTAAAAAAAAAAGACGACTTTGCGTATAATCAGGGGCCATAATTCAGGAAGTTACGATCTGATATGCGCAAATATCGAAAGGAACCAAGATCTTTGGGTTATAACCATGAATTTCAAGTTTCATCAAAATCAAATTAAAATTGTGACCTCCACAGGGTCCACAACCTTGATATACCATTTTTTAACAGTATTCGCGTACAAACGGCGGCCATTTTGTCCGTCAATTTGGGTCCAAGTTTCACGAAATTCGAACTCGACCTTCATAACCATGCAACGGTGATATAATCAAACGGTTTTTTAAATCGGATAACAATTTTGACCTCCAGAGGGACCACAAGCTAAAAAGGGCGATTTTTTGGAAATCAGGGGCCATAATTCAGGAAGTTACGATCCGATTGGCGCAAATATCGAAAGAAACCAAGATCTATGGGTTATAAACATGCATTTCAAGTTTCATCCAAATCGGTTCAAAATTGTGACCTCTACATTGTTCACAAGTTAAAAAACGTGATTTTTCGTACAATCAGGGGCCATAACCCATGAAGTTACAGTCCGATACATGCCAATATCGAAAGGAACCGAGATCTTAGGGTGATAAACCTAGGTTTTAAATTTCATTGAAATCGGATAAAAATTGTGACCTGTAGACTGTTCACAAACAATTGTGGACGGACGGATGGACGGACGGACGTCCGGATGGACGAACAGGGGCGACGACAATATACGTCCACATAAAAATGTGGGCGTATAAAAATACAGTATCGTTTGGTACCTGGATAGATCGGCTATTGTATGACGTATTTCCTGTCTGATTCATGAAAGCCGATTCAGTGCTGTGGAGGAAATGCAGCAGGTTGGACTGGCAACCTAGTCCTTGTCATGTACATTTGGACATCCCCTCCCCTCCTTAAACATGTGACTGGCACCCAGGGTGTTTTACGTGCAAGCAAATGTGTACATAGGACCTCGTCTTCGCATCTACTCTGATCTACTATTTTAGGGCACCATCCCTACACCTTTGACAAGGGAGGAATTATGCTGACAAATCTGAATATTTCTCGATAAATGCAGGGATTGGACATGGGACCTACAAGTTAGTAAGTTACAAGCAGGGCTACCAAGAATAACCTGGCTAATGAAAAGAGGAATATGTCATGCAGTTTGTTTCAAGGGATTATCTGCGCTATGGGCTTTGCAGTACGATTTCCACCTTGAGAGTGCATATTTTTGATCGAATATGAAAGTCAGCGGCTACGAAGCAGGGTTCCCACAGTGGGTAATGGATATCTGAGATTACGGTACTTGATGCAATTACAGACCTTGTGATTTAGTGCATAATAGCTTATCGTCAAAATCCGTTCTCAGTACCTTCAATTTGATGTATAGTTTGTTTGATTTCGACAAAAATTGACTGAGCTGTGTCCATTTGAAGCTACCCAACTCACAAATGTAAGTTTTTAGAAAAAGCAAGTTAAAGATTAGGATGTTCAAAAACAAAATTACATAGCAAACAGGCCATTTATTTTCTTTTTTGCCGTTGAACATATCTTTTCAGGGATTTTCAGGGGTGCTAAAGACTTAAATCGTTGTAAAAATTTGATCAGACGATATCCAACATTTATTTGCTATTTTGTCAATTGATATTGTTTTATTTAGAATTGCAAGGGTGCTGCAGATGAAAATCGTTGTAAATGCACTCTTTTTGTAACGAAAAATCCACAACATCATAGTATTATACTGAAGAACAATCTATACATTAGTAGTAATTTGTATATTATAACTTTGGTAGGATTAACTGAAGTTAATCTCATCAATTAATTAGCACCTTAGTGCCAGCTAGTGGACAGGAGATTAAGATTATTGTTGATTAGGTAATCATCAAAGCAGACGCCACAATTGTACGTGAGTTCAGTTAACACGTGGATTAAAATAAGATTTTGGGTGTACGATACGTCTATAGTATTTTCAGATACCGTAACGTTATCAAAATATGAGTCCCTATAGTCAAGTAAAGCTTACGTTCACTTTTGTGCATTTTGGCTTTGATGTAATTAAGCAATGGCAGGTTCGAGAATCGTCGCATTTCGGCTCGTTCTCATTTTTTCGACCCATGGTGATAAGAACATTTTAAACAATGATATCCAATACGCATTTCTTATTTTACATGCCATGTGAAGAAGCGACAGCTAACAGAATTCACCTATCGATAAAATTCCCTTCAAAAAGAAAATCATTGGCCATTTTTATTTCCATTTAAGGCCTATAAATTATTTTTTAAAGATGGTGTAAGATATTATTCGCAGTAAATAATGAGTTGTCGACGGCTTTATCATTGACCCGTGACAGTTGATTAGTAGTACTCAACGACACACACCCGCTGCCGATTAACTTACATAATCAAATAGTTTTGATTAACACTCAACGGCAATCTATATACGATCAGAATTATTTTTTTTCTGTCACTTAGAGTGAATCGCATGTAGGTACCCAAAAACATTATTGCCTAAGCCAAATATTTATCGCCAGCTCAGCCATCCACGTAACCATAATGCTTTGCACGCGATGTCTGGGCCAATCAACAAACGAGCCACATGGTGTTTGTTTATATTTTCTAGGGGTTTTAAAACTCGAGCTTGTCCGTTCAAAATCAATTCAGCGATAATATTTTGATAATATTTGATATCTGGAGATTCTCCGTTTTACAATGATGCCAATTATTATGCAAGAGGAATGACCGGTCGTTCCATAGCGAGCGAAGGAACATAACTAATTTCGCAGAGAATTTTAAGAAATAGGACAGATTTAAGAATACGGTACTCTTAAGCAGTGGACACATTAGCCGAATCATTCGGCCGAATGGTTCGGCCGAATCAATCGGCGCCGAATTTTATTCGGCCGAATGGGTGGACACACCAGCCGAATGCTTCGCCCGATTCACAAATCGATTACGTCACCTTTCACGTCACATGATCAAAACATGGCGGCGTCAATGTTTTCAAACAATCACGTGACTTCTCGATATGAGTGACGATTGGCTAATGAATTCTACATTCGGCCGAATGCTTCGGCGAAGCGGACACACCAGGCGAATATTATTCGGTCGATTAAATTTTCGGCCGAATATATCAAACCTGTTTGATTCGGGCGAATCATTCGGCCGAATAGAAATTCGGCCGAATAACAGTGGACACACTAGGCGAATTTTGACGCCGATTGATTCGGCCGAACGATTCGGCCGAATCATTCGGCTAGTGTGTCCACCGCTTTACAAAACGTTCAAATAAAGGTGTTCTAAAATCTGTTATGGCTAATTCAGTTTTTCAGTCCTAGATTAATTTTTTATTGTTTGATTTGTATAAAACAAAGTTCATATGCTTCGTTGTCTCAATTGTCATTTTTTTTATTACCAAAAGTGTTATCTGTCGGCACCGGAAGTGGCATAATTTTACCAAAAACTACAATTTTGACAGTTAGGTACCATTTTTCGAAAACAAACATTATTTTTTTGAAAAATTATATGACTCAAAGAGTGTGTCCTTTAAAGGCGCAAAAAATGTCGGAAGCAGTTTTTTTAATTTCTATTCCATTTTCTAGCAAATTGGATTAAGAGGTGAAAAAAGGCGTAAAATTGACCTATTTACAACCCATTCAGGCTTTCCAGATTTTAAAATATTTTTACATAACTTTTATAAACTTGTAGCTATAATCCATACGAAGAGAAAGTATGTGAAAATTAGTTTGTAATATAAGCAGTTGCCGAGAAAAGGGCGGTTTTGCATAAGTCACTGTTTTCGTAATTTTGCCTGTAAAATAGTCAATTATTATTGGATTTTTATAAAAGTGACAACATTTGATTCAAAAAGCATGTAGCGTCATATCAAGTTGATTACAATTTAAAATTGACATCGGAAGCGACGTCATTTTGTCAAAAACTGCATTTTAAACTTTTTAAATCAATGTTTTATTCAACTAAGAATTATTTAATATGTATTAATAATTTTAACTTTTGGTTTAAATTCACATATAAACACAACTCATATGGTCATATAGATATCATAAAATTGTTTCTAACTTGTTGGGTTGCCGAGAAATAGACGGTTTTCTACAGGTCACTTTTGAAGGTTTTGGGGCCATAAAAGTGTCAATCATTATTCGATTTTCATAAACTTTACACCATGTTATACCTAATGCCATTTTGGATTTCATACAAGTAATTTAAGATTTTCATTATCACCGGAAGTAAAGTCATTTTGGCAAAAACTGTATTTTTAGCCTTCAAAACAGATATTTCATTCAAATTAGTCTGTTTTGAAATCTTTTTCAAATTATGATATTTGATGCCAATCAACAAATAGAATGAACCCATACGATCATACAGATACCACAAAATGGTTTCTAACTTGTACGGTTGCAGAGAAATAGCCAATTTTCTACAAGTCACTTTTCAAGTTTTTTGGTCTTTAAAAGTGGCAATTATTATTTGATTTACATAAAATTTTCACTATATGATATCTATGCCATTTCTGATTTCATAAAACTAATTGAACATTTTCATTAACACCGGAAGTAATGTAATTTTGTCAAGATCATTTACAAGTAACAAATGTATATTGATATTGCTGGATTTGGTTGATTCTGCGTCCATTTTATTTGATGTGAGCAATGTTTATTTGGAAACCTGTTTAGTGGTTTCGTTGGTACCGGAAGTGACATATGTTCAAGGGTAACTTGGCACCGGAAGTGACATGTTCAATGGTAACGTGGCACCAGTGAAACCTGTCATTCCTGCATGCAGGTCTAGTTTTTTTTGATTCTGTATTATAATAATTTTGCAGAAATAAATGTGAAGCTATAAAGAAAAGAATTTTGATGATATATGAACTTTTGAAAACATAGGAGGCAGACCACCATTAAATTTCACCATCTCGGTACCCACAAATTGTAGTTCGTCTATTTATAGCAGTTCTCTCTCTGTCTCTTTTCTCCCCTTTTGCATGCCCATTTTTGTTGATTTTTTGGCCTAGAATGTACTAAGAGGGTTTGAATTAATATTTTCTGCTAGGTTTTGGTAAATATTCATGATTTTGAGGCGGAAGGATAACGGCGTTATGAGGTTGGCTACGGTGATATGTATGACAATTAGATACATGTTTTGAGTATCTCAAAATTTTGGTGGTCAACCTCAAAAAAATTTTAGTTCCTCTGTCTGTAGTGAAAAGCATTTCGCCTAACGAAAATTTGGGGAAGAGTTGGAGGTGGGCAAAGAGTCCAGAATTAACATTGACGTCAATGGGGAAATTAATGGTGGTCTGCCTCCCGATATGATAAGTTTTCAGCGCGAGTTACATGTATTTCCCTTGAACAAAATGGCCTCCCAACACTATTGTTTTTATCTTCATAGAACGATTAAAAGTTCTTTTGCCACCAAAGATAATATTTAAATCGTAATCGAGTCTCTGATACATTTTAAACAATTAACCAAGAATTCCATCCACAAATCTATTCATACTTCGTGTTCATGGCGCCGACTCAACCAAACTTAAAATTGAAGATTTTCGCACAGAATATTATACGACGACATACGGTATACGACCACTACGGACAGTTTTGATTACATTTTTGACGTCCATCTCGGATTTTAAAATTCCATTATTTTGGATCTAATTGGAATATTTTGATGAAATAAAAGATAGGTTGCCAGGCAACGAAACATACGCCCACAGCAGCTAAATCGTCCGGGCAGTCAACAAGGGTTGTCGCATATTTTTACTTTTTTTAATATTGAAACATTTGTAATACATTAAATCTGATCAAGAGTAACAACTCATTATGTAATTATCTGAAAATCATTAGAATTTGTTTGCTTTTTATAAATGTTTTGCCCCACGCTAACAATAAGTATAGGAAACACCTTAAACTCTGTGTATCAATCTGAAGTCAATCGGATGATAAGTTTGGCCTCTATAGCATCACAAGGTTTTTTGAAGTGATCAAGGGAGACAACTCTGGAAGTAATTATTTGAAATCGCTCAAAATCAATAGGCTTCTTCGTCTCATGACCTTAAACAGTGTGTGTGTATTTAAAGTCAATCGTGTATTAACTTTGGCCTCTAGAGCGTTAACAGGATTTTTTGATGTGATCAAGGGCCATAACTCTGGCAGTAATTATCAGAAATCGCTGAAAATCAATAGGCTTTTTTGTCTCATGACCTTAAACAATGTGTATAAATTTAAAGTCAATCGGATATTAACTTTGGCCTCTAGAGGATCCACAAGATTTTTTGAAGTAATCAAGGGCCACAACTCTGGCACTAATTATTAGAAATTGCTGAAAATCAATAGGCTTCTTCGTCTCATGACCTTAAACACTGTGTATAAATTTAAAGTCAAAGTCAATCCGATATTAACTTTGGCCTTTAGAGCATCCACAAGATTTTTTGAAGTGATCAAGGGCCATAACTCTGGCACTAATTATCGGAAATTGCTGAAAATCAATAGGCTTCTTTGCCTTATGACCTTAAACACTGTGTATAAATTTAAAGCCAATCGGATATTAACTTTGGCCTCTAGAGCGTTCACAAGATTTTTTTTGCAGTGATCAAGGGCCATAACTCTGGCACTAATTATCGGAAATCGCTGAAAATCAATAGGCTTCTTTGTCTTATGACCTTAAACACTGTGCATAAATTTAAAGTCAATCGGATATTAACTTTGGCCTTTAGAGCGTCCACAAGATTTTTTGAAGTGATCAAGGGCCATAACTCTGGCACTAAGTATCGGAAGGCGCTGAAAATCAATAGGCTTCTTCGTCTCATGACCTTAAACACTGTACAAATTTAAAGCCAATCGGATATTAACTTTGGCCTCTAGAGCGTCCACAAGATTTTTTGAAGTGATCAAGGGCCATAACTCTGGTAGTTATTATCGGAAATCGCTGAAAAACAATAGGCTTCTTCGTCTCATGACCTTAAACACTGTACAAATTTAAAGCCAATCGGATATTAACTTTGGCCTCTAGAGCGTCCACAAGATTTTTTGAAGTGATCAAGGGCCATAACTCTGGTAGTTATTATCGGAAATCGCTGAAAAACAATAGGCTTCTTCGTCTCATGACCTTAAACACTGTGTATAAATTTAAAGTCAATCGGATATTAACTAACGGACAGACGGACGGGGGCGACGACAATATACGACCACATTTCAATGTGAATACGAATGATAAAGTGAGAGGAATCCAAAACCATTTAAATAACATAAACATAGACAGGATCAAAGTCATAATAAACTTGATACAGTGACACCAGTAGTAGGAGTGGATAAAAAGAAAGTCAAAGGTATCACAAAACCATCTTTTAAAGTATCTAACATTTCGTAGGTAAAATCCTACTTCTTCAGAGAATATTAGTCTCGGTCTGGGTCGGTTCTCAATTATTGACAAAAATTACTGGATAATCTACCACATAAAAAACCAAACTCCCGGTTACACATGGGCAATGGAACCCTTTGGCTAAAGTCTTGGTAAGTGATAGATATTATGAAGCCGGGCCGATTTTGATAGATTCTATAAGGCGAGGATAAAATATATCCCACAATTCACTTGGCACATCTATTATTAGAAACAAATTAGAGATGATACAACAGCATGAATCGTGATTAAGGAGATTGTGAGAAGCCATACGTTTGATTCATGACGAGAGAAAATTACCATTTCAATTAAAAAACTTTAGAACAAAATTTTAGAGAGTGTCATTGTTGACAAGCGAGATGTTTTGATAGATTCAGCACGTGGTAACTTAAAAGACTGGATAATCCAGACAGTGACCGACTTTCTGTCAAATTTTGAGGACCCATCCAGACTAATATTCGTAGAATATTTGTTTGGATGATAAGAGACTAGAGAATATAAGCTACAAAAATGATGCAGTTGAAATACAAGGTTAGTCATGGTAACAAGTGATGTCATAATGTAAATATGACGTCATAACATTGATGACATAATAATTATAAAGGGTGTAAAGTTAAAAAATGTTAGAATTAATTTACAGGCATTTCATTTAAACGATAAGGCCATACAGTATTTAATCTGTGGATCCAAAGTGATTCAGCAATATTAAGTTTAGTTCTATCATTCTGAGGGATTTTATCGAGTACAGTGCAAACATAAGATTCGTGACCGAGTGTATTAAATGTGGGGCAATGTGGGGGGATTTTCCAATTTTTTTTACTTTAATGTTACTTCTATGGCTGTTAAGTCTTGTGCTAAAAGGAGTGATCGTTTGGCCTACATATTGTTTTTTACAAAATTGACAAGTTATACTGCCAAATCATGGTTTCTACTGCATTTTTTACACTACCCTACTACATTTCAGCTCTGAGAGGTTGACGGGTCTGAAAGAGCATGTGGAATGCTGTTGCATTGGAAACATAAAGTGTGTCACCACTTACACAAGGACGTGCCAGCTACTGCCAGTTCTTTCAATGGAGATGGCAGATATGTCATATAAATTGTGGGTCACGTCGTTGTTTAAGTGGTGATATAACTAGTATGTTTATCCAACGCAACAGCATCCCTCGGAACGCAGCTTAGGGTCAGTTGATAATATAATCTATGTCATGAAGGTTTCTGGTTTTTATTAAGTTTGTATACCGCTTTTCACACAAAATTAAGCAGTTTTATTCTCTAAAATTATTAGGATTTTCCCTTACACTCACCTCCTCTAAATTTTTAGACAATTGTTTCTTCTTTTTTATTTCTGTTTTCAAACTTTCTTTCTTACTATCCAAAGCACTTTGACACAGAGCAAATTCTTTCTGTTTGATCTTTAAGTTACTTTCACATACTTCCATGGCACTGCCTGATGCCTGTAATGTCACAATGAGAAATAAAGTGACTTAAGTTTTGTTACAATCATAATAGATACGTTGAGGCAACGAAACCACAGGTAAATCGTCCTATTTGTAAACGCTTGTAAATATATAAAATAACAAAGTAATATTTGTAAGTTGAAGCGATAACCCGGGGATGGCGATATATCATGATAATTATTCAGATGATAATATTATCGTGATAATTTTTTAAAATATCGTGATATTTAAATTGAAGATCACAATTCACATAAAATCCTTTCAAAATAGTTGAAAAGTGTAGAAGAAATTAAATTTCAACAAGTGGTAGTTGATACGAACGAGATCCTTTTTGCACAAGAAGCGTCAGTTTTTAACGTAATTGCAATGGCTGAATCGGTAAATGGGTTGACTGTCACTGACAGACACTATCCGTTTCATGTTTCAAGTTGGCTATATTTCACTTAATAATAATTTAGTATCAATCATAATTATACTACAAGGCACTCTGTCAAAATCCCTGATACCCCCGAAAAACCAACCAGCCATTTATCACCAACGTGTTTTGGGGCTATTCTTGGTTCGAATATGCACCCAGGTGATACATAATGCAACATTTCATACATCTGGATGGGGGTGTATAGCTCATTCCTGGAGAAGTGTTCTAGTGAAGGTGGCCACTGTACATTCAGAAGTCCAATTCCAAATCCATTTCAATATTACTTTATCTACAGTTTAAAAATATACTGACAGTGTTTTAGCTCAGTTTAGCAAATTAACAGACAAATTTAGTGGAGATCAGTTTGTAACCGTGAGTGCTTTAGTACCTGTTCTAGACTATCTCAGCAGTACAATATTAAAGGTGCCTGATGAAGATAGACCTCTCCACTATTTCGAAATCATTACTTCAGAGATATGAATCTACACAAGCCAAGAATACAAAACTACTCATATCCACATGTTCTTATTTAGATCCAAGATTTAGACGATGATATGATAGAGGAAGTTAAGAATTATCTTCTGAGTAAGTTTGAAGAAGATAGTAGGGAAGCAGAAAAGGCAACAGAACAGATTCAAAGCAAAGATGGTGAAAGTGATGTTAATGAAGTCTCAAACTGATGATATTAGTAGTGGTTCACTCACAGGTCTTTTAGTACAAATTGAAAAGAGAAAGAAAATAAGAAAAACAGAATAATAGGATAGAGAGAAATTTCAAAAGGAGTTGTTGATGTATGAAGATGGCAATAATATATCTTCAGCAAATGATCCGTGGCCCATTCCATGCTAAGTGGTCAGGGGCCATAATTCAGGAAGTTACGATCAGATATGTCCAAATATCGACAGGAACCAAGATCTTTCAGTTTGACCAAAATCGAATTAAAATTGTGACCTCTACAGGGTACACAACCTTGATATACCATATTTTTACACTATTCGTGTAAAAATGGCAGCCATTTTGTTCATCAATTTTGCTCCGATGTTCACAAAATTCAAACTGAAAATTCATTACTGTGTAACCGTGATATAATCAAATGTTTTTGAACTCCAGACCGATCACACTGTGTATAAATTTAAAGTCAATCAGATATTAACTTTGGCCTCTAGAGCATCCACAAGAATTTTTGAAGTGATCAAGGGACACAACTCTGGCACTAATTATCAGAAATCGCTGAAAATCAATAGGCTTCTTCGTCTCATGACCTTAAACACTGTGTATAAATTTGAAGTCAATCGGACATCATCTTTGTCCTCTAGAGCATCCACAAGATTTTTTGAAGTGATCAAGGGCCATAACTCTGGCATTAATAATCAGAAATCCGTGAAAATCAATAGGCTTCTTCGTCTTATGACCTTAAACACTGTGTATAAATTTAAAGTCAATCGGATATTAACTTTAGCCTCTCGAGCATTCACAAAATTTTTCAAAGTGATCAAGAGTCATAACTCTGGCAGTAATTATCGGATATTGCTGAAAATCAATAGGATTCTTCGTCTCATGACCTTAAACACTGTGTATAAATTTAAAGTCAATCGGATATTAACCCTGGCCTCTAGTGCGTTCACAAGAAATTGTGGACGATGGACGGACGGACGGACGGACGAACCGACAGACGGACGGACGGACGGACCGACAGATCGACGGACGGGGGGCGACGGCAATATACGTCCACATTTCTATGTGGGCGTATAAAAAGGAAATTTTTCGGTCAATCACGGGACATAATTCAGGAAGTTACGATCCGATGGGCGCAAATATATAAAGGACCCAAGATCTTTGGGTTATAAACATACATGTCAAGTTTCATCAAAATTGGTTCAAAATTGTAACCTCTATAGCTTGATATAACATTTTTTCACACTATTCGCGTACAAACCGCGGCCATTTTGTCAATTTTGGTCCGATTTTCACGAAATTCGGACTCAACATCCATTACCATGTAACGTTGGTAAAATCAAACGTTTTTTTTAAATCAGATAACAATTTTGACCTCCAGAGGGACCACAAGCTAAAATGGGTGATTTTTTGGACAATCAGGGGCCATAATTCAGGAAGTTACGATCCGATGGGCGCAAATATTGAAAGGAACCAAGACCTTTGGGTTATTAACATACATGTCAAGTTTCATGAAAATCGGTTCAAAATTGTGACCTCTATAGGGTCCACAACCTTGATATAACATATTTTCACACTATTCGCGTACAAATGGCGGCCATTTTGTCTGTCAATTTTGGTCCGATTTTCACGAAATTCGAACTCAACCCCCATAACTATGTAATGGTGATATAATCAAACGTTTTTTTGAATCGGATAACAATTTTGACCTCCACAGGGAACACAAGCTAAAAAGGGTGATTTTTCGGACAATCAGGGGCCATAATTCAGGAAGTTACGATCCGATATGCGCAAATATATCGAAAGGAACCAAGATCGGTTATAAACATGCATTTCAAGTTTCATCGAAATCAGATCAAAATTGTGACCTCTACACTGTTCACAAGCTAAAAACATGATTTTTCGTACAATCAGGGGGCATAACCCATGAAGTTACAGTCCGATACATGCCAATATCGAAAGGCACCGAGATCTTAGGGTGATAAACCTATATTTTAAGTTTCATTGAAATTGGATAAAAATTGTGACCTGTAGACTGTTCACAAACAATTGTGGACGGACGGACGGACAGGGGCGACGACAATATATGTCCACATAAAAATGTGGGCGTATAAAAATGATAATTACCCTTCATTGAAATTGGATAAAAATTGTGACCTGTAGACTGTTCACAAACAATTGTGGACGGACGGACGGATGGACGGACGGACAGGGGCGACGACAATATACGTCCACATAAAAATGTGGGCGTATAAAAATAATAATTACCCTTCTAAATTAGAACCACAATACTGACGAAAATGTATCTCGAATCGTTTAGACTGTACACGATGGTAGAGTGTATTAAAATCGCTGCCGTGAGAAAACAGAACGGCCATAAATAATGAAACAAATTTTAAAATGGATCTTGAATTAAAATGTATTACAAAACAAACTAGATCTGCTACTGTCCCATGCAGATATGAAAGCTTTCATATTCACAGTCACTTCATGTCACATGTCATGGGTCATATAAATAATCCGAACAAGAAAAAATAAATCATTTATTCATTAAAATCTGTCACAATCTAGCGAAATTAATGTGATTTTTCACTCGTAAACAACTTTGTCGGCACGAAAAACATCAAAGGCGAAATTCGAATTTTTGAAATATTTAAATACCGAAAATTCGACCCATATCCCGGCTATCCTGAAATGTATTAAATTTTAGACATAGGAGACGCATTGAACATACTATGCCCAATTGTGTTTGCTTACAAGTCCGTAAATGTCGATATTTCACTATGTTTCATATTCACTTCAAAATGGCGACCATCAGCTGACCTAAATCAAAATTCTGCTTTGAACGTTTTTTAGGTTTTCCTACAAGGATTCAGAAAATGTAACTCCCATGTCCATAAATGCAATATCGCAAAAGTTCTATTGTTTTTTCACGTTTCAAGATGGTGGCACTTCGGGCCGAAACGATACGCTGTGCCACGATGTGATACAGCATGATGTCGTAGACCAACGATACGGGTGCATCACGATACACACGCCATTAATGTGAAATAGACTAAAGTTTTCTTGAAATAAAGAAATAATACACAATGTTTTAAATTTATATTGTTTATTATTAGATAAATTAAAATTTGATGTTTAACTTTTAACCAATATTTTTTGCACATTTTTCATTTTGTGCGAAACACTCAAACAGGAAGTACGAAACAGGAAAACCAATATTCTCCCACACCTTCGATTGCAATCTGTTTCACAGAGAATTACTTACGAATTATCTCTGTAACAGATGACTGTCCACAACACGTGCGTTGACTGCACACGCCATCAGACATTGGCCCAACGGCTCGTGCAATGTTTACTTAACACCTAACTGCTTCGGGCAAAATGATGCATTTTACTCATTTTAATACCCATTTACACTAAATAGGAAATAATTTTTAACTACAAATACTTCAAACGTCTTTATTTATTTTTCTTTTACCCCAAAAAAATGTTTGAGAATTTAATTTGTCTGAGTAGAAAAGTTCATATGCCGTACTCATTAAGCCTCGTCGATGTCATGCTTATCAGTGATTGTAGCGGCCAAGCGAATAGTCACTATGGGTCATGGGATCAGTTTGCTTCGATCGAACAGGCGTGTGGCTCTTCCATTTCAACTTCACCAAGTGTAACACTGCTACCACCAGTACTGGGCGTGAACATAATGGTCGAAAGACTAAGAGAGACTGTTAACCAAAATTTCAACACGCTTTTCATTCATTCGAATAAGAGCCACCAGCATCGCGATAAAGAAATGACTGTTAAATAAAATGCGATTTCATTGGTGTAAAACGCATGGCTTCCGGTATTTTGTCCAATGGAAAACATCGTCTTGTCCAGTTTCAGAGTCGTATTTTGCACGCAATTAGTAGGTCAGTTTTGCAATGATTGTGAAGTCCAGATGCCCGGGCCTATAGAAGACGCGTGCTGTTTCTAGTCTATTTATAGCTACCGAGGGTTTCTTCTCTACTTAGGCCTTGTGTACGTTCGTACTGAACTAGTAGGTAATTTCTAAGGGTCCTACATATCTCATTTATTGAACAAATATCGCGATATAGTATGAAATTAATCGTGAACCTTAAATTGAAAAAAAATTGCGATTATCGATATTCTTAAAAAAAATATCGTTCATCGTTTTCATGGAAAAAATCGCGGTACACCAGTTCACCGGTGAATCCTTTCGGCCCTAGTGGCACTTCTGGTTCGATCGACAAACTCCATGTTTTGTGTACGAATCAGTAATTACTTGTCTAGTATCGAATATAAAAATTAGGTCATTCTGACCTTTATTTCAACGATATTTTCGAAAAATTTGATTCTTAATTTCACCAAGGGAAGATAATTTAGAATGTTTAAAGGCATTTTTCAAGTCGCATCAGTAATGGTTACTTACATACTAAATTTCATGAAAATCGTACAACTATTAAAGAAGTTGTCAAGTTGGTCTCAACTTTCGGTTCGAAATCACAGCGACGAATTTTCGAATATTACAAAACTTTTAAAAATAAGCTTCCCCTGACCAGCTTAATCGTTCGCAATAAACATTTGCCCCTTAAAATCAGCAAATTGCTGACTTTAAAGTGAAAAACATTACAACCGGGCAAAATTTTCTGTTTTATCAATTTTTCAGTACTAAAATCGGGAAATTGCTGACTTATAGCAAGAAACATTTCGACCGGGCATTTCAATCGAAACAACGCCAGTTGACTCAATGACAGACGTTACGATACAGAGCGCAGGTGCTAACCATTCAGCCACGCAACCTCCCTAAATTTGGCAAATTGCTGACCTACAGCGAGAAACATTTCAACCGTGCGAAATTTTCTATTTTAACAGTTTATTTTGCACGGTACCTTTAAATATCAACCGAATATTACAAAACTTTTAAAAATAAGCTCCCCCTGACCGACTTAATCGTTCGCAACAAATGTTTGCCCCCTAAAATCGGCAAATTGCTGACTTTAAAGTGAGAAACATTACAACCGGGCGAAATTTCCTGTTTTATCACTTTTACAGTACCTCTGATTACCAACCGATTATAACAAAAGAGAGAAATGCGGATTCACGTCAATTCCACACAAACTAGGTCATTTCGGGGCTAACATATGTTTTTAAATTTTATTTAAAAACTTCCCTTGTGCGTATAGGTCTTCAGGAGGGGGAGGAAACAGAAGGACACGGAGAAAACCCACGAGGTTGAACACCATACTCCATGTCACGTGCAACCTGGAAATCGAAAAGACACCAGTTGACTCAATGACAGATGTTAAGATACAGTGCGCACATGCTAACAATTCAGCCATTCAGCCTCCCTAAAATCGGCAAATTGCTGACTTATAGCAAGAAACATTTCAACCGGGCATTTCAATCGAAACAACGCAAGTTAACTCAATGACAGACGTTACGATACAGAGCGCAGGTGCTAACCATTCAGCTACGTAATCCACCTAAATTTGGCAAATTGATGACCTACAGCGAGAAACATTTCAACCGGGCAAAATTTTCTATTTTAATAGGTGTCACAGCTCCATTGTTGGAAGAAAATCGTTTTTTCCCGATTTGTAACCTTTCTTCAACTTGACGTCACACAGTCGCTATTTTATCATTTATAATAATTTAAAAATATTTTGGAAGCAGATAAATTGTTCTTTTGTGTGATATAATTTTTATATATGTGTTCCTTATATTAATTTCAAAAATGTAAATTAAAAAACGTCAATTTCGCGTGTTTTGACGTAACGCTAAAAAATTTTGTCACGTTTTTAAACGAGGGTACCCCACTTCAAGTGCTCCGCTCAGGTTTCGATTTTTAATATTTTTTTTTCATTTTAATATCATTAGAAAGATAATTGAACGATCTTCCGATCGGCGGGGGGTGCTTTGTTGGTATTTCGAAATACCATGCTTTTTTTTTTAAGTTGAAGGCTTCAATTCACGTAATCTTTTTTTGTGGCGATTTGCCAGGATATCACCCCCCTCCGATCGAAAGTTCGTTTTATTGTCGTTTCAATGCTATTAAAATCAACAAAATCAGAGCATTTTAAGAACCTGAGCGGAGCATTTGAAAATTGTATACAATGAGCAATCTTGTCAAAAATAAATCGCGTAGTTTTGCCTCGTTATGACGTCATTTCAACACCAAAACTAAAATGTATTCCAAGTTCCTAAGGCTCATATTCGCAGTAAATTACGTTGAAAGGCAAATCTGATGTTAATTTATGAAGTAAGCGTTATGTTAAATGTATAAAGACTTGCCTGAAAATAAATAACATAGTTAAAATCCATTTTTTTACGTCTTTCACAAGAGTTGACTTTATTTACATCACATGACTCATATTTGCGCGCTTTTATAACCACGTGACAGGATCTTAGGATTGAATGGAAATTACCTACGAGCTACCACACGTCTCTACTTTTAACACTAAACACATTTCAAGAATGGAAAAATTCTGTAAAATTGTCGACTGTTTCAATGCTTTGAAATCATAAATTCGCTGTTTAATGAATTATCCAAACCCAATGTTAATGTATTTCTGTGCACGCGAATGGAAATGAAACCGGAAAATATCCACACAGGTCTCTGTCCGTGTGGTCTGTACTGACTGTAGCCGCGAGTCGGCGTGTGGATGATAATGTAGTACCGTATACATACGATTTCTTTCCACTTAAAAAGAGAATTGTACCCAAATAAAGTTGGACCAACAAAAGAATCAACGCCAGTTGAAATAATTTGAATGACTATTTCTGGATTTGTCGTTGGCAATTTACAACATTTTGTTTTGAGATGATTGATAGAACCGACCGACATAGATCTGAATAATTAGGTCAGTCATATGTCAACAATAAATAATATGTCGATACGAATACCCAATTTTGCAAAACTTTTTATTAGATAATTTAGCATCATATTCATATTACAGTTGTCATACTAATTATTATAATTCTTGTTTTTTAGGGGAACTAATTAACACCTCGAGTATCACATTTGTTAATCAGTTAACAATAACAAATTGAAAGAAACGACAAGCGTAAGGCCTTTTAGGCCTTTATTTGATATTTATTTACATTGATTAAAATATACAAAAGATAGGTTGCCAGGCAACGAAACATACGCCCACAACAGCTAAGTCGTCCGGACAGTCAACAAGGGTTGTTTCTTTTATCAGTAAGGAGAACATTTACAACACATGATAATCTTATTACGAGTAATAGCCCATTAAATAATTATCAGAAATGATTAGAATAGTTTTGATGGTTTGTCTCAAGGCCTTTGTCCCCAAGATATTTCAAAGTGATCAAGTGCCAGAAATTATCAGATAGCATTGAAAATCAAATAGGCTTCTTCGTCTCATGACCCTAAACACTGTGTACAAAGTCAATATGATATTAACTTTAGCCTTTAGAGCATTCACAGGGTTTTTCAAAGTGATTAAGGGTCATAACTCTGGCAGTAATTATCGAAAATCGCTGAAAATAAAAAGGCTATTTTGTATCATGACCGTAAATAGTGTGTATAAATTTAAAGTCAATCGAATATTTACTTTAGATTTTTCAAAGTGATCAAGGGTCATAACTCGGGCAGGAATTATCGGATATTGCTGAAAATCAACAGGCTTCTTCGTATCATGACCTTAAACACTGTGTATAAATCTAAAGTCAATCGGATATTAACTTTAGCCTCTAGAGCGTTCACAAGATTTTTCAAAGTGATCAAGGGTCATAACTCTGGTAGTAATTATCGGATATCGCTGAAAATCAATAGGCTTCTTCGTCTCACGACCTTTAACACCTTGTATAAATTTTAAGTCAATCGGATATTAACTTTAGCCTCTAAAGCGTTCACAAGATTTTTCAAAGTGATCAAGGGTCATAACTCTGGCAGTAATTATCAGATATCACCGAAAATCAATAGGCTTCTTTGTCTCATGACCTTAAACACTGTGTATAAATTTAAAGTCAATCGGATATTAACTATAGCCTCTAGAGCGTTCAAAAGATTTTTCAAAGTGATCAAGGGTCATAACTCTGGTAGTAATTATCAGATATCACCGAAAATCAATAGGCTTCTTTGTCTCATGACCTTACACACTGTGTATAAATTTAAAGTCAATCGGATATTAACTATAGCCTCTAGAGCGTTCACAAAATTTTTCAAAGTGATCAAGGGTCATAACTCTGGTAGTAATTATCAGATATCACCGAAAATCAATAGGCTTCTTCGTCTCATGACCTTAAACACTGTGTATAAATTTAAAGTCAATCGGATATTAACTATAGCCTCTAGAGCGTTCACAAGATTTTTCAAAGTGATCAAGGGTCATAACTCTGGTAGTAATTATCGGATATCGCTGAAAATCAATAGGCTTCTTCGTCTCACGACCTTAAACACCATGTATAAATTTCAAGTCAATCTGAAATTAACTTTAGCCTCTAGAGCGTTCACAAGAAATTGTGGACGATGGATGGACGGACGGACGGACGGGGTGACGGCAATATACGACCACATTTCCATGTGGGCGTATAAAAATAATAAAGTTGCTCAATAGGCTACATATACTAATTTGAAGGAATAATAGAAATATTCAAAAGTGAAGTAAAACCAAAAAAATCTTTGACTAGTCAACATGGTAGGTTCCAGGCTCAGGCCTTAAACATGGCTAGGCCATAGCCTATCAGTAACTGAGTAACCTACTTTTACTATTTAGTCCTTAGACTAGAGAATATTTTTCTATTGGTCAATGTTGTTATCTTCTGAGTAGAAATAATATGTAAAAGCAGAATTCTAACAATAATGTAAGCAACGAATGCTGAGAACAGTGATTATAAAACAGTTGTCCTTTCTTTAAAATTATTTGGTTGCTATGGCAACCATCCAAAATCCTTAATATTTCTCTAAAATTATACAATTCATAATATTTGATATTACATGGGCTGTAAATATGTGGTTTGGCATGGTGATCAATTGGTTTGAAAATTGAATAACATTACCTTTTTGGTTTTTCATGGTGATCAAATGGTTTGAAAATTGAATAACATTGCCTTTTTTTGGGGGGTGGGTGGGGGTGTGTTTTGATTGCTATAACAACCAAATATTAAGTATTATAGAAGAGAAAAGATAAGTAATTTTTAAAATTCACTACGTTTACCAGCACGGTACACAAATTTCACTTGAAAATCTCAATTCCTTCATGATTTTTTTAAGCCTAAAATTGGGCAATTTCCAGTTGCAGAATGTTTTTCAAAAGTGAACCCCTTTCCAGCGTATAAAGAGATGGCATATAAATATCTTGTTATTATTTATTTGTTCAATCATTGCCCGACAGCTACTGACTGAAAATAATATTAAAAAGATAGGTTGCCAGGCAACGAAACATACGCCCACAGCAGCTAAATCGTCCGGGCAGTCAACAAGGGTTGTCGCATATTTTTACTTTTTTTGGTAATGAAACATTTGTAATACACTAAAATCTGATTAAGAGTAACAAATCATTATGTAATTATCTGAAAATCATTAGAATTTGTTTGCTTTTTATAAAAGTTTTGTCCCACCCTAACAATCGGATGATAAGTTTGGCCTCTATAGCATCACAAGGTTTTTTGAAGTGATCAAGGGAGACAACTCTGGAAGTAATTATTTGAAATCGCTCAAAATCAATAGGCTTCTTCGTCTCATGACCTTAAACAGTGTGTGTGTATTTAAAGTCAATCGTGTATTAACTTTGGCCTCATGACCTTAAACACTGTGCATAAATTTAAAGTCAATCGGATATTAACTTTGGCATCTAGAGTGTCCATAAGATTTTTGAAGTGATCAAGGGCCATAACTCTGACACTAATTATCGGAAATCACTGAAAATCAATAGGCTTCTTTGTCTTATGACCTTAAAGCTCCAATAGCATTTTTTTAAGTTATATTTTTAAAATGTATTAAAATAAAGCCCAAAAATAGATTGAACCTATAAACAGTCCTACCTTGTTAAAGAATAATCCTATTAATCCTATAATTCAGTACTGCCAGTTGAGAAATTGGCAAAAATATCATTTTCAACTTCAAATTCAAACGTTTGAAGATGGCCGTCCATGGAGAGGAATGGGAAAACAAGGGAGGTAATTGAGTAACTATTTCCTCAATCACCCTGTGTCACCCTTTATAATGCCCAAAAAATTTTGCCCAGGACCGTATAATAGTGAGTTGACAACCTTTTGAGCAAAAGACATGGAAATAATTATGTTTTGACTTTCTTAGAAAATGTGAAATTGGAACTTTAAACACTGTGTATAAATTTAAAGTCAATCGGATATTAACTTTGGCCTGTAGAGCGTCCACAAGATTTTTTGAAGTGATCAAGGGCCATAACTCTGGCACTAATTATCGGAAATCGCTGAAAATCAATAGGATTCTTCTTCTCATGACCTTAAACACTGTGTATAAATCTAAAGCCAATCGGATATTAACTTTGGCCTCTATAGCGTCCACAAGATTTTTTGAAGTGATCAAGGGCCATAACTCTGGCACTAATTATCGGAAATCACTGAAAATCAATAGGGGTCTTCGTCTCATGACCTTAAACACTGTGTATAAATTTAAAGCCAATCGGATATTAGCTTTGGCCTCTAGAGCGTCCACAAGATTTTTAGAAGTGATCAAGGGCCATAACTCTGGTAGTTATTATCGGAAATCGTTGAAAAACAATAGGCTTCTTTGTCTCATGACCTTAAACACTGTGTATAAATTTAAAGTCAATCGGATATTAACTTTAGCCTCTAGAGCGTTCACAAGATTTTTCAAAGTGATCAAGGGTCGACGGACGGACGGACGGACGGGGGCGACGACAATATACGACCAAATTTCAATGTGGGCGTATAATTAATATTATTAATGATGCTTTTTTAAAAAATATACAGTGGTTGCTATGGTAACCACTCAAACTCCTTAATATTTGGCTCAAACTTATACAATCCATATCATTTGACATTACTTGGGTTTAAAATATTTTAAAATGCTTATTTTTAAATGTGGTGATCACCTTTTAGGTTATGGTAAATAGCGTTGAAAATGGTCAAAAATTGCATTTTTTCAATTGTGGTTGCTATGACAACCAAAATTGATAATATATGGCGGATTGGAAATATGTAATTTTTAAAATTCACAAACTTTTTAAAATATTCATATAATTTCACTTCCGAATCTCAATTCTTTCTTATCTTATTAATGTCCTCAAAACCCCCCAAAAATATTCAGAAAATATAACTCCTGTGTCTGTAAGTAAAATAGCAAAAAAGCCTTAGGGATTTTTCAAGTTTCAAGATGGTGGCACTTCCGGTTCGATCGACAAACTTCATATTTTGTGTACAAATCAGTAATTACTTATCTAGTATCAAAAAAAAAAATCAGGTCATTCTGACCTATATTTCAATGATTTTTTTTGAAAATTTTGATCCTTAATTTTGTCAAAGGGAGATAATTTAGAAAATTTCTAATTATATTTTTGAAGTCACATCGGTAAGATTTACTTATAATATACTAAATTTCATGAAAATCGTACAACTATTAAAGAAGTTGTCAAATTGGTCTAAACTTCCGGTTCAAAATCACAGCGACGAATTTTCGAAATTCGAAAATGTAAAACTGCAGATGAAAATGATTTTTTTCAAGGTATTCAAAGAAAAAAGAATTAGTTAAATAGGTCAAAAAATAACATTCGGTGATTTACGATTCGTAAAACGTTTTGAAAATATATTTAATCAATGTTCGCACCCCATTTTTGGGGAGTAGGTCATAATTTCAGAAAGATCCTATGGATAGATTCTGAGAAATCCGATTTGCAGAAAACACACACACAAAAAAATAATAATAATAACTTTAACAGAAACAATAAGCTTTCATGTGTAATACATATGAAAGCTTAATTATTCCGTAGTCAATTGTGTTATTTAATTAGGGGGGTTAAGGAATCAGTCAGGTGTTAATAAATACACCTCCGGGTGTGTATAGGTAATTAAGCAATCGTTCGTAAAATGTTCACTGCATCTCACTGTTGTGACTGTAGGTTGCCAATCAGGATTTGAATTGTTTACAAACGCATTCCACTCTACCCGTACGATTTCATCCTTGGGAAATTTATGGAACGCCGGTACATTATTCCCCTTTCCCTTGCTGGAATTTCCACAACTCTCAATAACACAACGGTAATATGGCATCTTGAAATACACTCTGTAATATTCTTGTCACAAATATATAATCTATTACAACTCAAGACGAGAAAGGTTGGCTTTTGAAAATCCTTGACTGATATAGTGATATGTAGCTTACATGTAAATAATTACGCGTTAATGATTACGGCAGTCAAATGTTTATTGGACCAACTAATACACATGTGCCAACTGGCTGTGTGTATATACAGTGATATATTATTGCACGGGCAGTGATATATTGTTGTATAAATGATGTGTATAAGATGATGTTGTAATTGAAAATTTGAAAACCGTTTTTGGCAGTCGGATACTAAAACTTAAATATCTGAATTAATTTCAATCAGATTAGTTTGAACTTGCCGTAAAATGGATTTTTAACTATTGAGTACCTGTACGTAAAAATTTTCTGAATTATTTGACGTGGTCTTTAAACTAAATGGTAGCACAAACTGGGCGTTATTTGATGAATCTTGATGGTATTGAACACTTTCTGAACAGCAATCTATTAACTGGATATGTGTAATAGATTCTAGATGGTAAGTAGGGTTTCGTTCCTTTTTTCATCAAATCTGAATGATACCCGTTCCCTAGTTTTACTTCATCGACAAGATTTAATTAACTTTTTGTAAATCTGACGAAAGTAAATTGATAGATGATACCATTGTTGCTGGTTCATTGTTATACCTATCAGCTAGATTAAAGATCAATTGGCTAAAGCCGACTAAAAACAGGCAATTAATCTCCCTGATAACGATATATTTTGAGGGACCCAATGTTTACTATTGTAGCCCAATTGACTTATTTAAATGTAAAGCAAACAAACCTCATCACGTTTATGTTCAAGTTCAACAATAGCCTCTCCTAAATCCTTTATTGTCTTTTCAAACTGAAACATATATATTTCCCTTTCAATTATATGGATATATCAACAAAAAAAACAAAAAAAAGAGAGAGCATTGCTACCACTGCAATATATGTTCACATTCCTGCCTTATTTCCACAGCAGCTAAGTTGTCCGAGCAGTCAACAATAGTTGTAGCACATTTTTTTCTATTGCCGGTCATGAAACATTTATAATAAACTAAAATCTGATTAAGAGTAACAACTCATTAAAGTTACATTATGGGAGATAAGATAAAGAGATGGCAGTTCTCACTACAATAGTTAAAAACCAAATAGTGTAAAGATAATTTGCTGAAAATTTCAGTCAAATTGATTCACTATTAGCCGAGAAAAAAGCTTTTGAAATATTCATAGCCTCGGTCATCATTACTCAAATCATTAATATAAACAGCATAGTCTCGATTATCCACTTGATTGATTTAATTATCAACCGCCATTAAGCGGCATATACGATTTTAATCTGCAATAATCGAAGGCTTGTCTTGACATAAAGAGTTTATTATGGTCTGAATATGTTAATTAATGTCTAATTGATTATTTAGATAACATCTCAGGCTTAAAGAAAGACCTGTAAAAATCAGATTTTGCTCTTGCATAATGCTATTTTAAGTAATTATCAGAAAATGATAAGAATTTGTTTCAGTTTAAGTTCTGACCCATGGTAACATTTAATAAAACGAAACATTTAATATCATGGATTTAGCTGTTCAAGTTATCAATACAAAATTCATTAAAATCAATATACTTGTTTGTCTCAAGACCTTAACCCTATACACTCATCCCTTCGTAAAATCGATCGCCGGCGATCGATAAATTCATCACGTCATATGCGAAAAAGTATTCTTAGTAAACGAATATAATTTATATCATTCGAAAGCCACGAAAATTCCCTTTAAAATGAGACTAAGAACGGGTGACTATTCAACATAGAAGTCGTGTTATACGAGTCTAGATTCTAACAAAGATGGGTAACTCTGTGAGCGTAAACAAATGACGTCGTGTTACTTATATTTAGCAGAAGTCCTATTCTGTCGTGTACTTATAGCCGTAAAAGGCGGTTTATTAAGTCTAAAATAGAAATTACTAAACCGAAAATTAAGAATAGAAGTTTTTTTAAGTTTTACAATGATAAGACACGTCTGATCATGAGTGAGTGATGCCGATGAATTAAAATGAACGAGCAAAGAGGTGACCTAGATTCGGCCGACGAAGAATTTGTCAACGAGAGAATCGACACTGATTAGAATGGATGAGTGAGTTTTGTTTACTAATTTACTTTTTACATCTGAACAAACGTAAGCTTGATTATGATAATTATTTAAATGTGTGTGCATTTCTACCATGAAATATCCATTTAGCATCGAATTATCGGTAAATTTGTTCAAATATGTGGGCCTAAAATGTAATGGCATTTTTGACAGCTAGTCGGCCACGTCATACGTGCATATGGCGGAGTTCGCGTATTGCTGAACTTGATGCAAATGAGATGTTTTCTGTTTCAATTAGACTATTTTGACATGAAATGCAGAAACTCACGGTTAGTATTAAAATTTAAAAAAGTCTTGGCCTCTAATTATTGTCAGTTTCCGTTTGTTTTTTTTCGTTCCATCGAGGGGTTGGACCGTTGTTTGGACTAGGCTTAGGCTAAATCACTACTGTATTTATGATTATTTAGATCTCTTGTTCTACCTCAACTATTTGGTAAAAATAAATAATATACATGTACTTATATGTTATAAATGCCTAACGAAAGCTTGTGTGACTATCCTTCTGTGTCACTACATGTCTTATTTAATTTTATTTTTGTTCTAGGCCTTCAACCTCAGCTGAAAATATTGCACATAGACATGGGTAGTGATACAAGCATGGATTTCAATGTGTGAGTTTTGTTTGTTATGTATAATGTAATATTTTTACTTTCAAAACAAGTATAAACCTAAACTGTCTAAATGTTCTACAGCTTTAGATTGTATGCCTAGATTTACTAGTATATAATATTGATTTATGTTCTTCTTCTTTCCAATTATTTTACCTAAGGTTACTCATTGTAGAAGTCTTTTGTTATTTTTCTTTATTGTACTGAATGTTTTATTTATTTATATTTGAAGGCCCATATCTGAAGATGGAAATAGTGGTAGACCCAATGATATTGTTGAGGAAGTTTGGGTACAACAGAATAACAAAAGTACATGTACCACCAGGTCAAGGGGTCAATCAGCATAAAAGTAAAAGCATTCCCATGCAGAAGATTATTGTGAAGAAAATTCACCATTGAAGAGAACACAGCCATGTGCATCCCAACCTTGTCATCGTCAGAAGATTAGTCATAATATTAGCACAGAAGAATGGAAGCATGAACAGTGTATAGATTATAGATACAGAGCCCAGTATGGCAAAGTTGACTCCGAGACATCGAACTGGAGTCTCATGAGGTGGCAGTTGGCACAGTGGAACTTGGTCTGTTTGAAGGGAAAAACTAGATAATATAGCAGATTTTTTGTCATTGTTATATTTATTGTTAATAATATAATTATTGATTGTTGCATGATTTTCCTAGGCCTGTGTACATGTATCTACTTGATTGTATGTATTCCTTCTGAATTTTTCGTATTAGCCTTGTGCGTAGTTTCATATTTCGGTGTAAAAAAGTGCTATTGTCTTTGGGGTGGTGTTTTCCTTATGGCAAATGCTGTAGTATTTTATTTTCATAATAGCAGCTGTGGGTAATATATTAGCAACAAAAGTATAAAAATACTAATTTTGGGGTCGAAAGTCAGTGTGTCAGGTCAAAGGTCAACCCATTGAGTCAAAGTGGGGTCAAAGGTCAATAATAGTTCAAAGGTCATTGGCATAATTACTTAATTATGTCTTTATTCTTTGATTCTAATCATATATTTGTGATATTTAATTGTGTTATCTCTAAATCTATTAATTAAATCACAATTGCCACGATGTAAATACTTAAACTTTCATTGCTGTATTTTTTCGCAATGATTATCATCTTTGATGTTTCATAACTTTTTTGATTTTAATGCTACAATTATGAATAATACATAGATTTATGGCAAAATGGTTGTTTTCTTTGAATCTACATAAAAAACCCTACCAGCTTATAATCCCTGTGGCCTGTTTGAGGTCATATGGAAAAGTTAAACTTATTTTTGGGGTCAAAGGTCAAATAAAAAAGGTCAAGGTCAAAGGCACGTGAGGTCAATGCGCTAATGCCCTAATCAGAAACATATAACGTGGTTCTTCTAAGAATTATTTTTTTACCATTTGCCCAGTAACAGATACCAGTGGTAAAACGCCAATTTAGGGAGTGAGTGTATAGGGTTAAACTCTGTTAATCAATCTAACGTCAATTGAATGGTACTTTGGTCTCTAGTAGAGCATCAAAGTGACCCAGGGCCATAAGTCTGGTAGTAATTATCAGAATTCATTGAAAACCACCAGGATTTTTCGTCTCACGACCTTAAACACTGTGTATAAATTTATGTCAATCAGATATTAAATTTAGCCTCTAGAGCGTCCACAAGCAATTGTGGATGCCGGACCTACAAATGGACAAGGACAACAACAATATACAACCACATTTCAATGTGGGCATATAAAAAGTGTGTATCACTACAAGTATGGTATCGTCTAAAATGGTAGTTTTAGCGATAGTTTCTATTCATACCGTGTAATTTCAAAACATCGTTCAATAAATGATAAAACTCGTTCAAAATAACAAAAATGGTTTAATTAGTACCATGGTTTAGATTAATAGCAACGGGTTTAGTTTCTCCGAGATGCGTTTAAAAATGGACGATCCGTGCACTTATTTATGGCAATCATTTATTGGCCGAGCGGTTGAGTTTCCCCGAGATACGTATATAAATCAACATGCGAATAATTTATCTATGGTGTTTTATTACAAGATAAAACTTGTAATTTCCCCGCGTGCCGTTTATCCGATCAATTCATTTTGATTACGATTATAAACGAAGTACGAATAAAAATTTGAGTGTAAAAAAAATGCGCACACATATATATTCACCTTACCGTGTCGTACTATATATTATCCATTAGCCTATAAAAATAGTATTCCACCATTGAGAAATACATCAAAAATCGGTAAATCACGATATTCACCTTACCGTGGCCGTACTATATATTATCCATTATCCTATTAAAAATAGTATTCCACCATTGACAAATACGTCAAAAATTGGTAAATCTCGTCCCGGGTAATTATACAATCAAAACTCGGTAAATCACATAGGTAATGCATCTTCATTAAATCACAAATGAATTAACGTGTACATGTGGTCAGAAGTCAACCCCACAATGGCGGTGCGATAGACCCGCGAGATAGTTACGTAATCGCGGGATTTGGGTCAATAAAATGTTGACTTTAGTACAACGGTTTTTGTTACACCTAAATCAAACCATATTGCATTATATCACAGGTGCATTTATCACAAATAATGCAGGTAGAAGTTATAAAACAAAAGCATTCCAGCAATCAAACAATTAATCCATACTGTAATAACGGCGTGCGTATTCAAAAACATGGTTTCATATGGCACCCCATATTCTTGAAGCAATGGCGCGAGAAATCCCCCTCTTAGTTCTAATCAAACGAAACACTGCGCAGGAGTATGATGGCACCCAGACATGTGATCACAGGTGGGAATTAATAAAACAATAGTATTCGTCCAATCAAATATTAATCTATATTGTAATAACTGACATTTATGACTTCTCTTTATATTTAAAATAACACCAATGACAGAAATTAAATAAATTTAAAACATCAAAGTATAAACGGCATATTTGAACACTGATACAAGGAGATCAACAAAGCTACTCGTATATAGTGTAATTGATTTTACGTGGCGTTACATATAATATAATGCGAAACCACTTACTCTTTTTATAATAAGCAGTGCAAAGATGGTAAGCTAAGATTTCTATCCCGCAGAGAAAATGCGCAAGTGTCATTTCAGATACGAAATTCTATGTGGATTCTTAAAATGAGACTGAAAAGACTTGGGCGTATAAACCAAGTTGCACTTATTGTTAAATAAACTGTTAAACGCTTACTTATTGTTAAATAGACAATAATGTATGGAATAAATAAGTTTTACACTTTGATTTTTGTTGATCAAGAACGAGATTAGTTCACGGCTGTATATTAATATTTTTGAATTGGCGTTTTAATTAAAATTTTTAGGTCAGTTCACCGATGTTTTAGTAATAATAAAGTATATCGCATTGTTTAATTAGTTCCCCGAAATTGAATTGGCTACGGTGATGTAATAACAAAAAGCGAATTGTATACATTGATAATTACATGAATATGAATCATTTAAAATATAACACAATCTGTTAAAATATTAAGAATAATAGAAAGAGCGTCACATGGAATTTCACTAAATTCACATGAATTACAATCCGAAGTCATTGTTTTATAGTGTAGTAACTTTTTGTCAGGTATCACAGCTGTTTAACCATTTAATGA
This sequence comes from Patella depressa, assembly GCA_948474765.1. Classification (NCBI taxonomy): domain Eukaryota; kingdom Metazoa; phylum Mollusca; class Gastropoda; family Patellidae; genus Patella; species Patella depressa. The sequence goes on from OX419716.1 coordinate 55,562,563, forward strand.
TTTGTGTCTATATGAACTTTAAGCTAATTTGAGAAAACCATTTGTTTTTAAAGAATTGTTTCATACAACCCACTCAGTTAATCATGTTTTTATTGCCAATCCATAACAATTAATTGAAATTTTATTACAGGCGAAGCAAAAAGTTTGCTATTGCCCAATATTATATACAGATATAAATATTATGCATTGTAATATAAATATACCTACAGATAACAATAACAGTATATAATATATAATCCCCCCCTCACCCTTGTAAACTGAAATATAGATAGATATATACATAACCCAACCCCAAACCATTTACCATTAGGTATGGGTTTTCTCTTATTTTTTATTGAGTGGTACAAATATTTTCCAAGATTTAGCAGTTTTATATTATTATCACTGTGATTCGTGAGATTTTTTTTTTAATTTTTGAAGTGATCGAAAAGACCCAAAATATTTTCTACGGATGAATATATAAGCGGTACAGCACAGCAGAAAGTGATATTCATCTTCAACATTTGCATAATCTTTTATTTCTATCAATTTTATTATATCGCCTGGTTTCAGTGTTAAGTTGGAGAAGACCAAAACGAAAATGACCTTAGAGTTTTATATTTAAGTGTTTGAATTTTTATTTAACAAGCCAACAGTGAGGCTGATGTCCCCCGCCGAAATCCCAAAATAAATAGATGACACATATTAATTAATCGCACATTTATTTTTTTCAAACGTATCGAGCAATCAAACTGTACACGAAGTGTCATCTAAAAGTGTTTTATAAAGAAAAATGCTAAAGCCGACGAGAAAAATGAAAATGTACCCTAGTTAGGGGGACCCTAAAGGCAGACATAAGGGCCCCCAGACTTGACAAAAGGGCCCCTCTGGCCAAGGGAAAGGGCCCTTGTGTCCGAGTCAATCGTTTCTATGCACTGTTACTGTCGAATCCATTACTGAATGAGAATGCAGTCATTGTATTGGCATAAAAATCATCAATCAAGATGAACCTAAGTTATCTTGTCCCAGAGTATCAACCAATCAAATTGCTTAACTCTGCCTACCCTAAGAAGAAAATGCTCATCTTCGAACTCCATCAAAGCATTTTGACCTAATAAGCATACACACCAATATTGAACATTTTAACTCAATTCGAAGGAGAGTTAATGTGTTCCAAAGTCTCAGCAAATCAAATTGCTTATTGCTCTGCTTACCCCTAGCAGAAAATGCTCATTATCGATCTTAGTCAAGGTATTACTGTAATGAAACTATACACCAAGTTTCATCACTATCACTTAATTAGAACTAAAGTTATCGTGTCCCAAAGCATCAACCAATCAAATTGCTTATCTCTGCTTACCCTAAGAGGAAAATGCTCATCTTCGAACTCCATCAAGGCATTGACATAATAAGCATATACACCAAGTTTGGACATTTTAACTCAATTAGAAGGAGAGTTATTGTGTTCCAAAGTCTCGACCAATCAAATTGCTTATCGCTCTGCTTACCCCGAGCAGAAAATGCTCATTATCGATCTTAGTCAAGGTATTACTGTAATGAAACTATACACCAAGTTTCATCACTCTCACTTAATTAGAGCTAAAGTTATCATGTCCCAAAGCATCAACCAATCAAATTGCTTATCTCTGCATACCCTAAGCGGAAAATGCTCATCCTCGAACTCCATCAAGGCATTGACCTAATAAGCATATACACCAAGTTTGAACATTTAAACTCAATTAGAAGGAGAGTTATTGTGTTCCAAAGTCTCGACCAATCAAATTGCATGTCGCTCTGCTTACCCTGAGCAGAAAATGCTCATTATCGAACTTAGTCAAGGTATTACTGTAATGAAACTATACAACAGGTTTCATCACTCTCACTTAATTAGAACTAAAGTTATCGTGTCCCAAAGCATCAACCAATCAAATTGCTTATCTCTGCTTACCCTAAGCAAAAAATGCTCATCTTCGAACTCTATCAAGGCATTGACCTAATAAGCATATACACCAAGTTTGAACATTTTAACTCAATTGGAAGGAAAGTTATTGTGTTCCAAAGTCTCAACCAATCAAATTGCGTATCGCTCTGCTTACCCTGAGCAGAAAATGCTCATTATCGAACTTAGTCAAGGTATTACTGTAATGAAACTATATACCAAGTTTCATCAATCTCACTTAAGGGGGTGGAAAGTAGAAAATTTCAAATTCTTTAAAAATAGGGGTAATGTTACCATATTTACACATCTAAGAATACATCATGTGAGTAATGCAAAAATGGTCAAAAAAATTTCCTGGGGGAACCCGTTGCCATGGCAACGGCGGCCATGTTGGATTTCTGGTTATTATTTTAGTCATCCTATTTCTCAGGAACTATTCAACAGAATATATTCAAAGTTTGCAGAAGGGCTACTGATATGCTTCTTTGTGCAATAGGAAAGTTTCATTACAAAATAATAATTAGAAAAAAAGTTATGAACATTTTAGTGTGAATGTATAATATTTTCCAAGTGTTGTGGTTGCTATGGCAACTATATATCCGCAACCATTTAGCAGATTTGAACAAAATTCTCTTATTGCACAAAGTAATCATATATGAAGCTCTGTTCCAAATTTGAATAAAATCTTACCATAACTTTCAGAGATACTGCGTGACTAAAATTGTTAATGGTAGAAAAAACTTGTTTTGAGAAATCGACAACGAAAGTTGAAAGTATTTCATTAGAACAACCAACGCCAATATAATCAATGCATATATTTTATTTTAATAAGCTATCTTTTATTACCTATATTTTCTATGAGTATTTTTTATAAATATACAATATTTGAATTAATTTAGCTACTATTTAGTTACTATTTAGCTCATGCCAGCTCCATATGTTTTGCCTTCTTTCTTTTTATTTTCAATCGATTTTCTCAAGGATTCTTTTTCTTTTTGTTTTCTAATCTTTTTGAATCTTTCAGAGCATTCATGGGCAGATTTTTTAATTCGCTGGTTGTCCTTTTTTTGGCAAAAACGTTTGGCATTAGGACCTGGACTGAGCGAAGCCCTATCCATAATATCAATTAAAGTCGTTGACCCCTTATTGAATTCAAGAATCCACCTCGCCACAGCATTTTTAATAGTTAGTAGTGAAGCATTCTTGTGTTTGGGGGCCCTTGTCCAAATCACAGAATTTAAGCATTCATTGTTATTCTGTGTGCCACCCCTTAAACACCTCTTTAGAAGCTGAGGTGAACATAACCGCTCAAAGACAGGCTTGATGGCTTCCAGTACATGTAAAGGAAGTGGTGTTGTATGCTCACCTCTTACAGGAGCTGCAATACCATCGGCAATCTGACGGTTATACCAACACCACGAATCACTGCCCTTTGGACAGTGATTGTGATGTGGCTTACCATCATCTAGATAATGGAAAAATATTGACCATGTACCATTAACCATACCAGACAAATCGTGCACATGATCTTTTATGGCTCTGCCGTAATAATTTTGCATGGCAACTACCCGATCTTTTGTAAGCCTTCCCTTACCATCGATTGGGCAACCTTTGGCTTTATTTTTTTGGACTATATTTTCCAAATTGTTCCTCATTCTCTTACTGACGTGGTTAATACAATCCTCGTTTTCGACGGGATAGTCAGCACCATACGGTCCATTATTGTTATTCAGTTTGCACAACTGATTAAAAACTGAGCTGTCTCCATCATTTAAAAGTGTTGTGTATCTAAAACCAAATTTATCAATTGAGCGTTCGAACATTTTCAATGTAGCAGCAGTTTCCATGCTCTTTGCAGAGCCATGATGATTTATTTGGCAGACTGGTCTGTGAGCAGTATACCAAGTTTCATATTCTTCGGAAGATCTGTCCATTTTGTTTTGAGAACAAAAAGTACAGAAGTTGGACATAACCTCCGAATCTATGACTAAATTTGTTAACAAGTCAACAATAGCCACTACTCCATAATGAGAACTGAATCCTCTTTTATGCCATGTGCCGTCACTAGAAACGGCAATATTTTTAATTTTATCATGGGCTATACTAGGATCAGATTCACCATATGCAAGATGTATTTTTTGTTTTACATCTTCAAGATGATGGTCAAGGGTGGAGAGGCTAGCTTCCCCTATGGCTTTAGTATGTTTACTAAAAGCTTCTTTCTCTAAAGAACATGGAAAATCCATAACTTTGGCAAATGTGTCGAGGGAGCTCTTCCCAAGCCCCATCTCCTTCATAGCGAGAACAACTCTCCTGTTGACGAGAGGAGCACCCTTCTTCTCGGTTTTAGGGGAAGTGGGTGCTTGCCCAAGCGACTGCTCGCAAATACTACAATATAAATTAAATATGCTTGAAAGGCCAATAAAATTATCCTCATGTAAAATCACATTACTGCTGTGACATGTAGGACAACATAAATTTGAAATTAAAGACTGCAAGAAATCAGTGCTTACAATTCTGAATCCAGTAAATCTAGTAGAAACATCATCTACAGATAAACTGGTATCAAAATCAAAGTGACTAAATTTTTTTGCAGTAGGCGATATAACAATATTGTTATTATCAACCTGATTATTATTTACATTTAAATTTGCCGCCGTGTGTAAATTTACACCTGAACTATTAATAGTATTACTACCTGTACTAGTACAAGGGGTAGATCTTCCTGCAGTAGCAGATGAATTTTCATCATCCTCATCATTCAGTATATTGAATGAAACTGTGTCATTTGGACTTCCTTGTGACACTTTAGATGATCTCCGGCGACGTCTACCAAACTTATTCAATGATCTAAATTTTTTCAAAGGCATTTTATATGAAAATCTTTAAAAATATTGATAAACAATCACGTATTGATCAATAATATTGTGATATAGCCACGAGGACGGATATCTAGGGCATTGACTTAATGCGCATGCGTGATGGCCTGACCTGGAGGGTTGCTAGTTTCTGATTGGACAAACTAACACCTGACCTCTTTGACTGACCAATCAAAGTACGTGGTCTAAAAATAACCTTATTAGGTATTCAAAACCAGTTCTGATAAGTATAATAGGCATGCTATTTTTATCTCTACGTGATGGAAAGGTTTCAAGGCACCCCTGAAAAACATCATTTCCTTTCAATGAGGGAAATCCCAAGCTTTACAACGGTATCAAGAGAGAGAGAGAAATGGGGTTTAACGTCCACTCAACACAAACTAGGTCATTTCGGGACTAACATATGGTTTAATTTCATTTCAATAATTCGCTTGCGCGTAGAGGTCTTTAGCAGTGGGAGGAAACCGGAGTGCCCGGAGGAAACCCACGAGGTTGAGAAGGCGCCCCTATCTCCATGCCACATACGCTCACACCGGGGCTCGAAACCACAGCCGCAAGCCAGAGGTGACCGGCCAGCTAGAGGTCGAAGGGCGGCACTCAAGACCACTAGGCCATCCCAACCCCCCACAACGGTATCAAACATGGCGGATGTTTACGTGGTCTAAAAATAACCTTATTAGGTATTCAAAACCAGTTCTGACAGGTATAATAGGCATGCTATTTTTATCTCTACGTGATGGAAAGGTTTCAAGGGACCCCTGAAAAACGTCATTTCCTTTCAATGAGGGAAATCCCAAGCTTTACAACGGTATCAAACATGGCGGATGTTTACAATTCGGAAGCCGAGTATTTCGCGTGTGAAATACCTATTGTTTTTAAATTTATATCAATAATTTTTTATGGAAATCGAGTAAAATAGAAAGGAAAGAGATCATTCAGAACCAAATTTTGCTGAAGGGTGCTAATAAGTTACTTACATCACATTTCTATCAAGTATTGTGAAGCAAAATGTGAAAAATAGTATTTATTACATCCCACTTCTACTCGTTGCCAATGGCAACCTTTGATTTAACTGTCCTGTTCATTTCCAATACATGCGTAAAAGTAGCCGTGTATCAGAAATGAACAGTACACTTTTGAAAAAGAGTACTGTTCATTTCTGATACACGGATACTTTTATACCGTTTAAGAAACTTATCAAGCTATAAGAAGCGGACGTTTAGTCCGACCCAGATCACAATGATAACTACTTGTTTCGTACTGCACTAGGCTAAGGTACATGAGACAACTAATCAAAATCATAGTAACAAAACAAACCGGTAGGAACTACATGGCAGTGCAAAAATATATGCAATGACATAAAATCAACATAACAACATATTACAAAAAACAACTATTACACATATCAATTGGCATCTATTCCATAATTTGGTTTGATTTATTATGCAAAACATATAAATGAGAATATTGAATAATTATTTAAACTAATTGTGATTCTCTTGCTAGACACTTCTATGTTGATTTTATGTAATTGCATATATTTTTGCACTGCCATGTAGTTCCTACCGGTTTGTTTTGTTACTATGATTTTGATTAGTTGTACTTGAAGCTTTTTGACTTACAAATTCAAAATACAAACTGCTTACCGTATTCATACAAACGACGATACGTATTCCAATTAAACCCCGTTCAGTTTCCAGTAATTATCACAGCCACAAATACTAATTGTCATTGTTTTATGTGTCATCACTCCAAAGAAATATCAAACACGATCTTATGAATTGCAACCTATCCCACAGATAAACAGATTATTAATAGTAACATTTGGATTATCGACCCGACAATTTGTCTGGAGAACTATGCATGACAGGGTACAAAGACTCTTTGCCTCTTTGTTAATGGGGAATGGCGCTATTTAAGGAATGGTGCATGTGCCGATATAAAATGGCTTGGAAGCGGGTGTAAAATAAAGTCATTTCACACATGCCCAATATAATAAAGTAATCGTGCTAAATACTTGACTCGTACATACACCAATTGTATTGAATAAATATGTTTTACATGTTTAGGTTTTTTTTAATTCACCCATCTTCAATCATAATAATATACATATTATAGAATAATAGTACAGTATAGCACAGCCAGAATACATTAAAGTACATACATAGATCAATTACACAATACGAGTAGCATGGTTGATCACCTTATGTATCAGTGTTCAAATTACTAAATCCGTTAAATCACAAATCCATTCAGTGTGCCGTTTTAAATTTATTTAATTTCTGTCATTGGTGTTATTTTAAATATAAAGAGAAGTCACAAATGTCAGTTATTACAATATAGATATAGATTTGATTGGACGAATACTATTGTTTTATAAATTCCCACCTGTGCTCTCATGTCTGGGTGCCATATGAAACCATGTTTTTGAATACGCACGCCGTTATTACAGTATGGATTAATTGTTTGATTGCTGGAATGCTTTTGTTTTATAACTTCTACCTGCATTATTTGTGATAAATGCACCTGTGATATAATGCAATATGGTTTGATTTAGGTGTAACAAAAACCGTTGTACTAAAGTCAACATTTTATTGACCCAAATCCCGCGATTACGTAACATCATTGAAGCGTATTTCCTGGGTGACTTCTTTTGGCGCCAGTACATGTCTAACTATCTCGCGGGTCTATCGCACCGCCATTGTGGGGTTGACTTCTGACCACATGTACACGTTAATTCATTTGTGATTTAATGAAGATGCATTACCTATGTGATTTACCGAGTTCTGATTGTATAATTACCCGGGACGAGATTTACCAATTTTTGACGTATTTGTCAATGGTGGAATACTATTTTTAATAGGATAATGGATAATATATAGTACGGCCACGGTAAGAGGAATATTGTGATTTACCGATTTTTGACGTATTTCTCAATGGTGGAATACTATTTTTATAAGCTAATGGATAATATATAGTACGACACGGTAAGGTGAATATCTATGTGCGCGCATTTTTTTACACTCAAATTTTTATTCGTACTTCGTATGTAAATAATCGTAATCAAAATGAATTGATCGGATAAACGGCACGCGGGAAATTACAAGTTTTATCTTATAAAACACCATAGATAAATTATTCGTATGTTGATTTATATACGTATCTCGGGAAATTCGACGTATCTCGGGAAATTCGACGCCTCGTCTAATAACTGGACATCAAAGATAAGTGAACGGGAAGTTCATTTTTAAACCCATCTCGGGGAAACTCAACCGCTCGGCCAATAAATGATCGCCATAAATAAGTGCACGGATCGTCCATTTTTAAACGCATCTCGGAGAAATTAAACCCGTTGCCATTAATCTAAACCATGGTACTAATTAAACCATTTTTGTTATTTTCAACGAGTTTTATCATTTATTGAACGATGTTTTGAAATTACACGGTATGAATAGAAACTATCGCTAAAACTACCATTTTAGACGATACCATACTTGCAGTGAAAGCGTCCACAAGCAACTGTAGAAGTTAGAAGCCGGACGCCTAAGAGGCAGATGGACGGGCCGACGACAATATGAAAGAGAGGGGATTGACACTAGGTCATTTGGGGACGAACATATGGTATATTTTTTTTTTTTTCAATAATTCACTTGCACATGCTACCCTTTCTAAATCCAACACATATAAAAAGAAGCTTTGGTCAAAAGGCAATAAACCATGAATTCACCAGTAAAACTAGCACATTGTCTTTTATATATATTTATCACGGAAAAAATTCATATCTTACTTCAATAATGTTGTCTTCTAGTGACTCTTTCTGTTTTTCCATATCATTTAATTGTTCACCAGATCCCTTCTTCTTCTCCTGTGGTGTTTAACAATTAAAAACATTGAAAACAAATGAAACTCGTAATTTGGGGCATTTACATCACAAGCCAACAGAAAACCCAAAATAAATAGATGTCACATATTATTTACAGGTTGTCACACATTTATTATTTTCAAAAGTATAGCAATCTATATTTTGAGTTTCATTGCCTAACTTCATTACAACCAAATTTACAGTGCCCCAAAGCATCAACCAATCAGATTTTCTGTTTACCGTAAGTAGGCAATGTTCATCATCGAACACCATCAAAACATTCACCTAATAAAAGCCTACACCAAATTTGAACATTCTACCTCGATTAGAAGGAGAGTGATTGTGTTCCAAAGTCTCCACAATCAAATTGCTTATTGCTTGCTTACCCTCAGCAGAAAATGTTCATTATCCAACTTAGTCAAGGTATTAATGTAATAAAACTATACACTAAGTTTCATCACTCTCAATATTTATATATATACCAAGCCTTCAATCAGTTTTACATATTTATACTATATACACTAAATAAACGATCATGTTGAACTTAATAAGTTATGACCATTTATTAACCATCTATAAATAATAGACTGAAAACTGGCTCTGAGTGTCGTCCATAACATCAAGACACTTTTGAATAAAAGATAGGTTACATGCCCTTGTTTTGAAATTAGTCTTGCTTAACCAGTCTACCCACTATTCTACGTCTGATTGACAAGTCGGGATAATCAAGACTACCTTTTTACGAAAGATACCTTTTAGACATACCCATGTAAGGCAACTCAACAATTGTTTTAAGAACCTAGTAAAAGTAAAATGAAACTACTGCTAGTATCATGTTCTTGCTGAACAAAGTTTTTCAGATATTATTTGACTACTAAACCAAAAGATGCCATTCCTATTCCTAACGGTATAGTTAATGATAAAGCAATTTAAAAAAATAAAACGAACGTAATTTCTAAAGCTGCTATAATAACCAAGAAGCTTGATTTTACTGCTATTCAAAATTGTCAACAATAGATTTTTTTACGCCTGTTAATGAAGATCGACTAGTAGAGAAGTGCACTGCCATGGCTATTTATAGTATCATAGACTCCCCGTCTGGCTATTCATATAGTCTTGAGATCCAGCCACTGCAGCGTGCTTATTAGCAGTGTTGAGTCCAACTTTCTGTAGAGAGCACAGGTCACCCTAGCATTGAGCCAATAAACACCAACACCAAGTTTTTAGGGTTTTTTTTTCTAAACAATATTTATTCACAGAAACTGGAATGGAGAACAGGCAGAAGCCTATAGATCCCCTCTCCATAAAAGTACAAACATAAATGTTGATGGGTATCATAAATAAACCCTGAATATCAAATGGAATGTGGAGCATAATGATTTAACTCAAATAGTCTTTTGAATATTGCCCAATATTATTTCTGACCACCATCCTGTTTATGGAATAATCAATCAAAAGCCAGACGCCGAAACTGACTTACATATTTTTACAAGTAACATTAGTCTGGATGCTGTGTCAAAATATGAAAAAAAATAGGTTGCCCGGCAACAAAACATACGCCCACACAGCAGCCAAATCGTCCGGGCAGTCAACAAGAGTTGTCGCATATTAAGGAATTATCAGAAAATCATTAGAATTTGCTTGGTTTTTATAATTAAACGTTTTTTTTTTAAATCAGATAATAATTGTGACCTCCAGAGGCACCACAAGCTAAAAAGGGTAATTTGTCGTACAATCAGGGGACATAATTCAGGAAGTAATGACCCGATGGGCGCAAATATCGAAAGGAACCAAAATCTTTGGGTTATAAACATACCTGTCAAGTTTCATCAAAATCGATTCAAAATTGTGACCTCTATAGGGTCCACAACCTTGATATAACATATTTTCACACTATTCGTGTACAAACGGCAGCCATTTTTTCCGTCAATTCTAGTCCGATTTTCACGAAATTCAATCTCTCTCTTCATCACCATGTAACAGTGATATAGTCAAACGTTTTTTTAAATCGGATAATAATTTTGACCTCCAGAGGGACTAAAAGCGAACAAAAGCGATTTTTCGGACAATCCGGGGACATAATTCAGGAAGTTATGTTCCAATGGGCGCAAATATCGAAAGGAATCAAGATCTTTGGGTTATAAACATGCATTTCAAGTTTCATCCAAATCGGTTCAAAATTGTGTCCTCTACACTGTTCACAACCTTGATATAACATATTTTCACACTATTCGCGTACAAATGGCGGCCATTTTGTCCGTCAATTTTGGTCCGATTTTCACAAAATTCAATTTCTTCCTTTAAAACCATGGAACGGTGATATAATCAAACGTTTTTTTAAATCGGATAACAATTTTGACCTCCAGAGGGACCACAAGCTAAAAAAGGCAATTTTTCAGACAATCAGGGGCCATAATTTAGGAAGTTACGATCCGGTTGGCGCAAATATCGAAAGGAACCAAGATCTTTGGGTTATAAACATACATTTCAAGTTTCATCCAAATCGGTTCAAAATTGTGTCCTCTACACTGTTCACAACCTTGATATAACATATTTTCACACAATTCGCGTACAAATGGCGGCCATTTTGTCCGTCAATTTTGGTCCGATTTTCACGAAATTCAATTTCAGCCTTTAAAACCATGGAACGGTGATATAATCAAACGGTTTTTTAAATCCGATAACAATTTTGACCTACAGAGGCACCACAAGCTAAAAAGGGCAATTTTTCGGACAATAAAAGGCCATAATTCAGGAAGTTACGATCCGATGGGTGCAAATATCGAAAGGAATCAAGATCTTTGGATTATAAACATGCATGTCAAGTTTCATCAAAATCGGTTCAAAATTGTGTCCTCTACACTGTTCACAACCTTGATATAACATATTTTCATACTATTCGCGTACAAACGGCGGCCATTTTGTCCGTCAATTTTGGTCCGATTTTACGGTGTAACGGTGATATAATCAAACGGTTTTTGAAATCGGATAATAATTTTGACCTCCAGAGGGACGAGTTAAAAAGTGCGATTTTGGGGACAATCAGGGGCCATAATTCAGGAAGTTACGATTCGATGGGCGCAAATATCGAAAGGAACCAAGATTTTGGGGTTATAAACATGCATGTCAAGTTTCATCACAATCGGTTCAAAATTGTGACCTCTATAGGGTCCACAAGCTAAAAACATGATATTTCGTACAATCAGGGGCCATAATCCATGAAGTTCCGATCCGATACATGCCAATATCGAAAGGAACCGAGATCTTATGGGGATAAACCTATATTTCAAGTTTCGTCAAAATCGGATAAGAACTGTGACCTGTAGAGAGTCCACAAACAAATTGTAGACGGACGGACAGGGGCGACGACATAATACGTCCACATAAAAATGTGGGCCTATAAAAAGATAGGCTGGCACTGCCAGGCAGGATACGCCCACATTTTTGAGAGATGGATAGAGAACAAGCAATACCGAAAGTGATTTTTCCTCATTAAGTCCTGTATTTCATACTGTATTGGGAGCAGCCATTTTGTTGGTCAGTTCCAGTCTGATATTCATGAAATTCGAAGCCGACAATGATTATGGTGTGACGGTACACAACCTAGAAATGTTACTTTTCGTCAAAATCAGATAAGAATTGTGACCTGTAGAGTCCACAACCATGATATACCATATTTTTACACTATTCGTGTACAAACGGCGACCATTTCGTCCGGCAATTTTGGTACCATTTTCACGAAATTCGAAGTCAACCTTCCGTACGGTGCAACAGTAATATAATCAGAGTTTTTTTTTTAAATCAGATAATAATTGTTCAAGAGATAGACAGAGAACAAGCAATACCGAAAGTGATTTTTCCTACAATCAAAGGCCATAAGGATGGCGATCGAGTAGCTTCGGCTACTGTCACGCCATCTGAGACAATTTCTGTTCGCCTTCCTCCTGCTGCTTCAATATTTACTGCTGAACTCCAGGCCATCTTTCAGGCACTGGAGTTCATTCAATCCTCTCCATCTTTAAAACATGTTATATTTACTGATTCTTTGTCCTCTTTACAGGCAATAAACAATAAGCAGCTTATACACCCTTTAGTAGCAGGCATATATCGTCTGCTACTGTCACACGAGTTTAGCGGCAAGGACACTGTCCTTTGCTGGCTCCCCAGTCATGTTGATATTAAAGGGAATGATGAAGCAGACTTAGCTGCCAAGTCTGCGTTAGATCTTCCCATATCACAATTTCTTATACCTTTCACCGATTTTAAATCGTCCATCAACTTTTTTATTTTTGACCGCTGGCAACGGTCTTGGGATCTTGCAGACACAAATAAACTTCATCACATTAAGCCTCTCTTAGGAGACTGGCCAAGCTCCTATAGAACCAGTAGGAGGGATGAAGTGGTTTTGTGTCGCTCTCGCATTGGTCATACTTTTTTAACTCATATTTTCATTTTGAAGCGAGAGCCTCAACCAGAATGTGATCACTGTCATGTTCCTTTGACGGTTAAGCACATTTTGATTGAGTGCAAGCATCTCAAGGATATTAGATCTCATTTTTACCGTTGTCAGTCATTACATCACTTGTTTGCCCAACCGGGTTTATATGATAAAGTATTAGACTTTTTAAAAGAGACAGGATTTTATCATAAATTTTAATTGTATATATATATATATATATATATATATATATATATATATATATATATCATTTCTTTTTTGTATTTAAATATTTATATGCATAAAGGACGTGTTTTATTTTTAGTTTTTACTTACTGTGATATTGTTTTTATTTATGCATATAATGCTTTTCTGTAATATATTTTAACCTGTCTCGTAACGATCATCGTAAGTTTGGCGCAATATAGCCCGGTTGGAGCTAACGTGCCATTAAACTCCATTTCATTTCATTTCATTTCACAACTTTGATATACCATACTTTTACACTGTTCGAGTACAAACGGCGGCCATTTTTTCTGGCAATTATGGTCCGGTTTTCTCGAAATTCGAACTCAACCTTCCGTAGGGTGTAACGGTGATAGAGTCAAACCTTTTTTTAAATCGGATAATGATTGTGACCTCCAGATGGACCATAGGCGATTTTTCGGACAATCAGGGGCCATAATTCAGGAAGTTACGATCGGATATGTGCAAATAACGAAAGGAACCAAGATCTTTGGGTTATAACCATGCATTTCAAGTTTCATCAAAATCGAATTAAAATTGTAACCTCTACAGGGTCCACAACCATGATATACAATTTTTTAACAGTATTCGCGTACAAACGGCGGCCACTTTGTCTGTCAATTTTGGTCCAATTTTCCCGAAATTCAAACTCAACCTTCCTTACGGTGTAACGGTAATACTATCAACCGTTTTATTAAATAGGATAATAATTGTGACCACCAGAGGGACCACAAGCTAAAATATGGCGATTTGCGTATAATCAGGGGACATAATTCAGGAAGTTAGTTCCGATACGCGCAAATATCGAAAGGAACCAAGATCTTTGGGTTATTACCATGAATTTCAAGTTTCATCAAAATCGAATTAAAAATGTGACTTCTACAGGGTCCACAACCTTAATATACCATTTTTTAACAGTATTCGCGTACAAACGGCGTCCATTTTGTATGGCAATTTTAGTCCAATTTTCCCGAAATTCGAACTCAACCTTCCTCAGGGTGTAACGGTGATATAATCAAACGTTTTTTTAAATCGGATAATAATTGTGACCTCAAGAGGGACCACAAGCTAAAAAGGGTGATTTTTCGGACAATCAGGGGCCATAATTCAGGAAATTACATTCCGATAGGCGCAAATATCAAAAGGAACCAAGATCTTTGGGTTATAAACGTGCATGTCAAGTTTCATAAAAATCGGTTCAAAATGGTAACCTCTATAGGGTCCACAAGCTAAAAACGTGATTTTTCGTACAATCAGGGGCCATAATCCATGAAGTTTTGATCCGATACATGCCAATATCGCAAGCAGCCGAGATCTTTTGGGGATAAACCTATATTTCAAGTTTCGTCAAAATCAGATAAGAAATGAGACCTGTAGAGAGTCCACAAACAAATTGTGGACGGACGGACGGATGTCCGGACAGACAGGGGCGACGACATAATACGTCCACATGAAAATGTGGGCGTATAAAAAAGGTCATTTTTCGTACAATCAGGGGCCATAATTCAGGAAGTTACAATCCGATATGCACAAATATCGAAAGGAACTAAGATTGTTAAGTTGTAAACATATGTTTCAAGTTACATCAAAATTGAATGAAGATTGTGACCTCTACAGGGTTCACAACCTTATATATACCATATTTTTACACTCTTCGCCTACAAGCGGCAGCCATTTTTTCAGTCAATTTTGGTCCGATTTTCACGAAATTCGACCTCAACCTTCATTACGATGTAACGGTGATATAATCAAACTGTTTTTTAAATGGGATAATAATTCTGACCTCCAGAGGGACCACAAGCTAAAAGATAGGCTGGCACTGCCAGGCAGGATACGCCCACATTTTTGAGAGATGGATAGAGAACAAGCAATACCGAAAGTGATTTTTCCTACATCATTAAGTCCTGTATTTCATACTGTATTGGGAGCAGCCATTTTGTTGGTCAGTTCCAGTCTGATATTCATGAAATTCGAAGCCGACAATGATTATGGTGTGACAGTACACAACCTAGAAATGTTACTTTTCGTCAAAATCGGATAAGAATTGTGACCTGTAGAGAGTCCACAACCATGATATACCATATTTTTACACTATTCCCGTACAAACAGTGACCATTTCGTCCTGCAATTTTGGTACGATTTTCACGAAATTCAAACTCAACCTTCCTTACGGTGCAACAGTAATATAATCAGAGTTTTTTTTTAAATCAGATAATAATTGTTCGAGAGATAGACAGAGAACAAGCAATACCGAAAGTGATTTTTCCTACAATCAAAGGCCATAATTCATTAAGTTACAATTTGATATGCGCAAATATTGAAAAGAATAAAGATCTTTAGGTTACAAACAAGCATTTCAGGTTTCATCAAAATCGAATTAAAATTGTCACCTCTACAGGGTCCACAACTTTGACATACCATATTTTTACACTGTTCGCGTACAAACGGCGGCCATTTTTTGTGGCAATTATGGTCCAATTTTCTCGAAATTCGAACTCAACCTTCCGTAGGGTGTAATGGTGATAGAGTCAAACGTTTTTTCAAATCGGATAATAATTGTGACCTCCAGAGGGACCACAGGCGATTTCTCGGACAATCAGGGGCCATAATTCAGGAAGTTACGTTCCGATATGCGCAAATATCGAAAGGAACCAAGATCTTTGGGTTATAACCATGAATTTCAAGTTTCATCAAAATCGAATAAAAAATGTGACTTCTACAGGGTCCACAATCTTGATATACCATTTTTTAACAGGATTCGCGTACAAATGGCGGCCATTTTGTCCGTCAATTTTGGTTTGATTTTCACGAAATTCCAACTCAACCTTCATTACCATTTAACGGTGATATAATCAAACGTTTTTTTAAATCGGATAATAATTTTGACCTCCAGAGGGACCACAAGCTAAAAAGTGTGATTTTTCTGACAATCAGGGGCCATAATTCAGAAATTACGATTCAATGGGCGCAATTATCGAAAGGAACCAAGATTTTGGGGTTATAAACATGCATGTCAAGTTTCATCACAATCGGTTCAAAATTGTGACCTCTATAGGGTCCACAAGCTAAAAGCATGATATTTCGTACAATCAGGGGCCATAATCCATGAAGTTCCGATCCGATACATGCCAATATCGAAAGGAACCGCGATCTTATGGGGATAAACCTATATTTCAAGTTTCGTCAAAATCGGATAAGAATTGTGACCTTTAGAGAGTCAACAAACAAATTGTAGATGGACGGACGGATGTCCGGACGGACAGGGGCGACGACATAATACGTCCACATGAAAATGTGGGCGTATAAAAAGGTGATTTTTCGGACAATCAGGGGCCATAATTCAGGAAATTACGCTCCGATATGCGCAAATATCGAAAGGAACCAAGATCTTTGAGTTATAAACATGCATTTCAAGTTTCAGCAAAATCGGTTCAATACTGTGACCTCTACAGTGTTCACAAGCTAAAAACGTGATTTTTCGTACAATCAGGGGGCATAATCCATTAAGTTACAGTCTGATACATGCCATTATCGAAAGGAACCGAGATCTCGGGGTGATAAACCTATATTTCAAGTTTCATTGAAATCGGATAAAAATTGTGACCTGTAGACTGTTCACAAACAATTGTGGACGGACAGACGCAGACGGACAGGGGCGACGACAATATACTTCCACATAAAAATGTGGGCGTATAAAAAATATATGCATTATATTCAAACTGATCCAGTCGGCACCGTTCTACCTGACTGAACTGATTGAAATTCATGTTCCTAAAATCTGCGCTAAAAGTTGCTATAGTGTAAAACTGGTGAATCACAATATGAGACCAAAACCGTCACGAGCATACGGTGACCGCGCTTTTTGCATCTATGCACCACAGCTGTGGAATAGCCTGCCAGCCTCTCTCCGTGATATAGATTTGTTCGCCTCCTTCAAAACCGCACTGAAAACACACGTTTTTAGAAAATTTTATTGTTGAGGCCGTAAGATTATGAAATATGCCATACATTGTAAATATGCAACTAGAAATTATATAACATACTCGAGAGTTTTATAGTATTATTGTATTACTTGTAATGTTATCTTTAGAATGATTTTATGTACTGTTTATCATTGAATTATACACTAGTTAATTACTATATTGATGTAAAGCGGTTTGAGATGCTTTTATGTAAATCGCTATATTAAAAATAAATCATTATCATTATTTGATTGTTAATGTTAATAATAAAACAAGATTAAAGATTATATTAATATTGTTTATTTATCAGAATTGCAAGTTTTTGTGATGTACGGTACGGTTTACTGCTCCTCAAATCCGAGCAAATGCTATTCAAATTTTGAATTGATTAGCCAAAATGTAAATCTGTCACAAAAATTTGGTACTCATTATTTTTCGACAAATTGAACCCTGGACACGACACCCGAGGTTTCCCGGGTGGATGCACCTGGGTGAATAAAAGATCTTCAAAGCACATGATTGTTGTTTGGTCGTTTATAGAATGATAGATTCATATTACAGTCATATATGTCACACATCCTGATAGTATATAACACCTTAAATTGTATCCAATAACTTGTCTGGCGCTTATAGTTCAGTAATTGAAATTAAAGTAGAAATCTTGTGAGACACGTGAAATTAAGAGATGTATTGTATATGTGCCGAATGTAATACGCCTGATGTCGGAGAAAAGATTCTTTTTTGATGGTGGCATATTGTCAGATTTATGATCATATTTTGAATGGGGTTGATGTCTTTAAATAAATAAACAAGCTAAAGAATGTTGACAAATATTTCGATTGGAATGACATAAGTAGTTAATTGTTATAGACGATAGGGCATACTACAGTTGAATGCAATTAATAAGCAGATGGTGTCACTCGCTCGTTGTATTAGAGTGAAGTTTACTACGGTTTACTGCCAAATAAATTTCGGGATGTCATTTTTTTACCTTCCGTTTCTAAATCAAAACAAAGTATAAGACGAATGCCGGACTTTGCTGAAAAAATTGTATTGATTTATGACACAGAAATTTGGGGGGAAGTTTGAAACAGATACGGATTTGCAGCAATCGGCACGCTTTCGTTCTATGGTATTATGATGTCATGTTATTTTGTAGGAATATTATTGACATAAATTTGAATACTGTACAGGTTTTAAACATGAAAAATAACAAAGTGCACCATTTTATTTACATACATGTATGAATTTGAATGTATTTTGTTGACACATGATTCTTAATTGTGTTTTGAAAACATCTGCTTAAATTACATCACTGGATGTGGTGACAGCAATATACAACCATCACTAGGGACCGGGAATCTTCAAGTTTTTACGAAAAAAGGTAAGAAACTACCCTTATCATCTAGAATCTTATACACATCAAGAATGTGTTAAATACTGTCAAGATTCATCAAAAACCGTCCAGTTTGTGCTACCGTGTAGATTTAGAAACACCGTCTAGTTTTGTCATCGATCGTCTACTTTACGACCGTCCAGTTTCTCAGGATGTTTTAGATTTGAAAGGGGTTTAGTTTTTAGCAAGGCCTTATTTTCCTGTACGTTGTCTAGAAATGAACAGAGTGTTTAATTACTAACGGCGTTTAGTTTTTACGCCAAATTACCACTTTACCGAGAGCCGTCTAGAAACTTACGGGTGATTAGAAATGCAATGCCGTTTTCTTTTCATGTCTTTTAATTAGTTTGCCCAGTGTCATCTAGAAAACGTACGGCGTTTGTTTTTGTGTGAAATATTTAATTTCTATCTCCCAATTTTAGAAACTGTGTTCCGATTTAGAATCTTAGCATAGTGTCTAAAATTCTCGAATGAATTGCATATTTGTTGAATATCTTCTGTATTGCCGACGTCCGTTGAGAAACGTTCATTTGCAATGAATTATTTTCCCGGCGTAAATAAAACTCAACGATTAATTTGTTAGAAATTAACGAAACAAATGGACGTATATCTTGTTTCTTATAATCTTGTTTTCTGGGTTATTTACCCGCTCCAGTCATCAATAACAAATGTATTTGTGAATTTACAAATTAATGCGTGCAGTACTCATTGCGACCACAATGACGTAATTTTCGACATTTATCAAGGCGCATTCGGGGGACTGTTTTCGTCAACATTTATTTTTGTATCCCGTGGAAATGTTGAAGAAATGCAGAAGAAGAGGAATTGTTAACAGGCACAGTTTCCCCCCATTGACACGGACATGTACCGCAAATCGTATCTAAATATATTTCTTACCTGGGCCGTAATATATCATCACTAATAGATAAATCACATACCTAATATAAGCATTTAATAATATGATGATAAAAAGTCGGCCACAAGCTTTTGGGCGGCCTTGTAAATAAATAAAGTAAATCATGCAGACATATATTACTACACCGCTACCGCACGATCCAGTCATTGTTTTACAATTCATACTGTCGATTCATGCACGCTTTTCACACGGAATTGTTCTTTGATGTTGATAGATGACACACAGTGACGTCGGCAATACAGTAGATATTTATAAAATATAAAGGCGACGAAACTTACAGGTTATCATTAGTTGCGAGATTTTTTGTTTTATAATTTTGTTATCGATATAGATTACAGCATCTGATATCAATCGAGATTAAAATACATCGGATAATCAAAATGAGGTTGGACCGGATATCGGTAAATAACGAAACTATGTTCCGATTTAGAATCTTAGCATAGTGTCTAAAATTCTCGAATGAATTGCATATTTGTTGAATATCATCTGTATTGCCGACGTCACTGTGTGTCATCTATCAACATCAAAGAACAATTCCGTGTGAAAAGCGTGCATGAATCGACAGTATGAATTGTAAAGTCATATCGCCGACAATAACATGTAATTATATTTTGAACTGTGCCTGTTAACAATTCCCCTCCTTCTGCATTTCTTCAACATTTCCACGGGATACAAAAATAAATGTTGATGAAAACAGTCCCCCGAATTAGCCTTGATAAATGTCGAAAATTATGTCATTCGTGGTCGAAATGAGTACTGCACACATTAATTTGTAAATTCACAAATACATTTGTTATTGATGGCAGGAGCGGGTAAATAACCCAGAAAACAAGATTATAAGAAACAAGATATACGTCCATTTGTTTCGTTAATTTCTAATAAATAAATTGTTGAGTTTTATTTACGCCGGGAAAATTGTCAATTCATTGCAAATGGACGTTTCCCAACGGACGTCGGCAATACAGAAGATATTCAACAGATATGCAATTCATTCGAGAATTTTAGACACTATATGCTAAGATTCTAAATCGGATCATAGTTTCTAAAATTGGGAGATAGAAATTAAATATTTCACACAAAAACAAACGCCGTACGTTTTCTAGATGACACCCGGCAAACTAATTAAAAGACATGAAAAGAAAACGGCATTGCATTTCTAATCACCCGTAAGTTTCTAGACGGCTCTCGGTAAAGTGGTAATTTGGCGTAAAAACTAAACTCTGTACAGTGTTAGTAATTAAACACTCTGTTCATTTCTAGACAACGTCCGGGAAAATAAGGCCTTGTCTAAAAACTAAACCCCTTTCAAATCTAAAACATCCCGAGAAACTGGACGGTCGTAAAGTAGACGATCGATGACAAAACAAGACGGTGTTTCTAAATCTACACGGTAGCACAAACTGGACGTTTTTTGATGAATCTTGACGGTATTTAACACATTCTTGACGTGTATTAGATTCTAGATGATAAGGGTAGTTTCTTACCTTTTTTCGTAAAAACTAGAAGATTCCCGGCAGGGCTCACACTGGCTTTCAATTTTTTTCCGCCAAAATGGATGATAATTTTTATGTAAAGAAATGTTCATATATTTTTTCCGCCAACTTGAATATGTTATCCGCCAAAAATATGTGATAAAGATAGGCTGGCACTGCCAGGCAGGATACGCCCACATTTTCGAGAGATGGACAGAGAACAAGCAATACCGAAAGTGATTTTTCCTACATCTTTAAGTCCTGTATTTCATACTGCATTGGGAGCAGCCATTTAGTTGGTCAGTTCCAGTCTGATATTAATGAAACTCGAAAACGACAATGATTATGGTGTGACGGTACACAACCTAGAAATGTGACTTTTCATCAAAATCGGATAAGAATTGTGACCTGTAGCGAGTCCACAACCATGATATACCATATTTTTACACTATTCGCGTACAAACGGCGACCATTTCGTCCGGCAATTTTGGTACGATTTTCACGAAATTAGAACTCAACCTTCCTCATCAAAATCGAATTAAAATTGTGACCTATACAGGATCCACAACCATGATATATCAATTTTTTAACAGTATTCGCGTACAAACGGCGGCCATTTTGTCTGTCAATTTTGGTCCGATTTTCCCGAAATTCAAACTCAACCTTCCTTACAGTGTAACGGTGATATAATCAAACGTTTTTTTAAATTGGATAATAATTGTGACCTCAAGAGGGACCACAAGCTAAAGAAAGGGGGATTTTGCGTATAACCAGGGGCCATAATTCAGGAAGTTACGATAACGATGAATTTCAAGTTTCATCAAAATCAAATTAAAATTGTGACCTTTACAGGGTCCACAACCTTGATATACCATTTTTTAACAGTATTCGCGTACAAACGGCGGCCATTTTGTATGGCAATTTTGGTCTGATTTTCCCAAAATTCAAACTCAACCTTCCTTACGGTGTAACAGTAATATAATCAAACATTTTTTTTAAATCGGATAATAATTGTGACCTCCAAGCTAAAAAAAGGCGATTTTGCGTATAATCAGGGGACATAATTCTGGAAGTTACGATCCGATATGCGCAAATATCGAAAGGAAGCAAGATCTTTGGGTTATAACCATGAATTTCAAATTTCATCAAAATCGAATCAAAATTGTGACCTCCACAGGGTCCACAACCTTGATATACCATTTTTTAACAGTATTCGCGTACAAACGGCGGCCATTTTGTATGGCAATTTTCGTCCGATTTTCCCGAAATTCGAACTCAACCTTCCTTAGGGTGTGAAGGTAATATAATCAAACGGTTTTTTAAATCGAATAATAATTGTGACCTCCAAGCTAAAAAAAAAGGCGATTTTGCATATAATCAGGGGCCATAATTCAGGAAGTTACGATCCGATATGCGCAAATATCGAAAGGAAGCAAGATCTTTGGGTTATAACCATGAATTTAAAGTTTCATGAAAATCGAATCAAAATTGTGACCTCCACAGGGTCCACAACCTTGATATACCATTTTTTAACAGTATTTGCGTACAAACGGTGGCCATTTTGTATGGCAATTTTCGTCCGATTTTCCCGAAATTCGAACTCAACCTTCCTTAGGGTGTAACGGTGATATAATCAAACGGTTTTTTAAATCGAATAATAATTGTGACCTCCAGAGGGACCACAAGCTAAAAAGGGTGATTTTTCGGACAATCAGGGGCCATAATTCAGGAAATTACATTCCGATAGCCGCAAATATCGAAAGGAACCAAGATCTTTGGGTTACAAACATGCATGTCAAGTTTCATCAAAATCGGTTCAAAATTGTGACCTCTATAGGGTCCACAAGCTAAAAACGTGATTTTTCGTACAATCAGGGGCCATAATCCATGAAGTTTTGATCCGATACATGCCAATATCGAAAGCAGCCGAGATCTTTTGGGGATGAACCTATATTTCAAGTTTCGTCAAAATCGGATAAGAATTGTGACCTGTAGAGAGTCCACAAACAAATTGTGGACGGACGGACGGACGGACGTCCGGACGGACGGACGGACGTCCGGACGGACAGGGGCGACGACATAATACGTCCACATGAAAATGTGGGCGTATAAAAAATTATACAATATCTAACAATTTTATGTCTCAGTTAGGCTTATTATAAAACAATTACCAATATATACAATATACAACAACTTTTAAAAAATCAGTCTTTGCATAATACATTTAGCACAGTTTTGGTTTACTAAGATCGGATTTTACTTTTGGTAACTTTAGTCTCTTTGAACATCGCCGTATTGCACTATAATATATTCAATATTTACACGTCTAATCTCGTCCAAGGATTGCGTGTACAATAGAACTATTGTTATTTTCAGGTACCGTAACGGTATCTGAATCTCTGATAGAATGATATGTACTTAATTATATTTGTAAGAAATGCTTACAATTATACCCGTCGTTCACCTTTAGACCATTTTAGCGACGGTAATATGATACAAATGGAGAACCGCTTTCTCGCTCAAGAATCGCCCATATTCAAGTAGCCTAGTTCATGCGTTTTTGACCATGATGATACGATAATTTGAAATAATTGAACTATATTTACTTCTTTTCGATAGAATTGTCGGCCATTTTGGTTACATGTATTACCTTTCTTCGTTTTAAGACGAAACGAAACATCAAATAATCACCGCTTAATTTAATCATTAAGATTAAATAGTGACGCGAGATAGGTTTAATATACATCATTGGCAATTATCAATCAACTAATCATTAATCCGAGACAATTGATTAGTATTACTCGGCGACGCTATCCGGATTATCAGCCAGTTGATTAATTTATTATTGTGTTTAGCCACGTGATTGACACTCAATAATGGTCAAAACATTATGAATACGATTAGAATTTTAAGATTTTTTTCCGCCAGTTCTCAAAAAGAATCGCCAGTACCGTAAAACTTTATCGCAAAAATCAAATTTTAATCGCCACTTTCATTTTTTTATCGCAAATTGCGACTTTGGCGACCGACAGTGTGAGCCCTGATTCCCGGTCCCTAGTGCATGTTCCAATACTATTGCTCTTACATCAGCACAAACAATGTAAAGCTTATTTGTGTTTTGAAAAGGTCTGCTTAAATTACTATAAGAGTTATCCTCCTTTATTTTCAGGAAAAAATGTCTGACTAGAAAAATTTTGAAATCTCATCACTGGACGTGGTGACAGCAATATACAACCATGTTCCAATACTATTGCTCTTACCTCAGCACAAACAAATTCATAAGCAATGTAAAGCTTATTTAAGTGTTCTAATTCACGTATAATTTTTTGATATTCAAGATATGACGAACGTTCATCCTTTAGTTTAGTTAGAGTTGGGGTTATATCTTCATTGAGCACCTATAAGAATAGAAAAGATTATTAAAGATGTTACTCATGCTACAATAAATCCAGACATAAAGTGATCAGGGAAACAAAGATGGTTGAAGGCAAAGACAACACATATTTTCTTTAATAGGGAATACGGGCATTAAAAAGATGCTAAAGATAAGTTGCTAGGCAACGAAACATACGCCAAAAACAGCTAAGTTGTCTGGGGAGTCTTTGTTGTCGCATATTTTTTCTTTTGTCAGAAAGGAGAACGTTTACCACATATCTCATTACGAGTAATAGCAAATTAAGTAATTATCAGAAATGGTTTGAATTGTTTTGATTGTCTCATGGTTTTTGTCCACAAGATATTTCAAAGTGGCAGTAATTATTGGAAATCGTTGAAAATGAGATGGATCCTTGATTTTATTACCTTAAACACTGTGTATAAATTGAAAGTCAAAGTAATCAAGGGCCATAATCTGGCAGTAATAATCGGAAATCGCTGAAAATCAATAGGATTCTTCATACAGTATCATGACCTTAAACTTAAACACTGTATAAATTTAAAGTCAATCGGATATTAACTTTAGCCTCTAGAGCGTTCACAAGAAATTGTGGACGACGGACCGACTGCAGTCGGACAGACAGAAGGGGCAACGACAATACACGACCACATTTCCTTGTGGGCGTCTAAAAAACAATCAAGAGTGACATGAAGTAATTAAAATCTGATTAGCTGCTTGCTCTTCCTAATAGTACCATTTATTATAAGATAGGTTGCCAGACAACAAAACATACGTCCACAGCAGCTAAATCCTCGGAGCATTCAACATTATTTTTGTCGCATATTTTTACTTTTTTCGGTAATGACACATTTATAATACACTAAAATCTGATTAAGAGTAACAACTCATTAAGTAATTATCAGAAAATCATTAGAATTTGTTGTACTTGAAATATTGCTAGCTGGATGTGGACAAATTGAAAACAAGTATGGCAATTATGTACCGCTGTATTTTTTAAAAATATAATTATCTCTGTAGTTTTGTAACCGAAACTTTATAGGGTAGCAGATATTGTTGGTGAGTATCCATTCTAAAAGTTTGATGAAATCTCATCAAGCAGTTTTGGGGAATACTATAGGGACTTAGTGCTGCAAGGTACCAAAATTGCTCATTTGTAACAAAGTGATCTATACCTTTCATAAACTGAACAATCATTTTAGGTCCAAAGAACTGTATGACCTCTGTTAATTTTGATATATATTACAGTGGACGTTTCTTAACTCCCTAAACTTATTTTAAAGCACGCTCCTATTAACCATCTAATTTATTCAATGTGTTCTTTACAAGCTACACATGATCATATAATAACACGTGACAGAATTTCCATATTTGACGATCACTCCTGTCCATCTTCCCTAACCGTTGGAGGCTTTATAAGCAGAAGTTTACAGACTTGGAGTAGAGCAGACAACCAGAGATGGAGAGAAAACAACCAGAGACAGACAGCAGACGATGAGACGATAGAGACCGGCGTATGAACTCAGCCAAGTTCAGCCACGGAATGGTTGATTTGATATATTTAGATGTGTTCCCGATGTAGTCTTGTCCTCGATGTAGTTATAGTTCCAGTATAGTTTAGTTAGTTTCTGTAATCTTGGTGTAGGCCTATTTATGTATCTGTTTGATATTCTGTTCCCCGTTGTAAATAAACCATACATTTACGAAATTGATTCTGTTATCACGTACAATCACTACAAGTATGGTATCGTCTAAAATGGTAGTTTTAGCGATAGTTTCTATTCATACTGTGTAATTTCAAAACATCGTTCAACAAATGATAAAACTCGTTGAAAATAACAAAAATAGGTTGCCAGGCAACGAAACATACGCCCACACAGCAGCCAAATCGTCCGGGCAGTCAACAAGAGTTGTCGCATATTAAGGAATTATCAGAAAATCATTAAAATTTGTTTGGTTTTTATAATAAAACGTTTTTTTTTTTTAAATCAGATAATAATTGTGACCTCCAGAGGCACAACAAGCTAAAAAGGGTGATTTTTCGTACAATCAGGGGACATAATTCAGGAAGTAATGACCCGATGGGCGCAAATATCGAAAGGAACCAAGATCTTTGGGTTATAAACATTACATGTCAAGTTTCATCAAAATCGATTCAAAATTGTGACCTCTATAGGGTCCACAACCTTGGTATAACATATTTTCACACTATTCGTGTACAAACGGCGGCCATTTTGTCCGTCAATTCTAGTCCGATTTTCACGTAATTCAAACTCTCTCTTCATTACCATGTAACGGTGATATAGTCAAACGTTTTTTTAAATCGGATAATAATTTTGACCTCGAGAGGGACCACAAGCTAAAAAGGGCAATTTTTCGGACAATCAGGGGCCATAATTCAGGAAGTTACGATCCGATGGGCGCAAATATCGAAAGGAACCAAGATTGTTCGGTTATAAACATACATGTCAAGTTTCATCCAAATCGGTTCAAAATTGTGACCTCTATAAGGTCCACAACCTTGATATAACATATTTTCACACTATTCGCGTACAAATGGTGGCCATTTTGTCCGTCAATTTTGGTCCAATTTTCACAAAATTTGAACTCAACCTTCATAACCACGGAACGGTGATATAATCAAACGTTTTTTTAAATCGGATAACAATTTTGACCTCCAGAGGGACCACAAGCTACAAAGGGCGATTTTTCGGACAATCAGGGGCCATAATTCAGGAAGTTACGATCCGATTGGTGCAAATATCGAAAGGAACCAAGATCTTTGGGTTTTAAACATGCATTTCAAGTTTCATCCAAATCGGTTCAAAATTGTGACCTTTACACTGTTCACAACCTTGATATAACATATTTTCACACTATTCGCGTACAAATGGCGGCAATTTTGTCCGTCAATTTTGGTCCGATTTTGACGAAATTTGAACTCAACCTTCATAACCATGGAACGGTGATATAATCAAACGGTTTTTTAAATCGGATAACAATTTTGACCTCCAGAGGGACCACAAGCTAAAAAGGGCGATTTTTCGGACAATCAGGCGCCATAATTCAGGAAGTTACGATCCAATTGGCGCAAATATCGAAAGGAACCAAGATCTTTGGGTTTTAAACATGCATTTCAAGTTTCATCCAAATCGGTTCAAAATTGTGACCTCTACACTGTTCACAACCTTGATATGACATATTTTCACACTATTCGCGTACAAATGGCGGCCATTTTGTCCGTCAATTTTGGTCCGATTTTGACGAAATTCAACTTCAACCTTCATAACCATGGAACGGTGATATAATCAAACGATTTTTTAAATCGGATAACAATTTTGACCTCCAGAGGGACCACAAGCTAAAAAGGGCGATTTTTCGGACAGTCAGGGGCCATAATTCAGGAAGTTACGATCCAATTGGCGCAAATATCGAAAGGAACCAAGATCTTTGGTTTATAAACATGCATTTCAAGTTTCATCCAAATCGGTTCAAAATTGTGTCCTCTACACTGTTCACAAGCTAAAAAATAGGTTGCCAGGCAACAAAACATACGCCCACACAGCAGCCAAATCGTCCGGGCAGTCAACAAGAATTGTCGCATATTAAGGAATTATCAGAATTTGTTTGGTTTTTATTATCAAACGTTTTTTTTTAAATCATATAATAATTGTGACCTCCAGAGGCACCACAAGCTAAAAAGGGCGATTTTTCGGACAATCAGGGGCCATAATTCAGGAAGTTACGATCTGATTGGCGCAAATATCGAAAGGAACCAAGATCTTTGGGTTATAAACATGCATTTCAAGTTTCATTCAAATCGGTTCAAAATTGTGACCTCTAAACTGTTCACAAGCTAAAAGATAGGCTGGCACTGCCAGGCAGGATACGCCCACATTTTCGAGAGATGGACAGAGAACAAGCAATACCGAAAGTGATTTTTCCTACATCTTTAAGTCCTGTATTTCATACTGTATTGGGAGCAGCCATTTAGTTGGTCAGTTCCAGTCTGATATTAATGAAATTCGAAACCGACAATGATTATGGTGTGACGGTACACAACCTAGAAATGTGACTTTTCGTCAAAATCGGATAAGAATTGTGACCTGTAGAGAGTCCACAACCATGATATACCATATTTTTACACTATTCGCGTACAAACGGCGACCATTTCGTCCGTCAATTTTGGTATGATTTTCACGAAATTAGAACTCAACCTTCCTCATCAAAATCGAATTAAAATTGTGACCTATACAGGGTCCACAACCATGATATATCATTTTTTTAACAGTATTCGCGTACAAACGGCGGCCATTTTATTTGTCAATTTTGGTCCGATTTTCCAGAAATTTAAACTCAACCTTCCTAACAGTGTAACGGTGATATAATCAAACGTTTTTTTAAATGGGATAATAATTATGACCTCCAGAGGTACCACAAGCTAAAGAAAGGGGGATTTTGCGTATAACCAGGGGCCATAATTCAGGACGTTACAATCCGATATGCGCAAATATCGAAAGGAACCAAGATCTTTGGGTTATAACCATGAATTTCAAGTTTCCTCAAAATCGAATTAAAATTGTGACCTTTACAGGGTCCACAACCTTGATATACCATTTTTTAACAGTATTCGCGTACAAACGGCGGCCATTTTGTATGGCAATTTTGGTCTGATTTTCCCAAATTCGAACTCAACCTTCCTTACGGTGTAACGGTAATATAATCAAACGTTTTTTTAAATCGGATAATAATTGTGACCTCCAAGCTAAAAAAAAAAGGCGATTTTGCGTATAATCAGGGGCCATAATTCAGGAAGTTACGATCCGATATGCGCAAATATCGAAAGGAACCAAGATCTTTGGGTTATAACCATGAATTTCAAGTTTCCTCAAAATCGAATTAAAATTGTGACCTTTACAGGGTCCACAACCTTGATATACCATTTTTTAACAGTATTCGCATACAAACGGCGGCCATTTTGTATGGCAATTTTCGTCCGATTTTCCCGAAATTCGAACTCAACCTTCCTTAGGGTGTAACGGTGATATAATCAAACGTTTTTTAAAATCGAATAATAATTGTGACATCCAAGCTAAAAAAAAGGCGATTTTGCGTATAATCAGGGGCCATAATTCAGGAAGTTATGATCCGATATGCGCAAATATCGAAAGGAAGCAAGATCTTTTGGTTATAACCATGAATTTCAAGTTTCATCAAAATCGAATCAAAATTGTGACCTCCACAGGGTCCACAACATGGATATACCATTTTTTAACAGTATTCGCGTACAAACGGCGGCCATTTTGTATGGCAATTTTCGTCCGATTTTCCCGAAATTCGAACTCAACCTTCCTTAGGGTGTAACGGTGATATAATCAAACGGTTTTTTAAATCGAATAATAATTGTGACCTCCAGAGGGACCACAAGCTAAAAAGGGTGATTTTTCGGACAATCAGGGGCCATAATTCAGGAAATTACATTCCGATAGCCGCAAATATCGAAAGGAACCAAGATCTTTGGGTTACAAACATGCATGTCAAGTTTCATCAAAATCGGTTCAAAATTGTGACGTCTATAGGGTCCACAAGCTAAAAACGTGATTTTTCGTACAATCGGGGGCCATAATCCATGAAGTTTTGATCCGATACATGCCAATATCGAAAGCAGCCGAGATCTTTTGGGGATAAACCTATATTTCAAGTTTCGTCAAAATCGGATAAGAATTGTGACCTGTAGAGAGTCCACAAACAAATTGTGGACGGACGGACGGACGTCCGGACGGACAGGGGCGACGACATAATACGTCCACATGAAAATGTGGGCGTATAAAAACGTGATTTTTCGTACAATCAGGGGCCATAACCCATGAAGTTACAGTCCGATACATGCCAATATCGAAAGGAACCGAGATCTTAGGGTGATAAACCTATGTTTTA
Source organism: Patella depressa (assembly GCA_948474765.1). NCBI lineage: Eukaryota > Metazoa > Mollusca > Gastropoda > Patellidae > Patella > Patella depressa. Next base: position 55,592,983 of record OX419716.1, read on the forward strand.
AGTTTCATTGAAATCGGATAAAAATTGTGACCTGTAGACTGTTCACAAACAATTGTGGACGGACGGACGGACGAACAGGGGCGACGACAATATACGTCCACATGAAAATGTGGGCGTATAAAAACGTGATTTTTCGTACAATCAGGGGCCATAACCCATGAAGTTACGGTCCGATACATGCCAATATCGAAAGGAACCGAGATCTTAGGGTGATAAACCTATATTTTAAGTTTCATTGAAATCGGATAAAAATTGTGACCTGTAGACTGTTCACAAACAATTGTGGACGGACGGACGGACGAACAGGGGCGACGACAATATACGTCCACATGAAAATGTGGGCGTATAAAAATGGTTTAATTAGTACCATGGTTTAGATTAATAGCAACGGGTTTAGTTTCTCCGAGATGCGTTTAAAAATGGACGATCCGTACACTTATCTATGGCGATCATTTATTGGGCGAGTCGTTGAGTTTCCCCGAGATGGGTTTAAAAATGGACTTCGCGTCCACTTATCTATGGTGTTCAGTTATTAGACGAGGAGTCGAATTACCCGAGATACGTCAAATTTCCCGAGATACGTATATAAATCAACATACGAATAATTTATCTTGTAATTTCCTGCGTGCCGTTTATCCGATCAATTCATTTTGATTACGATTATTTACATACAAAGTACGAATAAAAATTTGAGTGTAAAAAAATATGCACACCTTACCGTACTATATATTATCCATTAGCATATAAAAATAGTATTCCACCATTGACAAATACGTCAAAAATCGGTAAATCACGATATTCACCTTACATTGGCCGTACTATATATTATCCATTATCCTATAAAAATAGTATTCCACCATTGACAAATACGTCAAAAATTGGTAAATCTCGTCCCGGGTAATTATACAATCAGAACTCGGTAAATCACACAGATAATGCATCTTCATTAAATCACAAATGGATTAACGTGTACATGTGGCCAGAAGTCAACCCCACAATGGCAGTGCGATAGACCCGCGACAGAGTTAGACATGTGCTGGCGCCAAAAGAAGTCACCCAGGAAATACGCTTCAATGATTAGTGCCTTGATGTTACGTAATCGCGGGATTTGGGGCAATGAAATGTTGACTTTAGTACAACGGTTTTTGTTACACCTAAATCAAACCATATTGCATTATATCAGAGGTACATTTATCACAAATAATGCAGGTAGAAGTTATAAAACAAAAGCATTCCAGCAATCAAACAATTAATCCATACTGTAATAACGGCGTGCGTATTCAAAAACATGGTTTCATATGGCACCCAGACATGAGATCACAGGTGGGAATTAATAAAACAATAGTATTCGTCCAATCAAATCTATATCTATCTATATTGTAATAACTGACATTTGTGACTTCTCTTTATATTTAAAATAACACCAATGACAGAAATTAAATAAATTTAAAACGGCACACTGAATGGATTTGTGATTTGTGATTTTAACGGATTTATAAGGTGATCAACAATGCTACTCGTATAGTGTAATTGATCTATGTATGTACTTTATTGTATTCTGGCGGTGCTATACTGTACTATTATTCTATAATATGTATATTATTATGATTGAAGATGGGTGAATTAAAAAAAACCTAAACAAGTAAAACATATTTATTCAATACAATTGGTGTATGTACGAGTCAAGTATTTAGCACGATTACTTTATTATATTGGGCATGTGTGAAATGATTTATTTTACACCCGCTTCCAAGCCATTTTATATCGGCACATGCACCATTCCTTAAATAGCACCATGCACCTTTAACAAAGAATTGCATGCTTTTTTGTGAGGCAAAGAGTCTTTGTACCCCGTGATGCATAGTTCTCCAGACAATCTGTCGCCTCAATAATCCAAATGTTACTATTAATAATCTGTTTATCTGTGGGATAGGTTGCAATTCAGAAGATCTCGTTTGATATTTCTTTGGTAACGTCTTCGGAGTGATGACGCATAAAACAATGACAATTAATATTTGTGGCTGTGATAATTACTGGAAACAGAACAGGGTTTAATTGGGATACGTATCATCTTTTGCATGAATACGGTAAGCAGTTTGTATTTTGAATTTGTAAGTCAAAAAGCTTCAAGTACAAAAATATTTTGTAAAAGGGATGCCGTGGCTATATTTAAGAAATGACTGAAATGTCATGTAATTATAAATACACCATGCGTGAATGTAATTCCCAATTGCATGAAAATTCCAAAACCAAAATATATAAAAAAAAATCTCATGTAATAATCGCATTGTTTGCCATTGCTTCATTTAATTAGCTAAGTGAAAGTTGGGTTGTATTTACATACGTTATTCATTTTTAAATAAAAATTCAAACACTTAAATATAAAACTCTAAGGTCATTTTCGTTTTGGTCTTCTCCAACTAAACACTGAAACTGGGCGATATAATAAAATCGATAGAAATAAAAGATTACGCAAATGTTGAAGATGAATATCACTTTCTGCTGTGCTGTCCCGCTTATATATTCATCCGTAGAAAATATTTTGGCTCTTTTCCATCTCTTCAAAAATTAAAAAAAAAATCTTGCGAATCAAAGTGATAATAATACAAAACTGCTAAATCTTGGAAAATATTTGTACCACTCAATAAAAAAATAAGAGAAAAACCAACATAATGGCAAATGGTTTGGGTTGGGGTTAGGTTATGTATATATCTATCTATATTTCAGTTTACAAGGGTGGGAAGGGGATTATATATTATATACTGTTATTGTTATCTGTAGGTATATTTATATTACAATGCATAATATTTATATCTGTATATAATATTGGGCAATAGCAAACTTTTTGCTTCGCCTGTAATAAAATTTCAATTAATTGTTATGGATTGGCAATAAAACCATGATTAACTGAGTGGGTTGTATGAAACAATTCTTTAAAAAAACGATGGTTTTCTCAAATTAGCTTTAAGTTCATATAGACACAAATAATTAAATGGTTAAACAGCTGTGATACCTGACAAAAAGTTACTACAAAAACAATGACTTCGGATTGTAATTCATGTAAATTTAGTGAAATTCCACGTGACGCGCTTTCTATTATTCTTAATATTTTAACAGATTGTGTTATATTTTAAATGATTCATATTCATGTAATTATCAATGTATACAATACGCGTTTTGTTATTACATCATCGAAGCCAATTCAATTTTGGGGAACTAATTAAACAATTTGAATATACTTTATTACTAAAACATCGGTGAACTGACCTAAAATTTAAATTAAAACGCCAATTCAAAAATACTAATATACAGCCGTGAACTAATCTCGTTCGTGATCAGTAATCAACAAAAATCAAAGTGTAAAACTTATTTATTCCATACATTATTGTTTATTTAGCAATAAGTAAGTGTTTAACAGTTTATTTAACAATAAGTGCAACTTGGTTAATACGCCCAAGTCTTGTCAGTCTCATTTTAAAAATCCACATAGAATTCGTATCTGAAATGACACTTGGGCCTTTTCTCTGCAAGATAGAAATCTTAGCTTACCATCTAGGCACTGCTTATTATAAAAAGAGTAAGTGGTTTCGCATTATGTGTAACGTGGCGTAAGATCAATTACACTATATACGAGTGGCTTTGTTGATCTCCTTGTATCAGTGTTCAAATATGCCGTTTATACTTGTTTTAAATTTATTTAATTTCTGTCATTGGTGTTATTTCAAATATAAAGAGAAGTCACAAATGTCAGTTATTACAATATAGATATAGATTTGATTGGACGAATACTATTGTATTATTAATTCCCACCTGTGATCACATGTCTGGGTGCCATATGAAACCATGTTTTTGAATACGCACGCCGTTATTACAGTATGGATTAATTGTTTGATTGCTGGAATGCTTTTGTTTTATAATTTCTACCTGCATTATTTGTGATAAATGTACCTCTGATATAATGCAATATGATTTGATTTAGGTGTAACAAAAACCGTTGTACTAAAGTCAACATTTCATTGCCCCAAATCCCGCGATTACGTAACATCAAGGCACTAATCATTGAAGCGTATTTCCTGGGTGACTTCTTTTGGCGCCAGTACATGTCTAACTCTCTCGCGGGTCTATCGCCAAATTAGTACTCGTACTGACAACACCTAAGTGCTCCAGAGCTCCAAAGCTATTGCTGAGTTTATCATAGATAAAGAAGCCTAGCCAAGACTCAAGAATCCAAACACTCCTCAAATCCAGAAAGACTACTAGATACTGCAAAGATCTTCCCGTCCTAAGTAATTTAAGGTTGTTTTTATTTTTATACCTTCACAAGGTATAAGCCTTTATTCTCTTTTATTTTTCTCTACTTTCTTTTTGTTTTTTGTTCATTACTATTTACCTTTTTTCTTAATTTCATTTTTCTTTTGTCAAATTTCCCTTCTTCCTCCCGTGCTTTATTATTAGGATAATATCTCTTTTTACTTATTCAACGTACATAGGCTTTTTTATTATTCTATTTTAACCCATCTCTCATTTATAATCTACGCTATTTAGTTACTTTTTCTTTTTATTTATTCTTTTTGTCTTTCCATCCATAACTCACTAATCGAAAAGCTCAGTGAACAAACCAATCAACTTATTGTATTCAAACAAGAACAAGCTAAACTATTTTTACAGTTAACAAGCCTGACAACTGTTAAGTAACCTCACACAAGCAATAAGAGCCCATAGTTAATTAGTTTTAAATAACATTGATTGACTAGCGGCTCTCTGTGGAAAGGGTTAATAACAGTTAAATCAGCTTAACAACAGCTTTAAACTCCAATCAACACTGTTCGGTCCCTCCTTTTGTTTTTTGATTATTTCGGCAGCATAAGAATGATGGCGTCAGAGGCTAGCTCAACCATGTCCATGGCTGGCGCTTTTAAAAGCAGCCCTGCACCAAAGTTCTTTCCTGTGACAAAAAGGAGAGAGGAACAGACTCACGTCGTTCTAGTGAAGCCACTTGAAGGCAAGTCCTTCCAAGGGGCCAAACTTACGGCTGTGGGGAAGGAGATAAAAAGTAAGTGGAGTATCGCCAGCATACCCGATATCAAGATTGCAGTGCCAGGCCATCTCAGACTAGCCCTAAAAAGCAGGTCTGACATGGATATGGCGTTGGGACAGAAGGCACTTCTTGGTATGTCCGTGATGGTGTCCGAACCGATCACCTTGTCAATAGACAAGGTGGTTGTCCATGGGATACCAGCCGAATATACCGGGGAAGAAATTCTGGAAGACTTGACAGAGAGGGGGTACCAGACAACTGAGGTGTACCGGTTTAAAGTGGCCGAGGGGAAGGACCAGGGAAGCGTCGCCCTGTCCTTCAAGAAAGGAACAGCGCCCGAGGCCCTAAAAATCGTGTACCTGAATAGACGTACCCACCCGTATGTTCAGAGGGTGAGACAGTGTGCCAACTGCCAGAAACTGGGACACACAGTCAAGTACTGCAAGGGAAAGACTGTGTGCGCCCAGTGTGGGGGGAGTCATGCGGCGACCGATTGCAGGGCGGGCATACCAAATAAATGTTCGAATTGCAAAGGCGGTCACGCAGCGAACTCACCCGAATGCCCAAAGATTCAAAACACCAAGGCAGCCTTAAAATTACAGGTGAAAGAAATAGTAAGTTTTAATGAAGCCTCATTAATCCTGAAACAGAAGGAGGGGAAGTCCAAAGAGGTCAGGAATAAGGCTCCGGTCGGAAAACCAATCCCGGAGACGATTCCTTCGACACAGCAAGTACAGCCGAAGGAACCAATCGCGGCACCCCGCCCAGAACAACAACCAACCACACCCAAGAAAAAGACAAAACCCAAGATGAAAGAGGAGGAACCGAAAACGAAAGCTGATGAAGGCCACTTCGTCCCGAAATTTAAATCGGAGAGTGGGTTCATGAGCTTCATGATCGAGTTCCTGAGGGTGGCTGTGTCCAATGACGACCAAACAACAAAAATGGCCAGTCTCCTCGGTAAGCTACGTACGTACATGGTCAACGCCGATGTACTGATTGTAATGATTAACTCCATCAATACAGTCAAAAAAAGATCAAGAGAAGAAGACGACGAAGAATCTATAAAAGCTAATCAATCAGTAAATCTCGCGCTCTTTAGAAGGATATCGCACGTTCATCACTACAGCACTGGCGATATGCCCAGTTGCTTGCCGGTGTTAACGCCAAAGGCGAACACTAATGAGGTACCTACTACGGAATGTGAGACGCCGATAAATCAGTAAACCCACAAGACTGAGAGGCATCCATCCAGGCAGTCATCATGGCGGGCCATGTAAAAGTCCTACAACTTAATATCAATGGACTGGCTCCCAGGTGTGCTGAGCTGAGAAAATACATCAACCGCAACCCCAAAGATGTAATATGCCTCCAAGAAACCAAGCTACTACCAACGAAGAGCGACATCTACCTACCCGGATATACTTGTCAGAGAAGGGACAGACCGGGCAGCATGACACGTGGGGGCAGCCTTGCCATTTACGTCAGTGACAACATAAATTACATTTCTGTTCCACTGAATGTAACCAACCCCCTAGAAGCAATGGGCATAGCCATCACATTGAGCAATAAAACAAAGTTGACAATAGTGAATGTCTATGCACCCCCAGAGGTCACAATAGAACCAGATGACTTCCAGTCACTTCTCGATCAACTTCCACAGGGCGAATCGGTGCTTTGTGGAGATTTCAACGCAAAGTACGCTCTGTGGGGGTCACCGAGGAATGACTGCAGGGGGACTAGCCTATGCTCAATAATAGAAGGGAACGACCTATGCGTACTGAATGATGAGAGCCCTACATTTGTTGGAGGAAATGCCCCACCTTCACACCTAGATCTCACATTCTGCACGCTTGGTATGGCAAACCGCTGCGATTGGCTAGTACATGAAGATGAGACACTTGGCAGTGACCATTTGGTGATAGAATTTAACATCCAAGCTGAAACCAACAGAGAAGTCTATAACGGAAGACCCAATTGGAAAATGAAAGAAGCTGATAGGGCTAACTTCCGTGTAGGCTGCCTCGATTGGAAGGAAGAAGATATCATCGACACCAACATCAACGTGTACTCCGCCAATATCACGAATGCAATTATAGGTGCAGCAGACAACTCCATTCCAAAGACTTCTGGCAGAAAACCAAGGAATACAAAACCCTGGTGGTCTTCAGAATATCAAGAGGCAGTTTACGAAAGAAAGAAGGCACTTCGTCTACAAAAACGCCACTACAATGAAGTCAACCACCAAAATTACTTGAAGTTGAAATACGCCCCAAGAGACACCATCCAGAAGGCACAAAGTGGGCACTGTAGGACATTCTGTAATGCGTTGAACCAAAACACGCAAACAGGTGTCGTCTGGAAGAAACTGAACGCCATGCACGGAAAACGCAGATCGTTCAACATACCAAACCTTGAAGATGGAGACAAGTACGTTACCAACGGCAATGAAAAGGCAGATTTACTTGCTAAGACATTTGCAGATGCAAGTAAAGATGAAAACCAACCACCAGAATTCATGAAGAGGAAGGAAATCTTTTACTCACAGCACCCTTCATTAGTAATTGAATCTAATGAAGAGGCTGAACCAATCAATCTGCCCTTCTCCGAGGAAGAGTTAAATAAGGCTCTTTCCCTCAAGAAGGATAGTGCGCCTGGTGAGGACAAAGTTGTACCCAATGCTCAAACATCTGCCCAGAAATGCCAAAAAGATACTACTGAACTTCTTCAACACATCTTGGTTGACAGGGGAGGTACCTAAAGAATGGCGGAAAGCCAACGTCATCCCTCTTCGGAAACCGGGGAAAGAGAGAACAAAGGCAGTATCGACCAGTAAGCTTGACATCCACACTGTGCAAAACATTGGAGACAATGGTTAACATCCGACTTCAGTTCTACCTGGAGAGTAACCGACTGAAAGGGGCACCAGCTCGTTTGGTCCTACCAAACGGGGAACAGGGAATAAGCAGGAAACTGCCCAATAACTGTTCGGTGTACACTGCAGAGATTGTGGCCATCCGTGATGCTATATCATGGATCTCTTATCAAAAGACTAGTAAGTTTGTCATCCCAAGCGATTCTCTGAGCAGTTTGATTTCAATCCAAAATGACAACTCGGAATCAAGACCAGAAGTCATTTTGGAAATCAGGCAGCTGTACCAGAGGGTCCTAGAGAAGGGAAGCAAATTAGAGCTTGTGTGGATTCCATCACATGTGAACATTAGAGGAAACGAGGAAGCAGATCGACTCGCAAATGAAGGTCTCGGGGACACAGCACCACTCCGCACCATAGAATACAGCACCACGGAAATCTACAGTATGGTAAAAAGACAGGTCAATTCACTCTGGGAATTAAAGCTCGTTGAACTTGACACATACAGATTCTGGCTGGATGACAAGATCTACACGAAGACAGCTATCAATCACCCTAGAAGAGATATATGCAAACTTATATCGAAACTAAGGGTGAAAGAGCGGCTGCGAGACTACAAACACCAAGTCATCGTCTGTGAGTGCGGAGAAGAATGTACCACCAACCATATCCTGGTAGACTGCGAGGTATACAAGGAAGAGAGAACGGAACTAGTGGAGATGATGGAGACCAACAACATACCGCTCAACACTAAGAACCTACTCTTTCCAAGACCCGATCTGAAGCTGCAAATCTTCGAACTAATTCACGATTTAATGAACACCGTTGGATTAAGTAGAATAGTGAAGTAAGAGGGGGCTACGATAAGATGAGCTCGGCATCTAAACACTAAACTACATAGGAGATATACACAAAAGTAGCGGGCTAGTGGAGTAAGGGAGGGTCACGGTTAGACGGGCTCGGCATCTAAACACTAATCCACTACAAAGACACCAAACCTGCAAAGTGGGATAAGTGGAGTAAGGGGAGGCCACGATAAGACGGGCCTGGCACCTAAACACTAAACCCCAAAAGATGACTTCTACCAATCCAGAGACGAGACGCATATATGTCTGCATAAATGCTGTCTCTACAGATCAACTACCAAACAATATGTGTTTTATTAAATAAAGGGAAGAACTTCTCACTAAACCTACTCCATGGCTCGAGGCCGCAAATGGAAAGATTGCAAAGTCATATTCTAAAAACAGGAAGAAGCCTCGGCTCTCCTACATGTATGTCTTGTCTGCGATATCACTTCTGTGGAAGCGGACGTTAAAACACCAGGTAGTAGTAGTAGTAGTAGTAGTCTATCGCCAGTACATGTCTAACTCTCTCGCGGGTCTATTGCACTGCCATTGTGGGGTTGACTTCTGGCCACATGTACACGTTGATTCATTTGTGATTTAATGAAGATGCATTACCTGTGTGATTTACCGAGTTCTGATTGTATAATTACCCGGGACGAGATTTACCAAGTTTTGACGTATTTGTCAATGATGGAATACTATTTTTATAGGATAATGGATAATATATAATAGTACGGCCACGTGATTTACCGATTTTTGACGTATTTGTCAATGGTGGAATACTATTTTTATAGGCTAATGGATTATATATAGTACGGTAAGGTGAATATCTGTGTGCGCATTTTTTTACACTCAAATTTTTATTCGTACTTCGTATGTAAATAATCGTAATCAAAATGAATTGATCGGATAAACGGCATGCAGGAAATTACAAGATAAACTATTCGTATGTTGATTTATATACGTATCTCGGGAAATTCGACGTATCTCGGGAAATTCGACGCCTCGTCTAATAACTGAACACCATAGATAAGTGGACGGGAAGTCCATTTTTAAACCCATCTCGGGGAAACTCAACGGCTCGCCCAATAAATGATCGCCATAGATAAGTGCACGGATCGTATATTTTTAAACGCATCTCGGAGAAACTAAACCCGTTGCTATTAATCTAAACCATGGAACTAATTAAACCATTTTTGTTATTTTCAACGATTTTTATCATTTATTGAACGATGTTTTGAAATTACACGGTATGAATAGAAACTATCGCTAAAACTACCATTTTAGACGATACCATACTTGTAGTGAATAGTGTTACACATTTTTGGTATGCCCTTTTATTCCCTCTATATCTCACCCACTATGGGTATAAGAACTTTATTTGAATGCTGATCAAAAAGTAAAAGAAGTATGGTATTAAGATCCTGAAAAAAATTGGGCGGCACTCGACCCGTTCAGTAGTAAATAATCTCTAGTTTTATCCAAAAATAACGAATTTCAACAAAAAATAACAGAAAAACCCACTTTAATTAGCACGCTAAAAAGTGTAACAAGACACTCAAAAAAATTAATTATGGGTCCAGTTCCATTAAGAACAAGCCATAACAGAAACGTAAGTAAACAAATTAATATAAACGCATTATATAATTTGATCAAATAATTCACATTTCAAAAATGTTCCATTATCAAAACTACAAATACTTATTAACAATAAGTATTTCAAATTTAAAAATACCGCTATACTTTACTATCTATCTATATTATAATCTATCAACCTATTTATTGGTCTAATACGTATTTAAGGGCCTTGCAATTTCTAAGATTTGCACAAACTTTTCAAACTATTTCTCAGTGATATTTTAGTACCTGTCTCCTTTCCCCCTAAAAACATAAATCCTAGAGAAAAAGAAACATTCATTTCACCGGATAGGTCAGGATAGTTGGTCAATGGGAGGGAATTCCTGACCTTGGTTGATCTAGAAATAGTATCCGAATTTGTTTTTGAACGACACAGTAAATAATTTGTTTCGGCATAGAAATATGCTTCTGTAGTCGTGTTTTGGTCATTTCAGGTACACAGTAACTAGACTAAGGGGATGTCCTTAATCTTGAATAGCCTGGAACTACAAAGTCTAGTGATTGCTAATAAATGATATTTTGTCCAATTTTTTAAAAATCACATTAGTTATTACAAGAATACGTTACGATTCGAAAGGATCTTTAATGTAAACCAATGAAAACGATGAAAAAAATAGGTTGCCAGGCAATCAAACATACGCCCACACAGCAGCCAAATGGTCCGGGCAGTCAACAAGCGTTGTTGCATTTTAAGTAATCATCAGAAAATCATAATTCAAACTCACCCATAACTACGGTGTAACTGTGATATAATCAAACGTTTTTTTAAATCATATAATAATTGTGACCTCCAGAGGGACCACAAGCTAAAAAGGGTGATTTTTCGTACAATCAGGGGACATAATTCAGGAAGTAATGATCCGATGGGCACAAATATCTTAAGGAACCAAGATCTTTGGGTTATAAACATACATGTCAAGTTTCATCAAAATTGGTTTAAAATTGTGACCTCTATAGGGTCCACAAGCTAAAATCGTGATTTTTCGTACAATCAGGGGCCATAATCCATGAAGTTTTGATCCGATACATGCCAATATCGAAAGCAGCCAAGATCTTTTGGGGATAAACATATATTTCAAGTTTTGTCAAAATCAGATAAGAATTGTGACCTGTAGAGAGTCCACAAACAAATTGTGGAAGGACGGACGGACAGGGGCGACGACATAATACGTCCACATGAAAATGTGGGCGTATAAAAATGGCGATTTTGCATATAACCAGGGGCCATAATTCAGGAAGTTACGATCCGATATGCGCAAATATCGAAAGGAACCAAGATCTTTGGGTTATAACCATGGATTTCAAGTTTCATCAAAATCGAATTAAAATTGTGACCTTTACAGGTTCCACAACCTTGATATACCATTTTTTAACAGTATTCGCGTACAAACGGTGGCCATTTTGTATGGCAATTTTGGTCCGATTTTCCTGTTTGTATGCGAATAGTGTGAAAATATGTTATATCAAGGTTGTGGACCTTAAAGAGGTCATAATTTTGAACCGATTTTGATGAAACTTGACATGTATGTTTATAACCCAAAGATCTTGGTTCCTTTCGATATTTGCACCCATTGGATCATAACTTCCTGAATTATGTCCCCGGATTGTCCAAAAAATCGCTTTTGTTAGCTTTTGGTCCCTCTGGAGGTCAAAATTATTATCCGATTTAAAAAAACGTTTGACTATATCACCGTTACATGGTAATGAAGAGAGGGTTTGAATTACGTGAAAATCGGACTAGAATTGACGGACAAAATGGCCGTCGTTTGTACACGAATAGTGTGAAAACATGTTATATCAAGGTTGTGGACCCTATAGAGGTCACAATATTGAACCGATTTTGATGAAACTTGACATGTATGTTTATAACCCAAAGATCTTGGTTCCTTTCGATATTTGTGCCCATCGGGTCATTACTTCCTGAATTATGTCCCCTGATTGTACGAAAAATCACCCTTTTTAGCTTGTGGTCCCTCTGGAGGTCACAATTATTATCTGATTTAAAAAAAAACATTTGATTATAAAAACCAAACAAATTCTAATGATTTTCTGATAATTCCTTAATATGCGACAACTCTTGTTGACTGCCCGGATGATTTGGCTGCTGTGTGGGTGTACGTTTCGTTGCCTGGCAACCTATTTTTTAAACAGAATTCGCGTACAAACGGCGGCCATTTTGTCCGTCAATTTTGGTCCGATTTTCCCGAAATTCGAACTCAACCTTCCTTACGGTGTAACGGTAATATAATCAAACATTTTTTTAATTTAGATAATAATTGTGACCTCCAGAGGGACCACAAGCTAAAAAGATAGGCTGGCACTGCCAGGCAGGATACGCCCACAATTTCGAGAGATGGATAGAGAACTATCAATACCTGAAAGTGATTTTTCCTACATCATTAAGTTAGAATTTAATATGTGCAAATATCGAAATTAATGAAGATCTTTGGGTTATAAAGGTGCATTTCAGTAGGCTTCAAATTCGACTGGGGATCATGTTGCTAAGTGGGTAAGAAATTCGAACTCAACCTTCTGTAAGGTGTAACGGTGAGAGTGTCAAACATTGTTTTTAAATCGGATAATAATTGTGACCTCCAGAGGGACCATAGGTGATTTTTCGGACAATTAGGGGCCATAATTCAGGAAGTTACGAACCGATATGCGCAAATATCGAAAGGAACCAACATCTTTGGGTGATAACCATGAATTTCAAGTTTCATTAAAATTGTGACCTATACAGGATCCACAACCATGATATACCATTTTTATACGCCCACATTGAAATGTGGTCGCATATTGTCGTCGCCCCCGTCCGTCCGTCTGTCCGTCCGTCGTTCCGTCCGTCGATAACCATGGAATCGTGATATAATCAAACGTTTTTTTAAATCGGATAACAATTTTGACCTCCAGAGGGACCACAAGCTAAAAAGGGCGATTTTTTGGACAATCAGGGGCCATAATTGAGGAAGTTACGATCCGATGGGCGCAAATATCGACAGGAACCAAGATCTTTGGGTTATAGACATACATGTCAAGTTTCATCAAAATTGGTTCAAAATTGTGACCTCTATAAGGTCCACAACCTTGATATAACATATTTTCACACTATTCGCGTACAAACGGCGGCCATTTTGTCCGTCAATTTTGGTCCGATTTTCATGAAATTCAAACTCAACCTTCATAACCATGGAACGGTGATATAATCAAACGGTTTTTTAAATCCGATAACAATTTTGACCTTCAGAGGGACCACAAGCTAAAAAGGGCAATTTTTCGGACAATCAGGGGCCATAATTCAGGAAGTTACAATCCGATGGGCGCAAATATCGAAAGGAACCAAGATCTTTGGGTTATAAACATACATGTCAAGTTTCATCAAAATTGGTTCAAAACTGTGACCTCTATAAGGTCCACAACCTTGATATAACATATTTTCACACTATTCGCTTACAAACGGCGGACATTTTGTCCGTCAATTTTGGTCTGATTTTCACGAAATTCGAACTCATTCTTCATAACCATGGAACGGTGATATAATCTAAAAGTTTTTTAAATCCGATAACAATTGTGACCTCCAGAGGGACCACAAGCTAAAAAGGGTGATTTTTCGTACAATCAGGGGACATAATTCAGGAAGTAATGACCCGATGGGCACAAATATCGAAAGGAACCAAGATCTTTGGGTTATAAACATACATGTCAAGTTTCATCAAAATCGGTTCAAAATTGTGACCTCTATAACGTCCACAACCTTGATATAACATATTTTCACACTATTCGCGTACAAACGGCGGCCATTTTGTCCGTCAATTTTGGTCCGATTTTCACGAAATTCTAACTCAACCTTCATAACCATGCAACGGTGATATAATCAAACGATTTTTTAAATCGGATAACAATTGTGACCTCCAGAGGGACCACAAGTTAAAGATAGGCTGGCACTGCCAGGCAGGATACGCCCACATTTTCGAGAGATGGATAGAGAACAAACAATACCGAAAGTGATTTTTCCTACATCTTTAAGTCCTGTATTTCATATTGTATTGGGAGCAGCCATTTAGTTGGTCAGTTCCAGTCTGATATTCATGAACTTCGAAACCTACAATGATTATGGTGTGACGGTACACAACCTAGAAATGTGACTTTTCATCAAAATCGGATAAGAATTGTGACCTGTAGAGAGTCCACAACCATGATATACCATATTTTTATACTATTCGCGTACAAACGGCGACCATTTCGTCCGGCAATTTTTGTATGATTTTCACGAAATTAGAACTCAACCTTCCTAATCAAAATCGAATTAAAATTGTGACCTATACAGGGTCCACAACCATGATATACCATTTTTTTAACAGTATTCGCGTACAAACGGCGGCCATTTTGTCTGTCAATTTTGGTCCGATTTTCCCGAAATTCAAACTCAACCTTCCTTACAGTGTAACGGTGATATAATCAAACGTTTTTTTAAATTGGATAATAATTGTGACCTCCAGAGGGACCACAAGCTAAAGAAAGGGGGGTTTTGCGTATAACCAGGGGCCATAATTCAGGAAGTTACGATCCGATATGCGCAAATATCGAAAAGAACCAAGATCTTTGGGTTATAACCATGAATTTCAAGTTTGATCAAAATCGAATTAAAATTGTGACCTTTACAGGGTCCACAACCTTGATATACCATTTTTTAACAGTAGTTGAGTACAAATGGCGGCCATTTAGTATGGCAATTTTGGTCTGATTTTCCCGAAATTCGAACTCAACCTTCCTTACGGTGTAACGGTAATATAATCAAACGTTTTTTCAAATCAGATAATAATTGTGACCTCCAAGCTAAAAAAAAGGCGATTTTGCGTATAATCAGGGGCCATAATTCAGGAAGTTACAATCCGATATGCGCAAATATCGAAAGGAAGCAAGATCTTTGGGTTATAACCATGAATTTCAAGTTTCATCAAAATCGAATCAAAATTGTGACCTCCACAGGGTCCACAACCTTGATATACCATTTTTTAACTGTCTTCGCGTACAAACGGCGGCCATTTTGTATGGCAATTTTTGTCCGATTTTCCTGAAATTCGAACTCAACCTTCCTTAGGGTGTAACGGTGATATAATCAAACGGTTTTTTAAATCGAATAATAATTGTGACCTCCAAGCTAAAATAAAGGCGATTTTCCGTATAATCAGGGGCCATAATTCAGGAAGTTACGATCCGATATGCGCAAATATCGAAAGGAAGCAAGATCTTTGGGTTATAACCATGAATTTCAAGTTTCATCAAAATCGAATCAAAATTGTGACCTCCACAGGGTCCACAACCTTGATATACCATTTTTTAACTGTCTTCGCGTACAAACGGCGGCCATTTTGTATGGCAATTTTCGTCCGATTTTCCCGAAATTCGAACTCAACCTTCCTTAGGGTGTAACGGTGATATAATCAAACGGTTTTTTAAATCAAATAATAATTGTGACCTCCAGAGGGACCACAAGCTAAAAAGGGTGATTTTTCGGACAATCAGGGGCCATAATCCAGGAAATTACTATCCGATAGCCGCAAATATCGAAAGGAACCAAGATCTTTGGGTTACAAACATGCATGTCAAGTTTCATCAAAATCGGTTCAAAATTGTGACCTCTATAGGGTCCACAAGCTAAAAACGTGATTTTTCGTACAATCAGGGGCCATAATCCATGAAGTTTTGATCCGATACATGCCAATATCGAAAGCAGCCGAGATCTTTTGGGGATAAACCTATATTTCAAGTTTCGTCAAAATCGGATAAGAATTGTGACCTGTAGAGAGTCCACAAACAAATTGTGGACGGACGGACGGGGCGACGACATAATACGTCCACATGAAAATGTGGGCGTATAAAAAGGGCGATTTTTCGGACAATCAGGGGCTATAATTCAGGAAGTTACGATCCGATGGGCGCAAATATCGAAAGGAACCAAGATCTTTCGGTTATAAACATACATGTCAAGTTTCATCTAAATCGGTTCAAAATTGTGACTTCTACGCTGTTCACAAGCTAAAAAACGTGATTTTTCGTACAATCAGGGGCCATAACCCATGAAATAACAGTCCAATACATGCCAATATCGAAAGGAACCGAGATCTTATGGTGATAAACCTATATTTTAAGTTTAATTGAAATCGGATAAAAATTGTGACCTGTAGACTGTTCACAAAAAAATGTGGACGGACGGACGGACGGACAGACGGACGGACAGGGGCGACGACAATATACGTCCACATAAAAATGTGGGCGTATAAAAATGGTATATCATGGTTGTGGATCCTGTATAGGTCACTATTTTAATTCGATTTTGATGAGAAAGGTTGAGTTCTAATTTCGCCGCTTGTACGTGAATAGTGTAAAAATAGGTTGCCAGGCAACGAAACATACGCCCACACAGCAGCCAAATCGTCCGGGCAGTCAACAAGAGTTGTCGCATATTAAGGAATTATCAGAAAATCATTAGAATTTGTTTGGTTTTTATAATCAAACGTTTTTTTTTAAATCAGATAATAATTGTGACCTCCAGAGGGACCACAAGCTAAAAAGGGTGATTTTTCGTACAATCAGGGGTCATAATTCAGGAAGTAATGACCCGATGGGCACAAATATCGAAAGGAACCAAGATCTTTGGGTTATAAACATACATGTCAAGTTTCATCAAAATCGGTTCAAAATTGTGACCTCTATAGGGTCCACAACCTTGATATAACATGTTTTCACACTATTCGTGTAAAAACGACGGCCATTTTGTCCGTCAATTCTAGTCCGATTTTCACGTAATTCAAACTCTCTCTTCATTACCATGTAACGGTGATATAGTCAAAAGTTTTTTTAAATCGGATAATAATTTTGACCTCCAGAGGGACCAAAAGCTAACAAAAGCGATTTTTTGGACAATCCGGGGACATAATTCATGAAGTTATGATCCAATGGGTGCAAATATCGAAAGGAACCAAGATCTTTGGGTTATAAACATACATGTCAAGTTTCATCAAAATCGGTTCAAAATTATGACCTCTATAAGGTCCACAACCTTTATATAACATATTTTCACACTATTCGCATACAAACGGCGGCCATTTTGTCCGTCAATTTTGGTCCGATTTTCCCAAATTCAAACTCAACCTTCATAACCATGGAATCGTGATATAATCAAACGTTTTTTTTAAATCGGATAACAATTTTGACCTCCAGAGGGACCACAAGCTAAAAAGGGCGATTTTTTGGACAATCAGGGGCCATAATTGAGGAAGTTACGATCCGATGGGCGCAAATATCGAAAGGAACCAAGATCTTTGGGTTATAAACATACATGTCAAGTTTCATCCAAATCGGTTCAAAATTGTGACCTCTACGCTGTTCACAAGCTAAAAGATAGGCTGGCACTGCCAGGCAGGATACGCCCACATTTTCTAGAGATGGACAGAAAACAAGCAATACCGAAAGTGATTTTTCCTACATCTTTAAGTCCTGTATTTCATACTGTATTGGGAGCAGCCATTTAGTTGGTCAGTTCCAGTCTGATAGTAATGAAATTCGAAACCGACAATGATTATGGTGTGACGGTACACAACCTAGAAATGTGACTTTTCATCAAAATCGGATAAGAATTGTGACCTGTAGAGAGTCCACAACCATGATATACCATATTTTTACACTATTCGCGTACAAACGGCGACCATTTCGTCCGGCAATTTTGGTACGATTTTCACGAAATTAGAACTCAACCATCCTCATCAAAATCAAATTAAAATTGTGACCTATACAGGATCCACAATCATGATATATCATTTTTTTAACAGTATTCGCGTACAAACGGCGACCATTTTGTCTGTCAATTTTGGTCCGATTTTCCCGAAATTCAAACTCAACCTTCCTTACAGTGTAACACTGATATAATCAAATGTTTTTTTAAATTGGATAATAATTGTGACCTCCAGAGGGACCACAAGCTAAAGAAAGGGGGATTTTGCGTATAACCAGGGGCCATTATTCAGGAAGTTACGATCCGATATGCGCAAATATCGAAAAGAACCAAGATCTTTGGGTTATAACCATGAATTTCAAGTTTCATCAAAATCGAATTAAAATTGTGACCTTTACAACGTCCACAACCTTGATATACCATTTCTTAACAGTATTCGCGTACAAACGGCGGCCATTTTGTGTGGCAATTTTGGTCTGATTTTCCCGAAATTCAAACTTAACCTTCCTTACGGTGTAACGGTAATATAATCAAACGTTTTTTTAAATCGGATAATAATTGTGACCTCCAAGCTAAAAAAAAGGCAATTTTGCGTATAATCAGGGGCCATAATTCAGGAAGTTACGATCCGATATGCGCAAATATCGAAAGGAAGCAAGATCTTTGGGTTATAACCATGAATTTCAAGTTTCATCAAAATCGAATCAAAATTGTGACCTCCACAGGGTCCACAACCTTGATATACCATTTTTTAACAGTATTCGCGTACAAACAGCGGCCATTTTGTATGGCAATTTTCGTCCGATTTTCCCGAAATTCGAACTCAACCTTCCTTAGGGTGTAACGGTGATATAATCAAATGTTTTTTTTAAATCGAATAATAATTGTGACCTCCAAGCTAAAAAAAAGGCGATTTTGCGTATAATCAGGGGCCATAATTCAGGAAGTTACGATCCGATATGCGCAAATATTGAAAGGAAGCAAGATCTTTGGGTTATAACCATGAATTTGAAGTTTCATCAAAATCGAATCAAAATTGTGACCTCCACAGGGTCCACAACCTTGATATACCATTTTTTAACAGTATTCGCGTACAAACGGCGGCCATTTTGTATGGCAATTTTCGTCCGATTTTCCCGAAATTCGAACTCAACCTTCCTTAGGGTGTAACGGTGATATAATCAAACGGTTTTTTAAATCGAATAATAATTGTGACATCCAGAGGGACCACAAGCTAAAAAGGGTGATTTTTCGGACAATCAGGGGCCATAATTCAGGAAATTACATTCCGATAGCCGCAAATATCGAAAGGAACCAAGATCTTTGGGTTACAAACATGCATGTCAAGTTTCATCAAAATCGGTTCAAAATTGTGACCTCTATAGGGTCCACAAGCTAAAAACGTGATTTTTCGTACAATCAGGGGCCATAATCCATGAAGTTTTGATCCGATACATGCCAATATCGAAAGGAACCGAGATCTTATGGGGATAAACCTATATTTCAAGTTTCGTCAAAATCGGATAAGAATTGTGACCTGTAGAGAGTCCACAAACAAATTGTGGACGGACGGACGTCCGGACGGACGGACGGACGTCCGGACGGACAGGGGCGACGACATAATACGTCCACATGAAAATGTGGGCGTATAAAAACGTGATTTTTCGTACAATCAGGGGCCATAACCCATGAAGTTACAGTCCGATACATGCCAATATCGAAAGGAACTGAGATCTTATGGTGATAAACCTATATTTTAAGTTTAATTGAAATCGGATAAAAATTGTGACCTGTAGACTGTTCACAAAAAAATGTGGACGGACGGACGGACGGACGGACGGCGGACAGGGGCGACGACAATATACGTCCACATAAAAATGTGGGCGTATAAAAATATGGTATATCATGGTTGTGGTCTCTCTACAGGTCACAATTCTTATCCGATTTTGACGAAAAAGTTACATTTCTAGGTTGTGTACCGTCACACCATAATCATTGTCGGCTTCGAATTTCATGAATATCAGACTGGAACTGACCAACAAAATGGCTGCTCCCAATACAGTATGAAATATAGGACTTAATGACGTAGGAAAAATCATGAAGTTTTGATCCGATACATGCCAATATCGAAAGCAGCCGAGATATTTTGGGGATAAACCTATATTTCAAGTTTCGTCAAAATCAGATAAGAATTGTGACCTGTAGCGAGTCCACAAACAAATTGTGGACGGACGGACAGGGGCGACGACATAATACGTCCACATGAAAATGTGGGCGTATAAAAACGTGATTTTTCGTACAATCAGGGGCCATAACCCATGAAGTTACAGTCCGATACATGCCAATATCGAAAGGAACCGAGATCTTAGGGTGATAAACCTATATTTTAAGTTTCATTGAAATCGGATAAAAATTGTGACGGAGGGACGAACAGGGGCGACGACAATATACGTCCACATGAAAATGTGGGCTTATAAAAATCCAATTTGACAAACTTTGTGTCAAATTGTGATTATTCGTGTACAAGTGGCAGTCATTTTGTCTGTCAGTTTTGGTCAGATTTTTACAGCGTGATATAATCAAATGATTTTTAAAATCGAATAATAATTGTGACCTCTACTCTAGAGGCACCACAAGCTAAAAGATAGGTTGCCAGGCAACTAAACATACACCCACAGCAGCTAAATCGTTCTGGCAGTCAACAAGAGTTGTCGCATATTCTTACTTTTTTCTGTAATAAAACATTTATAATAGTCTGAAATCTGATTAAGATTAACAATTCATAAAGTAATTATCAGAAAATCATTAGAATTTGTTTAATCTTTATAAAATTCTGCCCCACGCTAATGCTTAGTATACGAAACATTTAAAATCATGGATTTACCTGTTCAATTATCAAAATTCATTGAAAATCAATATACCTGTTCGTCTAAAAACCTCAAACTCTGTGTATCAATCTGAAGTCAATTGGATGATAAGTTTTGCCTCTAGGTCTAGAGCGTTAGAAAAGATTTTTCAAAGTGATCAAGGGAGATAACTCTGGTAGTAATTACAAAATTCGCTGAAAATCAACAGGATTTTTCGTCTCATGACCTTAAACACTGTATATAAATTAAAAGACAATCGGATATTAACTTTGGCCTCTAGAGCGTCCACAAGATTTTTTGAAGTGATCAAACTTCTCTAACTCAAACAGTTATTATCGGAAATCGCTGAAAATCAAAAGGCTTCTTCGTCTCATGACCTTAAACACTGTGTGTAAATTTAACGTTAATCGGATATTAACTTTGGCCTCTAGAGTGTCCACAAGATTTTTTGAAATTGAAGTGATCAAGGGACATAACTCTGGCAGTAATTAACTAAAATCATTGAACATCACCGGGCTTTTCGTCGCACAACCTTAAACTCTGTGTTTAAATTTAGCCTCTTGAGCGTCCACTGTGTTTAAATTTAGCCTCTAGAGCGTCGACAAGATTTTGCAAAGTGATCAAGGGCCATAACTTGGGCACTTATTTTTGGATATTGTTGAAAATCAATAGGATTCTACATCTCACTAACGTAAACAACATATATCAATTTCCAAACAATCAGATGATAAATGTACTCTGTCGAGTGTTCACTGTTCACAAGAAATTGTGAACAACGGATGGGGTGACGACAATGTGGGCATATAAAAATCCATTTTTGGCGAATAGTGTGTACAGTAACAATTAAAAATTCACACATTTTTCTTAATCAAATAAAATTGTGACCTCTAAATTTTGTATAATCAAGGGACATAATTCAGGAAGTTATGATCCGATATGTGCAAATATCAAAAGCAACCAGAAACATTGTGGTGTAAAAATGCATTTCAAGTTTCATCAAAATGGGATCAAAATTGTGACCTCTAGAGGATCCACAATCTTTATATACCAGATATATACTCATTTTTCTTAATCAAATAAAATTGTGACCTCTAAATTTTGTATAATCAAGGGACATAATTCAGGAAGTTATGATCCGATATGTGCAAATATCAAAAGCAACCAGAAACATTGTGGTGTAAAAATGCATTTCAAGTTTCATCAAAATGGGATCAAAATTGTGACCTCTAGAGGATCCACAATCTTTATATACCAGATATATACTCATTACGGTGAAAGGGGGATATACTAAAACAGGTGAAAATTGCGACTTCTAGAGAGTCCACAACCATGATCATATTTTTACACTAAAAGCGTACCAGGTGGCCAATTTGTCCATCAGTTTTGGTCCGATTGTCATGGCTGTCAAAAGAAGGGACCTGATTTAGTTGATGGACAAACCCATTTTAACAGTCCCCTGCTTTCTTTGAAAGCCGTGGGACAAAAAATAAGTAATTATCAGAAATGGTAAGAATTGTTACGATTGTTTGCCTCGTGGCCTTCATCCACAAGATATTTCAAAGTGATCAAGGGCCATAACTCTGGAAGAAATAATCAGATATCGTTGAAATTAAATAGGATTCTTCCTCTCATGACGTTAAACACTGTATATAAATTTAAAGTAAATCGGATATTAACTTAAGCCTCTAGAGCGTTTACAAGATTTTTCAAAGTGATCAAGAGTCATAACTCTCAAAGTATTTATCGCATATAGCTGAAAACTCAATAGGCTTCTTCGTCTCACTGCCTTAACCACTATGTATAAATTTAAAGTCAATCGAGCGTTCACAAGATTTTTCAAAGAGATCAAGGGCCATAACTCTGGCAGTAATTATCAGATATCACTGAAAATCAAAAGGCTTCTCCGTCTCATGACCTTTAACACTATGTCAATCGGATATTAACTTTAGCCTCTAGAGCGTTCACAAGAAATTGTGAACGGCAGACGGGCGGATGGATGGACGGAAGGAAAGGGCGACGACAATATACGACCACATTTCCGTGTGGGCGTATAAAAAGGAATTTAACGAAGACATGTGCTTTATAGAAATCATGGTTTTATAAATATGTACTTGTACAAGCGCAGTCTTCAGGGCGGGAGGAGGAATTTCCGTCTAGAACATGGCATCGGCCTCTCTGTATTATTAAGTGTCAATAAAACAGTTTACTAATCAGTAATTTAGTGTCAACATTGGTAGCAGAGCGTAATGTCTGCTCATAATTTTAAGAATCCACCTCTGTGTGGTCCACATATGAACTATGATACGTGGAAGAATGAAATTTCTATTTGGATGAGGATGATGGAACTCATGAGGACAAAACGAGCGCTAGCAGTTACGCTCTCTCTTCAAGGTAAAGCTGGGGAAAAGGCCTTAGCAATTCCGGCTGATGATTTGAACAAGGACACAGGTAGTGCTAATACGGCTAGTCGGATATCTGTAAACGGTTAGAACTGGGCGGTTAACGATTCAAATTCAACGGCACGGTTATTCAGAGATGTCCCCCATTACATCGAGTTGTGTCCCATTATATTCCTCTTTTATAATAAAACTTGTCCATTGTCCTTTTATATTTGATGTTTGAAAATATTAGAATATAACAGTCGTCCTGCGAAGTCAACGGCTAATAAAATGAATCAATTAATAGCACTCGTCGTTGTCAAACGGCAAAGTCAATGGACTTGGTTCTGACTTTAGCTATTGTTAATCCAATCTAAATACTTTTCGGCATTTTTAACTATATTCTACCTTATTTAATATTTAAAATAGGTTGCCAGGCAACGAAACATACGCCCACCAGCAGCTAAATCATCCGGGCAGTCAACAAGAGTTGTCGCATATTAAGTAATTATCAAAAATCATTAGAATTTGTTTGGTTTTTTATAAAGTTCTGGCTCATGCTAATGTCTAGTATACGAAAAATTTAATATTATGGATTTAGCTGTACAATTATCAAAAATTCATTGAAAATCAATATATTTGTTGGTCTCAAGACCTTAAACTCTGTTTCAAGTTTCATCAAAATAAAATTAAAATTGTGACCTCGACAGGTCCATTTGATATACAATATTGTTACACTATTCGCGTACAAGCAGCAGTGTAACAGTGATATAATCAAATGGTTTTTTTTTAAATTGGATAATAATTGCGACCTCCAGGGGGACCACAAGCAATAAAAGGCGATTTTTCGGACAATCAAGGGCCATAATTCAGGAAGTTACAATCCGATATGCGCAAATATCGAAAGGAACCAAGATCTTTGAGTTATAGACATGCATTTCAAGTTTCATCAATTCGGTTCAAAATTGTGACCCCTACAGTGTTCACAACCTTGATATACCATATTTTTACACTTTTCGCGTACAAACGGCGGCCATTTTATCCGCCAATTTTGGTCCGATTTTCACGAAATTCGAACACAGCCTTCTTTATGGTGTAACGGTGATATAATCAGACGGTTTTTCAAATCGGATAATAATTTTGGCCTCAAGAAGTACCACAAGCTAAAAAAATAGGTTGCCAGGCAACGAAACATATGCCCACACAGCAGCCAAATCGTCCGGGCAGTCAACAAGAGTTGTCGCATATTAAGGAATTATCAGAAAATCATTAGAATTTGTTTGGTTTTTATAATCAAACGTTTTTTTTTAAATCAGATAATAATTGTGACCTCCAGAGGGACCACAAGCTAAAAAGGGTGATTTTTCGAACAATCAGGGGACATAATTCAGGAAGTAATGACCCGATGGGCACAAATATCGAAAGGAACCAAGATCTTAGGGTTATAAACATTAGGGCTGTGCCGATACAGTTCATTTTCAATACGATACGTATTGGCGATACGGCAAACCGATATGCGATACGTATCGCGATATGGTGACGTCATAAATTATGCCAAAAATAATCCCAAACTACATTCTGTTTCAAGACGTTGTTTGTGATGGGTAACCATCGGGCCATCAAGCTTCTAAATCCATTTTAAAAAGAAAAGGGCAATTGAGATCCCGTAGGAAATGGGTTAATTATATGCATCCATTCCCTTTAAAACTAGACTTCAACAAAAATAATTCTAGGTAATTTTTTATGTCATATTTTAATGTACGTGATTACCACAAAAATAACAACAGGTACACCTTTTGAATATTGTCAATATTTAATTCACATACCATGTTGAAATTACGTCAGTAATATTCCAGAATAATCAATAAAAATTACCGTCTTCGTTTATTCGATGAAACATTCGCGTTTCATTTTTCATAAGTCGATGATCTAAAATATTAGCATTTTTCTACTACTGTCAATATCAGAAAATACTGTAGCCAAAATAGCTGATACGGCACCATGGCATTTCTTCATAACACAATTTGTAGCTTAAATCTATAACGTAACTAGTCACGTAACTTACAAAAGTTTTTTATTCATTCGCCAATGATGATAGACACACGACACAATTGTCACGTGACAACCATACTTGAAATTGCTTTCAAAAATAAAAATTCCGTACGATTATGATATAGCCTTCAATAAAAACGACAAGATTTATTAAATTAAACTTTTGTCAGAATGTGTATAAAATAAAAAAAAAGTCATGGTAAGTGCTATTTAGAACTGGTTTATTGACCTAATTTGCAACCGATGTCACGTGTCATTGGAATTCAGCATTGGAGATGCCATCGGGAAAATATATTATAAAATGATTGTTTCGCGGTGTATTCGGTGTTCTATCAGGGGATTATATTCAATGAAGATTTAAATTTACCTAACAACTGGTCAGTGAATCCATCAATGTATGATCCAGTTATTATAATATTTAACGGTACATGGAATTCATACGGGGAGTTGAAGACGTTCGATTGACAAACCTTCATGCTAAGATCGTTTTCTTTCGCCATGTGGGTTTCAATTCATGGTCTTTCTGAACTGAAGATTTTTTTCAACGATACGACGATACGGCCATATTACATATCGATATAAATATCGCTGGAACGTATCGATACATATCGGTGTATCGATATATCGACACAGCCCTAATAAACATACATGTCAAGTTTCATCAAAATCGGTTCAAAATTGTGACCTCTATAGGGTCCACAACCTTGATATAACATGTTTTCACAATATTCTTGTACAAACGACGGACATTTTGTCCGTCAATTCTAGTCCGATTTTCACGTAATTCAAACTCTCTCTTCATTACCATGTAACAGTGATATAGTCAAATGTTTTTTTAAATCGGATAATAATTTTGACCTCCAGAGGGACCAAAAGCTAACAAAAGCGATTTTTTGGACAATCCAGGGACATAATTCAGGAAGTTATGATCCAATGGGTGCAAATATCGAAAGGAACCAAGATCTTTGGGTTATAAACATACATGTCAAGTTTCATCAAAATCGGTTCAAAATTGTGACCTATATAAGGTCCACAACCTTTATATAACATATTTTCACACGATTCGCATACAAACGGCGGCCATTTTGTCCGTCAATTTTGGTCCAATTTTCCCAAATTCAAACTCAACCTTCATAACCATGGAATCGTGATATAATCAAACGGTTTTTTAAATCGGATAACAATTTTGACCTCCAGAGGGACCACAAGCTAAAAAGGGCGATTTTTTGGACAATCAGGGGCCATAATTGAGGAAGTTAGGATCCGATGGGCGCAAATATCGAAAGGATCCAAGATCTTTGGGTTATAAACATACATGTCAAGTTTCATCAAAATTGGTTCAAAATTGTGACCTCTATAAGGTCCACAACCTTGATATAACATATTTTCACACTATTCACGTACAAACGGCGGCCATTTTGTCCGTCAATTTTGGTCTGATTTTCATGAAATTCGAACTCAACCTTCATAACCATGGAACGGTAATATAATCAAACGGTTTTTTAAATCCGATAACAATTTTGACCTCCAGAGGGACCACAAGCTAAAAAGGGCAATTTTTCGGACAATCAGGGGCCATAATTCAGGAAGTTACGATCCGATGGGCGCAAATATCGAAAGGAACCAAGATCTTTGGGTTATAAACATACATGTCAAGTTTCATCAAAATTGGTTCAAAACTGTGACCTCTATAAGGTCCACAACCTTGATATAACATATCAATTCGAACTCGACCTTCATAACCATGGAACGGTGATATAATCAAACGTTTTTTTAAATCCGATAGCAATTTTGAACTCCAGAGTGACCACAAGCTAAAAAGGGCAATTTTTCAGACAATCAGGGGTCATAATTCAGGAAGTTACGATCCGATGGGCGCAAATATCGAAAGGAACCAAGATCTTTGGGTTATAAACATACATGTCAAGTTTCATCAAAATCGGTTCAAAATTGTGACCTGTATAAGGTCCACAACCTTGATATAACATATTTTCACACTATTCGCGTACAAGCGGCGGCCATTTTGTCCGTCAATTTTGGTCCGATTTTCACGAAATTCGAACTCAACCTTCTTAACCATGCAACGGTGATATAATCAAACGATTTTTTAAATCGGATAACAATTGTGACCTCCAGAGGGACCACAAGTTTAAAAGGGCGATTTTTCGGACAATCAGGGGCCATAATTCAGGAAGTTACGATCCGATGGGCGCAAATATCGAAAGGAACCAAGATCTTTGGGTTATAAACATACATGTCAAGTTTCATCCAAATTGGTTCAAAATTGTGACCTCTATAAGGTCCACAACCTTGATATAACATATTTTCACACTATTCGCGTACAAACGGCGGCCATTTTGTCCGTCAATTTTGGTCCGATTTTCACGAAATTCGAACTCAACCTTCATAACCATGCAACGGTGATATAATCAAACGATTTTTTAAATCGGATAACAATTGTGACCTCCAGAGGGACCACAAGTTTAAAAGGGCGATTTTTCGGACAATCAGGGGCCATAATTCAGGAAGTTACGATCCGATGGGCGCAAATATCGAAAGGAACCAAGATCTTTGGGTTATAAACATACATGTCAAGTTTCATCCAAATCGGTTCAAAATTGTGACCTCTACGCTGTTCACAAGCTAAAAAACGTGATTTTTCGTACAATCAGGGGCCATAACCCATGAAGTTACAGTCCGATACATGCCAATATCGAAAGGAACCGAGATCTTATGGTGATAAACCTATATTTTAAGTTTAATTGAAATCGGATAAAAATTGTGACCTGTAGACTGTTCACAAAAAGATAGGCTGGCACTGCCAGGCAGGATACGCCCACATTTTCGAGAGATGGACAGAGAACAAGCAATACCGAAAGTGATTTTTCCTACATCTTTATTAAGTCCTGTATTTCATACTGTATTGGGAGCAGCCATTTAGTTGGTCAGTTCCAGTCTGATATTAATGAAATTCGAAACCGACAATGATTATGGTGTGACGGTATACAACCTAGAAATGTGACTTTTCATCAAAATCGGATAAGAATTGTGACCTGTAGAGAGTCCACAACCATGATATACCATATTTTTACACTATTCGCGTACAAACGGCGACCATTTCGTCCGGCAATTTTGGTACGATTTTCACGAAATTAGAACTCAACCATCCTCATCAAAATCGAATTAAAATTGTGACCTATACAGGATCCACAATCGTGATATATCATTTTTTTTAACAGTATTCGCGTACAAACGGCGGCCATTTTGTGTGTCAATTTTGGTCCGATTTTTCCCGAAATTCAAACTCAACCTTCCTTACAGTGTAACAGTGATATAATCAAACGTTTTTTTAAATTGGATAATAATTGTGACCTCCAGAGGGACCACAAGCTAAAGAAAGGGGGATTTTGCGTATAACCAGGGGCCATAATTCAGGAAGTTACGATCCGATATGCGCAAATATCGAAAAGAACCAAGATCTTTGGGTTATAACCATGAATTTCAAGTTTCATCAAAATCGAATTAAAATTGTGACCTTTACAGCGTCCACAACCTTGATATACCATTTTTTAACAGTATTCGCGTACAAACGGCGGCCATTTTGTGTGTCAATTTTGGTCCGATTTTTCCCGAAATTCAAACTCAACCTTCCTTACAGTGTAACAGTGATATAATCAAACGTTTTTTTAAATTGGATAATAATTGTGACCTCCAGAGGGACCACAAGCTAAAGAAAGGGGGATTTTGCGTATAACCAGGGGCCATAATTCAGGAAGTTACGATCCGATATGCGCAAATATCGAAAAGAACCAAGATCTTTGGGTTATAACCATGAATTTCAAGTTTCATCAAAATCGAATTAAAATTGTGACCTTTACAGCGTCCACAACCTTGATATACCATTTTTTAACAGTATTCGCGTACAAACGGCGGCCATTTTGTGTGGCAATTTTGGTCTGATTTTCCCGAAATTCAAACTCAACCTTCCTTACGGTGTAATGGTAATATAATCAAACGTTTTTTTAAATCGGATAATAATTGTGACCTCCAAGCTAAAAAAAAGGCAATTTTGCGTATAATCAGGGGCCATAATTCAGGAAGTTACGATCCGATATGCGCAAATATCGAAAGGAACCAAGATCTTTGGGTTATAACCATGAATTTCAAGTTTCATCAAAATCGAATCAAAATTGTGACCTCCACAGGGTCCACAACCTTGATATACCATTTTTTAACAGTATTCGCGTACAAACGGCGGCCATTTTGTATGGCAATTTTCGTCCGATTTTTCCGAAATTCGAACTCAACCTCCCTTAGGGTGTAACGGTGATATAATCAAACGGTTTTTTAAATCGAATAATAATTGTGACCTCCAAGCTAAAAAAAAGGCGATTTTGCGTATAATCAGGGGCCATAATTCAGGAAGTTACGATCCGATATGCGCAAATATCGAAAGGAAGCAAGATCTTTGGGTTATAACCATAAATTTGAAGTTTCATCAAAATCGAATCAAAATTGTGACCTCCACAGGGTCCACAACCTTGATATACCATTTTTTAACAGTATTCGCGTACAAACGGCGGCCATTTTGTATGGCAATTTTCGTCCGATTTTCCCGAAATTTGAACTCAACCTTCCTTAGGGTGTAACGGTGATATAATAAAACGGTTTTTTAAATCGAATAATAATTGTGACCTCCAGAGGGACCACAAGCTAAAAAGGGTGATTTTTCGGACAATCAGGGGCCATAATTCAGGAAATTACATTCCGAAAGCCGCAAATATCGAAAGGAACCAAGATCTTTGGGTTACAAACATGCATGTCAAGTTTCATCAAAATCGGTTCAAAATTGTGACCTCTATAGGTAGACTGGTGGCCAGTCTTCTCCACACACCAAAAATTGGCCAGTCCTCTCAAAAAAAAAAACCCGAAAAAAAAAACGTAATCTCTTAGAGACTGGGCAAATAGAGCTTCATTCTCATCTAGTAGGTCAATCTGCATTATGTAGGTCGTGTGACGTCGTGCACGGGATTACTGCATTTGCACTGGCAAACTGGTGTAGGTGCGAGATGTTTGTTGTGGATAACAGTTATTGTTATTTAGTGATACTTTAACGATCTAAGAATTTTGTTGACGGACAATATCTGTCGAATGAACGGATACAACGTATGGGATGAGGTGAATGAACATAAATAATTACACACGACATCATTATAACAACTTAACGAAGCCAGTTCATGCGTATCGGGACGAAGCCGAATGGCGAATGGAAACAAAAACGTGACATCAGCCCGCAGACGGTTTCAGCATGACTGCTTTGCACTCCATTCGAGACGCATGATTCATGAAGGTAAATATCGAACTTAATTTATCTTAGACATCACATTTACAAATTCGTGTCACGTGACTCGGGGCTTGCTTGACAACTGTCAATCATTCCAAATAAGGAACAACGTAAAACAGGACAAGAAACGCCCATTTTATTGTGAATCTCGCAAATTGTCCAGTCTCTGGTGCTGGTTACAGGTTTACTCAAATTTTTTTTTTTTATACAAATGGAAACGAAAGTGTTGGTTTACTAAAAATTACTAATTTTATATTTAAATTGAAATGTAAAATAAATAGAAGAGACTGGGCCAGTCTACTCTATAGGGTCCACAAGCTAAAAACGTGATTTTTCGTACAATCAGGGGCCATAATCCATGAAGTTTTGATCCGATACATGCCAATATCGAAAGGAACCGAGATCTTATGGGGATAAACTTATATTTCAAGTTTCGTCAAAAGCGGATAAGAATTGTGACCTGTAGAGAGTCCACAAACAAATTGTGGACGGACGGACGGACAGGGGCGACGACATAATACGTCCACATGAAAATGTGGGCGTATAAAAATGTGGACGGACGGACGGACGGACGGACGGACGGGGGCGACGACAATATACGTCCACATAAAAATGTGGGCGTATAAAAAGGCGATTTTTCGTACAATCAGGGGCCATAATTCAGGAAGTTATGATTCCATATGCGCAAATATCAAAAGGAACCAAGATCTTTGAGTTATAAACATGCATTTCAAGTTTCATCAAAATCGGTTCAATATTGTGACCTCTACAGTGTTCACAACCTTGACATACCATATTTTTACACTTTTCGCGTACAAACGGCGGTCATTTTGTCCGTCAATTTTAGTCCGATTTTCACAAAATTTGAACACGACCTTCTATCCGGTGTAACGGTTATATAATCAGACGGTTTTTGAAATCGGATAATAATTTTGGCCTCAAGAAGGACCACAAGCTAAAAGATAGGCTGGCACTGCCAGGCAGGATACGCCCACATTTTTGAGAGATGGATAGAGAACAAGCAATATCGAAAGTGATTTTTCCTCATTAAGTCCTGTATTTCATACTGTATTGGGACCTGCCATTTTGTTGGTCAGTTCCAGTCTGATATTAATGAAATTCGAAGCCGACAATGATTATGGTGTGACGGTACACAACCTAGAAATGTTACTTTTCGTCAAAATCGGATAACAATTGTGACCTGTAGAGAGTCCACAATCATGATATACCATATTTTTTACACTATTCGCGTACAAACGGTGAACATTTCGTCCGGCAATTTTGGTACAATTTTCACGAAATTCGAACTCAACCTTCCTTACGGTGCAACAGTAATATAATCAGTTTTTTTTTTAAATCAGATAATAATTGTTCGAGAGATAGACAGAGAACATGCAATACCGAAAGTGATTTTTCCTACAATCAAAGGCCATAATTCATTAAGTTACAATTTGATATGCGCAAATATCGAAAAGAATAAAGATCTTTAGGTTATAAACAAGCATTTCAGGTTTCATCAAAATCGAATTAAAATTGTGACCCCTACATGGTCCACAACTTTGATATACCATACTTTTACACTGTTCGCGTACAAACGGCGGCCATTTTTTCTGGCAATTATGGTCCAGTTTTCTTGAAATTCGAACTTAACCTTACGTAGGGTGTAACAGTGATAGAGTCAAACGTTTTTTTAAATCGGATAATAATTGTGACCTCCAGAGGGACCATAGGCGATTTTTCGGACAATCAGGGGCCATAATTCAGGAAGTTACGATCGGATATGTGCAAATAACGAAAGGAACCAAGATCTTTGGGTTATAACCATGTATTTCAAGTTTCATCAAAATTGAATTAAAATTGTAACCTCTACAGGGTCCACAACCATGATATACAATTTTTTAACAGTATTCGCGTACAAACAGCGGTGAACATTTTGTCCGGCAATTTTGGTACAATTTTCACGAAATTCGAACTCAACCTTCCTTACGGTGCAACAGTAATATAATCAGTTTTTTTTTTAAATCAGATAATAATTGTTCGAGAGATAGACAGAGAACATGCAATACCGAAAGTGATTTTTCCTACAATCAAAGGCCATAATTCATTAAGTTACAATTTGATATGCGCAAATATCGAAAAGAATAAAGATCTTTAGGTTATAAACAAGCATTTCAGGTTTCATCAAAATCGAATTAAAATTGTGACCCCTACATGGTCCACAACTTTGATATACCATACTTTTACACTGTTCGCGTACAAACGGCGGCCATTTTTTCTGGCAATTATGGTCCAGTTTTCTCGAAATTCGAACTTAACCTTACGTAGGGTGTAACAGTGATAGAGTCAAACGTTTTTTTAAATCGGATAATAATTGTGACCTCCAGAGGGACCATAGGCGATTTTTCGGACAATCAGGGGCCATAATTCAGGAAGTTACGATCGGATATGTGCAAATAACGAAAGGAACCAAGATCTTTGGGTTATAACCATGTATTTCAAGTTTCATCAAAATTGAATTAAAATTGTAACCTCTACAGGGTCCACAACCATGATATACAATTTTTTAACAGTATTCGCGTACAAACAGCGGCCATTTTGTCTGTCAATTTTGGTCCGATTTTCCCGAAATTCGAACTCAACATGCCTTGAGGTGTAACGGTAATACTATCAACTGTTTTATTAAATCGGATAATAATTGTCACCACAAGAGGGACCAAAAGCTAAAATATGGCGATTTTGCGTATAATCAGGGGACATAATTCAGGAAGTTACGTTCCGATATGCGCAAATATCGAAAGGAACCAAGATCTTTGGGTTATTACCATGAATTTCAAGTTTCATCAAAATCAAATTAAAAATGTGACTTCTACAGGGTCCACAACCTTGATATACCATTTTTTAACAGTATTCGCGTACAAACAGCGGCCATTTTGTATGGCAACCTTCCTTAGGGTGTAACAGTGATATAATCAAACGGTTTTTTAAATTGGATAATAATTGTGACCTCTAGAGGGACCACAAGCTAAAAAGGGTGATTTTTCGGACAATCAGGGGCCATAATTCAGGAAATTACATTCCGATAGGCGCAAATATCGAAAGGAACCAAGATCTTTGGGTTATAAACATGCATGTCAAGTTTCATCAAAATCGGTTCAAAATTGTAACCTCTATAGGGTCCACAAGCTAAAAACGTGATTTTTCGTACAATCAGGGGCCATAATCCATGAAGTTTTCATCCGATACATGCCAATATCGAAAGCAGCCGAGATCTTTTGGGGATAAACGTATATTTCAAGTTTCGTCAAAATCGGATAAGAATTGTGACCTGTAGAGAGTCCACAAACAAATTGTGGACGGACTGTCGGACGGACAGGGGCGACGACAATATCTGTCCACATAAAAATGTGGGCGTATAAAAAGGCAATTTCTCATACAATCAGGGGTCATAATTCAGGAAGTTAAGATCCGATATGCGCAAATATCGAAAGGAACCAAGATCTTTGGGTTATAAACATGCATGTCAAATTTCATCAAAATTGGTTCAATATTGTGACCTCTACAGTGTTCACAAGCTAAAAACGTGATTTTTCGTACAATCAGGGGGCATAATCCATGAAGTTACAGTCCGATACATGCCAATATCGAAAGGAACCGAGATCTTGGGATGATAAACCTATATTTCAAGTTTCATTGAAATCGGATAAAAATTGTGACCTGTAGACTGTTCACAAACAATTGTGGACGGACGGACGGACGGACAGGGGCGACGACAATATACGTCCACATAAAAATAGGTCAAATAGTCACAAAGTTACAGCATTGTAGGTCAAATGCCTTCGTTCGTAAAATTCGGTGATTTCTGATTCGTAAAACGTTTTAAAAATATATTTAATCAAGGTACGCACCCCATTTTTTGGGGGGGGGTATGTCAAAATTTCAGAAAGATCCTATGGATAGATTCTGAGAAATCCGATTTGCAGAAAACACACACACATAAACAATAATAATAACTAGATCTGCAAAGCAGATATTAAAGCTTTCATATTCACAGTCACTTCCTGTCTCATGTCATAGGTCGTGTAAATAATCTCATCAAGAAAAAAAAATCATTAAAATCGGTCAAAATATAGCAAAGTTTTTATGATTTTTCACTCGTAAACAACTTTATTGGCACGAAAATCATCAAAGACAAAATTCGAAAATGTGACATTTTCAAATAACAATATTTCGACCCTGATCCCGGCTATCCAGAAATGTATTCATTTTGGAAATAGGAGACATATTCTCCAAACTACGGCCTATTGCTTTCATTTACGTGCTTGTTAATGTCGATTTTTCACCTTTTCCCATATTCAGTTCGAAATGGTGACCATCACGTGACCGAAATCAAAACTCTGATCCGATAGATTTATAGGCATTCCTTCAAGGATTCCGAAAATGTAACTCCCATGTCTGTAAGTAAAATATCACAAAGGCTTAATGATTTTTCACGTTTCAAGATGGCGGCACTTCTGGCTCAAGTCACAAACTCAATATTTGGTGTACGAATCAGTATTTACTTATTTAGTATCCAAATAAAAAATCAGGTCATTCTGACCTATATTTCTTTTATCTTTTTTAAAAAATTGATCCTTAATTTCACCAAGGGGAGATAATTTTAACAAGCCAACAGTGAGGCTGATGTCCCCCGCCGAAATCCCAAAATAAATAGATGACACATATTAATTAATCGCACATTTATTTTTTTCAAACGTATCGACCAATCAAACAGAACACGAAGTGTCATCCAAAAATTGCTTATCTCAGCCTACCGTAAGAAGAAAATGCTCATCTTCGAACTCCATCAAGGCATTGACCTAATAAGCATACACACCAATTTTGAACATTTTAACTCAATTCGAAGGAGAGTTATTGTGTTCCAAAGTCTCAGCAAATCAAATTGCTTATCGCTCTGCTTACCCTGAGCAGAAAATGCTCATTATCGATCTTAGTCAAGGTATTACTGTAATGAAACTATACACCAAGTTTCATCACTCTCACTTAATTAGAACTAAAGTTATTGTGTCTCAAAGCATCAACCAATCAAATTGCTTATCTCTGCCTACCCTAAGCGGAAAATGCTCATCTTCGAACTCCATCAAGGCATTGACCTAATAAGCATATACACCAAGTTTGAACATTCTAGCTCAATTAGGAAGAGAGTTATTGTGTCCCAAAAAGTGTGACGGACAGACAGACGGACAGACAGACAGACGGACGAACCCATTTTAATAGTCCCCCAACTTTCTTCGAAAGGCGGGGGACAAAAATTTCTAAGGACATCTTTGAAGTTGCATTGGTAAGATCTACAAACATAATAAATTTCATGAAAATCGTACAACTAATAAAGAAGTTGTCAAGTTGGTCTCAACTTCAGGTTCGAAATCACAGCGACGAATTTTATGCAATGTTATGATTTGACGGATGAAATGTACGATGGGTCCGTTGCGCTTACGGGTCTTCAGGAGTGGGAGGAAACCGAAGGACACGGAGAAAACCCACAAGGTTGGACACCATACTCCATGTCACAGGCAACCTGGAATTCGAAATGACGCCGGTTGACTCAATGAGAGACGTTACGATACAGCGCGCACATTCTAACCATTCAGCAATTCAGCCTCCTTAAAATCGGGAAATTGTTGACTTATAGCAAGAAACATTTCAACCGGGCATTTCAATCGAAACAACGCCAGTTGACTCAATGACAGACGTTACGATACAGGGCCCAGGTGAAAACCATTCAGCCACGTAACATCCCTAAATTTGGCAAATTGCTGACCTACAGCGAGAAACATTTCAAACGGGCGAAATTTTCTATTTTAACAGTTTAATTTGCAGGGTACCTTTAATTATCAACCGAATATTACAAAACTTTTAAAAATAAGCTCCCCCTGACCAGCTTAATCGTTCGCATTAAACGTTTGCTCCCTAAAATCGGCAAATTGCTGACTTTAAAGTGAGAAACATTACAACATGGGGAAATTTTCTGTTTTATCACTTTTACAGTACCTTTGATTACCAACCGATTATTACAAAACTTTAAAAATAAAAGAGAAAGAGAGAAATGGGGCTTAACGTCCATTCGGCACAAACTAGGTCATTTCGGGACTAACATATGTTTTCTAATTTTATTTAAAAACTCCACTTGCGCGTACTGGTCTTTAGCTGTTGGGAGGAAACCGAAGAACACAGAGAAAACCCATGAGGTTGGACATCATACACCATGTCACGTGCAACCTGGAGATCGAAACGACGACCGTTGACTCAATGACAGACGTTATGATACAGCGCGCACATTCTAACCATTCAGCCATTCGGCCTCCCTGAATTCGGAAAATTGCTCACTTATAGCAAGAAACATTTCAACCGGACGAAATTTTCTGTTTTAACAGTTTAATGTGCATGGTACTTTAATTACCAAGCGATTATTACAAAACTTTTGAAAATAAGCTCCAACTGACCAGCTTAATCGTATGCAATAAACGTTTTGCCTGAATTGAAAGTTCTGCACGGAGAAAGTTCATCTTGATTTTCTGGCGTGGTTCCCCTTGTCAGTGAGGCAGAACGGAGGGCCTGACAAGCACAGCTGTCTAGTCCTTCGGATGGGACGAAAAACCAAGGTCCCGTGTACACATTGGAGTGCACGTAAAATATCCCTAAGCAGTTGGAATTCGATACTGTTGAATAAGCTCTATACGATGACTATATGTGTAGATTGTAGTCACCCACACTGCATGTTTTGCTTAACAATGAAAGGGTGCCGTTTTCAATGTTCGATCCTTTTGTTCTTCTACTCCTGATATGTTGGACTGTTGATCGATGGTTTCATATAAAAGACTACCAATAAGACTCTTTGTAGAAGAAGTTCCCAAAAAATATTATGTTGACTTTACGAGAGAGACCTCTAAACATGCTCCAAATTGTAAAACTACGACTTTTTGGATTTTTTCAGCTATCCCTGATATTTATCACACAACAGGCTAGCTATTAGACTCTCTATTGACAAAAGTTTCACCGCCCTCCCTTCATTATAACCGAAGTTATCGTGCCCTAAAGAATCAACAAATCAGCATGCTTATCTCTGCTTACCCTAAGCAGAAAATGCTCATCTTTGAACGCAATCATAACATTGACCTAGTGAACGTCTACACCAAGTTTGAACATTCTAGCTTTATTAGAAGGAGAGTTATTGTGTTCCAAAGTCCCGGCCCTTCAAATTGCTTCTATTTTTCATTTTCAATTCAAAGTTGTGACCATCACGTGACCGAAATCAAAATTCTGATCCAATAGATTTTTAGGCATTCCTTTAAGGCTTTCGAAAATATGACTCCCGAGTCTGTAAGGAAAAAAGCAAAAGATAGGTTGCCAGGCAACGAAACATACGCCCACAGCAGCTAAATCGTCCGGGCAGTCAACAAGGGTTGTCGCATATTTTTACTTTTTTCGCTAATGAAACATTTGCAATACACTAAAAACTGATTAAGAGTAACAACTCATTATGTAATTATCAGAAAATCATTAGAATTTGATTGCTTTTTATAAAGTTTTAACCCACGCTAACAATTAGTATATACATGAAACATTTAATATCATGGATTTAGCTGTTCAGTTATCTAAATTCCTTTAAAATCAAAATACTTGTTCGTTTCAACACCTTAAACTCTATGTATCAATCTGAAGTCAATCGGATGGTAACTTTTAACTCTATAGCATCACAAGAATTTTTGAAGTTATCAAGGGAGATAACTCTGGCAGTAATTATTTGAAATCGCTGAAAATCAATAGGCTTCTTCGTCTCATGACCTTAAACACTGTGTATAAATCTAAAGTCAATCGGATATTAACTTTGGCCTCCAGAGCGTCCACAAGATTTTTTGAGGTGATCAAGGGCCATAACTCTGGCACTAATTATCGGAAATCGCTGAAAATCAATAGGCGTCTTTGTCTTATGACCTTAAACACTGTGTATAAATTTGAAGTCAATCGGATATTAACTTTGGCCTCTAGAGTGTCCACAAGATTTTTTGAAGTGATCAAGGGCCATAACTCTGGCACTAATTATCGGAAACCGGTGAAAATCAATAGGCTTCTTCGTTTTATGACCTTAAACACTGTGTATAAATCTAAAGTCAATCGGATATTAACTTTGGCCTCTAGAGCGTCCACAAGATTTTTTGAGGAGATCAAGGGCCATAACTCTGGCACTAATCATCGGAAATCACTGAAAATCAATAGGCATCTTCGTCTTATGACCTTAAACACTGTGTATAAATTTAAAGTCAATCGGATATTAACTTTGGCCTCTAGAGCGTCCACAAGATTTTTTGAAGTGATCAAGGGCCATAACTCTGGCACTAATTATCGGAAATCGCTGAAAATCAATAGGCTTCTTCGTCTTATGACCTTAAACACTGTGTATAAATTTAAAGTCAATCGGATATTAACTTTGACCTTTAGAGCGTCCACAAGATTTTTTAAAGAGATCAAGGGCCATAACTCTGGCCCTAATTATCGGAAATCGCCGAAAATCAATAGGCGTCATTGTCTTATGACCTTAAACGCTGTGTATAAATTTAAAGTCAATCGGA
Source organism: Patella depressa (assembly GCA_948474765.1). NCBI lineage: Eukaryota > Metazoa > Mollusca > Gastropoda > Patellidae > Patella > Patella depressa. Next base: position 55,632,379 of record OX419716.1, read on the forward strand.
TATTAACTTTGGCCTCTAGAGCGTCCACAAGATTTTTTGAGGTGATCAAGGGCCATAACTCTGGTAGTTATTATCGGAAATCGCTGAAAAACAATAGGCTTCTTCGTCTCATGACCTTAAACACTGTGTATAAATTTAAAGTCAATCGGATATTAACTTTAGCCTGTAGAGCGTCCACAAGCAATTGTGGACGCCGGACCGACGGACGGACCGACGGACGGACGGACGGACGGACGAACGGACGGACGGGGGCGACGACAATATACGACCACATTTCAATGTGGGCGTATAAAAAGCCTTATTGATTTTTCACGTTTAAAGATGATGGCGCTTCCGGTTCGATCGACAAACTCCATATTTTGTGTACGAATCAGTAATTCGTTGTCTAGTATCGAAAATTTTTTTTAGGTCATTCGGACCTATATTTCGACGATTTTTTTGAAAACTTTGATCCTTAATTTCACCAAGGGTAGATAATTTAGAAAATTTCCAAGGACATCATTGAAGTCGCATTGGCAAGATCTACTAACATACTAAATTTCACGAAAATCGCACAACTATTAAAGAAGTTGTCAAATTGGTAATAACTTCCGGTTCGAAATGACAGCGACGAATTTTCGAAATTCGAAAATCCGAAATTGCAGATTTGAAGTAAATGTTTCAAGATACTGAAAGAAAAAAGAATTAGTAAAATAGGTCAAATAGTCACAAAGTTACAGCATTGTAGGTCAAATGCATTCGTTTGTAAAATTCGGTGAATTCGGTTTCGTAAAACGTTTTGAAAATATATTTAATCAAGGTTCGCACCCCATTTTTGGGGAGGTAGGTCAAAATTTCAGAAAGATCCTATGGATAGATTCTGAGAAATCCGATTTGCAGAAAACACACACAAAAAAAAAACAAGCCAACAGTGAGGCTGATGTCCCCCGCCGAAATCCCAAAATAAATAGAAGACACATATTAATTAATCACACATTTATTTTTTTCAATGTATCGAGCAATCAAACTGTACACGAAGTGTCATCCAAAAGTGTTTTTAAAGAAAGATAGGCTGGCACTGCCAGGCAGGATACGCCCACATTTTCGAGAGATGGACAGAGAACAAGCAATACCGAAAGTGATTTTTCCTACATCTTTAAGGCCTGTATTTCATACTGTATTGGGAGCAGCCATTTAGTTGGTCAGTTCCAGTCTGATATTAATGAAATTCGAAACCGACAATGATTATGGTGTGACGGTACACAACCTAGAAATGTGACTTTTCATCAAAATCGGATAAGAATTGTGACCTGTAGAGAGTCCACAACCTCCCTTACAGTGTAACGGTGATATAATCAAACGTTTTTTTAAATTGGATAATAATTGTGACCTCCAGAGGGACCACAAGCTAAAGAAAGGGGGATTTTGCGTATAACTAGGGGCCATAATTCAGGAAGTTACAATCTGATATGCGCAATTATTGAAAAGAACCAAGATCTTTGGGTTATAACCATGAATTTCAAGTTTCATAAAAATCGAATTAAAATTGTGACCTTTACAGGGTCCACAGCCTTGATATACCATTTTTTAACAGTATTCGCGTACAAACGGCGGCCATTTTGTATGGCAATTTTGGTCTGATTTTCCCGAAATTCGAACTCAACCTTCCTTACGGTGTAACGGTAATATAATCAAACGTTTTTTTAAATTGGATAATAATTGTGACCTCCAAGCTAAAAAAAAGGCGATTTTGCGTATAATCAGGGGCCATAATTCAGGAAGTTACGATCCGATATGCGCAAATATCGAAAGGAAGCAAGATCTTTGGGTTATAACCATGAATTTCAAGTTTCATCAAAATCAAATCAAAATTGTGACCTCCACAGGGTCCAAAACCTTGATATACCATTTTTTAACAGTATTCGCGTACAAACGGCGGCCATTTTGTATGGCAATTTTCGTCCGATTTTCCCGGTATTCGAACTCAACCTTCCTTAGGGTGTAACGGTGATATTATCAAACGTTTTTTTAAATCCAATAATAATTGTGACCTCCAAGCTAAAAAAAAGGCGATTTTGCGTATAATCAGGGGCCATAATTCAGGAAGTTACGATTCGATATGCGTAAATATCGAAAGGAAGCAAGATCTTTGGGTTATAACCATGAATTTCAAGTTTCATCAAAATCGAATCAAAATTGTGACCTCCACAGGGTCCACAACCTTGATATACCATTTTTTAACAGTATTCGCGTACAAACGGTGGCCATTTTGTATGGCAATTTTCGTCCGATTTTCCCGAAATTCGAACTCAACCTTCCTTAGGGTGTAACGGTGATACAATCAAACGGTTTTTTAAATCGAATAATAATTGTGACCTCCAGAGGGACCACAAGCTAAAAAGGGTGATTTTTCGGACAATCAGGGGCCATAATTCAGGAAATTATATTCCGATAGCCGCAAATATCGAAAGGAACCAAGATCTTTGGGTTACAAACATGCATGTCAAGTTTCATCAAAATCGGTTCAAAATTGTGACCTCTATAGGGTCCACAAGCTAAAAACGTGATTTTTCGTACAATCAGGGGCCATAATCCATGAAGTTTTGATCCGATACATGCCAATATCGAAAGCAGCCGAGATCTTTTGGGGATAAACCTATATTTCAAGTTTCGTCAAAATCGGATAAGAATTGTGACCTGTAGAGAGTCCACAAACAAATTGTGGACGGACGGACGTCCGGACGGACAGGGGCGACGACATAATACGTCCACATGAAAATGCGGGCGTATAAAAATGCTAAAACCGACGAGAAAAATGAAGATAGGCTGGCACTGCCAGGCAGGATACGCCCACATTTTCTAGAGATGGACAGAAAACAAGCAATACCGAAAGTGATTTTTCCTACATCTTTAAGTCCTGTATTTCATACTGTATTGGGAGCAGCCATTTAGTTGGTCAGTTCCAGTCTGATAGTAATGAAATTCGAAACCGACAATGATTATGGTGTGACGGTACACAACCTAGAAATGTTACTTTTCATCAAAATCGGATAAGAATTGTGACCTGTAGAGAGTCCACAACCATGATATACCATATTTTTACACTATTCGCGTACAAACGGCGACCATTTCGTCCGGCAATTTTGGTACGATTTTCACGAAATTAGAACTCAACCATCCTCATCAAAATCGAATTAAAATTGTGACCTATACAGGATCCACAATCAAGATATATCATTTTTTTAACAGTATTCGCATACAAACGGCGACCATTTTGTCTGTCAATTTTGGTCCGATTTTCCCGAAATTCAAACTCAACCTTCCTTACAGTGTAACGGTGATATAATCAAACGTTTTTTAAAATTGGATAATAATTGTGACCTCCAGAGGGACCACAAGCTAAAGAAAGGGGGATTTTGCGTATAACCAGGGGCCATTATTCAGGAAGTTACGATCCGATATGCGCAAATATCGAAAAGAACCAAGATCTTTGGGTTATAACCATGAATTTCAAGTTTCATCAAAATCGAATTAAAATTGTGACCTTTACAACGTCCACAACCTTGATATACCATTTGTTAACAGTATTCGCGTACAAACGGCGGCCATTTTGTGTGGCAATTTTGGTCTGATTTTCCCGAAATTCAAATTCAACCTTCCTTACGGTGTAACAGTAATATAATCAAACTTTTTTTTAAATCGGATAATAATTGTGACCTCCAAGCTAAAAAAAAGGCAATTTTGCGTATAATCAGGGGCCATAATTCAGGAAGTTACGATCCGATATGCGCAAATATCGAAAGGAAGCAAGATCTTTGGGTTATAACCATGAATTTCAAGTTTCATCAAAATCGAATCAAAATTGTGACCTCCACAGGGTCCACAACCTTGATATACCATTTTTTAACAGTATTCGCGTACAAACGGCGGCCATTTTGTATGGCAATTTTCGTCCGATTTTCCCGAAATTTTAAATCAAATAATAATTGTGACCTCCAAGCTAAAAAAAAGGCGATTTTGCGTATAATCAGGGGCCATAATTCAGGAAGTTACGATCCGATATGCGCAAATATCGAAAGGAAGCAAGATCTTTGGGTTATAACCATGAATTTGAAGTTTCATCAAAATCGAATCAAAATTGTGACCTCCACAGGGTCCACAACCTTGATATACCATTTTTTAACAGTATTCGCGTACAAACGGCGGCCATTTTGTATGGCAATTTTCGTCCGATTTTCCCGAAATTCGAACTCAACCTTCCTTAGGGTGTAACGGTGATATAATCAAACGGTTTTTTAAATCGAATAATAATTGTGACATCCAGAGGGACCACAAGCTAAAAAGGGTGATTTTTCGGACAATCAGGGGCCATAATTCAGGAAATTACATTCCGATAGCCGCAAATATCGAAAGGAACCAAGATCTTTGGGTTACAAACATGCATGTCAAGTTTCATCAAAATCGGTTCAAAATTGTGACCTCTATAGGGTCCACAAGCTAAAAACGTGATTTTTCGTACAATCAGGGGCCATAATCCATGAAGTTTTGATCCGATACATGCCAATATCGAAAGGAACCGAGATCTTATGGGGATAAACCTATATTTCAAGTTTCGTCAAAATCGGATAAGAATTGTGACCTGTAGAGAGTCCACAAACAAATTGTGGACGGACGGACGTCCGGACGGACGGACGGACGTCCGGACGGACAGGGGCGACGACATAATACGTCCACATGAAAATGTGGGCGTATAAAAATGTACCCTAGTTAGGGGGACCCTAAAGGCAGACAAAACAGTCCCTCTGGCCAAGGGAAAGGGCCCTTGTGTCCAAGTCAATCGTTTCTATACACTGTTACTGTCGAATCGATTACTAAATGAGAATGCAGTCAGTCATTGTATTGGCATAAAAATCATCAATCAATTTTGCAAGATGAACCCAAGTTATCTTGTCCCAAAGTATCAACCAATCAAATTGCTTATCTCTGCTTACCCTAAGCGGAAAATGCTCATCTTCGAACTCCATCAAGGCATTGACCTAATAAGCATATACACCAAGTTTGAACATTTTAACTCAATTAGAAGGAGAGTTATTGTGTTCCAAAATCTCGACTACTCTCGACCAATCAAATTGCGTATCGCTCTGCTTACCTTGAGCAGAAAATGCTCATTATCGAACTTAGTCAAGGTATTACTGTAATAAAACTATACACCAAGTTTGAACATTTTAACTCAATTAGAAGCAAGATCTTTGGGTTATAACCATGAATTTCAAGTTTCATCAAAATCGAATCAAAATTGTGACCTCCACAAGGTCCACAACCTTGATATACCATTTTTTAACAGTATTCGCGTACAAACGGTGGCCATTTTGTATGGCAATTTTCGTCCGATTTTCCCGAAATTCGAACTCAACCTTCCTTAGGGTGTAACGGTGATACAATCAAACGGTTTTTTAAATCGAATAATAATTGTGACCTCCAGAGGGACCACAAGCTAAAAAGGGTGATTTTTCGGACAATCAGGGGCCATAATTCAGGAAATTATATTCCGATAGCCGCAAATATCGAAAGGAACCAAGATCTTTGGGTTACAAACATGCATGTCAAGTTTCATCAAAATCGGTTCAAAATTGTGACCTCTATAGGGTCCACAAGCTAAAAACGTGATTTTTCGTACAATCAGGGGCCATAATCCATGAAGTTTTGATCCGATACATGCCAATATCGAAAGCAGCCGAGATCTTTTGGGGATAAACCTATATTTCAAGTTTCGTCAAAATCGGATAAGAATTGTGACCTGTAGAGAGTCCACAAACAAATTGTGGACGGACGGACGTCCGGACGGACGTCCGGACGGACAGGGGCGACGACATAATACGTCCACATGAAAATGCGGGCGTATAAAAATGCTAAAACCGACGAGAAAAATGAAAATGTACCCTAGTTAGGGGGACCCTAAAGGCAGACAAAACAGTCCCTCTGGCCAAGGGAAAAGGGCCCTTGTGTCCAAGTCAATCGTTTCTATACACAGTTACTGTCGAATCGATTACTAAATGAGAATGCAGTCATTGTATTGGCATAAAAATCATCAATCAATTTTGCAAGATGAACCCAAGTTATCTTGTCCCAAAGTATCAACCAATCAAATTGCTTATCTCTGCTTACCCTAAGCGGAAAATGCTCATCTTCGAACTCCATCAAGGCATTGACCTAATAAGCATATACACCAAGTTTGAACATTTTAACTCAATTAGAAGGAGAGTTATTGTGTTCCAAAATCTCGACTACTCTCGACCAATCAAATTGCGTATCGCTCTGCTTACCTTGAGCAGAAAATGCTCATTATCGAACTTAGTCAAGGTATTACTGTAATAAAACTATACACCAAGTTTCATCACTCTCACTTAATTAGAACTAAAGTTATCGTGTCCCAAAGCATCAACCAATCAAATTGCTTATCTCTGCTCATCTTCGAACTCCATCAAGGCATTGACCTAATAAACACATACACCAAGTTTGAACATTCTAGCTCAATTAGGAAGAGAGTTATTGAGTCCCAAAAAGTGTGACGGACAGACAGACGGACAGACAGACAGACAGACAGACGGACGAACCCATTTTAATAGTCCCCCAACTTTCTTCGGGGGACAATAATTCAGTAATTACTGATTCCTCTAAAATTAAACTTACCCCTGGTGTATCAATTACGTATAAAGACAGTTGCAATGATGTTGTCACTGGTACTATTATTGGTTGATCAGGTAAACCCACAGGAAAGTTCAAGGACTATTACAATATCAGTCACAGATTTAAAATAGGCTCCCAGTGAAGGCACCAGTGTGGAGGTCATGCAATCTGAATACTTTGAATTTGTTAGCCTTTATAGTAATCACAGTCATAATATTCACTGTTACTTACCTTATATAAATATGTATTTGTACATGCATAGTGTTCAGGGTGGGAAGCGGAACTTCCGTCTAGAGGGTTTGGGGAGAGAACATGGCATCGGCCTCTCTGTATTATTAGTGTTAATAAAACAGTTTACTAATCAGTAATTTAGTGTAAACAGCAAAGTCATCTCAAAACATAGATATGGCGTGCATTGAAGCATACCTCAGTCAATTTAAAAACTGTGTATAAATCTAAAATCCATAGAATACTAACTTTAGATTCCAGGGCCATGTTTCACGAAATTTTAACTAAAGATAAAATCCACATTTTAGTAGATACTTCAATTTTGATTGGCTAAGAACTAAAATCAATCTAATATTGTCCAATCAAATAACTAAAATTCAGATCTTATCTTCTTAGTTAAAATTTTGTGAAATAGGCCCCATAGCATCCACAAGATTCTTCAAAGTAATTTAGGGCCATAACTCAGGCAGTAATCACGAGATACTGCTAAAAAACACATTTTAAGTTTCATCAAAATTGTAACCTCTTGAGGATCCAGAAGCTAAAAACGTGATTTTTCGTACAATCAGGCTCAGTCCAATATCAAAAGATCATTTGATCCTAAATGGACAGGGGCGACAACATAATCCATCCACATGAAAATGAGAATGTATTAAAAGAAATCTGTCAATAACTGTATCCTCAATCACATCCACAAGTGAATTGTTAACTGTCGAACCAAAGGACAGGGTGACTAGTGCTGATATCAAGTATGCATCGATTCAGCCAATGCCGATGCGATTCTCAACGTATTTTCGTATTATCGATGCATCGGCAAATAATACTAATATTAACTTTAAGTGTCTGAGGAGTTCACAAGCCGTCCACTAGAATAAATAACACATTTTGCATACGTTTTTGGGTCATTCCATGTCAAGTGGGCCAGGGGTGGGAAATTGGCCCCCTCGAAAAAATCTGGAAAAAATATGTTATTGTAGATCTAAAATCTAGAAAGTGTGCAAAATATGTGGTCTGTAGCATGAAAATTGACTGAGATATGGGCATTTAAGTTTCATGAGTTACCAAATATGTATTAATAATTTACTTGATTTTACCTTTATAGTGAAGATATATAATGCTCAAATTTGGTAGTTTGGGAGAACCTTTTGTGTAGATTATGAATCTGCAATCAGATTACCGATGAGTTGTGGGGTTTGCATGCTACTTGGCCATGAAGACTGGCAAAAATTTGGTGCAATTGTATATTGTCTGGATTTTGTAGTGCTCCAGGTGCTACAAAGTAATAGATATAGACCATGGAGGTGGATATATTGACTAGAGTGTAGGGTGGTCACGTGATCGCGTGCCGACTATGGTGGTTGGTAGCCATTTGACAACCGGGAAGATTTAGCCTGCATTAGCATACAGTACTGGTCAGGCGGAGGTATTAAATTCCTCCGTGGTCCGACCTGGGCGGAAATGAAAAAAAAGTACAGCTTATAATTCCGCTCAGGTCCCGCTCTGAATTCTGCTCTAAATTTCCGCCGCGAATTTGAGTAAACTGCCGACCACAGTGGTTTTGTTAAACCACCGACACCTGCGGGTTTGTTAAACCACCGAACCAAGCGCGAGTTTTAATATTATGAAATTATTGTTACACGTATGCTTACATTGTATTCGTATCCATTAATTTAGAAGTCCAATTCCGAAAACAACATTATCGGCATGCTTGTAAAAGTCTGAATTAAAAAATATTGATATATTATCGGTGTCAGCATCGATGTATAATAAACAACATCGCCGACTCGTGTGAGTTTGTTTTGTTTTTGTTTTACATCTACGGCATATAACAAACCTTTCAAATAATATTAATCATCTGGACGAACATTCGTAAATAGGTATTATTCGACTTTATTTAACGTCCGTTTGGCTGTCCATTTATGTCTTATACATTTACACACATCTACATGTAAGTATTCTGTTACTATGTTTTTCTACTATGTTTTTGTTTTTGATTTTGTTTACCTTTTATGAATGTCGGCAAAGAATAAAGCAAAGTGAGTACACTCATTGTTACAAAGCCGTGGTTTCAATCCGAAACGTGTTGACATTGTTATTACAAGTGATTCTAGCGCCTTCATTCAAATAATTAAAAAAAAGTGAGCACACTCTCAGTTTTAAAGCCGTGGTTTCAATCCGAAACGTGTTGGTATGGTAAGTGTTTATTCTATTAAAATATTGTTTTATTAGACAATACAATAAATCACAAAAATGAATTATTAAAAACAGGCGAATATGCGATACAAGGATGTGGGTCAGTTCATCCCAGGACCGGACTGTTTCATCCCAACCTAATTTATTATCGGGATGTTTCATCCAGGTCTGTTTCACCCCCTTGTTATTAGAATAGCAGTTAACGGAGTTATACTTATTGTTAAATAAATTGTTAAACACTTACTTATTGTTAAATAAACATTACTTTATTATTTATTGTTAATGTATCTATCTTCTTACAAATGTGTAAAGACAACTCAGCCCCTGCCGCATGTTTTTATTACTAATCCCTAAGTAATTATTATGGATTAGTAATAAAAACATGCGGCGGGGGTTAAGTTGTATTTACCCATTTGTAAGAAGACAGATACAATTTGGGCACAAAGCCGCCACCGTAACAAGTCGGTGTTTCCGTTATAAACATTGAAAAAAATTCAGAACAATGTCCGAAAATTTGGTCAAAATATGTATTTTTGGCTGTCCATTTATGTCTTATACATTTACACACATCTACATGTAAGTATTCTGTTACTATGTTTTTCTACTATGTTTTTGTTTTTGATTTTGTTTACCTTTTATGAATGTCGGCAAAGAATAAAGCAAAGTGAGTACACTCATTGTTACAAAGCCGTGGTTTCAATCCGAAACGTGTTGACATTGTTATTACAAGTGATTCTAGCGCCTTCATTCAAATAATTAAAAAAAAGTGAGCACACTCTCAGTTTTAAAGCCGTGGTTTCAATCCGAAACGTGTTGGTATGGTAAGTGTTTATTCTATTAAAATATTGTTTTATTAGACAATACAATAAATCACAAAAATGAATTATTAAAAACAGGCGAATATGCGATACAAGGATGTGGGTCAGTTCATCCCAGGACCGGACTGTTTCATCCCAACCTAATTTATTATCGGGATGTTTCATCCAGGTCTGTTTCACCCCCTTGTTATTAGAATAGCAGTTAACGGAGTTATACTTATTGTTAAATAAATTGTTAAACACTTACTTATTGTTAAATAAACATTACTTTATTATTTATTGTTAATGTATCTATCTTCTTACAAATGTGTAAAGACAACTCAGCCCCTGCCGCATGTTTTTATTACTAATCCCTAAGTAATTATTATGGATTAGTAATAAAAACATGCGGCGGGGGTTGAGTTGTATTTACCCATTTGTAAGAAGACAGATACAATTTGGGCACAAAGCCGCCACCGTAACAAGTCGGTGTTTCCGTTATAAACATTGAAAAAAATTCAGAACAATGTCCGAAAATTTGGTCAAAATATGTATTTTACACACATAATTTTTTAGCGTAAATTAGTCGGAATGTGAAAAGGGAATTCCTTAGGGCGTGATGAGCTGAAATCTGCAGTGATTAGAATAGTGTCAAGTTCACGTGAGACGCCGTGTTTGATATTCAATTTTATACCGATATTATAGAATCCTAATTATACATATTTCTTGAACGGTAGTGTCATATTTATTTCTGTATATTTAAACGGTCGTGGAATGAAACGACCTGCTCCCTGATACAACACTTTTAGCCAAGTATGCCTCTATAGATACATTACTTCATTATAGTGCTCCTACGGTTAGGACTTTTTGTTATTCGAATAACCGTGGCTATTAACCGGTTACTAACAATTAACCGTTTGGTATCAAGTTTCAACATTAAATAACCACTCGCATCGCCGTATGATGATTTAAAAGCAAGTGGTTTTTAATACATAATTGTACACGTCTGTCAATATCAAGTAATAAGCTTACCGGTACCTACAAATATTATAGCTTTGCTCCTCTCTAAGTTAAATCCTGTGTTTTTCCTCTTTGTAAGAATTTGAAAGTACTAAAAGAAAACAAATGTCGATCATCGAATTCAGAGATTATCATGGCGGAAGTGTTGTACTATTTGGTGATCGAGTTTATTTCACCAGTTCCACAACTCCAATCTCCACCCTCGGTGCTTTGTTGATAAAACTACTTTATTGTTATTGAAATTATTAAAGACTTATAATCAGGCAACTAGAATATCTACAGCTTGTGTGTGATCAAGATGTAATGTAACTCAACTCATAACAGTCGAACCGTATCACACGCCACGCCACGGCATGAAAACTGCACTAACTGACTGAGCGAACACGTGACCGGCGCAAATTCTCTTCGGCTTCTTAAAATTAAGTAGGTAGATTTTTGACAGTAATGATGTCGCATTAATACAGGATGATTATTTTGTAATTGTTCTTGCCTTGCTTTCCCCCGATTATCGAGATTTTAAGACGTGGGTTGTTTTCTACCGGTCCAACAGCAACACGTACCTCTCGATTGCTCGGCGAAATATTCTGATTTCAAGATAAATACATCGTGGAATAAAGTGGAATAGTTATAAAGAAGAAAGCGCCTGAGCTAGTAACTAACTTCCTGTAATTTTTAAACAATAATATTTAAAACCCGAGAATAACATTTTTTTTATTAGATTCCTGTAAAACAAACAGCTGCTTATTGACAGGCCATACACGTTATAATACTGGGGTAACGGGGGCATCTCAAGTTGACATACATTGTTCAATTTTTAAAAATGGCGCTCTGTCGTCATGGAGACGTCTGTAATGGGAGATAACTCCATTTAATGGGGACATCTCCAATTAACCGTACCGCTCAATTTGAACCGTTTAACCGTCCAATTCTAACCGTTTACGGTTATCCGACTAACCGTAGGAGCACTACTTCATTAATACGTCGATATTTTTAAAACTTGCATCGTTCAACTATTTACACACATAAATGCTGGCCTTACCTTGGACGAAAGTGTTGTTTATTAAAAGATAGGTTGCCAGGCAACGAAACATACGCCCACAGCAGCTAAATCGTCCGGGCAGTCAACAAGAGTTGTCGCATATTTTTACTTTTTTCGGTAATGAAACATTTGTAATACTCTAAAAACTGATTAAGAGTAACAACTCATTATGTAATTATCAGAAAATCATTAGAATTTGATTGCTTTTTATAAAGTTTTACCCCACGCTAACAATTGAATTAGTATATATACATGAAACATTTAAAATCACGGATTTAGCTGTTCAGTTATCAAAATTCATTGAAAATCAATATACTTGTTCGTTTTAACACCTTAAACTCTGTGTATCAATCTGAAGTCAATCAGATGATAAGTTTGGCCTTTAAAGCGTCCACAAGATTTTTTGAAGTGATCAAGGGCCATAACTCTGGCACTAATTATTGGAAATTGCTGAAAATCAATAGGCTTCTTCGTCTCATGACCTTAAACACCGTGTATAAATTTAAAGCCAATCGGATATTAACTTTGGCATCTATAGCGTCCACAAGATTTTTTGAAGTGATCAAGGGCCATAACTCTGGCACTAATTATCGGAAATCGCTGAAAATCAATAGGCTTCTTCCTCTCATGACCTTAAACACTGTGTATAAATTTAAAGCCAATCGGATATTAACTTTGGCCTCTATAGCGTCCACAAGATTTTTTGAAGTGATCAAGGACCATAACTCTGGCATTAATTATCGGAAATCGCTGAAAAACAATAGGCTTCTTCGTCTCATGACCTTAAACACTGTGTATAAATTTAAAGCCAATCGGATATTAACTTTGGCCTCTATAGCGTCCACAAGATTTTTTGAAGTGATCAAGGACCATAACTCTGGCATTAATTATCGGAAATCGCTGAAAAACAATAGGCTTCTTCGTCTCATGACCTTAAACACTGTGTATAAATTTAAAGCCAATCGGATATTAACTTTGGCCTCTATAGCGTCCACAAGATTTTTTGAAGTGATCAAGGGCCATAACTCTGGCACTAATTATCGGAAATCGATGAAAATCAATAGGCTTCTTCGTCTCATGACCTTAAACACTGTGTATAAATTTAAAGTCAATCGGATATTAACTTTAGCCTCTAGAGCGTCCACAAGCAATTGTGGACGCCTGACCGACGGACGGACGGACCGACGGACGGACCGACGGACGGACCGACGGACGGGGGCGACGACAATATACGACCACATTTCAATGTGGGCGTATAAAAAGCCATTTCCATTCTAACAAATAAGTTACAAAATCCATTTTAAATCGGTAAATCACACCTCAAGTTATACCTTCAGATTTAATTCCCAAATGAATGAAATGCTTTAATCTCCTGTTTTTAAGCACATATCGCCAAAAGTCACAGTCAACCTTGCTGAACACATGTACATTAAAACTATCAGTCGGATAATACCGTGATGACCTTTTCATTTAGGCACCAAGGAGTCTGAGTCAATGCATACTTTCAATCAAGTTTCCAAATTAAGTGAATTCACACGTGCCATCAGAAGGAATTGATAATTGACTATAATAGATTCCCCCTTTAACAAATTTTTACCATGTCATGGTCTTGTAAACAGTATTAGGGTTAGGGTAGGGTTAGGGTTCACCGATATCTATTATTAGGGTTAGGGTTGGGTAAGGGTTTATTCAAGTTTATTGATACCCACATTTATAGTATTTCTTATAGCGGCAGACTAGTGCACCCGCGGACGAGTGAGACGCTCTCAGTGTATTTTTAATTTGGCACAAAAATCATCGCTCATATCGCACCAAGCCCCTTTAACTAATACATGCTTTTGTTGTGAGGCATTTTCCTTTGTACTCTTTGATCTATACTCTCTGATGCGAGAATTAATTACCATTAATCTTAGTTCCGTCCGGACAAGACTCGATTCATAAGATCTGGTTAAGTGTTTTATTGAAAGCTTCATCGATATGTTCACTGGAAAAATGAAATTTAATATTTGTTTCTGTGATAATTATTGGAAAAAAACCGAACCGGATTATTTTTTAGGAAATTTATCGCCAGACAATTATATAAATACGGTAAGCAGTTTGTGTGTTGCATTTATAAGTTAAAGGATAAAAATAAATATATACAAAACACTTAAATTACTCTCCGTACTTAAAGCTAAGGGTGCGAATTGCTACTTCCTGAATAATTTTTCAGATCCCTCTAACATGAACCAGAATTCATGAAACTGTAATTCATAAACATCGGTATTACAGTTGTGAATTACAGTTATTATTCACAACTGTAATACCGATGTTTATTGGGCAGAGTATGGTCCCTTCTAAATATATTTGTAGACAAGCTGTCGGCAGTGCTTACCGAATTCACGAAACATGGTTTCGTTGCCTTGTGTAAAATTAAGAGTTGACATCTAAAATAGCTACATAAATTGTAGATTTCGATACGTAATGTAGTCTGCGATATCACATTAGTGGAAGCGGACGTTAAACATACCATTCCAGTTCCATACGTAATGTACTAAACATTACGGAATAACCTTAAATCAATTGAACACGGGTAAAACTGCATGCTTTCTGAGATGGTTGGATTGTGCCTACGTGTGAATATGGGTGTATGCGTTTCTTTGATCTGTTATATACGGTTATATCACGGGATAATTCTGTTGTTGAAACCCAACTGCTTGGAGATGGTTTTCATTTGTAACCGATATCCTATACATTTAGTGAAATGCTGAAGCAATTATAGTTTAAATATAACCTTTGTGTGTAAAATATTACTATTGGACAGACTGTTGTATTATCAATATGGAAATTTCTATCTTATGGATTTGCATCGTGACGCGTTTTTCATCTTCTTTTTAATATTTTAACAGACTTATTCATGTAATTTGTTATTAAATCATCATAGCTAGTTCTCGTTTGTCAGCCATTTTTATAAATTTAGCGCAGTATTTGATTTGATCAAATTGTTTAATTATGTTTCAACTTATTGGGAAAAGGAGGCTAATCATATTCCAATTCCGCTACATGAAGTTTTTGCGGGCCAACTATATCTATTCGGGACTATACTTTCGCGGACTATAATCCGCCGCGGTTTATATATTTTCGCGGACTATAATCCGCCGCGGTTTATATATTTCCGCCGCGTTTTTTCCGCTCAGAATGCCGATATTTTCGCGGACTGCAAATGAGAAAACACCGCGATTCTTGAGCGGAAAAAACTCGGACCAAGGTCTATTTTAATACCTCCACCTGACCAGTAGTGTATACCAACATGTCGGAAAGTTGTTATTGTTTTGGTTAATTCAATGTCAGGCGAAAAGGGGGTGGATTATCATTTCATAAGTAGGCATGATAAGTTATAAGTGAAATATTGAATTTATAGATATAGTATAATCATGATAATTGTGTAAAATAATTTAATAATTAACACGGCGAGAATATGTCGAACACTCGAAGCCAGAGGCCGAAAAGTACTGATACTTTTATTAAGATAATTACAAGGTCTGTCTGTTTAGCGAACTTCCAAATTCATGTTTTATTTAATTATTATAGAAATTGCGCAAATTATATATACACACATGTGGCTTTGTACGTAAAATATCGCGGGGAGTAAGTCTGCTTGTTGGAGTGGAGTGTTTAGTCACAGACATGTATGTACTCACTGGCCTTTAGTTGCTTTGTTATCTGTTAGTTTCACTCCCTCAGATTTAATTAATTAGGACGACATTGTGTTCACAGATGTACAGAATAAAGCGAAAGTTTCTTGCAATATCAGTTTATGTTTCTTTTTTTTCTTCAGAAAACATGCTTAAAACCCCCAAACTAGTTAGTTAATTATATTAAGGACAAATAAGTGAAAGTCTTCAAAACTTCATTCCCCAAACAAATTTTGTAAAAAATAAATTATAATTAGGCCTGATAATTTATTTTTTTAATCGCTGCTACTACGAAAATCTCATCAAGAAGTTTGTCTTTTTTTGTGTAAAATTTACATGTAATATACCGCTGTATTTTTCAAGCAAAGAAAAATCCGACACCAGGTCGTGGAAATTGAAAACCATGTAGGCCTACTATATAAGGCATTGCTAGTTGTTAGATCTGTTTATATTTTCCTTTAAAAAAAAAATAAAAAATAAAAAAAATTCCAATGGCATCAGATGTCCTATATTATTTATAAAATCTATTTTATTTCTTTATTTATCACCTGGATGACACTATATTCAGTTATCTGCCACTCAAGCAGAACTTTCATTTCAAATCCAAAATAAAGTTTCATGTGAATTACGAGGAGCAATGTTCAAAATTTTGGCGAACACTCAATAGATCTGGACATTCGAGGACGTTCACTTAGCTCAACTAATAAAATGAACATGATTTCGTAGTTCTGCGCACAATTTACACATCCATAGAACTGTACATACCATCTATGTTGCCACTGTATTCATATATAATGATGATGATTATAAGAGTTACTTTTATAAGTCTTAATAATAAAGCCGCCAAAATATGCCAGTCGACCAAAACGATTTTGTTTTAGGATTGTAAGGTAAGAAGACCTTTCAATCACAATTTTTTTGGGGTTGATATTGTTGAATTAGAACTGCTTTTTAATGAACTTATCCACAGAACTTAGTTTACAGAGCGTTTATCCAGGCATTTCTGTCATTCTTTCCCGGTTGAAACATGGTGGCCAGTCTCCAGTGTCGGCCCACAGCGTTAATGTTACATCAATGGGGATCACGTGACCACAATATAGACCCAAATATTGGTATATCCAGAGATTGCCAGTAGTACTGGGTGCTCATCTACCGGGTTATATCGGTATCAAAATATGAGACAATTTTCGAAAATTTGTGTCTGAAACCATATTCGTGGTCAATTGTCTGGGAATCTATTCAAGACTGATGCGTTTTCATGTGTTTTTTTTTATGTAGTACTACTGGCAATCTCTGGATATGGGTCATTCCATGAAGTTGACACTTTGTTACCAACGATAATTAATGTGATGATAAAACACTCAAGAAACAGAATTCAATAAATGAATTGTTGATAGTTATTTTGGGGATATGATGTAAAGATAATATTTAAATGTCATTTTGTGAAATTAAAAGAATTCACTTGAAAAAAAGACGTTGTCAAATGCATTTTCTGCAGTTTGACATGCACCAAAAGTGTGACATTTTCATACTCCTGAACTTTGATTTGCTCCCCTCTTTTTATTATGTGCTTAAATCTTCTATCCGAGGTGCAGTTGCAAAGATTTAATGTTCAATTTTTCAAATAATGCACAACAAGCGAACTGATTTGGCTATTTGTTCAGATATCGTCACCCAAAAATAAAGAAAAAATCGTAACTCTGTCGGTCAACGTAGTTACGTACGCTAATGTCACGATTAGACCGAGTGCTAGCATGTGATCAACTTAGATAATGTCGTAACATGTAACCACTCTTATTTCATCTCGGAAAAGGCAAAATATGTATCGGGAATGCATTTGAAATGTTTTAAACTGAAGTCAATATGAAAAGAGTTGCGCGTCGGTCAAAATTACGTTTGCGCGATTTCCTTCTCAGTGATCAAAAATTTAACGACATCATACAACATGTTTAAAGGAATACCTGACAACTCATCCCAAAGACAACTCATCCCAGACAACTCATCCCAATAAAAGACAATTCATCCCACTTTTAAAGACAACTCATCCTAGGTCAAAAGACAATTCATCCCAAGTCAAAAGACAACTCATCCCAACTTTTAAAACCCCCCACTCATTCCAAGTTACAAAGAAATATCACAACTTAATCACTAATATGAATTTATTACATCAACAATTTATTAAATTATATTTTCTGGCATATCGACGTCAGGGCAAACTGATAAATGGGATGTAGTCTGGTCACTAACATTATGATATTTGTCTTTGAAGTGCTTAACCAATTTAATTAGTTTGTAATAGAGGTAAATACTACAACTCAGTTTCGTTAATCGTTGTTTTTGTTGGAAGTGCTTCATGATGAAAGAATAAAACAAACACATCTACCAATCTGTTATAACAACAAATGAATTGAAAGTGTTGATTAACTGAATTTTCTTTTAAGTAATTTTATATTATAAGATTCTTAATCAATCCAGTTTGTCTATAATATATTGCATAACTGATAAATTATAAAATAATTTTATATTATAAGATTTTTAATCAATCCAAATAGTTTGTCTATAATAATTAATATATTGCATAACTGATAAATTATTCAGCATGATTCTATAACAAAATATATGATGGTTAATATATTAAGTAACCATAAAATAATGAGATAATTGAAAGCCATTCTTTGGTTTGTCACTTGTTACCTTGAGATTAAGATTAAAGTGAAGTAAAACTATTGTCTTTTAATCTAACTGATTGATTGATTGAATGATTGACTGAAAATTAACACTTAATCTTTTCCTCAAAGATTCACTTTTTTAAGTCACATGTCTAAAGAAGAATCCTACATAAAAAGTAATAAAAGAAAATGTTGAATGCCTTCTTATAATTTGTTAAAACCGATTTAAATCTTTTAAAAAAAAATAATGAATTGGATTTGTGTCAGATACACCTAATTTTTTTCTTTGTTGCTATCAAATTTGATGTTTATCATATGTAAATATTCATATGTAATTGAAGAGTAATTGTAATGTAATTGACCATTACATGATTTTTGGAATGTAATTAATTACATTTCCATTACTCATTACTTTTGAAATCTTCCATTACTCATTACTTGACATTAAAGTCTTACCAGTATTACAAATTCTATGCTGCCATCGTTCACACCCGTCACAGTGAACAGCCCCCTGTATTAGGCAAACTACTGATTCACAGACTATACAGCTATCAGACATTTACAGATTAAACATCCAATATATGTTATATATTATGGACAGGTTGATTAAATTAAATTACATGTATTTACACTTTGTGAGTTGAAAGTTGGTAAGCACAAAATAAAAAGTCCTTGTATATTAAAAAGTTAATTTAAAATATTTGATTTCAGTATTTTTATACAATACCCCAGCTTTAACACTTACTCAAATCATTTTAATAAACGTTATAATATTTGTCTTTGAAGTGCTTCACCAATCTGATTGGTTTTGGTCTGAGTGGTCTTCAAAGATAGCATCTGTATTGAAACAAATATCACTTATATTTGCTGGGATGAGTTGTCTTATAATTATAACACGAGTCTCTCTCTATCCATGTTTTAAAGATGGGATGAGTTGTCTTTTATAGTGGGATGAGTTGTCTTTTGACTTGGGATGAGTTGTCTTCTAGCTTGGGATGAGTTGTCTTATATTGGGATGAGTTGTCTTGGGATGAGTTGTCTTTGGGATGAGTTGTCTGGATACCGTTTAAAGCAAAGCCGACTTGTTAACGGCAACATGGCCGCAAAAACAATGGAAAGTATGGAATTCGGTAAGGAAAATGGAATTTGTCAATTAATTACGTACATTTGAATCGCTTGTGTCAAGTTACGAACAACAAATGAATACTTATTCAATATGAATGTTCCTTTTCTTTATATACATAAGTATAGAATACTGTTATGCAAACTTTTTGTCCGCAAACAAATGGTTGTCATCGCCGATCTCGGGAACAAATCGGGATTGCATTGGTTGGTAACTTGACACGGTTAAATATAAGCTTTCAGTTGAATGTCAAAATTACTAACAACCTCTGTCTGGCACATTTATTTAATTATTTGTTAGATCTTTACAAAAGCTTATCTTTTGAAATAGTGCATGGTTCTATAAATGGCATTACGACTTCGTTGTCATCCTTATGTACCTAGTACTAGTACACCTGTTCAAGACTTGATGAAAATGATAGTGACTGTTGGTAACAATGACCAAACAACTGCCCTTGATAAATTTTTGTTACCAACACAGTTATATTTCTTGTTTAGATTTTATGCAATAATGGATGTACTTATTTAATTTGCATGTACTGAACACATTGTAGGCTATTTAACATTGAATTGCAAAATAGTGTAGAATTAATCTTGTGTTTAAATTAATTTCTTTCTAGGTTGTTGGTTGTTCGCGTGTCAAGTAATATAAACCAGCAGAGAATTTTTGGTTGGAAAGTTAACTGTTATTTAAATATTAAATATCTAATAGGAATAGCAGTCCAAAATTGATTTGATTCTGTTGACAACTTCAAAATGCTGCTCCCTATGTTAACAAGCCTTCCGTCATCTTTGTTTCGCAAAATATGATGACCAAAAGAGCCTTTCGTCATCTTTGTTTCTTGTTTCGCATTTAATCTGAATGAATCTAAGCAGGTAAATTATCTTTTGCTGATGTTTTGATTTCTTAGTTATACTATTAAGTCAGTCAATGTTGAGTTTCAGTATTGGTTATGAAGAAGAAGATATTTTCTGAAAAATGCAAATCCCATGTCATTACTTGAATTAAATCAGTATTGATGCTTTATCAGTCCAATTTAATTGAATAGTATCGATGCTTTATCTGTCCAATTTAATTTTATGATGCTTTATCTGTCCATTTTAATTAAATAAGTATTGAGGCTTTATCCATCCAATTATTTTACCATTATTGTAATGTCATTTACACTAAACCCTATTTTATTTGTTACGTCATTTTTATCTTGTCTTTGTTTTTACACTGATCACTATGTTACATGTTGAATAATAAATGAAATATTAAATCATATTTCCAAAGTCGTTACTTATTTAATGATGGTTGTTTGAGAGAAATGAACTTTAACGGTCACTTGACTCTAGGTTATTTCAACAAGTAGCTTGTGAGGGATTTAGCAGTGGGGGTAAATGATAGTCCTTGGCAAAACTCACAAGGCACAAGGTTAGACCCAGGATATGTAGTGGTTTTTATTATTAGATGGTAAAATCATCAGGTCAAAAACTGTACAAGGCAAATAGATGTACAATATTAGGAATTGTTTTCGCATTTTTTTTTTATGAGTATTGTTTTATAGAACTTTAACGTGTGTTTTTGGTCATTGTTACCCGCAGACTCATTTTGAGAGATGTTGTAAAATAAATTACATTTTTTTTACATTTTGATACCACCAAATGATAGACACTTTAGTCTTGAGTACTGAGTTGCCTGTGATCATGATTTATTTATCTTAACAAGAAGAAAAAGAGAACAATATTTTGTCAATGTTACACGCATTCATTTTGGTTTGTCAGCGTTTTTACAGAAAATTGTAAAGTTTTTATCTTTTTACCACATTGGTACATCAGGTGACATTCAAAACAAAACAAACAAAGCGTTATTTTCTCTCCAAATACATTTTGAAATTTTAATGCCCATGTCACACTTTAGGTGCCAACTTCATGGAATGACCCATATACCAATATTTGGGTCTATATCTATTACTTTGTAGCACTACAAAATCCAGACAATATACAATTGCACCAAATTTTTTTCAGTCTTCATGGCCAAGTAGCAGGCGGGCCCTAATTATTCACCGGTAATCTTATTGCAGATTCATAATCTGCACAAAAAGTTCTCCAAGACTACCAAATTTGAGCGGTATATCTTCACTATAAAGGTAAAATCAAGATATCTGAAACTCGAGTAAATTAGTGATACATGTTTTGTTACGAAAACTTATTGGTAACTCATGAAACTCAAATGCACGTACCCAACTCTATCAACTTTCAAATCATCACTGAAGACGTATCTGTTCCAACGCTATGTTTAGAACTGTATTTTAAATGTTGCTTAAATTGTAGAAAACTCAACTTTTGCGCTACGAGCATACAGTCAGTGTGGAATAGCGCTATACAAATGTTCACATTATTATTAACTATTATCTCAGTCAATTTTCATGCTACAGACCACATGTTTTGCACACTTTCTAGATTTTAGATGTACAATAACATATATTTTTTCCAAATTTTTTCAAGGGGGTCAATTTCTCAAATTTCTGAAAATTGACCCACTTGACACGGGACGACCCTTTTTTATTTTAAATTCAAAATAAAACAATATACATGTAACGAAATAATTCATTGAATCCTGCAAGTTATATTATTAGGCTAGCCAAGCTTCACCTGTTTACGTTACGCTTCCGTAATGTTCGTCTCGATTTCCCAGTGACTACAAGGACTGTCTTTGTTGGTTACTTCCCCTGACTATCACGCCCTTTGACGCCAAGGTCAAATTCACAGATCACCACACCTGTCCATTGCCCAACGAACTTAGAACTGTCAGGAGGATAATATTTCCCGGCTGGTTTTTAACGCTAATGTTAAAATAATTTAGTCTTATTTTTCGTAACGGGTATAAAGAAGGTATTTCATAAATCCCTATAGAGTATAAACAGGCTTTGATACAACCTGCAAACTGCCTCTTTATATCGCCTTACGTAACACACGCCCTAACATGCACAGTCACAACAAAGGCTAATGAATGTCAAGTGAATCGAACGATATTATTGTGAAAATAAATTATTCAAATAATCAACATTTCTCTAAAATAATGGAAATCTTTGTTTCTATCATAAATACTAATGTTATTTCTGTAATTTTTGAAAAACAAAATGGCGGCAAACAATTCCTGATGCATCGATGCGAGTATTGATGTTTGGTCCGATGCATCGATGCATAAAATTTTACTTTGATATCAGCACTACTGACAACATAATATGCCCGCAATGAAATGTGTCCGTATAAAAAATAAATCCTTTCCATTTTAACAGAACTTACCGACTCAATCTCTCTAAGTTTAGCATCTTTCTTTTCTATAGTTTTCCTCACAACCTCTTTTTTAGACTCGTATAATCTAGTTCCAGCTGCCTCTTCTATCAAAGACAAAATCTGTAAAATTAAAAACAGGAATCATGGCTACCAATTCAAGAAATGAGTATGGTACAAAGCTGCAAACAATATTTCATTTCACTTGAATTGGATGGCCTATGTTGACTCCTCTCCAGAATTTACAAAAATAGGTTGCCAGGCAACGAAACATACGCCCACACAGCAGCCAAATCGTCCGGGCAGTCAACAAGAGTTGTCGCATATTAAGGAATTATCAGAAAATCATTAGAATTTGTTTGGTTTTTATAATCAAACGGGTTTTTTTTAAATCAGATAATAATTGTGACCTCCAGAGGCACCACAAGCTAAAAAGGGTGATTTTTCATACAGTCTGGGGACATAATTCAGGAAGTAATGACCCGATGGGCGCAAATATTGAAAGGAACCAAGATCTTTGGGTTATAAACATACCTGTCAAGTTTCATCAAAATCGATTCAAAATTGTGACCTCTATAGGGTCCACAACCTTGATACATGTATAACATATTTTCACACTATTCGTGTACAGACGGCAGCCATTTTGTCCGTCAATTCTAGTCCGATTTTCACGAAATTCAAACTCTCTCTTCATTACCATGTAACGGTGATATAGTCAAACGTTTTTTTAAATCGGATAATAATTTTGACCTCCAGAGGGACCAAGAGCAAACAAAAGCGATTTTTCGGACAATCCAGGGATATAATTCAGGAAGTTATGATCCAATGGGCGCAAATATCAAAAGGAACCAATATCTTTGGGTTATAAACATACATGTCAAGTTTCATCAAAATCGGTTCAAAATTGTGACCTCTATAAGGTCCACAACCTTTATATAACATATTTTCACAATATTTGCGTACAAACGGCAGCCATTTTGTCAGTCAATTTTGGTCTGATTTTCACAAAATTCATACTCAACCTTCATAACCATGGAATGGTGATATAATCAAACCTTCTTTTTAAATCGGATAACAATTTTGACCTCCAGAGGGACCACAAGCTAAAAAGGGAGATTTTTTGGACAATCAGGGGCCATCATTCAGGATGTTACGATCCGATGGTCGCAAATATCGAAAGGAAACAAGATCTTTGGGTTATAAACATACATGTCAAGTTCCATCAAAATTGGTTCAAAATTGTGACCTCTATAAGGTCCACAACCTTGATATAACATATTTTCACACTATCCGCGTACAAACGACGGCCATTTTGTCCGTCAATTTTGGTCCGATTTTCATGAAATTCGAACTCAACCTTCATAACCATGGAACGATGATATAATCAAACGTTTTTTTAAATCGGATAACAATTTTGACCTCCAAAGAGACCACAAGCTAAAAAGGGCGATTTTTCGGACAATCAGGGGCCATAATTCAGGAAGTTACGATCCGATTGGCGCAAATATCGAAAGGAACCAAGATCTTTGGGTTATAAACATGCATTTCAAGTTTCATCCAAATCGGTTCAAAATTGTGACCTCTACACTGTTCACAAGCTAAAAAAACGTGATTTTTCGTACAATCAGGGGCCATAACCCATGAAGTTACAGTCCGATACATGCCAATATCGAAAGGAACCGAGATCTTAGGGTGATAAACCTATGTTTTTAAGTTTCATTGAAATCGGATAAAAATTGTGACCTGCAGACTGTTCACAAACAATTGTGGACGGAAGGACGGACGAACAGGGGCGACGGCAATATACGTCCACATGAAAATGTGGGCGTATAAAAATAAGTTTAATTTATGTACTTATAGGACATACATATGTATAACTAGATCTGCTAAGCAAATATTAAAGCTTTCATATTCAGTCACTTCCTGTCAGTTGTCACATGTCATAGATCATATAAATAATCTGAAGAAGAAAAAAAAGGTAGGTTGCCAGGCAACGAAACATACGCCACAGCAGCTAAATCGTCCGGGCAGTCAACAAGGGTTGTCGCAATTTTTACTTTTTTTGGTAATGAAACATTTGTAATACACTAAAATCTTATTAAGAGTAACAACTCATTACGGTATGTAATTATCTGAAAATCATTAGAATTTGTTTGCTTTTTATAGTTTGACCCCACGCTAACAATTAGTATAGGAAACATTTAACATCATGGATTTAGCTGTTCAGTTAACAAAATTCATTGAAAATCAAAATACTTGTTCGTTTCAACACCTTAAACTCTGTATCAATCTGAAGTCAATCGGATGATAAATTTGGCCTCTATTATCGTCACAAGATTTTTTGAAGTTATCAAGGGAGATAACTCTGGCAGTAACTATTTGAAATCGCTGAAAATCAATAGGCTTCTTCGTCTCATTACCTTAAACACTGTGTAAATTTAAAGTCGATCGGATATTAACTTAGGCCTCTAGAGCGTCCACAGGAATTTTTGATGTGATCAAGGGCCATAACTCTGGCAATAATTATCAGAGATCGCTGAAAATCAATAGGATTCTTCATCAGATATTAACTTTGGCCTCTAGAGCATCCACAAGATTTTTTGAAGTGATCAAGGGCGACAACTCTGGCACTAATTATCAGAAATCACTGAAAATTAATAGGCTTCTTTGTCTCATGACCTTAAACACCGTGTATAAATTTGAAGTCAATTGGATATCAACTTTGGCCTATAGAGCATCCACAAGATTTTTTGAAGTGATCAAGGGCCATAACTCTGGCAAAATCGCTGAAAATCAATAGGCTTCTTCGCCTTATGACCTTAAACACTGTATAAATTTAAAGTCAATCGGATATCAACTTTGGCTTTTACAGTGTCCACAAGATTCTTTGAAGTAATCAAGGGCCATAACCAGGGTTCTTAATCCATTTTGAAATGAACTGGCCACAGGCACCCCCAACGGATAGTCGTCTTTTGAACAACAGACATGTTGGTTTATGCATACTTTATTCACGTCAATAATTGCATAACGTTACGGTATTCTGGGTAATATTATAATAATAACTTCTAATAAACAAAGCCTGTTATTATTCCATACTAGTATTCATATATCCATACATTATCGAAATTTATAGTCAAATTTTGGCAACTTGCATAATGCATAATCTACTTTTGCTTTCATCCAAACAAACGGAAGTTAGAATTATTTAGTAAAAAGAAAAACTACAAGCAAATACAAATACGTTCGTTTTTTAATTATTTTATACGTAAACACTTGTCAATATATAAAAGTATATTTGTAATAATAAAACAATGTAGCACAAATTATTTTCCGTGAATAGTCGGGGCTCGGAAATACGCCGTACGGGCGAAAGGTCAGGTGGCCAATTGTGATTCGGAATATTTTTTTTTAGTGTTACCGGTTCTCGCAAAAAGTAGATTTTAATAATCTATATGAGACAAAACATTTTCTGTGAATTTTTATCAAACGAAAGACGTTTGAAAGGAGCTAACTATTCGGATCTAAAATATCTTCTAGTCTTCAACTTTGGGTGACCTACATGTATATTGGACGTGGGAGGATCTCAAGCTTTTGGAACTTCCAAATACAATGCCTACGAGCATGCTTGAAGTTCAAGGTCAACGCCGCTATTATTTTCGGCTATTCTTTTACCGTACTTGGCATGAATTAACTCAACGAAGTTGTTTAGTTTATTTAAGAAATGAGCCGAGAAGGATTGACACTGAAGGTATTCATTGCATTGACTGACTCTTAAGATGGGTTAATTAATCTACGAGTAATAATTGGCTCTTTGTAATCGGCCGAAAATAGATTGATATATGACACTGTAGGCGTAGTGGCTTGTTGTTCATTGTTTTATCAATCAGCATGATAATTAACTCTTTGTAAATCGGTCGAAAGTTGATTGATATACGATACCATAGTGGCCGATTCATTGTTTTACGATTCGGCTAGATTAAAGATCAATCGGCTAAAGCCGACAAAAAACAGCCGATTAAGATCCCTGGCACTAATTATCGGAAATCGCTGAAAATCAATAGGCTTCTTCGTCTTATGACCTTAAACACTGTGTATAAATTTAAAGTCAATCGGACATTACCCTTCCTGAGCTAACCACTTCATACCCATAGAGGGCTATGCAAATATTGAGTAAAAGTCAAGTTTTAGACTCTGTTGTGAAAAAACCTTAATAACTTGAATATGAATGCGACCACAACTGTAAAATGGCAGATGTATATGCATTGTATATGACTTGTGGTTTTTGCATATCTTAGGTTTAGCTTTTATGGTTACCACTATGTTTCAAAATTGCTGCCATATTATTGTCATAAATGAAATATTTGATATTTTCTTGCCATTAAAAAAATCAAGATGTGCAGGAATAAAGCTACATGGATTATTAGCATGATAAATATCTGTTTTGTAAGAATAGTATAGTTTTTTGGGGGGAAAGGCACTAAATTGTGATAATAATGGTTTTTTTCTCAAAATAATAAAATCAAAACAAGCAGTATTGACATTTTTTTTTTGTAGATAACACAAATATAAAAATCATCAGTACATGAATTTTATGAACAATAAAATAAAAATAAATTTTTGGAAAATAACAATAATATTTACCAAAATATTCACCATACGGTTGCCATAGTAACCAATATGACCCTTTCGTGTATACGTTTATGTTGGCGGCGATTTACGTGCGCGGCAGCATAAAAGCAGACGAATAATTTCCCCTTGAGAAGTCTTCCATTGTTTGGTCTTTATTTCGTGACAAACATCTGAATTTTCATCAAAAGACGGGACCCCAAGCGTATTATAGTCAGTACCCGAATCCAAAATAGGCGTGACGCGAAACTCACGGCTAAATTCAGCCGAAATCTTTTTGTTGTGAAGGACGCCATTACTCAGCTGTTCTGACTGTTGGTGGTTGTTTCGTCAATATAGGAACCTCCCTCGTAATACAAATACGTGTTAAACACCATCTAAGGATAAAACCATGCTTTTACAGGGGAGTAAATCAGGTCATATAATCTTCCCGACTATAGTCGGGAGCCACTCTGACGGACTACAAAATTATCCTGACTATAGTCGGGATTAGCGCAGGAAGGGTTAACTTTGGCTTTAAGAGCGTCCACAAGATTTTTTGAAGTGATCACGGGCCATAACTCTGGCACTAATTATTGGAAATCGCTGAAAATCAATAGGCTTCTTCGTCTTATGACCTTAAACACTGTGTATAAATTTAAAGTCAATCGGTTATTAACTTTGGCTTTTAGAGCATCCACAAGATTTTTAGAAGTGATCAAGGGCCATAACACTGGCACTAATTATCGAAAAACATTAGGCTTCTTCGTCTCATGACCTTAAACACTGTGTATAAATTTAAAGTCAATCGGATATTAACTTTAACCTCTAGAGCGTCCACAAGCCATTGTGGACGTCGGACCGCCGGACGGACTGACGAACAGGGGCGACGACAATATACGACCACATTTCAATGTGGGCGTATAAAAATCATAAAAATAGGTCACAATCTAGTGAAGTTAATGTGATTTTTCACTCAAAAACAACTTTGTCGGCACGAAATACGTCGATGGCAATATTCGAATTTTTGAAATATTCAGTTACACAAAATTCGACCCGTAATCCTGAAATATATTAATTTGAGAAATAGGAGACGCATTGACCATACTATGCCCCTATTGTGTTTGTTTACAAGCCTGTAAATTTTCACTATTTTTCATATTCACTTCAAAATTCAGCTCTGAACAATTTTTAGGCATTCTTTCAAGGATTAAAGAAAATATATCTCCCATGTTTGTAAGTGCAATATCGCAAAAGGGACTTTTCACGTATCGAGATGGTGTCACTTCCGGTTCGATCGACAAACTCCATATTTTGTGTAAGAATCAGTCATTACTTGTCTAGTATCGAAATTTTTTTTAGGTCATTCTGACCTATATTTCATTGATTTTTTTTTTAAACTTTGATCCTTAATTTCATCAAGGGGAGATAATTTAGAAAATGTCTAATCATATTTTTGAAGTTGCATCGGTAAGATCTACTTACATACTAAATTTCATGAAAATCGTACAACCATTAAAGAAGTTGTCAAATTAGTGTAATTTCCAGTTCAAATTACAGCGATGAATTTTCAAATTTCGAAAATCAGAAACTTGAAACCTGATGGGGTACCAAAAAAATAATTAGGGCTGCAAGTTTCATCGATGAACCGCGATTTTGTAAAAATCCACGATGCACGATACAATCAATGTCAGTATTGTGATTCATTATCCAAAAAATCCACAAAAATAAACCAGCGTTCTGTCGTTTAAATATCCTAACATGGAATGCGTAAATAATTCCATGAGCAAAATTACTTTTTTTACTTTAAAGAGCACATAAAATGAGTAAACTAAATTCATTGAGCTTATAAACATTGGTTACTATATGCATTTTACGGCAGTTTAACGTCGATCTGATGAAAATTAATTCAGATATCGTCACTCAAATATAGACCTCCCGTAAAAACGACTTGGCCAATTATTGAAAACACTCTTAATCCCCTCAGATTCCAGTGACTTCACAGTGACCGGATGCATATTCGGGATGTTTATTCCTTAATTACCTATATACACCAGGCGTGTGTATTCGTTAACGCCTGACTGATTCCTTAATCCCCCTAATTAAATAACAATTGACCACGGAATAATTTGTTTTGTAATTTAGAATTTGTTTTATAAAGACAGTTGTTGTAGCCATATTCCCCATGTGTTTTTTTTTATCAGAATAAGCCGACCGTAAGCCAACAATAATTGGTTTCTGATTGAAACAAGATTGGTGTGAAATTGTTATAGCCGGCGCTACGGACATCTTTTAAGCCGATAGAAATAATCAATTGTCGGCTTTTAAGAAAAGAAATGGTTTCAAATAATAATCATTAGGGGTGTAACGATACATCGAACAATCGATGCATTGCGATAGTATGACTGTCGATAGTGTGTATCGATAGTAAAAAGAAACTATCGATAAAAATTGCGATAGTCAAGCAAACTATCGATAGTTTGTAGTAGCGAAAGTAACATGGCTCAAATTCACAAGTATTTGTCGAATAATTACTCTGTATTTATAACAAAAAGCTCCGTTATCACTAAAATAGCGTTACATGATCTCAATGTCACATGGAAATCTTCGTCTACCATATTAGGTATGGCTTACTAAGAAATGTGTAAAATGGTTGATTTTGGCGCGAAAAAGCTGAAAATGGTCACGTACGCCAATAACAGACATGCTGAAAGCATGTCGCATGTGGCAGGAAAGTTGGCTATGCCTTTTTAACAAATTACTAAACTACCAATGTAATATTAATAATATACAATTTTATATAATATAAAGAAAAAAAACCAATTTACTTTATTATTTAATTCACAATCAGAATGCGACGTAACCGCGTACCTGAGATACCAGCTTAGGAGGCTCTTCTATTCGCCCCCTTTAGAAGATACATGTTGTTTTTATCTGCACCGTCTTGTGTCGTTTCATTCTGTCGGTTTATTTGTCGATATGACTACCGATAACCGTGTTAAAATATTACGTACTGATTTACGGGCTGGAGATGTTGATCAACTAGTGAATTGTAATCTATTCTAGTCACAAATATATAATCTATTACAACTTAAGACGAGAAAGGTCGGCTTTTGAAAATGCTTTGACTTATATAGTATAGTGATATGTAGCTTACATGTAAAATTACGAGTTAATGATTACGCCAGTCAAATGTTAATTGGACCAACAAATACACACGTGTTAACTGGCGGTGTGTATACAGTGATATATCGTACAGATAGTGATATATTGTATAGATAATGTGTATAGATTATGTGTAGTGCCCGTGACGTCACCAGCCAATCAACCGGATAAAGGTTGTAATTGAAAATTTGAAAACCGTTTTTGGCTGTCTGATGTTTAAACGTTAATATCTCAATTAATTTTAATCAGATTGGAGTGAACTTGACGTAAAATGAATGTAGTAACCCGTAGCTATCAATATATGCGATTAAAAATTATTATTTTATGTGGTCTTTAAGTGAGTATGTGTTATCACATGGACTTAAATTATTTCGTCAAGAATAAATAATATCAGTCTGGATAAGCAAGCTGAGCTTGAAATTAAGTAACTTGCAAATTACATACTTGAATAATATACGGAAAAACATAGAGCATATTATTATAAATACGTCAGTAATATGCGATTTGTGCTAAGATTTATGCACAAGATTGGCGATTGGTGCATACATTGGTCACAGGGATCGAATTTGACGGACGCAAACACGCAAAATGCGTGTTGATTTTGTAGACTGCGTGTTACAAAATATGTCACACGAAAAAAAAATGCGTGTAACATTTTTTCGCTTGTTGAAAATTGTTGCTGAATAAGATGATTTCTTTTACGTAAAATCAAGACCATAATTATGACCAAAAACGGAAATTCTACTATTATTTTCCTTCCTAGCAAAATGTAAATAATTCGATGTTTATATTCGGCGTATTGTGACATCTACGCATGCGTTACTCATTCAGAATTCTTCGTCGAACATTCCGATTTCTTTTGTTTTTCCCGAACTGATCGTTTTTATTGTGGTAAAAATCTTATATTTCATCAGCTAAGAGTTTACCCTATTCGATAAAAACAATACACAAATATCATAATTGACCTCCTTTTAGTGTTCGACTATCT
The DNA here is from genome assembly GCA_948474765.1 of Patella depressa. Lineage (NCBI taxonomy): Eukaryota > Metazoa > Mollusca > Gastropoda > Patellidae > Patella > Patella depressa. Next base: position 55,663,824 of record OX419716.1, read on the forward strand.
GTACTTTCATTATTGTCGTTATCCTCCATCGAACAAATTCCGACATCGGTCAAAAATAGACGTTATTCATCATTATTGCCGAATGACTTTCACGCGACACAAAAAAAACCAACACGTGCCGCGACAGAGCTGTGCCGCGATATATATATATCGCAGTTTTGATTTTTCTGGGTGAAATTGAAAAATTGTTTTCCTTTTGATGAATAAAAATTGTTAGAAACTCCTTAGTTTGCATTCCACGAAGTTTGCAAATACCGATTCGGAGCTCTTGTTTATGTCACGTGACTTCTCGCTCACTTTTCCACCTGTTAGCATTATCCCTGTTTCTGTTCGATTTCTATACATCTTGACAATCTGTTTGTACCGATACTTTGCTTTTCCAAAAGATCATTCATTTTCAGATTGAAATAAATTCTAATAAAGCAGAAATATAAATGATGCTAAAATTGCCGACTGAACTATCGAGAATTCCGATAGACTGATTTACCGATTATCAGTCACCACCGATTATCAGTCACCGTGGGCGTCGGACGTATCATGCATAGCGGTCCGTGATCTGATAAATCGCTATTTGACTAAATCAATGGACACTTTTTGACAGAGGACTTTAATTTACTATCCTTGTATTAAATAATGCATCTTAAAAAGTATACGCTTGATCGAGAAAAAACAAGTCCAAGGGTAGCTATAAAAATAAATATGCACGGCCCAAAGAACACAAACTTTTTTTAAAATGTTTTTCTTGTGCCTCCATCATATGTAAGTATTTTTAATTTAAATTGAATAATAATAATTAATATTTTGCCATTAGCTTTTTAATGATACGGAACATGTGTACACTCTAATGTATAACATAACTTGTAGTTTGTACATATAATCCAAAGATAATATTTTCATTAAAGAAAAAATTGCCCCTTGAATTTCTTCAGAATCCTATTTTTGCTTGTACATTTGAAATCAACAAGCAAAATTTTGCTTGTATGTTTTCAAGTAAAGTTCAATCCCTGATTGGTCAGCACAATTATCATTTCTATATTTCTTATGTATAATAATATTTTGACATTCAAAGTTCCGTACTATTATTTTCTTCGCCATTGCCTCATCTGCGACTGACCTGACAACGAGAAAGCTTTTCATTGGCTGAACTAGTGTTGTGGCAATACGAGCCAGTCATATTGATTCTGCAACTGAATTTTTATAAATAATGCATTCGTCATCAAATTCAATGTGCCAAAGTCAAAGCCCAGCTAAGGCATGGGCTTGAGGGGCCCAGGGCCCTGCGGTTCATGGCAAAAAGAAAAAATATCAGTAACAGTTTCACAGTAATCGATCTAGCGGCGCGAGTGTCGAGTCTGAGCTACCCCCCAACCTTCTCTGTGTAGTTCATATGAAAGCTTATTGTTTCTGTTAAGATTATTATTAAGCTTTCATATTACATATGAAAGCTTAATGTTTCTGTTAAAGTTATTATTATTATTATTTTTTTTTTTGTGTATTTTCTGCAAATCGGATTTCTCAGAATCTAACCATAGCAGTGTGAGCGCTAGTCGCTCGCCACTTCGCCAATGATGATTTTTCAGCGTCTGTGGCGATAATTTTTGATAAAAAGTCGCCACTTTGGCGAAAGGGCCATGTGGTCCTGTTGGTGCCTTGTTTCTCCACCGTGCGCTTGTTTAACCACAAAATGATTACTAATACTTATGGGCACAGTACGATGTTAGACTTAGACGAAAGCACGTAGACGGGCGGTATCGTACTGTGCCCATTAGTACTAGTAATCATTTTTTTCATTGGCTGAAATTTTCATATTTTTCATGTATTGTCCAATCATATCTCGTGTACTGAATTACGCACGATTTACAAAATGGCTACAGCTGTCGCATTCTCCGATACTTTTCGCTTCAGCAACTAATCCATTATCCATATGTACACAATTCTTAAATTGTTTTGGTCCTGACATTAAATAGTTTTATTTCTTCGACATCGGTATGACAAGAAATTCTCCCGAATTCCGAATCTGCTTTGGCTGTCAGTGCGACGGACGGACAGACAGACTTCAAATTTTAAAAGAATCTGTCGAAAACAGTGGTCTATATTGTGTGATACATCTACGTCCACATGGAAATATGGGTATATAAAAATTAGTGATGTGCGGTTTTTAAATTTTCTTTCGGTTTCGGTTTTCGGTTTTTCTAAGGCAAAAAACCTCGGTTTCGGTTTCGGTTTTCGGTTTTTTATTCATTTAAACACTGTGTAATGTATGTATTGATTTATGGTTATTTTATAGGAATACTTGAAAGCCAGAAAAAATATCAAGGTTTTTTTTTTACTGTTATATGACTTTATTAATTATGACTGGTAGTAATAACAAAGTTACTGTAAAAAAAAAAGATCTGACACACACAACGCCATAGGCATAATAATAAATTAATATAACGACATAATGTCAGTAACAATAAAGTTAGATTCTACTGTAAAAAAAAAAATACCCAAATAAATTTGCATAACAAAATAATACCAATCCAACAAATCGAAACGTGTGGTCTTTTATTTCTCGTTTATAAACTATAAACTAAAAACAAAACTTACGCAATTGCCGTTTTCGGGTGTTGTTCAAATGTTGTTCTAAACCTGACTCAAAATTGTTAAATTATATTCTTATAATTTATGCAGCAGAAATAGATTTTTTTACAAACATTAAATCTACATTTTGTGACATCTAATCTTTCATAGTTATTGAGCAAGCCATGGAGGCATTTTACTTTTTAGAGGAAGCCATCGTTCGATATTGACAACCGGCTTCGGGTTGCATAAAATTTTGGATTGTAAACCAAACCAAATTGAGAAAATAAATAGTCTAGGCCAACCAGACTGATTAAACACTCTATTATTCTATACATACGGGCTCTGGTTGATCGAAAATAAAAACGTAAGTGGTGGCTACATCAAAATTTTGGAATTATTAAGTAAACGAAATACGGCTACATAAAAATTAGGAATTTGGAAAAAAAAACGAAACGCACGGTTATTTTTTTTTTAACGGTTCGGTTTTCGGTTTATTTGTAAAAACCGATACCGTACGGTTAAACCGAAAAACCGCACATCACTAATAAAAATACTATATAGTAAATTCAACATACCTCGGGAGGTTTCATGTTAAGAACCTTTGTGATACGACCTTGCATGATGAGGAAATGAGGATTGTTAACATTAAGCTGAACAGAATGAAAGAGATCTTGTACTCTTGTGTTATTAGCATTGCTACCATTAATAAGGTATTTATTTCTTCCACCAATAACAACCTAAAAAGGAAATACAATCACTTTAAAAATTATAAACCGAATAACGTATATAAATGAAATAGGATTTTCTCCAAGCTAGTCCAATATATGGCCTCATATGAGTCGTAGTCATAAATTTAAGACGTGTTCAGAAAAATAGAAACTATTCATTTATAAGAATTTATAAGAATAAAACAAAGCCTTTATCACTTCAACATGCGACGGATAAACACGCCCAAACTATGTGTGATTTTTGATGTGAACCTGATAAATTGACACCAGTGTGTCACGGACCTGGCATAGACCGCAACAGAAAGTGTTTATTTGAATCCCGTTCTCAACAAACCGAGACTTTATGGACACTGAATCATACTGCTTCCCAGCGTTTACATAAACATGGGCCCCAAATGCTATTCAAAGTACTTATAAATATAAGAAAAGTTTATTATAACAGTTAAACGATAAGAGTTACAATTTCACGACTTCACATAAAGTTAGTTTACTAGTCTGCAACTACGTACACAGTGGCATCCCAAAACGTGGTTTGCTTAATAAATAACCATTCAACACTTGGGTTTAAATACAAAAGTTACCAGAACACTATTACATTAACACAATGTCATCTCTCCCATTCTAACAGGATGGCTAACCGCCGAAAACTACTGTTTACTATTACTATTATCGATAAAACATAGAGGCTAGACTGCCAGGCAAACGCGCCATGTTTCCTACCCGGAACACGCTCTTCTCCCTTCTTCGCGCCAATAATATCATGTGACTCATTATTATTCATTATACCGTTAGTTATGATTGCATCATCAAGCAACTTGCAGCTAAAATTTGGTCAGTTACTGGGCATGGGTCTTACATTCCCCCAACCTAGATCGAATGACGTCCCCGTCATGTACATTTGAATAAAAGTTTAATTCCTATACCTAATTCACCAACATTATACCTTAATATACATCTACTTCAACTAACCTTAATTAAAATCTTAAAATTACATGTACCATAACCAATTACATTTCAATTTAACAATATTAACAATATGTCAAAACTGAAATTGTACAAACTAATGCCTTTAGTTAATTATTATTACATGCACTTTAAACATCAAAATATATTTAATATTTCTGCATTTAAATTAAAATACACAGAACAAAACAGGATTTATTTTATCAAAAACAACCTCTCTTTAAAGTTAAACACAAATAGTATACAGTTTCTCTAATGTTTATATTGTCTACACTTCAGAGCATCTCCATGAATTTCAAAACCTGAATAATGTCTCCGATTACATTGTCTTTGTGAGCGTCTCACAACTACTGATTCATCAGTTTCTGTAGAGTTTTTAATACCACTGACACAATGACAGTTCCATCGCATTCTGCATTAGGCCACCCATTTTTGATTATTCGGTTCACGGATCCGCCGACGACAGTTCAAAACTGCCGCTGGGAAAATAAAAAATGCGTGTGTTTTTTTATTTTTATTTAAACCGCCGAAGCATATAACGAAACGTGATTCTGAAAAAAATTGCTTACAATTACACCGAAGCTTCTTTTTGTTTTAAAATACCGCCATACCGGAGTTTTGGCAGATTATAATCACGGCAGTCACTTTCTGGTAATATTTTACGACAGTATACGAGCACGGCAGGTCGAGCATGGCTCAGGCGGGAATTTAATTAACCAATTTGCGACTTACGGGCATGTTTTTATTCATTCGTCCATGATAGACACACGTACGGCACAGTGGTCATGTGACAACCATAATTGAAATTGCTTTAAAATAAAATTCCGTACGAGTACGACTATACCAGATACTTAAAATTAAACGTAGCATCGTCGGCTTATTGACCTAGAAATTCCAATCAATGTCACGTGTCATCGGCGGATTTGGCAATGGCGGAAAAAATATATTATTATTAATGACTGTTTCTCGGCGTATTTTGGTGTTCTATCAGAGGATTATATTCAACTAAGATTTAAATTTCACAAACAACTGGTCAGCAAAACCATTAAATGTATGATCTAATTATTAACTTAATATCTACCGGTACCTGGAATTCATACGGAGCGTCAAAGAAGCGCGATTCCCGAGCGAAATGCACAAATAGGCAAGCAGCGGCCCTCCGATAAATCGGGCCAACGGACCGACGTTTGTGTCGTACACTGGTCCCAAATATCGTTTATATTGGGTCCCAAATGTCGTTTTATATTGAGTCCCAAATGTCGTTTTATATTGAGTCCCAAATGATGCCAATGAAGTCCCAAATGACGCCAATGAAGTCCCAAACGTCGTCAACTCGGTCCCAAAATGTCGTTTGTGTTGAGTCCCAAATGACGTGAGTCCCAAATGACGTGATACAGCTTGACAATGGTCAAATCAAGAATAATGAGATGAAAGACGTTCATAGACCAATTAGGTTATCTGGCTATAATAAAACTTAACCGTTCATAAATTTACAAAGTCTTCCTGGTATAATTAGACAATATAATAGAACCATACAGAAGTAAAAAGATCAATTGTGTAATTTGACTTTAAACTCATTGATATCTGCCTTATTCTCTAATAAACCGATTATTGAGAAAAAAAGATATACAGGATTTTAAAATCCCCTTAAATAGTATCAAAGTTAAAGTGTAAAAAAACATATATTAAGATTAATAGTATAATGAAAAGAACAAGTCTGTATTAAACTAAGTATATATATATGATCTGGTAAAATTAATCATTAGTCGAAAAATTATTTTTTTATTATAGCCCGACATCAAAATTTTGCTCTTTAAAAAATAAAAAAAATAAGACACTGACATCTTTTTTTTTTTTTTTATTTCGACCGACATCATCAATTCTATGTCCTAAAAATCCGTGAACCTAATAATCAAAAATGGGTGGCCTTAAGATCACTTTCAAAAGTTTCTAATGTATTACCCTCAGAATTATCAAAATATTCTACATATCCTAACAGTTCTTCATCATCACTATAATCATCATCAGACAAAAAATCAGTTTTATTGTCCACATTTGTCTTTGTCTTTGCGGTTTGCGCACTTCGATCACTTTATCAGGCACTAAAGTTCTATTACAAACCCGTTTTAGTTTACTATGATGTAACAACACAATTTTACCATCATCTCTTTCGATTTCGTATATTACAGGATTATTTTCTAAAGTTTTATGAACAACACCTTCAATGTCCGAAGTTAACTTGATTGGGTCTGTAATCAGCACTTTATCACCCACATGTAAGGGTTGAAACTGAACATGTTTATTGCGTTCAGCTTGGTAACGTTTATGCGTTTTCTGCAAATGTTCATTCGCGACACGGATAGCTTTAGTTAACTTCTTCTCTAGGCTCTGTGCATATTCATTAATATCCACACGTTTACTGTCTCGAATTGAAGGATACATCATTTCTTCCGGCAATCTGGTTTCTCTACTACGATGCAAAAAGTTTGGAGTGAAACCGGTTGAACTGTGAATAGTTGAATTATGAGCAAGCGACAAAAATGGTAGCATATCAACCCATTTATAATTGTTCTTAACATACACTTTTAACATAGATTTCAAAGTACAATTCCAGCGTTCAATTGCACCATTACTAGATGGTGAATAAGGTAAAGTTCTAACACCTTTTATATTCAAAATATCTAACATTTCCTTAAATAATTCACTTGTGAAATTACTACCATTATCAGATAATATTATATTTGGAATTTCACTTTGACTACAAAAATATTTAGTAACCAAAACATTAGCAGTTTCCTTTGTGGTTAAAGTTCGCAATGGAAAAGTTTGTGAAAATTTCGAAAAATCATCCATAACACAAACAGCATATTGATAACCTTCACGAGATTTAGGCAAAGGACCGATACAATCGATACACAACTTTTCATCTGGAGCACTGGGTCTGACTCCAAAACTTGGTAACGAAATTTTAAAGGTACAATCAAACGATACACATTTTCATTTGGATGAATATACCACAACAATCTATATTCTAATTTGATTCTATTAAAGGTATTCCAATAAGATTTCAACACATTATTTTCACTAGGAATGTCATTATATGCACACTTTTGATTGTTTGATATCCAGTCATACACTATTCCAATGATCTCATCTTCTCTTTGCGCGAGTTCCATTTGTTCCTTAGATATTACAGATAGCCACGATTTATCTAGTAGATTAAGAACCTCAGTAAAAATCTTTAAATTGTCAAAGTCAACTAACTTTTGCTTCCTAATGTCACTTGGCTTTTTACTGTTTTCAGAATTTTTGTCAACATTAGGTCCGTCATCACTTCCACACATTATTCTACAGATGTGCAACAAGGTATTCAAGTCAACATTGTTCAGTTCATGAAAAAATACTTCGACCTCCTCAAGTTCACCTATAGATACACCTCTTTTTATGCTTTGTTTCACATAAGTAGTGTTTGACACCAAAACGTTTACTATATTATTATTTGGATTGACCACTAAACTATTTGTAAATGCAAGTCCTGACTGTTCAGTATTGTCCGTTTTTAAACAGAGCTGTCTTTCACCTATGTCTATTAACTGTTCACCTTGCCAACAAACTTTAACTGGAATTATTTTCTCTGAAAGTGGTTTCATATTGACAGTATTAAGTGTCACAACATTATTTCTAGAAATGGGCTTTAAACTTTTTAAAGGCTTTCCATCACATGATATCAAGGGTTCTTGTAACTGTCCTACTTTGAACATATTCCTTTCTAAGTCAATATGACAACAATGTTTTCTCATGAAATCCGTCCCAAGTATCAGATCACAATTTAAAGACCACATCAAATGATTCAGAAAATTTTTACGTACGGGTACTCAATAGTTACAAAATCCATTTTACGGCAAGTTCAAACTAATCTGATTAAAATTAATTCAGATATTTACGTTTTAGTATCCGACTGCCAAAAACGGTTTTCAAATTTTCAATTACAACCTTAATCTGGTTGATTGGCTAGTGACGTCACAGGCACTACACATAGTATATACATCATCTGTACAATATATCACACAGCCAGTTGACACGTGTGTATTTGTCGGTCCAATAAACATTTGACTGGCGTAATCATTAACGCATAATTATTTACATGTAAGTTACATATCACTATATCAGTCAAAGCATTTTCAAAAGCCGACTTTTCTCGTCTTGGGTTGTAATAGATTATATATTTGTGACTAGAATATTACCGAGTGTATTTCAAGATGCCATATTACCGTTGTGTTATTGAGAGTTGTGGAAATCCCAGCAATGGAAAGGGGAATAATGTACCGGCGTTTCATAAATTTCCCAACGATGAAATCGTACGGAAAAATTGGAATGCGTTTGTAAACAATTCAAATCCTGATTGGCAACCTACAGTCACAACAGTGATATGCAGTGAACATTTTACAAACGATTGCTTAATTACCTATACACACCCGGTGTGTGTATTTATTAACGCCTGACTGATTCCTTAATCCCCCTAATTAAATAAAACAATTGACTACGGAATAATTTGTTTTGTAATACATTTTAATTCAAGATCCATTTTAAAATTTGTTTCATTATGTACGGCCGTTCTGTTTTCTCACGGCAGCGATTTTAATACAATCTACCATCGTGTGCAGTCCAAACGATTCGAGATACATTTTCGTCAGTATTGTGGTTCTAATTTAGAAGGGTAATTATCATTTTTTGTTACGCCGGCCAGATCAATTTGTAATAATGAATAGCAAATACACTTGATCAAATGTGGAGTTCCTGGTGCCGTTTGATGAGTGATTAAACTGTCAATTTAATTGTAAAATACTTGTATTCTTTATAAAAAAGTTAAATGATGTTAGACATTATAACCTTATCGTATATCCATCGAAGGATTTATATTTAGATGTTGTTTAAACACCAATCAACAAATAATACGAGGCTACTTTATTACAAAAACATCGGTGAGCAAAGAAAAAGATAATTACTTTATGACCCAATCACTGTTCAGATTTAGTCTGATTGATTAATGACAGGTATTAACGACACTACACTTGCGATACACATAGATAGTTAGGTGATCCTTCTCAATCTGTTATTTCTAACGTATATTGAGATATTTTTTCGTATTTCATTTTTACGGTCTATTTAAGAGTAATAAAGTCAAATTCGCAAGCAGAAATAAAGGCGCCGTACGTCGATAACGGATCGTCATTTACAAATTTCGTTTCAATCATGTTTGAAATTTATGATATATTTTGCGTGACCACATCTTTTTACTCCTATACTCTTTTACTCAAACCACAATACTCTTCTGACGAAAATGTATCTCGAATAGATGTGACTGCACACATAGGAGAGTGTATGACATCGCTGCCGTGTGAAAATGAACGACCGTACATTATGAAACAAATTCTAAATTAGAACGACGATACTCTTCTGACGAAAATGTATCTCGAATCGTTTGGACTGCACCCGACGGTAGATTGTATTAAAATCGCTGCCGTGAGTAAACAGAACGACCGTACATAATGAAACAGATTCTAAATTCGAACAATAAACTTCTGACGAAAATGTATCTCGAATCGTTTAGACTGTACACGATGGTAGAGTGTATTAAAATCGCTGCTGTGAGAAAACAGAACGACCGTACATTATGAAACAAATTCTAAATTGGATCTTGAATTAAATTGAATTATAAAACAAATTATTCCGTAGTCAATTGTTTTATTTAATTAGGGGGATTAAGGAATCAGTCAGGCGTTAATGAATACACAAGCCGGCTGTATACAGGTAATGAAGGAATAAACATTCCAAATATGCATTCGGCCACTGTGACGTCATTGGCGTCTGAGGGGATTAAGAGTGTTTTCAATAATTGGCAAAGTCGTTTTTACGGGAGGTCTATTTTTACGACTTTGAATGAAGATAGCTGATTTAATTTTAGTCGGATTGATGTGAATTTGCCGTAAAGTGGATAAAATAACCATGGACTGCTCACATAGAGAAGTTTTCAGGGATATTTTATGTGCACTTTAAAGTTTCAGCAACTAGTATTACATGTTCATATTTCCGACCACCAATTTCAATGATTGCCTTAAAACTACCTATAACAGCAAGATTTTCTGTTGAAGCCACAGAAAGTTTTAAATTATTAGGTTTTAATTCTAAACTTGGAAAATGTCCAGTCTATGTGTCCATTCACATGATGAAATCGTTACATCTGCACCAGTATCTGCCAAAGCACGAACATCGACATTGTTGAGCCTTGTGACAATAAAAATACCTTTACCTGGTCTAAAACTAGAAATATTAGCCCATCTATCATTGTTATTTTCGGACGTTTTAAGCTTAGCAATGTCATCAAAAACATCACCAATTTTCGATAAAGGATTATCTAACATAACACTATTATTGACGACATCATCATCTTTTGATTCTTTATTATTTTCAGCTTTTCCATCTTGACTAAAGCGTGAATAAGGTTTTCTATATTTATTAACACTTGGGCATTCGTTCTTATAGTGTCCGTATCCTGAACATCCAAAACATTGAATATCTTTTTGAGATTTACGATCATATTCAAAAGATCTTGATTTGGTTTTATAGTCGGAATCAACAGTGTTCATATTTGCCTCATGATTACTTCTATTACGAAATCCGCGATCCCTGTTATAACTTGCTCTCCTATCAATACTATTATTAGAACAAGCCAACAGTGAGGCTCATGTTCCCTCGCAGAAATCCCAAAATAAATAGATGACACATATTAATTAATCGCACATTTATTTTTTTCAAACGTATCGATCAATCAAACTGAACACGAAGTGTCATCCAAAAATTGCTTATCTCTGCCTACCGTGAGAAGAAAATGCTCATCTTCGAACTCCATCAAGGCATTGACCTAATAAGCATACACACCAATTTTGAACATTTTAACTCAATTCGAAGGAGAGTTATTGTGTTCCAAAGTCTCGGCAAATCAAATTGCTTATCGCTCTGCTTACCCTGAGCAGAAAATGCTCATTATCGATCATAGTCAAGGTATTACTGTAATGAAACTATACACCAAGTTTCATCACTCTCACTTAATTAGAACTAAAGTTATCGTGTCTCAAAGCATCAACCAATCAAATTGCTTATCTCTGCCTACCCTAAGCGGAAAATGCTCATCTTCGAACTCCATCAAGGCACTCTAGACCACTAGGCCATCCCAACCCCTCTTACCCACCCTCCATCAAGGCATTGACCTAATAAGCATATACACCAAGTTTGAACATTTTAACTAAATTAGAAGGAGAGTGTTTGTGTTCCAAAGTCTCGACCAATCAAATTGCGTATCGCTCTGCTTACCCTGAGCAGAAAATGCTCATTATCAAACTTAGTCAAGGTATTACTATAATGAAACTATACACCAAGTTTCATCACTCTCACTTAATTAGAACTAACGTTATCGTGTCCCAAAGCATCAACCAATCAAATTGCTTATCTCTGCTTACCCTAAGCGGAAAATGCTCATCTTCGAACTCCATCAAGGCATTGACCTAATAAGCATATACACCAAGTTTGAACATTTTAACTAAATTAGAAGGAGAGTTATTGTGTTCCAAAGTCTCGACCAATCAAATTGCGTATCGCTCTGCTTACCCTGAGCAGAAAATGCTCATTATCGAACTTAGTCAAGGTATTACTATAGTATAATGAAACTATACACCAAGGTTCATCACTCTCACTTAATTAGAACTAAAGTTATTGTGTCCCAAAGCATCAACCAATCAAATTGCTTATCTCTGCTTACCCTAAGCGGAAAATGCTCATCTTCGAACTCCATCAAGGCATTGACCTAATAAGCATATACACCAAGTTTGAACATTTTAACTCAATTAGAAGGAGAGTTATTGTGTTCCAAATTCTCGACCAATCATATTGCGTATAGCTCTGCTTACCCTGAGCAGAAAATGCTCATTATCGAACTTAGTCAAGGTATTACTATAATGAAACTATACACCAAGTTTCATCAATCTCACTTAATTAGAACTAAAGTTATCGTGTCCCAAAGCATCAACCAATCAAATTGCTTATCTCTGCTTACCCTAAGCGGAAAATGCTCATCTTCGAACTCCATCAAGGCATTGACCTAATAAACACATACACCAAGTTTGAACATTCTAGCTCAATTAGGAAGAGAGTTATTGTGTCCCAAAAAGTGTGACGGACAGACAGACGGACAGACAGACAGACAGACAGACAGACAGACGAACCCATTTTAATAGTCCCCAAACTTTCTTCGAAAGGCGGGGGACAATAATCAAACTTTCTCATATAGTTACAATTGGGTTTTACATCTTCATAAAAATCCCTTCTATGTGATTAAAATCCATGACCTCTATCAATATTAAATTGTCTGTCCGTTCGATGAACATTGTTTACATTCCTGTGCCTAAAATTCCTATAATTGTAGTGTGACCTATAGTCTGTTTCAGAATAGTGAGAGTTTATCGCAGATGATTTTAAATATTGTGCACTTTTATCAGCGAACCTAGCAATATAGTCAGGATCTTTCCGCATATTTGGTTCTCTATTTAATTCACCCATTATTACACCTTTTAATGTCCTATCATTTATACATTGTATAAAACGATCAGTTATTCAAATGTTCACATCGCCTGTTTCTGAAACACGCATAATCCCCTCCTTGTCAAAAGTAACCTCGTGAGCAAAAGCTTGATAAGTCAGACTTTTGACCCGATCCATAAGAGTCCAATACTTTTCATTGTCTTTGTGTTCAATTAAAGACAACGCCCTACTAGCATGAGCTTTGTCTGCTTCCGTACAGAACATCTTAATCAATTCGTCCCTAAATAGGGCCCAAGAGTACCATTGTTTTGCAGCTGACCTAATAAACGACCTTGCCGGTTCAACGCATTGCATAATAAACAAGTAGGGTTTAATTCCTTGCGATATTTTCCGAATGCGATATTCCTTCTTCAAAAATTTTCAGAAAGTGTATTAATGTCAGTCCATCATTTTCAATTGAGCCAGAGAATGAATTATGAGGCAACACGCAATGTAGTTTTGGCTGCTCAAACGCTCTGTACATAGGAACTGTAGAATTATCATTTTGAGTCTCTATAACTGCATTATTCTGATGAATATCTGTATTATTATCAGTATTATTTTGAGTTTTCGCATTTATACCACTATCAGTATCAGGGGATTCGCTCACAGTCACAGGCTTAGCGACATTTGCTGTAGGTTTATCATTGTTTTTATCTTTTAATAATCTATTTATAGAATCTGCTAAAGACACAAATTCAACATTTAATTCTGACATGTCTTTCATTATTTCGCCTACTTTTCCATCTGTTTGTTGAATATTTAATTGTAAATCACGAATCTGGAGTGTCAGTTTCATTTAAATCGTCACTACCAGATTTACTACTATCTTTACTCCGCCATTTTAAACCACGACGTAATTTTACGATTACAATAAAATAAGTCTGTACACAAACCGAATCCGAAGTTTAATATGAGTATACATAACAGTAGCCATGAATTCGCGTTCATCTTGTTTTAGTTGATTTAACGAGATCCCATCCTCGTCGCCATGTTTTCTGTCACGGACCTGGCATAGACCGCAACAGAAAGTGTTTATTTGAATCCCATTCTCAACCTGAAGATGAACCGAGACTTTATGGGCACTGAATCATACTGCTTCCCAGCGTTTACATAAACATGGGCCCCAAATGCTATTCAAAGTACTTATAAATATAAGAAAAGTTTATTATAACAGTTAAACGATAAGAGTTACAATTTTACGACTTCACATAAAGTTAGTTTACTAGTCTGCAACTACGTACACAGTGGCATCCCAAAACGTGGTTTGCTTAATAAATAAGGGTTCAACACTTGGGTTTAAATACAAAAGTTACCGTAACACTACTACATTAACACAATGTCATCTCTCCCATTCTAACAGGATGGCTAACCGCCGAAAACTACTGTTTACTATTACTATTATCGATAAAACATAGAGGCTAGACTGCCAGGCACACACGCCATGTTTCCTACCCGGAACGTGCTCTTCTCCCTTCTTCGCGCCAATAATATCATGTGACTCATTATTATTCATTATACCGTTAGTTATGATTGCATCATCAAGCAACTTGCAGCTAAAATTAGGTCAGTTACTGGGCACAGGTCTCACACAGTGGAGGAGTGGTTAAAGATAGGATGACAGGCAACAAAACATACCCCCACAGCAGCTAGATAACGTAGCTATAAGTTCGAGAATTGTGAAGTAATCTCAAGACCTAAAACTCTGTATCACTATCAATCTAAATCATCACTTTGGCCTGTAAAGCATCCACAAGATTTTTCAAAGTTATCAATGGCCATTACTCAGGCAGTATTTATCAACCAGCGGCTGCTAGGCAAGATACACCCAGCTCTAGAAATAATTGACGGAAATTGCTGAAATTAAATAGACCTGTAATCCCCAAATTTAAACGATACATAAAATATAAATTCATACATATCGGATGATACCTTTCATCAATCTAGCATTAGGCATGGTTTATTATTAAGTGTACCAGAACAAATGTAATGGTTTTATTAGAAAAAGGAAAAAGAGTTTGTAAATATTTTTCTTATCTTCCAATCAGCATATATTGAACATATAAAGTAATTTAAGAGATAAAAGTGGCTTTGAAGACCTAGCTATCCCGAGTGTCAGTGACTAATTTCGTTCGTGTAGAACACCTCAGACTGATTGGACTCACGTGGCAGGCATTTATATATATAATATTCCGTAACCTCGGTGGGGTTTCCATGCTTACTAACAGGTGGAGTTTGTGAATTGCTATCGGGGTCGGCAACTCGTTTACCGGGGTTGTACAAAGGTTTGGCAACTCGGCAGGGTTACACGGGTTGACCTCTTGGCAGGGTTTGCCAATCGTTACCGGGGTTGGTAGCTCACTTGCCGGGTTGTGCAGAGATTTGCTTAAGTTTGTAACATTGTTAATCGTCATAACAATAAAGGGATAGTATAAAGATAAGGGTGTTGAGCAGTGTCCGAAACAAACATTTTCCAAGCACAGGCCCACAGGACCTGTGCGACACATGATCACGTGGGTCCTTCAGGTAACACGCAGGCCCAACCAATAATAATTTATAGTTTCCATTAATAAAATCTATGGTTTAGTAACTTGCGAAAGAAAAAAGAAGACACGAATTAGTGTGTCAAAAAACCCCCAAACAACTGCGCTAGATTGTTAGCACAATAGCCCAGAATTGAGTCAAAAGAAATGTTATTAAAATCCTAAGCCTCCATTACGTTTAATAAAAGGTAGGCCCACAACTACACCGTTCGGAAAATTTTTCATATTTATTTAATTCACGTTTCGGCTTCATAATATTCGTTTTTATACACCCACATTTTCATGTGGACGTATTATGTCGTCGCCCCTGTCCGTCCGTCCACAATTTGTTTGTGGACTCTCTACAGGTCACAATTCTTATCCGATTTTGACGAAACTTGAAA
The DNA here is from genome assembly GCA_948474765.1 of Patella depressa. NCBI lineage: Eukaryota > Metazoa > Mollusca > Gastropoda > Patellidae > Patella > Patella depressa. The sequence continues at coordinate 55,679,640 of OX419716.1, forward strand.
TATAGGTTTATCCCCAAAAGATCTCGGCTGCTTTCGATATTGGCATGTATCGGATCAAAACTTCATGGATTATGGCCCCTGATTGTACCAAAAATCACGTTTTTAGCTTGTGGACCCTATAGAGGTCACAATTTTGAACCGATTTTGATGAAACTTGACATGCATGTTTGTAACCCGAAGATCTTGGTTCCTTTCGATATTTGCGGCTATCGGAATGTAATTTCCTGAATTATGGCCCCTGTTTGTCCAAAAAATCACCCTTTTTAGCTTGTGGTCCCTCTGGAGGTCACAATTATTATCCGATTTAAAAAACCGTTTGATTATATCACCGTTACACCCTAAGGGCGGTTGTGTTCGAATTTCGGGGAAATCGGACCAAAATTGCCATACAAAATGGCCGCCGTTTGTACGCGAATACTGTTAAAAAATGGTATATAAGGTTGTGGACCCCGTGGAGGTCACAATTTTAATTCGATTTTGATGAAACTTGAAATTCGTGGTTATAACCCAAAGATCTTGGTTCTTTTCGATATTTGCGCATATCGGATGGTAACTTCCTGAATTATGGCCCCTGGTTATACGCAAAATCCCCCTTTCTTTAGCTTGTGGTCCCTCTCTGGAGGTCACAATTATTATCCGATTTAAAAAAAACGTTTGATTATATCACTGTTACACCGTAAGGAAGGTTGAGTTCGAATTTCGGGAAAATCGGACCAAAATTGACAGACAAAATGGTCGCCGTTTGTACGCGAATACTGTTAAAAAAAAATGGTATATCATGGTTGTGGACCCTGTATAGGTCACAATTTTAATTTGATTTTGATGAGGAAGGTTGAGTTCTAATTTTCAAGAAAATCGCACCAAAATTGCTGGACGAAATGGTCACCGTTTGTACGCGAATAGTGTAAAAATATGGTATATCATGGTTGTGGACTCTCTACAGGTCACAATTCTTATCCGATTTTGATGAAAAGTCACATTTCTAGGTTGTGTACCGTCACACCATAATCATTGTCGGCTTCGAATTTCATGAATATCAGACTGGAACTGACCAACTAAATGGCTGCTCCCAATACAGTATGAAATACAGGACTTAATGATGTAGGAAAAATCACTTTCGGTATTGCTTGTTCTCTATCCATCTCTCGAAAATGTGGGCGTATCCTGCCTGGCAGTGCCAGCCTATCTTTTTGAATGCATACAGCACAATGGTGTTTTTTCATAACACAAGTTTTAATTTTTGTCTGTCACGTAACTTTCAAATATGCTTTTATTCATTCGTCCATGACAGACACACGGCACAGTGATCATGTGCTAACTATAATTGAAATTGCTTTAAAATAAAATTCTGTACGACTCCAGATACCTTTCAAAAATAATAACGACAAAAATTCAACATGGTTAAAATTAGGCCTCTGTCAGCATGTGTATATAAAAAATCGTAACGGTAGATGCAACTTAAAATTAAACGTAGCATCGCCGGCTTATTGACCTAGAAATTCCAATCAATGTCACGTGTCATCGGCGGATTTGGCAATGGCGGAAAAAATATATTATTATTAATGATTCTCAGTGTATTTGGTGTTCAATCAGAGGATTATATTCAACTAAGATTTAAATTTCACTAACAACTGGTCAGCGAAACCATTAAACGTATGATTCAGTTATCAGTTTAATATCTACCGGTACCTGGAAATCATATGGAGCGTCGAAGAAGCGTGATTCCCGAACGAGATGCACAAATAAGAGGCTGGTTATACGCGAGTCATTGTTTGGAAAAACATAAGCGAATTCCATCATGTCGATGACAAGTAAACAATAACCGTTAACTATCGGAGACTCTGGTTGCGTTTCTATGACAGAACTACCATATCCAGAATTGTCGAATATGGACACTAACCATGCGAGCTAAGAAGATGAAGGCCCGGCGGACCCGAGTGAAATAGGCCAGCAGGAGTCCTCCGATAAATCAGTCGGCCTCGGGCCTACGGACCGACGTTTGTGTCGAACACTGGTGTTGAGGCAACACTCGTGAGAGGGTTTAAAGACTAAATATAAATCCAAAGTTGGAACACTCAGGGGTAGAGTATTATAAAACAAAAATAGGTTGCCAGGCAACAAAACATGCGCCCACACAGCCGCTAAATCATCCGGGCAGTCAACAAGAGTTGTCGCATATTAAGTAATTATCAGAAAATCATTAGAATTTGTTCTACCCCACGTTAAGTATACGAAACATTTAATATTATGGATTTAGCTGTCACCTCCACTGGATATGAAACATTTAATATTATGGCGATGTTTCGTATAATCAGGGGCCATAATTCAGGAAGTTACCATCAGATATGTGCAAATATCTACAGAAACCAAGATCTTTGAGTTATGTACACGCATTTAAAGTTTGATCAAAATCGAATTAAAATTGTGACCTCTACAGGGTCCACAACCTTGATATACCATATTTTTACACTATTCAAAATCGGTTCAAAATTGTGACCTCTATAGGGTCTACAAGCTTGATAACATATTTTCACACTATTTTAGTCCGATTTTTACGAAATTCGAACTCAACCTCCATAACCATGTAATGGTGATACAGTGGACTCTTGTCACATCCGATGTCTGATCACTCCGGATTTCTGTGACATCCGACATGATTTTCATGTCCCGATTTATTTCCTTATTACTTCAGCCAAAAAAAATCTGATAAGTCCGAATTCTGTCAGTTCCGGATTTCGACATCAATCAGCCGTCCCGTCATTATAATTTCCATTGAATCGACACCGTATAATCCGTCCTTCAAACAGTAGGTGTGAAGCACCCAATTATCGTTGAGATTAAAATTCAATGGGTGTGAAGCCAGAAGAGATTAACATGATTAAAACTCACAAGCGCCGGTCTGTGTTGATTACTTTGATCATGTTATAAATTCTTGGTCGATTATTTTGACAATTTATAATCTCTTTGTAATAGTCGCTTGGTATTTGATTTTGGTTACTCATGTCAAATACCGCAACTTTATATAAAAATTGCCGCGATTGAAGAATCATTATACAATATTGTATTCAAAATGTCTGAACGTCCTGCAACGCGTGCCCGAACCGATTTGACATTAGATTAAAGCGGCAACTTATAGCAGATTTCGAGAAAGTTCCACGACCTACACAGAAGGAATTAGCCGTTAAGTATTCAATTGGCCGAACTACAGTGTCAGACATATTAAAGCGGAAAGATGAATTTAAACAGAAGTTTGCCGATAATGTAAACTGCAGTAAGAAACGATTTTACACTAACTCAAAATATGAAGACGTCAACACAATGACACATCAATGGTTTGTACGCGCCAGAAGTAAAAACATTCCAATATCTGGCCCAATAATTAAGAGTAAAGCGTTACTTTTTGCGAGTGAAATGAATTGTGGTGATTTTAAAGCATCGGATGGCTGGCTTACTTCGTGGAAAGAACGTTTTAACATCAAAGGATTTAAAGTTAGTGGCGAAAGTGCAGGTGTTGACATCGATAGCGTTGAAGAATTCCGCGTGCGCATCCCGACTATTGTTGAAGGCTATTCTCCTGAAAACATTTTTAATTGTGATGAAACGGGTTTGTTTTTTTGAGCATTACCAGACCGATCATTATGTGATAAAAAAATGGGCGCTAAAGTGGGGAAAATTTCTAAAGAACGATTAACAATCCTATTTTGTTGTAGTGCGACCGGTGAAAAACTAAAGCCTCTTGTGATCGGTAAAGCAGAGAACCCGAGATGTTTTAAGGGAGTTAACAAGACCAACCTGCCAGTCACTTGGTCGGCCAATCACAAAGCTTGGATGACAGGTGCCATTTACTCTGATTGGCTTGAACAACTTAATCGTCAAATGAGGCGTCAACGACGTAACATTCTTTTGTTTATGGATAATGCCCCATCACATATCTGTGACACGTACAGCAATGTAAACATTAAATTTTTGCCACCTAATACGACATCAATTCTACAACCGCTAGACCAGGGCATAATGAGAGCATTTAAGGCACGATACCGACATCACATGATGACTCATCTGATTACACGAATCGATGAATGTTCTAAAGCCAGCGATTTGGTGAAGTCCGTGACTGTCCTAAATGCTATTAATTGGACTGCCAAAGCATGGCGCAAAACTACCGTTTCTACAATAAGGAAATGTTTCAATAGATGTGGGTTTTGTGTTGACGTTACTGATGACGAAGATGACAATGTGCCGCTAGCAAGACTGATTGAGACATATATACCCGATACCAACGCTAGTGAAGACGAGTTTGTGAATTTTGACCGCGACATACCGACAGAATGCGACGATGAACTAGAAATAGAAAGAATTATTATCAATGAACGAGTAGAGAAGACAAGTGGACAATTGAGTGAAGACGGGGACGACGAAGACGAATACACATTAACGACAGACTTGACCTATTCAAAATGCCTACGCATGCTGGACGAAATTAAAAACTTTGCCCAGATTATGGACGAAAAGATGGTCTCAACAATTAACATGCTAGAAGACGTTGTACAGGACTCCGCGTTAAGAAATGTTGCCAGTGATCTAAAACAAACCACCATAAAAGATTATATGCATTGATAAACATAGTGTACGCATGTATTATTATGATTATTTTTACATGATTTTATGAATACATGTATATTGTTATTGTTAATTAATTAATGTAATAAAATTTTGAAAGTACAGAAAAGTTTATCATTTTTAAGGGGGATAGCATTCTGGGGATTCGAAGCTACAATATAATAATACTTCCGGTTTTAGAAGTTACAGTATTTCCGGTTTTGGAGATTCCGACACGCTGTGTGATCCGACATATTTTAGCGTCCCCGTATGATGTCGGATGTGACAGAGTCCACTGTATAATCAAACATTTTTTAAAATCGGATAACAATTTTGACCTCCAGAGACCACAAGCTAAAAGATAGGTTGCCAGGCAACGAAACATACGCCCACAGCAGCTAAATCGTCCGGGCAGTCAACAAGGGTTGTCGCATATTTTTACTTTTTTCGGTAATGAAACATTTGTAATACACTAAAAAATGATTAAGAGTAACAACTCATTATGTAATTATCAGAAAATCATTAGAATTTGATTGCTTTTTATAAAGTTTTACCCCACGCTAACAATTAGTATATACATGAAACATTTAATATCATGGATTTAGCTGTTCAGTTATCATTGAAAATCAAAATACTTGTTCGTTTCAACACCTTAAACTCTGTGTATCAATCTAAAGTCAATCGAATGATAAGTTTGGCCTCTATAGCGTCACAAGGTTTTTTGAAGTTATCAAGGGAGATAACTCTGGCAGTAATTATTTGAAATCTCTGAAAATCAATAGGCATCTTCGCATCATGACCTTAAACACTGTGTGTAAATTTAAAGTCGATCGGATATTAACTTTGGCCTCTAGAGCTTCCACAGAATTTTTTCGAAGTGATCAAGAGCTATAACTCTGGCAGTAATTATTGAAAATCACTGAAAATAGACGTCTTCGTCTCATGACTGTAAACTATGTATAAATTTGAAGTCAATTGGACATTAACTTTGGCCTCTAGAGCATCCACAAGATTTTTTTGAAGTGATCAAGGGCCATAACTCTGGCAGTAATTATCGGAAATTGCTGAAAATCAAAAGGCTTGTTTGTCTCATGACCTTAGACACTGTGTATAAATTTAAAGTCAAACGGATATTAACTTTGGCCTCTATAGCATCCACAGGATTTTTTAAAGTGATCAAGGGCCATAACTCTGCCACTAATTATCAGAAATTGCTGAAAGTCAATAGGCTTCTTCGTCTCATGACCTTAAACACTGTGTATAAATTTGAAGTCAATCGGATTTGGCCTCTAGAGCGTTCACAAGATTTTTTTTTACGTGATCATGGGCTATAACTCTGGCACTAATTATCGGAAATCGCTGAAAATCAATGGCTTCTTTGTCTTATGACCTTAAACACTGTGTATAAATTTAAAGTCAATCGGATATTAACTTTGGCCTCTAGAGAGTCCACAAGATTTGTTTAAGTGATCAAGGGCCATAACTCTGGCACTAATTATAGGAAATCGCTGAAAATCAATAGGCTTCTCCGTCTCATGACCTTAAACACTGTGTATAAATTTAAAGTCAATCGGATATTAACTTTGGCCTCTAGAGCATCCACAAGATTTTTAAAAGTGATCAAGGGCCATAACTCTGGTAGTTATTATCGTAAATCGCTGAAAAACAATAGGCTTCTTCGTCTCATGACCTTTAACACTGTGTATAAATTTAAAGTCAATCGGATATTAACTTTGGCCTCTAGAGCGTCCACAAGATTTGTTTACGTGATCAAGGGCCATAACTCTGGCACTAATTATCGGAAATCGCTGAAAATCAATAGGCTTCTCCGTCTCATGACCTTAAACACTGTGTATAAATTTAAAGTCAATCGGATATTAACTTTGGCCTCTAGGGCATCCACAAGATTTTTTAAAGTGATCAAGGGCCATAACTCTGGTAGTTATTATCGTAAATCGCTGAAAAACAATAGGCTTCTTCGTCTCATGACCTTAAACACTGTGTATAAATTTAAAGTCAATCGGATATTAACTTTGGCCTCTAGAGCGTCCACAAGATTTGTTTACGTGATCAAGGGCCATAACTCTGGCACTAATTATCGGAAATCGCTGAAAATCAATAGGCTTCTCCGTCTCATGACCTTAAACACTGTGTATAAATTTAAAGTCAATCGGATATTAACTTTGGCCTCTAGAGCATCCACAAGATTTTTTAAAGTGATCAAGGGCCATAACTCTGGTAGTTATTATCGGAAATCACTGAAAGTCAATAGGCTTCTTTTTCTCATGACCTTAAACACTGTGTATAAATTTAAAGTCAATCGGATATTAACTTTAGCCTCTAGAGCGTCCACAAGCAATTGTGGATGCCGGACAGAAGGATGGACGGACGGGGGCGAAGACAATATACGACCACATTTCAATGTGGGCGTATAAAAAGGTGATTTTTCACACAATCAGGGGACATAATTCAGGAAGTTACGATCAGATTGGCGCAAATATCGAAAGGAACCAAGACCTTTGGGTTATAAACCAGGGCTTCCACTTCAAAATTTTCCCAACCGGTCATTTTCCTCACGGAGAAAGTGGTGCTATTTTAAGCACATAATAAGAAGCCAAAAACTACATGCTATCGGATTGTCGATCGACCTTAACTGGGTCAAGGACAGTCACACAAAAAGTCTATCTCATATAGACATTCATATACCCACCCAACTATCCTCCTAATAAATAAAAGAACACATTTAATCAATTATTATCATTTAGTTATTTATACATTCATAAAGTATAAAAAAGATAGGCTGGCACTGCCAGGCAGGATACGCCCACATTTTCGAGAGATGGACAGAGAACAAGCAATACCGAAAGTGATTTTTCCTACATCTTTAAGTCCTGTATTTCATACTGTATTGGGAGCAGCCATTTAGTTGGTCAGTTCCAGTCTGATATTAATAAAATTCGAAACCGACAATGATTATTGTGTGACGGTACACAACCTAGAAATGTGACTTTTCATCAAAATCGGATAAGAATTGTGACCTGTAGAGAGTCCACAACCATGATATACCATATTTTTACACTATTCGTGTACAAACGGCGACCATTTCGTCCGGCAATTTTGGTACGATTTTCACGAAATTAAAACTCAACCTTCCTCATCAAAATCGAATTAAAATTGTGACCTATACAGGGTCCACAACCATGATATATCATTTTTTTAACAGTATTCGCGTACAAACGGCGGCCATTTTGTCTGTCAATTTTGGTCCGATTTTCCCGAAATTCAAACTCAACCTTCCTTACAGTGTAACGGTGATATAATCAAACGTTTTTTTAAATTGGATAATAATTGTGACCTCCAGAGGGACCACAAGCTAAAGAAAGGGGGATTTTGTGTATAACCAGGGGCCATAATTCAGGAAGTTACGATCCGATATGCGCAAATATCGAAAAGAACCAAGATCTTTGGGTTATAACCATGAATTTCAAGTTTCATCAAAATCGAATTAAAATTGTGACCTTTACAGGGTCCACAACCTTGATATACCATTTTTTAACAGTATGCGCGTACAAACGGCGGCCATTTTGTATGGCAATTTTGGTCTGATTTTCCCGAAATTCGAACTCAACCTTCCTTACGGTGTAACGGTAATATAATCAAACGTTTTTTTAAATCGGATAATAATTGTGACCTCCAAGTTAAAAAAAAGGCGATTTTGCGTATAATCAGGGGCCATAATTCAGGAAGTTACGATCCGATATGCGGAAATATCGAAAGGAAGCAAGATCTTTGGGTTATAACCATGAATTTCAAGTTTCATCAAAATCAAATCAAAATTGTGACCTCCACAGGGTCCACAACCTTGATATACCATTTTTTAACAGTATTCGCGTACAAACGGCGGCCATTTTGTATGGCAATTTTCGTCCGATTTTCCCGAAATTCGAACTTCACCTTTCTTAGGGTGTAACGGTGATATAATCAAACGTTTTTTTAAATCGAATAATAATTGTGACCTCTAAGCTAAAAAAAAGGCGATTTTGCGTATAATCAGGGGCCATAATTCAGGAAGTTACGATCCGATATGCGCAAATATCGAAAGGAAGCAAGATCTTTGGGTTATAACCATGAATTTCAAGTTTCATCAAAATCGAATCAAAATTGTGACCTCCACAGGGTCCACAACCTTGATATACCATTTTTTAACAGTATTCGCGTACAAACGGCGGCCATTTTGTATGGCAATTTTCGTCCGATTTTCCCGAAATTCGAACTCAACCTTCCTTAGGGTGTAACGGTGATATAGTCAAACGGTTTTTTAAATCGAATAATAATTGTGACCTCCAGAGGGACCACAAGCTAAAAAGGGTGATTTTTCGGACTATCAGGGGCCATAATTCAGGAAATTACATTCCGATAGCCGCAAATATCGAAAGGAACCAAGATCTTTGGGTTACAAACATGCATGTCAATTTTCATCAAAATCGGTTCAAAATTGTGACCTCTATAGGGTCCACAAGCTAAAAACGTGATTTTTCGTACAATCAGGGGCCATAATCCATGAAGTTTTGATCCGATACATGCCAATATCGAAAGCAGCCGAGATCTTTTGGGGATAAACCTATATTTCAAGTTTCGTCAAAATCGGATAAGAATTGTGACCTGTAGAGAGTCCACAAACAAATTGTGGACGGACGGACGTCCGGACGGACGGACGGACGTCCGGACGGACAGGGGCGACGACATAATACGTCCACATGAAAATGTGGGCGTATAAAAACAAGATGCATTCATTTATCGAAAGTACAGTATTTTCTTAATTTGTTTACGACATCACCCGTATATATTCGTTGGTTTTTACAGGATTTCCATTTCTGTAAAGCACGTGCCGGTTGAAATTCTGCAAGTGGTGGGCCCAACATAGAAATTCTCATTAATTCGTCAAAATTTTTCATGCTCAAGGAACATCGTAACTTGGTTTTAATTATGTTCTCAGTGCGTACGTGACATATTCGGCGGTTGACTATTTTCTCCGTACACGGGGGAAAAAGTAGTTGCCAATGATTAGCACACGTAAATAATTCAAAGTCATACACATGTACAATAATTAACATAATTCTTAAACTTATCAATGTTACTGTCGAATCCATTACTGAATGGGAATGCAGTCATTGTATTGGCATAAAAATCATCAATCAAGATGAACCTAAGTTATCTTGTCCCAAAGTATCATCCAATCAAATTGCTTATCTCTGCCTACCCTAAGAAGAAAATGCTCATCTTCGAACTCCATCAAGGCATTGACCTAATAAGCACACACACCAATTTTGAACATTTTAACTCATTATCGAACTTAGTCAAGGTATTACTGTAATGAAACTATACACCAAGTTTCATCACTCTCACTTAATTAGAACTAAAGTTATCGTGTCCCAAAGCATCAACCAATCAAATTGCTTATCTCAGCTTACCCTAAGCGGAAAATGCTCATCTTCGAACTCCATCAAGGCATTGACCTAATAAGCATATACACCAAGTTTGAACATTTTAACTCAATTAGAAGGAGAGTTATTGTGTACCAAAGTCTCGACCAATCAAATTGCGTATCTCTCTGCTTACCCTGAGCAGAAAATGCTCATTATCGAACTTAGTCAAGGTATTACTGTAATGAAACTACACACCAAGTTTCATCAATCTCACTTAATTAGAACTAAAGTTATCGTGTCCCAAAGCATCAACCAATCAAATTGCTTATCTCTGCTTACCCTAAGCGGAAAATGCTCATCTTCAAACTCCATCAAGGCATTGTCCTAATAAACACATACACCAAGTTTGAACATTCTAGCTCAATTAGGGAGAGAGTTATTGTGTCCCAAAAAGTGTGACGGACAGACGGACAGACGGACAGACAGACAGACAGACAGAAGGACAGACGGATGAACCCATTTTAAATTGATTAAATGTTGAGCTTTTAATCTGTTTGATGTAGCCCCTTTTTTAATTGTGATTAGAGCACAAGGATAATTGATTGGCAGTGATTTCCATTCGTGGGCTACTGAAAACTGTTAATTTTATTATACCCGATAGTTTACATCACGCCACGCACGAAGATTCGTCGTCTCCCGGATTTTATGATTTATCACAAAATATGCTATTTTTCCGGCGTGCAAAATAACCTATGGGTTTGATCCAGATTCGGTCATTTTCCAAAGCCGTAGGTCCCGACCGGCATATACGGCCGAAATGGAACCCATGTTATAAACATACATGTCAAGTTTCATCAAAATCAGTTCAAAATTGTGACCTCTATAGGGTCCACAACCTCGATATAACATATTTTCATGCTATTCGCGTACAAACTGCGGCCATTTTGTCTATCAATTTTGGTCTGATTTTCACGAAATTCGAACTCTGCCTCCATAACCATCTAATGGTGATATAGTCAAACGGTTTTGTAAATCGGATAACAATTTTGACCTACAGAGGGACCACAAGCTAAAAGATAGGCTGGCTCTGCCAGGCAGGATACACCCACATTTTCGAGAGATGGATAGAGAACAAGCAATACCGAAAGTGATTTTTCCTACATCATTAAGTCCTGTATTTCATACTGTATTGGGAGCAGCTATTTTGTTGGTCAGTTCCAATCTGATATTCATGAAATTCGAAGCCGACAATGATTATGGTGTGACGGTACACAACCTAGAAATGTGACTTTTCGTCAAAATCGGATAAGAATTGTGACCTGTAGAGAGTCCACAACCATGATATACCATATTTTTTACATTATTCGTGTACAAACGGCGACCATTTTGTCCAGCAATTTTGGTATGATTTTCATGAAATTCGAACTCAACCTTCCTTACGTTGCAACAGTAATATAATCAGAGTTTTTTTTAAATCGGATAATAATTGTTCGAGAGATAGACAGAGAATAAGCAATACCGAAAGTGATTTTTCCTACAATCAAAGACCATAATTCATTAAGTTACAATTTGATATGCGCAAATATCGAAAAGAATAAAGATCTTTAGAATATAAACATGCATTTCAGGTTTCATGAAAATCGAATTAAAATTGTGACCTCTACAGGGTCCACAACTTTGATATACCATATTTTTTACACTATTCGCGTACAAACGGCGGCCATTTTGTCTGGCAATTATGGTCCGATTTTCTCGAAATTCAAACTCAACCTTCCGTAGGGTGTAACAGTGATAGAGTCATACATTTTTTTTAAATCGGATAATAATTGTGACCTCCAGAGGGACCATAGGCGAATTTTCGGACAATCAGGGGCCATAATTCAGGAAGTTACGATCCGATACGTGCAAATAACGAAAGGAACCAAGATCTTTATGTTATAACCATACATTTCAAGTTTCATCAAAATCAAATTAAAATTGTGACCTCTACAGGGTCCACAACCTTGTATACCATTTTTTAACAGTATTTGAGTACAAACGGCAGCCATTTTGTATGGCAATTTTGGTCCCATTTTCCCGAAATTCATAATCATCCTTTCTTAGGGTGTAACGGTGATATAATCAAATGTTTTTTTAAATCAGATAATAATTGTGACCTCCAGAGGGACCACAAGGTAAAGAAGGTGAAAGCAGCCGTGATCTTATGGGGATAAACCTATATTTCAAGTTTTGTCAAAATCAGATAAAAATTATGACCTGTAGAGAGTCCACAAACAAATTGTGGACGGTCGGACAGGGGCGACGACATTATACATGTACGTCCACATGAAAATGTGGGCGTATAAAAAGGGTGATTTTTCGGACAATCAGGTGCCATAATTCAGGAAGTTAAGATCCGCTGGGCGCAAATATTGAAAGGAACCAAGATCTCTGGGTTATAAACATGCATTTCAAGTTTCATCCAAATCGGTTTAAAATTATGACCTCTAGAATGTTCACAAGTTAAAAACGTGATTTTTCGTACAATCAGGGGCCATAACCCATGAAGTTACATACTGATACATGCCAATATCGAAAGGAACCGAGATCTTAGGGTGATAAACCTATATTTTAAGTTTCATGGTTGGGGTGCCCAAGTTTAGATTTGTCATTGATTCCATAAAGCAATTAGGTTTTAAAACATTAAAAATTGTGTAATTCAACATTGCGTCCGATGCCTGGTGTTTAATAGTATATATACATGTAGGTACAAATAAGTACCAAATGGTTTATTTGTATGAGAGTAAATGTTTGAACTATGCCATGGAAAACCGAAGTAGGAGGCGACTAGTGTGTGTCTCTTTACTGTGGACCGAGATGAGAATGTCTGTTGTGTTAACTGGACGGGTAGGCCTGTTCACTTTTGGTTATGTATCAAAGTTGAAAGAACGGCTTCTTAACCAGATCGGCTTTGGAACGATTTGATTCTACGTATCTCTAGTAGCTGAGAGAATAAAGACTTTTTAGTCGAAAGCATATCTTCCGTCAAAGTAGTGATTGATTCCGAGGCAAAAAGGGGAATCACGACAGACCGATTTGATCAACAAAATTTGCCATAACGAGATCGTAGTGGCTTTGAAGTGTCAGTGACTAGTTTCGTTCGACTAGACCTCTTCAGACTGATTGGACTCACGTGGCGGGCATTTATATTTATACTATTCCGAAACCCCTGGGGGGTCCATGGTTACCGATAGGCGAGGTTACCGGGGTTGGCTCCTTGGCCGGGTTGGCTCCTCGGCCGAGTTACCGGGGTTGACCTCTTGGCAGAGTTTGCAAATTTGTTACTGGGGTCGGTAGCTCGCTTGCCGGGGTTGTGCAGAGATTTGCACAAGTTTGTAACATTGTTACTTGTCATAACAATAAAGGGATAGTAGATAAGGGTGTTAAGGCAATGCCTATGAAAGGGTTATAAGACTAGATAAGGTATGTTCCCACTTTGCCGGCAAACTGTTAATCCCAGGGTTTGCAAATTTGTTACATATTCGATTTGATCAAATAATATCCAATGGCTGCGCTAAATTTCTGCCAAACGCCAATTATAATATACACGTGATCTGTATTATATACCTCAACTGAATCATATCTTTTCCTATATCCTGTTTAAATAAATTGAAATCATAAACGATCACCTGCCTATTGTTTAATGTGGTGTTGATATTGAACCAATTCTGCTCATTGACAATTGATTAGTGTTTATTAAAGCAGGTTAAAAGATAGGCTGGCACTGCCAGGCAGGATACGCCCACATTTTCGAGAGATGGATAGAGAACTAGCAATACCGAAAGTGATTTTTCCTACATCATTAAGTCCTGTATTTCATACTGTATTGGGAGCAGCCATTTAGTTGGTCAGTTCCAGTCTGATATTCATGAAATTCGAAGCCGACAATGATTATGGTGTGACGGTACACAACCTAGAAATGTGACTTTTCATCAAAATCGGATAAGCATTGTGACCTGTAGAGAGTCCACAACCATGACATACCATATTTTTACACTATTCGCGTAGAAACAGCGACCATTTCGTCCGGCAATTTTGGTACGATTTTCACGAAAATTAGAACTCAACCTTCCTCATCAAAATCGAATTAAAATTGTGACCTATACAGGGTCCACAACCATGATATACCATTTTTTTTTAACAGTATTCGCGTACAAACGGCGGCCATTTTGTCTGTCAATTTTGGTCCGATTTTCCCGAAATTCCAACTCAACCTTCCTTACGGTGTAACGGTGATATAATCAAACGTTTTTTTTAAATCGGATAATAATTGTGACCTCCAGAGGGAGCACAAGCTAAAGAAAGGGGGATTTGGCGTATAAACAGGGGCCATAATTCAGGAAGTTACGATCCGATATGCGCAAATATCGAAAGGAACCAAGATCTTTGGGTTATAACCATGAATTTTAAGTTTCATCAAAATTGAATTAAAATTGTGACCTCCACAGGGTCCACAACCTTGATATACCATTTTTTAACAGTATTCGCGCACAAATGGCGGCCATTTTGTATGTCAATTTTGGTCCGATTTTCCCGAAATTCGAACTCTACCTTTCTTAGGGTGTAACGGTGATATAAGCAAACGGTTTATTAAATCGGATAATAATTGTGACCTCCAGAGTGACCACAAGCTAAAAAGGGTGATTTTTCGGACAATCAGGTGCCATAATTCAGGAAATTACATTCCGATAGCGGCAAATATCAAATTGAACCAAGATCTTTGGGTTACAAACATGCATGTCAAGTTTCATCAAAATCAGTTCAAAATTGTGACCTGATTTTTCGTACAATCTGGTGTTGATTATTTCACCCATTCTGCTCAGTGAGTTGTGATTATAGAAGATAATTAACTGGAGGTTGTTATAAACAATTGAATATACTAAAGATAGGCTGGCACTGCCAGGCAGGATACGCCCACATTTTCGAGAGATGGATAGAGAAACAAGCAATACCAAAAGTGATTTTTGCTACATCATTAAGTTAGAATTTGATATGTGCAAATATCGAAATGAATTAAGATCTTTGGGTAATAAAGGTGCATTTCAGTAGGCTTCAAATTCGAGTGGGGATCATGTTGCTAAGTGTGTGAGAAATAATTGTGACCTCCAGAGGGACCATAGGCGATTTTTCGGACAATCAGGGGCCATAATTCTGGAAGTTACGATCCGATATGCGCAAATAACGAAAGGAACCAAAATCTTTGGGTTATAACCATACATTTCAAGTTTCATCAAAATCGAATTAAAATTGTGACCTATACAGGGTCCACAACCATGATATACCATTTTTTAACAGTATTCGCGTACAAACGGCGGCCATTTTGTCTGTCAATTTTGGTCCGATTTTCCCGAAATACAAACTCAAACCTTAAGGTGTAACGGTGATATAATCAAACGTTTTTTTAAATCAGGAAATAACTGTGACCTGCAGAGGGACCACAAGCTAAAAAGATAGGCTGGCACTGCCAGGGAGGATATGCCCACATTTTTGAGAGATGGATAGAGAACAAGCAATACCGAAAGTGATTTTTCCTACATCATTAAGTTAGAATTTGATATGTGCAAATATCGTAATGAATTAAGATCTTTGGGTTATAAAGGTGCATTTCAGTTGGCTTCAAATTTGACTGGGGATCATGTTGCTAAGTGGGTAAGATGCTGGCTTGGTAGCCTTGAGGTTGGGTGTTTGATCCCTGCATTGGGTGACAAAGTTCATCTAGATTTTTTGGGGCGTGGTTTCCCCTTGTTAGTAATGAAGGATGGATGGCCTCACAAGAACAGCTGTCAATTTTGGTCCGATTTTCACAAAATTCGACCTCGACCTTCATTACGATGTAACGGTGATATAATCAAACGGTTTTTTAAATGGGATAATAATTCTGACCACAGAGGGACCACTAGCTAAAAAGAAAGATCATTTTTCGTACAATCAGGGGCCATAATTCAGGAAGTTACAATCCGATATGCACAAATATCGAAAGGAACTAAGATTGTAAAGTTGTAAACATGTGTTTCAAGTTTCATCAAAATTGAATGAAGATTGTGACCTCTACAAGGTTCACAACCTTGATATACCATATTTTTACACTCAGTCAATTTTGGTCCGATTTTCACGAAATTCGACCTAAACCTTCATTACGATATAACGGTGATATAATCAAACGTTTTTTTAAATGGGACCTCCAGATGGACCACAAGCTAAAAAAGGTCATTTTTTGGACAATCAGGGGCCATAATTCAGGAAGTTACGATCCAATGGGTGCAAATATCAAAAGGAACCAAGATCTTTGGGTTATAAACATATATGTCATGTTTCATCAAAATCAGTTCAAAATTGTGACCTCTATAGGGTCCACAACCTCGATATAACATATTTTCACACTATTCGCGTACTAACGGCGGCCGTTTTGTTTGTCAATTTTGGTCCGATTTTCACGAAATTTGAACTAAACTTTCATTACCATGTAACGGTGATATAATAAAACGTTTTTTTAAATCGGACAATAATCAGGGGCCATAATTCAGGAAGTTACGATCCGATTGGCGCAAATATCTAAAGGAACCGAGATCTTATGGGGGTAAACCTATATCTTAAGTTTCGTCAAAATCGGATAAGAATTGTGACCTGTAGAGAGTCCACAAACAAATTGTGGACGGACAGGGGCGACGGCATAACATGTCCAAATGAAAATGTGGGCGTATAAAAAGATGATTTTTCGGACAATCAGGGGCCATAATGCAGGAAATTACGTTCCGATAGGCGCAAAAATTGAAAGGAACCAAGATCTTTGGGTTATAAACATGCATGTCAAGTTTCATCAAAATTGGTTCAAAATTGTGACCTCTATAGGGTCCACAAGCTAAAAACGTGATTTTTCGTACAATCAAGGGCCATAATCCATGAAGTTTTGATCCGATATATGCCAATATCATCGAAAGCAGCCGATCTTATGGGGATAAACCTATATTTCAAGTTTCGTCAAAATCAGATAAGAATTGTGACCTGTAGAGGGTCCACAAACAAATTGTGGACGGACCGACGGACAGGGGCGACGACATAATACGTCCACATGAAAATGTGGGCGTATAAAAATTCCAAAATGCGACACATTGTATTATTTATTTCATTGTAAGGTGGGACAGCATGCTTTCTGCAATAGTTGGGTTATTTAAGTCTAAAAATAGAACACAGCAAGCATCAAAGGTGCCTACGTGCAAGTACTGGTGTACGCGTTTCTTTGATCTGTTGATATGCGCCTTATATACTGTTATATCACAGGGTATTAACAAGCCAACAGTGAGGCTGATGTCCCCCGCCGAAATCCCAAAATAAATAGATGACACATATTAATTAATCGCACATTTATTTTTTTCAAAAGTATCGAGCAATCAAACTGTACACGAAGTGCCATCCAAAAGTGTTTTATAAAGAAAAATGCTAAAACCGACGAGAAAAATCAAAATGTACCCTAGTTAGGGGGACCCTAAAGGCAGACAAAAGGGCCCCCACGCTTGACAAAAGGGCCCCTCTGGCCAAGGGAAAGGGCCCTCGTGTCTGAGTCAATTGTTTCTTTCCACTGTTACTGTCGAATCCATTACTGAATGAGAATGCAGTCATTGTATTGGCATAAAAATCATCAATCAAGATGAACCTAAGTTATCTTGTCCCAAAGTATCAACCAATCAAATTGCTTATCTCTGCCTACCCTAAGAAGAAAATGCTCATCTTCGAACTCCATCAAAGCATTGACCTAATAAGCATACACGCCAATTTTGAACATTTTAATGCAATTCGAAGGAGAGTTATTGTGTTCCAAAGTCTCGGCAAATCAAATTGCTTATCGCTGTGCTTACCCTGAGCAGAAAATGCTCATTATCGATCTTAGTCAAGGTATTACTGTAATGAAACTATACACCAAGTTTCATCACTCTCACTTAATTAGAACTAAAGTTATCGTGTGTTAAAGCATCAACCAATCAAATTGCTTATCTCTGCTTACCCTAAGCGGAAAATGCTCATCTTCGAACTCCATCAAGGCATTGACATAATAAGCATATACACCAAGTTTGAACATTTTAACTCAATAAGAAGGAGAGTTATTGTGTTCCAAAGTCTCGACCAATCAAATTGTGTATCGCTCTGCTTACCCTGAGCAGAAAATGCTCATTATCAAACTTAGTCAAGGTATTACTGTAATGAAACTATACACCAAGTTTCATCAATCTCACTTAATTAGAACTAAAGTTATCGTGTCCCAAAGCATCAACCAATCAAAATGCTTATCTCTGCTTACCCTAAGCGGAAAATGCTCATCTTCGAACTCCATCAAGGCATTGACCTAATCAACACATACTCCAAGTTTGAACATTCTAGCTCAATTAGGAAGAGAGTTATCGTGTCCCAAAGTATCAACCAATCAAATTGCTTATCTCTGCTTACCCTAAGCGGAAAATGCTCATCTTCGAACTCCATCAAGGCATTGACCTAATAAACACATACACCAAGTTTGAACATTCTAGCTCAATTAAAAGTTATCGTGTCCCAAAGCATCAACCAATCAAATTGCTTATCTCTGCTTACCCTAAGCGGAAAATGTACATCTTCGAACTCCATCAAGGCATTGACCTAATAAACACATACACCAAGTTTGAACATTCTAGCCCAATTAGGAAGAGAGTTATCGTGTCCCAAAGCATCAACCAATCAAATTGCTTATCTCTGCTTACCCTAAGCGGAAAATGTTCATCTTCGAACTCCATCAAGGCATTGACCTAATAAACACATACACCAAGTCTGAGCATTCTAGCTCAATTAGGAAGAGAGTTATTGTGTCCCAAAAAGTGTGACGGACAGACAGACGGACAGACAGACGGACGAACCCATTTTAATAGTCCCCTGCTTTCTTCGAAAGGCGGGGGACAACAATACGGAATCTATTTGATGGATTTGCATCGTGATGCGTTTTTTTTTTTATCTTCTTAGTATTTCAACAGACTGTGGTATACTTTAAATGTCTCATTTTCATGTTATATCAATGCATACAATTTGCTTTTTTTATTAAATCATCGTAGCTAATTCTCGTTCGGCAGCCATTTTTATAAATTTGGCATAGCCTTGGATTTGATCAAATCATTTATTTATGCTAAATCAATTTGAGGTTTAAATTTTGTGCATATTCGAATTCTGGCTTAGTGTCTCAGCAGCCATTTTTATAAATTAAGAATAGCTTCAGAATTTCTAGACCGAAATAGCTCTTTGGAATTAATGTCTTGGTTAGAAATTTCGGCATTTACCTGTGACAATAATTTTAGCGACATATAAGGGTATAGAATGGTCGATGCGTCACGCAACGGTCTGTATGTGTGAATATTGGTGACGATTTGATGTCAATATTTAGTAATAAATTTGTTTATTAAACCGCCAAGGATTTATTTCAAATATTACATCATAAAAGATAGGTTGCCAGGCAACGAAACATACGCCCACAGCAGCTAAATCGTCCGGGCAGTCAACAAGGGTTGTCGCAAATTTTTACTTTTTTTTGGTAATAAAACATTTGTAATACACTAAAATCTGAGTAACAACTCATTATGTAATTATCTGAAAATCATTAGAATTTGTTAGCTTTTTATAAAGTTTTGCCCCAAGCTAACAATTAGTATAGGAAACATTTAACATCATGGATTTAGCTGTTCAGTTATCAAAATTCATTGAAAATCAAAATACTAATTCGTTTCAACACCTTAAACTCTGTGTATCAATCTGAAGTCAATCGGATGATTTATAAGTTTGGCATCTACAGCGCCACAAGGTTTTTCGAGGTGATCAAGGGAGATAACTCTGGAAGTAATTATTTGAAATCGATGAAAATCAGTAGGCTTTTTCGTCTCAGGACCTTAAACAATGTGTGTAAATTTAAAGTCAATCGGATATTAACTTTGGCCTCTAGAGCATCCATAGGATTTTTTGATCTGATCAAGGGCCATAACTCTGGCACTAATTATCAGAAATTGCTGAAAATCAATAGGCTTCTTCGTCTTATGACCTTAAACACTGTGTATAAATCTAAAGTCAATCGGATATTAACTTTGGCTTTTAGAGCGTCCACAAGATTTCTTGAAGTGATCAAGGGCCATAACTCTGGCACTAATTATCGGAAATTGCTGAAAATCAATAGGCTTCTTCGTCTTATGACCTTAAACACTGTGTATAAATCTAAAGTCAATCGGATATTAACTTTGGCTTTTAGAGCGTCCACAAGACTTTTTGAAGTGATCAAGGGCCGTAACTCTGGCACTAATTATCGGAAATCGCTGAAAATCGATAGGCTTCTTCATCTTATCACCTTAAACACTGTGTATAAATTTAAAGCCAATCGGATATTAACTTTGGCCTCTAGAGCGTCCACAAGATGTTTTGAAGTCGTCAAGGGCCATAACTCTGGTAGTTATTATAGGAAATCGCTGAAAAACAATAGGCTTCTTCGTCTCATGACCTTAAACACTGTGTATAAATTTAAAGTCAATCGGATATTAACTTTAGCCTCTAGAGCGTCCACAAGCAATTGTGGACGCCGGACGGACGGACGGACGGACGGACGGGGGCGACGACAATATACGACCACATTTCAATGTGGGCGTATAAAAACAGACGGACATCACAAGGTAAGGCATATATAAATTCATTTCCGTTATCAATATTACAAATATATATCAATAATATGTATATTGATATCGCACACAGTTCCACAGTGTATATGACGTACCATGTCATTATTCGACTTGTGAAAAAACAATTCTGTCTTGTCTTGTACCGGTCCTTTTTTTCTTTTGAAGTCTAAATAATGGAATGTTGATTGACAGTTTGGGATTGGAACCAGATATTATGTAATGGTCTTGATTGGGCAATAAAACTCTAAACATGCGACATGTAATCGTTCAAGCAGAAAATGAACCAAGAATGTTTTACAATCAACAATGTTGATTGTTTGTTAGTCATTTTCTAACATTTCTTACAAGTTGAAACTACTATATGTTTCATGAGCTTTGCATGGCGCATCAACCATTCTATATCCTTAAATATCGCAAAAATTATTGCGACAGGTAAATGCCAAAATTTCTAACGAAGACATTAATTCCAAAGAGCAATCTGGCAGCACGAACTCTGTAAAATTTAATGATTGTCGTCGCCTTTTTGGAAGATCATTCCACAGTTTAGCTGCTCTGACGGAGAAAGCATATTCACCAGAATGTTTGTTATATTTAGGAATCCTCAATATGCTACGATCCTTTGAAGAATGAAGGTTGGATCGTCGGGGAGTATAGAAATCAAAGAGTTCTTTTAAATTACTGGGTGCAGTGTCAGAATAAATTGATTTAAACACATTCACAAGAGCTTTAAATTGAACCCTCGTTCGAACTGGAAGCCAATGAAGTTTTTGTAACTTAGCTTATATATATATGATCAAATTTTCGTGTTCTAGTTATGAGACGTGCAGCATTGTTTTGCGCTATCTGTGTCTGTTTAAAGCTGTTTCTGGTGCTCCTTATAGCAGAGAATTCGCATAGTCCATATGCAATGTTACTAATGCTCTAACAACACTCTGACAAGCATCAGTATTAAGATTAGAGCGTATTCTCGAAATAGCTCTCATTTGAAGCTGCAAGCATCAGTATTAAGATTAGAGCGTATTCTCGAAATAGCTCTCATTTGAAGCTGCAAGCCAAAGCTCCTCAGTTGATGATAAGAAGTGTCGCGTTGTATTGGATGTCAGCGATTGAACAATTTCAAATAAATCACGTGGTTGTGAAGATGTTAATTTATTATTATAGTAATTATTCTTAGCAGTTCTGATCATAGATATGACCTTTGCAGTCTGTGCTCTGTATATCTGGTTATGAACCTCTAATTTGGTTTTACGCCACACTCTTTCGGTTTTCTGCGAATTTTCCGCTCATTATGAATTGCATCATCGTACCAAGGACAATGACGATTGAATTTTAACTTCCTAGTTTTCAGTGATGCATGGCAGTCCAATACACTGATAATGCAGGCATCATAATCCTCAACAAGTTTAGTTGGATCTCCAATCCGTGTGTTATTGAAACTTTCTAACAGATCGCTAGAAAAGTCCGCTAAATTTATGTTTTTAAGTTTCCTTGATGTTACTTGTAAGTCGGTTTCGGGTCGGTATTATGTTGCTGCCGTAGGCCAGTGTAGGCGGGCCTAGGGTTGGCACTTCAATTTCTCCACCAAGAAACCTCATAGTATTACCCGTTTTTGGGATTATTTTATGCTGTGTCACGCTGATATCCATGTCTATAGCTCCTCGTTTAGTGTGAATGATGTACCCCTTTGTTGGGCCAGATATCCCAGACTGTGATTATATCACAGACTTGTCTCTGTTTGGCGTATTTTTGGGCGGATTGTTTAGCCTAACAATCAGTAGATAGTTATTTTTGTATCATTGAAAAAATTCTTGTATACATGTATGTTTGTATTTATCATGTATATTTTGTTGTTTAGCTATATAGATATATATATGTTGACGTCATTTTAATAAATGACATTTTTACACCAACGAGAAGACTTTGTATTTTTTGTTAGTCATTGCTGGATGGGGGAACACAAATAAGCATTATTGTAAATAATGTAATTTGTGTTTTTTATCCAATCAGATTATTTCCTCTTATTTACTGCATGTCTAAGAGCCAGTGTTGTTTTTTAACCAATCAGATTATTTCCTTTTATTTACTCCATGTGTAGATTATGCTAATGAGCCAGCTAAGATTTAACGGCGGTTTAAATCATGCTTCCAACATTCCAGCAAACGCAGTCGTAGAGTAAAGTGGTGATTATTTGTTATCAGCAAATAATCCAAGCAAATTTTATTGAGGATTTTCACCCTCCTCCACCCCAACCGCCACCATAAAGACTTGTCATTTGTAGTTGTTTCCTTGTCTTTTCCGTGCATAGCCTGATAAGTATTAGCCTATATATCATTTAACATATATATCTGTTAGTAATTAGCGATGCTTATCTGTAAGTTGTTAGCAAAGCATAATATGTTGGGCAGATTAGTTAGTCCAACATTTAGTAGATAGTTTTTTATCATCATTAGAAAAGTCTTATATATCATGTATGTTTGTAGTTATGTATAATTTTTGTTTTTGGCGTATTTTTGGGCGGATTGTTTAGCCCAACAATCAGTAGATAGTTATTTTTGTATCATTGAAAAAATTCTTGTATACATGTATGTTTGTATTTATCATGTATATTTTGTTGTTTAGCTATATAGAATATAGATATACATGTATATATATATATGTTGATGTCATTTTAATAAATGACATTTTTACACCAACGAGAGGACTTTGTATTTTTTGTTAGTCATTGCT
Organism: Patella depressa; assembly: GCA_948474765.1. Classification (NCBI taxonomy): domain Eukaryota; kingdom Metazoa; phylum Mollusca; class Gastropoda; family Patellidae; genus Patella; species Patella depressa. Next base: position 55,703,101 of record OX419716.1, read on the forward strand.
GGATGGGGGAACACAAATAATATCCACTGAGTCAATGAGTTGGTCATCATTCCTGGTGATAATTAAATCTAGAATGTGTCCCTTTACATGCGTTGGTTGATTCGCATGCTGAACCAGATTATATGAATAAAGTAAGTCATTGAATTGGGTAACAATAGGATCATTGGGTTTATCAATGTGCAAATTAAAATCACCCAGGATAAGTATGGATTCAGACAGAAGAACAACTTTTGATATAAGCAATTCAAATTCTGAAAAAAATGTCTATGGGAAGATCTATTCGTGGCAGTAGGTGGTGGGTGATAAATTACCAGAACACTCAAATCCGTAGTTTTTGTCAAACAATATTCAAAAGACTGTATTCCACCACCTCTAGATGATATTCGGTGTTTATTTATGAATAGATACCCATCTACACACAGTTCGTTTATAATGGTAGATTCAGTTTAGCCAAGTTTCTGTGATGGCAAGAACGTCAATATGGTGTTCTGCAACAAACTCAGCCAAGAGTTGTGTCTTATTTCTGACTTAGCGGGAATTGATTAAGGCAAATTTAAGATTGTTTAATTTCTTTATGTGATTAAAAGTTTAATAGATATAAGATTATTCGAGTCGACAGGAATTGCAGGAATGTCATACGGGTGATAAGGTCTGTTGCCAGTTATAATTCAGTAAGTTATGATCCAACATGTATGCAATAATCGACAACCAAGATCTTTGGGTTATAAACATGAATCAACAAAATCAGATTAAAATTGTGACCTCTAAAGGATCTCCAACCTTGAAATACCATATTTTTACAATATTAGTAGCATTCTGACCTCTAAACATATTTTTACACAATTAGATAAGTAAAATGGCCACTTGAAATTTAAAGCTGTGAAGGACAGACAGACCTGATTTTTGCCATTGGAAGGGAATAAAAAATGCAGTCTAGTGATTTTTGAATTTTAGAATCTGATTATTCATTCAGAAATAGTGATAATTTGTATGGGTACATTTCCATGACTTTTTCATACATTTCTTTCTAATAATTTTAGAAATCTGATTATTCATTCAGAAATAGTGATAATTTGTATGGGTACATTTCCATGACTTTTAATACGTTTCTAATAATTTTCTTAAACATACATTATGCAAGAGCTAAATCTGTCTATTGCAGGTCTTTCTTTAGGCTTGAAATGTTTTTTCAATTATTAATTAAACATTAATTAACCTATCCAGGCCATAATCAACGCTCGACGGCATCGGATTACTCCAATATTAAATAGATTAGAACAGTTCAAACAGATGTTGATTTAAACTAAAGATAGGTTGCCAGGCAACGAAACATACGCCCACAGCAGCTAAATTGTCCGGGCAGTCAACAAGTATTGTCGCATATTCTCACTTTTTTTGTTAACTTTGGCCCCTAAAGCATCCAGAAGATTTTTTGAAGTGATCAAGGACCATAACTCTGGCAGTAATAAATCTAATATCATTGAAAATCAATAGGCTTTTTCGTTTGATGACCTTAAACTTTGGCCTGAGGAGCATCCAGAAGATTTTTTGAAGTAATCAAGGACCATAACTCTAGAAGTAATTACAATATTTTCTGTATTTTGGGGACCAAATGTGTTGCAACAACATGAAAAGGTTTACTTGTCTGGTAACAGTGATTTCTTCATATTGCTCATAGCCAAGTGGGCTCTGCTTTTTATCATGGTTGTCAAATGTAATGCTAACAGTAGCTTTTGAAACACCAGCTTGTCCACATTTATATACCAGATCTTGTAAATTTCCAGCTCTAACCTGAAGTTAAAATATAGTAAATACAAAATATAAGCTACAATACATTTACATGTATTTAAGGTGATGATGACCCAATACAAAAAAGTCCAGCCATGCGTGAATGTCAGTGTTGGAACACTAAAATTGTCCACATTTACATTCCAAATCTTGCAAATTTCCAAGTCTAACCCAGGGACCGCCCAAGATATCCGGCATCCGCAAATGGGGACAATTATCTCATATACCCAAATATTGGAAGGAACCAAGATTTTTAGATTATAAACATCCATTTTCAAAAGATGGATAGAGAACAACCTAAAAAGAAAGTGATTTTTCATACAATCAAGGGCCATAATTCATGAAGTTACAATTCCATATGCGCAAATATTGAAAGGAACCAAGATCTTTGGGTTATAAACATACATTTCAAGGTTCATCAAAATTGGATTAAAATTGTGACCTCTACAGGTATACCATATTTTTTACACTATTTTGTTTGGCAGATTTTGTTTTATTTTAAGGAAACTTAAACTCAACCTCCATTACGGTGTAACGGTGATATAATTCAGGTAGTTACAATCCGATATGCTCTAATATCTAAAGGAACAATGATCTTTGGATTATAAACATGCATTTCAAGTTTCAACAACATCGGATTAAAATTGTGACCTTTACAGGGAACAAAACCTTGATAATTGATATATCATATCTTTACACTATTCGTGTACAAGCGGCGGCCATTTTGTCCTTTAGTTTTGGTCAGATTTTTAGTAAATTCGAGCTCAACCTTCATTACGGTGTAACGGTTATATATTCAAACAGTATTTTAAATCGGATAATAATTGTGACCTCTAGAGAGACCACCAGCTAAAATAGTTGATTCTTCATACAATCAGGGGCCATAATTCAGGAAGTTACAAACCAATGTGCGCAAATATAGAAAGGGACCATGATCTTTGAATTATAAACATGCATTTCAATATTAAGTTTCATCAAAATAGGATTAAAATTGTGACATCTACAGGGTCCACCACCTGATATACCATATTTTTACAATATTCGCATACAAACGGTAGCCAATTTTCTGTCAATTCTTCTGGTTTGAATTTCACGAAATTCGAACTCAACCTTCATTACAGCGTAAGGGTGCTTAATCATACGGATTTATAAATTGAATAAAGATGGGTTGCCAGGCAACGAAACATATGCCCACAGCAGCTAAATCATCCGGGCAGTCAACAAGAGTTGTTGCATATTTTTACTTTTTTTCGGTGATGAAATATTTATAATAGCCTACACTAAAATCTGATTAAGAGTAACAACTCATTAAAGCGCACATAAAATGGCCCTGAAAATTTCTCTATCCCCTTTACGGCAAATTCACATCAATCCGACTAAAATTAATTCAGCTATCTTCATTCGAAGTCGTAAAAATAGACCTCTCGTAAAAACAACTTTGCCAATTATTGAAAACACTCTTAATCCCCTAAGACGCCAGTGACGTCACAGTGACCGAATGCATATTCGGAATGTTTATACGTTCAGTATACAAAACATTTAATATTATTTCTAAAATTGGATAGTAATTGGACCTCTAGAGGGACCACAAGCTAAAAGATAGGCTGGCACTGCCAGGCAGGATACGCCCACATTTTCGAGAGATGGACAGAGAACAAGCAATACCGAAAGTGATTTTTCCTACATCTTTAAGTCCTGTATTTCATACTGTATTGGGAGCAGCCATTTAGTTGGTCAGTTCCAGTCTGATATTAATGAAATTCGAAACCGACAATGATTAGGGTGTGACGGTACACAACCTAGAAATGTGACTTTTCATCAAAATCGGATAAGAATTGTGACCTGTAGAGAGTCCACAACCATGATATACATGTACCATATTTTTACACTATTCGCATACAAACGGCGACCATTTCGTCCGGCAATTTTGGTACGATTTTCACGAAATTAGAACTCAACCTTCCTCATCAAAATCGAATTAAAATTGTGACCTATACAGGGTCCACAACCATGATATATCATTTTTTTAACAGTATTCGCGTACAAACAGCGGCCATTTTGTCTGTCAATTTTGGTCCGATTTTCCCGAAATTCAAACTCAACCTTCCTTACAGTGTAACGGTGATATAATCAAACGTTTTTTTGAATTGGATAATAATTGTGACCTCCAGAGGGACCACAAGCTAAAGAAAGGGGGATTTTGCGTATAACCAGGGGCCATAATTCAAGAAGTTACGATCTGATATGCGCAAATATCGAAAAGAACCAAGATCTTTGGGTTATAACCATGAATTTCAAGTTTCATCAAAATCGAATTAAAATTGTGACCTTTACAGGGTCCACAACCTTGATATACCATTTTTTAACAGTATTCGCGTACAAACGGCGGCCATTTTGTATGGCAATTTTGGTCTGATTTTCCCGAAATTCGAACTCAACCTTCCTTACGGTGTAACGGTGATATAATCAAACCTTCCTTAGGATGTAACGGTGATACAATCAAACGGTTTTTTAAATCGAATAATAATTGTGACCTCCAAGCTAAAAAAGATAGGTTGCCAGGCAACGAAACATACGCCCACAGCAGCTAAATCGTCCGGGCAGTCAACAAGGGTTGTCGCATATTTTTACTTTTTTCGGTAATGAAACATTTGTAATACTCTAAAAACTGATTAAGAGTAACAACTCATTATGTAATTATCAGAAAATCATTAGAATTTGATTGCTTTTTATAAAGTTTTACCCCACGCTAACAATTGAATTAGTATATATACATGAAACATTTAAAATCATGGATTTAGCTGTTCAGTTATAAGTTGTCTGCGATATCACTTATGTGGAAGCAGACGTTAAACACTAAGTAGTAGTAGTAGTAGTGTTCAGTTATCAAAATTCATTGAAAATCGATATACTTGTTCGTTTCAACACCTTAAACTCTGTGTATCAATCTGAAGTCAATCAGATGATAAGTTTGGCCTTTAAAGCGTCCACAAGATTTTTTGAAGTGATCAAGGGCCATAACTCAGGCACTATTTATCGGAAATCGCTGAAAATCAATAGGCTTCTTCGTCTCATGACCTTAAACACTGTGTATAAATTTAAAGCCAATCGGATATTAACTTTGGCCTCTTTAGCGTCCACAAGATTTTTTGAAGTGATCAAGGGCCATAACTCTGGCACTAATTATCGGAAATCGCTGAAAATCAATAGGCTTCTTCGTCTCATGACCTTAAACACTGTGTATAAATTTAAAGACAATCGGATATTAACTTTGGCCTCTATAGCGTCCACAAGATTTTTTGAAGTGATCAAGGGCCATAACTCTGGTAGTTATTATCGGAAATCGCTGAAAATCAATAGGCTTCTTCGTCTCATGACCTTAAACACTGTGTATAAATTTAAAGTCGATCGGATATTAACTTTGGCCTCTAGAGCGTCCACAAGATTTTTTGAAGTGATCAAGGGCCATAACTCTGGCACTAATTATCGGAAATCGATGAAAATCAATAGGCTTTTTCGTCTCATGACCTTAAACACTGTGTATAAATTTAAAGCCAATCGGATATTAACTTTGGCCTCTAGAGCGTCCACAAGATTTTTTGAAGTGATCAAGGGCCATAACTCTGGTAGTTATTATCGGAAATCGCTGAAAAACAATAGGCTTCTTCGTCTCATGACCTTAAACACTGTGTATAAATTTAAAGTCAATCGGATATTAACTTTAGCCTCTAGAGCGTCCACAAGCAATTGTGGACGCCGGACCGACGGACGGACGGACGGACTGACGGACGGACGGACCGACGGACGGACGGACGGACGGGGGCGACGACAATATACGACCACATTTCAATGTGGGCGTATAAAAAAGGCGATTTTGCGTATAATCAGGGGCCATAATTCAGGTAGTTACGATCCGATATGCGCAAATATCGAAAGGAACCAAGATCTTTGGGTTATAACCATGAATTTCAAGTTTCATCAAAATCGAATTAAAATTGTGACCTCCACAGGGTCCACAACCTTGATATACCATTTTTTAACAGTATTCGCGTACAAACGGCGGCCATTTTGTATGGCAATTCTGGTCCGAATATCCCGAAATTCGAACTCAACCCTCCTTAGGGTGTAACTGTCATATAATAAAACGTTTTTTTAAATCGGATAATAATTGTGACCTCCAAGCTAAAAAAAAGGCTAAAAACGGTGATTTTTCTGACAATCAGGGGCCATAATTCAGGAAAGTACATTCCGATAGCCGCAAATATCAAAAGGAACCAAGATCTTTGGGTTACAAACATGCATGTCAAGTTTCATCAAAATCGGTTCAAAATTGTGACCTCTATAGGGTCCACAAGCTAAAAACGTGATTTTTCGTACAATCAGGGGCCATAATCCATGAAGTTTTGATCCGATACATGCCAATATCGAAAGCAGCCGAGATCTTTTGGGGATAAACCTATATTTCAAGTTTCGTCAAAATCGGATAAGAATTGTGACCTGTAGAGAGTCCACAAACAAATTGTGGACGGACGGACGAACGTCCGGACGGACAGGGGCGACGACATTATACGTCCACATGAAAATGTGGGCGTATAAAAACGTGATTTTTCGTACATCAGGGGCCATAACCCATGAAGTTACAGTCCGATACATGCCAATATCGAAAGGAACCGAGATCTTAGGGTGATAAACCTATATTTTAAGTTTCATTGAAATCGGATAAAGATAGGTTGCCAGGCAACGAAACATACGCCCACAGCAGCTAAATCGTCTGGGCAGTCAACAAGAGTTGTCGCATATTTTTTACTTTTTTCGGTAATGAAACATTTATAATACTCTAAAAACTGATTAAGAGTAACAACTCATTATGTAATTATCAGAAAATCATTAGAATTTGATTGCTTTTTATAAAGTTTTACCCCACGCTAACAATTGAATTAGTATATATACATGAAACATTTAAAATCACGGATTTAGCTGTTCAGTTATCAAAATTCATTGAAAATCAATATACTTGTTCGTTTTAACACCGTAAACTCTGTGTATCAATCTGAAGTCAATCAGATGATAAGTTTGGCCTTTAAAGCGTCCACAAGATTTTTTGAAGTGATCAAGGGCCATAACTCTGGCACTAATTATCGGAAATTGCTGAAAATCAATAGGCTTCTTCGTCTCATGACCTTAAACACCGTGTATAAATTTAAAGCCAATCGGATATTAACTTTGGCCTCTATAGCGTCCACAAGATTTTTTGAAGTGATCAAGGGCCATAACTCTGGCACTAATTATCGGAAATCGCTGAAAATCAATAGGCTTCTTCCTCTCATGACCTTAAACACCGTGTATAAATTTAAAGCCAATCGGATATTAACTTTGGCCTCTATAGCATCCACAAGATTTTTTGAAGTGATCAAGGACCATAACTCTGGCACTAATTATCGGAAATTGCTGAAAAACAATAGGCTTCTTCGTCTCATGACCTTAAACACTGTGTATAAATTTAAAGACAATCGGATATTAACTTTGGCCTCTATAGCGTCCACAAGATTTTTTGAAGTGATCAAGGACCATAACTCTGGCATTAATTATCGGAAATCGCTGAAAAACAATAGGCTTCTTCGTCTCATGACCTTAAACACTGTGTATAAATTTAAAGCCAATCGGATATTAACTTTGGCCTCTATAGCGTCCACAAGATTTTTTGAAGTGATCAAGGGCCATAACTCTGGCACTAATTATCGGAAATCGATGAAAATCAATAGGCTTCTTCGTCTCATGACCTTAAACACTGTGTATAAATTTAAAGCCAATCGGATATTAACTTTGGCCTCTAGAGTGTCCACAAGATTTTTTGAAGTGATCAAGGGCCATAACTCTGGTAGTTATTATCGGAAATCGCTGAAAAACAATAGGCTTCTTCGTCTCATAACCTTAAACACTGTGTATAAATTTAAAGTCAATCGGATATTAACTTTAGCCTCTAGAGCGTCCACAAGCAATTGTGGACGCCGGACCGACGGACGGACGGACCGACGGACGGGGGCGACGACAATATACTACCACATTTCAATGTGGGCGTATAAAAATTGTGACCTGTAGACTGTTCACAAACAATTGTGGACGGACGGACGTCCGGACAAACAGAGGCGACGACAATATACGTCCACATGAAAATGTAGGCGTATAAAAATCATTAAAATCGGTCAAAATATAGCAAAGTTTTTATGATTTTTCACTCGTAAACAACTTTATCGGCACGAAAAACATCAAAGACAAAATTCAAAGATAGGTTGCCAGGCAACGAAACATACGCCCACAGCAGATAAATCGTCCGGGCAGTCAACGAGGGTTGTCGCATATTTTTACTTTTTTCGGTAATGAAACATTTGTAATACACTAAAGATAGGTTGCCAGGCAACGAAACATACGCCCACAGCAGCTAAATCGTCCGGGTAGTCAACAAGGGTTGTCGCCAGTGTTTAAAATTTACGTCGGTCCGTCGCTAATAGATAGCTGAATGGGCCGACATCTTTTTATTTTGAAGATGGTGGGTCGGCCCTGTGAGCCGACTGTTTTTGTCAGGGATATTTTGTTCATGGCGAATCATGGTTCGATCAGTATCAAATTCTCGTTTGAAAATATTTATATTGCCCCGAAATATATTATATCCAGATATTTAACAGTATTTCATTACCGGAAATGAAAATAAAATTGTCCACCGAACGAAAATATCGCCGTAAAAGTGAAGCTGCACTTGCAAATATCAGCACGCTCCCAAAATATTATTTCACCATTTTGATCAAGTGTGGAATAGATCAGTGTGTGTTCCGATGTATGACTTACTTACTGTCTTATTTGTTTTTATCCGATATTGAATACACATGCATAATCCGGCATATTATATTCCTTCAATTAATGGAGTGATCCAAACACATATGTTACTAAACTAGGTCAGTCCATCTATTGTAGGCCTATTGTCATCAATCCAAAAATATACATTCACGTGATATAAATCCTTTGGCCGCCAGTTTCATTTCATTTATATACACAATATTTTCTGTTAATTTTCGGAGAATATGAACGGCCATTTTAATATTGATAATTCCACGTGCTACAAAGATGTCGTGTATAATGGTTTCATCTTATACACGACGATAATCTAGGGGGCGCTAGTGTCGGTAACACTGAAGTGGCGTTAGATATTTCTTCATTATTAGAATTTACGTCACAATTCTTCGGCCCGTAATGCCGTACGAGATGGTCTAAAACCAATAAATGTAAGAAATATGCCGTGGATAATTTTATATTTATCTTCATATCGAAGTTATTGTATTATATTTACAACTCATAATTATCCAGGTCAGTGTATTGTCTATAGAGCACGTGGTAATTACGTGTCAGTCACTGGAATGATTTTTTTACGACTAATTCAGCTATGTCGATTATTTAACTAGCCAATAGGGAATATTTAATTAATAAAGTTAAAATTGTAATGTGAACAGTCAATCAATAATTTTTAAACCTCCAAAATGGCTGTAGAACTAACACCTACGGAAGTTAAAAATTCAAGGTATTTGGGTGGGGTAGTGTACGTGTGTTTTATTAATATTTATTGGGCCCACAAGTTAATGTTAGGACCCACAACTTTCATGAATGGCATCAACCAGCGGGTCCTGTTGGCCTACAACTTTTCTTACCGGTACCGAATTTTAAACACTGGTTGTCGCATATTTTTACATTTTTTGGTAATGAAACAACTCATTATGGAATTATCTGAAAATCATTAGAATTTGTTTGCTTTTAATAAGGTTTTGCCCCACGCTAACAATTAGTATAGGAAACATTTAATATCATGGATTTAGCTGTTCAGTTATCAAAATTCATTGAAAATCAAAATACTTGTTCGTTTCAACACCTTAAACTCTGTGTATCAATCTGAAGTCAATCTGAAGATGAGTTTGGCATCTGTAGCGTCACAAGGTTTTTTGAAGTGATCAAGGGAGATAACTCTGGAAGTAATTATTTGAAATCACTGAAAATCAGTAGGCTTCTTCGTCTCATGACCTTAAACAGTGTGTGTAAATTTAAAGTCAATCAGAGCGTCAACAGCATTTTTTGATGTGATCAAGGGCCATAACTCTGGCAATAATTATAAGAGATCGCTGAAAATCAATAGGCTTCTTCATCTCATGACCTTAAACACTGTGTATAAATTTAAAGTCAATCGGATATCAACTTTGGCCTCTAGAGCATCCACAAGATTTTTTGAAGTAATCAAGGGCCATAACTCTGGCACTAATTATCAGAAATCGCTGAAAATCAATAGGCTTCTTCGTCTTATGACCTTAAACACTGTGTATGAATTTAAAGTCAATCGGATATTAACTTTGGCCTCTAGATCGTTCACAAGATTTTTTGGAAGTGATCAAGGGCTATAACTCTGGCACTAATTGTCGGAAATCGCTGAAAATCAATAGGCATCTTCATCTTATGACTTTAAACACTGTGTATAAATTTAAAGTCAATCGGATATTAAGTTTGGCTTTTAGAGCGTCCACAAGATCTTTTTGAAGTGATCAAGGGCCATAACTCTGGCACTAATTATTGGAAATCGCTGAAAATCAATAGGCTTCTTCGTCTTATGACCTTAAACACTGTGTATAAAATTAAAGTCAATCGGATATTAACTTTGCTCTTTAGAGCGTCCACAAGATTTTTTGAAGTGATCAAGGGCCATAACTCTGGCACTAATAATCGGAAATCACTGAAAATCAATAGGCTTCTTCGTCTTATGACCTTAAACACTGTGTATAAATTTAAGGTCAATCGGATATTAACTTTGGCTTTTAGAGCGTCCACAAGATTTTTTGAAGCGATCAAGGGCCATAACTCTGGCACTAATTATCGGAAATCACTGAAAATCGATAGGCTTCTTCATCTTATGACCTTAAACACTGTGTATAAATTTGAAGCCAATTGGATATTAACTTTGGCCTCTAGAGCGTCCACGAGATTTTTTGAAGTGATCAAGGGCCATAACTCTGGTAGTTATTATCGGAAATCGCTGAAAAGCAATAGGCTTCTTCGTCTCATGACCTTAAACACTGTGTATAAATATAAAGTCAATCGGATATTAACTTTAGCCTCTAGAGCGTCCACAAGCAATTGTGGACGCCGGACCGACGACAATATACGACCACATTTCAATGTGGGCGTATAAAAACTGATTAAGAGTAACAACTCATTATGTAATTATCAGAAAATCATTAGAATTTGTTTGCTTTTTATAAATTTTTACCCCATGCTAACAATTAGTATATACATGAAACATTTAATATCATGGATTTAGCTGTTCAGTTATCTAAATTCATTGAAAATCAAAATACTAATTCGTTTCAACACCTTTAACTCTGTGTATCAATCTGAAGTCAATCGGATGATAAATTTGGCCTCTATAGCGTCACAAGATTTTTTGAAGTTAACAAGGGAGATAACTCTGGCAGTAATTATTTGAAATCGCTGAAAATCAATAGGCTTCTTCGTCTCATGACCTTAAACACTGTGTGTAAATTTAAAGTTGATCCGATATTAACTTAGGCCTCTAGAGCATCCACGAGATTTTTTGATGTGATCAAGGGCCATAACTCTGGCACTAATTATCGGAAATCGCTGAAAATCGATAGGCTTCTTCGTCTCATGACCTTAAACACTGTGTATAAATTTAAAGTCAATCGGATATTAACTTTGGCCTCTAGAGCGTCCACAAGATTTTTTTTGAAGAGATCAAGGGACATAACTCTGGCACTAATTAACGGAAATCGCTGGAAATCAATAGGCATCTTTGTCTTATGACCTTAACCGTTGTGTATAAATTTAAAGTCAATCGGATATTAACTTTGGCCTCTAGAGCGTCCACAAGATTTTTTTAAGTGATCAAGGGCCATAACTCTGGTAGTTATTATCGGAAATCGCTGAAAAACAATAGGCTACTTCGTCTCATGACCTTAAACACTGTGTATAAATTTAAAGTCAATCGGATATTAACTTTAGCCTGTAGAGTGTCCACAAGCAATTGTGGACGCCCGACCGACTGACGCGACGACAGTATACGACCACATTTCAATGTGGGCGTATAAAAATGTGACATTTTCAAATAACAATATTTCGACCCTGATCCCAGCTATCCAGAAATGTATTCATTTTGGAAATAGGAGACATATTCTCCAAACCACGGCCTATTGCTTTCATTTACATGTACGTGCTCGTTAATGTCGATTTTTCACCTTTTCTCATATTCAGTTCGAAATGACCATCACGTGACCAAAATCAAAATTCTGATCAGATAGATTTTTAGGCATTCCTTCAAGGATTCCGAAAATGATACAATGATTTCACACAACAGGCTAGCTATTAGACTCTTGATTGACAAGAGTTTCATCGCCCTCCCTTCATTATAACCAAAGTTATCGTGGCCTAAAGAATCAACAAATCAGCGTGCTCATCTCTGTTTACCCTAAGCAGAAAATGATCATCTTTGAACTCAATCAAGACAGAGACCTAGTGACCGTCTACACCAAGTTTGGACATTCTAGCTCAATTAGAAGGAGAGTTATTGTGTTCCAAATTCTCGGCCCTTTAAATTGCTTCTATTTTTCACTTTCACTTCAAAATGGCGACCATCACGAGACCGAAATCAAAATTCTGATCCGATAGATTTTTAGGCATTCCTTCAAGAATTCCGAAAATGTAACTCCCATATGCATGTCTGTAAGTAAAATATTGCAAAAGCCTTTGTGATTTTTCACGTTTCAAGATGGTGGCGCTTCCGGTTTGATCAACAAACTCAATATTTTGTATACGAATCAGTAATTACTTGTCGAGTATCAAAAAAAAAATTAGGTCATTCTGACCTATATTTCTTTGATTTTTTTGAAAAATTTGATCCTTAATTTCGTCAAGGGGAGATAATTTAGAAATTTTCTAATTATATTTTTGAAGTCACATCGGTAAGATCTACTTATATATACCGGTACTAAATTTCATGAAAATCGTACAACTATTAAAGAAGTTGTCAAATTGGTCTAAACTTCCGGTTCGAAATCACAGCGACGAATTTTGAAATTCGAAAATCTGAAACTGCATTGTAGGTCAAATGCATTCGTTTGTAAAATTCGGTGATTTCGGATACGTAAAACGTTTTGAAAATATGTTTAAAGTTCCAATTTCACTTTTTCTAAGAAAGTCAAAATATAATTATTTCTATGTTTTTTGCTCAAAAGGTTGACAACTCACTATTATACGATCATGGACAAAATTCTTTGGGGGTTAGAAAGGGCGACACTGGTTGATTGAGGAAATAGTTACTCAATTACCTCCCTTGTTTTCCCATTCTTCTCCATGGACGGCCATCTTCAAACGTTTGAATTTGAAGTTGAAAATGATATTTTTGCCAATTTCTCAACTGGCAATAGTGAATTATAGGATTAATAGGATTATTCTTTAACAAGGTAGGACTGTTTATAGGTTCAATCTATTTTTGGGCTCTATTTTAATAAATTTTAAAAATATAACTTAAAAAAATGCTATTGGAACTTTAATCAACAGCCACCACCCATTTTTGGGGGGATTGGTAAAAGTTTCAGAAAGATCCTATGGTTAGATTCTGAGAAATCCGATTTGTGGATAAAACACACAAACAAATTAATAATAATAGCAATAATAACCTTAACAGAAACAATAAGCTTTCATATGTAATATGAAAGCTTAATAATCTTAACAGAAACAATAATAATATGAAACATGAAAGCTTAATAATTTTAACAAAGATAGGTTGCAAGGCAACGAAATATACGCCCACAACAGCTAAGTCGTCCGGGCAGTCAACAATGGTTGTCGCATACACTACGTGTCTGGAGTTTGAGACTAGAAACACCGAACACCGTGGAAAAACACTCTATTTCACGGTGGAATCTCGGAGAATCGCTAGCGAAACGGCAGCTTGCCAAATCATCGCGAAATAGGGTGTTTCACGGTGAATTATAGTGTTTCGCGGTGGAACACGGTGAATCGCTTGAGTGCCGATATCATCCCAATGTAAGCATGTTGACGGAAAATATAATTTATTTAAGTTGAATACAAGATATGTTAACCGTTGGCGAGGCAGCTACGGTCGTATTTTTTTATTTCTAACACACTGTACATGTATAACGTGGTGCCACCGTGTACGGCGTATGTAAACAATGAATAACTTACAACGTATCATTTCATCTTATTGGCTGCTATCAAATCCAAACTTTGAATTATATACGATGAGATTTTACACACTACTTCATTACTCGCAGTTTCAGTTAAACTAAATCCATAAAGCACAGCGCCATAAATCACTTCCGCAATGTGGTTAACCGTTAGTCACGTGGTCTGAAACGCGCGAAAACATGAGATGTTGGGTTCGACACGGGGACTATATTCTTAGCAAATCTTGACTGTCACCGGTACATGATAACAATGTATTATGACGCATTAAAACAATATGGGTGGGAAGGGGAACTGTGAAAATATACATTTACTGGATGCCTCTCATTTCATTTCGGTAGAAGCGGGTATTAAATAAAGCCATTTCACACAGACGCGTACATGGCATATATTTATACAATGGCCACACGTGTGTCAATTCTCGTCGTCACCCCGTTATAATTTACTTATTTTGAGTACACTTCTGAATGATTCCATTCCTTCGTACGTTCAACTTCCAGATTTTCTACTGCATATACATGTACATATCAGCAGCTCAAAAGCTATACTAGACGGTGTAAGCGCAAGTTTCGTGATTGAACCTGCATCGATATTGCATAATAAATCCGTAATCGACAATTAAAGAGATGTTTTGAGTAGCATTTTATTCTTTTCGTTCCATTGTCATGATTTTTATTGAAAATCGAAAGTAAGTTAATCATGTAATACAAATGTACAACGTATACAAATCATAATATTTTACAGTCAAAATTAAATAATCATACAATATATTCTTTTGGTTCCATTGACATGATTTTTATTGAAAATCGAAATTAGGTTAAACATGTACATGTAATACATGTATTGCACCTTGTACTTCCCATTCTCCGCAATCCTACCCTCTTCTAACATCATACTTCTGGGAACAATCAGTAAGCCACCGTCGTCAAACTTAACCAGATAATGCGAGTACTCCTTGGTTTGATTTCTCCACATGATGCCGTATTGAATTAATGATAACCTGTCGTATTGAATAAATGATAATCTCGAAATAAACCGTTTGTTCGTTCGTGGGGTTTAACGTCCACTTCCACCTAAGGTGATATCGTAGACAAAAAATTCGACTATAACCTGCCATTTATACGTACAAAATATAGGCAAAAGTTCTTTGATTCTAATTACTCCAATTAATTTTATATAAAACAAACGATAATACTTCTCAACCACCAAGATAAGAGACAAAGGCTTTCGACAAATCTACAGGAAGCCATGTCATTGTTTAAATTTGACCCATTCAGGTGGTTAATACAATGTAATCATCAGATTCAAGCTCTTCTATATACAAACAAAGTCTGGCTCCCTAAGAAAACATCTTGGTTTTGCTTCATGGTGACAAAATACCACGGGTAATACATAACACTTTATTATTTCAAAGAAAACAGATACATATTAAAACAGACACAATTATCAATTTATTAAAACAAATCTTTATTATTGGTTCGAGTAGTCCACTACTGATGTCTTCCGTTTTGCTAGAAAATACAGAATAACTGTAACATAATTACTAATTTCCACACAAACTATGATCATTTTGTAATGAAACCTAATTTTACTAGCTCAAAGCCCCGAATAGAGTATCAGTTGTAGCCGTGATTAAGAATTATTGCAGCTATTATTAACACGGATGAGTACAGATAATACGAATTAATCACTACTCAGTTATCGTTGTTTTAACTGATTGTCTTTGATGTGCTTCATGGTGAATTCTTTTAATACGTCATAATACATTGTTATCATATACCGGTGACAGTCAAGATTTGCTAAGAATATAGTCCCCGTGTCGAACCCAACAGCTCAGGTTTTCGCGCGTTTCTGACCACGTGACTAACGCATTGCGGAAGTGCTTTATGGCGC
The DNA here is from genome assembly GCA_948474765.1 of Patella depressa. NCBI lineage: Eukaryota > Metazoa > Mollusca > Gastropoda > Patellidae > Patella > Patella depressa. Next base: position 55,719,034 of record OX419716.1, read on the forward strand.
TGTGCTTTATGGGGCGTTGAATTAGTTTAACTGAAGCTGCGGGTAATGAAGTAGTGTGTAAAATCTCATCGTACAAATATATAATTTAAAGTTTGGATTTGATAGCAGCCAATAATTGGTGGGTTACATCTAAGACGAAGATGTAATGATACGTTTAAAAAATTGTAAGTTGTTTATTTTGGCATACATTTTCGCCGGCGTTATGTATGTACATGTATACAGTGCGTTGGGGAAAAAAATCCTAACCGATACAGAATGCCGGTAAATGTCTCCCCGAGATTACCTAACTCATTTGTTATTCAAACCGGCCTGTACTTTATACATATACATGTATATGTACACGTTTTCCCGGGAGCATTATTATATTACAACTCCTTCAATTTACAAATGTATTATAGACAATATTAGTTCGACCCTAGCTTAAGGTAGGCTCGCAAATTCCTCGCGGAAAGCACGGCAAAACACGATGTACTTTTATCGAACACGGTGAATTCCTAGAGAAACACGATCAATTCCTAGAGAAACACGGCGAATTCCTAGAGAAACACGGCGAATCTTAGAGAAAAATCGCCGCGGAATTAAGCGAAATTTCACCGTGAAATCTAAGAGAATTCGGAGTGTTTTTTTCGCCGCGTCGGCGCGATTCTGGTCTCAAAAATTTGGTAGGAACTGTATTGTTTCTTTTATCAGTAAGGAGAACATTTACAACACATGATAATCTTATTACGAGTAATAGCCCATTAAATAATTATCAGAAATGATTAGACTAGTTTTGATGGTTTGTCTCAAGGCCTTTGTCCACAAGATATTTCAAAGTGATCAACTGCCAGAAATTATCAGATATCACTGAAAATTAAATAGGGTTCTTGACCCTAAACACTGTGTACAAATTTAAAGTCAATCGGATATTAACTTTAGCCTTTAGAGCATTCACAGGGTTTTTCAAAGTGATCAAGGGTCGTAACTCTGGCAGTAATTATCGGATATCGCTGAAAATAAATAGGCTATTTTATATCATGACCGTAAATAGTGTGTTTAAATTTAAAGTCAATCGGATATTAACTTTAGATTTTTCAAAGTGATCAAGGGTCATAACTCTGGCAGTAATTATCGGATATTGCTGAAAATCAATAGGCTTCTTTGTATCATGACTTTAAACACCGTGTATAAATTTAAATTCAATCGGATATTAACTTTAGCCTCTAGAGCGTTCACAAGATTTTTCAAAGTGATCAAGGGTCATAACTCGGGCAGGAATTATCGGATATTGCTGAAAATCAACAGGCTTCTTCTTATCATGACCTTACACACTGTGTATAAATTTAAAGTCAATCGGATATTAACTTTAGCCTCTAAAGCGTTCACAAGATTTTTCAAAGTGATCAAGGGTCATAACTCTGGTAGTAATTATTGGATATCACCGAAAATCAATAGGCTTCTTCGTCTCATGACCTTAAACACTGTGTATAAATTTAAAGTCAATCAGATATTAACTTTAGCCTCTAAAGCGTTCACAAGATTTTTCAAAGTGATCAAGGGTCATAACTCTGGCAGTAATTATCAGAAGTCACCGAAAATCAATAGGATTCTTCGTCTCATGACCTTAAACACTGTGTATAAATTTAAAGTCAATCGGATATTAACTTTAGCCTCTAGAGCGTTCACAAGATTTTTCAAAGTGATCAAGGGTCATAACTCTGGTAGTAATTATCGGATATTGCTGAAAATCAATAGGCTTCTTCGTCTCACGACCTTAAACACCGTGTATAAATTTCAAGTCAATCGGATATTAACTTTAGCCTCTAGAGCGTTCACAAGAAATTGACGGGCGGGCGGGCGGACCGACAGACGGGGGCGACGGCAATATACGACCACATTTCCATGTGGGCGTATAAAAACAATAGTGGGACGAAAAACCAAGGTACCAGGTATACATTGACGTGTACGTAAAAGTTAAAAGATCAGTTGGAATTCAACATAAGAGTAGGCCATAGTGCCGCTGTCTGGGCAAAATTTCTCCCAAAGCACACTGTATAGTAGAGATGAGGTCCATCTTAATCAACAAAGTCGGAACAGAACAGTAGGACATTAAACCCCATTTCATTTCATTCATTCAGATTGCGACAAAAATAACGAGGGTGTTTCATCTTGTGCTAGCCCTGTAAAAATTTAAGAAAATAGGTTGCCAGTAGTGATGTGCGGTTTTTAAATTTTCTTTCGGTTTCGGTTTTCGGTTTTTCTGAGGCAAAAAACCTCGGTTTCGGTTTTCGGTTTTTTTATTCATTTAAACACTGTGTCATGTATGTACTGATTTATGGTTATTTTATGGGAATACTTGAAAGCCAGAAAAAATATCAAAAATATTGATGTAAATAGTAAACAACAAGGTTTTTTTTTTTTACTGTTATATGACTTTAATTATGACTGATAGTAATAACAAAGTTACTGTAAAAAAAAGATCTGACACACACAACGCCATAGGCATAATAATAAATTAATATAACGACATAATATCAGTAACAATAAAGTTAGATTCTACTGTAAAAGATAGGCTGGCACTGCCATGCAGGATACGCCCACATTTTCGAGAGATGGACAGAGAACAAGCAATACTGAAAGTGATTTTTCCTACATCTTTAAGTCCTGTATTTCATACTGTATTGGGAGCAGCCATTTAGTTGGTCAGTTCCAGTCTGATATTAATGAAATTCGAAACCGACAATGATTATGGTGTGACGGTACACAACCTAGAAATGTGACTTTTCATCAAAATCGGATAAGAATTGTGACCTGTAGAGAGTCCACAACCATGATATACCATATTTTTACACTATTCGCGTACAAACGGCGACCATTTCGTCCGGCAATTTTGGTACGATTTTCACGAAATTAGAACTCAACCATCCTCATCAAAATCAAATTAAAATTGTGACCTATACAGGATCCACAATCATGATATATCATTTTTTTAACAGTATTCGCGTACAAAAGGCAGCCATTTTGTCTGTCAATTTTGGTCCGATTTTCCCGAAATTCAAACTCAACCTTCCTTACAGTGTAACGGTGATATAATCAAACGTTTTTTTTAAATCGGATAATAATTGTGACCTCCAGAGGGAGCACAAGCTAAAGAAAGGGGGATTTGGCGTATAAATTGGATAATAATTGTGACCTCCAGAGGGACCACAAGCTAAAGAAAGGGGGATTTTGCGTATAACCAGGGGCCATAATTCAGGAAGTTACGATCCGATATGCGCAAATATCGAAAAGAACCAAGATCTTTGGGTTATAACCATGAATTTCAAGTTTAATCAAAATTGAATTAAAATTGTGACCTTTACAGGGTCCACAACCTTGATATACCATTTTTTAACAGTATTCGCGTACAAACGGCGGCCATTTTGTATGGCAATTTTCGTCCGATTTTCCCGAAATTCGAACTCAACCTTCCTTAGGGTGTGTAACGGTGATATAATAAAACGTTTTTTTAAATCGAATAATAATTGTGACCTCCAAGCTAAAAAAAAGGCGATTTTGCGTATAATCAGGGGCCATAATTCAGGAAGTTACGATCCGATATGCGCAAATATCGAAAGGAACCAAGATCTTTGGGTTATAACCATGAATTTCAAGTTTCATCAAAATCGAATCAAAATTGTGACCTCCACAGGGTCCACAACCTTGATATACCATTTTCTAACAGTATTCGCGTACAAACGGCGGCCATTTTGTATGGCAATTTTCGTCCGATTTTCACGAAATTCAAATTATGTCTAAATTATTTTTTTTTTCATTTTCTTGACGATATGCTAAGCTCGCACGCGGTCTGCAGATGACCGCTGTACGCAAAAGATTACAAAGATGCATTGATGTATGAAGCCGATTTATATGTTTTGTGTTTATTTTATTGCAAACAATTAATAGATAACATCTGTTTGGTTGTAAAATGCCAGGAAATCGAGCAAAAGAGTAAATAATAGAATGGGTTATAGAGTGGTGACCTGTGGCTTCACGAAAGAATTATTCAAGATTCATGACGATATTAACATTTTTAAAAGCAGGACCGTAGCATATCTAAAAAAAAAAAAGCAAATAATAATCACGCTGTAAAAAATAATTCTGTATAGAATGCACTGAGTCCAGTTGTATATTTGCATTCAACATTTGTTCTCTGAACCAAATACTGAATTAGAAATTGATAAAATGGACGCAAATATATCGTTCTAATTCATTCTTGGGTTGCGACATTGGAGATAAACTGACTGGATTAAAATTTCACAGAGTTGTGCCAAGACGATTTATGTGCTTGGAAAAAAGGGTTTTAAAAATATTCACAGATTCAAATTGATCATCGTTTTATTCTTTCTGTTATTCATATTCCATCAATGATAAAATGGCTGACGTTTTACTCCGTGCATCAAACAACTATTTTATCATTGGTTAGAGCCGTCTAAACGCGGGGAAATTAACAGTAGCCATTGGTTAACAACACGCATAGACAATCTTATTTGCATATTACATACTATTTATAGTATCATTAGCTGGGAATTATTTTAAGTCGATTGCATCAATGCCGAACATAACCATGTTTTGTGAAAGAGTATAGCATGCAGCGCTATAGCAGACGATATATCAACCGCGCAAGTACTTACAGTTGGCAGTTGAATGTAAATATGATCTCTAGAGACCAGATTTTAAAAAAAATCTTTTGTGTTAATAGTCCTGTAATTAATAGATGAAATTTGTTTGGTCGTAAAATGCGTAATGAATTTGATACCAAATTCTAGTTCACACTATGAGCACGGACCAGTCTTAACTTATTTTCCTAAATTGCAACGGCCATTACGGGTCTGGTAAACTTGCCGTATCTTTTCTATATCAAAGTTTTTGTAAATATCGGTATCTGGCATCGGTCGGTAAACCTTACATAGAAATGGCGATCGGATCCATTTTATGTAAAACAAACCCACTGTACGGCGGTATTTTCACCAAAAAACACACACTGGCCTATGGGTTACAGGCTACGAATAAGGCCAGGGTCTGCGCATGACCGAAAATGACGTCAAAATAGAAACCCGTAAAAGCTCCTATACCACTCTTGTTGTAACTGAATAATATGTCCCAATCTTCATTCTGGTCAACAAATTGTATTATTTTACAATATTCCAATTAATTGATGATACAAATTTCATCTTAACACACCTAATTTAAAAAATTGGAAAATTTCAACTAATTGATTGGAAAAGTCTAACGTAAAACTTTTCAAGTGTGACTTGGATTTTGAAATTTTTTCGAACTCTCTGGAGAAGTAAAATAGGATGTAATGGATAATTTACACAACAGGTAGGACACTTAATGAATCCTAGCGTATTCATTACCAGGCTAATTCATTACCGGTAAAATCGGCGTATTCATGACCAGTATATTGTAGACAATAGAAAGATTAACAAGGTAGTTTAATTTATTATATATTTTAAATCATCATAATACAAACAACAGTTGAAATATTTCGTATTCGAAGACAATATTTACATATAAAACATTGTATTCAGTTGATGCGATTAATAATAGCCATAGTTTCTTATTCAACTTTGAACTGAGTATTGTGTTTAACTTGATGTTACTATTAATATTTCTTTATTTATCACATTAAAAAACAACGTATTCAGTTGATGCGATTAATAATAGCCATAGTTTCGTATTCAACTTTGAACTGAGTATTGTGTTTAACTAGATGTTATTTAAAATAAAAATTATAACAGGTTCGTAAATAACTGTGAACAGGGTATTGTGTTCATAAATTTTTTTCTTTTCTTTTAGTTTTCGTAGTGGATATTTTACCGAATTCAGCAAAGTATCTACTTTCGCTGTTTTACCATACATCGTTTCTGATTGGTTTAATATCCACTTCCGTCACTTCCGTTCGACATGCGCATTTGTGCGATTCTTGATATATTCCACCATTTTGATTACTCTGTCTTTCAAGTTTGGCGCAAAGCACGATTTTATTGGAAAAACATAAACACCACTGACAGTCTTAGTACTTAAATTAAAGATAGGTTGCCAGGCAACGAAACATACGCCCACAACAGCTAAGTCGTCCGGGCAGTCAACAAGGGTTGTCGCATATTGTTTCTTTTATCAGTAAGGAGAACATTTACAACACATGATAATCTTATTACGAGTAATAGCCCATTAAATAATTATCAGAATTGATTAGAATAGTTTTGATGGTTTGTCTCAAGGCCTTTGTCCACAAGATATTTCAAAGTGATCAAGTGCCAGAAATTATCAGATATCACTGAAAATCAAACAGGATTCTTCGTCTCATGACCCTAACCACTGTGTACAAATTTAAAGTCAATCGGATATTAACTTTAGCCTTTAGAGCATTTACAGTGTTTTTCAAAGTGATCAAGGGTCATAACTCTGGCAGTAATTATCGGATATCGCTGAAAATAAATAGGCTATTTTGTATCATGACTGTAAATAGTGTGTATAAATTTAAAGTCAATCGGATATTAACTTTAGATTTTTCAAAGTGATCAAGGGTTATAACTCTGGCAGTAATTATCGTATCATGACCTTAAACACCGTGTATAAATTTAAAGTCAATTGGATATTAACTTTAGCCTCTATAGAGCGATCACAAGACTTTTCAAAGTGATCAAGGGTCATAACTCTGGTAGTAATTATCGTATATCACCGAAAATCAATAGGATTCTTCGTCCCATGCCCTTTAACGCTGTGTATAAATTTAAAGTCAATCGGATATTAACTTTAGCCTCTAAAGCGTTCACAAGATTTTTCAAAGTGATCAAGGGTCGTAACTCTGGCAGTAATTATCAGATATCACCGGAAATCAATAGGCTTCTTCGTCTCCACTCGGCAAACCTCATAAGATTTCGGGAATCTAAACTCGGCTGTATGATGAATTCTGCCATATTGGAACTACTTTAAAGGTCCCGGATGAAACATGGCTGCGCCCATTCCAAACACAAGTTGGCAACCTATTTGGCTAGCGACCTATTCGACCGATCCAGCTGTAAGATAATGACGAAATTACACGTCTATTCTGAGCTGAGGCTTCTTTGCATCATGACTTTAAACACCGTTTATAAATTTAAATTCAATTGGATATTAACTTTAGCCTCTAGAGCGATCACAAGATTTTTCAAAGTGATCAAGGGTCATAACTCTGGCAGTAATTATCAGATATCACCGAAAATCAATAGGCTTCTTCGTCTCATGACCTTAAACACTGTGTATAAATCTAAAGTCAATCGGATATTAACTATAGCCTCTAGAGCGTTCACAAGATTTTTCAAAGTGATCAAGGGTCATAACTCTGGTAGTAATTATCGGATATCGCTGAAAATCAATAGGCTTCTTCGTCTCACGGCCTTAAACACCGTGTATAAATTTCAAGTCAATCGGATATTAACTTTAGCCTCTAGAGCATTCACAAGAAATTGTGGACGATGGACGGACGGACGGACGGACGGACCGACAGACGGACGGACGGGGGCGACGGCAATATACGACCACATTTCCATGTGGGCGTATAAAAACCAAAATCCGCAGACATGCGCCCTCGATCAAAATAGAGTAATATTCTAAATGTTTTTCTACAATTTACATTTATTATCTTATTTTCTTTTAAAAATAATTCTATCAAATTCTACCATAGAAATTTAAGTAGGCTATTTCGTCCCTTTATAAGAAACAGAGAAAGAAGCAATGCTAGACACAGGACGATTAGAACTGTTAGGTTAGGATTAGGGTTTGAGTTAGGTTTAGATTTTGGGTTAGGGTTTGCGTTATGGGAGTGTCAGACGGCAAAATAGCCGGCATCATTGCCTTAGCGAAATCAGAGAACTGCGCATGTCAAACGGAAGGTACGGACGGCTAAATAGTAAATTAGAGTAAAGTGCCGAATTCGGTTAAATATCCACTGCCTTTAGTTTTATAGTTGAACAGATTTACAATACAATACAATACTCTTCAGTGTGGATAGCCTATACGATAATTATATTGTATTTTAAACTTCAAACCAATTCCAATGCAATCAAAATAACAAAGCCGGAATTTACAATCTCAAGCTTAAGATTTAATAATTTAAACAACTCAATAATTAAAAAAAAACTAATTTTAATACATCAAACACCAATCATCAAAATCATCTATAATAATTGTCGTATAGGCTTCTATCCACACTGATGAGTACTAATTAGCACCTTTATATACCGACCAATCATCCCTATAATATACTGGTCATGAATACGCCGATCTTACCGGTAATGAATTAGCCTGGTAAGTGGTATTGAATACGCACGATACCCACTTGAATCATCTAGTACTTAGAATAAGGCTATTATTTATTTTCTGGAGCTGCCAAGCCAGGAAGAGTGTTATTGTCCCTTTAGTGGCCCTTGGACTATAGCACAGACATTATTATAATACTTACCTGTGTCAAATTCGTTATGCCAAGTAAGAAGCAAACGGCATCAAGAATGTTCGACTTTCCACTTCCATTCAGTCCAGTTATTGCATTAAATAATGGATCAAAGCCTTTTATTTCTGTTCTCTGTGCATAGGACTTAAATCCATCGACAACCATCGACTTAATAAACATATTTAGCCCAAATATTTCTCAACAATAATGGAGCCAAATCTTAAATCTGGCGCTCAAATCAAAGAACTGTACTAAAAGGAAGGTTGAGCTGAACTGATCGGACGTTAGTTCTCAGCAACCGGTTCATGACCTTGAACCTCATCGTCGAAAGCTGCGGTTAACTAAACACTGTTTAGCCGTTTATGTGAATGTACGAAGTGAATTACAAATGCCCAGTACTATTTAATCCATTGAATACACACAATAAATGTGCGTGTGTGTGTGTGTGTGTGTGTGTGTGGGGGGGGGGGGGGGTCTAGAGTGCCGCGCTTCGACCTCTAGCTGGCCGGTCGACTCTGGCTTGCGGCTGTGGTTTCGAGCCCTGGTGTGAGCGTATGTGGCATGGAGATAGGGGCTCCTTCTCAACCTCAGGGGTTTCCTCCGGGCAATCCGGTTTCCTCCCACAGCAAAGACCCCTGCGCGTGCGCTAAGATAATGAAAATGAAAAATAAGACTTGTCTGCGATATCACCTTCGGTGGAAGCGGACGTTAAACACCAAGAGAAGAAGACAATAAATGTATAAGTCTTTGTCCCCGTGGCACCATAAATACATGTAATTCCTGAAAATCACCGGAATATTCCGTAAAACAGGTTTTAAGTAATTACCGGTATAAACCGCAAAACATCGGAAATTACTGATCTCCTTTTCAGATCGATTTTCATTTACCAAACCCGAATTGACCCCCCGTAACAATGGGATAAAAGGGTATTTATCCATCTTATAGCAATCTAGAATATTACTATAAGTCCTCAAAATAGTCTTAAATCCGTTCCGCAAAAGCATACCCGCGCGATTTTTTTGTCAGTTGTTATTTACCAAAAGTCCTCAGCCACCTAATAATTGGTATGGAATAATTTAAGCGTTTAATCCTCTTTCATATGGCACCATAGATTATTCCTGAAATACCTCTACATCAGAAATCCGTCCCCTAAAATCATGAGCCCCACCAAGTTTGTTTTGTTTTTTTCATTTCATTTCATTTTCTAACGTCCGCTGCCATTTTATTTATTTGAGCCACCCTACACATGGTATGAAATGAAAGAGAGTTTATCCCACTTTCATGTGGTACCATTGATTATTCCTGATATCCCTCGGCTTAGTATGAAATCCGTCCACGAACACACCCCCAGTCTATTATTTGTTATATTTAAATTCCCTTTCTAACGTCCGCTGCCATTTTATTTATTTGAGCCATCCTACACATAATATGAAATGAAAGGGTGTTTATCCCTCTTTCATGTGGTACTATCCATTTTTCCTGAAATCCCTCGGCTAAGTATTAAATCCGTCCCCGAAAATCACTACACCCCCCACCCAGTCTGTTTTTTCTTGTTATATTTCACTTTCTAACGTCCGCTGCCAATTTATTTATTTGAGCCATACTACACATGGTATGAAATGAAAGAGTGTTTATCCCACTTTCATGTTGTACCATTATTATACCTGATATCCCTCGGCTTAGTATGAAATCCGTCCCCTAAAATCACTACCCCCCCCCCCCCCAGTCTATTTTTTGTTTTATTTCTTTTTGTCCCCCGCCTTTCGAAGAAAGTTGGGAGACTATTAAAATGGGTTCGTCCGTCCGTCTGTCTGTCTGTCTGTCCGTCTGTCCGTCACACTTTTTGGGACACAATAACTCTCTTCCTAATTGAACTAGAATGTTCAAACTTGGTGTATGTGTTTATTAGGTCAATGCCTTGATGGGGTTTGAAGATGAGCATTTTCCGCTTAAGGTAAGCAGAGATAAGCAATTTGATTGGTTGATGCTTTGGGACACGATAACTCTCCTTCTAATTGAGTTAAGATGTTCAAACTTGGTGTATATGCTTATTAGGTCAATGCCTTGATGGAGTTCGAAGATGAGCATTTTCCGCTTAGGGTAAGCAGAGATAAGCAATTTGATTGGTTGATGCTTTGGGACACGATAACTTTAGCTCTAATTAAGTGAGAGTGATGAAACTTGATGTAGTTTCATTACAGTAATACCTTGACTAAGTTCGATAATGAGCATTTTCTGCTCGGGGTAAGCAGAGGGATACGCAATTTAATTGGTCGAGACTTTGGAACACAATAACTCTCCTTCTAATTGAGTTAAAATGTTCAAACTTGGTGTATACATGATTATTAGGTCAATGCCTTGATGGAGTTCGAAGATGAGCATTTTCCGCTTAGGGTAAGCAGAGATAAGCAATTTGATTGGTTGATGATTTGGGACACGATAACTTTAGTTCTAATTAAGTGAGAGTGATGAAACATGGTGTATAGTTTCATTACAGTATAATGCCTTGACTAAGATCGATAATGAGCATTTCTGCTCAGGGTAAGCAGAGCGATAAGCATTTTGATTTGCCGAGACTTTGGAACACAATAACTCTCCTTCTAATTGAGTTAAATGTTCAAAATTGGTGTGTATGCTTATTAGGTCAATGCCTTGATGGAATTCGAAGATGAACATTTTCTGCTTAGGGCAGGCAGAGATAAGCAATTTGATTGGTTGATACTTTGTGACAAGATAACTTAGGTTCATCCTGATTGATGATTTTTATGCCAATACAAGGACTGCATTCTCATTCAGTAATGGATTCGACAGTAACAGTGTATAGAAACGATTGACTCGGACACGAGGGCCCTTTCCCTTGGCCAGAGGGGCCCTTTTGTCAAGCGTGGGGGCCCTTTTGTCTGCCTTTAGGGTCCCCCTAACTAGGGTACATTTTCATATTTCTCGTCGGTTTTAGCATTTTTCTTTATAAAACACTTTTGGATGACACTTCGTGTACAGTTTGATTGCTTGATACGTTTGAAAAAAATAAATGTGCGATTAATTAATATGTGTCATCTATTTATTTTGGGATTTCGACGGGGGACATCAGCCTCACTGTTGGCTTGTTTTTTCTAACGTCCGCTGCCATTTTTCGTCTTTGAGCCAGCCATTACATGGTGTGGAATGAAAGAGGGTTAATTCCTATTTCATGTGGTACCATTGATTAATCCGGAAATCCCTCGGCTTGGTATCAAAACTGTCCCCTAAAATCACTACCCCACCCCCCAACCCCAATCTATTTTTATACGTCCACATTTATAATGTGAACGTATTATGCCGTCGCCCCTGTGTGTGTGTGTGTGTGTGTGTGTATGTGTGTATGTATGTATGTATGTATGTATGTATGTATGTATGTATGTGTATGTGTGTGTGTGTGTGTCTGTGGTTCGCCTACAGGGCGCAATTCTTCATGGATTTTCTTCAAACTTGGTATACTTATTCCTTATACCCCAAGGAAGATCCCTATTGTTTTTGGGGCATGCCCGACCCCCAGGGGCCGAGCCACGCCCATTTCTAGTATTTGTTTGTTTGTCGTCTACAGGCCACATTTCTTAACTTATAATCTTGAAACTTTGCATACACATTCTTTGTACCCTAAGGAGCATCCCTATCATTTGGGGTGCATGCCCAACCACCAGGGGCAGAGCCACGCCCATTTTCTTTTTGTGTGTCGCCTACAGGCCACAATTCTGAATCGGTCATCTTGAAACTTAAAATGCTTATTCCTTATACCCTAAGGATGATCCCTTTTGTTTTGGGTGCATGCCCGACCCCCGTGGGACAGCAACACCCATTTCTTGTATTTGTTTGTCTGTCGTCTACAGGCTGCATTTCTTAATGTATCATCTTGAAACTATGAATACCAATTCTTGGTACCTTAAGGAAGATCCCTATTGTTTTTGGTGCATGCCCGACCCCCAGGGACAGTGCCACACCCATTTTCTTTTTGTCTGTCTGTGTGTCACCTACAGGCCACAATTCTTAATCGATCGCCTTGAAAACTTTTTTATACTTATTCCTTATACCCTAAGGCTGACAACTATTATTTTTGGTGCATGCCGGACCCCCTGGGACAGAGCCACACCCATTGCTTTTGTGTCTTGTGTTCGCCTACAGGATGCAATTCTTCACAGATCCTTTTAAAACTTTACATACCTATTCCTTATACCCTAAAGATGACTCGTATTGTTTTTGGTGATTTCCTAACCCCCAGGGGCAGAGCCATGCCCATTTTTACTTCGTGTCTCTGTGTGTTGTCTACAAGCCACGATTCTTAATGGATTGTCTTTAAACTTGGGATATGTATTCCTTATAGCCTAAGGACGTCAACTGCATATCCCGACTCCCACAGGCAAGACACGCCCAATTTTTGTGATTGTCGTTTATAGGCCGCAATTCTGAATGAAGCAGCTTGGTACTTGGCTTATGTATTCCTTATAGCCTGAGGGCGTCCACTATTGATTTTGATGAATGTCCCGACCCCCAGGGGCAGGGCCACGTCCTCTCTTTACCTTTAGCGTTAGGAAGGCACAATTCTGAATAGATTATCTTGGTATACTTATTCTTTATACTCTAAGGACGGCAACTATTGATGTTGAGGCATGACACTGAACGCTAAACAAACCAAACGCCTAGCCTTCTTGACAAAGTACCATATCAATCAAAGCAGGAATGTGGACGTATATTGTAGCGTTAGCGTTATGTTTTTATATCTCATTTAATTTTCTAACGTCCGCTGCCATTTTATTTATTTGAGCCACCCAATACATGATATGAAATTAAAGCGGGTTTATCCCTCTTTCATGTGGTACCATTGATTATTCCTGACAGCCCTCGACTGAAATCCGTCCCCGAGATCACTAACACCCCCCCCCGACCTATTTTTTTAAATATTTCATGAAATTCGTCCATGAAAATCACCCCCAACCCCCGTGTCTGGTTTTTTGTTTTTTTATATATTACATTTCCTTTTTTTTAACGTCCGCTGCCATTTTATTTATTTGAGCCACCCCATACATGGTATGAAATTAAAGAGTGTTTTTGCCCTCTTTCATGTGGTACCATATATTATTCCTGAAATACCTCGGATAAGTATGAAATCCGTTCCCGAAAATCACTGCCCCAACCCCTCCCCCACCAGTCTATTTTTTATATATCATTTCAATTTCTAAAGTCCGCTTCCATTTTATTTATTTGAGCCGCCAAATACATGGTATGAAATGAAAGCGTGTTTATACTTTTTCACGTCACAAGAGATGAGAGAGAGAGAAATGGGGTTTAACGTCCACTCGACACAAACTATAGGTCATTTTGGGACCAACATATTGTTTCAATTTTATTTCAATAATTCGCTTGCGCGTAGGGGTCTTTAGCAGTGGGAGGAAACCGGAGTGCCCGGAGGAAACCCACGAGGTTGAGAAGGCGCTCCTATCTCCATGCCACATACGCTCATACAAGGGATCGAAACCACAGCCGCAAGCCAGAGGTGACCGGCCAGCTAGAGGTCGAAGCGCGGCACTCTAGACCACTAGGCTATCTCAACCCCCCGTCACAAGAGATTATACCTGTATTACAATATCATATAGTATTATAGTTTATTTCATAGGTAAACGTCGTCTCTTTTATTATCATATCTGTTTCGTACATCAAATGGTTCATTAAAGGATAATATATTTTATTATTATATATTACAAAGTCCATCTGACTCCCTCGTAACATTGTATGGTTGTTCTGGAGGATAATAGCCTGTCGCCATCCCTTATTTTACAACATTACAACCGGACGGCAGGCGCGGATCCAGGATTTTTTGCAGGGGGGGGGGGGGCTAGGTTTGATAATTTTTTAACTAATTGCGCTCAACTGATTAACGGGGGGTTAATTAGAAATTAGTTTCAATTTGGTTCATTCTGATGTATTTGCAGAAGGTAAATTCCAAAATTACAGGTCTAAATCGCCAATAAAATCGCATAAAATTTTTTCAAGCCTGAGCAGGGGGGGGGGGCGGGGTCCGGACCCCCTGGACCCCCCCCCCTCCGCTGGATCCGCGCCTGGACAGATTATGGCATTGGTCAACGAATATTGAAAATTGAATCGCCGTAGATGAGTTTTAGAGCACTTTACTGTGGGTTTAGATACAAACTGGAAACGATAAATTCGGTGTCGTGATCTGTTAATAAACGAAAGAAATTGGATTTAACACCTACGTTCCGCGTTATCTGAAGTAAAGAAGATATAATACACCATGCAGTGTACCATTAGGAAACAAAAATAACTAAAAATGTTGATTTATGCTTCAAAATTAATATCACTCACAGACTTAAACACAGAGATATGTAGTAAACAAAAGATAGGTTGCCAGGCAACGAAACATACGCCCACAGCAGCTAAATCGTCCGGGCAGTCAACAAGGGTTGTCGCATATTTTACTTTTTTCGGTAATGAAACATTTGTAATACACTAAAAACTGATTAAGAGTAACAACTCATTATGTAATTATCAGAAAATCATTAGAATTTGATTGCTTTTTATAAAGTTTTACCCCAAGCTAACAATTAGTATATACATGAAACATTTAATATCATGGATTTAGCTATTCAGTTATCTAAATTCATTGAAAATCAAAATACTTGTTCGTTTCAACACCTTAAACTCTATGTATCAATCTGAAGTCAATCGGATGGTAACTTTGGCCTCTATAGCGTCACAAGAATTTTTGAAGTTATCAAGGGAGATAACTCTGGCAGTAATTATTTGTAATCGCTGAAAATCAATAGGCTTCTTCGTCTCATGACCTTAAACACTGTGTATAAATCTAAAGTCAATCGGATATTAACTTTGGCCTCCAGAGCGCCCACAAGATTTTTTGAGGTGATCAAGGGCCATAACTCTGGCACTAACTATAACGGAAATCGCTGAAAATTAATAGGCGTCTTCGTCTTATAACCTTAAACACTGTGTATAAATTTAAAGTCAATCGGATATTAACTTTGGCCTCTAGATCGTCCACAAGATTTTTTGAAGTGATCAAGGGCCATAACTCTGGCACTAATTATCGGAAATCGCTGAAAATCAATAGGCGTCTTCGTCTTATAACCTTAAACACTGTGTATAAATTTAAAGTCAATCGGATATTAACTTTGGCCTCTAGAGCGCCCACAAGATTTTTTGAAGTGATCAAGGGCCATAACTCTGGCACTAATTATCGGAAATCGCTGAAAATCAATAGGCTTCTTCGTCTTATGACCTTAAACACTGTGTATAAATTTAAAGTCAATCGGATATTAACTTTGACCTTTAGAGCGTCCACAAGATTTTTTAAAGAGATCAAGGGCCATAACTCTGGTACTAATTATCGGAAATCGCCGAAAATCAATAGGCGTCTTCGTCTTATAACCTTAAACGCTGTGTATAAATTTAAAGTCAATCGGATATTAACTTTGACCTTTAGAGCGTCCACAAGATTTTTTAAAGAGATCAAGGGCCATAACTCTGGTACTAATTATCGGAAATCGCCGAAAATCAATAGGCTTCATTGTCTTATGACCTTAAACGCTGTGTATAAATTTAAAGTCAATCGGATATTAACTTTGGCCTCTAGAGCGTCCACAAGATTTTTTGAAGTGATCAAGGTCCATAACTCTGGTAGTTATTATCGGAAATAGCTGAAAAACAATAGGCTTCTTCGTCTCATGACCTTAAACACTGTGTATAAATTTAAAGTCAATCGGATATTAACTTTAGCCTGTAGAGCGTCCACAAGCAATTGTGGACGCCGGACCGACGGACGGACCGACGGACCGACGGACGGACGGACGGGGGCGACGACAATATACGACCACATTTCAATGTGGGCGTATAAAAACGTACATATAATAATAATAACAACGAAATTTGCCCAAGGGGGCTAGTAAATCCTGAAAGCACGGACTATATCAACCGGATCCAATCATAACGAACGAATATTCAGAAGCTCAATTCAGATTACTGCACTTGTACCCAATGCGACACGTTTAACAAAGATAAGAAAACGAATGGGAATGGCCCTGGTGAATCATGGGGTGCGCATAAGACAAATGCACGGAAGCCATTTATTTTAGATTGGGGCCCCTCCATTTAAAGCGGGATCCGTATAACCGGGGGTCAATGTCAGGTTGTCGACCTGGCTGGATTCGACGTTTTTCTTTCAGTCTTATTTTATGTATTTTTACAACAAAGTCGGAAACCAGCTACCACAATAATCTGCTGCTGAATTCACCTCGTTCCCGCGGCACATGGGATTGTTACATATTTTTCGTGGGCAATAGCTAAACGACGACACCCTGTTTAATTCAATAACACACAGCTAATCGTAATCTCATACTGAGTATTTGTACAGAGACTATGTCAAATTAATCCCCGTAGATTAGGTGTCCAATTCACTGTAGATTAATATGTAACTGTTCGACTGTATGAATAATGGCCAGCATGTTGACAACTTTTCTTTTTGTACCACGTTATCATCCAATGTTATAATGTAACGATTACTTCCGACATATTTCAAGACATGTGATATGGAATGTCTGCCATTATTCATGACGCCTTGGTGGCAAGCAATTGATTTTAACTGTAACACAACGTTGCCGATTAGTAAATTCTCATCTGGTATAACCTTTATATAATTTTTTCTTGGTCTTCCATTCTCATCAGTCGAATGTCTTTTCAACACTATGATAAATGTTTCAGGTACCTTATCATACGTGATGGTTTCCTCTATTCCTCCGCTACAATGTACACACTGTAAATTATTATTCCGTTGCTCATCTAACAAATCTTGTGTGAATATCGTCTTCTTTTGTCTTTCACTGGGGAGGGTTAAAAATTGACAAAATTCTGTCGAATCATCACATAGTTCACACTTTTTTGTGTAGATAATCTGAAATATAATTACAACGTTCAGTCGAATTCCCTTTACTAGATATAATTATTTTAAAAAAATATCTGTAACAACCTATCATAAAGCCCAAAGCAGGGGCTGATCCAGATGGGGGTGGGGGTCCAAACCCCACCCTGTGTAGATTCTGAAATCATTAATTTTATTAAATATTATTAATGGGAGACAACTACTGTTTTGTAATAGTCACAGATGTCAAGTAGTCGTTTTATCTCAGGGGTCTGGTTAATCGGGAAAAGAATTTTTTCACGTGGACCCGCCATTTCGTCGATGTTACTATTTTCTTCATAATATAAGATACAAGATTTAAGATTTGTAAAGACCGGGAATGGTCAACGTGTTTGTAAGTTATTTATAAGTTCATTGTGATTATTCTGCATTAGTTTATGTTAGCTGACTGTCATCTCTTAATTGCTTTAGTGTTGCATCTAAACAAAGTCACATCAATTTTGCCTAAATTGTAATACTGATACTATGGATAGCATTTAACGAAAAAAAGTAAAAAGAGATAAGTTTACGCATTTGTCAGGTAATATATTTGTTAATTGTTCATTGTTCACATGTATTTTGTAGAAACGGGCTATACGAAGAGCTACACGAAATTCACGTCCTTTCAAGATCAAGACAAAAGTCCATAATCAGTTTAAAGGGACAATCCCGATAAGAACAGAGTCTCAAAAATTTAAGTCCGAGCATTTACGAGATTTATGGACCAAAATATAGAGACATGGTGTATTTACCTTGGCTCAAAGTTTCAGCTCAAAATATTGAGTCGTTTTGACGTTAACGTCAACACTGCTTATCCGGACACGTAACCCTTTTAAGATTTCGGGTCAATTTTTTGATTGGGTGACCTAATAATCGATTCCCGTTTCTTGAGAGGTCTATACAGTGAATGACCCATGTACTGTACTTGATAACAAAAGGTAAATTTCACCTACATATCATTTTTATAGAAAAAAGGCTGGTTTTATCCAGATACTGTATAATACAACGGTCACCGTTTCCAGATGAAGACTGTCAGGTTTAAGTTATTTACAAGCATATCTCAAATATCGGGTTAGTTGGTCGGCCTTAGGTAATGGAATAAAAGGGATTTTAACACAAAATTAAGCAGTTTTATTCCCCAAAAAGTTACCGGGATTGACCCTTTAAACACGACTATACTCAAGAAAATTGAAGATTACCGGAAAAGATAAAAGATGTCACAAGATAATGATAAACATGTCAGTATTGAAGCCTCCTCAGATGAAGATGAAGATTCGAAACGCACAAGAGCAGGAACCAATTACCGCCCAACGGTTGAAATTGATATTCATAATTCACAGCAAGTGGAAGAAAAGAGACAGCAAGAGCCAAGTACAACTGTCAAAGATAAAAGAATTAAATCATTAGAATTAAAGATACAAAGATTAAAGTTAGAAGAAGAATTATTGTGTGTCCCATGGTAAATAATAAACGGATTTCTACCATTATGAACAAACTACTCTACTTAAGTTATTATAAACTTACCTATGTGTTTAAAATCACCTCCGGTTAAATAAAATCCATTATACAACTAAATATACCAACGAATAAAAAAGTTCTCTCTTGTAAAATTGAACTTATCACAAACTTTGACACCGAGAAATAAAAAATGGAAGCTTATTACGTCACTTATCGGAATAGATCATTTCGTATGAGGGGGTTAAAGCAAGGCTATTTTTGTGTTGATGCGTTCGATTACTGGCGCCGCGCTTACTCTAGCCACCGCGAATGCGTTCGGGTTACTTCAACATGGAGGCAAATAAATTATTTGATCGAAGTTATAGGCCTATTTTCCGATAAAGTTTAGGCGACGGAAGAATTATTGTTGACAATGTTGTGTTTATTTTGGTGATTCTACATCTTGGTTTAACTATTTCAAGAAATAGAAAAATCCACTCGCAGAACTGAGATGTTTATTAAATATTATTTTTTTCTTGATAACGGGTCAGTTTCCCCAAATCAATGTATGGAGTCATAAGCCATTGTGGCTATAGAGAGCAGACTGGGTCTCCAAGTAGGAATTCTTCCTACTGAATTTGGTATCTGATTAGAGGAAAGTCTTCAAAACCCTAGCGTCATGTGTACACCCAGACCAGCCGATGTGAACATGAGTAAATCGAACTCGATGATCACATAGCCCACAGCCTGGAGTACGACTCAGTGACCTTTTTGCGGTTTATGTATGATATTCGATAGTTATTCATCTTGGGCGGCATAATTCGAATATGACAGCCATCCATACCTCCGATTATTCCAATCCGTGAAATTTACAATATTTAGCAAAACCGTAATAAATTTCTTCACGTTTGTGGGGTAATGGGCAATTGTAACACGGACAGGAGATCTTCTTTTGTTCTTTTCGCAGATTGTTTTACCTCTGCTAAACTCACTGGGGCGTAACTGTGCAATAAATATACATTTGCAGTGTTGTTGCACACTTTTGCTGGTTTACGCTAGTTTTAGTAGAAATCATATTGAGAAGTTGGATGGGTTTTCCGTGCAATAACAACGATCATGTTGAGCAGGTATCAGTATTACATTCATTTATATCACGCTTCATTCGCTACCAGGTTTAACACAGGTCTCTGTGCGATCATAACCTTGCCCTTCTAACTACAATTCTTGTAAGCTATGGAGCTCGTTAACAAAGCTAACCAAAGGTTACATTGGTTGAACGAAAATGTGATTTAAAGTATGTTCTGCATAATATGGGCTTTAATATTTCGCTTCTCTGGATTTGATAATTCCAATGAGATACCAATGAAAAAGTCTAAAGTTTGTTGATGGATTATTGTCTGCTCGTTGTTATTCATCAGAACATCGAGCACAGTTAATTGTTTGGTGGCTCATCTTCCATTTTGATATCCGAAGAAAGTGCCGCGCCGTTTGATTACCCATTCCCACTGCGCATGTCGAAACGTACTCGAGGATCCTGGCCGAGTAAGCACGGAGCAAATAATCGAACGCGACATGTATGAATAAGCTTTTGCTCTGAGACCCAGTAATGAGTTTGAGCGTTTACAAACATAAATACGCCCATAGTCCGATATTTTGTTTCCCCCTTGTATTAATTATTTGGTTAGAGAGTTCTGGGGGAATTTTTTTCTTTTGAATTACATTTGTTTTACTGGCCTTGAATATCACCGTTGAATATTTTTAATATTTCCTGATGATGAACTTAAGCAGTCCTGCCAGTTAACCCCGGCAATCTGCTGTGGACGAGGTAGGCCTAAATTCCGTTTACATTTGCCTTGGCAAAATTAATAGCCGAGGCCATTGAATCATTGAATAGGTATATAACGTTTTTTTTAAAGATAAATACCAATAATTATTATCACCAAATCATACGCGCATCGGTTTTATTATCGGTAGATAGTTCCATATCTTTCTATTTCTCTTTAAATATTATTTCTGGTGTGTTAGAATTTTATAATCGTGAAATTCACAAGGCTGTTTATCCATAAGATTTTGAAATCCACGGAGAATGGAATTTTCCGATGGCATTTCGTAGATCGCGATCATGCCCCATCTAATCAACGCTTTGAATTATATTGCTGTAAAAGGTACCATGTCATAGGAGTTATTGTATGCTACACAGATGGTTAAATTTAGTGCCGCGAAACTTGCACGAATTTTCCCCACGGTCTGCATAATTAACACACAAAACCATTTTTATAAAGACGATAAACGATGTTTAGACATCCCGAACTTTTCTTATCAAGAATGTTTCGATTTCAGTATCTGTCGAATGAACAAAAACAAGTAATTTAATCAGGAACATTAATGATATGAACAGTCGGAACGTGAATAAAAATATGGAAATTATTGAGAAGCGGTGGTCTTTTTCATACGAAATATGATCAATTAAAATTATGATTGACTGCGGGCTGTAATGTGTTTTATAAAAATACATATAATATACACGGGTGAAATTACGGAGTGAAAAGCAATATTATACATGTATTTACGAGTATTCGTATAATCGGTAAATAAAATTTAGTAGACTGACAATCAAATGGTTTAAAATTAATGTCATTGTCTCCAGTTGCTATTTTCTTGCCCAAACTCAAACGATCGAAAAGGCGGTGTGCTGTTTTGATAACAACACACGTGGTTATCATAAATTACCCCCTTCAACATAATTACGATGGTTTAGCCCATAACGTCACGTATGTAATGTTGTGATGAACACAGACGAAAATACAAGCAAAAACATTGAATTTTCAAGAGAGAACCTCTTTTTTTCCGTTGGGATGTTTAATTGTGCAATGAATTTTATTTAACCGGAGGTGATTTTAAACACATAGGTAAGTTTATAATAACTTAAGTAGAGTAGTTTGTTCATAATCGTAGAAATCCGTTTATTATTTACCATGGGACACACAATAGCTAGATTACAAGAAGGAGAAGAAATAAGTGTGGAGAGAAAACATGAAAAATCTTCAAACAATGATGAGATAATTGAGACCAACAATCAAAAACAAGACACACCATCACAAAGAAATGAAGATAATTTTATCAATTTAGATGAAAGATCAACAATGAAAATGATGATGGAGACTCAAACAAAATTTATGAAAGAAATTGTAGATCAACAACAGAAGAATGCCATGGTTTTAACTTTACCTAGTACAATGGTACCTGTTTATGACGGCGACCCACTTACATACATCACATTCATTAGATCTTTTGAGAACATCATTGAGAAGAAAACACAGGATGCTTCCACCAGATTACACTATTTATTGCAATATACCAATTCCAACTTACAAGATCATCTTAGATGCTGTTTAAATATGGACCCGACTGAAGGCTATGAGAAAGCGAAGAAATTACTTAAGAAGAAAGCTGGACAGAATTACAAGATAGCCACAGCACACGTAAATAAAATAACGCAAGGACTACCTATAAGATCAGAAGATAGACCCGCTTTAAACAAGTTTGCTCAAGATCTGTCTTCTTGCACTGAATACCCTTCAAGAAATTGGGTATATGAGCAAAGTTGAAAATCCAGATACTCTGTTGAAGATTATTGGGAGACTCCCTTATGAGATTAGAAGACGATGGAGAGCAGTTGCCGACAAAATTACTGAAGAACAAGACAGAGAAATCCGAATAAAAGATATTGAAGAATTTGTAGAAAGAGAAGCCAGAGTAGCGACACACCCAGTCTTTGGTAATTTATAACAGGAAGATACAAGGAGTCAACAGAAAATTTCAAGATCCAACTAGAAAACCAACAAGGTCCAGCTTTTATTCCAATGTTAGTACACCCCCCCAGCAACCTTATTATCAACGAAGACCACCACCAACAACTATCTACAATCTGTATTTATTGTAATTCTAAGCTACACAGTCTAATCTCATGTACAAGCTTTAAAAATCTTATCCCCGAAGAAAGAAGAAATATAGCTATGAGTAAAGGAATCTGCTTCAATTGTCTCGAACATGGCCATCGAGCTAAAGACTGTACTACAGTGAACAGATGTGGTGACTGTAATGGTAGACATAATACTTTACTCCAGAGGTCGCAGTCACGCAAAAATCCGCGTTTTCCACGCAATTTCTTCAAAATAAACGCAAATACTGACGGACGTTGCGTAATTTACACTGACGTGAGCTTAATAATGTTGTGTCAAGATGAAAGATAAAATGTTTAGGCAACCGATAAAATTATTCTATTTATATCTTTGTTGTAGTGTGTCACTACGTCATCAATCTATGCGTTTCACGTGGCTTACACACCGCTACTGTAGTCTCCGTGGGTTTTTATATCCAGACATTCAATAACTGCACTATTGTGCCAATAAAAAGACTGGATAGGTTTTCGAAAATTCGTCTGCTTGTTTACGATACTTCTCTGTGCAAAAAATCACCCATTTTCTAACACTTACTGTAGTAATTGAATTGATTATATCAAAAGTATGGCTTTTGATGAACTGAGACAAAAAACATTAACAATTTTCTTTAAAAAAGCCAATTCCGAAGGTAATCAGAACGAAAATGTGTCTAAAGACGATCGAAATGATAAAGTCATTGTCGGAGAAAGTGAGGGGGCGTCTCAAGATAACCAAGGCCCCACAGTAACTAAAAGATCAAAATCTGAATTCATTTTTCAAGAAAAATGGAGAAATGAATTCTTATGGTTGCGGACCAGCCAAGATACGGACGGCACACTTGTTATGTTTTGTTCAGTTTGCGAATGGGCGAAAGTGAAAAACGCCTATACACGTGGTTGCAAAACTTAGCAACACAATTCTTTGATTCGACACAAGCAATCAACAGATCATTCGCACGCGTTGCTTTCAAAAAAAAAAACTGTCCACTTCATTTGCAGATCATATGAAAAAATCATGCGTAAATTCAGATAAAGCTTTGAACGTCATGATGAGAACCGTCTATTGTGTTGCAAAACACGACATGCCCAATGAAAATTTTACAACCATCATGGATCTCCAGCGTCGGAACGGTGTACCCGAATTGCAAAATTCAAATAATCACATCTATAAGCACCATTCAAAAGTGACCGAGATGCAGGATGCTATTGCTGAAATGATTAGAGAGAAACAAAAAGAATAATAAACGAACGAAAACCCAAATCAGTTTTCTTAACAAACATAACAGTACCAAACGGTAATGCAGAAACTATAACAAATACAATAAAAGATGTGTTACAAAATTATGAAATAGATGTAAAAAAAAGTAGTGGGTTTAGGTTCTGACGGAGCATCCGTCATGACATGTCGGGAAAATGGGGTTGGGAAAAAGTTAAAGGATTTAAACTCCTACTTGATCCATATCCACTGTTGTGCACATCGTGTGGCATTGGCCTCAAACGATGCAAGTAAACAATCAAACAAAATAACAGACTACAAAAAGAACATAAATTCTATCTACAGATATTTTGAACACTCCGCAAATAGACATAGTCGTTTGAAAACACTCAATCAAATTCTTAATAACGATGATGTATTGAGTCTTAAGTTGACGTGTTCGACAAGGTGGCTCAGTCTACACAAAGCCGTTAAAGGCATTTATACAAATTGGCCAGCGATATGCATGGTATTAGAGGAAGATGCCGTTACAAATGCTACGGCTGATGGACTATGTCGGTTGGTGAATTCGTATACCTTTATTGCCATAACTTGTCTTTTGATGGATATCCTACCAAGTTTAGACAGATTATCACTAATTTTTCAAAAGGAAAATGTCATTATCTCTACAATAAAGCATGTAGTGTCGTCGTCAATCGAAGAGTTTGAAAATTTAAAAGACAATTTAGGACCTCATGAGAAACAATTTTCAGATGAACTAGATGCCTCTGGCAGTTACAAAAATATGGTAATGCACAATTAGAAGTCATCGGTGAACATTTTTCCGAGATTCTGAATATTGTTGAATTAAAGGCGGAATTTTCCCAGATGAAAACCGTTATACGAGCTTCTGGGGCAGAAGGTCCTTCTGATTCAGACTTAGATGTCAAACTGAATCGAGCTGCACATATATTTAAATCCAAAACACCAAGAATAATATAACAACACATTTTATTATTATTAAGCATTGGTCTGGCTGTCGGCCTACGCGATTGTGCCATGGCTTTTTGATAATAAATTAGTTCTACATACATATAACTCGTTTGAATATTTAAATAGACCGTTTTAATACATGGACATAAATATTAAAATTCATTAAACATAGTGTCTCTTCATTTCATTCGTTGTCTTCATGTTTTTGGCAGTAAGCCTTCTATACGTAGCTATTCTGAGATACCCCCCTTAATGGCCGCGCTGGAAGCAATAGACCACATTTCATACAAGACTTTGGATTGGCTAGTACACGATAATTTGTGTACATTCAGCCAAGCAAATACTGGCATTCGTAGAGATACAGTTTGATCTTCACTTCCTGTCGAACTGAAAGATTGAAATCGCTATGCTTTGAACCATAGATATGCCGACGTCCTCTCCTCTAGTCTTTATTAAACTAAACACAATATCAATCAAATAAGTGCGCTTAATATACGGTTGGTACAACACGATGGTTTTACTTGCTCCTATTTCTATTGAGTATTTTAAGAGGTTCTAAGACACGCAGATAAAAGAGGCAAAAACGAAAAATTTTAGAATGTCTGCGTATTTTTACGCAACTCGAAATTGATCCACTGCGACCTCTGCTTTACTCCATCAACCACCAATTGATAATAGGAATCAAGGCACTGACCCAAGAAAAACAGATTTTACAGAAGTTAAAATGCCTACTATGAACAGAGTTAAATCTGCTTATTGCTCCCAAACACCGGGTAGAACACAATTAATTGGACTTCCTGTAGTTTCAATTAAAATCAAGACTAATGGATTGAAAGAAGAATTTATTATAGCAAAAGCTCTATTGGATAATGGTTCTAATATAACATTCTGTACGGACTAGCCTAGAGATATACGATCTAGATGGTATGAATATGATCAAACTTCTTAATATCTTAACCAGGCCTAACCTACCAATCTCAAAAGAAGATATACCTTCGCAAGAAGATGGCCACACCTTCACGGTATTCATCTGTATGATACTGATGCCGATGTAGAACTGCTCATTGGAAATGACAATATTGAAGCCTTGCAGCCTATTGAAATCAGAGAAAGCGAGAATGGAGGACCGTATGGGGTTAGAACTAAATTAGGATTAGCGATAAATGGACCCCTAAGAAAATATGCTGTACAATAAAGAGTCACCTCTAACTTTATTAGGTGTGATAATGACTTAAGTCAACAATTTAAAAATTTCTGTAATCAAGAATTTAATGAATCCGTGATAGATATTAAGAAGGAGATGTCACAGGAAGATAAGAAAGCCTTAGATACTATGGAACAGACAGTGAAGAAACAAGATAACCATTACGAAATCGCCTTACCCTGGAGAGATTTCCCCCCAATACTTACCTAACAACAAGCCATTAGCAGAACACCGATTGAGTTTATTAAAGAGAAGATTATTAACTGATCCGAACTTATTTCAGAAATATGGAGAATTTATTGATGATCTGCTTCAGAATGGTTATGCCGAGAAAGTGGATGAAGATAAGATGCCACAATCAACTGTTCCAAATTGGTATTTACCACACCACCCTGTATTTAATAAACAGAAAATCAACAAAACTAGAATTGTATTCGACTGTTCGAGCAAATACCATGATACCTCACTCAACGTCCGTCTACTTCAAGGTCCCAATCTTACCAACACACTGGTTGGAGTATTGTCAAGATTTCGTCAAGATCACATTGCACTGGTAGCAGACATCCAAGCCATGTTTCACCAGGTTAAAGTTCCCGAAGATCAACGCAACGCACTGAGATTTCTATGGTGGCCCAACAACGATTTAACATCTGAACCTGAATCCTACCGAATGACTGTCCATTTATTTGGCGCCATTTCTTCGCCAAGTTGCTGTAACTTTGCATTGCTTCAAACCGCTAATGATGATAACCTTAGTCAAGATATTCAAGAATGTATAAGACGCAATTTCTATGTAGACGATTTTCTTCGTTCAACCAAGACCGTAGAAGAAGCCAAGGTGTTTACAGAAGATTTAAGACAAGCTTTAGCTAATGGAGGATTTAGACTAACCAAATGGATTTCGAATTCGCCAGATGTCATTACAGATATACCAGAGAGCGAAAGGGCTGCTCCACTTCAACAAGATGACGTCTTTGAAGATGATGTCAGTTGTAATAACCAAGTAGAGCGCATTCTAGGAATACGCTGGAATGTCAATACAGATTTCTTTGGTTTCAATATATCCATTAAGCCAAAACAACCAACAAGAAGAGTACTACTGTCTATAATTAGCTCAGTATTTGACCCATTAGGATTCGTAGCACCCTGTATATTACCAGCTAAAGGCATTTTACAAGACTGTAATATACCAATTCCTGATGAATTTCAACTAAGATGGAATAAATGATTAATTGATCTGCCCAAGTTATCCAAGTTTAAGATTAGAAGATGTTTCGCCCCTGATGACTATGGTGAAGTTAGTTCATATCAACTCCATCACATGTCTGATGCCTCAGAAACCGGATATAGCTCTGTTACTTATCTAAGAATGATTAACAACTCAAACAAGATCCATGTTGTTTTCCTTATAGGAAAATCACGTCTGACTCCATTAAAGAAGGTAACCATCCCACGATTAGAACTAGCCGCTGCGGTAGTATCCATTAAGTTAGACAAGATGATGAGACAAGAACTTGATGTACCAATAAAGAAGTCTGTTTTCTGGACCGATAGTACGGCGGTGATAAAGTATGTTAACAACGAAAGGAAGAGATTTCACACATTTGTGGCCAATAGGATCGCTACTATCAGAGATGGTTCAGAACCTACGGATTGGTACTACGTTGATTCTGAGTCAAATCCAGCTGATGATGGATCACGTGGCTTGACGACCAATGAATTCATAAAGGACCAACGCTGGATACTGGGGCCGGGTTTCCTATACCTACCTGAAGATCAATGGCCTGAACAACCTGATTTAAAGAATGGTCTGGATGAATTAGATCCTGAAGTAAAGATAGAGAAAAAATGTCACATGGTTATAGAGAGAAATCAGGATGCTGCCGATGAAATATTTAGTAAATTCTCATCATGGTTTAAATTAAGAAAATGTATTGCCTATATTCTGCGTTACAAGAAAAATCTCTTAAGATGTACTAAACGAAATAACTCAAGACCAGGTAACAATAAGACTAAGACTTGTGTTCAACCACTGTTATTAGATGAAATTCGAGAAGCAGAGAGAGAAATCCTAAGTATAGTACAGCGATCAAGTTTTAAAGATGAGTTAGAATGTTTACGTCAGGAAGAAAGATTAAAGAAGTGTAGTAGACTTGTTAAATTAGATCCAGTCCTATTAGATGATATGTTAATAAGAGTTGGTGGACGATTGAAAAACTCAACACTAGCATTGGACATCAAAAACCCTATTATCCTGCCGAAAAATCATCATGTGAGTGACCTCATCATCCGTCATTACCATCAACTGTCCGGTCACTCTGGTAGAGAATATGTCCTGTCAAAGATAAGAGAAAGATATTGGATCATTAAAGCTAATTCAGCTGTACGAAGTATAACATCGAAATGTTTTGATTGTAAACGAAGACAAGCTCAACCTATGCAACAGAAACTAGCTGATTTACCACAAGACAGAATAACTGCAAGTAAGCCACCGTTCAGTTTTGTCGGTATTGACTATTTTGGCCCATTTATGGTAAAGAGAGGAAGAAGTCAAGTAAAGCGGTATGGTTGCATTTTTACGTGTCTGACAGTAAGAGCTATCCATATTGAAATTACTCACAGCATGGATACCGATTCATTTATCAACGCCCTAAGGCGCTTTATAGCTAGAAGAGGACCCCCAGAAAGGATCAGGACCGACATTGGATCAAACTTTGTTGGTGGATCTAAAGAGCTGAAATCTGCTAATAACGACTGGAACCAAACTAAAATACACAATTTTCTATTACAACACGAAGTTACCTGAATATTCAACACCCCATTAGCATCGCATCATGGAGGTGTGTGGGAAAGATGTATAAGGACCATAAGAAAGGTGTTGTCTGCACTGATGTCACAACAAACTTTAGATGACGAAGGACTCTCTACGTTAATGTGTGAAGTGGAAAGTATTGTCAATGGAAGACCAATTTTGAATTACGCCAACGTCTGACGACATTAATGATTTAGAAGCACTTTCACCGAATCATATCCTACTCTTAAGATCTGGCTCTACATTACCACCTGGTATTTTCGTCCAGAAAGATCTTTATGTACGTAAAAGATGGGGTCAGGTTCAATATATGGCTGACGTTTTCTGGAAGAGATGGAAGTCTGAATATTTGCCCCTACTTCAAAAGCGGCCGAAATGTATGAATCCAGATGATAAAATTAAAGCCGGAGATATTGTTTGGTTAGTTGACGAATCAGCCCCAAGATCACACTGGCCTTTAGCAAGAATAACAGAAGTGATGCCTGGTAAAGATGAATTAGTCCGATCAGTAAAAGTCAAGACCAAATCTTCTACATTTACGCGACCAATTACTAAATGTGTGTTATTGGAATCAGCGAAGTAAAGACATTGAAGTGAATTAAGCATAAACATTATTAGACTATCATGACTGTCATAATGATGACAGTGTTTCTTAAGTGACGATAGAGTAATATTTTAATAACCATTTCAAGTTTAAATTTAATCAAAGTTTGTTGAATTACTTATTTTATATGTTTATTATTATTATGTTGTAACTAGATTTTAAATGTTCCTCTTATGTTCCACATTTAAAGGGGCCGGGTATGTAGAGTCTGAAATCTATTAATTTTATTAAATATTATTAATGGGAGACAACTACTGTTTTGTAATAGTCACAAATGTCAAGTAGTCGTTTTGTCTCAGGGGTCTTGTTAATCGGGAAAAGAATTTTTTCACGTGAACCCGCCATTTCGTCGATGTTACTATTTTCTTCATAAGATAAGATACACGATTTAAGATTTGTAAAGACCGGGAATGGTCAACGTGTTTGTAAGTTATTTATAAGTTCATTGTGATTATTCAGCATTAGTCTATATTAGCTGACTGTCATCTCTTAATTGCTTTAGTGTTGCTGTTGCATCTAAACAAAGTCACATCAACTTTGCCTAAATTTGTAATTACAATTCTTCATATTTCGTTAAGTACCATAGTGATTCAAAAAATAAATTCACCGCCATCAAGATAATGTTGTAGGGGGTCAAATTATTAGACAAAGCGACCACACAAGGGTTCAGTTTAACAGCTTTATTCCAGTATAAGAAAAAAAACGCCTGAAAAGGGGTTTTCCTGGCTTACCAGACTTTAACAAAGGTGAAGTACCTTTTGAAGTCTTTAAATTCTATCACTGGATCTTTATTAAAACACCTGCTCTCAATAATACACTATATTATACTAAATTGAAGAAGATTCAACTACAAAACTCTATAAAATTAAACACAAACTAGCGCATGAATTACAGAGAATGAAAATATCCTCTGACCTTCATGAAATCATTCCTAAGAAGTGACCATAGTGATGATGATACAAAAACTAAGAAAACCTCAGGTCAAAGTTGAAATAAACTACCAGTGAGTTGAGTGAACTGGAACTCACTGGAAACCCCTTTAAGAAGAGTGTATAGGACAGGATAGTTTAAAGAAGCAGTGATGTGTAACATATTATCTAAGATTAAATTAGTATTGTGATTCATTTAAAATACCCATAAAATAAATAAAATCACTCTACCACATACTCCCTCCCTTTGGGAAAATGTTGTCCCTAACATTTAAAACTAAACAATCTAGTAAAACACATCTGGGAACAGACTCTTACACAAAGATGGTAATGAATTTAAAACAACTTGTAAACGATCAG
Source organism: Patella depressa (assembly GCA_948474765.1). Lineage (NCBI taxonomy): Eukaryota > Metazoa > Mollusca > Gastropoda > Patellidae > Patella > Patella depressa. The sequence continues at coordinate 55,749,922 of OX419716.1, forward strand.
GTGACAAACTCATGAAATCAGATGGTAGTAGAGACTTCGCCAAATCTGCTCGGAACTGTGGAGTAGAAGTTACTGGTTGTTGCTGAGACATGACGTAGTCTGTATACCGGGCTGGTTGTCTTCTCTCTCTCCCTGATCTTCTGGGAGTAGGATCTTCTGGCAAGTGTGATTCTTCTGATGTTCCTGAATCTGAGGCTGACGCTTCAGGCCTATCTGCATCATCTTGATGTGAATTATCAAGCTCAGATTCCACCACATCCTCTGTGACCTGTAACTCTGTTGGGCTAGCTGGGTGCAGGAAATCTGCACTTTCCACCAGATATACAGCTCCTCCTCGTCACTCTCTGCCTCTTCCGGTTCGTTGATTTCTGTCACCTTTGGTTGTTGAAATTTCCTTGGCTTTGGTGTTGGGCCATGATGGATTGGTTCGATGACTGGAAGACTGCTGATTGGTAAAAGGTGGTTACGGTGCAGAGTTCTCTTTCGGGTTCCACCTAATTCCTGCAACTCGTACACCGGGATGTCTTGGTTTGGTCTTCTGAGGATCTTGTATGCCTTGTCCTCCCACTTATCAGCTATTTTATGCCTCCCCTCCTTGAACGCTAACCTCCTCACTAGAACTGTATCGCCAGGCTCCAAGGTGTTAGCTCTGGCTCTTAGATTGTAACGCTTCCGTTGTTCCTGCTGTGTATCATCCACAAGGGCTGAAGCGGTTAGGTACGCGCGCTCCAGTTTCTCCTTCAGGGATTCTACGTAGGCGTTGTAGCTTTTTACGGTCTCTTTACGCCCCACGAGTCCAAGCATAACGTCTACAGCTAATGTTGGTTTCCTACCAAACATCAACTCATACGGAGAATACCCTGTCGAAGAATGCCTGGTACAGTTGTACGCATGCACCATAGGTGCAACGTAAGTTTTCCAATCAGACTTCTGCTCAGGATGTAGAGTACCTAACATATTGAGCAAAGTCCGATTGAATCGCTCACATTGACCATTCCCTTGTGGATGATATGGTGTTGTTCGTGATTTCTCCATTCCAGTAAGTTGACACAATTCTTTAATCACACGTCCCTCAAACTGCTGACCTTGATCACTATGTATCCTTTGGGGAATTCCGTAGTGAACGACAAAGTTTTCGAAAAATGCCTTGGCTGTTGTCTTGGCTGTAGTGTTTCTTACTGGAACAGCTTGCGTATACTTTGTGAAGTGATCTGTGACGACGAGAATACTGTCATAGCCTCCACGAGATTCCTCCACACACATGTAATCCATACACACCAGCTCTAGCGGTTGACACGATGTGATGTTAATCAGCGGACAGGTTGATGGTACGCTTTTCCTCTTGATACAGCGAGAACAGTTCTTTATGTAGGTTTCTATGTCAGATGTCATCTTCGGCCAATAAAAACGTTCTCGAGCTAGACCAATAGTTCTGTCCCTGCCTTGGTGTCCCATGTCATCATGGATCCCTACCATTGCCAAATTCCTGTAAGCCGTTGGAAGCACCAGCTGCAAAGTCTCTACTCCTGATACATGGCTGCGTCTATACAGTACACCAGACTGTAGAACGAAATGTTCAAAATCCCTGTATAGTGCAGATTCTTCAGGTGAGTAGTTCCGTCGCTTAGCAGGTCTACCTTCTTGGATGTCATGGCGTAACTGTGCTAGTAATGGATCTTCCCTCTGTTTCTTTTCCCATTCATCATCTCTCACAATAGGTGTTGTTGATGCAGTTGCAGTTGGTGTTGCTTGGTGAGACATGCTGATTGTTTGTATAAATCCATCTTCTGAGTCAATGTTCTTTAAAGCACCAATAACATCAGAGTCTATTTCTTCAAAATCGTCTTGTATCGTTCTACTGAGGGCATCTGCATCTATATTCTTCTTGCCTGCGCGGTAATGGATGGTAAAGTTGTAGTTGTTTAAAGCAGCTAACCAACGGTGTCCTGTGGCATCTAACTTTGCAGTGGTTAAAATGTAGGTCAGAGGGTTGTTGTCTGTGTACACTGTGAAGGTGTTATTAAACAGGTACTGATGAAATTTCTCTGTTACTGCCCACTTTAATGCTAGAAACTCCAACTTATGCGCAGGGTAATTCTTTTCCGATCTTGATAAACTCTTACTGGCATAGGCAATCACTTTCTCCATGCCATCCTTCTTCTGGTAAAGTACAGCACCTAAACCATGTCCACTTGCATCAGTGTGAAGAATAAATGGTTGAGAAAAATCTGCATATGCCAAGACTGGTGGTTCCACAAGAGATCTTTTAAGTTGGTCAAATGCTCTTTGTTGTTCTTCAGCCCATTTCCATTTGTTCTCTTTGTCCTTAGCCGCTCTCCCCCTCTTCTTTTTAGTTGGACCTCCTACTAGCAAATCGTTAAGTGGTTTTGCTGTCTTGGAAAAATCCTTAATGAACCGCCTGTAATATCCTACAAAGCCGAGGAAACGTCTCAGTTCATCTGTATTGGTAGGAGTTGGCCAAGAAGTTACCTTGTCTGTCTTCTTCGGGTCAGTACAAACACCATCCGCCGAAACGATGTGACCTAAATACCTTACCTTTTCTTTGAAAAACTCACATTTCTTGGGTGATAGCTTGATTCCATGTTCTGCTAGCTTACCAAATACTTGGGATAACCTCTCGATGTGTTTTTCATAGGTCTTACTGAAGATGATTAAATCGTCTATGAAAATGGCACATATCTTCCAATTCAATTCTCCTAGGCAATCTTGAATAAGACGTTGGTAAGAAGCTGGTGCATTGGTAAGTCCAAAAGGTAGTCTCTTGTACTCGTAAAATCCCAATGGTCCTACAGTGAAAGCTGTCTTTGGTATATCTTCTTCCTCAATACTGACTTGGTGGTAACCGGACTTCATGTCAACTACAGAGAAATACTGTGATCCAACAAGATTATCCAACATCTCCTCTATGCGTGGTAAGGCATAGGCATCACGAACGGTCTTCTTGTTCAGCATCCGGTAGTCAACACACATACGAAGCGATGAGTCTTTCTTCCGGGCTAGAACTATTGGTGACGCATAAGGACTGCAACTACGTTGGATAATACCAGCTTCCATCAAGTCTTGAAGATGATCTTTAACCTCTTCATACATTGCAGGTGGTATTCGTCGATGAGGTTGCTTGAATGGAACATCGTCGGTAAGATTGATCTTGTGTTTCACCAAACTGATGCTACCAATGTCGTTGTCTCCTTGAGAAAATATGTCTGACCAACCAAGAAGGTAGTTCTTGAAATACTTGAGCTGTTCTTCGGTCAAGGCTGATGATGAAAGATCAATGTTATCCAGAAATGTACCAGTACTAGATGTTTCATTGGTAGATGTAGATGGTAAAATACTGTTAACAGATGCTTTTCTCACCAAATCAACTATCTGTAACTCACAGAGGATGGAATGTGGATAAATCCGAACTGGGTTCAATGACAGATTGGATAACTGCACAACGACTTCTTTGCCTTCTTCATCAGGATACACCTCTAAAAGTGTAGGTGTCATTTCTACTGAAGATGGCATCAGCGAATCAGGTGACCGCTGAAAAAGTAAACGTTGACGACGAGTAATATTCAGTCTATCAATCTTTCCAGTTAGGCAGATGGATTTGTTGCTGCTCAGCGCAATTGACGAACCCTCTGTACATTTAACTATTCCCGCACTGTTCTTGTGTTCTTTCTCTTGTAACTGCATACATCGAAATGTCATACTCCAAATCTCTGGTAAATCAGATTGATGCAGAAAAGTATGACCCTCAGCTCGCAGTTGATTTAGCATCGGTTTCAAAACGTTGGTTCCTACTAGAGCTGGTGTATTGCTGTGGAATGGTGTATCAGGAACAACAAGGAATAAACAATCGATGGTCTTTGACTTTAAACTAGGAACCTGTATTGCTACAGAAATACATCCTAAATATGGCAAAGTATGTCCTCCTGCACCTTCTATCACTATTAGCTGTTCAAGTGGAGTTAAATAACAATCCTCTGACTTCAGATGGTTCTCAAAAAATGACAGGCACACTGTAGAAATGGTGGATCCTGTATCTAATAATCCGGAACATACTTGATCATTTAACTTAATGACTGTGGTGTTACTGTGTCCAATAACATTCTTGGGACTTGAAATATTCATGTCTTCTGGCTGTCCCTCGACAGAGACATCTTCTAGTTTAAATCAGGCAATATCATTCGGCAACCCAAAGCGATATGGCCCCATTCTCCACATCTGTGACATCTGTAATTGTCAGCTACCGGTGAAGACTTCTGACGCTGTTTTGGCACTGGCCCAGGTTGATGACTTGAAGATGGTTTTGGTGTTGACATCTGAGATGGTGAAAAAAACGATGTGGGTTGTCTCTCCTTATCATTTTTCATCTCTTTCATCTCCTTCTGCAAAGAGTGCACTGATGCAGTCAAGCTAGCTACTAATGTCCTTAAATCATCTTCTGCTGGTGGCTGCACCATCTTCATGTGAGATCTTTGAGCAGGTTTAGGCGTAGGTGATGAGGCTATGACAGTATCTCGCTCTATTCGATGCACTTCCTTTAGAAGATCTTCGAAATCAGTGATACGGTCGTATTTATGAGCTGATCTGTCCTTTAGGTCTTGACGAAGTCCGCTCCAAAACTTTACCCGAAGTTTGGAGTCAAAAGTATCCATATCAACTTCACCCTCTTCTCTGGCTCTGTCAAGAAGATCTTCAATTCTACAGGCCCACTTTGAAACAGTTTCATCTCTGGCTTGACTGGTTGAATAAAACTGGGATAGCAAACACTGGCCTTGCTGAACATCCCCAAATCTGCCTTCAAGTTTGTCAACTAAAGTTCTTGTAGAGACACTATGGCCCAAACGCATAGCTACACGAGCTGCTTCACCTTTCAGTGACTTCGTAACAGCCATCTTGATGGAATCTGGACTGTGTTGACGATCTTTCAAAAGACTTATCACCTCAAATCTCCACAAGTCAAACGATGTATCCCCTTTGCTGGACGGATCACCTGAAAAGGTAGATACACGAGGAAGTTGTGGCACAAAACGAAGTTTGTCAACTGGTGGTGCTGTTGGTGGAGGAGCAGAAACATTTCCTGTGGTGGTCGATGAATATAGATCTGCAGATGGTTCATCTTTTATCTTCCCCTTAGACTTGAGATAGCCGTACATCCAGTCAATTAGTTGTTCTGGCGAATCTGTCTTGGGTTTAACGCCCATTCCTGTAAACGCATCAAGCAAATTCTGTTTCTCTTCCTCTGACAAGGTGCTATCAGGGTTGTCATGTGATCCACCGGTTGCCATCTTGAAGAAAAACGCACAAAATAATCACGGTATAAAACTAAAAATAAGAAAACGCACGCATTCCAACAATAAAATACACTAAGTTGTTGTTCGCTGAAGACGTAGTATGAAGTATACTATTACGTTGAAATCAGGAAACAAATAAACACTAATACTAGGTACGTCCACAAATAATAATCTGTAAAATGCAGTTGATAATCAAACGACCAAATAGGAGCAAACAAAATACAATCAAATCAAAACAGTATAAACTGATATAAATTTTGAAACAAAATTCGAAATACCAAACTGACAAGTAAATCCCACAATCAATTCACAAAACTATTCCGCAATTATATCAAAGTTCAAACCCAACCCTCATATAAATATTAAATAAATGAATAAGTGCAGGTTGTTAGTTAGTGGTTAAGTGCAGTGGTATAAGACGGAAATGAAGACGGAAAAAATAAAGATCAGAGTAGAATATATACTTTTCAAATGTATAAGAACAAAATGAAAAGTCAAAACAATATAGACAATGAAGAAATATATCAACAAAACATGAATGCTGAACGATCAATGCTGACAATAAATACCCACAAACTCAAGTCCAAACTTCAATACGCACAAAAAAAAACCTTTCAATTGACAATCAACACAAATGTAAACAAAACCTTTGACCTCAAACACAATTTCAAATACGTAAAATTTTCAAAGTCCAAATTCAAAAAAAACAAAATTTAAAAAAAAACAAAATCCAAAATCTCAAAATCAAAATCCACAAATTGAAAGCAAAGACCGAAGTAAAGTTAAATTTACAAAGTTTGTAAATGAAAAATCCTAATTCTGAAAAACAAAAATGAATTCTGAAAACACTAAATTTCAAACACCAATTTACAAGTACGGTATAAATTTATGTAATGTTTGTAATGTGTACTAATGTTTATTTCCTAATTAAATATAGAATGTTGTTATTTTTTTATTTTTTTAAAAATGTATGCAAACTTACAGGAAGTGAATGCAATGGGTAAACAGGAAGTTGATAAATGTAGGTGAACAGGATGTAACTAATGTAGGTTAACAGGAAGTAGCTATAAATAAATATATGCCAACAGGAAGTTGAAAATGTAAACCAAAATGGCTGAAGTTTTAATGACCCAAAATTTCAAATGCTCTAAATCTAATTCCCAGTAAATAGGACTTAATGCAAATACTATAGGATTACTGAATAGGCTACCTATCAGAAAATATTATTGATAATAAACTAATTTATATAGAAATTACCTAATAAACCTAAATTTACATAAGTTAATAAATATATATAATAATAAGCTTATTGTAACTTGTAAGGGAGATAATTCACATATCCATACATATATGAAAATTAAATAGATTTTAACGAACCTTATATAGATGTCCTTATATTAATCCAAATATGAAACACAACACAGAAATAAACACACACAAATAAAGTTAATGTCACTGCACTGCCACTATCTGTTGAACTGGAGGATCCCGCGAACGCGCACGCGTGTGAGCTCACTGTTGACTTGATTCAATTCACATCATTACTGTTTAAAATACTATAAACCATTACTGGACTCCAGACGTTGTACCGCTTTGAAGGCTCCAAATACTGTAGTCCCTTATCGGGCTCCAAATGTTGTAGGGGGTCAAATTATTAGACAAAGCGACCACACAAGGGTTCAGTTTAACAGCTTTATTCCAGTATAAGAAAAAAAAACGCCCGAAAAGGGGTTTTCCTGGCTTACCAGACTTTAACAAAGGTGAAGTACCTTTTGAAGTCTTTAAATTCTATCACTGGATCTTTATTAAAACACCTGCTCTCAATAATACACTATATTATACTAAATTGAAGAAGATTCAACTACAAAACTCTATAAAATTAAACACAAACTAGCGCATGAATTACAGAGAATGAAAATATCCTCTGACCTTCATGAAATCATTCCTAAGAAGTGACCATAGTGATGATGATACAAAAACTAAGAAAACCTCAGGTCAAAGTTGAAATAAACTACCAGTGAGTTGAGTGAACTGGAACTCACTGGAAACCCCTTTAAGAAGAGTGTATAGGACAGGATAGTTTAAAGAAGCAGTGATGTGTAACATATTATCTAAGAAATTAGTATTGTGATTCATTTAAAATACCCATAAAATAAATAAAATCACTCTACCACAATAATTCAGATGTTGGATTTTTTAATTGATAACATCTTTATTGAATTTGGAGGGGAAATATATCAGCAAGTGGTTGGTATCCCCATGGGCACCAACTGTGCACCTTTGCTTGCTGATTTATTTCTGTATTCCTATGAAGCCGAGTACATACAGGCACTAGTTAAAACAAATAAACGACTAGTCAGACATTTTATTTTTACTTGATCGGTATATCGATGATGTTCTATCACTGAATAATCCTAAATTTAGTGATTATGTAGAATTCATATATCCTGATGAGCTTGAAATTAAAAATACTACTGACAGTGACAATTACGTTTCCTACTTGGATCTGCGTCTCGATTTTGACAATTGCCATAGACTCAGTGTTAAATTGTATGATAAACGTGATGACTTTGACTTTCCGATTGTTAACTTTCCATTTATTAGTAGTAACATCCCTGTATCACCAGCTTATGGAGTGTTTGTGTCTCAGCTTATTCGTTACGCGAGAGCTTGTTCTTTTTATTCTGATTTTTTAAGTAGATCGAGACATTTGTCAACTAAGCTTCAACTACAAGGATACTTACGCACTAAACTTATAAAATCCTTTAAAAAGTTTTATGGCCGTCATATTGACTTGATTGGTAAATATAACATGTCGCTCTCAGCTATTATTCTTGATATATTTAATTGACGCGTATCCTATTTACTATCTCTCTGATTATGTCTACTACACCGTTAACAATGTTCATCACGTGCATTTTGCATACCTATAGTCCATTGGCCAATCACGTTATTTTACCTACATTTTGCCTAGTAGTTTGGATGCAGCGATGGCGGGTGTGGCGCGCCAGGCAGGGTAAGCTTACTCTTCCGGACACCTGTTACCACTGTTTGTTGTGTATTTCGTACACGATGAACAGTCCATTTGCTGATTACACTACTTTGCCTAACTATTTTGCCTATTACGTTCTTTAGGACTTCGATTTTTGCCTAATGGTTTGGATTGTTCGTACTTGGTTTTATTTTATTTACTGATACTATGGATATCATTTAACGAAAACAAGTAAAAGAGATAAGTTTACGCATTTGTCAGGTAATATATTTGTTAATTGTTCATTGTTTACATGTATTTTGTAGAAACGGGCTACACGAAGAGCTACACGTCTGACGAAGTACATAAACAAGATTAAGATAACTAAGCCTTGTTTTCACGTCCTTTCAAGATCAATACAAAAGTCCCGGTTACACCCTGCTCAGCTAAATATATAAAATTGAATATCTTGCATCAGTGAAATGAAATCACAATGTGATCCTACATCATTACAAAAATGATTTCTCTCTTTAAAAAGCTCACTTTGTATGTATGCCTATTTAATTTAGAGACGATGATGGCTGATTTCCTTGACGGTAACTCCCTCCTGCAAAAATTCCTGGATCCGCCCCTGCAAAGTCAGTGTGCGAATCAATAGCAGTACAAAATCACTACGTGGCTTGTCTAATTTTAGTATTTGTACATACAATTTCGAAACATATTTGTACTTTGTCAGCATGTTTTACGTGTTGTTTTCTTTTTTTTTTTTTTGCTTTTACGTATGTTATTCTAGGTCAAGTCGCAACTCTTCGCTATAAGATTCTATTGTGGACACTGATTAAGCATACTAACCCGAATCTTGCACTGATCTGCATGATTGGACAGCTCTACCATTTCAGCCACGATGGTAGGGAGGAATTCGGTAGCATCCTGCTGAGTAGTTGTGAATATGCTGTTTCTGCTTCGGTATGGTGAACTGAAAATGTTGGTTAAGAATTTTTCTTCAACATTTGGCGTTCTGGAACGCAACTGTTTCCAAATTTCTGCTATATGGCGCATTTCTTCAGAGTAATTATCTTCATCCATTAGAAGAATGTCGACCAAACACGTGGCATTTGTGGCTTGCATTACCGAGTTAAACCAACAAGAATTACCAAGATTGGGCAATCCAGAGTGGACGTCTTTATCAGCTTGAAGTGTCGAATCTGCTGTTTTATATTCAGATGTTATAGATATTTGATGCCTTGGTTTTTGCTGATACCTGCCAAGTTCATTGGGCACATCACTACCACGTTTCTGCCAATGTTCTCTCACCAGATCAACTGCTTGCGGGGTCTTTTTTTTTTTGGTCTTTTTTCTTCGGGGTTTCAAGTACTGTAATGCGGCCGTTTTTGATCAATTTTGTATGCGCTTTCTAATTCAAACGCGAAGTCATCTACACGTAATTGCCTCTTACCATGCAAATGGATATTTTTTAGGACGTTAAATCTTTGCTCTGCTACACTGTTTGTTCTGCCCACCTCTTCGTGTATATCTGTATTTAATTCCGACCCTACAGAATGTCTTGTGACATTTCCAAGCATTATATTGGACCAAAGTGGCAAAGTTTCACGTTTATACCCAATACTTAAACCACTATTATATTATAATACTGGAAATAGGAAAGAAAATATTATCCATTGTCAATTAAGAAATAAAGCTAGTAATTTAAACAACCACTTATTCCACCATTTTTTGAGCGAAACAAAACTGTGCCCTAGATGTAATTCTAAAGACGAAGATAATTACCATTATTTTCTCATATGTCCAGTCTATTCTGCCCAAAGAACAATTCTCCAAAATAATTTACAAAACCTCAAACAAAATGTTACAATTAACCTAATCCTATATGGCAACCCCGACCTTTCAGATGATACCAATTTTAACATATTTAATATAGTGCAAAAATACATTAAAGATAGCAAGAGATTTTAGCAGCCTTATCATCTAATATGTTATCTACACTATGAAATACTATTTATGTTATATAAATTTCATAATCTAAAATGAAAATGTATTACTCTACGATTAACCTCCAAGAAATGTAAATATGTTTGTAACTCACTGTCTATATATATGTCCACCCTTGTCTATTGTAAACATAAGATATAATTGTTTTATTTGTTTGGAGAGAACTTATATAGGCATTTGCCTGTTGTTCAATCCAATTCAGTTTATTGAATAAAATACTATTTAAACAAAAGTGGCAGAGTAGGCATATAACTTTTAAGGATTATCTCTACGAATTCTGGACAATACCTATTATTTAATTCCATTGATTCTATACAATGAACCGAATTAATAATGGCCTGGGCTTCGTCGCAAAAACTTTGTCCCCAAAGTTTAAATGGAGAGTCGCATGATCTCATCATGTCATCTTCTTCATTAAGAATACCAATATCAGTGGGCTGAGAAATTTGATCAGGGTTTACACACACAGACGAATAAATTGATTCACTGGATGGATCTAAATTATTAAGTTTAGCCGCCAAACGTCTGCTGTGGTCTTGGACTTCTTGTGATATATATTTACTAGAGATAACAATCCCGTCTACAAGAATTTCTCTTGCTTGTGCAAGAGTCCAAGAGGATACAAGAAGACTGGAAAAATACATTTTGAAATTGAACTCTCGCAAGCCTGTGGTGATACACTTTTGTTTCATTAGCTCCATGTGGTGGCATAAACAAATGTGAATGATGGTTTTGTTCTCATCTAGCGACGCATTTCGTAATCCACATAAAGTTTCCCATGTCCGGTTGAGATACTGTCCGAGATTCTCCGAGTTAAATACATCCCAAACCGAGAGGATTATAGCCATCCCCCAATCGCTTTAGTTGTTTTGGTTGTGCCATTAACCTCTTGCTCTTTTCTGTTTTTTCGGCATATCGGAAATTGGCCAGAAAGTCTGAAATTTGAGGTTGTCTCTGCTATTGACACAAAGAACCAGCGATGGGTATTGTGGTTCCTCCTTTTAGGGGATGTTGCAATGCGAGTTCATAATACAGTATGGTCGACCCGTCAGACATTTTCCTGCAGAGGTTGCCACTTGCATCGAAATAAACAGTGCCTGTCTTTGCAATATTGTTCCACAACTGGATTCTGTTTTCGGACCAGAAGTATACGAAGGAAGGGTCAAATCCAATATTTTGTATAAAGCCTATGCCAACAGGGCATCCGCTCTTGAACTTGGTCTTCAAACTTAACAAGCTATTGAAAGTATCTCGATCCATGCGCCCAATCTGGTTACTTTCACTCGCCACTTTCTGTAAAACATTCTTTTTACTTCCGATATCGTTAAGATTTCCAGAAATTAGAACATCTGCTTCTTTGGACACAAGTGTATTACCTGCTACCTTGCTTGGATTCGCTGCATGTTCAAAAATTTTATAGAACTCCCTTCTTTCTGCTTTTGTTATAGGCCTCGACCCTGAGTGTGTAATATGATGACAAATACTTCCTTCGTACGTTATGGCCATTTTTTGGATCACGGTCATTTTTAGTTTTAGTTTAACACTACAGTCAGCAAATGTGCACTGACCTGTTGCCATAAACAGATTTTTATTCTTAAACTTTCTTTCTGATATGGCAACTCTGTGGGTCTTAAACATGAACACGCAATAAGGGTTGGATTTTGCGATGCCATGTTTTACAAGTATCTGCCATTCACCTGCATTAAATGTTCTAGATGCCGGAATTCCTTTCTCCCCTTTTTCAGTGTTTTTTGCACGTAAAGCATCGTGTACATGATTCCATAGATCCAATGATATATCAAAATTAGAAGTGTGTGGGATGGATTTCGTAAAGTAACCAGATTCCGGCAATGATTTACCAAGTATGTTGCCAGTAGTCTCACTTGATATTCTTGTCCTGGGTGTAACATTTTCAGATAATATATCATCTGAACTCGCATGTGAAATTATGGTTTTAGGAGGTGATTCACAGTAGTTAAAATTTATGAGTTCAGTATGTGAACTGTCAGTATTGCTATGATGATAAGGGCTGTATTTCTAGTTTTGCTTCCCTAACTTCCTAATAAAGCACTAATTTCACTTTTCTTTTAATTGAATACCACGAATTTGTACTGAGTTGACTATTGATTAAAACATTTTGTCTGGGGCCACTCTGCTTTGTGCGACATTTTCGGGCATCGATTATTATTTGTGAATGCAACTGCAACAGTGTGATTGGATGGTTAGAATTCAGAGTGGGATTTCGGTTACAAAACCATTGGATACTTCTGGAGTTGCTCACACAGGCTAGAATAGCAGAAAACGCATTTGCGGTGGTTATATTTTCAAAATTTTCTCCGGGAGGGTGAGGCTCCCATAGCCCGCGACGATTGATTGGTTGTTTGGAATTCAGGGCAGCCAGGTAGGATATATTGAACCAAATTGAAGTTGCTGTATTCACAGGTTACAGACTGGAATAGCAGGAAAACGCGTTTGAGGCAGTTAAATTCTCAAAATTTTCTCCCAACGGTCCCTGTGATCACAATATTCTGAAGGGTCCAGTATAATGTATCTATCCTTTATTCTCTAAATATCTATTATACACCATACAGGACATATACTATAATCACAGGGAATGTTCTTATACAACATCAATATTCTCTAATTCTCTAACATATGGTTGACTTATGACTGATTTTGTCTTATGATTGGATTGTCTTATGATTGGATTGATTTACTGAAAAATACAAAGTTTGACATAAGTAATACTAAAATAATAACTCATATAATCCTACATTTAAGTACTAAGGGCCTTAACTAAGTTCCACATGCAAAGACACAACTAAGAATAATCTGAGATGCAAAGGGCTAACTTGAGACTGATAGCTTAATAAGACGCAGGGTTATCAAAGGAAATGTAAACAGATCAATTCTACATCATAAAATACACCGATTCAACAAGGTTTCAAATGAAGTGTACAACGACGTTGGCTGCCCACTTGACACTAGATTAATGAGCATAAACAAATAAAGCAGGTCACAGACAAGGGCACCATAGAATTTATATAATATACGATTAATTCTAAAGTAATTTAGAATAGTTTATATGCTGGACAAGTCCTACATTTCACAAATATGGCGGTACACAAGTTCCGGATAATCGTGTCTACCACGTGGTTTTTAGCGAAAGTTTCTAATCACTTAAATATACTTGATACTTTGATAACTACAGTTGTAAAATACACCAAAATGTTAATAAAAGTTATATTGACACTTTTACCGAGTTTGTTTGCTGTCCAGGTGTCTTAAAAGGCAACAAAAGTTCAAAATTCTTCCAAGTACTTTCCTCAATGTCTCGCCAGCACAGTTGTTTCTCCCATAGAAATATAGACTAGAATAGCAATGACGTGTTTTACAACGACGTCATAAGTCGGCCATATTGGAAGTTGTATGACGTGAAAAGTAAACACTGCAAGTCGCGCTATAAAGTGCGAGGAGCTTTCTATTCTTTGCGTCTTTATGATAGTGCAACCTATTATCTTGAACTTTGATCGTGCGACAATTTTGTTTTCACATTGACGTTACAATTTCTAATGAATGTAATTGATTAAATAGTGGCAAATAATTTATATTATCTTGCACGTACGCTTATTTCAACATTTGGCGCAGAATTTGTGGTTGTTTTTGGTCGGATGACCGAGTGTGTTGTATTCGGTCGGATGACCGAGTATGCTGTTTTTGGTCAATAATTTATTTTTGATGTTTGATGCAGTTTAATTTAGCATATTGTAACAAGGAAGCAAGGTGTCACCATTATATATAATATGAACATTAAAATACGTGAATATCACTAAATATATTTTATATGCGAATTCGAATATCGTTAAAATAGGAAAACATGGTTTGATCAAAATGTTCACAGTAGGCTACATTAAAACACAATAAATCCATGGAACAGATTTTATATACGATTTAGAAGATCGTTAAAATAAGGGAGCATGGTGCCATCAAAATGTAAAAAGAACATTAAAATACATTAAAACATAGATATGACGCCACCCTTTGATGTTTTAAACCAAGATTCTTTAAATTAACAATCGTCTATTATTTATAAAACAATTATAGTTATCTAAATGTCAGATAACCATATCTTGATTTCACATGTTTGTAAATTTGTAGAATTGACGGTTTCCATATTGTCTATTTTGTTGTCAGCGAATTTTAGTTGTTTTTTTTCTACAAAATGGATTCAACATAAATCAGCCTGTTGCATGTCACTGATATTAACGCCACCTATGTCCACCCGGACGTCCGTCCGTTCATATTGTGTTTGTGAACACTCTACAGGTCATAACTTGAAATATAGGTTTTAAATATCCCAACGATCTCGGTTCCTTTCGATATGAATTATGACCTTGCGATATTGGTACATATCGAACGGTAACTTTCTGGATTACGGCCCCTGATTGAACAAAAATCGCGTTTATAACTCGTGGAACCTATACAGGTCACAATTTTACCCGATTCTAAAAATCGTTCAAATATATCACTGTTACACCATAATGACGGTTGACTTGAATTTCGTGAATTCGTTTGCGTCCTTCACCCTGTGAGTCTGTTACTTATATCAGAGTATACATGTATATGAAATTTCAAATTAACATTTGGACGGCTAAAAACCCTCTATATTAACCACAGTACTAGGAATATTATCAATATCGATATCATTTTCGCGAGAACCCTCTCCATCACAACTTTGACGACTATTATGCCCCCTATCAAGAACATCCCAAATTTTACGGCTAGTCTCCCTCCACATCGAGTTCATCACCACATGTAATCCGTATCAATATTCTCACCATTAATATTCGACTGTGTTATAAACATGGTGTCTTCACTTGAAGACATATGACTGGGGTATTTTGTCGCATGCATTCGTGTGCATGTCTTACGAATCCATCCATTATGTTTTTTATCGCTTTTTGCTTTTAGAAAACTATCCATTATTTTGTATCTCTATGGTGCTATATTTTAAGTTTGATAAAAGCCCCAGACTGTCCATTATGTTAAGACAGGAAATATGGAATATATAGCCAGCTACAGTCCAAATAAAAGGAACGCTTTCTGCCACAGATGTAGCAACATGTGGCAAACTCTTGCCCAAAAGCAAACTTGAGATACACAAGCTGGAAGTGTAGTAATATAGTCTAGTGACATATTATGGACAAGGAATGAGGAGATAAGATATAGTTTGATGTTTCTAAACATATTCACATATTTGCAGGTGTACTGAGATAAACTAACATTTGGTTGACGTATTGTTATATAAAAAGGGCTATCGAGGCAGAGCATACTGGTTCTATATTTCAACAACATGATAACAGATATCTTATGCACAATATTTCTGGAGTAAATTTTCATAACCATGTAAGGGCGGGTTTTGACCTCACGCTTTTGGAATGGGGGATGACCAAGCCCCATCAGAACTCACCCAGACATTCGTGCAGCCATTATCTGTGGAGAACAAGGGACCTGGGAAATCATCCAGCTGGAAATAAAGTTCTTATACTTTAAATACTGTGGTATTATTTTACGATCACAAGAACACAACACAGAAGAAGTCCTATAAAAGAAGCAGTATAGTACTACAGTGTTGATTTGGTGCCGTGATTTCCAGGGACAGGTAGAATTAGCCAAATTTTAATTTTGTGAGTATCTCTTTTCGATTTTTCACTGATTTCTATCTGTAATAATGGCTGAAGAATTTTATATAAATTTAGGTGCCCATTTGACAGGGTTGTCTTCCTCGATTTCCACGAATTCGGTAGCTAATATAATTGAACCGTATAAAGGGGATCCAAAACAATTTAAAGAATGGATAAAAAATATTGAAAAATATTGTGTTCTCGCAACAGTACCTGAAGACCGGGTAAAGTTAGTCGCTTTTCAATCAAGTAGAGGGGTCGTAAGTCATTTTATACAAAGGAAAATCATAGCAGATGCAAATATGACGTGGGATGTATTGAAACAAGATTTAATTAACACGTTTTCGGAAATTACCGATACACAACAGGCATTGGCAATGTTAGCAAAAATCCGACAAAAACATGAGGAAAACGTGCAAGTTTTTGCCGAAAGAATTCTATCTTTAGCTGCTGAAGCATTTCCAGGGTATGCCGGACAGCGAGAATTTGATAGGCAACTAATTAATTTCTTTGTCGACGGACTTCAGCTAGAAAATATAAAAACCAAAATTTTACGAGACGACCCGCAGACTTTCGTCGCAGCAGTAGATTTGGCCAGTCAAGAACAAAATATTAGGAAAAGATTTGCGTTAAGATTAGGCGGACAACACACACGCGTATATGCAAATAGCGAACATGAACCCATGGATGTCGATTATGTGAGAAACCGCACGTGTGGAATATGTTTTCGTCGTGGTCATGTAAGCCGCGACTGCAGACAAAAGCGAAGTGTAAATGAGGTTAAGACAAGTTTTCAAAGAAATACGACTTGTTGGTTTTGTGGCGTAGAGGGGCATTTTAAACGTGACTGTAGGAAATTTGATGACTATCTTAAATCAAACTCAAGATATAAACGACGGGATAAATCAGTTAAGCCTAAAACTCCACATACACGGGGAAACTAAGATACTCTTTTCGGGGGGCTTACGGGAAGAGTAGATATAAACAGCCCTTTTCTGGTATAAATGTTTCGGGTTGTTCAAGTTCATGTTTGATTAAAATAGAAAAACAAAATTTTCGATCATTAGTTGACACCGGGGCTCAAGTATCTTTAATTAGTAAGCAGGTATATGATTCTTTAAAATATAAACCAAAATTGGACAAAAGTAAAATTATATTACAGTCAGTAAATGGACTTGAACTTAAATTGATCGGTTCTGCAAATTTGGAATTTCAAATAAAGGGAAAAAAGTTAAGACACGTATTTCATGTTGTTTCCAATATGAATAGAAACGTAATTTTAGGTCGTGATTTTCTCGTTTCTCATGGTTGTAGGCTTTTCTTTGATTTAGGATGTATGAAAATTGGAAAAATGTATGTTTCCTTGGATAATGATGCAGAAATATCTTCTGTTTTGCGAATAGCAAACGACGTAATTTTAAAACCCCAGACAAGGTACATCGTTCATGCGAAATTGAAAAGACATAGTTACGACAGTAGGCAAGATGTCTTCATGGTTGAACAATCAACTAAAGGGTTTGTGAGTAGTGAACCAGGACTTATGGTCAGCAATTCTTTGTTCAGCATGGAACGTGCGAAAACTTTTGGTAAAAGAATCCCAGTCTTTATTGTAAACGGTACCAACAAAACGTTTCGATTAAAAAGCGGATGTGTTATAGGTCGTGCTGTCGATGCGTTTGACAGTACGATAGCGTCTGTGGATCAGGTTTTACGGGGTGCTTCGCAGTGTACTGATGCAAATTTAAATGCAAAATTTTCTAAGATCAAGGTGCCAGATACGGAACGCGGTAAGTTATTTAATCTTTTGAGGAAAAATCATGATTTATTTGCGCTAAGTGACTCAGAGTTAGGACATACAGATACGGTAAAAATGACTATTGATACAGGTAACCATTCCCCCATCAAACAGCGGGCATATCGTACTCCATTAACGTCTAGACCCATTGTTAATGAGGCTATCGATGACATGTTACGTAATAATATCATAAAGGAAAGTAACAGTCCTTGGTCATTTCCTATTGTCTTAGTAGACAAGAAAGATGGAACAAAACGATTTTGCGTTGACTTTCGGAAGCTTAATAAAATCACCAAGACCGTCAGTTGGCCCCTACCCCTCATTGAGGACATGCTAGGGCGATTAGATAAATCAGCATACTTCACAACTCTTGATATGAAATCAGGGTATTGGCAAGTTTTGGTCGATGACAAAGATAAGGAAAAAACAGCGTTTGTATGCCATAGAGGCTTGTTTGAATTCAACGTTATGCCATTTGGAATTAATAATTGTTCAAGTATTTTTTCGCATTTAATGGCACGCGTTCTTAAAGCACTTGAAGATTTTGCAATAGCATATATCGATGATATACTAATTTATTCTCGTTCCAAGCGAGAACATTATGAACATATTAAGCTTGTATTTGATCGTTTGCGACAACATGGGTTGAAATTAAAACCCTCTAAATGTATTTTTTTTCAACAAGAAACTAAATATTTGGGTTTTGTCATCACTCCCGAAGGAATTAAAACAGATCAGGATAAGGTTTGTGCTATTAAGGGTATGGATCAACCTCGTACGGTAAAAGAAGTTAGGAGTTTTATGGGAATGTGTAGTTATTATAGACGCTTTATTCCAAATTTTTCTAACATTGCTGAACCTTTAATCAAATTAACGAAAAAATATGCAAAATTTAAATGGACATCTGAATGTCAAACTGCTTTTGAATTTTTAAAAGAGAGTTTAACAACAGTGCCGTTATTAGCTTACCCAGATCCTAATTTACCGTATATACTTTATACTGATGCAAGCGATACATCTATAGGCGCAGCGTTAGTGCAGGTGCACGAGGATGGAAGCGGAGGAAAAGTCGAACGCCCAATTTACTTTTTGTCACACAAGTTGTCAAAGTCTCAGGTGAAGTGGAGTGTTGTAGAGCGTGAGGCTTATGCCATCCATTACGCGTTACAAAAGTTGGATTATTATTTACATAATGCCAAATTTACGATTCGAACTGATCATAAGCCGTTGCAATATCTTTTGGAATCACCTATGCAAAATAAGAAAATACAGTTATGGGCATTGGGGATCGCGGGATTTAATTGTACAATTGAATATGTACCCGGAAAACAAAATTCTATAGCTGATCTTCTCTCTCGAGTTCCATCAAAACGAGAAGCGAATGATAATAACGCTGTCGGTGAAACAATCGAGCCGCGCACAAGTGATAATATGTTTGAGATTAGTGCATTCAATTCAAATGAATTCGTTCCACATAATTATGCGAAATGTACTGTTCCGGATAAAGATCTGCCGGATAAAATAGATTTAAATGTGGATAGTTTTGACATAGAAAAAGAACAAAATGACGATCCGGAAATTGTATCTATTATTAAACAACTAAAGGCCAATACGGGTGGTAATAAGACAAAAAATAGATTTCTGCTTATAGACAAAGTATTATATTTCATCTCAAGTCCTGATGATGATCCAACACTGAGGCTATATATACCTCAACACCTTCAAAATACTGTTATAAAACAATATCATGATAATAACGGACATGTGGGCATAGATAAAACACTTGATACCATAAAAAGGCATTATTACTTTCCAAACATGTATGTCCGTATTCATAATCATGTAAATGAATGCGTGTTATGCCAATCGAGGTCTTTAACTAAACAAATTCCACCTATGCAGTTCTATGATATACCACCTTATGCTTTTGCGAAGTTAGGGTTAGACTTATCGGGACCGTATCCTACAACTCTTTCGGGGAACAAATATATAATTAGTTTTATTTGTCATTTTTCTGGTTATGTGGAGGCCTTTGCAGTAAAAAGTAAATCTGCCGAGAATGTCGCCCACTTACTTATAGAGGAAATTTTCCCTCGTTATGGGGCGCCATTAGAATTGGTCACAGACAATGGTAGCGAGAACGTAAATAGGATAATGAAGAAAACACTTCAAGAATTAAATATTAAACATGTCCTTACGTCGTTTTACCACCCACAATCAAATGCGCACGTTGAGAGAATGCACCGCACGATGCACGACATAGTATCTAAAAAGATCGCTGAAAGTTATAACACTTGGGATTTATACTTAAATCAAACTTTGGCCGCTATTCGATTTAATGTCAATGAATCTACAAAATTTTCTTCTTTTTACTTGTTGTATAATCGCGATCCTGTATTGCCATTGGACAACATTTTGAAACCTCGAAGGAAATATTTGGGAACCGATCCTCACGAAATAGCGTTGCAAAATCAGCACAAGGCTTTTCTTTTGGTTCACAAGAGGTTAAGGAAAACACAGCGTAAAAACGCTGAATATGTGAATAGAAATGCAACTGACACCCTTTTTAAGGTGGGTGACCCAGTGTATTATAAAAACCATCTTCGAAAACATAAGTTACAAGAAAGATGGACGCCATATTATCGCATAATCGAACAAACGTCGCCGGTCTCCTTTATAATACATAATCAATTAACAGGCCGAACTACAAAATCGAATGCACAAGATCTGCGTTTAGCGAAACTTGATAATTGGCAAATTCCGGAAAAACAATCCGATAAGGAAAAGTTGCTACGAAAGGCACAATATGTTGAAGATCCATCGAGTTCCGATTCTAGCTCAGAAAGCGAAACCACTGAGCCCGATGATGATGTACCATTGGCACAACTGGCTACTCGATTTAGGCGGGAAAGATCGGAAAGCGCGTCGGACGGGGAAGATGTTCCATTAATGGAATTGTCCAAGCGTCTGAAGGCTCGTGATGATCAAGATACTGAAAATATTATGGACACGAATAGCTTGTCATCAAGTAGTAGTGACACCTCTGATGATGAACGCAACATAGATGCGGATGTCCTTGAATGCGATATAAAGAGCGATGGTAAATTAAAACCTGAAAAATCGCCGAACAAAAAAACGAAATAGTTGTTAAAACTGATTGCCAGTATGCTATAATATTTGAATTTTTTACGTTAATGATTAATTAACTGAGTCGATTTTTAGTTGGGAATGCCAAAAACAGTTGTGTTGTTCCAAAAACGGTTGGGTTACTAAAATTCGTAGACTTATTAGACTCATGATTTCCCTTGATTGAAATGTTACTCCATTGTGTAGACTGTAATTTGGTTTCATAAAACTGACAAATCATTCGGACAAAAGCTTTAGACACTCTTTGGGAAACCTCTACTCATGATCATCAATAATTATACACTTACCAAATTACCTCTAAAATTATAGAATTGCAAGGGCAATGTCTATGAAAGGGTTAATTTATGAGTTACAAAATTTGAGGTACTTAGAGAAAGACAAACCCTGACCTTTATGCTATTATTTAATAATACTTATCGGTTCAGCACTTGTAATTCTCATTGGTTTTATATGTTGCTATAAATGCAACCCAAAATTTAAAAAATTCGTAAGTCATTATTTTAGAGTGAAACAATGTGGAAATCGTCCTGAGATCAGTACAAGAGAAGAAATGGCTCTATCAAGAAAAGGCGAGTTAACTGATGGGAATGAATCAACAACCATCTCGCCACCGACCACTGTTGCTCAATCAACGTCAGTACTTGGTACACCTACTTCGTCATCAATAACTACGACTGTTTCTGCCGCTACTGGTAAGAGGATTCCAAAGGAAAGGAAATTGGTGGAGAAATTACCTCCCGACTTTATTCTGCCCGATATAAAGGAAATTTTCCATGTGACTTCATGAGAAGTGTTGTGTTAAACAGTCCTTCACGGAATGTGTGTATTTTATACAACTTTTGTTGTATGGGTGAATAACCCACTATTCAGTGACTGTTTGTGCGCCTGTCGACAGCTTTTCTATAGTATACATATAACTTTTGCGCTTATATGATATGTCCATATTATACTTGTTTCTATATCAACATATATATATATATATATATATCCAGAGTGTTTCAGTTCCAGTGCACATTGTTCGGTAGCTGTGTTGTATATCAAACTGTCATTAACACGTGAACACGGTGTAACTTTTCACCTTTCATGATAACCAGAAGTCAAATATGTGACCCTACTCGTGAAGAAGGGGTGTATATTATCAAACAAACTATGGAGGTCAACTTCATTAGGTCATATATTGTAGAAGGGTGTGTTTTGTAGCAGGACTTTATTTTATATCGCTATCTATTTGATAAGCGAATGCTTAGTTCTTTCTGGAATGTGAACTGGACTTAAAGAATGCCAACCGATGAACGCTTAACAACAGTTGTGTGTAATAGTGTGCGGTGTTAGAGCGTTTAGGACACTTCAAGAATCAAAAACTTTTTGAATTTGATTTAGTTTTTTTTTTAAAGGTGAAATTTTATCATAGTGAAATATTGTATGCATGCAATTGTATTATATTGATGTACCCTTATGTTACTTTGCCAGGGTTCCTTGTTCTCTAGTCTCCACTTGTTCCCCATACGACCTATAGTTTTGTGCATAATTAGTTAGAATATCTATCTTCTATATATAGTCTTAAAGGGGGAAGTAGTGTAGTAATATAGTCTAGTGACATATTATGGACAAGGAATGAGGAGATAAGATATAGTTTGATGTTTCTAAACATATTCACATATTTGCAGGTGTACTGAGATAAACTAACATTTGGTTGACGTATTGTTATATAAAAAGGGCTATCGAGGCAGAGCATACTGGTTCTATATTTCAACAACATGATAACAGATATCTTATGCACAATATTTCTGGAGTAAATTTTCATAACCATGTAAGGGCGGGTTTTGACCTCACGCTTTTGGAATGGGGGATGACGTCAAGGCTTTGTCTTGGACGTGCAGGGAGGGGGGTATAAATTCGAGTGTAGACCAAGCCCCATCAGAACTCACCCAGACATTCGTGCAGCCATTATCTGTGGAGAACAAGGGACCTGGGAAATCATCCAGCTGGAAATAAAGTTCTTATACTTTAAATACTGTGGTATTATTTTACGATCACAAGAACACAACACAGAAGAAGTCCTATAAAAGAAGCAGTATAGTACTACAGAAGTAGAGACAACTAAACAAGCAATTTTCGGCCCTCCCTTTCAACGTGACCAACCTCACAATATTTGTATCCTTCCACGTCAAAATCACGAATATTCACCAAAACCTGGCAGAAAATGTCTTTTCAAACCCTTTTTTTCGATTTTACACCAAAAAGTCAACATAAATAGCCATGCAAAAGGGGGATCGCTGTCCATATACATTTACGCTAAATAGGAAAGCAGCGAATATTCGATAGGCCGCTACAGTCACTGATAAGGATGACATCGACGCGACTTCATGAGTCCCAATATTAACTTTTTCCTCCGACAAATTAAATTCTAAAACATTTTTTTATGTATTAGAAAAATAAATAAATGCGTTTAAAGTATTTGTAGTTAAAAAAATATTTCCTATTTAGAGTAACTGGGTATATGTATTAGAAAAATAAATAAATGCGTTTGAAGTATTTGTAGTTAAAAAATATTTCCTATTTAGAGTAACTGGGTATTAATGGGTGGTATCATTCTGTCCGCAGCAGTTACGTCTTATGTAAACAATGCACGCGCCACCGAGCCAATGATTGACGACGCGTGGTGTCATTGCACGTGTTGAATACAGTCATCGTTGACAAAGGTATTAGAAGACATTTCCTAATTCTTTATGAAATAGATTTAAACAAATGTCTTTATTTTCTAATACTTACAAAAATGTTTTAAAATTTAATTTGCAGATGGCAAGTAGTTAAAATACCACCAGCTCATTAACCCGCGTCGATGTCATCCTTCATAGTGATTTTTGCGGCCTATCGAATATTCACTGCTGGGCCCGATTCCTAGAAAATTCTTAAAAGTAAGCACAAAGTTATTCTTCAATTATGCTTACGTAAGAGACTTTATGAAATACCGTCTCTAGAAAATTCTCAAGACCATTCTTATGTAAGAACACGCCAAGTACGTGTCTAAGCACACTGTGACTGGTAAATTGAGACTAAGATGCTCTCTAACTTCATAAAAACAATTTTGGTATGCAAATTACACCGTAAATTCGTCTGCATAAAGAGTTATAAATATATCAATGACATTAACTTCAAATAGTCAATTTAGATATATTTGAGAAATGACATGAAATGAAATGGGGTTTAACGTCCTACTGTTTTGCTCCTAAACTTAGCTAATAAAGACGGGCATACTCCATAAAGTGTGGTATGAGGGAAATTTTGCCCGGGCAACGGCGCTACGGCCTACTCTTTTATCGAATTACAACGGCCAATGGATCTTTGACGTGCAAGCCAATTTTTACACGGGACCTTATTTTTTCGACTAGACAACTGTCCTTGTCAGGTCATCAGCCTGCATCACTGACAAGGGGATGAACTTTCTCGGCCAAATCAGGGATCGAACACCCTACCTCGGTTCGATTCTTAAAAAATTCTTAAGCACGTTCTTGCGCTTACATGTAGATTTTAAGTAGACTTTGCAAATAATTAAACTTATCTTTTTTTGTGTTAACAGAAAAGTCTTAAGAACGTTCTTGTGCTTAGATTTTAAGTAGACTTCATTGTAAGCACAAACACATTATTATGTGTTCCAAGAAAAGACTTAAGCACAACTTCGTTCTTAAGATTATCAATCTAAGCACAAGTCCCAAGCAAGGTATAGGGCTTGCTTACCAAAATTTAAGCCTGTTTCTGCTTCAAACAATATGGCTGACCGTGGATTTATTCGACGGCATTTGCTACATCTTTTGATACCTAAAGGTCAATTGAAAGACAGAAAATCCTTTAGAAACATGTAGCAGTCTTACGTTGGGCCAATGTCGGCAATCATTGGCCAGCGACGGTGTCGCACGACCAACGTCGGGCCAACGTCGCATGGCCATCATATGCCCATTCATTATTTGGCCAACATTGGGCCAACATTGGACCAGCATTGGACCAGCATTGTACATACTAAGTGTACATTTTCACGTTTATTATCACATGACTTTAATGTGGCAGTGGCTAAATATCACACTCGCCCCTGCTGCTTCTAGTATAATCAAATGCGGCACGTGTTGCCCCCTTTCCCGAAATTTGACTTGGAAAAAGCAGCTACAGGGTTGTCTTTTGGGGCCGAATTTCGGAACCAGGAGTGCAATAGGCCTGAAATTTGAGGTTGTGGCTGAGAACAGTCTCACAAACTGGGGCGCATTGTTGAAATCCCCAACTAAGGTTCCTTGGGGCTCCAGTGCTCCCAATGGTAAATTTAATTCATTATTTTTTCCTAATTTTCCCCTATGTTCCCCGGAACTAGTCCTCTCGACTACCCTCACTAAATCGACTAATGTGGTGTCCTTTAATTCTTCTGCGAAGACCGGAAGTAGGTCAAAATGGCGCATAATGGTCATTTGACCTTGACCTTGACCCCTGATTGTCAAACTAAGGCCACCACGAGACTCCCAGGGGTCAATTTAGTACAAGAGGCCGCGACCTCAAGGTCGTCGGATCAGATTTTGGATGGGCGAGTTATCTGCCCTTAGAACACATCAATTCAATGTTCAGCTATTTGACTTTGTAGCGAAATTTGCCCCAAAAAAGTCTTCCGATTGCCCCAGGATTTGGTGACCCCACATTTGTTCTTCATTTTTTAAAATCTTCAACCAAAAGTCGTGACCTTGACCCGCTAGGGGCTTTGGAAGTATTTTGGTATTTGACCTCTAGCGGCCCATCTAATAAAGTCAGGACCCCTGGACCTTGACCCTTCAACATGTCATCTCGACCCACGTGACCCCAATAGGTCAAGGTCATCTGAAAGGGTCAAGGTCACCAAAATATATACTGAGTCAGTTGCTGCCGGACACATGGTGCCCCCCCCCCCCCAGGTGTATGTGGTAAATTAAAGGTCATGACCCTTGGGAGAAAATATTTTGTTTACTTGTCAGTAAAATAAAGGGCCCAAAATTCGATGACTTTTAAGTATAATAAAACATGTTCACTTTCTTGTCAATGAACACGGCGTAGCCTATTTTTACTGCATTGTTTGCAGATTAAAACACTTTGTCGGATCCCACTCGGCGGTGTGCGACATCGACCATCTATTTGTTTTATAATTTTTCGGGAATCATAATTTCTTTTTTAAAATGCATTAAAGTTATTAGTGTAATAATCAGGAGATACTGGTCTATTTTCACGTTGCTGAACACACGGGTTACTAAAGAAAGAAAAGGCGTTTGCGTCCATCAAATATTATACAAAATGTATTATAGACTGTAACCGACATGCCTCTCCCGCACCTAAATGTCACCGTTTTACATCCCATGTTTTTTAATTGAAAAAATAACACAGAAAATGGTGATTAATATACTGGGCTGTAGTGCTGCGTTTGCTTCACAAATTCAGTGCATAATATGGGCCGAAAGAACAGAAATTGCAATTCGTTTGACAAAATAAGGTAAAACCGTTCTCTCGTAATAATTCACGGATCCATGAAAAATATAACAAAAAATATTTTAAAAATGATTTATATAAAGTCCAATTTTAAGACTACAACAAACAATATTTACAATTATGGTATTTAATCTTGTTCAAGTAAACTAAATGCCTGCCACTACGCTACGGCACTAGTGTAACTATAGTGACAGCCTATTCACATTAAATTTATCTTTATTCCCTGGTTTGGTTAATCCAGATTTATTTTAAATTATGTGTGATAAACTAGCTGTCATGATGTTCGAGTTTTATACACATAGCTTTTAAACAGGAAAATGCTTAATCTTATAAAGCGAGTAAGATATAGAGCGAGGAACATGTCAGTCAATTTGATTGACAGTTCGATGTACGGCCTTGACATTATGTATAGTAGAAGCTAAAATCAGATGTTGGATCTACGATCTTGTAAATATATGTTCGGCCTCGCTGTAATTGCGTCTGTTTAAATTAAAAGATTTTGGAATATTTTTTCAAGTAATTTCCATAAATAAAATCACGAAATTTGAGTGATTTTTTTAAATTAAGAATATTATCGTACATGTCCTAGAAATACAGAAAATCATCGCATTATACGACACATAGAATTAGAACCCATCGGTTTCGCTTTATATATTGAGTCTTTTTCTTATATTTGAAAGAAATTTGGAGTATTTCTTTCTATTAATTTCCATAAAATAAAGATATTAGAGTGATTTTATTATACAGTCATAGATTAAGAATATTATCCTGTATAGGCTATCCTATGACCACATATACAACCCAAACGGTCTCTCTTTATAGTGAGGCTTTTTCTTATGTTTAAAAGA
Organism: Patella depressa; assembly: GCA_948474765.1. Taxonomy (NCBI): domain Eukaryota; kingdom Metazoa; phylum Mollusca; class Gastropoda; family Patellidae; genus Patella; species Patella depressa. The sequence continues at coordinate 55,777,176 of OX419716.1, forward strand.
TTTTGATATGTCTTTCAATTAATCTCCATAAAATAATTATATTAGAGTAATTCTTTTTATCATAAATTAAGAATATTATCCTAGAAATATATAGAGAGAGAGGGAGAGAGAGAGAAATGGGGTTTAACGTCCACTCAACACAAACTAGGTCATTTCGGGACTACCATATGGTTCAATTTTATTTCAATAATTCGCTTGCTCGTAGTGCCCGGAGGAAACCCACGAGGTTAAGAAGGCGCCCCTATCTCCATGCCACATACGCTCACACCTGGGCTCGAAACCACAGCCGCAAGCCAGAGGTGACCGGCCAGCTAGGCACCCCCCCCCCCTTTAGAAATAGAGAAAATCACCACACTATTACATCGGATCCAATCGAACTCGATTCTTACTGATATTTGAAAGATTTGGGGGTGTTTTTTTTCAATTAACTTCCATAAAATAATGACATTAGCGTGATTTTATTACATAAATTAAGAATATTATCCTGCATATCTTAGAAACAGAGAAAATCATTGATTAACAGTTCATTAGAGGCTAAATCAGATATTGCATCTTCCTGTAAATTTCTTCGGCCCCGCTGTATAGTGTGTCTGTTTAAAGGACTTTGGAGTAATTTCCATAAAAAAACGATGTTACCCTGGTTTGATTTTATAAATTAAGAATATCATCCTATACATCGTAGATATAGGGAAAATCGTTGCCTTATACCACACATTGAACCCAATCGTGCTCGCTTTATAGTGAGTCTTTTTCTGGTGTTTAAAAGATGTTGCAGCATTTTTTTTTCGATTAATTTCCATAAAAAACGATATTAGGGTGGTTTTATTATATAAATTAAGAATATTATCCTATATATCCTAGATAAAGAGTAAATCGTTGCCTTATATGACACATTGAACCCAATCGTCCTCGCTTTATAGTGAGTCTTTTTCTTATGTTTAAAAGATGTTGGAGTATTTTTTTGCAATTAATATCCATTCAAAAAACGATATTAGGGTGATTTTATTATATAAATGAGGAATATTACCCTATAAATCCTCGAAATAGAGGATTTTATCTTATGTATAAAGGATCGTGGAGTATTTTTTCAATTAATTTCCATAAAAAAACCCGATATTAGGGCGATATGAGTATATAAATTAAGAATATTATCCTATGTATCCTAGATATAGAGAAAATGGTCGGCCTCGCTTTATAGTGAGTCTTTTTCTAATGTTTTTCAATTAATTTCTTTAGAAAAAAACGATATTACGGTGGTTTTATAACATAAATTAAGAATACCATCCTATATATCCCAGATGTTGGAGTATTTTTTTCAATTAATATCCATTCAAAAAACAATATTAGGGTGATTTTATTATATAAATGAGGAATATTACCCTATAAATCCTCGAAATAGAGAAAATCGTTGCCTTATACCATACATTGAACCCAATCGTCCTCGCTTTATCGTTTTTCTTATGTTTAAAAGATGTTGCAGTATTTTTTTCAATTAATTTCCATTAAAAAGCGATATTACGATGATTTTATAACATAATTTAAGAATATCAACCTATATATTCTAGATATAGAGAAAATCGTTGCCTTATACCACACATTGAACCCAATCGTCCTCGCTTTACTGTGAGTCTTTTTTTGATGTTTAAAAGATATTGGAGGAATTTTTTTCAATTAATTTGCATTTAAAAACGATATTATGGTGATTTGATTATATAAATTAAGAATATTATCCTATATATCCTAGATATAGACAAAATGGTTGCCTTTTACCATATATAGAACCCAATCGTCCTCGCTTTATAGTGAGTCTTTTCTTGATGTTTAAAAGATGTTGGAGCATTTTTTTTTTTCAATTAATTTCCATTCAAAAAACGATATTACGGTGATTTGAATATATAAATTAAGAATATTATCCTTTATATCCTAGATATAGAGGAAATGGTTGTCTTTTACCACATATAGAACCCAATCGTCCTCTCTTTATAGTGAGTCTTTTTCTGATGTTCAAAAGATGTTGGAGTATTTTTTTCAATTAATTTCCATTAAAAAAAAACGATATTACGGTGATGTTATAACATATATTAAGAATATCATAATATATATCCTAGATGTAGAGAAAATCGTTGCCTTATACCACTCATTGATCCCAATCGTCCTAGCTTTATAGTGAGTCTTTCTCTGATGTTTAAATAATGTTGGAGCATTTGTTTTCAATTAATTTTCATAAAAAACGATTTTAGGGTGATTTTATTATATAAACGAGGAATATTACCCTATAAATCCTCGATATAGAGCAAATGGTTGCCTTTTACCACATACAGAACTCAATCGTCCTCGCCTTATAGTGAGACCTTTTCTGATGTTTAAAAGGTATTGGCGCATAGATTTTTTCAATTAACTTCCATCAAAAAAACCCAAACGATATTAGGGTGATATGATTATATAAATCAAGAATATTATCCTATATATCCTAGATATAGAGAAAAAAAGGGTTGCCTTTTACCACATATAGAACCCAACCGGTCTGACTTTATAGTGAGTCTTTTTCCTATGTTTTTTTGACCTAATTTCCATAAAAAATATATTTGAATGATTTCATTATATAAACTAAGAATATTATGCTAGAAATATGGGAATTATCATCCTATACCACATATCTAACCGGGGTTGTATGGAATGTTGCTAGTATTTTTATAAGAGACACATTTTTATTATAAATTTTAATTGTATATAATGTAACTTGTATTTTTCATTTTAACTATTTATATACATAGAGGGGTTATTTATTTGTATATTTTACTATCTGTGATTTTTGTTTTTATTTATGTATGTTAAATGTAGTAGTAGTATTGTGATTATATTTAGTTTGCCGTCACCATATGTTGACGTCACCATATGTTTCGCGCAATATATCCCGGTTGGTGCTGAAGTGCCATTAAACACCACGTCATTTCATTTATACCTCATTATTAGGTTAAATGCTCGTTTCCAATTTAATAAAAAAATTCTCATAATAAAATTCTTAAGTCAATCTATTTTAAACGAAAGAGGGAGTACAAAAGGGTACCAAAGTACAAAAATAGAAGTGCCAAATGTGAAATTTTAACTAAAGCTTGATAATTTAGATTTAAATATTCTACGTGAGTACCGGAACGGGGTTGATTCTTTAATTGAAACTGACAAGAACGTAACTGACAACATTCCGTTAAACCATTGGCGTGTTCATTTTTCTAAAATGATTGACCAATAGCTTAAAAAAAACTTTTTAATTTGATTCTCGAATCTGCATTTATTCCAGAGTCTTATTTGTCACAGTCTTTCCTTGTCGAAATTCACGATAAAAGCTGAAATCAAGATCCAAATAACTACAGGGGTACTGTTCTGGCCAACTGTTTGTCCAAATTAATGCTTTTTGTCCATTCTTAATAAGAGAAGTTAAACTTATTTAGAAGTCAATGGCATTATTGATCATGCCTAATGTGGATATAGATCAAAGCATAGAACCACGGATAACATTTTTATTTTAAAAACAATCATTAATGAATATTAAATATAAAAAAAAACAGCCTTTGTACATTTTTTTCATAGATTTTACCAAACCATTTGATACTCTCTGGAGAAGGGGGTGATTTTCAAACTACTAAAACATAATTTTAATGGAATTATTCTGAATTTAATTTTTATATAAGACAGCAACCTATAAATTTAAAACAAATTCCGGTGTAAGTGATACCATAAGGTCCATGGTGATACTAGCATACAACCATAACCTTAAAAAATGTGGGAAGGGCCTAAACAACAAAAGGGCAGGGCTTAAATTATACTCGCTTTATAGAATTTAGCAAAATCGGCCCGGCTTCATACAATTTAGCACTTACCTTTTAAACAACGGAAAATGCTAAATCATATAAAGCGAGTACGATATAGAGCGAGGAACATGTCAGTCAATTTGATTGAAAGTTCAATGTACGGCCTTGACATTATGTATAGTAGAGGCTAAAATCAGATGTTGGATCTACTTGTAAATATTAATTTGTTTGGCCTCGCTGTAAGTGTGTCTGTTTAAATTAAAAGATTTTGGAATACCTTTTCAAATACTTTCCATAAAAAACACGACATTTGAGTGGTTTATTATTTTAAATTAAGAATATTATCCTAAATGTCCTAGAAATAGAGAAAATCATCGCATTATACCACACATAGAATTAGAACCCATCGGTTTCGCTTTATCTTATATTTGAAAGAAATTAGGAGTATTTCTTTCAATTAGTTTCCATAAAATAAAGATATTAGAGGGATTTTATTGTGGAGTATTTTTTTCAATTACTTTCCGTAATAAAAACGATATTAGGGTAATTTGAATATATGAATTAAAAATATTATTCTCTATATCCTATATATAGAGAAAATGGTTGCCTTGTACCACATTCGTCCTCGCTTTATAGTTAGTCTTTTTCTTACGTTTAAAAGATTTTGGTGATTAGATTATATAAATTAAGAATATTATCATATATATCCTATATAGAGAGAAAATGGTTGCCTTATACCAATCGTCCTCACTTTATAGTGAGTCTAACGTTTAAAAGATTTTGGTGATTAGATTATATAAATTAAGAATGTTATCATATATATCCTATATAGAGAGAAAATGGTTGCCTTATATCACACGTTGAACCCAATCGTCCTCGCTTTATAGTGAGTCTTTTTCTAATGTTTAACAGATGTTGGAGTATTTTTTTTTCAATTAATTTCCATTCAAAAAACAACATTAGTGTGAGTTTATTATAAAAATTAAGAATATTATCCTATATATCCTAGATGTAGAGAAAACCGTTGCCTTATACCACACATTGAACCCAATGGTCCTCGCTTTATAGTGAGTCTTTTTCTTATGTTTAAAAAATGTTGGAGTATTTTTTTTTTTTTTCAACCAATTTCCATTCAAAAAACGACATTAGCTTCAATTTATTATATAAATGAGGAATATTACCCTATAAATCCTGGAAATAGAGAAAATCGTTGCCTTACACCATACAGAGAACCTAACCGGCCTCGCTTTATAGCGAGTTCTTTTCTTATGTTTAAAGGATTGTGTAGCATGTTTTCAATTAATTTCCATAAACAAAAACTATATTAGGGTGATTTGAATATCTAAATTAAGAATATTATGCTATATATCCTAGATATAGACAAAATGGTTGCCCTTTACCACATATAGAACCCAATCGTCCTCGCTTTATAGTGAGTCTTTTTCTGATGTTTAAAGGATGCTGGAGTATTTTTTCTATTAATTCCCATTCAAAAACGATATTAGGGTGATTTGATTATGTAAATCAAAAATATTATCCTATATATCCTAGATATAGAGAAAATCGTTGCCTTATAACACCCATTGAACCCGATCGTCCCATACTCCGCGCAGTGCTGCGTTTGATTAGAGGTAATCCAACTACACACTGCTATTATGAGTAGATATTGTTGTTTTAAATTTTGATTTGTCAGTAGTCCGTCTACCAACCAATCACTAGCTGCCAATATTGGACCAAATAATGTTTGCATAACGTTACGTCATGACTCACGATTTTATTATGCCTAATTAACCCGTGCATAGCAGAATACTGCAGTAAAACTAATTGCGTGACAAACGAGGCTATCATGTCGAATGAAATGTAAACAATACTGTTTGGAAACGAACATACTTTCACCGTTTTGAATACCTTAAATCACTGTCCAAAGTTTTAGGGAAGACCCAGATTAAACGAAGGACTGTCATGTTGCTGTACTTAAGTGATAGCTTTCATTGAACGGAAAGAATAGACACACTCCCGCATAAGTTCAAGAAACAGACGTTATTCCAGCAATGGTCAGAGAGGGATTTCTCGGGCCATTGCTTCAGGAATATGGATCGTCCTCGCTTTATAGAGAGTCTTTTTCTTATGTTAAAAAGATGTTGGAGTATTTTTTTCAATTAATTTCCATTCAAAAAACGACATTAGCTTGATTTTATTATATAAATGAGGCATGTTACCCTATAAATCCTGGAAATAGAGAAAATCGTTGCCTTATACCATACATGGAACCCAGTCGGCCTCGCTTTATAGCGAATTCTTTTCTTATGTTTAAAGTGTTGTGGAGTATTTTTTCAATTAATTTCCATAAAAAACTATATTAGGGTGATTTGAATATATAAATTAACAATATTATCCTATATATCCTAGATAGAGAAAATGGTTGCCCTTTACCACATATAGAACCCAATCGTCTTCGCTTTATAGTGAGCCTTTTTCCGATGTTTCAAAGATGTTGGAGTATTTTTTTTCAATTAATTCCCATTCAAAAACTAAATGAGGGTGATTTGATTATATAAATCAAGAATATTTTCCTATATATCATAGATATAGAGAAAATCGTTGCCTTATAAAACACATTCAACCCAATCTTCCTCGCTTTATGGTGACCCTTTTCCTTATGTTATGAGTATTTTTTTCATTTAATTTCCATTCAAAAACGATATTATCTTGATTTTATGTTATAAATGAGGAATATTACCCTATAAATCCTGGAAATAGAGAAATCGTTGTCTTATACCATACAAGGAACCCAATCGGGCTCGCTTTATATCCTAGATATAGACAAAATAGTTCCCCTTTCCCACATATAGAACCCAATCGTCCTCGCTTTATAGTGAGTCTTTTTCTGATGTTCAAAAGATGTTGGAGTATTTTTTCAATTAATTCCTCATTCAAAAACGATATTAGGGTTATTTGATTATATAAATTCAGAAAATTATGCTATATATCCTAGATATAGACAAAATGGTTACCCTTTACCACATATAGAACCCAATCGTCCCCGCTTTATAGTGAGTTGTTTTCCGGTGTTTAAAAGATGTTGGAGTATTTTTTCAATTAATTCCCATTCAAAAACGATATTAGGGTGATTTGATTATATAAATCAAGAGTAATATCCTGTATATCCTAGATATAGAGAAAATCGTTGCCCTATAACACACATTCAACCCGATCGTCCTCGCTTTATAGTTAGTCTTTTTCTTATGTTAAAAAGATGTTGGAGTATTTTTTCAATTAATTTCCATTCAAAAAACGATATTAGCTTGATTTTATTATATAAATGAGGCACATTACCCTATAAATCCTGGAAATAGAGAAAATCGTTGCTTTATACCATACATGGAACCCAGTCGGCCTCGATTTATAGCGAATTTTTTTCTTATGTTTAAAGGATTGTGGAGTATTTTTTCAATTAATTTCCATAAAAAAAACTATATTAGGGTGATTTGAATATATAAATTAAGAATATTATCCTATATATCCTAGATATTGACAAAATGGTTGCCCTTTACCACATATAGAACCCAATCCTCCTCACTTTATAGTGAGTCTTTTTCTAATGATTAAAAGAAGTTGGAGTATTTTTTTCAATTAATTTCCATTCAAAAAATGACATTAGGGCGATTTGATTATATAAATTAAGAATATTATCCTATATATCCTAGATATAGAGAAAATTGTTGTCTTATAAATATATGACACATTGAACCCAATCGTCCTCGCTTTATAGTTAGTCTTAGATTTTGGAGTATTTTTTTCAATTAATTTCTATTAAAATAAAATCTATATTAATGTGATTTGATTATATAAATTAAGAGAATTATCCTATATATCCTAGATATAGAGAAAATCGTTGCCTTATACCACACGTTGAACCCAATCGTCCTCGCTTTATAGTGAGTCTTTTTTGTTATGTTAAAAAGATGTTGGAGTATTTTTTCAATTAATTTCAAATCAAAAAACGACATAAGCTTGATTTTATTATATAAATGAGGAATATTACCCTATAAATTCTGGAAATAAAATCGTTGCCGTATACCATACACGGAACCCAATCGGCCTAGCTTTATAGTGAGTCGTTTTCTTATGTTTAAAAGATTTTGGGGCATTTTTTCAATTAATTTCTAATTTAAAAGAAATCGATATTAGGGTGATTAGATTATATAGATTAAGAATATCATCCTATATATACTAGATATAGAGAAAATAGTTGCCTTATACCACATATAGAACCCAATCGACCTCGCTTTGTAGCGAGTCTTTTTCTTGTTGGGGTATTTTTCAATTAATTTCCATTCAAAAAAAGAAATTAAGGTGATTTTATTATATAAATTAAGAATATACATGTATCCTGGATATAGAGAAAATCGTTGCCTTATACGGCACATTGAACCCAATGACAGTGAGTCTTTTTCTTATGTTTAAAAGATGTTGGATTATTTATTTCAATTAATTTCCTATAAAAAAAGATATTATGGTGATTTTATTGTATAAATTAAGAATATTACCCTATATATCCCAGAAGTAGAGATAATCATTGCCTTATAACGGACATTGAACTCAATCGGTTCGCTTTATAGTTAATCTTTTTTTATGTTTAAAAGATTTTTGAGTATTTTTTTCAATTAATTTCTATTAAAATAAAATCGATATTAAGATGATAAGATTATATAAATTAAGAATATCATCCTCTATATTCTACATATAGAGAAAATGGTTGTCTTATACCACATATATAACCCAATCGGCCTTGCTTTAAAGTATTGTGGAGTATTTTTGTTCAATTAATTTTTTTTTAAAAAAAAGGATATTTGAATGATTTTATTATATAAATTAAAAATATTATCTATATATCCTAGAAATAGAGAAAATCATCGCCCTATACGCCACATAGAACCGAATCGACCTGGCTTTATAGTGATTTTGGAGTATTTTTATCAATTAATTTCCATAAAAATATATTTGAATGATTTCATTATATAAACTAAGAATATTATCCTAGAAATATGGAAAATTATCATCCTATACCACATATCTAACCGGAGTTATACGGAAAGTTGATAGACTTTTTAAAAGAGACACATTTTTATTATAAATTTTAATTGTTTATAATGTAACCTGTATTTTTCATTTAACTATTTATATACATAGAGGAGTTATTTATTTTTAATTTTCTGTTTTACTATCTGTGATATTTGTTTTTATTTATGTATGTAATGTAATAGTAGTATTGTGATTATTTACTTTGTCTCATCGACGTCACCATATGTTTCGCGCAATATATCCCGATTGGTGCTGACGTGCCCTACACACCATTTCATTTCATTTATACCACATATATGTTAAATGCTCTTTTCAATTTAATAAAAATTCTCATAATAAAATTCTATTTTAAACGAAAGGGGGGGGGGAACAAAGGGGTGGCAAAGTACAAAAATAGAAGTGCCAAAAGTGAAATTTTAACTAAGCTTGACAATTTAGATTCAAATAATTATTCTACGTGAGTACCGGGACTGGGTTCTGACAAGAACGGAACTGACAACATTCCGTTAAACCATTGACGTGTTCATTTTTCTAAATTATTTTCCAATTCTGAAATTAAACAATATGACACTAAAATTAATAAACAAAATCAGTAAGTTATTCCGAACATCTGAAGACAACAGAAGGCTAAATGAAAGTATCTCTGCTTTAAATCATTGAAGACAAATAAGTCCCCTCGTGCAGATTTAATTTTAAATGAAAGGCTCATTGCTTCTATGAATATAATGATTGACCAATATTTGAAATATTTTTATTGGATTCTCGAATCTGGATTTATTCCAGAGTCATGGTCAATGTCTTTCTTTGTCCGAATTCACGAGGAAGCTGAAATCAAGATCCAAATAACGACAGGGGTATTGTTCTGGCCAACTGTTTGTCCAATGTTAAACTTATTTAGAAGACAATGGCATTATTCATCATGCCTAATGTGGATATAGATCAAAGCATAGAACCACGGATAACATTTTTATTTCAAAGATAGGTTGCCAGGCAACGAAACATACGCCCACAGCAGCTAAATCGTCCGGGCAGTCAACAAGGGTTGTCGCATATTTTTATTTTTTTCGCTAATGAAACATTTGTAATACACTAAAAACTGATTAAGAGTAACAAATCATTATGTAATTATCAGAAAATCATTAGAATTTGATTGCTTTTTATAAAGTGTTACCCCACGCTAACAATTAGTATATACATGAAACATTTAATATCATGGATTTAGCTGTTCAGTTATCAAAATTCATTGAAAATCAAAATACTTGTTCGTTTCAACACCTTAAACTCCGTGTATCAATCTAAAGTCAATCGGATGATAAGTTTGGTCACTATAGCGTCACAAGATTTTTTAAAGTTATCAAGGGAGATAACTCTGGCAGTAATCATTTGAAATCTCTGAAAATCAATAGGCTTCTTCGTCTCTTGACCATAAACACTGTGTGTTAATTTAAAGTCGATCGGATATTAACTTTGGTCTCTAGAGCTTCCACATGATTTTTTCGAAGTGATCAAGGGCCATAACTCTGGCAGCAATTATTGAAAATCACTGAAAATCGATAGACGTCTTAGTCGCATGACTGTTAACACTATGTATAACTTTGAAGTCAATCGGATATTAACTTTGGCCTCATGACCTTAGACACTGTGTATAAATTTAAAGTCAATCGGATATTAACTTTGGCCTCTAGAGCGTCCGCAGGATTTTTTGAAATGATCAAGGCCATAACTCTAGTAGTTATTATCGGAAATCGCTGAAAAACAATACGCTTCTTCGTCTCACGACCTTAAACACTGTGTATAAATTTAAAGTCAATCGGATATTAACTTTAGCCTGTAGAGCGTCCACAAGCAATTGTGGACGCCGGACCGACGGACGGACCGACGGACCGACGGACCGACGGACGGGGGCGACGACAATATACGACCACATTTCAATGTGGGCGTATAAAAACAATCATTAATGAATATTAGATATAAAAAAAAACAGCCTTTGTACATTTTTCTCATAGATTTTACAAAAGCATTTGATACTGTCTGGAGAAGGGGCTGATTTTCAAACTACTAAAATATAATTTTAATGGAAGTATTCTTAATTTCATTTCTTCTATGTATAAGACAGCAATCTATAAATTTAAAACAAATTCCGGAGTAAGTGATACTATATATTCCATGACAGGAGTTAAGCAAGGTTGCGTCTTGACTCCTATGCTATATAACATTTATGTGCTTTAAATTATTATGAACGACCTACAACATTATGTTTCAAATGCAAATGCACCTATTATTGATAGTGAAACTGTATCTCACGTATTGTTTGCTGATGACTTAATTATATTTTCATTATCTCCAAAAGATCTTCAAAACAGTATAGATCAGCTTCATCGATTATATTTTCATTATCTCCAAAAGATCTTCAAAACAGTATAGATCAGCTTCATCGATTTTGTAGTGATTGTAAGCTTAACCTCAATATTAATAAATCTAACATAATGCTTTTTAATACTAGTTAGAAAAAACTGCACAAGTCTTTATATTATAATAAACAACCCATTAATATAGTTTTGAATTGCGCATATTTAGGTGTTACTATTACCAATAATTCTTCTTTTAAAACAGCTATAATGTGTTCTAAATAAGAAAGCTTCATTTATACTTTAATTCCATTTATCATATTGACAGTAAACTAAGAACATATGGTATTGTTCAGCCATTTATTTCAGCACCAGCACAATAACTTGCAAGTGTTGAAAACCCTAAATTTAAATCTGTTATGACATATTTACGTCTTATAGTACTTATAATCTGGAAATAGAGAGAGGTTGTTACAGACAAATGCCACTCAATCAAAGGTTATGTCAACAATGTTCTAGTAACGACATTGAAACTGAAGAACATTTTCTGTTACACTGTAGGAATTATGATAAGCTGCGATTGGGTTATCTGTATCCATTTTCCATTCTCACCCTGACATATCTTATCTTATGTATCCCAATCGGTCACGCTGTATAGTAGTGATTCTTTTTCTTATGTATAAAAGATCTGGTCGTATTCTTTTTTCAATCAATTTCCATTAAAAAGACATTTAAGTGATTTTATTTCATAAATTAAGAATATTATTATTATTAAATATCCTAAAAAATAGGCAGATTCATGGTCATATACATTATCTTATCCTAGAAATAGAGAAGATCATCGCCTTATACCACATATAAAACCCAGTCGGCCTCGCTTTATAGTCAGTCTTTTTCTTATGTTTTACATACAATAATGAGCCCATAGAAATAAATGAATTTAAATACTTAGGTTTACTTTTTTCAAAACTGGAAACTTCTCAAAAGCAATAAATTATTTATCAAATAAAGCCATGAAATCTATGTTTTCAGTATTAAAATCATGTAGGACCAATAACTTTAGTCTTGATTGTCAGCTAGACCTCTTTCATAAAATTATTAAACCGTCGTTAATTTATTCATGTGAAATATGTGATTTCTCAAAACTTGACAAAATCGAAAGTATACACAATATTGCAAATATCTGCTAAACCGAATTGCATGGTATACGGAGAACTGGGTCGCTACCCCATAGCAATAGATATTAAAACTAGAGTTATAACCTTTTGGGCTAAACTACTGACAATTTAACCTTCTAAAATATCAATTATCATGTACACACTAATATATGACAGATTTCTTAATGGTAACTTCTCAAATCCCTGGCTAAAATTTGTAAAATCTATTCTTGATGAATGTGGTTTAAGCTATATTTGGACAACACAAAACATTGTAAATGTATCCTGGTTAAAACAAACAGTAAAATTAATACTCCAAGATCAATTTAAACAAAACTGGCACTCTGATATAAATAGTTTCCCTAAATGTATAAATTACAAATTATTTAAAAGCGAATTGAAATTTGAACCATATTTACATAATTTACATGGCAAATCAAGAAATATCTTATGCAGATTTAGAATTAAGACTACCTATAGAGACCGGTAGATGGCTTGGTATTCCAAGACAACAGAGAACCTGCAATATCTGCACACTTGAACTTATAGGTGACAAGTTTCATTATATATTCGAATGTCCAACCCTATTAAGTGAACACAGAACTAACTTAATTCCTAAAAATATAATAAAATTTAGAAATATTATTTCATTTTATAACCTATTGAATAATTAAAAATATAGTACTTTAAATAGTTTATGTAAATTTATATTAAACTCCCTTTCAACTTAAAGGGTCAATCCCGGTAACTTTTTAGGGAATAAAACTACTTAAAATCCCTTATATCCCATTACCTAAGGCCGACCAACTAACCCGATATTTGTGATATGCTTGTAAATAACTTAAACCTGACAGTCTTCATCTGGAAACGGAGACCGTTGTATTATACACTATCTGGATAAAACCAGACATTTTTTCTATAAAAATGATATGTAGGTGAAATTTACCTTTAGTTATCAAGTACAGTACATGGGTCATTCACTGTATAGACCTCTCAAGAAACGGGAATCGATTTTTAGGTCACCCAATCAAAAAATTGACCCGAAATCTTAAAAGGGTTACGTGTCCGGATAAGCAGTGTTGACGTTAACGTCAAAACGACTCAATATTTTGAGCTGAAACTTTGAGCCAAGGTAAATACACCATGCCTCTATATTTTGGTCCATAAATCTCGTAAATGCCCAGACTTTAATTTTTGAGACTCTGTTCTTATCGGGATTGTCCCTTTAACATATTTGTATATTATATTCATGTTATTATTATGTTACTCCCCCATCAACTACATGTAAACGCATTGTATATATATTTTTATGTTATTATTATTATGTTATATCAATTAGATTACACTATTTTTCCTCTACGCTGTTTATTGTAACGGTTATTTGAGAATATAGCTATTATCATTATTATTATGTATTAAAGATCATGGCTATTTTTTTCAATTAATTTCCATAAGTATATTATCTTATATACCCGGAACAGGGAAAATCATATTATGACAATAATATGGCAGCCATTTTGAAACATAGTGGTAACCATGGTAACCATAAAAGCTAAACCGAAAATATACAAAAACCACAAGTCATATACAATTGATATACATCTGCCATTTTACAGTTGTGGTCGCATTCATATTCAAGTTATTAAGGTTTTTTCAGAACAGGGTCTAAAACTTGACTTTTACTCAATAGGTGCATAGCTCTCTATGGGTATGAAGTGGTTAGCTCAGGAAGGGTTAAATTACACTCGCTTTATAGAATTTAGCAAAATCGTCCCGGCTTCATGATATTTAGCACTTACCTTAAACAACCGGTATACAGGTACTATTACATGTACTTTGTTTTTGACAGGCTTATTTTGGAAATCTTTACATGAAGAATTCTGTACTTTATTTGTCTGTATAAGTGTATAAATTTGACTAATCATACTGTTGTACTGTATAGTTTGACATGTATGAAGAGCATTTGTCTAGGGCATTTTTTATTTGCTTATATTTAGGAAGAAAGAGCATAGTATTTTTTCAACCATACATGTAGTTGTCAATTAACTATCACTGTCAGTGGGGCAGGACTGAGGAGCTGGCATGTAACGTCTAGTCATTCTGATGGGATGAATAACCTGAATTCAATGAATTAGAAGAGAAGGCAGAATACATAATAAATATAGAAATATTGTAATTTCCATTTTCAAGTTTTATTTTTAAAAAACGTTGTAATTGGTAAGTAGATATCTTAATATTGGACTTTGTAATGGCAATAACTATCATTATATTTAGACACATTGCTTGTACGCAGACTTGTATATTCATCTGAAAATGTTATTTTTCGTCATTGATAGACCTGGTTTGAAGCTATTTCATAATCGAATTTAAGCAATAGTGCTGTAAAACGTTATACCATTTCTATGCATTGCAATCCTTCAGGATAGCTGTTATATGGCTAGACTGATTTTAAATCTGAAACCGGTCATTTAAATGTAAATTAAAGAAATAAACTTCCTTTTACCATATTTTTATGCAGTTATGAAAAACACTGACACTACTGGCAAATGATACATGAATTGCTATCATCATTTGCCAGAAGTGTCAGTTTTTTTTCAGAACTGCATAAAAATATGGTAAAAGTGACCTTAATTCCTTAGAATACTTAGATGATAAAAGTATATGCATTATGTAAAAGCAAAAGATGCCTATTTACAGGTTTTTATTTTGCTCCAAGTGTTATACATGTAGATTGTTGATTAGACATTTATTTATACAAAAAGCCTCTAATCAACTGTCTAGAATGTATGGCACAGATGTTAATGGATTAAATACAATTGCCATTTAAAGACTTCATTTAAAAATGGTGAAGTATGACTGACTCTTGATTAACAAGAAAAAATTGCTCAGATAATACATATCTGTCAAAACTCCAAACACTGATTACATCGCTCAGAATAATTTAAATAACATTTTAAATATTTTACTTTTTAATTATTTATTTTGGAACTATTATAGCAAGAATGGCCAGTTCTTTATTTAAATCTTTTGTAATGCATCTTTATGGTATAAGAATTCATTTTGAATAGTTTTCATTACGTTTTACGAGATATCATCTTTGTTTTTAAATTATAGCTGCCTGAAGAAAACAGGGCCATTCTGAGGCCAGCACTGAAGAACTTAATCAAGGCATGGCTGCACTATAGTTCGGACAGGGAGGGGGCAGAAATTTGAGACGACAGAATAAGAGCATCATGTGAGGAAAGGTATGTATTTGGAAAGTCTTCTTACATTCTTTTACGTGCACGCCAATGTATACATCGGGCCTCAGATTTTCTTCCCACCCTTCCTGCACCATTGACAAGGGGAAACCACGTCATGATTAAACCAGCGACCTCTAGCCTAGCAACCCAGCGTCTTGTTCACCTATCCAACTTGGCTCGAATGAAATGGTATAGGAGCCTAAATTTCATAATATATTAAAATGACAAAATAAATTATTGTTGATATTATTAGACATTAGTTTGTGGTAGTGATTATATTTATCTAAATCATTATATATTTGTAGCTTCTGATGTTGAAGATCTGCTTTCCTCTGAAGAAAATTAAAGATATATTATGGAAGATTAGATAATGACCTTGCTATAATAGTTAAAAACTAGATAATGCAAATGGAATATGTTATGAAAAGTGTGGATGTATACTACTGTCACCATTGTGTGTGTATGTGTTTTGTCTACAGTGCAGGCTGCAATTATTAACTGATCCTCTTGAAAGAAAGTTTACATATTTACTCAGTTATACCCTAAGGATCACTCCTGTTGTTTTTGGTGCATGCCTGACCCCCAGGAGCAAAGCAGCGTCCACTTTCTTCTATTTGTTTGTCGTTTAAAGGCTGCAGTAGTAGCGATGGTCTAGATGCATTTATTCATCAGTGGGCATTGAACAGCAGATCAGATTCAAATCGAATGAAAATCATACAAATAAGATTATATCGAGAGTTGATTGTGGTCATTTAATGTTAATAGATATCTAATTAATATGTATATAACACTTCACACCTAAAGAAAGACCTACAAATAGGCAGATTTAGCTCTTGCATAATGCATTTTTCATTTAAAAATAAACAGAGATATAAATTAATCTTTTGCGGTTTTCTTATTTATTCAACGAGTCAAAATTTGTCTTTGAGAATCACATGTAAAGTATGAATGCACAATTCTTGAAGAAGCATGCCAAGTTTCATATCATTGCACTTTAACTGTGTTATGCTATTTTTTAAGAGCCCACCCAAAAGAACAATAAAACAAGTAGTGTGCCTTGGGGAGGTGGATGGGGAAGGGTTTTACCTAATCCATCATTATTTCACTTCATATCAAAATAATTCATATTGATTTTTGATGATATATATTGTTCTTTATGCCAATTTTTAATTTTTAAAAAGTAGCATTTGTGTGACGACATGAGCTGAAATAATGGTGGATTTGGGTAGATTTAGTTGGCGTTGAGGCCTTTTTGTGCTGCCGTACATGCATAATGAGGTCTAGGCTATTTTAAAAGGGGTAGGGGAGGGCTGTAAGTTGCCAACATTGGCCAACAGATCTAAATATACTGAATGCAGTGTTGGATCCATGTTGGGCCAACATTGGCCCAATGTTGGGCCAACAAATGTAAATACACTGGATGCAATGTTGGCCCAATGGGCCAATGTTGGACAATTTCATTGGGCCAACGTAACTGCATACATTGGGCCAATGTTAGCCCAATGGAGGACTGCTACCTGGATATATATTTCGCGTCTACCCTAAACACAATTTATTTATTTCCAAATTGGTAAACAACACACACGCGGGCTACTTAAAGATCAGGCGCTCTCACAATTATTCGGCCTGTTTGCATGTGCTTGCGTTTTGGGGTTGTTTTTTTTTAGTTTGTGGTACATTTTATATGTGTAGGCCTATGGGGGACACGTCAAAGGCACCGGGGGATCACGTGGCTAAGTGGATAAGACGCTGGTTCGCTAGCCAGGAGGTCGGGTGTTCGATCACTGCATTGGCCGAGAAGGTTCATCCAAATTTTCCGACGTGGTTTCTCCTTGTCAGTGATGCAGGACGGAAGACAGCTGTCTTGTCATTCGGATGGGACGAAAAAACGAGGTACCGTGTACAAACTGACGTGCACGTAAAATATCCATTGGCAGCTGGAATTCGATAGAGTAGGCCAGTTTAGGGGCAAAACAGTAGGACGTTAAACCATATTTCATTTCATTTCATTTATCAAATACATCTAAATCGACTATTTGCCGGGAAGTTAATGTCATTGGTCTATTTATAACTCTATTCAGACCATAGAGCTATATATAGAAACTCTGTGATGCAGACGAATTTACGGGGTAATTCGCATACCAAAAATGTTTTATGACGTTAGAGAGCATCGTACTCTCAATTTACCAGTCACAATGTGCTTAGACTCGTGCTTAACTTCTTAACTTGTGCTTACGTAAGAACGGTCTTGAGAACTTTCTAGAGACGGTATTTTACAAAGTCTCTTACGTAAGCAAAAGTGAAGCATAACTTTGTGCTTAATTTAAAGAATTTTCTAGGAATCGGCTCTGGCTAACGTCTTACCCACTTAACCACGTGATCCCCTGATGCCTTTGACATGTCCCCCATAGGTCTATAAGCTAACAGACGGAATGATTGAGAGAGCGCCTGATTTTAAAGTAGCTAAGTCTCTAACTCAATATCATCCAAAAGATAAATATTTTACCATTGGTACACGAATCGTGTACCATAATGCGTTTCGGCCCAGTTCTAGCAAGAGACTCGGGGAACGAGGCTAGAAATATTGCACCAAATCAAACGGCGCAAGCAGACTGGAATAACTAGACGCTACAAATTTGCATTCGATTGACACCGTTGGCTTATTTCGCCGCACATAACTGATTTGAAATTGGAGTAAAAACGGAAACGATTGAATGTAAATCAGTTTATATACATTCATTTTAGAGTATTATATGCGTTGCGACCCACTTGTGTCAATTCCTAGGTCCCAAATGTTAGCGATTTAGCTCCTTTAAAGTGGCCCGCGTTTGTGTTGTTTACAAGTTGTATATAAATCAAATGTAGAAGCGAAATATTCTATAGCATTCTTGTCAAGAATATATTGCTTAAGGATTTTCTGTCTTCCAGATGTATCAAAAGATGTGGTCAGCCATATTGTTTGAAGCAGAAAGTAGTGGTAGCCTTACTACAGGCCCTTTGGCGCGCAGGTCACTTCCGGTCCTCCTTAGCAACGGTCACTTTCGGTGATCTTCCGGTGATGACGTCACTTCCGGTGTTGACGGCCTTAGCAACGATCGTTTCCGGTGATGACGTCATAGGTGACGCCATGGCGACGTGACGTCATCTCCGAAACTGACGTCATCTTTGCTAGTGACGTCATGTGGGATTTCCTTTTTTTCTTGGGGATTTCTTGAGGATTTCTTGGGGTTCTATTGAGGTTCTCTTGAGGTTCTCTTGAGGTTTTCTTGTGGGAACCCCCTCCCAGGTGCTCATTTACTCTCGGGGATTCCCTCCCTTTGCTCTAGGGATTCCCTCGCCTAGTCTATATCCACATGTCATGCAACGTTGGGGAAATGAACCGTAGTTACTGTTAGGTGAAGTGTGATAAATCACACTTCTTATCACAAGTTCCTATACAGATTCTTATACAAATTATGATGAGATTTCTTTTAGAATCTTGGATTTTCCTGGTGGGAGCTCCCTGCTAGGATGCGATTCCCATAGTTATATTATAGATATATTATAGATATATTATAGATATATCATAGATATATTAAGCGGTTAGAAAGTGGTGTCGGATGTAGTCTACGTGTAGGCATTTCATCCATTCTTATAAAAGCGTTTGTAAAAGTGTTTGTAAAAGTGTTTGTGAAAGGTTCTTATAAATATTCTTAGAAACGTTCTTATGAAAGGTTCTTATAAATGGTCTTATAAAAGATATAAACAAAATAGAATATGAACGTTCTTTCTGAATGAGTTGGGTGGCCCTGAAAAGGGCCGTTTGGGTGGCCTTGAAAAAGGCCGTTGATGGACTGCCTAGTGGAGGCGTCGGCGGACATGCCTCATGTCTTCATCGTCGTCGTCGTCGTCGTCGTAAATCTTCTTAGAGTTTCAATGTCGGTATACGGTTCGAACATGGATGCTGGTGGTGGAGTGGTTGGTCTACCTGGTGTAGAGGAGACATTCGGCCTGAACGCCTCCTCATACAGCCAACTGTATACTTCCTGGTCCATTTCGCACAGGAATGGGTCTGAGACCAACCACTCCTCGTCACCAAACATCCATTCTTCTTCTTCGATGTAGCCATCATCCTCATCATCGCCGTCATAATTGGTTTCAGTTAGTAGTGTCTCGGCTACCTCTTCTGTTACCACCACCTCTTCCATCGAACCGTCTTCGAGTATGCTGTGGGATTCCATGATGAAATGATAAAAAAAAAAGTGCGACCGAGCGGCCTTTTATGCAAAATAATCGGATCGAGCCCCTTCAAGCGCGGACTTCATAGAGAGCACCTTTTTTAATAAAAAACTTAAACTTAAATATAAAAACACAACAAAACACAATAGGATTGAGAATTGGAGTTGAAATTTCCGAACCCTCCTCAGCGCGGACTTCATAGAGAGCATTGAACCCGCCCTTCTTAAACACTTAAAATACGTTTAACTTTTCGTTAAACAACAATTAAAATACACTTAATATACATTTAAAATGTATACTACACTATTAAAAATGAATGGGCGAAATAGGAATATAGGATTGGGAAACAGGATCGGCATATCCCACGACGTGAAAGTAAAGACGCTTAGATGCTTTGTTTTAGTATTCTAAAATTTCATTATCAAAATAGAACTATTATTAGAACTATTATTAGAATATGTAAACATTCTTTCTGAATGATTTGGTGGCCCTGAAAAGGGCCGTTTGGGTGGCCCTGAAAAGAGCCGTTGGTTGGTTGACCGCCTAACCAAGACGGACGCGTTGAATAAACTCGGCGTCGTCGTCCCCGGTGCTTGGTGGTGATGGTGTCGGTGGAGTGGCCGGTGTATACCAGAATGGGTCACTTGTCACTAACCACTCATCGTCGTCGTCACTATCACTCACGACTATAATTTCCGGCTCAAGGGTGGTATCTGACACAGCTTCTGGTACAGTTTCTGGTACAGTTTCTGGTACAGTTTCTGGAGCACTCTCTGGTATGACGAGCACCTCTTCCAGCACCTCGAACCAGTCAGCGCCGTCAAGCATGATGTAAGACCCCATGTTGAATGACAAGAAAGCGCAATCGGTCTGCCTTTTATGCAAAAGAATAGGATCGAGCCCCTCCAAGCGCGGACTTCATAGATAGCACCTTTTTTTTAAATAAAAGACTTAAACAAAAAGAAATAGGATTAAATATAAGAACACAAAATGGAGTTGGGAAATCGGATCGGGAAATGGAGTTGAAATTTCCAACCCCCCTACCCAGCGCGGACTGCATAGAGAGTACCTTTCCTGACCTAAAGAAATCAATTAATAAATTTTAAAAATATAACTTAAAATGTCTCATGCTCCAAATCGGATCGCCAAATGCCGCGGCACTGTGATTTAATGATTATTATTTTGGTTTGCAATTAGAATATGAAAAAACTCTTTCTGAAGGATTTGGTGGCCCTGAAAGGGGCCGTTGGGTGGCCCTGAAAAGGGCCGTTGGGTGGTCGGTTTGCCCTACAGCCGAGGGTAAAGACTGTAAGGCGGTGGGGGTGGCGGTAAGGGAAGTACCCCATCAGCCTGTAGCCGATAGAGGTCCAACAGCTCCTCTCTATGTGTATCCAACTCCATGGCCTCTAAGCGATGGAGCTCACGGCGGGTCTGCCGCAACAGTTTCTGGAGGTACCCTCTTTCCTCCAAAAACCGTTGACGTTCGGCCTGCCACGCCGCTTTCTCGGCCTCCCATGCCGACCTCTCTGCACATTGTTCAGAGAGGAGTTGCTGGAACTCCCCCTGCCACTGGCGCTTCTCTCTCTTCAGAGAATTACCCATGATTGAAGTGTTGGGTTTCACACGCCTATTTGTACTTCTATCGCGGACCTGTGAGAGCCTTCGTTTTTTTGGACAAAAAACATTTTGTAATTCTATGAATTCCAAGAAGACAGGAAAGACAAAAAATCGCGCGGACTTCACTGTAAGCCTCATCAATCCTGTATATATAAAGCAGTCAGCGACTGTTGGCTAAAGCATTCTACAATGGCGAACACACCAGGCTACACCCTACGTTTAGGACACCAGCGCCGTTCCAGACGATTTCACACGGAAAGTTTGTATGTCAACATTGATTTTCATCAGAATTGAGAGCAGATTGCACCCGCGGACGTTCCAGAAGTTTTATTTGATACTTTTGATAACATATTAAATGATCTGGGTAATTTGGTTGGCTGTCAACCCAACGACTTTGTACGATTTAGTGTATCGCACCCGGGACTCAAGACGCCGGCATGGATACCGTTTCAACAGTGGCAAGATGTCAGACCACATCACATATTGGATCCGTTGGCCCGAATATTACAATCCAACGAAGAATTTAAAATGGACGAACGCCTGCGACTACATGTGTGTCACGTAGCGCCGCCTAATGGATCCGGCAGGGGACGAGTCAAAAAGAAGGACATGAGTTCTTTTGACGACTATTTGAAACGGAAGAGAGCCCTCGTGGTCAAAAAAAAATCAGGACGAGCTCTGTTTTCAACGTGCTTTGGTGGTGGCCAAACACTATGCCAACAAGAATGACACCCCAGAATGGGAAGCAGAAAGAAGAAGAATAGTCAAGCATTGTGGACCCTACAGTTGGCAGACACGAAAGACCCGTCGTTTGATTGAGGAGGTAGGAGGTGCCTACGAAGCCTGTCGTGGCCCCGAGACCTGGGAACAATATCAACGTGTACTAGGTCCCCAGGGCTACCAGATCAACGTTTATTCGTGACAACTTTTTGGAAAACTGATGTTCAAAGGCACCAAGTATATCGTAGGTGGCCAGCCTAAAGTATTGCATCTATACCATCACGCCAATCACTATGACGTCATTACATATATGCCTGCTTTTTGCGAGGCCTGTCAGAAAGGTTACAATCATTGGGATCAACACGAATGTCATGCTATATGTCACAGTTGTCAACAGTCAGGACCCCCTTGTTTGGAAGACGCCACCCGTCGAGACTGTGACACATGCCATCGACGTTTTCCGAATCAGATGTGTTATGACCGACACCTACAACCCCGGCAACCAGGAACACCAACGATCTGTCAACGATGGACGAAATGTTTACAGTGCGGCAAAGAATGGGATATTCTAAAAAGACACAGGACATTGGCCGAACACGTGTGTGGGGAATACGAGTGCTCTATCTGTAAGAAATGGCATCAGCGCGGAGATCGTTGGTGTTTTATTCAAAAACTCAAATCACCCATCGATCTGACCCAGCCGGACCGGCCACAACAGTTAGCGAAACTGCAAGGAAAAGACTTGACGCGTTTTGTGTTTTATAATTTTGAGTGCAGTCAAGATACAGGAGAACATTTAGTCAACTTGTATGTGCTGCAGTGCTGTTGTCATTTCTGCATGGCGTCATCGGACCCCTGTGATTACTGTGATCCTTTCTGGAATGGTCAACGCGAATGGATATTTCGTACGTTGGACGACGTGGGAAAATGGTTCATCCATTTATCGGCACACGGTACAGTTCCAGGAGGAAAGTCCACACAAATCAAGTCTACACAAATCATAGCCGTTGCACATAATTTCAAGGGATACGATGGTTTACTAATGTTACAGGCGATACACGATAGCCGCTCCTCAAGTTATTATGAGTGGTGGGAAAGTGATGACAGTGACCTTGGGGACCGTTAAATTTGTCGATTCGCTGAACTTTTTACCGATGCCCTTACGAGATGTACCCAAGACGTTTGGCCTCACGGAACTGAAGAAAGGTTATTTTCCACACTTTTTCAACAAGCCAGACCATTACGCGTACGTGGGTTCATATCCACCTGCCGAAGAATACGATCCGGATGGTATGAGTGTGTCTGAACGGAAAGCCTTTCACGCTTGGTACCAACAACACAAACACGAACCGTTCGATTTTCAACACGAGCTGATGACGTATTGCAAAAGCGATGTGGATGTCCTCAGACGGGGCTGTGCTGCTTTCAGAGACTTGTTTATGATGGACACGGGCCTCGATCCTTTTGTCGAAAGTCTCACGCTGGCTTCGGCCTGTAATAAAGTATTTCGTACGCATTATTTGGAACCTGACACTATGGCCATCATTCCTCGAGCGTTGATGCAGGAACCCGAAGCCGGAAAAGATTGGAAACAATTTCGACCGCGACAGCAATCTAACATAGCTTTGAGATGGTTGGAATGGGAACAGCACTGCCAGACGCTAAAAGCGTTGCGAGAGGGAAGACGCGTTCCACAGATTCGACATGCCCGTAACCAGGGTGAAGTGAGAATTGGCGAGTATCATTTAGACGGTTACGACGATAACACGGGCTACGAATTCATGGGATGTGCCTATCACGGATGTCCTCGCTGCCCGTAACCAGGGTGAAGTGAGAATTGGCGAGTATCATTTAGACGGTTACGACGATAACACGGGCTACGAATTCATGGGATGTGCCTATCACGGATGTCCTCGCTGCTACCCGGGACCCATACAAGACGTGAAACATCATCACCCCTATGATCCGTCTAGAACCATGCGTGATTTGTATCAACACACCCAAGATCGCCTTTACAAATTACGTCACGTGTATTGCCTATCTGAGATCAAAGTTATGTGGGAATGTGAACTGAACGAAGAACGTCGTCGTAATCCGGTGATGAAAGAATTCTTTGCCAGTCTAGAAGCCCAGGGATGGCCTTGTCCGGATCCCCTGTCGCCCAGAGCTGGCTTTTTTGGAGGAAGAACCAATGCCTGTCAATTGATGGCCAAAGCCGAACATCCCGACGAAGAGATCCGATACGTGGACGTGGTATCCCTTTACCCTTGGGAGTGTAAATACGGTAAATTTCCAGTCAAAGAACCGAAGATCATCACTCGACCTAGTCAAGCTTGGGAACAGTACGAAGGTCTGATTCAGTGTTCTGTGCTTCAACTCTATCACCCCGTACTCCCGTTTCGATACAACGGAAAACTCACCTTTCCGCTGTGTCGGAGCTGCGTGGAACAGCACATGCAGAAAAGTGAGATCACCCACTACGTCGATTGTACA
This sequence comes from Patella depressa, assembly GCA_948474765.1. Classification (NCBI taxonomy): domain Eukaryota; kingdom Metazoa; phylum Mollusca; class Gastropoda; family Patellidae; genus Patella; species Patella depressa. Next base: position 55,801,865 of record OX419716.1, read on the forward strand.
CACCAACAGAAAGAACGCGCCTGGGTAGGAACTTTTGTGTCGTTGGAATTAAAGAAGGCCGTGGCGATGGGTTATCAAGTCCTCGTCGTGTACGAAGTATGGCATTGGAGCGAATGGAGTCAGTACGACAATCAATCCAAGTCTGGAGGATTATTTGCTGGATACATTGATCATTACTTGAAAAAGAAGATGGAAGCTAGTGGTTATCCGGACGATTGCTCCACGGACGACGATAAACGACGTTTCATCCAAGACGTGTATGACAAGGAAGGCATTCAACTCGATCACGAAGCCATGATACCCAACAAAGGCCTGAGAAGTTTTAGCAAGCTACATTTGAACACATTGTGGGGCAAATTCGGACAACGCGACAAATTTACCCAAACCGTGTACATGACAGACCCCGCTGATTATTTTCCACTCATGATGGATGTCACCGAAACCATCAAAGATGTTCGAGTCGTGAACGAAAACATGGTTATGGTAGAAAAGCTCAAAAAAGAAGAACACGTGAGACCATGTCCCATTACCAACGTCGTGGTGGCTGCTTTTGTGACAGCCCAAGCCCGGTTGAAACTGTATTCGGTATTGGAACCGCTGGGAGAACGTGTGTGCTACTTTGATACGGACAGTGTCATTTTCAAATACGATCGGAATCTGTGGAACCCTCCGGAAGGAAACTCGTTAGGCGAATGGAAGAACGAATTACCCGACACATTGTCGATACGTCAGTTTGTATCTGGTGGACCCAAAAATTACGCCTATCAACTGAGTAATGGCGAAACGGTGTGTAAAATCAGGGGATTTACGCTCAACTACCGTAACAGTCAACTGTTGAATTTCGACACCGTGAAACAGATGGTCCTTGGTCTCGCCCAAGACAAAATAACAGTTACCAATCCGCACAAGATTGAGCGATCACGTGATAGACGGTTATGGTCACGTGTGGAGGAGAAAATCTATAAGATAGTATACAACAAACGGTTTGTGTTATTGGACCAAGACGGACAGCCGAGCAACACCCTACCTTACGGATACTATCACGAAGAAATTGAGGCAGAGACCACCTTACTTTATGGAGACCCTCACAGAGAAACTGAGACAGAGGTGGTTGGCGCATAGCGTCAGTCATCGTTATTTACCCATTATAGACCACCACCAATATACGTTTTGCATTGGATGTTCCTACAATCACCCGAGTCAGCGGTATCATTCCTGTCTGGGTTTGGAAGTCTGTCCTACCACCGGTCAAACGTCCCATCCCGTTGACATGTATCTGGATCAAGTATTAGAGGACCACAACCGCGACGATGTCGAAAAAGTATTGGAAAGTTTCATGGACGAGCCGCGACAACAGGTACAAGAATGGGAAGAAGATCCCCAATGGGCAGTCGACGTGGAACACGCACTTCGACAACACTGGGAGGTGGTACCGGGCTTCAAAACCGCATTGATCAGAAGAATACAGTTGTGAATAGAGAAGAAAACACAGTTGTGAATATGAATAGAGAAGAAAATATGAATAGAGAAGAAAATATGAATAGAGAAGATACGTTGGTATTAAATGATATGTTAGACCCGGTGTACCCTCTTACACACCTTTGGAAGTCCTATTATAAAAAGAGTCAAGGCTATCAAGTCATCACCTGGTACGAGGAAGATCGGATTAATTTTGCTTATTACAAAAAGAGTTGTCAAGCCGTCACCTGGTATGAGGAAGATCGGATTATTTTTGATGTATTGGATCGTTTAGTCAAGACGTATGGCGTGCAAATGACACAGGAAGCAATGAATCAATGGTTCGCCCCCCGTTTACTACCGGACTATCACGTGACAATGACGTATTGTTTACGCTGCGTTGGGCATGCGCAACCAGCTCAACGCTCTGGATGTTGTCTATTATGACCAATATGACCAATGAGCGAATGCCACGTCATCCATCACGTGATTTAGGGGGATATAACACCGACAACAACATCGATACTTCATTCTGGAGACATCAACTCAAGTACTCGGACGTAGTATGGAAACTTCTGGTGATGGACAACAACAGTACGATCTTCAGCGAACTCCTCAACGAACCACTCAACGAACAGAAACTCAACAACAACAACAGTCCAACAGCTGCTTTGGGTGTGGAAGCAATGAGCATTGGTACAGAGACTGTCCACAACGAACCACTCAACGAGCCACTCAACGAGCTACTCAACGAACTACTCTACGAGAAACAGAAACCAAACAACAGTCCAACAACTGTTTTGGGTGTGGAAGCCATGGACATTGGTATAGAGACTGTCCACAAAGAGTCACTCAACGAGCCACTCAACGAGCCCCTCAACGAGCCACTCAAGGAGCAACAGAAACCAAACAACAGTCCAACAGTTGCTTTGGGTGTGGAAGCAATGAACATTGGTACACCCCACAAAGAGCCTCAACCTCGCAAACAGAAGCTCAGCAAGAGGTCGACACACAAGGAGAAATATTTAACGGAAAAAAAACTCAGCGAGAAACTCAGCGAGAAACTCAGCAAGAAGTCTACACACAAGGAGAAATATTTCACGGAAAAAAATATTTAACGGAAAAGAAGCGCAAGGAGAAGCCAAAGAAGTCAGTAAACGCTACCACACCTGTTATCGATGCAAACAAGTCGGACACTGGGCTCCCGTCTGTCCCCAACGCTACCGACCTTACCCGTCGACCCGTTACCAAAAAGAAAAAAATAAAGAACAAGAAGCTCAACATCGATGTCTCAACTGTGACGAATTTGGCCATGGATTGTTTGCCTGTGGACAGCCCCAAGAAAGAATCGACGACTTTAACACCCTTACCAGCAAACTGTGTCACACCGAACCACGTAACTGGTACTGGGGCGAAGAAGCCAGCGAACTCTATCACCGATTCAGACAAGGCGAAGAAGAGAAAGAAGACCTTACATCGGCCTATGTCCGAGCCCTGTACTACGACAGCAACTAGACTGGAACAAGATTTGAAACAAGATTTGAAACAAGATTTGGAACAAGATTTGGAACAAGATTTGATTCATTGCCCAATTCAACTTGATGTGCCACCGTTTCGTATTACCTTGACGGCCGAAGAGGCTCAACGATTAGCCCACACACTCATCATTCCGGGTGGCTATCGTGGCATGACAGAACAGCCTCCATCACCACCACTGCCTTGGATGGACAAGGAATGGGCACCCCTGGTGTTGACACTACTAGATGCCCAAGACTGGGTCGACGACGACGTTCTACAACAAATGATCGGTTCCGTATATTGGGTACCCCGTGTGTTGACGCGATCTCCGTGGCTGTATGCGCATATGGTGCGCATGGAATACCCTTTGCCGTTGTGAACTTTTTGGATAACATTAATTTGTGAACATTTTGGAGAACGTTAATTTGTGAACACTTTGGATAACATTAATTTGTGAACATTTTGGATGACATTAATTTGTGAACATTTTGGATAACATGTGTGAACTTTTTGGAGAACACCGTTGTGATTGTAAATAAATTGTAAATAAATTGTAAATATATTATATTGTTAATAAATGTTATTTTTGTTATTATACACATCTTGTCTGTTTTATTTTTGTTTAAATTTTGCCAGGGAAAGTATAAAAGGGGGACTGTCCAATAAAGGAAAAGTTATTTCACCATGGACGTGTCATTCAAACACCCCTTTACCATGTTAGTGCGTGGGCCAACGGGTGTGGGGAAAACGGTCTTTGTGCAGAAGTTTCTCCAAGCGTCGCTGTTTGATACTCCCCCTGATCGCATTGTCTGGGCTTATGGCGAATGGCAAGACAGTTACAAACAGTTTCCTTATACTTAAACTCGAGGGTTGGGCAATTTGGACGAGGTGATGGAACAAGTTCCAGGACCCCAATGTTTAGTCGTGGATGATTTGATGGGAGAAGACACCGAAACGTTAGAACGTTGGTTCACCAAGAAAAGTCATCATAGGAATGTGAGCGTGATTTACATTGTGCAAAATCTGTTTGATAAACAACAGAGGACCATCAGTTTAAATGCTCACTATGTGGTTCTCTTCAAAAATCCCCGCGATGCCTCGCAGATGGGAATCTTGGCCCGACAAATGTATCCCGGACAAGGTCAATTTATGCAAGAAGCCTTTGCCGATGCCACCAGTACCCCTCGCAGCTATTTACTGATCGATCTGAAACCCGATACCCCTGATGAACCATGTCTTCGTACACGTATCTTACCAGAGGAAGAACCGTCTCATGTCTACGTGAAAAAGGTAGATGACCACCTTCATTTAATGTCAGCATGGCTCGTGTGAAGAACACCGTTCGTCGACACCCACCTCCAGGACTACCTCGTGCTAGATTTCCAACGCCCGCCTGGAAGAGAGAAAATTCATTTGGTGCCACACCAACAGAGGCCGCAATGTGGGTACCAATGTGGGTTCCAATAGGGGTACCAATCTAGCTCCAGATTTACGTTTATCCCCCGTGGTTGTACGTGTGCCACGCCATCATCAGATTCCAGTCACAGACGATGACGCCCGCCGTCCCACGAAGCGCCGTCCCGCACCACGCCGCCCTCTACGTCTGGATGATGACGGTGTCGTCAGACGCCGTCCAGCGCCCCGCCAACCACCACGTCAGGAACCGAAAGGAATGCGGAGTTTTATTAACCGTTTGAAACGACTGTCCCCCGAAATGGCTTATGGACAGTTGGCCAAGAATACATGGATGGCCCAAATTGGATTGTTGAAATGGTTCAAGCTGGCTGCCGACCATTTACTGAAAGGAAATATACGACCCTTGCACAAACAACACGAACGCTGGGTAGAGCGAAATCGAGAGAGATTGCAACAACTGACCCGAGATCGTTTATCTGTCAACGATAAATTGAACATGATCATGAAACCTGGTGGACAGGGATTTTTCGGAGGTATCCTGATTCGAATCTTGATTCGTTGGAAAGAACGTTTGCAAAAGGCCAGAGAAAAAAAGAGACCCGTGAGACGACGGGCCGTTCAACGCGGTGGATTTTTTGGTGACATTGCCGGTGTCAAGTCCAGACAAAAACGACGAAGACGGCGATAAATACCAAAAAGGCTATAAATACCAAAAGCCAATGCTTCTCTCCACAACACCATGAAATCCCGTGATCTCAACATTATCCGGTCGTTACGGGCCCTGCCCAAACCTTGGCAGAAACAAGTTCTGAGACATGCTCCTGATACGTTTATTCAGACTCTTTCCGAATGTTGCCGCCAAGTCTCTAGACCGCTACCCCCATCTTTAACTCTGTTGGCAAATCGTAAAACCCCGATGAGAACGAAACGACGAATCGTTCAACGCGGTGGTTTTTGGCGTGAAATTGTCAAATTCGTGCTTCCAGTTCTGAAAACCGTCGGTCAGGCGGTGGGTCGTGCGGTAGGTCTACCTATCTACAGTAGTATCCAGAGTAGTATCTAGAGTAGTATCCAGAGTAGTATCCAGAGTAGTATCCAGACCCCTATAAAAGCTCTATAAAAAAGCTCTCCAGTATAAAAACCAAGACGTCACCATGCAGTCATTACCTCTCTTGAATGTGTTATTGAACGTGTCTCCAGCTTGGCGAAAACGTCTGATTCAACAAGCGCCCCGAGACGTGGTGAATTGTTTATCCGAGTGTATTGGTAATTTACTGCAAGGCACCATACCTCTGAGCCCCAGCGAAAAACAACGTTTACAACGTCTAAAACGTGTGTTGCGTTCTTTGGGAACCCCCAACACCTCGTGGTATCGACGAAGACGCTTATTGGATTCTTCAGCTCTTTGGAAAAACGTCTTCCCCTGTATTCAACGGCAGCTGGAACGACGACGATGAAATTTGCAAAGAAAATGAAATTGGTTCCGGTGGACGAACCCAGTGTCACGGTCATGAAGCCGTACGAACCCGTGTGGGAACGGGACCCCATTCGCCGTATCATGGAAGAAGTGTCAACCGAAATGGATACCGTCTTGAAATCCCGTATGTCTGATGCCGATAAAATGCAAAAGTATGGGCAGTTGTTTGAAAGATTTCAAACGATGCAAAAGAAACTCGAGACCCCCCAGCCATCGCAATTACCACCACAACCACCACCACCACCACCCCAAACACACCAAACATCACCGCCACCAGCACCAACCCCGCAACTGCAACCACCGCAACAACCCGATATCTCGCAATCGATCCTAGAATCGGTTCCTATCAAGTATCGCCCTAAAGCCAAACTGTTATTAAAACACATCAAAGAAAAAACACCTTCGGAATGGAACGACAATTATGAATTGGTACGTGATGGTCAAGTGATTAAAGGAACGAATGCCTACGATATCGTCAACGATTTAATGCGAAGCCGTAAAACCGTGTCGCCAGCTCCGGGGTGGAGCGATGTTGTGTCCACGTTAAAGAAGACACATGCTTCGCGAGAATGGGTAGGGAATGCAGACCGATGGAAGACACCCACTCGTAGACCACAGGTGAAAGGCCGAAACACGGCCAAACCACCTCCACAGGCCCCACAGGCCCCACAGACCTCACGTACACCCCTGGAGGTACGCTGGACAAGACCTCGATAACGAAAAAGGAAACGTCTTCAAACTAGCCAAAGAGCCACACCACGTTGGATCCCCTTCAGAGACTTGTAAAATTAATAATAAAGTGTTTGTAAAATTGTTATTATTAAAGTGCTTGTAAAATGTTTATTATCAAAATGTTAAAATTGTTATTATTAAAATAAAATTAATAATATATTGAAAATAAAACTTTGGACATAGTATAAATACGGGTAAACTTTGCAAATAGTATAAATACTGTTAAGCAGTGCAAATACTTTTAAGATACTTTTAAAATGGACAAGAAGCTGGCTCGTGTGTACTACGACACCAAACACCCTGTGGGTTTCGGGGGAGCGACCCGTTTACAGAAAGCTACCGGGGTTCCATTGAAACGTGTCCGGGCCTGGTTACGTGGACAACGCACGTACACCTTGCATAAACCCATACGAAAACGTTTCTCTCGTTTATCCACCGTCGTGGCTGGTGTAGATCATCAGTGGCAGGCCGATTTATCCGATCTCTCGTCCTTGGCGTCCTTTAACGATGGGTACAAATTCTTACTGTGTATCATTGACATGTTCTCCAAATACGCCTGGGTAGTGCCACTCAAGAATAAAACGGGTCCCACGTTATTGAAGGCTTTACAGAGTGTTTTATCACAAAAACGTATTTCTCTGCGGCTGCAAACAGACAAAGGAACCGAATTTCTCAATCGACATGTTCAAGCTTTCCTGAAGAAGAAAAAGATTCATTTTTTCGTCACGCACAATGTCGAAACCAAAGCCAGTGTGGTAGAACGATTTCAGCGCACGCTCAAACAACGCATGTGGCGTTAGTGGCCCGACATCGTACTATTGGCATGGCACCCAAGGACATGACCCCGGACAAAGAATGGCAAATCACTTCCAAGAAAACCAAGGTCGTTCCAACCCGATTGCCTCCACGTACGTCCGTTCGTTAGGCCTTACCCAAACACGGGGCATTCGACAAAGGATACTGGCCCAATTGGACCCTGGAAACGTTTCGTGTGGATCGACAGAGTGGGTCGACGTACAAATTATTGGATGAACGTGGCGAAATTATCGCAGGATCATTTTATCCCCAAGAATTACAAAGTGTGAGAACGGATCCGAACGAAGAATTTCCCATTGAACGGGTGTTGGACCGTCGCCGCGGCGACATAATGGTCAAATGGTTGGGATACCCCGCCAGCTTCAATTCCTGGATACCCAAGAGTGCCGTTGTCTATAAATAGTCCCGATGTGTTCCAGGGAATGTCACAATGTCACAAGACGAAGCCACGTCAACGATTTCTACGTCCCTCTCCGAACATCGACGTCACTGGTCTTGTTTTGGCAGTCGCATCCCTCAAGCGGAAATTGTCTTTTTCTGTCAAGTGATTTTAGTGTACGTGGTGGCCGGTGTCGCTTTAGCTCAGTTAGCCACACGCCCAGACGGTCCACAAACCACCCTGTGGACGGCCCTCCTGTCCAGTAGTATTGGTTACCTGCTTCCGGCGCCAGCTCTCAATCCCACCCCTAAAAATGACAAATCCCCGCCAGTTTTATCTCACGTTGCCTAGTGACAGTTCCATGAAAGTGTATCCCGACAACACAATGTCCAGCTATCGTACGTTGCTGAATTCTCCCATCGAGTTGGACCACCGAGACTGGGAAGTGGGATTGGCCTCCGTGTCGTTTCCCACGACGTGGAACAATCTCCCGGAAGGAAGTAGTGAGGTTAGTCTCATGGTGGTGATGGTTGCACCCTTTAATCCAGACGTACACAGGCCAGACAACATACCAAAGACTGACAAATGGAAGGTAGTCGAAGAGCCTGCCAAGGTTGAGATCAAAAAATACCCTATTCCTGGAGGAACGTACAATAGTATCCAACACTTGTTGGCTGAGATAAATTCGCTTATACGAGCTCTGTTTAAAGATCACGTGACGCTGGAAACACTGCATGCCAAACCCAGACGAAAACACCCGGACAATCCCGAACTCACGGAACTCGAAAAAGAACACGAGAAGAATTATCAAGCCAAAATAAATGCCTACAGCAAAGCGATCAAAGAAGAACCGATCGTATCCTTTGTGCTGGACGACGTCACGAAAAAAGTCAAGTTGCAGATCAATACGGAAGATGGCTTTAAATATCTCAAACTTATACCTTTTCTCAAATTGAAGTTGACGGGCCCCGTGGTATCCTCGTTGGGGTGGATTCACGACACCACGATTATGCCCCGATTGGACCATTTAACGTCTTTCAAACAGAGGGATGTCATCGTGGCCCCGGACACCTTTGACATCAATGTGGGACACACCATGTTTTATCTGTATGCGGATCTCTTGGAACCTCAACGTGTGGGGAATATGGTGGCGCCTTTATTGGATGTCTTTCCCAGTTCTCACGGTTATCATCGACCGACGGTCATCCATTATCAACCCTTCAAATACGACAACATCACCACTATTGGCCTCTATATAAGAAACGGCCTGGGCCACAAAGTGTCATTCACCAAAGGAAAAGTCGTCGTCAAACTACATTTCCGACGAAAAGCGTAATATGCAGTTTTATCGTGGTGTGTTACGCCAAAAGGGCGCCAACATGAAGACCCGCACGCCCATCAATGTCTACCGGGGCGGTGTCTTGCGGCAAAAGGGCGCGGGACGTTTACAGGGGCTACTGAACATGGCGAAACCCTTTCTGCAAGCCGGAAAGAACACCTTAAAAGCCAATTTCTTGAACAAAGAGACGTTTGGAGAATTGGGAAAAGCGGCCCTCGGTGTAGTGTCGGGAAAACAAAGTGTGGGCCAAAGTTTGAAGAATGTGTTCCAGCGCACCATAAAACCGCGTCTCCGACAAACACTAGCCGACGTCATGTCCTCCAGACCACCCAAAACCCAACGCCGACCAACACACACCAGACCACCCAAACCCAAAACTTCTATAAAAAGGAAAAGCGTAGCTCTAGAGACAGGTTACCGGTGGTTCTGGGGTGTGAATAGGCCCCGTTAGCTCCTCGGTCGTTGGTCAAATCAAAACAAAAGAGCGTGTAACCCTTGATATAATCGAAACTGAGATCCAAATCTTCTCGGGTGTTGAGAACACCCACACGATTCATTAAATCCATGTACGGTGTGATAGCCAATTTATCGGCAAAGTTGAGATCTGCATAATCATCCACGACTTCTCCATTCATGGTCAGGCGAATGTGCTTGAGGTTATGATGATGAAATCGGAACGGGTTCCTGGTATTATATCCATCGTAAGCTCGATTACTGACCAACCCCACAAATAGACGCGCGGGTAAGGTTTCGTTAATGAACAGATTGTCCAGGACGTGACTGGTGCGGTTACTGGGTACGACTACATCCCACATGACGTCACTAGCAAAGATGACGTCAGTTTCTGAGATGACGTCACGTCGCCATGACGTCACCTATGACGTCATCACCGGAAACGATCGTTGCTAAGGACGTCATCACCGGAAGTGACGTCATCACCGGAAGTGACGTCATCTATGACGTCATCACCGGAAGTGACCGTTGCTAAGGAGGACCGGAGGTGACCTGCGCATGCGCAAACCCGTTGCTAGAGGCGTCTGCGCATGCGCGCCAAAGGGCCTGTAGTAAGGCTACCACTACTCAGAAACAGGCTTAAGGTTGGTAAGCAAGCCCTATACCTTGCTTGGGACTTGTGCTTAGATTGACAATTGTAAGAACGAAGTTGTGCTTAAGATGTTTCTTGGAACACATAATAAAGTGCTTGTGCTTATACTGAAGTCTACTTAAAATCTAAGCACAAGAACGTTCTTAAGAATTTTCTGGGAACACAAAATAAGATAAGTTTACTTAATTGCAAAGTCTACTTAAAATCTAAGCACAAGAACGTGCTTAAGAATTTTCTAGGAATCGGGCCTGATCAGTGTGGCATGGGCGTACCTGTTTCTTCGTGCTCAGTTAGCCTAGTGTTAGATGTTTTAGTATGTTTACCGTAAAGGTTATTTGTATTTTTCTTGATATATACTTTGCATTAGTATGTCTTACAATGTTTTTTCTTTTCTGATTTAAAGGTAACAAGAATTTTTTTGCTATGTTTGCTAAAATCATTTTGAATCCAGTTGCTGTAATACGCGTGAGAGAATACGCTCAGTGAAAAAAGGCGCCCCCCGCCCCCAGTTGCTTTAGGCACTGTCTTTAAGCGGACTATGTCCTGCCAGTGGACATCGTCCGTTAAAAGACAGTTCCAAAAGGACCCCCCCCCCATCCTCGGTATGTCCTGGCTCTTGCTAAAGACTTGCGCCTAAATATAATATTTACCTTCGTCGAAATCTTCATTAGTTATACCAGCAATATCATCCTAAATATAAATCAAAACAAATTAATGTATACGTACTTGAGAATCAATTTGTATGCGCTAGTATTATCGAATATAAGCTTTCATTTTCAAGTGAACGTACTCGGGCCAGTCCACCGTTTACATTTGTGCACACTCTAGAGGTCACAGTTTTGATATTAGTCGGGAGAAACTGACTTTATTTAGGTTTATAACCCAATTAAAACGATATAGGGAAAGCCCCCCCCCCCCCTAGTCCGAGTCAATCGTCTTCTATATATATAATACACTGTTACTTTGGAATATTAAATGAGAATGCTGTCATTACATTGGCATGAAAATCATCAATCAAGACATCCCCATCCCCACCCCCTTTAAGATAGTATAGCCTCCGCCACAATAAACCTTACAACGACCCTGGGTACGTGTGTAGACTGACTGGGTTCCGTAGAATAGTGCCGATACTTGTTGTGCACGTATTTAAACACACCCCATGACATACGACACGTCTGCAACTTATCGTCGTCAATTGGTTGCGACTGGATGAAAATAAAAACTCTTTAGTAAATTTCATATTGTAAATTTAAAAGAAAATTTGACTTCAATATAATACCTCTTTTGGTTCTTCATTTTCCGAATCTTCCACACCTTCTATGTCTCGACACTATATATTATACAAAGTCTTACGACGCTTGTTATTATTTTGCCACCCCAGATTAGCTGCTACCCCACCCCACACACTCTCCTTACTTCTCCAAGATATATTCTTCTGGTAGTCTTTTTTTTTGATGTATGTATTTATCGTCTTTTTAATAATGAAGTATCAGTTTGCTTAGACATCTTTACCTGATCTAGGATATTTGGTCACAATAATTTTGTTCATGCCTCCACATTGATATAGAGGGGCGTCTAAATGGCGGCGACACAGAAAAGTATATTGAGGCAATTAAATATAAAATGTGGCTATTACTATTATGTTCTGGTTCACGTCATTATCACTTTGACACTTCGGAATATCTAGCCTGATATTATCATGGTTAGGTCACAGGGTTCCACGTTATCTGTACAAATTTCAAGTACACTATACAATTTGTTCTTTTTTAACCCTTTAATACCCATCGTATAAGATATGCACACCTAGGTGGTATACATATTATTATAGTAATCCATATAGAATATTTTTATAATTTACTGTTCCAACTTATTCCCTTTCAAATAAACATCGGTCACCGGATGGAGCACAATACACTTTAAGGGAGTTAAGGGACCCTCGCCTCAAGTGCCTTAGACCGGTAGTGATTTTCGGGGACGGATTTCAGACTAAGCCGAGGATTTTGGGAATAATCCATGGTATCACATGAACGAGGGACCAACCTTTTTTTAATTCCATACCATGTATTATGTGGCTAAAGTAAATAAATCGCAGCGGATGTTATGAATGCAATGAATGGGGGTAGTGCTCTTTGGGGACGAATTTCATACTAAGCCGAGGCATTTCAGGAATAATGAATGGCACCACATTAAAGAGGGATAAACACACTTTCATTTCATATCACGTATAGGGTGGCTCAAATAAATAAAATGGCAGTGGAGTTAGAAAATGAAATGAAATATAACAAAAAATAGACTTTGTAGTCATTTTCGGGCACTGGTTCCATACTAAGCCGAGGGATTTCAGGAATAATCAATTGTATAACATGAAAGAGGGATAAACAATATTTCATTCCATGTCATGTATTGGGTGGCTCAAAATAAATAAAATGGCAGCGGACGTTAGAAAATAAAATGAAATATAACAAAAAATAGACGGGGGCGGGGTAGTGTTTTCGGGGACGGATTTCCGACTACGCCGAGGGATTACAGGAATAATCGATGTTGCCACATGAAAGAGGGATAAACACTCTTTTATTTAATACCATATATAGGGTGGCTCAAATAAATAAAATGACAGCGGACGTTACAAAATGATATGAAATATAACAAAAAAAAAAAGATTTTGTAGTGATATTCGGGGACTGATTTCATACTAATCCGAGGGATGTCAGGAATAATTGATGGTACCATATGAAAGAGGGATAAACACTCTTTTACTTCATACCATGTTTTGGGTGGCTCAAATAAATAAAAGGGCAGCGGACGTTAGAAAATGAAATGAAATATAACAAAAAAATAGACTGGGGAGGGGCAGTGATTTTAGGGGACAGATTTCATACTTACTAAGCCGAGGAATTTCAGGAATAATCAATGGTGCCACATAAAAGAAGAATAAACCCTCTTTCTTTCCATACCATGTATTGGGTGGCTCAAAGAAAAAAATGGCAGCGGACGTTAAAAAAGGAAATAAAATATATAAAAAAAAAATAGACTAGGGGGTAGTGATTTTCGTGGACGGATTTCATACTAAGCCGAGGGATATCAGGAATAATCGATGGTACCACATGAAAGTGGGATAAACGCTCTTTCATTTCATACCATGTGTAGGGTGGCTCAAATAAATAAAGTGGCAGCGGACGTTAGAAAATTAAATGAAATAGAAAAAAAATAGGATTGGGTGGAGGGGTGGTGGTGATTTTCGGGGATGGATTTCAGACTAAGCCGAGTGCTGTCAGGAATAATCAATGGTACCACATAAAAGAGGGATACCCCCTCTTTCATTCTATGCCATGTATTGGGTGGCTCTAATAAATAAAATGGCAGCGGACGTAAGAAAATGAAATGAAATATAACAAAAAAAAAAAGGACTGGGGTGGGGGGTAGTCATTTTAGGGGACATATTTCATACTAAGTCGAGGGATTTCAGGAATAATCAATGGTACCACATGAAAGAGGAATAAACCGTCTTTCATTCCATACCATGTATTGGGTGGCTCAAAGAAACAAAATGTCAGCGAACCTTAGAAAAGGAATTGAAATATAACAAAAAAAATAGACTGGGGTGGGTGGGTGATCTTGGTGGACGGATTTCATACTAAGCCGAGGGATATCGGGAATAATCGATGGTACCACATGACAGTGGGATAAACACTCTTTCATTTCATACCATGTGTAGGGTGGCTCAAATAAATAAAATGGCAGCGGACGTTAGAAAATTAAATGAAATATGCGGCGGGGGAGGGGGGGAGTGATTTTCGGGGACGGATTTCAGACTAAGCCGAGGGCTGTCAGGAATAATAAATGGTACCGCATGAAAGAGAGGTAACCCCTCTTTCAATCTATGCCATGTATTGGGTAGCTCAAATAAATAAAATGGCATCGAACGTATGAAAATGAAATGAAATATAACAATAAAATAGACTGGGGTGGAGGGTAGTGATTTTCTGGGACAGATTTCATACTAAGCCGATGGATATCAAGAATAATCAATGGTACCACATGAAAGAAGAATAAACCGTCTTTCATTCCATACCGTGTATTGGGTGGCTCAAAGAAAAAAATGGCAGCGGACGTTAGAAAAGGAAATGAAATATAACCAAAAAATAGACTGGGGGGTGGGGGTGGGGGTAGTGATTTTCGTGGACGGATTTCATATTAAGCCGAGGGATATCAGGAATAATAGATGGTACCACATGAAAGTGGAATAAACACCCTTTCATTTCATATCATGTGTAGGGTGGCTCAAATAAATAAAATGGCAGCGGAAGTTAGAAAACGAAATGAAATATAAGAAAAAAAAAATAGACTGCGGGGGGTGGGGGGTTAGTGATTTTCGGGGACGGATTCCTGTCTACGTCGAGGGATTTCAGGAATAATCGATGGTACGACATGAAAGTGAGATAAACACTCTTTCATTTCTTACCATGTGTAGGGTGGCTAAAATAAATTAAATGGCAGCGGACGTTAGAAAATTGAATGAAATATAAAAAAAAAAAAATAGGTTGCGGGAGGGGTTGTAGTGATTTTCGGGGACGGATTTCAGACTAAGTCAAGGGCTGTCAGGAAGAGCCCTGTGTGGCTCGGGAAGAAAGAAGCATTCGTGTTTAGTAAATGAAAATCAATGGGAGATCAGTATACTCCGATGTTTTGTGGTGTATACCCGTAATTACTTCAACCTGTTTTACGGAATATTCCGGTGACAATCAGGAATTATCTTTGGTGCCACAGATATGGGGGATAAAGACAGAGACATTCAGGAATTATCTTTGGTGCCACAGAAATGAGGGATAAAGACCGACACATTCGGGAATTATCTTTGGTGCCACAGAAATCGGGGATAAAGACTGATACAATTATTGTGTGTCTTAAATGTTTAAAATACTACAGGGCGTTTGTTATTCACTTCATCCGCTCACATAAACGGGTAAACATTGTGTTTATTAAACACATCTATCGACGATGAGGGTCAAGGTCATAAATCGTAACGTCCGCTCAGTTCAGCTCAACAAAAGGAAGTTGAGCTGAATGAGCGGACCAATCTGTTTCACAGAGAATTACTTACGAAATATCTCTGTAACAGACGACAGTTCACAACAGGTGCGTTGACTGCACGCGCCGTTAGTCATTGGCTCAACGGCTCGTGCAATGTTTACTTAACACCTAACTGCTTCGGGCAAAATGATGCATTTTACACGTTTTAATACCCATTTACACTAAATAGGAAATATTTTTAAACTCCAAATACTTCAAACGTCATTATTTATTTTTCTTTTACCTCAAAAAAATGTTTGAGAATTTAATTTGTCGGAGTTAAAAAGTTAATATGCCGTACTCATTAAGCCTCGTCGATGTCATGCTTATCAGTGATTGTAGCGGCCAAGCGAATATTCACTGCGGGATCAGTTTGTGAGCGGACCTCATCGTCGATGGGAGCAGGTCGTTTCCAATCTGTTTCACAGAGAATTACTTACGAATTATCTCCGTAACAGATGACTGTCCACAACACGTGCGTTGACTGCACACGGCGGTAGTCATTGGCTCAACGGCTCGTGCAATGTTTAGGCCTACTTAACACCTAACTGCTTCGGGCAAAATGATGCATTTTACTCATTTTAATACCCATTTACACTAAAATAGGAAATATTTTTGTCCCCCGCCTTTCGAAGAAAGTTGGGGGACTATTAAAATGGGTTCGTCCGTCCGTCTGTCTGTCTGTCTGTCTGTCTGTCTGTCCGTCTGTCCGTCACACTTTTTGGGACACAATAACTCTCTTCCTAATTGAGCTAGAATGTTCAAACTTGGTGTATGTGTTTATTAGGTCAATGCCTTGATGGAGTTCAAAGATGAGCATTTTCCGCTTAGGGTAAGCAGAGATAAGCAATTTGATTGGTTGATGCTTTGGGACACGATAACTTTAGTTCTAATTAAGTGAGAGTGATGAAACTTAGTGTATAGTTTCATTACAGTAATACCTTGACTAAGTTCGATAATGAGCATTTTCCGCTCAGGGTAAGCAGAGCAATTTGATTGGTCGAGACTTTGGAACACAATAACTCTCCTTCTAATTGAGTTAAAATGTTCAAACTTGGTGTATATGCTTATTAGGTCAATGCCTTGATGGAGTTCGGAGATGAGCATTTTCCGCTTAGGGTAAGCAGAGCGATACGCAATTTGATTGGTCGAGACTTTGGAACACAATAACTCTTCTTCTAATTGAGTAAAAATGTTCAAACTTGGTGTATATGCTTATAAGGTCAATGCCTTGATGGAGTTCGAAGATGAGCATTTTCCACTTAGGGTAAGCAGAGATAAGCAATTTGATTGGTTGATGCTTTGGGACACGATAACTTCAGTTCTAATTAAGTGAGAGTGATGAAACTTGGTGTATAGTTTCATTACAGTAATACCTTGACTAAGTTCGATAATGAGCATTTTCTGCTCAAGGTAAGCAGAGCGATACGCAATTTGTTTGGTCGAGAGTAGTCGAGACTTTGGAACACAATAACTCTCCTTCTAATTGAGTTAAAATGTTCAAACTTGGTGTATATGCTTATTAGGTCAGTGCCTTGATGGAGTTCGAAGATGAGCATTTTCCGCTTAGGGTAAGCAGAGATAAGCAATTTGATTGGTTGATACTTTGGGACAAGATAACTTAGGTTCATCTTGATTGATGATTTTTATGCCAATACAATGACTGCATTCTCATTTAGTAATCGATTCGACAGTAACAGTGTATAGAAACGATTGACTTGGACACGAGGGCCCTTTCCCTTGGCCAGAGGGGCCCTTTTGTCTGCCTTTAGGGTCCCCCTAACTAGGGTACATTTTCATTTTTCTCGTCGGTTTTAGCATTTTTCTTTATAAAACACTTTTGGATGACACTTCGTGTACAGTTTGATTGCTCGATACATTGAAAAAATAAATGTGCGATTAATTAATATGTGTCTTCTATTTATTTTGGGATTTCGGCGGGGGACATCAGCCTCACTGTTGGCTTGTTTAACTACAAATACTTCAAACGTCTTTATTTATTTTTCTTTTACCTCAAAAAAATGTTTGAGAATTTAATTTGTCGTAGTAAATAAGTTAATATGCCGTACTCATTAAGCCTCGTCGATGTCATGGACTCAGACTAGTAGTAATTATTTGCCCATTGACTTCAATGTTAAAAGCATGTAACATCACAGGCTGTAGTTTTTTTCTCAACATTCCGTTGGTTCCAATCTTTTTAGGCACAATGGGGATCACATTTGGCAATCTCCTCATCATAAATTTGTAGGGGGTTGACCATTTAGATTTTTTGCTACGGGGATTTGAAGTTCGCTGGGGTAAAAATCTCACTTCCGACACAATGATTGCTCCGCAGAAAGACATTTTACACCCCCTATCCCTCCGCTGTAATATCCTCAGTATTACCCAAAACTGCTATGAAATTGAAAATTTGATGCCTTTTCTCCAATTCTAGACCAAAAAGTCAACCCAAAAATGCAGGAAGAGGGGAGAAAAAAAATAAGGGAAAAATTGTCTATTTATAAATCGCACTACATTCGTCCATCATGAAATGAGGGGAAATAATTACTAGTCTTAGTCCTATATACCTCACATGTTGCTGCTATTTGAACAAATCTTTTGTAATCTAATAAACAAACATATATGCAATTCCCTGGCCAAAGATTATGAAAATCCATGCATTTTCAGATGAGCAGTGCTGCATTCTGCAAACACTATAATACATCAGAAAACTGCGGAATTTCAGAGAGAAATTTCAAAGGGCATGAATTTTGAATTCCACACAACATTTTTATTGTTGAACATAAATGCATTCTGTAAAAAGATGAGATAAATTCAATGTAAATCAAACATGAAAATACTTTAAAACAGCAATCATGATGCAATATTACACTTTTTAAGACTTTCATCAAAAAACACAGTTTTTCGCAGTTAACGTAGTTTCAAGTGCCAAATTATGGTTAAATCTAAGATGTTGAAACCTGCAGTGCCTATCAATTTTAAACTGTCTCCTATATAGCTGTATTTCCATAGGATAAGTAAGTTGAAATAATCTGATTGTGTAACACTACAACAGCTTTTTCAACCCCACCCCCCAGTATGAAATCGTATAATTTGAAAGCACATGAATTTTGAATTCCACAGAACATTTTTATTATTGAACATAAATGCATTCTGTAAAAAGATGAGATAAATTCAATATAAATGAAACATGAAAATACTTTAAAACAGTAATCATGATGCAATATTAGACTTTTTGACACTTTCATCAAAAATCACACAGTTTTCTCTGTTAACATAGCTTCAAGTGCCAAATTGTGGCCAAATCTAAGATGTTGAAACATGAAGTGCCTATGAATATCAAAATATCACCTATATAGCTGTATTTCCACAGGATAAGTTAGTGGAAAAAATCTGATTATGTAACACTACAACAGTTTTTTTCATCCCCACCCCCCAGTATTGAATCAGATACACTGCTGACCAATCATAGGTCACCCTGCTCACTCTGGTCTGTCAAGTGATTTACAATGGTGATGGTGCCTACAACTTTCCTGGCAAAGAGATATGAACAACCGTCAACACACAGGCCATTTATTGGCATTTATCTTATCTTCCAATATGAGAGGTCATGATAAACACAAGGGTGTCCTGTTCAAGCTCGGAAATGAAATCATCATCAAAAACCAAACTTTACAGGGGTCCTCGGCTGGAACCCAAACTGATTACGATTTGCCTTCCACTTTCACCACAGGTGACATAGAGAGAGATCAGGGATGAAATTGATATGCATCATCATTCTACAAAAGCCAGTCCAGGAAGTCATCGGGTTTCAAGATGTAAACCTGAAATGTTAAATTTGGATGAGAATGAGCATTCTGGGGCGAATACTATCCAGAAAATAGTCAAAATGTGCAATTCTGTCATTCAGTTAACTGCTAAGGGGACAAGAAAACCCTGTGCAGTACCAAATTTCCAGCCCATTAGTCAGCAGAAGTGGGGATCAGGTTGGATGTACTTCGTAAAGTGTATGAAATGCCCATTTATCTCACCTGTTCTGCTTCTATTTTTCTTTTTGTCCCCCGCCTTTCGAAGAAAGTTGGGGGACTATTAAAATGGGTTCGTCCGTCTGTCTGTCTGTCTGTCTGTCTGTCTGTCTGTCTGTCTGTCTGTCTGTCCGTCTGTCTGTCCGTCTGTCTGTCCGTCCGTCACACTTTTTGGGACACAATAACTCTCTTCCTAATTGAGCTAGAATGTTCAAACTTGGTGTATGTGTTTATTAGGTCAATGCCTTGATGGAGTTCGAAGATGAGCATTTTCCGCTTAGGGTAAGCAGAGATAAGCAATTTGATTGGTTGATGCTTTGGGACACGATAACTTTAGTTCTAATTAAGTGAGATTGATGAAACTTGGTGTATAGTTTCATTATAGTAATACCTTGACTAAGTTCGATAATGAGCATTTTCTGCTCAGGGTAAGCAGAGCTATACGCAATTTGATTGGTCGAGAATTTGGAACACAATAACTCTCCTTCTAATTGAGTTAAAATGTTCAAACTTGGTGTATATGCTTATTAGGTCAATGCCTTGATGGAGTTCGAAGATGAGCATTTTCCGCTTAGGGTAAGCAGAGATAAGCAATTTGATTGGTTGATGCTTTGGGACACAATAACTTTAGTTCTAATTAAGTGAGAGTGATGAAACTTGGTGTATAGTTTCATTATAGTAATACCTTGACTAAGTTCGATAATGAGCATTTACTGCTCAGGGTAAGCAGAGCGATACGCAATTTGATTGGTCGAGACTTTGGAACACAATTACTCTCCTTCTAATTTAGTTAAAATGTTCAAACTTGGTTTATATGCTTATTAGGTCAATGCCTTGATGGAGTTCAAAGATGAGCATTTCCGCTTAGGGTAAGCAGAGATAAGCAATTTGATTGGTTGATGCTTTGGGACACGATAACTTTAGTTCTAATTAAGTGAGAGTGATGAAACTTGGTGTACAGTAATACCTTGACTAAGTTCGATAATTAGCATTTTCTGCTCAGGGTAAGCAGAGCAATACGCAATTTGATTGGTCGAGACTTTGGAACACAATAACTCTCCTTCTAATTGAGTTAAAATGTTCAAACTTAGTGTATATACTTATTAGGTCAATGGTTTGATGGAGTTTGAAGATGAGCATTTTCCGCGTAGGGTAGGCAGAGATAAGCAATTTGATTTGTTGATGCTTTGAGACACGATAACTTTAGTTCTAATTAAGTGAGAGTGATGAAACTTGGTGTATAGTTTCATTACAGTAATACCTTGACTATGATCGATAATGAGCATTTTCTGCTCAGGGTAAGCAGAGCGATAAGCAATTTGATTTGCCGAGACTTTGGAACACAATAACTCTCCTTCGAATTGAGTTAAAATGTTCAAAATTGGTGTGTATGCTTATTAGGTCAATGCCTTGATGGAGTTCGAAGATGAGCATTTTCTTCTTACGGTAGGCAGAGATAAGCAATTTTTGGATGACACTTCGTGTTCAGTTTGATTGGTCGATACGTTTGAAAAAAATAAATGTGCGATTAATTAATATGTGTCATCTATTTATTTTGGGATTTCGGCGCGGGACATCAGCCTCACTGTTGGCTTGTTAAAGCTTGTGTTGAGGTCAATCAATCCACTCTATGAATGAAACATTAGCCTTGGCACCTGAAATGATAGAAAGCTGGGGATAAATATGCAATAAAAAAAACTGTGGGATAATAAGAAAGGAAAAAAATGGTCTCAATTGGAAATAGAAATAAACCTCTTTGTTTCTAGCGAAAATCCAGTCACTGGACCTACAACTAGAAACCAGTTCACAGTCAGTAGCCAGTAAAAAAGTAAACTCTGAGTGTCACATATAAGTCTATTGCAATCTCAAAGGTAGACACCATCTTTTGAAGTTTGGTCTAAATGTCAAGGCCAACTGCAGATTTGGTCAAATGTCACACAGGTGTAAATTTTGGAGTGTACCTGTTAACATATCAGTGTGTGTAGGCCAAATATTTTAGGTCTAAATATTAAGGCTAACTGCAGACTTGGTTCAAGGTCACACATAAATTGGGGTGTGGGCGCATGATTTTTGGACAAAATTGTGGGTTAGGGCTAGGGTCAGGAATGTGTTTTGGCTTGGGCCTAGGGCACATGCTTGTTGACGAGATTGCAGGTTATGGTTAGGGTAAGGTCTTGGGTTAGGGTTAGGGTCAGCTCTATTTACATCTCGGGACCTTCAGGCCAAATCTGCAGTTGAATAGGCCTTAATATGGAGACTTAAAACCACGTTTTGAATCCATAGCGAACGAAATTTTAACATCTACAAATCAAATTCACCCTCGGCCAACAGATACCCCCAATAATGGCTATTTTGATATGAAATACACACAAAACTTACTGCTGAGCAATAAAAAAACAGTATTAATTCTTACCATTTCTGATACTTTCCATTCAAAACTTCAGGAAATAAGTGGCTCAGAAAATATTCATCGTCCATGCTTATTGTTATATCAGGACTCAGACTAGTAATTATTTGCCCATTGACTTCAATGTTAAAAGCATGTAACATCACAGGCTGTAGTTTTTTTCTCAACATTCCGTTGGTTCCAATCTTTTTAGGCACAATGGGGACCACATTTGGCAATCTCCTCATCATAAATTTGTAGGGGGTTGACCATTTAGATTTTTTGCTACGGGGATTTGAAGTTCGCTGGGGTAAAAATCTCACTTCCGACACAATGATTGCTCCGCAGAAAGACATTATTATTTATTGCCTGATATGTATAAAACGATTCTCAATTGCGAATTCTCAACTTATTTGTTACCGATAATGATTTCTTTTGGCACCGGAAGTGAAGTAATTTTGCCAGATTTTACAATTTTGACCGGTGTATTTGCAAGCAAATATTACTTTTACAAATCTGATAGAGGGTGTCACTGAATCATAACAACTACAGTATCGTTTGGTAGTTCGATGGATCGGCTATTAAATGACGCACTTCCTGTCTGATTCCTGAAAGCCGATTCAGCACTGCAGGTCTGCAGGTCTAGTTATTATTATTTTTTCCGCGGAAGCCTATTTCTCCATGATCGAAAACAGATATCGATCTGGAACAAACTTTTCTATCGGGAAAACATGTGGTGGCTAGTGCATAAACTATTTTTCAAACTTCTGCGCATACCGGAAGTGGCCGAACTTTGTAGGTTGTCATGATATTGAAAATCGGCCATAATTTCGTCAATTCTTTACCCATTTTTAATCAAATGACATTTTCGGAAACCCTGAATCTTTTGCGAGATAATGGCTATCTCACATTTTTCAATTTCGACGTTCGTCTATGACTTCTATCGTTCGAAAATTGAAAAGACGTTGTTTATGAGACAATTTTTTTATTTTTCAAAATTTGCAAATTTGACCTACATTTTTGGATTCCTGAAGTCTATGCGATTCCAGTAATATAAGTTTCATTCAGAGTTATCGCCCTATATTTTTCGAATTTTCTGCCCATTTGGTAACCCATATATTTTTTGGAAAGGATAAAACGATATTTCTGAAACCCCTGAAACATAAAGCCATATTGCCGGAAGTTGTCGAAATAATGTCTGATTTTTTGAAAAAAACTCAAAAAATGGGGGCTTGGGGGAAAAACGTGATCTATTCGTCCCATATCAACCGATCAAATGGATTAAGGTATCGTTGGTTGACATCAGAATTGGAGTATCGTATGATACCCAATTCATACAGATACGATGATCCAGAAGTAAAATATGACACGCTGAAAATCAAGCATTTTTTGGTTTGGAACGTTTTTGGACGCCTTTATCTCGAAAACTGCTCCAACGATTTTTCTTAAACTTTATCTATCGATGGTCCTTCCGATAGTCTTTAGCATGGATCCATCCATTAAGACCTTCGTATAATTGGAATAAGACAAAAAAGGCACTGAAAATTGAAAAAAGTAAAAAAATCGTGAAATTTTGGAAAATGCTCTACTATTTTTTTATTTTAAGAGATTTTCAAAAGAAAATATATATATTTAAAAAGCTGACCTAATTACGATTCTAATGATGTATAATATGTATGCAGTTATTGAAATTTAATTTTCAATATTTTGACATTTTGACATTTTTAACAATTTTGAACATAGGATTTCTCAGAAGTATTTTATTTGATCGTATAGTGTCGTATATCATTAGAGAGCCTTTGTCCCATGCAAACTCCAAAACTGGATGTGAAAACTACTCGACAATGATTCGTATACCGGAAGTAGTTCAAAAAACGAAGAAAAATGTAAAAAAGAAGAAAAAAAATGGAGCTCTTGCCAAAAGTTCGAATTCTCCGTCACATATGAGCGGACCAAAACAATTAAAGTGTCGTTCGATAGTTTCATTAATAGACGATCGCATAACATCTAAATAACACGAATTTGATTCTTAGGAAATAAATTATGGTACGCCGAAAACTAAGTATTTTCCGTTTTGGAGCATTCTGAGACGCCTTTTTCTCGAAAACGACGCCTACGATTTTTCTTAAACATTTTTTACTCAGAGTCCTATCGGTGGCCTAGCGTGTGCATCTAATAATAAAAGCGTTGCAATATTATAGGTGGTCCAAAAATGACCTCAATCTTTGAAAAAAAGTTGAAAAATCATTAAATTATTGAAAATGCTCTTTTATTTATCTTTTTTTCGAAAATTACTCAATTAATGTTTCTGATATTTCTGGTACAGGAAGTTAAGTATCTAATCAACTTGTTAAAGCTATTCCGACAATGATCGAAAATCCGGAAGTTGTCGAAAAATTCTCCGATATTTTGAATTTTTTTTTACATTTTTACAGAAAACCTTTTTATTTATGAATATTTTTTGATGGTAGTTTACTCAGAGTTAATGTATCACCCTACTTGAGCAGAAGTGAGAAAGAATTTTGTCTCAGTCATTTTCTTTAGTCGCCATTGGCTAATTTAGTTTTTCGTACCTAGATTAATTATTTATTGTTCGATTTGTGTAAAACAAAGTGCATATGCTCCGTGGTCTCAATTGTAATTTTTTTTGTTACCGTGAAATTTTTCTGCACGCAACGGAAGTGGCGTAATATTAACAAAAACTACGATTTTGACAGTTCGGTACCACTTTTTGAAAGCAAATATTATTTTTTTCGAAATCTGATATAGCAAAAAGGATGCGCGCTGTAAAGGGGCACAAATCGTTAGCTCAGATTTTTTAATTTCAATTTCATTTTCGGGCAATTTCGAATAAATGTAAAAAAAAGTGTAACAATCACTTATTTACAACCTATTCAACGTCTTCATATTTTGAACTATTTATTCGTAACTTTCATAAACCCGTAGTAATAATCCAGACGAGGAGAATGTATGCAAAATATAGTTCGTAATATGAGCAATTGCCGAGAAATATGCAATTTTGCATGCATCACTTTTCACGTTATTTTGTCTATAAAGGAGTAAATTATTATCCGATTTTCAATAATTTTTTTTCATTCGATGCCTAATGCCAATTTGGACTAGGTTAAGCCAATTTTACAGTTTCACTGTTACCGGAAATAACGTCATTTTGGAAAAACTATACTTTTAACCTAAAAAACAAATATTTTATTCAAAAGAGTCTTTTTTATAATATTTTAAAAATTATGATATTTTGAATCCCATCAACGAATAGCATGAACCCATACGATCATACAGATACCACAAAAAATTTCTAACTTGTACGGTTGCCGAGAAATAGACGATTTTCTACAAGTCACTTTTCAAGCTTTTTGGTCTATAAAAGTGTCAATTATTATTCAATTTTCATACAATTTTCACCATGTGATGCCTTATGCACTTTAGGATTGCAATGATCTGATTTAACATTTCCATTATCACCGGAAGTAATGTCATATTTGCAAAAACCGTATTTTTAGACTTCAAAACAAATATTTTATTCAAATGAGTCTGATTTGTAATGTTTATACAATTATGATATTTGATTCCAATCAACAAATAGATTAAACCCATACGGTCATATAAATACCAAAAAATGGTTTCTAAGTTGCCGAGAAATAGACGATGTTCTACACGTCACTTTTCAAGGTTTTTAGTCTATAAACGTGGCAATTATTATTCGATTTACATAAAATTTTCACCATGTGATGCCTTATGCCATTTATGATTGCAATGATCTGATTTAACATTTCCATTATCACCGGAAGTAATGTCATATTTGCAAAAAGCGTATTTTTAGACTTCCAAACAAAATTTTACTCCAAAATTAGATTTTGCGCGATCCGACTCAAGATGACGTGTTCAATGACAAATATTACGGGACGCTGAAGATCTAGTATTTTCCTTTTTGGACTTTTATATGATATCAGAATGATACAAATTCGATGGTTAGGCAATAGATTATGAGATGCCGAAAATGTAGTATTTTCCTCTTTTTTTGGAGCCTTTTCGGACTCGTTTATCTCGAAAACTACTTCTATTTCACTTCTTAAACTTCTGTTACCCCGAGTCCTATCGGTCGTTTAGAGTATAAAGGTAAATTTAAAAGCATGGCAATGATATAAAGGACCCTGAAAGCCGATTCAGCACTGCTATGCAGGTCTAGTTATTATTATTATTATTATTATCATCATCATCGGAACCGTAGCCTATAATAATGACGTTATACATATACCCCCTTTGATTAGCTGTAACTTTCTCAACTTAAATTCAATGACTCCTTTTCAAGAGTAATAAATTATAATTTAAGTTATAAATTATTAATTTGGCCCCTTTCAACAGCGATATTTTGAAAGAACAACCTTCTATTCGAGCAAACTAGGCAAATCGGGTAAATTCTGAATATGCCAATCGGTTTCTTGTTTCAGTCTATTATTTATTGATTCTGCGTTATTATTAGTCCATAAGTCAGTTTATTTTGGAGGGGCTTAATAACATATAATAACACTTTATGTTTTAAATATCTGTCCCAATATTGTTCAAATCTAGGATATTTTTGTTATTTTGTGTTTCCAATAAAGTCAACATTTTGTAGTTATTGGTTGTTAATTTGGAGTTATTGGGTGTTACTGGGCAGTTATTGGGTGTTAATGGGCAGTTATTGGGTGTTATTGGGTAATTCGACACGCCGATACAATTATTGTGTGTCTTCAATGGTTAAAATACCACGGGGCGTTTGTTATTCATTTCATACGCTCAAACGGCTAAACATTGTGTTCATAAACACAGCTATCGACGATGAGGGTCAAGGTCATAAATCGTAATGTCCGCTCATTTCAGCGTGATAATATATTGTAAAGTTTTACTAAAATTTAGAATATTTAATTCATCGTTGTAAATAAAATGTACCGTAATGTTTATATATAAAAAACGTTCCCCAGAGCATCTCATACGATGTGTTTTCATAAGCTGTCACGGAGACAATATGCATATAAACTCAAAAGATTGCGTTCAATTTTGTATGAAGGGCTAAGCCTAAAGTTTTGTTTTAGTAACATTAGGTCATGTAGAACAGTGGTTTCAACCCCATGTGCGGCAAAGGGAAACGCAATGAAATTTGTTAACTTGGGTAGTGACAGTGCACCAATCTTTCAACCAAAACGTGCCTTGATTTTAACAAAAATGACAAGATATGAATATGAAAAAAAAAAGTGCCAATCTCAAGGGGCACTGGAAGAACAGGATCTCAAAAACTATGTGAGTATCGTAACTATGTTTCTATGTAGGTTGTATGATTTTTCCCAAATCCACAATTATTATATCTCATATGACTATAATTTATAGAGGGACTCCTACCAGTCCCTAATCTGAATGACAACAGAATGACAAGAAATTACCAAGCAGACATGTGCTCATAAGAGCCTTAAAAAGTTAAAGTACCGGTAGTTCAGCTCTGAACGTCGGTCTCATTACACTCACCCTGACCGTTCAGGGACTGGCCTATTCAATCAATGTCGAAAATAATTTGAACCCCAGTCAATTTTACTGGGCAACTTTTCACTGCGAAACATCGGGGTGTCAATCCGTGTGGACGTCTGTACAATGTAAAGGAACATCTTAGTGACAAAATAAGACCTTGCTTACCTCGCTAGACTCAGTATGAGCGAAACAACACGCTGTTTAAAATACGTCCCCTCCTATCAAACTATCCTTTCGCCACCATGACACAGCGTGTTGTAATGCTCATACTGACTCTAGCGAAATGAGCAAGGTCTTATTTTCTCACTGAGATGTTCCTTTACACTGTTCACACGTCCACACGGAGTGACACCCATCGTTTAGCAGTGAAAAGTTGCCCAGTAAAATTGGGGGTCAAATTATTTTCGACATTGATTGAATGGGCCAGTCCCTGAACGTTCAGGGTGAGTGTAATGAGACCGACGTTCAGAGCTGAACTAAAGTACCGGTAGCTAAGTCTCAATATCATCCAAAGTCTTACACCTTGAAAACACAACTTATTTGTCAATTCAAATCAACATTGATGTTGTTATCTTACCTTGAAAAGGTAGGCTTCTGATATCCAATATTTAAGACCAAATAAACATTTTACCATTTGTAACTAGTGACCAGGCTAGAAATATTCCACAACTCAGTCAAACGGTGACGGCATAACTTATCTAGGGAGCATGACTTGTGCAATAGACTGGAATATCCCATACTCGGCGCAGTGTTTCGTTTGATTAGAGGTAATCCCACTACTCACTGCTGTAATGAGTGGATATTGTTGTTTTAAATTTTGACTGGTCAGTAGTCCGACTACCAATCAATGACTAGCTGCTCTACAAAAGCTTTACATTAAAAACGAGAGCCAATATTGCACCAACTATGTTAACATTAGGTTATAGACCGGGAGCCCAGAGGGTCGAACCTAGACGAACGAGGTAGGCTACCAATATCTGACCATATAGGCATCTACATACTAACCTGGGATGCACAGAAGTGGGCGTCTGCCGGGGCCCAGTCCATGGGTGTGACCCTGGTGACCCCTATAATGACCCCAAAAATACATTCGAGGTACCGGTCAAAACCAATTCTAAATAAAAGAATACACTCTACTGAGTACGAAAATGCCCATAACAGACGATTTTGGCCCTGGGATGGCCCAAACTGACACCCCAAATATACATCCCAGAGGGCTTGAAAAAAAAATTATATTCATACATTTGAGGTACCAGTTGAAACCAATTACAAATGAAAGAGTATATCCCACTGAGTACGAAATTACCCATAACAGACGATTAGACCCCTGGGGTGGCCCAGACTGACACCCCAAAGCCGAAGGGGTGGGGTGGGGCAAAAATAAGGTTTGCTCATACATTCGAGCTACCGGTCAAAACCAATTTAAAATGGAAGTGTACATCTCACTGAGTGCGAAGTTGCTCATAACAGACGATTTTGGCCTTGGGACTGCCCAATGTGGCACCCCATCCCAGGGGCTTAAAAAAGGGTCATATTCATACATTCGAGTTACCAGTTGAAACTAATTTCAAATGGAAGAGTATATCCCACTGAGTACAAAATTACCCATAACAGAAGATTGGACCCTTGGGATGGCCTAGACCAACACACCAAAGCCGAAAAGGGGTGGTTGGGGAGGGGGGGGGGACAAATAGGGTATACTCATAGAATCTGTGGTACCGCTCAAAACCAATTCTCTTGCTCATAACAGAAGATTTCAGCCCTCGGACTGCCCAAACTGACATCCAAAACATGACCCCCTGAGTTTAAAAAAGGGTTATACTCATAGTACATTCACAGTACCAGTACAAACTAATTCTAAATGAAAGAATATATCCCGCTGAGTACGGAATTGTCCATAACAGAAGATTACATGTGACTGAGAGTACGGAATTGTCCATAATGACGCTTGTGACCCTGAAACGGCCCAAACTGACGCCATAGTTATGACCCTTGGGGCTTAAAAATGGTTATATTCATACAATCGAGGTACCAGTTGAAACGAATTTTAAATGAAAGTATAGACCCCACAGATTACAAAATGGACCATAACAGATTTACATACCCACATTGTTTTTAAATTATCTGTTATATATGATCCAGGTTAATTGGTTTCCCTTAAATAGTATTAAATACATTGATCTTGATAAATCAATAGGTTGCCAGCTCTCTGTCTTTTAATGCCTGAAAGAGTTTCCGCTGTGATGGTTCAGTTATAAATGGCCCCCTAATGGAAGGTCTTGCGTTTTTATTGTATTTCATTGTTGTGTTTGTGTTGCATGTTCTTTGTATATTTGTGTACTATTTATATATTTGCATTGTCTGTGTTATCACCCTAGGTAGGAGGGGACGTAAAACCCCAGGAACGAGCAAACATATCTGTATCATTTGCTTGATAACGTCGAGAGTATCCTTGTGGAAATATCGTTTAGTACCTTGTACATGTATATAGACGATTTTGGTCTAAACTGACACTCTGAATTTTACATGACTAGGCTTGAATAATGTTATTCTAACAAATCTTGACACCCGACCCCCCCCCCACCCTCTTTCTAGATGGAAATAGATGTAAAACCCAAGGAACGAACGAACATATCTGCAATGTTCGCTTGATAACGACGAGAGTATCCTCGTCGAAACGTCGCTTAGTACCTTGTATGAAGATGAGATGGTCCTAACTGACATCCTAAATTCTTCCCCCTAGGTTTGAAAAAAAAATATAGTTTTGCCCCCCCCCCCTCCACTTTGATTTGGCGAGGGCTGCATGAAATGTTCTGGGCCATTTTTTGACAAAATTGTACAAAGCCGATGGTTCCATAAACTTTTCTACACTATTGCCAACGATGCTGCAAGGCCTGGATGCCGGCCAGGAAGAATTATTTTTATTTTTTACCACCTCCCCCCACCTAAAAAATTTTACATAGCTGAAATGGTTAGTCCTTTCAGTGGCAGGTATTTGATAGCTGCTCTATAGTCAGTTTTGTCCATTTCTGGTGATTCCTGATGGGTTAATCACAAGATGGTTTGGTATGAAAACAATATTAACACTACAGGTGCAGTTCTTATGTCCATGATTGTACTTGTTGGTGACAAAAGTCTCTTTCAATCTGGCCTCCCAATACCATTTATGCATTTTGTCAGTTTGAACCATCATCTTTTATGGGTCATTTCATTATCAGCGAGATACACACTTTCATTTGAAATTAAATTGAACTGATACCTCGAATGTGTGAATATAAATTTTTCTCGAGCCTCGAGGTCGATATTATGGTGTCAGCTTGGCCTGCAGGGCCGAAACCAACTGTTATGGACAATTTCGAACTCAGTGAGATGTACTCTTCCATTTAAAATTGGTTTGACTGGTACTTCGAATATATGAGTATAACCTATTTTTGACCCTTCGGCTCTGTGGTCCATATTTAGGGTGTCAATTTGGGCCGTCCAAGGGCCACAAGCGTCTGTTATGGGCAACTTCGTACCTAGTGAGATGTACTCTTTCATTTAGAGTTGGTTTTGACCGGTACCGCAAATTTATTGCCCCATCGTCTTTGGGCGTCAATTTGGGCCATTCCACGGGCCCAATCGTCTGTTATGGACAATTCCGTAATCAGCGGCATATACTCTTTCATTTAACATCTACTAATAACTCGAATGTATGAATATAACCCTTTTTTTAAGCCACCCAGGGGGGATGGGGGTTCATATTTGGGGTGTCACTTTGGGCAGTCCCAAGGCCAAAATCGTCTGTTATGAGCAACTTCGCACTCAGTGAGATGTACCCTTCCATTTAAAAAACGTTTGATTATATCACCGTTACACCGTAAGGAAGGTTGAGTTTGAATTTCGGGAAAATCGGACCAAAATTGACAGACAAAATGGCCGCCGTTTGTATGCGAATACTGTTAAAAAAATGGTATATCATGGTTGTGGACCCTGTATAGGTCACAATTTTAATTCGATTTTGATGAGGAAGGTTGAGTTCTAATTTCGTGAAAATCGTACCAAAATTGCCGGACGAAATGGTCGCCATTTGTACGCGAATAGTGTAAAACTATGGTATATCGTGGTTGTGGACTACAGGTCACAATTCTTATCCGATTTTGATGAAAAGTCACATTTCTAGGTTGTGTACTGCACACCATAATCATTGTCGGCTTCGAATTTCATGAATATCAGACTGGAATTGACCAACTAAATGGCTGCTCCCAATACAGTATGAAATACAGAACTTAATGATGTAGGAAAAATCACTTTCGGTATTGCTTGTTCTCTATCCATCTCTCCATCTCTTTTACTGATAACCCACTAATAAGTAAGATATTAGTGGGAAATTCTGATATACGATAATTTGACATTACAACACTAATAAATTGTATACCCCATGGTTGAATAACGCACACAGATACGACATCATGACATATTTGTTTTTATACGCCCACATTTTCATGTGGACGAATATTGTCGTCGCCCCTGTCCGTCCGTCCGTCCACAATTTGTTTGTGGACTCTCTACAGGTCACAATTCTTATCCGATTTTGACGAAACTTAAACTATAGGTTTATCCCCATAAGATCTGGGTTCCTTTCGATATTGGCATGTATCGGATCGGAACTTCATGGATTATGGCCCCTGATTGTACGAAATATCATGTTTTTAGCTTGTGGACCCTATAGAGGTTACAATTTTGATCGATTATGATGAAACTTGACATGCATGTTTATAACTCCAAAGTCTTGGTTCCTTTCGATATTTGCGCCCATCGGATAGAAACTTCCTGAATTATGGCCCCTGATTGTCTGAAAAATCGCCATTTTTAGCTTGTGGTCCCTCTGGAGGTCAAAATTATTATCCGATTTAAAAAAACGTTTGATTATATCACCGTTACATGGTTATGAAGATTGAGTTCAAATTTCGGACCCAAATTGACAGACAAAAAATGGCTGCCGCTTGTACGCGAATGGTGTGAAAATATGTTATATCAAGGTTGTGGACCCTATAGAGGTCACAATTTTGAACCGATTTTGATGAAACTTGACATACATGTTTATAACCTGAAGATCTTGGTTCCTTTCGATATTTGCGCCCATTGATTCATAACTTCCTGAATTATGGCCCCTGATTGTACGAAAAATCACCCTTTTTAGCTTGTGGTCCCACTGGAGGTCAAAATTATTATCCGATTTAAAAAAAACGTTTGATTATATCACCGTTACATGGTAATGAAGATTGAGGTAAAATTTCGTGAAAATCGGACAAAAATTGACTGAAAAAATGGACGCCGCTTGTATGCGAAGAGTGTAAAAATATGGTATATCAAGGTTGTGAACCCTGTAGAGGTCACAATCTTCATTCAATTTTAATGAAACTTGAAACACATGTTTACAACTTAACAATCATAGTTCCTTTCGATATTTGTGCATATCGGATTGTAACTTCCTGAATTATGGCCCATGATTGTACGAAAAATGACCTTTTTTTTAGCTTGTGGTCCCTCTGGGGTCAGAATTATTATCCCATTTAAAAAAAAACGTTTGATTATATCACAGTTACATCGTAATGAAGGTTGAGGTCGAATTTCGTGAAAATCAGACCAAAATTGACAGCTGTTCTTGTCAGGCCATCCATCCTTCATCACTAACAAGGGGAAACCACGCCAGAAAATCTAGATGAACTTTGTCACCCAATGCAGGGATCAAACACCCTACCTCAAGGCTACCGAGCCAGCATCTTACCCACTTAGCAACAGGATCCCCAGTCGAATTTGAAGCCTACTGAAATGCACCTTTATAACCCAAAGATCTTAATTCATTTCGATATTTGCACATATCAAGTTCTAACTTAATGATGTAGGTAAAATCACTTTCGGTATTGCTTGTTCTCTATCCATCTCTCGAAAATGTGGGCGTATCCTGCCTGGCAGTGCTAGCCTATCTTTTTTAATTTCAGAACAGTTTCTGTCTTTTTGTCCCCCGCCTTTCGGAGAAAGTTGGGGGACTATTAAAATGGGTTCGTCCGTCCGTCCGTCTGTCCACCTGTCTGTCTGTCTGTCCGTCTGTCCGTCACACTTTTTGGGACACAATAACTCTCCTTCTAATTGAGCTAAGATGTTCAAACTTGGTGTATATGCTTATTAGGTCAATGCCTTGATGGAGTTCGAAGATGAGCATTTTCGGCTTAGGGTAAGCAGAGATAAGCAATTTGATTGGTTGATGCTTTGGGACTTGATAACTTTAATTCTAATTAAGTGAGAGTGATGAAACTTGGTGTATAGTTTCATTACAGTAATACCTTGACTAAGTTCGATAATGAGCATTTTCTGCTCAGGGTAAGCAGAGCGATACGCAATTTGATTGGCCGAGACTTTGAAACGCAATAACTTTTCTTCTAATTCAGTTAAATTGTTCAAACTTGGTGTATATGCTTATAAGGTCAATGCGTTGATGGAGTTCGAATATGAGCATTTTCCACTTAGGGTAAGCAGAGATAAGCAATTTGATTGGTTGATGCTTTGGGACACGATAACTTTAGTTCCAATTAAGTGAGAGTGATGAAACTTGGTGTATAGTTGCATTACAGTAATACCTTGACTAAGTTCGATAATGAGCATTTTCTGCTCAAGGTAAGCAGAGCGATACGCAATTTGATTGGTCGAGGTAGTCGAGACTTTGGAACACAATAACTCTCCTTCTAATTGAGTTAAAATGTTCAAACTTGTTGTATATGCTTATTAGGTCAATGCCTTGATGGAGTTCGAAGATGAGCATTTTCCGCTTAGGGTAAGTAAGCAGAGATAATCAATTTGATTGGTTGATACTTTGGGACAAGATAACTTAGGTTCATCTTGATTAATGATTTTTATGCCAATACAATGACTGCATTCTCATTTAGTAATGGATTCGACAGTAACAGTGTATAGAAACGATTGACTTGGACACAAGGACCCTTTCTCTTGGCAAGAGGGGCCCTTTTGTCCGCCTTTAGGGTCCCCCTAACTAGGGTACATTTTAATTTTTCTCGTCGGTTTTAGCATTTTTCTTTATAAAACACTTTTGGATGACACTTTGTGTACAGTTTGATTGCTCGATACATTTGAAAAAAATAAATGTGCGATTAATTAATATGTGTCTTCTATTTATTTTGGGATTTCGGCGGGGAACATCAGCCTCACTGTTGGCTTGTTAATCTACACCAGTATGTCTATTAGTCTGCCAAAATCAAGGGGTCAAATACTCGTAAATATGGCCCGGGCTAAACAAGCACCAAAAGCGACGAGTTTGATTCCTACTAATTCGAAGAAGGATTACTTTTCAGATGATTTAAACCTTTATTCAATCCCAAAGAAATATTGGATTTAGTGAACAGCAATTGTTGACTAATCTATTTATTTTGTTTCTCTGTGTAGTTTATGAACAAAAAAGTTTGAATGTGCATAAATATTGTCATGTCCACTTATAAAGTCCAGGTCTTTTGTGTTCCAGTTTGTAGACAAAAGCTATTTCATCAGACCACATGGCAATATTCATTTATCAGTATTTACGTTCAATACAATAAAAATCTGAACGGAATTGACAGACAAAATGGCCGCTCCTTGTATGTGTTAGGCGCAGATTGTCCTCCTTGCGCAGATTACCCCTGCGCATGCATGAATCTACGTCTAATTTTCGATGAGCAATCTGCGCACGCGTAGTGAACTTTATCCGGGCAATTTAATGGATTACTGCGATGATAATAATCCGCTTAATCTTAATCGGTAATCACCATGGATCACTGCCTTAATCCCAGACAGCCACTCAGCTTTGGCCCAAGTATGGCCCACATCTGGCAGCCTCTGGCTAGATGTGGCCCATATCCAGCCAGATGTGGGCCATATCTGGCTAACACTTGGCAACTATTGGCTCACTACTGATGAATTAAACTTATTTTTGTAACTGATATCTAAGAATATCTTGTCAGTTTGTTTAACAGTTTTAAATTTTTTGTTTTATATTCAAAACATTTGAAAAAATAATATTATGCGAGAAGTTTGCCATATCTGGTCCAGAGATGGCCCACATCCAACTGGCCAAATGCCTCAATATATCAACACAATAAATTTCAGCTCAGAATATGATATCTAGTTTCCAGTAGAATTTTCCCTTGTTCTGTATTAGTTTTATTACAAATAAATATTAAAAATAATATTTTTTGAATGTACTGTATATATAATATAAATGAAATCCTCTCACCCCACCCTCCCCCAAAAGCCAGTAAATGTAAATCTTTAAAGCAAAAATAATAAATTATTCTTTAAAGAAATCAATGAAATAAAGACAAAGTTTATTAGAACACAGTCTGAGTGTTGGGTATCATGCTACAAAGTAGCTAGATTTTAATTACTATAGCAGATTCTGTACTCAGATTATACAATTTGTTGAAGCTAGCAGGTCAACCATGTTAATCTTTCAACAAAGCATAATGAACAGCCCATTTACTATCTTGAAATCTGTTTCATTGGCTGAATTTAAAATTGTAAAATTCTGTGTAAAACAAATTAATAGAATTTAGTACTAACAAGAAACTGAAGACATTGCAGTGTGCATTATTTTCACAGAACTTAGTTAAAGATAAAAAGATAAGTACATTTTATTACTTTCTCTACAATGATATTAAATTAGATAAGATTTATGTGATTTCATTATTTAAATAACTTCATTTAACTATTCTTTTGCCTTGGCAAATAAGAATTATTTGACTTAATACTTTGGTACTTGCATTGACAGACCCCTTGGTCATGCTTGATATAAAGAAGGAAAAACATGTTTTTTTATGTACATTTTTTGCATTTATTGCAGGTGTGATAAATAACTTCACCACAAGGATGCAATGGAAAATAATTTCAAAATGTTATAAACAAAATGGCTGAATGGGGGAAGAACAAAAACAAGGGGAAGAGGAGGAGGAGATAGCTGCAGAAGGAAGAAGGGGAGAATGATATTGACATGGATAATTTGTATGCCTTATAACGAACAGTGAAATCTTGTTGAAACAGTGAAATCTTGTCAAAACGTTGTGTTATATAATATAGTGACTGTTATCCATAGAACTGTGCTGTGTTATATGGATGAATAAATTTTATTATTTAAGATTTTGCTTTTGTTGTTAATGTATGTTGTTTGTGCTGCATGCAAGATATCCTTAATTTCTACTATCATTTTGGGACTAACATATGGTTCAACCCTATTTCAATATAGGTCCCAGAGATAACTGACGAAGTTGGACAGGCTACCCTACTCCTTGTCACATTCAAGCAGGGTTTCACAACCCACTTGACTGATGGACCGACTTTCTAATTTCACAAGCAAGTGTTAAACCACTTTAGACCATGGCCATGCCCCTCGGTTTACGAAGAAGGAATAGGACAGGGAATAACGGGTTGCCCTCTTTGGCCCACATCTGGCATGACATGAATTTCATCTGTGGGCCACATTTGGGCCAGTGATGGCCCAGACAAGGGCCAATTGTGCCATCTCTGGCCCACACTTGGCATGCCATATCTTTGCCAAAGCCTGCCACATGTGGCATGCCATATCCGGCCCAATCATTTTGCCAGATGTTGCCTGATCTGGGCCAGATCTGGGCCAAATATGGTGTGCTCTCTAGTATTATAAGTCATTTTAATGAAATTTGCGAGAAATGAACCGAGTGTTTTATAACACAAGGCGTTCAGATTTTATGCCAAATTACCACTTTACCAATTACCACGTCTATGTGGTTCCGATTAATATGGTTACAATTTATCGAAAAATGATTTTGAAAATATTCACTTATTCAACTTGGTCATCGTTTTATTCTTTCTGTTATTCATATTCCAACAAGAGGAAATTTTTTTTTATAAAAACGGCGTATACCAAACAGCGATAATTTTTCATTGGTTAGAGCTGTATAAATGCGGGAATATTTACAGTAGCTATTGGCTAACAGCACGCATAAACAACCTTATTTGCATATTGCATACTATTTATAGTATTATTGGTTGGAATTATTTTCAAGTCGACAGCCTCAAGGACCAACTTACCCTGTTTTGCATAGTGGCGAGTAGGGTGGCACAGAATTGTAATAATACATAGTACGCAAGTCTAAAATAATTATATTCGTGAAAAATTGTCTTACATTATCGGTGGTCCACAGGTGTATTTCCAGCTAGATTAATCCATATTATGTGCACAATGATAATACTATAGCATACATATAACAGAAATCAAAGATTACAGGTGCAGATCATTTCGTTCGTTCTTGGGGATTAACATCCACTTCCACCAAGGGTGATATCGTAGACAATCAGATCATTTCATTTATTACTTAAGCTGGTGGTTTAAGTAGTAGTAGTAATCTGGTGGTTTAACGTCCGCTTCCACATAAGTGATATCGCAGACTAATCATTTCATTTACCATCCTTTTCATATTAACCTGGTCGGTGTTGTTTCGCATGAAACCCAGACATGTGTCTGGATTATTGATTTATAAACAATAGGTATAGCTGTCATTCAAAGAATCTATCGACAGGCATTTATGACTGTTGTATATTCCATGCGACGGTGGTGTAATTACACGTCTGTGGGCTACATTGTTTTAGACGGAACCGAAAAAGGTGGCTGGAAATTTGTGTTTTATATAACAATAGGTGGTAGTCAGATGTCATAGAAATTATAAATTAGATCTTTATTTAAACAACAAGCCAAAAATCAACTCTGTATACCCCACGGATGGCTTGGATTGGGCTCAGATTTAAACAGGATTTCGTTGATTGATTTAATCACAATGGCGTCGTGGGTGGAGATTCTTCGTGATCTTGACATCATAATACTTCCGGAAATTAGCAGCTCATCACGCTGCCTTCCCTATATACACACTGTCGTTATTATACGCGCTTCTGTCACTTGCGTTTCAGTAAAATTATGGAAATTGATAAACATGGCAGCTAACATCACCCCAGTTGAATTGCAACCTCATCGAATCACTGTTTTCTATTCGTCTGCTTAAGGAGTCACTTAGGCCTGTCTGAAGTACAAAAGAGTACACGCAGAAGTCGGCTATTTATTATAATTTATTTACAATACTGCCTTGTTAATTTGGTCCACTCCTTTCAAACTTTAAAATCCTGTCGCAGACTTTCTCTTCTTATCTATATATTAAAAGTCTTAATTCTAATTTGTAGTAAATTATAAATGTAATACGAATTGAATTGCAGTCCTGTCTTAAACCGAATACGCTAACATTACCACAGTCATTGTAAACATTTAGGAGATAATAAACACCTCCTAATTGCAGTCCTCAGGACATGTCTATTGGACAATAACACTCCTCTAAATGCAAAACAGGAGGTGTTTATCGACATTGTAACATGCTATTTTTCTGGATTTTAAAAGGACTTATTTTATTGTGTAAACTTTAAAATTCGTCAAACTGCAAATCAGTTTTAATGACGTAAAAATCAAAAAAATCAATTTTGACGTAATGAGACGCCATGACGTATCAGGATAACAGGCTGCTCTCGTTAGATTTGGGTAAACGTTTTTTTCCGTCCACCGGAGCCTGGTCTTATGACGTCATATGTGGATTGTGGGTTAGGATAAGGGTTAGGCTTGGGTTAGGGTTAGGGCTAGCCCTGTCTACATCTCAAGACTGTGACGAAATCTGCAGGTCACAGCCCTTTTCCTAACCCTTATCCTAACCCACAATCCACATATGACGTCATAAGACTCGGCTCCGGTGGACGGTAAAAAACGCTTACCTTAGATTTGGCTCGCTTATCATTTGGTTGCTATAGTAGCAGTATGAGTATAGACACAAAAAAAAATTCTCACTTCATTTTTTGTCCCCCGCCTTTCGAAGAAAGTTGGGGGACTATTAAAATGGGTTCGTCCGTCTGTCTGTCTGTCTGTCTGTCTTTCCGTCCGTCACACTTTTTGGGACACAATAACTCTCTTCCTAATTGAGCTAGAATGTTCAAACTTGGTGTATGTGTTTATTAGGTCAATGCCTTGATGGAGTTCGAAGATGAGCATTTTCCGCTTAGGGTAAGCAGAGTTAAGCAATTTGATTGGTTGATGCTTTGGGACATGATAACTTTATTTCTAATTAAGTGAGATTGATGAAACTTGGTGTATAGTTTCATTACAGTAATACCTTGACTAAGTTCGATAATGAGCATTTTCTGCTCAGGGTAAGCAGAGCGATACGCAATTTGATTGGTCGAGACTTTGGAAAACAATAACTCTCCTTCTAATTGAGTCAAAATGTTCAAACTTGGTGTATATGCTTATTAGGTCAATGCCTTGATAGAGTTCGAAGATGAGCATGATGAGCATTTTCCGCTTAGGGTAAGCAGAGATAAGCAATTTGATTGGTTGATGCTTTGGGACACGATAACTTTAGTTCTAATTAAGTGAGATTGATGAAACTTGGTGTATAGTTTCATTACAGTAATACCTTGACTAAGTTCGATAATGAGCATTTTCTGCTCAGGGTAAGCAGAGCGATACGCAATTTGATTGGTCGAGACTTTGGAAAACAATAACTCTCCTTCTAATTGAGTCAAAATGTTCAAACTCGGTGTATATGCTTATTAGGTCAATGCCTTGATGGAGTTCGAAGATGAGCATTTTCCGCTTAGGGTAAGCAGAGCGATACGCAATTTGATTGGTCGAGACTTTGGAAAACAATAACTCTCCTTCTAATTGAGTTAAAATGTTCAAACTTGGTGTATATGCTTATTAGGTCAATGCCTTGTTTCATAATTGATTGAAATTTGGTACACTTGTAATACCAGTGGAAAAGCAGATTTACAGCTTAAGTTATTGTTTGCTGGAATTCCATTATTTTTGTCCCCCGCCTTTCGAAGAAAGTTGGGGGACTATTAAAATGGGTTCGTCCGTCTGTCTGTCCGTCACACTTTTTGGGACACAATAACTCTCTTCCTAATTGAGCTAGAATGTTCAAACTTGGTGTATGTGTTCATTAGGTCAATGCCTTGATGGAGTTCGAAGATGAGCATTTTCCACTTACGGTAAGCAGTGATAAGCAATTTGATTGGTTGATACTTTGGGACAAGATAACTTAGGTTCATCTTGATTGATGATATTTATGCCAATACAATGACTGCATTCTCATTCAGTAATGGATTCGACAGTAACAGTGTATAGAAATGATTGACTTGGACACAAGGGCCCTTTCCCTTGGCCAGGGGGGCCCTTTTGTCAAGCGTGGGGGCCCTTTTGTCTGCCTTTAGGGTCCCCCTAACTAGGGTACATTTTCATTTTTCTCGTCAGTTTTATCATTTTTCTTTATAAAACACTTTTGGATGACACTTCGTGTACAGTTTGATTGCTCGATACGTTTGAAAAAAATAAATATGCGATTAATTAATATGTGTCATCTATTTATTTTGGGATTTCGGCGGGGGACATCAGCCTCACTGTTGGCTTGTTTAAAAGTATTTTTTAAACCAAAATGTGTTTTTTGTATTAGATTATTGTATATTTTGTTGTTTGTAGCTGATACCTGGCAAGGGGGTTGGTGTTTTAAGTTCATGTTCGGACATATCTCCAAGTATTTCATCTCATGTAACAAGATCAAAATTGATTGTCTCCATTGTGGTTATCGCCATTTAAGTAGTACGCATAATATTAATACGCAGTGATTTTTCTAAATCAGAGGGGTGTTATTGTCCAATAAACAGTGTCTAATTAACCAATCAAAATGCAAGATTCACCCTTAAGCATGTTACAATACTTGATAATCAAGACTATGTAGGTGGAGTTAACGCCTGTCAATCAACGATCGGCCATAATCGAAAAAAGGTGTTGATGCCATTTCTAGTAAAAATTATAGTGGTAATAACTTTGTTCAGAATAAAGTAATTTGACTTAAATTTTCAATATATTCTTGTTTCATCATCTTTTTGAACTATTATGGCAAGAATGGCTAACTCCTTATAAAAATCTCCCACAATGTAACTTTAAGGTAACTATTTTAGTGTTATGTTGTGCACAAACGACCTTGCAATCAACAGAAAGCAAGAATACATCTCACCAAAGTCCTTGACATTTATAACGTTCGTGATGTCACAGTACCCCCCAAAATGAAATTCAAAGACTTGGAGAACAATCGGAATAAAGTGTTTAGTAACGATTGTGGCCTCCTCTAGC
Source organism: Patella depressa (assembly GCA_948474765.1). Taxonomy (NCBI): domain Eukaryota; kingdom Metazoa; phylum Mollusca; class Gastropoda; family Patellidae; genus Patella; species Patella depressa. The sequence continues at coordinate 55,843,327 of OX419716.1, forward strand.
GTCTCGTACTGCCACACAACGTCTTCTCATGGATCTCATAACATTAGTAATAGTAAACACTACCCCGAGGAAGACGTCGCCACTGCTCAGCAAGAGCATGTTGAAGGTCCTTCAACGTCAGTGGTGGATTCACTTGCTGACGAACACGTCGACCCAGTTCGTCCCAGATATGTTCAATAGGATTAAGGTCGGGGCTAAGCGACGGCCAATCCAGGACTTGGACACCGGTATTTCTTAAAAAATTCTGATAGCAATTGCCATGTGGGGTCGAGCATTGTCTTGTTGAAACGTTAGTCCAGGCCCATGTCTCTGCATAAACGGAAGAAGAACAGGTTGCAAAATCTGATGCCTGTACTGGACAGCATTTGAGTTCCCGTGGAGAATGTACATGTGCACAAAAAGAACCCCAAACCATGACGCTGCTGCCACCAAATCGGTCAACTTCTCTGACACGTTCTGGAGCGTAACGTTCACCTCATCTGCAGTACACTCGGACCCTGCCATCGGCATATCTCAAAGTGAATCGAGATTCGTCACTAAAAACAACCGAATTCCACTGTATTTGAGTAAATTAAAATCTTATGTGTCTTTTGGCCCACACACATCTGTTACGGCGATGAAGAGGTGTCAATATTGGTCCATTATAGGGCCTCCGAGCTCGAAGACCAGCAGCCTGCAAGCGATTTCGAACAGTTTGTGCAGTTACCCTTCCACCAAACATCTCTCTACTTGTGGAGGTTGCAGTGACAAATCTGTTTCTAAGATGACGTAATCGTATTGCTTGATCTTCCTGGAGTGACGTCACACATGGCACTCTCGCCCTTGGGCGGTCGGCAATAGTTCCAGTTAGAAGCACTCTCATTCTAAGATTAATTATTGTCTAGCATGAACAATTAACATTTGAAAGGCGCGGCATTTTCTAACAAAGATGAAAATAACAATTTTAATTTGTTTTTCCAGTTCAAGTTACGTATGTGTGTTCAGTGTAAGCAAACTTGCATCGATTGACCTCACGAGTTTGTGTTTGCACATGTTTTTCATGTGTTTCATCTTTATATGCTCAAAAGTCACGTGATCCACGTGACTTTACAATTTTATGAAATTAAAGGCTTTTTACTACTTACTATCGTTAGAAATACTTTAAAATTTATTTGACTTACCAGAAAAAAAAATTGTTGAAATTCATCAGTGTCAAGTTTTTAATTTTGCTGAGTATAAATGACGGACATTTATGACTGTAAATTCCAACCAATGAGTGCACCCTAACCAATGAGTGCAATCTGCGCAACACGACAGAGCAGAGGGATGAAGATTGCGCCTAACATATGCAAATAGTCTAAAAGAATGATATACCAAGGTTGTGGACCCTCTAGAAGTCACAAATTTCATCTGTTTTTTTTAAAACTTGAATTAATTGTATGTTTATAACCAAAAGATCTTGGTTCCTTTCGATAATCGTGCATATACATGGATTATGGCCTCTGATTGTACTAAAGATCTTGTTTTTATACGCCACATTCACATGTGGACGCACTTGTATATTGTCGTTGCCTCTGTCTGTCCATCCACCATTTGTTTAGGGACACTTTACAGCTCACAATTCTTATCTGCTTTCGATATTGGCATGTATCGGATTGAAATTTCATGGATTATGGCCCCTGATTGTACGAAAAATCATGTTTTTAGCTTGTAGGGTCGACAACCATGATATACCATTTTTTAACAGTATTCGCGTACAAACGGCGGCCAGGGGTTGGGATGGCCTAGTGGTCTAGACTGCCGCGCTTCGACATTTAGCTGGCCAGGCACCTATGGCTTGCGGCTGTGGTTTCGATCCCTGGTGTGAGCGTATGTGGCATGGAGATAGGGGCGCCTTCTCAAACTTGTGGGTTTCCTCCGGGTGGCGGGCACTCCAGTTTCCTCCCACTGCTAAAAGACCCTTACGCGCATGCAAATTAATGAAATGAAATTAAAACCATATGTTAGTCCCGAAATGACCTAGTTTGTGTTGAGCGGACGTTAAACTCCATTTCTCTCTCCCTCCTCAAGCTAAAAACATGATTTTTCGTACAATCAGGGGTTTTGAACTGATTTTGATGAAACTTGACATGTATATTTATAACCCAAGATCTTGGTTCCTTTCGATAATTTCACACATCGGATCGTAACTTCGTGAATTATGGCCCCTGATTCTAATTGTCCGAAAAATTACCCTTTTTAGCTTGTAGTCCCTCTGAAGGTCAAAATTATTATCCGATTTAAAAAAACGTTTGATTATATCACCGTTACATGGTAATGAAGGTTGAGTTTGATTTCGTGAAAATCTGACCAAAATTGACAGACAAAATGGCCGCCGTTTGTACGCGAATAGTGTGAAAATATGTTATATCAAGGTTGTGGACCCTATAGAGGTCACAATTATGATCCGATTTTGATGAAACTTGAAATGTATGTTAATAAACCAAAGATCGTAACTTCCTGAATTATGACCCTTGATCGTACGAAAAATCACCTTTATTAACTCATGGTCCTTCTGCGAGAGCACAATTATTATATGATTTAAAAAAAAACATTTGATTAGATCACCGTTACGGTGTATAATCTAGGTTGAGTTTGAATTTCGTGATAATCGGACCAAAATGGCCACCGTTTATACGCGGATAGTGTAAAAATATGGTATATCAAGGTTGTGGACCCTAAATAGAGGTCACAATTTTAATTCGTTTTTCCGAATTAAAAAAAAACAATTGACTATATCCCGTTACACATTAATGATGGTTGAGTTTGAATTTCTTGAAAATTGGACCAAAACTGTCAGACAATATATTGAACTGTTTTTGATAAAACATTATATTTATCTTTATATCACAAAGATCTTGGTTCCTTTTGATAATTGCGCATATTGATCTGTAACTTCCTGAAACGGATCGTAACTTCCTGATTTATGGCCCCTGATTGTCCGAAAAATGGCCTTTTATGACTTGTGGTCCCCCTGGAGGTCACAATTATTATCCGATTTAAAAAATCGTTGGATTATATCACCGTTACACCGTAAGGAAGGTTGAGTTTGAAAATCAGACCAAAATTGCCGGACATAATGGTCGCTGCTTGTACACGAATAGTGTAAAAATATTGTATATCATGGTTGTGGATCCTATAGATGTCAAAATTTTAATTCGAAATACATGTTTATAACCAAAAGATCTTGGTTCCTTTCAATATTTGCGCATATCGGATTGTAACTTCCTGACCTAATTAAAAAAACGTTTGATAATATCACCGTTACACTGTAGTGAATGTTCGGTTCAAATTTCATGAACATCAGACCAAAATTGCTTAACAAAATGGCCGCCACTTTTACGCGAATGGTGTAAAAATATGGTAGATCAAGGTTGTGGACCCTATAGAGGTCACAATTTTAATTCGATTTTCCAAATTAAGAAATCGTTTGACTATATCCCCGTTAGGCCTACACATTAATGATGGTTGAATTTGAATTTCTTGAAAATCGGACCAAAACTGCCAGACAAAATATTGAACTGTTTTTGATAAAACATTATATTTATCTTTATATCACAAAGATCTTGGTCCCTTTTGATATTTGCGCAGCATATTGATGTGTAAGTTCCTGAATCAGATCGTAACTTCCTGAATTATGGCTCCTGATTGTCCAAAAAAATAAAATCACCCTTTATGGCTTGTTGTCCCCCTGGAGGTCACAATTATTATCCGATTTAAAAAAACGTTTTATTATATCACCGTTACACCGCAAAGAAGGTTGAGTTTGAAAATCAGACCAAAATTGCCGGACATAATGGTCGCTGCTTGTACACGAATAGTGTAAAAATATTGTATACCATGGTTGTGGACACAATAGAGTTTCAAAATTTTAATTCGATTTTGATGGAACTTGAAATACATGTTTATAACCTAAAGATCTTGGTTCCTTTCAATATTTGCGCTTATCGGATTGTAACTTCCTGAATTATGGCCTTTGATTGTACGAAAAATTGCCTTTATTATCGTGTGGTCCGTCTGGAGGTCACAATTATTACCTAATTAAAAAAACGTTTGATAATATCACCGTTATACTGTAGTGAATGTTCGATTCAAATTTCATGAACATCGGACCAAAATTGCTGAAGAAAATGGCCACCACTTTTACGCAAATGGTGTAAAAATTTGGTAGATCAAGGTTGTGGACCCTGTAGAGGTCACAATTTTAATCCGATTTTGATAAATTTGACATGTATGTTTATAACCCAAAGATTGCGGTTTCCTTCGATATTGGGGCATATTGGACCATAACTTCCTGAATCATGACCCCTGATTGTACGAAAAATCATGTTTTTTACCTTTTTTATTCCGAATTAAAAAAACTGTTTGACTATATCCCCGTTACACATTAATGATGGTTGCCAATTACAAGTCTTTCTTTAGGCCTGAAATGTTATCTAAATTATCAATTAGACATTAATTAACTTATCCAGACCATAATAAACTCTAGATGTCTAGGCTTGCCTTTGATGTTGGTTGGATTAGATTTCTATATGCTGCTTAATGGCCATTGATAATTAAATTTAAAACATTGATAATCGAGACTATGCTGTTTATATTAATGATTTTAGTAATGATGACCGAGGCTACGCGAAAATTTCACCCGCTTCCTTCTCAGCTCATAGTGGATCAATTTGACTGAAATTTTCAGCAAATTACCTTTACACTATTTAGTTTTTATACGCCCACATTGAAATGTGGTCGTATATTGTCGTCGCCCCCGTCTGTCCGTCGGTCCGGCGTCCACAATTGGTTGTGGACGCTCTAGAGGCTAAAGTTAATATCCAATTGACTTTAAATTTATACATAGTGTTTAAGGTCATGAGACGAAGAAGCCTATTGTTTTTTTTAGCGATTTCCGATAATAACTAACAGAGTTATGGCCCTTGATCACTTCAAAAAATCTTGTGGACGCCCTAAAGGCCAAAGTTAATATCCGATTGGTTTTAGATTTATACACAGTGTTTAAGGTCATAAGACGAAGAAGCCTATTGATTTTCAACGATTTCCGATAATTAGTGCCAGATTTATGGCCCTTGATCACTTCAAAAAATCTTGTGGACGCTCTAAAGTCCAAAGTTAATATCCGTTTGACTTTAAATTTATACACAGTGTTTAAGGTCGTAAGACGAAGAAGCCTATTGATTTTCGGCGATTTCCGATAATAAGTGCCAGAGTTATGGCCCTTGATCACTTCAAAAAAATCTTGTGGACGCTCTAAAGGCCAAAGTTAATATCCGATTGACTTTAAATTTATACACAGTGTTTAAGGTCATGAGACGAAGAAGCCTGTTGATTTTCAACGATTCCTGATAATTACTGCCAGAGTTATGGCCCTTGATCACATCAAAAAATCCGATTGACTTTAAATACACACACACTGTTTAAGGTCATGAGACGAAGAAGTCTATTGATTTTCTGCGATTTCAAATAATTACATCCAGAATTGTCTCCTTTTATCACTTCAAAAAACCTTGTGACGCTATAGGGGTCAAACTTATCATCCGATTGAATGACTTCAGATTGATACACAGAATTTAAGGTGTTGAAACGAACAAGTATTTTGATTTTCAATGAATTTTGATAACTGAACAGCTAAATCCATGATATTAAATGTTTCCTATACTAATTGTTAGCTTGGGGCAAAACTTTTATAAAAAGCAAACAAATTCTAATGATTTTCAGATAATTACATAATGAGTTGTTACTCTTAATCAGATTTTAGTGTATTACAAATGTTTCATTACCAAAAAAAGTAAAAATATGCGACAAAACTTTATAAAAAGCAATCAAATTCTAATGATTTTCTGATAATTACATAATGAGTTGTTACTCTTAATCAGTTTTTAGTGTATTACAAATGTTTCATTACCGAAAAAAGTAAAAATATGCGACAACCCTTGTTGACTACTCGGACGATTTAGCTGCTGTGGGCGTATGTTTCGTTGCCTGGCAATCTATCTTTAACTATTATAATGAGAACTGCCAACTTTTTATCTTATCTCCCATAATGTATCTTTAAATGTTTCGTATACTAAACGTTAGCATGGCGCAGAACTTTATAGAAACTAAGCAAATTCTAATGATTTTTTGATAATTATTTAATATGCGACAACTCTTGTTGACTGCCCGGACGACGTGGCTACCGTGGGCGTATGTTTCGTTGCCTGTCTACCTATTTTTCAGATATAGGTGACGTCGATATGCCAGAAAATATCCAGGAAATGTAAGTACATTTGTACATGCATATTTTATCACATCCAGAACAAGTTTTATTATTATCCTTATCGTATATAGTTTGTGGGGTTTTTGTCCCCCGCCTTTCGAAGAAAGTTGGGGGACTATTAAAATGGGTTCGTCTGTCTGTCTGTCTGTCCGTCTGTCTGTCCGTCACACTTTTTGGGACACAATAACTCTCTTCCTAATTGAGCTAGAATGTTCAAACTTGGTGTATGTGTTTACTAGGTCAATGCCTTGATGGAGTTCGAAGATGAGCATTTTCCGCTGAGGGTAAGCAGAGATAAGCAATTTGATTGGTTGATGCTCAATCTCGTTCCCAGAGGCAGTCGCGGAGCCGAAGGCCTCTGGCACATTAGACCGTCCATTTTTTCCAATTTTTTTCAAACCTAAGCCCCGCCCTTTCTGACCTCTGATTGGTCAATCTTTTTGGGTCGATTTCTCGAAAACTAGAGGTCGGATCGTCGTTTCGTTTGTTGTAAAATGATCCTTGAGTCAAAGTCAACTTGCTGACATAAAAAATGGATCCTAAACGAACAAATTCAAGTTTTTGTAAAGATCTATTTTTCTACGCGTGGGTATATTTTTACGTGATTCGGTCATCCAGGCACGTAAAATCAGGGGCGTACGACGCAAATAAACGAGAACTTTCGCGCGTAGGAATTACATATCATTTTCTGGAAAATGGCCACCCCGATTCACCAGAGAAATTTCTTCAAAAATTTTTCTGGTTTCGAGATTGGTTGATGCTTTGGGACACGATAACTTTAGTTCTAATTAAGTGAGAGTGATGAAACTTGGTGTACAGTAATACCTTGACTAAGTTCGATAATTAGCATTTTCTGCTCAGGGTAAGCAGAGTTAAGCAATTTGATTGGTTGATGCTTTGGGACATGATAACTTTAGTTCTAATTAAGTGAGATTGATGAAACTTGGTGTATAGTTTCATTACAGTAATACCTTGACTAAGTTCGATAATGAGCATTTTCTGCTCAGGGTAAGCAGAGCAATACGCAATTTGATTGGTCGAGACTTTGGAAAACAATAACTCTCCTTCTAATTGAGTCAAAATGTTCAAACTTGGTGTATATGCTTATTAGGTCAATGCCTTGATGGAGTTCGAAGATGAGCATGATGAGCATTTTCCGCTTAGGGTAAGCAGAGATAAGCAATTTGATTGGTTGATGCTTTGGGACACGATAACTTTAGTTCTAATTAAGTGAGATTGATGAAACTTGGTGTATAGTTTCATGAGCATTTTCCGCTTAGGGTAAGCAGAGATAAGCAATTTGATTGGTTGATGCTTTGGGACATGATAACTTTAGTTCTAATTAAGTGAGATTGATGAAACTTGGTGTATAGTTTCATTACAGTAATACCTTGACTAAGTTCGATAATGAGCATTTTCTGCTCAGGGTAAGCAGAGCGATACGCAATTTGATTGGTCGAGACTTTGGAAAACAATAACTCTCCTTCTAATTGAGTCAAAATGTTCAAACTTGGTGTATATGCTTATTAGGTCAATGCCTTGATAGAGTTCGAAGATGAGCATGATGAGCATTTTCCGCTTAGGGTAAGCAGAGATAAGCAATTTGATTGGTTGATGCTTTGGGACACGATAACTTTAGTTCTAATTAAGTGAGAGTGATGAAACTTGGTGTATAGTTTCATTATAGTAATACCTTGACTAAGTTCGATAATGAGCATTTTCTGCTCAGGGTAAGCAGAGCGATACGCCATTTGATTGGTCGAGACTTTGGAACACAATAACTCTCCTTCTAATTTAGTTAAAATGTTCAAACTTGGTGTATATGCTTATTAGGTCAATGCCTTGATGGAGTTCGAAGATGAGCATTTTCCGCTTAGGGTAAGCAGAGATAAGCAATTTGATTGGTTGATGCTTTGGGACACGATAACTTTAGTTCTAATTAAGTGAGAGTGATGAAACTTGGTGAATAGTTTCATTACAGTAATACCTTGACTAAGTTCGATAATGAGCATTTTCTGCTCAGGGTAAGCAGAGCGATAAGCAATTTGATTGGTCGAGACTTTGGAACACAATAACTCTCCTTCTTATTTAGTTAAAATCTTCAAACTTGGTGTATATGCTTATTAGGTCAATGCCTTGATGGAGTTCGAAGATGAGCATTTTCCGCTTAGGGTAGGCAGAGATAAGCAATTTGATTGGTTTATGCTTTGAGACACGATAACTTTAGTTCTAATTAAGTGAGAGTGATGATAGTAATACCTTGACTGAGTTCGATAATGAGCATTTTCTGGTCAGGGTAAGCAGAGCGATACGCAATTTGATTGGTCGAGACTTTGGAACACAATAACTCTCCTTCTAATTTAGTTAAAATGTTCAAACTTGGTGTATGTGTTTATTAGGTCAATGCCTTGATGGCGTTCGAAGATGAGCAATTTCTGCCCAGGGTAAGCAGAGCGATACGCAAATTTGATTGGTCGAGACTTTGGAACACAATAACTCTCCTTCTAATTGAGTTAAAATGTTCAAACTTGGTGTATATGCTTATTAGGTCAATGCCTTGATGGAGTTCGAAGATGAGCATTTTCCACTTAGGGTAGGCAGAGATAAGCAATTCGATAATGAGCATTTTCTGCTCAGGGTAAGCAGAGCGATGCACAAATTTGATTGGTCGAGACTTTGGAACACAATAACTCTCCTTCTAATTGAGTTAAAATGTTCAAACTTGGTGTATATGCTTATTAGGTCAATGCCTTGATGGAGTTCGAAGATGAGCATTTTCCGCTTAGGGTAAGCAGAGATAAGCAATTTGATTGGTTGATGCTTTGGGACACGATAACTTTAGTTCTAATTAAGTGAGAGTGATGAAACTTGGTGTATAGTTTCATTACAGTAATACCTTGACTATGATCGATAATGAGCATTTTCTGCTCAGGGTAAGCAGAGCGATAAGCAATTTGATTTGCCGAGACTTTGGAACACAATAACTCTCCTTCGAATTGAGTTAAAATGTTCAAAATTGGTGTGTATGCTTATTAGGTCAATGCCTTGATGGAGTTCAAAGATGAGCATTTTCTTCTTACGGTAGGCAGAGATAAGCAATTTTTGGATGACACTTCGTGTTCAGTTTGATTGGTCGATACGTTTGAAAAAAAAAATGTGCGATTAATTAATATGTGTCATCTATTTATTTTGGGATTTCGGCGGGGGACATCAGCCTCACTGTTGGCTTGTTTTATATTGTTAACATTTAGTTTTTATTGTATTTTTATTATCAACAGTTCATTGACGGATGAGTCCATAGCTGAATATTTATCTTGGATGACCAGTAGTATATGGATTATCTTGACATGGAGTGTGTTTGGCAGAACAATACGCACAAATAATGATGTTGAGGGCTGGCACAACAGCATTAACCAAAAGGCCAGAAAAGGGAACTTACAATTTTACCAACACAGATTAAAATGGTATCAGATGGGAAATTATGAAAGCACCAGGAAAAGCAGACTAGAACAACACAATGCAAGTTATTTCAACTGTGGAGTTCCTACACAAACCAGGCAGTTAGCACCAACCAGCTATTAAAGAGATGTGGGGGGATATATAGACTAAATTACTAAATGACTGACTTAAGGACAAACTGACAGACAAAAAACATATCTATAAAAATGTATTATTTGATGTTATAATAAAATGTATTAGTTGATGATATAATAATAAAATGTATTATTTAATAAATTGTTGATGTAATAAATCAATATATAAATGTATTATTTAATAAATTATAGATGTAATAATTCAATAAATAAAGTAATTTGTTGTGATATTTATTTGTAACTTGGAATGAGGTTTTTTGGGATGAGTTGTCTTTTGACTTGTCTTTGAGTTGTCTTTAAATGTTGGATGTGTTGTCTTTTATTGGGATGAGTTGTCTCGGATGAGTTGTCTTTGGGATGAGTTGTCAGGCATTCGTAAAATGATTACATTTTCATATACAGTAGACTCCGCATATAACGGTTTGGCATACAACGGACAATCGCTGATAACGGACACAACAGTTTGGTCCCTATTTTTGTAATATTAATTTCTTATTTTCAACGTCTTTTATAGCGGACAATCTATAACGGACAATTGTTTATTAACAGGCAAATTTCATTGGTCCCTAATTGACAATTCCATTTTTATAACAGATTCTCGAATAAGCAGAACGAAATGTTGATATTACTGATTTTATTATCGGTGACCGGAATACTTTCCCCAGAAATTTTCCATGATTTGTAGTGTTGTCACATTTACATAATTATTGTCCCCCGCCTTTCGAAGAAAGTTGGGGGACTGTTAAAATGGGTTCGTCCATCTGTCTGTCTGTCTGTCTGTCTGTCTGTCTGTCTGTCTGTCCGTGTCCGTCCGTGTCCGTCCGTCACACTTTTTGGGACACAATAACTCTCTTCCTAATTGAGCTAGAATGTTCAAACTTGGTGTATATGCTTATTAGGTCAATGCCTTGATGGAGTTCGAAGATGAGCATTTTCCGCTTAGGGTAAGCAGAGTTAAGCAATTTGATTGGTTGATGCTTTGGGACACGATAACTTTAGTTCTAATTAAGTGAGAGTGATGAAACTTGGTGTATAGTTTCATTACAGTAATACCTTGACTAAGTTCGATAATGAGCATTTTCTGCTCAGGGTAAGCAGAGCGATGCACAAATTTGATTGGTCGAGACTTTGGAACACAATAACTCTCCTTCTAATTGAGTTAAAATGTTCAAACTTGGTGTATATGCTTATTAGGTCAATGCCTTGATGGAGTTCGAAGATGAGCATTTTCCGCTTAGGGTAAGCAGAGATAAGCAATTTGATTGGTTGATGCTTTGGGACACGATAACTTTAGTTCTAATAAAGTGAGAGTGATGAAACTGGGTGTATAGTTTCATTACAGTAATGCCTTGACTAAGATCGATAATAAGCATTTTCTGCTCAGGGTAAGCAGAGCGATAAGCAATTTGATTTACTGAGACTTTGGAACACAATAACTCTCCTTCTAATTGAGTTAAAATGTTCAAAATTAGTGTGTATGCTTATTAGGTCAATGCCTTGATGTAGTTCGAAGATGAGCATTTTCTGCTTAGGGTAAGCAGAGATAAGCAATTTGATTGGTTGATACTTTGGGACAAGATACCTTAGGTTCATCTTGATTGATGATTTTTATGCCAATACAATGACTGCATTTTCATTCAGTAATGGATTCGACTGTAACAGTGTATAGAAACGATTGACTCAGACACAAGGGCCCTTTCCCTTGGCCAGAGGGGCCCTTTTGTCAAGCGTGGGGGCCCTTTTGTCCGCCTTTAGGGTCCCCCTAACTAGAGTACATTTTTATACGCCCACATTTTCATGTGGACGTATATTGTCGTCGCCCCTGTTCGTCCGTCCGTCGGTCCGGACGTCCGTCCGTCCGTCCACAATTGTTTGTGAACAGTCTACAGGTCACAATTTTTATCCGATTTCAATGAAACTTAAAATATAGGTTTATCACCCTAAGATCTCGGTTCCTTTTGATATTTGCATGTATCGGACGGTAACTTCATGGGTTATGGCCCCTGATTGTACGAAAAATCACGTTTTTTAGCTTGTGAACAGTGTAGAGGTCACAATTTTGAACCGATTTGGATGAAACTTGAAATGCATGATTATAAACCAAAGATCTTGGTTCCTTTCGATATTTGCGCCAATTGGATCGTAACTTCCTGAATTATGGCCCCTGATTGTCCGAAAAATCGCCCTTTTTAGCTTGTGGTCTCTCTGGAGGTCAAAATTGTTATCCGATTTAAAAAAACGTTTGATTATATCACCGTTCCATGGTTATGAAGGTTGAGTTAAAATTTCGTGAAAATCGGACCAAAATTGACGGACAAAATGGCCGCCATTTGTACGCGAATAGTGTGAAAATATGTTTTATCAAGGTTGTGAACAGTGTAGAGGTCACAATTTTGAACCGATTTGGATGAAACTTGAAATACATGTTTATAACCCAAAGATCTTGGTTCCTTTCGATATTTGTGCCAATCGGATCGTAACTTCCTGACTTATGGCCCCTGATTGTCCGAAAAATCGCCCTTTTTAGCTTGTGGTCTCTCTGGAGGTCAAAATTGTTATCCGATTTAAAAAAACGTTTGATTATATCACCGTTCCATGGTTATGAAGGTCAAATTCATATTTCGTGAAAATCGGACCAAAATTGACGGACAAAATGGCCGCCATTTGTACGCGAATAGTGTGAAAATATGTTATATCAAGGTTGAGGACCTTATAGAGGTCACAATTTTGAACCGATTTGGATGAAACGTGACATGTATGTTTATAACGGAAAGATCTTGGTTCCTTTCGATATTTGCGCCCATCGGATCGTAACTTCCTGAATTATGGCCCCTGATCGTCCGAAAAATTGCCCTTTTTAGCTTGTGGTCCCTCTGGAGGTCAAAATTGTTATCCGATTTAAAAAAACGTTTGATTATATCACCGTTCCATGGTTATGAAGGTTGAGTTAGAATTTCGTGAAAATCGGACCAAAATTGACGGACAAAATGGCCGCCATTTGTACGCGAATAGTGTGAAAATATGTTATATCAAGGTTGTGGACCTTATACAGGTCACAATTTTGAACCAATTTTGATGAAACTTGACATGTATGTTTATAACCCAAAGATCTTGGTTCCTTTCGATATTTGCGCCCATCGGATCGTAACTTCCTGAATTATGGCCCCTGAATGTCCAAAAAAATCGCTCTTTTTAGCTTGTGGTCCCTCTGGAGGTCAAAATTTGTTTTTCGATTAAAAAAAACGTTTGATTATATCACCATTTCATGGTTATGAAGGTAGAGCGTAAATTTTGTGAAAATCGGACCAAGATTGACGGACAAAATGGCTGCCGTTTGTACGCGAATAGTGTGAAAATATCTTATATAAAGGTTGTGGACCTTATAGAGGTCACAATTTTGAACCGATTTTGATGAAACTTGACATGTATGTTTTTAACCCAAAGATCTTGGTTCCTTTCGATATTTGCGCCCATTGGATCATAACTTCCTGAATTATGTCCCCGGATTGTCCGAAAAATCGCTTTTGTTCGCTTTTGGTCCCTCTGGAGGTCAAAATTATTATCCGATTTAAAAAAACGTTTAACTATATCATCGTTACATGGTAATGAAGAGAGAGTTTGAATTACCTGAAAATCGGACTAGAATTGACGGACAAAATGGCCGCCATTTGTACACGAATAGTGTGAAAATATGTTATATCAAGGTTGTGGACCCTATAGAGGTCACAATTTTGAATCGATTTTGATGAAACTTGACATGTATGTTTATAACCCAAAGATCTTGGTTCCTTTCGATATTTGCGCCCATCGTGTCATTACTCCTGAATTATGTCCCCTGATTGTACGAAAAATCACCCTTTTTAGCTTGTTGTGCCTCTGGAGGTCACAATTATTATCTGATTTAAAAAAAAAACGTTTGATTATAAAAACCAAACAAATTCTAATGATTTTCTGATAATTCCTTAATATGCAACAACTCTTGTTGACTGCCCGGACGATTTGGCTGCTGTGTGGGCGTATGTTTCGTTGCCTGGCAACCTATTTTCATTTTTCTCATCGGTTTTAGCATTTTTCTTTATAAAACACTTTTGGATGACACTTCGTGTACAGTTTGATTGCTTGATGCGTTTGAAAAAAATAAATGTGCGATTAATTAATATGTGTCATCTATTTATTTTGGGATTTCGGCGGGGGGGACATCAGCCTCACTGTTGGCTTGTTGAATCGGTTAATCACCTAACCAAAAATCGTATCAGTTGGGCTGTGTAAGATATTCGCGCATTCTGACTTAACCCTACTGCTTTAACTGCTAATCAAAAATCCAATATTGCTGGCAATGGATTACAATTCAATAGTTCAAGATCTCCCGTACATAAGTCAGTAATATTTTAACACGGATATCGGTAATCGTATCGATAAAAAACAACAGAAGCGACACAAGATGGTACAGGTAAAACCATGTGTCTTCTAAAAGTGCGGTAAAGTATGCCGAGGGTGGGGAGGCGAATAGAATAGCCTCCTGGCTGTTATGTGAGGTACACTGACATTAGATGGTCTATAGCCTAACTTAGGTGGCTTAGTCGAATTCCAATCAATCGTTTATATTCCATGGAGACGGGACCGGGAGCAAATTGTGACATCCACAAACGTGTTTTCCTGCTATTCCAGCCTGTGAATACATCAACTTAAATCTGGTCCAAGATTGCAAAAAAAGTAATTGCGTGACAAAAGAGGCTGTCTAAACGGATACAATACTTTAAATCATAGTCCACTTGCATTATATTATGGGCGTCCCTCTGGGATGAGGCACCCCACAAATCATGCCGTTTTGGCATTATGCAGTATGTGCGGCCCAACATTATAAGGCGTCCCACCAATCCTGTCGTTATGGCGCCTCTCCGGGATGAGGCGCCCCACAGATCAAGCTGTTTTGGGGGTCCGATTCTTTCGTGGTCGCCTAGCTAATCTCACTAGCATTATATCATTGACGCCCATGATCTCGACATTATGGGCACCTCTCCTGGATGAGGCACCCCACAAATCATACCGGTTCAATTTTGAAGATTATCACCCCGTTTTGGATGCCGATTTCATTCATTGGCGTTATACATAGCATTATACTATGGGCACCCATGATCTCGGCATTATGAGTGGTCCTCTGGGATGAGGCATCCCACAAATCTGATTCAGCATTATACACTATGCGCGGTCCAACATTATAAGGCGCCCCACCAATCATGTCATTATGGGTGCATCTCCAGGATAATTCACCCCACAGATCAAGCCGTTTTGGGTGCCACATAAGTTGTGGTGTTTCGTGTGGGTCATTATGAGGCGCCCCATTATTAAGGGAGCGCCTCATATATAACAACATGATAGGCGAGGCGCCCATAAAACCAAGTGACATTGGTTGGGTGCCTATCTCATCGTGGGCGCCCAACCAATGTCACTTGGTTTTATGTGGCACCCATATGGAGACTTTGACCGTTGGCCTCGTATTGCGTCCTTTGGAGCCCATTGAGGGTGCCGATTTTTCTTGGGCCTGTGACATCGAGATCTTGCTACAATATATTAGTGATAACAGAGCTCTTTGCTAAAAATCCAGAGGAAATTGCAAATCAAGGTGTAGAAACCCTGCAGCACACTGGAAGCGTGCCATGCTGTGAATAGGCATACGACTGGTGATTGCAACCTCTTCACCATGGATAGCAGACTTTTTGTATAACGGGCACCGTTTATAACGGACGATTTTTTCAGATCCCAAGGTGTCCGTTATATACGAAATCTACTTGTACTTAGCATATTTCCAAGATGGTGGACATGGTTAGCTGATATTGATTAAAGCCCCAATAACACTCTTGTTGTAACTGAAAAATATGTCCCAATCTTCATTCTGGTCAACAAATCGTATTATTTTAGAATATTCCAATTAAATGATGATATAAATTTCATCTTAACACACCTAAATTTAAAAAATTGAAAAAATTCAACCAATTGATTTGAAAAGTCTAACGTAAACCTTTTCAAATGTGACTTGGATTTTAAAATATTTTCGAAGACTCTGGACAAATAAAATAGGTTGTAATGGATAATTTACACAACAGGTAGGACATTTAAACATCTAGTACTTAGAATAAGGGTATTATTTTTTTCTGGAGCTACCAAGCCAGCAAGAATGTTATTGTCCCTTTAAGTAGTCGTCGTTGGTGTTAATATATTTGTTTTCAATGGCACAGATTCCATTTCTGTCAGTAACATCTTTGTAAAATGATTATAAGTTCACCTTTTTTGCATATTTACAATATGATGACTGTTTTTGGCGGGAAATTTGCACGATATGCTGATTTTAATTATGTAATTGCGTTTTTGTGTCAATATTTGTTTTTTGCAGGCGCAGATATGATTGTTGCCATTTTCAAATGGGTGAAATGGTGATAAGCTAATTCATTCAGCATATTTATGGATGAAATCGTATCTCTCTGGCCGCTTCCAATTGGTGGTGATCAATCGCGTTAGGTCATCAATAGGGTTGCAAAGGGTGGGAAACTTTCCGGGAATTTTGTAAAGTTTTCAGGGAAACTTTCCGGGAATTTTACAGTGTTGGGAATTTATGGATGAAATCGTATCTCTCTGGCCGCTTCCAATTGGTGGTGATCAATCGCGTTAGGTCATCAATAGGGTTGCAAAGGGTGGGAAACTTTCCGGGAATTTTGGAAAGTTTTCAGGGAAACTTTCCGGGAATTTTACAGTGTTGGGAATTTTCGGGAATTTTAAAATCTATTTTTAGAACTGAAAAATACTAAAATTACGGTACAATTATTTACTGGAATTTTCCTTTTCTCTTTTACTTTCATCTATATAAACTATTAAAACTTATTTAACCATGTTAGTTGTGTTCCAAATGGTAAAATTAAGAGATAAATTTATGTAAATCCTGCTCTTAAAGGTATACAAAAAAATATAAGATCTAATTTGAAACTCTTCGAAGCCGACAACGATCCTTTCAGCACAGAAATTTCAGATATTCATGAGGATTCATTTGAACCTGAAATCTCCTTTTTATCCATCGATGATGATGTAGATAATGATTTTGAAGATGATGAAATGGCACAGTTACCTAACTTTGAGCATTAATTATAGAGTGTGTAACCTGTGTATGAACAATTTAACATTATTAGTTATTAGATCTTAGTATATAAGACATATCTGATATTAAAGTATTACTGTCACTTGCAACTGAATAATAGCGTTATGACATGCTACGTTTCAATACACATACAGGTATCGTTATCAAGCAAATAATGATTAGTTAACAAAAATGTGGTGCAATATATAGATGGACATTTTGGAAGCCATTTAGCAGATAAAAACAATAACAACTTAATTAACCGAGATGAAAGATGTAATATATAGACAACTTGTAAAATAGTTTCGGGTTTGTTTTTTTAACAAGTTCCCCTCATGGCTTTTATAATCATGTTTTAACAGCCGTTCAAATTTTTGTAATATCCCTTTGTTCGATTAAGGAGTGAACGGTTTTCATTACATTTGTCAACATTAAAAAAAGTACACGGGTATTGAACATTATCTAGGGAAAATACACCCATTAGTACATACAGGTATCGTTATCAAGCAAATAATGATTAGTTAACAAAAATGTGGTGCAATATATAGATGGACATTTTGGAAGCCATTTATAGCAGATAAAAACAATAACAACTTAATAAACCAAGATGAAAGATGTAATATATAGACAACTTGTAAAATAGTTTCGGGTTTGTTTTTTTTAACAAGTTCCTCTGATGGCTTTTATAATCATGTTTTAACAGCCGTTCGAATTTTTGTAATATCCCTTTGTTCGATTAAGGAGTGAACGGTTTTCATTACATTTGTCAACATAAAAAAAAGTACATGGGTATTGAACATTATCTAGGGAAAGTACACCCATTAGGCATCAAAAATATCAAAAAACAAAAATTGCCTATAGAGGACTTTTTCCATGGTGAGCCAATAACTATGTTCTTAAATTTTTACAAGGCTAGCACATGAAACACGCTCGTTATTTTGGTCGCAATCTGAATGAATGAAATGAAATGGGGTATATGTTCTACTGTTCTGTTCCGACTCAGTTAATTAAGAGGGGCATACGCGATACAGCGTGCTTTAGGGGAAATTTTGTCCAGACAGCGGCACTATAGCCGACTCTTATGTCGAATTCCAACTGATGTTTACGTACACATCAGTTTATGCACGGGACCTCGGTTTTTCATCTCATGGAACGACTAGACAGCTGTCCTTGACAGGCCATCCGTCCTCCACCTCTGACAAGGGGAAACCGAGTCAGATAATCCTGATAAACGTTCTCAGACAATCGAACACCCGGTAGAGCTGGGCGATATACTTAGAAACAGATATCACGATATTTTCAAAAAAATTGGAAATACCCCTCATTATTATATTTTATAAAAAGCCAATACTTTCAGTTTATAACTTTTTAAATGTAAATATACATGCATAAAAAGTTGGAAATACCCCTCAATATTATTGTTTCTAATCAATATTTTTTTTAGCATACAATACCAATTTCAAATTAACAAATCATTAATTCGAGCTGGTTCAAACACAGATCTAGATAGCCATGAAAACTTGCTAAAGTTGTTGTTTATTACAATTTTGATATTCAAAATATCAATTATATTTGATTAAAATTACAAATATTTCGAATGAAGGAGGCCCAACATAAAACAAAGTTTGTGTTCTTTCGGCCGTGCATATTTTTATAGTTGTTACGGGTACGATTGGACTTTGTTTACCCGTACAAACTCTTTCTTTCCCATTCAAGAGTATACCTTCTTGAAAATGCATAATTAAACAATACAAGGATTCTAAATTAAACTATAAAAACATAAGTAATATACTATGCCAAAAATAGACCATTGATTTCGTCAAATATTTTTTCCCGGATCACGACCTCCATTGGCATGACACTGAATGATAATCAGTCTACCGGAACTCTCAATGTAATTGGCATTATTTATATTTCTGCTTTATTAAAATTTAATTCAATCTTAAAATCAGTGATCTCTTTCGAAAATCAAAGTATCGGTCTACACAATTCGTCAAGGTGTATAGAAATTGATCAGAAACGGGGATAATTCTAACGGGTGGAAAGGTGAGCGAGAAGTCACGTGACGTAAACAAGCTCCGTATCGGCATTTGCAAACTTTGTGGAATGAATACTCGGGAGTATATAGCAGTATTTTTTCATGATTAAGCAATAAAGTATAGCAAATAACATAAAAAAGAAAACATTTTGTTCAATATTTATGTTAAATATTATCCAGGAAAATCGGTTTTTCGATATTTTTCTGAAGACGGTATTTTTCACGGTTTTTATTTCTGTGACGGTTTTATATCGAAATACCGAAATATCGCCCAGCTCTAACACCCGGCCTCTGGACTAGCAAGCCAGTGTATTATCTACCTAACCACCGCTGTCGCATTCGGTAAACATGAGATGTTCCAGGCAAATCATGTTAAATGATCATTGTTTTTTAGGTCATTTATGCAATCATTTCTTTTACAAATTCTGGCGTAATTTTCAAAAAGTCACTCATTCAATTTCGTAAACATTTTATATCAACTATGGCGAGAGCAATAAACAATTGTGCATGCTAGTAATTTCGCTGCGTACTCTAGGTTCTTTGTTACTCATTTGTAGCCCTCGATCTCCCAGAGTGCCTTTAATTAAAGTCTCTGTAGGCCTGTTCACTATATTGGCTAAGTTCCCGGAATGGCGTTTTGCTCTGGGAAAGTGCGGTATTGAGATATGGTCCGCTACCGAGATTTGGTTCAGGCGTTCGTCTCTCCAGAAACTGGTTGATATGGTCAAACATAGCATGAACATGTGGTCATCACTAGAATTACTAGCTCATTGTATGAACTTTTGAAAGACTTTACGGCTTGTTTGAAACCACCATCCAATTTGTTGCCGAAACAAGTGCGTTGGACGTTTTTATCAATATTGCATTGCATCTAGGTATCCTGCCGTCTGTTGCCTCCGGTGAGGAGATGCAGTTCCATTACCAGAATGAAGTCTATCCCCAAGCCTGCGCTGTAGGGATCAAGAGAATGTTGCATCAAGGTGTTCATGGCGACGGTTGTCTACGGTGAGAAGGAGATGTAGTTCCATCACCGGAATGAAATCGATCACAAGCGTCTCGTCTGAAAGGTGATGTGTGTAGATTATGAAACTGCAATCAGATTACCGGTGAGTTGTAGGGTTCGCATGCTACTTCGCCATGAAAACTGACAAAAATTTGGTGCAATTGTATATTGTCTGGATTTTGTAGAGCTCCAGGTGCTACAAAGTAATAGATATAGACCCAAATATTGGTATATCCAGAGATTGCCAGTAGTACTACATAAGAAACACATTGAAACGCATCAGTCTTGAATTGATTCCCCAAAAATTGATAGCGAATATGGTTTCAGACACAAATTTTCGAAAATTGTCTCATATTTTCGAGCCGATATAACCCGGTAGATGAGCACCTAAAAATCTGATTATAGTTTGTAAATATAGTTTGTGCTTATGTTTTCAACATATGTAAAAGCCATTCTTGTCCCGGGCCATTTTGATATTTTTTCAATTTTTTGAAAATCTGTGTTTTGTGTTAATCTATGTCAACAATCGTATTTTGGAGCCGATTGAACCATGTTTGATGGGCACCTAAAAATCTGAAACTTGGTGGAATTATAGTTTGTACTAATGTCTCTAACATATGTTAAAACCATTCTTGTCCCATGTCATCTCAATATTTCTAAGATTTTTTCAAAATCTGTGTTATGGGCCATTCCTTGTCAATTATCATCCAATGACTTAAACCGAATCACCTTCGATTTTGCTGAAATTTGGTTTAGACATTTATTTAGGCTGAAAAAGCTAATATTCCCAATTTTAGCTTGATCCGACCAAAAGTTCCTGAGATACGGTCCACCAAATTTGGGGGATTTCGGCAAAAGTGGGCGTGGCTGTCATTATTCAAATGATCATACCCAGTAACTGATTGGTCAAAATTGCTGGAATATGTCTTCCAGGGATGGGAATTCTAAATCTACAAGAATTCTAAATCAACACTTATTTTTGACATCCGGGTGTGTTTTAAAAGAGTGAAGACAATTTGAATTTGACCTTATAGACCATGTGACCTTGGGATGAACTTGCATGAAAAGTTTAGCTCAACATGTTTTCTTCACACTGTTAAACAACTGGAGGTATAATATCTTTTATAAGCATGTAAAATCAAAAATCAAGTTAAATATTCACACGTGAGACTTAAAATCAATGTCTTCACACTTAAAGCAGGATTGTCTTCATGGATAAGCTCTGAGGATACATAGTAACCTTCAGCAGACTTTCCTAAAGAAGGATATCTATGATTCAAACAGCACGTCATTACCTTTCCCATTCCAAAAACACTTATTCCAGCAATTTTAACATTTTGGTTACTGGGTTATGGTCATTTGAATAATGTCGATGAAACCCATTTTAGCTGAAAATCTCCAAAATTTGGTGGACAGTGTCTTAGGAACTGTTAGTCGGACAAAGTTAAAATTAGGAATATAAGCTTTTTCAGCCCTAAAAGACATATAAAATAAAATTCGGCAAAATCGAATCGGGTACTGTGTACCTCGTTGGGTGATAATTGACATGGAATGACCCAAATCACGGATTTTCAAAAAATTGAAAAAATATCAAAATGGCCCGGGACAAGAATGGCTTTTACATATGTTGAAAACATAAGCACAAACTATATTTACAAACTATAATCAGATTTTTAGGTGCTCATCTACCGGGTTATATCGGCTCGAAAATATGAGACAATTTTCGAAAATTTGTGTCTAAAACCATTTTCGCGGTCAATTCTCTGGGAATCTATTCAAGACTGGTGCGTTTTCAATGTGTTTCTTATGTAGTACTACTGGCAATCTCTGGATATACCAATATTTGGGTCTATATCTATTACTTTGTAGCACCTTGAGCACTTCAAAATCCAGACAATATACAACTGCACCAAATTTTTGTCATTTTCGTGGCCAAGTAGCATGCGAACCCTACAACTCACCGGTAATCTGATTGCAGATTCATAATCTACACAAAAAGTTCTTCAAGACTACCAAATTTGAGCGGTATATCTTCACTATAAAGGTAAAATCAAGATATCTGAAACTCAAGTAAATTAGTGATATATATTTTGTTTCGAAAACTTATTGGTAACTCATGAAACTTAAATGCCCGTATCTCAGTCAATTTTCATGCTACAGACCACATATTTTGGACAGTTTCTAGATTTTAGATGTACAATAACATATATTTTTTCCAGATTTTTTCAAGGGGGTCAATTTCCCAAATTTCTGAAAATTGACCCACTTGACATGGAATGACCCGTATTGTATTTTCTGTGTCATTTGCTGCTCTTTGCTTGAAATTACATAGAACTTTAAATTTTCCTCTGGCTTGTTTATATTTAGTCAAGTCATCATCGCAATTTGTAATACGAAATATGTCTAATGCCTCCATCTTCACTACTTTCGCTTTCTGGCAATCTTCATCCCACCATTTTAGTTGAGTTGGTACAGTTGATCTTGATTTCGCAGAGTGACGTGACGTGCTACCATTTTGGATGCTTACTGATGCAGGATTTTGTTGAGAAGTTGAACTGCATCGTCTACTTCGCCATTACTTAACTTATAATGGTTTGTAGCTTTTCAAGTTCGACTCTACATTCGTCGGTTTGCAGCGAAGAAAGGAATTCTTCACCATAATGGCTCTTCCATTTAAGTCTCGGCCAGTCTGTAACCTTTTCTGTAATATTAGTGGATTTGACTTTATTATATTTCTCAAATAATCTTATTTGAAAAACTGTTGGAAAATGGTCTGAGTCATTGTCTTCCTTTAATATTTCAAATCGTTTGACTTTACTGAACAGATTTCCAATTACCAAATCATAATCAATGACATTTTGGCCGTTATGACAAATATATGTATACTATTCAAAAAAAGTAGGGGATATTTGATTTTGGGGGCATAATACTAAAATATGCAAATGACTACGAAAAAAGTCACTATAGAACCTAACAGAAGAAACATTTCCAGTTTCATGTGACGCCCAAACGCACCAATAGCTACCGCATGGAATGCAGGTGATGCTTGGGATCATCATGGGGGTCCAACCCAAGATTTGCACGACTCTGACTTTGAATGTTACAGTCATCGTGGCATTGAATTCCAGGGTGGAAACATCAGTTTAATTGTTTTAGTGACCAGAAAACAAATTTTGATATGCGTCGGCTTACCCAAAATGAAAGGTTACGTGCCCTTGGCATGCTACAGATCGGCACAACACAGGCGGTTGTGGCGCGGACGATGAATGTTTCTCAGTTTGTCATAAGCAGGCTATGGTCCAGATACCGTGATACACAATCTGTACAGGACAGACCACGCTCAGGTCGACCAAGGGCGACAACTCAAGTCCAGGATCGATTTATCCGTACCTTGGCCTTGAGAAATCGTGTCATCACAGCAAATCAGATCACCGCTCGTCTTCAAACAGACACTGGTATGAGAGTGAGTGGCCAGGCGATTCGGAATCGACTGCATAGGGGTCACCTTCGCGCCCGACGTCCTGGCGTGATCCCTTGTTTGAGAGATCATCACATTCAGGCAAGACGTCGTTGGTGTAGGGATCGTCAACACTGGGATAATCGACGCTGGAGCAATGTGATGTTTTCAGATGAGTCAAGGTTCACTGTCGATTTTTTGGACAGACGTAGGAGGGTGTGGCGTCGTCGAAACGAGCGCTTCCAAGACGTTAACGTCATCAGACATGATCGATTTGGGGGTGGTTCTGTTATGGTGTGAGGAGGCATCACTGTTGCTGGAAGAACGGCTTGATATGTTGTTGCAGGGCGTGTTACAGGCCAGTA
Organism: Patella depressa; assembly: GCA_948474765.1. NCBI lineage: Eukaryota > Metazoa > Mollusca > Gastropoda > Patellidae > Patella > Patella depressa. The sequence goes on from OX419716.1 coordinate 55,867,192, forward strand.
CTACCGGGACAACATCTTGGCAGTCCATGTTGTGCCGTTCGCACGACGTCATGGCCGCCGTTTCATCTTCCAGGATGACAACGCAAGATGTCACAGGGCCAGGATCGTTACAGGTTACCTCCAACAACAGAACATCACCACATTACCTTGGCCAGCACTTAATCCCGACCTCTCCCCCGTCGGGCATGTCTGGGACATGCTTGGACAGAGGTTACGTCAACGTCAACAACGTCCTGCCAATGTCCAAGAACTTGCTGCTGCGTTGCAACAGGAATGGGACAATCTGGACCAAAATGACCTTAGACGTCTCATTAGGAGTATGCCACGTCGGATCAATGCTTGTTTGGCAAACAGAGGAGGATTTACCCGTTACTGACTTTGTTGTGATGCTGTGGTAACTTGGCTGTTTGACCCCGGGTATCATTTTACCCTTATAATGGTCAGTCTGTGCCTTACTTAGTCTAACGATCATTTGGAATAAATCGATGAATGTGAACTTCATTTCATTTTGTCATTTGTTTCTTCGTCAGTTTCATTAGGTGACTTTAATAACACTTAAAAAACAAATATCCCCTACTTTTTTTGAATAGTATATATTCCCCATTTTTGTCACCCTCTGTTCTACCATTTAATGTATAAATACCACGAGCTTTACAAAAATCTATTAAACTTTTGCCATATCTGTTTACCACTGTGTCCTTTGAGTGTCTTCGTAAATTGAAATCATCTGAATCATAAAATGTCTCACCAGGTAAGTGCTTACAGCTGTCATCTTGAATAAAGTCTTGATCATTGCCAATTGTAGAATTTAAATCACCAGCTACACATATGTCTACAGTTTCTTTAAATTCAAACTTAATATCATTTAGTATGTTGTTCAGTACAATAATACCGTTAGGTTCGCTATTGTTCTTGAAGTTATAGACTGATGACTATGATGGCACATAAACAAAACAAAACACCATCTGGCGTGTACGCGCGTGATCTGTTGGCTCAGTAATGAAATAAATACTGTTAGTTAACTCGTGGTGAATTCGTGTAAAACACTTTGACAATGAACTTCTAATGAATACAATTAATCCACCTGAAGCTCGACCTTTACCTTTATAATCTCTTGTAATTGAGAATGACTCATAGTTGGATAGTAGTGATCTGTATTCTGACATATCTTTACACCATGTTTCACTGATATTTACAATGTCAAATTGTGATAAGTATTCTACAAATTATTCATTGACATGTCTCTTTAAATCATTTACGTTGAACGAAAATATCGAAATATCTCGAGTATATTTACAATAGTCTGTACTTTGAGTCGGGCCTCCCTATCATTAGGAAATTTTCAACACATTAGGGACTTATTTCCCATTACATGACACTACACAATTTAACGTTATACTATAAGTATATACTTGACCGCTATATATTAGTTTATCGTATTTCATAAAGATTAATTCACCGGGTTGATCATTTTTGTCCCCCGCCTTTCGAAGAAAGTTGGGGGACTATTAAAATGGGTTCGTCCGTCCGTCCGTCTGTCTGTCTGTCTGTCTGTCTGTCTGTCCGTCACACTTTTTGGGACACAATAACTCCCTTCCTAATTGAGCTAGAATGTTCAAACTTGGTGTATGTGTTTATTAGGTCAATGCCTTGATGGAGTTAAAAGATGAGCATTTTCCGCTTAGGGTAAGCAGAGATAAGCAATTTGATTGGTTGATGCTTTGGGACACGATAACTTTAGTTCTAATTAAGTGAGAGTGATGAAACTTAGTGTATAGTTTCAATACAGTAATACCTTGACTAAGTTCGATAATGAGCATTTTCCGCTCAGGGTAAGCAGAGCAATTTGATTGGTCGAGACTTTGGAACACAATAACTCTCCTTTTAATTGAGTTAAAATGTTCAAACTTGGTGTATATGCTTATTAGGTCAATGCCTTGATGGAGTTCGGAGATGAGCATTTTCCGCTTAGGGTAAGCAGAGTGATACGCAATTTGATTGGTCGAGACTTTGGAACACAATAACTCTTCTTCTAATTGAGTAAAAATGTTCAAACTTGGTGTATATGCTTATAAGGTCAATGCCTTGATGGAGTTCGAAGATGAGCATTTTCCACTTAGGGTAAGCAGAGATAAGCAATTTGATTGGTTGATGCTTTGGGACACGATAACTTTAGGTCTAATTAAGTGAGAGTGATGAAACTAGGTGTATAGTTTCATTACAGTAATGCCTTGACTAAGTTCGATAATGAGCATTTTCTGCTCAAGGTAAGCAGAGCGATACGCAATTTGATTGGTCGAGAGTAGTCGAGACTTTGGAACACAATAACTCTCCTTCTAATTGAGTTAAAATGTTCAAACTTGGTGTATATGCTTATTAGGTCAATGCCTTGATGGAGTTTGAAGATGAGCATTTTCCGCTTAGGGTAAGCAGAGATAAGCAATTTGATTGGTTGATACTTTGGGACAAGATAACTTAGGTTCATCTTGATTGATGATTTTTATGCCAATACAATGACTGCATTCTCATTTAGTAATCGATTCGACAGTAACAGTGTATAGAAACGATTGACTTGGACACGAGGGCCCTTGGCCAGAGGGGCCCTTTTGTCTGCCTTTAGGGTCCCCCTAACTAGGGTACATTTTCATTTTTCTCGTTGGTTTTAGCATTTTTCTTAATAAAACACTTTTGGATGACACTTCGTGTACAGTTTGATTGCTCGATACATTGAAAAAAATAAATGTGCGATTAATTGATATGTGTCTTCTATTTATTTTGGGATTTCGGCGGGGGACATCAGCCTCACTGTTGGCTTGTTAACTTTCATGAGAATAACTCTAGCATTTTACGAATGTTCCTTACACGCCCATAGAAGTCTTTTTTGATATATACAGTTATATATTATAGTATCTAATATGAACCGCACACGTCCCCCTTCTCTCAATAAAGACAGGGTCTAGATCTACGTGTCTAGAATTCACCCGGTTACTTTGATCAAGGAAGGAGAAAGGTGTGGTTCTGTTCCTATTATTGATGTATAAGTATGGGTAGTTTCTAGAGGTTGTGTTATGTGCACGGCAAAATATAACATATATACGGAAATGTACACACACACGAATAAGCACAAGAAATAAATAACAATACGAAACAAAATTTCAAATACGAATACATAAGAGCTCAAAAGCAACCTATTATGAGAGGAATCAAGTACTTAAATTTTTAAGATGAAAAGAATCGTATAATATGATAATGTAAGCCAAAATGAGTGTAGGATTATTGATGAATAACCAACCATTTGGTCCATTTAGAGATTAAACAAGCTTCCGTTAAATTGAATCAGTAGTGAGTAGTGATTAACGGTACTGATTGGGTTAAGAGAGCGATGCAACTGGTCCAGATGAAATTCACTACCAAATTCTTAAACATGTACTCTTTTCCACTCCCTTGATTTTATTAGATCTTTTTAACCGGATTTGGGTTGATTGGAAGTTTCCTCCTTCGTGGCATGAAGCCACACTAATTCCCATCCCTAAATAGGTTAAAGATCATACAAATCCTACCAACTATCGTCCGATCGCTTTAACTAGCTGTATTTGCAAAACCATGGAGAGATTGATGAATCGAAGTCTTGTTTGGTACCTCGAGTCCAACAACCTTATTACTGACCTCCAATGTGGATTTCGGCCCCAAAGGAGCACTCTTGATCATCTCATTCGATTTGAAACGTTCGTCAGGATCGCTTTCATCTGGAGAAAGCATATGATTCCACTTGGAAACACGGTATCATGCGCGACCTCCATAACCTCGGCCTACGAGGTCTATTACCTATCTTCATTAAATATTTCCTCGAAGATAGGTCAGTTAAGGTACGACTGGGATCAATATTCTCTGACCTATTTCCTCAGGAAATGGGGGTTCCACAGGGAAGCATTTTATCTACCACTCTTTTTGCCATGAAAATTAATACGATCCCAGCGTGCCTTAAACCAGGTACTAACGGCGCTTTTTATGTTGATGACTTTCAAATGTGCTCTGGTTCTACAGACATGCGGATAATCGAACGTAAGTTGCAGCTTTGATTTAATTCACTTCAACAATGGGCAACCGAAAATGGATTTCGTTTTTCGAAATCCAAGACTGTTTGCATGCATTTCTGTCAGAAACGAGGTTTACATCCACAGATCCAGAACTTTTCTTGGATGGCAACCGCCTTCCAGTTGTGGATGAAACCAAATTTATAGGGCTGATATTTGATAAATTATCATTTATCCCCCACATTTAAAACCTCAAAAAGAAATGTCTGAGAGTCTTACCAAATACTGACTGGGAAGCAGACGGTAAGGTCTTGCTCAGATTATATTGTATTGCGCGTTAATAAGGTCAAAACTCGATTATGGGTGTATAGTGTATGGGTGTGCCCGTGAGTCATATCTCAAAGACCTCGACACCACACACAATCAGGGACTAAAGTAATTCCACCATTCGGTATTCGCATACAACCCCTTTTATCGGAGGCTGGACAGTATTGCGAATACCCCTGTCTTTGGGACTCAACTGTGGGCTAAAAAGGGTGATTTTTCGGACAATCAGAGCCATAATTCAGGAAATTACATTCCGATAGGCGCAAATATTGAAAGGAACCAAGATCTTTTGGTTATAAACATACATGTCAAGTTTCATCAAAATCGGTTTAAAATTGTGACCTCTATAGGGTCCACAAGCTAAAAACGTGATTTTTCGTACAATCCATGAAGTTTTGATCCGATACAGCCGAGATCTTTTGAGGATAAACCTATATTTCAGGTTTCGTCAAAATCAGATAAGAATTGTGACCTGTAGAGAGTTCACAAACAAATTGTGGACGGACGGACGTCCGGACGGACAGGGGCAACGACATAATACATGTGGGCGTATAAAAACGTCTGACTCTATCACCGTTACACCCTATGGAAGGTTGAGTTCGAATTTCGAGAAAATCGGACCATAATTGCCAGAAAAAATGGCCGCCGTGTAAAAATATGATATATCAAAGTTGTGGACCCTGTAGAGGTCACAATTTTAATTCGGTTTTAATGAAACCTGAAATGCATGTTTATAACCTAAAGATCTTTATTCTTTTCGATATTTGCGCATATCAAATTGTAACTGAATGAATTATGGCCTTTGATTGTAGGAAAAATCACTTTCGGTATTGCATGTTCTCTATCTATCTCTCGAACAATTATTATCCGATTTAAAAAAAAAAACACTGTTGCACCGTAAGGAAGGTTGAGTTCGAATTTCATGAAAATCGTACCAAAGTTGTCGGACGAAATAGTCGCCGTTTGTACGCGAATAGTGTAAAAATATGGTATATCATGGTTGTGGACTCTCTACAGGTCACAATTCTTATCCGATTTTGACGAAAAGTCACATTTCTAGGTTGTGTACCGTCACACCATAATCATTGTCGGCCTCGAATTTCATGGCTGCTCCCAATACAGTATGAAATACAGGACTTAATGATGTAGGAAAAGTCACTTTCGGTATTGCTTGTTCTCTATCCATCTCTCGAAAATGTGGGCGTATCCTGCCTGGCAGTGCCAGCCTATCTTTATTTATGTAAGTATAGATAATATTGTGATTATTTGTTTCTAGTTTGTCTCGCAAAATCTCACCATATGTTTGGCGCAGCATAGCCCTGGTGGAGCTGACTTGCCATTAAACAATATTTCATTCATTCATTCATTCCTTGTGGTACAGGAATCTTGCGACTATTGGGCGTGGGCGACCGGCGTTGCTTCTGCCGAAACGATGAACGTTACCAAATTCGATTCTGTAATTTATTCCTAATTCACAGTGCAGAAATTCTCTTAATTTGGATTCTGTGTCTTCTTCAGCACTTTCTTGAAGATTATTAAATCAATGACCGTTTGGTTTAATTTCTCAATCGCAATTTTGACAGAGCTCACTGTGGTGTTTGTCTCTTGAGACTGCTGGGGACATGTTTCAATCTTGTTATTACAATGAGAAATACTCACTCAATTTGACTCAGTTTTATCAGCTGTTTCTTTATAACTGTGATTCAGTGTTGGGTACGACTTGATTATGTCCTTGCACGTGCACAATGCATTTTCCACGAACAGTTTTGGCATATAAAAAAAACTTCCATGACCGTAATGAACGAATGGATTGGCCTCCATACTCTCTTGACTTGGCACCAATTGAGCATGCATGGGATGAGTTGGCCAGAAGTGTGAGAGACAATCATAGGCAACCTGATAATCTTCAAGAATTGGTGCAATTCCTTCAGGCAGAGTGGCAGGCCATTCCCCAGATGTTTTTTCGACGTCTAATCGACACCATGCCTCGTTGTTGTGTCGACTGCTTACGAGCATTGGTGGTTTCACTCGTTATTAACAAAGTTATCGAATTTGAGACAGTTTTGTTGGACCTCATTAAGGTCAAAATAGCGAATTTTCATCAGATCCTCAGAATAGTTATGTATAAAAAGTGCATATGCTTTGCATAACAGACTCAACATTGAGACATACTGAACTCATTCTGACCAAAAGTGTGCTTAAAAGTTTTGATTTACATGTTCCCTGTGTCTAATAAAATTTCAAACAAAAATAATTGGTTGACCCTTAACTTCTTTTGAGTAGTATATACCATTTTATATAATAAAAAGAAAGAAACAATGTACTTTATTATTTAATTCACAATCAGAATGTGACGTTACTTTATACCTGAGATACCAGCAAGGAGACTCTTTTATTCACCCCCCCCCCAACACTCAGCATATTTGGCCGCACTTTTAGAAGACACATGTTTTTATACGCCCAAATTTTCATGTGGACATTTATCGTCGTCGCCTCTGTCCGTCCGTCCGCAATTGTTTGTGAACAGTCTACATGTCACAATTTTAATCCGATTTCAATGAAACTTGAAATATAGGTTTGTCACCCTAAGACTAAGATCTCGGTTCCTTTCGATATTGGCATGTATGGACACAGATCACTACATATTCATGGGCCGTCACCTACGAATGTAGGGCGAAAGTTATTTTTAGTCCTTCTCTCCCTTTCCCATTTCCCCCTTTTGCATGGCGATTTTTGTTGACCTTTTTGGTGTAGAATTGAAGAAAAGGGTTTGAAAATACATTTTCTGCCAGGCTTTGGTGAATATTCATGATTTTGAGGCGGAAGGATACAAGGGTTGTGAGGTTGGTTACGTTGAAATGGAGGGCCGAAAATTGCTTGTTTAGTTGTCTCGACTTCCAGCCTGTGTATCTCAAGTTTTTCATGGTGAACCTCATACATGCTTTTGGGCCAGAGTTTGCCACATGTTGTTCCATCTGTGGCAGAAAGCGTTCTACCCAACGAATATTTGGGAAAAAGTTACAGCCGGTCTAAGAGACGAGAATTAACATTAAAGTCAATGGGGAAATAATTAGTGATCTGTGGCCTGTCTGTGTATGACATGGCTGTGACTGATATGCCTTAGTTTTGAAAACATGATGACTAAATTGTCAGAAAATATGTATAAAATATTTTGAGAAGAGAAAAACTCAAAAAATGTTAAATTTAAAAAAAAATTATCAAAGTTTGGAGAAAAATTGTGATTTTACTGCAAATTTCTCAATTTTCAGGTTTTATTTAATTTCTAACAGTAAGAGAAATACTTCAATGTCCAATTTTGGTGTATTCAGCCTCAGAAAGTACAGATAAAGTGAACAACATTGTAATTTCACCTAATTTTGTCTAAAAATCAGGAATATTCACAAAAAATCTACAGATTCCCCAATTTCGATGTAGAAATTAATGCCTTCATGCCTACTCAAAAGAGTCAACATTTCTAAAACTTCCCTTATTTCCATTGCTAATGTAACTTAGATGGGATCTATAAGTTTGTCAGGTTTAGAAATAGCTCCAGTTTTCCTACAGAAAATTGAAAATTGGCAACACTGAGTTAATAATAATCAGCAGATGGGTTTGTACAAAATGTTCAAAACAGGGGTTGGCTCAATTTTGCCACCAATTTAGACAGAAAAAGCATTTTTTTCCCCTTCGAAACGTTAAATTCTTGTATTTCCTTCATGAAGGAAGCAATATCCCAGACTTTATAGACATTTTTCATCCCACCATTCTGTTTAGAGAGGCTATAAATGCCCCACCCCACCCTTTTTTATTTATGTGTTTTGAGAGATTTAATTGCACCTGTGTTGACAATTAAATTATAGTAATTGGAATTTGTTGTTGAATTACAGATAGGAATGTTATTTTTCACCAATAAATGGTTATTTTGTACATTTCCAGGATTTCTAACCTTTTTTATTTAATGTCAAACTTAGAACCCTAAGACATGTCAAGCCAAAAAGACCACACCCTGATACAAAACTTGTGTAAATGTGTAAATGTCAGCTTAATGGTCAATATTTTCTTATCAAAATCTAGGATTGGTGGCGTTTGTTGCATTTATGTTACTTATAGAGCTGTAAAATGTTAATTTTGCCCCGTTTCAGGCCTCTTTTATGTTGTCAACTCTGTCATAACTGCCTTTTTGACTTCATTTTTCCAGGCAATTGATGCAATGGTCCAGACATCTTGATTCAGCACAAGAATTGCAATAAAGATTTGTATGATGCCTCTGAGTTTTGAGATGTTGAAAACATTGAACTATTTTCAAATTCGTGAAAACTGTGTATTCTGTGACCCTTTTGTTAGAGAGGGGTGGTCATAGACCAAAAATGGCATTTTTTTCTTTCATCAAGGCCTATTTTTAACCATAATTCATATTTATTGCACCTATTTTAGTTTTTATGTACACATATTAGCCAGGGATGGTAAAACATAGCTGTTAGACAGATTCATTTGGTAATGTTAGCTCTGCAACCAAAGATAGGATTGATTCAGTCATTGACATATTTAGGGGGTGGGGTTACATGTTTCAGTACAGACCTCTATAATTACAACCAATGCATCTGATTTGTGATTTTTCTGTTTGCATATTGTCCAGGGTTTCCAAAAATATATTACTTGCCAGTCTGACTATCTGAAAAAGTGGAAAATTATTGGTTTTTTGAAAGATGCTACATGTAAATTTTGTACATTTTTCATGACATGGCAGTAAAAAAATATATTTTTGAAAAAAAAATCCAGATTATGAGTGTTTTCTGTGTAATTTGTTTGTAACTTGTCTTATTTTTTCACAAAACTCAAATACTGCCTTTAATAAGAAAGATTTTTAAATTTTAGCACAAAAGGCCCAGGGACCTGAGATGCACCGTTGTACATAAAGCAGCATGTATACTTAAAGGGCCATCATTTTTGGAGTTATTCTTTGATTTTGATTTTCTTTCACCGGTGTGTTGCTAGAACATATGGGAAGCATATAAAAGAGGCCTTTTGGTGATACCTAAAGTTTCACTCCTATATAGGACACAGATCACTAAATATTCATGGGCCGTCACCTACGAATGTAGGGCGAAAGTTATTTTTAGTCCTTCTCTCCCTTTCCCTTTTCCCCCCTTTTGCATGGCGATTTTTGTTGACTTTTTGGTGTAGAATTGAAGAAAAGGGTTTGAAAATACATTTTCTGCCAGGCTTTGGTGAATATTCATGATTTTGAGGCGGAAGGATACAAGGGTTGTGAGGTTGGTTACGTTGAAAGGGAGGGCCGAAGATTGCTTGTTTAGTTGTCTCGACTTCCAGCCTGATCTCAAGTTTTTCATGGTGAACCTCATACATGCTTTTGGGCCAGAGTTTGCCACATGTTGTTCCATCTGTGGCAGAAAGCGTTCTACCCAACGAATATTTGGGACAAAGTTACAGCCGGTCTAAGAGACGAGAATTAACATTAAAGTCAATGGGGAAATAATTAGTGATCTGTGGCCGTATCGGACTGTAACTTCATGGATTATGCCCCCTTAATGTACGAAAAATCACGTTTTTAGCTTGTGAACACTGGAGAGGTCACAATTTTGAACCGATTTTGATGAAACTTGAAATGCTTGTTTATACCTCAAGGATCTTGGTTCCTTTCGATATTTGTGCATATCGGATCGCAACTTCCTGAATTACAGATCCTGATTGTACGAAAAATCGCCTGGAAATGTGGAGGTATATTGCCGTCGCCCCCGTCCGTCCGTCTGTCGGTCCGTCCGTCCATCCGTCCATCTTCCACAATTTCTTGTGAACGCACTTGAGGCTAAAGTTGATATCCGATTGACTTTAAATTTACACACATTGTTTAATTTCGTAAGACGAAGAAGTCTATTGATTTTCAGCGATTTCCGATAATTACTGCCAGAGTTATGACTCTTGATCACTTTGAAAATCTTGTGAACGCTGTAAAGGCCAAAGTTAATATTCGATTGACTTTAAATTTATACACAGTGTTTAAGGTCATGAGACGAAGACGCCTATTGATTTTCAGCAATATCCGGTAATTACTGCCAGAGTTATGGCCCTTGATCACTTCAAAAAATCTTGTGGACGCTCTAGAGGCTAAAGTTAATATCCGATTGACTTTAAATTTATACACAGTGTTTAAGGGCATGAGACGAAGAAGCCCAATGATTTTCGGTGATTTCCTATAATTACTGCCAGAGTTAATAACCGATTGACTTTAAATTTATACATAGTGTTTAAAGTTTAAGGTCATGAGACGTAGAATCCTATTGATTTTCAGAGATTTCCGATAATTACTGCCAGAGTTATGGCCCTTGATCAATTCAAAAAATCTTGTGGACGCTCTAGAGGCCAAAGTTGATATCCAATTGACTTAACATTGATACACAGTGTTAAAGGTCATGAGGCAGAAAAGCCTTTTAGTTTTCAACGATTTCCCATAATTACTTCCAAAGTTATCTCCCTTGATCACTTTGAAAAATTTTGTGATGCTTTAGGGGCCAAACTTATTACCCGATTTACTTCAAAGTGATACACAGTGTTTAAGGCCTTGAGAAGAACAAGCTAAATACATGATATTAACTGTTTTGTATACCATACTATATGTTAGCATGGGTCAGAGCTTTATAAAAGCCAAACAAATTCTAATGATTTTCTGAGTTGTTGCTCTTAATCAGATTTAATTGTAATATAAATGTTTCATTATCGAAATAAGTAAAAATATGCGACAACTGTTGTTGACTGCCCGGACGATTTAGCTGCTGTGGGCGTATGTTTCGTTGCCTGGCAACCTATCTTTTAGCTTGTGGTCCCTCTTGAGGCCAAAATTATTATCTGATTTAAAAAACCGTCTGATTAGATCACCGTTACACCACACAGAAGGTTGACGAACAAAATGGTCGCCGCTTGAACGCGAAAAGTGTAAAAATATGGTATGTCAAGGTTGTGAACACTGTAGAGGTCACAATTTTGAACCGAATTTGATGAAACTTAAAATGCATGTTTATAACTCAAAGGTCTTGGTTCCTGTCGATATTTGCGCATATCGGATCGTAACATCCTGAATTATGACTCCTGATTGTACGAAAAATCACTTTTTTTTTTTAGCTTTTGGTTCCTCTGGAGGTCAAAGTTATTATCCGATTTAAAAAATCGTCTGATTATATAAATGTTACATCGTAAAAAAGGTTGCTTACTGAATTATGGCCCTTGATTGAAGGAACAATCAATTTCTTTTTAGTTTGTTCTCTATCCATCTCTCGGAAATGTGGGCGTATCCTGCCTGGCAGCCGCTGTTTTTTTTTCTTATCTGTACCGTCTTGTCACTTTTCTTGTTTTTTGTCGATATGATTAACGATATCGGTGTTAAAATATTACGTACTGATTTACGGGAGATGTTGAACTAGTGAATTGTAATCTATTGCCAGTACTAGATTTTTGATTAGCAGTTAAAGCAGTAGGGGTAAGTCAAAATGCGGGAATGTCATACGCAGTCCAACCGATACGATTTTTGGCTAGGCGATTATCCGATTCAAGAATTTTGTAATCGTAGCAACATTAACAACTAGTATGGTTATTTCTGGGAACAGTATTCCGGTCACTGATAATATAATCAGCAATATCATCATTTTGTTCTGCTTATTCCGTTACATTGATTTGTCGATTAGAGACCCATGATAATCGTCTGTTATAAACGAGTGTCCGTTATAAAAGGGTTTGAAAATAAGAAATTTTTATTACAAAAATCGGGATCAAACTGTTGTGGTCCGTTATATGCGGAGTCTACTTGTATAATCTAACATCACCTGTTTCAAAATTTTTGGTTCGATTAAATGTTATGATAAATGTGAATTTAACAGAAAGTAATAGATGGCCATGTTTGTTGTGGCTGGGACTTTAACGACAATTTGACTACAGTACGAGCACCAAAATTACCATTTAAGATATGAAACAATTCAATAGAAAGTTATAATTAATATAAAGACTTATGCAATGGCAAAATATCGGTAATTATAACATGTATAACTGTTAACAGTAAGTATGGCCCAGTTACTGGAGATCACAAGTGTATTTGAATCATGTATGGTATTGCATGTGTTCACAGGACGCCGAAGAAGGGAGCGTCTAAAGCATGCACTTTTATTTTTTCCTGGAACACCTCTGACAAACTTGCTCTGGCCTTATCTACGCATGTGCCTTATATACCGAAAAATACAGTATACCTTACACAGGGTTCCCGCGGCTTCGTCTAACATTTTTTCAAGGATATTCAAGGATAACTATACGTCAAATTCCAGGATTTTCAAGGACATTTTTAGCCTAAAGTTACAATTTTTCATCTGAAAAACAACCAAAACATTACCAACTATCGTTAAAATCTCATATTTAAAAGGAATTAAAGACATAAACTGTTTTTTATTATTACAGATTGACTTTCGGCACACCGGGAAAAACTCCCGCCATTTTTAAAACAGAGTTATTTCCCTTTTCGTCATTATGCATTGTTTAATGTAATTACTAATACCGATTTCGATTAGTCAGTGTAGTGGCTTCTAGTATGTTAATTGCACAATGGAGTCACGTGAGACTATTTGGTAGCCTTACGGTAAATGCCATTGGCTTATCTTGTTATTACGTGACAAAACACGGCTGTTTATTTAGATCAGTTGATTGACAGGTATACGTCAGTTATTGTTTATAGTATAACCAGCATTACTTATAATCTAAACGGGATTTTCAGATCAACTTACTAGTATTACCAACAAAATTAAGGATCTTAACTGAAATTCAAGGATATTTTCCTATTTCCGCGAAATTCAAGGATATTCAAGACCTTGAAAATGAAATTCTAAATTTAAGGATATTCAAGGATTTTCAAGGACCGCGGGAACCCTGTTACAGTGTGTATTAAACCTAAACTAATAAACAGGTCAAACTATTGCAATAGTCCAATAGTATCACAATATTTAATCCCCAATAGCAATAGTATTATAATAGCTGTTTACCCAATACCACTACTAGTGAAAAATACCAATAATAGTCACCCCTAGTTACTAGGACATTAACAGATGCTCCAAGCCTCGGCTCAGAGGCCGGAACGGCTGTTGCCACAGAACATGCGCTAAGGGATAGAAAACTCATACTGTACTTTACTGTAGTTTCCTGTATTTAATTTATAAACCTAGTTATAACAATACAGAATGTTCCTCAGTATTTGACCGTTGCAATATTTTATATATAAGGTGAAAGTCCCAGATCATAGTGCCACGGCATACATAATACATCTTTAAACCCAAATACAAATACGAAGTGTTTTTTTTTTTTATACGCCCACATTTTCATGTGGACGTATTAAACCGTCGCCTCTATCGGTCCGGACATCGGTCCGTCCGTCCACAATTTGTTTGTGGACTCTCCACAGGTCACAAATCTTATCTGATTTTGGCGAAATTCCAAAAATAGGTTTATCCCCATAAGATCTCGACTGCTTTCGATATTGACATGTATCCGATCGAAATATCATGTTTTTAGCTTGTGGACCCTATAGAGGTCACAGTTTTGAACCGATTTTGATGAAACTTGACATGTATGTTTATAACCCAAAGATCTTGGTTTCTTTCGATATTTGCGACCATCGAATCGTAACTTCCTAAATTATGTCCCCTGATTGTCCGAAAAATAGCTTTATTATACGCCCACTTTTTCACGTGGACGTATTATGTCGTCGCCCCTGTCCTTCCACAAAGTGTTTGTGGACTCTCTACAGGTCACAATTCTTATTCGATTTTGACAAAACTTGAAATATAGGTTTATCCCATAAGATCTCGGCTGCTTTCGATATTGGCATGTATCCGATCGAAACTTCATGGATTATGGCCCCTGATTGTACAAAATATCATGTTTTTAGCTTGTGGACCCTATAGAGGTCACAATTATGTCCCCGATTTTAAAAACCGTTTGTTTATATCACCGTTACATGGTAATGAAGGTTGAGTTCGAATTTCGTAAAAATTGGCACTAAATTGACTGACAAAATGGCCGCCGTTTGTACGCGAATAGTATGAAAATATGTTGTATCAAGGTTGTGGACCCTATAGAGGCCACAATTTTAATATGATTTTGATGAAACTTGACATGTATGTTTATAATCCAAAGATCTTGGTTCCTTTCAATATTTGCACCCATCGGATCGTTAACTTCCTGAATTATGGCCCCTGATTGTCCGAAAAATCTCCCTTTTTAGCTTGTGGTCCCTCTGGGGGTCAAAATTATTTTCCGATTTTGAAAACCGTTTGATTATATCACCGTTACATGGTAATGAAGAATAAGTTCGAATTTCGTGAAAATGGGACCAAAATTGACAGACAAAATGGCCGCCGTTGGTACGCGAATAGTGTGAAAGTATGTTTTATCAAGGTTGTGGACCCTATAGAGGTCACAGTTTTAATTCAATTTTTGGTGAAACTTGAAATACATGTTTATAAACTAAAGATCTTGGTTCCATTGCATATTTGGGCATATCGGATCGTAACTTCCTGAATTATGGCCCCTGATTGTACAAAAACATCGCCTGTGGTTCCTCTGGAGGTCACAATTATTACCTGATTTAAAAAAACGTTTGATTATAAAAACCAAACAAATTCTTATGATTTTCTGATGATTTCTTAATATGCGACAACTCTTGTTGACTGCCCGGACGATTTATCTGCTGTGTGGGCGTATGTTTAGTTGCCTGGCAACCTATTTTTCTTTGTATTTTAGCTTGAATCAAAACAGTCTGACTATCATGGCCTACTTCAAAGACACAATGGTCATTTTAAAGCATTAAGTACTATCAAGCAACATTTAGTGTAAGTCAAATTATTATTCCTGGTACTATATTTCATTAATTGTTTGTTTACATCTTGTTCTGTTTCTGATTCACTTATTTCACTGGAATCTAACTCATATTCAGAAAGTACATTAATATCAATGTTACTGCCACTAGCAGATGAACAATTGTCTTTATCAGAAATATTTAATGAGTTAACAACATTATTAACGCATATATATTATAGTGATGATGGTGGTTTGTGACGGTCTGTTTGTGTCATTGCTTAGTAATGGTAATATTCAGGTTCAAATTAAAACAATATTAAAGTTATTGTTCATGTAAATTAGATCATGCATTTCTTTCACCAATTAGTCAATAAAAATAGAATTATCTTATGCAGCAAGTGGTGTACAAAGTTACTTTGGCAACTTACAAAGCACATGTGTCAGAAAACGACATTGTCGACATAAATAATAATAATAGATCTCAATTTATGTTCGTGCAACAATACTAACGGAAGTTTCTATTGCGCAAGGCAAATTTTTCAATACTGGTCTTGGAAAGCAGTTGTGAAAAGCAGAATCTTTATGTGTTGTTTAAACACATGCAGTGATGATATTATTCGAATATGATGGAGGGGGGGGGCGAGTTCCACAAGAAGGGTGCTGCAAACCAAAAAGATTGTTTTGTTGTTTTGAGATGTATTGGTGGTATTGTCTGACGACCTCAATGTTGAGAGCTTTGAAAGTAAGCAGGAGTATTTTGAACACAATTCTCTTCTTAATGGGGAGCCAATGGAGTTGTTTCAAGATTGGTGTCAAGATTGGTGGATTCTCTGTATCAGATAGATTTGATATTCTGGTATTTTGTATAGATGTGCATTGTGATAATCTTATCCCCGTAAAAGTGTTAAAGTCATAAGAAGAAGAAGCCTATTGAAAAACAAGTCTGAGCAATGTATCCACATTTTTGAGTGCCTGACCAGTTTTAGCAATGTATCCACAGGGAATTATTAAAATAAAACCATATGTTAGTTCAGAAATGACCTAGTTTGAGCTTGAAGGTTGCATATTTATCATGTCCATCTACTAATTTCACTCTCTTTTTGTGACGGATACCAGCTCCTTTATTTCAGTGATCAACTGTTTTTGGTTTAAACCGTTTAGAATTCTTATTATTATGTCATGTGGTCGGTCCAAGATATCCATCTTTTTCCATCATTTTTTCTTCTTTAGTACTTTGTTTTTTGCAAAGACAAATGTCTGGCGAATTATACTGTGGCAAAGAAATTCTTTTCCAATTTCTTTACATTTTAGTGCTTCTGACCATAGTGTCCATTTCCATTTACTCTGTTTTTAGACACTCACATTTCCATGTTGCCGGATATTTTTGTTGCCCCTGTTCACAATTATTTATGAACACTCTACAGGTCACGAATTTTTTCTGATTTCAATGAAACTTGAAATATAGGTTTATTACCCTAAGATATTGGTTCCTTTCGATATTAACATGTATCGGAGTGTAACTACGTGGATTATGACCCCTGATTGTAGGAAGAAGCACATTTTTATACGCCCACATTTTCATGTGGACGTATATTGTCGTTGCCCCTGTCCGTCCGGACGCCCGTCTGTCCACAATTTGTTTGTGGACTCTCTAAAGGTCACAATTCTTATCCGATTTTGACGAAACTTCAAATATAGGTTTATCCCCATAACACCTCGGCTGCTTTCGATATTGGCATGTATCGGATCGAAACTTCATGGATTATGGCCCCTGATTGTACGAAAAATCACGTTTTTAGCTTGTGGACCCTATAGAGGTCACAATTTTGAACCGATTTTGATGAAATTTGACATGCATGTTTGTAACTCGAAGATCTTGGTTTCTTTCGATATTTGCACCCATCGGATCGTAACTTCCTGAATTATGGCCCCTGATTGTCCGAAAAATCACCCTTTTTGTCTTGTGGTCCCTCTGGAGGTCCAAATTATGAAACTTGAAATGCATGTTTATAACCCAAAGATCTTGGTTCCTTTTGATATTCAACGGATAATATCAGATTGTAACTTCGTGAATTATAGCCCCTGATTGTATGCAAAATTGACTTTTTATACGCCCACATTGAAATGTGGTCGTATATTGTCGTCGCCCCCGTCCGTTCGTCCCCGTCCGTTCGTCCCCGTCCGTCCGTTCGTCCGACCGTCGGTCCGTCCGTCTAAAGTTAATATCCGATTGACTTTAAATTTATACACAGTGTTTAAGGTCATTAGATGAAGAAGCCTATTGATTTTTAGCGATTTCCGATAATTAGTGCCAGAGTTATGGCCCTTGATCACTTCAAAAAATCTTGTGGACGCTGTGGAGGACAAAGTTAATATCCGATTTACTTTAAATTTATACACAGTGTTTAAGGTCATGAGATAAAGAATCCTATTGATTTTCAGCGATTTCCGATAATTACTGCCAGAGTTATGACCCTTGATCACTTCAAAAAATCTTGTGGATGCTCTAGAGGCCAAAGTTAATATCCGATTGACTTCAAATTTATACACAGTCTTTACAGTCATGAGACTAAGACGTCTATCGATTTTCAGAGATTTCAAATAATTATTACCGGAGTTATCTCCCTTGATAACTTCAAAAAATCTTGTGACGCTATAGAGGCCAAACTTATCATCCGATTGACTTCAGATTGATACACAGAGTTTAAGGTGTTGAAACGAACAAGTATTTTGATTTTCAACTGAACAGCTAAATCCATGATATTAAATGTTTCATGTATATACTAATTGTTCAACTTCAACTTCTTTATTCTCCAAAACTTAATATACATAGTTATTGAGATAATGCAAATTTATATAAAAAAATTTCAAACTTAAATGACATGTGCAAACAATTTAAATGATATAAATTATTAATAAATAATATTGACAATAACAATTGTGGTGTATATTTAGTATAAAACAAAAGGTTTTCATGGAGGATTAACTTTTGAAATAATGATTTTAATGAATCGACATAATTTCTGTAATACAACAGTGTTTTTATAATTAAAAAGACTTTGAAATTTGAATGTATTTGGTCGATTTTGGCACCAATCTGGCAATAATCTTTTTCTTTAAAAATTAAAATATTTGCACTTTAGAATATAGTGGAATTCGTCTCCGATGTCGGCTGAGTCACAGACATGACAGAGTCTTTCGTTTCTTGGTGTTTTATTCCACCTCCCCGACTCAATTGGTAACCGATGACTCCCAAGTCTGAATCTAGACAAAATTAGTATCTTAATGTTTGTTAAATTATTAAAATATGGTTCTAATTTGAAATCGTTTTTAAATATTTTGTTACAAAGACATTTTGGTGAAAGTTGTATATCTGCTAAACATTTTTGTAAGAATTGATCTTTTAGTGATATTTCAATTCTTTTAGTTGTCCAATTATCTACTATTTGACAGTTCCACGTATAGGGAAACCCGGTTTCATTTAAAATAGTTTTCAAGAAATAAATCCATTTACAGTCAAAATTATATTTGGAACTGTTAATATATAAAAGTTTATATAAGCAAAATGATAGTTTACTAGCTTTACCGTTTAAGAGTCTATTTCAGAATTGTATCATCCGCATCTTAATGAGGCATTGTATTGGAAGTTTTCCGAGTTCTGCATATATCATACAATTTGGGGTGGTTTTTCGTAAATTTAGAATTGTCTTGTAAAAATTTAATTGTATTTTTTCCAAATTATCTACATTTTCATAGCCCCAGATTTCTGATCCATACATTAATATTGGCAAAATACATTTGTCAAACAACTGAATTTGACAAGTAATAGAAAGGTTATTATTTCTGCATTTTCTTAATAAGACTACATTCCCTTAGTTGCTTTTTCAATCACATCTTGTTTTGTCATGGAGAAGCTCCTGCTTCTTTGAAATATGACTCCCAAATATTTATAATAACTAACGATTTCCATCATTTTTTAAATAAAATTTTTGATTTATAGCTATTTTACCACTCGAAAATATTAATACCTTAGTTTTCTGTATATTTATTTTTAAATTCCATTTGTCACAGTACTGATCGAAATTTGTTAAAAGTGTTTGTAGGTCACAAGGGTTATCCGCTAATAAGATAGTATCGTCAGCATAAAGTAATACGAAAATTTTAATATAAATTTCAAGTTCGGATTCAAGGTCATCTGTTACGATACGTATGCCAGTTATATTTTTATTTTCTAAATATTCTTGTAGATCATTTAGAAATAATGAAAAAAAGAATGGGGGATAAATTTTCTTCTTGTCTTACGCCTATTTCACATGGGAAAAAGTTCGATTTCTCATTATTATGGATAATACAAGACTTTATATTCAAGTACATATTTTGAATGATGTTATAAAACTTGCCATTCATATTTTAGTAAGAGTTTTGAATACAAATAATTTCTTTGTATCGAGTCAAAACATTTTTCAAAATCAATAAAACAACAATGGAGTTTTCTTTTTTTTGATTTCAATAATTCAATTAATGAATAAAGTGAAAATATATGATCAGATGTTGAGTATCCAGCTCTGAAACCAGCTTGATTTTCGTTTAAGATCGAGAGTTCGTCAAGGTATTGATATAAACGGGAGTTAAGTATAGAGGTGAATAATTTACCAATGGTTGAAAGTGACGTTATTGGCCTGTAGTTCTCTGGGTCCGATTTACTTCCCTTGTTTTTGAAGATTGGGACAATGTTTCCCCTAAGCCAAACATCTGGCAGCATACCAGTATCAAAAATCAAATTGAATAAATATTCATAAATTTCGACCATATGGTCCCTAGTAGATGAGATGTATTCATTAATTATTAAATCTTCACCTGGGGATTTGTTATTTTTAATACTTTTATATATTTCACTTCGGCTAATCGGTTTATTTAAAATATCGTTGTCAGTATCATTCACAGAATAATTTATCTTAAGTTTGGTTTCTGATTCTCTTTGTTTACTTGCGTTTATATTTTCGAAATATTGGAACAATATATCAAGACTTATATCAGTGTTGATCTCCCTATTTCGTCTGTTTATTATTTTCCAAAATTGCTTAGGCTCTTTGGACCGAAGCGTTTTCATTTCATCTTGTATTTTTACATTGTAAATATTTATCCTATTTTAATTGCTCTTTTATAGACAAATTCATTTTGTTTCAGTTTTGATTTAAATAACTCTGTACCATACAATTTATATAACCTTAAAGCTCTCCTATAATTTCTTCGTTTGTTTCTGACTACAGTCCTGTATAAACCACTTTTTATCTTGCCTTTTTTCATTTTTATATATTATAGGATTATAGTTTACCACACCGAATGTTGCTTTGGCGCTTTGAACAAACAATGATGATATATCATTTACAATTTCATTTATTCGAAAGTGACTAATGTTTTCCCAATTCTCACGTTCGTGACTTAAATTAAATGAGATTTTTTCAAGTTTTACAGTGTCTAGATTCGTTACAAATTCAGTACTCTTCTCAGGTATCCATTTACGAATACGTTCGGTTGGTGCATTTGTTTTATTCGGGATTGTGTTTCGATAATGTTGGATGGTATCAGATGTGTGCACACCGAAAAGTATTGGCGAATGGACGTCGGAGAAAAGTTTACAGTGGTCTAATATTTCAAAATAATCTATAACCTTAATTACATCAATGGAACATATCACATAATCAATTACACTTAGATTTCTACTTGTAGGTCTACCTACTTTATCTTTATCAAATCTTCCATTTAAAATAAAAATATTATTGTTTTTACAAAATTTAATGAGTTTTCTGCCGAATGTGTTAACGCAATTATCAGGACTATTCCTTCGAATGGGAAAGTTTTTTAGTTCGTTGATTGCTTCTCTATATTCGGCGAATTGTTCATCTATAGAATTTGAGTCATGTTCATATGAATCTAACAGATTTGCAGTATTGAAGTCACCAACCAGGGTTATATCTATTTCTCGTAATGGATTGGAATTCAGTTTCAATTTCACTGAATGCATGTTCACTTGTGTATGAGGAGTTTTCGGGGGGTATGTATACGATTCCGATTATAATATTTTGTGCTAATCTTACAATACTGCGGTCAATATAAAACCAAAGAACAAATTGGCTGTCTGTAGTAATAGGGTGTATGAAATTTGAAAAACGTTTCCTGTAACCTAAAGCAATTCCACCTGATCTATTGCCAGATATTTTCTTTCTATTCTTATAAATAAAACTAAAATCATTCACTATAATTTCATCTATGTCATCTAATTTTGTTTCTGTAAAACAAAGCAAATCTTGTTCTTGGATAAACTCTTGAAATTTAGGAATCAATAGTTTTCTTTTAAGCCCACAGACGTTTAACACCATCATACGAAATTTATAAGTTACATCTTGGTCGTTTTCACTCACACTAATTAGTTCATTTTCGCCGTCGTACAAGTCACGTGATCCTCTGTGACATTCCTATTTGTCATGTCTATTCTGGGGCCCGATTTGGGTTACCCGTTGATTTAGTCCGTTTCTCTGTTTGGGACGCGCACCTTCTAAATCGTATCTAGTTTGTGAATCTACTACCATTTCGTTGTCTCCTTGTCTCTCATTCGGTGGTTTAAAATCTCGTCCATCAATATATAGTTTATCTCTCTTTAGCAACACTTTCCTTTTCTGAATTTTAGCTTGTTTGAAATAAGGCCATAAGAATTTTCGTCTTTCGTTTATTTCTTTTGGAAACTGCTCTCTTATACCATAACTGCTCCCTTTAAGTAATCTGCCACAATTCCTAACAATTTCTCTACCCTTAAAATTTTTGAATCTGCACACAATATTTCTTGAGCGATATGCGAGTTCTCCATTAACACTTACTTCGTACATTCCTCCAAATCGATGAGCTCTATGGAAGTCGGGTGGGTCATTTAGTTTCAACTCTTTTTTCATAAATTCAATGAGCAATGATTCTGTATTCTCATCATCAGATTCAGATACAGGTAAACCAGCGAACACTAAATTTTCCCTCATTGACCTTGTTTGTAGATCCAAGTGACGTTCAAACAACTCACTATAGTTTTGTTTCATTGTTGCCATACCCTGATTGAGTTCATATTGGAGATTTGAAGTGGCTGATTTCATTTCAGCCTGTTCTGTTTTAACCTCATTTAAACCACCCTCAATGTTATTCATTTATCCACATTTTCTATTAAACCGTTTATTTTTATCTCAAAAGTATCAAGTTTTGCACTGATCTGGTCTACAACATAAAGTTTCTGAAACATCTGATCAACACTTTGAACTAGTCTATCTATTTTACTATTTATATCATGGCCCTGATTCACTGTTGAATGCATAACGGGATTCATATGGTGTTGGAAGGGACTACATGTACTTACATAATATTCACCCATGGGTATATTTGGGGTTATTTGATTCTGCTGTTGTATATGTTGGATTTCTGGGCGATGTAGCCTTGGGGTGCATTGTTGGTCGTTTGATGGTGATACACAGAAAGTGCTCATAGTATTGTTATGTTCGTTCATATCCTGTGTTGCTGTCGTTTTTTTTACTCTCAATACTCTCATTTAACTTTCTACGTGGCTTTTCGTGACTGGTGTTACTCTTGTTTTGTCCTTTCGATTTCTTTCGTTTACGGCCACTCTTTCTGTTTTCTTTGGTATTCATATGACCTGTGCTCTTCCTTGTAGCGTTTGATTAATAAATGTCTGTTATAAGTGTCTTTTTATCCATAAGATTACACTATATATAATTAAGTTTCACAGACAAATAGTTTGCGTCCATACTTGTTCACACATCTTAGCGTGGGGTAAAACTTTATAAAAAAAAGCAATCAAATTCTAATGATTTTCTGATAATTATATAATGAGTTGTTACTCTTAATCAGTTTTTAGTGTAAAGCTAAAATATGCGACAACCCTTGTTGACTGCCCGGACGATTTAGCTGCTGTGGGCGTATGTTTCGTTGCCTGACAACCTATCTTTTAGCTTGTGGTCCCTCTAGAGGTCTCAATTATTATCCAATTTTAGAAATGATATTAAATGTTTCGTATACTAAACGTTAGCATGGGGCAGAATTTTATAAAAACCAAACAAATTCTAATGATTTTCTGATAATGACTTAATATGCGACAACTCTTGTTGACTGCCCGGACGATTTAGCTGCTGTGTGGGCGTATGTTTCGTTGCCTGGCAACCTATTTTTTGCTTTTGAACACTGTACATGTCATAATTTTATCCGATTTGGTTTTTAACTTGATATTTGCGCATATCGGACAATAACTTCCTGAACTATGAGCCCTGATTGTAAGAAAAACCGTGTGTTTAGCTTGTGGACCCTATTCAGGTCAAATTTTTTATCCGATTTAAAAAAAAACTTTTGATATATCACCATTACGTCCTTGGGATGGTTAAGTACGAATTTTGTAAAAATCGAAACGAAACTGATGGACAAAATGGCCACCCCTCATTCGGAAATAGTGTCAAAATATTGTGTATCATATTTGTGGGCCCTCTGGAGGTCACAATTTTCATCTGCTTTTGATGAAACTTGAAATTCATAGTTTGTAATCTAAATATCTTGGTTCCTTGTGATTTTCGTACATATTGAATTATAACTTCCTGAATTATGGCCCCTGATTGTAAGAAAAATCGTGTTTTTAGCTTGAAGTCGCTGTCACTGAGAAGTAGTAATGGTATAAGTTGTACGATTTGGGTATAGATAACTACCAGCTATGGTAAATTTGTACGAGTATAGTAAAATTCTAATTATAGCAACAAATCTAATACCGTGAGGCTAAAATCTGTAGATACCGTGTGTTAATTAACAGGGGTTAAAAAATTAACTGAAAGGTGATTTAATTATCGCTAGTGGTGAGTTTTCTCGAAATCATGTTATAACTGCAGCAAAGGTGTTTTATCAAGGACCAACATGCTTTATCTGATGTGCAGGTGTTAAATTAAATTTAGCGCGCGATTTCTTTGTTAAGTGTAGGAGTAGTTAGGGCGCCTGTATACGGACGCACGTGCGCGCATGCGCGTGCATGCATGTGCGTGCATGCATGTGCGTGCACGTGACCTTGCACGTGCGTGACCCCTTGCACGTGCGTGACCCCTTGCACGTGCGTGACCGTGACCTTGCACGTGCGTGACCTTGCACGTGCGTGACCCCTTGCACGTGCGTGACCTTGGGATTGCACGTACGGAGAGAGGGGCGCGCGCGCGGGAAAAGAGAGAGAGAGAGAGAGAAGAAGAAGAAGAAGAAAGGGGAAGAGAGGAGGAGGGGGAGGAGGAGGAGGGGGAGGAGGAGGAGGAGGGAAGGGGAAACAACTCTTTTACATTGATTAAGTTGGCCCTGAAAAGGGCCGTTGTCCTCACTCGAATGCGAGCACTAGAATGTGAGGGTACGACGCACTTTATGTCGGTTGCGTCTAATGGCCTCCACTAATTCGGGAGGAGGTCTTTTCCTGGGAGGTGTTTTTAATACCTCGTCAGGTAAGACAAAGATATCGTCAGGGGTAATCACGGCAAGCGTGTGACCCCTGAGATACATGAGAGTATCCGTGCTGCGGTTTTCTTCGATGCGTACGACCGGAGCAGCCATTCTCATACTGATAGAGTGACGGGTGTTGTACCGTTTTAAAACCGTAAGGACGAATCCATTTGAAGGATATGACGTCACGGACGAGTCCATTCATGGGTGACGTCACGGACGAATCCATTTGAAGGGTATGACGTCACGGACGAGTCCATTCATGGAGTGACGTCACAGTACTGAGCATAACGTTATGCATCGTAGGTTGAACGTTGGGGGCTAAAAATAGACGTGATGCAACGTTATGCGTACGTTGGAGGCTACATATAGACGCGATGTAACGTTATACAGCGCATGTGCAACGTTATACTACGTAGGGTGTACGATATCGAACGTTTGATGACGTCACGACATACAGGGGATAAAAGGAAGGGAGGCGACAGCTTCGAACATTGATATGCGATCAGCGAGCGAAGCAAGATGAGTTATTCTTTACGACCCGTGGATAGACGCTACAGCCGATTATTTCGAACCGAATCACTGTGTGTGGAGATAGATTTTCTGGAAGATTGGTCCCACGTTCCAGCCAACGATGTACCACAACAACTACACGACACCTTTGAGGCCATCATCGAGGAAATTCGTCGAACCTTGGACGCCAGAGAAAGTGACTATGTTAGAATCGCCATCAGTCACCCAGGACTCAAAACACCTATTTGGTTACCTTTCCGTGAACATCGTTTGTTAAAGGCCGAAGACGTTTTGCAAAAAGTGGCTGCCGTGTTACAGAGTAACGAAGAATTTAGATTAGATCAACGCATGTCCATGAGTATCTGTCACGTGTCCCCTCCCGATGGCAGAGGTAACGGAACAAACACGAAGAAAAGACACAGTGCTAATTTCGAAGAATATTTAAAGAAAAAGCGATGTCTGGTCACCATAAAGAATGCCGACGAACTTTGTTTTCAGCGAGCTATTGTCGTCGCCCGTCATTATGCCAACAAACAGGACACGCCTGAATGGGAAAGAGAGAAGACCAGACTACAGAGGAGGGCCGGACCCCACTCGTGGCAGACGAAGAAAACGGAAGCACTCATCGATGCTGTCGGTGGAGCGAGGCAAGCCTGCACGGGTGTGGAAACCTGGGAATTGTACGCCAAGTATTTGGGAGAGCAAGGTTATCAGCTCAACGTTTTCTCTCGGGCCATCTTTGGGAAGGCGATCTATCGGGGAACAAAACACGTCACAGGCACACCAAAACATCTCAACCTGTATTTACACGACAGACATTATGACGTCATTACCTCCATGCCCGCCTTTGTGGAGAACTCGTATTTTTGCGAGACCTGTCAGGTAGGATACGATCATGCAGAGAAACATTCATGTCACGTCATGTGTCAAGGATGTAAGACAGTGGGTCCACCCTGTCCACCTGATCCCAACATAAAGACGTGTTACCGATGTCATCGTGTGTTTGTGAGCCGTCAGTGTTTCGACAACCATCTCGCCACCCGTTCCAGAGCCAAGTGCAGTGTGTGTTATCGATGGAAGAAATGTGAGAAATGTCAAAAAGAGTGGGATGTCATCAAAGCCAAGCGTAATTTGGAAGAACACCGATGCGGAGAATACGAGTGTTCCATCTGCCGAGAGTGGCACACGGCCGAGAAACAGTTTTGTTACATTCAACCACTGAAATCACCCATCGACATGAATAAAGACCGAAAGATTCAAATCGATAAACTACAGAAATCAACATTAACCCGTTTCGTCTTTTTTGACTTTGAATGCCAGCAAGATACCGGTGAGCACATTCCCAACCTATGTGTCCTGCAAACCTGCTGCCACTTTTGTATCGACAATCAAGATCCCTGCGAGCACTGCGACATGTACTGGAATCACCAACGGGAAATTGTGTTTAAAGGCCCAGACACGCTGGACGATGTGGGAAAATGGTTTCTACAACTCGCTGCTCACGGTACGGTGGTAAATGGTCGGAAACATGACAGTCACGAATCGAGTCCCGTGATTGCCGTGGCTCACAACTTTAAAGGTTACGACGGACTGCTGATTTTACAGACGCTGCACAAACATTCCGTGGCGCAACCCGAAGTGATTATGAATGGTGGTAAAGCGATGACGATCACTGTCGGTACGGTAAAATTCATCGATTCCCTCAACTTTCTACCGATGGCTTTACGGGACATGCCCAAGACCTTTGGCCTGCAAGAACTCAAGAAAGGTTACTTCCCTCACCACTTCAACAAACCGGAGAACGAAGATTACGTGGGCGCCTATCCTCCCGACACCGATTACGATCCGGATGGCATGAGTGTGACTGAACGAGAAAAATTTCACGAGTGGTACCAACAACACAGTCACCACGTCTTTGATTTTCGCCAGGAAATTCTCGCCTACTGTAAAAGTGACGTCGATGTCCTCCGCCGATGCTGTGGCGTGTTTCGTGAGATATTTCTCATGGACACGGGAATCGATCCATTCGAAAAAAGCTTGACCCTGGCCTCTGCCTGCAGTCGCGTGTTACGCACGCACTACCTCAAGAAAGACACCCTCGTCGTCATTCCTCGAGCCCTGATGCAAGAGCCGAAACCTGGTAAGGACTGGCACCGCTTCCAGCCTCGACAACAGTCCAACAAAGCCCTTCGATGGTTGGAATGGGAACAACATCAACAGACCATGGCTGCATTCCGAAACCAGACCCCACTACCCAACATTCGACACGCCCGTAACGGTAGTGAATGCCGAGTTGGCCCTTACAGTTTAGATGGTATGGACACGACCACAGGTACGGTGTACGAGTTTCACGGGTGTGCCTTTCACGGTTGTCCCAAATGTTATCCGGGTCCCGTCCAAGACCTTCAGCATAAACATCCCTACGATCCATCTTGCAGTATGAGGGACTTGTACCAGAAGACACAAGAACGTCACCGTCGACTCCAGGAGCAGTACGGTATGCAGACCATCCGCGTCATGTGGGAGTGTGAGATGGAGGAAGAACGACGCCACGATCCCGAGATGAACGAATTTTTACAAGGCTTGGAAGATCAGCAATGGCCCGCTCCCGAACCTCTGATGCCCCGCAACGCTTTCTTCGGCGGAAGAACCAATGCCATTCAACTGTTGGTGAACGAGTCGGTGGAAGACATGCGCTACATCGACGTGGTGTCCTTGTACCCGTACATCTGCAAGTACGGTACCTTTCCCATCAAGGAACCCACGATCGTCACACAGCCCGATCAAGACCAGTGGCAGCAGTACGAAGGATTGATCCAGTG
This sequence comes from Patella depressa, assembly GCA_948474765.1. Taxonomy (NCBI): domain Eukaryota; kingdom Metazoa; phylum Mollusca; class Gastropoda; family Patellidae; genus Patella; species Patella depressa. Next base: position 55,895,246 of record OX419716.1, read on the forward strand.
TTCCGTCTTGCCGCCCCGTGGCCTGTTCCACCCGGTGCTCCCGTTTCGACGCAAACAGAAATTGGTGTTTGCCCTATGTCGAAGCTGCGTCGACGAACACATGCAACAAGGGGAGATTGCCGAATACCAACCGTGTGAGCACACCGACGAACAGCGAGCCTGGGTGGGTACGTTTGTCACCCTGAAACTCAAGAAAGCGGTGGCCCTAGGATACCAAGTACTGAAAGTCTACGAAGTCTGGCACTGGAAAGAATTCAGCACTTACGATCCCGAGGCCAAAACGGGTGGTCTGTTTACTGGGTACATTAATCACTACCTCAAGAAGAAAATGGAAAGCAGCGGTTATCCCGAAACCTGTCACACCGAAGAAGACAAGACCCGCTTCGTTAACGACGTGTACGACACGGAAGGTATTCGTCTGGATCCCGCGTCGATAAAACCCAACAAAGGGATGCGGGCGTTTAGCAAGTTACAATTGAACACAGCATGGGGTAAATTCGGACAGAGAGACAACTTTCCCAAAACAGAATACATCACGGAGCCCAGCGTCTATTTTGAAAAAATGTTGGACGTGACCCAGACCGTACGAGATGTGCAGTTAGTGAACGATAACATGGTCTTGATGGAAACGTTGAAAAAAGAAGAACACGTGGCACCCTGTCCCATCACCAACGTGGTTATCGCCGCCTTTGTCACTGCCCAGGCTCGTTTGAAACTCTATTCCGTCTTGGAAAAGTTGGGAGAGCGCGTATGCTATTTTGACACCGATAGCGTCATCTACCAATACCACGCCACGTCATGGAATCCCCCGGAAGGTTCGAGTTTGGGTCAGTGGAAGAACGAGTTGCCCGAAGATGTCACCATTCGAGAATTTGTTAGCGGAGGGCCAAAGAATTACGCCTACCGCCAGAGCGATGGTAAAACTGTATGTAAAGTCCGGGGATTCACCTTGAATTATCGTGCCTCCCAACAGTTGAATTACGCCATCATGAAGGAGAATGTACGGCACGTCCATCAAAACGAACCTCTGGTCATAGCCAATCCGTTCAAGATTACCAGATCACGTGACCGCCGTCTTTGGACACGCCCCGAGAACAAACGGTATAAAATCGTGTATGACAAGCGGTTTGTTCAATTCAATGACGATGGCCAACCGAGCAACACTTACCCCTATGGATACTGACTTGCGGGTCTCAGGACGATGGCGAACAAAGAAAGAAGATGACGAACCGGCAGAAAATTTGATCGAGAAACTTAGACAACGATGGCTCAACTTTCGAGTGTTGAAATGTTTCCTGCCCATTATAGAAGAAAGGCAACACGAAGAGTGTATCGGCTGCAAGTACGAACATCCCAGTCAGAGATACCACTCTTGTCTGGGACTAGGCGTTTCTTCCATAACGGGTCAACCCTCGCATCCCGTGGACGATTACAATCACTACCTTTGGGTGGACGAGCCGAAACTGCAAGACATCGATAACGTGCTAGGCAGTATGATGGACGATCCACGGGATCAAGTCAAGACGTGGGAGGACGAACAACGATGGCGAGAAGACGTCGAGAAAGCCTTGAAAAAGTTTTGGACGGTGGTACCGGGCTTTAAGACCGCGTTGATCAAACGCAAAGACGAGTTTGTCGAACAGAAAGAAGACCCCATACGCCAGTGGATGGACGGCTTGCCGAAGAAAAAGAAACGATGGTCTCTGGATCAAATGGATATCAATGTCATGTCCGGCAACATGGGAGAAGGCTGGGAATGTATTGGCAGACATCTGGGGATCAGAGAAGCGCGAATCAGTCAAGCCAAGATGAGTCATCCCAACAACGCGCGCATGCAAATCTTCACCGTGTTCAACCATTGGCGACAAAAACACGGTAATCGAGCCGACCTGATGACGTTGTTGGAAGCCTGTCACGTGAGTGAAGCCTTGATCGATTGGGACGAAGTGAAAAAGTACGTGGAAAGCCTGGAAATCATAGACTAAACAACGAACCAATCAAAACGAAGGAAAAGAAAGAACCAATCAAAAGCGAGTGACGTCACGACCAAGACTATAAGAAGCGAAGTGTCAGACTGAAATTTCATTCTGCTCTCGATGGCTAGTCAAGCTTGTTTCTCCTGTAACAATGTCGGACACTGGTATAGAGACTGCCCTACTCGTTCCCAACAGCAGCAACGAAAACCAAGACAAGACAGACCAGCCTATGGTTCCTATGGAAGTTGTTACCTCTGCGGAGAACCAGGACACTGGGCACCCCAGTGTGGAAAACGAGCCGAAGCCCAAAAAGCGAAGAGTGATGAAGAAAGAAAAGAAACTGCCAAAAGAAAGTGTTACGGAATCAAGAGACCCACCGACGAAAATCACAAGTGCCTCAACTGTGGACAGCTCGGACACGGCCTGCTCGAGTGCCAAGAAGAAATCCAAACAGAAAACAACTTTGAAGCCGTTGCCAGTCGCATGTTCGACAACAACATCGACATGCCCAGAGACAACACCCGCAGTCAGCGATACTGGTACTGGTGCGGAGAAGCGTTCGAGCTCTACAGACGATACAAAGAAAAAAAGAAAACAGCCGACGAAACTTTCTATTCCACCCACTATTCTCCCGACTACCAGTGAAAACGGTGAAACTTCGAACGGTGAAATCCCGAAGACGGCTGTCCTCTTGTTGGCAGAGAAGGAAGCAGAAAGTTTTTCTCGAGCACTCATCCAATATGCGGGTCCGAGAGATATGACCGAAGTCTTGTCGTATCCCCCTTGTTTCGATATGAGTGAATGGATACCCGTCGTCGTCACGTTTGCTGAAGTGGAAGACTGGCACCCACACGACACGATGCAGAAGCTTTTGGGACATGTGTATTGGATTCCTCGCGTCCTGAGAAATGTACCCTGGGTGAGACAAGAGATCCTGAAGAGAGAACGCGATAACTAACAGTTTTTTCTTTTCCTTTGTATGATATGTTCTATTGAATGTTCTTATCCTTTGTATGATATGTTTGTTGCATTGAAAGTTCTTTTTGTATTTTTATTAAAATAAATTGTGTTCTAATTTCACTCCATGTCTGTTGTTCTGGCGCGAAGGTATAAAAGGCAGGGGAAAAGGGAATGGGGGAAAACAGTGCAAGATGGATGTGACGTTCAAACATCCCTTTACCATGTTAGTCAGTGGTCCAACGGGTGTTGGGAAAACGGTCTTTGTGCAGAAGTTTCTTCAAGCGTCCCTGTTCGACGTCCCTCCTCAACGTATCGTGTGGGCTTATGGCGAATGGCAAGAGAGCTACGATCGCTTTCCCTACACTTATGTCAAAGGTTTGACGGATATTGACGACGTGATGGGTCAAGTCAAAGGTCCACAAATCTTAGTCGTGGACGATTTGATGGGAGAAGACACGGAGATATTGCAAAAGTGGTTCACGAAAAAGAGTCATCACCACGACACGAGTGTCATTTACATTGTGCAAAACTTGTTTGACAAGCAACAGCGTACCATCAGTCTGAATGCGCATTACCTGGTCTTGTTCAAAAATCCCCGTGACGCCTCGCAAATTGGTGTGTTGGCCCGTCAGATGTACCCTTCCCGTTCCAAGTATATGCAAGAAGCTTATGAAGATGCGACGAGTATCCCTCGCAGTTACTTACTCGTTGATTTGAAGCCCGACACACCCGAAGCTTTGCGACTGAGATCCAACATTTTACCCCAAGAGGAACCACCCATCGTCTACGTCCAAAAAGTATAAAAGGGGGACCTGTACCTCGAATTGACTCTTGTTTGTCACGATGGCTCGTACGAAGAATACGTAGAGGAAACACCCACCTCCCACCCTTCCCAGGGCGACGTTCCCGACGTTGGCACCGGACCTTCGTGATCCCACGGTACGAAGTCAGACTCGCCCGAGAATGAGGGCCCCCAGAACACAGTGGTCACCCCCGTCGTTGACACCACCCACGAGTCCCATGTCTCCTTTACCGGCCACACGACCCCGAGCTCAGTCATGGAGACACTGCGGTATCTCTTGAACACTGCACCGAAAGACCGTCCCCTTTTACTCGAGACCCAACCCATTGTCGACGGTGTATGTGAGTGTATTGGAAACCTGATTCGCGGCAACGTTCCTGTGACCGACAAAGAAGTCAAGCGCTTGAAAAAGGACGCCCCCTTGTTACGACGTTTGGGCACGTCTAAAACACCTTGGAAGACCCGTCGGCGACTTCTGAAGCAACAGAAAGGGGGTTTCTTCACCCGATTGTTTCGGTCCTTTCCCAAAGATGAAATTCGCCAAGAAAATGAAACTGGTACCCTTCGAGGGACTCCCCGACGTCAAACCCGTCGAAGTCAGGCCAGTCGAACCCGTGTACGATCGAGATCCACTGCAGCAGGCCGTCGAAAATGTCCACCAAGACATGCAACACGTGCTAAACGATCCCACCCTAACCGACGAAAATAAAATGCAACGGTACGGACAGTTGTTACATCGTTATCAAACGATGCAAAGGAAACGCAAACAGGTTGTTCCCTTGTTGGATGAAAACATACCCGAGCCAAAAGAAGAAACTTCGGAGGCACCCATCCTGGAGTCGGTCCCTCGACCTTATCAACATCGAGCCCGCCTTTTGTTGAAACACATGAAAGAAAAGACACCTTGGTCGTGGAACGAGAACTTGGAATTGGTTCGGAATGGGGTACCCGTACCCAACACCAATGCCATTGACATTGTGAACGATTTGGTTCGTCGGCGAAAGAATACCCAGGCTCCCGTGGGATGGTTTGGCGTCATGGCGCGAAGCCATCGGGAATCAAGATCGATGGAACGTGTTGTCCACACCACCGACACGGACTCCGCCGCGACGCCCGAGAAAGAAGAAAATCTCCAGTTCGGATACCCCTAGTATACCTACCAGAAGATGGCTCTCCTTGCAAAAACTATAAATAGCCTGTTCATAGGGACACCTGCTGAAACATGGAACGAAAGCTGAAGAAAGTGTATTACGACCCGAACCACCCGGCCGCTTTCGGTGGCGCTCTGGGTCTTCACAAAGCCACCGGTGTGTCCTTGGACAAAGTCAAGGCATGGTTGAAACAACAAAGGGCGTACACCTTGCACAAACCATTGAAAAAGAAATTCTCGCGGTCTCCCACGGTGGTGGCCGGCATAGATCATCAGTGGCAAGCCGATTTGAGCGACATGTCGGCCTTGGCCAAACAGAATGAGGGATACCGGTATTTGCTGTGCGTCATCGACGTGTTTTCCAAGTACGCTTGGGTGTTGCCCCTCAAAAACAAGACGGGGGACAGTTTGGTGGAGGCCTTTCGTCAAATCTTTCAAAGTCGACAACCCCTGCGACTTCAAACGGACAAAGGTACCGAATTCCTCAATCGAAAAATGCAAGCGTACCTGAAGAAGAAAAAAATTCATTTTTTCGTGACACACAACGTCGAAACCAAAGCCAGTGTGGTCGAACGATTTCAACGGACCCTGAAAGAACGCATGTGGCGATACTTTACTCATCGACAAACACAACGGTACATTGACGTACTAGACGACCTGGTTCGAGCTTACAATGCTAGACGACATCGGACCATCGGAATGGCGCCCAAAGACGTTCGCCCCGAACACGAGTGGATGTTGACAACGCCTCCTCCACGTCCCCCGAAAAAGAAAAAATCAATGGACATTGGTACGACCGTACGTTTGGCTTTGCCGAAACATGGTGCCTTCGACAAAGGTTACTGGCCCAACTGGACTCTGGAAACGTTCAACGTCGCACCCAACGTCGGTCCCGGTTACAAACTGTTGGACGAAAGGGGCGAACCCATACAGGGCACCTTCTATCCCGAAGAATTGCAAGCGGTCCAAGTCAACGACGATGAGATCTTTCCCATCGAAAGAGTACTCGAAAGAAAAAAAGACAAAGTATTGGTGAAATGGTTGGGCTATCCGGCAAGTTTTAATTCGTGGATCGACAGGACCAGTCTCCAAAACGTATAAATAGGAGCGAGAGACGCCGACATCAGTCAACATGCAAGACGAAACCACGTCTACGTCCGCGAGTGCCCACAATTGGTCACTCTTGGGAAAACGTGTGCCACAAGCGGAAATCGTCTTTTTCTGTCAAGTGATTTTAGTGTACGTCGTGGCGGGTGTTTCTTTGTCCCAACTGGCTTTCAAACCCGACGGTTCGCAGACCACGTTGTGGACGGCCTTGCTCTCCAGTACCTTGGGTTACCTGTTACCTTCTCCAACCTTGAAAACCAAACATAATGAACAACGACCGGCCCTTTTACCTCACGCTCCCTAGTGACAGTTCCATGTCGTGGTATCCCGACAACAAAGTCTCCACGTATCATACACATCTGGACCCGCCACTTCTCGTCGATCACCGGGAATGGGAAGTGGGTCTGTCCATGATCACGTTACCTGACCAATGGCAAAACATCGATCAACGAGACAACACGATCGGCTTACGCATTCATCCATGGTCGCCCCCGAGCGACGAACCCGAAGTGAAGATATGCCGGGACCGCCACAGAATCGACCCGTCGAATTGTTTCAAAGGTGTAAAGGGTGATGAGATCAAGGGATCCATCGAAATGGAAACGCACATCAAGAGTGACGACTACGACTCGCTGAGGCATATCCTGACTGTCCTGAACACCAGACTGAATGATTTGTGGAACCTGCCTCCCATCTACAATCATTTGGCCCATAAACCCGTTCGTTTGGATCCCAATAACAAGGAAATGACCGACCACGAGAAGCAAGAGCAGACCGAGTACGAAACTCGAGAGGTGATGCGCCAAGGGGCCGTATCAAGAGGTCCCTTCGTGTCTTTCAAGAGAGACAACACCAACGACAAAGTGTATCTGAAGATCAATCACGTGCAGTCGCTTTTCTGGTTTGACGTGTTGCCGAAAATCGAACTTCGTCTGTGTGGACCCATCGTGTCCATGTTGGGATGGCCTGGAAACGAACTGTTGGTTTCCCTGCAGTCAATCGATATGACCGGCGCCGATGGCCAAAGTCTACGGTATTTCTACGCCCACCACACCCCAAATCTTCAAATCCAGTACGATCTGTTTTACATCTACACGGACATTATCGAACCCCAGACCGTGGGCGACGTGAAGGCTACCTTGTTGGACGTGATTCCCAGTCGACGATTGTATCACCGCCCCGCCAGGATTCACTACTTACCTCTGAAGTACAGTCGACTAAGCTCCATTGGTCTCTATATAAGGAACGGAATGGGGAAAGCCGTGCCATTTCTCGACGGTAAGGTGGTGACCCAACTTCATTTTCGCCGCCGATGATGATTCGAGTGTACAAAGGTGGAGTGCTCAGACAGCGAGGGGCTGGCAATGGTCTGGTGGTGTACAGGGGAGGAATTCTGAGACAACAGGGTGCCGGTCGATGGTCGGGGTTATTGAATGCCGTCAAATCGGTCGGGAAGACCTTGTGGTCGGCCGGTAAAGCTGCCGTGAAAAAGAATGTGGCCCAAGTGTTACCCAAAGTGGGGCAAAGCGTGCTCGACGCCGTCAGTGGTCGTGAAAAATGGAACTGGAAGAAAGTCGCCCAGGACACGCTTCGCCCCGCGGTGTCAAACACGATGTCCGACACACTCAAGAACGTGGTCGCCCACCTGGAACCTATAAAAGACCCCTCACGAACCCCGTCCACTTCACATCGTCCGAAGAGGAAGAAGAAGACACAGGTCACCTCTCACAAGCGACGTAAACTAGATATCTTCGACCATGGCTACGCAGGTAATGCGCAATGATTCCTGTCCCTGCGCGCGAGACGAATTGCAGGATTTGTTCAGTGTACCCGACACGCAGACGGCCATAAACAAGGTGACGAAAATCAGAAAGTATCCACTGACGCCCGACTTGAACCACGACGGACCCATCGAATTTTATATTTCCAATGCCACCACCGATTTCATCGATCTGGCCAACATGACACTGCACGTGGCCCTGAAGGTGACCAAAAACAACGGGGATGACCTGGATGCGGATAGTCAAGTCGCACCCATTAACAACTTGTTTCATTCGTTGTTTAAAGACGTCAAATTACGCCTGGGAAAAGATGCCGAAACTTTGGTCACCACCTCTCTGCCCACCTATCCCTACCGGGCTTACTTGGAGAATTTGCTGAGTTTCGGTAAGGGAGCCAAGAACGACCATCTGTCGAAACAAGTCCTGTGGGAAAAAGATACCGCCGGGCAGTTCAATTCCACGAAATCCGTCGCCACCGCCGGAGACGGTGGACGACAGGCTCCGAGTAACAAAGGATTGGAACAACGCCAGAAAACCATCGCTGCCAGTCGCACCTTTGAATTGCAGTCGCGTCTACACTTGGACATGTGTTTACAAGATCGGTATCTGCTGGACGGTGTGGACTTGCGGTTGAAATTGGAAAAGCAATCCCCGAAATTTTTTCTGATGTACGGCGAAGGCAACGATGCCGAAGACTACAAAGTCGAGTTCACCAAAGCCTACCTGGATATCCCGTTCGTCACTTTGGCTCCCAGTACCTACACACGGGTGGCCGCGCAACTTCAATCGTCCAACGCCAAGTATCCCCTGAAACGCGTGGTGGTCCGCGATATGGTCATTCCCGACAATCGTGCCAGTCACGTCCTAGACAATCTGTTTGTCAACGAAAGCCTTCCCAAGAGATTAATCGTGGGTATGGTACGTAACACGGCCTACGACGGAAGAAAAAACAGAAATCCCTTCCAATTCGAACACAATCAATTGCAGAACATCAAATTGACCAAGAACGGGGAAATTGTGGACGAATACGACGTCGATTTTCCCCAGCGACAAGCCATCGCACCATACCTGGATTTGATGAAAAGAGTGGCCGTCTTAAACACCCGAGAAGACCTTGACCTCCCTTTCAACGACTATATCAATGGGTACACTTTGTATTGTTTCGATTTGACCAACGACCACGGAGCCGACGGTAACTACTTTCATCCCAAAGCAGCGGGTAACCTGTCTTTGGAACTCAAGTTCGGTGCGGCCCCGACCAATCACCTCAGTCTTGTTCTGTTTGCCGAATACGACAATGTCTTGGAAATCGACGCCAACCGACAAGTCATCACAGATTGGTGAGGCTCTCTCCAATCGACAACTGACACGGGCTTTAGAAAAACACCTCCCCTCTAACGTGTTCGGGGGCGTGTGGGCTCGTAATCATCTGGATATACTGCGCCCGACCTCGTACCCCAAAGCCTACGTCATCAACACGGACGACGAAGATCAACCCGGTAGACACTGGACCGTGTTTGTGTGCGAAGGACCAGATCACATTACCTTCTTCGATTCCTACGGGTGTCCCCCTGATGTTTACGGAGAAGCCTTTCGACGTTTCGTCCAAGATCTACAACTCCACTACCAACCCCGATGGATTCAGGGACTCGAGAGTGTCGTCTGCGGCCATTATTGTTTGTATTATTTGTGTCATCGGTTTCACGTTCCCTCCCCGCACGCCCTTTCGGTGTTCGGGCACGTGTATCGTGTGAACGATATACTCGTCGAACAATGGGCTAGGGATCATTTTCCCGACTTGCAAAAAGACCAGAAGAAGGGACAACGATGTCGATGCTTTTTTGCTCTGTAAATATGTTCAATTCAAGTTCAATTAAATTTGTGTTCTATGCCTTTGTGTTCAATTTTGTGTTGAATAAAATGCTTTGTAAATATGTTCAATAAAATGTCGACAACATATCACGTGTCTGTTGTTTGTGACGTCATGTGACGTCATGCTTTTCTGATTGGTTGGAAAATGGTATCGTCCCAACACCTTAGACTCGTCCCGACTCGAGCCATAAATAGGAGTGTCGAAGCCCAAAGAAGTCACATTCGAAATGGATCGAAAAGACAAAAGGTTTTGTCAGACTTGTGGAGGGTATCACCCCATGTTTAAGGGTAATCGGCCCGATGCCGATTACTTGGTCTGCTTCTGGTGTGGGGTAGATGTGTCCAACACCGACCATAGACGACACAAGCATCTTGTCAAATGCTCGAAGAGACCGAATCGGTGTGAGCAGCCAAAGTGCTCCTGCTAACCCACACATTGTGTGGACAAACGGCCCTTGTCAGGGCCAACTTAATCAATGGAAAAGAGTTGTTTCCCCTTCTTCCCTCTTCTTCCCCTTTCTTCTTCTTCTTCTCTCTCTCTCTCTCTCCCTCTCTTCCCGCGCGCGCGCCCCTCTCTCCGTACGTGCAATCCCAAGGTCACGCACGTGCAAGGGGTCATTTAGGTCACGCACGTGCCAGGGGTCACGCAAGGGGTCACGCACGTGCAAGGTCACGCCAGGGGTCACGCACGTGCCAGGGGTCATCCAGTGCAAGGTCACGTGCACGCACATGCACGCACGCGCATGCGCGCACGTGCGTCCGTATACAGGCGCCCTAACTACTGTAGGTCTTTATACATGAATTAGATTGTGCTCTAGTTACATACCGAAGTAGTCCGGCTGCAGTTATCTGTATATTTGTCTATTTTGTGGGGTTCAATTTGTTTACATTACTATCATGCGAACCACTGACCTATTAGTGCACGTATCTTACAATTATTAAACTATAAATACATGTATCTTAAAATTGATCGCGCACAGTATCGTTATTTACCGATATTCGGACCACCCTCTATCAGATTAACGAATCTCTAGTTACATACCGAAGTAGTCCGGCTGCAGTTATCTGTATATTTGTCTATTTTGTGGGGTTCAATTTGTTAACATTACTATTATGCGTACCACTGACCTATTAGTGCACGTATCTTACAATTAAACTATAAATACATGTATCTTGAAATTGATCGCGCACAGTATCGTTATTTACCGATATCCGGACCACCCTCTATCAGATTAACGAATCTCTTTCGAAAGCAAATTCATACATTTGGAATGGAACAATGGAAAACCTATTAGTTTTGTCACTGCTATGTTTAACACACGTGGGTGAATTGATTTATAAATGATTGATTCTTATCTGGGTTGTAAATAGGACTATCTAAGAATAAAGTAATTCCCACACATATGACAACTGATTATTCACATATCAGTTAACACTAATGCAAAAAGGAACATGCGCCGATTGTGTAACCCTCTATTTCCATCCCTTTTACACCGGAAAAACTAGCGATAGTCCGAACTGTGTCCCGGTACTAATAAACTGCGGGTCGATTGGATCCAATTTTATTATTAATTTAGACTATCGGCATCGCTATGCACGCATTACTCGCGAAAAAAGTAATACCCACACATATGACAACTGATAATTCACATATCAAATAACACTAATGCAAAAAGGAACATGTGCCGATTGTGTAACCCACTATTACCATCACTTTTACACCAGAAAAACTAGCGATTAGCCGCCCGAACTGTGTCCCGGTACTAATAAACTGCGGGTCAAGTGGACCCAATTTATTAATTTAGACTTATCGGCATCGCTGTGCACGCATTACTCGCGAAACCTTTTTTTGTTGGTAGGGTTAGGGTTAGGGTTTGGTTAGGGTTATTCGGAGATGAGAAGGATAATTTTGTAATGTGGATAAAAACTGTGGTCTGTATAACGTAGGTCTTATTATAATGGCATAAATATTTATATCCTTTGTTTAATCCCATATATTGTAGAGAACACTGTTATTATTCCAGTCAAAAAATGTTCACATATTCAAATGAAGATGTATAATTGGGCATCAAAATGGTTGAACTTTTAAGCACAAATACAAAGTTATTCATTTTAAATCAACATGTACATGTATAGCAATAGCACACGCACAACAGACCATAGCATGCTGCCGTGGGCATTCGTCTAATTGAAGATCAAAATGTTTGTGATTTACTACTACAATGAAAATTTAAAAAGTCAAACTATTTTTATTCTCATTTTAATGTCCAAAACATGTTGAACAATTCACTGGATTTAACTTAGTTTGCTGAATAAAATCGGTACTGTATTCGCCGAACACGGGCCGACATTTTGATTTTTTTTTTCACAAAAAACACATTCCTACAAATTCTGATTCGGGTTCACTTTCCGTAGCGAAGAATTTATGAAGAGTGAGCGCGAGGATATTACATTATAAGAAGACATGCTGCCATTTTTGGTACGCCATATATTACGTATATCTTTTTCTCTGTTTCAAATCTTGGAAAAATTACTTTCCAGAAAATTGCTGAGATTAATATTCAAATGTTAATCCTTTGGTAAAATTACTTCAAAGTCTGAATCAGAATCATTTTCCATAACGAAAAAAATATTGGATGAACAAGCGAGAGCAGTTGCGGATCTAGACCGGGGGTGTGGGGGGCAACCCCCCGCCCCCCCGCCTGCTCAGCTACATAAAAAAATAATTCCTTGCATCAATGATATTACATAACAAAGTGACCCTACATCAGTATAAAAAATGATTCCTCTGTTTAAAAAGTTTAAAAAGACGATGATGGGAGATTTCCGTAACAGAAACATGGCAACCCCTCTCCTACAAAAATTCTTGGATCCGTCCCTGGAGAGAATATTGAACTTGCGTACAAAATGGCGCCCTATGACACGAAATTTCTTTTTCGTTCTTTTCCGGGGTTTAACGTCCACTTCTACCAGGGGTGATATCGTAGACAAGATTTTTATACGTCCACATTTTCATGTGGACGTATTATGTCGTCGCCCCTGTCCGTCGGGACGTCCGTCCGTTCGTCCATGCGTCCGTCCACAATTTTTTTGTGGACTCTCCACAGGTCACAAATCTCATCTGATTTTGACGAAACTTGAAATACAGGTTTATCCCCATAAGATCTCGGCTGCTTTCGATATTGGCATGTATCGGATCAAAACTTCATGGATTATGGTCCTTGATTGTACGAAAAATAATGTTTTTAGCTTGTGGACCCTATAGAGGTCACAATTGTGAACCGATTTTGATGAAACTTGACATGCATGTTTATAACCCAAAGATCTTGCTTCCTTTCGATATTTGCGCCTATCGGAACGTAATTTCCTGAATTATGGCCCCTGATTGTTCGAAAAATCACCTTTTTATTATGTCGTCGCCCTGTCCGTCCGGACGTCCGTCCGTCCACAATTTGTTTGTGGACTCTCTACAGGTCACAATTTTGATCCGATTTTGATGAAACTTGACATGCATGTTTATAACCCAAAGATCTTGCTTCCTTTCGATATTTGCGCCTATCGGAACGTAATTTCCTGAATTATGGCCCCTGATTGTTCGAAAAATCACCTTTTTATTATGTCGTCGCCCTGTCCGTCCGGACGTCCGTCCGTCCACAATTTGTTTGTGGACTCTCTACAGGTCACAATTTTGATCCGATTTTGACGAAACTTGAAATATAGGTTTATCCCCAAAAGATCTCGGCTGCTTTCGATATTGGCATGTATCGGATCAAAACTTCATGGATTATGGCCCCTGATTGTACGAAAAATCACGTTTTTAGCTTGTGGACCCTATAGAGGTCACAATTTTGAACCAATTTGATGGAACTTGACATGCATGTTTGTAACCCAAAGATCTTGGTTCCTTTCGATATTTGCGGCTATCGGAATGTAATTTCCTGAATTATGGCCCCTGATTGTCCGAAAAATCACCTTTTTAGCTTGTGGTCCCTCTGGAGGTCACAATTATTATTCGATTTAAAAAAACCCGTTTGATTATATCACCGTTACACCCTAAGGAAGGTTGAGTTCGAATTTCGGGAAAATCGGACGAAAATTGCCATACAAAATGGCCGCCGTTTGTACGCGAATACTGTTAAAAAATGGTATATCAAGGTTGTGGACCCTGTGGAGGTCACAATTTTGATTCGATTTTGATGAAACTTGAAATTCATGGTTATAACCCAAAGATCTTGCTTCCTTTTGATATTTGCGCATATCGGATCGTAACTTCCTGAATTATGGCCCCTGATTATACGCAAAATCGCCTTTTTTTTTAGCTTGGAGGTCACAATTATTATTCGATTTAAAAAAAGTTTGATTATATCACCGTTACACCGTAAGGAAGGTTGAGTTCGAATTTCGGGAAAATCAGACCAAAATTGCCATACAAAATGGCCGCCGTTTGTACGCGAATACTGTTAAAAAATGGTATATCAAGGTTGTGGACCCTGTAAAGGTCACAATTTTAATTCAATTTTGATGAAACTTGAAATTCATGGTTATAACCCAAAGATCTTGGTTCTTTTCGATATTTGCGCATATCGGATCGTAACTTCCTGAATTATGGCCCCTGGTTATACGCAAAATCCCCCTTTCTTTAGCTTGTGGTCCCTCTGGAGGTCACAATTATTATCCAATTTAAAAAAACGTTTGATTATACCACCGTTACACTGTAAGGAAGGTTGACTTTGAATTTCGGGAAAATCGGACCAAAATTGACAGACAAAATGGCCGCCGTTTGTACGCGAATACTGTTAAAAAAATGATATATCATGGTTGTGGACCCTGTATAGGTCACAATTTTAATTCGATTTTGATGAGGAAGGTTGAGTTCTAATTTCGTGAAAATCGTACAAAAATTGCTGGACGAAATGGTCGCCGTTTGTACGCGAATAGTGTAAAAATATGGTATATCATGGTTGTGGACTCTTTACAGGTCACAATTCTTATCCGATTTTGATGAAAAGTCACATTTCTAGGTTGTGTACCGTCACACCATAATCATTGTCGGTTTCGAATTTAATTAATATCAGACTGGAACTGACCAACTAAATGGCTGCTCCCAATACAGTATGAAATACAGGACTTAAAGATGTAGGAAAAATCACTTTCGGTATTGCTTGTTCTCTGTCCATCTCTCGAAAATGTGGGCGTATCCTGCCTGGCAGTGCCAGCCTATCTTTTTAGCTTGTGGTCCATCTGGAGGTCACAATTATTATGCGATTTAAAAAACCGTTTGATTATATCACCGTTAGACCCTAAGGTAGGTTGAGTTCGAATTTCGCGAAAATCGGACCAAAATTGCCATACAAAATGGCGACGTTTGTACGCGAATACTGTTAAAAAATGGTATATCAAGGTTGTGGACCCTGTGGACATCACAATTTTAATTCGATTTTGATGAAACTTGAAATTCGTGGTTAAAACCCAAAGATGTTCCTTTCGATATTTGCGCATATTGAATCGTAACTTCCTGAATTATGGCCCCTGATTATTTGCAAAATCGCCTATTTTAGCTTGTCGTCCCTCTGGAGGTCACAATTATTATCCGATTTAAAAAAAAACGTTTGATTATATTACCGCTAGACCGTAAGGAAGGTTGAGTTCGAATTTCGGGAAAATCGGACAAAATTGACAGACAAAGTGGCCGCCGTTTGTACGCGAATACTGTTGAAAAATGGTATATCATGATTGTGGACCCCGTAGAGGTCACAATTTTAATTCGATTTTGATGAAACTTGAAATGGTTATAACCCAAAGGTCTTGGTTCCTTTCGATATTTGCGGATATCGGATCGTAACTTCCTGAATTATGGCCCCTGATTGTACGCAAAATTGCCTTTTTATACGCCCACATTTTTATGTGGACGTATATTCTCGTCGCCCCTGTCCGTCCAGACGTCCGTCCGTCCGTCCACAATTTCTTTGTGGACTCTCTACAGGTCACAATTCTTATCTGATTTTGACGAAACTTGAAATATAGGTTTATCCCCAAAAGATCTCGGCTGCTTTCGATATTGGCATGTATCGGATCAAAACTTCAAGGATTATGGCCCCTGATTGTACGAAAAATCACGTTTTTAGCTTGTGGACCCTATAGAGGTCACAATTTGAACCGATTTTGATGAAACTTGACATGCATGCATGTTTATAACCGAAAGATCTTGGTTCCTTTCGATATTTGCGCCTATCGGAACGTAATTTCCTGAATTATGGCCCCTGATTGTCCGAAAAATCACCTTTTTATACGCCCACATTTTTATGTGGACGTAGATTGTTGTCGCCCCTGTCCGTCCGGACGGACGTCCGTCCGTCCGTCCGTCCGTCCGTCCGTCCGTCTGTCCGTCTGTCTGTCTGTCCGTCCGTCCGTCCGTCCGTCCACAATTTGTTTGTGGACTCTCTACAGGTCACAATTCTTATCTGATTTTGACGAAACTTGAAATATAGGTTTATCCCTAAAAGATCTCGACTGCTTTCGATATTGGCATGTATCGGATCAAAACTTCATGGATTATGGCCCCTGATTGTATGAAAAATCACGTTTTTAGCTTGTGGACCCTATAGAGGTCACAATTTTGAACCGATTGTGATGAAACTTGACATGCATGTTTATACCCCAAAATCTTGGTTCCTTTCGATATTTGCGCCTATCGGAACGTAATTTCCTGAATTATGGCCCCTGATTGTCCGAAAAATCACCTTATTTAGCATGTGGTCCCTCTGGAGATCACAATTATTATCCGATTTCAAAAACCGTTTGATTATATCACCGTTACATGGTTATACGCGAATAGTGTGAAAATATGTTATATCAAGGTTGTGGACCCTTTTGAGGTCACAATTTTGAACCGATTTTGATGAAACTTGAAATTCATGGTTATAACCCAAAGATCTTTGTTCCTTTCGATATTTGCGCATATCGGATAGTAACTTCCTGAATTATGGCCCCTGGTTATACGCAAAATCGCCTTTTTTTTAGCTTGTGGCCCCTCTGGAGGTCACAATTATTATCCGATTGAAAAAAACGGTTGATTATATCACCGTTACATGGTAATGAAGACTGAGTTCGAATTTCGTGAAAATCAAACCAAAATTGACGGACAAAATGGCCGCCGTTTGTACGCGAATAGTTTGAAAATATGTTATATCAAGGTTGTGGACCCTATAGACGTCACAATTTTTAACCGATTTTGATGAAACTTGACATGCATGTTTATAACCCAAAGATCTTGGTTCTTTTCGATATTTGCGCATATCGGATCGTAACTTCCTGAATTATGGCCCCTGATTATACGCAAAATCGCCTTTTTTTTTTCTTGTGGCCCCTCTGGAGGTCACAATTATTATCCGATTGAAAAAAACGGTTGATTATATCACCGTTACATGGTAATGAAGACTGAGTTCGAATTTCGTGAAAATCAAACCAAAATTGATGGACAAAATGGCCGCCGTTTGTACGCGAATAGTGTGAACATATGTTATATCAAGGTTGTGGACCCTATAGACGTCACAATTTTTAACCGATTTTGATGAAACTTGACATGCATGTTTATAACTCGAAGATCTTGGTTCCTTTCGATATTTGCGCTCATTGATTCGTAACTTCCTGAATTATGGCCCCTGATTGTACGAAAAATCACCCTTTTTAGCTTGTGGTCCCACTGGAGGTCAAAATTATTATCCGATTTAAAAAAACCGTTTGATTATATCACCGTTACATGGTAATGAAGATATAAAGGTAAAATTTCGTGAAAATCGGACCAAAATTGACAAACAAAATGGCCGCCGTTTGTACGCAATTAGTGTGAAAATATGTTATATCAAGGTTGTGGAGCCTATAGAGGTCATAATTTTGAACCGATTTTGATGAAACTTGACATGCATGTTTATAACCCAAAGATCTTGGTTCTTGTCGATATTTGCGCCCATTGGATCGTAACTTCCTGAATTATGGCCCCTGATTGTACAAAACATGACCGCCGTTTGTACGCAATTAGTGTGAAAATATGTTATATCAAGGTTGTGGACCCTATAGAGGTCACAATTTTGAACCGATTTTGATGAAACTTGACATGCATGTTTATAACCCAAACATCGTGGTTCCTTTCGATATTTGCGCCTATCGGAACGTAACTTCCTGAATTATGGTCCCTGATTATACGCAAAATCGCCTTATTTTAGCTTGTGGTCCCTCTGGTGGTCACAATTATTATCCGATTTAATAAAACGGTTGAATATATTACCATTACACCGTAAGGAAGGTTGGGTTCGAATTGCGGGAAAATCGGACCAAAATTGCCATACAAAATGGCCGCCGTTTGTACGCGAATACTGTTAAAAAAATTGTATATCATGGTTGTGGACCCTGTAGAGGTCACAATTTTAATTCGATTTTGATGAAACTTGAAATGCATGGTTATAACCCAAAGATCTTGGTTCTTTTCGTTATTTGCGCATATCGGATCGTAACTTCCTGAATTATGGCCCCTGATTGTCCGAAAAATCGCCTATGGTCCCTCTGGAGGTCACAATTATTATCCGATTTGAAAAAACGTTTGACTCTATCACCGTTATACCCTACGGAAGGTTGAGTTCGAATTTCGAGAAATTGGACCATAATTGCCAGAAAAAATGGCCGCCGTTTGTACGCGAACAGTGTAAAAATATGGTATGTGAAAGTTGTGGACCCTGTAGAGGTCACAATTTTAATTCGATTTTGATGAAACCTGAAATGCTTGTTTGTAACCTAAAGATCTTTATTCTTTTCGATATTTGCGCATATCAAATTGTAACTTAATGAATTATGGCCTTTGATTGTAGGAAAAATCACTTTTGGTATTGCTTGTTCTCTGTCTATCTCTCGAACAATTATTATCTGATTTAAAAAAAAACTCTGATTATATTACTGTTGCACCGTAAGGAAGGTTGAGTTCGAATTTCGTGAAAATCGTACCAAAATTGCAGGACGAAATGGTCACCGTTTGTACGCGAATAGTGTAAAAAATATAGTATATCATGGTTGTGGACTCTCTACAGGTCACAATTCTTATCCGATTTTGACGAAAAGTAACATTTCTAGGTTGTGTACCGTCACACCATAATCATTGTCGGCTTCGAATTTCATGAATATCAGACTGGAACTGACCAACAAAATGGCTGCTCCCAATACAGTATGAAATACAGGACTTAATGATGTAGGAAAAATCACTTTCGGTATTGCTTGTTCTCTATCCATCTCTCAAAAATGTGGGCGTATCCTGCCTGGCAGTGCCAGCCTATCTTTTTAGCTTGTGGTCCCTATGGAGGTTACAATTATTATCCGATTTAAAATAATGTTTGATTATATCACTGTTTCACCATAATGAATGGTGAGTTCGAATTTCTTAAAAAATGGACCAAAACTGCCGAACAAAATGGCTGCCGCTGATACGCGAATAGTGTAGAAATATGATATATCAAGGTTGTGGACCCTGTAGAGGTCACAATTTTAATCCGATTTTGATGAAATTTGATATGTAAGTTTATAACCCAAAGATCACGGTTTCTGTCGCTGTCGATATTCGGGCACATTGGACCATAACTTCCTGAATTATGGCCCCTGATTGTACGAAAAATCATGTTTTTTAACTTGTCAGGGTTCGTACGCTACCTGGAAAACCTGGAAAGTCATGGAATTCCACGTATGAAAATTCCAGGCCTGGAAAACCTGGAATATGAGTATTTTATCATGGAAAGTCATGGAATATTCACCGTCGAGTAAATCACCCTTTCTCCGAAATTTGATCCCATTTATTCAATCTGTAAAACTTGTACGAAAGAAAACCATGTTTTTGCATACCTAATGAGGTTATTTTAAGAATAAGTTATTTGATTGGTCGGTCGCTAAGGTCAATGGTTGAAGTGTCCAATCAGAAACAAGCAATTCTCCAGGTTAGGTTATTAGGCATGCGCACTGAGCTGATGTCCCAGGTATGCTTTCTCGTCGGTTTATCACTAATATTCTTGATAAATATTTCATTGTTTGTCGATATTCTGGCTTTAATTTTTTTTTAGATCACTCGACAAGTTTGACAGACACTCATAATTCAATAAATAATAGTAATACCATTACTAATTTCTGTTTTGAATAACATTTATGTCAGTCAAAGTTACATTTACATACGTATGTGTCAAAGTTACATGCATGTAATAAATATACACACAGTAGGAAATAAAATAAGTCAATATTGAAATATTGTATAATTTATAAGAAATCCATATATATAAAAAATCATTTTATTAAAGTAAAATAAATAAATGGAACATATCTGCCTAACTAACAGATCCCAAATCATTTTTTTTTTCTCCAGTTTTAGTCAAATTATATCTCTGAAAGTTATGGTCAGATTTTATTGAAACTTGGAACCATTTCCTATACAGACTTTTTGCAATCGGAGAATTTTTTTTTTTTTTTTTTTTTTTTTGAAGCCTGCAAAATAGTTGCTGATGTATTGCAAGAAGTAAAACAATGTTTGCCAATTGTTTGTTGAATCAAAAAGTTAATTTAGTAGGGAAAATTTCATAATTTGGAAAATTTTGATTTCTTTGCATATGTGAGTGTAGATTAGCTTATTCGTGCAGATTTAATTCAAAGACAAACTTCAGTGCAATGCTCTAATATTGGTCCTGGAAAATGCCCTTTTTGGTCCTGGAAAGTCATGGAAAAGTCATGGAATTTCATTCTCATTTTAGTGTACGAACCCTGACTTGTGGACCCTATGGAGGTCACACTTTTATTCCGAATTAAAAAACCCTTTGACTATATCCCCGTTACACATTAATGATGTTTGAGTGTGAATTTCTTGAAAATCGATAATTGAACAGCTAAATCCATAATATTAAATGTTTTGTATACTTAACGTTAACATGGGGCAGAACTTTATAAAAATTAAACAAATTCTAATGATTTTCTGATAATTACTTGTTGACTGCCCGGACGATTTAGCTGCTGTGTGGGCGTATGTTTCGTTGCCTGGCAACCTATTTTTTCGTTTCAGAAACCAACCGAAATTTTCCATTAGAAACAAAATAAAATGTATACATGTACACATTTAATAAAATATCAAGCTTTATTTAAATGAGGTGCGAAAAAGGGAAGTAAACATTTATTCCATTATGATAATCGGCGCATGTTCCTTTTTGAATTAGTGTTAATTGATATGTGAATTATCAGTTGTCATATGTGTGGGAATTACTTTTGTCTTATATAGTCCTATTTACAACCCAATCATTTATAAATTAAAACGCCCACATGTATTAAATATAGCAGTGACAAAACTAATAGGTTTTCCATTGTGCCATTCCAAATGTATGAATTTGCTTCCGAAAGATAATCGTTAATCTGATAGATTGTGGTCCGGATATCGGTAAATAATGATACTGTGTGCGATCAATTTTAAGATACATGTATTTATAGTTCAATTGTAAGATACGTGCACTAATAGGTCAGTGGCTCGCATGATAGTAATGTAAACAAATTGAACCCCACAAAATAGCCAAATATATAGATAACTGCAGCCCGACTACTTTGGCATGTAACTAGAGCACCTATAAATTCATGTATAAAGACTGATCTGCGTAAAACACACGGTCGAACAAGAAATCGCACGCCAAATTTGATTTAACACCTACACGTTAGATAAAGCCTGTTGGTCCTTGATAAAACACCTTTGCTGCATAATCTTTGAGTGGCATTTAGTAACTGGATAGAGCAATAAACTATAACACATACTTAAGGAAAAACAGCTACTTATTTATTCAGGCGACGCTTCGAAGAGTATTCTCTCAACGTTATCAAGCTGCAGTTATAACATGCTTTCGAGAATACTCACCACTAGCGATAATTTAATCACCTTTCAGTTAATTTCTCACCCATGTTAATTAACACACCGTATCTACAGATTTTAGCCTCACGGTATTAGATTTTTACTATAATTAGAATTTTACCGATACTCGTACAAATTTACCATGGTTGGTAGTTATATATACGTACAACTTATACCATTACTACTTCTCAGTGTGTAGAGGTCACAATTATTATCCGATTTAAAAGTATTTTTAATATATCACCATTACACCGGAAATTTGTCCGAGTATGATTATCATGAAAACCAGACCAAAACTGTCAAACAAAATGGCCACCCCCCAGTACGCGAATAATGTCAACATCTGGAATATCCAAGTTGTGAACCCTCTAGAGGCCACAATTTTGATCCGATTATGGCGAAACTTGAAATGCAAATGTATAACCCAAAGATCTCGGTTCCTTTTATTATTAGTGCATATCTGATTGTAAGCTCCTGAATTATGGCCCCTAATTGTACGAAAAATCGCTGTTTTTAGCTTGTGGTCCCTCTGGCGGTCATAATAATTATCCCATTTATAAAACTGTCTGATTTCAATAATTTCTGTTTATTACATGCTGAATTATGTTCCTTGATTCACTTTATTAATAGGCTAGCGACCAAAGCCCCAAAAGGGGCTTAAATGACGAGATAACCCTACCCGAGGTAGAACAAAACACTTTGGATATTTTCTGATAGAGTCATGTCACCAGAACTCAAAACTGGATCTTGGGCAAATTTTTAACGAGGCCCAATATATTTTTGGTCCTTTTACCAGTGGTCAGGGTTTTTTTAACGGTAATAAATTTGGTGGGGGTAGGGATAGATTTTTGGCTCTTGTTCTTTGGTGGTGCATAAACTTGAAAATAATATACTATAATTTGAAAGAGTAATGCATATTTTTGGGCAAAACATCTAAATTTACATATATGACGTAATTGTGATGTAATAGTGACTTCATTGCTATCATATTGTCATGAGAATGCCAATAAAAGGGTATTTTGTTAATTAAACATCGGAATTCTTATTTTAAAAACACAGATTTTGAATTTGAATAATCCATTGCGATGTGTTAATATATTTATTATAATTAAACAGTGATAAAATATGGTTTATTCCATATAAAGAGTCCACAAAGAAACTTAAATTCATGGTCTTTTTTTATTTTACGAAATTTCAAATGTTCTAAATACTATAATGATATTCAAATGAGTAAATTTAACCAATAAATCGGTTTTAAATATCATTTTTATACGCCCACATGGAAATGTTGTCGTATATTGTCGTCGCCTTTTCCGTCTGTCTGTCCGTCGTCGACAATTTCTTGTGAACGCTCTAGAGGCTAAATTTAATACCCGTTGACTTTAAATTTATACACAGTGTTTAAGGTCATGAGACGAAGACGCCTATTGATTTTCAGCAATTTCCGCTAATTACTGCCAGAGTTATGGCCCTTGATCACTTCAAAAAATCTTGTGGACGCTCTAGAGGCTAATGTTAATATCCGATTAACTTTAAATTTATACACTGTGTTTAAGGTCATGAGACGAAGAATCCTATTGATTTGCAGCGATTTCCGATAATTACTGCCAGAGTTATGATCCTTGATCACTTTGAAAAGTCTTGTGAACGCTCTAGAGGCAATAGTTAATATCCGATTGACTTTAAATTTATACACAGTGTTTAAGATCATGAGACGAAGAAGATTACTGATTTTCAGCGATATTCGTTAATTACTGCCAGAGTTATGACCCTTGATCACTTTGAAAAATCTTGTGAACGCTCTAGAGGCAATAGTTAATATCCGATTGACTTCAAATTTATGCACAGTGTTTAAGATCATGAGACAAAGAAGCCTATTGATTACTGCCAGAGTTATGACCCTTGATCACTTTGAAAAATCTTGTGAACGTTCTAGAGGCTAAAGTTAATATCCGATTGTCTTTTAATTTATACACTGATAACTTCTTGAATTTCTATGAATTTTGATAACTGAACAGCTAAATCCATAATTTGAAATGTTTTGTATACTGTTAGCATGAGGCAGAACTTTATAAAAACAAATTCTAATGATTTTCTGATAATTACTTTACGAGTTGTTAATCTTAGTCAGATTTCAGGGTATTATATATGTTTCATTATCGAAAAAAGTGAGAATATGCGACAACTATTGTTGACTGCCTGGATTTAGCTGCTGTGATCGTATGTTTCGTTGCCTGGCAATCTATCTTATATAGTGCCATTGCAGCCCCCGGTATAACATTTACAATGTCTGCATATTTCTGTTAAAGATACATGATGTAAGATTAAGATAAAGAGCTTTCCAGTCTTGCTGTAATAGTTCGAAAATAGATAATGTAAATGAATAATTTGAAATGTTCATTCAAATTACGAGCGAAATATTAGCCTTTGAAGATTAGACAAGACGTGCACAATAATTTCAACCATCCTCAATTTTTGAATGAAATTAGAATATGGCTGAACCTTTTTATACGCCCACATTGAAATGTGGTCGTATATTGTCGTCGCCCCCGTCCGTCCGTCCGTCCGTCCGTCCGTCCGTCCGTCCACAATTGCTTGTGGACGCTCTAGAGGCTAAAGTTAATATCCGATTGACTTTAAATTTATACACAGTATTCAAGGTCATAAGACGAAGAAGCCTATTGATTTTCAGTGATTTCCGATAATTAGTGCCAGAGTTATGGCCCTTGATCACTTCTAAAAATCTTGTGGATGCTCTAGAGGCCAAAGTTAATATCTGATTGACAGTGTTTAAGGTCATGAGACGAAGAAGCCTATTGATTTTCAATGAATTTTGATAACTGAACAGCTAAATCCATGATGTTAAATGTTTCCTACACTAATTGTTAGGGTGGGGCAAAACGTTATAAAAAGCAAACAAATTCTAATGATTTTCAGATAATTACATAATGAGTTGTTACTCTTAATCAGATTTTAGTGTATTACAAATGTTTCTTTACCAAAAAAAGTAAAAATATGCGACAACCCTTGTTTACTGCCCGGACGATTTAGCTGCTATGGGCGTATGTTTCGTTGCCTGGCAACCTATCTTTAATCTATTTAATCTAGCAAAATCTGATGCCATCAAGAGTTGATTATGGCCTGGATCAGTTAATATATGTCTAATTAATAATTTATAAAAAAAAATTATCTTCTATAAATGTCTAGTCCTGTTTGGATTATCGCCCTTATTATTATGCCTTTGTGAATATACTTATAATCTACGATTTCTTCAGCATTCCTGTTTTGCGTTTCTTACGTGGGTTATTATATAATATTTATGCTATGGTTTGTACAATTACATAGTCTTAAAAACTTATAGTTCTTTAGTTTTTAACGTTATTTCATCTGGATTATCGCCCTTTTTTTTATCGGGAAATTGCACCTTTTAAGCGACGACGTCATAACAGCTATAACGACAGATTCACGTCACGCCATTCAGTTAGCAGACGACGGTCTCCCTAGACGGTCTTATATTCCTTTGCTTCCACGTATTCAGTTTTGTTTCTGCGACGATTGTAATGTGTGTCCTAATGCATTCAATATACTTCAATCCTCTTCTTTATTGATTTGATGCATCTAGTTTTTTAGAACTAGGCCTACTTCTTTGATACATTTAACGGTGTGGTTACTTGTATATCGGAATTTATACAACAATATGCTTGCATTCGTAATTCTTGCAACATATAACAGATCATGACTCATGCTGACATTATATAACTGTTTCCTTGGGTTTTACTCCCAACTTGTTTTCAAATATGAGTGAAGTCTGTGTCACCACAGGCCCGGGACTGTACAGCGCAGTGGACGCTTACGGCTAGCCCCCGGATCCATTCACTCTTTTTGATTTGTTTTTGTTGTGGTCTCTTAGTATGATGTCTTATCTGTTATATCTGTTTTTGTGTAGAATTGTGTGTGGTGCAGTCCCCTGCACTTACTGTTAGAGAACATTTCAGGCCAAAAGATAGACCTTGAATACTGCAAGAAGCAGATTTAAGCTCTTGCATAATGTATTTTTAAATAAAGCGTCGATGAGGAGCGAGGTCTGACGCATTAAGGATTTGTCGTGGGAAAGGGGTCGATGTACTGATTTTGATTACGTAGCCGGATTTTGTGTCAATAATTTTTTTCCCGGGGGCGCCAATTGGATTTCTGCCATTTACAACTGCGTTCACACATTCAATTCTGCTATGTATAAGCTTGTAGCTTGTTCCTGGAAGCCGGTGCCGTGTTTACTCATTAGGTATAGTAACCAACAATGAAAATACCTCATCCGAGTTGATGACTGAGCTAATATCGATTTTGCAGGAAAATAGCACATTTACATGTACTTGGTCGATCGCATTGTAGTAGGTGAACGCCAGTCTTATTTTAAGACTTGGTGGCGCCATCGAGACTGAAGAACTGATGGCATTGATGTCACAGTAGAAGGCACGTTGGCTGTGGTTTCGAGCCCTGGTGTGAGCGTATGTGGCATGGAGTTAGGGGCGCCTTCTCAACTCGTGGGTTTCCTCCGGGCATTCCGGTTTCCTCTCACTGCCAAAGACCCCAACGCGCAAGCGAATTATTGAAATAAAAATCATATGTTAGACCCGAAATGACCTAATTTGTGTTGAGAGGTCGTTAAACCCCATTTCTCTCTCTCTCTTTCTACAATCAGCTTGGAAGTCAGTTGATAACACGTCCCCACCACTTATCATTCACGTTTATGCCGTTACAAGAAAGTTGCAATCTACTATGTATAATCTGGTTCTTGAACAAAGCGTAGTAAGGAAATGAAATGAAATGAAATGGGGTTTAACGTCCCACTCTTTTGTACCTAATCTGGGCTAATGGAAGACGGGGCGTAGTAAGGTCTTGTAGTAAGCGCTTGATGTGGTCGTGGCAGGGGCACGTGACGTAAGCACCACGATGCTGCTATGATCTATTTGCCTTCATGCAAGAAATAGACTCTTCTTTCCCAGGAAATTCAATATCAGTTCAGTGGTCATCTCGGGTGAGCCGTTTTCCTCGTGGGATAATATACCAAATGGGTACGACACGGTACCGGCTTTCAGGAATGTGTTACAAGCTAAAGCCTACGTACCAGAATAGGGCTCAGAAACCAGTAAATAAATGGCAATAATGTGTTTAGAAAACGTTCCACCATCTTGGAAATATGCTAAATCGGTACACATACTTGCATTTTACGCAGTTGTATATGGCAGAAATCAAATCTGCCTCCCAAAAAACATATATATTGACACCAAAGACAACTACCTAATCGAAATCAGCCCATCGTCCGATTTGCCCGACACAAGTGGTAGTAATATTGGAAATATGCTAAATATGTGAATAGGGCTGTAAATGTCAGAAATTGATTCTGCGACACCGTAAACATATATATTGACACCAAACACTACTACTTAAAGTGCCAATCCCGAATTTCATAGAATCAGAAAATTACAGATTCGTGTACGTGTGAAATTTAAACGCCAAAATACAGAGCAATTGTGTATTTACCTTGTCTGAAAAGTTCAGTTCAAAATATTGAGTCGTTTGGACGTGAACGTCAAAAATCGCACCAAAATCGCTATCCGGATATTAGCATTTTTAAATAGTTCGGGTCGTTCCACTTGATAAACGCGACTACATTCGATACCTATTGTACACTTCATAAATAGAGAGCTTGGATTTAGTCTGAATGTTAGCGGTAAGCGATAATACGAGGGAAGAAATCTGATTGGCTGTTTATTTTTACACAGCCAATCGTTATAGTTTACTGGTATATCCGGCAAAAATGTGAATCAATCGGGAAGAAATGTAAGTTGCGAGTTTCATTTTGTTCAATCCATCATGGATAACCATCCAAAGCGTAAAAGAGAGCGAACGGTGACAGATTCTGCACAGAAAAGAAGAAAGAGAGAGCATATGCAACGTTAAAGAGAACAGAAAAAAGACGAATGTGTGTAAATATGCGGCGAGATAACTAGATTGACTGCAATGAATGAATGATCAATGATGACGAAGAAGTTGCCAAAATGTTACTTCATTTTTTGACCGGTAAGCAAACATTTTTTATTTATCTGGATCAATTTATTTTCAAGAGTAGGCCTATTAACAAAAAATCCAATCAGAGAGGAACAGGCCTGCTGACAGTCAAGGTCGCCTATATAATATATCTGAAGTGTATGCAATGTTAATTGGAGGAATTATTAGTAAATAATAGTAGGCCTACTGATCATAAATAACAAAAACAAAAATTCTCTATCTTCGGATCTTCTATTTTTGTCAGAGACGTATGTAATACCTCACAGCTTTTGTTTTGAACGATTTATTTATTTTATTGTATTAGTAATATTACGTGTGGGCTAGTAATCGTCAATTAGTTTTATCTTTGTTGGGACTAAAAAGGGCCAAGATTATTTTCGATTTATTATTCTGATGTGTGGTTGTTTCAATGATTCCATTTTTTTAAATTATTCCAGATGCTTTCACAGACCTGGTGAGTTTTGTGTCAGTCCCAATGCAGCCCAAAGCTAGCACCAGCACCTCTTCCACGCGATTGATCGGTAAAAGACAAAGTTACAGGTAATTACAACCAGTACAGACCCGCATAACTCCTTTGTATTTCAAACCAGTAGTTATTTATGATTTTCACTTTCTTTTCAAGTTCGGGGTTTGTGGTCTACCATTGAGTCAGATGGCATTCTTTAGATTCTGCGGTTGTAGGTGACACTGAGTAGGGTTGTCTGTCCAACCTTGTGAATTTTTTCCGGGTACTCCAGTTTCCTACAAGACCCCTACACACAAGCAAATCATTGAATTAACATTTAACCATAATTATGTTAGTCCCGAAATGATCTTGTTTGTGTTGAGTAGACATTAAACCCCAATTCCATTCCCACCTTTTTCACATTCCTACTACAAAATGTACTGTTTTAAAATTAATGAATGATGTTCGATAGCAATAATAATTTATTTGACATTATTTTGCAGTCCACCTTTATACCGTGCAAGATGTTTGTTGGCAGCTGTAGATTTTAATTCCCATGCAAATCGAGAACCCAAAAAAGGAGCTGACGGAAACATAAGGTTAGTTTTCCCCTTAATTATGTAATAGCATTCAATAATATCTAATAAATGACCCACCCCACGGACATGTAAGAAATTAATTGGTCTGTTAGTACCATTGATCAAATGTGTTTATAAAGTATAAGAAAAACGTCCTAGTTCTCATATCAGCCATACAGGATGGGGGGGGGGATTACAGATAATCAAAATTTCCCATATATAACACTGTATGAAATTTCCATACGCCAAAAGTGAAGGCCCCTTCTCCTGTAACCTTTTTAATTTATATTTCAGATACAGCAACAGCAGCGCCTATAATGCCACCATGCAAAGACATACGAGTATATTACCACATTAATTAAACAGATAGTCTTAAGCCACACTCAATCTGGAACAGAAATTCCTGCCTGAGTGGATATAGCCCCTCTGATTCCAGGGTAATTCGTAGAACCCTTGCGTGTGAATATCAGACCAAAATTAAGGAAACAATATCAAAACAGGAATGTGTTTAATTACACCAGTGTTTATTGACTAATATGATTATGTCCATTTGTCTGCCTTGTACCCTGTATTTGGCCGTTTATGTCAGGATACCTCCTCCTTACTTTACAGACTATGCAGCTGGGTATTACTTGTCGGTTATTTCTTCCAAGTCGACCATGCCTCCAGTAAATTAACTGACGATAGGCAGCATGATGAAAACTTTTCTGTTCATTGGCATCCTAAAAAAAAATGTCATTTCTTGTTTGTAATGCGATCTGCAGTACTCCCTCGTCTAAACAATACTCGTCAATTTCCTGAAAGTACATGTAAAATGTAAAAATATATTATTGTGTTATTAGAACTATTAGTTGTTTATTGTCAAATGTTTTTTTTTGTATTTTGTAAACAGTTTGTCCTGAATGTAAATATTTAAGAGTACCTCATTAACTAACCAGTTGTTGATGTCATAATTATTTGTTTGTCATAAACTCACAACATAAGGAAATACTTCATTCACTGATATTTCAACTTTACATGCATGCAATGTAAGATTTTATAAATCACTTACAGGTCTTAGAGATAGGCAATTTTGAGCCAAAGGTGTACAACATAGTTTCTCCCTGTCTGTTGGCATTTCCTGGTAATTATTACAGGTACACCAGTCAGGATTTGTTGTCGGTGGTGGTGTGAATGGTGTGTCTAGCTGGAATAGCCAATCTGTCGCAAACATCAAGCCAACCAGCAATTACATTCTCCTTTTATCATCCAATTGTGATATTAACATCTGTAAATATTAAAAATAATCATGATGTAATGTCATAATTTTTTGTAGTTTTGCAATAAATAAGCTCACATGACAGTCAAAAAATTGCTTGATTTTGTTTTTATACGCCCACATTTTCATGTGGACGTATTATGTCGTCGCCCCTGTCCGTCCGGACGTCCGTCCGTCCGTCCGTCCGTCCGTCCACAATTTGTTTGTGGACTCTCTACAGGTCACAATTCTTATCCGATTTTGACGAAACTTAAAATATAGGTTTATCCCCAAAAGATCTCGGTTCCTTTCGATATTGGCATGTATCGGATCAAAACTTCATGGATTATGGCCCCTGATTGTACGAAAAATCACGTTTTTAGCTTGTGGACCCTATAGAGGTCACAATTTTGAACCGATTTTGATGAAACTTGACATGCATGTTTGTAACCCAAAGATCTTGGTTCCTTTCGATATTTGCGGCTATCGGAATGTAATTTCCTGAATTATGGCCCCTGATTGTCCGAAAAATCACCCTTTTTAGCTTGTGGTCCCTCTGGAGGTCACAATTATTATTCGATTTAAAAAACCGTTTGATTATATCACCGTTACACCTTAAGCAAGGTTGAGTTCGAATTTCGGGAAAATCGGACGAAAATTGCCATACAAAATGGCCGCCGTTTGTACGCGAATACTGTTAAAAAATGGTATATCAAGGTTGTGGACCCTGTGGAGGTCACAATTTTGATTCAATTTTGATGAAACTTGAAATTCATGGTTATAACCCAAAGATCTTGCTTCCTTTCGATATTTGCGCATATCGGATCGTAACTTCCTGAATTATGGCCCCTGATTATACGCAAAATCGCCTTTTTTTTTAGCTTGGAGGTCACAATTATTATTCGATTTAAAAAAACGTTTGATTATATCACCGTTACACACCCTAAGGAAGGTTGAGTTCGAATTTCGGGAAAATCGGACGAGGATTGCCATACAAAATGGCCGCCGTTTGTACGCGAATACTGTTAAAAAATGGTATATCAAGGTTGTGGACCCTGTGGAGGTCACAATTTTGATTCGATTTTGATGAAACTTGAAATTCATGGTTATAACCCAAAGATCTTGCTTCCTTTCGATATTTGCGCATATCGGATCGTAACTTCCTGAATTATGGCCCCTGATTATATGCAAAATCGCAGTTTTTTTAGCTTGGAGGTCACAATTATTATCCGATTTAAAAAAACGTTTGATTATATTACCGTTACACCGTAAGGCAGGTTGAGTTCGAATTTCGGGAAAATCAGACCAAAATTGCCATACAAAATGGCCACCGTTTGTACGCGAATACTGTTAAAAAATGGTATATCATGGTTGTGGACCTTGTAAAGGTCACAATTTAAATTCGATTTTGATGAAACTTGAAATTCATGGTTATAACCCAAAGATCTTGGTTCTTTTCGATATTTGCGCATATCGGATCGTAACTTCCTGAATTATGGCCCCTGGTTATACGCAAAATCCCCCTTTCTTTAGCTTGTGGTCCCTGTGGAGGTCACAATTATTATCCAATTTAAAAAAAAACGTTTGATTATATCACCGTTACACTGTAAGGAAGGTTGAGTTTGAATTTCGGGAAAATCGGACCAAAATTGACAGACAAAATGGCCGCCGTTTGTACGCGAATACTGTTAAAAAAAATGATATATCATGGTTGTGGACCCTGTATAGGTCACAATTTTAATTCGATTTTGATGAGGAAGGTTGAGTTCTAATTTTGTGAAAATCGTACCAAAATTGCGGACGAAATGGTTGCCGTTTGTACGCGAATAGTGTAAAAATATGGTATATCATGGTTGTGGACTCTCTACAGGTCACAATTCTTATCCGATTTTGATGAAAAGTCACATTTCTAGGTTGTGTACCGTCACACCATAATCATTGTCGGTTTCGAATTTCATTAATATCAGACTGGAACTGACCAACTAAATGGCTGCTCCCAATACAGTATGAAATACAGGACTTAAAGATGTAGGAAAAATCACTTTCGGTATTGCTTGTTCTCTGTCCATCTCTCGAAAATGTGGGCGTATCCTGCCTGGCAGTGCCAGCCTATCTTTATATGATATTTGCCTGCCATGTAAATTATATGACTTGTCATCATGATCATTTGACACTCGAAAGAAATCTTTCCTGGTTTGTAACCCGAGCTACACAACCCTGTCATACAGTAAGCATACTACAGCATAAGGGTAGTAAATAAACAACGGTTATCTACAGTAAGCATAATACAGCATAGGGGTAGTAAATAACAGTTATTTATACCTCCAGTCCATCAATTCTGAAGATCTCAGATCCCAACCTTGTCACCCTTTCTTCAGTGGTCTCTGTAACACCTGTAGCATCTCTTGGACGCCTCACAGCACGTTTGTGCCCAGTTTTCCTACGCATTGGTGGGGGAGAAGGGTCTGTTGATGGACCAGTTGTAGCTTGTTCTGGTGTTGGCAAATCCGGCAAGCTTTCAATATCATCAGAACTTGATAGTGGTGTGGGTTAATTTCTTGATGTCTCGCTTACTCGACATATTATGATGCAGAAAAAGTCAATAGCTTTTTCTCCTTTAGCTGCCTCTGCATAGCTTTTTCTAGACAATTCTGAAGAAAACGAAGATTCAAAACTCATGAAAACATCAATAAAAATAACTGAAGGATATTGTCATTTGGTTTATAAATTAGTCATTTTTTTCTTTGAATTTAAATCTAATATACAGCTCCTCTAGATCTTTATTCATTGATAGTTTTTGGATTGTTCTAAAAATTACACATAGAAAGATACCTACTTGTACTAGAAGTCCTGTGTGTCCACTGATCACACTTGTTGAATGAAATTGCCTGTTGGTTCTTCTTCCCTGCCTTACTACACTTTACACACTTCTCAACCATTTTAAATGACAATTCTTCACTGCCTTACTACACTTTACACACTTCTCAACCATTTTAAATGACAATTTTTCAACTGACAAAAATTAGCAGCCATTCCTTTTATTGGGGCTACCAGCTAATCACTAGACGCCATCTCTTCCAAATTACAAAAAAGCCATTTAGCATCTATTTGATTAAACGAAAATATAAAAACAGCAGCCCATCGTATAGCTTGATCAAAGAATCACCCACAAGGAATCCGTCATCATGGTTGTTGTAGCAAATTGATTGACGTTTGTCATAACGTGACGCCGAAACTTAGAAAATAAAAGTGAAATATTTCAGGAGACATGAAACATGATCTCTTATAATTCCACGCCATATTCATATGATGTTTAGTTGTGGTTATGTCTATTATATCCATATTTAACACAGAAATGGCGAATACAGTAACAAAAAACTATGAAACGTAATCAAACCAGCCATGAACGGCTAAAACTCATTCGACACCTGATTAGAAAAAAACAAATTGAAAGTAACGCGGAAATGCCACTGCGCATACTCAGCATATAGTCGCGTATTATCCAGTCACTTTTTTTAGGATGCAACCAAGACGCCGGTCTTCAAACACAGAGAAATACGTACGATTGGAAATTTTTTGAAAACGTATCACAACGCTTGCGGAAGTTGCTAGGGGCTAATTTAGAAGTTATTAAGGGCCTTTCATACAAAATAAAGCAGTTTTAACCCCTAAAATGCAACTGGGATTATTCCTTTAATTAAAATCTCCACATCGTCTCATTTTCTTGCCAAAAATGACCGCCGTCTTGGTAAATGGTAATATCCTAAGTGTATGAACATGTGATCATGTTACAATGGAATCTGTGACCCCGAAAACATATATATTGACACCAAACACTATTACTTATCAAAATCTGCAGATCGTCTCATTTTCCCGCCAAAAATGACCACCATCTTGGTAATATGCTAAGTATATGCCAGTTTTAAATGCCAGGAATGTATAAACTGATCCCGAAAATATATATATATATATATTGACACCAAACACTACTATGTAATCAAAATCAGCATATCGACCGATTTTCCCGCCAAAAATGGACGCCATCTTGGCAATATTAATACATTGCCAAATCATAGTTGATATCTCGATAACATTATAAATACATGTATGGTGAAGATAAAAAAAATAAATAAATTGGAATATCATCGGAAAATGGCTGCCCTCAATGTTGACATTTTTTCTGATTAGGTCTTCATAGTATGGGAGGCTATTATTTGAGGGCAGCCATTTTCCGATGATATTCCAATTTATTTTTTTGTAATCAAACATCAAAATAAAGCTTATTCCATGATTTCTACCCGAAAAGCCGATGTATTTACATTAGAGATCGGACTATTTCAGTCCATTGAGGAAATCGTTGCCACGGATCAACCATATCAAAGATCTCTGTGTTGAAATTATAATTGGAATGTGTAAAGCGATTTTTAAGGATCGCCAGTTACTAATTCTACGTTTTTACATACAGATTAAAGAATTTCTAACAGGGTTTTCAGTCCAAAATGGTATTGACAAACACATGATGAAGCGAAATCCCGTGCAAATGGTTCATTTTTATACGCCCACATTGAAATGTGGTCGCATGTTTGTCGGCCCCGCCCGTCCGACCGTCCATCCGGCGTTCACAATTGCTTGTGGACGCTATAGAGGCCAAAGTTAATATCCGATTGACTTTAAATTTATACATAGTGTTTAAGGTCATAAGAAAAAGAAGCCTATTGATTTTCAGCGGTTTCCGATAATTAGTGCCAGAGTTATGGCCCTTGATCACTTTAAAAAATCTTGTGGACGCTCTACAGGCTAAAGTTAATATCCGATTGACTTGAAATTTATATATAGTGTTTAAGGTAATGAGACAAAGAAGCCTATTGATTTTCAGCGATTTCCGATAATTAATGCCAGAGTTATGGCCCTTGATCACTTCAAAAAATCTTGTGGACGTTCTAGAGGCCCAAATTAATACCCGATTGACTTTAAATTTATACACAGTGTTAAAGGTCATCAATCAATAAAAGCCTAATGATTTTCAGCGATTTCCGATATGTACTGCCAGAGTTATGGCCCTTGATCACTTCAAAAAATCTTGTGGATGCTCTAGAGGCATAAGTTAATATCCGATTGACTTCAAATATATACACAGTGTTTACAGTCATGAGACGAAGACGTCTAATGATTTTCAGTGATTTCCAATAATTATTGCCAGAGTTATGGCCCTTGATCACTTCAAAAAATCCTGTGGAAGCTTTAGAGGCCAAAGTTAATATCCGATCGACTTTGAATTTACACACAGTGTTTAAGGTCATGAGACGAAGAAGCCTATTGATTTTCAGCGATTTCAAATAATTACTGCCAGAGTTATCTCCCTTGATAACTTCAAAAAATCTTGGTGACGCTATAGAGGCCAAACTTATCATCTGATTGACTTCAGTCAGATTGATACACAGAGTTTAAGGTGTTGAAACGAACAAGAATTTTGATTTTCAATGAATTTAGATATAGTCCGGTAGCTAGGTGGGTTTTATTCAACATGAAAGATGCGGAAGGTTTGGGATGCTAGTGGTGTATGGCTGGGTTAGGAGACCCCAGAAACCCTATTCTTAAGTTGTGCCAGTGGTGGGTGTGGTAGGAGGGGCCACCCATAGTACCCCCAAAAATCGGTTTATTCAACATGGAAGGTGCGGGTTCCACTTCAGTGGCATTTGATAGAGGATTGTGCCCTGAACCAGGAAATATAACTTAAGAATGGAATTTTTGGTGGAAAGGTCACTTAAGAAATGTCAAAGGTCACCTATTTGCAATTTTTCGATTTTACTCTGAACTATTTTTTCGTTATCTCGTGATCTATTTCAGGAATTTAACACAAAACTGCATGGAAATGTTTTATACTGCTAGGAGCAAACATATGACATATAAAATTAATGAACATATAGCTATAAGTATCACATAATCTCAAAAATAACGAAAATATCACTTGGCCCCCATCGGTAATTAAAATTTTAATCAACACAAAAAGTGCGAGTGTGAAACCAAGCCTAAATTGTACGGCATGATATCAGAAATCATTATCATCAACTTAATAAAGAAATTTCTGGTGGCCAATGTACTTAAGAAGAGGATAATGCTGGTGTGCACTCAATGACCCCTAATTAGAAATTTAATTAACATAAAGGGTGCGACATTGGAACAAGGTGTAAAATGTAGGGAGTGGTCATAGGATTCACAACTACTAACTTAAGAATGAATTTTTTGGTGGTAAATAAACTTAGAATGTCACATATGACCAATGCCCCAAAAATTCAATGACAAGCAGTAAAATATGACCGGGGTTTCTGTTGATCTCTGATACTAATAGTGATCTATGTCATGTTATTGCAGACATCAATCGCACACCCCTGATAAACCCGGGCAGTATAGGGCGTTAAACCCCATTTTATTTGATTATATTTCTCACATTCCTGAAATAATGACCCTAGGAGTATGCACTTACAAAAACACAAACTCATCTGGTAACAAGCACGTCTATGTTACACATATCATCGGTAACGGAAATACAACACGTGACTGACACACACCACACGCAGACAGCGTGTGCGGCAAATATACTATTAAAAAAAGTAGGGGATATTTGATTTTTAAGTGTTATTAAAGTCACCTAATGAAACTGACGAAGAAACAAATGACAAAATGAAATGAAGTTCACATTCATCGATTTATTCCAAATGATCGTTAGACTAAGTAAGGCACAGACTGACCATTATAAAGGTAAAATGATACCCGGGGTCAAACAGCAAAGTTACCACAGCATCACAACAAAGTCAGTAACGGGTAAATCCTCCTCTGTTTGCCAAACAAGCATTGATCCGACGTGGCATACTCCTAATGAGACGTCTAAGGTCATTTTGGTCCAGATTGTCCCATTCCTGTTGCAACGCAGCAGCAAGTTCTTGGACATTGGCAGGACTTTGTTGACGTTGACGTAACCTCTGTCCAAGCTCAGTGCTGGCCAAGGTAATGTGGTGATGTTCTGTTGTTGGAGGTAACCTGTAACGATCCTGGCCCTGTGACATCTTGCGTTGTCATCCTGGAAGATGAAACGGCTGCCATGACGTCGTGCGAACGGCACAACATGGACTGCCAAGATGTTGTTCCGGTAGTACTGGCCTGTAACACGCCCTGAAACAACATGTAAAGCCGTTCTTCCAGCAACAGTGATGCCTCCCCACACCATAACAGAACCACCCCCAAATCGATCATGTCTGATGACGTTAACGTCTTGGAAGCGCTCGTTTCGACGACGCCACACCCTCCTACGTCTGTCCAAAAAGTCAACAGTGATCCTTGACTCATCTGAAAACATCACATTGCTCCAGCGTCGATTATCCCAGTGTTGACGATCCCTACACCAACGACGTCTTGCCTGAATGTGATGATCTCTCAAACAAGGGATCACGCGAGGACGTCGGGCGCGAAGGTGACTCCTATGCAGTCGATTCCGAATCGTCTGGCCACTCACTCTCACACCAGTGTCTGTTTGAAGACGAGCGCTGATCTGATTTGCTGTGATGACACGATTTCTCAAGGCCAAGGTACGGATAAATCGATCCTGGGCTTGAGTTGTCGCCCTTGGTCGACCTGAGCGTGGTCTGTCCTGTACAGATTGTGTATCACGGTATCTGGACCATAGCCTGCTTATGACAGACTGAGAAATATTCATCGTCCGCGCCACAACCGCCTGTGTTGTGCCGATCTGTAGCATGCCAAGGGCACGTAACCTTTCATTTTGGGTAAGCCGACGCATATCAAAATTTGTTTTCTGGTCACTAAAACAATTAAACTGATGTTTCAACCCTGGAATTCAATGCCACAATGACTGTAACATTCAAAGTCACAGTCGTGCAAATCTTGGGTTGGACCGCCATGATGATCCCAAGCATCACCTGCATTCCATGCGGTAGCTATTGGTGCGTTTGGGCGTCACATGTAACTGGTAATGTTTCTTCTGTTAGGTTCTATAGTGACTTTTTTCGTAGTCATTTGCATATTTTAGTATTATGCCCCCAAAATCAAATATCCCCTACTTTTTTTGAATAGTATAGTACAGTAACAACATCATACTGTACTTGTATATGTTTCTGTGTTCAACTATTTCTTTTATTTACTTCATTGTGTTATGAAAATGTATTATTATATTAGATTATTTGGACATTGTAGGTTTACTGATAATTTTTATATGACTGTTTTCATATGTAATGTTTATAATTGTGTTTCTCCAGATAGTATAGTATGGTATTACTAGAGACTAGACATAAAATATGTCTACACCCTGTTTTTAAGTTTAACTTGAAATTCATACGGCTTTGTAAATTATATAATTATATGCATATACTCGCTATACTTTTACTCTGTGGTGATATTGAACAGAATCCGGGTCCTTATCATAAAAATAATTGTTTATCGATTGTGCATCTGAATGTAAGGAGTATTCGGGGTAAGATTGACTTGATCTCTTCAGAGTTAGCAGTTTATGTTAGAAACACTTTGAAATATAAGAGTAAGGGTAAGCAAAGATAAGCAATTTGATTGGTTGATGCTTTGGGACATGATAACTTTAGTTCTAATTAAGTTAGAGTGATGAAACTTGGTGTATAGTTTCATTACAGTACTACCATTTTCTGCTCACGATAAGCAGAGTGATACGCAATTTGATTGGTCGAGACTTTGGAACACAATAACTCTCCTTCGAATTGAGTTAAAATGTTCAAAAATGGTGTGTATGTTTATTAGGTCAATGCCTTGATGTAGTTCGAAGATGAGCATTTTCTTCTTAGGGTAGGCAGAGATAAGTAATTTGATTGGTTGATATTTTGGGACAAGATATCTTAGGTTCATCTTGATTGATGATTTTTATGTCAATACAATGACTGCATTCTCATTCAGTAATGGATTCGACAGTAACAGTGTATAGAAACGATTGACTCGGACACGAGGGCCCTTTCCCTTGGCCAGAGGGGCCCTTTTGTCAAGCGTGGGGGCCCTTTTGTCTGCCTTTAGGGTCCCCCTAACTAGGGTACATTTTCATTTTTCTCGTCGGTTTTAGCATTTTTCTTTATAAAACACTTTTGGATGACACTTCGTGTACAGTTTGATTGCTTGATACGTTTGAAAAAAATAAATGTGCGATTAATTAATATGTGTCATCTATTTTTGGGGGGATTTCGGCGGGGGGCATCAGCCTCACTGTTGGCTTGTTACATCTTGCCTTAGACCCATTACGTTTTCCCTAACACGGCTTAGCGATGCCTGCTGAGTGAAGATATTGCTTGTCCCTTAGTCCCATACATCTACTAGCTTTCCTCTAGTCGCAGTGTCTTTTACAAGCTCTGCATATGACCGAACCTTTTCTTTTCTGTGAAAAGCTAATATTGATGACATTCCAGCATCCATTCTGATGTGACCATCTAATTGTATTCATTGATGGAGGAAAATTCACACATTTCAAAAAATAAACCATACAACCCATCTGAGATGTTTTGCAAAGGTTCCACACCTTCATAGGCTCAGACAGAGGTTCGGCCTTACGCAAGGTGTAAAAATCTTCTGGAGAAACTGAAGGGCATTGATTCGGCCATGGCTAGAGGGAAACGAGCAGATAGGGGTCAAGAAGCCCTGATGTCAGTCACCGCGTAGATGTATGGGCTTAAGGAACAAGCAATCGCCTCACTCAACAGTACATCGTGTTTGGGAAGACATAATGTGTCTAAGGCAAGAGAAAATAAAGGGCGTCGATAATACCATGATTCCTCCCTGTGAATAAGTAGTGTCACTACAAACCAAAAGGGGTATCTTTTGGACGCAAAGATGGGGGCGGGGGAAGCTAATAAAGCAGGAATTAACCAACACCCATCGCCAGAAGATGGTTGGGAGTTGAGAGAAGGACAGTATAAAATCATATGGTTTTAATGGTCGGTCCTGAACTCCGGGGGTCATTGGTTGAAGAGAACATTGAGGAATCTGATCAGGATACCTATGAGCATACCTTCGACATTGCTTCCTCTGATGAAGACAGTGGCCTGTCCTAAGTTAGTTTTTGGTTGATTGGGTCTTGATTGATGTCTGCAATAACATGACATAGATCACTATTAGTGTCAGAGATCAAGAAGAAACTTAGCATTCCCGCCATATTTTAATGCTTGTCACTGAATGTTTTTGGGCATTCTTAAGTTTATTTACCACCAAAATATTCATTCTTAAAGTTGGTTTCCCGGGTACAAACTGGGTGATTTCTTGATATATTAGGACTAAAAACATATTCAAACTGATTAATGTATCATAACTTTGCTTCAAATCCTTCTCAAAACACTGTAATTGCCAAGTATATCCCGCTATGAAAATCGACCAAAAGAGGCCATGTTTGCGTCAGGGGATTACCCTTCTCCGTCCCTATGGCAACCGCGGGTGGAGACGGGTGAGAATTCATTGCATAATGCATACACAAGACGCTGTTGTCTGCAATCGCTGACTGTTTATTACACATATCGAGTCCTAATTAAATTTTCGGATTATCATCCCAGAAAGTGTTGTGGGCTAACTCTTTATAGAATTTATCAACATGTACACAAAGCGCCCAATGTGTTCGTGCAGCTTTCGACGTCACGCGTGGGTATAGCCCTAATCGTCGGGAACCCTTACATTTTTGTCCTGTATACGCTCAATCAATGAGTGTTTTTCAGGGAATCCAATATTTTTCTAGTAAGATTGGATATCTCTACTTTCCATATATACCAAAATTGCCATACTTTTATTGACAATAACCACCCGATAAATACTTTGCTGGGAACCCATCTTTATGTTAGTGGTTGTGAATCCTATGATCAATCCTTACATTTTACACTTTGATCCAATATCGCACCTTTCATGTTAATTAAATTTCTAATTAGGGGTCATTGAGTGCACACCAGCATTATCCCCTTCTTAAGTACATTGACCACCAGAAATTTCTTTCTTAAGTTGATGATAATGATTTCTGACATCATTCCGTAGAATTTAGGCTTGGTTTCACATTCGCACTTTTTACTCTGATTACAATTTTAATTACCGATGGAGGCCAAGTGATATTTTCGTTATTTTTGAGATTATGTGATACTTACATGTATAGCTATAACTTCATTAATTTCATATGTTATACGTTTGCTCCTAGCAGTATAAAACATGTCCATGCAGTTTTGTGTTAAATTCCTGAAATAGATCACGAGATAACGAAAAAATAGTTCAGAGTAAAATCGAAAAATTGCAAATTGGTAACCTTTGACCTTTTCTTAATTGACCTTTCCACAAAAAATTCCATTCTTAAGTTATGTTGCCTTGTTCAGGGCACAATCCTCTATCAAATGCCACTGAAGTGGAAACCGCACCTTCCATGTAGAATAAACCGATTTTGGGGAGTACTATGGGTGGCTCCTCCTACCACACCCACCACTGGTGCAAATTAAGAATTTAGTTTCTGGGGTCTCCTAACCCAGCCATACACCACTAGCATCCCAAACCTTCCGCACCTTTCATGTTGAATTAAACCCACCTAACTCCCGGTATAATAACTGAACAGCTAAATCCATGATATTAAATGTTTCATGTATATACTAATTGTTACCGTGGGGTAAAACTTTATAAAAAGCAATCAAATTCTTATGATTTTATGATAATTACATAATGAGTTGTTACTCTTAATCAGCTTTTAGTGTATTACAAATGTTTCATTACCGAAAAAAGTAAAAATATGCGACAACCCTTGTTGACTGCCCGGATGATTTATTTGCTGTGGGCGTATGTTTCGTTGCCTGGCAACTTATCTTACTTCTTTTGCTCGACATAATCTGCACACAATACATGTTTATATCTCTTGGAAGTTGCCAGGTGACGTCTGCCGGCATCTAACGCGTTCGCGAAATCTAAATGATCATTCTGTTTGTAATCCAATCGAATAAATGGCAGGAGGAAAGCTAGCTTTGGTAATTATTTTGATTTCTAAATTACATGTTTAATAACCAA
Source organism: Patella depressa (assembly GCA_948474765.1). Lineage (NCBI taxonomy): Eukaryota > Metazoa > Mollusca > Gastropoda > Patellidae > Patella > Patella depressa. The sequence goes on from OX419716.1 coordinate 55,937,170, forward strand.
TTTTTGTCACATTAATTTGATATTGAGGAAAATTCAAATCACGCACTGTTTTTTACTAACTTTAATGAGTATAGCATTACGTATAGCATACTATGACAAGAAACTGAGTATGACGTCACCTTGGAATTATGACGTCATATCTAAACTCGAAATCTGTCAATTGAGGCGCAATTGTCCAAGGGACCATCATGGCTAGTTTTATGTCAAAAGGTATATGATTTGTTGTTTTTTATTTGAAAAGTGCCGCTCACAAACACAAAAAGAACAGGATCTGTAGCACCAAGGGGTCAGTTACTGGTCCTAAAATGATATTGCTTGTGCTATTTGCTATTTTTTCATTTACATCACAGAGTGTGCTTCAGAAAAACACACAATATAGCTTATCTGGTGCTTTTTATACGCCCACATTGAAATGTGGTCGTATATTGTAGTCGCCCCCGTCCGTCCGTCCGTCTGTCCGTCCGGCGGTCCGGCATCCACAATTGCTTGTGGACGCTCTAGAGGCTAAAGTTAATATCAGATTGACTTTAAATTTATACCAGTGTAAGGTCATACGACGAAAAAGCCTATTGATTTTCAGCGATTTCCGATAATTAGTGCCAGAGGTATGACCCTTGATCACTTCAAAAAATCCCTGTGGACGCTCTAGAGGCCAAAGTTAATATCCGATTGACATTAGATTTATACACAGTGTTCAAGGTCATGAGACAAAGAGGCCTCTTGTTTTTCAGCGATTTCCGATAATAACTACCAGAGTTATGGCCCTTGATCACTTCAAAAAATCTTGTGGACGCTCTAGAGGCCAAAGTTAATATCTGATTGACTTAAAATTTATACACAGCGTTTACCGCCATGAAACGAAGAGGTATATTCATTTTCACCGATTTCCAATAATTACTGCCAGAGTTATGGCCCTTGACCACGTCAAAAATTCACGTGGACGATCTAGAGGCCAAAGTTAATATCTGATTGACTTTAAATTTATACACAGTGTTTACAGTCATGAGACGAAGAGGTATATTCATTTTCAGCGATTTCAAATAATTACTGCCAGAGTTATGGCCCTTGACCACGTCAAAAAATCCTGTGGACGATCTAGAGGCCAAAGTTAATATCCGATTGACTTTAAATTTACACCCAATAACGTTTAAGGTCATGAGACAAAGAAGCCTATTGGTTTTCAGAGATTTCAAATAATTACTGCCAGAGTTATCCCCCTTGATCACCCCAAAAAAACCTTGTGACGTTATAGAGGCCAAACTTATCATCCGATTGACTTCAGATTTTAAGGTGTTGAAACGAATAAGTATTTTGATTTTCAATGAATTTTGTTTACTGAACAGCTAAATCCATGATATTAAATGTTTCGTATACTAATTGTTAGTGTGGGGCAAAACTTTTATAAAAAGCAAACAAATTCTAATGATTTGCAGATAATTACATAATGAGTTGTTATTCTTAATCAGATTTTAGTGTATTACAAATGTTTCATTACAGAAAAAAGTAAAAATATGCGACAACTCTTGTTGACTGCCCGGACGATTTAGCTGCTGTAGGCGTATGTTTCGTAGCCTGGCAACTTATCTATAATTATTAAATAGTTGGATTTTACGCATATAGTTGATATCTATGATTTTTTACAGTTGCTATGGAAACCAAGAAAAATAACTATTATAGCCCGTTTTGAAAATCGCCCAAGAACAGATTTCATAATGTCGATAAAATTACCTTTCCAACCAGACCAAATAGCCTCTGTTCTACCATAGGTAGGGGTATGGGAAAAAATATGGGCTTAAACCACTAGCCTATAAACCTTGTAAAAGACAAAAGTTATCATCCATTCTTTCTGAAATTTGTGTGCATTATTTTTATTAGTGAAACGGAAGAGCCTATTGAATTGTGGCTCTTGTTTCACTAGTAAACACTTTATTACCAAAAGTTATCACCCCATCTTTGTGTTATTTATATGCACGATTTTTATACGCCCACATTTTTATGTGGACGTATATTGTCGTCGCCACTGTCCGCCCGGACGTCCGGACGCCCGTCCGTCCGTCCGTCCGTCCACAATTTGTTTGTGGACTCTCTACAGGTCACAATTCTTATCCGATTTTGACGAAACTTGAAATATAGGTTTATCCCCAAAAGATCTCGGTTGCTTTCGATATTGGCATGTATCGGATGAAAACTTCATGGATTATGGCCCCTGATTGTACGAAAAATCACGTTTTTAGCTTGTGGACCCTATAGAGGTTACAATTTTGAACCGATTTTGATGAAACTTGACATGCATGTTTATAACCCAAAGATCTCGGTTCCTTTCGATATTTGTGCCTATCGGAATGTAATTTCCTGAATTATGGCCCCTGATTGTCCGAAAAATCACCCTTTTTAGCTTGAGGTCCTTCTGGAGGTCACAATTATTATCCGATTTAAAAAACCGTTTTTATACGCCCACATTTTTATGTGGACGTATATTGTCGTCGCCCCTGTCCGTCCGGACGTCCGTCCGTCCGTCCACAATTTGTTTGTGGACTCTCTACAGGTCACAGTTCTTATCCGATTTTGACGAAACTTGAAATATAGGTTTATCCCAAAAAGATCTCAGCTGCTTTCGATATTGGCATGTATCGGATCAAAACTTCATGGATTATGGCCCCTGATTGTACGAAAAATCACGTTTTTAGCTTGTGGACCCTATAGAGGTCACAATTTTGAACCGATTTTGATGAAACTTGACATGCATGTTTGTAACCCAAAGATCTTGGTTCCTTTCGATATTTGCGGCTATCGGAATGTAATTTCCTGAATTATGGCCCCTGATTGTCCAAAAAATCACCCTTTTTAGCTTGTGGTCCCTCTGGAGGCCACAATTATTATTCGATGTAAAAAACCGTTTGCTTATATCACCGTTACACCCTAGGGAAGGTTGAGTTCGAATTTCGGGAAAATCGGACCAAAATTGCCATACAAAATGGCCGCCGTTTGTACGTGAATACTGTTAAAAAATGGTATATCAAGGTTGTGGACCCTGTGGAGGTCACAATTTTAATTCGATTTTGATGAAACTTGAAATACATGCTTATAACCCAAAGATCTTGGTTCCTGTCGATATTTGCGCATATCGGATCGTAACTTCCTGAATTATGGCCCCTGATTATACGCAAAATCGCCTTTTCTTAGCTTGTGGCCCCTCTGAAAAAAACGGTTGATTATATTACCGTTACACCCTAAGGAAGGTTGAATTCGAATTTCGGGAAAATCGGACCATAATTGCCATACAAAATGGCCGCCGTTTGTACGCGAATACTGTTTAAAAATTGTATATCATGGTTGTGGATCCTGTAGAGGTCACAATTTTAATTCAATTTTGATGAAACTTGAAATGCATGGTTATAACCCAAAGATCTTGGTTACTTTCGTTATTTGTGCATATCGGATCGTAACTTCCTGAATTATGGCCCCTGATTGTCCGAAAAATCGCCTATGGTCCCTCTGGAGGTCACAATTATTATCCGATTTAAAAAAACGATTGACTCTATCACCGTTACACCCTACGGAAGGTTGAGTTCGAATTTCAAGAAAATCAGACCATAATTGCCAGAAAAAATGGCCGCCGTTTGTACGCGAACAGTGTAAAAATATGGTATATCTAAGTTGTGGTCACAATTTTAATTCGATTTTGATGAAACCTGAAATGCTTGTTTATAACCTAAAGATCTTTATTCTTTTCGATATTTGCGCATATCAAATTGTAACTTAATGAATTATGGCCTTTGATTGTAGGAAAAATCACTTTCGGTATTGCTTGTTCTCTGTCTATCTCTCGAACAATTATTATCTGATTTAAAAAAAAAACTCTGATTATATTACTGTTTCACCGTAAGGAAGGTTGAGTTAGAATTTCGTGAAAATCGTACCAAAATTGCCGGAAGAAATGGTCGCCGTTTGTACGCGAATAGTATAAAAATATGGTATATCATGGTTGTGGACTCTCTACAGGTCACAATTCTTATCCGATTTTGACGAAAAGTAACATTTCTAGGTTGTGTACCGTCACACCATAATCATTGTCGGCTTCGAATTTCATGAATATCAGACTGGAACTGACTAAAAAAATGGCTGCTCACAATACAGTAAGAAATACAGGACTTAATGATGTAGGAAAAATCACTTTCGGTATTGCTTGTTCTCTATCCATCTCTCAAAAATGTGGGCGTATCCTGCCTGGCAGTGCCAGCCTATCTTAATTAGTGAAATGAAGAAGCCTATTGAATTTCAGCAATGGCCAAGCCTGGAAATAAGGCACCTGTCACTGACAATGTCAGGCAAAGATTCAGGCTTAGTGTCAGGCACAAAATGTCTGATGCCTGTCATTTTGTCTGGCACTGATTTTTCTTTTTAGCTGATATTACTTATACATGTCCGGCTTTAAGTTGAAAATGTCCGGTACCATTTCATTAGAGCCTGACATTTTGTCAGGTACTTTTAAATCTGTTATTTGCAGGCCTGGTTATGGCTCTTGTTTCACTTTGTTGCACCTTGGGAACGCTCAAATATCAAAGGTTATCTGCCGATATGTATGAAATTTATATTAGTAAAGAGAAGAACCCTATTGAATTTGAGCAATTTACAATAATGACTGTTAGAGTTATGGCCCTTTGGTTCACTTTGTCCAACCTTCCTAATGCTTGATTGATTAATGTTATCATCCAATATGTATGAAATTTATATGCATCAATTAAAATTCAGAGGTCTATTTGATTTCAGCAATTTCCGTCAATTATTTCTAGAGCTAGATGGCCCTTGTTTTACTTTGTGAACGTTTGAATGACAAAGTGATCATGCAATCTGTATGAAATTTATGTGCATTATTTGAATTAGTAAAATGAAAAAGACTGGCAAATTTCAACTATTTCTGTAAACTACTTCCCTTGTTGCAGTTTGTAGAACCTTATGAACCCCACCAACGACAAAAATTATAATGTGAACTGTTTTGTAAAGGCCCTCAGTTACCTATAAAGGAATAAGTATGTGACAACCGCTCGGTCGATTTTGCTGCTGAGGGCATTTGTTTCCATGCCCGGCAACCTATCTTAAAAATTGAACTTAAATTCCTGGATTATGACCCTTGATTGTTCAAAAAATCGCATTTTTGGCTTGTGGATTCTCTAGAGGTCACACCTTTTTTTTTTTTGGCAATTTTTAAAACTGTTTATTTACATCACCATTCCACCATAATTGCCGCTCTTTGTATGCAAATTGTGTAGAAGTGTGTAATACAAAGGTTTTATGCGCCCACATTGAAATGTCGTATATTGTCGTCGCCCCGTCCGCCCGATTGACTTTAAATTTATACACAGTGTTTATGGGCACGGGCTGAAGAAGCCTATTGATTTTCAGCGATTTCTGATGATTACTGCCAGAGTTATGGCCCTTGATCACCAAAGTTAATATCCGATTGACTTCAAATTTATACACAGTGTTTACCGTCATGAGACGAAGACGTCTATTGATTTTCAACGATTTCCAATAATTACTGCCAGAGTTATGGCCCTTGATCACTTCGAAAAACCCTTTGGACGATCTATAGGCCAAAATTAATACCCGATTGAGTTTAAATTTACACACAGTGTTTAAGATTATAAGACGAAGAATCCTATTGATTTTCAGCGATTTCAAATAATCACTGCCAGAGTTATGTCCCTTGATAACTTCAAAAAATCTTGTGACGCTATAGAGGCCAAACTTATCATCCGATTGACTTCAGATTGATACACAGAGTTTGTGTTGAAACGAACAAGAATTTTGATTTTCATATTTTGATAACTGAACAGCTAAATCCGTGAAATTAAATGTTTCATATACTAATTGTTAGCTTGGAACAAAACTTTATAAAAAGAAAACAAATTCTAATGTTACTCTTAATCAGATTTTTGTGTAGTACAAATGTTTCATTACGGAAAAAAGTAAAAATATGCTGACTGCCCGGACGATTTAGCTGCTGTGGGCGTATGTTTTGTTGCCTGTCAACCCATCTTTATCTGATTTTGATGAAACTTAAGATATATCTTTATATCTCCAAGATCTCAATCCCGTTTGATATTTTCACATTTCAGGCCATAACGTTTTGGATTATTGCCCCTGATTGTACAAAAAATCGTGTTTGTTTTTAGTTTGTTCTCTATCAATCTTTTACAAAATGTGGGGTATCCTGCCTGGCAGCCACTGGTTCTTGATAGTCAACATAAATCGTGCATCAATAAAAGTCCATTACTCGACACAATATTTTCCTTCAAGTGCGTCTCAATACACGTCATTCCACCAGCGACATTCAATTTATTATCCAAACCGGGGAAATTCGACTCACGGCCAGTATTTTCTGTTGTTTTTCCAGTTACCCTCGTAGAATGCTATATTATCAGACGTCAACACGCACAGCAGTTTTTCATACACGCTATCGGTTGTGCGTATATCTTACACTCTGTTCTTCATTTTAGCATTAAAAATGTGCATTCTTTCAATGAATTTTGCAGTTTAGCCGTTGCTTACCTGATATTGTGCTTCTGGTTTTTGTAGTTCTGTTAATGAAGCGTAGTCCTCTTTTATCCTTTTTGAAACACTTATTTCTGATTTTTGGTAATGTTCTTACTAATCCAGTCTTCTACAATCTTACTAACATCATCCTTACTGATTATTTTCTGAACCGTTACAGGTTGCATGCATACAGAAACCTTACGTCCAATCAAACATGCACCTGTAGTTAACATACTTATTCCTTTTGTTCATTATAACACTCTCCATGAAGAACTTTGTGTAAATTTGAATTTCGACACTCCATGACGTCACTGCTATGGCCTCCATTTGTAATATATTTTTGACCGATATGGCAGCTATATTGGATTAACGATGGCCGCCATTGCTCGAAACATGTTGCAGGATATATTTTTATACGCCCACATTGAAATGTGGACTCTCTGAACATTCCCAGATCACTTTAAAAAATCTTGTGGACGCTCTACAGGCTAAAGTTAATATCCGATTGACTTTAAATTTATATAGTGTTTAAGGTCATGAGACGAAGAAGTCTATTGGGTTTTTTTAACGATTTCTGATATTTATTGACAGAGTTATGACCCTTGATCACTTCAAACAATCTTGTGGACGCTCTAGAGGCCCAAGTTAATATCCGATTGACTTGAAATTTATACACCGTTTTAAAGGCCATGGCACGAAGAATCCTAGACAATCTGGAGGCCAAAGTTAATATCTGAATGACTACAGTGTTTAAGGTCATTAGACGAAGAAGCCTATTGATATTCAGCGATTTCCGATAATTACTGCTGAAGTTATCTCCCTTGATCATTTTGAAAAATCTTGTGATGCTCTAGAGGCCAAACTTATCATCCAATTGACTTCAGATTGACACACAGCGTTTAAGGTCTTGAGACGAACAAGTATGTTGATTTTCAATGAATTTGGTAGCTGAACAGCTAAATCCATGATATTAAATGTTTCGTATACGAAACGTTAGCATGGGTCAGAACTTTATAAAAACCAAACAAATTCTAATGATTTTCTGATAATTACTTAATGAGTTGTTACTCTTAATCAGATTTTAGTGTATTATAAATGTTTCATAACCGAAAAATGTTCAAATATGCGACAACTTTTGTTGACTCTCCGGACGACTTAGCTGCTGTAGGCGTATGTTTCGTTGCCAGGCAACTTATCTTTGAACTCAGTATACTCGAAAACATATTAAAAAGCATATTGGACCACATAGTGTAAAAAGTATGCAATACCAAGATTGTGGTCATGCTAGAAGTCGGGGGTGGGGTGGGATGTGGAGATGCCATAGTGGTCTGGATTGCCGCACTTCGACCTTTAGCATATCGGATCATAACTTTCTGAATTGTGGCTCCTGATTATACTAAAAATCGCCTTTTTATACACCCACATGGAAATGTGAACGTATATTGCCGTTGCACCTGTCTGTCTGTTGGTCGCGCTGTATCATACGGCCTGCCATTGAGTCAACTGCCTTGGTTTCGAATCCCCAGTTGTACATGGCAAGGAGTAGGGTCGCCTGTCCAACCTTGTGGGGTTTCTCCGGGTACTCCTGTTTCCTCCCACTGCTAAAGACCCCAACGCGCAACCGAATTATTGAAATGACATTAAACCCTATGTTAGTTCAGAAAAGACCTAGTTTCTGTTGATTGGACGTTAAACCCCATTTCTCTCTCTCCCTCTCCGTCCGTCGTCCACAATTTCTTGTGAACTCTCTAACACCAAAACTTATGATCTGATTGTTTTAAAATTAATATATGTTGTTGACATTAGTGGGATGAAGAATCCTATTTAGCTGTTTATTATGTTTAGAGTTTTGGCCCTTGTTTCACTTTGTTGCACCTTGTGAACACTGTAACGCCAAAAGTAATCATCTGATCTTAGTGTAATTTATATGCATCATTTGAATTAGTGCAACGAAAAAGCCTATTGAATTTCAGCCATTTCCGTTTATTATGCTAAGAGTTATGGACCTTGTTTCACTTTATTGAACCTTGTGAAAGATCTAACACCAAAAGTAATCATCCAATCTTTGTGAAATTTATATGCATGATTTGAATTAGTGAAACGAAGAAGCCTTTTGAGTTTTAGCAATTTTCCTTTTACTTAAAAGTATTTCAACAGTTATGGCCCTTATTTCGCCTTGTTGCACCTAAGGATTGCTCTAACATCTTAAGTGATCTGCCGATCTGTATGAAATTTATATGTCATTTAAATTAGTAAAAAGAAGAAGCCTATTGAATTTCAGTAATTGCCGTTTATTATGTCTAAAGTGATGGTCTTGTTTCACTTTGTTGAACCTTCTAAACACTCTAACGCCAAAATTTTATCATCTGATCTGTATGAAATTCAGAAATTTACAATATGCTTCTAGAGTTATGGTCCTTGTTTCACTTTGTTCACCCTTGCTAATGCATGATGGATGAAATTTAAATGTATCATTTAAATTTGTTAAACAGCGATCTATTGAATTTCAGCAATTTCCATCAATTATTTCTAGAGTTATGGCCCATGTATTACTTTGTTAACCCTGTGAAACGTTTGAATGATAAAAGTAATCATCTAATCTGTTTGAATATATGCATTGCACGTCCCCCCCCCCCCCCGGAACAGAGCCAAACCTAAATTTTCATTAATGTCGGTTTTCCGCAAACAATCCCTATTGTTTTTTTGTGAAAGCCTGACCCCCAGGGGCAGAGCCACATCCATTTTTATACGTCCACATTCATAATGTGAACGTATTATGCCGTCGCCCCTGTCTGTGTGTGTGTGTGTGTATGTATGTATGTATGCCGTGTGTGCATGTGCATTAACCATCACCAGAGGACCCTCGTTTGAAAACACAGCTTGTCCTCGGAGAAGTGAAGTCTATTTGGATAACCTAGTCTACTTCACCTGACAAAATTTCTACATGGTCCACACTTAATGTGTAAAACCAGGGTTTCCGCCAGAAAAATCTTGAAGGGAGGTACAATTTATTTGGTCGCCGTTTGAAAATAATAACAAAAAACACATACTTATTTTTATCTTGAAGAAGGAGCAGAAAATTAATTCAAAGAACAGTGTGATCGGTTCTATTTGCTTGTTAAAAATTTTGGACATGATATTCCCTCCACAGTGAGGCATTGACCAATCAGCTCCGATTACAGTCTCCTGAGGATGGTGGATGCAGCGCATAGCACAATCACTCCTTATAGTCAGCAAAAGGTGTTGGGAATTAAATAACACTTTTTGAAAACATTACTCAGCTGACTGAAGGGGGGTATGTACCCCCCTTTTGCAAACGAAGGGGGGTACGTGCACCCCCTGTACCCCCACTGGCGGGTATCCTGCGTAAAACCCGTTATGTGTGTGCTCTCTTCACACAGTTTACTCTAGTCTCGGTCAACAAACACACCGAGGTTCCTGGGTAATTTAGCGAATCATGTGACGTCAGCCAGCAAACACATGTTCCTCGGAGACACTGTTATGTTTGTTACTGCCTGCGGCCCCTTTTCTTGGCGCGGGAATATTCTCTGGGTGGGGGAACGGACGAACAGTCAGGGCACAGACGTATTATAACTGATTTTCAAATTGTCCAGACCGTAGTTCTTCAAACAGAAAAGTTTATTCATAACGTTCATAAACACTACAAATTATGGCGATATTCTCAACTTCTAAATGCGGAAATTCTCACATTATACACATTAAATTATACCTGGTATTCTTGTCTAATATTTTAACTATTGTTTCACATACTAATTTAATCTATCTACGAACGCTTTCTTTCCGTGAAAGAACTTGGATCACCCCATGACATCCATTTTCACGCCGTCTGCTTGCTTACAGTTTCGCACCGACTCTGAGGAGCAGTCCTTATTCTTTCAACGTCCAATAATAATTTTATCTACTCTAAGCAATTATCTCACTATCCAAAATTAGAACGAATATATTTTAGGATTTTACATATTGAAATTATAATATTAGAGAGGGAACAAGTATTTTTAATACATGTACTTGTTTTAACTAGTAAACAAAACAATGAATGCTCAATAAAACCAATTGAGTCAACTTGGCTCGTGGCCAATCTTGGCACATACAATCTCGCCCAAATACATATACAAATCTGTCCACTATATTTACTCAACGACAGTTACATGGCTCCCTAAAATTATGCAATAATTTTCTAATAAGAACAGCACATATTTTTAAATTAACACAAAATATTCTTAAACTAACTTTAACTAAAGTAACAAGACTAACTAATGCCTTAATTATATCTCAGTTTGGCTCCCTCGGCGGGGACTCCCCTATTACATATTTATTCTGCTTCAATCAACAATACTAATTTTTGAACTGGACGTTCAAGATAACTAGTCTGATTAACACGTTTACCATTATTATTTAAGTATTTGTCACCAATTAACAACTTAACCTTTCTAACACGATTATCCTTGTCAGGATAGACTTCAACGACACGCCCTAATTGCCATTGATTGCGAGACATAATAGAGAGGTTTCGCAACTTTACATTTACACTTACATTTACATTTAGGGGGTTAAACGTCATCAGTTTTTGTGACGTATGACGTGGAGCGCACGTCATAAAAGTGTGGCTGACGGATAGCAGCCTCCATAACTGTACGTTCACAACACTTAGCTGGACTTTGTTTGATGTTTATGATTCAGCCCATAATTTTTCTCTAATTTGTGGTTTTCACAAACTAAATCCACAGAAAACAAATTCTCCTTCAGGTAGACAAAATAAAAAGAGGCCGGGACAAAACATGTGCGTCCTTTATCAGTCTCATCTTCAACAACCTATCCGTGATGAAGGTCTTTCAAGATCCTGGACCAAGTTTGTGTCGCCACCTACTAAGTGTAAATGTAACTGTGAAAGGTCATTCTGTACAATTACACTTTCGGTTATCTAAATGTAAATGTAAGTGTAACTGTTAAGTTGCGAAACCTCTCTATTATCATCTACATGTACTATCATAACAATATCATCTACACAAATATTACGAACATTCTTATTATTCCATTTACTACGTATTTGCAAATTATGAATGCATTCCTTGCGCCAACGATTCCAAAATTCATTTGCAATATGCTGGACTCGTCTCCATCTCTTTCGAGAATAAACATCTGCCTTCTGAAATTCGCCAGCAGGTGGTAACACAATATGAGACTTCATAGTTAATAGATTATTACAAGATAATGGTTCTAAGGAATTACTATCATTCAAATCATTAACAGACAAAGGTCTACTATTTACTACTAATGCAGCTTCATACATAACAGTTCTTAAAGAATCATCATCAAGTTGAGTACCTAATTGCATCAATAATGGAGAAATAACATTACGCAGAGAACGAATTTGTCTCTCCCAAATTCCTCCCATATGACTGGCATGAGGTACATTAAATTTGAACTCAAAATAATCACATCCCTTTTCTAAAAGGAGTCTCTGAATTTGAATATGATCTAAACCCACAAATAATTCGTGCAATTCTCTATTACCCCCGATAAAATTACTGCCATTGCCACAGCGTAATTGTCTGATTGGTCCCCTAATACACAAAAATCATAGGGACTTGAAGGGATTAAAATAAAACTTCTTACTACTGCTTGACTATAACTAGCCTATATGATCAACAAGGGATGGCAGACGCCATCTTTGTTCTGCCTTTTTTGATATATTGTCTGGTGTCATCTCACAATACTCACTAGTTCTGACACTTCATGTCATTTTTATTGCCAACGAGACTTTATTTGATCATTATTCACCTTCCGATGTAATTAAATTTGTCCTTTTACAGCGTTATTAATAACAAATCAAACTTGAACCGCTATCATTTATCCGCAATCAACTTGCCGAGACCGGAAGAAACTCGAAATAAGGTCAAAAGAAGTCTGTGTCACTCAGTCCCTTTATAAACCTATCATTACTCGATATGTGCATAGGAACTGGGTGATCAAGTCTCAATCAACAGCGGCCTGGCTTCGTAAGTTCTATAACGTGATAAAGCCTACGAAGCGAGGCCGCTATTAGGCGAAACTCGATCACCCAGTTCCTATGCACATATAGAGTAATGATAGGTTTATAAAGGAACTGGGTGACACAGACTTCTTTTGACCTATTTTCGGAATACTTCCGGTCTCGGCAAGTTGATTGCGGATAAATGATAGCGGTTCAAGTTTGATTTGTTATCAATAACAGTGTTAAATGACCAATTTAATTACATCGGAAGGTGAATAATAATCAAATAAAGTCTCGTTAGCAATAAAAATGACATGAAGTGTTAGAACTAGTGAGTATTGTGAGATGAATTCAGACGATTCATGGTATCTCAGTCAAAACAAAGATGGCGTAGTGACTTACCTTCTTGTATTTATTAAGCAGTGGTAAGAAGTTTTATTTTAATTTATTTTAATCCCTTCAAGTGCCTGTGACAAAAATCTACGTAAAGCGTTTAAAAAAGAATCAGTAGTCATATCAATTAAAGTTTCAACGTGAACTGCACGACTAACAATACAAACAAATATAATTCCGTAACGTTTTTACTCTTTGCGACCCTCCCGAATTAACCACGGTCCAAAGCAATCAACTGCACAGAATGTAAACATTGGAGTATTTTCCATTCGGTCCTCAGGTAAATCTGCCATGTATTGTACCTGCATATGACCGCGTAATTTTCGACACATGACACAATTATTAATATAACTTGACATTAATTTAGTACACCCAATAATCCAATATCCATGTGATCTAACGTTTTGTACTGATATACCACGACCCTGGTGGAAACAATGTTCATGGTAATACTTAATAATCAAATCAGTAATAAAATGTTTTTTTTAGGTAATATAACTGGATATTTACAAATATCTAAAGAAGTTCGCTTCAATCGCCCTCCTACACAAATTAAACCATCCTTATTAATAAAAGGATCTAAACGATATAACGGCGAATTCTTAGAAACTGATTTATTACAATTATTATTACTACTCAATACTTTAATCTCATCAGGAAATGATTCAGCTTGTACTAATGTAAGAATTACAGTTTCAGCATTATGTAATTCATTTACAGAAATTGTATCACTCTTTAGTTTGTAATCTACATGTACATTATTAACTCTATATAAATTCTGAATGCGAACACATCTAGCTATTACTCTTTTAGTCCTATGCCAATCTGACATATGATTTAAGCGTGATATTTCGAAACACAATTTAGTATTAGTTGCTAAAACTATACCCTTTCTAATATTTGGATCTTCAGGTGACAACTGAAAATTATCACTTGAATTTGTGTTAAATTCAATTTTATTATTCCACAAAAATTTAGGTCCATTAAACCAATTTGATTCACATAATTCCTTTGCACAACATCCACGTGAGGCAAGGTCAGCAACATTATTTCCTGAACTAATATGATGCCATTGATTTGACATCGAACAATCTAAAATTTGTTGAACTCGATTTGCAACAAACATTTGATACCTTCTAACGTCATTGTTAAGATATCCTAAGACTACTGTACTGTCTGTCCAGTAAATGTTCCTTAAATTATCCATTTCTAATTCTAACTGAATCTGAGCTGACACTTTAACCGAAACCACTGCAGCAGTTAATTCCAAACGTGGCACCGTTATTGGTTTAATAGGAGTCACCCTAGATTTACCCATAACTAATGAACAAAACACATTTTGTTAATCATCAATCTGTCTTAAGTATGAACACTGTCCATACCCATATGCACTAGCATCTGAAAAATGATGTAGTTCACTTACAACACTTTTACCGAATCCAACCGGTTTATAACAGCGTTGTATTTCTAAATTTTGTAAATCTAACAAATGTATTCTCCACTGTTCCCAACGCGCTCTTAATTAGTCAGGAATGTCATGATCCCAATCTAACCCAATGCGACACAATTCTTGAAGGATTCGCTTTCCGACTAAAACTACTGGACATATAAGTGCTAATGGATCATAAATTTGACTAACAGTACTTAATATCCCTCTCCTTGTTAAAGGTTGATCACTTAAACAAATTCTAAATTGAAACGAATCTGATATTATATTCCATTGAACACCAAGAGCTCTTTCAATAGTTAATTGTTCCGCAAATATGTCTAATTTAGTTATTCCAGCACAATCTTCTGCAGGAATAGTATCTAAAACAGACTTTGAATTAGAGACAAATTTATGTAATCTTAAACCACACATAGCTAACATTTCTCTAGTTTGTTTAATAAGATCAATCGCTTCCTTATCAGTTTTAACAGAAGCTAATCCGTCATCTACTTCAAAATGTTTTCTTACAAAATCACCAGCCTCTTTACTAAACTGACTTTCAAATGATTCGGCAGCATATTTTAAACTAAAATTAGCACAACCGTGTGACGAACCGGCTCCAAATAAATGAACACACATTCTATAATTTGTCGGTTGCGAATCTAATTTAGATTGCCAAATAAAACGCAAATAATTCCTATCATTGTGATTAACATAAAACTGATAAAACATTTGCTCTATATCACACAATATAGCTACAGACTCTAACCTAAATCTAAGCAATACACCTAATAACTTATTGGTTAAATCTGGTCCCTTTAATAAAGTATCATTCAAAGAGACACCACAGTATTTTGTATTACAATCAAACACGACACGAATTTTGTTTTTCTTTTCATTGAATATCGAATGATGAGGAATATAAAATACCGTCCCATCATTTAAATCTAACTCCTCAATTGGTACTTTCTCAGCATATTCTCGCTCTAAAATTTTATCCATAAAATCATAGTAATCTTGCTTTAAATTGTTATCTTTTTCAAATCTATGTAACAAGTTATTAAATCGCTTAAATGCATAATTACGATTATTTGGTAACTTGAGTTCTATATGAAAATACAATGTTATCTGAAGACAGTGACCTATGATTGGGCCCAATATTATCATTATCATGATCAATATTATTTACTATTCCTACTACACCCCAACCTAAGTCGGTTTTCTGTCCATAAGGGCCATAACTGTCACGAGATATTACTTCGCGAGGTGCTAATGCTCTAGCACAATTATAACCTATCAATAATTCCACCTCACAGTCTTGAAGTGGCAAAAGTTTGTCAGCGATACATTCCAAATGTGGCCATTTTCGTGCAATGTCTGGAGTGGGTATGTGCGATTTATCTGCTGGCATAATGTCATGTGTGTAAACCGGTGGTAAGGGAATGCGAATGTCACTATCATAGCCCCTAACAAATAACCCACTAAATCTATCTGAATCTATGATCTGACTGTCAGCCAAAATTGTGGATAATGAAATTTTAACATTTTGACCCTTAACGCCCAAGGCTTCAAGTGTCCTTGGTAATATAAAACAACTGTCAGATTGACTGTCTTGCATGCAATAAACTAATCGTTCATTTGAATTCTGGTCTGTAGAAACCCATACAGGCACTATCATTGAACACTTATTAACTGTATCAAAATTAACTGTTTTAGAATTATGAGAAATAGTCCTTTTAACAAAAGTTTCTTGATTAGCAGATTCTGGGTTATCTGCCCTTGGTTCTATTCTGTTACGATTCTTATTGTATTCTGGATTATCTGCCCTAGATTCTTCTTGATTACGATTCTTGCAGTATTTGGCCATATGTCCCCTCCAGTAACAAATATAGCATAGTCGGTTGTTCCTGCGGAACTCTTGGCGCTCTAAATCAGATTTTCTTGCGAATTGTTCGCAGTAACGTAAATGGTGGTTACCCTGACACGAATGACACTTGATTCGAATTGTTCCATAATGAGAACTATGCTGATTATTATTACTAACAGGCGGAAATTCCACACGCGAACTAAAAACATTACTCTTCCTAGTGTCAGCATACCTTGAGTCTGGCTTATTAATTACAAAGTTATTCGACCGAAATGGTTTTGAACTGTAACTGTCAACCTTTGGTTTCACATTGATACCAGTTATTGGATCACAAGCAATTTCTGCTTCCTTTGCCACAAATTTTACGAATCTCGTAAATGGGGGAAAGTCGTTAACGGATTCCTTATAATCATTCACAATTTTTGACCACCGACCTCTAATTGAATCCGGCAATTTAACGAACATCTTTTGATTTTCTAACGGATCATTGAGTAATCTTAAAGAGTCATACGTATTTGATCCAGCTAAACATTGACGCAAAAAATCTGCATATTTCTGTAAAGCCAAGCCATCACGAGGCTTAACAGTTGGCCAATTATCCAATTTTTCCCTAAAGGCGGATGCTATAACAAATTTATTGCCAAATCTATTGCCTAATAGTTCTTTTGCTTGTTGAAAAGCGTCACTAGAATCTAGCAGAAAATAACTCTCGACACATTCACGGACAGCACCTCCTAAATACTTTTTTAGATAATACATCTGTTCAGCTACCGGAATATCTTTATTTTCTATTAAGGCACAAAAAGATGTTTTCCATGAAGGATATTTCATCGGGTCACCATAAAATATATTTGGCTCTGGGACTGGCAACTTGGTGAGGTTTACTTGCTCCGCAAAGGCCTTTACTAAATCTATCACATTATTATTATTATTATTAACTGGCGGCGGTTGCATACTATATGTGGGTGGCGAGAACTGATCGATTGGCGGGTGTTCCGGCAACGAGTTGACATAAACTTGAACTGGATCCTCTGACTCAACTTCAGAGTGTGAGTGTGACCGATGAAATCTACTATTTCCCAAAACACGTAATTTAGTCTCGGCTATCTCTAGGTTCCTTAAAATTTTAATTCGTTCCAATTTTGACTCTTCAAGTTTTTCTTGTTCAACATATTTTAATTTGGTCTTCAAAACTGCAGCTTCCACCGCAGCACTAGTTTCCGGCGACACCGAAGAACGAGACGACTTTCTAGTAGAAGTAGTCGAAGATTTGTATGCGTTGCTACGTGTCTCTAATCCAGTACTGTTACTGATCGAAAGAGCAGAAGCCATTATGATGACTATTATTATTCTAACTGTTTCACTCAAATTCATCAATTCAGTTCAAATAGTCCCAAGCCTTGACTTGACTCTGCTAGTTCCTTTTCACTTCACATTATTTATCTTCAACATGTCTCTTTAAATTTTCACAAATTAATTTGATTGATTGTTCCTTGACTTCATCTTTCACTTTACCTTGCCTTGACTCTTTATTAAATATTCCGATATTTATTCATATTGCACTGTTCTTTCACTGTTACTGCCTGCGGCCCCTTTTCTTGGCGCGGGAATATTCTCTGGGTGGGGGAACGGACGAACAGTCAGGGCACAGACGTATTATAACTGATTTTCAAATTGTCCAGACCGTAGTTCTTCAAACAGAAAAGTTTATTCATAACGTTCATAAACACTACAAATTATGGCGATATTCTCAACTTCTAAATGCGGAAATTCTCACATTATACACATTAAATTATACCTGGTATTCTTGTCTAATATTTTAACTATTGTTTCACATTTTACATACTAATTTAATCTATCTACGAACGCTTTCTTTCCGTGAAAGAACTTGGATCACCCCATGACATCCATTTTCACGCCGTCTGCTTGCTTACAGTTTCGCACCGACTCTGAGGAGCAGTCCTTATTCTTTCAACGTCCAATAATAATTTTATCTACTCTAAGCAATTATCTCACTATCCAAAATTAGAACGAATATATTTTAGGATTTTACATATTGAAATTATAATATTAGAGAGGGAACAAGTATTTTTAATACATGTACTTGTTTTAACTAGTAAACAAAACAATGAATGCTCAATAAAACCAATTGAGTCAACTTGGCTCGTGGCCAATCTTGGCACATACAATCTCGCCCAAATACATATACAAATCTGTCCACTATATTTACTCAACGACAGTTACAATGTTAGAGGTAAGAACGAAGAATACGTTTCCTTAATTTAAGTGTGAATAACAAGTAAAATTATTTGGTTCCAGTCATTATCACATATGTGATAGAACTGATTAAACAGAGATCATCGCTACCATAGAGGAGTAATAAAGGATTTATGAATCGGAAGTGATGAACGCCAAAGGAAAACACGAGTTATCTCTCTATGTGAATGACTGAAGTGACGAGTGATGACAGACAAACGGCCGAATTTCTGCTCACTAATAATTCCTTCGAAGACAAAAAGTTGTTATATGGGACCGCAAGAGGTTATCCGACGACACAATAAAGTAATTAAGTGTCATAAGATAAGAGAACACGGGGAAAAATAGAAATACTCCGTACAGCCCCTTGTTTTTATTCATTCTACAGGGGAGACCGGGGCACATTGAACCACTTTGTTCACATACATGTTTGTCCTCATTTCATATCAAATGTTTTTATTAGAAGATCTCTTTATTTCATGATCAAAATTTTAAAAAAATATCAATATGCCTTATTTATCTGGATTGTATAGATTAGACATATATGAACTTAAGTACAAGAATTTCCTAGGCTAAGATGTTAAAACATGTATGGAAAATGTTTTCTCTTTTAAGCGATTTTTGAAAAATTCACTGCCTAAGAAAATAATTGACAGCATGTGGCTTATTGATGGAGAAATGGGTCTAAGAAGATATCTCACTTCTGTATAGTGTTGGGTTGTATAGTATTATTTATAAAGGATATATCCATGGTGGTTCAATGTGCCCCGGTCTCCCCTACCTTATAAAAACATGGTAATGCACGGACTTTTAAACTGTTTTTCTTTCCTGTTCTCTTATCTACTGGCAGTCAATTCTTTTTATGAATTGTAAGATATTCTCTCACAGTGTCACACAGCAATTTTAGGTCTTCGAGGTAATTATTAGTGAGCAGATATTCGCCCATGTATCTGTTATCACTAGTCACTTTAGTTAGTTATATAGAGGAATAACTCGTGTTTTCCTTTGGCGTTCGTCACTTCCGATTCATGAATCCTTTATTACTCCTCTATGGTAGCGATGATCTCTGTGTTAATATTATATTTGGAAAGTGTTTAATCGGTTCTATCACATATGTGATAATGACTGGCACCAATATTGTCCTTTAGCACGTCGTGGATGAGACAATATGGCGTCGAATTTAGGCCTAGGTTTTTTTTTCTGACTCTGTGTTGTCCAATCATAGACAGTAGCTCATATGTTGTCGTTTTCGTTGAAGTGATGTCATTTCTTTAAATAGGCGACTTATATCAATACTGTATGCATTTTAGTTTACCTACCAATAGATGCTTTTCTTGTGACATCACGCTGGTTACCCACTGTCAGCCAACTTGTATGGCAAGAACTTTGTTTACATTCTCACAGCTCCTTGCATTTTTGTGATTTTATTATTTAAATAACTTCACTTCACTATTCTTTTGCCTTGGCAAATAAGAATTATTTGACTTAAACTTTGGCACTTGCATTAACAGACCCCTAGGCCGTGCTTGATATAAAGAAGGATAAACATGCTTTTTATGTACATTTTTTTATACGCCCACATTGAAATGTGGTCGTACATTGTCGTCGACCCCGTCCGTCCGTCGGTCCGTCCGTCCGTCCACAATTGATTGTGGACGCTCTAGAGGCTAAAGTTAATATCCGATTGACTTTAAATTTATACACAGTGTTTAAGGTCATGAGACGAAGAAGCCTATTGGTTTTCAGCGATTTCCGATAATAACTACCAGGTTTATGGCCCTTGCTCACTTCAAAAAATTCTTGTGGAAGCTCCAGAGGCCAAAGTTAATATCCGATTGGCTTTAAATTTATACATGGTGTTTAAGGTCATAAGACGAAGAATCCTATTGATTTTCAACGATTTCCGATAATTTATGGCTCTTGATCACTTCAAAAAATCTTGTGGATGCTCTGGAGGCCAAAGTTAATATCCGATTGACTTTTAATTTATACACTTTGTTTAAGGTCATGAGACGAAGAAGCCTATTAATTTTCAGCGATTTCTGATAATTACTGCCAGAGTTATAGCCCTTGATCACATCAAAAGATCCCGTTGACGCTCTGGAGACCAAAGTTAATATTCGATTGTCTTTAAATTTACACACACTGTTTAAGGTCATGAGACGAAGAAGCCTATTGATTTTGAGCGATTTCAAATAATTAATTCCAGAGTAATCTCCCTTGATCACTTCAAAAACCTTGTGACGCTATAGAGGCTAAACTTATCACCCGATTGACTTCAGATTGATACACAGAGTTTAAGGTGTTGAAACAAACAAGTATTTTGATTTTCAATGAATTTTGATAACTGAAAGCTAAATCCATGATATTAAATGTTTCCTATACTAATTATTAGCGTGGGGCAAAACTTTTATAAAAAGCAAACAAATTCTAATGATTTTCAGATAATTACATAATGAGTTGTTATTCTTAATCAGATTTTAGTGTATTACAAATGTTTCATTACCAATAAAAGTAAAAATATGCGACAATCCTTGTTGACTGCCCGGACGATTTAGCTACTGTGGGCGTATGGCAACCTATCTTTGCATTTATTGAAGGTGTGATCAAACTTCACCACAAGGATGCCATGGAAAATATTTTTAAAAATATTGGAAAAAATGGTTGAATGGGAGAAGAACAAAAACAAGGGGAAGAGGACGAGGAGACAGAGAGAGAGAGAAATGGGGTTTAACGTCCACTCGACACAAACTAGGCTATTTCTGGCCTAACAAGGAGACAGCTGCAGAAGAAGGAATGAGGGGAGAATGATGGATAATTTGTATGCCTGATAACGACCAGTGAATTCTTGTTGACATGTCGTGCGTATATAATATAGTGATTCCAAGTGATTGTTTTCAATACAACTGTGTTGTGTTATATGGATGAATAAATTTTATTATCGAAACGTCGTCTGTATTGTCACAAAATTGGACCTTTGGTTCTTTTAGGGTCGGATTGACGGTCATGTACTTATATAGTTCCCATTAACAAAAAATAGTTCATTTCACGGATTCACAGCACAAGACGAATCACATAATTTCTACATTGATGAGATGACGGTAAACGTGCACACAGCAGTCATTAAATTAAATATTTGACTGTCCGCAGCACAATTAAGATGATAAGGTTGATGAGTTATTCATGTAGATCTTTTCAATATTTTCAACGCCATAAATTAACTGGAACAGTAACGATCCCAGCAACAATATCGGTAACACTAACCGTAGCACATAAACATGATGAGAAACAGAATCGGGACATAATCATGTCACAATCAAAATCAGAACCAGGTCACCTATAAAACATAACACAATGTTTAACAAATAATCAAAATATTTCTACATTTCTACGATTGTCGACATTACAAAAATCAAACAATACTTACAAGCATTTGTACTAATTATTACTCATTAATCACACAGATTACCATTATAACGATACACAGTCTAAACCAACGACACACAGTCTAACACCCATTTAGTTGAAATATAATCTATTGGAATGATTCATGAATGAATGATGATTAATGGACACGTGTGGTTCTCCCAAAATCCAGCATTAGAGTAACAATATAAATTCATATCTCCCACCACGTAAACTACAGTTATATTCCACTATATGCCCTTCGGGCATCTCAGATTTATATTTCACATTTTTCATTGATCTTAATAAATATGTATACTAACTCAACATTCAAAGTCTAAAAATAGCACAGTTGCAGTTCAGCACTGTGTCAACATCCACCTGACTATAAATACGAGGTAAGACTCGGCTCTAGTTGTCTTTTTCTTATACCCATATAAATATCGTATACTTGGGTTTGTTTTACTTACCTTTATTTTGCGATATTGTTGGATCATAGATTCAACTCCCTATTTTATGATCGCTTTCGGTACGTTGTGCCGATTTATATTTTTTTTGTGGCGTACTACTATACGTAGTTTCACGCCCGTTTATCGCTATTTTCTACGATAGATTTAGTAAATCTCCAAGCGATAATTTTGAAAAGGTTTGTCCGAAGAGTCTGTTTTTATACGCCCACATTTTTATGTGGACGTATATTGTCGTCGCCCCTGTTCGTCCGTCCGGTCGTCCGTCCGTCCGTACGTCCACAATTGTTTGTGAACAGTCTACAGGTCACAATTTTTATCCGATTTCAATGAAACTTAAAATATAGGTTTATCACCCAAAGATCTCGGTTCCTTTCGATATTGGGGGGTTGGGATGGCCTAGTGGACTAGAGTGCCGCGCTTCGACCTCTGGCTTGCGGCTGTGGTTTCGAGCCCTGGTGTGAGCGTATGTGGCATGGAGATAAGGGCGCCTTCTCAACCTCGTGGGTTTCTTCCGGGCACTCTAGTTTCCCCCCACCGCTAAAGACCCCTATGCGCAAGCGAATTATTGAAATAAAATTAAACCATACGTTAGTCCCGAAATGACCTAGTTTGTGTTGAGTGGACGTTAAACCCCAATTTCTCTCTCTCTCTCTCCTTTCGATATTGGCATGTATCGGACTGTAACTTCATGGGTTATGGCCCCTGATTGTACGAAAAATCACATTTTTAGCTTGTGAATAGTGTAGAGGTCACAATTTTGAACCAATTTGGATGAAACTTGAAATGCATGTTTATAACCCAAAGATCTTGGTTCCTTTCGATATTTGCGCCAATCGGATTGTAACTTCCTGAATTATGGCCCCTTTTTGTCCGAAAAATCGCCCATTTTAGCTCGTGGTCCCTCTGGAGGTCAAATTGTTATCCGATTAAAAAAAACCGTTTGATTATATCACCGTTACATAGTTATGGAGGTTGAGTTCGAAAGTCGTGAAAATCGGACCAAAATTGACGAACAAAATGGCCGCCGTTTGTACGCGAATAGTGTGAAAATATGTTATAGCAAGGTTGTGGACCCTATAGAGGTCACAATTTTGAACCGATTTTGATGAAACTTGACATGTATGTTTATAACCCAAAGATCTTGGTTCCTTTAGATATTTGCTGCCATCGGATCGTAACTTCCTGAATTATGTCCCCTGATTGTCCGAAAAATCGCTTTTGTTAGCTTGTGTTCCCTCTGGAGATCAAAATTATTATCCGATTAAAAAAAAAATGTTTGATTATATCACCGTTACATGGTAATGAAGAAAGCGTTTGAATTTCGTGAAAATCGGACCAGAATTGACGGATAAAATGGCCGCCATTTGTACGCGAATAGTGTGAAAATATGTTATATATCAAGGTTGTGGACCCTATAGAGGTCACAATTTTGAACCTATTTTGATGAAACTTGAAATACATGTTTATAACCAGAAGATTTTGGTTCCATTGCATAATTGTGCATATCGGATCGTAACTTCCTGAATTATGGCCCCTGATTGTACGAAAAATCATCTTTTTTAGCTTGTGGTCCCTCTGGGGGTCACAATTATTATCTGATTTAAAAAAACGTTTGATCATATCACCTTTAGCCCGTAGTGATGGGTGACTTCGAATTTCGTGAAAATCGGAGCAAAATTGACGGACAAAATGGCCGCCGCTTGTACCCAAAAAGTGTAAAAATATCGTATATCAAGGTTGTGGAACCTGTAGAGGTCACAATTTTAAATCAATTTTGATGAAGCTTGAAATACATGTTTATTACCTAAAGATCTTGGTTCCTTTCGAGATTTGCGCCCATTGATTCGTAACTTTCTGAATTATGGCCCATAATTGTACGAAAAATCACTTTTATTAGATTGTGGTCCCTCTGGAAGTCAAAATTATTACCCGATAAAAAAAAAAGTTTGATTATATAATCGCTACAATGTAATGAATGTTGAGTAAAAATCGGACCAAAACTGACAGACAAAATGGCCGCTGATTGTACGCGTTGTACGCGAATACTATAAAAATATGGTATATCTAGGTTGTGGACCCTGTGGAGGTCACAATTTTAATTTCATGATGAAACTTGAAATGCATGTTTATAACCCAAAGATCTTGTCTCTTTTTGATATTTGCTCATATCGGATTGTAACTTCCGGAATTATAGCCCCTGATTGTACGCAAAATCGACTTCTTTAGCGTGTAGTCCATCAGAGGTCTCAATTATTATCCGATTTTAAAAATAATATTAAATGTTTCGTATACTAAACGTTACCGTAGGCCAGAACTTTATAAAAACAAACGAATTCTAATGATTTTCTGATGATTACTTAAAATGCAACAACTCTTGTTGACTGCCCGGACGATTCAGCTGCTGTTTGGGCGTATGTTTCGTTGCCTGGCAACCTATTTTCTATAAACCCTTTAGACCCGGACATTATCATCTTTGATGAAGGCAATACCTCTTTTTATACGCCCACATGGAAATGTGGTCGTATATTGTCGTCGCCCTTTCCGTCCGTCTGTCTGTCCGTCCGTCCGTCGGTCCGTCGTCTACAATATCTTGTGAACGCTCTAGAGGCTAAAGTTAATATCCGATTGACTTTATGAGACGAAGAATTCTATTGATTTCCAGCGATATCCGATAATTACTACCAGAGTTATGACCCTTGATCACTTTGAAAAATCTTGTGAACGCTCTAGGGGCTAAAGTTAATATCCGATTGACTTTAAATTTATACACGGTGTTTAAGGTCATGATGCGAATAAGCCTATCTGATAACGCTCTAGAGACGGTGTTTAATGTCGTGAGACGAAGAAGCCTATTGATTTTCAGCGATATCCGATAATTACTGCCAGAGTTATGACCCTTGATCACTTTGAAAAATCTTGTGAAAGCTCTAGAGGCTAAAGTTAATATCTGATTGACTTCAAATTTATACACGGTGTTTAAGGTGATGATGCGAAGTCATTCCCTTAAACGCATTTAAGTCGTTGATATCACCCACTCTGTTCTTTCAATCTGCCAGTCGATCTGACTTTATGAGGGCCAGATTTGACTATCAAGAGATAGATCAGTCAGAGAATTATATAACATTACAAGTATATGTTTGATTTGGTAATCATATTGTGTCAGGTACTAATCAGCAATTTTCAAGGCAGCATCAACCCGGCTACAGTAACATCTGTAGATTATACTTTTGTAGCCAGTCAGATTTCAAATATTTTTTAAGCAGTTGGTCTATCATGACATCAGATAAATGGAATCTTAATACATTTAATGGGTACTGCTTTGAGTTTTCTAAACCACCTTTTCAGCCTCACTTGCCTAACCACCTCTATATAATTCAGAGTAGATGGAGTTAGTTGATTAATTAAATGTTTAGTAAGAGGACTTTATGTCCCGGTTGTCCCTGGTTTTTCATACCAATCAGTTTATTTCTAATATCCTTTTAGTTCAGAAAAAGACTGACGATTATCGTCCTGTTATAAACCTGAAAAATTTACACATTTATAAGTTAGGATGCCTTTTTTCTATTCGTCCAGACTATCATTCATATTTACGTGTTATTTGGATATACTATTTTTAGGATATACTATTAATTGTCATTTATTTACTGATCTGTTACTCAACGAAATATAAAGGAAAAAACAAGGCAAAGCTTTATTAACGTCAAACTGGGCTCCTTTTCTCGACCAGTAATACTGTTAGTATTTTTTTTTACATAGATAAAAGAGTAATCCGGGGATTTAACAGAAGGTATTTATTCATATGTATGGGTATTTCCCCCAACGGATTTAAATTGGTGGTTACATAACACCCTCACTCTTTTAACTTTATTTTGGATGCTTCTCTTTATGCATGCGATGCTCACTCCTTATGATTTCACGCCAATGAGCTTTGGGATAGTTCAGAATCTCTATAAATTATCTTAAACTGCTTGATTGAGATCTTTATGCAGCTATTTATCTAATACACATATACTTGTTCAATGTGATAGCAAAATATCCTATGTTTATCATATATTTATAATATTGGGGAACTATAGTTAAATTGTTTTAAAATTAGCAAGCAAATTTGGAACTGTCGTGCTTCTAGAAATATTTATTTATCTGCTAAATATAGATCAATTATGTCTTAGAGCATAGCTGATGAATTATCTAGACATTTTTCTGATTTCACAGAATTGAAGTTGAATAAGCACATTTTTCAGAGTGTTTGTAACCTTTTATTTGTACTGGACATAGATCCATTTACATCACAGCTAATTTTCAAAGTTGTAAAGTATATGTCTTGACAGTCTGATCCATCTTGTTTGGCTCGATGATATATTTAAGATTTGTTGATTTAATTTTCACCCATACTTTTTCCTCCACTCACTGAAAGTTTCAGTGTAGTTGGGAACCATTATAATTATAGTGCCAGGATGGCCAACACCGGTATGGTATTCTTGACTCTTAACAATACTTATTTCAAACCCCATTCATTTGCTCCTACCGAAGGACCTCTTGCCTGTAGTTCAACATGGGGAGGCAAAAGTTTATACATGAACGCTTGTCTCATATAAAGGAATACCTCACTAATAGAGGACTATCACAACACACTACCGACACTGTTGTCAGGTCCTGGAAACCAGGAATTTATAAACAGTATTATCTCGCCATGAGACGATGGGATTTTTAGGCAGATCGGAAACAATTTGATCCTTTGGGATCCCACTGTAGAAAGTATTGCAAATATTTTAATCTTGATCCTCCAAAATCTAGGAAGTCTTCCCAAACTTTTTGTATCTCATACATGTATTACGCTCAGAGCAGCTGTGCCATCTTTCTTTGCCCGTTGGTTTGAGAAACTTTTGGGGGGTTGGGATGGCCTAGTGGTCTAGAGTGCCGCGCTTCGACCTCAAGGCGGCCGGTCACCTCTGGCATGCGGCTGTGTTTTCGAGCCCTGGTGTGAGCGTATGTGGCATGGAGATGGGGCGCCTTCTCAACCTCGTGGGTTTCCTCCGGGCACTCCGGTTTTCCCCCCCCCCACTGCTAAAGACCCCTACGCGCAAGCGAATTATTGAAATAAAATTAAACCATATGTTAGTTCCGAAATGACCTAGTTTGTGTTGAGTGGACGTTAAACTTCATTTCTCTCTCTCTCTCTCTTGAGAAACTTTTATACTGACAGGAATTGATATTTCTGTATTTAAGCCGCATTCAATTCATTCAACTTCCTAATCTAATTTTTTTAAATTCTGGATGCTTTTTCAGACAATCTTAAAACAGTATCATGGAACTATGATAAATTTGTTTTTTAACAAGTTCTACTATAGATCTACAGAAAATAATGTATTTTTTTTTAACTATATGGATAAATTTTAACAGCCTACTATTTGTTTTCTTTTTTGTTGACAACCCTTTCAATGATGCAATATAAATCTGAGATGCCCGAAGGGCATATAGTGGAATATAATCTCATCTCATCCGAACGCCCAAAGGGCGCGATGGATGAGAAGGATTATATGAATATATATAGCCTGAGTGCTCGAGGATTTCACTCACAACCAATCAAACCACAACAACAAAACAGGCAGTCCACATGCATTCAATGCGCTCATACCTGCAAATATTAACTATCATACATCTTACAAATAAACAATAAAATCTAAGGTTTATAAATCAAACTTTATTCCCACAATCTGAAACCATGTTCACCAGTTGTCATAAACTGTAATAAACAACGATAACATATATACTATATTTATTAATGTACAAATACTTGTTACCTTGAAACATTCAGCACTACCAGCGTGAATACATATCTTTTATGTAGTACATCCACGACAAACTATAATACAATATACATCTAATAATCATATTGTCATACGTGACATGTATATAATATTAATCCAAGTGGACTTTCATTTGGAGAGTTACCTCTGCAGGTACTGTTGGAGATTTCAAGGAGGTTGGGTGAATAGAAGGGATCAAGGCGGTGGTGTTCAATTCTGCTATCTTGGACAATTTTGTTTGTTTTTTTCGCGCTATGCTCATTTACAAGCCCTGCTTTTTTTTGGAAATATTGGAGCAATGAAGCTGTAATTTCAGGGAATCATCCAACATATATTCATGGGTGGCTGTGCAAATTTCAGTTTCATAGCTCAATTAGAACTGTATATTTTAGGCTGTCATAAGCATAAAATGACATTTTTCAATGGAAAGCTGTACAAAATGCGGTTTTTGGCTCAAACGAATGTGCTGTCATTTAATTTTGGCTGAACCTATTAACCTATATTCAGGATGGTGTTGTTAAAATTTCAGCCTGGTATGTCAAAAATTAAGAGTTTTAGGGCTGGCTCAGTTCAGGGTATTTCGGGCGTTTGGACATTTTTTTTTTCGCACTATGCTCATGTATAACCCCTATGTTTTGTTTGGAAATATTGGAGCAAGTCAGAGAATCATGCTACATGTATTCTGGGGTGGCTGTGCACATTTCAGCTTGATAACTCAATTAGAACTGTATATTTGTGGCTGGTGCCAGCAAAATCAGTCACTTGGATCACTTCACCAAAATTGAGTTCTATACATTTTCTGAAAGCCACAACTGTGGGCTTTCAAATGCAACAAAAATTATGTTGATATCTCAAAAATTGACTGAATTGTGGAATTTTGAAGCTTCAAGGTCAACATAAGTACATTCTGAGAAAACGCAGATTAAAGTCTGGGTACTAAAAATTTTCAAACCATTATAGCAACCAGTATCTTAGGATGGGGATATTGCCTCCAAATTTTTACCGGTTGAAAATTCATTTGACATGTTAAGTGACGACTAATTTCGATTGTTTTAGGGAGAATTTTGATTACGTAACATTCTACATGTTTTATTAAAATCAATTTTTGAGGCATTTAGAGTTCGAATAATTAAAAATGGTTTAGAATTCCGAAAGACAACATTTCAAACTATTGTTTGGTGATGAAAACTGAAAATCAATAATTTCACCACTGACTGCCGTATTTTGCCTATAACGTAAAATGAATGATTCCGACTTCCGACTGAAAACGATAACTCCGGTCTCATTTTAGGCTGTCATAAGCATAAAATAACAATTTCTAATGGAAAGCTGAACAAAATGCGTTTTTAGGCTGGCTCAGTCAGGCGTATTTCGGTCGTTTCGACAATTTTGGGGTTTTTTTTTTCGCACTATGCTCATGTACAACCCCTGGTTTTTTTTTGAAATAATGGAGCAAGTCTGCTGAAATTTACACAGAATCTTCCTGTTCTTTGAAGGCTGGCTCGGTTAGGGGTATTTGGGTCGTTTGTCAGATTTTGTGTTACCACGAATATTACTACGAAGAACCTGCCATTCTCCCACAACCTTTCTAAATACATGACGTGACCAGTATAAAGTATTTGAGGTCCATAGCTACAATATTACGCAATCGCAATCCGTTTTACATGCCGAATAGCTGAACGCAGTCAGATATCGACTGCAAGCAACAGGAATATATGGTCTAAAAACTTAAATAGTCATTCAATTAGTCTAACATTTTGAATGCACTTTGATAATGTATACATAATGGATGTCTAAAAATTTCAGCTTCATAGATGCAAGAGAAATTAAAATAGACAAAAATGAAAATGAATACGTTTTTTCTCCAAAAGTTCAATATTTGATACTAACATACAAAATGAATTTGACATCAATATTTTGGAGCAATTAAGTTGAAGTTTGCAGAGAATCTCCCCAGATACATTACAAGGTGGCCCCGAAAATTTCAGCTCAATTTATTTAACCAAAATGGAGATATGGACTCTATTACTGTCACAAAATGTCATTTTCTGATTCATTATTTAAAGCTGTGTGCTGCTTTGGACTGTAATTTGGAGAGTTACCTTTGCAGGTACTGTTGGAGAACATATACAAATTTCAAGG
Organism: Patella depressa; assembly: GCA_948474765.1. Taxonomy (NCBI): domain Eukaryota; kingdom Metazoa; phylum Mollusca; class Gastropoda; family Patellidae; genus Patella; species Patella depressa. Next base: position 55,967,471 of record OX419716.1, read on the forward strand.
AGGTTGGGTGACTAGAAGGGACCAAGGCGGTGGTGTTCAGTTCCGCTATCTTGGACAATTTCGTATTTTTCGCACTATGCTCATGTGTGTCATTATGGTGTCATTCGTGGTCCTCAGGTAGTCCTTAAAGTAAAGTATTAAACACTAAAGTCCTTTGAGGAATAGCAAAGTTTGTTAAATCTCTAATAGTGTTAAATCTACATTGTAGTCCTAAAGTATCAAACACTAATTCCCCAGAAATAAGGTAAAGTAAGTTGTATTAAGAGGTCCTCTCATGATAATTAATGTAAACTATTATAAACTCAAGTCCTCTCTGGTGCATAAATGTAATTCAACCTTACACAGGTCCTCATGTAGTCCTTAAAGTGAAGTATTAAACACTAAAGTCCTCAGAAATAAGGTAAAGTAAGTTGTATAAATGTAATTCAATCTTACACAGGTCCTCAGGTAGTCCTTAAAGTAAAGCATTAAACACCAAAGTCCTCAGAAATAAGGTAAAGTAAGTTGTATTAAGAGGTCTTCTCGTGGTAATATATGTAAACTACTATAAACCCAAGTCCTCTCTAGTGTATAAATGTAAATCAATTTTACACAAGTCCTCTGTAGTTATTAAATATAAGAAAAGGCCTCATATAAAAATCTTGAAACTTTGCATACATATTCTTTGTACCCTAAGGAACATCCCTATAGTTTGGGGTGCATGCCCAACCGTGGCTAAGTGGATAAGGCGCTAGTTCGCTAGCCTGGAGGTCGGGTGTTCGATCCCTGCATTGGCCGAGAAAGTACATCTCGATTTCCCGGCGTGATTTCCCCTTGTTAGTGATGCAGAGGGAGGGCCTGACAAGGACAGCTGCCTAGTCGTTCGGGGCAAAAAACCGAGGTCCCGTGTACACATTGGAGTGCACGTAAAAGATCCCTTGGCAGTTGGAATTCGATATAAGAGTAGGCCGTAGTGCCGCTGCCCGGGCGAAATTTCCCTCATAGCACACTGTATGGCGTATACCCGTCTTCCATTAGCCCAGGTTAGGTGCAAAAGAGTAGGACGTTAAACCCATTTCATTTCATTTCATTTCAACCCCCAGGGGCAGAGCAACGCTCATTTTCTTTTCGTGTGTCTGTGTGTCGCCTACAGGGCGCAATTCTGACTGGATTTTCTTAAAACCTTGTATAATAATGATAATATGTACATTTATATTGCGCACAGTTCCATGCTAGTATGCATGCTCAAGGCGCTACAAAGACTAGGTGCCATAATAGGCTGTAAATAGATGAGTTTTTAAATTTGTTTTGAATGTTTCTAGGCTTGATGACAGTTTAATTTCCAGTGGTAATGAATTCCACAGAACAGGCACAATATGAACAAACGATCTGTATCCAAATGATTTGAGTTTATATTTTGGGATTATAAGGTGTTCTTGTTGAGAACGGAGCGAACGTCCTGGAAAATATGGTAATAACAGGTCTGCTAGATAGGAAGGTCCAGATCCATATAAACACTAATACGCAAGGCACAAGAGCATAAAATCTATTCTTGATTTAATAGGCAACCAATGCAGTTCTTTGAGTGCTTATGTAATGTGCGAGTTCCTGTTTAATCGACTGATGATTCGAGCTGCAGTATTTTGAACGGTTTGGAGTTTTGATATTAGTTTGTGGGGAATTCCAGCTAATAAACTATTACAATAGTCTAATCTTGATAAGACGAGTGATCGTACCAGAGTATGATCTGCGGCCTTTGATATTAGATGACGGATGTTTTTGATAGAGCGGAGGTGGAAAAAACAGGTTTTACAGATATAATTAATCTGAACTTCCATGGAGAGTTCTGAATCGATGTAGACACCCAGATTTTTAACTTCGTTGACAGGTTTAATTTCTGAGTCAGCTATTTTCAAAGTTGATGCATCAGATTTTGATAATGAGTGTTTTGACCCAATCATGATAGCTTCAGTTTTATCATCATTTAATTTCAACATATTAGTGGACATCCAGCCTTTTAAAGATTGGGTACATTTTGATGTACGTTGAAATGATTGGTCAAAGTCACAAGGATAAAAACTATCAATAATCTGAGTGTCATCTGCATAAGAATGGTGTAATAGGCTGTGTTGGCGGATGATATGAGATACACTCGTTGTGTAGAGAATAAACAGAACAGGTCCAAGCACAGAGCCTCGGGGAACTCCCCAATTTAATTCAAGTGCGTCCGACTTGGCATCTGCAATGACAGTTGACTGCATTCGATTATTCAAGTATAATGCGAACCACTTTAGACAGGTCCCATGAATACCGTGTTGGGTCTCGAGAGCTTTCAACATAAGGTTATGGTCAATTGTATCGAAGGCTGCGGATAAATCAAGTAACACCAGGGAAACAACTTTACCACAATCTACAGCGCAACGTATATCACTAACTACCCTAAGTAATGCTGTTTCTGTACTGTGATTTTTTCTGTACGCAGACTGAAATTTATCAAACAGTGAATTAGAAGATAAATGTTCTCGCAGTCTAATGTTAACTGCCTTCTCCAATATTTTTGAGAGAAAGGGAAGATTCGATACAGGCCGAAAGTTTTTAAGTAAATTCGAATCTAAATTGTCTTTCTTCAGCAGGGGTCGAACAACTGCTTGTTTGAAGATGTCAGGAAAGATTCCACTTTTTATACTAATATTTATTATTGTTGTGATAACAGGAAGAAGAATATCTAAATGTTGGATAACTATACGAGTTGGTATAGGATCGTTTATACAAGTTGTGGGTTTAGAGGAAAGTATTATTTCAGAGATCTCCTTTTCAGTGAAGACTGTGAATTCAAGAAGTGGTTCACCGCGAAAGGTAGTGGTATCATCCCCGGTGATTGCAGAAGAGATTTGTAGATCAGACCAAATCTTATCGATCTTGTTAACAAAGAATTTATTAAATGAGTCAGCCAAAGATTTAGAATTTTCAGATGCTGGTAGTTTAGTGTTGTATTTCTTGCCGATCAATGCGTGCATGAATTGGTGTAGTTTTTTCGGATTGTTACGACATTCTTCGAGTTTCAACAAGCAATAGTCACGTTTAGCTTGACGAATGACACAGGTTGTTTTGTTTCTGGCATCGCAAATTATCTGACGATGAACTTCAAGTCGTGATTTATGCCACTGTCTATCTGCGCACCGACGAGTCGCCTTTGCAATGTGTACTTGTTCATTATACCATGGAGCATTTCGTTTAACTGTTACAGTCTTTTGGGTGACTGAAGCATGCTGTTCAAGTAGACAGGTGAGGGGGGTCATTATATAAATGTGTTAGATTGTTTACCTGGGCGGTGTTATCACACACCAGCTTTGAGTTAATCAGATCTGAGCGAAAAGAATCGACATCAATTCCTTTTAAATTTCTACACAGCACAACCTTTTTATCGTTGCCCGGTCTTGAGAGACACAACTGAATTAATATAAAAAAATGATCTGATAATTGCTTGTCTACAACAGATATCTCATTAATTAGAGTGGAATCTTCAGGTGTTACGACCCAATCAAGAATGTTGCCAGATTTTTGGGTAGCATCAACTACATGCTGTTTAAGTGAATGTGATTGAAGAAGAGTGATTAACTTTTTAACATCGGACTTGGTAGAATTGTTATAGTGGATATTGAAATCACCTAAAAATATAGTTTTACACTTTGTGTAGTTGGAGAAAAGCACAGAAAGGTCATTGTGAAAGTCAGCGACTGTAAACTGAATTTTCTTAGAAGGTGGAGGTCGATAAATGCAGACTACAATCAATGTTATCTTTGCAAAAGCTAGCTTAAGGACCAGCTTTTCAAAGGATTGTACAGATGGGTCTGTTTCTGGAATAATTTCAGCTTTAATAGAATTTCGATATAAAACTGCAATACCACCCCCGGTAGACTGTAGTCTTGGATGGTGCAGAAAAGTGTGGGATGATGGGGACATCTCAACAATCGTAGCTTCATCTCCACTAACTTTTAGCCAAGATTCTGTAATCACTAAAACATCCAAATCATCATCAATAATAAGGTCTACAATTTCAGTTGTTTTATTGCGCGACGATTGAGCATTTAAGAGACCGACTTTGAGAAAATGTGAAGATTTAAAAAGTCCATTGTTCTTGTCAGTTTTATCAATTAAATTGGAGTAATAAACGCAGTGTTTAGCACTGTCAATGTTTGAGGCTAGTGATCTGTTAGATATTCTTACATTTATTCTTCTATGTTTACAAGTGCCAGATGAGCAACCCCGTCTGGTACGTTTATGTTTTACGACAATATGCCTGGTGAGACGTTGCAGAAAATTAGTATCAATCTCTGATAAAATATTATACTGATCTTTCAATATTAATTGATCTCTTGTATAGAACTTGACCATGTCAGGTTTAACAATAAACTCAGTTAACATAGTGAGTACATAACAAAGTAGAGATATTACACACAGCCAAGGCAGATTTGTTGGTGTCATGCTTCATTGATCACTCAATAAATACATAGACCAAGGCAGGTTTGTTGATGTCATGCTTCATTGATCGCTCAATAAATACATAAATTATCAAAATCAACAATTTCTGCAAAATTTAAAGAAAGTTTGTCCACAAGCCTGATTCATGTGTGTCCACTAGTTCCACTGAAAGACATTAGTAATTAAATCCAAGGATTAAACACATTTTAAACTGTTGGAAATCACTGAAATTATCAGAGCTACAAGGGAGCAGCCATCAAGAGCGCATCACCTACAATACTTGTATACTTACTCTTTACACCCTAAAGATGATCCGTATCGTTTTTCGGTGCATGCCCGACCCCCAGGGACAGAGTCACGCCCATTCCTTGTATTTATTTGTTTGTCGTCTACAAGCCACATTTCTTAACGTATCATCTTGAAACTTTGAATACTTATTCTTTGTACCCTTAGGAACATCCCTGTCATTTGGGGTGCATGCCCAACCCCTAGGGACAGAGCCATGCCTATTTTCTTTTTGTATGTCGCCTACAGGCCACAATTCTTAATCGGTCATCTTGAAACTTACAATACTTATTCCTGATACCCTAAGGATAATCCCTTTTGATTTGGGTGCAAGCCCGACCCCCTGGGACAGCAGCGCCCATTTCTTGTATTTGTTTGTCTGTCTTGTACAGACTGCATTTCTTAACGTATCATCTTGAAACTTTGCGTATCATCTTGAAACTTTGCGTAATTATTCTTGGTACCTTAAGGAAGTTCCCTGTTGTTTTTGGTGCATGCCCGACCCCCAGGGACAGTGCCACGCCCATTTTCTTTTTGTGTGTTTGTGTGTCACCTACAGGCCACAATTCTTAATCAATCGTATACTTATACCCTAAGGCTGACCACTATTATGTTTAGTTCATGCCGGACCCCCTGGGACAGAGCCACGCCCAATGTTTTTGTGTCTTGTGTTCGTCTACAGGATGCAATTCTTAAAAGGTCCTTTTAAAACTTTGCATACCTATTCCTTATACCCTTAGGATGACCCCTAGTGTTTTTGGTGATTTCCTAACCCCCAGGGGCAGTGCCATGCCCATTTTTTACTTCGTGTCTGTGTGTGTTGTCTACAGGCCACGATTCTTAATGGATCGTCTTTAAACTTGGGATATGTATTTCTTATAGCCTAAGGACGACAACTGCATGCCCCGACTCCCAGAGGCAAGACACGCCCAATTTTTGTGTTTGTCGTTTACAGGTCGCAATTCTGAATGAATCAGCTTGGTACTTGGCATATTTATTCCTTATAGCCTGAGGGCGTCCACTATTGATTTTGGTGAATGTCCCGACACCCACTCTTTGCCTCTAGCGTCAGGAAGGCACAATTCTGAATAGATTATCTTGGTATACGTATTCCTTATACTCTAAGGACGGCAACTATTGATGTTGAGGCACGACCCTCAACGCTAAACAAACCAAACACCTAGCCTTCTTAACAAAGTACCATATCAATCAATGCAGGAATGTGGACGGATATTGTAGCGTTAGCTTTATGTTTTCTTTGTGTGTTGCCTACAGGCCACAATTTTTAATGAGTGGTATTCCACATATCAATCATTTCAATAACCGGATTGTACCTATTTATATTGTTCCATATCCAAGCCCCAGAGACAGAGCCACACCCAATTTTTGTGTTTATCGTCTACAGTCTGCAATTCTGAATGGATCATCTTGGAACTATTTAAGTGATTGCCATTACATCGCGGGGTGTTGTCACACTCACTCTATTGTTAATATTTGGCAAAACAAACCCTCTTTGCCCCTTGTCATATTACAGTCATTGCAGTCATCTTAAAAAGTACCATATCAACAGCAGGAATGTGGACATATATTGCAGCAGTACAGATGCTCTAGTTAATTAGCATTAGTAATTAATCAACATTAAAGTTTTCAACTTGGAAAAGCTGTTGTTTATGACTATGAGGCATAGCTTGTGTGTGAGCGTATTACGGCGCTTTGCACAACTATCTTTATTGCTTGTATTTGATAAAGCATGATTTGTTTTTAGGTCTTCTGGTATAGAAACACAAGTTGTAGATAGATGGCAGTTTGGTAATAAAGGGATTGAGTGGGCAGATGTAGTATTCTCTGCTGGAGGAGATGGTACTTTTCTCCTGGCTGCAAGTAAAGTAAAGAATAAGAATAAACCTTTAATTGGATTAAATACAGATCCAGTAAGGTAAACACCATTTTTTATAGATTTATTAATATGATATAAACATACTGGTAAAAAGATACCTACAATGGTGTGTAAAGCGCCAAAATTTAATCTAAATACATGTATTAAGACTGTTAGTGTTAAATAAAAATAAGGAAGACAGAAGGGACGGCGAACACTCTCTTGTTGTTGTTCTTGGTGTTTAACATCCGCTTCCACCGAAGGTGATATCGCAGACAAGTCTTATTTTTTCCATTTTCATTATCTTCGCGCACGCGCAGGGGTCTTTGCTGTGGGAGGAAACCGGAGTTCCCGGAGGAAACCCACGAGGTTGAGAAGGAGCCCCTATCTCCATGCCACATACGCTCACACCAGGGCTCGAAACCACAGCCGCAAGCCAGAGGTGACCGGCCAGCTAGAGGTCGAAGCGCGACACTCTAGACCATTAGGCCATCCCAACACTCTCTTGTTCGTTCGTTCGTGGGGTTTAACGTCCACTTCCACCTAAGGTGATATCGTAGACAATCACTCTCTTGAAACTGTGACGCCTTATATACACATAATTGAGGTGACGTCACAGGATTTATAAATTTATATGTACAATGATTGGATGTTATTTATAGAAATACATAAAGGATTATTAAATTTAATTTGATTGACAAGCGGATATAAATAAATACAAAAATATAATTATTATTAAAAGGAAATATTTATGTTTGATAATTGAGTTTAATTTTAATTTATATGAAAAAAAATGATAATTAATATTTAAAAATAAAAATGATTATTTAAGAAATAATTAGGTTGTTTAGGTTTAAAACTATCTGTTAGATTGGTGGTTCTTTCATTGATCATCAGGTTTATTCTAAGTTGGCGGTGGTGGTTGGTGTTTTACTATCTTCCGTTGAAGGGCTAGTTGATGGAGTTGTCTGGTTAGGAATTTCTTCAAGTGCAGTAGTTGTGAAGGGTTGATTTTTCAAAGTTATTTCGTGTTTGAATCCATTTATGTATACGAATCGTGGACGTGATTCGAAAGGACGTTTTCATTCTGATAGGGGTAGAGCTTCTTCTACAGGATTTTTGTTGATAACTATGTTAGCATTTTTATACGCCCACATTGAAATGTGGTCGTATATTGTCGTCGCCCCCGTCCGTGCGTCCGTCCGTCCGGCGTCCACAATTGCTTGTGGACGCTCTAGAGGCTAAAGTTAATATCCGATTGACTTTAGATTTATACACAGTGTTTAAGGTCATGAGACGAAGAAGCCTGTTGTTTTTCAGCGATTTCCGATAACTACCAGAGTTATGGCCCTTGATCACTTCAAAAAATCTTGTGGACGCTCTAGAGGCCAAAGTTAATATCCGATTGACTTTAAATTTATACACAGTGTTTAAGGTCATGAGACAAAGAAGTCTATTGATTTTCAGTGATTTTCAATAATTACTGTCAGAGTTATAGCCCTTGATCACTTCAAAGGCAAAAGTTAATATTTAAGGTCATGATACAAAGAAGCCTATTGATTTCAAATAATTACTGCCAGAGTTATCTCCCTTGATAACTTCAAAAAATCTTGTGACGCTATAGAGGCCAAACTTATCATTCGATTGACTTTAGATTGATACACAGAGTTTAAGGTGTTGAAACGAACAAGTATTTTGATTTTCAATGATAACTGAACAGCTAATTCAATGATCTTAAATGTTTCATGTATATACTAATTGTTAGCGTGGGGTAAAACTTTATAAAAAGCAATCAAATTCTAATGATTTTCTGATAATTACATAATTAGTTGTTACTCTTAATCAGTTTTTAGTGTATTACAAATGTTTCATGACCGAAAAAAGTAAAAATATGCGACAACCCTTGTTGACTGCCCGGACGATTTAGCTGCTGTGGGTGTATGTTTCGTTGCCTGGCAACCTATCTTTATAAGATGTTTCAGTATAGTGGTCCAAATTTTCGCCAAAACGTCACACAATACCAACGTTCGATTACATCACGAAAAATCGATCATCGATCTTCTAGCAACCCAAGCGCCAGGGAGTTTAAACGAACAAACATAACAAGATGTTTACCTATCCTTTCTGCGAAAAACAATATTTCAGCAATGCCAGTAACGGCAAACGGCATATTGGAAATGTTCATCGAATCAAGACTATTAAGAAGAGGAGAAGATCAGGATTAATATATAAAACAACGAAACCGGTTACCACTACACTGAAACCTGAAAAATCTTATAAAATTGCTAACATAGTTATCGGCCACACAACCCCACTATACAATTTCTAATAATTATTTAGTTATTGCTCTTCATATATTCTTGTGAACCGATCAAAGATTTTATACAGTATGATGATTTTGTAAAAAACTATAGGGACAAAAATAGTTGCTGTAGAGGTATGTTTTGTTGCCTGCAACCTATCTTAATTTTTGGTTTATTACATTTTTTTTTCAGGTCCGAAGGTTATCTTTGTTTACCTAAGATAAAATATTCAGCTATAAACTTTGACCAGGCTTTAAAACGTCTGCTATCAGCAGAATTTAAGTAAGTAAAACTTATATATCTTTAATTTACATTATGGGAGATTTTTATAAGAAGTTAGCCATTTTTGCTATAACAGTTCAAAAATAGATGATGAAACAAGAATATATAGAAAATTTCAGGCAAATTACTTTATTCTGAACAAAGTTATTACCACTATAATTTTTACTAGAAATGGCATCGACACCCTTTTTGGACTATGCTTGATCATTGATTGACAGGTGTTAACTCCACCTACATAGTCTCGATTTTCAAGTAATGTTTACAATGACTGGTACTGTTAGCGTATTTGGTTTCAGACGGGACTGCAATTCAATTCGTATTTGTAATTACATTTATTATTTACTACAAATTAGAATTAAGACTTTTAATATATAGATAAGAAGAGAAAATCTGCGACAGGATTTTAAAGTTTGAAAGGAATGGACCAAATCAACGAGGCAGTATTGTAAATAAATTATGATAAATAGCCGACTTCGCGTTGCCTGCGTGTACTCTTTTGTACTTCAGACAGGCCTAAGTGACTTCCGAAGTAGACGAATTGAAAACAGTGATCTGATGGGGTTACAATTCAACTGGGGTGATGTTAGCTTCGATGTTTATCAATTTCCATAATTTTACTGAAACGCAAGTGACAGGAGCGCGTATAATAACGACAGTGTGTAATTTATGGAAGGCAGCGTGATGACCAGCTTATTTCTGGAAGTATTATTACGTCAACGTCACGAAGAATCTCCGCCCAGGACGCCATTGTGATTAAATCAATCAACGAAATCCTGTTTAAATCCGAGCCCAATCAAAGCCATCTGTGGGTATACAGAGTTGATTTTTGGTTTGTTGTTTAAAGAGCACATAAAACGAGAAAACTAAATTGATTGTACTTATAGACATTGGTTGCTATATGCATCTTACGGCAGTTTTAACATCAATCTGATGAAAATTAATTCAGATATAGACCTCCTGTAAAAACGACTTGGCCAATTATTGAAAACTTAAGTGAGACGTGGTAGAGTGAGAACGTTAAAATAATCTCTCCAGAAGTTAGTGAGCCGTGACTTCCATTGGCGTATTGAACTATGACTAGTCAAGACCACCTTATAGCAAAAGTGACTAGTGTTATCAAAGAAGATAGCTACACGTTGAAAAATGTAGTGGATTTAATTGTTAATTTAGATGATAGAATGGGACATATTGAACAAAGACTAGCTAAAATTAAATTCCCTGGAGAGTGATGTGAAACGGATTAAAAACAATCAGACTGAAATGGAATCAGAACTGGAGAAATTATCAGTGTCAAACAGTGATCTTCTTAAAATAACATCTGAGGATAAAATTCAAATAGAAAATTTGTCAAAATGTATGAGCAAGGTAATGGAAGAAGATCAAAAAGTATCAAATGCGCTATCAGAGATTCGAGAACAGACAGTTCAACTACAAAATACGGTGAAAGATTTGCAGTGCAGATCTATGAAATACAATTTAATATTTAATGGATTGAAGGAGTATAACGATTAGAACACGGAAGATATTTATTCGCTGCTTGAATAACAATGTGGACTGATTTTGGTCTAGAGGTCGTTTTGCTGTGCCATCCATCATTCTAGTCATGGCTAGCTGCATGTTGGAATCCCGAATATAAAGTTGAATAACGAATAACGAGGCAAGTCACCTCGTTATTCGTTATTCACCGCTTGAATAACAATCTGGTTTAATTACCGGCTAACCGTCATTTAATCTGTTTCTACTGCTAGGGGATACTTTGCAATCCATTATTCTGTTGTTTTCTAATGATCGTTTAGAATTAAATCCTGAAATATCTTCATTAAAGATTCGTGAACACCTTATATGTGAATCCCGAAAAACGAGGTGAAAAAACGAATAACAAACAGGTCGTTATTCGCTGCTTGAATAACAATGTGGACTGTTTATGGTGTAGATGTCGTTTTGCTGTGTTTTATACTCCTGGGGGATACTTGTCATCCATTCTAGTCATGGCTAGCTGCATATTGGAATGCCGAATATAAAGTTGAATAACGAATAACGAGGTGACTTGCCTCGTTATTCGCCAATAACAAGGCAAGTTACCTCGTTATTCGTTATTGGTGAATAACAAAAAACGCAAAACGATTCAACTTCACACTGCCTTGAAAACATTAGTTATTGTGTTATTTCACGTTAGTTTTGAATGTTCATCTGACGTAAGCCAGGAATGTTTTGTTGTCGTAACGTTAACGTTTTTAAAAACGTTACAGGATACTTTTACTGAACATTAACGTTTTGAAAACATTAATGTTAACGGTTTGAAAACATCAATTATTCTGTTATTTCACGTTAGTTTTGAATGTTCATCTGACGTAAGCCAGGAAAGTTTTGTTGTCGTAACGTTAACGTTTTTATTCGCCCACATTGAAATGTGGTCGTATATTGTCGTCACCCCCGTCCGTCCGTCCGGCGTTCACAATTGCTTGTGGACGCTCTAGAGGCTAAAGTTAATATCCAATTGACTTTAAATTTATACACAGTGTTTACAGTCATGAGACGAAGACGTCTATTGATTTTCAGCGATTTCCAATCATTACTGCCAGAGTTATGGCCCTTGATCACATCAAAAAAATCCTGTGGACGCTCTAGAGGCCAAAGTTAATATCCGATTGACTTTAAATTTACACAAAATGTTTAAGATCATGAGACGAAGAAGCCTAATCATTTTCAGCGATTTCAAATAATTACTCCCAGAGTTATCTCCCTTGATCACTTCTATAAACCTTGTGACGCTATAGAGGCCAAACTTATCATCCGATTGACTTCAGATTGAAACACAGAGTTTAAGGTGTTGCAACGTGGGGCAAAACTTTATAAAAAGCAAACAAATTCTAATGATTTTCTGCTAATTACATATTGTAGCCCAAAATGGAAATTTCTTGGATTCTGATTGGTCGAAAAGTGGCGTCGAATGAGTATAACAGTCCTCTAAATTTCCTAGGCGACTCACTGCGAATGAATATTTTGTGATACATTTCTTTATTGATTTTCATTTCTCAAAATGTCAGTCACTTTCACACTTCCAAACTTTAATCTCGGAACATTTGATGAAATCTTTCCTGATATTGAAGAAATTATTCCACCAACTCCAGGTAATTATGTAGCACATATCTGAAACAGAATTGAAAAAGATTTAATGATATTAATTTGAAAACTAGCATTTAAAATTTTACTGTAGGCCTATTTTGCAGTCATTGTGAAAAATTAAATTTCCATAGCTACCAGTAGGCCTACACTGAATAAGCTCAAATGCATTATTTTTTTTGTTTCCTTTTAGAAAAGTCACACCCACATAAATATTTCTGTGTGTTATCTGGCACATCAAAAACATTTTTTAGAGTAGTATTTAGTGGTTTTGCTTTCATTTTAGATAGTAATAAGCCCAATAAACCCATTAAGAAGTTGTCAACAAATGCAGCGTCAACCGTGACCGGCCTTAGCAACCGATTTGCTACCGTAGAAGAACAACAATTAGAGGCATTAATCACAGAAACTAATTCAAAATCAATGGCAAGAAACACGCCATGGGGTGTCCGTTTGTTCAAACGTAAGAAATATGAAATAAAAATAAAGAAATGCACTTAGCTTTTATTCTTTCAACTCGATCGGCGTCCAAAAATATAGCTTTGTTATCAACATCCTGTCCCAGGAATGTAAACAAGTCTTGAACAACCAGACTCAAGGTCATCAAATCAATCGGCCACCATCGTAAAATATGTTGGCACTAAGCCAACTCAACACAATCGCCCTTCAGCTTCACTCTTTTTTATGAATGAATGGCGTGATTAGTACACTTTTGAATTTCACAAAATTGCAAATAAAGTACTAAATTTGAATTGAAAATGTCCTGCACATTTGGAGTCAATTATTCCCCAATCCTGACCAAAACTGAAAAATAAAATCCTTTTCGAACTGTATTTTATTCTTGTATTTTTTTTTAAAAGAATAACTTGTATTTTTTCCAGAGTGGCTCATTCACCGATATAACACCGAAGATTTTGAGAATTTACCAGTAAATCTTTTAAATGAAAAACTCCGCATCTTCTATGCAGAAGCTAGGTCAGCAAATGGGGAGATGTATTCCAAGTCATCTTTTGTTGGCTTGAGGGCAGCAATACACAGGCACTTACGTGCTCCTCCTTATGAAAAGAATATTAATATTCTTACTGATCGAGAATTTCACTCCTCAAATAATGTTTTTTTAAGCGTTATTCGAAAATTAAAAAAAGAAGGTCTTGATAAGTCTTCACACCATATGTCTTTATCTGATGGTGACATGATAAAAATTCGCCAGTATCTTTCAAGTTTGTCACCAAATAATTTACTTTACAAAGTATGGTTTGATCTTATGTTAGATTTTGCTAGTCGAGGAAATGAAAACCAAAGATCCTTTGATAAAGATACTTTTGTTATATCTACAGATGACACTGGTCTCCGGTATATTTCTCAAAGTCGTATTTATATTACCAAAAATCATCGTGGCGATTTAAATGATTCTGTTGAATCGAAACGTCGTATATATGCTACAGGTGGCCTGAATTGCCCGGTTTCATCATTCGAACTTTACATTTCAAAATTAAATCCTGACAATACATGCTTATTTCAAAGTCCCAAAAAACATGTGCAGTTTGAAGATGCAATATGGTATAATAATAAACCACTAGGTACCACCACTTTAAAATGCATGATGAAAACCATTTCGAAGTCAGCTGGGTTAACCAATACATACACCAACCACTGTGTAAGAGCCATAGCGATAAATTTGTTGTCTCATGCTGGTGTCAAGGCCAGGGAAATTTGCAAGATGACAGGTCACAAAAATGAGCAAAGTTTAAGCTCATACAACTTTGATTCGAGTTCCAAACAAAAACATATATATTCCTCTATTTTACAAGGTTGTCCACAAACAGTTTCACGTTCTTTGCCTCTTCCGTCACCTAGTTTTACATCAACATCTGCATCATCACCCGAGCATTTTCAATCACTAGAATCACATATATTATACAGTTCCAGTCTGTAGGTAAATGTCTGCAAACTAGCGGCCTGTTCAATATTACTGAGTAGACTGTCACAGTCAACAATTATTTTAAATAAAGTAGTCATTTAGATCGTTTTTTGTTACGATCTATGTAATACGTTACCACTTCCTTCGTATTGTTAAAACTAGTAAATTAGGCCCAAATCTATTTCCGGGCGATGTCCATTTTATTCAGAAATAAATGTTAGAATATTTGACAATTGTTTGTTATATATTTCGGACAGCGATTAATCCTGAATATGACAGTTAATACACAAAAGACTTCGTTGGATTTCTAAATGTTGTTTTTTTTTTAACTCGTAGTGAAGTTATGTGAAACCGGGTTTATCGAACTACGCCTACGGACCCCTTTCAAATGAATGGATCCGACTTGAGCGGGGTTTTCAGACAGGAATAACCAGTCGGTCAAAGTGGACCAAATCGAGCGAGAATTTGTGCTATATCGTTACGTCACAGATGGTTTCATTACGTCAAAATTGTTTTATTTGGTTTTTACGTCATTTAAACCACAAAACAACCGTCAACAATCGCGAAAGAAAGAATCCCATTAAAAATGTTAAATATTTTGGGCTACAATATCGATAAACACCTCCTGTTTAGAATTTATCGGACTGTTATTGTCCATTTGATACCGCTTAAATTTTTCATTAGAGGTCGAGATCGCGTAGCGATCGAGCGCCTCTAATGATTTAAGCGGTATCAAATGGACAATAACAGTCCTCTAAATTCTAAACAGAAGGTATTTATCTCCTAAATGAGTTGTTACTCTTAATCAGATTTTAGTGTATTACAAATGTTTCATTACCAAAAAAAGTAAAAATATGCGACAACCCTTGTTGACTGCCCGGACGATTTAGCTGCTGTGGGCGTATGTTTCGTTGCTTGGCGACCTATCTTTACAAACGTTACAGGATACGTTTACTGAACATTAATGTTAACGTTTTGAGAACAATAATGTTAACGTTTTGAAAACATCAATTATTCTGTTATTTCACGTTAGTTTTGAATGTTCATCTGACGTAAGCCAGGAAAGTTTTGTTGTCGTTTTTATACGCCCACATTTTCATGTGGACGTATATTGTCGTCGCCCCTGTTCGTCCGTCCGTCCGTCCGTCCGTCCGTCCGTCCACAATTGTTTAGGACAGTCTACAGGTCACAATTTTTATCCGATTTCAATGAAACTTAAAACATAGGTTTATCACCCTAAGATCTCGGTTCCTTTCGATATTGGCATGTATCGGACTGTAACTTCATGGGTTATGGCCCCTGATTGTACGAAAAATCACGTTTTTTAGCTTGTGAACAGTGTAGAGGTCACAATTTTGAACCGATTTGGATGAAACTTGAAATGCATGTTTATAACCCAAAGATCTTGGTTCCTTTCGATAATTGCGCCAATCTGATCGTAACTTCCTGAATTATGGCCCCTGATTGTCCGAAAAATCGCCCTTTTTAGCTTGTGGTCCCTCTGGAGGTCAAAATTGTTATCCGATTTAAAAAAACCGTTTGATTATATCACCGTTCCATGGTTATGAAGGTTGAGTTCGAATTTCGTGAAAATCGGACCAAAATCGACGGACAAAATGGCCGCCATTTGTACGCGAATAGTGTGAAAATATGTTACATCAAGGTTGTGAACAGTGTAGAGGACACAATTTTGAACCGATTTGGATGAAACTTGAAATGCATGTTTATAACCCAAAAATCTTGGTTCCTTTCGATATTTGCGCCAATCGGACCGTAACTTCCTGAATTATGGCCCCTGATTGTCCGAAAAATCGCCCTTTTTAGCTTGTGGTCCCTCTGGAGGTCAAAATTGTTATCCGATTTAAAAAACCGTTTGATTATATCACCGTTCCATGGTTATGAAGGTTGAGTTAGAATTTCGTGAAAATCGGACCAAAATTGACGGACAAAATGGCCGCCATTTGTACGCGAATAGTGTGAAAATATGTTATATCAAGGTTGTGAATAGTGTAGAGGACACAATTTTGAACCGATTTGGATGAAACTTGAAATGCATGTTTATAACCCAAAGATCTTGGTTCCTTTCGATATTTGCGCCAATCGGATCGTAACTTCCTGAATTATGGCCCCTGATTGTCCGAAAAATCGCCCTTTTTAGCTTGTGGTCCCTCTGGAGGTCAAAATTGTTATCCGATTAAAAAATCGGTTTGATTATATCACCATTCCATGGTTATGAAGGTTGAGTATGAAGTTTGTGAAAATTGGACCAAAATTGACGGACAAAATGGCCGCCGTTTGTACGCGAATATTGTGAAAATATGTTATATAAAGGTTGTGGACCTTATAGAGGTCACAATTTTGAACCGATTTTGATGAAACTTGACATGTATGTTTATAACCCAAAGATCTTGGTTCCTTTCGATATTTACGCCCATTGGATCATAACTTCCTGAATTATGTCCCCGGATTGTCCGAAAAATCGCTTTTGTTCGCTTTTGGTACCTCTGGAGGTCAAAATTATTATCCGATTTAAAAAAACGTTTGACTATATCACTGTTACATGGTAATGAAGAGAGAGTTTGAATTTCGTGAAAATCGGACTAGAATTGACGGACAAAATGGCCGCCGTTTGTACACGAATAGTGTGAAAATATGTTATATCAAAGTTGTGGACCCTATAGAGGTCACAATTTTGAATCGATTTTGATGAAACTTGACAGGTATGTTTATAACCCAAAGATCTTGGTTCCTTTCGATATTTGCGCCCATCGGGTCATTACTTCTTGAATTATGTCCCCTGATTGTACGAAAAATCACCCTTTATAGCTTGTGGTGCCTCTGGAGGTCACAATTATTATCTGATTTAAAAAAAAACGTTTGATTATAAAAACCAAACAAATTCTAATGATTTTCTGATAATTCCTTAATATGCGACAACTCTTGTTGACTGCCCGGACGATTTGGCTGCTGTGTGGGCGTATGTTTCGTTGCCTGGCAACCTATTTTTACAAACGTTACAGGATACGTTTACTGAACATTAATGATAACGTTTTGAAAACATTAATGTTAACGTTTTGAAAAGATCGATTATTCAGTTATTTCACGTTAGTTTTGAATGTTCATCCGAAGTAAGCCAGGAAAGTTTTGTTGTCGTATGGCAAACGTTATTTACAAACGTTACAGGATAAGCTAACTGAACATTAATGTAAACGTTTTGACAACATTAGTTATTCTGTTATTTTACGTTAGTTTGAATGTTCATTTGACATAAGCCAGGGAAGTTAATGGTAACGTCTACAGCATGTGTTAAAATTCACCCCCTTAACGTTCCGGATAACTTCAATAGGATGTGTTAAATTCCTCTTTTTAAACGTTCCCGATAACATCTATATCATGTGTTAAATTCTCCTAGCCTAAACGTTACAGATAACCTCTGGAGAATGTTAAAATCCTCCCCTGTACGGTTTCTGATAACGTCTATAGTACGTGCGTTTTCCCCCTCCTTTAACGTTACAATTTCTGGGTCAAGAAAATTAGCGATTTGGGTCCTTTAAATAATTTTATTTATAAGATTTTTAATCTACCCAAAGAGTTTGTCTATGATAGATTGTATAACTGGTAAATTATTTAGCATGACTCTAAAACAAAATGATTGTTTTTTATTAAGTAACCATAAAATGATGAGATACTTGAAAGCCATTGTTTAGTCACTTGTTACCTTGAGATTAAGATTAAAGTTTAGTAAGACTATTGTCTTTTAATGTTAACTGATTGATTGATTGACTGAATGATTGACTGTAAATTAACACTAATCTTTAATTAAAGTATACTTCTTTTCAAAGATTCACTTGTTAGGTTACATGTCTAAAGAAGGGTCCTACATAAAAAGTAATAAAAGAAAATGTTGAATGCCTTCTTATTATAATTGTTAAAACTGATTTAAATCGTTTTTTAAAGAAAATTATAATAAATTGGATTTGTTCTCAGGTACACTTAATTTTCTTCTTTGGTGCTATAATATTTCATGTTTGTCAAATGGAAATATTTATATGTGCCATAAAATAAAATGTAATTGAAAAGTAATTGAAATGTAATTGACCATTACATGATTTTTGGAATGTAATTAATTACATTTCCATTACTCATTACTTTTAAAATCTTCCATTACTCATTACATGGCCATTACTTAAAAAATGTAATGATTACATTCCATTACCATTACCCCAGCCCTGTCAGATAACGTCTAGTGCAGGTGTTACAATCCTATCGGTAAACGTTGCCTAAAACGTCTACAGCATGCATCACACCCCCTCCGTAAACGTTCCCTATAACGTCTATAGCAGGCGTGAAACCCCCTCTGTTAACGTTCTCCATAACGTTTTGAAAACATCAATTATTCTGTTATTTCACGTTAGTTTTGAATGTTCATCTGACGTAAGCCAGGAAAGTTTTGTTGTCGTTTTTATACGCCCACATTTTCATGTGGACGTATATTGTCGTCGCCCCTGTTCGTCCGTCCGTCCGTCCGTCCGTCCGTCCGTCCACAATTGTTTAGGACAGTCTACAGGTCACAATTTTTATCCGATTTCAATGAAACTTAAAACATAGGTTTATCACCCTAAGATCTCGGTTCCTTTCGATATTGGCATGTATCGGACTGTAACTTCATGGGTTATGGCCCCTGATTGTACGAAAAATCACGTTTTTTAGCTTGTGAACAGTGTAGAGGTCACAATTTTGAACCGATTTGGATGAAACTTGAAATGCATGTTTATAACCCAAAGATCTTGGTTCCTTTCGATAATTGCGCCAATCTGATCGTAACTTCCTGAATTATGGCCCCTGATTGTCCGAAAAATCGCCCTTTTTAGCTTGTGGTCCCTCTGGAGGTCAAAATTGTTATCCGATTTAAAAAAACCGTTTGATTATATCACCGTTCCATGGTTATGAAGGTTGAGTTCGAATTTCGTGAAAATCGGACCAAAATCGACGGACAAAATGGCCGCCATTTGTACGCGAATAGTGTGAAAATATGTTATATCAAGGTTGTGAACAGTGTAGAGGACACAATTTTGAACCGATTTGGATGAAACTTGAAATGCATGTTTATAACCCAAAAATCTTGGTTCCTTTCGATATTTGCGCCAATCGGACCGTAACTTCCTGAATTATGGCCCCTGATTGTCCGAAAAATCGCCCTTTTTAGCTTGTGGTCCCTCTGGAGGTCAAAATTGTTATCCGATTTAAAAAACCGTTTGATTATATCACCGTTCCATGGTTATGAAGGTTGAGTTAGAATTTCGTGAAAATCGGACCAAAATTGACGGACAAAATGGCCGCCATTTGTACGCGAATAGTGTGAAAATATGTTATATCAAGGTTGTGAATAGTGTAGAGGACACAATTTTGAACCGATTTGGATGAAACTTGAAATGCATGTTTATAACCCAAAGATCTTGGTTCCTTTCGATATTTGCGCCAATCGGATCGTAACTTCCTGAATTATGGCCCCTGATTGTCCGAAAAATCGCCCTTTTTAGCTTGTGGTCCCTCTGGAGGTCAAAATTGTTATCCGATTAAAAAAACGGTTTGATTATATCACCATTCCATGGTTATGAAGGTTGAGTATGAAGTTTGTGAAAATTGGACCAAAATTGACGGACAAAATGGCCGCCGTTTGTACGCGAATATTGTGAAAATATGTTATATAAAGGTTGTGGACCTTATAGAGGTCACAATTTTGAACCGATTTTGATGAAACTTGACATGTATGTTTATAACCCAAAGATCTTGGTTCCTTTCGATATTTACGCCCATTGGATCATAACTTCCTGAATTATGTCCCCGGATTGTCCGAAAAATCGCTTTTGTTCGCTTTTGGTACCTCTGGAGGTCAAAATTATTATCCGATTTAAAAAAACGTTTGACTATATCACTGTTACATGGTAATGAAGAGAGAGTTTGAATTTCGTGAAAATCGGACTAGAATTGACGGACAAAATGGCCGCCGTTTGTACACGAATAGTGTGAAAATATGTTATATCAAAGTTGTGGACCCTATAGAGGTCACAATTTTGAATCGATTTTGATGAAACTTGACAGGTATGTTTATAACCCAAAGATCTTGGTTCCTTTCGATATTTGCGCCCATCGGGTCATTACTTCTTGAATTATGTCCCCTGATTGTACGAAAAATCACCCTTTATAGCTTGTGGTGCCTCTGGAGGTCACAATTATTATCTGATTTAAAAAAAAAAACGTTTGATTATAAAAACCAAACAAATTCTAATGATTTTCTGATAATTCCTTAATATGCGACAACTCTTGTTGACTGCCCGGACGATTTGGCTGCTGTGTGGGCGTATGTTTCGTTGCCTGGCAACCTATTTTTACAAACGTTACAGGATACGTTTACTGAACATTAATGATAACGTTTTGAAAACATTAATGTTAACGTTTTGAAAAGATCGATTATTCAGTTATTTCACGTTAGTTTTGAATGTTCATCCGAAGTAAGCCAGGAAAGTTTTGTTGTCGTATGGCAAACGTTATTTACAAACGTTACAGGATAAGCTAACTGAACATTAATGTAAACGTTTTGACAACATTAGTTATTCTGTTATTTTACGTTAGTTTGAATGTTCATTTGACATAAGCCAGGGAAGTTAATGGTAACGTCTACAGCATGTGTTAAAATTCACCCCCTTAACGTTCCGGATAACTTCAATAGGATGTGTTAAATTCCTCTTTTTAAACGTTCCCGATAACATCTATATCATGTGTTAAATTCTC
The DNA here is from genome assembly GCA_948474765.1 of Patella depressa. Lineage (NCBI taxonomy): Eukaryota > Metazoa > Mollusca > Gastropoda > Patellidae > Patella > Patella depressa. The sequence goes on from OX419716.1 coordinate 55,988,514, forward strand.
CTAGCCTAAACGTTACAGATAACCTCTGGAGAATGTTAAAATCCTCCCCTGTACGGTTTCTGATAACGTCTATAGTACGTGCGTTTTCCCCCTCCTTTAACGTTACAATTTCTGGGTCAAGAAAATTAGCGATTTGGGTCCTTTAAATAATTTTATTTATAAGATTTTTAATCTACCCAAAGAGTTTGTCTATGATAGATTGTATAACTGGTAAATTATTTAGCATGACTCTAAAACAAAATGATTGTTTTTTATTAAGTAACCATAAAATGATGAGATACTTGAAAGCCATTGTTTAGTCACTTGTTACCTTGAGATTAAGATTAAAGTTTAGTAAGACTATTGTCTTTTAATGTTAACTGATTGATTGATTGACTGAATGATTGACTGTAAATTAACACTAATCTTTAATTAAAGTATACTTCTTTTCAAAGATTCACTTGTTAGGTTACATGTCTAAAGAAGGGTCCTACATAAAAAGTAATAAAAGAAAATGTTGAATGCCTTCTTATTATAATTGTTAAAACTGATTTAAATCGTTTTTTAAAGAAAATTATAATAAATTGGATTTGTTCTCAGGTACACTTAATTTTCTTCTTTGGTGCTATAATATTTCATGTTTGTCAAATGGAAATATTTATATGTGCCATAAAATAAAATGTAATTGAAAAGTAATTGAAATGTAATTGACCATTACATGATTTTTGGAATGTAATTAATTACATTTCCATTACTCATTACTTTTAAAATCTTCCATTACTCATTACATGGCCATTACTTAAAAAATGTAATGATTACATTCCATTACCATTACCCCAGCCCTGTCAGATAACGTCTAGTGCAGGTGTTACAATCCTATCGGTAAACGTTGCCTAAAACGTCTACAGCATGCATGACACCCCCTCCGTAAACGTTCCCTATAACGTCTATAGCAGGCGTGAAACCCCCTCTGTTAACGTTCTCCATAACGGATATAGCATGTTTTAAATAACCCCCGGCCCCAACGTTACCGATAACGTCAATAGTACGTCTTTAATCCCAACCCTAAACGTTATCGATAACGTCTATAGCAGGTGTTCAATTCTCCCCCTGAAACGTTCTCTGTAACGTCTATAGCAGGTTTTCAATTCTCCCCCTGAAACGTTCTCTATAACGTCTATAGCAGGTTTTCAATTCTCCCCCTGAAACGTTCTCTAAAACGTCTATAGCATGCACTACATTCCTCCCCCTAAACGTTACACATAACGTGTAATTCAAGCATAACCTGTAATATTATTTCTTCAAAGGTCAGATTAATTCTATCATCAAAAATATGAATATTAACCAGAATATTTTTAAAGAATAAATTTAATAAGTAACGATAACAATAAATTAAAAAGTATAAATCAATATCACAGACATCATACATCAATATCACAAAAACGGTAAATAATCCTACAGTATCAGTGCATCACAGCATAATCCTACAATATCACAGAATCAGTATACATGTACATGTATAATGATGCAGTATCAGTATTATAATGATATACATGTAGTATTAGTCTAAAAGAATCAGTATATTATCATAAAGTATCACGGAATCAGTACATTATCATAAAGTATCAGTATATAATCATAAAATATCACAGAATCAGTATATTATCACAGAATCAGTATATTATCCTGCAGTATCAGTATATAATCATAACGTATTACAGAATCAGTGTATTATCATACAGTATCAGTATATAATCACAAAGTATCACAGAATCAGTATATTATCATAAAGTATCACAGAATCAGTGCATTATCATAAAGTATCACAGAATCAGTACATTATCATAAAGTATCAGTATATAATCATAAAATATCACAGAATCACAAAATCAGTATATTATTATACAATATCAGTATATAATAATCACAAAGTATCACAGAATCAAAATATTATCATGCAGTATCAGTATTTAATCACAAAGTATCACAGAATCAATATATTATCATGCAGTATCAGTATATAATCATAAAGTATTACAGAATCAGTATATTATCATACAGTATCAGTATACATGTATAATCACAAAGTGTCACAGAATCAGTATATTATCATACAGTATCAGTATATAATCACAAAGTATCACAGAATCAGTATATTTTCATACAGTATCAGTATATAATAACAAAGTATCACTATATAATCATAGTATCTCTCTAATCACTATCTTATCATACAGTATCACAGAAATTGGAATCACAGAATCAGTATATAATCATACAGTATCACAGTAATCAGAACCACAGAATCAGTATATACTCATATAGTATCACAGAACAAGTATATTATATAATCATAGTATCACAGAATCAGAACCACAGAATCAGTACCGGTACATTGTATATAATCATATAGTAAGAATCAGTATATATATAATCATAGTTTCACAGAATCAGTATATAATCATGCATTGTCAAAGTAATCAGAATCACAAAATATGTATACAATCATATCGTACCACAGAATCAGAACCACAAAACCAGTATATTATCATACAGTATTACAGAATCAGTTTAAATATTATCATACTACACTATTACAGAATCAGTTTATATGTTGTCATACAGTATCACAGAATCAGCATAATAATATAATCATGCAGTATCAAAGAATCAATATATAATTATGACTCATCACTATCTTGTAAGGTAACTTTTCTGTAATAAAACAAAATGAGGCAAGTTATTAGCTTTGGCATGAAATGTCTATACAAACATCCAGTAAACTAATGAGTGAATGACAGCACATAATATGGTTGTGCTTATTGTGACATTAAACCCAATTTCATTTCATGTCATTTCCAAACTACCAATCAACACCGAAATTTATCAAAACTATTTCGATATGCTTACAACAAGTGTCTCAACTGGCATGCTTTGAAGAAAGTATTAGTAAGATATGCAAGTATAGACAGCAGTGGGCAAATTTTGAAATCTTTACTTATAATAATATTTTTTATACGCCCACATTGAAATGTGGTCGTATATTGTCGTCGCCCCCGTCCGTCCGTCCGTCGGTCCGGCGTTCACAATTGTTTGTGGACGCTCTACAGGCTAAAGTTAGTATCCGATTGACTTTAAATTTATACACAGTGTTTAAGGTCATGAGACAAAGAAGCCTATTGTCTTTCAGCGATTTCTGATAATAACTACTAGAGTAATGGCCCTTGATCACATCAAAAAATCTTGTGGACGCTCTAGAGGCCAAAGTTAATATCCAATTGACTTTAGATTTATACACAGTGTTTAAGGTCATGAGACGAAGAAGTCTATCGATTTTCAGCGATTTCCGATAATTAGTGCCAGAGTTATGGCCCTTGATCACTTCAAAAAATCTTGTGGATTCTCTAGAGCCCTAAAGTAATATCCGATCGATTTTAAATTTACACACAGTGTTTAAGGTCATGAGACGAAGAAGCCTAAATGTTTCATGTATATACTAATTGTTAGCGTGTGGTAAAACTTTATAAAAAGCAATCAAATTCTAATGATTTTCTGATAATTACATAATGAGTTGTTACTCTTAATCAGTTTTTAGTGTATTACAAATGTTTCTTTACCGAAAAAAGTAAAAATATACGACAACCCTTGTTGACTGCCCGGACGATTTAGCTGCTGTGGGCGTATGTTTCTCTGCCTGGCAACCTATCTTTGAAATATTTATACTTCAATAAAGCTTTGCATTATATTGCAAATAATGTCAACAGGTAGACATTATTTAATCACAATTTTCCCGAAATATTGCTAATCAAAACTAGAAATTGATAATCAATTGCCTAAATTTACCTCATTTGATTAGCAGTTTTGCAAATCATGCCAGAAAAAATCCTCAGAAGCATGGCAGCAATAACATTTGAATATGTGTTATGATTCCTGATAAATGTATGAAGTAAAAGTTTTAAATACTTCACAGCTAAGATTTTCGCAATTCTGTTAAGATCTTCTGTAGATAAAACAAATCTTTGGACTACAGTTACACCGAAGTTTTGAACTTATGATTTTCTCTGGCCTGATGAAGTTTCACAATTACTGGAATTTTACAGACTAATGGCAACAATATTCTTTCAAATTGAAAATATGATAAAGTTGATTACCTGAGCATATTTGAGGATGTCTCCACTGTAATCATTGATGTCTTTAATAGTACTGTTTATATGTAATTTTCTACAGGCGTCTGAAATCAAATTTAAGATTAGTTAAACATGTGTTCGTGTTAGGGTGCATTTGGACCTTCCTACACCAAGTTTGAATATTCTTGCTCAATTAGAAAGAGAGTCATTGTGTCCCAAAAAGTGTGACAGACAAAAAAAAACATATTCTAATAGTCGAAAAGTGGGGGACAAAAACTGATTTTTTATACAATCAGCGACGATAATCCAGGATATGGTACGACATGCGACAATACCAAAAAGGAACCACAAGTTTCAGGATGTAAACATACATTTGAAGTTTTATCGGGTTACATAATTGGTGTTACATAATTGTACAGTATTGATGTGCAAGAAGCAGCCATTTTGCCTGAAAGTTTTGGTACCATTTTCACAAAATCCAAACACAAATGTCACTAGACCTGCATGCAGGAATGACGGGTTTCACTGGTGCCACGTTACCCTTTAACATTGTCATTTCCGGTGCCACGTTACCCTTGAACATATGTCACTTCCGGTACCAATGAAACCATTAAACAGGTTTCCCCATAAGCATTGCACACATCAAATAAATTGGACGCAGAATCAACCAAATCCAGCAAATATCAATTCATTTCATACATTTGTTACTTGTAAGTGATCCTGGCAAAATTGCATTACTTCCGGTGATAATGAAAATGTTCAATTAGTTTTATGAAATCCGAAATGGCATATGACATCATATAGTGAAAATTTTATGTAAATAGAATAATAATTGCCACTTTTATAGACCAAAAACCTTGAAAAGTGACTTGTAGACAATCGACTATTTCTCTGCAACCGCACAAGTTAGAAACCATTTTGTGGTGTCTGTACGATCGTATGGGTTCAATCTATTTGTTGAGTGGAATCAAATATCATAATTTTGAAAACATTACAAATCGGACTCATTTGAATAAAATATCTGTTTTGCAGGCTAAAAATTCAGTTTTTCACAAAATGACATCACTTCCGGTGATACTAAAAACGTTAAATTAGTTCTATGAAATCGTAAATGGCATAAGACATCATATGGTGAACATTTTATGAAAATCGAATAATAACTGATTCTTTTAGAGCCAAAATAAAGTAAAAAGTACAAGTTAGAAACCATTTTGTGGTATCTATATGATCGTATGGGTTCATTCTATTTGCTGATGGGAACCAAATTTCATAATTCTAAAAATATTACAAATAATACTCATTTGAATAAGAAATGTATTTTTAAGGCTAAAAATTCATTTATTGCCTAAATGACGTCACTTCCGGTAACAGCGAAAGTGTTAAAAAGGTTTGGAATAGTCGACTGTGGCAATAGGCAACAGACAGTGAAAGAAAATTGAAAATCGAATAATAATTGATTCTTTTACAGCCAAAATAACGTGAAAAGTGACTCATGCAAAATTGCCCATTTCTCGGCAACTGCTTATATTACAAACTAAATTTCACATACATTCTCTTTGTATGGATTATTGCTACAAGTTTATGAAAGTATCGAAGAAATATTTTAATATATGAAGACACTGAATGGGTTGTAAGTAGCTTATTTTTACCCCTTTTTTTACCTTTTAACCGAAATGGCCCGAAAACAAAATCGAAATTAAAACTAGACCTGCATGCAGGAATGACAGGTTTCACTGGTGCCACGTTACCCTTTAACATGTCACTTCCAGTGCCACATTACCCTTGAACATATGTCACTTCCGGTACCAATGAAACCATTACACAGGTTTCCCCATAAGCATTGCACACATCAAATAAATTGGACGCAGAATCAACCAAATCCAGCAAATATCAATTCATTTGTTACTTGTAAGTGATCCTGACAAAATTACATTACTTCCGGTGATAATGAAAATATTCAATTAGTTTTATGAAATCGGAAATGACATATGACATCATATAGTGAAAATTGTATGTAAATAGAATAAATATTGCCACTTTTATAGACCAAAAACCTTGAAAAGTGACTTGTAGACAATCGACTATTTCTCTGCAACCGCACAAGTTAGAAACCATTTTGTGGTGTCTGTATGATCGTATGGGATCAATCTATTTGTTGAATGGAATCAAATATCATAATTTTGAAAACATTACAAATCAGACGCATTTGAATAAATTATCTGTTTTGCAGGCTAAAAATTCAGTTTTTGACAAAATGACATCACTTCCGGTGATACTAAAACAGTTAAATTAGTTCTATGAAATCGTAAATGGCATAAGACATCATATGGTGAAAATGTTATGAAAATCGAATAACAACTGATTCTTTTAGAGCCAAAATGAAGTAAAAAGTGACTTGTGGAAAATCGTCCATTTCTCTGCAACCATACAAGTTAGAAACCATTTTGTGGCATCTATATGATCGTATGGGTTCATTCTACTTGTTGATGGGAACCAAATTTCATAACTCTAAAAATATTACAAATAATACTCATTTGAATGAAAAATGTATTTTTAAGGCTAAAAATTCAGTTATTGCCTTTACGTCACTTCCGGTAACAGTGAAAGTGTTAAAATGGTTTGGAATAGTCGACTGTGGCAATGGGCAACAGACAGTGAAAGAAAATTGAAAATCAAATAATAATTGATTCTTTTACAGCCAAAATAACGTGAAAAGTGACTCATGCAAAATTGCCCATTTCTCGGCAACTGCTTATATTACAAACTAAATTTCACATACATTCGCTTTGTATGGATTATTGCTACAAGTTTATAAAAGTATCGAAGAAATATTTTAATATATGAAGACACTGGATGGGTTGTAAATAGCTTATTTTTACCCCTTTTTTACCTTTTAACCGAAATGGCCCGAAAACAAAATCGAAATTAAAAAAACTGAGTCCGAGATTTTGTGCACCTTAACAGGGCGCATCTTTTGAGTAAGACCAGATTAGTAGAAAATAGTATTTGCTTTCAAAAAGTGGTACCGAACTGTCAATATTGTAGTTTTTGCTGAATTTACGCCACTTCCGGTGCCTACAGCAAACTTTACCGGCAACAAAAAAAAATGGCATTTTGAACCACGGAACATATGAACATGGTTTTATACAAATCGAACAATAAATAATTAATGTAGGACTGAAAAACTGAATTAGCCAATGGCGGCCAAGGAAAATTACGGAAACAAAAAATGTTGACATTTTTGTTCAAATCAGATGACTCTTTAACCTTGGTTAAAATGTCATATAAAAATATTAATAAATAAAAATAAAAAAGTTTTTTGTAAAAATTTAAATTTTCAAAATTTGGCGCCTAATATCTTCCAAGATTCGTCGAAAATCAAAAATCAAAAGTAACATAGCTATGTCCCCTGTTTCTGGCTATGTCAAAATACATCATATGCTAAAATCCAATGATTATTGTTAATATTACGGCAATATTTCAAAAAACGACATTTTCGGTGATTTCGGATATTTCGCAATGTCGCAGAATGCCGGGAATAGCTTTAATCTCTAAGTCACACCCACTTTCCCAGTAAAACTGAAGAAATTGTATCGATCCGACAAGAAGTTGCTGAGATATAAGCAAATTGGAAAAAAAAAATAATAATAATAAGAAGAATAATAATAAGAATAATTTTAACAAAAACAATAGTGTTTCACACAAGCTACGCAGTGTGAAACCCTAAAAACTGAGTCCGAGATTTTGTGCACCTTTACAGGGCGCATCATTTGAGTGAGATCAGATTAGTAGAAAATAGTATTTGCTTTCAAAAAGTGGTACCGAACTGTCAATATTGTAGTGTTTGCTGAATTTACTCCACTTCCGGTGCCTACAGGAAACTTTACCGGTAACAAAAAAAAAAATGGCATTTTGAACCACGGAACATATGAACATGGTTTTATACAAATCGAACAATAAATAATTAAAATGTAGGACTGAAAAACTGAATTATGCAATGGCGGCCAAGGAAAATTACGGAAACAAAAAATGTTGAGATTTTTGTTCAAATCAGACGACTCTTTAACCTTGGTTAAAATGTCATATAAAAATATTAATAAATAAAAATGTTTTTTGTAAAAATTTAAATTTTCAAAATTTGGCGCCTAATATCTTCCAAGATTCGTCGAAAATCAAAAATCAAAAGTAACATAGCCATGTCCCCTGTTTCTGGCTATGTCAAAATGCATCATATGCTAAAATCCAATGATTATTGTTAATATTACGGCAATATTTCAAAAAACGACATTTTCGGTGATTTCGGACATTTCGCAATGTCGCAGAATGCCGGGAATAGCTTTAATCTCTAAGTCACACCCACTTTCCCAGTAAAACTGAAGAAATTGTATCGATCCGACAAGAAGTTGCTGAGATATAAGCAAATTGGAAAAAAAAAAAAAATAATAATAATAAGAAGAATAATAATAAGAATAATTTTAACAAAAACAATAGTGTTTCACACAAGCTACGCAGTGTGAAACCCTAATTAGGGTTTAACAGTGATACATTTGAACGTTTTTTTACAATCAAATAAAAATTGTGACCTCTATTAAAATTAAAAACATATTTCATCATCAATCTTAGTCGAGGTAATGATATGATGAATTCTATATTCAGAGTTTCATCACTCTCACTTAATTTTAATCAACGTTAACGTGCCCCAAACCACCAACCAATCAGAGTGCTTATTTCTGCTTAACGTAAGCAGACAATGTTTAAAACTGAACTCCATCAAGGCATTCATGAAAGCCTACACCAAGTTTGAACATTCTGCCTCAATTAGAAGGAGAGTTATAGTGTTCCAAATTCTCGACCAATCAAATTGCTTAATGCTCTGCTTACCCAAAACCGAAAATGTTCATTATCAAACTAAGTCAAGGTATTGATTTGATAAAATTATACACTAAGTTTCCTCACTCTCATTTCATTAGAACTAAAGATATCTTGTCCTGAAGCATCAACCAATCAAATTGCTTATCTTTGCAAATCAAATTGCTTATCTTTGCATAACCTAGGCAGAAAATATTCTCATTGTCAAACGCCATCATGGCATTATCCCAAAAAACATCTACGCCAAGTTTGAACAGTCAGAATGAGAGTTATTGTGTTCCAAAGTCTCGACCAATCAAATTGCTTATATTGTCGCTCTGCTTACCTGGAGCAGAAAATGTTCAGTATCGAACTTAGTCAAGGTATTGATGTAATAAAATTATGCACCAAATTTCATCACTTTCACTTAATTAGAACTAAAGTTATCATCTCCCAAAGCATCCACCAATCAGATTGCTTATCTCTGCTCTTGATCATTTTCAGTCAATTCGTTGAATACGTCCACAACAAGTTCTAAAATACAACAATTCAGACGTAAAAGTGACTATTTCCTTCAGTGCACTACTCTGCCGCTTTAAAAATCATTTTATACATTCAAAAATAGTAATCTTCGATCATCAATATGAAATTCACCCATGTTCCAATCACGATAGATGGCAAACCTGGATAATCACATCTCACAGCAAATTCCTTCTGATTTCTCTCCGCTTGTAGCCTACCTCAATACAAACCGTCGGACTGTTATGTGTCCTGTGGTTTATTTTATACAAGGAACAAGTGCGCAAACTGAAAAGTCTCAATAAGTTTGGTGTTGAAAATTTAGAGCGTATCGTAGAATAGACCTACTCAACTCCCTTAAAAATGACAATTCAGCATAACAAGTGGTTGCCATGCAAGACACGCCCATATTTTGCAAGAGATGGACAGAGAACAAGCTAAAAAATAAAAGTGATTTTTTGTACAATCTGGGACCATTAACCAGCAAGTGACGTTTCGATATGCACCAATATCGAAAGGAACCAAGATCATTTGGATATAAACAAATAATTTCAATAAGTTTCATCAAAACCTGATAAAATTTACAACTTTTAGAGGGTCCACCATAACCTTAGTATTAGGCTTCGTGTACATACTATTACATTATTTGATTACAAGGAGCAGCCATTTTGTAGGGTAGGCCTACTTTCAGACCGATTTTCACAAAATTTGAACTACGCCATCATTTGTGTGTAACCATGACATATTCAATCTTTTTTTCTCAATTGGATAAACAAATTATAACCTCCACAGGCACCACAAGCTGGAAACGCACCTTTTTGTACAATCAGGGGCCATACCATAATACAGGAAGTTACGGTCTGATATGAGCAAATGTCAAAAGGAACTATAATCTTTAGGTTATACACATACAGTTCAAGATTTATCAAAATTGGTTAAAAATTGCGACTTCTGGAGAGTCCACAATCTTGGTATTACATACTTTTACACAATTGGTGTAGACAGAACAGCCTTTTTCTTTGGCAGTTTTGGTCGATTTTCCTGAAATTCAAACTCAATCATCATTATGGACAAACAAGGTGTAACAGTGATATATTCGAACGCTTTTTTAAATCAGCCAATGCAGGGATCGAACAACTAACCTCCTGGCTAGCAAGCCAGCGTCTTACCCACTTAGCCACCGTGACCCCCTTAATATTGGTGAACCTTTAACTTTAGCATTATTAATGTGGGTTCTAATACGGACCACCCCAGAGTACAGTAATCAAGCCTGTAGCTAGCTCGTCCGGGGATCACGTGGCTAAGTGGGTAAGATGCTGGCTCGCTAGCCTGGTGGTCGGGTGTTTGACCCCTGCATTGGCCGAGAAAGTTCATCCAGATTTCCCGACGTGGTTTCCCCAAGTCAGTGATGTAGGACGAGGGCCTGATAATGACAGGTGTCAAGTCGTTTGACATTGACGTGCACATAATAGATCCCTTGCCAGTTGGACTTCAATATAACTATAAGAGTAGGTCGTAGTACCCCTGCCCGGGCATAATTTCCCTCATAGCACACTGTATGGCGTATGCCCGTCTTCTGTAGCCCAGTTTAGGAGCTGGGCCCTGTTTCACAAACACTTAAAGGGACAATAACATTCTTGCTGGCTTGGTAGCTTCAGAAAATAAATAATACCCTTATTCTAAGTACTAGATGTTTAAGTGTCCTACCTGTTGTGTAAATTATCCATTACAACCTATTTTACTTGTCCAGAGGGTTCGAAAATATTTTAAAATCCAAGTCACATTTGAAAAGGTTTACGTTAGACTTTTCAAATCAATTGGTTGAATTTTTCCAGTTTTTTAAAATAGGTGTGTTAAGATGAAATTTATATCATCATTTAATTGGAATATTCTAAAATAATACGATTTGTTGACCAGAATGAAGATTGGGACATATTATTCAGTTACAACAAGAGTGTTATTGGGGCTTTAAGCTAAAATCACTAAACTAGATTTTAACTAAATGCAATTTTAAATTTTATGCGTTTCATGAAGATTGATTTTAACTTAAAATGCAATTTTAATAGATTTTAGTTAAAATCGCTTGTGCCCACGCACATTTCCGCTGCGGGTACTTACATGTACCTTGAAAGCAAATACGCTTCTAAACTGAAAATTGTTGACAGGTTTAATTAATGGTTGCAATATCAATGGGGATAGTTTCATACGTTGTGGCAATGTTTGCACACGGTCAGAGAGAGAGAGAAATGGGGTTTAACATCCAAACAACAAAAACTAGGTTATTTCGGAACTAACACATGGTTCAACTTTATTTCAAAAATTTTGCTTGCGCGTAGGAGTCTTTGGCAGTGGGAGGAAATCGGAGTACCCAGAGAAAATCCACGAGGTAGGACATGCGACCCAACTCCTTGCCATGTACAACTAGGGATTCGAAACCACGCCAGTTAACTCAATAGCAGGCCGTATGATACAGCGTGCGCACGCTAACCATTTGGTCATCCACCCCACCCCCTGCACACGGTCAGACAGTCGCAGAGAGGTCAAATAAAAAAGTTTAATGCGTAATAAGTAATAGTTATTAGCACACTTTCCGAGGTGTATCGGTGAATATCAGGACAGTTTTGGTCGGGGGCTCAGCCGAGGCGGAGCCGAGGCGGCCCACGACCAAAACTGTCCTGATATTCACCGATACACCGAGGAAAGGTGCTAATAAGTTACTTACATCACATTTCTATCGAGTATTGTGAAGCAAAATGTGAAAAATAGTATTTATTATCGAGTCGTTTCAACCGAAAAGTGACAAATACTTTCTGCTCTTTCATTTATCCCTTTCTGTGCCTCACGTTACATTTCATGGTAGAATTTACACGTGCGTCTTGTTGTGACACCCCGAGCTTAATACAGCCACGTGTTTGTTTAGACCACATCGTCAAAACTACTTGTCTATGGCGTAGAGGACTGTGGTGATATTAAATGTAGTGTAAAGGAAATGCGGGTCATTCCTGGTGAAAGTATGCATCGGTGGATGGTTCGTCCGTTGAAATTTATTTGTAATAAAGTTTATGACTTTCTACGCGGTTTTTGTTTTATCCTGCTCATATTCAAAGCTTGTGAAGTGTCCAGCAAGAGAACCCCACCTTCTATCACCACAAGTAGTTAAAATAATTATTCAGTATTAAAATTCATATGTTTTGCATATTAATATAAATCAAACCAAATTAGGGAATAGATGCCAATTGATATGTATAATAACTGTTTTCGTAATATGTTGTTACGTTAATTTAATGTCATTGTATATATTTTTGCACTGCCATGTAGTTCCTACCGGTTTGTTTTGTTACTATGAATTTGACTAGTTGTCTCATGTACAGTAGCCTCGTGCACTATGACACTGGTTACCATTGCGATCTGGGTCGGACTAAACGTCCGCTTCTTGTTGCTTGGTAAGTTTCTAAGACCGTCTAAAAGTAGCCGTGTATCAGAAATGAACAGTACACTTTGGAAAAGAGTACTGTTCATTTCTGATACACGGCTACTTTTGTCCATGTATTGGAAATGAACAGGGCAGTTTCATCAAAGGTTGCCAGTGGCAACGAGTAGAAGTGGGATGTAATGATTCGAAAAGTATTGGTTGGTTGGCCTTGAACTTGACATTTGATGTGTGACACTAGCAATTGATTTACTCGCAGGCCTTAATGGAAATAATGTGTATCTATAAACTAAATTGCTTGGATTTGTAGTTTTATGGTATTTTGGACAAGAGAAACTATTGAGAATTGTCACAAACAAATAGGCAACAGCCAATGTTCCGATGATTTGTTGAAATGTTATTCCAATAGACCCTTTCAATGATACTTTGAAAATGCCAAAGTGCCTACTTATCTTACTCAATCAAATGATTTTTCCCCAAGGTAAAATAAATGAAATGAAATGGGGTTTAACGTCCTACTTCCTGCTCCTAACCTGGGCTAATGAAGACGGGTGTCACACAATACAGTGTGCTATGAGGGAAATTTTGCCTTGGCAGCAGCGCTACAGCCTATTCTTATATCGAATGCCAACTGCCAAGGGATCTTTTACGAGCACGACAATGTGCAAAAAGAAAAATCAATAATCACAAATGTGGTTATTGAAAAATGTTAAGGCTATTTGAAATTAAATTTTAATATCATAAATTTATTATTATTTCTTAATGAAGTCTAACGTTAATAAAACAACATTAATAAGGTAAATTTTAGGAGGCAAAGCTAGTCGTTCGTATGGGATGAAAAACCGTTTTACGAACTTTATTGGAAGGTTTTATTTTTTCGTTTAATTTCAACGTTTTTAAATTAGGAAAACAGAACGTTTTAAAAATTGAAATTCAATATAATCAATATAACGTTAACAAAGTTCAAAGAATCATAATTTAAAACGTTACAAAAGTTACGCTAGAAGAACATAATTTACTGACGTCTACAGTTTGTCTGACCAGGCGTGACAAATAACGTTGAATCAGGTGATTGAGTTGACGTACTTGGAACAACTAATCTGAACGTTTCTAAAGTAAACGTCAGTAGAACGATATTAACTAATGTTTAGTAACGTCTCACGGTAACAACGATATAACGTCATAAAAAAACAGAGTTGAAACATTAGTCTTATGTATTACTAACGTTCAAAGAATCATAAGTTAAAACGCTACAACTATCTTGGAACAACTGATCTGAACGTTTCTAAAGTAAACGTCAGTAGAACAATATTAATTAATGTTTAGTAACGTTTCACAGCATCGACGATATAACGTCATGAAAAACGGGGTTGAAACATTAATCTAATGTTTTAATGCAACGTTTGCTAATGATGTAAGATGTAAAGAATATAAAATAGAAATACAACGTTTTACGAACTTTATTGGAAGGTTTTATTTTTTCGTTTAATTTCAACGTTTTTAAATTAGGAAAACAGAACGTTTTAAAAACTGAAATTCAATATAATCAATATAACGTCACAAACAAATATATTACCAACGTTCAAAGAATCATAATTTAAAACGTTACAAAAGTTACGTTTGAAGAACATAATTTACTGACGTCTACAGTTTGTCTGACAATGCGTGACAAATAACGTTGAATGGGGTGATTCAGTTAACGTTCTTAGAACAACTTATCTGAACGTTTCTAAAGTAAACATCAGTAGAACGATATCAACTAATGTTTAGTAACGTCTCACGGTATCAACGATATAACGTCATAAAAAACAGAGTTGAAACATTAGTCTAATGTATTACTAACGTTCAAAGTTACGTTAGAAGAACATAATTTACTGACGTTTCAAGGTTGTCTGCCCAGCCTTGGGAAATAACGTTGATTCAGGTGGTTCAGCTGACGTTCCTGGAACAACTGATCTGAACGTTTCTAAAGTAAACGTCAGTAGAACAATGTTATTTAATGTTTAGTAACGTTTCACAGTATCGCCGATATAACGTCATAAAAAACGAGGTTGAAACATTAATCTAATGTTGTAATGTAACGTTTGCTAATGATGTAAGATGTAAAGAATGTAAAATAGAAATGCAACGTTTTACAAACTTTATTGGAAGGTTTTATTTTTTCGTTTAATTTCAACATTTTTATACGCCCACATTGAAATGTAGTCGTATATTGTCGTCGCCCCCGTCCGTCCGTCCGTCCGTCCGTCTGTCCGCACGTTACATGTAAGTTACTTATAAGGTGACATACG
The DNA here is from genome assembly GCA_948474765.1 of Patella depressa. NCBI lineage: Eukaryota > Metazoa > Mollusca > Gastropoda > Patellidae > Patella > Patella depressa. The sequence continues at coordinate 56,003,708 of OX419716.1, forward strand.
TTGGCTACCAGCAGGGCAATTGAGCAGCGTACGCGTAACCTATTTCTGGCGCCCTTATAACTTACTGAACGTATGAAATGATTATCCAACAAGCTGGCATACGCCAAAGCTGAATTTAAAAATCAAGTGGGCGCTCGTTTTGGACGCATATATAACATTCTTCTAACACGCTGAACGAATAAATAACCTATGTTTAACGTATGAGTAACTTATTCATAACGTATAACTCCAACGTAAACATAACTTATACAAGCATATGAATGTGTGTGCCCAGCGAATGTTTAGCGTTCTTGACTTACGCGGAACTCGTGCAGAACGTGTTGGAGCATAATTCGACGACCACGTGACGTCAGATATAAAAGTGGAAGGTCCGCCATGATTGTAGACTTCTGCACATGCGCATCTCTACACACGTTTCAAACACGTTCAGGACGTCAGAAGTAACTTATGAGTAACTTACATGAAACGTGCCTGAACGCGTGCATATCTTACCCGTCGCGCACCTGTAACATACGCCTAACGTGTAAGCAATACGTCGGCATCCGCTGAAAATTTTATGCATGCACAAAATTTTGGGCCGCGTTCAGCATACAGCAACTTATACCATCGTTTTTCAGCATGCTCGTAACTTGTTAAAAACGCACACATGACGTCCGTCCGTCCACAATTGTTTGTGAACAGTCTACAGGTCACAATTTCTCGGTTCCTTTCGATATTGGCATGTATCGGACTGTAATTTCATGGGTTATGGCCCCTGATTGTACTAAAAATCACGTTTTTAGCTTGTGAATAGTGTAGAGGTCACAATTTTGAACCGATTGCAATGAAACTTAAAATATCGGTTTGGATGAAACTTGAAATGCATGTTTATAACCCAAAGATCTTGGTTCCTTTCGATATTTGCGCCTGTCGGATCGTAACTTCCTGAATTATGGCCCCTGATTGTCCGAAAAATTGCCCTTTTTAGCTCGTGGTCCCTCTGGATGTCAAATTGTTATCCGATTTAAAAAACCGTTTGATTATATCACCGTTACATGGTTATGAAGGTTGAGTTCGAATTTCGTGAAAATCGGACCAAAATTGACGGACAAAATGACCGCCGTTTGTACGCGAATAGTGTGAAAATATGTTTTATCAAGGTTGTGGACCTTATAGAGGTCACAATTTTGAACCGATTTTGATGAAACTTGACATGTATGTTTATAACCAACAAATCTTGGTTCTTTTCGATATTTGCGCCCATCGGTTCATAACTTCCTGGATAATGTTCCCGGATTGTCCGAAAAATTGCTTTTGTTAGCTTGTGATTATATCACCGTTTCATGATAATGAAGAAAGAATTTGAATTTCGTGAAAATCGGACCAGAGTTGACAGATAAAATGGCCGCCGTCTGTACGCGAACAGTGTGAAAATATGTTATATCAAGGTTGTGGACCCTATAGAGGTCACAGTTTTGAACTGATTTTGATGAAACTTGAAATACATGTTTATAACCTAATGATCTTGGTTCTATTGTATATTTGCCCATATCGGATCGTAACTTCCTGAATTATGTCCCCTGATTGTACGAAAAATCACCCTTTTTAGCTTGTGGTCCCTCTGGAGGTCACAATTATCATCTGATTTAAAAAAACGTTTGATTATATCACAGTTACACCGTAGTTATGGGTGCGTTTGAATTATGATTTTCTGATGATTACTTAAAATGCAACAACTCTTGTTGACTGCCCGGACGATTTGGCTGCTGTGTGGGCGTATGTTTCGTTGCCTGGCAACTTATTTTTATATGCTTTTACAACTTATATATTTAAGTGTTCACCTTTTAAATTCGAAATAAAACAGCAACAGTCGACCTATTTATATACATGTATTTATAGACAGGGGTGATTTTGATTGACAGTACTGAGTAACAACCCACTGATTTAAGCAATATTTGGTTTAGACAGTTTCATGTGAATTACCAAAAATGTAAGGATTTATAAACAAGCCAAAATGTTATTTTAATTTATCTCCTTATTACAAGAATGTACACTTGTACAAAGATACATGTAGTTCTTAAATAATAATCGTTAATTTTATATTTACTAATGATAAAAGTTACTCAGTACATTTAATAAATTTAATCAACAAACATATCGATAAAATAAAGTGTCAGAAATCCAATAATCTTTGGTCTTGAGCAAATCTGCTTTTTGAGACAGTTTTCGACAATCAAACTTTATTTGTTTTATCAAATTTTTGGGTATCGAAATTGATAGACAGAGAAATGGGGTTTAACATCCACTCGGCTAAAAAAAAGGTAATTTTGGGGCGTATAATTAATGGATTAGAATTTAAGAATTTAAAACTAGTGTACCAGTAATAAACAGTGACTAGACATGTATATATCCCTAAACCCTTTCTTAATTAGTCACACCGCTTTATGCATTAGGCCTGGGCCCGATTTCTAGAAAATTTTTAATCATGTCCTTGTGCTTATATTTTAAGTAGACTTTGCATTTGAGTTAACTTAGTCTATTTTGTGTTCCCAGAAAATTCTTAAGAACGTCCTTGTGCTTAGATTTTAAGTAGACTTCAGTGAAAGCACAAGTACCTCCTATGTGTTCCAAGAAAAAACTTAAGAAGGGCAACTTTGTTCTTATCTAAGCACAAGTCCCAAGCAAGGTATATGGCTTGCTTACCAACCTGGCTTAAAAGCCCGCTTCTGCTTATAGCTGACAGTTTGTTATCCCAAAGTATTTCGAAACATATTCTCGAGAAGTATGCTAAAGAAAATTTCACTTCTACCCTCAAACCGTTTTTTTTATTGGCCAATTAGTAAACACCACAAACACACATGCTACACTAAGATCAGGCGCTCTCACAATAATTCAGAATGTTTGCATGTGCTTGCGTTTTTTTGGTTTTTGTTTTAGCTTGTGCCACATTTTATATGTGTATTTATAGGGGACATGTCAAATGCATCTAAATCGACCATTTGCCGGGTAGCAGACGACAAATTTATGACGTAGTTCTCATACCAAAACTGTTTTTATGACGTTAGAGAGTATCATAGTCTCAGTTTACCAGTCACAATCTGCTTAGACTTGACTTGTGCTTATGTTAGAACGGTCTTGAGAATTTTCTAGAGACAGTATTTTATAAAGATTCTTACGTAAGAAAAAGTGAAGCATAACTTTGTGCTTACTTTAAGAATTCTCCAGAAACTGGGTCCTGGTTTCGATATACATGAACACTGTACATGGTTCCGCTCACGGAAGAAAAAAGTCGTTCATTGAGCACTTCTTAAAGTTCTTTGCGTGCACATGCATGCTGAACTGTGTGCATAACAGGTCCCATGTACACATTGGCAGTTGGGATTCAATATAAGAGTAGGCCTTAACACCTGCTGTCCAGACAAAAATCCCTAATAACGCACTGACCAGCACATGCGCGTTGTATCATAAGGTATGTCATTGAATCAACTGGTGTGGTTTCATTTCCCCTGGTTGTACGTGACAAGGAGTAGGGTCTCATGTCCAACCGTGTGGATTTTCTCCAGGTCCTCCGGAGTTCGAAAAAAAAAAGGCCAGAGCACAGCTGCCCAGGCAAATGTTCCCTCATAGCACACTGTATGGCGTGTGCCCATCTTCATTAGCCCATTTTAGGAGCAGAAAAATAGGATGTTAAACCCCATTTCATTTCATTTATTTTAATTATGTAAATTGTGCTGTTTTTTGACATTTGGTTGCAATTACATTTTGAATTCTGAATGGTTATTGGTAAGTAGAGAGACAAATATGGTGCACGTAAAAGATCCTTTGGCTGTTGGAATTTGATATAAGAGTAGGCCTTAGCATCGCTGCCTGGGCAAAATTTCCCTCATAGCACACTATATGATGTAGGCCCGTCCTTTTTTGCCCAGTTTATGAGCAGAACGTTAAACCTCATTTCATTTCACTTTTTTGTTAATATTTTGTCTATAAATAGAAATGAAATAAATGGGTTTAACGCCCTACTCTTCGGCACTCAACCTGGGCTAATGGAATTCCAACTGCCAAGGGATTTTTCACGTGCACGCCAATGCGTACACAGGACTTCGGTTTTTCGTACACAGGCCCTCCGTTCTGCATCACTGACAAGGGGAAACCACACCAGAAAGTCTAAACGAACTTTCTCGGCCGATGCAGGGAACGAACACCCGACCTCCAGGCTAGCGAGCCAGCGCCTTACCCACTTAGCCACGCAACCCCTCGTCTATAAATAGTCTACATGTTGCAGTTAGTAGCAGTTTTTGTTCCATCTCGGTATGATCCACCATAGGGTTGTACCTATTTATTTTGTTTCATGTCTGAGTCGGCGACGTGAAGTTAGTTTGTTGTTCGTTGTTCGGTATTCGCAAATAACGAACAACGAGCCAGTTTGTTGTTCGGTATTCGCGAATAACGAACAACGAGCTAGTTTGTTGTTCGGTATTCGCGAATAACGAACAACGAGCTAGTTTATTGTTCGGTATTCACCAGATATAGAATAAGTAATATAATAAAGGAACTTTTGTAGGGAATACGCCACAGGTGGGTTTTTATGAGCCTAACTGGATTCGCCCTTATGAAACAACTCTTTCTTCGGATAGACAGAGAGTTAGTTAAATTCTTTTTCTCAAGACTTTGAAGTTTTATAACCCAATTGGACTTAAAAACCCACTCCCGGCGTATTCCCTACAAACGTACAGAGTAAGTGAAGTGAACAGACGTGTTTCGGGAGCTCAAGGATTCAATGATCCGTGAAATATAATCGTGTTAAATTCCTTACCTAACCAAATAATATATAATACACAACACAGGAATTTCTGTAAATGGAGGGTACATCTTCGAAACGGGATAGAGAAAGTGAAGGCGAAACTCCAAAACCAGACACAAAAAGTAAAAAATCTGGAGAGAATGACGAAGAACTGGACCTACATCATAAATTAGATATACTCTCTAAACAGGTAGAGAGGTTATTATCGAATCAGATTGATATGAAATCCAACCAAGAATCTTTAAGATTAACCTTTGAAACACATTTGGAGAACCTGAAAACTGAACTTATTGAAAATATGAATTCAAAAATTCAAATATTAAGAGATGAGATCAGTATGGATATCACGGCTGAACGATTACGAATAGATGGGTTAGTGAGTACTGTTGATGATCTACAGGCCAAAATGTCAACGCTCGAGTGTCGAGTTGCGACTAGTAATCACGTAAACCCTCTTGACAATAACGATGTTACAGTTGTTGTCTTCGGATTAAAATTCGACGATGGTGAACAAATTCAACAGAAAGCTCAGCAACTGATCAACTCCCTTGGCCATGAAATAGCAAATAGTGTCACTATTCAAGCTGCTAGCCGACTTAGGCCAAGAAAACCCAACCAAAACGGACTGGTCAAAATTAGTTTTGATTCAAAAGAAGAACGAGATGTTGTGTTACGGAACAAGCGAAAACTTGGAAACTCAACTACCTACAAGGATATAAACCTTTCAAGGGCCAAGCCACTATATGAAAGAACAATGGAGGCAAACGCTAGGACCATGGCCAGATTATTCCCAGATTCAGTTCTCAAAGTTAATTCTAATTGTCTTATCTACAGTGATCAAAGCAGGCGGGTGGTGATAAACTCGGAATAGCAGATACCTAGAACCAGAAATATTAACCCAGCTAACTATGTCAGTTTTACTTTGTGAAACGTATGTGGACTAAAATCAAAACTGTATTTAAATGACTTTGAAAAATTTATTGCTGAACAAACCATTGTGTGCTTATGTGAAACGAAATTAAGTGAACTAGATTCGATTAATCTGCACAGTTTTAAAACGTATTTAAAATGTCGTAAGGGTGCCAAACGTAGCTCCGGTGGGGTAGCCGTGTGTATCAAGAATGATATCTCCGATTACATCACAGTCATTGAAACAGAGGATGACTTCTCTCTGTGGTTTACTGTCGAGGAAAATCTGTTTGGCCTACGCACTTTATGCTGCGTCGCATATATCCCACCCCAAAATACAGCCTACAGTAAATTAGACATGTTTGAACAAATAGAAGAAATATACCTACGACTAATTACCCCAAACACAGTATTCTGTCTAATAGGTGATCTCAATGCAAGAACCAATGATTTAAAAGACTATATAAACTCCGTAGCAGAATACAATGATCGAAACGTAGCGTATGAGGAGTTTAGTACTGTTTTTGAGGAAACTGAAACATCCCTGGCATACTATTGAATACCTTTACAGAGACAAAACCAAGATAACACATTAAATAAATATGGTGAAAGACTATTAGAACTATGCTGTAACCTAAATATTCATATAGCAAATGGTAGACTTGGCCTGGAGTCAGGATACACTACATGCGACGGGAGATCAACTGTGGATTATGTATTATGCTCGACAGAGATATTCAGTAAGTTCAACAATTTCACAGTAACCGATTTCGACCCCTTACTATCAGACAAACACTGTCCCGTACAGTGGTCACTTAAATGTGTAAACAGAACCGAGACACAAACAACCGATGACGATGGCGATGGTAAAAATCTTTTCCGACTCAAAACAAAATGGTGTGTTACAAAACGTGAGGCATTTTTAAATAGCATCGATTTGAATGAGCTGAATAGGATATCTGCGCTTTTACAAAACGAAGATTTATCAATTTGGAATCAAGAATCGATCGACTTAATAGTAAATTCGATACAGAAAACTTTCCTGGATAGCGCTTTATCATGTGGAATTAGTAAATCGTACGGACCGAAAAGTGACCACTCAAATTGCAAAAGACAACTGAGCAACAAACCCTGGTTCAACAACACAACACGGAAAATCTTCTTCCAAGCGAAAAATAAATTCAAGCGTTCAAAAAGTGACGAAGATAGGCAAAGACTCCAGAACGCCAGTTCAAGCTATAAGCGTCAACTAAAAGCAGAATATACTAACTATTATCGTGGTCTAAACGAAACTCTGAAAAATCTTAAAAGGAACAACAGTAAAGAATATTGGCGGATACTCAACGGACCTAATGAACGTCGTAATACCAATTTTTCAGTGGATGACTTTTATAAATATTTTAAATACATGAATAGTGGGGATCCAATCCCAAGTAATGTGGAAAAAAATCTGCTGTGAATCATGAATTAGATGCAGCTTTTAATGATTCTGAAATTAATAAATGTATCGATAACCTCAAAACAAATAAGGCTTGTGGGGTTGACAATGTACTCAATGAATATATAAAATGTACTAAAGAGTTCATGGTAGGAATTTATGCGAATCTCTTTAATGTTATCCTGAACAGTGGGTGGATACCCACTCCCTGGGTGATGGGCATGATATCCCCCATATACAAAAATAAAGGTTGCACAAATGACGCTGGGAACTATAGAGGAATTACTATTCTCAGCTGTATATGGGCAAGTTGTTCACAGCAGTCATAAACGAACGTTTGTGTAAATACATTGACAGAGAAGGTCTTGTGGGCCCTGAACAAGCTGGCTTCCGAAAGGGGTTTTCAACAACAGACCATTTAATTAGTTTAAAATTTATACCTTAATAAAAACAAACGATTATTTGCATGTTTTATTGATTACAAGTGTGCTTTCGATTCTTTGACAAGAATAAATCTGTGGGGAAAAGTCCAAAATATTGGAAATAAAGGTAAACTTTTTAATGTTATTTATAATATGTATAAATGTGCTAAATCTTGTATCAAACTCAATGGTTCAACTTCCCCGAACTTCAATTGTATGATAGGTGTCAGGCAAGGTGAAAATCTATCCACCTTATTGTTTTCCATCTTCCTAGCAGATCTAGAATCTTACTTATCCAGCAAGTACCAAGGGCTTAAATACACAAATGAAGTATGTAAAGACAAGGATCTAGATGTATATCTCAAACTGTTTATCCTACTCTATGCCGATGACACTGTCGTACTGGCCGAAAGTGAGGTCGAATTACAATGTGCCATGGATGCTATGTGTGAATATTGTACATATTGGAACTTAATTATCAATACTTCTAAAACTAAGGTTATGGTATTTTCTAAGGGTAAGATAAGAAAAAAAAACGATTATAAAGTATGACACGTTTACTATAGAGGTTGTATTCCAATACGAATACCTAGGTATCTTATTTAACTATAATGGGAAATTTCACAAAACAAAGAAATTATTGTACTGTAAAGCAAGTAAAGCCATGTTCAACATTATTCGGAAAGCCAAAGCTCTTAATCTAACCATAGATACTATTTTATACTTATTTAATCACCTAGTTATACCCATTATGCTCTACGGCTCTGAAGTTTGGGGATACTCGGACACAGCTCTCCTTGAACGTCTTCAACTTAAATTTTGTAAAATTCTCTTGAAAGTTAAATTATCGACCCCAAACGTCATGGTATATGGCGAATTGGGCATATATCCTTTGAAAATCGAAATAGATGTTCGAATGGTTTGTTTTTGGCTTAAAACAGTGACAGGAAGTAAAAACAAGTTATCCAGTAAGTTGTATAATTTAACTGTATGTACTAATGATTCTAATGAATGGGTTAGTTATATTAAGCGCGGGGGGTTGGGATGGCCTTGTGGTCTAGAGTGCCGCGCTTCGACCTCTACCTGGCCGGTCACCTCTGGCTTGCAGCTGTGGTTTTGAGCCCTGGTGTGAGCATATGTGGCATGGAGATAGGGGCGCCTTCTCAACCTCGTGGGTTTCCTCCGGGCACTCCGGTTTCCTCCCACTGCTAAAGACCCCTACGCGCAAGCGAATTATTGAAATAAAATTAAAAACCATATGTTAGTCCCGAAATGACCTAGTTTGTGTTGAGTGGACGTTAAACCCATTTCTCTCTCTATATATATATTAAGCGCGTGTTGGACGAGTCAGGTCTGTCATACATATGGACTAATCCTGGTGAGAGTATTAATATTGACTGGTTGAAATTGAATCTCAAAACAAGACTTAGAGATCAATACCAACAACTATGGTATAGTCAAATCTATGAAAGCTCTAAATGTTCAAACTACCGTATTTTTAAGTCTATTTTTGGATTCGAAAAGTATTTACTACAACCTGCTAACCTGCTAATTCCAATGTGTAAATTTCGTTGTAGAAGCCATAAGTTGCCAATCGAATTAGGTATTTTTCTTAAAATCGCCAGAGATGACCGAATTTGTCATCTGTGTAACTCCAACAACTTGGGAGACGAATATCATTATCTTTTTGAATGTCAATTCTTTAAAACAGACCGAAATGAATACATTGCCACAAAATATGTAAATAGACCATCAACTCTAAAGATGTATAACTTATTCAATAATGAGAGGGAAATCTTGAATTTATGCAAATTTGTCAAACTTATCCTTCGACATTTTAAATAACAAGGTCATTACCCTAGACCTGATTACATTGTATAATATACACACTGTTCATTTCATTGTCAATTTTATAGTGTAAATATATCGTAATGTTATTTATTGTAACTTATTATTGTTAATACCATTCATGTAACTTCACAGAAGTTTTTTTGAATAAAGATTATATATATATATATATTAACTAATTCAATATCTGGTGAATAACGAACAACAAACTAGCTCGTTGTTCGGTATTCGCCAATATTTAACAGCTCTTTCTTCGTATAGAAAGAGAAGTTGTTAGAATCTCTTTCTCAAGAGTTTGAAGTTTTATAATCCAGTTAGGCTCATAAAAATCCACCTGTGGCGTATTCCCCACCAAAAATTCCTTTATTATATTACTAATTCCATATCTGGTGAATACCGAACAACAAACCAGCTCGTTGTTCGTTATTCGCGAATACCGAACAACAGTCCAGCTCGTTGTTCGTTATTCTCGAATACCGAACAACAAACTGGCTCGTTGTTCGGTATTCGCGAACAACGAACAATAAGCTAGCTTCACGCCGCTGTCTGAGTCCCAGGGGCAGAGCCACGCCAACTTTTTGTGGGTTTTTTTGTCAACAGGCTGAAATTCTGAATGGATCATTTTGGAACTTGGTATATGTATTCCTTATACCGTAAGGATATTAACAACTATCAATTTCGGTGCATGGCTCGACTCCTGGGGGTGCTGCCACCCCCTACTTTTTAATTAATATTATACAAGTTACAATTATAAACAGATTTTGTTCAAGTTGCCTAAAAGAATGCTTAAAATTTAGAATTTGGTACATGTAGTTTAATTGTTAGTATCCTGACATTTTAAAACTGGTATTTGTTTTACGTTAAACAACAAATATTAAATTAACGGTTAAAATTATGACATAAAACTAACGTTACAGTAACGTTAGAAACCTGACGTAAAATTTATGTTAGATTAACGTTAGAATTATCACCAAGAATACATATATAATTATTTTGTCTGGATTCCGACTATTTATCAATTGTTGAAATGTGCACACACTGGTATGGTTATTTAATCAAGAAGAATTTAATGCGAAAAAATTGATAAGAAAACCGTCATAAAATTTACGTTAGATTTACGTCATTTTCTGACGTAAAAGTAACCATAACCATTATTGGACGCTAACCAAAATCTAACCATAATGATGTAAAAGTAACGCAAATCTTACCATCCATGTTTACCTGGCGTACTTTTTTTTTGGTTATTTTGAAAATTTGATCTTTAATTTCTAACGACATCATTGAGGTTGGAGCGTCGAGGCCTGCTTACATGCCACGATTCATGAAAATCATGCCAAAATTTTAAAATCGAAATACCAAATTTTGTTGAAATGTTTTAACGTTCTCAAAGAAAAAATAATTAGTTAATTAGGTCAAATAGACACTGTATATAGATTGCAATGCCAAATTACGAGTATTTATAACTTTTGTGCTAAATTCAAAATATCCATAAACCTAAGTAAAACAAAAATTATCGTTTTCCGTAACGGGGGCCCTTTAAGAAATTACGAATCATGGAGTTACAACAATATAGAAATAGAGACTGTCTCCCAGTATAAATACTTAGGTATTGTATTCACGTCTAAACACATTTGGTCAAAGCCTAGCCTCGCAGGCTGAAAAAGTTTTATCAATCCTAAAATGTCTTAATAAAAAATGTAATGGTCTGTCATATGGTCAATTAACATATTCGATAAAATGGTTATTCCGATTATAACCTACGGTGCAGAATTATGGGGATTTGAATACTCTCAAGTAAAAAAAAACGTCCAACTGAAATTATTGACGATGGAAGACACCAGATTACCTAAGCAAATTTACAAACTGTTATATGATCTTGATTATAATGGTAGACAAAATTGGGCATCATGTATTAAAGATCTGTTATTTCGCTACGGTTTTGGGTATATTTGGCTGTCTCAATCAGTTGGTAATTTAAAAGTCTTTTTATATATGTTCAAACAGAGAATACGGGATACTGGACAAAACCAATGGCATTATATTATTTCAAATAACAGCAGGTTGCATTATTATTCAAGTTATAAAGTAACCCTAGAGGTGGAAAGATACCTAATTAATCTGAAAATAGAACAAAAATATGTAAAATCTCTTTGTAGACTTAGAATAGGTAGCCACAATCTTATGGTTCTGCAGGGTAAATGGAAAAACATCCAAAAACGAACAGAGACTCTGTAAAGTATGCAATACAATTACCATCGAAGACGAATTTCACTTTGTGATTGTTTGTTCTGCTTATAATGATTTTCGCAATTCATATACAAACCAATATATTGTTAATACTACCTCCCAAGGCCAAAACTTTATAAATCTTATGTCCTCTAAAAATCCTGAAACAAATATCAATCTAGCAAAATTCAAGTAATATCATTGTACGAATCCGCAATATATTAAGTATATCCTTGTACATTTGTATTTATTGTATATTTAAGCGTATTAAATCGTCAATCAACTAAGCATTATAATTGAATAATTTATTTATATCCATTTTGTATATTGTACATACGTTTACATTATAACTATCAATGATCAATATAAAATAGATTTATATTCCTTAAATACTGTGATAATTGCTCATTTTGATATATTTATATTAGATACTTAATTATCTACAACTTATATTTACTATTAAGCTCAGGCTCGGAATATTATATCTTTGTGTCAACTAGTATATATCTTTTCTCAAAATTGTGATGACAAATTGTACCATGGACCTTTGGTCTTTCATACATGAAAAAAGATTATTATTATTATTATTAAAGTTAAAGCTATGTAGGTCAACTAATGTTGTCAGTAAAAATTTGGTTATTTTGGATTTGTAGAACGTTTTGAAAATATATTGATTCGATTACTTTTGGAACAATGGCCTATTCCGAATATTTCCGAATATTTCCGTTAATGCTAATTTTCCACTCGTAAACAATTTTGTCGGCATGAAAAATATCAAAGGCAAAATTCAAAATTGTGAAATTTGCAAACAACAAAATTTTGACTCTGAAATATTTTTCAGAAATATTTACATTTATTTTTATATGCCCACATTGAAATGTGGTCATATATTGTCATCACCCCCGTCCGTCAGTTAGTCCAGCCGGCCGGCTAAAGTTAATGTGCGATGGACCTTATATTAAACACAGTGTTTAAGGTCATGAGACGAAGACGCCTGTTGAGTTTCAGCAATTTCCAAAAAATACTGCCAGAGTTATGGCCCTTGATCACTTCAAAAAATCGTGTGGACGCTCTAAAGGCCCAAGTTAATATTCAATTGACTTTAAATTTATACACAGTATTTAAAGTCATGAGACAAAGAAGCCTATTGATTTTCAGCAATTTCAGATAATTACTGCCAGAATTATAGCCTTTGATCAGTATGTTTAAGGTCATGAGAAGTAGATTGATTTTTAGCGATTTCCGATAATTATTGCCAGAGTTATCTACTTTGATCACTTTCAAAAATCTTTTGACGCTCTAGCACGGCTAGGATTTGCGTAAAATTTTTCAAAATATTATTGTCATGTCCGACTTTTGATGTCAGTCAAGTGAGAATCGGCCATATGTGGTTCATAATCCGACTCCAAATAATTAGCACACTTAATCTTTTATAAAAACAAAAAACAATCTTGCTGATTATTCATAATATGTTCAGTAAAATAATCAATTAGCCACGTGGCGAATAAAGACGATCTCGTCATGGTTTGCGAATTGTTCGTCTGTCACGCTCCGTCGGGGTGAATTCATTGATGGATCCCCTGACCAGTTGTTAGATAAATTTAATTCTTCATTGAATATAATGCGTGATAGAACACAGAATACACAGAAAGAGAACCAATGGATATTTTCCCAACAAAATCTCAATGCCGAATTTCAATGACACATGACATCTTGCTTGGAATTAGGTCAATAAACCAGTTCTAAATAGTGTTTACCGTTACGATTTTTATCCCGCCCCTACTAAACAGGGCCACAATATTAGGACCAGTGACACTGTTTGCAAAATATGATATATTTTTATATTGATTACCAATAGCATAAAAAAATTATTTCTTCCAAATAAGTGCAAGGGCGCGGGATGTTTGAATACTAGTCATCTTGTTTATTTTATACTCGCGCCGAGTCCCGCTGACAGAGATTTAATGTTTAAAATATTATTGAAGGCTATTTCCTAGTCGTACTGAATTTTGTTTTATAGCAATTTCAGTTATGGTTGTTACGTGATCATTGTATCGTTTGTCTATCATGATATCGACGAATGAATAAAAACTTTTCCAAGTTACGTGGCTTACGTGATGGACAAAAGACTACAAATTGTGTTATGGAGAAATGGCATGGTGCCGTATCAGTTTATTTTGGCTATGGCATTTTCTGGATATTACTTTTTACACTATTTGTTTAATTTTTATCATTGTTGTATTAGATTAACACAATTAACACAATAATTTTGTTTTTAAGACAGTATTATTAAGATTCTTAGTGTTTGCGCAGATTGTATATATGAGAATCCTCTTAGATTCTCGCAAAAAATGAGGAATTACTACCCCTGTCTCCAGGCCAAAGCCTATCGATTTTCAACGATTTCCGATAATTATTGCAGGAGTTTTATATGGCCCTTGATCACTTCAAATTACCTCGTTGATGCTCTGTAGGCCAAAGTTAATATCCGATTGACTTTAAATGTATACACGTATGCAAGGTCGTGAGGCACAGAAGCCTATTGATATTTAGCAATTTCTGATAATTACTGCCAGAGTTATGGCCCTTGAACACTTCAAAAAGTCTTGTGGATGCTCTAGATCTGGAGGTCAAACTTATCGTCAGATTGACTTCAGGTTGATACACAGAGTTTAAGGTCTTGAGACGAACAAGTATATTGTGTTTATACGCCCACGGTTAATATCCGATTGACTTTAGATTTATACACATTGTTTAAGGACATGAGACGAAGAGGCCTCTTGATTTTCAGCAATTTCTGATAATTACTGCCAGAGTTATTGACCTTGATAACATCCTAAAATCCTGTGGACGCTCTATGGGCCAAATATTCGATTGAGACGAAGAAGCCTATTGATTTTCAGCAATTTCAAATAATCACTTCACTTATCTCCCTTGATAACTTCAAAAAACCTTGTGACGCTATAGAGGCCAAACTTATCATCCGATCGACTTCAGATTGATACACAGAGTTTAAGGTTTTGAAACGAACAAGTATTTTGATTTTCAATGAATTTTGATAACCGAACAGCTAAATCCATGATATTAAATGTTTCCTATACTAATTGTTAGCGTGGGGCAAAACTCTATAAAAAGCAAACAAATTCTAATGATTTTCAGATAATTACATAATGAGTTGTTACCCTTAATCAGATTTAGTGTATTACAAATGTTTCATTTCCAAAAAAAGTAAAAATATGCGACAACCCTTGTTGATTGCCCGAACGATTTAGCTGCTGTGGGCGTATGTTTCGTTGCCTGGCAACCTATCTTTAAACTTTGCATACTTATTCTTTGTACCCTAAGGAAAATCCCTATCATTTGGGGTGCATGCCCAGCCCCTAGGGACAGAGCCATGCCCATTTTCTTTTAGTGTGCCCGTGTGTCGCCTACAGGCCACAATTCTTAATCGATCATCTTGAAACTTACAACACTTAGTCATTCCCTAAGGATGATCCCTATTGTTTTTGGTGCATGCCCAAACCCCAGGGTCTGAGCAACGCCCATTCTTTATATTTGTTTGTTTGTCGTCTACAGGCCTTATTTCTTAATGTATCATTTTGAAACTTTGCATTCCTTATGGAAGATCCCTATCGTTTTGGGTCCATGCCCTACTCCAGGAACAGTGCCACATCCATTTTCTTTAGTGTGTGTGTGTGTGTGTCGCTTCTAGGTCAATTCCTAATCGATCGTCTTGAAAACTTTTTTATACTTATTCCTCAAACCCTAAGGCTGACCATTATTATTTTTGGTGCATGCCCGACCACCTGGGACAGAGCCACGCCCAATGTCTGTGTCTTATACTCGCATACAGGATATAATTCTTAACAGATCCTTTTAAAACTTTGCATACCTATTCCTTATACCCTTATTGTTTTTGGTGATTTCCTAACCCCTAGGGGCAGAGTCATGCCCATTTTTACTTCGTGTCTGTGTGTGTTGTCTACAGGCCACGATTCTTAATGGATCGTCTTTAAACTTGGGATATGTATTCCTTATGGCCTAAGGACGACAACTGCATGTCCCGTCTCCCAGAGGCAAGACACGCCCAATTTTTGTGTTTGTCGTTTACAGGCCGCAATTCTGAATGAATCCGCTTGGTACTTGGCATATGTATTCCTTATAGCCTGAGGGCGTCCACTATTGCTTTTGGTGAATGTCCTGACCACTTTTTGCCTTTTGCCATTCTGAATAGATTATCTTGGTATGCTTATTCCTTATACTCTAAGGACGGCAACTATTGATGTTGAGGCACGACCCTCAACGCTAAACAACCCAAACGCCTAGCCTTCTTGACAAAGTACCATATCAATCAAAGCAGGAATGTAGACGTATATTGTAGCGTTAGCGTTATGTTGTTCATTTTCATGTCCATTACCGTGAATTTTTCACCTTTTGTCACATCAAGTTCAAAATGTTGACTGAAATCAAAATTCTAATGTCATGTAACTCCCATGTCTGTAAGTAAAATATTGCAAAAAGCCTTAGAGTTTTTCACGTTTCAAGATGGTGGCACTTCGGGTTCAATTGACAGACCTCAAATGTTGTGTACACATCAGTACTTTCTTGGCTAGTACAAAAAAAAAATTCAAGGCAACCTGACCTATATTTCCTCGATTTTTTTGGGGGGAAACTTTGATCCTGTCAATTTTATCATTAAATACTGCAACAAAAACAGAATAAACAGTATCATTAAAATTGTTATGAAAAATGATTATTATCGGCTTCCTACAATGGATACACAAAAGAACTAACAAATTTTCATGGAATCATATCTTTATTTTAATTTGTTCAGATGGAAATGGAGACAGAGGATAAGAATAACTATGTCTGGTCAACATGATAATGAAGAACCTATAGAGTTACATGATCAACAATTAAAGTTTCCTGAACATCGTTTCTCAGAACATATAGGAGAAAATGAAGAAATGCGATATCCTGTAAATATTTCTCAGAATGACAGAAGAGAGAGAGTTTTACCGGTTCTTGCCCTAAATGAAGTTTTTATTGGTGAATCATTATCTTCAAGGTAAAGCGTCCATCTCATAAATGTTTCATTACCCAAAAAGTAAAAATATGTGACAACTCATGTTGACTGCCCGGACGATTTAGCTGCTGTGGGCGTATGTTGCATGGCCTGCCAACCTACCCATATGCTCTATAAAATATGTTCAGCATCAAAAGATCTTAGATGAGTTATATTTGGTTTCTGGCACTTGAGTTTATGCAAAATGTGGGCGTTCGAACTCAACCTTCGTGGTAATGAAGGTTTAGATCGAATTTCGTGAAAATATGTTCAGCATCAAAAGATCTCAGATGAGTTATATTTGGTTTCTGGCACTTGAGTTTATGCAAAATGTGTAACTATCTTTGTGGGCGTTCAAACTCAACCTTCATGGTTTCGAGAAAATGGGACCAAAATTGACGGACAAAATGGCCGCCTTTTGTATGCGAATAGTGTGAAAATATGTTACACCAAGCTTGTGGACCCTGTAGAGGTCACAATTTTGAAATACATGTTTATAACCTAAAGATCTTGGTTCCTTTCCATAATTGCGGATATCGCATTGTAACTTCCTGAATCATGGCCCCAGATTGTACGAAAATCGCCTTTGTTAGCTGGTGGTCCCTCTGGAGGTCGCAATTATTACCTAATTTAAAAAAAAAACCGTTTGATTATATCACTGTTACAGGGTGGTATAGGTTGATTTCGAAATTTTGTGAAATTTGGACCAAAGCTGCCAGACAAAATGGTCGCCGCTTGTACGCGAATAGTGTAAAATATGGTATATCAAGGCTGTGGACCCTGTGAAGGTCACAATTTTAATCCTATATTGATGAAACTTGAAATGCATGTTTATAATCCAAAGACCATGGTTCCTTTCGATATTTGCGCATATCGGATTGTAACTTCCTGAATTATAGCCCCTGATTGTACGCAACATTTTCTGCTCGGGCTAAGCAGACCGATAAGCAATTTGATTGGCCAAGACTTTGGAACACAATAACTCTCCTTCTAACTGACCTAAAATGTCCAAACTTGGTGTAGGCTTTCATTAGGTGAATGCCTTGATGGAGTTCGATAATGAACATTTTCTGCTGGAGATAAGCAATCTGATTGGTTGATGCTTTTGGGCATGATAACTTTGGTTATAATGAAGTGAGAGCGATGAAACTCAGAATATAGATTCATTGTATCATTACCATGACTAAGTTCGATAGTTCGATAGTTGGAACATAAGTCTGCTTTTAATTGAGGTAGAATTTTTAAAATTGATGTAGATGTTCACCAGGTGAATGTCTTGACTGAGTTCTATGATTAACATTTCGAACTGAATTTAAACAGAGCTAATCAATTTCATTGGTCGATGCTTTGAGACAAGGTAATCTTGACTCTATCTGACAGAGAGTGATGAAACTTAGTGTATAATTTGTTTGCTCCATTTTTATACGCCCACATTTTCATGTGGACGTATATTGTCATCGCCCCTGTCCGTCCGTCCGTCCTTCCGTCCGTCTACAATTGTTTGTCAACAGTCTACAGGTCACAATTTTTATCTCGGTTCCTTTCGGTATTGGCATGTATCGGCCTGTAACTTCATGGGTTATGGCCCCTGATTGTTCGAAAAATCACGTGTAGAGGTCACAATTTTGAACCGATTTGGATGAAACTTGAAATGCATGTTTATAACCGTAAGATCTTGGTTCCTTTCGATATTTGCACCCGTCGGATTGTAACTTTCTGAATTATGACCCCTGATTGTACGAAAAATCGCCCTTTTTAGCTTGTGGTCCCTCTGTAGGTCAAAATTTTTACCCGATTTCAAACACCGTTTGATTATATCACCGTTACATGGTTATGGAGGTTGAGTGAAAATCGGACCAAAATTGACAAACAAAATGGCAGCCATTTGTACCTATAGAGGTCACAATTTTCAACCGATTTTGATGAAACATGACATGTATGTCTATAACCCAAAGATCTTGGTTCCTTTCGATATTTGCGCCCATCAGATCGTAACTTCCTGAATTATGGCCACTGATTGTCCGAAAAATCGCTGTTTTTAGCTTATGGTACCTCTGGAGGTCAAAATTATTATCCGATTTGAAAAAACGTTTGATTATATCACCAAAATTGACAGACAAAATGGCAGCCGTTTGTACGCGAATAATGTGAAAATATGTTATATCAAGGTTGTGGATCCTATAGAACCGATTTTGATGAAACTTGAAATACATGTTTATAACCTAAAGATCTTGGTTCCATTGCATATTTGCACATATCTGATCGTAACTTCCTGAATTATGGCCCCTGACTGTACGAAAATCGCCCCATTTTTATACGCCCACATTGAAATGATTGTACGAAAAATCATGTTTTTCAAACTTGTGGACCCTATGGATGTCAAAGTTTTATTCCGAATTAAAAAACCGTTTGACTATTGAACAGCTAAATCCATAATATTATATGTTTTGTATACTTAACGTTAACATGGGGCAGAACTTTATAAAAACCAAACAAATTCTAATGATTTTCTGATAATTACTTGTTGACTGCCCGAGCGATTTAGCTGCTGTGTGGGCGTATGTTTCGTTGCCTGGCAACCTTTTTTTAAAAATCAAAATAAATGTGCGATTAATTAATATGTGTCATCTACTTATTTTGGGATTTCTGGACATCAGCCTCACTGTTGGCTTATTCAGCTTGTGGTCCCTCTAGAGGTCTCAATTATTATCCGATTTTAAAAAAAACGTTTGATTATATCTTCGTTACACTGCTATGAAGGTTGAGGTCAAATTTCGTAAAAATCAGACCAAACTGGCGGGCAAAATAGCTGCCGCTAATACGCGAATAGTGTAAAAATATGTTATATCTAGGTTGTGGACCCTGTAGAGGTCACAATTTTAATCTGATTTTGATGAAATTTGTAATGTATGTTTATAACCCAAAGATCGCAGTTCTTTCGATATTTGCGCACATTGGACCGTAACTTACTCAATTATGACCCCTGATTTTCGAAAAATCATGGTTTTTCTTCTTGTGGACCCTCTGGAGGTCACAATTTTATTTCGAATTTAAAAAACCTTTGACTATATCCCAATAACACATTAATGACGGTTGAGGTTGAATTTCTTGAAAATCGGACCAAAACTGCCAGACAACATGGCGGGCCCTTCGAATGCCAATATTGAACTGTTTTTATATCACAAAGATCTTTTTTTTTTCTTTTTTTTTTTAAAAATATATTTATTGGCTCAATAATACATCAAAACATTTTTATAAAGGTACATGGTAGATAGTTAATATAGTATACATTGTACTGGGGCTGATCGAGGAATCAGGGTTACAACACATCATTCAGTTACTAAACATCATAGTGCCATTTTGAACTCAAGTTAGGGTTTGCTGTTAGTTCGAGATCAATTCTGTTTCTTATGTATGCCATATAATGTTCGTTAGAGGGAATTTTTCCTATACATTTTGATTTGAAGATAAAATATTTTGTAAGAATAATTATATAATTGATAAATTCTAACTGGGATTTGTTATCAAATTTGCTAATATCTTCATGTAAACTGTAGTATCCAAAATGAATAACAGCAGGTGATAGATTACTGTATATTCTATTTTAATCAAGATGTCATTAAGAGTATTCCACAGACTTTGAGAATAAGGGCATTGAATAAACAGATGCTCTTCAGTTTCCAGCGTGCTGTTACAGAAATCGCAAATACCTGAAGCCACTTTTCCAAATTTAAGTAATCGATCATTTGTGTATATTATTTTGTGTATATATTTGAACTGGAAATTTCGGACTTTTATATGTGTACAAATATTATGACTTAAATTAGATATGGATTTTATAGTTTTTTCATCTATTATTCTACCTAAATATTCTTCCCATTTTAATATAGCAGTTGGTTTAATAAACTTCGCATTAATTCTTTTAAAATAAATATCCTTTGGCTTTAAAGTGTCTGACTGAACATTATAAAATAAATTCAAATTATTTAATATATCAGTATATATTCTTAGTTTATAATAATCTTTTTTCGCACACGAGATATCTATTATTTCGTTTCCAATCTTTAAATTGTGATCATTGCATAATTTAATTATCGCTAGTTTCAAACCCCCGAAAAGGAATATTTCGTTGAACTTATGTGCCGATGCTGGATAGTTAAGGAAATCTTGTATAAATATTACATTTCTACTCAAGAAATGTAAGATGTCACTGGTTGTTTTGTTTTTCAAATTCGTATTAATATACGCTATTTGGTTTGTTATTGACACTCTATCTCTGATTTTTGAATTGTATATAGTATACCAGTTTGTGAAAAGTTGTTCATAGAAATTAATACTAAATTTTGCATATTTAGGGTTATAATTACCTCCAGATAAAAGTAAAGGGTGAAATGGTGAAATGCAGAATGAAAATATTTTAAACCATGGGCTAGTATTGTCTGTGAATATCTTATTAATCCAAAAGAATGATTTACATCTTAAATATTCATGAATGTCTATCATTTGTAAACCACCATGAGCTAAATCCTTGCAAACTATTTTATCCATCTATTTAATGTGTTTTTTAATTCCTTAAGTTTATTTTCAAAGTTCAACTGGTTACGGCTTTTTGTGTCGAATGAAAAATGTATACCTAGGATTTTAATTGAAGAAGTACATAGCGTCAAACCTAGTTTCTTTATTTTATGTTCTAGGTCTGGGATTTTCGAGTGCTTCGGTTTTTGAATGGTTAACCGATAAACCTGAAATAAACTTAAATTGATTTAAAACTTCTATTAAATGTCGTGCTGATTTATAGTCACGTAATAAACATGTGACATCATCTGCGAAAGCGATTATTTTTATTGTAGAATTACCAAATATGATACCTGAAATATTACTATCATCCCTAATATATGTACACAAAGTTTCTAGGATTAAATTGAACAAATTTGTGGACATCGGATCGCCCTGTCTTAAGCCACACTCTATTGGGAAATAGTTGGTTGTGTATCCTAGTAGTATGAGGGCCTGTCTGGGCCTGTCTGGCGCGTGACCTTGCACTGGATGACCCCCTGGCACGTGCGTGACCCCTTGCGTGACCCCCTGCACGTGCGTGACCTTGCACGTGCGTGACCTTGGGATTGCACGTACGGAGAGAGGGGCGCGCGCGCGGGAAAAGAGAGAGAGAGAAGAAGAAGAAGAAGAAGAAGAAGAAAGGGGAAGAGAGGGAGGGAAGGGGAAACAACTCTTTTACATTGATTAAGTTGACCCTGAAAAGGGCCGTTGTCCTCACACGAATGCGAGCACTAGAATGTGAGGGTACGACGCACTTTATGTCGGTTGCGTCTAATGGCCTCCACTAATTCGGGAGGGGGTCTTTTCCTGGGAGGTGTTTTTAATACCTCGTCAGGTAAGACAAAGATATCGTCAGGGGTAATTACGGCAAGCGTGTGGCCCCTGAGATACATGAGAGTATCCGTGCTGTGGTTGTCTTCGATGCGTAACACCGGAGCATCCATTCTGATACTGATAGAGTGACGGGTGTTGTACCGTTTTATGATCGTAAGGACGAATCCATTTGATATGACGTCACGGACGAGTCCATTCATGGGTGACGTCACGGACGAATCTATTTGAAGGGTATGACGTCATGGACGAGTCCATTCATGGTGACAGGAATAAAAGGAAGGGAGGCGACAGCTTCGGTCATTTTTAAGCGATCAGCGAGCAAATCAAGATAAGTTTTACATTACGACCCGTGGATAGACGATACAGCCGATTATTTCGAACCGAATCACTGTGTGTGGAGATTTTCTGGAAGATTGGTCCCACGTTCCAGCCAACGATGTACCACAACAACTACACGACACTTTTGAGGCCATCATCGAGGAAATTCGCCGAACTTTGGACGCCAGAGAAAGTGACTATGTTAGAATCGCCATTAGTCATCCAGGACTCAAAACACCGATCTGGTTACCCTTCCGTGAACATCGTTTGTTAAAGGCCGAAGACGTGTTACAGAAAGTGGCAGCCGTATTACAGAGTAACGAAGAATTTAGACTAGATCAACGCATGTCCATGAGTATTTGCCACGTGTCCCCTCCCGATGGTCGAGGTAGCGGAACAAACATGAAGAAGAGACACTGCGCAAATTTCGACGAATATTTAAAGAAAAAGCAATGCCTCGTCACCATAAAGAATGCCGATGAACTCTGTTTTCAGCGAGCTATTGTCGTCTCTCGTCACTTTGCCAACAAACAAGACACACCTGAATGGATAAGGGAGAAGAAGAGATTAACCAACAACACAGGACCCCACTCGTGGCACACGAAGAAAACCGAAGCCCTCATCGATGCCGTCGGTGGAGCCAGACAAGCCTGCACGGGGATGGAAACCTGGGAACTGTACGCCAAGTATTTAGGAGAGCAAGGTTATCAGCTCAACGTTTTCTCTCGGGCCATCTTTGGGAAGGCAATCTATCGGGGAACAAAACACGTCACAGGCACACCAAAACATCTCAACCTGTATTTACACGACAGGCATTACGACGTCATTACCTCCATGCCCGCCTTTGTAGAAAGTTCGTATTTTTGTGACACCTGTCAAGTAGGATACAATGCTGCAGAGAATCATTCGTGTCACGTGATGTGCCAAGGATGTAAGACAATGGGTCCACCCTGTCCACCTGATCCCAATACAAAGACGTGTTATCGTTGTCATCGTGTGTTTATGAGCCGCCAGTGTTTCGACAATCACCTTGCCACCCGTTCCAGAGCCAAGTGCAGTGTGTGTTAGCGATGGAAGAAATGCGAGAAATGTCAAAAAGAGTGGGACGTCATCAAGACCAAGCGAAATTTGGAAGAACACCGATGCGGAGAATACGAGTGTTCCATCTGCCGAGAGTGGCACACGGCCGAGAAACAGTTTTGTTACATCCAACCACTGAAATCACCCATCGACATGAATAAAGACCGAAAGATACAAATCGATAAACTACAGAAATCAACATTCACCCGTTTCGACGAATATTTAAAGAAAAAGCAATGCCTCGTCACCATAAAGAATGCCGATGAACTCTGTTTTCAGCGAGCTATTGTCGTCTCTCGTCACTTTGCCAACAAACAAGACACACCTGAATGGATAAGGGAGAAGAAGAGATTAACCAACAACACAGGACCCCACTCGTGGCACACGAAGAAAACCGAAGCCCCGTCGGTGGAGCCAGACAAGCCTGCACGGGGATGGAAACCTGGGAACTGTACGCCAAGTATTTAGGAGAGCAAGGTTATCAGCTCAACGTTTTCTCTCGGGCCATCTTTGGGAAGGCAATCTATCGGGGAACAAAACACGTCACAGGCACACCAAAACATCTCAACCTGTATTTACACGACAGGCATTACGACGTCATTACCTCCATGCCCGCCTTTGTAGAAAGTTCGTATTTTTGTGACACCTGTCAAGTAGGATACAATGCTGCAGAGAATCATTCGTGTCACGTGATGTGCCAAGGATGTAAGACAATGGGTCCACCCTGTCCACCTGATCCCAATACAAAGACGTGTTATCGTTGTCATCGTGTGTTTATGAGCCGCCAGTGTTTCGACAATCACCTTGCCACCCGTTCCAGAGCCAAGTGCAGTGTGTGTTATCGATGGAAGAAATGCGAGAAATGTCAAAAAGAGTGGGACGTCATCAAGGCCAAGCGAAATTTGGAAGAACACCGATGCGGAGAATACGAGTGTTCCATCTGCCGAGAGTGGCACACGGCCGAGAAACAGTTTTGTTACATCCAACCACTGAAATCACCCATCGACATGAATAAAGACCGAAAGATACAAATCGATAAACTACAGAAATCAACATTCACCCGTTTCGTCTTCTTTGACTTTGAATGCCAGCAAGATACCAGTGAGCACATTCCCAACCTATGTGTCACTTTTGTATCGACAATCAAGATCCCTGCAAGCACTGCGACACGTACTGGAATCACCAACGGGAAATTGTGTTTAAAGGCCCAGACACGCTGGACGATGTGGGAAAATGGTTTCTACAACTCGCTGCTCACGATACGGTGGTAGATGGTCGGAAACATGACAGTCACGAATCGAGTCCCGTGATTGCCGTGGCTCACAACTTTAAAGGTTACGACGGACTGCTGATTTTACAGACGCCGCACAAACATTCCGTGGCGCAACCCGAAGTGATTATGAATGGTGGTAAAGCGATGACGATCACTGTCGGTACGGTAAAATTCATCGATTCCCTCAACTTTCTACCGATGGCTTTACGGGACATGCCCAAGACCTTTGGCCTGCAAGAACTCAAGAAAGGTTACTTCCCTCACCACTTCAACAAACCGGAGAATGAAGATTACGTGGGCGCCTATCCTCCCGACACCGATTACGATCCGGATGGCATGAGTGTGACTGAACGAGAAAAATTTCACGTGTGGTACGAGCAACACAGTCACCACGTCTTTGATTTTCGCCAAGAAATTCTCGCCTACTGTAAAAGTGACGTCGATGTCCTCCGCCGATGTTGTGGCGTGTTTCGAGAGATATTTCTCATGGACACGGGAATCGACCCTTTCGAAAAAAGCTTGACCCTGGCCTCTGCCTGCAGTCGCGTGTTACGCACGCACTACCTCAAGAAAGACACCCTCGTCGTCATTCCTCGAGCCCTGATGCAAGAGCCAAAACCTGGTAAGGACTGGCACCGCTTCCAGCCTCGACAACAGTCCAACAAAGCCCTTCGATGGTTGGAATGGGAACAACATCAACAGACCATGGCTGCATTCCGAAACCAGACCCCACTACCCAACATTCGACACGCCCGCAACGGTAGTGAATGCCGAGTTGGCCCTTATAGTTTTGATGGCATGGACAAGACCACGGGTACGGTGTACGAGTTTCACGGGTGTGCCTTTCACGGTTGTCCCAAATGTTATCCGGGTCCCGTCCAAGACCTTCAGCATAAACATCCCTACGATCCATCTCGCAGTATGAGGGACTTGTACCAGAAGACCCAAGAACGTCACCGTCGACTCCAGGAGCAGTAAGGTATGAAGACCATCCGCGTCATGTGGGAGTGTGAGATGGAGGAAGAACGACTCCACGATCTCGAGATGGACGAATTTTTACAAGGCTTGGAAGATCAGCAATGGCCCGCTCCCGAACCTCTGATGCCCCGCAACGCTTTCTTCGGCGGAAGAACCAATGCCATTCAACTGTTGGTGAACGAGTCGGTGGAAGACATGCGCTACATCGACGTGGTGTCCTTGTACCCTTACATCTGCAAGTACGGTACCTTTCCCATCAAGGAACCCACGATCGTCACACAGCCCGATCAAGACCAGTGGCAGCAGTACGAAGGGTTGATCCAGTGTTCCGTCTTGCCGCCCCGTGGCCTGTACCATCCAGTGCTCCCGTTCGGCGCAAACAGAAATTGGTGTTTGCCCTGTGTCGAAGCTGCGTCGACGAACACATGCAACAAGGGGAGATTGCCGAATACCAACCGTGTGAGCACACCGACGAACAGCGAGCCTGGGTGGGTACGTTTGTCACCCTGGAACTCAAGAAAGCGGTGACCCTAGGATACAAAGTACTAAAAGTCTACGAAGTCTGGCACTGGAAAGAATTCAGCACTTACGATCCCGAGGCCAAAACGGGCGGTCTGTTTACTGGGTACATTAATCACTACCTCAAGAAGAAGATGGAAAGCAGCGGTTATCCCGACACCTGCCACACCGAAGAAGACGAGACCCGCTTCGTCAACGACGTGTACGACACGGAAGGTATTCGTCTGGATCCCGCGTCGATAAAACCCAACAAAGGGATGCGGGCGTTTAGCAAGTTACAATTGAACACAGCATGGGGTAAATTCGGACAGAGAGACAACTTTCCCAAAACAGAATACATCACGGAGCCCAGCGTCTATTTTGAAAAAATGTTGGACGTGACCCAGACCGTACGAGATATGCAGTTAGTGAACGATAACATGGTCTTGATGGAAATGCTGAATAAAGAAGAACACGTGGCACCCTGTCCCATCACCAACGTGGTTATCGCCGCCTTTGTCACGGCTCAGACTCGTTTGAAACTCTATTCCGTCTTGGAAAAGTTGGGAGAGCGCGTACGCTATTTTGACACCGATAGCGTCATCTATCAATACCACGCCACGTCATGGAATCCCGCGGAAGGTTCGAGTTTGGGTCAGTGGAAGAACGAGTTGCCCGAAGATGTCACCATTCGAGAATTTGTCAGCGGAGGGCCAAAGAATTACGCGTACCACCAGAGCGATGGTAAAACTGTATGTAAAGTCCGGGGATTCACCTTGAATTACCGTGCCTCCCAGCAGCTGAATTACGCCATCATGAAGGAGAATGTACGGCATGTCAATCAAAACGAACCTCTGGTCATAGCCAATCCGTTCAAGATTACCAGATCACGTGACCGCCGTCTTTGGACACGCCCCGAGAACAAACGATATAAAATCGTGTATGACAAGCGGTTTGTTCAATTCAATGACGATGGCTAACCGAGCAACACTTACCCCTATGGATACTGACTTGCGGGTCTCAGGACGATGGCGAACAAACAAAGAAGATGACGAAACGGCAGAAAATACGGATATGATCGAGAAACTTAGACAACGATGGCTCAACTTTCGAGTGTTGAAATGTTTCCTGTCCATTATAGAAGAAAAGCAACACGAAGAGTGTATCGGCTGCAAGTACGAACATCCCAGTCAGAGATACCACTCTTGTCTGGGACTAGGCGTTTCTTCCATAACGGGTCAACCCTCGCATCCCGTGGACGATTACAATCACTACCTTTGGGTGGACGAGCCGAAACTGCAAGACATCGATAACGTGCTAGGCAGTATGATGGACGATCCACGAGATCAAGTCAAGACGTGGGAGGACGAACAACGATGGCGAGAAGACGTCGAGAAAGCTTTGAAAAAGTTCTGGACGGCGGTACCGGGCTTTAAGACGGTGTTGATCAAACGCAAAGACGAGTTTGTCGAACAGAAAGAAGACCCCATACGCAAGTGGATGGACGGCTTGCCGAAGAAAAAGAAACGATGGTCTCTGGATCAAATGGATATCAATGTCATGTCCGGCAACATGGGAGAAGGCTGGGAATGTATTGGCAGACATCTGGGGATCAGAGAAGCGCGAATCAGTCAAGCCAAGATGAGTCATCCCAACAACGCGCGCATGCAAATCTTCACCGTATTCAACCATTGGCGACAAAAACACGGTAATCGAGCCGACCTGATGACGTTGTTGGAAGCCTGTCACGTGAGTGAAGCCTTGATCGATTGGGACGAAGTGAAAAAGTACGTGGAAAGCCTGGAAATCATAGACTAAACAACGAACCAATCAAAACGAAGGAAAAGAAAGAACCAATCAAAAGCGAGTGACGTCACGACCAAGACTATAAGAAGCGAAGTGTCAGACTGAAATTTCATTCTGCTCTCGATGGCTAGTCAAGCTTGTTTCTCCTGTAACAATGTCGGACACTGGTATAGAGACTGCCCTACTCGTTCCCAACAACAACAACAGCAGCAACGAAAACCAAGACAAGACAGACCAGCCTATGGTTCCTATGGAAGTTGTTACCTCTGCGGAGAACCAGGACACTGGGCACCCCGGTGTGGAAAACAAACAGAAGCCCAAAAAGCGAAGAGTGATGAAGAAAGAAAAGAGACTGTCAAAAGAAAGTGTTACGGAATCAAGAGACCCACCGACGAAAATCACAAGTGACTCAACTGTGGACAGCTCGGACACGGCCTGCTCGAGTGCCAAGAAGAAATCCAAACAGAAAACAACTTTGAAGCCGTTGCCAGTCGCATGTTCGACAACAACATCGACATGCCCAAAGACAACACCCGCAGTCAGCGATACTGGTACTGGTGCGGAGAAGCGTTCGAGCTCTACAGACGATACAAAGAAAAAAAGAAAACAGCCGACGAAGCTTTCTATTCCACCCACTATTCTCCCGACTACCAGTGAAAACGGTGAAACTTCGAACGGTGAAAAATCCCGAAGCCGGCTGTTCTGTTGTTGGCAGAGAAGGAAGCAGAAAGTTTTTCCCGAGCACTCATCCAATATGCGGGTCCGATAGATATGACCGAAGTCTTGTCGTATCCCCCTTGTTTCGATATGAGTGAATGGATACCCGTCGTCGTCACGTTTGCTGAAGTGGAAGACTGGCACCCACACGACACGATGCAGAAGCTTTTGGGACATGTGTATTGGATTCCTCGCGTCCTGAGAAATGTACCCTGGGTGAGACAAGAGATCCTGAAGAGAGAACGCGATAACTAACAGTTTTTTCTTTTCCTTTGTATGATATGTTTGTTCTATTGAATGTTCTTTTCCTTTGTATGATATGTTTGTTCTATTGAATGTTCTTTTTGTATTTTTAGTAAAATAAATTGTGTTCTAATTTCACTGCATGTCTGTTGTTCTGGCGCGAAGGTATAAAAGGCAGGGGAAAAGGGAATGGGGGAAAACAGTGCAAGATGGATGTAACGTTCAAACATCCCTTTACCATATTAGTCAGTGGTCCAACGGGTGTTGGGAAAACGGTCTTTGTGCGTCCCTGTTCGACGTCCCTCCTCAGCGTATCGTGTGGGCTTATGGCGAATGGCAAGAGAGTTACGATCGCTTTCCCTACACTTATGTCAAAGGTTTGACGGATATTGACGACGTGATGGGTCAAGTCAAAGGTCCACAAGTCTTAGTCGTGGACGATTTGATGGGAGAAGACACGGATATATTGCAAAAGTGGTTCACGAAAAAGAGTCATCACCACGACACGAGTGTCATTTACATTGTGCAAAACTTGTTTGACAAGCAACAGCGTACCATCAGTCTGAATGCCCATTACCTGGTCTTGTTCAAAAATCCCCGTGACGCCTCGCAAATTGGTGTGTTGGCCCGTCAGATGTACTCTTCCCGTTCCAAGTATATGCAAGAAGCTTATGAAGATGCGACGAGTACCCCTCGCAGTTACTTACTCGTTGATTTGAAGCCCGACACACCCGAAGCTTTGCGACTGAGATCCAACATTTTACCCCAAGAGGAACCACCCATCGTCTACGTCCAAAAAGTATAAAAGGGGGACCTGTACCTCGAATTGACTCTTGTTTGTCACGATGGCTCGTACGAAGAATACGTAGAGGAAACACCCACCTCCCACTCTTCCCAGGGCGACGTTCCCGACGTTGGCACCGGACCTTCGTGATCCCACGGTACGAAGTCAGACTCGCCCGAGAATGAGGGCCCCCAGAACACAGTGGTCACCACCGTCGTTGACACCACCCACGAGTCCCATGTCTCCTTTACCGGCCACACCACCACCACGCCTCCCCTTACCGGTCACACCTCCACGTCCCTCGTCACCACCTTCCCCTGCTCGGTCTCTCTCCCCGATCTTTCGCAGACCACGAAGAGAAAAGAAGAGTTCTATGAAAGGACTCAAGTCCTTCATTCGCAAGTTACAACATCTGACTCCCGATATGGCTTATGGGCAGTTGGTCAAGAATACGGGCCGGGCACGTATTGGATTGTTGCATTGGTTCAAGTTGGCGGCCAACCATTTGCTGAAGGGTAACATTCAGCCACTGCACGCTCAGCACAAGAAATGGGTGGAACGAAATCGACAAGTGTTGACCCAACTGACGGAGAGAAACATGCCGACGACCGAAAAACTCTCCCTGATCATGAAACCTGGGGGACGTGGATTTTTTGGGGATGTGTTGATTCGTATCTTACTGCGATGGAAGGAAAGACTGCAAGAGGAAAGAAACAAGAAACGAAATCAATTCGTTCGACGGACCGCACAGCGCGGAAGGGGGCTGAGTACCGAAGAATTGAACAAACATCGAGCGTTGCTTCGCAAACTGAGTAATGTTCCACCCGACGTCAAACGGCGACTTGTCGATCAACAGGGCGGTGCCATCGGTGCATTGCTGGCCATGGCTCTCCCAGCTTAGGCCCCCTTGGTTTCTAAGCTATTGGGAGGACAACAGGGTGGTAAACATCCCTTCCTTAGACGGCACGATAAAGCGAACGCTATGGCTGCCGAGCTATCTAAACTATTTGGTGGATAACCCAGGGAACAGAAAGGTATAAAAAGGGGACCGGAGAACGACCCCGAGCTCAGTCATGGAGACACTGCGGTATCTATTGAACACTGCACCGAAAGACCGTCCCCTTTTACTCGAGACCCAACCCATCGTCGACGGTGTGTGTGAGTGTATTGGAAACCTGATTCGCGGCAACGTTCCTGTGACCGACAAAGAAGTCAAGCGCTTGAAAAAGGACGCCCCCTTGTTACGACGTTTGGGCACGTCTAAAACACCTTGGAAGACCCGTCGGCGACTTTTGAAGTAGCAGAAAGGGGGTTTCTTCACCCGATTGTTTCGGTCCTTTCCCAAAGATGAAATTCGCCAAGAAAATGAAACGGGTACCCTTCGACGGACTCCCCGACGTCAAACCCGTCGAAGTCAGGCCAGTCGAACCCGTGTACGATCGAGATCCACTGCAGCAAACCGTCGAGAATGTCCACCAAGACATGCAACACGTGCTAGACGATCCCACCCTAACCGACGAAAATAAAATGCAACAGTACGGACAGTTGTTACACCGTTATCAAACGATGCAAAGGAAAAGAAAACAGGTTGTTCCCTTGTTGGACGACAACATACCCGAGCCAAAAGAAGAAAATTCGGAGGCACCCACCCTGGAGTCGGTCCCTCGACCTTATCAACATCGAGCTCGCCTTTTGTTGAAACACATGAAAGAAAAGACACCTTGGTCGTGGAACGAGAACTTGGAATTGGTTCGGAATGGGGTACCCGTACCCAAAACCAATGCCATTGACATCGTGAACGATTTGGTTCGTCGGCGAAAGAATACCCAGGCTCCCGTGGGATGGTTTGGCGTGATGCAAAGTTTGAAGGCCACGAACGTACCGCGCGAAGCCATCGGGAATCAAGAACGATGGAACGTATTGTCCACGCCACCGACACGGACTCCGCCGCGACGCCCGAGAAAGAAGAAAATCTCCACTACGGATACCCCTAGTATACCTACCAGAAGATGGCTCTCCTTGCAAAAACTATAAATAGCCTGTTCATAGGGACACCTGCTGAAACATGGAACGAAAGCTGAAGAAAGTGTATTACGACCCGAACCACCCGGCCGCTTTCGGTGGCGCTCTGGGACTTCACAAAGCTACCGGTGTGTCCTTGGACAAAGTCAAGGCATGGTTGAAACAACAAAGGGCGTACACCTTGCACAAACCATTGAAAAAGAAATTCTCGCGGTTTCCCACGGTGGTGGCCGGCATAGATCATCAGTGGCAAGCCGACTTGAGCGATATGTCGGCCTTGGCCAAACAGAATGAGGGATACAGGTATTTGCTGTGCGTCATCGACGTGTTTTCCAAGTACGCTTGGGTGTTACCCCTCAAAAACAAGACGGGGGACAGTTTGGTGGATGCCTTTCGTCAAATCTTTCAAAGTCGACAACCCCTGCGACTTCAAACGGACAAAGGTACCGAATTCCTCAATCGAAAAATGCAGGCGTACCTGAAGAAGAAAAAGATTCATTTTTTCGTGACACACAACGTCGAAACCAAAGCCAGTGTGGTCGAACGATTTCAACGGGCACTGAAAGAACGCATGTGGCGATACTTTACTCATCGACAAACACAACGGTACATCGACGTGCTAGACAACCTGGTTCGGGCTTACAATGCTAGACGACATCGGACCATCGGAATGGCGCCCAAAGACGTTCGCCCCGAACACGAGTGGATGTTGACAACGCCTCCTCCACGTCCCCCGAAAAAGAAAAAATCAATGGACATTGGTACGACCGTACGTTTGGCTTTGCCGAAACATGGTGCCTTCGACAAAGGTTACTGGCCCAACTGGACTCTGGAAACGTTCAACGTCGCACCCAACGTCGGTCCCGGTTACAAACTGTTGGACGAAAGAGGCGAACCCATACATGGCACCTTCTATCCCGAAGAATTGCAAGCGGTTCAAGTCAACGACGATGAGATCTTTCCCATCGAAAGAGTACTCGAAAGAAAAAAAGACAAAGTATTGGTGAAATGGTTGGGCTATCCGGTGAGTTTTGATTCGTGGATCGACAGGACCAGTCTCCAAAACGTATAAATAGGAGCGAGAGACGCCGACATCAGTCAACATGCAAGACGAAACCAAGTCTACGTCCGTGAGTGCCCACAATTGGTCGCTCTTGGGAAAACGTGTGCCACAAGCGGAAATCGTCTTTTTCTGTCAAGTGAGTTTAGTGTACGTCGTGGCAGGTGTTTCTTTGTCCCAACTGGCTTTCAAACCCGACGGATCGCAGACCACGTTGTGGACGGCCTTGCTCTCCAGTACCTTGGGTTACCTGTTACCTTCTCCAACCTTGAAAACCAAACATAATGAACAACGACCGGCCCTTTTACCTCACGCTCCCTAGTGACAGTTCGATGTCGTGGTATCCCGGCAACAAAGTCTCCACGTATCATGCACATCTGGACCCGCCACTTCTCGTCGATCATCGGGAATGGGAAGTGGGTCTGTCCATGATCACGTTACCTGACCAATGGCAAAACATCGATCAACGAGACAACACGATCGGCTTACACATTCATCCATGGTCGCCCCCGAGCGACGAACCCGAAGTAAAGATATGCCGGGACCGCCACAGAATCGACCCGTCGCATTGTCTCAAAGGTGTAAAGGGTGATGAGATCAAGGGATCCATCGAAATGGAAACGCACATCAAGAGTGACGACTACGACTCGCTGAGGCATATCCTGACTGTCCTGAACACCAGACTGAATGATTTGTGGAACCTGCCTTCCATCTACAATCATTTGGCCCATAAACCCGTTCGTTTGGATCCCAATAACAAGGGAATGACCGACCACGAGAAGCAAGAGCAGACCGAGTACGAAACTCGAGAGGTGATGCACCGAGAGGTCTTTCAAGAGAGACAACACCAACGACAAAGTGTATCTGAAGATCAATCACGTGCAGTCGCTTTTCTGGTTTGACGTGTTGCCGAAAATCGAACTTCGTCTGTGTGGACCCATCGTGTCCATGTTGGGATGGCCTGGGAACGAACTGCTGGTTGCCCTGCAGTCAATCGATATGACCGGTGCCGATGACCAAAGTCTACGGTATTTCTACGCCCACCACACCCAAAATCTTCAAATCCAGTACGATCTGTTTTACATCTACACGGACATTATCGAACCCCAGACCGTGGGCGACGTGAAGGCTACCTTGTTGGACGTGATTCCCAGTCGACGATTGTATCACCGCCCCGCCAGGATTCACTACTTACCTCTGAAGTACAGTCGACTAAGCTCCATTGGTCTCTATATAAGGAACGGAATGGGGAAAGCCGTGCCATTTCTCGCCGGTAAGGTGGTGACCCAACTTCATTTTCGCCGCCGATGATGATTCGAGTGTACAGACAGGTGGAGTGCTCAGACAGCGAGGGGCTGGCAATGGTCTGGTGGTGTACAGGGGAGGAATTCTGAGACAACAGGGTGCCGGTCGATGGTCGGGGTTATTGAATGCCGTCAAATCGGTCGGGAAGACCTTGTGGTCGGCCGGTAAAGCTGCCGTGAAAAAGAATGTGGCCCAAGTGTTACCCAAAGTGGGGCAAAGCGTGCTCGACGCCGTCAGTGGTCGTGAAAAATGGAACTGGAAGAAAGTCGCCCAGGACACGCTTCGCCCCGCGGTGTCAAACACGATGTCCGACACACTCAAGAACGTGGTCGCCCACCTGGAACCTATAAAAGACCCCTCACGAACCCCGTCCACTTCACATCGTCCGAAGAGGAAGAAGAAGACACAGGTCACCTCTCACAAGCGACGTAAACTAGATATCTTCGACCATGGCTACGCAGGTAATGCGCAATGATTCCTGTCCCTGCGCGCGAGACGAATTGCAGGATTTGTTCAGTGTACCCGACACGCAGACGGCCATAAACAAGGTGACGAAAATCAGAAAGTATCCACTGACGCCCGACTTGAACCACGACGGACCCATCGAATTTTATATTTCCAATGCCACCACCGATTTCATCGATCTGGCCAACATGACACTGCATGTGGCCCTGAAGGTGACCAAGAACAACGGGGATGACCTGGATGCGGATAGTCAAGTCGCACCCATTAACAACTTGTTTCATTCGTTGTTTAAAGACGTGAAATTACGCCTGGGAAAAGATGCCGAAACTTTGGTCACCACCTCTCTGCCCACCTATCCCTACCGGGCTTACTTGGAGAATTTGCTGAGTTTCGGTAAGGGAGCCAAGAACGACCATCTGTCGAAACAAGTCCTGTGGGAAAAAGATACCGCCGGGCAGTTCAATTCCACGAAATCCGTCGCCACCGCCGGAGACGGTGGACGACAGGCTCCGAGTAACAAAGGATTAGAACAACGCCAGAAAACCATCGCTGCCAGTCGCTCCTTTGAATTGCAGTCGCGTCTACACTTGGACATGTGTTTACAAGATCGGTATCTGCTGGACGGTGTGGACTTGCGGTTGAAATTGGAAAAGAAATCCCCGAATTTTTTTCTGATGTACGGCGAAGGCAACGATGCCGAAGACTACAAAGTCGAGTTCACCAAAGCCTACCTGGATATCCCGTTCGTCACTCTAGCTCCCAGTACCTACACACGGGTGGCCGCGCAACTTCGATCGTCCAACGCCAAGTATCCACTGAAACATGGTCATTCCCGACAATCGTGCCAGTCACGTCCTAGACAATCTGTTTGTCAACGAAAGCCTTCCCAAGAGATTAATCGTGGGTATGGTACGTAACACGGCCTACGACGGAAGAAAAAACAGAAATCCCTTCCAATTCAAACACAATCAATTGCAGAACATCAAATTGACCAAGAACGGGGAAATTGTGGACGAATACGACGTCAACTTTCCCGAACGACAAGCCATCGCACCTTACCTGGATTTGATGAAAAGAGTGGCCGTCTTAAACAACCGAGAAGACCTGGACCTCCCTTTCAACGACTATATCAATGGGTACACTTTGTATTGTTTCGATTTGACCAACGACCACGGAGCCGACGGTAACTACTTTCATCCCAAAGCAGCGGGTAACCTGTCTTTGGAACTCAAGTTCGGTGCGGCCCCGACCAATCACCTCAGTCTTGTTCTGTTTGCCGAATACGACAATGTCTTGGAAATCGACGCCAACCGACAAGTCATCACAGATTGGTGAGGCTCTCTCCAATCGACAACTGACACGGGCTTTAGAAAAACACCTCCCCTCTAACGTGTTCGGGGGCGTGTGGGCTCGTAATCATCTGGATATACTGCGCCCGACCTCGTACCCCAAAGCCTACGTCATCAACACGGACGACGAAGACCAACCCGGTAGACACTGGACCGTGTTTGTGTGCGAAGGACCAGATCACATTACCTTCTTCGATTCCTACGGGTGCCCCCCTGATGTTTACGGAGAAGCCTTTCGACGTTTCGTCCAAGATCTACAACTCCACTACCAACCCCGATGGATTCAGGGACTCGAGAGTGTTGTCTGCGGCCATTATTGTTTGTATTATTTGTGTCATCGGTTTCACGTTCCCTCCCCGCACGCCCTTTCGGTGTTCGGACACGTGTATCGTGTGAACGATATACTCGTCGAACAATGGGCTAGGGATCATTTTCCCGACTTGCAAAAAGACCAGAAGAAGGGACAACGATGTCGATGCTTTTTTGCTCTGTAAATATGTTCAATTCAAGTTCAATTAAATTTGTGTTCTATGCCTTTGTGTTCAATTTTGTGTTGAATAAAATGCTTTGTAAATATGTTCAATAAAATGCTTTGTAAGCAACATATCACGTGTCTGTTTTTTTGTGACGTCATGTGACGTCATGCTATTCTGATTGGTGGAAAATGGTATCGTCCCAACACCTTAGACTCGTCCCGTCTCGAGCTATAAATAGGAGTGTCAAAGCCCAATGAAGTCACAAACACCATGGATCGAAACGACAAACGATTTTGTGCCACTTGTCGGGGGTATTACCCCATGTTTAAGGGTAATCGACCCGATGCCGATTACTTGGTGTGTTTTTGGTGTGGGACCGAAATTGGGAACACCTGTCATAGGCGGTCAAAGCATTCGGTGAAATGCACCAAGAAGCCGAATCGGTGGGAGCAGCCGAAGTGCTCCTGCTAACCCACACATTGTGTGGACCAACGGCCCTTTTCAGGGCCAACTTAATCAATGTAAAAGAGTTGTTTCCCCTTCCCTCCCTCTCTTCCCCTTTCTTCTTCTTCTTCTTCTTCTCTCTCTCTTTTCCCGCGCGCGCGCCCGCCCCTCTCTCCGTACGTGCAATCACACGTGCAAGGTCACGCACGTGCAGGGGGTCACGCACGTGCCAGGGGTCATCCAGTGCAAGGTCACGTGCACGCGCACGCACGCGCATGCGCGCACGTGCGTTGCCAGACAGGCCCTCATACTACTATCCTTGATTTATAACTGCACATTTTATGTTTTTGTACAATGTTTTGATCCACCGAATGAACTTTCGTTTGAAACCTAAATAGCGCAACACTTCAAACATACACGAATGTGCTATGGAATCGAATGCTTTAGTAAAGTCGATAGCCAGGAGAAACCCAGTAATTTTCCGTTGCTGAGCAAAGCTAAAGCAATCATCTAAAGACCTTATATTTTCATAAATATGTCGCCCAGGTACGAAGGCGGTTTGACTTGGGTTGATAAGCTTTTCTAAAAAAAGGTTTCAATCTCATAGAGAACTTTACTGGCTATTTTAACGTCCACATTAATTAAAGTTATCGGTCGCCAATTACTTAGTTTTAATTTATTCTTATTGAGTTTAGGAATTAGTTTTATAATAGACTGACGCTGGCTTACCGAGAAGCATTCCTGTTCAAAACCCTCATTCAATGAGTCCAAACAGCTGAACTTATTGAAGGCCAAAAGCACAGTAAAATTCAGCAGTCAGCTCATCATTACCTGGCGAAGAGCCAATTTCAAAAGAGTCAACTGCACACTTGCACTTATGTTCTAAACAATCTGCCTCGTAATTGTCAAGAAATGAACCTGAATTTGAGTTATTAATATATTTGGAAATCCATTTATTATTAGTGGTTTTCTCAGAATACAGTTGTTTATAAAACCTCTCGATTTCTCTCATTACCTCAATAGGATTATCAATAATTTCATTATTGGAGACGTTAAACAATTTACTTAATGTAATAGCAGTCTGTTTTTGTTTTTCAAGACTTAGGAAAAATTTAGTATTCTTTTCACTTTCAACGTAGTACTTCACTTTAGCTCGCATTAAAGCGCCTTCACTTTCATCTTTGTACAAGGCTTCCAGTCTTTCCTTAACATGTTCAAACTCTGAGATGGTACATTGATTACTTCCCCAGATGTTCGATTCTAGATGATCGTATTCTTTTAGTAGGGATTGTTTCAGTGATTGTTTGACTTTTTGTTTTTGTTTACAGTATTTAATTGAACTTGCTTTAATTTTATATTTCAAATAATCCCACAAACCTCGTTTGTCACTGTAATCAAAATATTCGATTTCCGATAATAACTACCAGAGTTATGGCCCTTGATCACTTCAAAAAATCTTGTGGACGCTCTAGAGGCCAAAGTTAATATCCGATTGGCTTTAAATTTATACACAGTGTTTAAGGTCATGAGACGAAGAAGCCTATTGATTTTCAGCGATTTCCGATAATTAGTGCCAGAGTTATGGTCCTTGATCACTTCAAAAAATCTTGTGGACGCTATAGAGGCCAAAGTTAATATCCGATTGGCTTTAAATTTATACACAGTGTTTAAGGTCATGAGACGAAGAAGCCTATTGATTTTCAGCGATTTCCGATAATTAGTGCCAGAGTTATGGTCCTTGATCACTTCAAAAAATCTTGTGGACGCTATAGAGGCCAAAGTTAATATCCGATTGGCTTTAAATTTATACACAGTGTTTAAGGTCATGAGACGAAGAAGCCTATTGATTTTCAGCGATTTCTGATAATTAGTGCCAGAGTTATGGCCCTTGATCACTTCAAAAAATCTTGTGGACGCTAAAGAGGCCAAAGTCAATATCCGATTGGCTTTAAATTTATACACAGTGTTTAAGGTCATGAGACGAAGAAGCCTATTGATTTTCAGCGATTTCCGATAATTAGTGCCAGAGTTATGGCCCTTGATCACTTCAAAAAATCTTGTGGACGCTTTAAAGGCCAAACTTATCATCTGATTGACTTCAGATTGATACACAGAGATTAAGGTGTTGAAACGAACAAGTATATTGATTTTCAATGCATTTTGATAACTGAACAGCTAATTCCATGATTTTAAATGTTTCATGTATATATACTAATTCAATTGTTAGCGTGGGGTAAAACTTTATAAAAAGCAATCAAATTCTAATGATTTTCTAATAATTACATAATGAGTTGTTACTCTTAATCAGTTTTTAGAGTATTACAAATGTTTCATTACTGAAAAAAGTAAAAATATGCGACAACCCTTGTTGACTGCCGGACGATTTAGCTGCTGTGGGCGTATGTTTCGTTGCCTGGCAACCTATCTTTCCAATTTGGTATTGAGTTTATTATTCAATTTTTGTAATTTTTATCGGAGACTAAAGAAGAGTTGAATATCCATAAGTTTGGACCGCGTTTAAAATGTGATATTTTCAAAACTAACTGTATTGCAGAATGGTCACTAAGAAAGCATGGGATTATTTTCGTATCATGAATATTTTGTAAAGAACTTTGAGATGTTAACCAAAAATCTATTCTGCTGTGTATAGGAGGAGACTTTTTTCTCCAAGTAAACTGTTTGGTATTGGGATATAACGTTCTATTATTGTCAACTAAGTTAAAATCGTTAATAATTTTTAAGATAATATCTTGCCCTTTCTTTTTGATGCGGTAATTACCACGTAATCGATCTAAATTTTTGTCAATAATATTGTTAAAATCTCCACCTAAAATTATTGTTGAGTCAAGGTTAACAGTGAAATCTTTAATTTTATCATATAACTTATAATAAAATTCTTGATCCTTATCGCTAATGGGACTGTATGTATTAATTATTATAAAAGGTTTATTTTCAATTTCAATCTGTAAAATATTATAATATCCTATAGGATCACCTATATGTTTAATAAGATCTACATTTTTAAGTCCTTTGTGGAGAAGGATTGCGGTGCCGGCGGAATTACTTTTTCCATGAGCAAAGAGGATATCACCACCCCATTCGTCCTTCCATAACAGTTCGTCATTTAAAATGCTATGAGTTTCCTGAAGTAAGATTATGTCAAATTTTTTATCCGACAGCCAAGTGTATAACTTTTTTCTTTTTGATTTCTCTCTGATTCCCCGAATATTTAGAGAAGCAATTTTATAACCATAGCTAGATATTTATATAATAAATAAATAGAAAAATTGTAAACATTTCGTAAATAACCAGTACAATGTAGCATAAGACATAATTAGTACAGTATTTAGTTTGACTAAATGCTTTAAGGGATATCAATATAATAATAAAGATCTTGGTTTGATAATATCCCCGTTACTCTGTAATGAATGTTTGGTTTGAACCAAAGGGCCGTAACTTTTATGCGAATGGTGTAAAAATATGGTATATATATCAAGCTTGTGGACCCTGTAGAGGTCACAATTCTAATCCAATTTTGATGACATTTGAATTGTAAGTTTATCACCCAAGGATCGCGGTTCCTTTCGATATTCGGGCACATTGGACCATAACTTTCTGAATTATTGCCCCTGATTGTACGAAAAATCATGTTTTTATACGCCCACATGGGAATGTGGAAGTATATTGCCGTCGCCCCCGTACGTCCGTCCGTCCGTCCATAGTCCACAATTTCTTGTGAACGCACTAGAGGCTAAAGTTAATATCCGATTAACTTTAAATTTATACACATTGTTTAAGGTCATGAGACTTCATATTTGTACCCCGTCCGTCCGTCACACTTTTTGGGACACAATAACTCTCTTCCTAATTGAGCTAGAATGTTCAATCTTGGTGTATGTGTTTATTAGGTCAATGCCTAGGGTAAGCAGAGATAAGCAATTTGATTGGTTGATGCTTTGGGACACGATAACTTTAGTTCTAATTAAGTGAGAGTGATGAAACTTGGTGTATAGTTTCATTACAGTAATACCTTGACTTAGTTCGATAATGAGCATTTTCTGCTCAGGGTAAGCAGAGCGATAAGCAATTTGATTGGTCAAGACTTCGGAACACAATAACTCTCCTTCTGTTTGAGTTAAAATGTTAAAACTTGGTGTATATGCTTATTGGGTCAATGCCTTGATGGAGTTAGAAGATGAGCATTTTCCGCTTAGGGTAAGCAGAGATAAGCAATTTGATTGGTTGATGCTTTGGGACACGATAACTTTAGTTCTAATTAAGTGAGAGTG
This sequence comes from Patella depressa, assembly GCA_948474765.1. Lineage (NCBI taxonomy): Eukaryota > Metazoa > Mollusca > Gastropoda > Patellidae > Patella > Patella depressa. The sequence goes on from OX419716.1 coordinate 56,044,894, forward strand.
ATGAAACTTGGTGTATAGTTTCATTACAATAATACCTTGACTAAGATCGATAATGAGCATTTTCTGCTCAGAGTAAGCAGAGCGATAAGCAATTTGATTGGTCAAGACTTTGGAACACAATAACTCTCCTTCTTATTGAGTTAAAATGTTCAAACTTGGTGTATATGCTTATTAGGTCAACGCCTTCATGGAGTTCGAAGATGAGCATTTTCTGCTTGGGGTAGGCAGAGATAAGTAATTTCATTGGTTGATACTTTGGGACAAGATAACTGAAGTTCTAATTAAGTGAAGGTGATGAAACTTGATGTATAGTTTCATTACATCAATACCTCGACTAAGTTCGATAATGAACATTGTTTGCCTAGGGTAAGGAGAGCGATAAACAATTTAATTGGCCGAGACTTTAGAACACAATGACTCTCTTTCTTACTGAGCTAGAATGTTCAAACTTGGTGTAGGCGTTCATTAGGTGAATGCCTTGTTGGAGTTCGATGATGAACAGTTTCTGTTTACAGTGAGTCTCATGACTCTCTATGGGACACAGATAATCAATCGGCTAACGATAAAACAAATTCCTCTTACTTTATTGCAGAACCAATTTTACCGTGAAAACTACAATAAACATAAAACACACTCTAAGTACATGTAAACAAACATGGAGACAAGGCATAACTATAACTATGATAAACAAACCAAGTTGCCATTATGTAATACTTGACTTAATAATTTCACTTGAAGACATGACCAACTTGAGACGACTGAAGCACAAATTGATTTACAATTACTTTCTTTAAAAGCTTTCTATTTGATTTAAATTGTTAAACATATAATATATATATATATTAAACACTTACACCATGCAGCTCTAATCATATCTTTATATCATAGTTTAATAATGTGTTGTAATAACAACACATACTGAGACAGTACAACATGTGTTTCTCACATGCAAAAAAAATGGAGCCCACAAAACATTCTACCCAAGGGAGATTATTCCCACCTATAATTTCATCATATTAGGAGTAAGACCAGTAATTTTCTTCATATTCAATACACTCCCCGTCTGACAATGATAATTTGTCACTGACAAAACTTACATAAAACATTTACATTTGACACATACAATAACATATAATAATAACAGTTAATGTTTAAGCTTTACTAGCTCACACTGAAAATGTTCAAATAGTCTTAATTTGATATTCAGTAGATTTATATAAAAACAGTTACTGTTCACTGACCAAAACTACCAATTCACTAATGGGACGAGTGTATACCGCGGATTTACCATCTTTGCATACGCGAACCTGTACTTTTCGCACAATGTCATCGTTACTCTTTAATGCATTCACGACTATACCCATAGGCCATGTGTTACGATGGACATCTTTTTCTCTGAGTAGAACAATATCATTCTCCATAATGTTTGGTTTGGTTTCCAACCACTTTTGTCTTTGCTGAAGACAACACAAAAATTCCCCTTTCCACCTTGTCCAAAATAAATCTGATAAAGATTGAACTCTCTTCCATTGTGCTTTAAACATGTCCTTGGTATTGAATTCACCTATGTCAAACGATGTAGATGAGCCTGATTTTTGTGTTAATAACATGTTTGGTGACAGTATGAATGGTTATTCGGAATCACAACTAACTGGTACTAATGGCCTGGAGTTAACTATAGCCGATACTTCAGCGAAGAATGTTACTAATACTTCATGTGTAATTTCTCGATTACCATGTTCCAGCATAATACCATTTAACACTTTTCTCACAATTCCTATCATGCGTTCCCATACGCCACCCATATGTGACGCATGGGGCGGATTGAATAACCACTTACAGCCTCTGTTGAAAAGGAAGTTGCTTACTTTCTGGTCTTCGACATTAACAACATCGATTTTTAAAGGATCTGTAGCTCCTATAAAATTTGAACCACGGTCGGATCTGAAAATATTTACATTTCCTCGGATTGATATGAGCCTCCGTAACGCATTAATAAAGGATGATGTAGACATTTCTTCTATGACCTCCAGATGTATGGCTCGTGTGGTTAAACATGTGAATATTAAAACCCATCGCTTGGCATTCGTAACACCACTTCTTGTCTTGCGAGCAATTACAGCCCATGGACCAAACGTGTCCACACCCACTGAGCTGAATGGTGGACCTGGAATCAAACGATCGGCTGGCAAATCGGCCATTCTTTGTACCTCTAACTTGCCACGTAACTTTTTGCAAATGACACACTTGTACAATAAAGAGCGAATAATTTTCTTGCCCCCAATTATCCAAAAACCTGCGTCTCTTACGGCTCCTTCGGTGAAGTGTCTACCTTGATGTTTTGTATTTTCATGACATTGTAAAACCAATAATTTGGCCACATGACTCTTTCCTGGAAGAATTATCGGATTTTTCTGACTAGTGTTCATGTCCGAATTATTTAGACGACCACCTACCCGTAAAAGTCCTTTGTCATCTAAATATGGATTTAAATACTGAATACTACTGTTCTTGTTAACATATTTCTTGTTCTGTCGACACTTTATTTCACTTGCAAAATGTTCATCTTGTACAGTTTTGAATATAAAAATCTCCGCGTTCTTGTATTCATCAAGTTTGTGATTAATGGTAGAAGTTATTTTAGATCTACTATTCTTAAAGTGTTTCACAAATGTTCGCAATACCATAATAGCACAAATTAGTCTCTTCAATGAAGAGAACTTTGAGAATCGATATGAACCTAAACAGCCTTGTTCTTGAACTTGCGTTTTGTTGGTTGTAACTTCCGGTCTGACTTCTTTATCCCCATCCGGTTGAATCAGAGGAAATATTTCATTTTCGCTAGAATCACTGTATTCACTTATCTTTCGAGATTCTTGGGCATGAGCAGTTGGTCCATGTAACCATAGACTTTCCTGCAGATCTGTGGGGTTTACGAAACGTGTGCCTTGATCAGCAGGATTTAAGTTAGTGGGTATATAGTTCCACTGTTGTGGTAAGGAAACTTGTCTAATACGTTCCACCCTGTTAGACACATAGACATAGAACCTACGTTTTTCATTATTAATGTAACCTAAAACCACTCTACTGTAGGTGAAATATGTGAATTCACTTAACGGTATCGCTAACTCTTCCGAAATAATCTTAGCTTTATGGGTTGCTAACAAGGCAGCACATAACTCAAGACGAGGCACAGTGTTACAATGTAGAGGTGCGACCTTACTTTTTCCCAGAATGAATCCATAATGTTCCTTTTTACTCTTATCAATGCCCTTGATATATGCTACGGCCGCAATAGCTGACTCGGATGCATCACAATACACCAACACCTGTTTTTCTTGAAGGGAACTCAGACCATCAGCAACATAGCATCTCGGAATACTGACATCATTTAGAGCATACAACGAATTCCTCCAGTTATTCCATTCAACGAGAACGTCTGGCGACAACTGTTCATCCCAGTCGGGGTTGTTCCTTAACAAGTTTCTAAGAATAACCTTTCCCTTGGCAGCAACTGGGGAGATAAATCCGAGTGGATCGTATAATCCATTTATGATGGATAGAATACCGCGTCTTGTAGACGGTTTAACCTGCAATGACACCTTGTACACAAATTTGTCACAGTTCAAATCCCAGACCAGTCCTAAACTATTCTGCATAGGCAAATCGTCACTTAGATTCATGTCAATTAAATCTTTCGCTAAGTCTTTGGAATCAAATTTAGTTAAGAATTCCTTGCTGTTCGAAGCGAACTTGTGAAGTCGAATGTTTCCGTTACACCATAAAGTTTCCTTACTTTTATTCAGAACCGCGGAAGCTTCGGCTTCGCTTGAGAAGGACGCGAGCCCGTCATCAACATAAAAGTTCTTTGATACAAAGTTTTTTACTTCAGGATCTGCGTTTTCAACAGCCTTCCGTAACCCGTAGTTTGCAACCGAGGGTGAAGGTCGATTTCCGAATACATGAACACACATTTGATATTCTATAAGTTCATTACCAAAGATATTGTCCTTGTACCATAAAAATCGCAAATATCTTCGGTGCTCTGGTGTCACATAAAAACAATAAAACATATGCTCGATATCAGCTGAAACAGCAATACTCTCCTGTCTAAATCGCAGTAAAACGTCAATCAGGTTATTTGTAAGATCATAACTTCGTTCAAAGAAATGTTATGAAAACTTTCTGATGAGTCGAATACTCTTCTTATCTTGTCTGGCTTTTTGGGATGATATACGCCGAAGAGTGGTATAAACCAACACTCCTCATTTTCTTGTATAGGTGGCACTACTTCTGCATGACCTTTATTTAAAATACCTGTCATGAAGGTCATCATGTGGTCGCGTTTGACAATATCCCTGTGAAGATTCTTATCCAATATTTTAACTCTCTTTTCAGCTTGCACCTTGTTATTCGGAAGTCGCGATCTTAAAGTCTTAAAGGGTAATGGTGCTGACCATTGGCCTTGAGAGTTCATTTCAAATTGTTTGTCCATTAATATTAGGAACGTTCTGTCTTCGTGTGAAAGCCCTACCTTGTCATCATCTGGAGTTTTATCAAAAATTGACTGTTTACATGGGTCTAGTAAGGTGGGTCTACCATTACTAAGGATATTTATCTTGTTCACCTTAATGTCTGTTGACGCATGTACCTCTCCTACACATACTTCACCAATAATCACCCAGCCCGTTGGAAGGCGCTGAGCAAATCGAGCATTTTCACTGCCTATACGTTGATCTGACACATGATGTACAGCGGACAAGTCTCTACCGATAAGCAACGATATGTCACAGCCATCTTGTATTGGTTGAATGAAACATTCCAGTTCACTTAAATGTGCATAATGTTTAACTATGTCTGGGCTCGGTATCTCATCTTTGGAATTAGGAATATTACTACATTCGATCACAGAAGGTAAATCAAATGTATATAGGTCATCAAAAGACTGAATAATCAGCAGTTGTCAAAACATTACCCACACATGAAGACAATTTATAGTTAATTATTTTTGAATCACATTCATTGAATTCATCCAAGAGTTCTGGTGTTGCCAGGGTTTTATTACTCTGGTCATCTAATATAGCATATACAAGTTTGTGGTGATTTGGGTCTTTACCGCTGAACACTTTCGCTAAAACAATTTTTGCGCAAGATCGTCCGACCGCGTTATCTTTGCATACTTGAGTACATTTAGTAGATACAGCTTCGGTATGCTCCCCGCCATGCTTGACTGGAGGTTTATCAAAATGGTTACTGTCGGTTGGTACATTATATTTATTATAGTCATAATGCATGCCTGTGAAATGTCTGTCACTGCCACAATCATTACACTGGATAGTAACAGGACACTTGTAACCCCTATGCTCCTTTGAATCAATACACCTGAAACATATATCATTGTCCTTGACAATCTTCCTTCTATCTTCAATTGATTTGTCCTTAAAGGCTACACATGTATTTAAAGAGTGATGGGCATTATACAATGGACACCTGAACTGAGACCGTGGAATCTGCCTATCAGTTTTGGGTTCGAAAACAGCTGTTTTATGTACAGCTACCTTAAAAGATGGTTTATGATACTCTTTACGGGGAAGACAAGTCAAGTTTTCTTCAAATATAAAGGCTGGATCGTTCATGGTCGTCGCAAGTTCATACAAGAAATCAACGAAAAAGCTGAACGGAGGATAAGTCACTTGGTGCACTTTCTTGTAGTTAATTGCCTTACTTCGCCACTTGACCTGTACAAAAGACGGAAGCTTCAGCAGGATAGGATTTACGCCTGCTGAGGCATCATAGTAACTTATTGCTATAATTAGTGTCACTTTTCAACGATAAAATCTCGTCACATGTGTCAGCGAGTTCATAAATTTTGACCCTATCTCTGGTTGTAACCTTGGGAAAGTTAGCAAGTTTATTTTTGATAGATGATTCTATCATTTCTGGGCTTCCATATCTTTCATTGAGTCTTGCCCACATTAATTTTAGACCAGCAGCTGGGTTCCTTGAGTTGGACGTTCGGAGACTTACGGCATGTTTTTTGGATTCAGGTCCTAGCCACTTTATTGCAAGATCAAACTAAACTCTTCGGCAGGATTTGAGTCAATTTCATTCATGACGTCACGAAAGGTGTTTTTCCAAACAACATAATTTCCAGGCTTGTCATCAAATTTAGATAATCTTGAAACAAGGATATTTTTCTTCAAGAGATAACGAGAAACATCTTCAATAGTGTTAAGTTTTCTTGCGTGGTGTGTCGTACTTGGGACTTGTTCCCCAAGATTTGGATTTTCGATACCTACACAACTATTAGTAGATAGATCATGAAAGTTTAATTTATGATTTGTTTGAGTAAATGTCATATCTTGTGGAATTTGTTCTTTAATCAAAAAATTGTCATTTTGATCTTGAACATATCTTTCAGTTCGTTCTTTCGAGTCTATGTATGAACCCCCTTGGTCTAGGGCACACAACTGATCAGAAATAACTTGAAGTTCAGCTTCCGCTTCGTCTACTTCCCTTTTTGATTGAAGTATTTTTCGTGCAGTTTCTAGTTCTACCTGTTCTGTCTTATGAAGCATTTCTTGCTCTACTGAACGTTTTTGTAAGTCAGTTTCTTGTTTCACATAATTAAACCTTACTTTGGCCGTCTCTGCCTTCATTCGTTGTTTTGCTAAAATACTGGAGGAAACTGAATTAATAGAAGATTTTTTTTTGATGTGCCATGTGAACTTTTACCTACACTTTTATTTTCCCATAAAAAGTTTGTTACTTCATCAAAAACCTGTTCCAACTGCGTACGAAGTGAGTTAAAGACACAATTTTGACCTGACAGTTCTTGCTCACTTTCAGTTGTCTTAATTCTTATAAGATATTCTTTAAATTGCTCGGATAATTCACCATAAATTCTGAACGCAGACTTAAGGTCCTGTGTTACAGACAGCTGCAAGGACTTGTCTTGAATTCCAGATTTAACATGTTTAAATAGTTCATTAATCTTGTACTTTTGTTTGAGTAATTTAGATTTGTATGTTTGTACTGTTTCGTGATATATACTTTGAGACTTATCAGTGAGTTTGTGTACTTGTCTAAGTTCATAGCCACCAATCGCCTGATCTGCTTTGTCTTGTTCGTCCATGTTTACTTGTTACTTATCTTGATAATCAATCGGCTAACGATAAAACAAATTCCTCTTACTTTATTGCAGAACCAATTTTACCGTGAAAACTACAATAAAACATAAAACACACTCTAAGTACATGTAAACAAACATTGAGACAAGGCATAACTATAACTATGATAAACAAACCAAGTTGCCATTATGTAATACTTGACTTAATAATTTCACTTGAAGACATGACCAACTTGAGACGACTGAAGCACAAATTGATTTACAATTACTTTCTTTAAAAGCTTTCTATTTGATTTAAATTGTTAAACATATAATATATATATATATTAAACACTTATACCATGCAGCTCTAATCATATCTTTATATCATAGTTTAATAATGTGTTGTAATAACAACACATACTGAGACAGTACAACACGTGTTAGCCTTTCCACCTAAATTACAAAACTTTTTTAAAAAATCTAAAAATGTGTTAATATGATCCAGAAGTGTATACATTATTGTGAAAAACAATTTAAAACTGTGTCCGTTTGCTGTCTTGTTTATTTTTCATAATCAAAAAATAATAAATTTTGGAGCTTATGTATTAAAGGGAGATAATGTTATGTATTAAAGGGAGATAATGTTAGCAAAAAACTTGGTTGAAAATATAAAAGGGAAACAACTCTTGTTTTAATTTTCACAGATTTCAAGCTATAGTCTGTTTCAAAATAAGACGATGCAACAAGATTGTGATAGTTTGTAATTGGATTATGTTAAAATATAGTTTCAGTGCTAACTTTATCTTACAAAGTCATTTATTTACTTAGCAGTAATAAGTTTTAAATGTGCAGATACATGCATTATGCTAAAGACAGGGCCATATGTGTAGCACATACATAATATTGAAATGAATTATAATCTAAGGAAGACAACTCTGTTAACAAAAATTAATATATTTCAGAAAAATTAATACTGCATCAAAAGGAGAGTACCAAAAATTGTAATAATTTCACCAAAAATAGATTAGATATTGATAATCAAGTTCATCATGGATATTTCCTGAAAACTGTCTAAACATTATTAGAAAATAAATATTTTAGACACCACCCCTTTGCCAGCAGAACATTAATTATTTTTTTTAAAGATCTATAAGTCGATGACAATTTAAATAAATGGTTAAATATAAGATCTTGTAACATATTCTTTGCACAGGAATTTTATCTTCGGAGTATTGGTTAGATTTTATCATAAAAATCATCTAAAACAACTTGTGACAGACTCTTCTCTATCGTAACATTGAGCAGACGTTGAATGATTTCAACTTCCTGTTTCAAGAGTTAGCCCCCTTAGAGCAGATAACATGTTTAGTGGAAAGGCTACATGTGTTTCTCACATGCAAAAAAAATGGAGCCCACAAAACATTCTCCCCAGGGGAGATTATTCCCACCTATAATTTCATCATATTAGGAGTAAGACCAGTAATTTTCTTCATATTCAATACAGTGAGCAGAGATTAGCAATCTGATTGGCTGATGCTTTGGGGCACAATAACTTTGGTTATAATGAAGTGAGAGCGATGAAACTCAGAATATGGGTTCATTATTTCATTACCCTAAGAATTTTCTGCTTAGGCTAAAAATTGATAAACAATTTGATTGGTCAAGATTGGTCAACAACTCTGCTTCTATTTGAGGTAGAATGTTTAAACTTGATGTAGATGTTCATTAGGTGAGTGTCTTGAGTTGACTGAGTTCAATGATTAACATTTCGAGCTGAAGCTAAGTAGGGCTAATCACTTCCATCGGTCGATGCTTTGGGACAAGATAATCTTCATTTTATCTGATAGTAAGTGATGGCACTTCGTGTACAGTTTGATTGCTCGATACTTTTGAAAAAGATAAATGTGCGATTAATTAACATGTGTCATCTATTTATTTTGAGATTTCGGCGGGGGACATCAGTCTCACTGTTAGCTTGTTATACACAGTGTTTAAAGTCATGAGACGAAGAGGCCTATTGATTTTCAGTGATTTCTGATAATTTGTGCCAGAGTTGTGGCCCTTGATTACTCAAAAAAATCTTGTGGATTCTCTAGAGGCCAAAGTTAATATCCGATTGACTTTAAATTTATACATATTGTTTAAGGTCATGAGACGAAGAAGCCTATTAATTTTCAGCGATTACTGCCAGAGTTATGACCCTTGATCACTTTGAAAAATCTTGTGAACGCTGTAGAGGCTAAAGTTAATATCCGATTGACTTTAAATTTACACACAGTATTTAAAGTCATGAGACGAGGAAACTATTGATTTTCAGCGATTTCCGATAATTATTGACAGCGTTATGGCCCTTGATTTCTTTGAAAAATCTAGTGGATGATCTAGAGACCAAAGTTGATATCCGATTGACTTGAAATTTATACACCGTGTTTAAGGTCATGAGATTTTCAGAGAGTTCCGATAATTACTGCCAGAGTTATGGCCCTTGATCACTTTGAATAATCTTATGGATGGTCTAGAGGCCAGAGTTAATATCCAATTTATACACAACGTTTAAGGTCATAAAGAGAAGAATCCTATTGATTTTCAGAGATTTCTGATAATTACTGCCAGAGTTATGGCCCTTGATCACTTGATCCGATTATAAATGTTTCATTACCGACGATAGAAAAAATGTGCGACAACTCTTGTGGACTCCTCGGACGACATAACTACTGTGGTTGTATGTTTCGTTGCGATGTGATGGGTGGCCGAATGGTTAGCGTACGCTCGCTGTATCATACGGCCTGCCATTGAGTCAACTGGCGTGGTTTTCGAATTGCCGGTTGTACGTGGTAAGGAGTAGGGTCGCCTGTCTAACCTCGTGGGTTTTCTCCAGGTACTTCAGTTTCCTCCCACTGCTAAAGACCCCTACGCGCAACCGAATTATTTAAATAAAAATTAAAAAAAAAACCCATATGTTACTCCCGAAATGACCTAGTTTGTGTGGAGTGGACGATACAAACCCCATTTCTCTCTCTGTCTATGTTTCGTTGCCTGGTAAACTATCTTTAGCTTGTGGGGGGATCACGATGGGTAAGGCGCTGTCTCACTAGTCTGGAGGGCGGGTGTTGGATCCCTACATTTGCTGAGAAAGTTCATCCAGATTTTCCTCTGTCTAGTCGTTCGGATTGGATAAAAAACTGAGGTCCCATGTGCACATTGGTGTGCACGTAAAAGATCTCTTGGCTGTACGAAACCTATAGTTGAGTATGGCTGTAGCACCGCTGTCTGGGCAAAATTTCCCTCGTCATAGCAACCTGCGTGGCGTATACCCGTCCTCATTAGCCCAGTTTAGGAGCAGAACAGTAGAAGTTAAAAATCCCATTTCATTTCACTTTTAGATTGTGGTCACTCTAGCGGTCACATTTTTTATCTTTTTTTTTTTAAAAAAAAAACCGTTATAGTATATCAATGTTACAACATTCATGATGATTTGTTCAAATTTCGTGAAAATCGAACCAAAACTGCCAGATAAAATGGCCGACCCTTCTACGCAAATAGTGTAAAAATAGGGTATATCAAGGTTGCAGACACTCTAGAGGTCACAATTTTCATCTTATTTTGATGAAACTTGGAATGCATATTTATAACCCAAAGATCTTGGTTCCTATTGATATTCCTGATATCGGATAGTAACTTCCTGAATTATGGCCCCTGATAGCACAAAAGTGTTTTTAGCTTGTGGTCCATTTAGAGTTCACAATTTTTATCTGATTTAAAAAAAAGTTTAAGTATATTACCGTTACACCCTTATGATTGTTGAGGTCAAATTTCGTGAAAATCGAACCAAAACTTCGGAAAAAATGGTGGCCCCTTGATTTTGATGAAACTTGAAATACATGTTTATAACCCACAGATCTTGGTACCTTTTTTTAGTTGTGTACATCCTGCATTATGGCCTTTGATTGTACAAAAGAAATCGTGTTTTTAGCCTGTGGTACCCCCAGAGGTCACAATATGTGCACATATCGGACCATAACTTCCTGAGGTATGGCCTTGACTTTTCGAAAAAGCGGCCATTTGTTTAGCATGTGCTCTATCCATCTCTTGCAAAATGTGGGCATATTCTTCCTGGCAGCCGCTGGTCATTTGATTTTGATGAAACTTTAAATACATATTTATAAAACAAAGATCTTCGTTCTGTTTGATATTCGCACATTTATATTGGATAGTAAATACCTGAATTATGGCCCCTGATTGTGCGAAATGTCATGTTTTTAGCTTGTCGTTCCTCTAGACGTCACAATTTTTATTCGATTTCAAAGAAAAATATTTAAATATTCAATCATTTCATGCAAATCGGACCAAATCCTCCGGACGAAATGGCTGCCTCTCTCATGCAAATAGTGTAAATATATGGTAGATCAAGGTTGCAGACCCTCTAGAGGCCACAAGTTTGAGAGTTGAGTTCGAATTTCGTGAAAATAAGACCAAAATAGACGCAGTAAGTCACCCATGTCCGTCCGTCGTCCACAATTTCTTGTGGACGCTCTACAGGCAGAAGTTAATACCCGATTAACTTTAAATTTATACACAGTGTTAAAGGTCATAAGCCGAAAAAGCCTTTTGTTTTTCAGCTATTTCCGATAATTACTGCCAGAGATATGGCCCTTGATCACTTCAAAAAATCTCGTCGACGCTCTAGAGATCAAACTTAATGTCATGTTGAGTTTACATTTATACACAGTGTTTAAGGTCATGAGGCGAAAAAGCGATTTCCGATACTTACTGCCGGGGTTATGGCCCTTGATCACTTCAAAAATTCTTGTTGACGCTGTAGAGGCCAAAGTTAATATTCGATTGACTTAAAATTAATACACAGTGTTTAAGGTCACGAGACGGAGAAGCCTATTGATTTTCGTTGATATCCGAAAATTATTACAAGAGTTATGGCCCTTGCTTCCTTCAAAAAATCTTTTCTACAATCAAAAGGAGTCAAGTGGAGATGTAACGTGGAAGGCTCTCCGTGGGCGGGGGGATTCTTTGAACGCAGGTTTTGATCAGTCAACGGACGTCGCGCTTAACGTATAAAGAGCTACTTACTCTGATTATTCAAATTGAAGGTGTTCTTAACTCAAGACTTTTGACATAATTCAGGGGCGGATCCAGAGGGTGGGAGGTGTTGGGGGGGGGGGGGGGGTGCCAAACCTCACCCTGCTCAGCTACATAAAAAAAAATTAATGCCTTGCATCAATGAAATTAAATCACAATGTGATCCTACATCATTATAAAAATGATTTCTCTCTTTAAAACGCTCAATTTGTATGTATGCAAATTGCCATAATGGCAGATTGCCATAACAGGAACCTGCCAAACCCCCTCCTGCAAAAATTCCCGGATCCGTCCCTGTACCTATGTGATGATGGTGGTGAACCAGTGACTTCGTCGCAACTAGTGATCGGAAGGAGATTGTTATACGAACCTACTAATACTGTAAAGCCAGAAGTTAACAATCTAGACTTGCTTGCCCGCAGTAAATATTTGAAAACTGTATTAGATCATTTCTGGAATAGGTGGAGACTCGAGTATGTAGCTGAATTACATGAACATCATAAATCTTAGAGTGCTTTACAAATCTCGAAAATTTATTCTGATGAATAGACTTCTTCAGAGATTGTATCCTATCGAATTATCGAACAATGAGAATTAACTGGAGTTTGCGTTATCTATCAATCACTCACTTTTAAATCAACCTTTCGTTTTAAATCAATCTTTATTTATTGCATCAATATGCTGTTTTGTTGAAATTTTTGTCCTCTGGCTTTCGAAGAAAGTTGGGGGACTATTAAAATCTGTCTGGGACACAATAACTCTCCTCCTAATTGATGTAGATGTTTATTAGGTCGATACCTTGGTGAAGTTTGAAGATGAGCATTTTCTGCTTAGGGTAAACAGAGATAAGCAATTTGATTGGTTGATGCTTTGGGACACGATAACTTTAGTTCTAATTAAGTGAGAGTGATGAAACTTGGTGTATAGTTTCATGACATCAATACCTTGACTAAGTTCGATAATGAACATTTTCTGCTCAGGGTAAGCAGAACGATAAGCAATTTGAATGGCCGACAATTCGGAACACAATAACTCTCTTTGTAATTGAGTAAAAATGTTCAAACTTGGTGTAGGCTTTCCTTAGGTCAATACTTTGATGGAGTTCGACGATGAACATTTTCTGCTTTGGGTAAGCAAATATAAACATTTTGATTGGTTGATGCTTTGGGACAAAATAACTTTAGTTCTAGTTAAGTGAGGGTGATGAAACTTGGTGTATAGTTTCATTACATCAATACCCTGACTAAGTTCGATAATAAACATTTTCTGCCCAGGGTAAGCAGAGCGATAAGCAATTTGATTGGCTAAAACTTTGGAACACAATAACTCTCCATCTAACTGAATTGGAGTGTTCAAGCTTGGTGTAGGCGTTCATTAGGTGAATGCCTTGATGGAGTTCGATGATGAACATTTTCTGCTTACAGTAAGCAGATATAAGCAATCTGATTGGTTGATGCTTTGGGACAAGATAACTTTGGATATAATGAAGTGAGAGCAATGAAACTCAGAATATAGATTCATTATATCATTACCTTGACTAAGTTTGATAGTGAGAATTATCTGCTTAGGCTAAGGAGCGATTGGGCAAGACTTTGGAACATAACAACTTTTAAGGAGGTAGAATGTTTAAGCTTGATATAAATGTTCATTAGGTAAATGTCTTGACTGAGTTCAAGATTAACATTTTGAGCTGAAGTTAAGCAGAGCTAATCAATTTCATTGGTTGATGCTTTGAGAGAAGATAATCTTGATTTTATCTGGTAGAGTGATGAAACTTTGATTGCTCCTTACTTTTGAAAAAAGTAAATGTGCGATTGATTAATATGTGTCATCTATTTATTTTACGATTCAGCCTCACTGTTTGCTTGTTCAATTTTCATTTTTCTCTTTTATTGACTGACGTCAATAAGGGGGAGTGTTATGAAAACCTTGTAATGTATCATTAATTACTTAAAGGAAAATAAATGGTGAAAAATGTGATCATCAAGCTAATGTCTTAATATCAATCCATCTACATGCATCTATCCGGGAAATCGACAGGGTATCAAATGAAAATAGCGGTCTCGTATTTACAGCAATTTCTGCATGATAAAAGTTTACATAATTAAATACATTCATTTTCAGAATAAAATGAATGAATTGGGTTTTATTTACATACATTTCCAGTTAATTATGTGTGATTTTAAACATGTTGCGGTTATGTAGCCAAGGTGGAAAGAATTACAGCAAAGTAATCAAGACCATGTGGCATAAACATGAAATATTTCGTCTGTAGTTGTGTGAAATCAATAACTTGCAGAAAATATGAATACAAAAAAGAAATAATATTTTCTAAAATGACATTAATTGCCAAAATTTAATAACCGAAGCTACCATACTGTAAATGGGCTATTATGGCAGATAAAAAGTAAACTATTACATTTACATGTGATTAATATTGAATATTAATGATAGATTGTAACTGCACCTCAAATGACTAAAACTGCTAATCAAAAGTTGATTTGATTAGCAAAAATCCATTAAAACTCTTTCGCACTGCTAACCAATTGTCGACAATTACAACTCGCTTTTTTCATTTAACTTGCTCTCTATTCATCCCTTGCAAGATGTATGCGTATCTTGCCTGGCAACTGATGGATTTTATATGAAAGGATGGGGTTTTATACGAACGTGGTCGTATATTGTCGTCGCCCCCGTCCGTCGGTCCGTCCGTCAGTCCACGATTGCTTGTGGACGCTCTAGAGGCTACAGTTAATATCCGATTGAATTTAAATTGATAATCAGTGTTTAAGGTCATGAGACGAAGAAGCCTACTAATTTTCAACGATTTCAAACAATTACTTCCAGAGTTATCTCCCTTGGTCACTTCAAAAAATCTAGTGACGCTATAGAGGCCAAACTTATCATCCGACTTCAGATTGATACACAGAGTTTAAGGTGTTGAAACGAACAAGTATTTTGATTTTCAATGAATTTTGATAACTGAACAGCTAAATCCATGATATTAAATATTAAATGTTTCATGTATATACTAATTGTTAGCGTAGGGTAAAACTTTATAAAAAACAATCAAATGCTAATGATTTTTTGATAATTACATAATGAGTTGTTGCTCTTAATTAGTTTTTAGTGTATTACAAATGTTTCATTACCGAAAAAAGTAAAATTATGCGACAACCCCTGTTGACTGCCCGGAAGATTTAGCTGCTGTGGGCGTATGTTTCGTTGCCTGTCAACCTATCTTTTTTTTATTATTCCCACCAACTGTCTGTCTGTATGATGAAACTTGGTGTATAGTTTCATTACATCAATACTTTGACTAAGTTCGATAATGGGCATTTTCTGCTCAGAGTAAGCATACTTATCAGAGCGATAAGCAATTTGATAGGCCGAGATTTGAACACAATAACTCTCTGTATCATTGAGCTAGAATCTTCAAACTTGGTGTAGGTGTTCATTAGGTGAATGCCTTGATGTAGTTCGAAGATGAGCATTTTCTGCTTTCGGTAAGCAATTTGATTGGTTGATGCTTTAGTTCTAATTAAGACAGAGTGATGAAACTTGGTGAATGGTTTCATTACATCAGTACTTTGACTAAGTTCGACAATGAGCATTGTCTGCTAAGCAGAGTGATAAGCAGTTTGATTAGAGCACAATAACTCTGCTTTTTAATTGAGGTAGAATGTTCAAACTTAGTGTAGGCGCTCATTAGGTCAATGCCTTGATGGAGTTCGAAGATGAACATTTCTGCAGCTTAGGGTAAGCAAAGATAAGCATGCTTAGGGTAAGCAAAGATAAGCAATCTGATTGGTTGATTCTTTGGGGCACAATAACTTTGGTTATAATGAAGTGCGAGCGATGACACTCTTAATATAAATTTCTTATCTATTTCATTATATGATTACCTTGACTAAGTTCGATGGTGAGAATTTTCTTCTAAGGCTAAGGAGCGATAAGCAGTTTGATTGGTCAAGACATTGGTATATGTTAAAACTTGATATAGATGTTCATTAAAACTGAACTTCGATTATAATACTACAGAAATAATTTAATTAAAAAAGAAATTAAAGCCCAAAACAACCGCCATACTTGTTTTCAATTTCTTTAACTAGCATGGCCGCTGCTTTGGTTGGACAAATACACAAGCAGGCCACCCCCATTGCCAGTATTTGCCGTGTCAACCAAAGTGTCCACATCTGGATTAGTTTGATAGTCAACTACTAATCTCCTGACTAAAGTTTTTTCCACTATCAACTCACAGAAAATATTATTGCTACACAATTATTATGTCTGATCAGGTAATATATTATTTTACTAATTAGACGAAATAAGTCAACAACGACATCCTTTTGCTCCAGAAAATAACAGAAAAACTGCCATACCCCAAACAATAACAAATCTACCATTTTGTGAAATGTTTTGCACAACAAAGTAGAGACACCAAATACTTTTCTGCATCATAAAATATTATCGTTACAAAATATATCCAAAGCATCAATAAAACTATAGTCCTCTTCATCAAATAAGTATGTTTTCACTTCCAATTGTTGTTATAATGGTGATTGGATATTTATACGCCCACATTTTCATGTGGACGTATATTGTCGTCGCCCCTGTTCGTCTGTCCGCCCGGATGTCCGTCCACAATTGTTTGTGAACAGTCAACAGGTCACAGTTTTTATACGCCCACATTTTCATGTGGACGTATATTGTCGTCGCCCCTGTCCGTCCGTCCACAATTTATTTGTGGACTCTCTACAGGTCACGATTCTTTTCCGATTTTGATAAAACTTGAAATATAGCTTTATCCCCATAAGATCTCGGCTGCTTTCGATATTGGCATGTATCGAATTGAAACTTCGTGGATTATGGCCCCTGATTGTACGAAAAATCATGTTTTTAGCTTATGGACCCTATAGAGGTCACAATTTTGAATCGATTTTGATGAAACTTGACATGTATGTTAATAACCCAAAAATATTTGGTTCCTGTGGATATTTGCGCCCATTGAATTGTAAATTCCTGAATTATGGCCCCTGATTGTCCGAAAAATCCCCCTTTTTATACGCTCACATTTAAATGTGGTCGTATATTGTCTAGAGGCTAAAGTTAATATCCGATTGACTTTAAATTTATACACAGTGTTTAAGGCCATGAGACGAAGAAGCCTATTGTTTTTCAGCGATTTCCAATAATAACTACCAGAGTTATGACCCTTGATCACTTCAAAAAATCTTGTGGACGGTCTAGAGGCCAAAGTTAATATCCGATTGACTTTAAATTTATACACAGTGTTTAAGGTCATAAGACGAAGAAGCCTATTGATTTTAAGCGATTTCCGATAATAACTACCAGAGTTATGGCCCTTGGTCACTTCAACAAATCTTGTGGACGCTCTAGAGGCCAAAGTTAATATCCGATTGACTTAAAATTTATACACAGTGTTTAATGTCATGAGACGAAGAAGCCTATTGATTTTCAGCGATCTCTGATAATTATTGCCAGAGTTATGGCCCTTGATCACATCAAAAAAATCCTGTGGACGCTCTAGAGGCCAAAGTTAATATCCGATTGACTTTAAATTTACACACACTGTTTAAGGTCATGAGACGAAGAAGCCTACTGATTTTCAGCGATTTCAAATAATTACGTCCAGAGTTATCTCCCTTGATCACTTCAAAAAACCTTGTGACGCTATAGATGCCAAACTTATCATCCGATTGACCTCAGATTGATACACAGAGATTAAGGTGTTGAAACGAACAAGTATTTTGATTTTCAATGAATTTTGATAACTGAACAGCTAAATCCATGATATTACATGTTTCCTATACTAATTGTTAGGGTGGGGCAAAACTTTATAAAAAGCAAACAAATTCTAATGATTTTCAGATAATTACATAATGAGTTGTTACCCTTAATCAGATTTTAGTGTATTACAAATGTTTCATTACCAAAAAAGTAAAAATATGCGACAACCCTTGTTGACTGCCCGGACGATTTAGCTGCTGTGGGCGTATGTCTCGTTGCCTGTCAACCTATCTTTTAGCTTGTGGTCCCTCTCGAGGTCAAAATTATTATCCGATTCAATAAACCGTTTGGTAATATCATGTGGACGTATATTGTCGTCGCCCCTGTTCGTCCATCCGGACGTCCGTCCGTCCACAATTGTTTGTGAACAGTCTACAGGTCACAATTTTTATCCGATTTCAATGAAACATATTTAAAATATAGGTTTATCACCCTCAGATCTCGGTTCCTTTCGACATCGGCATGCATCGGACTGTAACATCATAGGTTATGGCCCCTGATTGTCCGGAAGATCACGTTTTAACTTGTGAACAGTGTAGAGGTCACAAGTTTGAAATGATTTGGATGAAACTTGAAATGCAGGTTTATAACCCAAAGATCTTGGTTCCTTTCGATATTTGCGCCCGTCGGATCGTAACTTCCTGAATTATGGCCCCTGATTATCGGAATAATCGCCCTTTTTAGCTTGTGGTCTCTCTGGGGGTCAAAATTATTATCCGATTTAAAAAAAACGTTTGATTATGTCACCGTTACATGGTTATAGATGAAACTTGAGATGTATGTTTATAACCCAAAGATCTTGGTTCCTTTCGATATTCGCGCCCATCGGATGGTAACTTCCTGAATTATGTCCCCTGATTTTTTTTAGCTTGTGGCCCCACCGGAGGCCTAAATTATTATCCGATTTAAAAAAAAAACCGTTTGATTATATCACAGTTACATGGTAATGAAGGATGAAGGTGACTTTCGTGAAAATCGGACCAAAATTGACGGGCAAAATTGCCGTCGTTTGAACGTGAATAGTGTGAAAAGATGTTATTAAGGTTGTGGACCCTATAGAGGTCACAACTTTGAACCGATTTTGATGTACATGTAACTTGACATGCATGTTTATAACCCAAAGATCTTGCTTCCTTTCGATATTTGCGCATATCGGATCATAACTTCCTGAATTATGGCCCCTGATTGTACGAAAAATCGCCTTTATCACCTTGTGGTCCCTCTGGAGGTCACAATTATTACCCGATTTAAAAAAAACGTTTGATTATATCACCGTTACAGGGTAATGTAGGTTGAGTTTGAATTTCGGGAAAATCAGACCAAAATTGACAAACAAAATGGCCGCCGTTTGTACGCGAATGGTGTAAAAATATGGTATATCAAGGTTGTGGACCCTATAGAGGTCACAATTTTAATTCGATTTTGATGAAATTGGAAATACATTTTTATAACCTACAGATCTTGGTTCCTTTCGATATTTGCGCATATCGGATTGTAACTTCCTGAATTGTGGCCTCTGATTGTACGAAAAATTGCCTTTTTATGCGCCCACATTGAAATGTGGTCGCATATTGTCGTCGATCCGTCGATCCGTCGGTCCGTCGGTCCGACTTCCACAATTGCTTGTGGACGCTCTAGGGGCTAAAGTTAATATCCGATTGACTTTAAATTTATACACAGTGTTTAAGTTCATGAGACGAAGAAGCCTATTATTTTCAGCGATTTCAAATAATTACTTCCAGAGTTATCTCCCTTGATCACTTCAAAAAACCTTGTGACGCTATAGATGACAAACTTGACTTCAGATTGATACACAGAGTTTAAGGTGTTGAAACGAACAAGTATTTTGATTTTCAATTAATTTTGATAACTGAACAGCTAAATCCATGATGTTAAATGTTTCCTATACTAATTGTTAGCGTGGGGCAAAACTTTATAAAAAGCAAACAAATTCTAATGATTTTCTGATAATTACATAATGAGTTGTTACTCTTAATCAGATTTTAGTGTATTACAAATGTTTCATTACCAAAAAAAGTAAAAATATGCGACAACCCTTGTTGACTGCCCGGACGATTTAGCTGCTGTGGGCGTATGTTCGAATTTCATGAACAAAATGGCCATCACTTTCACGCCAATAGTGTAAAAATATGATATATCAAGGTTGATATTGGCTTGTATCCAATCTAAACTTCATGGATTATGGCCCCTGATTGTACGAAAAATCATGTTTTTAAGCTTGGCTATATCCCTGTTACACATTAATGATGGTTGAGTTTGAATTTCTTGAAAATCGATAATTTAACAGCTAAATACATAATATTAAATGTTTCGTATAGTAAAACGTTAGCATGGGCCAGAACTTTATAAAAACCAAACAAATTCTAATGATTTTCTGATAATTACTTAATTTGCGACAACTGTTGTTGACTGCCCGGATGATTTAGCTGTCGTGGACGTATGTTTCGTTGCCTGGCAACCTATTTTTTCTTACATAATCAAAGCAACATATCTGATAGGTATGTAATAATAGAAATAAAGCGTTATACATGTCAACTGATCAATTACGGATTAGTAATGTCCCTTTATTGTAATGTCCAGAAAAATATAAATTATCAAATCTTCCCCTCATTTATATATCTGCGCGAAAAACAGAAATTATGCTAACAACATTGAATTTTGCAACTGTACGAAGTGAAAACACGCCTATATGATGGAAGGAACAACAGTTTTGATATGCTTTGATTATAAATAAAAAAAAATCCTAACTGATCGAAACTTGTGATAAAAGAGGTTTTTGTGAACCAATTAGATTAGACCGATTAGTTATTATACGCATTTGTGAACCAAGTTGATCTAATCGTTACATTTGTGAAATGATTTAACTCAGCTGATTAGGCAAATCGACCTAATCGTCCCAGGAGGTGTTTAGGCGGTTAGATTTGACGTTTTGAAAATGGCGGAATGTTCGACGTCGTAGGAATTTTTAATGCTTATTATTGTTTTTCTCACTTCAGTTTTCAAAAAAATACTTGAAGTTGTTGGTCGTAGGCGATTGTTTCTAACGGCAACCATTTTTTCTTTTTTGGGGGGTAGATAACCTTCATCAATAATTATAGTAGAGTCACAACCCCCAGATCCGTGACCATTTCCCGGGGAACAAGGTTTGATGATGGTTTCTGATAGAAGGGAGCCTAGTGATGCCATATGTAGTTTGCTACCTCTGAAATCTACGGAGAGCAGAAAATCCAAGATGGCCGTCAAAAAGGTATAAAATTCAGCTTTACGAATATCTTTCGACGAAATGGCCATTGTAATATGTCCATTTGTAGGTTTTGGTAGTCACTGCATTCATTTATGACAGTTACAAACCCATGAGACAAAGGGTTGATCCAAAATGGCGACCAAAATCCAAAATGGCGGCCGAAATTGGCACGAACAGTAATCTTTCAATACCAATTACAACATACACGTGTGATATGTTGTTTCAGGGCTTTTTCGGGTCGTTGAAGACGTATATGGCACTTCCAAACTGATGAAACTGATATGGAAGAAAATAACATACAATATAATGAATATTTCCCAAACAGTTTTGTTACTTCAGGAGTACACATGTAATAATAATTCCCATAAATTGTCCCAGACATATGTAAGTCCTACCCTTAATATGTTACAGATATCATAATACACCCGAATGTATTACATGATAGTGTATTTCAACGAATGACTCAGAAATATCAGAAATCAGAGTCCGAGTATTCTGAGTTATCTGTGGAACCTGCGTATTCAGACTGGGAGGAATTCTCAGTTTCGGTGTCATTTAAGGTGAAGCTCACAGGTAGCGCATCATTTGTGTATCGTATCGGTAAGCACTTTCCTGCCACTAGTTTCCGGCCATGCCCAATAGGTGATGGTGAGTTCTGTTATGAAACATAATGTAGGCCTGATAGTTTGCTCTTTTGACTTTTTTGTCTTAAACTATCGCGATCTGGTGGTATGCGCCTGGTACATTTTGTTTTCATTTTGTTCCACTTATTGACTCGCCCTGTGGCCATTGATTTTGCTGTTTTATCACCATATACGCACTGCAAAGTGTAAGCCTCCAAGTCACCGAATAGCTTTTCTGGCACAGTTAAGGATTTTCCTAAGTCATCTAAGTTGCATGCAATTTCTGATTTCACTGTTGCGCTGAATAATGTTTTCTTTGAATGCCCAAAAAATGATGATGCGAGTCGCAACCAGTAAAAACATGGAACTGGACTATAAGGTTACATTGGTCTTTTGAAAATAAATGTTCAACGCCAAAAAACTCGCCTTTTCTTCTGATACCAAGACTACCTGGTTCATTTTGAGATACGTATGCTGCGAGAGTGACGACGTCTGTATCTTCCGAGTCTATAATTACGAGATCGCAGTTACCTGTATCACGAAGTTTTGCATATATGAAGAAGATAATAGTATCCGCTTCCGAATGGGTGCATTCATATTCTTTCAAACGGCTATTGACACTCAAATTCCAACATTTATCTTGTACTGAGTAGACTATCTGAATGTGAGGATATTGCCTCGCAAAGCGTTCCAGTTCTTCTTTGAGAAACATTTGTAATCTGATTTTATTCTTATAATTACATAAAAAAAACTGTTAAACTCCTTCGTATTCGGGAATTTATCGCCAGGCCTTATGAACACATTTTTTGTCCCTCCTTGGTAATTTTGGTGTCCACAGCGTGCATTTCTTTCCGAATCCTTTGTGGAAAAATCCAGATCATACGGATCATTGACGAATATAAGAGTGTTTGAGTGGCGATGCCTGTACCTGGCAACATCGAAAACTTTCACGGCATAGTCATGCCATGTAAATGAAGACTGGTCTGATTTCTGTCTATCTTCAGATGATCGCATTCCAATACGAAAATACAGCCCCATATCAATGATTGCAGTGTAATCATTAACAACTGTAATTGGCACAAAATTCATGCATTCAAGCAGTTTTGATTTCTGTGACTTGACAAAGGTGCCATTAGTATTAAAAATTGAGAGACGTTCTTCAGTCACTCTGTTTTCCATTATTTCTTCCAGGGTCACCTAATAATAACTCTTGTCATAGCTTGTGTTTCCATATTTGTAGAACTGATCTTCGCGGCGGAGGGCTTTGATTTATCTTGTCCTGGTTTGGAAAATGTTTTTTTTTACGAGTGGACGTTTCCCATGGTATTTCATAAGAGAATAATCTTTCGGTGAAAAATTTTACGACCAGTTTTTCTCCGTCTGTGTGCGCAGTTTCAAAATCGTTGCAAAGATTACAGACTTCGCAAATCGTCTGACTTACCAGAACCAAACAGATCACACCCAAATTCATCAAGACACGTATTAATGTCCTGCACAGCTTGTTCGTCAGCTTTCCTTCGTCGACTAGAATTTTCAACATGTCTTCCTATGGACTGTTCAAGACTCAGCTCATCATGCAATGCTTTTCTTACCCTATTAATGTTATTTACATTCATAGTATGTACCAGGAGCATCCTTTCATTTTTATACGCCCACATTGAAATGTGGTCGTATATTGTCGTCGCCCCCGTCCGTCCGTCCGTCCGTCCGTCGGTCCGTCGGTCCGGCGTCCACAATTGCTTGTGGACGCTCTAGAGGCTAAAGTTTAAATTTATACACAGTGTTTAAGGTCATGAGACGAAGAAGCCTATTGTTTTTCAGCAATTTCCGATAATAACTACCAGAGTTATGGCCCTTGATCACTTCAAAAAATCTTGTGGACGCTCTAGAGGCCAAAGTTAATATCCGATTGGCTTTAAATTTATACACAGTGTTTAAGGTCATGAGACGAAGAAGCCTAGTGATTTTCATCGATTTCCGATAATTAGTGCCAGAGTTATGGCCCTTGATCACTTCAAAAAATCTTGTGGACGCTATAGAGGCCAAAGTTAATATCCGATTGGCTTTAAATTTATACACAGTGTTTAAGGTCATGAGACGAAGAAGCCTATTGATTTTCATCGATTTCCGATAATTAGTGCCAGAGTTATGGCCCTTGATCACTTCAAAAAATCTTGTGGACGCTATAGAGGCCAAAGTTAATATCCGATTGGCTTTAAATTTATACACAGTGTTTAAGGTCATGAGACGAAGAAGCCTATTGATTTTCAGCGATTTCCGATAATTAGTGCCAGAGTTATGGTCCTTGATCACTTCAAAAAATCTTGTGGACGCTATAGAGGCCAAAGTTAATATCCGATTGGCTTTAAATTTATACACAGTGTTTAAGGTCATGAGACGAAGAAGCCTATTGATTTTCAGCGATTTCCGATAATTAGTGCCAGAGTTATGGCCCTTGATCACGTCAAAAAATTTTGTGGACGCTCTAGAGGCCAAAGTTAATATCCGATTGGCTTTAAATTTATACACAGTGTTTAAGGTCATGAGACGAAGAATCCTATTGATTTTCAGCAATTTCCGATAATTAGTGCCAGAGTTATGGCCCTTGATCACTTCAAAAAATCTTGTGGACGCTTTAAAGGCCAAACTTATCATCTGATTGACTTCAGATTGATACACAGAGTTTAAGGTGTTAAAACGAACAAGTATATTGATTTTCAATGAATTTTGATAACTGAACAGCTAAATCCGTGATTTTAAATGTTTCATGTATATATACTAATTCAATTGTTAGCGTGGGGTAAAACTTTATAAAAAGCAATCAAATTCTTATGATTTTCTGATAATTACATAATGAGTTGTTACTCTTAATCAGTTTTTAGAGTATTACAAATGTTTCATTACCGAAAAAAGTAAAAATATGCGACAACTCTTGTTGACTGCCCGGACGATTTAGCTGCTGTGGGCGTATGTTTCGTTGCCTGGCAACCTATCTTTAAGAATTGACATCCAACCAGCTTTCAATTTGGAACCCTTATTCATAGACATTTCTATCCATAGATCAAGGGGTAGACTTGAATACGCCTTTCCAGTCATGGCATGAGCAAATAATGAAGGCATTTGTTGTGAAATTTCATAAGGCAATGTTTTCATATCCAACCAGAACTCAGGTAACCATCTACCATACTTATCATTGTCATAAATCTGAATCCTTGGCATCATTCTGCGCATAGAATCTTGGAACATTGACCAATCGTTTGTTCTTATTGAATAGATATTTTCCATCAAAATTTCTACCATGTCCATGAATGTTAGCCAAAACATGCCCATAGGATTTTCACTGGATATGACATTTGAGAAAACCGAGTCGGTGAATCTTTTGAATTCGTCACTACTTTCTATTGTCTTCCAATTTTCGAATTCGACTTCAGATGGTTGTTCCTTCCTGAACTTGTTGATTAGTTCCTGAATGTTAACAGGACACTTAATTCCATGGTCTTTTGCTTTCATGATTATCCGCCTCAGGAGCCCTCGAAAAGTAATGTGTAACATCGTATTCCCCTCTTGTACTGTTTACCTCGCAGCGCTTGTTCAACTGAACCATCTACCACCACATCAGCAGCTACTAGTATGTCCTCTAGTCCTGAACCTGAGAATCGTTAAAAAGTGCAAAACATAAAAGAGCACTGCAGGTGGAAAGGACCTAAAAATGGTACTATTGGTTGGAATTTAGTGAGATTTTCGTTCTTAATCGTTAATATTAAAGTATGCACTGGTTGATCTCCGGTTAATAAAACGAATGGCATGCGTTTTTGCCAGCAACTCGTAAAACACACTCCATAACTTCATGCACAGTGGATTTATGCGGTGGATCTCATAGAGTCACGTGATAGATGGCTTTACTTTTCTCTTCAGTGGATCGAATTTTCGCTTGGAACCCAGTGAAAGAACCAATATCTTGCTCCGCAGGTAATTTTTGTTCTAATTGACTATCCAGTCTAGCTAACGAATGAATAAATGTTCTATTTCGATGTTCGTTATGCGTTGTAGCATCCAAGTCAATTTGTTCTCGAACTTGAGGTCGTCCTTTCTCAATGGTTTTGTACGAGTTGACTTTGTGAAGTTTCGTCGCAAATTCAGCTAACTCTACTTGAGTAGCCATCTCTAATGGTTCATTTAGACGATGGGTTTCTACATTATCATTTGTCGCCTGTTCTCTTTGAACCCACATTAGATTTGTTCTGTGCGAAGTACCAGCTCCTGTCAATGTGTCGTCTTTAAAGTCGTCATTGTCGGTTATTGCTATTCCTCGCTCATTCTCTCTGATAGACAGGCATCCTCATCATCACACTCATTTTTTGTCCATGCATTGTAAAGGTCTAGTACGTCTTGGTATTTAACCCCACAGCCATATTTATACAACATATTCTCAATTTCCTTAGAACGTGTTATACCATGAACTGTTATCGATAACTGCTTTTAGTGTGTGTAGCATCAAAACCATAATTTTCATGCTTCTTTATGTAATCACTTAGCATACCCAGTGATGTTCTAGGTTCATTTAGTTCAAGAATGACCTGACTAACGTGTGTTAGAAACATTCTTTTGACTTCATTTCTTGTCACATGTTGGAGATGAACAGTATTTTCAGACTCATTTATGTACGACTTTCTTACATAACGTTTCCAGCATTTTTCATGATATCTGATTTCAGTTGCAAACGGATCAGGGGTAGCTTCAATTAGGGTATTTATTCTCTTTCGCATGATTGAATCATCTAAATTGACGGTATGAACTTTAAATCGTGACCAAGCATTCTTAGATTCAATACAATGCCAGCCAGATATTCTCCTGTCTTTCCACGGCATGTTTTGTGTCGCTCGGTTCCATACACCAAATGCAGAGATTTTTTTATCATGCAGAACACCTAAAGATGATCGTGAAACTCGAGAAGGCCCCGGTGCTTCTGTGGAAGCATCATCAGACACTTCTTGACAGGACATGATCTCTTCTAATTCTTTCTGCTTTTCATGACGTTTACGTGCTTGTTCCACCTCCCGTGTTCCGCTGATTTCTTTCCTGCACTTATCATGGAAAAATTTACCCCCTGGACCACTTTCCCTATTTACCTTTTCGTGTATCGTACCAAATCTGTCTAGTCCCGCCCATTTCAAAGCATGGTCTTTAAGTTTGCTCCAGGTCTTTTGCGAAATACCAGATTTATCTTCAAAACATTCTTCCCCACAAAGTTCGCAAGACTATGAAACTTCCTCAATAGGACGTTTTCGACTATACGTTGGTTTGAGTAACGCTACAGACATTATTCAAGCACCAATTTCTGGGAAAGGTCTGTTTGAATGTGCCCTGCTCTTTGAAAAATAAATTCCCAGTAATAATGAGTTTTTTTCCCGAAGACAGGATACCTTTTTTCGTTGTTTTGTTAGACTGATATTGAAATTTTTAAGTGAAGACCGGACAAGAAGGTCTGATTGGTGTGACGGCTATTGAAATAAGAAATGGACAAGAGACCGATTTAAAGACTTTTGCCACAACATGGAAGACCAGAAACAACATTACACTATCAAGTTTTGGAAATGATGATATTAGTTTAACCTGTCAGGTCCAACTAGTATTATAGATTTCTAAAATTGTGCCTAACAAAGCCTGAATTTGAGCATGTCTATGTCTGTGTGGGGTGCTTTATTCCAGCCTAGCTTAGCTGAAATGTAGGACTTTAATTCCTATTTCATTTCCGGCTTGTGTATCATTTTTTAAATGACACATTCGTGTTGAGTGACCCTCAAAACCCCAGAAACGACATATCACACGTGTAAGTTGTAATTGATGTTGCAAGGTTATTTTCGTGCCCATTTGGATTTTGGTCGCCATTTTGGATTAACCCTTTGTCTGATGGGTTGGAAACTATCTTAAATTGGTCCAGTTACTACGAAAACCTGCAAAATGATATATTAAAATGGCCATTTCGTCAAAAATATTCGTCAAGCTGAATTTTTGGCAGCCATCTTGGATTTTCTGCTCTCTTGAAGTTAGCCCGTAGATTTCAGGGGTAGCAAACTATATATGGCATCACTAGGGTCCCCTCTATCAGAAACCATCATCAAACCTTGCTCTCCGAGAAATGGTCACGGATCTGGGTGTTGTGACCCTACTATTAGCAGAGACAATTTTTTTTTCTGATCGGTGTCGCACAATACTGGATCTTCGGCGTCGTGCTAAATATTTGGAAAACGCAGATTGTGGGTTAGGGGAAGGGTCTCGAGATGTAAACAGGACTAGCCCAAACCCTAACCCTGGACCAAGCCTAACCCTTACTCTAACCCATAAATAACAGTTGGTATCAAAATATTTAGCACGACGTCGAAGATCCAGTGCGTGCATCGGTGTCCGTGATGGCAGCCATCTTACCAAATCGTAATTATCAAATTTCACATTGTGGACCATAGCTAATCAAATCGAAATCATACTAACAAATCAAAACCTAATCTAATCGTCTCACAAAAACGCCTAAAGAATTAGTAATGTTCCTTTATTGTAATGTCGAGAAAAATATAAGTTATGCCCCTTGATCGCCATAATATCAACAATTCAATGCAAGTGAAAAAAAAAATACTTATTTGATGAAAAGGGCTACAGTTTTATTGCTGCTTTGGATATATTTTGGAACGATAATACTAGACTTTATGATGCAGACAAGTATTTGGTGTTTCTACTCTATCGTGCAAAACATTTCACGAAAAAAGAAAAAAATGCTTGGTGCTGGCAGATTTGTTATTGTTTGGGGTAAGGCAGTTTCTTTGCTATTTTTAGACCAAAAGTACACTGTCGTTGACTTATTTCGTCTAATGGTAAAATAATATATACCTGATCAGACATAATTATTGTGTAGCAATAATATTTTCTGTGAATTGATAGTGGAAAAAACTTCAGTCACTATTTGCATTTCTGTACACCGAAAGAATAGTTTGGGATAGCAAGTATTACGGGGTTATCCAAATTATCGGTAATTGCGATAGAGTGCCGCGCTTCGACCTCTAGCTGGCCGGTCACCTCTGGCTTGCGGCTGTGGTTTCGATCCCTGGTGTGAGCGTATGTGGCATGCAGATAGGGGCGCCCTCTCAACCTCATGGGTTTCCTACGGGCACTCTGATTTCCTTCGGCTGCTAAAGACCCCTACGCGCAAGCGAATTATTGAAAGAAAATTAAACCATATGTTAGTACCGAAATGACCTAGTTTGTGTCGAGTGGACGTTAAACCCCATTTGTCTCTCTCTCTCGTCTTCATTTGTCACATAGCCTATTAGAACAAAGGACGCTTAAATGGATGTACGGATGATACAATTGTTCAATTATCTGCAAATAACAATGTGCTCTATACACTATACAGTTGTTGTAACTTATAATCGGCTCATCTCTAATCAATACCATGACTACTTTTGAGAATAGGTATATTCTGCTTAGCTTAATCTGGGTGATTTTAGGCATTTTAGTAGATCAATGCTTTATAAAAAAAATAAAGCGGCAAGTAATGAGTGCCATGCTGGGATTACGGTGGGAAACATCACCCTTGCTGTTGAACTGTGTGGTTTGTTTTGAAATAACGATTACCACAATGCAATTAATATATGTAATCCTAAGCTCAAAATTTCAAATTTTCTTTAGTCAGTGCAGTATTTAAAATTGATATCTATTAGAAAAAGGATATTTGTATTTGCAGGGTATCATATTATGAGTTAAAGTGTGATGATAAGCCAAGTTATAAACAGAAAAGTTCAGGGTTAACAGTTTGTACAGGAACAGGATCTAGTTCATGGTTTTTTCATATTAATCATTTAGATAAACGAGGTGTCAGGGAAATACTTAAAATAGGTAGGGAACAAAGTCTGACACTATCCTTTTTATACGCCCACATTGAAATGTGGTCGTATATTGTCGTCGCCCCCGTCCGTCCGTCCGTCGACCCGGCGTCCACAATTGCTTGTGGACGCTCTAGAGGCTAAAGTTAATAACCGATTGACTTTAAATTTATACACAGTGTTTAAGGTCATGAGACGAAGAAGCCTATTATTTTCAGCGATTTCCGATAATAACTACCTACTTGATCACTTCAAAAACATCTTGTGGACGCTCTATTTGGTTCCTGTGGATATTTGCGCCCATTGAATTGTAAATTCCCGAATTATGGCCCCTGATTGTCCGAAAAATCCCCCTTTTTATACGCTCACATTTAAATGTGGTCGTATATTGTCTAGAGGCTAAAGTTAATATACGATTGACTTTTCAACGATTTCAAACAATTACTTCCAGAGTTATCTCCCTTGGTCACTTCAAAAAATCTAGTGACGCTATAGAGGCCAAACTTATCATCCGACTTCAAATTTATACACAGTTTTTAAGGTCATGAGACGAAGAAGCCTCTTGATTTTCAGCGATTTCTGATAACTGAACAGCTAAATCCATCATATTAAATGTTTCCTATACTAATTGTTAGCGTGGGGCAAAACTTTATAAAAAGCAAACAAATTCTAATGATTTTCTGATAATTACATAATGAGTTGTTACTCTTAATCAGACTTTAGTGTATTACAAATGTTTCATTACCAAAAAAAGTAAAAATATGCGACAGCCCTTGTTGACTGCCCGGACGATTTAGCTGCTGTGGGCGTATGTTTCGTTGCCTGGCAACCTATCTTTTTATACGCACACATGGAAATGTGATATACATTATTTAATAGAATACAATATCGAAAAAAACAATATTAGTTCTTCATCCCTGAAGAAGTTAATATTTTTACTGATGAGATACCCGATAAAACAATATTTTTTTGATATTGTATTATATTTATTAATTATTGTATATCAACCTATCTGAATATCAAGTGAATCTTTTTGACTAAGTCAAAATCGATCCCATCAAACTGTAATTGGTTTGTGTTACCTGGTTCTATTGATTAGAAGTTTCACGTGGAAATGTGGGCGTATATTACCTTTGCCCCGTCTGCCTGTCGTCCACAATTATGCCAAAAGTTATCATCTGATTGTCGTAAAATTTTGTTTACATTAGTGTGATGAAAAATTTCCATTTATTACATCTAGAGTTATGGCCCTTGTTTCATTTTTAACCGTGTGAACGCTCTATAATATTTAAAGTTACTTTCCCAGTATTTATCGGGTGGCTATTTCCAATAAAAGTATGGCAAATTTGGTATAACTTACTATAAAAATACTGGTTTATCCGAAAAACACCCATGGGGCAAGCACTGGGCAAAATTGTCAGGGTATCACTAACTGACAACCCGACGGGTTACTGTCTGCCAGTTTGATTTAGGGGGCGTTTGTTATTTCTTGATCAAAGGGGTTAGCAGTTTTGTTAATATTGAGTGGTCTCAATGTACAAAAGACTCTGCAATTAAACGTTGGAAAAATAAGTTGACGAAAATACTTAACAATTTACATAGGCCTCAATATGTATGGTAAATGTCCGGTAAGTAATGATAAATACATTCTGAAAAATGGACCCTCCCACAATGAAGCTAAATTGGCAGACATTGCACTAACAAAAGAGTATTTACAGCTATGGGTATCCCCGGCGAATACAAATTTTTGAGGGGGAATTGAAGCAAATTTTTGATAGATTGATTACTTTGAATATGTTTTCCACCCAAAAATAACATCAAATCACAAAATTTGTGCCCGGGGATGTAACTTTAAAGCCA
Source organism: Patella depressa (assembly GCA_948474765.1). Lineage (NCBI taxonomy): Eukaryota > Metazoa > Mollusca > Gastropoda > Patellidae > Patella > Patella depressa. The sequence goes on from OX419716.1 coordinate 56,076,532, forward strand.
AAAGTTATTATCCGACCTTTGTGAAATTTAAGAAACAATGAAGCCTATTGAATTTCAGCAATTTCCATTAATTGCTTTTAGAGTTATTGCCCTTGTTTCACTTTGTTGCACGTTGTGAACGCTCCAGCATCAAAAGTTATATGCTGATCTATATGAAATTTATATGCAGCATTTGAATTAGTAAAAAAAGAATCATATTGGATCTCAGCAATAACCGTTTATTGTTTCATCCTGTTGCACCTTGTGAGCGCTCTAACATCTAAAGTTATCTGCATTTTTATGCATGATTTAAATTAGTAAAAAGAAGAATCTTATTGAATTTCAGCAAATTCCGTTTATAAACTCTAAGAATTATGACCTTTATTTCACTTTGTTTTCCCACGCCTTTCAAATAAAGTTGGGGGATTATTACAATGAGTTCATCTGTCCGTCTGTCCCTCCGCCCGTCTGTCTGTCCGTCCGTCACACTTTGGGACACAATAACTCTCTTTCTAATTGCGCTAGAATATTTACACTTGGTGTATGGGTTTATTAGGTCAATGACTTGATGGAGTTCGAAGATGAGCATTTTCTGCTCAGGGTAAGCAGAGATAAGCAATTTGATTGGTTGATGCTTTTGGACACGATAACTTTAGTTTTAATTGCGTGAGAGTGATGAAACTTGATGTATAGTTTCATTACATCAATACCTTGACTAAGTTCGATGATGAGCATTTTCTGTTCAGAGTAATCAGAGCGATAAACAATTTAATTGGTCGAGACTTTGGAACACAATAACTCTCCTTCAAATTGAGTTAAAATGTTCAAACTTGGTGTTCGTATTTATTGGGTCATTGCCTTGATAGAGGACGAAGATGAACATTTTCTGCTGAGGGTAAACACAGATAAGCAATTTGATTGGTTGATGCTATGGGACACGATAACTTAGATTCTACTTAAGTGGAGGTGATGAAACTTGGTGTATAGTTTCATTACATCAATACCTTGACTAAATTTGATAATGAACATGTTCTGCTCAGGGTAAGCAGGGCGATAAACAATTTTATTGGCCGAGACTTTGGAACACAATGACTCTCCTTCTAACTGAACTAGAATATTCAAACTTGGTGTAGGCTTTCCTTATGGGCCTGTCACACATTGACGTATAGCATCAGCGTATGCCGAAGTATGGGAAATTTAGCAAACACGCTGGTGTACGTTTTTAACAAGTTACGAGCATGCTGAAATACGATGCTATAAGTTGCATGCACAAAATTTTAAGCGTATTCCGACGTATTGCTTACACGTTATGCGTAAGTTAGAAGTACGCGACGGTTAAGGTATGCACGCGTTCACGCACGTTACATGTAAGTTACTTATACGTTGACATACGTTGGCTACCAGCAGGGCAATTGAGCAGCGTACGCGTAACCTATTTCTAACCTATAGGCAACGTACTTCTGGCGCACCTAGAACTTACTGAATGAATGAAATGATTATCCAACAAGCTGGCATACGCTGAAGCTGAATTTAAAAATCAAGAGGACGCTCGTTTTGGACGCATATACAACGTTCTTCTAACGCGCTGAACGAATATATAACGTATGTTTAACGTATGAGTAACTTATTCATAACGTATAACTCCAACGTAAACATAACTTATACAAGCATATGAAAGCGTGTGCCCAGCGAATGTTTCGAGTTCTTGACTTACGCGGAACTCGTGCAGTACGTGTTGGGGCATAATTCGACGACCACGTGACGTCAGATATAAAAGTGGAGGGGCCGCCATGATTGTAGACTTCTGCTCATGCGCATCTCTACACACGTTTCAAACACGTTCAGGACGTCAGAAGTAACTTATGAGTAACTTACATGAAACGTGCCTGAACGCGTCCATATCTTACCCGTAGCGCACCTGTAACATACGCCTAACGTGTAAGCAGTACGTCGGCATCCGCTGAAAATTTTATGCATGCACAAAATTTTGGGCCGCGTTCAGCGTACAGCAACTTATACCATCGTTTTTCAGCATGCTCGTAACTTGTTAAAAACGTACACATAACGTATTCGACGTACACCAGCGTGACCGCTAAGTTTCTCATACGTCGGCATACGCTGATGCTATACGTCAATGTGTGACAGCCCTATAATGTCTTGTTGGTCTAGCGAACCCCAGCGTATATATTTGACCTCACGTGGTCGTCAAAATAAGCCCCAACACGTTATGGATAAGTTAGGCCTAAGGTAGACTAACGTTGTACATCAGTTCTTCATAAGTCAAGAACGCTAAAAATTCGTTGGGCACACGCTGTGATATACTTGTATAAGTTATGTTTACGTTGGATAATTAGTAACTCATACGTTAAACATAGGTTATATATTCGTTCATTGCGTTAGAAGTACGTTATATATGCGTCCAAAAAGTGCGTCCTTTTGATTTTTGAATTCAACTTCAGCGTATGCCAGCGTGTTGGATAATTATTTCATACGTCGGAATAAGTTGTCTAAAACGTTATAGTGTGACAGGCCCATTAGGTCAATACTTTGATGGAGTTCGACGATGAACATTTTCTGCTTACAGTAAGCAGAGATAAGCAATCTGGTTGGTTGATGCTGTGGGGCAATGAAACTTAGAATATGGATTCATTATATCATTATCTTGACTAAGTTCGATAGTGAGAATTTAATGCGGGGGACATCAGCCTCCCTGTTGGCTTGTTGAACCTTGGTTCTGAACACTCTTAAAGGCAAAAGTTATATCTGATCTTATCACTGAATATTTAAATTCATATTGATATATTAAGTGGACTCTGTCACATCCGAACTCTGATCACTTTATTTAGAGATCGATCTATCTAACCATCTTCTGCGTTTTTTGCAAACTACGGCGGTAATCAAAATTGCCGACAAATAGTACCTTTAATACTCATTGCCACCAATTATGGTTTAAAAAATCTCCTCCGATTCGAGAATATTAATAAATAATTAATCATTTATTCAGGTAAGTAATAAAAATATTATGCTCACTAATAGTAACAATACTCACCAGTTAACGATTTCACGCTCTGCTGGCGCCGTGTCCAATTATTAACGCACATCAAAGGTATACTCAGATAGTGAGCGGTAGCTCAAATAGTGACGGTTTCTTAATTAGTCACGCTTTCGTAAATTTCTCCCACACGTGCCTCACTAGTGATATGTTTGGATAAACTTACGTTTGTTTAATTACTCAAGTTATTTTTACATACTGACACAAGGGAGGAAAACTAACCAACTAACTTAGATACCCACCTTATGATTATTACTGACCATTTATAGGAATACTGACGTACGGTACAAGCACTGACGGGTTTAAGTGACAACTGGCAACATGTATATTTCTCACTAGTTTCCATTAATAGTAACCATAATTAAGCTTTACTATTTGCTCGTATGATTTTCTAAAAGAGAAGTCCGATACTAAAAGCTCTGACGCCAGTTCTACACACGATGCACCTTGCAGTGCAAGTAGGTGTTTTTTGCAGATTTTATCCTGCATTCACTTTACTGATTATACCTCAAACACTGTTGAAAAATCTGATAAACTATGGAAAGTGTGTAAATACCTGAATTATGTCGTCAAATGTTCCGAAGATGAGTATCACCCTCAACGTTGAATTGCTGTCAATGAGACCATGATCAAATTCAAGGGTCGTTTGATAATAAAACCGTACATCAAGAATAAACTTATAAAATGGGGGAATTAACTATTACTACAGGTTAGGTTCTGAATAGTATTCCTTGTGCTGGTAAAAGTGATCAAACAGTTTGTCGGCCTTATATTCAAAGAGGTCATAGACTGTTCATAGATAATTATTATATAGGTATTGAGTTGATTACAAAACTTGCTGAATTGAAAACGCTGTCTTGTGGTACTGTCAAAAGTAATAGGAAAGGCCTTCCTAATGACATGAAAAATGCTTGAACTGTCATCAAAGACTTTGAGGTAGGTGATAGTTTGAAACAGCAATGTAATAATGTGTCGGCTGTGTCGTGGAAATTTGCATGATGTTAGTCCTAGAGGGAAGGTGGAATCAGTTTATACTAGCCAAACCACAAGCCATTGTTACATATAACATGGATGGTGTTGACCATTCCAATCAGCGTGTAGCCTCCTACTGACTCAACATGAAGTCTCTTATGTGGTACATCCGTACATGCAAATTTTTATACGCCCACATTTTCATGTGGACGTATATTGTCGTCGCCCCTGTCCGTCCGTCCGTCCACAATTGTTTGTGAACAGTCTACAGGTCACAATTTTTATCCGATTTCAATGAAACTTAAAATATAGGTTTATCACCCTAAGATTTCGGTTCCTTTCGATATTGGCATCTATCGGACAGTAACTTCATGGGTTATGGCCCCTGACTGTACGAAAAATCACGTTTTTAGCTTGTGAACAGTGTAGAGGTCACAATTTTGAAGCTATTTGGATGGAACTTGAAATGGATGTTTGTAACCTAAAGATCTTGGTTGCTTTCGATATTTGCGCCCATCGGATTGTAACTTCCTGAATTATGTCCCCTGATTCTCCGAAAAATCGCCCTTTTTATCTTGTGGTCCCTCTGGAGGTCAAAATTGTTATCCGATTTAAAAAAAAAACGTTTGATTATAACACCGTTATATGGTTATGGGGGTTGAGTTCGATATTTGGTGAAAATCAGACCAAAATTGACAAACAAAATGGCCGCCGTTTGTACGCCAATAGTGTGAAAATATGTTATATCAAGGTTGTGGACCCTATAGAGGTCACAATTTTGAACCGATTTTGATGAAACTTGACATGTATGTTGATGAACCAAAGATCTTGGTTCCCTCCAATATTTGCACCCATCAGATCGTAACTTCCTAAATTATGTCCCCTGATTGTCCGAAAAATCGTCCTTTTTAGCTTGTGGTCCCTCTGGATGTCAAAATTGTTATCCTATTTGAAAACCCGTTTGATTATAACACTATTACATGGTTATGGAAGCTGATTTCAAATTTCGTGAAAATAAGACCAAAATTGACGGACAAAATGGCCGCCGTTTGTACGCGAATAGTGTGAAAATATGTTATATCAAGGTTGTGGACCCTATAGAGGTCACAATTTTGTGCCGATTTTCATGAAACTTCACATGTATGTTTATAACCCAAAGATCTTGGCTACTTTCGATATTTGCGCCATCGTAACTTCCTAAATTATGTCCCCTGATTGCCCGAAAAATCGCCCTTTTTAGCTTGTGGTACCTCTTGAGGTCAAAATTGTTATCCGATTTTTAAAAAAAAGCCGTTTGATTATATCACCGCTACATGGTTATGGAGGTCGAGATCGAATTTCGTGAAAATCGGACCAAAATTGACAGACAAAATGGCCGCCGTCTGTGCGCGAATAGTGTAAAATTATGATACATCAAAGTTTGGATAAAATTTGAAATGTAAGTTTATAACCCAAAGATCGCTGTGTTCCTTTCGATTTTCGGGCACATTGGACCATAACTTTCTGAATGATGGCCCCCTGATTGTACGAAAAATCATGTTTTTTACCTCGTGGACCCTATGTAGGTCACAATTTTATTCCGAGTGATGGTTGAGTGTGAACTTCTTGAAAATCGATAATTGAACAGCTAAATCCATAATATCAAATGTTTCGTATACTTAAGGTTAGCATGGGGCAGAACGTTATAAAAACCAAACAAGTTCTAATGATTTTCTGATAATTACTTAATATGCGACAACTCTTGTTGACTGTCCGGGCGATTTAGCTGCTATGTGGGCGTATGTTTCGTTGCCTGGTAACCTATTTTAAAACTAAATCATTATGACTTTTTATACGCCCACATTGAAATGTGGTCGTATATTGTCATCGCCCCCGTCCGTCCGTCCGTCCAGCGTCCACAATTGCTTGTGGACGCTCTAGAGGCTATAGTTAGTATCCGACTGACTTGGAATTTATACACAGTGTTTAAGGTCATGAGACGAAGAAGCCTATTGTTTTTCAGGGAAATCCGATAATTATTGCCAAAGTTATGACCCTTGATCACTTAAAAATATCTTGTGGACGCTCTAGAGGCCAAAGTTAATATCCGATTGACTTTAAATTTATACACCGTGTTTACTTTCCGATAATTAGTGCCAGAGTTATGCCCTTGATCACTTCAAAAAATCTTGTGGACGCTCTAGAGGCCAAAGTTAATATCCGATTGATCACTTAAAAAAATCTTGTGGACGCTCTAGAGGCCAAAGTTAATATCCGATTGACTTTAAATTTATGCACCGTGTTTACTTTCCGATAATAAGTGCCAGAGTTATGCGCTTGATCACTTCAAAAAATCTTGTGGACGCTCTAGAGGCCAAAGTTAATATCCGATTGACGTTAGATTTAAACACAGTGTTTAAGGTCATGAGACGAAGAATCCTATTGATTTTCAGCGATTTCCGATAATTAGTGCCAGAGTTATGGCCCTTGATCACTTCTAAAAATCTAGTGGACGCGCCGAAGTTAATATCCGATTGACTTTAAATTTATACACATTGTTTAAGGTCACAAGACGAAGAAGCCTATTGATTTTCAGCGATTTCAAATAATTACTGCCAGAGTTATCTCCCTTGATAACTTCAAAAAATCTTCAGATTGGTACACAGAGTTTAAGGTGTTGAAACGAACAAGTATTTTGATTTTCAATGAATTTAGATAACTGAACTGCTAAATCCATGATATTGAATGTCTCATGTATATACTAATTGTTAGCGTGGGGTAAAACGTTATAAAAAGCAATCAAATTCTAATGATGTTCTGAAAATTACATAATGAGTTGTTACTCTTAATCAGTTTTTAGTGTATTACAAATGTTTCATTACCGAAAAAAGTAAAAATATGCGACAACCCTTGTTGACTGCCCGGACGATTTAGTTGCTGTGGGCGTATGTTTTGTTGCCTGGCAACCTATCTTTTGTGAAGCTGTCAGAAGGTCTTATTGGTGGTCGGTCATTTACCAAAAAGAAAGGAAGTCACCCTGCAGAGTTGTCCCATGAAACCTGGTTTGATAAGAAGCTTTATCATGCCCCAGCCAAGCATTCAACTCAATGTGATGTACATTCAAATTGTGTTAACACAGCTTATGGATGTGGTGTTAATTACGCGCATAATCATCTCGGAAAAGAAGATGTTGCGCATGATAGAAAAGTATAAAACAGAATTGATTTATTTGGTTTCTGGTTACACGGTAGAGAAGAAACCTCATCTTTCGAAATAAGAGGTGTTGCTCTATAGTTTTATGTGGCAAGTGCCACAGTGAAACAATCAAGCATCATTAAGCGCAATTGCCATCAAAACAATGATTTATTATTGTAATTTGTAAGATTTTTTCCCCATCCAACTACAATTACGCATATAATCCTACCTGAAATGGGTATAAATCATAGCATTTTAAATTGAGACGTTGTAAGCCATCTTGAATAGCTGTCTGTCAATACACCTTGGTTAACTCCAGTTCCCTACAAAAGTATAACCCTGTGGAATTGTAATTAACAACTAAATATTTATATCTAACAGTTCCTGGTTTAGATGAAAAGACACTGTGAATAATGTCTTTCAACCAAGCTTTTAATTTACTATGGGAAATTTTAGTGTACAATGTAGAAAAGTCAAACGTTAGTGGGTCATCCATGTCAAGTGGGTCAATTTTCAGAAATTTGAGAATTTGACCCCCTTGAAAAAATCGGGAAAAAATATATGTTATTGTACATCTAAACTTTAGATGGTGTGCAAAATATGTGGTCTGTAGCATGAAATACGGGCATTTTAAGTTTCATGAGTTCCCAATAAGTTTTCGAAACAAAATATATATTACTAATTTACTCGAGTTTCAGATATCTTGAGTTTACCTTTCCAGTGAAGATATACCGCTCAAATTTACTAGTCTTGGAGAACTTGTTGTGTAGATTATGAATCTGCAATCAGATTACCACTGAGGTGTAGGGTTCGCATGCTACTTGGCCATGAAAACTGACAAAAATTTGGTGCAATTGTATATTGTCTGGATTTTGTAGTGCTCCATAGATATAGACCCAAATATTGGTATACCCATAGATTGCCAGTAGTACTACATAAGAAACGCATGAAAACGCACCAGTCTTGAATAGATTCCCAGAAAATTGATCGCGTATATGGTTTCAGATACAAATTTTCAAAAATTGTCTCATATTTTCGAGCCGATATAACCCGGTAGATGAGCACCTAAAAATCTGATTATAGTTTGTAAATATAGTTTGTGCTAATGTCTTCAATGTGAAAGCCATTCTTGTCCCGGGCCATTTTAATATTTTTCAATTTTTATACGCCCACATTGAAATGTGGTCGGATATTGTCGTCGCCCCCGTCCGTCCCTCCGTCCGTCCCTCCGTCGTCCACATTTGCTTGTGGACGCTCTAGAGGCTAAAGTTAATATCTGATTGTCTTTAAATTTATACACAGTGTTTAAGGTCATGAGATGAAGAAGCCTATTGTTTTTCGGCGATTTCCGATAATAACTACCAGAGTCACGGCCCTTGATCACTTCAAAAACATCTTGTGGACGCTCTAGAGGCCAAAGTTAATATCCGATTGACTTTAAATTTATACAGTGTTTAAGGTCATAAGAATTCTATTGATTTTCAGCGATTTCTGATAATTAGTGCCAGAGTTGTGGCCCTTGATCCCTTCACAAAATCTTGTGGATGCTCTAGAGGCCAAAGTCAATATCCGATTGACTTGAAATTTATACACTGTGTTTAAGTTCATAAAACGAAGAAGCCTATTGATTTTCAAAGTTGCCAGAGTTATGGCCCTTGATCACTTCAAAAAATCTTGTGGACGCTCTATAGGCCGTGATGTGAAATTTCTAGCAAGCTTGCTACTGTTGCTCCATCCCGACGATTTTCAGGCGGAAAACAAACTACATCATCTAATTCTTCTAGTATTACTTTGTATTTCCACACAACTTTTCTTTTATCAATTCTTTGACGTTTGACAGAAAACGTAAAATAAATATGGGCTTACAATGTGCGATGGTATTTGAATTTCGCGGTGATTTGGTTTTAATAGATCACGTGACAAAGCTCACCAATCAGACACACACGACGAAAGGTCAACGGTTCGTGTACAGTGAAAGGTCACCGGTTTGTTTACGTTATGATAGTAAAAACGCGGAAGAATAACTAGAGCTGTATACTCCGTGTAGATTTTGTATAAAACACCGATGTAAAACCGTTTACTGTGAGCAACTGGGAAAAATTTAGGGTATGTGCTAACCAGTGGATCAAATTAGATGGAAATATTGATATTATGGACAAAGAATTGTAGGAATGTGCACAGTGCAGACAAAACTCTCTCTCTCTCATTCTAACAACACAGACTTATCACATACATTACCAACGTAAAAAAAAACAACAACTGTGTATGAATAAAGAACTATGTTTAGAGCAGCTAATATTTTACCAGCGAAATAAGAAAAAGAATAATAGGTCTGGTTAATTTGTTAAGGGGATCATATCTTAACATTTTCCAATTTTATTGCAAATGCAAGTTGATGAAGATATTCTCCTATTCCTAAATGTATGACAACTCAGACCAAGACAGAAGACCACTATGGTAAAGACTGTGTCACCATTGAGGTGAAATACCATGTGCATTACTTTAAAGTTGCCTTACTGTAGCTGCGGAAATTTATGCCCTTCTTGTTAAACTCTACTGTAACAAATGACAGGGTTAGGTTGACTATAGAGATCAAGAACCAAACCATATTTTCTCTGTGGATGCAAATCAGGCTGCATTAGGCTACAGATAGTTGTATTTGTTACAAGTGAAAGCTTTCTAGTATGGATTTGTGAAAATTGTTCGAATATGAAAGTGACAGTCAAATCATATTGATGAAATTACGTAATTTTTTTATGAATAGGCCTACACCTGTATACATACATATGTATTTTTGTAAGCGGTTTGGACATTGGTGTGCATGTAAAAAGACCCCTTGGCAGTTGGAATTCGATATAAGAGTAGGCCATAGTGCTGTGCCCAGGCAAAATTTCCCTCATAATAAACTATATAGCGCACGCCCGTCTTCCGTAACCCAGTACATGTATATAGGAGCTACAGATAGATGTATTTTTTAGAAGTGAAAGTTTTCTAGTATGGATTTGTGAAAATTGTTCGAATATGAAAGTGACAGCCAAATCATATTGATGGAAATTATGTGATTTTTATGAGTAGGCCTAAACCTGTATACATATGTATTTTTGTAAGTGGTTTTTACATTACATATTTTAAACATGTTTTACTTAAATGTACTGTACATGTCGATAAATGTTCATATCATATTTAGCTATTTTAAGTTGACATATATGTTTTTATTTTCCTTTTTTTTATATTCCAATTCAATTCAGACGTGGTTTCACCTTGTCAGTGGTGCAGGCAGAGGGGCTGACAAGGTACCAGGACTGCTGTCTAGTCGTTCAAATGTGACGAAAAATCGAATTCCTGTGTAACATTGGTGTGCACGTAAAAAGATCCCTTGGCAGTTGGAATTTGATATAAGAGTAGGTCATAGTGCTGTGCCCAGGCAAAATTTTCCTCATAGTACACTGTATAGCGTATGCCCGTCTTCATTAATCCAGTACGTGTATAATAGCAGAACAGTAGGACGGCGTTTAACTCCATTTCATTTCTTATTCATTTTATTGGAACCATTTTATTTAGTTAACCGTTTGTTTTTCTCTTATATTTACTTTTCTTTACTGGTATATATCTTTTAATTTTGTACAGTGTATATGGACACAAGACCTGATCCGTGTGTAATACATGTATTCTGTGCGGCATAGACCCCCCCCCCCCTCAAAAAAAATGATGATTTCTTAGGAGTATTCTTAGCCGGCCACATCCTCAGCCCCTCCAAAAAATTCTGTACCCCCCCCCCCCCCCAATTTTATGAGCTGGCGACGGGCCCGATTCTGTGGATATAAAAATCTGAAAAGCAGATTAGAAACATTTTCCAGTATTTATACACTATATAAATGATGTTATTATTATATACATTTTTCATTAAAGATACATTATATAAGATTTAGATAAAGAACTAGCCATTCTTGCTATAATAGTTCAAAAGTAGATAATGTAAAATGAATAATTTGAAAAATTTCATTCAAATTACTCTATTGCAAGCAAAGATATTAGCCTTTGAAGGTTTGACAGACGTGTTCAACAATTTCAACCACTGTACTGTTTGATCAAAGCTAAGTCTCGGTCCTCCATATTTGATTAAATCAAAGTATCGCTGAATCATTTTAATCTATTTAATATCGGAGAAATCTCATGCCATCGAGTGTTGTTGATAATGTATACTTATTTGACATCTCTTATAATCTGTCTTTATTGTTTTTTTTAAAAAAAGCAGGTATAATTGGTGCATGTTCAGGGTTGTTAAGTGAATCATCATTAATATTCTGTTGTATCAGTGGGCTCAGATAGTATTATTTTTTTTGTTTTTTTTCTCAACATTATATATAATTATTATACCTAACCAGTATTTCAATCATGCCAAAAACGTTTTCATCTGTATACTATATTTATATTTCTTTTGGATATTGTATTGAAATAAAATGGAAAAAATACTTTTTCCAGGAAATATCACATTCATTGATACAATTTCGCTTTTGACCATATTTTAGCCGCAAACAGGGGCTAGCCGTGTTCACGGTGTCAGCACAACATTTATCTGATGTTATTGTCTCGTAATTCAGGCATATTTGCAGAAAAATTCTCTCATACAAATGTAAACAAGCCAACGTGTTCCGTCTCGTAAAAGGTATTCCCGGGTCTATTTATGGCTATTGACCCCTGACATAATGACGTTGATTGCTTTTATGGTTTCTGATTGGCTTAGAATATGATTTCTTCACCACATTATGGCTACACTTGACAAATATAGTCCGAGGCGTAATTCGAGTGTTGGTCTGATTGTTCAAAACATCGCAATAGAAATGTGTTCTACAATGACGACTTACTTGTTTACTTGTGCAGCAAAGCGTCAGATTTTCGCCTGGAATTTGCTGAGACAAAATGAAACGATTTTCGTGGCTAAATCACAGCCTACTACAGGCCAAAGTTAATATCCGATTGCATTTAAATTTATACACATTGTTTAAGGTCATAAGACGAAGAAGCCTATTGATTTTCAGCGATTTCCGATAATTAGTGCCAGAGTTATGGCCCTTGATCACTTCAAAAAATCTTGTGGACGCTCTGAGGCCAAAGTTAATATCCGATTGACTTTAGATTTATTCACAGTGTTTAAGGTCGTGAGGCGAAGAAGCCTATTGATTTTCAGCGATTTCGGATAATTAGTGCCAGAGTTATGGCCCTTAATCACTTCAAAAAATCTTGTGGACACTCTAGAGGCCAAAGTTAATATCCGGACGCTCTGAGGCCAAAGTTAATATCCGATTGACTTTAAATTTATTCACAGTGTTTAAGGTCGTGAGGCGAAGAAGCCTATTGATTTTCAGCGATTTCGGATAATTAGTGCCAGAGTTATGACCCTTAATCACTTTAAAAAATCTTGTGGACACTCTAGAGGCCAAAGTTAATATCCGATTGACTGTATATTTATACACAGTGTTTAAGGTCATAAGACGAAAAATCCTATTGATTTTCAGCGATTTTCGATAATTAGTGCCAAAGTTATCGCCCTTGATCATTTCAAAAACATCTTGTGGACGCTCTAGAGGCCAAAGTTAATATCCGATTGACTTTAAATTTATACACAGTGTTTAAGGTCGTGAGGCGAAGAAGCCTATTGATTTTCAGCGATTTTTGATTATTACTGCCAGAGTTATGGCCCTTGATCACATCAAGTTAATAGCCGATTGACTTTAAATACACACACACTGTTTAAGGTCATGAGACGAAGAAGCCTATTAATTTTGAGCGATTTCAAATAATTACTTCCAGAGTTGTTTCCCTTGATCACTTCAAAAAACCTTGTGATGCTATAGAGGCCAAACTTATCATCCGATTGACTTCAGATTGATACACAGAGTTTAAGGTGTTGAAATGAACAAGTGTTTTGATTTTTAATGAAATTTGATAACTGAACTGCTAAATCCATGATATTAAACACATTCTAATGATTTTCAGGTAATTACATAATGAGTTGTTACTCTTAATCAGATTTTAGTGTATTACAAATGTTTCAGTAAAAATATGCGACAACCCTTGTTGACTGCCCTGACGATTTAGCTGCTGTGGGCGTATGTTTCGTTGCCTGGCAACCTATCTTTTGAAAATCCGTGATTTGAGTCATTCAATGTCAATTATCACAGTACCCGCTTCGATTTTGCCGAATTTTATTTTATATGTCTTTTAGGGCTGAAAAAGCTGATATTCCAAATTTTAACTTTGTCCGACTAACAATTCCTAAGATACGGTCCACCAAATTTTGGAGATTTTCGGCTAAAATGGGTTTCACCGACATTATTCAAATGACCATAATCCAGTAACCAATACGTTAAAATTGCTGGAATAAGTGTTTTTGGAATGGGAAAGATAATGACGTGCTGTTTGAATCATAGATATCCATCTTTAGGAAAGTCTGCTGAAGGTTACTATGTATCCACAGAGCTTATCCATGAAGACAATCCTGCTTTAAGTGTGAAGACACTGATTTTCATTCTCGCGTGTGAATATTTAACTTGATTTCACATGCTTATAAAAGATATTATACCTCCAGTTGGTTAATATTGTGTAGAAAACATGTTGAGCTACACTTTTCATGCAAGTTCATCTCAAGATCGTATGGTCTATAAGGTCAAATTCAAATTCAAAAGGTCTTCACTCTTTTAAAACACACCCGGAAAATAAGTGTAGATTTAGAATTTTTGTGGAATCCCCATCCCTGGAAGACATATTCCGGCAATTTTGACGAATCGGTTACTGGGTATGGTCATTTGAATAATGGCAGCCACGCCAACTTTTGCCGAAATCCCTCAAATTTGGTGGACCGTATCTCAGGAACTGTTAGTCGGATCAAGCTAAAATTGGGAATATCAGCTTTTTCAGCCCAAATAAACATCTAAACCAAATTTCAGCAAAATCGAAGGGGATTCGGTTAAAGTAATTGGGTGATAATTGACAAGGAATGGCCCATAACACAGATTTTGAAAAAATCTTTAAAATATTGAGATGACATGGGACAAGAATGGTTTTAACATATGTTAGAGACATTAGTACAAATTATAATTCCACCAAGTTTCAGATTTTAGGTGCCCATCAAACGGGGTTCAATCGGCTCCAAAATACGATTGTTGACATAGATAAACCCAAAACACAGATTTTCAAAAAATTGAAAAAAAATCAAAATGGCCCGGGACAAGAATGGCTTTTACATATGTTGAAGACATTTGCACAAACTATATTTACAAACTATAGTCAGATTCATAGGCGTACGAGCTGGGGGGGCTGGGGGGGGGGGTGCAGCCGCCCCCCCATTTTGGGCACCAAATGCTGGGAAAATTTGGGCACACAATTGTGCTTTGTAAAAGTTGTATAAAAAAATATTGTGTTCTTGAATGTGTCCAATTTAACAGCAAATTTAAATTCAGAGTGTCTTTAGTTAGGCAATTAAATAGAAATCTTATGACTCGAACCCTCTTTTGTTTGCAGTACAGTAAGCCACGATTTACAGTTACATAAACAACTGTTTCTAGTTGTGTATATTACAAGTAAATAAAATTTAGTTCTCTTTTATTGATGACTTAGAAATCAAGAACTTATTCATCGCAAAAGAGATATTGTAGAACCTGTCATGGGCCTTCAAATAAAAATTGAACTTTTTTTTATTTGGTAAAAACTCCTTAGAATCACTTAAAATGCATATTTATTCATACGTGATTTAGTTAAATAAAAACATAGACACCCTTAGCAGCATTCGCATCCGAAATATAGTCGGTACTCAGTCCGTTAGCTTTGTAAAAGAATCTGCACACTTCGTTTCCATCCTACAGGCCTGGTATGTGAACCTATATTTTGTATTAATAATATTAAAGTAGCTAAGTCCCTAACTCAATATCATCCAAAATCTTCAACATTGAAAACACGAATAATTTGTCAATTTAAATCAACATTGACCCCCTAACTTTCGGGCAAGCTGACTTTTCGGGCAGGCAGATAAAGTGTGAAAAAAAATTTCACCTACTTAGCCCGAAATCTAATAAAAAACTAATTTTACTGACTGGAATAGCAGTAAAACGCGTTTCGTCAAATATTCCAAAATTTTCTTGGGAGGTCTATCAAGGTCAACTCTGCTTCTTCGCCTATCGAAAAACAGGCGCAGCTGTCTGTAAACCTGAATTTCTGTTTAGTTTGCTTCCCTAACTGTCCTTGAGCCCTAAAACACTAATTTTACTTTTCTTTTAATTGACAACAACGAATTTGTACTGAGTCGACTATGGATTAAAACAGTTTGTCTGGAGTCATTCAGCCCATTCTACTTTGTGCGACAGTTTTCGGGCATCGATTAGTATTTGTAAATGCAACTACAACACTCTGGTTGGATGGTTGGAATTCGGAGTAGGATTTCGGTTACAAAACCATTTGATACTTTTGGAGTTACTGACATGGGCTAGAATAGCAGAAAACGCATTTGCAGTGGTTAAATTTTCAAATTTTTCTCCGGAGGGTGAGGCCTCCATACTCTGCGACGATTGATTTTTTTTAGAATTCAGGTCAGCAGGTGGACTGTATTTGACCAAATTGAAGTTACCCTAATTAAGCTAAATTTGATCACTTTGAAGTTGCTTTTTTCACAGGTTGAAATAGAAGGAAAACAGCCGTCAATATTCCAAAATTTTCTTGAGGGGGGTGCGTCTGTAAACCCGAAAATTTTTCGGGCAATTTGGGTTCTGCCCCCCTAACTGTCATTGAGTCCGTATGTCTATGATTGTTATTGTGTAACATACTAAGAACCTATCTATATTTTTGGGCACCAACCACCACCGCCCCCCAGTCAAAAATTTCCCCGTACGCCTATGGTCAGATTTTTAGATGCTCATCTACCGCGTTATATAGGTTCGAAAATATGAGACAATTTTCGAAAATTTGTGTCGGACACCATATTCGCGGTCAATTTTTTGGGAATCTATTCAAGACTGATGCGTTTTGATGCGTTTCTTATATAGTACTACTGGCAATCTCTGGATATACCAATATTTTGGTCTATATCTATTACTTTGTAGCACCTGGAGCTCTACAAAATCCAAACAATATACAAACTGCACCAAATGTTTTTCAGTTTTCATGGCCAAATAGCATGCGAACCCTACAATCTGATTGCAGATTAAAAATCTACACAAAAAGTTCTCCAAGACAACCAGATCTGAGCGGTATAAAATCAAGCTATCTGAAACTCGAGGAAATTAGTGATACATATTTTGTTTCAAAAACTTATTAGTAACTCATGAAACTTAAATGCGCGTATCTCAATCAATTTTCATGCTACAGACCACATATTTTGCACAGTTTCTAGATTTTAGATTTAGATGTACAATAACATATATTTTTTCCAGATTTTTTCGAGGGGGTCAATTTACCACCTCTGGTCCACTTGTCATGAAATGACCCTAGTATAGATGGGACAGATGCAATTGATATAGATTGCAAACCATCAAGTAATTCTTTGGAATTCTTTTTTACGCCCACATTTGATTAGTACCACTATGTGAGTAAATTTTGTCACAGTATTTTTGAATACCGTCTTCAACTGCCGTTTTAGTATAGATGGCAATAATTTTGAAAGTTGTTTTGTGGAATAACGGGACGAACCTGTTATAAAACGTTGCTAGTTGGGATTTTTATGTAGTTTAGGTATCCAATATAACAAGTGCAGATCTGTATAGGCATCTCCACGTGGAGTACCAAATGAGGTGAGTACAGGTCTGTGATTGGATATAATTTCATCCTTACTAAGAGTAGAGCGTTTATACGTAGCACTGTCGATTGATTCCCCGAGATTATGTTCTTTGAAGAGTCATTCATAATAATATCGTTTACATACAAACACTATGTTATTGGACGCTTTGTCATCCTGAACAATGATATACTTGTCAGGTTCTTTACAGACCATAGTTATCATCTGATTGATTTTATATTTATAACTATATATGTAGTTGTTTCGATTGACTTTGGATTGATACACAGATATATTTATTTCCAATGATTTTTGATAACTTAAACAGCTAAATCCTTGATATTAAGTATTTTGTATACTCAACATTAGCATGGACCAAACAAATTCTTATGATTTTCTAATAATTACATAACGAGTGGTTCCTCTTGATTAGATTTTAGTGTAAAAATTTGCGACAACTAGTGTTGACTCCCTAGACGATTTAGCTGCTGTAAGTGTATGTTTCGTTGTCTGGCAACCTATCTTTGAGCTTGTTTTTTGTCCATCTCATACAATATATCGATGTATCTTGCATGGCAACTGCTTGTTAGATACATTGTAATCATTATTTTATATTACAAAGGGAAAAACAAGTGCCGTAACACGAGACCAAGTAAGTGCCCCCAAGGTTCACAAGAAAATAATAACGAAATCAAAACAGCAATCGTCAATCAACTATATACGATTTATATTGTACCGGGTCGCTTAGTGTTGTAGCCAGTATTTTGTTGTGGGTGGGATATTAAATCGTGCCCTAGATTTGCCACACACCCCTACCCCCTCATATTCACAGCTTCTAGATCCACTACTTGCCTGCTTGTGTGTATATTTAATTTTTTACTTATAGGTGGTGAATTGACAGGTCAGCAGTTTCCCATTGACGATAATGAAACATTAGAAAAAATAACTCAGACTTTCAACAACTCTTTACGTTTTGATTCCAGTGAACCATATATGGCTTATACAATACGTGATCCGGTTGTAAATGGTAAAAAAAAAATTATATAAAAAAAAAACCCAACATGTTAATGTCTAAATATATTTATGTGAGATATGTTTTTTTAGACCCTCTTGTTTACACTTTTGTCAGAAATAGATTACTGAAACAGTATCATGTTAGGGAATGGTGAAAATCATTCTACCATGACACCATTGCTTCACACTAAATTTGAATAAAAAACCCCAAAACTATAGGTTTATGAAAAGTGAAGTAATTTAAGGTCGCAACCGCTGGACACCAATTGAATGTGTCCCGTTGATCCTGTTTCGAGTGTAAAAACTTACTTCATAAGTTGTGTTCTTACAAGGAGTAAGGTTTTATATTTATGAAATTTTAAATGCGATAAGATCGTTTTTTGTGATACACCACAGACTGTTAACAGACTTTTAATTTTTAATGCTAGTGCACTTTCAAGTAAAGTTGTTATGGATTGTTGTTGATTTTCTGTGTTGGTAAATATCTAGATTACGAATGCGATTATTCCAGACTTTATCTTCTGTATGTGTCTCGCTAGCAGTTGCGTCTCAGTATATTAAAGCCTGTAAAAAAGTATGGAAAGTCATCATCACTATTAAAGATATATTACACTCGGCAAATCTCGACAGATTTCGGAACCTACATCTAGTCTCGGATGCATGACAGTAAGTGACATGTACCTACGCCCATACATTTGCGATTCGGCTACCGGTTTACTTTAACCGGAAAACTTGACGCTATTACAAACAAACAAGACACCATGGGCACAGCCATGTTTCATCCGGGACCTTAAAAGTAGTTCCAAGACACCATTGGCACTCGGTAAATCTCGACAGATTCCGTAAACTACATCTAGTCTCGGCTGTAGGACAGTAAGTGATATGTACCTACGCCCATACATTTGCGATGCGGCTACCGGTTTACTTTAACAGGAAAACTTACACAAATTGGGAACCTATTCGGCTAGCGACCTATTCAACCAATCGAGCTGCACCTTTTTGAAATGATGTATGATCACATTGTTATTTAATTTCACTGATGCAAGGCATTCATTTTTTTATGTAGCTAAGCAGGGTGGGGTTTGGACCCCCCCCCCCTTTTGCTCTGGATCCACCCCGGAAACATTTCCAAATTTTTTCTATTGATTAAATGTGCTATATTAGTGCTATGATTTTGGCTGTATTCTTCAGAATGTTTAGTTTTGATTTCCAATCAAGATGAAATTATATTATTATGTGTGTTCTTTCATTTGTTTTACAGCTGTCTATAAAGTTGACAAACCGAGGGAT
This sequence comes from Patella depressa, assembly GCA_948474765.1. NCBI lineage: Eukaryota > Metazoa > Mollusca > Gastropoda > Patellidae > Patella > Patella depressa. Next base: position 56,095,776 of record OX419716.1, read on the forward strand.
TTTGCTAAAAGGTAAAACTAGATTACATCTATCAATAAGTTTATATCCTCTGCATATCATCCAAATTTGAATTCTCGCCTCAATAAGTAAAATAAGAGATTAATAACATTGTTTTTATAGGCCCACATGAAAAATTGTCGTCGCCCCTGAACATCCGGACGTCCACAATTGTATGTGGACACTCTACAGGTCACAATTCTTATCTGATTTAGAAGAAACTTGAAATATAGTTTTATCTCCATAAGATCTTGGTTGCTTTCGATATTAGAATGTGTCTGATCAAAACTTCATTGATTATGGCCCCTGATTGTACGAAAAATCACATTTTTAGCTTGTGGACCCTGTAGCGGTTACAATTTTAAACCAGTTTTGATGAAACTTGAAATGCATGTTTATAACCCAAAGATCTTGGTTGCTAACTAAATTCACTTTTAGTTTGTGGTCCCTCAAGAGGTCACAAATATTATCCGATTTAAAAAAAAAACATTTGAATATATCACCGTTCCATCGTAATGTTAATTGAGTTTGAAATTCGTGAAAATTGGACCAGAATCGCCAGACGAAATTAATGGCCGCCCGTCGTACGCTAATAGTGTAAACATATCGTATGTCTCGACTGTATACAGGCCACAATTTTGATCTGATTTTGATGAAACTTTAAATACATGTTTATAACCCAAAGATCCTGGTTCCTCTCGATATTCGCGCATATAGGACTATACCCTGATGAGGGTTGATATTAAATTTCGTGAAAATTGGACCAAAACTGCCGGACAAAATTGCCGCCACTCGTACGAAAATAGTGTAAAAATATGGTACATGTATATCAATGTTGTATAAAGATGGCGCTTTGAGTGTGGCAGCCTGGTGTATCGCTCTACTATTAATTTAAAGTTTATATGTGTATCGTTCTTAGAACGTTATTTATTTCGTGATTAAATGTTTTACAACGTTATGAGGATCGAGTGTGCTAAGTATGAACTTTGAAAATGTCTTTGTTAGGTAGTATTTATTGGTACAAATTTTGAACTGAATGTTTTTCTATGTCAGTTATAATTACTGCAGTTAACATACGCGTATGTGTCCAGCCGAGAAAAAAATTAATCACTTACTCACTAGATGAACTACACTCACTGAAAGTTAATACTGAACATTCGTTATCAAATGCAACGTACAATTTTATTAACACACTGTGTATTAAGAAACGGGCCCGTGGAAATAGAGGCGCCCCGGCTAAAAAACTTAGAACAAAAAAATGGAAATCTCCTATCACTTTTAACAATCGGGTCCATCATCAGTTTTTACGCCCTTTAGCATACAATAAATCGTATGACAATAATCAGAACTGTAAATTTGGTCTGATTAACACGAGATCTATTCGAAATAAAAACTCGTTTCTTCACTATGTCACCAGTGAGAATTTTGACTTCTGTGTAGTGACTGAATCCTGGTTAAAAGACTCTGACGATTTTGAACTATCAAATCTTAGATTACCAGGATATGACTTCTTGAACGTTGAAAGAAATCATCGTTCTGGAGGTGGATTAGGCATTTTCGCTAAAACAGAATTTAATGTTGTTATTATTAACTCGGGTAATTACGATTCTTTCGAATTTGCTGAATTCGCGATTTCTCTCAAAACCGTAACGTTTACCCTTATTGCTGTTTATCGACCTCCTTACTCTGAGAATCATCCTGTCCAGACCGGAACCTTTTTTGGAGAATTTTCTGAATATGCATGTAAATCACTGCTTCAACATAAACATTGTGCCTTTGTTGGAGACTTCAATTTGCACGTAAATAACGAGCAGAACAAAGACGCCAAATCTTTCATTAATTTATTAGATTCACTCTCATTAAGTCAGCTCGTAGAGAAACCAACACATGTCTCGGGTAATACTCTGGACCTTATCCTTGTTAGTGATAATGCAGACATCATTTTTTCAAATGTGGATGTAGAATACTTTATTTCCGACCATGCATTTGTCAAAGCCAATCTTTCAACGGGCCGTCCGGTGTTAGAAAGAAAAGAAATAAAATTTCGTAAACTTAAATCCATAATAAATGACGAGACGTTTGAATCGGATCTAAACGAAACGGTACAAAAGGTTATTGAACTAGAAACCTTTGAGGATCTGGTACAGAACTACGATTCCAAGCTTCGAGAAATTCTAGACAAACACCTATTCAGAGCAAAGTTATAACAGTGCGACAAAAGGTTCCATGGTTTGATAAGTGTGCACTAAAACTCAAACAAGAGACACGCCAAGCTGAACGTCGCTGGATAAACCACAAAACATTGCACCTATGGAATCAATTCACTGTTATTAGAAACAAATACAGGAAACATCTCGATGTATCAAAATTTTCACACATTTCAGATAAAATCAAATCATGTGGAAATAATAATAAACAGTTATTTGATATTGTCTCAAATCTAACAGGAAAACAGAAGTCCAATCCATTGCCTGATCACGTATCTGACGCCGAGCTTGCAAAGGAATTTGCCGAGTTCTTTTTTAATAAAGTTGACAAAATTCGTTCAGACTTGAATGATCAGCCAATTTACCAGCCTTCTGCTGTGTCTGTCCCTGCTTTCACTTCATTTAAGAAGGTAAATTTAGTCGATGTTGAGAAACTTATTCACAATGCGAAACCATCAACTTGCGACCTTGACCCAATACCATCATTTTTAGTCAAAAGGTATTCGAAGGTTATTGCTCCGCTAATTACCAAAATCATTAACATGTCGTTTGAGACCGGTGTTTTTGCCTCAGAATGGAAATCTGCTATAGTCAAACCTCTGATCAAAAAATCGAATCTTGACCATGAAAAGAAAAATTACAGGCCTGTCAGCAATCTATCATTCCTGTCCAAACTTGTGGAAAAGGCATCTTCAGTAAGTTTTGTAAACCACCTCGAAACTAACAACCTTTTACCATCTTACCAAAGTGCCTACAGACCTTTTTATAGCACTGAAACACTGCTTTTGAAAGTTTATAATGATCTTCTGGATGCTTTGGAACATCAGCACCTGACTACAATGGTTGCGATCGACCTCAGTGCTGCTTTCGACACCGTGCATCATGAGCTTCTACTTACTATAATGTCAAGCTGTTTTGGTGTTACCGGAATCGCTAAAGAGTGGATGACGTCATATTTACGAGACAGGAGTTTCCATGTCAAGGTCAACGATGACTTCTCCGATGTAAAACAAAGAAATTTTTCAGTGCCACAAGGTAGTATCAATGGCCCGATTTACTTTATCTGCTACACCAGTACATTAGCCTCCTGCATCCGACACAATCCAAACTTAGTTGGTTATGCTGACGATCATAGCCTGTATGACAGTTTCAAAGCCGGAGACTTAGATGCAGAATTAAGTATTGCCTCCCAACTATCAGAGTCCTTAGACGACGTTAAAATCTGGATGCTACACAATCGACTAAAAATGAATGACGACAAAACTGAGGTTATTACCTTCGGTGCCAACCGCCAGCTCCAAAAGTCTACCATCCACAAATTAAGAGTTGGGGACTCTATAGTTAAGTCTTCGTCCCGAATTAAATTCTTGGGAATGCATATGGACGAAAACTTAAATTTCAAGCATCACATTGCCCAAAAAACTCGTTCCGCTGCCTTGGCAATGTTTAACTTGCGAAAATTGAGACCATTTCTGTCCAGAGAATTATCTCTTCAAATTGCGAGCTCTATAGTTTTTTCCCATATGGATTATGGAAATAGTCTGCTCTGTGATCTACCAGCATCCACTGTTAAACCTCTTCAACGAATTCAAAATTTTACAGCAAAACTTATTCTTGGAGTTAGTTACGACCATAGCTCCACTGCTGCTCTAAAAGAGCTTCATATATTACCTATTGAAGCCCGATGTCAATTTAAGCTTCTGGTACTTGTTTATAAATGTATCAACAATATTGCCCCTTCCTACCTAACTGAGTTATTACAGTTCCAAACTTCATCTTACAATACAAGATCTTCATCACAAAACATGTTATTAATACCCAAGACTAAATATAAAACATTTGCAGACAGATCATTTAGTGTGATGGGACCGCGACTATGGAATACTCTTCCAGAAAGTGTAAAACAATGCAAAACTGTCACTGATTTCAAAAAGAAACTCAAAACATACTTTTTTCGAAAAACATTTATTTGACATTTTTGTGACAAATATTGTAAAGCGCCATAGAATGCATGGCAGCTATGTGCGCTATATCAAATGTAATGTGTTATGTGTTATGTTATGTTGTTGACCCGCTAGAGGCCACAATTTATATCCGATTTTGATGAAGCTTTCAATTTATATTTTTATCACAAAGATCTTGGTTCCTTGCGATAATCACGCATATCCGAACGTAACTGCCTGGATTATGGCCCCTGATTGTTCGAAAAATCACGTTTTTAGCTCGTGGACCCGCTAGAAGTCACAATTTGTATTCAATTTAAAAAGGAAACATTTAAATATATCACCGTTACACATCAATAAAGGTTGAGTTCGAATTTAGTAAAAATCTATGTAATACGAAAGATGTGGACCCTCAAACGAGGTCACGGTTTTTGTCCATTTCGATGAAATTTAAAATATAATTTTTATGTCCCAATGATCTCAGTTCCTTCCCATATTTGCGCACTTCAGACCATAACTATCCGAATGTAACTTTCTGGATTATGGACCCTGATCAGTCGAAAAATCGCACCTTTAGCTTGTGGATTCTCTAGAGGTCACAATTTAGTTTCCGATTGTAAAAACCTTTTAACTATGTCACCATTCCACCATAACGAAGGTTGAAATGGAATTTCCAGAAAATCGAAATGAAAGTGCCCAACACAATGGCCGTTCTTTGAATGCAAATTGTGTATAAGTTTGTAATACAAAGATTATTTTTAGGACATATCTTTACATTCAAAAATTGGAGTCCCTTTTTGATATTTGCGCATTTAAGACCATAAACTTTGCAGATTATGGCCCCTGATTGATTTAATTTGTTCACCATCCATCTCTTTGAAAATGTGGGCGTATCCTGCCTGGCAGCCGCTGGTTATATAGAGGATACAAGTATATTGTATTGTGTTTGATATATTTATTACAGAATAATAATTCGTTCCCGAATGTGGGATTCTTCATTAGTTATAGATGGTGGACTATCTTTTAAATTTAATGATGGGGCTGTAGCAACTTTGGAAATATTTGAAGAAGATGCATTGCGTACTGTATCATTTGACTGAGACCTCTATTTGTTGCCTTTTTATAAGCCCACATTTTCATGTGGACGTATATTGTCTTCGCAACTGTTTCTGTCCACAATTTGTTTGTTGAAACTCTACAGGTCACAATTTTTATTCGATTTTGACGAAACTTGAAATATTGGTTTATCCCCCACAGATCTAGGTTCCTTTCGATATTGGGCACTGACCCCTGTTTGTACGAAGAACCACGTTTTTACCTCGTGGACACTCTAGAGGTCACAGTTTTGATCTGATTTTGATGAAACACGAAATGCACGTTAATAACCTAAATACACGTATCTTGTTTCCTTTCGATATTTGTGCATAACTCATCATAACTTCCCGAATTATGGCCCCCGATTGTCCCAAAGATCTCAGTTCCTTCCCATATTTGCGCACTTCAGACCATAACTATCCGAATGTAACTTTCTGGATTATGGACCCTGATCAGTCGAAAAATCGCACTTTTAGCTTGTGGATTCTCTAGAGGTCACAATTTAGTTTCCGATTGTAAAAACCTTTTAACTATGTCACCATTCCACCATAACGAAGGTTGAAATGGAATTTCCAGAAAATCGAAATGAAAGTGCCCAACCCAATGGCCGTTCTTTGAATGCAAATTATGTATAAGTTTGTAATACAAAGATTATTTTTAGAACATATCTTTACATTCCAAAATTGGAGTCCCTTTTTGATATTTGCGCATTTAAGACCATAAACTTTGCAGATTATGGCCCCTGATTGATTTAATTTGTTCACCATCCATCTCTTTGAAAATGTGGGCGTATCCTGCCTGGCAGCCGCTGGTTATATAAAGGATACAAGTATATTGTATTGTGTTTGATATATTTATTACAGAATAATAATTCGTTCCCGAATGTGGGATTCTTCATTAGTTATAGATGGTGGACTATCTTTTAAATTTAATGATGGGGCTGTAGCAACTTTGGAAATATTTGAAGAAGATGCATTGCGTACTGTATCATTTGACTGAGACCTCTATTTGTTGCCTTTTTATGAGCCCACATTTTCATGTGGACGTATATTGTCTTCGCAACTGTTTCTGTCCAGAATTTGTTTGTTGAAACTCTACAGGTCACAATTTTTATCCGATTTTGACGAAACTTGAAATATTGGTTTATCCCCCACAGATCTAGGTTCCTTTCGATATTGGGCCCTGACCCCTGTTTGTACGAAGAACCACGTTTTTACCTTGTGGACACTCTAGAGGTCACAGTTTTGATCTGATTTTGATGAAACACGAAATGCATGTTAATAACCTAAATACATGTATCTTGTTTCCTTTCGATATTTGTGCATAACTCATCATAACTTCCCGAATTATGACCCCCGATTGTAAGAAAAATCACGTTGTTAGCTCTATTTGTTGTCTTTTTATAAGCCCACATTTTTATGTGGAGGTATATTGTCTTCGCAACTGTTCGTCTGTCCACAATTTGTTTGTGGAAACTCTACAGGTCACAATTTTTATCCGATTTTGACGAAACTTGAAATTTGTAATCTAAAATCTAGAAACTTTGCAAAATATGTGGTCTGTAGCATGAAAATTGACTGAGATACGGGCATTTAAGTTTCATGAGTTACCAATAAGTTTTCGGAACAAAATATGTATCAGTAATTTACTTGAGTTTCGGATATCTTGATTTTACCTTTCACGTGAAGATATACAGACCAAATTTAGTTGTATTGGAGAACGTTTTGCGTAGATTATGAATCTGCAATCAGATTACCGGTGAGTTGTAGGGTTCGCATGCTACTTGGCCATGAAAACTGACAAAAATTTGCTGCAATTGTATATTGTCTGGATTTTGTAGTTCTTGAATAGATTCCCAGAAAGTTTACCTCGAATATGGTTTCAGACACAAATTTTCGAAAATTGTCTCATATTTTCGAGCCGATATAACCCGGTAGATGAGCAACTAAAAATCTGATTATAGTTTGTAAATATAGTTTGTGCTAATGTCTTCAACATTATGTGAAAGCCAATCGTGTCCCGGGCCATTTTGATATTTTTTCAATTTTTTGAAAATCTGTGTTTTGGGTCAGTCCATGTCAATTATCACCCAAGAAGATAAACAGCACCCATGATTTGTACCCATTTCAGTTTGCACAGTTTCTAGATGTTAGAAGGGGTCAATTTCCCAAATTTCTGAAAATTGACCCACTTAACATGGAATGACCCAAAGTTAATATCCGTTTGAGTTTAAATTTATACACAGTGTTTAAGGTCATGAGACTAAGAAGCCTATTGATTTTCAGCGATTTTTCAATAATTACTGCCTGAGTTGTGGCTCTTGATCACTTCAAATAATCTTGTGGACGCTCTAGAGGCCAAAGTTAATATCCGACTGACCTTAAATTTACACACAGTGTTTAATTTCATGAGACGAAGAAGCCTATTCATTTTCAGCGATTTTCAATAATTACTGCCAGAGTTATGGCCCTTGATCACTTCAAAAAATCTTGTGGACGCTCTGAGGCCAAAGTTATGACCCTTGATCACCTCAAAGAATCTTTTGGACGTTCTGGAGGCCAAAGTTAATAACCGATTGACTTAAATCTATACACAGTGTTTAAGGTTATGAGATGAAAAAGCTTATTGATTTTCAGCGATTTCCGATAATTACTGCCAGAGTCATGGCCCTTGATCACTTCAAAAAATCTTGTGATCGCCCTAGAGGCTAAAGCTAATATCCGACTGACCTTAGATTTATACACAATGTTTAAGGTCATGAAACAAAGAAGCTTTTTGATTTTCAGTGATTTCAGATAATTACTACCAGAGTTATGGCCCTTGATCTCTTTGAAAAATCTTGTGAACGTCCTAGAGGCCTGGAATTTGCTGAGACAAAATGAAACGATTTTCGTGGCTAAATCACAGCCTACTACAGGCCAAAGTTAATATCCGATTGCATTTAAATTTATACACAGTGTTTAAGGTCAAGAGACGAAGAATCCTATTGATTTTCAGCGAATTCTGAAAATTACTGCCAGAGTTATCTCCCTTGATCACTTTGAAAAATCTTTTGTAATGCTCTAGTGGCCAAACTTATCACCCAATTGACTTCAGATTGATACACAAAGTTTAAGGTCTTGAGATGAACAAGTATATTGATTTTCAATGAATTTTGATAACTCATCAGCTTAATCCATGATTTTAAATGTTTTGTATACTAAGCCAGAACTTTATAAAAAAAAACAAATTCTAATGATTCTTTGATAATTAATTTATGAATTGTTAATCTTAATCAGATTTCAGAGTATTATAAATGTTTCATTACCAAAAAAAGTAAGATTGTGCGACAACTCCCATTGACTGCCGGCCGATTTAGCTGCTGTGGGCGTATGTTTCGTTGCCAGGCAACCTATCTTTATCCAATTTAAAAAATATTTCACTGTTACACACTAATGATGTTTGAGTTCAAATTTCGTAAAAAAATCGAACCAAAGCCGCCCATTGTACGCATAATAAATAATATAGTGCAAAATATATATCAAAGTTGTGGACCGTCTAGAGGTCACAGTTTTCATCAGATTTTGATGACACTTGGAATGTATGTTTATATCACAAAGATCGTGGTTCCCTTCGTATTGTAATTTCCTGAATTATGGCACTTGATCGTGTAGATGTCACAATTTTGTATCCAATTAAAAAAAACAACCTGTGAATATATCATAGTCATACATTAATTAATGATAGTTGAGTTCGAATTTCGTGAAAATCAGACAAATCCTGAGGGACATAACGGCCGTCCCATTTACGCAAATAGTGTAAAAATATAGTATATTGGATTTGGTTGACTTTGAATATATGTTTTTATCATACAGATCTTTGTTCCTTTTGATAATCACACATATCCGAATGTAACTTCCTGGATTATGGACCCTGATCAGTCGAAAAATCGCACTTTTAGCATGTGGATTCTCTAGAGGTCACAATTTATTTTCCGATTGTAAAAACCGTTTAACTATGTCACCATTCCACCATAACGAAGGTTGAAATGGATTTTCCAGAAATAAAAGTACGAAACAAAATTGCCGTTCTTTGTATGCAAATTGTGTATAAGTTTGTAATACAAAGATTATTTTTAGAACATATCTTTACATTCAAAAATTGGAGTCCCTTTTTGATATTTTGATATTTAAGACCATATACTATCTAGATTATGGCCCCTGATTGTACAAAAACTCGGTGGTTTTTTTTAGTTTGTTCTCTATCCATCTCTTGCAAAATGTGGGCGTATCCCGCCAGGCAGCCTCTGGTTTTAGGTTGGTGGTTGGGCATATTACATTTATGACATGTAAGTTTGTAACACAATATGCATTTTCAGCACTGTAATAAGTTTGTACAATGGAAATGTATAGTTCGATTCGGTTTTAGAAAACGTGGAATACGCTTTATTTTGAAGGTTTTGATATTTAATGACAATCAAATGATGTTGACATTTTTTCTTAGTAGGTATTCATGGTATGGGAGGCCATTATTTGAGGGTAGCCATTTGGCGATAATATTCCTCGAATGAGAAATTTTCATCGTTGGATTTATAACAAATGGGTACGATACAGTCCTGACTTTCGGGAATGTGTTACAAACTAATAGCCTATGTAGCAGAATTGGACTAAGAAACCTGTAAATAACAACAAGTAAATGAAGATAATATTATGTTTTGAAAGGTTTCGCCATCCTGGAAATAAGCTAAATTGGTGAACATACAGTCGTTTTATGCAAATGGCAGCAATATAGATAAATTTGGTAAAATGTGAACATTTGATCATTTTCAATGTTGTAAATGTTAGAAATGGATACTGTGCCCATGTAAACATATATATTGACATCAAACACTACTACTTATTTAAAATATGCACATCTGTTCATTTTCCTGCCAAAATATGAGTACATGAGGTCATATTACAAGGATGTTAATGTCAGGAATGAAATCTGTCCCCCCCCCCCCCCAAAAAAAAACCCAACATATATTGACACCAAACACTACTACTTTGAAATCTGCACATCGTCCGATTTTCCCGCCAAATACAGTTGATATGTTGATAAAATTATTAATAAGTAAATGAGTTGAAAACAAAATATAAGTTGGAATATTATCTTAAAATGGCTGCTGTTTAAATAATGGCGTCCCATACTATGAAGACCTACTTAGAAAAAATGTCAACATTGTGTTTTCAACAATTTCTACCCAAAAAGCTGATGGGTTTACATTAAGGATCAGACTATGTACATGTATCTGGATTTTAAAGTGTTGTCATATTATTTTCCACAATCAATGAATTTGTTACATTCCTAGTGCTTAATATTTTGATTAGCCTTTTATGGGGCATATACTTGTAGCTAATACCAATGTAGGCTGATATCTTGTGAAATGTTTTGTTTAAAAATGTAATAAAACTTGTGACCAGTCGACACAAATAGATGAATTTATTTCTCATCAACTCAGCGACTAGTCTGCCCATCATCAATTTATTATTTATACATTGTTGCCGCCATTCTCTTACAAATCCACAGAAGCTAAAAAAAACTATAAAATCTGGTCTGATATAAACACCATAATTGTGATGAATACATAACTCTTTTTTATTAAACAGATATTTTAATGCCGGATAACATATTTACATATTAAAGTCATACCGGAACAGTTCCGAAAGAAATGATTTCTGTTGCAGTTTGTTTTAGGTACATTTTTATCTATACACGCCTAAAAAGGGAGACTGTATAAAATCTGTACATTTCCAAATATGTCTGAAAATATAAGTTCAACAAATCATTGTCGTTTTTACATGAATATTAAAATCGCTTAACCGGGTTACGTAACTCACTTAAGATCTGTAGCCGAGCTCAAAACAGGGCGTCTTGATAATAATAATAATAATAATAATAATAAATTCTTTATTTTCAAAAGGGTGAAAAATTAGGCTTTGCAGCCTGTTTACAATTCTGCCCTTAAATGACAACAGACAAAACAAACATACACATATATTATACATGCAAGGGAACTAAAAAATGAAAATGTATTTTTTACATTCCAAATAACATCAAATGCAGAAAACGATAATGGTTTAAATTTAAATAAACAGAATGGTTATATAACATTTTGGATATAATTATGCAGTGATTTTTTAAAAGTTGAGAGAACATGTAATGAGTTTAAATTATTTGGAAGTGAATTCCATAAAACTGGTCCATTATAGCTAAGACTATGTTTAAATTTAGTACAATTTGGATGTGGAATTTGTAGTTTAAGATTTATAGAGTTGTAAGGAGTATTTTTAAATTGAAATAAAGAACATAAGTCATTTGGACTTTTATAGTTTAATATTTTGAACAGAAATATATATTTATTCATTAAATGACGTTGTTGAATGGTAGGCAGTTTTAAAGATTTTGAAAGAATGGAATATGAAGAATCAGAAGCATTATTTTTAATAATAGGTTTGTTGAATATAATTTTAAATGATAATTTTTGGATAATTTTAAGTTTATGAAGAGAAGAAATTTGACAGGAGTCCCAAATGGTAGAGCAGTAGTCAAGATGTGATTCAAAGTGAGCGTTATAAAATAATTTTAATACATCGGTTGGAAGTAATGATTTGATTTTCCTAAGTTGAAAGTTTTTCTGTTTTAAAATAGTACATAAATGGTTTACATGAGTGTCCCAAGAAAGATTAGAGTCAAAATATACTCCTAAGAGTTTAAAGTTGGAAACATGTTCAATGAAGGTAGAATTAATAGAAATGGACAAATGTGTAGTTAGGGAATTTATTTTAGGTTTTGAAGCAATAATCATACATTTAGTTTTAGATTCATTGATTATCATGTCATTGGAGTTGCACCATTTTATAATTTTATCAGTTTCTGACTGAAGTGTAGAGTTAAGAGAATCAAAATTGGTAGAAGAAGAATATACTGTGGTATCATCAGCAAAAATATCACATTGAGCTGTCAAATTTAGAGGAAGGTCATTAATAAACAGGTTAAATAGTAGTGGTCCAAGAATGGAGCCTTGAGGAACACCATGAGTTATGAGATCAAGAGAGGACTTGGTTTCACCAATTTGAGTGCGCTGATAACGCTCAGATAAGTACGATTCTAATAATGTGCATAATTTGGTAGAAATTTGGTATAATTTTAGTTTCTCAAGCAACAGGGAGTGATTGACCATATCAAAGGCTTTACGGAAATCAAAGAAAACTAAACCAGTGTATTGACCTTTATTAATGGCAGCATAAACATTTTCTGCAATATTTGTAAGGGCAGTATGACAAGAAAATTTGGACCTAAAACCAGACTGATGAGAATAAAGTAAATCGTGATCCAGGAGAAAGTTATTAATGTGTTTACAAATATGCTTTTCCAAGGGTTTAGAAATAGTTTGAAGTATAGATATGGGGCGATAATTATTGGGCTGGGATTTTTGACCTGATTTATATAATGGAAGAACTTTAGCCTGTTTAAGGGTGGACGGAAAAATATTCTTATCTATACAAAGATTATAAATAAATGTCAATGAATCACAAAGAATTGGAGCACCAAGTTTAAGAAAATGAGGACCAACTTGATCTAATCCTATTGATTTGGGAGTATCAAGAGAATGAAGATATTGGAATACATCAAATTTTGATATGTAGGGATGATGACACAAGGTATTGTTTTCAAGATGATTAGATACAAATGTAGATATCACATTAGAGGTAGAACGATCTAAATGTTTTGATGGACTACGTATAATGGACTTTGCAACATTAACAAAATGAGCATTAAAAATATCAGGGGCAACAGGAATGGAAGAACAATCATGAGATTTACCCTCAGAATTAGCAGTATTGATAGCTTTCCAAATTTGTTTACTGTTTTTGCGATCAGTGACTAATAATTCAAGACATTTCCTTTTATTACTACGAATAAGAGATTTAACTTTATTACGAAAATGTTTAAATTGCAGAGTATTGCCTTTTTTCTTATGAAAATCACGTTCATGAATATAATGAAACACTTCAGGGGTTATCCAATCAGGTTTATGAACATTTTTGACTCGTTTGGTTTTTAAAGGGGCATGTTTATTAATAATGGGCAGTGTAATATTATACCAGTTGTCCAGTGCAGTATTAGGATCACAGTGATCATATAAAGAATTATATGGAGCCCATTGTAAGTCATAGAGGAATAATTCATTATTAAAATGTTTAAATGAGCGATAAGTAATATTAGTATGTGAAGATTTGGGGAATTTTACCCCTTTCTTTTGCCAAGTAAAACAAATAGGGAAATGGTCTGATATTGAGTATGAAGGAACAATAGATTCTTTGACATGTTTAGTTTCAGATACAAATATATGATCAATTAGTGATTTAGAGGAAGAAGTAATTCTAGTAGGTGACCTAATAATTTGATGTAGACCATATATTTCAAGAAGATCGGTCCAAGATTTATTATGATTGTGTAATAAGTCAATATTTAAATCTCCTAATAATAGTATCTCACAGTGAGAATTCCATGCTTTTTCTATCATAAATGAGAAGTCAGTATTCCAGGAAGATAAAGAAGAGGGATTACGATAAATATTACAAAGTAACAATGGTTTAGAGTGTTTAAGAGTAATTTCTATCCATATAGCCTCAATATTATCATGTTCTAAATCTAACCTACGATTACATATGATATGATTTCTAACATACAGAAGTGTTCCAGAGGAACTTACATTACAAGAATCTTTCCTGAAAGGCTGTTGAAAGTTTGGGATTGAAATATCTTCATTAGTCACAGATATATCTAAATGTGACTCAGAAAGTCCAAATATATCAAAATTGTTCTTAACATGACATACATTTAGATGAGCAATATGTAGACCTTTCTTAACTAAAACAGTATTCATAATAATCATAAATAAATAAATTAATAACTGACTGGAAATAAGGACACACAATTACCTGAAAAACTTTCTAATTAGAAAATGGAAAAGTCATTGAATAATGAAAGTTTGATTTGGGTTACTGCCAAGTTCCAGTACAGGCAATTATGAATAAACAAGCTTAGCTTAAGAATAATTATGATAGGGGGAAGATTTATATTGGGGGAAGTAATAAGGATTATGCAATGGTCTATTGTTATATACATTACACCTGTACTCATATTGGCGAGATCTTATATAGTCATAGTATTCATAGTAATTTGTTGATTTAACAGGTACATGTTCATGCGCATCAGTTGAATTAGCTGAAACAAGAGTATTACTTAAAATATTCATTAATAGATCATTTCCATTATAATTAGGATGAACTCCGTCACGTTTCATTACATCCTTTGGACGTCTTTGGTAGAAGTGTGTAAATACATCAATAAACGTGCAGTTATTTTTATGACAGAACTCCTGAATATAAGTATTAAATTTTTTACATTCTCTAATATATGGACGATGTATATTTCTTGGCAATGCCGAACAAATATAAATATTTCCTTTAAAAGAGTTTTTAGTGACTGAAATTAGTTTATTAAAGTCTGTGGTGTTTTGAGTGGGATTGTTTAATGAAATATCATTCCCCCCAGCACATATAATAATGTTTTTAAGTGAGTGCTTACAATTTAAAAGTTGAACAAGTCTATCATTTATATTAGTATAGTAGGCCCCACGATTGGTGTCAACTACGCATTCGTGATCGAGTAATTTTGTAATGTTAGGTGTTTTAATACCAGCTGTAACTGAACTTCCTATTAACAGTGTTTTAGCTTTACTAAAGTTGAAAGGTATAGGTTTTTCTAGAAATCTCGTTGAACTGGTACTAGTAGTTGAGTTGGTCGAATTTATTGTTGATTTTGCACCGGTAGAAATACATACATCAGTAATAGGCCTATTGTTATTATTATCAGCACTAGTTGATACACATTTAGCAGCGGTATAGATAGAAGATGACGTGTTGGTAGACTTATCTTGAATTGCTGAACTGCAGGTAGTTGTTGATTTGTCATGAACTATTTTTGCTATATTTGATGTACTTGTTGATTTGTCATTAAATGTTTTTACTGCATTTGATGTAGGCCTACATGTAGATGAATTTCCAATAAGTTTATTTTGTGCCGATATTAGAGCATTGACTTTATCAGAAAGCTCTGTAATTCGGTTGATAATTTCAGAAAGTTCGTTCGAATAGTTCAGTTCAGGTATATTGTTTGATATAACACTTACAGCAGTAACAGGGCCCGGAATTAGTGGCTGAGTAACTTCTAGTAAATTGTCGTTTCCCTTTCCCTTTAATGGCGTGCTCGTAACGGGTTGTTGACATAAATTTACAAGAGACAGCACGGAAGGTAGGCTATCACTTAGAGCACTATTGTTAGTATTATACTTTTAAGGTTCGGTTTAATTTGAAATATATTGGTGTCCACCCACGCAGAACTGTCCTTTCCTTGAATATGAAGCTTGTTGTATTTATTGTAGAAGGTAATTGTTGCTTTTTTCAAATTCTTGGAAAGAGTTGACGTCGGAGATGATTTATAAATAATTCCTTTCCCACTGTTTTCATTATTTTTATACAGCACATGAGAATTTGCACATGATGACAGTAAGTTAGTATATGAATCCACACAGTGGAATTGAACAACAATGGATGTGGAATATTCAGTATAGTCATAAATAGTATAAATAGAGTTAGCCAGAGTTGTTGATAACCGTAGTTCTACATCATCCGATTTGATTATGTTAAATATCGAGGTGTTAAAAGATATTTCTGAGTCTTTTAAGGAATCGTAGTCAACAGTTTTAATATAGGAAGAACTACTCATGTTGAAATCTAGTAGTCTGAGCCCATGTAATGTTTCTAGTTATCTTTCCTTGGCGGCCATTGATAATGCCGATCTGTTGTTAGGCCTAGCTAAACTAATCTTCAATCGGTGCGGTAAGTAAAATAAATCATCGCATATTGAAATGGAAACAAACAAGGTTTATATAAGCCGTGCATAATTTTTATGAGTCACGTTATAATAAATCGCAAATATCAGCGAATTTCTGAACAGTTAGGCTAAAGAAAAAGTGACAGATAAAATAGGCTAGATCTGTCAATCAAATGTAAACATACTCTTAGTCATAATAACGCAGAGTAGTAAAACTTCAATATACCTCATATCAGAACGTTCCCCACGTTATAATAAATCGTTAATATCAGCAAATTTCTAGAGTTAATTACGGGTGACAAGTAAAGTAGATATCGCAGATCATCGGAGACGGCCATTTTAAATATTTTGACAGTTAACAGCTGATCAAAAAGTTCTTGTTTATAATTACGACTAACAGCAAAACAGTATACATCTATTTCATATAAAAAAGTTCCTGGCGATCACGCACACATAATAGAGTAAAAATCATTCATTTCAATATCGATAAATGTATAATTTATCGAAAATTAAACTCAGTGCCGTTTGAAGGTAACGGCTAACTCGCGCATGCGCACGATCCTGGCTGAGAACGCAACTATTAGATAATGTGTTAAGTATAGGACAGTTAGTATGGTTTTTCCAGACGGAATATGTAATATAGCTTGCACGGGTCTAATGTAGTAGTCGCGGTCACCCAGAACGCCCTTGTCTTCAACGTACGGAGGGTCTGGGTCGGTTCTCAGTTGTTGACGAAAATTACTGGATAATCTACCACATAAAAACACAAACTCCCGGTTACGCATGGGCAATGGAATCTTTTGGCTGAAGTCTCGGTAAGTGCTAGATCTTATGAAGCCTGGCCGATTTTGGTAGATTCTATAAAGCGAGTCTGAAATATATCCCACAATTCCCTTGGCACATCTATTATTAGAAACAAAATAGATACGAGGAATAAAGCATGAATCGCGATGAAGAATTGAGAAGATTGTGAGAAGCCATACGTCTGATTCATTACCATTTCAATTAAAACCTTTACAAACAAAATTTTAGAGAGTGTCATTGTTGACAAGCGAGATGTTTTGATAGATTCAGTACGTGGTAACTTAAAAGACTGGATAATCCTGACAATGACTTGCTTTCCGTCAAATTTTGAGGACCCGCCCAGACTAATATTCGTAGAATATTTGTTTGGATGATAAGAGACTACTAATGTAGAGGTTTACAAGGAATTTTCACACAAAATTAAATATACTACTCAAAAGAAGTTAAGGGTCAAACTTTTTTCTACCAGGTAATTGTCTATGCACATATCAAATATATATATGAAATTATTGGCGGAAATCGTGTCAAAACTGGTTCACGATATCCTGACGACAAAACCTGTGTACAAGGCATATATGTCATTTTCAAACAAAACGATTTTGACAGTCTCCCTAGGAACCATAAACTGAAGCTCAAAACTATTTGCATCGCCCAAACGCAGTAGGGTACGATTTTTTGGAGTTGATTATGTCGTTGCACGGGCACTATGCATTTTCCATGAACAGTTTTGGCATAAAAAAAACCTTCCATGACCGTGCTGCTCTACTTTCAACATGGCCAACTTGACAGAAGAAGAGCCATTGCGTGACTTCAACAGGGTTTTATACAGAGGAATGTGGCTCAGAGAATCGGTTGTAGCCACAGTGTGATTGGTAGACCATGGCAGCTTTTCCAGGCAACCAATTCAATTCAGAATCGCCCACGGTGTGGTAAGCCAATATCAACGTTGCAACGTCAAGACCGGCATGTCATTCAAATGATCTTACGTCAGCGCGTTGTTACAGCGAGATGTCTGAGAGATGAACTGCGAATGCAAGTGGTGTTCAGGTATCGGGCCAGACCATAAGAAATCGTCTGTGAGCCCACAACATTTGATCTCGACTACAAGCGGTTCGACCACCTCGTCTTCAACGTCATAGGGCAGCACGTCGTGACTGGTACACACGTCATAGAGATAGGAGACGGCGAACATGGGGGCAGGTTCTCTTCACTTATGAGACCTGATTTGCATTACAGTTCAATGATAGCAGACTTCGCGTCTGTATAATATAGGCGGCAAGGAGAAAGATTTGCTGATGTCAGACAACGCCATCGCTTTGGAGGTGGTACGTTAATGGTGTGGGCTGGAATTTCGGTACATCACGGAACTCCTCTTTTCGTCGTCCAAAGACAATTTGACGGGTATCAGGTACAGAGACGAAATTTTACAGCCTTTTGTCATCCCAAGTCTTCGTCAAATTGGAGCAGGTTCTGTACTTGATGACAATGCTAGGCCTGCATATTCTCCTGACTTGGCACGAATTGAGCATGCATGGAATGAGTTGGGCAGACGTGTGAGAGACAATCATAGGCAACCTGATAATCTTCAGGATTTGGTGCAATTCCATCAGGCAGAATGGCAAGCCATTCCCCATATGTTTTTTTCGACGTCTGATCGACAGCATGCCTCGTCGTTGTGTCGACTGCTTACGAGCACGTGATGGTTTCACTGTTATTAACAAAGTTATCGAATTTGAGACAGTTTTGTTGGACCTCATTATGCTCAAAATGGCGAATTCTCATCAGATCCTCGGAATAGTTGTGTATAAAAAGTGCATATGCTTTGCATAACAGACTCAAAATGAAATGAAATGAAATGTAGTTCTTTTGCACTTAACCTGGGCTAATGGAAGACGGGCATACGCCATACAATGTTCTATGAGGGAAATTTTGCCCGGGCAGCGGCGCTACGGCCTACTCTTATATCGAATTCCAACTGCCAAGGGATCTTTCACGTGCACTCCAATATGTACATGGGACCTCGGTTTTTCGTCCTATCCGAACGACTAGGCAGCTGTCCTTGTCAGGAATAAAGCAAGCTTGAAAAGTGCTCTTCAGAACGAAAAATCCCATGGCTTCTGGTTTCAGAACGGCCCCTAGTGACTCGGGTACGTAGGGTTATTTAAAATATGGCGGACAACCTTGATTCATTCCTGTTTCAGCGGACAGGGTGTGGCCCCAAAGTAAATTAAACACAACTTCAGAACAAAGAATCCCCTGGGTTCCTACACCAGAACCGGTTCCAAACTGAACACATACGATATCCCAGTAGAAAACTAATTTGTTTCAAGTATGGCGGACACAATTCGTCTTTAGTGAAAATGGTGCCACAATGGATCTGTAAATAAAAAGAGCCATTCAGAAGAGAATATCGCCTGCCTTCTGTACTTCAGGTAGCTGGGGATATATGTATACTAGTGATGGTGGGTGGCTGGGGATACATGCATTAAAGTAATGGTAGGTATTTAGGGATACATGTATACTAGTGATGGTAGGTAGCTGGGGATACATACATTAAAGTAATGGTAGGTATGTAAGGGTACGTGTATACTATAGAAGTAGGTATGAAGGGATACATTTATACTAGTAATCTTAGGTAGGTAGGGATACATGTATACTAAGTAGAGGTAAATATGAAGGGATATATTTATACTAGTTATCTTAGGTAGGTATGTCGGGATACTTCCATTCTGTTGATTATAACTAGGGATACACTTTTAAAAGACAGTATTCATAAACTATCAATTAGCATAACTAAGGGGTATCTTTAAAATTATGTTGTCTACATGCTGGCGCATTGGTAAAGGTGGGTGTACAGCTAATAACTAGGGGTGTACATCTTTAAATCAAGGACGTCACTACATACTGAAGGTGCGTATCTTTAAATCAAATACACTCCCAATAATACAGTTTGGTATGTACACCCATATTAAATAAATGCACAATGATAAAGCTTGCTAAGTATTAAGTGATATACCACTTGATTCATCTGCGGGTATAAAATTGTAAATCCATATTCACAGACTAAGATGTTGATTGTTATAAAATGGATATAGCTATTATTGCTATGGACATATTATGATATATCTCGTCGTCCTCTTATTCAGGTATACCAGTAACTGTGCTAAGGATGGGTCGTTTAACATATGAAGTATAGCGAATATTCCGTTCTGTTATGGTTTTGTTTTAATATGTTATTTAAGGCGGTAACAAACGCGTGGTGAAAGTTTCAGTCAATCAGGTAATCTGTTTGCCATTTTAACCTATGGAAGCCTATAACTACCATTCATAATTTCTACTTTTCGCCCCTTCAAAACACAAAAGTTGAAAAGTAGAAGTTACGACAAAATGTAAGGCGACAGCATGGTATACAAGCCAAAATGAACTCGAAAATAGGAAATTAAGAAATAATACACTGCGATAATAGCGCCTCTCGTTATTTCCTAATTTCTTATTTTCGACTTGCATTTTGGCTTGTATAGCGTCTTGGCGACTTTCGACTTAGTCATATTTTTGTATTTTTTGATGTCTGTAAGTAGCGACCGGCGCCTCCGCTAGAGGGCTCAGACAGTGCTGTACACAGCTATGGCCGATTTTCAACCCCATTGCATCTGTTTTGGGGTCATATATTCGCGGAGCTGGTACAGACTTTTGCAACGGAATCCGAGTCGGAAAACACGTGATTAATTTAGACAAGGGTCAAGGAATCCATGACCACTGGGACCAAAAACCACTCGGACCAAGACCAGTCGGACCAATTGACAGACCACTCGACCCAAACAAAAAGACTACTCGGACCATACAAAAAGTCCACTCGGACCAAACAAAAAGACCACTCGGACCAATAATAAAGTGTTGTTTTAATGAATTGATAATTGTGTTTGTTTTAATATGATTATACTCGAACCAATAATACAGTGTTGTTTTAATAGCGGGTCGAATCCATGACCACTCGGATCAAAGACGACTCGGACCAAGACCAGTCGGACCAACTGACAGACCACTCGACCCAAAGAGTTTGAGAGTAAAATAAAAAGAGCACAAAATGACAAAGAGTCGTGAGATTAAAATATTTACATTGATAAATCATATGGCATGAATGATAATATTGCCATGCTGACTATATAAGACTTTACATTATTTGATTTTTTTAAATCGAAACATTACATTTTCAGTTATTAGTATGGAAGACCTGTATTTTGATACCCAGGAGAGTGCCGGTTTTTTTTTTGGTTTTTTTTTTCCATCAACACAAAAAAACTTCCAGATAAAAATTGATGAAATTATAAAGATACTAAATATTTGGAAAAAGCGAAATCTAAGCCTAATTGGCAAAATACAAATCATTAAAACATTCTGCCTATCGAAAATAATCTTTCCCATAATGTCAATAGAAACTCCAGAAACAATTAAGAACCAAATTAATACATTAATCTACAAATTTCTATGGAACGGTAGCGACAAAATTAAAAGAAATGTTATAACACAAAATGTTGAAAACGGTGGCCTAAACATGATAGACTTTAATGAATTTCTAAAATGCCGAAGTATATTTTGGATAAAAAAAACTAACAACATCAGATGATGAAACATGGAAAATACCGTTTCGATACATCCTGAAAAAATATAACGGTGAAATACTGCCAATGTGTAACTACGACAAAAATATTCCAATATCTTCTCCATTTTATAAACAAATCTTTACTCATTGGCACGATATATTTAAAACACATATTGATTACCTGATACCATTTAACAATCAGGTCATATGGAATAACAAACACGTTAAAATTAATAAATCTTCAATATATAACAATACACTATTTAAGAATAACGATTTAATATTTGTCACAGATATTATAAATACAAGAAATAATGCAAATAATTTAATTATTAGAAGCTTAAAGTCATCAATTAAATCTGTATCTAAAAATATATTGGAAAATAATCAACAAAACATAAATGACCTAGAAACTCCAAACCCTAATCTATATGATTATTTGAAAAAAATAATTGAAAAAATTTATAATAAAGACCTATCAAAAATAAAAAGTAAAGATATCTATAACACATTAATCTTAAATAAACTTCAAAAACCGACATCAATGGAAAAATGGGAACGACTACTTAACATCGAACTAAACAAAGAAGACACAAAAAAAATATTTCAAATATCGAAAACTACATGTTATAACATTAAATTGCGTTGTTTTATATATAAATATATTCACAATATTATCTACACTAATACACGTTTATGTCAATTCTCGCTAACGGAATCAACTCTATGTAGTTTTTGTTATTCGTGTATTGAAGATGTTAACCACTTATTCTAACTATTTCAATTATCGAAAACTACATGTTATAACATTAAATTGCGTTGTTTTATTTATAAATATATTCACAATATTATCTACACTAATACACGTTTATGTCAATTCTCGCTAACGGAATCAACTCTATGTAGTTTTTGTTATTCGTGTATTGAAGATGTTAACCACCTATTCTACCTATATACCCATTCGCAAAATATCTGGCAAGAAACCATCACTATACTAAAGATAGGTTGCCAGGCAACAAAACATACGCCCACAGCAGCTAAATCGTCCGGGCAGTCAACAAGGGTTGTCGCATATTTTTACTTTTTTCGGTAATGAAACATTTATAATACGCTAAAAACTGATTAAGAGTAACAACTCATTATGTAATTATCAGAAAATCATTAGAATTTGATTGCTTTTTATAAAGTTTTACCCCACGCTAACATTTGAATTAGTATATATACATGAAACATTTAAAATCATGGATTTAGCTGTTCAGTTATCAAAATTCATTGAAAATCAATATACTTGTTCGTTTCAATACCTTAAACTCTGTGTATCAATCTGAAGTCAATCAGATGATAAGTTTGGCCTTTAAAGCGTCCACAAGATTTTTTGAAGTGATCAAGGGCCATAACTCTGGCACTAATTATCGGAAATCGCTGAAAATCAATAGGCTTCTTCGTCTCATGACCTTAAAAACTGTGTATAAATTTAAAGTCAATCGGATATTAACTTTAGCCTCTAGAGCGTCCACAAGCAATTGTCGACGCCGGACCGACGGACGGACCGACGGACGGACGGACGGACGGGGGCGACGACAATATACGACCACATTTCAATGTGGTCGTATAAAAAACTATAACATTGACTTTAAGCCAAAACCAATCGATATACACCTTGGGGTTTATAAACAAGATGATCAAAATTATAATCAATTGCCAACACTATCAGTCACACTTCTAAACCACATAATAATATTAACAAAATTCTACATATATAAATGTAAACTAAAAAACGTCATACCTGACAAAAAAGAATATACATCATACATAAACAACATTAAAAACCTAGAACTAGAATCTGCAAATACTCATCTCCATGAAAAATGGAAAACACAAACATAATAAAACCTCTTATATATAAGTGATATTATAACAACCGCAGAATATACTATACTTTACTACAATATCTATTTTTGAAACGTATTGACAAAAAGTTATGCTCAAATCCATTCAAAATAGATACCTCTCATAACATATTTACATAAAATGTATATTTTGAAATATGTATTAGTATACTTTTAAGAATTATGAATAACTAGTATGCATATGTAGTATAATATAAATATCCAAAATGTATGCCATATTACTAAAATATTTGAAATATGTAGTATCTAACAATGTATGTATGTATCAAATTGTATATATTATCTGATAATAAACTATCATATTTAAAAAAAAAGAAAAAAAAAAGAGTGCCGGTTTGGAGAGAAAATACCTGTTTTTATTCACATTGAATATTGAATTGATCTGTTTACTACAGTTACCTATATAAATCATTGATAAATAATTTTTCCTCAATTCTTTCTTATTACATATGAAAGCTTATTGTTTCTGTTAAAGTTATTAGGCTTTCACCATTTTTAATGGCGAAAGACTATTGTTATTACTAAGATTATTATTAAGCTTTCATATTACATATGAAAGCTTATTGTTTCTGTTAAGATTATTATTAAGCTTTCATATTACATATGAAAGCTTATTGTTTCTGTTAAAGTTATTATTAAGCTTTCATATTACATATGAAAGCTTATTGTTTCTGTTAAAGTTATTAATATTTTTTTTTTTTTTTGTGTGTTTTCTGCAAATCGGATTTCTCAGAATCTATCCATAGGATCTTTCTGAAATTTTGACCTACCCTCCCCAAAAATGGGGTGCGAACCTTGATTAAATATATTTTCGAAACGTTTTACGAATCCGAAATCACCGAATTTTACGAACGAAAAAAATGACAACGCATAGTCGTAACTTTGTTATTTTTTGACCGATTTTACTAATTCTTTTTTCTTTGAATACCTTTAAAAAAATCATTTTCATCTGCAGTTTCACATTTTCGAATTTCGAAAATTCGTCGCTGTGATTTCGAACCGGAAGTTTAGACCAATTTGACAACTTCTTTAATAGTTGTACGATTTTCATGAAATTTAGTATCTAAGTAGATCTTACCGATGTGACTTCAAAAATATAATTAGAAATTTTCTAAATTATCTCCCCTTGACGAAATTAAGGATCAAAATTTTCAAAAAAATCATCGAAATATAGGTCAGAATGACCTGATTTTTTTTTGGATACTAAATAAGTAATTACTGATTTGTACACAAAATATGGAGTTTGCCGATCGAACCGGAAGTGCCGCCATATTTAAAAGTGAAAAATCAATAAGGCTTTTTTGCTATTTTACTTACAGACTCGGGAGTTATATTTTCTGAATCCTTGTAGGAAGGCCTAAAAAATGTCGCGAATGGAATTTTGATTTCGGTCACGTGATGGTCACCATTTTGAATTGAAAATGAAAAATAGAAGCAATTTGAAGGGTCGGGACTTTGGAACACAATTACGCTCCTTCTAATTAAGCTAGAATGTTCAAACTTGGTGTAGACGTTCACTAGGTCAATGTTATGATTGTGTTTAAAGATCAGCATTTTCTGCTTAGGGTAAGCAGAGATAAGCATGCTAATTTGTTGATTCTTTAGGGCACGATAACTTCGGTTATAATGAAGGGAGGGCGGTGAAACTTTTGTCAATAGAGAGTCTAATAGCTAGCCTGTTGTGTGAAATCATTGTATTATTTTTTCTAAATATCAGGGATAGCCGAAAAAAAGAGATTGAAAATCCAAAAAGTCGTATTTTTACAATTTGGAGCATGTTTAGAGGTCTTTCTCGTAAAGTCAACATAATATTTTTTGGAAACTTCTTCTACAAAGAGTCTTATTCGTAGTCTTTTATATGAAACCATCGATCAACAGTCCAACATATCAGGAGTAGAAGAACAAAAGGATCGAACATTGAAAACGGCACCCTTTCATTGTTAAGCGAAACATGCAGTGTAGGTGACTACAATCTACACATTTAGTCATCGTATAGAGCTTATTCAACAGTATCGAATTCCAACTGCTTAGGGATATTTTACGTGCACTCCAATGTGTACACGGGACCTTGGTTTTTCGTCCCATCCGAATGACTAGACAGCTGTGCTTGTCAGGCCCTCCGTTCTGCCTCACTGACAAGGGGAACCACGCCGGGAAATCGAGATGAACTTTCTCCGTGCAGAACTTTCAATTTAGGCGAAAACGTTTATTGCATACGATTAAGCTGGTCAGTTGGAGCTTATTTTCAAAAGTTTTGTAATAATCGGTTGGTAATTAAAGTACCATGCACATTAAACTGTTAAAACAGAAAATTTCGCCCGGTTGAAATGTTTCTTGCTATAAGTCAGCAATTTTCTGAATTCAGGGAGGCTGAATGGCTGAATAGTTAGCATGTGCGCACTGTATCGTAACGTCTGTCATTGAGTCAACGGGCGTCGTTTCGATCTCCAGGTTGGACGTGACATGAAGTATGATGTCCAACCTCGTGGGTTTTCTCCGTGTCCTTCGGTTTCCTCCCAACGGCTAAAGACCTGTAAGCGCAAGGGGAGTTTTTAAATAAAATTAAAAAACATATGTTAGTCCCGAAATGACCTAGTTTGTGTCGAATGGACATTAGGCCGCATTTCTCTCTTTCTCTTTTATTTTTAAAGTTTTGTAATAATCGGTTGGTAATCAAAGGTACTGTAAAAGTGATATCACAGAAAATTTCGCCCGGTTGTAATGTTTCTCACTTTAAAGTCAGCAATTTGCCGATTTTAAGGGGCAAACGTTTATTGCGAACGCTTAAGCTGGTCAGGGGGAGCTTATTTTTAAAAGTTTTGTAATATTCGGTTGATAACTAAAGGTACCGTGCAAATTAAACTGTTACAATAGAAAATTTGGCCCGGTTGAAATGTTTCTCGCTGTAGGTCAGCAATTTGCCGATTTTAGGGAGGTTGCGTGGCTGAATGGTTAGCACGTGCGCTCTGTATCATAACGTCTGTCATTGAGTCAACTGGCGTTGTTTCAATTTCTTGGTTGTACGTGACAAGGAGTATGGTCGCCTGTCCAACCTCGTAGGCCGTAACCGCCGCTGCCCGGGTAAAATTTCCCTCATTGCACACTTTATGGCATATGCCCGTCTTCATTAGCCCATTTTAGGAGCAGAACAGTCGGACGTTAAACCCTATTCAATTTCATTTCATTTTCTCTATGTTTATTATAGTGGATAAATATTTTTCTGGTTCTAGCAATTATTTAATTTCTGCATAGAAATCTTGCTTTGGCCAGTTTTTTTATTGCAGAGTGCCATTCTTGTTTAAACAAACATGATTCTTTGTTTAAAACATGCTTAAGAAGTCGTCACGATTTCCTACTTATAACCAAACATATTGGAAATATTAGTCTGGCATTATTAAATCCTAATTTTATTGGTCTTATTTAAAATTAAACTTTCATTTAACTATGAACAACACTTAACGTGTCTCTTTAAAACTATTAAGTACTCTAAAACAGTAGCTCAACCTTTTGACCTAAACTCATTAATTGACCATTTTGTTGTGAGCGACTTCTTATTCTTCCTATAGGACATATTGCACGTGTCTGATTTCAAAGGGGGGTTGGGTGCCTGAATGGTTAGCACGCGCGCCTGTCATTGAGTTAACTAGCGTGTTTTCGAATGCCCGGTTGTACGTGACAAGGAGTAAGGTCGCATGTCCAACCTGCCATTTTTAATTTTTTTTCCCGCCATTTTCATTTCAATTTCTCATCCGTCGCATTACAGTAATACAAGTTTCAGTTATTTCCCTTTAGTTTTCAGATTATTGTTATGCCTGGGTGCAATGTTTCATACTATATTTAGACTTTTTCTTCTTATCCTTTTATTTAGGATACTTGATACAATCAATGACACGTGACGATGAATATGAAAGCTTTCATATCTGCATGGGACAGTAGCAGATCTAGTTAAGCTTTCATATGTATTACATATGAAAGCTTATTGTTTCTGTTAAAGTTATTATTATTATTATTTATTTTTTTTTGTGTGTTTTCTGCAAATCGGATTTCTCAGAATCGATCCATAGGATCTTTCTGAAATTTTGACCTACCCCCCCGAAAATGGGATGCGAACCTTGATTAAATGTATTTTCAAACCGTTTTACGAATCCGAAATCACCGAATTTTACGAACGAATGCATTTGGCCTACAATGCTGTAACTTTGTGACTATTTGATCTGTTTTACTAATTCTTTTTTCTTTGAGTATCCTAAGACATTTACTTCAAATCTGCAATTTCGGATTTTCGAATTTCGAAAATTCGTCGCTGTGATTTCGAACCGGAAGTTTACACCAACTCGACAACTTCTTTAGTAGTTGTACGATTTTCATGAAATTTAATATGTAAGTAGACCTTAATGATGCGACTTGAAAAATGACTTTAGAAATTTTCTAACTTATCTCCCCTTGGTGAAATTAAGGATCAAAGTTTTCAAAAAAATCGTCGAAATATAGGTCAGAATGACCTAGTTTTTTTTTTCGATACTAGACAAGGAATTACTGATTCGTACACAAAATATGGAGTTTGTCGATCGAACCGGAAGTGCCACCATCTTTAAACGTGAAAAATCAATAAGGCTTTTTTGCTATTTTACTTACAGACTCGGGAGTTATATTTTCTGAATCCTTGTAGGAAGGCCTAAAAAATGTCGCGAATAGAATTCTGATTTAGGTCAACCGGGAGTCACCATTTTGAATTGAAAATGAAAAATAGAAGCAATTTGAAGGGCCGAGACTTTGGAGCACAATTAAGCTAGAATGTTCAAACTTGTTGTAGACGTTCACTAGGTCAATGTTATGATTGAGTTCAAAGATGAGCTGATTTGTTGATTCTTTAGGGCACGATAACTTCGGTTATAATGAAGGGAGGGCGGTGAAACTTTTGTCAATAGAGAGTCTAATAGCTAGCCTGTTGTGTGAAATCATTGTATCACTTTTTTTAAATATCAGGGATAGCCGAAAAAAAGAGATTGAAAATCCAAAAAGTCGTATTTTTACAATTTGGAGCATGTTTAGAGGTCTTTCTCGTAAAGTCCAAATACTATTTTTTGGGAACTTCTTCTACAAAGAGTCTTATTAATAGTCTTTTATATGAAACCATCGATCAACAGTCCAACATATCAGGAGTAGAAGAACAAAAGGATCGAACATTGAAAACGGCACCCTTTCATTGTTAAGCGAAACATGCAGTGTGGGTGACTACAATCTACGCATTTAGTCATCGTATAGAGTTTAT
The DNA here is from genome assembly GCA_948474765.1 of Patella depressa. Taxonomy (NCBI): domain Eukaryota; kingdom Metazoa; phylum Mollusca; class Gastropoda; family Patellidae; genus Patella; species Patella depressa. The sequence goes on from OX419716.1 coordinate 56,124,527, forward strand.
TCAACAGTATCGAATTCCAACTGCTTAGGGATATTTAACGTGCACTCCAATGTGTACACGGGACCTTGGTTTTTCGTTTTCGTCCCATCCGAAGGACTACACAGCTGTGCTTGTCAGGCCCTCCGTTCTGCCTCACTGACAAGGGGGAACCACGCCGGGAAATCGAGATGAACTTTTTCCGTGCAGAACTTTCAATTCAGGCAAAACGTTTATTGCATACGATTAAGCTGGTCAGTTGGAGCTTATTTTCAAAAGTTTTGTAATAATCGGTTGGTAATTAAAGTACCGTGCACATTAAACTGTTAAAACAGAAAATTTCGCCCGGTTGAAATGTTTCTTGCTATATGTCAGCAATTTTCCGAATTCAGGGAGGCTGGATGGCTGAATGGTTAGCATGTGCTCGCTGTATCGTAACGTTTGTCATTGAGTCAACGGGCGTCGTTTCGATCTCCAGGTTGCACCTGACATGGTGTATGATGTCCAACCTCGTGGGTTTTCTCCGTGTTCTTCGGTTTCCTCCCAACGGTTAAAGACCAGTACGTGCAAAGGGAGTTTTTAAATAAAATTAAAAAACATATGTTAGTCCCGAAATGACCTAGTTTGTGTCGAATGGACGTTAGGCCGCATTTCTCTCTTTCTCTTTTTAAAGTTTTGTAATAATCGGTTGGTAATCAAAGGTACTGTTAAAGTGATAAAACAGAAAATTTGGCCCGGTTGTAATGTTTCTCACTTTAAAGTCAACAATTTGTCGATTTTAAGGGGCAAACGTTTATTGCGAACGATTAAGCTGGTCAGGTGGAGCTTATTTTTAAAAGTTTTGTAATATTCGGTTGATAACTAAAGGTACCGTGCAAATTAAACTGTTAAAATAGAAAATTTGGCCCGGTTGAAATGTTTCTCGCTGTAGGTCAGCAATTTGCCGATTTTAGGGAGGTTGCGTGGCTGAATGGTTAGCACGTGCGCTCTGTATCATAACGTCTGTCATTGAGTCAACTGGCCTTGTTTCGATTTCTTGGTTGTATGGTCGCCTTACCAACCACGTAGGCCTTAACGCCGCTGCCCGGGTAAAATTTCCCGCATTGCACACTTTATGGCGTATGCCCGTCTTCATTAGCCGATTGTAGGAGCAGAACAGTAGGACGTTCAACCCCATTCAATTTCATTTCATTTTCTCTATGTTGCTTATTTATTATAGTGGATAAATATTTTTCTGGTTCTAGCAATTATTTAATTTCTGCATAGAAATCTCTGGCCAGTTTTTTTTATTGCAGAGTGCCATTCTTGTATATTGCAGTTTAAAACATGCTTAAGAAGTCGTCACGATTTCCTACTTATAACCAAACATATTGGAAATCATAATTATATAACATATCTTGGAAGCCCGATTACAGCTATACAAGTTTCAGTTATTTCCCTTTAGTTTAAAGATTATTTTTTTGCCCGGGTGCAATGTTTCTCACTACATTAAAATTTGTAACTTTGTGAGTTTTTGACCGATTTTGATATTATGTCTTTATAATTTTCCAAATCTACATATTTAACGTACATATTAAAAAGTTGAGTTCAACCTGATTCAAAAAGTTTTAGTTTTGTTCAAAGTTATCTCATTTAATTTTTCGATGTTTTCTTACCATTTTAATTTCATTTTTCTGAAAGTTTTGAAATCGGAAGTCATCCCGATTACAGCAACACAAGTATCAGTTATTTCCCTTTAGTTTTCAGATTACTCAATGTTTCATACTATATTTAGACTTGTAACTTCGCGAGTTTTTGACCAATTTTGATAGTTTGTTATTCTTATCCTTTTATTTGAGATACTTGATATAATCGATGACACGTGACGATGAATATGAAAGCTTTCATATCTGCATGGGACAGTAGCAGATCTAGTTGTTATTTTTTTTTGTGTGTTTTATCCACAAATCGGATTTCTCAGAATCTAACCACAGCATCTTTATGAAACTTTTACCTATCCCCCCAAAAATGGGTGGTAGCTGTTGATTAAATATATTTTCAAAACGTTTTACGAATCCGAAATCCCCGAAATTTACGAACGACAAAATGGACAATGCATAGTCGTAACTTTATTGTTTTTTTGACCGATTTTACTAAATCTTTTTTCTTTGAATACCTTGAAGAAAATCATTTTCATCAGCAGTTTCACATTTTCGAATTTCGAAAATTCGTCGCTGTGATTTCGAACCGGAAGTTTAGACCAATTTGACAACTTCTTTAATAGTTGTGCGATTTTCATTCAATTTAGTATATAAGTAGATCCTACCGATGTGACTTCAAAAATATAATTAGAAATTTTCTAAATTATCTCCCCTTGGTGAAATTAAGGATCAAAGTTTTCAAAAAAATCGTCGAAATATAGGTTAGAATGACCTAATTTTTTTTTTCGATACTAGACAAGGAATTACTGATTCGTACACAAAATATGAAGTTTGTCGATCGAACCGGAAGTGCCACCATCTTTAAACGTGAAAAATCAATAAGGCTTTTTTGCTATTTTACTTACAGACTCGGGAGTTATATTTTCAGAATCCTTGTAGGAAGGCCTAAAAAATGTCCGAATAGAATTTTGATTTAGGTCAACCGGGAGTCACCATTTTGAATTGAAAATGAAAAATAGAAGCAATTTGAAGGGCCGAGACTTTGGAGCACAATAACTCTCATTCTAATTAAGCTAGAATGTTCAAACTTGGTGTAGACGTTCACTAGGTCAATGTTATGATGGAGTTCAAAGATGAGCATTTTCTGCTTAGGGTAAGCAGAGATAAGCTTGTTGATTTGTTGATTCTTTAGGGCACGATAACTTCGGTTATAATGAAGGGAGGGCGGTGAAACTTTTGTCAATAGAGAGTCTAATAGCTAGCCTGTTGTGTGAAATCATTGTATCATTTTTTTTAAATATCAGGGATAGCCGAAAAAAAGAGATTGAAAATCCAAAAAGTCGTATTTTTACAATTTGGAGTATGTTTAGAGGTCTTTCTCGTAAAGTCAACATAATATTTGTTGGGAAATTCTTCTACAAAGAGTCTTATTGGTAGTCTTATATATGAAACCATCGATCAACAGTCCAACATATCAGGAGTAGAAGAACAAAAGGATCGAACATTGAAAACGGCACCCTTTCATTGTTAAGCGAAACATTCAGTGGGGGTGACTACAATCTACACATTTAGTCATCGTATAGAGCTTATTCAACAGTATCGAATTCCAACTGCTTAGGGATATTTTACGTGCACTCCAATGTGTACACGGGACCGTGGTTTTCGTCCCATCCGAACTAGACAGCTGTGCTTGTCAGGCCCTCCGTTCTGCCTCACTGACAAGGGGGAACCACGCCGGGAAATCGAGATGAACTTTCTCCGTGCAGAACTTTTAATTCAAGCCAAACTTTTATTGCATACGATTAAGCTGGTCAGTTGGAGCTTATTTTCAAAAGTTTTGTAATAATCGGTTGGTAATTAAAGTACCATGCACATTAAACTGTTAAAACAGAAAATTTCGCCCGGTTGAAATGTTTCTTGCTATAAGTCAGCAATTTTCCGAATTCAGGGAGGCTGAATGGCTGAATGGTTAGCATGTGCGCGCTGTATCGTAACGTCTGTCATTGAGTCAACGGGCGTCGTTTCGATCTTCAGGTTGCACGTGACATGGAATATGATGTCCAACCCCGTTTATTGCGAACGATTAAGCTGTTCAGCGGGAGCTTATTTTTAAAAGTTTTGTAATATTCGGTTGATAACTAAAGGTACCGTTCAAATTAAACTGTTAAAAAAGAAAATTTGGCCCGGTTGAAATGTTTCTCGCTGTAGGTCAGCTAGAATGTTCAAACTTGGTGTAGACGTTCACTAGGTCATTGTCTTGATCGAGTTCACAGCAGAAATAACAGTGAAACGATCAACGAACTCATAGCAGAAATAACAGTGCAAAACTTAACGAATTCATAGCATAAATAGCAGAAATGAAATGGGGTTTTACGTCCTACTTTTCTGCACCTGACCTGGGCTAATGGAAGACGGGCATACGCCATACAGTGTGCTATGAGGGAATTTTTGCCCGGGCAGCGGCGCTACGGCCTACTCTTATATCGAATTCCAACTGCCAAGGGATCTTTTACGTGCATTCCAATGTGTACACGGGACCTCGGTTTTTCGTCCCATCCGAACGACTAGGCAGCTGTCCTTATCAGGCCCTCCTTCTGCATCACTGACAAGAGGAAACCATGCCGGAAAATCGAGATGAGCTTTCTCGGCCAATGCAAGGATCGAACACCCGACCTCCAGGCTAACGAGCCAGCGCCTTGCCCACTTAGCCACCGTGATTCCCATAAATAGCAATGAAACGATCAACGAATTTATAGCAGTAATAACACTTCAACAATTAACGAATTCGTAGCAGAAATAACGGTGAAACAATTAACGAATTCGTAGCAGAAATAACAATGAAACGTTCAGCGAAATCATAGCCGAAATAAGAGTGGAACAATCAACGAATTAATAGTAGACGAGTTCATAGTAGAAAAAACAGTGAAACAATGAACGAATCATAGCAGAAACCAGAAGGCTATCAATACACTGTGAAATTTGAAACCTAAATGGCCCGGCTAGGAACAATATCTACATGCCCGGAAAAGACTACTTAACAGTTGGAATTCGAAAGAAAAGACCGTAACGACGCTGTCCGATCAAAATTTAGTTAATTCAGTCGGCGCAGACAGATAGGTCGTTAAAACCATTTCTGTTCAGTTCATTCCATTTCCTTAAATCTATGTTCAGTTTATTCATTTTCCTTAAATCTATGAAAGTTGTGTGAATTGGGAATCGCGTATTACTCAACAGTTTCAGGGGAGATAAGCCGTCTTTGAGATTGGAAATCAATTTTTGATATCGACTGTGTATGATTGCTACTAGATCGATTGTGATTCAGGTTCTAATCAGTTTGGATTGAAGAATCGGTGTGGTATATGTGTGTGTGATGGGGTGGAGGTGGTGGCACAAGACGCTATATCCCATTCGCAACCACACACCTAACAAATGCAGGGTATAGGTTGCGATCAGTTCTTTCAAGATTTTCATATATTTAAGCCACTTTATTACACGCCTCATCTGAAAATGTCTGTGTTAGTGTAGATAAATGTTGACCAAATAACATCTTTCACCATTTTGACTTTCAGTTACAGAACTAGCATAGGGGCGTTTTCATTCTCATTCAGTAGTGGATTCGACAGTAACAGTGTATAGAAAACGAATGAGTTGGACTCGGGGGCCCTTTCCCTTGGCCCTGGGGACCCTTTTGTCATTCGTGGGACCCTTTTGTCATTCGTGGGACCCTTTTGTCTGTCTTTAGAGCCCTCCCTAACTAGGATACATTTTCATTTTTCGCATCGGTTTTAGCATTTTTCTCCCGTTTTATTTTTTCAACTGCTTTGATTTTTTTCGCGGGGAGGCTATAAAACGCTTTTGAACTAGCAGTACTATTGACATAATACCGTTTTTTCCAGTAATGGTAACTCACTCGTTTCTTCAAGAATCATTCGGCATTCCAGGTATGCTACATTCTATTCGCTGTCTTCCATAGGAGCGGTAAGATGAGACCTGTTTGTGGGAAAAACCCTAAACAATATGCGAGGGTGGAATAATTGTACATTACTTTAAGGTTTGCGTGAAGTAATTGACATATCGAAATTACAGTTATATGCACTGAATAACCATGACACGGAGAGAGAGAGAGAGAGAGAGAGAGAGATGGGGTTTAACGTCCACTCGACGCAAACTAAGTCATTTTGGGACTAACATATGGTTTAATTTTATTTCAATAATCTGCTTGCGCATATTAACAGTGGGAGGAAACCGCAGGTCCCGGGGTAAACCCAGGAGATTGGAAAGGCGAGATTGTAGGTTAGGGTTAGGGTAAGCGCTAAGGTTAGGTCTTCGGTTAGGATTAGGATTAGCGATATCCCTATTTACATCTCGTGACCTTTGACCAAACGTAATGAAGACAGGATGTGACGTATATATGCACACTGAGGTTATCAAGCTATAGACCGGACTAGTAGTAAGCTATAAACGGATAAATAACAAGAGTTTATATGTATATTATTTTATTAAATTTATATATAACTCCCTGATTTACATATATACATTATGCATGAACAATAGAAACTATATACTAGTATTTATAAGTATTAAAGCTATGGTAATATTATGCTATCAAATAGCCGTATTGTCTTAATATTTGTTGTAACCGCAACCTTGATAGTTATTGTAAGAAGGATAACGGTTGTAGTTGTATCCGTTACCGTATCCGTTGTTATTGTAGTTGTTATATCCCTTCCCATATTCGTTGTTATTGTGGCCATTGTTGTAACCGTTGTTGTAATTGTAGGGGCCGTTGTAACTATTGTATCCTTTATTATTGTATTGGTTGTACTTGTATAGTCCGTTGTTGTATCGGTTGTATGGCCCGTCGTTGTACCCGTTGTAGTTGTATGATTGTTTGTAAGCTCCAATCTTTCCATGTCCAACAAGTCCGTTTCCAATTATACCGTGTCCTATACCGTTACCAACGATACCATGACCAATTCCGTGTCCAACAATACCGTGTCCGATACCGTTACCAACGATGTCATGCCCAATACCGTAACCAATCTTTCCATGTCCAATAAGTCCGTGTCCGATTCCGTTTCCAATGATACCATGTCCGATACCGTTACCAACGATACCATGACCAATTCGATTTCCAACAATACCGTGTCCGATACCGTTACCAACGATGCCATGCCCAATGCCGTTACCAATCTTTCCTTGTCCAATAAGTCCGTGTCCGATTCCGTTTCCAATGATACCATGTCCGATACCGTTACCAACGATACCATGACCAATTCCGTTTCCAACAATACCGTGTCCGATACCGTTACCAACAATACCATGACCAATTCCGTTACCAATAACACCGACTTTGCCAACAGCTACTATTCCGTGTCTGAGTCGGTTTCCTTGGATACCATGTCCAATACCATGGTTGAGTCCGTTGCCAATAGCTCCTACACCAACAAGACCATGTCCAACACCGGCATGTCCTCTTCCAAATCCTTTACCATTTCCGTTTCCAAAGACACCAACATCATGTCCGAAACCGTGTCCGATTTTAGCATCGATGTATTGGGAAGCAGCTACTGTCAAACAGACAGCGAAAGCGACGAAAGCCTGAAAAAGAAAAAAAAACATGTGTTTTACAGAAATAGCCGTAGATTTGATTCCATACTAAAAAAAAAATCGCGAGGGTTTATTTATAACCAAAAACTTGACAATCAAGAAATTTTACTGTGCCGCCATTATTTAGTACATGATCGAGTTTTGGCGTTACCAGGCAAAATCACAAATAATGTTCAACTCTGGGTAATAATTTACACTTTTTATAATTTACCGTTCTGGCCCTATGAATATAAAACTGCCTTTAATACAATGTCAAGGGCGATAAGCAATAATACAACAGTGACGATGCAATACCATGTTCAACCCTCGATTTCTACCAGTTTTAAATTTAAAGATGGACCTATGGGTATGAATGCCAAGTGCGATAAGCAATCATATAAAAATTTAGTATGTAATGAAACTTATTAGTGCTATACCAAATTAGATATCAGGTTTCTTGTCTAGAAAGTTCAAGTATATCCCATCTGGGTCACGATCCTTGTCACTACATACCGCTAATTGGAAGTGTTGAAGATTATTTAGTCAACAAGTTAAATTTACTCTCTGTAGATTGTTACAATGTTTTACTGTATTAGCCCAGTCTGTACAGAACAGAGGGGCGTAAAAGCAAGTCACATTTAAGATTTCAGGGACCGGGTATGCTTATCTTAAAACTTCAAAGATTTGAAATCTTATACGGAGTAGGGCAAAAGTCCTACTTTATACACCGACTGGACCATTGAAGACAGATAGATTTTGCCCGGACATCTATATTACGATATACTCTATCGAGGAATCTTTTACGTGCACGCCAATGTGTACACTGAACATTGCTTTTCGTCCCATCCTGACAATTAGACACTATTCCTTGTCAGACCGGGCAGACCTACTGTCCTGTACAGCTAACAAGGGCAGTCAAGCCTGTACAATTGACTTTCTGGTCAAACCCCGGGAGAGAGCCCAAGACCTACTGGTTAGTTAATCAGTGTCTCTTATCACTGAGCCACCATGATCCCCATACATTAAAAACATGGAGTTCGTAGATGAGCATTTTATGCTTAGGGTAAGCAGAGATAAGCAATTAGATTGGTTGATGATTTCGGACACTTTCACTTCAGTCAGAGTGATGAAACTTGGGGTATAGTTTCATTACATCAATACCTTGAATGCGTTCGACAATGAGCATTGTCTGCCCTGGATAAGCAGAGCGATGAGCAATTTGATTGGTCCTGTGCGAAGATGAGCATTGTCTGCTTACAGTAAGCAGAGATAAGCAATCTGATTGGTTGATTCTTTGGGGCACGATAACTTTGGTTATAATGAAGTGAGAGTGACAAAATTCCAAATATAGATTCATTATGTCATTACCTTGACTAAGTTTGATGTTGAGAATTTCTGCGTAGATTTAGGAGCAATAAGCAATTTGACTGATCACATTGGAACATAACACCTCTGTTTTTAATTAAGGCAGAATTTGAACCGGTTGAATTGTTTCTCGTTATAACTCGGTGAGTTTTTGGCGGATTTCATTAATTCTTTTTCCTTTTTAAGATTCTTTATATAACTCATGAGATGCGACAGAAACTGACCGTGAATATGAAAGCTTTAATATCTGCTTAGCAGATCTAGTTAAGCTTTCATATTTCATATGAAAGCTTATTTCTGTTAAGATTATTATTTTTTTTTTTTTTGTGTGTTTCTCCTGCAAATCGGATTTCACAGAATCTAACCATAGGATGTTTCTGAAACTTTGACCTACCCCCCCCAAAAATGGGTGGTGGCTGTTGATTAAATATATTTTCGAAACGTTTTGCGAATTCGAAATCACCGAATTTTACGAACGGAAAAATTAACAATGCATAGTCGTAACTTTGCTATTTTTTGACCGATTTTACTAATTCTTTTTTCTTTGAATACCTTGAAAAAAATCATTTTCATCTGCAGTTTCACATTTTCGAATTTCGAAAATTCGTCGCTGTGATTTCGAACCGGAAGTTTAGACCAATTTTACAACTTCTTTAATAGTTGTACGATTTTCATGAAATTTAGTATTTAAGTAGATCTTACCAATGTGACTTCAAAATTATAATGAGAAATTTTCTAAATTATCTCCCCTTGGTGAAATTAAGGATCAAAGTTTTAAAAAAAATCGTCGAAATATAGGTCAGAATGACCTGAAAATTTTTTTCGATACTCGACAAGTAATTACTGATTCCTACACAAAATATGGAGTTTGTCGATCAAACCGGAAATGCCACCATCTTGAAACATGAAAAATCCCTAAGGCTTTTTTGCTATCTTACTTACAGACACGGGAGTTATATTTTCTGAATCCTTGAAGGATGGCCCAAAAATCGCAAGGAGCAGAATTTTGATTTAGGTCAACTGATGGTTGCCATTTTTAAGTGAATATGAAAAGTAGTAGCAATTTGAAGGGCCGGGACTTTGAAACACAATAACTCTCTTTCTAATTGAGCTAGAATGTTCAATCTTGGTGTAGACATTCACCAGGTCAATGTCATGATTGAGTGCAAAGATGAACATTTTCTGCCTAGGGTAAGCAGAGATAAGCATGCTGATTTGTTGATTCTTTAGGGCACAATAACTTCGGTTATAATGAAGGGAGGGTGATGAAACTCTTGTCAATCGAGAGTCTAATAGCTAGCCTGTTGTGTGAAATCATTGTATCATTTTTTTTTTAAATATCAGGGGTAGCAGAAAAAAGAGATCGAAAATCCAAAAAGTCGTATTTTTACGATTTGGAGCATTTTTAAAGGTCCTTTTCTCTAAAGTCAACATAATATTTTGGGGGAACTTCTTCTACAAAGAGTCTTATCGGTAGTCTTTTATATGAAACCATAGATCAACAGTCCAAAATATCAGGAGTAGTAGAATAAAAGAATCGAAAATTGAAAACCGCACCCTTTCATTGTTAAGCAAAACATGCAGTGTGGGTGGCTACAATCTGCAAATTTAGTCATCGTATAGAGCTTATTCAACAATATAGAATTCCAACTGCTAAGGGATCTTTTGCGTGCAATCCAATGTGTACACGGCGGATGGGGGGACACGCCAGAATATCGAGATGAACTTTCTCGGCCAATGCAGGGATCGAACACCCGACCTCCTGGCTAGCAGGCCAACGCCTTAGCCACATAGTGTGGACACCCATCGTACATTTCATCCGTCAAATCAAAGTATTTCATTGCATTAGACCAATAATTAATTATTCTTAATTTAAAACTTTATTTAATATTAGTCTGGCATTATTAAATCCTAATTTTATTGGTCTTATTTAAAATTAAACTTTAATTTAACTATGAACAACCCTTAACGTGTCTCTTTAAAACAATTAAATACTCTAAAACAAAAAACAAAACAAAAAATCAATAAGCGGGTCAATTCAGGTAAGTATAACTACGGGTTCTGTCCACCTTCTCTCGTAAGTATAACTACGGGTTCTGTCCACGTTCTCTCGTCTACGGCCACACCGCGTTGAAAACACCAGTTCTCGTCCGATCACTGAAGTTAAGCAACGTCGGGCCCGGTCAGTACTTGGATGGGTGACTGCCTGGGAACACCGGGTGCTGTAGACGCCTTTTTAAAACCGACCCCCCCCCCCCCAAAAAAAATCAATAAACGGGTCAATTCAGGTAAGTATAACTACAGGTTCTGTCCACCTTCTCTCGTCTACGGCCACACCACGTTGAAAACACCAGTTCTTGTCCGATCACTGAAGTTAAGCAACGTCGGGCCCGGTTAGTACTTGGATGGGTGACCACCTGGGAACACCGGGTGCTATAGACGCCTTTTTAAAACCGACAAAAACCGCCCCAAAAATCAATAAGCGGGTCAATTCCGGTAAGTATAACTACGGGTTCTGTCCACCCCCTCTCGTCTACGGCCATACCACGTTGAAAACACCAGTTCTCGTCCGATCACTGAAGTTAAGCAACGTCTGGCCCGGTCAGTACTTGGATTGGTGACCGCCTGGGAACACCGGGTGCTTTAGGCGCCTTTTTAAAACCGACAAAAATCAAAAAAAAAATCAATAAGCGGGTCAATTCAGGTAAGTATAACTACGGGTTCTGTCCACCTGCCCTCGTCTACGGCCACACCACGTTGAAAACACCAGTTCTCGTCCGATCACTGAAGTTAAGCAACGTCGGGCCCGGTCAGTACTTGGATGGGAACACCGGGTGTTGTAGACGCCTTTTTAAAACCGACAAAACCCCCCCAAAAAATCAATAAGCGGGTCAATTCAAGTATGTATAACTACGGGTTGTGATTTAAAAGTATTTATTCAGAATTCTTATATACAACGATGGAGGGAATAATATGAATAAATTGGATACAGTAACAAGCAACTAAATGCTTATATAAAACTGCTTCCAGAATAGTATGTATTGAATATAAATTTTAAATGATCAGCTGGCAGTGTAATAAAATAAAAATTATTATCTAGATTAGGGTTTCATAGTTAACGGTGGAAAGAAGAAAATGTGTTGAGTAAAAAAAAAATAAGGAAAATCGAATAAAATAAGAGAAAGAAAAAATTGTAGCGAAGGATAGGGACATTGATGTAGGGGGGGGGGGGGGGGTGAATAGAGATTTGAATTAGAAAGTAGTTTGGGACGCAACGCCAGAAAACCCAAAAAGCAAAACACGCACCAAAAGCTTGTAAGAATACTTTTATTTTAGCAGTTTCAATGTTATTGATTACACATTTCTCGCGTGACCCTGGGTTACCTATGGATTGTGCAAAGGAGATTACGAGGTGATCAAACTAGTAATAACCATTTTTCGCATATACAAGTTGTAATGGTGATTTGCAGAGCGGAGGCACATTCATTTCCGAGATTTGAAGCGTTTGGTTAGAGCTATATATTGGTGAACTACTGAAAGTACAGACACATTTTTAATTTTAGGAAGATTGTCAATCCCAAACAAAAGTGAATTAATATTCTTGAAATGGTCATACAATGTATCGATAGTGAGTCTGCGTTGGTCTATAAAAAGGCGACACTGAAAGAAATAATGTTCACTAGATTCACATCTGTTTCCGCATAAACAGGATGGATCGTCAGATACATACATGAGGTATTTATGATGATTTAGGTCAGATTTAGAGTTGCGTAATTTAGAAAGAATAATTTGTAACGACCTGTCACCAAAATTGAAGAGATCATTGTATTTAGGTTTGCCATATGTTTTTCTAATTTGAAATTTGAATGAAGAGATTGAATTTGAAGCTTTGACGTTTTCATCAAGACGATTCCATTCTTGTACTGATGATGGGAAAAACGAGTTTTGATAAAGATTAGATTTACAGTTAATACTCATTAGATTATTGGAGTTTCTGAGTTAATATGGTTTACTGGACGCTATAGATTGGGGGACTAAATCGAATAGATACGAGGGTGTTTGAAGATTGATAATTTTGAAAAATAAAACCATTTTATGTTCGTAGCGTCTTTTTAAAAGAGAGGAGAATCCAGATTCATTATAAAGTAAATTATGAGAAGTACCACGAGGAAGGCCTGTAATAGTTCGAATAGCGTCTAAATGTAGCGATTCTAGTTGGTCACTTTTTTCTTTAGTACAGTTGTTCCAGACACAATCAGCAACTACGGGTTCTGTCCACGGGTTCGTCCGATCACTGAAGTTAAGCAACGTCGGGCCCGGGTAGTACTAGGATGGGTGAACGCCTGGGGACACCGGGTGCTGTAGACGCCTTTTTGCCCTAAACTCATTAATTTACCATTTTGTTGTGAGCGGCTTGTTATTCTTCCTATATGACATATTGCACGTGTCTGATTTCAAAGGGGGGGTGGGCGGCTGAATGGTTAGCACGCGCGCCTGTCATTGAGTTAACTTGCGTGTTTTCGAATGCCCGGTTGTATGTGACAAGGAGTAAGGTCGCCTGTCCAACCTGCCATTTTTAATTTTTTTCCGGCAATTTTCATTTCATTTTCTCATCCGTCTCATTACAGTAATACAAGTTTCGGTTATTTCCCTTTAGTTTTCAGATTATTGTTATGCCTGGGTGCAATGTTTCATACTATATTTAGACTTGTAATTTTGCGAGTTTTTGACCAATTTTGATAATTTTTTCTTCTTATCCTTTTATTTAGGATACTTGATACAATCAATGACACGTGACGATGAATATGAAAGCTTTCATATCTGCATGGGACAGTAGTAGATCTAGTTAAGCTTTCATATTACATATGAAAGCTTATTGTTTCTGTTAAGATTATTATTATTTTTTTTTTTTGTGTATTTTCTGCAAATCGGATTTCTCAGAATCTAACCATGGGATCTTTCTGAAACTTTGACCTACCCCCCTAAAAATGGGGTGCGAACGTTGTTTAAATATATTTTCAAAACGTTTTACGAATCCGAAATCACCGAATTTTACGAACGAAAAAACTGACAATGCATAGTCGTAACTTTGTTATTTTTTGACCGATTTTACTAATTCTTTTTTCTTTGAATACCTTGAAAAAAATCATTTTCATCTGCAGTTTCACATTTTCGAATTTCGAAAATTCGTCGCTGTGATTTCGAACCGGAAGTTTAGACCAATTTGACAACTTCTTTAATAGTTGTACGATTTTCATGAAATTTAGTATAGAAGTAGATCTTACCGATGTGACTTCAAAAATATAATTAGAAATTTTCTAAATTATCTCCCCTTGGTGAAATTAAGGATCAAAGTTTTCAAAAAAATCGTCGAAATATAGGTCAGAATGACCTGAAAATTTTTTTCGATACTCGACAGGTAATTACTGATTCCTACACAAAATATGGAGTTTGTCGATCAAACCGGAAATGCCACCATCTTGAAACATGAAAAATCCCTAAGGCTTTTTTGCTATCTTACTTACAGACACGGGAGTTATATTTTCTGAATCCTTGAAGGATGGCCCAAAAATCGTAGGGAGCAGAATTTTGATTTCGGTCATGTGATGGTCACAATTTTGAATTGAAAATGAAAAATAGAAGCAATTTGAAAGGCCCGGACTTCGGAACACAATAACTCTCCTTCTAATTAAGCTAGAATGTTCAAACTTGGTGTAGACGTTCACTAGGTCAATGTTATGATTGAGTTCAAAGATGAGCATTTTCTGCTTAGGGTAAGCCGAGATAAGCATGCTGATTTGTTGGTTCTTTAGGGCACGATAACTTCGGTTATAATGAAGGGAGGGCGGTGAAACTTTTGTCAATAGAGAGTCTAATGGGTAGCCTGTTGTGTGAAATGATTGTATCATTTTTTTTAAATATCAGGGATAGCCGAAAAAAAGAGATTGAAAATCCAAAAAGATTTTAGGGAGGTTGCGTGTCTGAATGGTTAGCACGTGCGCTCTGTATCATAACGTCTGTCATTGAGTCAACTGGCCTTGTTTCGATTTCTTGGTTGTACGTGACAAGGAGTATGGTCGCCTTACCAACCTCGTAGGCCGTAACGCCGCTGACCGGGTAAAATTTCCCTCATTGCACACTTTATGGCGTATGCCCGTCTTCATTAGCCCATTGTAGGAGCAGAACAGTAGGACGTTAAACCCCATTCAATTTCATTTCATTTTCTCTATGTTGCTTATTTATTATAGTGGATAAATATTTTTCTGGTTCTAGCAATTATTTAATTTCTGCATAGAAATCTCTGGCCAGTTTTTTTTATTGCAGAGTGCCATTCTTGTATATTGCAGTCTATGACCCTTTGTTTAAAACATGCTTAAGAAGTCGTCACGATTTCCTACTTATAACCAAACATATTGGAAACCATAATTATATAACATATCTTGGAAGCCCGATTACAGCTATACAAGTTTCAGTTATTTCCCTTTAGTTTAAAGATTATTTTTTGCCCGGGTGCAATGTTTCTCACTACATTTAAATTTGTAACTTTGTGAGTTTTTGTCCGATTTTGATATTATGTCTTTATAATTTTCCAAATCTACATATTTAACGTACATATTCAAATAGTTGAGTTCAACCTGATTCAAAACGTTTTAGTTTTGTTCAAAGTTATCTCATTCATCCCGATTACAGCAACACAAGTATCAGTTATTTCCCTTTAGTTTTCAGATTACTCAATGTTTCATACTATATTTAGACTTGTAACTTCGCGAGTTTTTGACCAATTTTGATAGTTTGTTATTCTTATCCTTTTATTTGAGATACTTGATATAATCGATGACACGTGACGATGAATATGAAAGCTTTCATATCTGCATGGGACAGTAGCAGATCTAGTTATTATTATTTTTTTTCCATTTTGCCTATTTCTCAGCAACTATAAGAGATAGAGGTCTGAAGTTTGATTTTCTCTCGGGAAACTGGGTGGTAGTTAGTGCTTAAATGTAAAACGAAATTCGTGCGCATAGCGGAAATGCGTTAAATCTTTAACGTGCACGAAAATTGAAAATCGGCCGTAATTTTGGTAATTGTCAACCGATTTCTCTGATATTTACATTTTAGTATAGCTTGAGACATTTCGAAGAAGATAGCAGTTCACAAACGTCAAATTTAGAAACTTTGTCGCTTTCATTTTTTGGGTGAAAATTGGAAAATTTTCAAAAATTTCCAAAATTTTTATTTTTTGGAATTTTGAATTATGACTTATATTTTTGAATAGCTGACATCAATCCGATTCCAACAATATTAGTTTTATTCTGAAATGTTAACTTTGATTTTTCACTTTTTTTCGCATTTTGGTCAAATCGTAGAGTTTTTATTTTTTTAAAACGGCGCCTACGATTTTTCTGAAACTTATGGAATATGAAGTCGAAGGTCCAAACCAGTCCATGAGCTATAAATAAAAATCCTCTAATAACCGGAAGTGGTCAAGAAAAGTATCCAAAGTTTGACAAAATTCTGAAAAATGCTTACCGATGCGTAAAATGCGATGTATCAATTGGTTGATTACAGAGTAGTTAAAGTATTATATCGTTTGATAGCCGCGTGAATTATCTACAAGATGGTACTATAGCGACAAGTTTCTATCAAAAAATAAAAAAGTTATCTCAGTTTGAAAAGTAAGGTATTTTGCTATTTCGATCAACTTAAGACCCGAATCTCTCGGAAACGCCGCCTAGGATTTTTTTAAAACTTTCTCATTCGAGAGTCTTATAGGTGGTGTATTGTGTGAAACCATTGTACAATTTCTCTAAATGTCATGAGTAGTTGAAAAACGAGATTGAATATCCAAAACGTCGTATTTTTACCATTTGGAGCATTTTTAGACGTCTTTTTCTCGAAAAGTCAACGTAATTTTTTTTTTGGAACTTCTTCTACAGAGAGTTTTATCGGTAGTCTTAGGTATGAAACTATTGCGCAACATTTAGAAATATCAGGAGTATGAGAACAAAGAGATCGAAAACTGAAAACGTCACCTTTCATTGTTAAGCGAAACATGCAGTAAGAGTTGATACAATCTGTACGTTTTACCAACGTTTAGAGCATATTCAAAATTCCCCCTTTCTCTCACAGAGTTTTATCGGTACTCTTAGGTATGAAACCATTGCGCAACAGTTAGAAATATCAGGAGTATGAGAACAAAGGGATCGAAAATTGAAAACATCATCTTTCATTGTTAAGCGAAACATGCAGTAAGAGTTGATACAATCTGTACGTTTTACCAACGTTTAGAGCATATTCAAAATTCCCCATTTCTATCTATTTCTATCATATTTGAGCTAAAAGTATTTCAACTTTGAGTGTTTACTTATATTCAAAATATGGGTTTAGTGACCCTGTAACAGAAATAATTGATTTCTGTGTGTAATAATTAGTCTTTGAATTAATATTGTTTCTTCTTTGTCAAAATTACCTCATAACCGTAATCATCTCGACACAAATCGACGGCACCCGCTGTTTATAAGTAAATCCAATTATCAAAAGGCTGCAGTTGTATCTTGCAGTAGTATCGTGCAGGAGTACGAATATTGCACCTGCGATAGAAAGCGTGATGTAGTTCGAGCTTGGTCCCTATCTCTAATTAAAGATAAATTTTTATATGTTAGTGACTATTGCCACCGAATATTGGATCTGTTAAAGCATCTACTTCTTGCTTTACAAAAGTAACGAAGTCCTCAAAATTAATTTGACGGTTATTTGTAGACTTAACCCATTGAACTCTTTTACGCCAGCCGTCTCGCATATTGAAGGGTAATTTCTCCATTAATTCTTTAAGGTTTTTTGGGTGGTTCATTTCTGATAAATATTTTATATCGTTCATAGCATTCATACAGTTTGATAACGCCAATGAGAATTTACTTAAAAGTTCAACGTTTTCCGGCTTCATTGAGGGCCATTTCAGAAGCTTGTCTGTATATGCTGTCGTTATGTTATAGTCATCACCGAAAGTATTATGTAAGAGTTGCTTGGCTTTCTTAAAACCATCCTCGGGGTTCATATGAAGACAGCTTTTAACGAGTGCGTTTGGTTCTCCTTCTGTAAGCTGATCGAAATAATAAAGGCGATGTCTGTGGTCTGCTATTCGTTGTTCGATCCTACTTTCAAACGACTTAATAAAAGAACGATATTCAAGAGGGTTACCTCTAAATTTAGAAAGATGCGGTTGAGGTAGGAGACTTCGATTCTGATGTTCCAAGAGAATTTCCGTTAAGTTAGTTTGTTTAGTTTGTAGATCAGTTTGTTGTTCCAACAACTTCTGAAAAACTGTAGGAGGAACAGCTTCGTTGAACTGTACATTAGAGCGTTCATTTGAATTATAGCCGGCAGTGTTCTGAGAAACTTGGGGCGTTGAAAACATAGGTGCCTGAACGTTATTTCTATCAAAACGAGTTGGTTCAACCAATGGTACAGGTGTTTCTTTATTAATTATATGTGTAAAGCTGTTTGGCTGATAGATGTCGTGATTGCGCCTGACTGTCGGATTTTCTGCATACGTATTAGTCCTTTCTGATGGCCAAAGACCATAATTATAAGCCCTTTCTTGCGTAAATTGATCTGGACAGAAATTTTCAAAAATAGACTGTTTGGCCCTTGAGATTGATAAGTTAGTTTCCAGCTCAAGTTCTTCACGTTTTCTGTTTAATATTAATTGTTCTTCCTGTAATCTTTGTTTCTGTTTCAACGCCTCTCCACGCGCTAGAAGTTCTACCTGTTTAGCCTTTTCTTTGGCAAGGGCAGATATCACTGAAAACTTGGACGATGCTTTACTGCTTATACTTATATTATCATCGTTATCGTTGGCTTGCTGATTTTCTATTACAGGTGCTACATTTTTGACAGAGTAAAGGTCCTGCAGATCAACGTATTCACGATCTTCCATTTCGTCAAAACTTGCAAACCACAGTTCTTTCGCTGTAGCCATTTTCGTTATACGTTGAAAGATGAAACTAATTACTAGTATAAACAATATACGAGACATACGCGTTCACATACATGCGTTCACAGTTCCTAAAATAAAACACACGAAGGAAGTCTATTCTAAGATAGAAACTATATTGCCACCGTTTCCCTGTATTAAATCATTCGTGTGTTTCAATTTAAGAAAAGAAGATTTTGTTACAAATTCGTCAACGTTTATTACCAAGTCCCTCTTATAGAATACACATCAATCGTTAATACACTACGTACACATCAATCGTTAATACGATACGTTAGTTTATACAATACGTTAATATACGTTAAACAATTATCGTTAAGGTAAATCGTTCATATATAACACTAACAGATAAACACAAATAGTTACGTTGAATGACTACAATTTCGTTTGATGATCATATTATGCGTTGATGATATTAACTACGTTTGGTGATGTACATGTAATCATGATGACGATGACGTTACGTTTGATGATGGTGTGATGTGATGTTAGATAATGGTGTGATGAAGTTGCGTTTGGTGATTTGATGGTTTCTCTACAATAAAAATAACACATCGTTACAACCAAATAATAACATGAGTTTAACATTCTAATATTTGAACATCGTTACAATAAACTTAATCGAGTACTAGAGGGAGAGTTGTCCCTTTAAGCGTGTTGTCCCGTGTAGACTACTTGCAGGAAAACCACGTGCGTTAAGACATGGGGCGATACAAGTGCCGTTCATAACCATTAATTTATGCTGTTAAAACATAAAACATTTCAAGAACTATGCATATATCTTGACCAGAAAAATATAATTATTAAAAGCTCACTTACATCTTGTGAGGAACTACAGGGCAAAAAGAAAATACGTTTTACATTTTTACAAACAACAAACAATGGCGACTTCGTTAACTATATGACCTTGACCGAAAATGAATTAATATAAGAAAAGGACACGGATCATAACATTATAAACTATAGACTCGGATCCACCACAAATGAAAACAATGCGAATTCTGCCGTAACATTCCGGCCCCTTAAACAAACAGCTGTTTAACAAAATCTGCATTACGGTAGAATGAGCACCAACTTAGAAATTGGTCTCTGCATAACAGCATTTTGAGTCTTAATCTTAGCACTACGAATAAAACCATTAGAATCTTTATTAACATCAATAATACGTCCCATATTCCATTGATTACGAGGAACATTGTCATCTACAATAAGTACTATGTCATTAACACAAACATTTCGTTGAGGTTGGGTCCACTTAACGCGTTGCTGTAACGTTACTAAATACTCTCGTTGCCACCTCTTCCAGAAAGCATCTGCTAGATACTGCACTTGTTTCCAATACTTTCTCGCGTAGAGATCTTCGCGGCTAAAATCACCTGGGGGTAATAACCACGTTGTAGGCTTTAAATTCAATAAAGAATTTGGCGTTAAAGGATTAAAATCATCACAATCATCTGAAATAAACGTTAGAGGCCTACTGTTCACTATAGCTTCCACTTCGCACATTAGTGTATGTAGTGATTCATTATTCAAAGATACCGAATTCAAACCCATAAGTAGACCGTTTAAAACCTTTCTGATTGTCCTTATTTGGCGCTCCCACACACCACCGTGATGACTACCGGTCGGGGGGTTAAATGTCCATTTTATATTCCGTTGAAGTAATTCGTTGTTAATCTGACTGTGATTCCATTTCTCGATAGCTATACGCAATTCGCGTTCACCGCCGCAAAAATTGGTGCCATTGTCGCTTCGTATCTCTTCGCATTGACCTCTTCTTGCAATAAAACGACGGAGGGCTTGTATAAAAGAATTTGTATCTAAAGATGCAGAGATTTCAATGTGTATGGCACGTATAGTAAGACACGTAAAAACAACCCCATACCGTTTCAATTCTTTACGACCTTCTTTAATCATGAAAGGTCCGAAATAGTCTATGCCTACTCTTGCGAAAGGAGGCGCAGCTGTTATTCTATCCTTTGGGAGATCAGACATCTTTTGGTTTAATACAGGTGCTCGTAATTTACGACATGAAACACGTTTAGAAATAATGTGACGAACTATCGAATTACAGTTAATGATCCAATATTTTTCTCTCAACATGGCGATCGTATGACCTCTTCCTGAATGACCCAATCTCTTATGAGTACTCCTAATTATCAGATTTGTTACGTGGGCGTTGCGGGGTAAAATTATTGGGTGTTTTACATCTTCTGGTACATCAGCGTTGCGTAAGCGACCGCCTACACGGATAAGACCATTTATGAAAGTTTGTAAATCGAACTGTCTTTAGACAAACGTTTCACTGGGTTTGTCTTAATCATTTCACTGAAAGTTTTTCCAAAGGCACAACCTTGTGTAAATTGAAGAATGGCATGTTCAGCATTATTCAAGTCCGTTACGTTTAATGGAACCATTTTCATATCATGTCGTTTAATTATGTTCAGTTCTGTTTCGATCTTCGTTGAACGTTGGATCGGATCTAAAGAATCTTTAACATATTCTTCCAAAACCTTGCGATCATTCCGCCATTTTCTAAGATTTCCTTTAAAACGTAAAATCCATGCTACTGCTCGTTTCAAACTATACCAATCTGAATGATATTCTATAATCTTTATCGTTGAAGAATCGGCTACTTCCGTTGTACAGGTTATAACATCTTGTTTCACTTCCGGGTCATCAGATGTAACCTTGGATAAAGTTGGTTGATTTGGCCATGATAATTCCTTTTCCCATAGAAACCCCGGCCCCGTTAACCATCTGGGACTCTTGACAATTTCTAACGCAGTTAATCCTCTAGACGCGTCATCGCCTGGGTTCAATGATGATTCAACATAAAACCATTGGTTAGGTGCCGATAAGTCCTTTATAGCAGATATCCGATTTGCCACAAAAACATGAAAGCGTTTTTTCTCGTTGTTGATATAATTAAGTACTGTTGTACTATCCGTCCAAAATTTTATTTAATCGGGTGAAATGTCAAGTTCTTTCAAAAGAGTGCTGCTTAGACGAGCTGCAACAGTTGCTGCACTGAGTTCCAGACGTGGAATAGTAACCGTTTTAAGGGGGGATAATCGAGATTTACCAAGCACAAATGCGCAATGAATATCGTTCTGTTCGTTTATTAGTCTCTGATAAGCAACACAACCATAACCGGTCGAGCTGGCATCAGCGAAAAAATGAATTTCGCGTTTAACGACGTTTCCGAAATCGACTGGTTTTAGACATCTATCGATTTTATAGCCTTCTAAATTAATCAACTGTTCTCTCCATTTCAACCATTCGTTCCGATAATAGTCTGAGATAGGGTCATCCCATCCCTTACTTTCGTTGCAAATGTCTCTGAGAATACGTTTAGCTTGCAAAGTCAGTGGTGCCACAAAACCGAGTGGGTCAAAAATCGAAGACACTACTGATAAAATACCTCGTCTCGTTATTGGTTTGTCATTTAATACAATTCTGAAGCCGAATTGGTCATTCTCAATACACCAATGTACGCCTAGGGCCCTTTCAATCGGCAAATCGTCATAATTAAGATCAAGGTTTTTCATATCTTAAGCCAGTTTTTCTTCAGGAATATTATTAACAAAAGTTCTACTGTTACTCGTAAATTTAGTCAAATTAAAACCACCTTTTGCACACGAGTCTATCAATTCGCGGGCTAATTGTACTGCGTCGGTAACCGTGTCACAGGATTTCAAACAATCGTCGACGTAAAAGTTACGTCTAATAGCTTCTGCTACGCGTTCAGATTGCACACAAAAGTCATCTGCAGTCCTACGTAATGCGAAATTGGCGCAAGTGGGGGATGAAACAGCTCCAAACGGATGTGAGGTCATCTGATATTCTTCTGGGTCACAATTAATGTTACCGTCAGGCCACCACAGAAATCTGAGAAAATCTCGGTTAGATTGAGGCACTTTTACTTGGTGGAACATTGCCTCTATGTCCGCCATAAAAGCAACTGGACGTTCCCGAAATCGTGTTAGCACGCCAAACAAAGAGTTAGTCATGTCCGGACCTTGTAATAAAAGATCATTTAGTGATTTACCATTAAGCTTGGCGCTACAATCAAAAACAACACGGATTTTGTTAGGCTTCTTTGGGTGGTAGACACCATGATGCGGGATATACCATGTCTTACCACGTTCAACTTCCAAGCGTTCTAGGGGTATTTTAACTGCGTATTCTTTACTAATGAGTTCGTTAAGAAAGTTAACATAATCTGACATGTAATTACTGTTTCTCTGAAATTTACGTTTCAACCAACCTAAACGTTCGAAATCTTGTTCTTTGTTAAAGGGCACCGATATACTTTTGTCTCGGAATGGTAATGGAATGTAATAATGTCCATCTTCGTACTTTATTTCGTTGTCAACCAAAGACAAGAACCTTTTGTCTTCTTCAGAATGTCCTAATTCCGATGCATGATTATATCGTTCAATAAAATCATTCTCGAACATATGATTTATCAGCTTGACGTTATCAATTTCATGAACAGTTTCGTTGAATGCCAACTGATGACAATTATCCGAATTTATCTCACGCACAATTATACGGTTACACGTTATCGCTACAGGTTTAGACGAAGATACTTTAATGGGACCCATAACTGTCCAACCAAGTCTTGTTAATACAGCATACGGACCTTTATCTACACTAGGCCTAACTTCAAGTGGTTCAAGGGCTAGTGGACAATTAATACCTATCAAAAGTCCAACTTCGAGAAAGCGTGGAATTTCCGGAAGGGGCAAAGATTTAAGCTAATCCCACTGATATACGTTATCATGCGTTGGGATGTTCGAAGCGCTGACTGGTAATACATCTCTTGTATAAAGTTTCGGTAATGGGATCGAGAACGTTTCATTAATATCTGACACAATCAGATCCGATATAATCAAACTATGTTCTTCAGATTGGCCGTGCATGGTACCTAGATGAATTGTAGTTTTTTCTCCATTTATACATAGTCTCTCAGCCGTAATATATGTTATGAAACTCGCACTAGATCCGTTATCTAGAAATGCTAAGGCAGGTATTGATGATTGTTGGCCTTTCTGTTTCAGTTTAACAAGCAGTATTGGAAGCATAAAGTCTGAATCGTCACCAATGTAACCGTTATTTATATTCACTGTGTCTCTGCTCTGGGAAGATGGGTTTTGCGTTTTATTAGTGCTTTGTTGAATGTATGACGATGACGAAGGGCGATTATACGGATTAAATGAGGGCGTGTCAGCCTTTAATGGACCATACGTTGGTTTATTCATAGCGTTATTCGTTGAAGTTTGAAAATTTGCATTGGGCGTTTGCTTGTACATGTATGCGTTATACGTTGAAGATCTATTACTTGAATATAGCGTTGGTTTATAATGGTTGTAGACGTTCGGTGATTGCTGTGTGTTGACAGATCTATTTGGGAATTCACTTGGGGAAATAGCATTCTGATTTTGAGGGATAAAGTCAAGGTGAAACACTGTTGGGTGACATTTGCCGCACTTACGACAAATTTTCTTAAAATTACAACATTTAGAGTTATGTCCCTTACCCAAACATCCAAAACATAAATTATTACTTCTGGCGTATTCGCGTCGTTTCTCAAAAGGCATTTTCATAAATTCATAACAAGTGTCCATATCATGTAAGTTCTTGGAACAATACAAACAGGTTTTACTTTGACTCTGAGATTGATACATGTTGTCTAAAGAAAACGCGTTCACAGAATTTGTTGCATAACTCTGTTTAGGCCTATGACTATAGGGCTGTGATTTATTTACAAAACTATCCGTTGATCTTCCGAATATTGGATCTGTTAAAGCATCTACTTCTTGCTTTACAAAAGTAACGAAGTCCTCAAAATTAATTTGACGGTTATTTGTAGACTTAACCCATTGAACTCTTTTACGCCAGCCGTCTCGCATATTGAAGGGTAATTTCTCCATTAATTCTTTAAGGTTTTTTGGGTGGTTTATTTCTGATAAATATTTTATATCTTTTTTTTTTTAAACAATATTTTATTCAGGTTGTCTGAATGGGATTGGGGAACAGGCTTAGCCTATGTAAAACCCCTCTCCCTAAGTAATTTGTATACATATTATTAATGAAAAATGGGTGTATATACATAGTTAAAATGGCAAACACATACATATTATATAAACATAATAAAATGGGTGAAAATGTACAGTATATATAGTAATTAATAAGTATACATATGCAAGCAAAGTGAGGATTATTTGATAATAAACAAAATTAGATAGACTAGCCAAGATTATACATTAAAATATTACCTGATCGAATTGAGTTTAGAATCTGTTTGACATGTTAATGAACTTATGGACCTGGTTAAAAATATTAGTATTAATTTCTTGACTGTAGGTTTTGGAACCGAATAAAAGACAGTTTATATTTTTAAAATCATATTGTAATTTGTCAATGGTTTCTGTTCGTGCATTTGAATGTAAGGAACATCGCAGAAGGTAATGATCAGGATCTTCAAATATGTGACCGTTCATAGCATTCATACAGTTTGATAACGCCAATGAGAATTTACTTAAAAGTTCAACGTTTTCCGGCTTCATTGAGGGCCATTTCAGAAGCTTGTCTGTATATGCTGTCGTTATTTTATAGTCATCACCGAAAGTATTATGTAAGAGTTGCTTGGCTTTCTTAAAACCATCCTCGGGGTTCATATGAAGACAGCTTTTAACGAGTGCGTTTGGTTCTCCTTCTGTAAGCTGATCGAGATAATAAAGGCGATCTCTGTGGTCTGCTATTCGTTGTTCGATCCTACTTTCAAACGACTTAATAAAAGAACGATATTCAAGAGGGTTACCTCTAAATTTAGAAAGATGCGGTTGAGGTAGGAGACTTCGATTCTGATGTTCCAAGAGAATTTCCGTTAAGTTAGTTTGTTTAGCTTGTAGATCAGTTTGTTGTTCCAACAACTTCTGAAAAACTGTAGGAGGAACAGCTTCGTTGAACTGTACATTAGAGCGTTCATTTGAATTATAGCCGGCAGTGTTCTGAGAAACTTGGGGCGTTGAAAACATAGGTGCCTGAACGTTATTTCTATCAAAACGAGTTGGTTCAACCAATGGTACAGGTGTTTCTTTATTAATTATATGTGTAAAGCTGTTTGGCTGATAGATGTCGTGATTGCGCCTGACTGTCGGATTTTCTGCATACGTATTAGTCCTTTCTGATGGCCAAAGACCATAATTATAAGCCCTTTCTTGCGTAAATTGATCTGGACAGAAATTTTCAAAAATAGACTGTTTGGCCCTTGAGATTGATAAGTTAGTTTCCAGCTCAAGTTCTTCACGTTTTCTGTTTAATATTAATTGTTCTTCCTGTAATCTTTGTTTCTGTTTCAACGCCTCTCCACGCGCTAGAAGTTCTACCTGTTTAGCCTTTTCTTTGGCAAGGGCAGATATCACTGAAAACTTGGACGATGCTTTACTGCTTATACTTATATTATCATCGTTATCGTTGACTTGCTGATTTTCTATTACAGGTGCTACATTTTTGACAGAGTAAAGGTCCTGCAGATCAACGTATTCACGATCTTCCATTTCGTCAAAACTTGCAAACCACAGTTCTTTCGCTGTAGCCATTTTCGTTATACGTTGAAAGATGAAACTAATTACTAGTATAAACAATATACGAGACATACGCGTTCACATACATGCGTTCACAGTTCCTAAAATAAAACACACGAAGGAAGTCTATTCTAAGATAGAAACTATATTGCCACCGTTTCCCTGTATTAAATCATTCGTGTGTTTCAATTTAAGAAAAGAAGATTTTGTTACAAATTCGTCAACGTTTATTACCAAGTCCCTCTTATAGAATACACATCAATCGTTAATACACTACGTACACATCAATCGTTAATACGATACGTTAGTTTATACAATACGTTAATATACGTTAAACAATTATCGTTAAGGTAAATCGTTCATATATAACACTAACAGATAAACACAAATAGTTACGTTGAATGACTACAATTTCGTTTGATGATCATATTATGCGTTGATGATATTAACTACGTTTGGTGATGTACATGTAATCATGATGACGATGACGTTACGTTTGATGATGGTGTGATGTGATGTTAGATAATGGTGTGATGAAGTTGCGTTTGGTGATTTGATGGTTTCTCTACAATAAAAATAACACATCGTTACAACCAAATAATAACATGAGTTTAACATTCTAATATTTGAACATCGTTACAATAAACTTAATCGAGTACTAGAGGGAGAGTTGTCCCTTTAAGCGTGTTGTCCCGTGTAGACTACTTGCAGGAAAACCACGTGCGTTAAGACATGGGGCGATACAAGTGCCGTTCATAACCATTAATTTATGCTGTTAAAACATAAAACATTTCAAGAACTATGCATATATCTTGACCAGAAAACATCTATATAACAAAATATAATTATTAAAAGCTCACTTACATCTTGTGAGGAACTACAGGGCAAAAAGAAAATACGTTTTACATTTTTACAAACAACAAACAATGGCGACTTCGTTAACTATATGACCTTGACCGAAAATGAATTAATATAAGAAAAGGACACGGATCATAAAATTATAAACTATAGACTCGGATCCACCACAAATGAAAACAATGCGAATTCTGCCGTAACAGTGACGTCAAATCATTAACGTGCACGAAATCAGAATATTGTCGATATTTCATTGAATATTCAATTTAGTTTTGAACCAGTTACATATTTGAGTAGCTGACCTGAACGCGATTCCAAAGTTCCGTGTAACACATTGGTGTGACATCGACAAAAGTCCGAATTGGTTATAAATGGAACGTTTTGCATACGTATAAAGCATATATAGAGAGCTTTTTTTAAAACTGGCAATATTTGAACAAACGGTGTTTGAATGGTAACCAATATCTGGTATTGGTGCTTCTAGAATGAAAATAATTCATTTTAGTAATTAACAGTTACTCCTGAAATTAATATCCCAGGTTTTATGTCTACATGACGTCATCGTTTGATACCAGTGAAAATGAAGCTCTCTGTTGAAGCCATTTATAAATAAAGTACCCCTCAATTACAATGTTGAAAAATTAATGTTGAAAGGTGCGATTTGGGGTTTTGGTTATTACCTGATACTTAAGGTATTTTTTTTTTGTCTCATTCGGAAAACTGTTTTTTTTTCTGTAGTCGTTTAGATTTCTGAAACTAAAACTGATAGAATTCTGAATATTTTTTTTTCTATGTTTTAAACATTTAGTACTTAGATCTATTGCGAAAGTTGTGAACAGACCGGTAGTGATGTAAATCTTTAACGTGCGCGAATGAAAATCGGTCCTAATTATGTCTTGCATACAGCGACTGTGTAGCGCGTAGCTATCGTGAAAGCCTTCAGCCTTGCGAGCAAGTCTAGTTATTATTATTTTTTTGTGTGTGTGTTTTCTGCAAATCGGATTTCTCAGAATCTATCCATAGGATCTTTCTGAAATTTTGACCTACCCGTCCCCAAAAAATGGGGTGCGAACGTTGTTTAAATATATTTTCAAAACGTTTTACGAATCCGAAATCACCGAATTTCACGAACGAAAAAACTGACAATGCATAGTCGTAACTTTGTTATTTTTTGACCGATCTTACTAATTCTTTTTTCTTTGAATACCTTGAAAAAAATCATTTTCATCTGCAGTTTCACATTTTTGAATTTCGAAAATTCGTCGCTGTGATTTCGAACCGGAAGTTTAGACCAATTTGACAACTTCTTTAATAGTTGTACGATCTTCATGAAATTTAGTATATAAGTAGATTCTACCGATGTGATTTCAAAAATATAATTAGAAATTTTCAAAATTATCTCCCCTTGACGAAATTAAGGATCATAATTTTCAAAAAAATCATCGAAATATAGGTCAGAATGACCTGATTTTTTTTTGGGGGATACTAGATAAGTAATTACTGATTTGTACACAAAATATGAAGTTTGTCGATCGAACCGGAAGTGCCACCATCTTGAAACGTGAAAAATCCCTAAGGCTTTTTTGCTATTTTACTTACAGACAGTTATATTTTCTGAATCCTTGAAGGTTGGCCCAAAAATCGATGGGATCAGAATTTTGATTTCGGTCACGTGATGGTCACCATTTTGAATTGAAAATGAAAAATAGAAGCAATTTAAAGGGCCGAGACTTTGAAACACAATAACTCTCCTTCTAATTAAGCTAGAATGTTCAAACTTGGTGTAGACGTTCACTAGGTCAATGTCATGATTGCGTTCAAAGATGAGCATTTTCTGCCTAGGGTAAGCAGAGATAAGCATGCTGATTTGTTGATTCTTTATGGCACGATAACTTCGGTTATAATGAAGGGAGGGTGGTGAAACTCTTGTCAATCGAGAGTCTAATAGCTAGCTCTTTGTGTGAAATCATTGTATCATTATTTTTAAATATCGGGGATAGCAGAAAAAAAGATGGAAAATCCAAAAAGTCGTATTTTTACGATTTGGAGCATTTTTAAAGGTACTTTTCTCTTAAAGTCAACATAACATTTTGGGGGAACTTCTTCTACAAAGAGTCTTATCGGTAGTTTTTTTATATGAAACCATCGACCAACAGTCCAAAATATCAGGAGTAGAAGAATAAAAGGATCGAAAATTGAAAACGGCACCCTTTCATTGTTGAGCAAAACATGCAGTGTGGGTGGCTATAATCTGCACATTTAGTCATTGTATAGAGCGTATTCAACAGTATCGAATTCCAACTGCAAAGGGATCTTTTACGTGCACTCCAATGTGTACACGGCGGGGGGGGGGGGACACGCCAGAAAATCGAGATGAACTTTCTCGGCCAATGCAGGGATCGAACACCCGACCTCCTGGCTAGCAGGCCAACGACTTAGCCACATAGTCTGGACACCCATCGTACATTTCATCCGTCAAATCAAAGCATTTCATTGCATTAGACCAATAATTAATTATTCTTAATTTAAAACTTTATTTTAATATTAGTCTGGCATTATCAAATCCTAATTTCATTGGTCTTATTTAAAATTAAACTTTCATTTAACTATGAACAACCCATAACGTGTCTCTTTAAAACAAATAAATACTCTAAAACAGTAGCTCAACCTTTTGACCTAAACTCATTAATTTACGATTTTGTTGTGAGCGACTTGTAATTCTTCCTATATGACTTATTGCAAGTGTCTGATTTCAAAGGGGGGGGGGGTGACTGAATGGTTGAGTTAACTAGCGTGTTTTCGAATGCCGGGTTGTACGTGACAAGGAGTAAGGTCGCCTGTCCAACCTGCCATTTCTAGTTCTTTCTCGCCATTTTCATTTCATTTTCTCATCCGTCTCATTACAGTAATACAAGTTTCAGTTATTTCCCTTTAGTTTTCAGATTATTGTTATGCCTGTGTGCAATGTTTCATACTATATTTATACTTGTAACTTCGCGAGTTTTTGACCAATTTTGATAATTTTTTCTTCTTATCCTTTCATTTAGGATACTTGATACCATCGATGACACATGACGTT
The DNA here is from genome assembly GCA_948474765.1 of Patella depressa. Taxonomy (NCBI): domain Eukaryota; kingdom Metazoa; phylum Mollusca; class Gastropoda; family Patellidae; genus Patella; species Patella depressa. Next base: position 56,154,620 of record OX419716.1, read on the forward strand.
GAATATGAAAGCTTTCATATCTGCATGGGACAGTAGCAGATCTAGTTTTTTATTTATTTTTTTTATTCTATTTTATTTATTTTTTAATTTTTAAAAAAAAAAAAAAAAATTTTTTTTGGGGGGGGGGGGTATTGATATTATTATATTATGTTCTTTTTAATATTATGACACTGTTAGTTAGCTACATAAATGTTTGATAAATAATTTTTTTTTTTAATAATTTAAGTTTTTAAAATTATTTTACTTTTATGGGGTGGTAGTGGTGTTGGCGCAGGGAGGAGAGTATTATAAATTTTATGATATAGAAATATGAGTATGTGGATAAATAATTTTATTTTATGTAGATCTATTTATTTATGTCTTTCCTTTTTTTTTAATATTTTGTTAAAATGTACATATCTGATATTTTTAGTGTTTGAATAATCAGAAACAAAGTCTTGTTTATATAATTATGTTGATTCCATTGTATAATTGTTAATGATTGTGTCTAATTTATACCCTAAAGTTAAAGTTTACGTAATTTTTTAATCTTCTGTACCGTTATTAAAAACATTATAAAATAAACTTAAACAGCTATATGTAAAGTGTTTGCATGGTTGGGTTGGTGAGTAAATAGGCTTAGTTTTGGTGAAATAATTATGTCAGTATTTCTGAGATATGGAGTGGGGTTGAAAATTGAAGCAAAATGGCCAATTTCGCAAACAAGGGGTCGGCCAGTTCGCGCTACTAAACGGACTGTAACCTGTAACTCAGCCAATTGTGCGCCGATTTTGTTGAACTTGGCGTCGTTACAATACTGAGATGTACAGCTTTCTGAAAATATCAAGCTTCTAGAGAAAAAAGTAATATTTAAAAATAGCTGCCGGTCGCTACTGTAAGAAAGCGACAACACGCATACCAAGCCATAATGCAACGCGAAAAAAGGAAATTAAGAAATAATCATTATTTCCTAATTTCTTATTTTCGACTTGCATTTTGGCGTCTTGTATGCCGTCTTGGCGTCTTGGATAAAACATTTTATTCCAAAAAGTTATTTACATTTTTTCTCCAACAACTGGAATATTTAATCTGCAAAAAATGTCTGATATAAAAAAAACAAAACAAACTTACCACAATTTAATTTATTATGTAGGCCTATTATAAAACAATTATCACGTACCGGGATATACAAATTATACCCTGCGTTTGTTAATCTAGTAGTTTAACGCGTGCTCATGATATCACAAGATCTTTCATTGATTCAAGTGGCGTGGTTTCTATTCCTCGCTTAAACAAGGGAATAACGTATGATTTAATTTTATTTTATTAATTCGCTTTAAACGTAAAGTTAAGAGAGAGAGAGAGAGAGAGAGAGAGAGAGAGAGAGGGGCGATGGGTCACTCGACGCCCACTAAATCATTTCGAGACTAACATCTGATTCAATAACTATTTCAATAATTCGCTTACAAGTGTGTCGAAGAGAGAGAGAGAGAGAGAGAGGGGGGGGGGATGGGTCACTCGACGCCCACTAAATCATTTCGAGACTAACATCTGATTCAATAACTATTTCAATAATTCGCTTACAAGTGTGTCTGTGTGAGTGTGGGGATGGGGATGGATAGCCGAACGGTTGTACGTCACAAGGAGTAGGGTTGCCTGTCCATCCTCGTGGGTTTTCTCCGAGTTCACCAATTTCTCCCACTGCTAAATACCCCTAGGCAGAAGCAAATTATTAAAAAAAATTAAATCATACGTTATTACCGAAACGACCTAGTTTGTGTCGCCCAGTACCCCAGTTTCTGCCCACTAAGTCGAAAGTCACCAAGACGGTATACAAGCCAAAATGCAAGTCGAAAATAAGAAATTAGGAAATAATGATTATTTCTTAATTTCCTATTTTCGCGTTGCATTATGGCTTGGTATGCGTGTTGTCGCCTTCTTACAGACATCAAAAAATACAAAACTAGATCCACATAGCAGATATCAAAGCTTTCATATAAACAGCAAAATGGGTATTTGAATCTATTGAAACAATAAGTATAATGTCATCAGGTATCTGAAAAATTACATCTACCTTATGAACAAGATGGGAAAAATATAAATGAAAAATTTAGAACGGTATATTATATAAAGAGCATGTTAACTCTTTTATTAGTTTCTCGTACGCAGGACAGGAAGTAGTTGTGCTTCAATGTAAACAGATCTGTTTCTTAATTGCATTTAGTTTTAGAGTTATAAGTGAGTTTCAAAGAATTTAATCGGAAATCGCTGAAAAATCAATAAGCTTCATCGTCTCATGACCTTAAACACTGTGTATAAATCTAAAGCCAATCAAATAGAATTTTGAAAGTGGTCAAGGGTCATAACTCTGACAGTCATTATCTGAAGTTATTGAAAATATCGAGGCTTCTTCCTCTTGTGACTTTAAACACTGTGTATCAAGTCAAAGTCAATCGGTTATTAACTTAAAGGGACAATAACATTCTGGCTGGCTTGATAGCTCCAAAAAATAGGAAAATAGCCTTATTCGAAGTACTAGATGTGTAAGTGTCTTACCAGATGTGTTATTTACCCATTAAATCCTATTTTACTTGTCCAGAGGGTTCAAAAGTATTTTTAAATCCAAATCACGTTTGAATAGTCTAAAGTAAATCGGTTCAAATAATTTTAGAGCCAAATCTCTCAAGGGAGGTAATACGTTCCAGGTTGGATTGACTTCCTGTTCTAAGAATAGCTTTCCATGATGACATCACTGGGATATCCCCACGTGACGCGCTATATTGTCAGTTAGTAGTGTCCCAAATAAATATACATAAGATCGGTGTAAATGGAGATTAAATGACATACTCAACAATTAATTTAAGTTGATCAATATCATTCTATAGACAGTCCGTCCGCGGATAATTTACTTGTATTGTTAACAGATATATAGGCTAAAAGTAGGCCCAAACTGATCCTCCGTGAAACAGATTGAGGTAGGCCTACTAGTACTACACCAGGTCGAGTTCGACATTGATTGACGAGTGTTGAATTTTTTCCGTCGATTGACAAGTAGTCACGGGTGTAATCATTAGTGGCAGTGGCTATTTGCCACATGTGGTAAGCAATAATTTCAAAATATCCTCACGACTACAGACCGCAATTACCAACCGATTTCAAATAAACTTACAGAATATGATAACAATTTCATGTGGCACGCCTACAGACCACAATTATCAACCGATATCCATGAAACTTACAGAATATAATTAAACTAATGATATCTCGGAGTAGGCAAAGTTTCGGCCACTTCCGGTTGACGGTTTCCGAGATATCAGGTTACCACACCTTTCATATGGCACGCATACAGACCACAATTATCAACCGAAATCCACGAAACTTACAGGATATAATATCAATAATAATATCTCGAAGTAGCCAAAATTTCGACCACTTCCAATTAGCAGTTTCCGAGATATCAGGTTACAACACATTTCATGTAGCACGCCTACAGACCACAATTATCAATCGATATCCACGACACTTACAGAATATACTCACATTAATAAAATCTCGGAGTAGGCAAAGTTTCGGCCACTTCCGGTAAACGGTTTCGGAGATATCAGGTTATCACACATTTCATGTGGCACGACTACAGACCACAATTATCAACCGATATCCATGAAACTTACAGGATATAATAACAATAATAATATCTCGGAGTAGCCGAAATTCCAGCCACTTCCGGTTAGTAGTTTCCGAGATATCAGGTTACCACACATTTCATGTGGCACGCCAACAGACCACAAATATCAACCGATCTCCACGAAACTTAGGAAATATAATAACACTAATAATATCTCGGAGTAGGCAAAGTTTCGGCCACTTCCGGTTAGCGATTTCCGAGATATCAGGTTACCACACATTTCATGTGGCACGCCTACAGACCACAATTATCGACCGATTTCCACGAAACTTACCACACATTTCATGTGGCACAACTACAGACCACAATTATCAACCGATATCCACGAAACTTACAGGATATAATAACAATAAAAATATCTCGGAGTAGCCAAAATTCCAGCCACTTTCAGATATCAGGTTACCACACATTTCATGTGGCACGAGATATCAAGTTACCACACACTTCATGTGGCACGCCTACAGTCCACAATTATCAACCGATATCCATGAAACTTACAGGAAATAATTATATCTCGGAGTAGCCAAAATTCCAGCCACTTCCGGTTAGCGGTTTCCAAGATATCAGGCTACCACACATTTCATGTGGCACGCCTACAGACCACGAATATTAACCGATATCCACGAAACTTACAGGATATAATAACAATGATAATATCTCGGAGTAGCCAAAAGGTCGACCACTTCTGGTTAGCAGTTTCCGAGATATCAGGTTACCACGCATTTCATGTGGCACGCCTACAGACCACAATTATCAACCGATATCCATGAAACTTACAGGATATAATAACAATGATAATATCTCGGAGTAGGCAAAGTTTCGGCCACTTCCGGTTAGCGGTTTCCGAGATATCAGGTTACCACACCTTTCATATGGCACGCATACAGACCACAATTATCAACCGATATCCACGAAACTTACAGGATATAACAATAATAATATCTCGTAGTAGCCAAAATTTCGATCACTTCCAATTAGCAGTTTCCGAGATATCAGGTTACAACACATTTCATGTGGCACGCAGACCACAATTATCAACCGATATCCACGACACTTGCAGAATATACTCACATTAATAAAATATCGGAGTAGGCAAAGTTTCGGCTACTTCCGGTTAGCGGTTTCCGAGATATCAGGTTATCACACATTTCATGTGGCACGACTACAGACCACAATTATCAACCGATATCCATGAAACTTACAGGATATAATAACAATAATAATATCTCGGAGTAGCCGAAATTCCAGCCACTTTCGGTTAGTAGTTTCTGTAGGCCTACAGACCACAATTATCAACCGATATCCACGAAACTTACAGGATATAATAATAATAATAATAATAACTCGGGGTAGCCAAAATTCCAGCCACTTCCGGTTAGCAGTTTCCGAGATATCAGGTTACCACACATTTCATGTGGCACGCCTACAGACCACAATTATCAACCGATATCCATGAAACTTACAGGATATAATAACAATAACAATATCTCGGAGTAGCCAAAATTTAATAACAATAATAATAATATCTCTTAGTAGCCTAAATTTCGACAACTTCCGGTTAGCAGTTTTCGAGATATCACATTACCACAAATTTCATGTGGCACGACTACAGACCACAATTATCAACCGATATCCACGAATCTTACAGAATATAATTACATTAATAATATCTCAGAGTAGACAATGTTTCGGCCATTTCCGGTTAGCGATTTCCAAAAAATCAGGTTACCACACATTTCATGTGGCACGCCTACAGACCACAATTATCAACCGATATCCGCAAAACTTACCGGATATAATAACAATGATACTATCTATACTACAGACCACATACCACAATTATCAACCGATATCCATGAAACTTACAGGATATAAAAACAATGATAATATCTCGGAGTAGCCAAAATTCTAGCAACTTTCAGATATCAGGTTCCACACATTTCATGTGGCACGAGATATCAAGTTACCACACATTTCATGTGGCATGCCTACAGTCCACAATTATCAACCACTTCCGGTTAGCAGTTTCCGAGATATCAGGTTACCACACATTTCATGTGGCACGCCTACAGACCACAATTATCAACTGATCTCCACGAAACTTACAGAATATAATTACACTAATAATATCTCGGAGTAGGCATAGTTTCGGTCACTTCCAGTTAGCGTTTTCCGAGATATCAGGTTACCACACTTTTCATGTTGCACGCTTACAGACCACAATTATCAACCGATATCCACGAAAATTACAGGATATAATAATAGGCAAAGTTTCGGCCACTTCCGGTTAGCGGTTTCCAAGATATCAGGTTACCACACATTTCATGGGGCACGCCTACAGACCACAATTATCAACCGATATCCATGAAACTTACAGGATATAAAAACAATAATAATATCTCGGAGTAGCCAAAATTTCGGCAACTTCCGGTTAGCAGTTTCCAAGATATCAGGTTACCACACATTTCATGTGGTACGACTACAGACCACAATTATCAACCGATATCCACGAAACTTACAGAATATAATTACAATGATAATATTTCGGAGTAGGCAAAGTTTCGGCCACTTCCGGTTAGCGGTTTCCGAGATATCAGGTTACCACACGTTTCATGTTGCACGCTTACAGACCACAATTATCAACCGATATCCATGAAACTTACAGGATATAATAATGATAGTAATATCTCGGGGTAGCAAATTTAGACCACTTCCGGTTAAGGCCCATTCTCACGGTACGACTTGTAGTAACTACTTGTAGTATCGATCCGAGTTGCAGCGTGAGAACACCGTAGTCGTACCAACTTTTACAAGCTCCGAACCAGTTGAAAGCGAGTTGTGTGAAATAGAAACTTCCCTATTGCAGTCAACAGATCGTATGAAATTGACCAATCAGAGACGTCTAGTATTAGTACAAACACGAGTTCTCTCCCCTTGTTGTTTATAAACATGGACGCGAAGCGCACCCATCAAGAGCAGCTCAGCAAAACAGAGACAGAGAATTTTGTCAATTTTTACCTCGCACAACCTAACTCAGACAGATTTGGGTTTTCTCTTTTTCTTTTTGTTCTTATTTATCAAATGTAGGGCAATGATAGCCAGTGTCTCTTCGTCGCTTGATGACGCCATTATGCTAAGACAAGATGAGATTATTGCGAGATTTCAAGTCGTATCAACTCATTTATATATGATTTTGTAATCTACATGTATATACTACATGTAGATACTGCACGTAGATACTACAAGTAGTTACTACAAGTCGCACCGTGAGAACGGTCTTTTAGCAGTTTCCGAGATATCAGGTTACCACACATTTCATGTGGTACGCCTACAACCACAATTATCAACCGATATCCGCGAAACTTACAGAATATAATTACACTAATAATATCTCGGAGTAGGCACAGTTTCGGCCACTTCGAGTTAGTGGTTTCTGAGATATCAGGTTACCACACATTTCATGTGGCACGCCTACAGACCACAATTATCGATCGATCTCCTCCAAACTTACAGAATATAATTACACTAATAATATCTCGAAGTAGATAAAGTTTCGGTCACTTCCGGTTAGCGGTTTCCGAGATATCAGGATACCACACATTTCATGTGGCACGCCTACAGACCACAATTATCAACCGATATCCACGAAACTTACAGAATATAATAACAATGATAATATCTCAGAGTAGCCACAATGCCAAAATTTCGACGACTTCCGGTGAGCAGTTTCCGAGATATCAGGTTACCACACATTCCATGTGGCACGCCTACAGACCACAATTATCAACCGATATCCATGAAACTTACAGGATATAATAACAATAATAATATCTCGGAGTAGCCGATATTCCAGCCACTTCCGGTTAGTAGTTTCCGAGATATCAGTTTACAACACATTATATGTGGCACGCATACAGACCACAATTATCAACCGATATCCACGACACTTGCAGAATATACTTACATCAATAAAATCTCGAAGTAGCCGAAATTTCGACCACTTCCGGTTAGCTGTTTCCGAGATATCAGGTTACAACACATTTTATGTGGCACGCCTACAGAACACAATTATTAACCGATATCCACGACACTTGCAGAATATACTAACATTAATAAAATCTCGGAGTAGGCAAAGTTTCGGCCACTTGCGGTTAGCGGTTTCCGAGATATCAGGTTTCCACACATTTCATGTGGCACGCCTACAGACCACAATTATCAACCGATATCCACAAAACTTACCGGATATAATAACAATGATATCAGGTTACCACACATTTCATGAAGCACGCCGACAGACCACAATTATCAACCGATATCCATGAAACTTACAGGATATAAAAACAATGATAATATCTTGGAGTAGCCGAAATTCCAGCCACTTCCGGTTAGCAGTTTCCGAGATATCAGGTTACCACACATTTCATGTGGCACGCCAACAGACCACAATTATCGACCGATCTCCACGAAACTTAGGGAATATAATTACACTAATAATATCTCGGAGTAGGCAAAGTTTCGGCCACTTCCGGTTAGCGATTTCCGAGATATCAGGTTACCACACATTTCATGTGGCACGCCTACAGACCACAATTATCGACCAATTTCCACGAAACCTACCACACATTTCATGTGGCACAACTACAGACCACAATTATCAACCGATATCCACGAAACTTACAGGATATAATAACAATAATAATATCTCGGAGGAGCCAAAATTCCAGCCACTTTCAGATATCAGGTTACCACACATTTCATGTGGCACGAGATATTAAGTTACCACACATTTCATGTGGCACGCCTACAGTCCACAATTATCAACCGATATCCATGAAACTTGCAGGATATAATTATATCTCGGAGTAGCCAAAATTCCTGCCACTTCCGGTTAGCACCATTGTTGCGTGCTATACAGGTTGATGTAGCTAAACCCTTTGGAACGGCTGTATATAAAGCGTTTGACTACCCCTATTATATTCCAGTCAACAAACATTACATAAACACGGTTGAACTTGGACTTTACACTGAACTAGGACAATCAGTACCATTTGAATTTGGACACGTTCTTTGTAAGTTTCACTTGCGTAAGGTCGAATAATGACGTGTCTACAACCCCATAGATGTGACGACGCGCAGTCAAACGGGTGATGGATTTCCAATTTTTACGGGGTCTCCATATCAGAAAGGTTATGGTTTAGGATCGGTTCTCTCAAGTTTATTCCGTGTTGCTACACCCGTCTTAAAGTCGGCAGCCAAAAATGTCGGGAAGAAAGCACTCACCACAGGAGCCCAGACTTTTGGAGACGTTCTCCACGGCAAAAATTTAAAGACCTCTGCTAAACAACACTTGTTACAAGCGAGTCGCGATCTGAGTACAAGAGTCCTCAAGAACATCACGGGTCCTATAAAGGGACCTACTCGACAAGGGGGTGTCAAACGTCTAAAACAAGCCCATGGTAAGAAGCGAAGGCGCCGTAAACAGCCCCCATCGGACATTTGTAGTTGAAATTCAGACTTCAAAAAACGATCGATCCTCGCTCATGCGAATGCCTATGTAGCGGCCTCGATATTTTCAGCGCACCAAACACCAAAATAGACATCGAAACATCATCCTATATCTAATCTAGACAGTTTTGCCCCGATCGAATTTTACATGTCGGGAGCCGGTGAAGAATATTTAGATCTAGCCCAGAGTTTCTTCACCGTACGAGCCAACGCCGACGGCACGACAATAGCAGATGCCGCTAACATGGGACCCGTGAATACTTTCTTACACAGTCTGTTTAGTCAAATCGATGTGTCGTTAAATGGTAATAGAGTATCACAACCAGCGGCCGTGAGAACGGTCCTTTAGCAGTTTCCGAGATATCAGGTTACCACACATTTCATGTGGTACGCCTACAACCACAATTATCAACCGATATCCGCGAAACTTACAGAATATAATTACACTAATAATATCTCGGAGTAGGCACAGTTTCGGCCACTTCGAGTTAGTGGTTTCCGAGATATCAGGTTACCACACATTTCATGTGGCACGCCTACAGACCACAATTATCGATCGATCTCCTCCAAACTTACAGAATATAATTACACTAATAATATCTCGAAGTAGGTAAAGTTTCGGCCACTTCCGGTTAGCGGTTTCCGAGATATCAGGATACCACACATTTCATGTGGCACGCCTACAGACCACAATTATCAACCGATATCCACGAAACTTACAGAATATAATAACAATGATAATATCTCAGAGTAGCCACAATGCCAAAATTTCGACCACTTCCGGTGAGCAGTTTCCGAGATATCAGGTTACCACACATTTCATGTGGCACGCCTACAGACCACAATTATCAACCGATATCCATGAAACTTACAGGATATAATAACAATAATAATATCTCGGAGTAGCCGAAATTCCAGCCACTTCCGGTTAGCACCATTGTTGCGTGCTATACAGGTTGATGTAGCTAAACCCTTTGGAACGGCTGTATATAAAGCGTTTGACTACCCCTATTATATTCCAGTCAACAAACATTACATAGACACGGTTGAACTTGGACTTTACACTGAACTAGGACAATCAGTACCATTTGAATTTGGACACGTTCTTTGTAAGTTTCACTTGCGTAAGGTCGAATAATGACGTGTCTACAACAGCATAGATGTGACGACGCGCAGTCAAACGGGTGATGGATTTCCAATTTTTACGGGGTCTCCATATCAGAAAGGTTATGGTTTAGGATCGGTTCTCTCAAGTTTATTCCGTGTTGCTACACCCGTCTTAAAGTCGGCAGCCAAAAATGTCGGGAAGAAAGCACTCACCACAGGAGCCCAGATTTTTGGAGACGTTCCCCACGGCAAAAATTTAAAGACCTCTGCTAAACAACACTTGTTACAAGCGAGTCGCGATCTGAGAACAAGAGTCCTCGAGAACATCACGGGTCCTATAAAGGGACCTACTCGACAAGGGGGTGTCAAACGTCTAAAACAAGCCCATGGTAAGAAGCGAAGGCGCCGTAAACAGCCCCCATCGGACATTTTTAGTTGAAATTCAGACTTCAAAAACGATCGATCCTCGCTTACGCGAATGCCTATGTAGCGGCCTCGATATTTTCAGCGCACCAAACACCAAAATAGACATCGAAATGGCACGAACATCATCCTATATCTAATCTAGACAGTTTTGCCCCAATCGAATTTTACATGTCGGGAGCCGGTGAAGAATATTTAGATCTAGCCCAGAGTTTCTTCACCGTACGAGCCAAAATTTTAAACGCCGACGGCACGACAATAGCAGATGCCGCTAATATGGGACCCGTGAATACTTTCTTACACAGTCTGTTTAGTCAAATCGATGTGTCGTTAAATGGTAATAGAGTATCACTACCAGCGGCCGACAATCCCTACCGGTGTTATTTGGAGAATCTTTTGAGTTATGGGACGGATGCTAAAAAATCACATTTATTATCTTGTTAATTGCTTTTAGACGCACCCGGGCAATTCGAAAGTTGTGACGCCTCTGACGCTGGCAGTAATAATGGTTTCAAGCATCGAGCAAAATCGTTCAAAGGCAGTAAATCTGTGGATATGCTGGGGAAACTACACCTGGATTTGTTTAGTCAGAGTAAATACTTACTGAATGGAGTTGATATGAGACTTAGATTTGTACGTTCTAAAGATGCCTTTTGTCTCATGGCAGCCACGAACGATTTTAAAGTGGTGATCGAAAAAGCGTCGCTTTTTATACGTAGATTAAAGCTGAACCCTTCCGTTATCGTCGCGCATGCCAGTGCCTTGATGAAACGAAATGCGATTTACCCTATTTGACGCGTAGATGTAAAAAGCTTTACTATACCTGCAGGGAATCGAAGCTTGGATAAGGATAATCTCTTCTTAGGTCAAACACCTCGTCGAGTTCTCGTAGCTCTGGTAACCAACCAGGCCTTTTCAGGAACCCCCAATAAAAATCCTTATCGCTTGCAGAATTTTGACATAAACCATATATCGTTCCAGGTTAATGGGGAGGATGTCTTCGCTAAACCACTGAGTCCCAATTTCAGTGAAACCCTAGGTTACGGCTATACACGAGCTTTCAACACCTTATTTTCGGGGACGTCTAGCCTTTTCCATGACAAAGGACCCACCATTACTCTGAATGGTTATCGAAACGGCTACTGCATATTCTGCTTTGATTACACCCCAGAACTTTCTGACGACAATACTGTACATCTCAACAAAACGGGTAATGGAAAACTCGAAATACGATTCGGGACAGCCTTGGTATCTACTGTGAACGTGATTCTATACAGTGAGTTTGAAAACAAGATAGAAATAGACAGTGCTCCAAATGTTATAACAGACCTTTGAGATGAATACAAAACATATCACGGTCATGTTAAAAAGCGACCCCCAAATAGCCCCTCATTTTCGTGGTGTTTTTGCCCGTGCAAACTACCCAAGTCGTTACAACGTGGGCTATATATTTACAATACTCATACCTCCAATAAGCGGGATGAACATTGTCTTATTTTTTTAAATATTTTTTATATCAGAAATGCACAGGGTTTTCAACATAATGGTGTTACAATATACGTAATTACAGTTACAATCATTATATATACGCACCATATACGCACCATTATTCATTTTTGTTGACAAAACCATAAGCCTTTGTATCATAAGAATCCCTAATTTCTACACGTTTTACGTAATTGAACGATAAGGTTTTCGACTTCTCTTTCATAGAAACCACAAACACTTTATTGCGGTGTAAAGCTTTCGGGTATGTGACTTTGACCTTGCGACAGACGTTTGAAACTCGATACGTTGGCTGACATCGTGGTTAAAAGTAATGCCTTTAGATTTAATGGTATAAGAGATTTCACGTGTTTTTTCGTTTTCAATTTTCAAAGCGTAGGATTTGGGGGCAGTGGCGACGTATTCAAGTATGCGACAGTCTGTAAATTGCCCTAAATATGTAATAGTTATTAGCACACTTTCCGAGGTGTATCGGTGATTACATCCCACTTCTACTCGTTGCCAACGGCAACCTTTGATTAAACTGTCCTGTTCATTTCCAATACATGCATAAAAGTAGCCATGTATCAGAAATGAATAGTACACTTTCGTAAAAGATTACTGATCATTTCTGATACTTTTCTACCGCTTAAGAAACTTATCAAACATTAAGAAGCGGAAATTTTTCCGATTAACATGGCCGCCAGTAGTTAGACTCCACTTAGAGAGCTTTAATAATTAGTGAAAAACGACTAAATGACGCATAATAACTAAGGTATAAGATAATATTCATACATCCCGATGTGCCTGGAGTAAAAAATATATAAAATTTTAAACACATATTGAACTAAAAGGATCTTTGAGAGAAAATATCTAACCACTGTGAAAACTTGCTTTGTGGGCAGCCATCTATGTTGTTTACATTTTGTGACTGTCATGATTTATTGACTCACGAAAGTTCAACAGCCAGACTTATCAGTGGTATACTCTTTATTATTATTAAATCATAACTACCAATAAACACTCATAACTTAATGTATACTCCTGCCAGGGCTAAAGAAGACAGGGAAAGAAAAGGTTCAACTTCCCCATTTCAAATACAAACCGACTAACGCTTGGCTACTGGAGTTAAAAGTTGTAACTTAAAAAAAAGTAAACTCCACCAAAGCTCAATTACTACCTTCATGTCTGAAAATATTGAACCTAACACCAGTTACGAGTATCTAGAAACCACCATGAGTGACACGGAACCTCAAATAAGTGACAATCCAGAAAAATCCACCCCTCTGTCATCCACTCCTGTCCCTGATGAGGCTTTCACCCGCACTCTAAATGCAGTTACTCTAGAACTATCAAGAGCATTTAGGACACCAGAGGTGCAGAATGCTATCCGACCTATGATAACTCTTCGTACTGTAGAATGTTCTCGTTGTCGGGCTTTGCTCCTGTTTGCTCGCTACACTTATTATTTTGGCGTTTTCCGAGATTATATCCGGATTATCGCCCTTATTGTTGAAATTGTTTGACGTTTTAACATCTGACGTCAACTGGCAGACTATCGCCATTGAAGAGACGATCATTGTAAAGATCGGTCGCATTATTTCTGTTACCTCTTTTTTTTAATTTTTTTTTTATCAAATCATTTTTAGTGAAGCCTGTACCATAACAGGCCCGGGACTGTACAGCGCAGTGGACGCTTACGGCTGGCCCCCGGATCCATTCACTTGATTTGATGTTTTCCGCAGGTTAATCTTATAGGTTTTTTGTTTTTCGTGTAGTGCGGTCCCCCTGCACTTACTATTAGAGAAGAAATAGATAAATTTACTGCTCCCTTAAGAAAGGAAATAAATGACCTCAAATACGAGATTTCGTCAGTTACCCTGCAACTAAATGGTATGCTAAACGAACGATGTGATGACCTAGAGCAATATGGCAGGCGAAACTGCATCCGCATTAGTGGTATTGCCGAAACGCCAAACGAAGTTGTCGAAAATAAGGTAATCGAAGTCCTTAAAAAAGTCATCCCAGCCATAACCCCGTCTGACATCGAAAATAGTCACAGGGTAGGTAAACCTATCATGGGAAACCCCAAAAAGGTTATCGTAAGACTGTCTTCCTACAAAACCAAAGTATTCATAATGCGTGGCAAGAAAGTAGTAAAGTCAGCAGAAGACCCCATCTGTATAAATGAGGACTTGACAAGGTACCGAGCTCACATCTTTAAACACACTCGAAAATCGTTTAAATCAAACCTAATAAACGGATGTTGGACACGAGATGGCAAAATCTTCATTCGTGAAAGAAAACCTGATGGAACAGATGGTTCTATAAAACGTATACTCAGCATAGTCCAAATTCCTGGATATAAGCCAACGCCAGAGGAACTACTTCACTTCAACTTGAGCCAGAATATCCAAAGTGAACCTGAAGCAACTGCTGTCTAATTAATCTTGTGATTCATCAGTTATTTCCCCTACAAAATACAAAGTTACCATTACTATTATTATAAATAATATCATAGTTTATATCATTTTCATTACATGCTACTGTCAACCATTGTGAAATGACCAGTTCCAAGTAAATTATCAAGAAAAGGCTCTCCGATTAGATTATCCCAATCTCTATTAATTAGTCATGCAACTGTTTTACCATAACTAATTGTAACCAAGCAGCCTGAGCATCCTAAATCACAGCAGACCGTACTTTTACTGCAAAACCCCTAAGAATCCCCAGGGCAAGCATCATAACTTACCAATCTTGTCTCAACATATTCATTATGTGCCCATAAATATTCGCTCTTCTTTTATTTTCAGCCTCAGCTACTTTGCTTAAAATATGTCTTATCTGAAACAAATTTACACTGTATTAATTTATGAATGAAATGTGACTCCCTTATATGATATACATACTATTTATTTATGTACCCTGGCAAAACCAGGCTGCCTGTTCTGGATCATATCTTGTATCACTCTGTTACTGTAAAACCTATGCGTATTGTTTTTCTATTTAAGCCTTAAGTCCTTAGTTAATGATAAAGCATATTCATTATGATCCACCTTACAGGCACCTGCTCACATCCAACAGCAAACAGCTAATGGAAGCTTCTTATTATTATTATTTATTATTATAGAAATTAGCCATCTTGCACATCAGGATCAACACGTAAGTATGAATTATGATTTACTCAATAAGGTGCCATCTTTGGCGTGAACGTAAAAGATCCCTTGGCAGTTGAAATTTGATTTTAAGAGTAGGCCGCAGCACTATTGCCTAGGCAACACAGGCAAAATATACCCCTTAGCAGAGTGTATGGCTTATGTCCGCCTTCATTAGCCTCATAATGCTCCTTTCAAGTATTAACAAGCTTAAATCGGAATGTACATTCCAAATTTAGTACACTTTCCTTAGGTGGTTATGTCTTTAAGTTTTTGTTATTTAATCAAGCCATAATAATGTAAAGCAATGTAATAGTGATGACTGTAACATATATCCACCGCAAGCTATCAAAAGGAATTGGCAAATATACATTTCCCTAAAAAGGAGCATCATATCGTACCAGACTTGTCTCCACGAACAGTTTCCACAGCTTGTCTCCAAGATCAGTTTCCACAATTGTTTCTACTCCGCTGTCCTCAGACCCTCAATCAAAGCCACTCTGTCCAAACCATGAGTTACCTGAAATTAATGCACAATGTACAATCTGTCATGGTATAAGTTATCACTATAATGTTAAGTAATATGATGCCAACCCAAGTAGGTAATACTACTTATAATTGTATCACTTATCAACTTCCTACTATAGAAACTGTTATTATGAGCAGTATGTAATCAAAAAATATACTTTGTACTTATCTTCGTGGCAAAGTGTATTCAGCTGTATGATGTATTTATATGTGTAATTGCACCGCCTTCTCTGCTCTATGTCTTATCATCTGCCCTAGAAGGACAGTAGTGTAACCCATATCTATAAAAGTTTACCTTAATTGATTGCCAAATTGCATTTAAGTAAACATCTCAATAATACTAGGTTTAAAAAGAGCTCTTGAACTTTAACTGTATTATACATATTTTTATTGAATGATTGAAAATGTAAACCAAGCTTAGGTCTACCATTTGGTATGCTAACCTAATGACCATCTTACTTGAAATGTTATATGCTATTGTTTTAAATTATTGTAAATGGACACTAGGTGTACTAGTAGTGCACTGTACAACACACTCAACAACACAAACCATTTAAGTATTAAAAAGTCTTGAGTCCACTTCTTACATGCCACCTCCAAACCACTATGATAGCGCCCTGAAATAAATCAAAAACAAACATAAATATCCTTTAGAAACATAATTTACAACCACACAAACACAACAATCAGAAACAATGTATTACCCTCCAAAATACTATTTTAATAAATACCAATAGACTATAATGAACATACTTTGTGCTAAACCAAATAAAAACATCAACTAAACATTAAAGTCTAAATTTACTACCCAAATTGTCAAGTATAATCCAAGTCGAACCAGCTATGCAAATTGACAACTCACTGCGTGACTCCGTTACTTACACCAGCCTACAGTCTGGTGATGCTTTCCAAGTTGAACTACATGGTACATATTTCAAAATAAAGAACATATTAAACTAACTCTAATTAAATTTTAAAAGAATATAGACAGGTAATCACTACTCACCTCCAACGCCAACGGATCAAATGTTTACCTGTCGTCCGTTAAACTACTCTACACAAACAACAACTTTTCTCCCACTCACCAGTAAAACACAACGGCACGCTGTACCCACTCGTGCATGTAAACCATCACGTGACTGCTCACAATTATCCAGACACAAAAACAACCAAATTATCGCTTAGCTCTCTCTCCACCGGCCAAACCAAGCGTAGGGTGCCCCGAGCCCTCTAAGAAAGTTTGTCTTACCTCGAGAGGTGTTTACTCTGCCAAGACGAATTTCTCAATGATGACGAAACAGGCTCGGGCACAATGGGAGCACGTGCACGGACCAAATATTCACCGTATACAGCCATGCACGTGGTATTATCACAACATAAAATCGTAAATAAAGACAGGTTAAAATATTTCCATCACGCGTTTGTCTTTCAATATTATTGGATCGCTAACTACGTTAAAAATTCTAAAAATGATTGTTTTTATTTTTCAATTCGCTATTTATTTACAGAGTGCTGTCGTTTAGTTTCGGCGATTTAACATCTCCTAATAACACGTTTTGGAAAAGATAAGAGTACAACCGGTATTTTTCTTTTAATTTTGAAAGGTTTGTGAAATCGTCGTTGTACTGGCCTAGATGTGTTATACCAAATTAGGAAATATAACAATTGTTTCGTATTTTTAAATTTGCTACCGGGAATTTATCGAAGCGAAATGTAGTCTCGATTGACCAGATTTCTGTTCGAGACTACTTGCTTTTAGGGTTAAGGGGAAACAAATCTTCTTATTTTGTTAAGGAATTGACCGATGGTCTTTATAAAATTGTTGCCAATCGATTCAATTAGCATGCATGACGTCCAACGATGAATTACTATCCAGCAGTGGTTCGGACGATAACTATGATCTCGGCACAATAACAAAATTTGCCTTTGCAAGAACTACAGGCTAGTACTAGGTACCATTAATAGTTTGCCCCACCCTAAATGAATATCTCCAAATATCTCGACAATTACACCACAATACTAATATATTTAGAAAGCCTTAAATCTGTTTCACACATTTATAGTCACTAAATAAACGACCATGCTGTACTTCATAAGCTATGGTCATTTAAACCATACATAAATAATACTGAAAAATGGTTTGGAGTGGCGTCCATAACATCCAGACACTTTTGAGTAAAAGATAGGTTACGTGCCCTTGTTTTGAAATTAGTCTCGCTTAACTAGTCTACCGATCATTCTACGTCTAATTGACGGGTCGGGATAATCAAGACTACTTTTTTTACGAAACATGGAACAAGAAATTGAATTTAGAAGCACCAACATCAGGCGTCTCAACAATATTTTTAAGAACCTTGTAAAAGTAAAATGAAACTACTGCTTTGATCATTATTCTTCCATACGGACGTTGAGTCAGAGATATTATTTGTACTTAACCAAAATATGCAGCTTCTAATGGTACAGCTAATTATAAGGAAATTTAAAAAATAAAACGAGCGTAATTTCTAAAGATGCCGTAATAACCAAAAAGTTAAATATTATTGCTATTCAGAATCGTCAACAATAGATTTTTTACGGCTGTAGTAGTGTTTGGTGTTTTGAACATTTCCGCATGCTGTTGCTATTTATAGCCTCAACGAGTGTGCGAGACTGTTAGAAATCAGTAGTAAGTCATTGAACTAAAACGTGCAGGATCAACGTGTCAAGAACAACTTTTCAGTTGGCACGTGGGGCACCCCACCATTAATAAATTTCCGACCAATACAGAGCGCCAGTCTATAATTACTGCTTTACATGACGTCAGTGTGACGTTTGAAGACAACGGTATTCGAAAGAGACTGATCAGACTGAAGACAGAGGCTAGAAAGCTGGGTAAACATATACAAACTTCTAATAAATCTTTAAAATTATATAACGATTATCTCGACAACCCCCTTTTCCTGCGGGATAGTGGACAATACACCATCGAAAGATACCAGCAAGACACATTTAATTAATAGAGAGACACAGACATCTGTCGATTCGACTTTGGCCAAATTAAATAGGAAAAATAGGTATTTAGTAAGTAGGATCAATAGGTATAAAAAAAAACAATTTTCAGTTTAACAAATCGACTAAGGAAGACCTCAAACGAATTGATTCACACGAAGGCTAATAATAATAAAGTCTTGACAAAAAAAAAAACTGGTTGTACGTCCCAACCTCGTGTGGAAGAAGTAATTTTGTATGATGTCGAAAATCAAAGATACGCTTCAGAATACCATAATTTTGCCATGCAACTAAAAATCCTCAACGTTCCCGATGGGAATATCGACGCGGTTATAACCGCATTTTTTGCTTTCGCGAACTCAAATCTAATTACACTCCAACAGAAACTACAGTCCAAAGAATATCTTTAAAACATGTTTCGGAAACCCCAAAGTCAGCGAAAAACACCACTTTATATACGGACGAAACATATAAATATGACTCCTAATTCGGCACATATGCAATAACCGCTGACTCAACTCATACGCCAATGATTATTGGTCTTCGAAATATGTCAGATGAATCTGCGCAAATTACTCTTGCAACTTTAAATGAAATTTTGGCAGATCTTGATGATATAGCCGGACCCATTAGTAAATACGTAATTTCGAAATTAGAAATACAATGCCGCAATTGTAAATTATATGGCCAAGCATATATACTATTCAAAAAAAGTAGGGGATATTTGATTTTTAAGTGTTATTAAAGTCACCTAATGAAACTGACGAAGAAACAAATGACAAAATGAAATGAAGTTCACATTCATCGATTTATTCCAAATGATCGTTAGACTAAGTAAGGCACAGACTGACCATTATAAGGTTAAAATGATACCCGGGGTCAAACAGCAAAGTTACCACAGCATCACAACAAAGTCAGTAACGGGTAAATCCTCCTCTGTTTGCCAAACAAGCATTGATCCGACGTGGCATACTCCTAATGAGACGTCTAAGGTCATTTTGGTCCAGATTGTCCCATTCCTATTGCAACGCAGCAGCAAGTTCTTGGACATTGGCAGGACGTTGTTGACGTTGACGTAACCTCTGTCCAAGCATGTCCCAGACATGCTCGATGGGGGAGAGGTCGGGACTGGCCAAGGTAATGTGGTGATGTTCTGTTGTTGGAGGTAACTTGTAACGATCCTGGCCCTGTGACATCTTGCGTTGTCATCCTGGAAGATGAAACGGCGGCCATGACGTCGTGCGAACGGCACAACATAGACTGCCAAGATGTTGTCCCGGTAGTACTGGCCTGTAACACGCCCTGCAACAACATGTAAAGCCATTCTTTCAGCAACATACAGTAGCTATTGGTGCGTTTGGGCGTCACATGTAACTGGAAATGTTTCTTCTGTTAGGTTCTATAGTGACTTTTTTCGTAGTCATTTGCATATTTTAGTATTATGCCCCCAAAATCAAATATCCTCTACTTTTTTTGAATAGTATAACAAATTTTCTTGGTGATTTTAAAACAGAAAATAGATTGACATACTATTACGAAAGAAGATCTAACATACTGGCCACGAAGATATGTGTTTTTGTTAATGTAATCGATCGCTTTCAGTCCCTATAAAGTTATAGGAAATACACCGCCTTCATTAGCCCAGTTCGGAGCAGAACAGTAGGACGTTAAGCCCCATTTCATTTCATTGATAGGAAATACATGTTAATATATTCAGAATATTTATTCTTGTGTAAATGCTATCATACAATAAGGCACGGGATCTCGAATTTGAATTTGTTCTTAATTATGTTTCTTCTAGTTTGTATTCACTTATTCAAATCCAACTTCAAAATGCCAATGTACATCTCAAATCTGTACATAACTTGAACAGCTATTGCATATTTTTCATTCAGATTGATTAAAATAGTCTGTCATTATTTATTTAATACTGTTAATTATTCCATAAAACTTTCCTTAAATAAACATACTTCCAAACATTATACAAGGGGTATTTCGGGACCCCACGACATCGGACACTGGGGGTCTTTTGGAACCCGCCCCCCCCCCTTGCTTTTTACAAGTGTCTAATCTGTTCTGTAATCGGTGCTAGCTTTGTATTAGGAATCTTTCTTACTGATGATATTGTTTTGGTTATTCTAGTAATCTAGATCTGAAAGCAAATCAAGGTACCCTACCGACCCCACCAATAAACGATTCTACATGGAACATGACAATTACGATATTAATTTAGATTTGTATGGTTTAAAAAAAAATCTTATAATTCCTATCGTCAGTGACAATACCTGAAATAATTTGTTTTAGCCTGATTGATTATTGTTCAGTCTTGATATGAAGCTGCAGTTTGATAGTCTTAGGTTACCCCTTGTTACCCCTTGTCGCGCGACGTGTACGCACAAGGGTTAAATGGGACATCAAATATAAATTTACAAAGGCACGTTCACATCTTTGGGTATATAAACTATAAATAGATCGGTACATTGTATCAACAAAAACTTAAACAAATGTAAATTGAACTGCATACATATAAATTACACAGGAATGGCCGATCCAAACACTGAGCCGTATTGCGCTTGCTTGGAGATCTGAAATCCAATCGATACATGGAGCAGATTTTGTTAGATAGCAAATTACGATATAAACGAAGAGTCCCGAATGGTTGTGGTGGTAAATTCTTATCGGAAAAGAAATCCATAATTTTCCATTTCCAAGAAAACATAACTCTGTCAACATTGAAATCCCAAAATACAAATGTCCGCCGCTAGTACACAAAAGTAGTGTATTTTACCGTACAGTCGAATGAATATATCTTGTGAAATAAAGCACGCAGGTACAGTTTCTTGACAGTTTATAATAAAGGGTTATCTGGGGTTGTTGTTTGTATAGATATAGTGCCATAACATAACAGTAAATAGTTTTCGAGAGTTTTTTTTAGCTCGGGGCACCCTACCAAGCGAACGATCACCGTCCATCCGATTGTCGCGCAACCTTGTAAATACTTGTGTACATATGTTGAATTGGTTTCACTCTTCCCCCCTCATGTGTATATGTTCAAATTGACAAACACTACTTACTATATAGGCATAAGACTTCAGAAAGCACCAATTCATTTATGATTTCTTACGGTTTTAATTCTCCATTTCTCATCTTGGCTAAGCCAAAGATAATTGTAAGATACCAAGACTTCCCAGAAATATATATAATCTCGTTCAATATCAAGGTCAACAGTCGGATATTTTCGCATGCCTGTTTACACAGCTGCACAATCCTTCCTATTGCCGCATTATGTCTGTTACCACTACTTATTCGTTTTTTAGCTCGGGGCACCCTACCAAGCGAACAATCACCGTCCATCCGATTGTCTCGCAACCTTGTAAATACTTGTGTACATATGTTGAATTGGTTTCACTCTTCCCCCCTCATGTGTATATGTTCAAATTGACAAACACTACTTACTATATAGGCATAAGACTTCAGAAAGCACCAATTCATTTATGATTTCTTACGGTTTTAATTCTCCATTTCTCATCTTGGCTAAGCCAAAGATAATTGTAAGATACCAAGACTTCCCAGAAAAATATATAATCTCGTTCAATATCAAGGTCAACAGTCGGATATTTTCGCATGCCTGTTTACACAGCTGCACAATCCTTCCTATTGCCGCATTATGTCTGTTACCACTACTTATTCGTTCTCTTTTACTACTCTCGGGCAATATCGTTCCCAACCCAGGCCCAAATACACAAAACAACAACCGACTCTCAGTAGTGCATTTGAATGTAAGGAGCCTAAAAAATAAACTTGATTTGATAATTGCTGAACTAACTAGCTATGATATAATAACATTAAGTGAGACTTGGCTTGACAAAAACATCACATCTGAATCTATAGCTTTATCTAATTACTATTTGCCCGTCAGGAAAGATAGAAATAATCGTGGTGGCGGGGTGATTATATATATTCGTAATTCCATATCATTCAAACGTAGACATGATTTAGAAAATTTTAATATTGAATCAATCTGGATAGAGATCAACTCTAATAATAAAAAGGTTTTACTTGGTAACTACTACAGACCCCCCTCTTCACCATCCAATCTCAATCAAATGATTTTTAATTCTTTTCAACAAGCTATAACCGATCCTATTGATAAGTGCATAATTTTAGGAGATTTTAATATTGACTTGAATACTAAAACAACCAGCTTCATTCACGATGCAATTAACATATTAGAACTGACTCAATTGATAAATAAACCAACCCATTTTAGCAAAACCGGTACACAAAATTCCTTACTAGACCTGATTTTAATAAGTTCAACATTACGCTCAGATGAATGTGATGTGCTAGACAATTTCTGCAGCGACCATTGCCCAGTATTTTGTAAGCTTTCATTTACTGTTCCTAAACAAAAATGCTTCAAGCGATTGATATGGAATTACGAAAACACAAACCTTGAGGGTATGCGTACAGAAACAATAAACACTAACTGGTACAATCTTGTTGATCGTTCTGATATCGATGCATCCTGTGTCCAATTTACTAGCAAATTGATCACTATAGCAAAAAATAATATACCAAACAAACTAGTAACTATTAGGCAAAACGATAAACTTTGGATAAATAACAGCATTAGAAGAATGAAAAAGAAAAAAAATAGATTACATAAGAGAGCAGTGAAAAGAAATTTGGAAACTGATTGGCAAAACTTTCGTAAAATAAGAAATATGACTACGTAAACCTGATAAGGAAATGTAAAAAAGAATATTTTGAGAATATTGACACAAAAATTAATGATAAAGGAAACTTTGGCACTAAAAAATGGTGGAATCTAATTAACACATACACCAAGACACAGACTGCATCTTCAAACGAACCTCCACCACTTTCAGTTGGAAATGATACAATGTTTACACCCACTGATAAAGCCAGTGCCCTTAATAATTTCTTTATCCAACAAACTGAACTGTCAAGTACCAATAAGTACTAATAGCCTAAACTCGATTGTACCAACCCCTGGAGAAGTTAAGGACATAATAAATAGCCTAGATACATCAAAAGCTTCAGGCCCAGACGAAATTAGTTCTAAAATCCTAAAATATATCGTTAATGAGATTAGTAATCCCTTATGTCAACTTTTCCGTTTTTCTCTAGATACACACACTATTCCAAAGATATGGAAATTTGCAATTGTCATCGCTATTTTCAAAAAAGGACATCCAACCGACTGCAGCAATTACAGACCCATTTTTGTGACATCAGCAAGGCTTTTGACAGAGTCTGGCACGCTGGGCTCTGTCATAAGCTGGAGGCTGCTGGGGTCAGAGGAGGTCTGCTTTCATGGTTCAAGAATTATATTGAAAACCGACAACAATGTGTTATCATAAACGGAATATCCTCTGACTCCAGGGGTATCCCCGCTGGTGTCCCACAGGGAAGCGCACTGGGACCATTATTATTTTTATTATATTTATTATATATAAACGACATTGTCAATAATATAAAATCGAACATTCGACTTTTTGCTGATGATACATCTCTGTACCTAAAAATAGATGACCCAGAGGCATGCGCACTTACATTAAACAAAGATCTTGAAACAATAAATACATGGGCGGAAACGTGGCTAGTGACCTTTAACCCCCTCAAGACAGAAACTTTAACCTTCTCCACTAAACGCAATGTCGTGAAACCACCACTTTTAATGAACTCAATAGGAATAAAGGAAGTAACAGAACATAAACACCTCGGACTTATCTTTCA
Source organism: Patella depressa (assembly GCA_948474765.1). Taxonomy (NCBI): domain Eukaryota; kingdom Metazoa; phylum Mollusca; class Gastropoda; family Patellidae; genus Patella; species Patella depressa. Next base: position 56,179,238 of record OX419716.1, read on the forward strand.
AAGCAACTGCAAATGGAACAGTCACATCGATAGTATAATTAGTAAAGTATCAAAATTAGTAAACAGCCTTCGCTCCTTGAAATATCGTCTAAATAGAAAATCGCTACATATCCTATATTCTTCCTTTATTCTACCGCACTTTGATTATGCCGATGTTATCTGGGACGGATGCCCTGACCACTTATGTAATAACCCTGAATACTTACAGCTTGACGCACTACGCACTATTTGCGGGGCAGTTAAGGGTACTAGCCATGCCTCCCTCTACGCAGAAACTGGGTTTATTCCACTCAAAGAAAGACGAAACAGACATAAATTAAAACTACTATACAAAATCATCAATAACCTAACCCCTGCTTATCTTAAGAATCTCATAAATCTAGAACCCTCAAACAAATATTTCTTTCGTAATGAAGACAATTTAAAAGAAATTCGATGTCGTACTGAAATCTTTTCTAAATCGTTCACCCCATCAAGTATAAGAGAGTGGAATAAACTCAGTACCGATGCAAGGAATTCTAGATCTCTGAAAATTTTCTCCGACCATCTATCCAAATCTGATATCAAAGTTCCTTCGTTTTATTATAATGGCCATCGGAAATCTCAAATAATTCACTGTAAATTACGACTTCGATGCTCTGACCTGCAGGGTCATAAATTTCTTCGACACATTGCCGACAGTCCCGCATGCCTCTGCAGTCACATATTTGAAGATCCTGATCATTACCTTCTGCGATGTTCCTTACATTCAAATGCACCAACAGAAACCACTGACAAATTACAATATGATTTTAAAAATATAAACTGTCTTTTATTCGGTTCCAAAACCTACAGTCTAGAAATTAATACTAATATTTTTAACCAGGTCCATAAGTTTATTAACATGTCAAACAGTTTCTAAACTCAATTCGATCAAGTAATATTTTAATGTATAATCTTGGCTAGTCTATCTAATTTTGTTTATTATCAAATAATCCTCACTTTGCTTGCATATGTATACTTATTAATTACTATATATACTGTACATTTTCACCCATTTTATTATGTTTATATAATATGTATGTGTTTGCCATTTTAACTATGTATATTCACCCATTTTTCATTAATAATATGTATACAAATTACTTAGGGAGAGGGGTTTTACATAGGCTAAGCCTGTTCCCAAATCCCATTCAGACAACCTGAATAAAATATTGTTTTTAAAAAAAAAAAGAAAAAGAAGCGGACGTTTAGTCCGACCCAGATCGCAATGATAACTAGTTGTTTCATACTGCATTTGGCTAAGGTACATGAGACAACTAATCAAAATCATAAGAACAAAACAAACCGGTAGGAACTACATGGCAGTGCAAAAATATATACAATGACATTAAATCAACATAACATATTACGAAAAATAATTATTACACATATCAATTGGCATCTATTCCATAATTTGGTTTGATTTATTATACAAAACATATAAATGGGAATATTGAATAATTATTTTAACTAATTGTGATTCTCTTGCTAGACACTTCACAAGCCTTGAAAATAAGCAGGATATAAAAAAAAACGCCTAGGAAGTTATATATTTTATTACAATTAAATTTCAACGGACGAACCATGCGCCGATTCATACTTTGACCAGGAATGACCCACGTTTCGAATTTACACTACATTTAATATTATCGCTGTCCTCTACGCCATAGACAAGATGTTTTGACGATGTGGTTTAAACAAACACGTGGCTATGTTACGCTCGGGGTGTCACAACAAGACGCACGTGTAAATACTACCATGAAATGTAACGTGAGGCACAGGAAGGGATAAGTAAAAGAGCTGAAATTATTTTCACTTTTCGGTTGAAACGACTCGATAATAAATACTATTTTTCACATTTTGCTTCACAATACTCGATAGAAATGTGATGTAAGTAACTTACACTTACACCAAGGAAAGGTGCTAATAAGTTTCTTACATCACATTTAGGCAATCTGCTTCATCGTTCGTCAAAACATGAACATTTACGTCAATGTATAAATAATTTTATTGTTAAAAGTAATGTAACATTAAGAAGTTTTACATTCTCCTCATCTAGAGTCAAATATAAACTATTTAAAACTTATTGTATGCCCCTGTATGGGAGCCAACTATGGGATCTCTCACAGAAGTCTTTAGAGAGTTGTTATGTAGCCTGGAGAAAACAGGTTAGGAAAGTATTTAACATTTCACCCAGAACCTACAATAGTTTATTGAATATAATATGTCATGATTTGTCAATTAAAACTCAGCTTCATAAAGTAATCAACATGGCCGACAGAAGCTAGATGTGTACCTGGTCATAGCAAGTTATTACAAATCATGATTGATATACTTTAAATAATGGTTCTAGAAACTGCATAGTTTAGTTAAGTATGAAGACGGAGTGTTCTGTGAAATTAGACTAACTTTATGTAAAGCCGATTTTGAAATATTTGATGTTTAAAAGTGAAGATATTTTCCTCGGCTGACATATACTCACCTGCGTGAGATTGTTGTGAGTAGATTTTGTAACAGCCAAGTTCGTTCAACCTTACACTTAAACACCAAACATGCCTAAAGGGAAAGAACAGGTTGTATCGAAACATAGAGGTCGGTCTGTATCTATAAAACGTAAACGTGGAAATCTTGAGTCAAGTGCCAGTTCTCACAGCATTTCCGAGTTTTTAGATGATGTTCTTTCGAACGAATCATCCTTAAAGTCGTTTGTTGGAGAATTAGTCAAACGAGATTTGATCATGGACCACATTATAAAAATAATTCATCCAACATTAACAGACCCTCTACGCAATCGTATAGATGATTTAGAGAACCGAGTCGATGACTTAGAACAGTATTCTAGGCGAACATGCCTAAAATTTAGTGGCATCCCCGAAACACCTGGAGAAAACACTGATAATATAGTGATAAATGTTATTAACAATGACATACTTCCTGAAAAAGAGACCAAATTGACACTAAGTCAAATTGGCCGAACTCACAGGGTTGGAGCCGAACGCAAAGACAAGGGACGTGACATAATAGTACGCTTTATAAGCTACAGAGACAGAGCAAGAATATATGGTTCTAAACGCAACTTAAAGCAGAGAAACCTCGCCCAAAATCACAAGATATTTATCAATGAAGCCCTCACTCGTAAACGCGCTGCACTTTACAAAAGATGTCGTAATATGTTTAAATAAAAGCTGATTAAAAACTGTTGGACGTATGATGGCGAGTGTACATACGACCTCTAGCAGACGACAGAAATATTGTCATAACATGTGAGCAGGACTTGGATAACTTTCATACATCAACAACCGGAGAAAATTCACAAGCTCATAAAATCTTTGTTTAATTACAACGAAGCTACATTATCACATTCTGCAATTAACACATCTTCCGATTGTATAGACGACAATAATGGAGTTGGAAGATTAAAACAACAATCCTTACGAGATTTTGGCGGATTTGCCTCAACCCCACAGCCAGATAAAAAGAAATAATGATGCCCGACTGTATCTTTATAATTTTGAACCAATCAGTATTATTCCCAAACCACTATACCTTATTATATACTGATTTTTGCTGTTTTTCTTAATAACTAAACTTACATTTTATGTATTTAAAATATATATAAACACACATTATGCAAGAACTAAATCTGGCTATTGTAAGTCTTACTTTAGGCCTGAAATGTTATCTAAATTATTAATTAAAAGTTACTCAGACCATAATCAACTTTCGATGTCATCGCTAATCTGCATTATTTACTGGATTAGGATCTGATTTGCTAATTAGTTTTCATTCACGATTTAATCATGAAATGCATAACTGATACTACTGTAAATATTTTACTGTTTTTGTGTATTTTGTATTTTGTATTTCTTCTTCTTGTTTCTTTGTCTAATGAACACACGGACATGCTTGCTACAACAACTAATGATTATATGACTGAGACCCATCCAACTCACTTTCACAATCCTTTGATTAGTAGTTATATATATTACTGTTTGCTAGCTATTTCAATAGGACTGATTGTGTGAGAAAGTGGTTTGATGGGTCTCATACATCGAAAGTATTATTGCTTTATATATATATCCCAAAAGACATTTTCTTATATTCTTCGTTTACTTATCTATTTGATAATGTTTACACTCTCAAATCACTTCTTTTAAAATCCGGCGATATAGAACTGAATCCCGGCCCCAACATTGAAAATATAGATCCGCTATCGGTATTCCATCTTAACACACGAAGTATAAGAAATAAACTTGACCAAATATTCGATTTTTATGTGTGTGGTTTTACTGAAACACATTTAGACAACAAAATAAGTCACGAGTGTTTATTAAGAACTGGTTTCCACAGTCCCTTTCGAAAGGACAGAAATTCAAACGGTGGTGGTATTTTGGTTTATATTAACGAAACTTTATTTTGCAAAAGAAGGAACGATTTAGAACATAAAGACACAGAAATCATATGGGTAGAAATCAAATTAAAAAATAAGATCATCTTAATAGCAACAGCATACAAACCACCGAATGCTAACTATGAATTTTGGTCTCGTTTAGATACATCAATTGATACAGCGTACCAAACTACTGACACTGTTATAATTCTAGGTGATTTGAACATCGATCTTATCACTACAAAAAACAGTAAGTTACATGATTTATTGTTATCAAACTCGTTAAGAAATGTTGTTTTAACGCCAACAAGAATTACGTCCACTACATCTACTTTATTAGACGTCATTTTAACTCCACTAGACCTAAACGTTTGCTTAAGTGAAACTATAGATTTTGATAAACATATTTCTGATCATAAAGGTGTTAGTTGTGTTATAGATATTAATGTTAATACTACGGCAAGTTTTACAAGAGAAGTAACTATTTATAAGCAAGCGAATTATGATAAATTCAACAATCTTATATATGATTTTGACTGGATAAATCGATTTAATTTTCTCAATTTAGATGATGCAACTGAATTATTTTACGATACTTTAAATCAGTTTATCAACGAATGCATCTCCAAAAAACGCGTGACAATTCGACCTTCTGACAAACCATGGTTTAATTCCGAAATACGAAAAGCGATTAGAAAACGTGATAGGTTACGAAGAATTTCTATTCAAACAAAAAAACTGAAGGATTTGAATCGGTACAAAAAAACAAAGAAATAAAGTTAACAATTTAAAAAAAACAATTAAAATATAAATATTATGATAAACTTGTTTCAACTATCACCGAACCGAATAATACGTCTAGTGATTTTTGGTACTCAATGAAAAATTTATTAGGTCAAAATGTTAAAACTGTTATACCGACTTTAATATCAAATACAGATGGTAAAGTTGCATACACTGACTGCGAAAAAGCCGAATTACTAAATTCGTTTTTTATATCCGTATCCAATAATGAATCACTAAGCGACTCATTAGAATTTCGTTCTAAAACAAACTCTATATTTAAAATGCCCGAGATTCAAAATTCTGAAATAACTGACTTAATTTTAGATCTTGATATCAGAAAAGCAAACGGCCCTGATAGAATAAGTAATCTCCTCTTAAAGCATCTAGCAAAGAGTATCTCTATCCCCTTATCTCTACTATTTAATAAATCCTTACAAGAGGGAATATTCCCAAAGATATGGAAACAAGCTAATGTTATGCCCCTATTGAAAAAAGGTGACAAGTCCGATGTTACTAATTATCGACCTATATCGTTATTAAGTGCTATTAGCAAATTACTTGAAAAAATAGTTTTTAAACACATCTACAATTATTTTCATTTTAATAATTTACTAAATTCCTATCAATCTGGCTTTAGACCTAAATTTTCGACTGTACACCAACTTATTGAATTATACGATAGCATATTGCAGTCATTAGAAAATGGCGAAAGTTCATGTTTCATCTTTTGTGACATCTCTAAGGCATTTGATAGAGTGAATCACAATGGCTTACTAAAAAAACTTTCTAGTCACGGCTTAGATGGTACTTTTCTCCATTGGCTTAGCAGTTATATAAGCGATAGAAACCAAACTGTTTTTGTAAATAACGCTTACTCGTCGACCCTAACACTTAATTCTGGAGTTCCACAGGGCTCTGTATTGGGTCCGTTTTAATTTCTTGTATACATAAACGATATTCAAGATTCTTTGGAAAATACAGCCAGATTATTTGCCGATGACACCGCCATTGGTTGCGCTAAATCTAATGTATATGAAATAGAAAATTCATTAAACGCCTGGTTAATTTGTCAGAACGTCGCAGGATAAGAAGACTGTCTCTCTTTCACAAAATTATCTATAACAATTCTCCACACTACCTTACAGATAAATTAACAGAGCTATACACGTCAAAGCACAATTATAACCTACGTAACAATGCTGATTTTCCCGTTCCTTTTTGTAAATCCACATTATACCAAAAGTCATTTATACCCCAAACAATAAGAGACCGGAACAACTTACACGAATCTATAAAAACAATTCCTGATATTAAATACTTTAAATCTAAATTAAATAATACCAACAATGACAATGTAGCGCCCAGTTTTTTTCAATCCGGTAACAGAAAAGAAAATATTATACATACTAGAATGCGTCACCAGTGTAGTTCGCTAAATTCTGATCTCCATAAAATTAAATTGATTAATAGCCCTCAGTGTAATTGTGGATATCCAAATGAAAACGCAAACCATTTTCTTTTACAGTGTAAGCAATTTAATAGTGAAAGAGCAAAATTATTTGAATCACTGACCCAATTCCCTACGATTAATGTGCACACACTATTGGGGGGTGACAGCAATTTACCCAACCACCTAAACAATTCATTGTTCGGAAAAGTGTGTTCATATATAAAATCAACTAAACGTTTTAAATGTTGTTTGTAAGCTGTGTTCACTTGCACCCTGTTCATTTATGTTTTTTTGTTTATTTGTCTGTTATTTATTATGTACATTAGATCAATATTTGTTACATCTCATAATTCCTTAAGTAAGCTGCACTGTATATTACATTTATACAATTTCTGACTATGGAAAGGACGTTTGTAAGTTTTAATAACCTTTGTCCAATCCAATTGTATCAAGAATTTTTTTTTTTGTTGATGCAATAAAATATGTTTAAACTAAACGTTTTGTTAAGTTTTATCACAGTATTATACTATTCAAAAAAAGTAGGGGATATTTGATTTTGGGGGCATAATACTAAATTATGCAAATGACTACGAAAAAAGTCACTATAGAACCTAACAGAAGAAACATTTCCAGTTACATGTGACGCCCAAACGCACCAATAGCTACCGCATGGAATGCAGGTGATGCTTGGGATCATCATGGGGGTCCAACCCAAGATTTGCACGACTCTGACTTTGAATGTTACAGTCATTGTGGCATTGAATTCCAGGGTAGAAACATCAGTTTAATTGTTTTAGTGACCAGAAAACAAATTTTGATATGCGTCGGCTTACCCAAAATGAAAGGTTACGTGCCCTTGGCATGCTACAGATCGGCACAACACAGGCGGTTGTGGCGCGGACGATGAATGTTTCTCAGTCTGTCATAAGCAGGCTATGGTCCAGATACCGTGATACACAATCTGTACAGGACATGTCGACCAAGGGCGACAACTCAAGCCCAGGATCGATTTATCCGTACCTTGGCCTTGATAAATCATGTCATCACAGCAAATCAGATCAGCGCTCGTCTTCAAACAGACACTGGTGTGAGAGTGGGTGGCCAGACGATTCGGAATCGACTGCATAGGGGTCACCTTCGCGCCCGACGTCCTCGCGTGATCCCTTGTTTGAGAGATCATCACATTCAGGCAAGACGTCGTTGGTGTAGGGATCGTCAACACTGGGATAATCGACGCTGGAGCAATGTGATGGTTTCAGATGAGTCAAGGTTCACTGTTGATTTTTTGGACAGACGTAGGAGGGTGTGGCGTCGTCGAAACGATCGCTTCCAAGACGTTAACGTCATCAGACATGATCGATTTGGGGGTGGTTCTGTTATGGTGTGGGGAGGCATCACTGTTGCTGGAAGAACGGCTTTACATGTTTTTGCAGGGCGTGTTACAGGCCAGTACTATCGGGACAACATCTTGGCAGTCCATGTTGTGCCGTTCGCACGACGTCATGACCGCCGTTTCATCTTCCTTCCAGGATGACAACGCAAGATGTCACAGGGCCAGGATCGTTACAGGTTACCTCCAACAACAGAACATCACCACATTACCTTGACCAGCACTGAGTCCCGACCTCTCCCCCATCGTGCATGTCTGGGACATGCTTGGACAGAGGTTACGTCAACGCCAACAACGTCCTGCCAATGTCCAAGAACTTGCTGCTGCGTTGCAACAGGAATTGGACAATCTGGACCAAAATGACCTTAGACGTCTCATTAGGAATATGCCACGTCGGATCAATGCTTGTTTGGCAAACAGAGGAGGATTTACCCGTTACTGACTTTGTTGTGATGCTGTGGTAACTTTGCTGTTTGACCCCGGGTATCATTTTACCCTTATAATGGTCAGTCTAACGATCATTTGGAATAAATCGATGAATGTGAACTTCATTTCATTTTGTCATTTGTTTCTTCGTCAGTTTCATTAGGTGACTTTAATAACACTTAAAAATCAAATATCCCCTACTTTTTTTGAATAGTATATATACATAGCAGTAATTCATGTCTTCATGTATGTGGACGTACTGCGTTATTTGGTAGTCAATCCATTATGTGCAACAATATCAATTACTTATCATATCATTATAACTTAATTTAGAACATAAGTCATTGTCAAATATTGTAAATGAAATAGAATGTCACGATAAAAGTTCCTGGAAGAGAATAGGAAATGCTATACGAGAATACATAGATTTAAGAGATTGTTCACCATCTGAATACATAAACTTAAATGAAATAATTAATCAACTCTGTGTTAATTGAGAACTTGTATATATTTATATGTATTTATTTATTTTTATTTTTTTTATTTTTTTTTTTTCATATTTATTGTACTTAGTTTACGAATAAAATTTATTATTATTTCTATCGAGTATTGTGAAGCAAAATATGAAAAATAGTATTTATTATCGAGTCGTTCCAACCGAAAAGTGACAAATAATTTCAGCTCTTTTATTTATCCCTTTCTGTGCCTCACGTTACATTTCATGGTAGTATTTACACGCGCGTCTTGTTGTGAAACCCCGAGCGTGAAACAGCCACGTGTTTGTTTAGACCACATCGTCAAAACAACTTGTCTATGGCGTAGATGACTGCGATGATATTAAATGTAGTGTAAAGGAAATTCGAAACGTGGGTCATTCCTGGTCAAAGTATGCATCGGCACATGGTTCGTCCGTTGAAATTTAATTGTAATGAAATTTATAACTTTCTAAGCGTCTGGTTTTATATCCTGCTTATTTTAAAGGCTTGTGAAGTGTCTAGCAAGAGAATCCCAATTAGTTAAAATAATTATTCAATATTCTCATTTATATGTTTTGCATAATAAATCAAACCAAATTATGGAATAGATGCCAATATGTGTAATAATTTATTTTCTTAATATGTTGTTATGTTGATTTTATGTCATTGTATATATTTTTGCACTGCCATGTAGTTCCTACCGGTTTGTTTTGTTACTATGATTTTGATTAGTTGTCTCATGTACCTTAGCCTAGTGCAGTATAAACAACTAGTTATCATTGCGATCTGGGTCGGACGGACTAAACGCCCGCTTCTTATTGCTTGATAAGTTTCTTAAACGGTGTTAAAGTATCCGTGTATCAGAAATGAACAGTACTCTTTTTCGAAAGTGTACTGTTCGTTTGTGAAACACGGCTACTTTTACGCATGTATTGGAAATGAACAGGACAGTTTCATCAAAGGTTGCCATTGGCAACGAATAGAAGTGGGATGTAATTTCCGGTTGCAACAGGTGTATCATTATCGGTCTCTGTAAAAATGATGGAATCGGTATCGAAATACAGAACCCGATGGTTCAATTTATCTAAATATTCGTACAGTTTCATACGACCGTAGGCAGCAGTGAAAGCCCCTATAGGCACATTCACGCGAAGCGGATTAGCGACAAGGTCTTGCCGTTCTGTATACTGAACTAGGACCATTTCATCGCTGAGAATTTCAATATTCCTGACAACCTTTGTACCGTCATAAAGATAATCGTAGAAGACGGTCGGGTCGTGTATGATAACAGATTGTATTCGCGTATCCGTCCTTTCAGCGAATTTCCCCCCATAAATTATTTAATGCGGTCTTCGATATGTATCGTAGCTTTGGATTTTTAGATATTTTATTTGCATCGAGAGTAATGTTTTCGTGTTGTTCGTAAGCTTTAATATACGCCGTACGTTTTTGTTCAAGAACATGCCAGTCGATATGGCAGCACGTATCTAGATTATCACACAAGTTACACGAAGGGTGAAGCTCATTTGGATACCCCGACCTCTCTTGTTTAATTTTGAGAAACATGTTGATATATTCACTGAACAGGTCTTTTTCGGGTAGCTGTGCAAATATATCGTCTTTGTGGATATCGGTATAGTCGTCACGGATGGTAGTTACGTGAATATCGTAGTCTTTCTGTTCAATCGGAACGTCACCGCTGCAATATCGACGTGTGTGTGGGAAATTCCACACCTCGAAGATTTTGAGTATGCGATAACCTTTTTTAATCGCTGCGATAACTTCAAATATAACCCAAGTCCCCGTCAGTGACCGATCATCTGCATTGTGATTCAGAGCACATTTAGAACATAACGGAAATAACAGATTGCCGTTGGACCTAAACGGAAGGACGGGTATGTATAACTCCCGTAGAGGGAGAATTTGACATTTCTCAAACCCTACATAACTCTCCAAAGGTAAGAAGTCCCGCAGAATAATGACTGGATGTCCGACCGGATAGAGCGACGTTTTGTTGATAAAGGGGTAAAGTGACGTAAAATCCAGATAACGAACTCTTTCCTTTTCCCGGCCTTGTGATCAAATTTCAATAACTTCGTCCTACCACCATAAAAGGCGTCACGTATGCACGGGGTCAGTCAAAGGTGGGGTTCTTGTTTCAAAGGCTAAATACGCCTGGGTATTTACGAGTCGCAGGTATTCGCATTCCCATATACAACGAACGCGGCGGTTCGGAGCCCTCAGACGTTGCAAACTTGCCAAGTGCTCCTCATACAACGTATCCATAGTTTTGTTATTGTATGGTGATGTTCGATCTCTGTTTTTAATACAGTATTCCCAAGTATTCGATACACACCTTGATATTATTTTCCATATACCACCCGTCTACATACATATTGAAAAGGACCTTTTCACCGCCGTTACGGGCATGTTGCATATGGCGGTTTTCAACGTATTCCAGATATTGCATGTAACATATACTTGAATTTGAATACTGGCAGGCGACTACATACTGACCCTGGGGCGTTATAGCAATCGTAAAGGGAGGTAAGAATTTTCGCCGGTAGACAAGATTACACAAGGACGTAATTGTAATGGCCTTTTGAAAGGGCGATATTTTGGTCAACTCTATGAAAAGAGAGAGAGAGAAATGGGGTTTAACGTCCAATCAACACAAACTAGGTCATTTCGGGACTAACATATGGTTTTTAATTTTATTTCAATAATTCGCTTGCGCGAAGGGGTCTTTAGCAGTGGGAGGAAACCGGAGTGCCCGGAGGAAACCCACGAGGTTGAGAAGGCGCCCCTATCCCCATGCCACATACGCTCACACCAGGGCTCGAAACCACAGCCGCAAGCCAGAGGTGACCGGCCAGCTAGAGGTCGAAGCGCGGCACTCTTTTTTTTTTTTTTTTCTTGCACTCTAGTCCACTAGGCCATCCCAACCCCGTCTCTATGAAAAGGCTACGAAACCGTGAGCATGCGAGAAGAATTTCATCGCTAACACAATAGTTTGTCAATTCTGTTTTAGTGTCAAAATAATTGTTTTGTAACACACGTTCATTATACCATTTAATAACCTTATCACGTTCCTGCGAAGACATAGTTGACATTTCTTAAAAGCTTATCGGAGGCATTACACATTTGTATTCCAAATTTTCAGGTTTAAGGAATGAATACGGAAATATACCCTTCGTAATTGGTAAATCAAATGTTTTACTAAAATCTGTAAGTTTCATATGCATAAATGCCAGGCTATCTAAAAAGCGTATATTATCGTTTATAGTCATAAAAATGATTTTATACCCGTTTGCGATGATTTGAGGTAGAACCCTAGTATGTGTGACGAAATATCTCAATACAAATAGAGCATCGAAAGCCTGGCTATTATGTGCCATGAACCTCAAGTGCCGGTGAGTTAGAACGGTAGTTATTTTACCCTCGAGGTCGACATTTATTTCGGTCTGAACTATCCAGCGACAAAACTCAGAGAAGCAATATTTACCATAAGAAATCCATTCTCTCTGTGTATTCTTTAAGTTACAACCGACACACGGTTCGTTAATATCTTTCTCCAAACATAAAGGACACACACGGTGAGCAACGCATAATACAGGGACGTGTATATTATTTTCATCCATGTTTCATATGCATAAATGCCAGGCTATCTAAAAAGCGTATATTATCGTTTATAGTCATACAAATGATTTTAGACCCGTTTGCGATGATTTGAGGTAGAACTCTAGTAAATGTGACGAAATATCTCAATACAAATAGAACATCGAAAGCCTGGCTGTTATGTGCTATGAACCTCGAGTGCCGGTGAGTTAGAACGGTAGTTGTTTTACCCTCGAGGTCGACATTTATTTCGGTCTGAACTATCCAGCGACAAAACTCCGAGACGCAATATTTACCATAAAAAGTCCACTCTCTCTGTGTGTTCTTTAAGTTACAACCGACACACGGTTCGTTAATATCTTTCTCCAAACATAAAGGACACACACGGTGAGCAACGCATAATACACGGACGTGTATATTATTTTTATCCAAAATAGTCTCAAAGTCGTAAAAAACAAAATATCTGACTGTCTCAACTTCAACATCCTCCGATAATCGTTTCATATAACACCTATGGCTAGGTTTACACAGTTGCTCACAATTACGACATTTGTGCACGTCGCATGTGTGTTTGTTCATCGCGTCATCTCCGTGTGTGTCTATTGTCGTATAACACTTTAAACAGGCCCTAAATTTCACACACGTCGACACTGTGTATAGTGGGATATTTTGTTTATGTCTCTCCAAACTTTTCAACCCTCTAAAATAACGGTGACAAAGTTCGCATTGTATTCGGGGCCTATCCAGAGGACAGTCCCTAACTGCTTGCAACTACGACATGTCGCTTTACACGCATGTTTATTCTTATTAGAATATGTTTTTTCACACGCTGAACAATAGTATGACTGATTAAATAAGCTGTTGATTTTCTTTATATAATAAAAATGTTTTTCAATTAAATACAATCTTAAAACGGGTACATTGGGAGCCGCGTTACCTCTGAATATGATACAATTTGCACTCTGACCGTCATAGATGACAATTTGATATTCAGCTTTTAAGTGTTCTTGGAATATACACCATTCAGGACGCCCTGCTGGTACTAATGGGTTAACACCGTACTCTTGATATATTTCCATAGCCATAGCCATCTGTAACGGTTTGTAATGTTTAGTTTCTTCGACTGTCGGGGAAATTTTCTTACGATAAGAAATTTCATTTATACCAAGGACGATAGATTGACCAAAACAAGTTTGATAACCAAAGTTGACAACTGGTGATATAAATGTCCGTTTTTTTGAACTCATAAAAGCCTCGTTCAAAAGAACCTTATTTGTAAAAACACCACCCTCTTTAGACGCAACATAGGCTACGGATATAGAAGTTTGATTGTCTATAACTAGTGTTTTTTTTTTGACTGCATAACTTTCGCAATTTCTTCCAAAATTAATTCCAAAGTTAGTTCTTCGTAAGGCCTAAACGCAATATATATCGGATTGTCCAAATCAGGATGATTTAATTGTAACCTTACCCTTTCGTTTGGCTGAACATTGAAATTTTGCCTGACGGTCTAAAATATCTGAGTGAATAGTCGTTCTAGCCAATCAGGAGTGGTAACCTCATCCGTGTTTATAATTTCGAGTCGCATTAATTCGGAATGTATATTAAATTTCCTTGAAAAGCGTTGTTCCACTGAAATCAGCCTTACTAAGTCTTCGACACCTCTCCCGACTTGACAAATCTTAAAAAAAAAAACAAAAAAAAACTGGTGGTGTTAACGAATCAAAAATGTCGACTACTTCGTCGTCTTTTTCGTCACACACCTTAGTAACTAAAGATTGGATATTAGAAGGCAATGTTATGTCACTCGTTAATAGTGCAATTAACGGATCGATCTTTTCACTTTCTGTAGACGAATTAGGTTTCACATTATTTTGAATATCGTGTAAAGTTTTATAGCTCACCTGCGACGTGTCAAAGTCGCTATCGTCATCTGAAAATAATATTGGGCTAGCCGGCTGGCGGTGCCTTTTTTCTACCCTTTCGTCTTCTTCAGAGTCATCATCGGTGTCATGGGTAGACAGTTGCCGTTTAACCTCCTGTGTTTCATTATGATTTTTTATTCTCGACACGGTTTGACTTGCAGTCCAAAATTCAAATCCGTCTGTAAGGTGTAGTATTTCATTCCATTGAGTGCCTGTGTAGGTTTCAAACGCACCCTTCCTAAGAAAGCAGAAAATTTGTTTTAATAATAATCAAATGAACATGGCTGTAACACTTTTTAGTTCTAGGTGTTGGGTTTAAATGGTATAGTAAGATGGAGCCTTATATACTCTATAACGATCGTCTGGCAACCTTTGATAACTGTTGGGGGGTTGGGATGGCCTAGTGGTCTAGAGTGACGCGCTTCGACCTCTAGTTGGCCGGTCACCTCTGGCTTGTGGCTGTGGTTTCGAGCCCTGGTGTGAGCGTATGTGGCATGGAGATAGGGGCGCCTTCTCAACCTCGTGGGTTTCCTCCGGGCACTCCGGTTTCCTCCCACTACTAAAGACCCCTACGCGCAAGCGAATTATTGAAATAAAAAGAAACCATATGTAAGTCCCAAAATGACCTGGTTTGTGTCGAGTGGACGTTAAAACCCATTTCTCTCTCTCTCTCTTGATAACTGTTGGATGCATACGCAACCGACACCACATAATTTGAGCAAAGCCGGTTTTATCTACATTATCTACACGATCGCGTAAAATGTTTTAGTTGCAGCTTAATATTGAAGTCTTGGAATCCCGGAGACAACCATTCGTTGAACACGTTAGGTACAATCAGAACTGTAGTTTTATGCAGATGATTAAACCGTGTTTGGCGGGTGGTTTTCGTTGGCTGTTCAGAGGTTTTTTCAAACAGAGTGTGATTACCCTAGCGGCTTCCATAGTTTTGTACAAATCTAAAACCGAATGCATCGATGCGGCTAAGAAAGCAGAATTTAGGTTTATCGATTCAATAGGTAAACCCTATCTATTCTTGACGGAGTGGGATTCCAAAAACGATAAAGTGAAGGAATATGATATAGACAACATGACTGTAGAAGCCTGTAATTTAAAAAAATAAAAAAAAAAATAAATCTATTTGTTAAAACAGTAACCTTACACCTCAGACTGAGATGGTAAGTATTACTAACTCATTGCATAATGATTGTTGTGCCAGTACCAAGAGAATGTCAAACTTGGAAAAAAATGTCAATTTGAAGATAATTCATAATAGCCGGTCTGAATCCGATGTTTGTTAATTGCAGTTATTCCCTCTTTTTGGTTAATCGGAGTTATTCCCCTTACAGGTCAATCGGAGTTATTCCCCTTACATGTAAATTGGAGGTATTCCCCAATGACGTCTATATTAACTAGACCGCGCGCAGACGTTGGACTGGGGGAGAACGGCGTCTGACATCCGGTGGTGGTTGAAACGTCAAAGCGTACGGCAAAAACCAATGTAAACAAACGGCATGCGAATGGCGATCTTAGGCCTTGTCAACATTCCCAGCTTATCAGTTGTTTTGAATCATTCCATGGCTTTATATTTCTATGGTCTTACTGGAATAATAGTAAGAGTTGAACATTTTTTTCACAGTAAATTAAACAGCTCTTTGTCCCATTTACAATACAACAAAATAATCCCAATTCGTTCTCGTTTAGCAGACGCAATCCGAGAAGATCTTTAACAATTTTTTGGATGAGCGTTGTTGAAAATTTCCACACCATTCTATACTGAAAAAAGGTAAACAATTTTATATTATTAAAATGTCTAGTATTGTACTATTAATATTAATCCACCAAGTCACGACGAGTGCTATTTATAGCAGGTGCGCATGGTAAAAGTCGGTCAGTAGGTCAAAAAATGTCAAAAACATTCACGATCGCTTACTTGTGGGCTAGCCATCACTATATTAGTATATTCAAACAATTTTATAATATTAAAATATCGATAACATCCCACTAACACCACCATCCTCCGACTCGGGGTGATTACTTCCTATAGGCTATAGTTATATTATATTATATATAGGCCTAGCAGGTGCCCGTGGGTAAAAAAAAAACAAAAAAAAAAAAACGAAATACCCCAGTCGGTCACTCAACGAACTGTCAAAATCATTCCCAATCGCTTTTTGTTTACAAAGATCTAGTTAGTCTAGGCCTAGCAATGAGATCTTGTACTGGCCACAGTAAATTTGTTACCTTTATGTTGACTTTCCTTTCTTGCAATACTCAGTACCGGTAGAGGCCTACTGGTACATAGGCATAAATAGGACTATGCCTATGTGAGTATGGACTGTAGGACCTAGCAGCCCAGAGATATGCATCTATATCAATATCATTTCGTATTTGAAATAATATAGTACTAAAAAAAACTACTTAGTATTATTATAGTTCTATTTCTTCGATCTGAAATAAATGGGTTTTTTTAATTAAATACACCCCTACATGTAGCGAAAGCATTACAATAAAATATTAATATTAACAAGCTGTACACATCATTTGAAATGAAATACAATGAAGACAAGATTTAGATCATGGAATTTCATGAATAATCATTTATATTTTTTACTGATATTTTATCCTGTTTATAGTAATAATGTAAATATATTTATTTTCTCTTCAGCTTATGGGTTATAAATATATAATTGATGACAGATTTTACTTACTGCTACATCTACCATATTGTAATCTTCATGAGACTACTACCATTGAAAATTGCATTTTGAGTATTAATTGAAAATTATATTAATATATTATCAGTCCTTATGTTTGTTTTTTTCACAAGCAATATTTCTATTCAGATTTGTAACTGAATAGGGATTGCCCTGTTGTATGTGACAAGGAGTAGGAACACCTGCCCAACCTCGTGAATTTTCTCTAAGCGCAAAAGAATTATTGAAATACAATTGGGTTTATTCCCGCGAAGGCGCAGTTATTGACCGTAACGGATTAAAAAAGGTCGTTTTCGACGCCTTAACGGGAATCCAGCCCTAAGGATTAAAATGGATTAAAAACGTAACAATGGTGTTATAGATTGTTATGATAAGAATTTACACTTTCATAATCCCCACTGTAACTAATTAACCAACATTTTAGCATCAGATAAGCAATAAAAAACATAACTATACTATAATATAACAAAAATTAATTTAATTTCGTCAAATAAATAAAAAAGATAATACTATAACAAAAATTAAATTTAACTTCGCCAATAAAAACAACTATAATATAACAAACATTAAGGGGATTTTATATCTTTAAAAATGACACTGATTGTGTGAGTGAGCGAATAGGTGAATACTACTTGGGTGATTTGATGATATTCATCGTTAGTTGGCAATTGGTGGATAAAATTCAGAGTTAACATAAATTCATAAAATCTTTAACACCGTTAATTGGGTCCTAATAACAACATGTCTCCCTTCAAACGAAAGCCGACAGGTCGATATCTGCGCCTTCGCGGGAAGGATTAATTTTGGTCACGCTCTGTAATTGCGCCTTCGCGGGAATACACCTAAAATTGAACCATATGTTAGCACCTATTAATCTTTTACATATATATATATGCTTTCCATTATGTATGGATTATAATAGTATAACCCATTACGTTAATGGTTTAATGTTTACTTCATGTTTCCATTAAATAACATTTTCATCTATATTTTATAATGGGCGGTGGGGATCGTTGTTCAATTGGTTGTTGTAATAATGACCGGCGTTATCCTGAAAAATTGATTATAAGGTCCCATGTGCAAACCCTGCAATTTCATGGCATGCTAAAAGACCCCAAATTACGAGATATATGGCATGATAAGATAGCTCAAGGGCGGGTGGGTTATGCGCGAGGCAATAACGCAAAGATCTGCTCCAACCACTTTGAGGAAGGGGAAAGAACTGCACGATGTCAGATTCCAACATTATTTTTAACCTCTAGAGATATTTCAATATGTAAATCACCGCGTAAAAGAAAAGAAAAGAAATATAACGACCCAGGTATTTCTAAAATAAAGAATGTGAAAAATAATATTGCTGATACAATTAATGTTCCTTTTACATTATGTATTTCTTCAATCCAGCTTTCAAGGGATGCAGATGTACGTTTTTATACAGGCTTTGACAACACAGAAGTTTTTTATACAATTTTCAGTTTCCTTCGACCCAAGGCAACTAATATGCAATATTGGAAGGGGGTTGTGCAAACAGGAAAAGAGACACCAACACGCTATTCTACCGATAATTCTGAAGTTAATTTCAATTATTTAAAGCCTGGTCCACGAAGAAAACTTAAACTCGAAGAAGAACTTCTAATAGTATTATTGCGTTTAAGATTAGGTTTTTTAGTCCAAGATCTTTCCTTTAGGTTTCAGATTTCTGAGGCACTTGTGAGTTCCATTTTTATTACTTGGGTACGACTAATGAGACTGGAACTTAGTCACCTTATAATTTGGCCTTCAAAAGAATGTATAAAAGATAATTTGCCTTCATGGTTTAAAACCTTTTATCCAAAGGTAAGATGTATTATTGATTGCACAGAAGTTTATTTAGAAACCGCGTCAGGCTTAGATTCACAGGCACAATGCTGGTCCGAATAGAAACACCATTGCACGCTTAAATTTTTAGTATCGATAACACCTAATAGTCTGTTTTCCTATGTTTCCCCATGCTATGGTGGCAGGGCCTCAGATAAATTTATATTTAATGATTGTGGCTTTTTAAAATTGATTGAGCCTTATGACCAAGTTATGGCTGACAGGGGATTCAAGATAAAGGAAGATTTAATGATGGTCCAAGCTACGCTGGCTATTCCTCCGAGTGTTGTTAGTAACTTGCCCATGGTCCAAAGAGATGTAAAAGAAACATTTATGTTGAACAGGCAATCGGTCGTCTCAAGACTTTCCGTATCCTCAAAAATGAAATTCCCATAAATTGCCTTTCTGTTTGCGATGACTTAGTAATAATATGTTGCGCACTGTGTAATTTAATGAATCCACTTTGCTGAATTAGCTGCACACTAGATTATAAAAGTAAGCCAGATACCTTTTCATGTGTTTTATTAATATTTCATTATCACACATATTGACTGTATCATTCTTTTTTAAAGGTAAAAAAATAGTTACAGATATAGTCAATTAAACAAATTTACATTATTCAAGAGCCAAAATCTGCCTATTGCAGGCCCGTCTTATCCAATTTAAAGGCAATACAATACATTGGACTCTTGTCACTTCCAACTTCTGAATACTACAGCAATGTGTGAAATCCGCTTCTTAATGACATACTGCATTGTTATTTTACAACCATCTCTAACTGAAATTTTATTGTAAATATTTGCTATTTAAATTGTTGTATTATTTTGTTTAATTTCAAATATCCTAATAAAAATACATGAGTAATCTAAACCCTATTTTTTTTATATGCCCACATTGAAATGTGGTCGTATATTGTTGTCGCCCCCGTCCGTCCGTCCATCGTCCATAATTGCTTAATATCCGATTGACTTTAAATTTATACACAGTGTTTAAGGTCATTAGACGAGGAAGCATATTGATTTTCAGCAATTTCCGATAATTAGTGCTAGAGTTATGGCCCTTGATCTCTTCAAAAAATCCTGTGGACGCTCTAGAGGCCAAAGTTGTTGATTTTAAATTTACACACAGGTGGGGAATGGCGTCTCACTTAAGAAATTGTCAGGGTTCGATTATGTCCGCAATATTGGATTTTTATTAAATGGCCTACATAAACTTAAAAATGCTAATTATAATTTTAGGGAACTTAATTAAGTGCGCTGTTAATTAGATTATTCCGAATTTTGGTCAATTTGCCATTAAAATTACATGTCCCTGGCTTTTATTTATCTTTCGATGAACAATGGGCACACATGACTAAAATACACTCCATTTAGTGCCATTCTGCTAAATTACTGTATAGAGAGGCATGTTATGTGATAGTGTGGAATTTTGGTGTTTTAATTATATAATAGGTTTTAGTCTACACTGCACTACACTGACAGCAGCTTAATAAACAATAACAAACTTTCACTTTCATCTGATCTTTGAACCCTTATATTCATAGTCACTGGATGTTCAGCTTCTGGACAGGTCTTTGTAACAACATCAGTGACTATCATCTCATCATCTCCTTGGATACTTTTCCTAACAAACCCAACTTCCTGGGTTACAGGTGTAACAATCAAATTCAGTTTTACTTAGGATTTTGAGTGTGTCGGATTGTTAAGATTACCTTCTTAATCTTTAACTTGTATTTCGCGCATCAAAGTTTATAAGTTGTTTCAGTTTCTGAAGATACTTTTGGTCAAGTCTTCATTGATCTAATTAAAGGTATGTGTATTTGAGTATCATTGGTATTGTCTGGGGATGTGGTGAATGTAAGATGTGTAAATTAGTTATTTCATATATTATTCTTTACAAATACAGTAAAATACATTTATACATATTCAACAGCTCTTAAGCAATAAGTAATATCATTTAGTAATATTAGTTTAGTTTTAGCATAAGATAATCATAGAATCATTTATTTATATAGGATACCTTCTAGCTGATAATTATATATGGTAGTGTTGTTTCAACACTGAGATCTTTAAAACCCCTTTTAGGGTATGTTATTTTATATATAAGTATTATCTTTAAAAATTAGAGATATAATAGAAATCACTACTGTAAAGATATGAGTACGGTATAGAATTAAATATAGTCTTATGATATAATAGTAATACAGTGTAATGTTGGAACTATTTTAAAGTGTATTATATGTATTATAAATTAAATGTTATTGATGTTAATTCTATGTATGTATATTTTTACAGGGTTTTTTTATAATAAAGATTTAAACGACCTCGTCTTTTGGTTTGCATTGGACACGGTTACATACATCCAATTGAGCTTCATCTCGAATTTGAAAATTCATAACTTTGGATCTTGTTGCCTTTGGTATATTTGGACGAAATAACGTTTTTTGAGCGGTAGCACGATTTAATCAATTCTACCCAAATCCACCATTATTTCAACTGATATCACAATAATTTATATCGATATTTGATAATATACCGTTATTTCTGTCCCCTCTAAGAGAGCACTTGGTACATATATATATATATGTATGATCTTTGAGTTTCCCATGTCAAATCCACACTAGATAAACCTCGGCCGATTTCGATACGCTACATCTAGTACTTCCGGTATAATACTCCTGGCATTGTGGCAATGTAATATTAAGGCATATCGTATTGACCCCGTACGATTTTGGAATACACAGAGTCCATTATATAATGATAACTAAGAATGATGTCTTTTGTTAGTAATGGTAGCATTTAAAAAATGGGGTCATTCCATGTCAACTGGACCAATACTGGTAACATGCCTCCCTCCAATAAAATTATATAAAATATATGTTATAGTATATGGTTTTAAGCTAACAAATCCGGAATTTTCACCTCTCTAGGTAAAAAACACACTGCAATTTTTTTTTTCAGGTTTAAATTGCTTTAAACTTACATTTCGAATTGGAGTAGAACTCTTTAACTTCGTAATCTAAGACAACTTTGGTGTAGATTACAAATTGAACTACACACTAAATGTGTGATTCAAACTTTTTAGTCCTCCAGGTGGCAAAATGTGGAAAAATGAACAATTCCTTTTTTTTTACAATTTCCACAGCCTCTGGCAAAGTCACTGCTGTATACATAACCTCCCAAATTGGCACTGTTAATGTTAGTTGGTATTTTATCAATTAACAAAATATTCTGGGTCGATTGAATATATCTTTGGGAGGTTATGTATACAGCAGTGACTTTGCCAGAGACTGTGGAAATTGTAAAAAAAAAGGGACTTGTTCATTTGTTTCGCGCTTTGCCACCTGGTGCCCAAAAAGTTTGAATTGCACATTAAGTATGATGCTAAATTCGTAATCTACACCAAAAGTTGTCTTAGATTACAAAGTTAGTGAGTTCTACTCCAATCAGAAATGTGAGTTTAAAGCAATTGAAAACTTGAAAAAAGGGTTTTAATTTATAGTCCGTTTCATATTTTAGTGAGTTTTTAACCAAGAGAACTAATACTTTCGGATCTGTTAGCTTAAGACCATATACTATAACAAATATTTTTTATAATTTTTTTGGAGGGGTTCATGTTCCCAACTTTCCAAAATTTGGTCCAGTTGACATGTAATGACCCAAAACACTATTTTACAGAGTGATCAAAATTAATAACTTAGCCTTGTACCAGTGAAGATACAAACAACAGAATGTCAAGTTTGCAAGTCATAAATCAACAGCTATTTGAAGGCAATTTTCACATACCCATGAATCTATGGATGGGTTATTTGTTATCCCAATACATGCCCAGTGATGCCACAAATCGCAACATTCACATAGAATTGAATTATTTTCAGGTTTTGAAATTTCTTCCGTTTGCAAACATACATTTTCGCATTTTGGACAAAAGTATAAAAGTTTTGTTCCAAACAAGTATGGTATGATATATATATTAAAAAAAGTATGTAACTTATCTTGCAGTATCAGCCAGTGAGGTAAATCAAACAAAAATATTAAAGATCCTTTAGCTGAGCAAACAACAAAATAGGAAAAATTACAGTTTACTATGGACATTTGAGATTGAACTTGGGTATAATATTTGTGACTTTTTTTTAGAACTATCTTACTATTTTTGTTTTCAAGGAAATCAGTTTTCTTCCAACCTTGCGTAACTGATTCTCCTGACAGAACATACGGACATTTTATTTCAAGTGTAGCCCTGCCACAGCAGCTACAAGTAACTATGCCGTCAGGAGAAGCAGCCAAATAAGGTCTGTCAGATTTAATAAATATCCCACAATTTGCTATTTTAAAATTCTTATGATTTGAGCATTCAACAAGAGAAAAATATGTCTTACCATTTGATTCATTCAATAAACCATATTTAATAGCAGGTAAATGTGAAATTGGTTTACTTTTACCCATAATTTTACATATGATATTTGAAATAACTATATTATTTGTAGTATTACGATTAATTGAATCAATTTTAGTACATATATCATGCATTAAGGAAGATGTCAGTCGACCCTTCCTTTGACTTACCCATAGTTCTGAATGATTTTGACTCCGTGTATTTTCCTCAATTGAATTAATTACATCAAGCTTAATATTTGCTTGTAAATATTCGCAAAATTTATTAGAAATACCCCCCATACCTTTAAAAGTGCAAACAATATCTAAAATATTTCCAGGGATTATATTAAGTGGGGCAGATGCTGGTAAACCCTTAAATAAAACACAATTAGGTTTTAATTTATGAATATTGAAAAATAAATCCTCAATTTGCTTATTACTAACAACACGTTCATCTTCTCTTCTTGGATCGAAACTACACCTAGTCTGCATATCTATGCCATGATTTTCAATAATAATTCCACCTAAATAAGAATGCAGACAAATATATAATATATTATAAATGCATAATGCATTGCACAAAAACACCAATAACCTGTAGTGAATTTAAATATTTTGGTACATATGAGAACGTGTATCCGTTTGTTAAATAATTAATTAATTGACGTAAGGTAGTTTGGGGTGTAGCTCAGTAGTTAGCGGATCTTTCACGTTCTCACAGTATATTCTGGATATTATGGGGGATCTAAAAATAATATAAAGTTCCAAATAAATTATATACTCTGATGAAGGTTTACACGTTTATTGAAGACTGGTGCAGTAAGAATACTGACCGTATGTCTTCTACCGTATATATAGCAAACCTTGTCATCCATCATAAGTTCATTTGGAACAAAATTATTTATGTCAAGGGGATTATAGATAGATGTACGAAGATTGACCTTAACATTTCTTAGGTATTATTTCATAAATTGTGTAACATAAGTAATATACGTATATTATATTATGTAAATAATGTGGCTACTGAACTATGGTCACGTTGTAAGATAATAATAAAGATGAGAGATATTTGTAACTGTCCTATTAAATTTAAAACAATTAATCTAAATAACAGAATTATCTATGCTATATCAATACCCACCACCCCGACAAGCTTTCGTTCGCGAAAGCGAAAGTATTCAAAACTGAGGTTAAATATACCATAGCCATATTTAAAGATTAAGATAAAAATGTATACAAAATAATGGGTGTATTATGAAGATAAACATAAATTTAATTACAATATATATATATTCACATATTAAGATAAAGATAAACTTAATTACAATTAAGGTAATAACTAAACATAATATCATGTAAGCGAATAGAATCAAGATATCATAGGTATATTTTTAACAGAGTAAGAAATAATGTCTACAATATCATGATCTTACTGTTAGGATAAAGATAAACGTAATTACAATAATTAAACATATCATAGGTCAAAAAGAACAAGCAATATCAAAGACAAATTTACTATTGAAGTACTTCATAGAGGCCATGATGAGCTATTAAAATATTTATTGCAAATGGTTCAGCCAAAATAGATCGAACTCTCCTGGCAGCAAAAGGTGAAATAGAGATTGAGTTCGGGACTGTCAAGGATTGATTTGTGAATTTGTTTGCTATTTTAAAATTTGGCAAAGAAATTTGAAGTTTTGGTATGAAATAGTTTTGCATAAATAAGGTCGGTACACTAGTGGGTTTTGTAATATCCCAGTAAGATGGACATAGTGAAAGCGAAACAATGGGAACCAATTCACACATAGAACCAGTAGTTAACTCTAAAATAATAAGAGTATGCGAATGGGTAGTTTTAAATAACCTAAACAATATAATGGACAAGAAAATAATACAAAATGTACATAATATTAGTGGCGTATAATCAAAAAGTATGGGTAAAAGATTAATATTTGCCGTTGGTGCTGGCGTTGGAAATGTATACTCGAACGAGAGGAGTGGATTAGAGCTAACACGGGAGGCTGTTTGAAGCAGTAATATTGCTGTCGCCACATCCAAATAAAAGCAAGGATAGCAAGTGCAGATAATCCAAGACTGGTAAACATTAAAATTGAATTAAAATTCCAAAATGACGATTTGATATTAATCTGACCATCGAGAAGTGATTCGGTGAGACTCTGTAAAATTACTTGATCATTTTTAACACTATTAGCCATACGACTTAAACTAAGGTGGTCTTTCTGATCACGAGCCACAACTTTACTAAAATTATTAGAATACAAATGAAAATGTGGAATTTTTACCGTTATAGGTTTGCTAAAAAGTGAAAGAGCTGAAATATTATTTACGTATGTATCATCAAAGAAATGCTGTATAAGAGCAAGGTTAATTGGATGTAAAAAGGTTGCGTTGTCTCTAGTAATGTGCTTACAAGAACCTAAGTAACCGGGATGAGAAAATTGCGAAGTACTTAACTGACACAAGCAGGGAATATTGACAACACAAAATGTACAACCTGGTAAAATCTGTTTTCTGGCAGGACACGTTATACACGTTGGGGTGTTATACACTAATACATTTGTTTGAGATAGCTCGATTAGCTTAGCATTTTGTTTCTCCAGTAAAAATCTAAAATTACAATACTGCTTCACAGCTTTCTTCTGATTGTTAAAAAGTGCTAACTCACATGAGGGACTAGACATTGATTCCAATGGGACTTTAATCGGACAATGCAATACATTTGTACCATAACACTGTGAAAGAAAATTAGTATCAAATTTGGAATAATTAGTTGATGAAACAGCAAAGTAAGTAGCAAGATCCAGGATTTGTGTAGCATGTTCCGCGGATTCATTTAAAGGTACGAGAAGAGAAATAATTTTATAAAGCCTAAATGAGGTTTGTATGGAGGAAATCGGAAATTTTATAGTAAGATAAAGTTTATTGTTCGGCCTCCTGGCGAAAAAAATTTTTCCATGTTGATAATAAAATGCAGGATCAGTTTGAAGCACATGAAAGCCTGTGTATTTCCTGTTTAGCATATGTTGAATATGATTAATAGTTTGAGAAATGAATTTAGAAGCAATAATTAATGGCGATAATTGACCTTGAACAAGACTAAAAATACCCACTTTAAATTCCTCGAGTGTATGCTCAATAATTGTTGCCTGTTGGATTTGGTCCATCATAAGTGCTGAAAGTGAGACGTAAGCTTGTTTTAAATTGTCATATGAAGTTGTAATTGCTGCTGCTGCTTCTTGTATTTCTTTATGGTTCAGTCTTATACCCTCCATTGCATTTGAAAATCGTGAATTCACATGGGACATAAACGATGACATAGTGTGATCATGTTGCATAAGTGTGGTTGCCATGGATTATTACGTTTTGTTAAAGCATTGATATGCTTCGCCAATATATTAACATCATCCACTGTTGCTGTACCAAATAAAGTTTTAGAAAGTTGCCCAATAAATCCTATAAGGGCTCTTTTCGATCTAGAAGTTGACTTCTCTTCGGATAATGGTAGAAGGCTGTTGATCTGGCTGATTGTTTGGTTCATCATAGTGGCACTTCTTGTCTTAAGAACCGTCAACTGATGTAACATAACTTTTATCATTTGACAATTAATGTTAGTATTATTGATAGGACAAGTCGAAATAGGGTCGACATGCAAATAAGTAGGTATACTAATCTCATACGTATGTAGCCAATATTCATTCGCAAAATGAACAGTAGCCATTGGTTCAAATATTACTCCATAATTAATCCGTTGAATAACCCCCCCCCCCCTTGGACGAAACTGCAGCAAATAAGTTGAATATCGTGAACCATTGTATAAACAATTTTATACATTTAAAGGAACTTCCATTGACTGAAAAAGATAGTGAGATGATAAGTCTGGGGTGAAGAAAAAGTAGGATCCATACTAAGACTTCTAGCACTTTAATATACACGTAGGTATAGGGGAGAGACTCATCATCCCAGTCAAAATTTCATTGTCCGAAAATCTAACTACATGTATATTCCCTACGCTTTTTGATTAAAAAATGTTCTTGTTTTGTTCCGGCGGCGCGATCCATCATGATTAAAGTTTTTGTCAAAATGTTTCCTATAAATTTCATCTATGTTTTCTGAAGGTTCCCACGTTTTTGATCGATCACTCCATCGAATCTGATATTGTAATATACCATTATAGTTTCGTCGGCGCAAGATCTTGTCAAAGTTATATGTAACATCCTTAACTGGTACTATTTCGTCACACACATCTGGTGCCACTATGCCTCGGTCGACTATGTCTGGGACGACATTCTTGTTGGTATAATATGACAAGTCCGCATTGGTATTAACGTCGTTTGGTATTTCCACGCCACTAGGGGGAGTATTTTGGTTGGTTGAGGTTTCATCCGTTTTGTTGATTTGACCTTGAGACGCATCGCGATAAGGTTGTGTATTACCAAGGGTATTGTCTTGTCTAAGATTATACCTTTTAAGTCGATTATGATTGACTAATGATGACAACCTTTTAAATTTCTGTGGGTCTGTTAATTGATAAGTGTGATTAGGACCAATACCCGTTATCTCGTAAGGTCCCTGGTGTTTAATAGTAAGTTTGGAAGCTTTACCTATTGGTACGGCAGGATTATAGAGTAGTACCATATCACCAACTAAGAAATCGGCATCCTTTGCAGTTTTATCATACCTGGCTTTAGATAATTCTTGACTTTTTGTCATATTGGCTTTAACTATTTCGCTCGTAATCTTTAAATGTTCCAATAAATCATTCACATACGCCTTGAGGTCTTTATTTAGTGACTCTTTCGGTGTGATAGTGATATCGTAAGGTCGAGTCATTTCTCGCCCAAAGAGTAGATAATGAGGAGAATATCCAGAAGACCGACAAGGAGAAGCTCGCAAGGCCATAAGAACATATGGAATAAAGGTATCCCAATTATCCTGTTCCTTATTTATGTATGCTCTCAAAATCTGTGCAATATCTTTATTCTTACGCTCTACGGTGCCATTTGTTTGGGGGTGATAAGCGGAGGTAAAATTGTGCTTGACATCAAATATCTGACATATAGCATCAACAAGTTTGGATGTAAATTGTCTGCCTCTGTCAGTGACGAGCTTCGCTGGCGCACCATACCTTGTGAACACTTCTTTAACCAATAAGTTTGCGACTTCCGTAGCATCCTGGATCTTCATGGGAAAGCCTTGTGCCCAGCGAGTAAAAGCGTCCACAGCCAATAAAACATACTTGATTCCATTTTGGGTTTGTGGTAGTGGTCCTAATATATCAACATGGATTCGTTGAAATGTTCCTTCTATGGGTATAGAGACCATTGGAACGACTTTTGTCTTGTGGATCTTGCATCGTTGACATATCTCACAGGATTTTATTTAATCCTCTATTTGTTGATACATACTAGGCCAATAGTACTTCTGCATTAGAGCTTGGCGGGTAGAATCCCTACCTAAGTGGCAACCTCCTAACTTAGAATCATGGTATGCATATAGTAGATTTTGTCGATCAGGGGTTGGTACAGCTAACTGAGTAAGTGATCGGGGTCGATTAACCTGTGCTCCTCGATGTTTTGGATGGTGAATATGGTATAAAATGCCGTTCACGATATCATATTCTTGGGATCTCCCTACGAGACCATTCAGTTTGGCACCAGTGTAACACTCGGGTATAAGTTTGTTTTCTTTATACGCTATAATGTCTTTGAGGTCCGGACATTGTCGTTGTCGCTCGCCTAATTCCGGAGTCTCTAAAGGATCTTCTAATTGAACCGTTGCTACAAATGGCATTTTGTCCGAATAAGAAAATCCAACTTCGAGATACTCACGGGACTGTGGAGAATTGTCTCCATTTTCTTCAAGCGATACAGAAGTGGCAAAACATGCTAGGTCGTCGTCGAGATCAGTAGGCTTGGGTTGTTGTTGTTGATACTGTCTTCTAGATAAGGCATCTACATTTAAATTACTGGAACCAGGACGATAGTGGATTTCATAATCGTACTTCTGTAGAAACATTGCCCATCTCGCAAGACGTCCGGTTCCGGTATGTTTACATGATTGGAGGTATACTAATGCTTTATGGTCGGTATATACTTTGAATTTACTAGTAGCCAAATATATATGGAAAGTCTTAATACCTTCAATTACTCCAAGACATTCCTGTTCAGTTACAGACCATTTTCTTTCATTTGGATGCAGAGATCTTCCTCCATAAGCAATTGGTCTATCCCGATTCCGATCATCAATTTGAGACAAAATATAACCCACAGCTTCTCCACTGGCATCATTTGATAAGATAAAAGGTTTACTAAAGTCTGGATAAGCAAGAATAGGTGCCGTGGTTAATGCTGTCTGACAATCATCTGACCAACAAAATTTAGCATCTTTTCGAAGAAGTTTAGTAAGTGGTGACACAATCTTGGAGTAGTTTTTGACAAATTTCCTATAGTAATTTGTCAATCCAAGGAATTGGCGAATTTTTTGTTGGGAAGAGGGTATCGGAAACGTTTGAACTGCTTCCACTTTTGACTGGTCCACTTCAATACCATCCTTAGAAAAAATATGCCCTAAATAGTTTACCTTCTTAGCAGCGAACTTACATTTTGTTGGTTTAAGAGTTAATCTAGCTTCCCTTAATTTAATAAAAACCTCGCTTAGGTGGTGTAGATGTTCGTTGAAATCTCTGGAATAAATAATTATATCATCTATATAAACAAGGACATACTTCCAATTCATTTCTCGTAACGCAGCTGCCATTGTAGATTGATAGGCCATGGGGGCGTTTTTTTAAGCCGAATGGTAGTCTGTTGAACTGGAAAATTCCATCTTGGGTGATGAAAGCAGATTTATGTTTAGTTTCAGGGTCCAGTGGAATCTGCCAAAATCCACTAGCACAATCCAAAACCCATAGGCGTACGGGG
Source organism: Patella depressa (assembly GCA_948474765.1). Taxonomy (NCBI): domain Eukaryota; kingdom Metazoa; phylum Mollusca; class Gastropoda; family Patellidae; genus Patella; species Patella depressa. The sequence continues at coordinate 56,209,608 of OX419716.1, forward strand.
AAATTTTTGACTGGGGGGGGGGCGGTGGTGGTTGGTGCCCAAAAATATAGATAGGTTCTTAGTATGTTACACAATAACAATCATAGGCATACGGACTCAATGATAGTTAGGGGGGCAGAACCCAAATTGCCCGAAAAATTTTCGGGTTTACAGACGCACCCCCCTCAAGAAAATTTTGGAATATTGACGGCTGTTTTCCTTCTATTTCAACCAGTGAAAAAGCAACTTCAAAGTGATCAAATTTAGCTTAATTATGGTAACTTCAATTTGGTCAAATACAGTCCACCTGCTGACCTGAATTCTAAAAACAATCAATCGTCGCAGAGTATGGAGGCCTCACCCTCCGGAGAAAAATTTGAAAATTTAACCACTGCAAATGCGTTTTCTGCTATTCTAGCCCATGTCAGTAACTCCAAAAGTATCCAATGGTTTTGTAACCGAAATCCTACTCCGAATTCCAACCATCCAACCAGACTGTTGTAGTTGCATTTACAAATACTAATCGATGCCCGAAAACTGTCGCACAAAGTAGAATGGGCTGAATGACTCCAGACAAACTGTTTTAATCCATAGTCGACTCAGTACAAATTCGTTGTTGTCAATTAAAAGAAAAGTAAAATTAGTGTTTTAGGGCTCAAGGACAGTTAGGGAAGCAAACTAAACAGAAATTCAGGCTTACAGACAGCTGCGCCTGTTTTTTTCGATAGGCGAAGAAGCAGAGTTGACCTTGATAGACCTCCCAAGAAAATTTTGGAATATTTGACGAAACGCGTTTTACTGCTATTCCAGTCAGTAAAATTAGTTTTTTATTAGATTTCGGGCTAAGTAGGTGAAATTTTTTTTCACACTTTATCTGCCTGCCCGAAAAGTCAGCTTGCCCGAAAGTTAGGGGGTCAATGTTGATTTAAATTGACAAATTATTCGTGTTTTCAATGTTGAAGATTTTGGATGATATTGAGTTAGGGACTTAGCTACTTTAATATTATTAATACAAAATATAGGTTCACATACCAGGCCTGTAGGATGGAAACGAAGTGTGCAGATTCTTTTACAAAGCTAACGGACTGAGTACCGACTATATTTCGGATGCGAATGCTGCTAAGGGTGTCTATGTTTTTATTTAACTAAATCACGTATGAATAAATATGCATTTTAAGTGATTCTAAGGAGTTTTTACCAAATAAAAAAAAGTTCAATTTTTATTTGAAGGCCCATGACAGGTTCTACAATATCTCTTTTGCGATGAATAAGTTCTTGATTTCTAAGTCATCAATAAAAGAGAACTCAATTTTATTTACTTGTAATATACACAACTAGAAACAGTTGTTTATGTAACTGTAAATCGTGGCTTACTGTACTGCAAACAAAAGAGGGTTCGAGTCATAAGATTTCTATTTAATTGCCTAACTAAAGACACTCTGAATTTAAATTCGCTGTTAAATTGGACACATTCAAGAACACAATATTTTTTTATACAACTTTTACAAAGCACAATTGTGTGCCCAAATTTTCCCAGCATTTGGTGCCCAAAATGGGGGGGCGGCTGCCCCCCCCCCCAGCTCGTACGCCTATGCCAAAACCGAGAACATTTTAGCTTGGGATTGGCCGACAGAATCAATGACGTCGTCAAACCTTGGCAGTGGATAGTACATTGGTTGGGTAATAGCGTTCAACTTCCGATAATCGATCGCAAATCTGTATGTCCCATCCTTCTTCTTCACCATGACAACCGGTGATCGCCAATCAGAGTTACTTGGTTCTATTATCTTAGCATCCACCATTTCTTTAATTAATTTGGTACAGACTGTCTATAAAACGGCATTCTGACTGGTGGCGCATCGCCTGTTTCAATACGGTGGTGATGAAGATGAGTCTTGCCTAATTCTGTACAATCTTTAGCAAATATATCTCTATTATTCTGAAGAAATATTTGTAACTTTTCCTTTTCCTCCGGTAAAAGGTCTGAGTCGGTTAAGTTAAAAGAAATGTCGGATTTATTATGGGTATCAGTAACCGGTGCACACATGTTAACTAGTTGTTTGTTAGCTTTGGGATTATCTGATAATGTGTAAATACAATTTTGCTCAATGGCGCATGCCGTTCCAAGTAAGTAGCTCTTGGGTAGAAATATTTCCTTATCAGATGTATTAATTACCAACATACGAGATTTCCTATCTTTTAATTTTACTATACACTTAGCTCCCACTACGTCACAAGCTTTGCGTAAAATAGGCTCTATGAGATAAACACCAATACTATTAACACGTGATAAACTAATTGGAATGTCGCACTCATGATTAGGTAATATTCTACACGCCTTCTTGGATCTTGCAAACCCACAATTATAATCTATAAAAGACACCTGTACCAAGCCATCCTTGAAAAAGACCCGTTTAGTTGAAAAATCTAAGTTACCTCCATTTTTTTCAATAAAATCTAATCCAAATATTACGGCCTGGTGTAAATGTTGGAACACGTGAAATTTATGCTCAAATACAACATTACTTATTCTAACTGGAAGATTAATTGTACCAAGATCAGGATGAGTCTCACCTCCTACACCGACGATATTTAAGAATTCTTTAGCAAGTAAGTCAGTCTTTGAAAAACCACACTTTTCAAGAAATTTAAAGGTGATACATGATATCATAGCTCCCGTGTCCGAAAGAGATTTAGTTTTTGTGCCACGAATACTTACTAAAATTGTATTCTTTTCAATGGGAGCAATTAATTGTACAATGTTATTAGAATTACGAATATGCCTGACCTTTGTATGAAATGAATCAGGCGCAATATCTCATTGTCTAGAGAATTGGTGATTTTGATTAGACATGCATAATTTTGTATGGTGACCTTTGCGGTGACAATTTTGACACGTAACATTGAAGTAAGGACATGAATTTTTAGGAAAACATATTTCTATCTTACCGCAGCCATAACAAGTTCCATATAGACCGGATGCCTGTTGTCTTTGCTGTGGTTGATTGGGTTGTTGGCGTCCACTAATATGAGATTATTGACGTTGACTGAATCCACCATTATTGTATTGCAACCCTTTATTGTATTGGTTGTATGAAGCGCCGGATTGTTTAAACACACTACGTGGTTGATATCTGTGATCTGTACCTCGTTGATAGTGATTAGATGAATTTCGTTGAAAATTATTAGATGCAGTGTGTTGGTAGTTGTTTGGTACTCTTTCTTGGTAATGAAGGGGCTCATGTCTTGGTCCATATGCGTTTGTTTCACTGAACCACTGTTCTGCATATTCCTGGTTCCGGGGAAATACTGGTGAGGGCATTGTTGAAGAAATAGCCCCGTTTGGTTTCTCGTTGCTGTTATTATGCTGTTTTAGGGCTGCTACCAGCATATTCTGTAAATCCTGTGTATCAACCATTCGGACACTTGGCGTCAAACACATTTGTTGCTCGGTGGTTTTTGCACACATCTGTAAATTCAATAGAGTTTTGGGGTCTTTATTCCGCACCCATGGTTGAATAGCGGGATTAAGTCCCTTTAATACGTAAGAAATTAGTATATTTTCTTGTATGTTATGTCCCACAATATTTGTCTGTATTCTATCAATATAGTCATCCACTGATTCATTTTGTCCTTGTGTAACATCTAGCAGTGATGTATCGAACACTTTCGGCCCTGTAAATCTCTCGGTAAGTGAAAGTAAATATGGTTCGACCGAATCGGCATTAAAGTCGACATCAAGTGTGTCGAAATGTAATTTTGCCTTGTCCTCTAGTAAATTTACTAGTGCGAACAGTTGTTCTTTAATACACAGCTTTTATATTAGGCAATATGCCCGAAATCGTTTGAGCCAAACTGCAAAATTTTGTCCATTTCTTCCGGTAAATTTTTCGGAAAATTCAAGTTTACGACTGATCTGCGTTACCTGTTGTTGATTTTCATTCTCTGCCATGTTGTTTGTATTGTTTAAAATATTGTTTTCACTGTGTTCTGGTTGGTCCTCTGGAATTTCGTCAATTTCGTTTATTGTTATGACTCCTTTGTTGCTTCGTAACTCGTAGGGAAAGATTGTTGGTGATGCAGTTTTTGTTGTAGTTTTTGAAGAGGCACCATTCATGGTCTTGACATCGTCCACCAACTGAGAACGTGTATCCGTTTGTTAAATAATTAATTAATTGACGTAAGGTAGTTTGGGGTGTAGCTCAGTAGTTAGCGGATCTTTCACGTTCTCACAGTATATTCTGGATATTATGGGGGATCTAAAAATAATATAAAGTTCCAAATAAATTATATACTCTGATGAAGGTTTACACGTTTATTGAAGACTGGTGCAGTAAGAATACTGACCGTATGTCTTCTACCGTATATATAGCAAACCTTGTCATCCATCATAAGTTCATTTGGAACAAAATTATTTATGTCAAGGGGATAATAGATAGATGTACGAAGATTGACCTTAACATTTCTTAGGTATTATTTCATAAATTGTGTAACATAAGTAATATACGTATATTATATTATGTAAATAATGTGGCTACTGAACTATGGTCACGTTGTAAGATAATAATAAAGATGAGAGATATTTGTAACTGTCCTATTAAATTTAAAACAATTAATCTAAATAACAGAATTATCTATGCTATATAATAATAATAATAATAATAATAACTTTATTTAATGAGGGTAGTCCCCTTAGCACAAGTGTACTAATTTTCAGGGGGTTCCTCCTACTCTACAATATATATTATATATATACATAGATATATAGTAACATGCAAATACAAAACAGATAGAGACCCCCCCACCTCCTCCAAAGCAGAAACAACAAAAATAAAGTAATAATCATTATGAAATAAAATATGCAGCTATGTTATACACAATCTACTGCTCCCCTTCCCCTACCTCCAAAACAAAAGCAACAAATGTAATAATAATTATATAATAAAACATGCAGCTGTATTATACACAATCTAATGCTCCCTGCCCCATATCCCCCCCCCCTCCCCCCAAAAAATGTAAGATAATAATTATATAATAAAACATGCAGCTGTATTATACACAATCTAATGCTCCCTGCCCCATACCCCCACCCACCTTACCCCCCCCCCCCCCTAAAAAAAAATGTAAGATAATAAGTATGAAATAAGACATGCAGCTACGTTATATACAATATACATGGTAAATCTACTTTTCTTTTACAAATTTATTTAAGTATTTTTTAAAGGTGAATTTTGATGTAACTAGTTTTATTTGAAGAGGTAAGGAATTCCAAAGATTAGAGGCCGAAAAATGAAAAGTACGCGTCATTGCGTGTTTTTTGCACTTTGGGGTGTTGAGTTTCCTTTGTGTTTCAGATCTTAAAGTTAACTCGGTATTTGTACAATTAGAGCGTTCATCAAATAAATTAAAAAGATACTCGGGTGATTTTTCTTTCATGATTTTATACGTTAGCATTCCAATATTAAATTTAATCCTTTGATATATATTTAGCCAATTTAGTTTTAAAAATCATGTTTTTCATCTAAAATTGTTCTTGCCGCGCGTTTCTGCAATTTATGCAGGACATCAAGTTTCGACTTAGTAGCATTACCCCAAACTGTCGAGCAATAACCAAAGTATGGCAATATATAACTATTGTAAAATAATATTCTCAATTTATGAGGAAGGTATTTTTTTTAGTTTAGACAGGAGATATATTTTAGAGCTAATAGCTTTAGAAAGTTTGGTAATTTGATTTCCCCACAGTAGATTTCGATCCACACTGATCCCCAGTAAAACAGTTTCATCAACATTTTCTAGCATTTGTCCATTTAAGTTTAATTGTTTATTTTCTGTATATTGTTTTGATCCAATCATCATCACTTTAGTCTTTGTACTGTTTAACACCATACCATTGTCAATACACCATTTTAACACGTTGTCTAAGTCCTTCTGTAAAGCTGATTTCACGCTGTTTGGGTCTTTTCCTGAAAAATGAATAGTACTATCATCAGCAAATATATCTGTATCACATTTTTCTACATGTAAGGGCAGATCATTAATAAATATAAGAAAAAGGAGCGGACCTAAGTTAGGGCCTTGTTGAATACCGCATTTCACTTTTGTCGGGTCTGAGTGACAGGACCATAATGCTACCATTTGTTTACGATTACATAAGTAATGTGCCATCAATTTATGTGCATTAGCACTAAATTTGTATAACTTTAATTTCTCAAGAATAAGTTGGTGATTTATGAGGTCAAACGCTTTGGTGAAATCTAAATAAAGAATTCCGGTAATATCATTCTTATCCATTGCCTTTAACCACGTGTCAGTCATTCTAAGTAATGCTGTAGCGCATGAATGGTGTTTTCTGAAACCGGATTGGTGTTTATAAAACAATCCATTGGAATACATGTATACTTCCATCTGATTCCCATCATTCAATGTTGTTTGGCTCCAGTGGCCAATGGCTATTGATACCAACAGGTCTAAATACTGAAATTTGATACAAATGGGTTACAAATAATTATATCTGAAAAACAAACCCTGGAAAAAAAAAACCGGTGTGCGTAGAACATTTGAATGTACAAATAAGAATATCTGCATAAACAAAACCTACAAAAAAAAAATTAAAAATCAGTGCATATAACATTTTAAATGATAATGTTTATTAGTATTACTAGTATTCTAGAGAAATGTGGAGGCTTAAATAAAATAGTTGTCTCCAGATAATCCTGTTAAAACACAAAGTTATTATTTCTAACAGTTAGTTAAAGTGAAGTACAAGTAAAAGTGATCACAGAATTTCAGGTTCAGTCTATTGCTCATAGTCATAAGTTGGCTACCAGTGTGTTTTCAAGGTCGTAACACAATAAAACAAATAGGTTGCCAGGCAACGAAACATATGCCCACACAGCAGCTAAATCGTCCGGGAAGTCAACAAGAGTTGTCGCATATTAAGTTATTCTCAGAAAATCATTAGAATTTGTTTGGTTTTTATTAAGTTCTGCCCCATGCTAAATTACCATGTAACGGTGATATAATCAAACGTTTTTTTAAATCGGATAATAATTTTGACGTCCAGAGAGACCACAAGCTAAAAAGGGTGATTTTTCGGACAATCATTCAGGAAGTTACGATCCGATGGACGCAAATATCCAGAGGAACCAGGATCTTTGGATTATCAACATATACATGTCAAGTTTCATCAAAATCGGTTCAAAATTGTGACCTCTTTAGGGTCCACAAGCTAAAAACATGATTTTTCGTACAATCAAGGGCCATAATCTGTGAAGTTTCGATCCGATACAGTCCAATATCGAAAGCAGCAGAGATCTTATGGGGATAAACCTATATTTCAAGTTTTGTCAAAATCAGATAAGAATTGTGACCTTTAAAGAGTCCACAAACAAATTGTGGACGGACAGACAGGGGTGATGACAATATACGTCCACATGAAAATGTGGGCGTATAAAAATTTATTTTATGATCAGAAGTGGAATACCGCGTTTTATCAGAATACCGCGATTTATCAGAATACCGCGTTTATCTATATATTTACAGTAATAAATTAATAAATAATAGAAATATATACTGATATAGATTAACATTTCAGCATATTTTCAGTTACCTGAGGTTTTTCTTCTGTTGTCTTGTTGAATACGCATCGTTTGTATTCTTGATGGCACTATATTTTTCCGGGTACTCTCATTCCATCCGCATGGAAATGAGGTACAGAACGGATTGGTATAACCCATGGTATTAGCATATTCTAATTCATATAAAGTACTTATTATATGATTGCAGGTAGATGACATTCCTGCAATGCAGCTGCACCAGCAGGTTATAATTGCTGGCGTATTATCAAAAACGATCCATACCTCATGTGGACCATTTCGGATGGATTGCGAAGGCGTTACCTTAGATTTTATTATAATATTGTTGTCTAAACGAGAACTAAAAATAGTATCTACAAAACCAGATATAAAATAGGAATAAGCTTTGTGGGTCTTATATTGACCTATAAAAACAACATTGTGGTCTTGGGTAGACAAAATAAATGAAAATATTTTTCCTATATCAATTATAGGCCAATCTTTAACATCAGATGACCATTTTTTAATATCAATTAAAAAAGGGTCAATTATTCCAGCTTTTAAAAGCCTTGCATTATACTCTTTTTGTAATCTTTCCTTATGTTCCTTTTCGCTTAATTTAAGGGCAGTTTTGTTCTCCCAAGCAATAAAACATCTTGAAATTAACTGTTGCTTATTCCCAGTGGTTGCTACACCTCTGACATGCAAATAATCTTTTAACTGATATATGCCAAAAGAAGCGAATTCTTCATAAATAGAAACGGACTCATCCACCTTTTGTGCCATTAGAATTAAATTGATGAGGGGTATTAAAATAGTATATCAGATATAATAATTAATATAGAGATAAAATAACTCCCAGGATCATGTAACAACTAGCAACAGTTAATCAAGTTATATAGTAATATGTTAAAGACTAATATAATGGTGCTTAAATGGTTAATATTAATATGTTAAAGACCAATATAATGGTGCTTAAATGGTTAATATTAATATGTTAAAGACTAATATAATGGTGCTTAAATGGTTAATATTAATCAATTAAAGACTAATATAATGGTGCTTAATAGTTAATATTAATATGTTAAAGACTGATATAATGGTGCTAAAATGGTTAATATTAATATGTTAAAGAGCACATAAAATGAGTAAACTAAATTCATTGAGCTTATAGACATTGGTTACTATATGCATTTTACGGCAGTTTAACATCGGTCTGATGAAAATTAATTCAGATATCGTCACCCAAAGTCGCAAATATAGGCGTCCCGTAAAAACGACTTGGCCAATTATTGAAAACACTCTTAATCCCCTCAGACGCCAGTGACGTCACAGTGACCGAATGCATATTCGGGATGTTTATTCCTTAATTACCTGTATACACTCGGCGTGTGTATTCGGTAACGCCTGACTGATTCCTTAATCCCCCTAATTAAATAACAATTGACTACGGAATAATTAGTTTTGTACTTTATAATTTGTTTTATAAAGACAGTTGTTGTAGCCATATTCCCCATGTGTTTTTTTTTTATCAGAATAAGCCGACCGTAAGCAAACAATAATTGGCTTCAGATTGAAACAAGATTGGTGTGAAATTGTTATAGCCGGCGCTACGGACATCTTTTAAGCCGATAGAAATAATCAATTGTCGGCTTTTAAGAAACGAAATGGTTTCAAATAATAATCATATAAACTTAGATCACCAACATTTGTATTATTATTTATTGATCATTTTATCATACACCGAGCGAAATGGAGGCAGAATATTTGGAGTTATCATGTAGCAGTAGTTCTTTTAGCTTGGGCAGTGTATCGGATACAGATACGTCGCGAGAAATGATTAATATAGCGCCATATATGTTTTGAGCCGTATTTATCTGACTGTAGTAGTTCCGTAGAGGATGGCGATGTAGAGAATACGGGATCTAACAATGACAATCATCCGATTGTTGCGAGACTAGATTCTCTGGAATGGTACGTACCGGAATATATAATATTTTACGCACTTATTTTTGTGTTCTAATTTATTGACTGAATGACAGTTTTAAAATTTTACTAATTTATAATATCTATTAAATTATAGAAAATCGCACGAGAAGCTCGATTTCTCGATTGAAGGGTGTGAGTGATCAAACAACAATTTTTTGATTGGTTAGAAGTATCTAACCGCGGGAAAATTTACAGTTACTATTGTACACAATTTAATCATATGGAAGAAATAGCTATAGTACTCGTTGACTATTTTGTTATTTGATTTCAGATCGAATCACCGATGTTTTTATAATAAAGTTAATGTTAATCGTATGATCATTGTTTTGTTTTTAATGAAGTATTCTTGTATTGTTTGTTAATTGGCGTTATGATTTTAGCAATTTGATTGTTTGATTAGTGTTTATTGTCTGTGTTAGAAAATGCCGAAGTTAAAATCAGAAAATGCCGTGGTATTTCTTAATAACACAATTTGTAGTCCTTCACTTAACAGTCATGTAACTTGCAAACGTTTTTATTCATCCGTCGATGATAGACAATGATCACGTGACAACCATAACTGAAATGGCTATAAAATAAAGTTCTGTACGACTATGACAATACGTACGTAACTAACGTACGAAAATTAAATGGTAATAGGTAGGGTGAGTCTGTCGTTCAGATTGCCTGTCAATAGTGTAATAAAAAAAAAAAATCGATTTAGAACTGCTTTATTGGCATAATGCCAACCGATGTGTCACGTATCATTGGAATTCTCCAATGGAGATTCTGTCGGGGAAAACATCCACTGTTTCTCTCCCCGTGTATTCGATGTTCAATCAGGGAATTATATCCAATGACGATTTAAATTTACCTAACAACTGGTCAGTGAATCCATCAATGTATTATCCAGTTATTATTTTAATATCTACCGGTACCTGAAATTCCCACGGACAGAGCGTGGAAGACGTGCAATTCTGAAACCATGCCGAGACTGTCTTCAATGACCACGTGGCTTATTTTAATGTACCTTTTATGAATAATCAACAAGCTTGTTTTGAATATTTTACCGGATTATAGAAAAAATATCCATATCCCGACTTGACTGGCATTCATCGTAGGAATGGAACCCGGGAAAAGTTTTATTCTCTGTTTGCGTATTTCGAAAACTTCAATTAAGTTAGGTCTCTGTTTGCGTATTTCGAAAACTTCAATTAAGTTAGGTCGCAGCCCATAGCAATCGTTCGCAAAATGTTCACTGCATATCACTGTTGTGACTGTAGGTTGCCAATCAGGATTTGAATTGTTTACAAACGCAATCCACCTTTTCCGTAAGATTTCATCCTTGGGAAATTTATGAAACGCCGGTACATTATTCCCCTTTTCCTTGCTGGAATTTCCACAACTCTCAATAACACAACGATAATACGGCATCTTGAAAGACACTCCGAAATATTCTAGTCACAAATATATAATCTATTACAACTCAAGACGAGAAAGGTCCGCTTTTGAAAATGCTTTGACTATTATAGTAAAGTGATATGTAGCTTACGTGTATAATTACGAGTTAATGATTACGCCAGTCAAATGTTAATTGGACCGCGAAATACACACGTGTTAACTGGCGGTGTGTATACAGTGATATATCGTACAGATAGTGCTATATTGTATAGATAATGTGTATAGATTATGTGTAGTGCCTGTGACGTCACCAGCCAATCAACCGGATAAAGGTTGTAATTGAAAATTTGAAAACCGTTTTTGGCTGTCTGATGTTTAAACGTTAATATCTCAATTAATTTTAATCAGATTGGAGTGAACTTGACATAAAATGCATATAGTAACCAATGTCTATAGACTCAATGAATCTAGTTTTCTCATTTTATGTGCTCTTTAAAGACTAATATAATGGTGCTTAAATGGTTAATAAGTGTGAAAATACATGAAAGTATGGTGCAGCAATAATAACAAACATAATATGTTAAAGACTAATATTCCAACAATGGTTTATAATAATAACAATAGTGTGAAAATACGTGAAAGTATGGTGCAGCAATAATAGCAAACTAATATAATGGTGCTTAAATGGTTAATAAGTGTGAAAATACATGAAAGTATGGTGCAGTAATAATAACAAACATAATATGTTAAAGACTAATATTACAACAATGGTTTATAATAATAACAATAGTGTGAATATAAATGAAGGTATGGTACAGCAATAATAACAAACATAATATGTTGAAGACTAATCCAATAATGGTTTATTAGCATGAACATATTTATTAAAGTATAGTACAGCAATGGTTAATAAGCATAATATGGTAATGGTTAATACTCAAAATGCAATTTTCAATGGTAGTAGTCTCACAAAGAAAAAATATGGTGGACGTATCTGTCATCAATTATATATTTATAAACCATTTATAAGCTGAAGAGAAAAATAGATTTACATTATTACAATAAACAAGCTTAAAATATCAGTAAAAACAAATATAAATGATTATTCATGAAATTCCGTGATCTAAATCTTGCCTTCATTGTATTTCATTTTAAATGATTTGTACAGCTTATTACTTAATGTTTTTATTAAATGATATGTAGGGGTGTATTTAATATTAAAAAAAAACAACATTTACTTCAGATTGCAGAAATATAAGGATATAATAACAGTACTAGATATCTTAATAATATTAAAGATACATTATGGGAGATTAGATAACGAGTTGGCAGTTCGTTCTCACTACAATAGTTAAAAACTAGCTAATGTTAATGCAATTTGCTGAAAATTTCAGTCAAATTGATCCATTATTAACTTAGAACTAAGCGAATGAAAGTTTCGCTTGCCCTAGGTCATCATTACTAAAGTCTGTAAGACAAAACCAGTAGTCTCGGTTATCCATTTTTATTCGTAAATCACGAAGGAAACTATTTCAGCGAATCGAACTACAATCCAACAAAAATCTCATGCCAGCTTCGACATCGAGAGTTGATTATGGTCTGAATAAGTTAATTAATGTCTAATTAATAGTTTTTATAACATTTCGGGCCCAAAGTAAGACCTACAATAGGCAGATTTTGCTCTTGCATAATGCATGTTTAAATGATATTGTTTGCATATTTAAAAAAAAACAAAAAAACATTTATTTCGGATAGCAACAGAAAAGAAAGGAAGAATATAATCCTTGAACTTACCATACCATGCATAAAGGTGGTTTGATTATGAATAAATATGTTATAGCCTAGTTACTGTATTTAAGATTTAGGCCCAAACTGAACACATCTGAAAAGAAAATTGTCAATGTACCAGTAGGCCTATTGCATATATTTAAAAGAAAGCCAAAATACAGGTAACAAATTAATTGTGGCCAATACAACTGCATAAGGAATTTTCGTACATATTTACTTCAGACCAACGCCGCATTAACTATGGAGGGGGCCCTGGGGCCTGGAACATGTGGGGGGGGGCCCCTGATCACTGACCGCGAGCGCCGAAGGCGCGCAGCCCTGTATAGGGGGTTATGGGTGGTTTCTCCCCCCCCCCAAGAAATGTTCAGAAATTGGAGGCCAGAAACGTGATTTCCTGGCATTTCAGGCACTTGTGTTGGAGCCATTTAGAAGTACTTCCCCCAGAAAAAAATAAAATTCTGTCACCAAATTAGCGCATTATGGCGTTATTTCAGTGGACCAATCCATGCGAGTTCTATGAAATGATGACATTTCTAGAGGAGGGGACTGTAAATGGGCAGGGGTTACTTGATTCGGAATCGTATTATACCCCCACGATGATTTGATGAATGGAGGCCGTAACGTTACGACCAAACCGGACTCGATGTTTGACAAACAAAATGGTAATACGAGATTTAATCAAGAAATATGAATATTTCGTGTGATCATGGTGTGCATCTCATCAAATTCAGCTTATATCCACAACAAATATCAACAACAACAACAACCACAGCTTATATAAAATCGTACGTCAATCTGAGGCAAAATTCGCGCTACTCGAAATGATGGGGACGTGTAATTTGTTCGAGTTATACGATAATTCGAGTTAGACGATGGTCGGTCCGATAGAAGATCTCACGACAATAAAAAAAACATGTGTTACACCCATCACCGGATTACACCGAATTCTCGGATGTCGATCGCAACACACCATGGATTGAGGGGCCCCCAGGGACTTCCGATGGAGGGCCCTCGAAGCATCGGAGGGGCCCCGTCACTAGGTCACCGGCCGTTGGAGTCCTCGGTCCGACCATGCTCGAGGCGCGCAACTGAGATTTTTCTGGGGGGCCCCCTAATGCGGTGGGCCTTGGGGCCTGTGCCCCATGGCGCCCCATGGTTAATCCGGCGTTGCTTCAGACCGCTTAAAATAGAATGATATAATAATAGTACTAGATATTTTAATAATATTAAATGATACTGTTTGCATTTTAAAAAAAAACAACATTTATTTCGGATAGCAACAGAAAAGGAAGGAAAAATATAATCCTTGAACTTACCATACCATGCATAAAGGTCGTTTGATTATGAATAAATATGTTATAGCCTAGTTACTGTATTTAAGATTTAAGCCCAAACTGAACACATCTGAAAAAGAAATTGTCAATGTACCAGTAGGCCTATTGAGTATTTTAAAAGAAAGCCAAAATACAGGTAACAAATTTGTTGTGGCCAATACAACTGCATAATGCATTTTTATATAACAAAATTAAAGATCTCATGGGTAGGCCTAGACTTACTAGATCTACGTAAACAATAATAAGCCATCGGGAATGATTTTGTCTAGGCCTATTATTTCTTTATTTTTACCCACGGGCACCTGCTATATTATATAATATATAACTCTATAGAATGGGTGGTGTTGGGGGGATGCTCTCGATATTTTAATATAATAAAATTATTTAAATAGTGTTGGCTAGCCTACAAGTAAATATAAGTATCGTGAATGATTTTGACATTTGTGACCCACTGACCGACTTTTATCATCATACCATGCGCACCTGCTATAAATAACAGCACTTGTCGTGACTCGGAGGTTTAATATTAATAGTACAATACTAGACAATTTAATAATATAAAAATGGTTACCTTTTTTCAGTATAGAATGGTGTGGAAATTTTCAACAACGCTCATCAAAAAAATTGTTAAAGATCTTCTCGGATTGCGTCTGCTAAACGAGAACGAATTTCGCGCTAAACAGTTATCCGGAAGTAAACAATGCGTGACGTTGCCCCCTATCCAAGATGGCGTCATTAACCGTGAAAAGGTCTATTGAGAAAGCTACTGGAAAGTTTGAGACAACTTCCCTAAATACATGTGTACATGAAGTTTGAAATTTTTTAAAAACATGAACACTGTATTTTTTAAATCATTATTTTTTTTTATATACTGGGCTTAAAGAGGCGATAACACTCTTGCAGGCTTGGCCGCTCCAGAAAAAAATGGTAGCCTTATTTTAAGTACTAGATGTTTCAGTGTTCTGCCTGTTTTGTAAATTATTCATTACATCCTATTTTACTTGTCCAGAGAGGGTTCGAAAATATTTTAAAATCCAAGTCACATTTGAAAAGGTTTACATTAGGCTTTTCAAATCATTTAGTTGAGTTTTTCCAATTTTTTAAATTAAGTGTGTTACGGTGAAATCGTGTATCATTTAAGTGGAATATTGTAAAATAATACAATTTGTTGACCAGAATAAAGATAGGGACATATTATTCAGTTACATCAAGAGTGGTATTGAGCCTTTAAAGGCAGATTGCCAACAACTTTTAAGTTAAGTTAGGAACGGCTAGATTTTTGTTTGTTTGTGGTGGTGGGGGGGGGGGGGGCACAGGAGGAGCTGGGGCATTAGACATAAAGCTACTGCAAAGTTTGAGACATCTTTCCTAAGATAATAATAATAATAATAATAATAATAATAATAATGTCCTAAAATCCAACCGAAGCTGCTCTTTGGTAACATTATGGTCAGTTAAAAAGAAAACACTAGTTAAAAGGAGTATGCGATCAACAATTAAAAGAAAACGTTTCTAAAAAGATGGGTTTTAAGATTCCTTTTAAAACTGTCAATTGATGCATAGGTCTGTAGTTTTTCAAGACATTGTGATCTAATGTACTCTTCTTGAGAAGTGGAAAGACCAATGCTTCTTTCAACACATCAGGAAAGTTTCCAGTAGATAGGGATGTATTCACAATGCTACAAAGAATAGGACTAAGTTCTGTAGAACAGCTTTTAACAAGATGGGTTGGGAATACATCTAGCTCATAAGAAGAAGAAGAGGATGAGGATGTAGAAATGATTGATTTGATTTCATCTACAGCAGCTACTGGAAAGGTTGATAGTGGTGAACCAGTGAGGTTTACGTCAATATCGTTATCAGATACCGATAAAGAACAATTGTCAAGTGCCCTACGTATGGTAACAATTTCATTGTTGAAGAACTGACTGAAAGATTCAGCGAGTAGCTTAGGGTCACGATGTTCTGGTAGAACTGTACTGTCACTAGTTTTAATCATATTGTTCAAAATTTTATTAAGTTCTTTAGGGTTTTTGTTATTTTCTTATATACGGTTTAAAACAAAAGTCTGTTGTGTCTGATTGATGAGGATGTTTGTATAAGTACGAGCCTTTGCATATATTTGTCTGTCAATTTCAAGCTTACTCTTGCGCCAGACCTTTTCCGCCTTCCGACGTGCCTGTTTGCTTTCGCGAACAGAGTCATTGTACCATTTACGATTTGGTCTGATGGTGAGTGTTTTTCTGATAATTGGTGCATGGCTATCAATAATGTTTTGAAGCTCTGTATTATAGATTTGAAGTTGATCCGAAATATCACAGCAATTGCCAATCTTATTAAGGGCACCGTCATTTAAGATATCAGATTTCAAGTTGGTTAAGTTGATATCTCTCAGTTTACGATATGATACAGTCTTCTGTAGTGATTTAGGTTTTGGAAGTGTAAGGACAGCCATGACTGAAAAATGATCAGAAATGAGATGGTTGTCTACTGATAAGTCGAACAACAAAGAGTCAGATTTGCAGGTACATGTAATAAACACATCAAGTATGTGACCTTTATTGTGAGTAGATTTAGTGACATGTTGAACTAAGTCGAAAGATTCGAGAATATCGTGGGGAGTGTTTGACAGTGCTAAATTTATTGATGTTATGTTTTTTTTCTCCATTTTACCAAAGTGTAAGAAATTGATATTGTAGTAGACGCAGTTCATATAATTATTTACAGTCTTACCTGTGAAGAGAATAAAGCCGGATGAGTATAGCTAGCTGACGAGAAACAAACTGGAAGTGATATCGGCTAACCTTTCCAGGTCATAAGCCTCCATGTCCGCCATACTTATTTCACAAGTTGGAAACAAGTATGGCGGCTTGCGGGCGTTAACTTTTTTTTTTATTACATTATTTCGGTATTTTTGTAACCGGAGTTCAGCTTTAAACTGTGTAGTAGTTTAGGAATCAACATCCAGGTTTAGATTTATATCACCACATATCAAAAGTTTTCCAGCACATGATGTAATTTCGTGAAGTATGTCCAATAAGTCGTTGAAAAAAGTCTCAACAGAGGCAGAATTAGGAGGCCGATAGAATGAGATGAGAAGAAATAATTCATTATGGTGTTTAATCTTATATGCTTTAATGGTGGACTTGAAAAAGACTGCTATACCCCCTCCTCTCTTACTAGCCCGGTTGGTCGTCAATGCAGAGTAGTTAGTTGGAAGAAGTTGGTTTAGAGTAATGTTGCAATCATCTTTTAGCCAGGTTTCGATAGAGACAAAAATATCGAGGTCATTATCCAAAATAAATTCTTGAATTTCATCGGCTTTGTTTCTAATGGATTGACAGTTTCAAAGACAGAAATTGAAATTGGAATCCATAGGACAGGGATTGGAGGATAACTTAGTTACTTGAATTAAATTTGCCACATTTACTCCTCTACCTGTTTTAGTCTTTCTTGGCTTGTTTGAAACTTTTATTTTAGGTTTAAAGGTGTTAAAATACACAGGTTTATAGTCAGAGATTAACTCAGGAAAAAAACACAACTCAGTAGACAATCTATTGTTTTCACAGTTTATAGTACAATTCAAAGCTAAAAGTTGATGTTTAGTATAAGTGATCATGATCAATGTTCAGCTCACCAGTACTCACTTCACCAAATTTAAAAACTAAAAATGTTAATAACACAAAAACTACACGGAATTTCTAAAATCCAATTTTGTAAAATAAAAGATACACTATTTAAGAAGTAATATGCCAAGTTATAGTCCAATAAAATTATCAAAAGTTTAAAAAAATAACTAGTTTTCAGCAGACAAGACACAGTGCAAACCACTAGGCAGCCATCTTGTTTCAAATGAAGTTTGAAATTTTTTAAAACATGAAGACTGTATTTTTGAAATCATTATTTTTTTTATATAAGCTTAAAGCCATTATCCCTTTTAACCCCCTCCCCCCCCCCCCAAGAACTTTTAAGTTAGAAGAAAAAGCTAGGAAGGAGCTGTGGCACTTTAGACCAAATAGTTGCATTAGCATTACATGTACTTTAAAAAAAAAACTTCCAATATTTATTAGTCATTGGACAGAATTAACCTATTACGATGCCTCATTTAGAAACAATTTTTTGATATCTGTTGATTGTAATGATTCATTGTGAGTAGATTTAGTGACATGTTGAACTAAGTCGAAAGATTCGAGAATATCGTCAAAGCTGAACTCCGGTTACAAAAATACTGAAATAATGTAATAAAAAAAAAGTTAACGCCCGCAAGCCGCCATACTTGTTTCCAACTTGTGAAATAAGTATGGCGGACATGGAGGCTTATGACCTGGAAAGGTTAGCCGATCTCACTTCCAGTTTGTTTCTCGTCAGCTAGCTATACACAACCGGCTTTATTCTCTTCACACGGTTCACTGATTGCTGTATTTCCCCCCAACAGTATACCAAATCATTGAAGATTGCAAAATGTCTGATCAGGTAGGCCTGTAAATAATTATATGAACTGCGTCTACTACAATATAGCCTAAGCTTTACTCCAAAACAAAAGATGCAACCAGATATCTTACCCAACCTGTTTTTCAACCAAAACAAATCACCTATACAAACTATTAGTATTGCCTTCTTCGTGTGTTCATGTTGAATAGTGTTCATGAAAACGACCAAGGGACATAACTACATGGTTGGGACGGCTCTCATTGGGGAGTGTTTGACAGTGCTAAATTTATTGATGTTATGTTTTTTTTCTCCATTTTACCAAAGTGTAAGAAATTGATATTGTAGTAGACGCAGTTCATATAATTATTTACAGTCTTACCTGATCAGACATGTTCAATCTTCAATAATTTGGTATACTGTTGGGGAAAAATACAGCAATCAGTGAACCGTGTGAAGAGAATAAAGCCGGATGAGTATAGCTAGCTGACGAGAAACAAACTGGAAGTGAGATCGGCTAACCTTTCCAGGTCATAAGCCTCCATGTCCGCCATACTTATTTCACAAGTTGGAAACAAGTATGGCGGCTTGCGGGCGTTAACTTTTTTTTTATTACATTATTTCGGTATTTTTGTAACCGGAGTTCAGCTTTAAACTTTGTAGTAGTTTTGGAATCAACATCCAGGTGTAGATTTATATCACCACATATCAAAAGTTTTCCAGCACATGATGTAATTTCGTGAACTATGTCCAATAAGTCGTTGAAAAAAGTCTCAACAGAGGCAGAATTAGGAGGCCGATAGAATGAGATGAGAAGAAATAATTCATTATGGTGTTTAATCTTATATGCTTTAATGGTGGACTTGAAAAAGACTGCTATACCCCCTCCTCTCTTACTAGCCCGGTTGGTCGTCAATGCAGAGTAGTTAGTTGGAAGAAGTTGGTTTAGAGTAATGTTGCAATCATCTTTTAGCCAGGTTTCGATAGAGACAAAAATATCGAGGTCATTATCCAAAATAAATTCTTGAATTTCATCGGCTTTGTTTCTAATGGATTGACAGTTTAAAAGACAGAAATTGAAATTGGAATCCATAGGACAGGGATTGGAGGATAACTTAGTTACTTGAATTAAATTTGCCACATTTACTCCTCTACCTGTTTTAGTCTTTCTTGGCTTGTTTGAAACTTTTATTTTAGGTCTAAAGGTGTTAAAATACACAGGTTTATAGTCAGAGATTAACTCAGGAAAAAAACACAATTCAGTAGACACTCTATTGTTTTCACAGTTTATAGTACAATTCAAAGCTAAAAGTTGATGTTTAGTATAAGTGATCATGATCAATGTTCAGCTCACCAGTACTCACTTCACCAAATTTAAAAACTAAAAATGTTAATAACACAAAAACTACACGGAATTTATAAAATCAAATTTTGTAAAATAAAAGATACACTATTTAAGAAGTAATATGCCAAGTTATAGTCCAATAAAATTATCAAAAGTTTAAAAAAAATAACTAGTTTTCAGCAGACAAGACACAGTGCAAACCACTAGGCAGCCATCTTGTTTCAAATGAAGTTTGAAATTTTTTAAAACATGAAGACTGTATTTTTGAAATCATTATTTTTTTATATAAGCTTAAAGCCATTATCCCTTTTAAAAAAACACCCCCCCCCCCAAGAACTTTTAAGTTAGAAGAAAAAGCTAGGAAGGAGCTGGGGCACTTTAGACCAAATAGTTGCATTAGCATTACATGTACTTTAAAAAAAACCCTTCCAATATTTATTAGTCATTGGACAGAATTAACCTATTACGATGCCTCATTTAGAAACAATTTTTTTGATATCTGTTGATTGTAATGATTCATTCTATATGTTGATTAGCATCAAATACCATAATTTTATACAAATAATAAATAACATTCTTTTGAAGAAATTATTTGTTTTGAAGGCTAAAAATACAGTTTTTGCCAAAATTAAGTAACTTCTGGTTATAAGGAAAATGTTAAATTCTTTTTATAAAATTAAAGATGGCATAGGGCATCAAGTGGCAAACAAATTTTATGAAAATTGAATGATAACTGGCACATGTATGGACAGTCTTCTTTGACGTATTTGTAGGTAAAACTTATTTCCTATTTATTGTAAATGGGTATAAAATTGAGGCGAAGTGGGTAAGACGCTGGCTCGCTAGCCTGGAGGTCGGGTGTTTGATTCCTGCATTGGCCGAGAAAGTTCATCCAGATTTTCCGACGTGGTTCCCCCTTGTCAGTGATACAGGACGAAGGGCCCGACAAGGACAGCTGTCGAGTCGATCGGCTGGATACGAAAAGCTGAGGTCCCGTGTACACATCGGCATGCTCATAAACGATCCCCTGGCAGTTGGAATTCGATATAAGAGTAGGACATAGTGCCGCTGTTCGGGCAAAATTTCCCTTATTATAGCACACTGTATGGCATATGCCCGTCTTCATTAGCCCAGGTTAGGAGCAGAACAGTAGGATGTTAAACCCCATTTCATTCCATTTCCATTCTGCCCGAACAGTAAGCGGGGAATTAAAAACTATGCCAGTTGACTCAACGATAGACCTTATGATATAATGCGCACATGCTAACTATTTGGCCACCCAAGACCCTACCCAGTACTTTCAATACAAGTTTTATTCTTCAAGTGACAAATTACCTTTCAATACAAGTTTTATTCTTCAAATGACAAACTACCACAAACTTATGATGATTATTTTGCCTGGTTGACTTTTATCCTTTCACAATGAGTATATGCTTGTAATTTTAAACACGTGGTAATTACAGTTTGTGAATGTACAGGTAAGCTTATGTGGAAGATTCTATCTCATGATTATTTTGCCTCATTTGCTGTTTGTTAAAGATGTAGGACGGAGGGCCTGACAAGGACAGCTGTTTGGTCATTCGGAGGGGATGAAAACCAAGGTCCCGTGTACACATTGACATGCACATAAAAGATTTATTTATATTGGCAGTTGGAATTCGATATAAGAGTAGGACATAGTGCCGCTGTTGGGGCAAAATTTCCTTCATAGCACACTGTAAGGCGTATGCCTTGGCAGTTGGAATTCGATATAAGAGCAGGCCGTAGCGGCGTTGCCCTGGTAAAATTTGCCTGTCTTCATTAGCCCATTGAGCAGAACAGTAGGAAGTTAGACCCCATTTTATTACATTATTGCATTTATCATTTCACGTTGTCATTAGTGAGAATGTGGTAATACGGGTATTATTGGATAGAAATGAAAGTAAGACAATAAAATCAAGGTTTTTATTATCTCATAAATTATGTTATCTCTGTAATAATTACAAATTTTGCGATTATTGTATATTTTATATACCTCAATGTAACCCATTCATCTAATTAAGAAAAATTCCATAATCCATTTAATACTTAATAGTTTAGATCTTGCTTCCTTATCCTGTTATATAAATAAAGCTATGTATATCAGACGATAAAACTGTAAACATAATAATTACTTATTGTTTTACATTTTTAAGAGATCGTGTGGGTTTTCTCCAGGTCCCCCGGTCTCCTCCCACTGCTACAAACCCCTACACGCAAGCGAATTATTGAAATAAAATTAAACCATGTATTTGTCCCAAAATGACCTGGTTTGTGGATGTTAAACCTACTTCTCTCTCACATTTTAAAGAATTGTGTAATATACATGTATAAAAATACCAGCTAAATAACATTCCGTGTGACACAAAAATTATCCGTCTATATATAATGCATTAAATTAATTATAATCACTTTAAAAATAGCTCTTAGATTTATATTATTATCCCAAAAATAAATAATTTATTACGTTAAATTTATCTTACTACTATTTATTATGAACTAATTTGTTTGTAATCACTTGGAATATCCAAAAACTAAATAATTTATAATGTTAAAATTTTTCTTCCTTGTACACTAAATTCTTTTGGATTAGGTGAAAAATCACGCTTATATTCATATCCAAAAATTTATTCAATTAGGCATAAAATTCTAATGTTAAAATTATCCATCTTTTCATTACACAATACAATAATCCTTTATAATTGCTTCAATAATCATTCTGCATATATGTTCAAGTGGAATTTAATTTATAGATCGTATGATATGCATACGGAATAAACAAAATTATTGTTATTTATATTGGTAATTATTAATTTTACATTTTTAAGACTTTACCGGGTACTTCAACTTACTTCAGTCTCTTAGTTCTGACGTGAAAGGTTGCCTACTTTATTACGATTCCATTTTATCCAACTTCAATTGTATGATTTGTTAAATAAACTGAAGATTAAAGCACTGTACATAATCATTCTAGATTAAAATTTAATATTGAGAATTAAAACCTAGTCTAATCAGGTCTTATTATTTAGAGCATTCCCATGTGTTTACATTAGAAACCGATCGACCAGCTTACTTTCACCCACTACCGGGAATCAACACTGATTGGCCACGGCGTCTTGCATCTATCAGTGGGAGCGCGCGGTCTAGTTAATATAAATAAATAAATAAATAAATAATAAATAAATAGTTTATTCCAGTAAGTAGGTCTAGGACCCATAGTTACAAAATTTAAAAAATATAATTATGTACAGCAGTGATTTAATAAATACGAAAAACATACAAACATCTAAATGTAGTTTGATCTATAATTTAAAGCGACATTAATAAATTGTGAGATTGAATTTAAAAGAGATGTATTTTTAGTTGTACATAACTCATTAAACATATATCTATTATTGTTCACATTATTAACAAATTTTACTGGTATATATTTACATCTAATATGACTCAATTTTATACATACACATAAAAAATGAATATTATCTTCATCGCTTATCTTACATAATGGACACAAAGGATTATCTTTCATCTTCCTATTGAACAAAGTTGTGGCTAATGGAAAAGGATTCAACCTTAGTTTTGTAATATTCCTTTTAACATTTAAATTCATTTCTAATGTTAGATATTCTTCTAGACAAAGATTTAGTTTGAAACATTTATATTCATTTAAACTGCTACTATCGTTTAGCGTAGCCTACCAATTTTGGATCTCTATATCAGTAAGACGTGTTTTCAGTAGACTGATAAGATTCTTTCTATTACCGATGTTTTGGGCTGACCAAGCATAACCAAAGCCTAACGAACACAATAAGAGTTTTATTTTTGTACACCATGTTGTTCTACCAATACTGTCAAGTCGCTTAAGCATTATGTACACCTGTTTTGGGTATCTAGTATCGGACATTGAAATAAGTTTAATCCAGAATTTAATGCAGTTTAGTAAATAATGTACAGACAACTCAGCTCTTCCACACTCCCCCAAGACACCTACTGTTGTGCTAGTTTTGTGAACGCCAAGAAGAAACTTACAAAAGCATATATGCACTCGTTCAATATCTTTTCTATATTCGTAGCCCCACACCTGTGAACCATATAGCAATATCGGCCTTACAATAGAATCAAAGATTTTAAAAGCCTTCTTTGGAGAAATTATACCCGATTTCTTAATTAAACATTTAATAGGGATAAGTGCTTTCTCTGCTTTCAAGGACAGGTTATTCAAAGCTTTACTCCAGCACATTCGAGAAGAAACTAATAAACCCAAGTAACTGTAGTATGAAACACATTCGATCTTAACATTGTCATACACTTCGTTTTTGCGTATAAAACCACCATTTCTGAAAACTATCACTTTCGTTTTTGATAAATTGACTGATAAATTAAAATTATTGCAAAATCTTTGGAGAATGTTTATTTTTCTCTGTAAGTCACCAACAGAATCTGACAGGATACTATTTATTATGAACTAATTTGTTTGTAATCACTTGGAATATCCAAAAACTAAATAATTTATAATGTTAAAATTTTTCTTCCTTGTACACTAAATTCTTTTGGATTAGGTGAAAAATCACGCTTATATTCATATCCAAAAATTTATTTAATTAGGCATAAAATTCTAATGTTAAAATTATCCATCTTTTCATTACACAATACAATAATCCTTTATAATTGCTTCAATAATCATTCTGAATATATGTTCAAGTGGAATTTAATTTATAGATCGTATGATATGCATACGGAATAAACAAAATTATTGTTATTTATATTGGTAATTATTAATTTTACATTTTTAAGACTTTACCGGGTACTTCAACTTACTTCAGTCTCTTAGTTCTGACGTGAAAGGTTGCCTACTTTATTACGATTCCATTTTATCCAACTTCAATTGTATGATTTGTTAAATAAACTGAAGATTAAAGCACTGTACATAATCATTCTAGATTAAAATTTAATATTGAGAATTAAAACCTAGTCTAATCAGGTCTTATTATTTAGAGCATTCCCATGTGTTTACATTAGAAACCGATCGACCAGCTTACTTTCACCCACTACCGGGAATCAACACTGATTGGCCACGGCGTCTTGCATCTATCAGTGGGAGCGCGCGGTCTAGTTAATATAAATAAATAAATAAATAAATAATAAATAAATAGTTTATTCCAGTAAGTAGGTCTAGGACCCATAGTTACAAAATTTAAAAAATATAATTATGTACAGCAGTGATTTAATAAATACGAAAAACATACAAACATCTAAATGTAGTTTGATCTATAATTTAAAGCGACATTAATAAATTGTGAGATTGAATTTAAAAGAGATGTATTTTTAGTTGTACATAACTCATTAAACATATATCTATTATTGTTCACATTATTAACAAATTTTACTGGTATATATTTACATCTAATATGACTCAATTTTATACATACACATAAAAAATGAATATTATCTTCATCGCTTATCTTACATAATGGACACAAAGGATTATCTTTCATCTTCCTATTGAACAAAGTTGTGGCTAATGGAAAAGGATTCAACCTTAGTTTTGTAATATTCCTTTTAACATTTAAATTCATTTCTAATGTTAGATATTCTTCTAGACAAAGATTTAGTTTGAAACATTTATATTCATTTAAACTGCTACTATCGTTTAGCGTAGCCTACCAATTTTGGATCTCTATATCAGTAAGACGTGTTTTCAGTAGACTGATAAGATTCTTTCTATTACCGATGTTTTGGGCTGACCAAGCATAACCAAAGCCTAACGAACACAATAAGAGTTTTATTTTTGTACACCATGTTGTTCTACCAATACTGTCAAGTCGCTTAAGCATTATGTACACCTGTTTTGGGTATCTAGTATCGGACATTGAAATAAGTTTAATCCAGAATTTAATGCAGTTTAGTAAATAATGTACAGACAACTCAGCTCTTCCACACTCCCCCAAGACACCTACTGTTGTGCTAGTTTTGTGAACGCCAAGAAGAAACTTACAAAAGCATATATGCACTCGTTCAATATCTTTTCTATATTCGTAGCCCCACACCTGTGAACCATATAGCAATATCGGCCTTACAATAGAATCAAAGATTTTAAAAGCCTTCTTTGGAGAAATTATACCCGATTTCTTAATTAAACATTTAATAGGGATAAGTGCTTTCTCTGCTTTCAAGGACAGGTTATTCAAAGCTTTACTCCAGCACATTCGAGAAGAAACTAATAAACCCAAGTAACTGTAGTATGAAACACATTCGATCTTAACATTGTCATACACTTCGTTTTTGCGTATAAAACCACCATTTCTGAAAACTATCACTTTCGTTTTTGATAAATTGACTGATAAATTAAAATTATTGCAAAATCTTTGGAGAATGTTTATTTTTCTCTGTAAGTCACCAACAGAATCTGACAGGATACGCAAGTCATCTGCATACAGTAGCATTATAATATCTTGTGCATCTTGGTTTGTGAATATTCCTTGGACATCACTATCTTCCATTATTTGAACTAACTGATTACCATAATAACAAAAAAGTAGAGGACTGATTTTACACCCTGTCTAACACCAGTCAAGCAGTCGAAAAACGGAGTAATTTTTGACCCTAGTTTCACACATGAGCGCACTTTTGAATACATACTTTTCACGGTCATAAACATCTTTCCATTTACCCCTTTTTGTAGCATGAGTGTTAACAGTTTCTCTCTATTGATACTGTCAAATGCCCGAGAAAAATCAACAATTAGTGAATAAATTCTGCCTCTCGGTTTTGACAAATACTTCTGAACTAATCCTTGCAAGATAAAAATGTGATCGACTGTTGAATATCCTTTCCTATATCCCGCTTGAGCCTCTTTGTATAAATTATTCACTTCTGATCATTTTTGAAGTCTATTGTTTAATATAGCACAATAAATTTTACTTATACTGTCCGTCAATGATATTCCCCTATAATTAGCAGGGTCATGTTGTTGTTGTTCTTGGTGTTTAACGTCCGCTTCCACCGAAGGTGATATCGCAGACAAGTCTTATTTTTTCCATTTTCATTATCTTAGCGCACGCGCAGGGGTCTTTGCTGTGGGAGGAAACCGGAGTGCCCGGAGGAAACCCACGAGGTTGAGAAGGAGCCCCTATCTCCATGCCACATACGCTCACACCAGGCCTCGAAACCACAGCCGCAAGCCAGAGGTGACCGGCCAGCTAGAGGTCGAAGCGCGGCACTCTAGACCACTAGGCCATCCCAACCCCCCATGGGTTGATCCCTTCTTATGTATTGGCGAGATTAAAGCCTGACACCATGATTCAGGAAATGTCCCTTCATTAAAAAAGTTATTAAACAACGTGGTTAAAAAAGGAGTAAATAATTCAGGACAAGATTTATACATATCTATACCAATGCCATCTGGACCTGAAGCAGTTCCTGGTTTCATTTGTTTTAAACAATATATTACTTCATTACCTGTTATAGCAGTATACAGTTCACATTCATCGGAAAGGTTGAGAAAATCGCGATTATTTGTTTCAGGGATAGGAGCTGCTTCAACTGGTGACATAATTGGATTTAGAATATTTTTAAAATGATTGACCCACAGCGAAGGATTGATATTGTCTGAAATTTTACGCCTCGGTCTAAAACTTTTGACAATTTGCCAAAATGTATTTGGATCATCAAGACTGTCGTTTAACTTGTCGCAAAGCAATTTATTGTATTCTTGTTTTTTGAGCCTACACATTTCTTTAAAACTGTTTTTACACGTGTTGTATAAAAAAAGGTGGGCTTTGTTGTTGGACGATCTGAAATTATTCAGATAAACGAATTTTTCTTGTTTTCTTTGAAAACAGTCTTTATCAAACCAAGGGGGTTGTTTCACCCTCGAATGTTGCTTAAAGTTTGAGACGTACCTCATATCCTCGGCACAAGACTTTATGAATTGAATTAAGGAGCTCAGTGCAAGCTCAGAATCTATCCGTACTAAGTCATAAAATTCACTTCGAAAAGTATTTACATTTTTATTAACCGCCGCATTGAAAACCTCTCGTTTTTCTAGTTTCCATAAGTATTTGGTGTACGGTAACATAACAACGTCTGTTGTTGATTCACATCGTTTAATATCACATTGAAAGATAAACTCTAACGGTAAATGATCTCGGTTTTATCGTAAAATCGGATATCACTTGGAAGAGATCTGTAGACGCAACTACGTAGTCCACAATACTAGCCCCGTTATATGTCAAACATGTTACTTCGCCATTTCTGTCCCCTGAATATCGACCATTTAATATATGAATATTAAACACGGAACATACCGTTAGTAATTTAAGCCCGAAATTATTTACTTCGGTGTCTTTCGAGTTTCTAGGAGAGTCGAAGTCATCCACATCATAGTCAGCCTCTTCAAGTACCGGTAAATACTTAGTTAGGTTGTCTAACAAATAATCTTTTAAATGTCCTGTACGTGCATTAAAATCTCCAGTTAATACCAGATTTGTATCCGGATACTCGCATAAAATATCCACTAAATTTTCTTCTAACACCTCGAATCCACACCCACAGCCATGAATTTTACTTCCTTCTGGGTCTATATAAACTATACAAAACACTATATCTTTAATCCAGCCAAAAAACGTCGCGTCAAATTTTAAAAACAGTGATTCTGTGGCTAGTTCTTTTATTCTTGATATTCCAGGTAAAATACTGTGTCTATATAAAACGGCTACCCCACCCCTTTCTTTACCACTACCACATATACAAAATTCATGATTGTAACCCGAGAAAATATCCCAAAAGTTAACATCCTTAATATACCATATTTCAGTTAGACAGATCACATCAAAACCTTTTACATATTGCACGAAGTCCGAGTCTTGTAGTTTCGACTTTAGTCCGTGTATATTCCAACTTATACATTTTAAATTCTTGTCACGACAGTTTTGATTTGAGTTCCTATTACGGGGTGATATATTATGTTGTTGTTGCTGCTATTCCTGCCCTTTGATAGTGAGTATTGACTCCGTTGTCAGATCGTACGTGAACACGTGATCACCAATAATCAGTTTGTCAAACTTAAGGAAAGCTTTTACATTTTCATTGTTCTCTTTCGCTTCAATGAGTTTTGGTATAAGGGCTCTACGTACATCACGAATTCGTTTACTAAAATCTTCAGAAACCTTTAGATCACAATCGCCCGATTTAATTTGAGATCGAGCACTTCTTAAGACAACATCTCTATCTTTCAATTTGTTGAACACAACTGTGGAGGAAACCACCTGTCACGTGACTCACTACACCTCTTCTCATCAACTCGTCACTTTATGTCCAGACTCTTCGTTGTTAGTACCTTTTCTACTTGGTCACAACTACAACTGGCGTCGCCGATTTTTCGATTTGTTACAAGTCGTTGAGTCACTAGTAAAGTCAATTTATTCATAACAATACAGGATATTATTTCCCGATCGATGATATAACTTTTGGTTTTCGACGATCGTGAAGTTCATTTCAGTACATTCATTTTCATCATTCAGTGTGAGTTAAAAAATAGTTCCTCAAGGTAGACAGATAAGGTTGGTTATTTTAACTTTATATCTATCTTTGGGAGTAGTGGTATACATTGAAACCTATCTAGTGAATATTTATTAGTATAGTGACCGTATTTTTCCACGTAAATCGATAAATACTTGTTATTGTATTACTACGCCATTTTTTCCCCTTTGTTTACCATAGTTACCGCCAATAGCGTTCGAGTAATCGGTGAATATATTATTTACCGGTTTTATGAATGTTCAAATTGGTTGTTAACAAGTAACGTTAGTTTATTATAAAGGCGTAGATAATATAATAATATATATAATCTTAAAAATAGTTGATTAATCGACTTAGCAGATTTTTGTTACGCACATTACTCAGGTTACACTGACATTCATCATAGTAAGTGCATAAAATCTGTGATTTAATTGGTCAATTGTTTTACTATTATTCCCACGCATACTACAATTGAGCACTCAGTGACCTTTAGCTGATACCAATTAATTTTGGTGTTGGTTCACATTGGTCAATTGTTTATTCAATTATATACAGTTCAAACTATCTATCAACAAGCACAATATAATAATACAATTAACTAAACACTCTATTCTAATACAATTTCATTAGCAATTTATCAAATTTAAAGGGGAAGTTACACTTTATTAAATTTAAAGGGGTAGTTACACTTTATTAAATTTAAAGGGGCATTTACATTTAAAGTCTGAATAAAAATGGCTTTAAATATGCAAACTGCTAATTTGGAACAATTGTTAAATTTCCCTAATGCTGAAAAGCTGAAAAAATAATATCATTGAGGGAGAAGCATGGGCATCTGACTTTACAAATGTTGCTAGAGACACCAGGCTTATCCAAAGAAAAGTGGGAAGACTTCATTGTGTCTAACTTCATTGAATTCCCATCAAAGGATGTTACGGGAGCTGATAGTGGTTTCTGTACCAAGTCAGACATGGCTAACTCCATGTCCGAAATGAAGGGGATGTTTAATGATTTCACTAGATATACTGACCGAAGGTTTTCTGAATTGGCAGAAAACACAGGACATCAGATTTTGGAATTAAGAAGCGAATTCAACGCACGCATTGATTCTCTAACCATCCCTAAGACGGAAGCTCTGGCATCATTTGATCCTGCCTATACCCGTTCGCCTCCAAAATCAGTTGACCCAATGGCTCTTCCTAGTTCATCTACCCCAAACACTAATGACAAGATAAAAAATGTCATTCCACCAGATGGAATTTACAGGTCTGGGTCCAACGACAGGAAAGATGATCCTCAAAGTCAGGAACGCCATTTGGTTCCACCAGCAGACACCTTGGAGCAACATTCGATGGTTCCCATAGCTAATCCTCAGTGTAATAGTCCTCCTGCCTATCAGACTAGTAGTCCTCCTAGCTCTCCAGATTCAACAGGTTCCTTTGCTATGAGGTCCAGACTGTATTCGGATTCGGACTCTGAGGAACATGTCCGTGGACGGCGTCAATCTCGGAATTCAAGTCCTGTAACCCCTAAGATGATGCTGTTTTCGGGAGATGATAAAACATCCTGGGAGTCTTTCTTTGTGCAATTTGAGAGGGTAGGTCATTCGTGTGGTTGGTCTGAGCGAAGACATTTTCAGAGGATGTCCGAATGTCTAAGGGGAAGTGCCTTGGAGGATTTCAATCGTTTAGGTATTAGGAAGTACAGTCAGTTGGTTAAAGAGCTAAGGCGTCGTTTTAGTACTCGAGATGCTCCGGTAACAGAATTACAAACTGTAAGGCAGCAGGAAGGTGAGTCATTTGAGGAATATGCCCAGAGGGTTCAATTTCTAGCTCTTGACGGGTATCCTGACACAAAACGGAGTGTTACGGATCAATTTGCTGTAGATGCCTTTTTGCGTGGCTGTAGGGAGAAGAAAGCAGCAAGGATCACAATGGAGAAGTCTCCTAAAGATGTCAAGCACTACTTATTAGGTAAATCATTTCTCATGCGTACAGATCATCACAGCCTGGTGTGGTTGACACGTTTCAAGCTCGCTAGGTGGCTGGAGGAACCGTCCCAATATAATATGCAAATTGTGCATCGACCTGGTCGAAAACATCTGAACGCTGATGGTTTGTCCAGGATCCCAAATTCCATTGATCAATGTGACTGCTATTTGGCTGGTGTTAAAATTGAGGATCTTCCTTGTGGTGGTTGCAACTATTGTGATACAGTTCACTTTCAGTGGGAACAATTCAATCAGGATGTTGATGTTGTTGTACCATTAGGTGTAAATATGTTCCTGAAATGTAAAGAAAACAGTGCATTAGATACCAATAATGTAATACAGGTCGATCAAAATTTAGATGAACTTTTAGAGAGTACAGTAGAAACTCAAACAAACTGGTGCAACATGTATAATAAAGAAGATATCATTTCTACTCAACACTCAGATAATGATATAAATATAATACTTAGCTGGTTGAGTAATGGTCCACCTTCCGAAGCGGAACTCAAACTTAGTTCACCAGGTGTGCGAACGCTTTGGATGTTTCAAGCTCAATTGGAGGTAATAGACGAGGTTCTGCATTATCGTTGGGAGGGTGTACCCGCTGCTAGATGTTGTCTGGTTGTGCCACATTCATTGAGAACCGAAATTCTGTTCTTCTGTCATGATTCAAAGTCTGGGGGTCATTTTGGAGGAGATAAGACCCTACAGAAGTTGAAACAGTCCTTTTACTGGCCAGGAAACCACCTGTCACGTGACTCACTACACCTCTTCTCATCAACTCGTCACTTTATGTCCAGACTCTTCGTTGTTAGTACCTTTTCTACTTGGTCACAACTACAACTGGCGTCGCCGATTTTTCGATTTGTTACAAGTCGTTGAGTCACTAGTAAAGTCAATTTATTCATAACAATACAGGATATTATTTCCCGATCGATGATATAACTTTTGGTTTTCGACGATCGTGAAGTTCATTTCAGTACATTCATTTTCATCATTCAGTGTGAGTTAAAAAATAGTTCCTCAAGGTAGACAGATAAGGTTGGTTATTTTAACTTTATATCTATCTTTGGGAGTAGTGGTATACATTGAAACCTATCTAGTGAATATTTATTAGTATAGGGACCGTATTAGCAGATTTTTGTTACGCACATTACTCAGGTTACACTGACATTCATCATAGTAAGTGCATAAAATCTGTGATTTAATTGGTCAATTGTTTTACTATTATTCCCACGCATACTACAATTGAGCACTCAGTGACCTTTAGCTGATACCAATTAATTTTGGTGTTGGTTCACATTGGTCAATTGTTTATTCAATTATATACAGTTCAAACTATCTATCAACAAGCACAATATAATAATACAATTAACTAAACACTCTATTCTAATACAATTTTATTAGCAATTTATCAAATTTAAAGGGGAAGTTACACTTTATTAAATTTAAAGGGGTAGTTACACTTTATTAAA
This sequence comes from Patella depressa, assembly GCA_948474765.1. Classification (NCBI taxonomy): domain Eukaryota; kingdom Metazoa; phylum Mollusca; class Gastropoda; family Patellidae; genus Patella; species Patella depressa. The sequence goes on from OX419716.1 coordinate 56,242,430, forward strand.
TTTAAAGGGGCATTTACATTTAAAGTCTGAATAAAAATGGCTTTAAATATGCAAACTGCTAATTTGGAACAATTGTTAAATTTCCCTAATGCTGAAAAGCTGAAAAAATAATATCATTGAGGGAGAAGCATGGGCATCTGACTTTACAAATGTTGCTAGAGACACCAGGCTTATCCAAAGAAAAGTGGGAAGACTTCATTGTGTCTAACTTCATTGAATTCCCATCAAAGGATGTTACGGGAGCTGATAGTGGTTTCTGTACCAAGTCAGACATGGCTAACTCCATGTCCGAAATGAAGGGGATGTTTAATGATTTCACTAGATATACTGACCGAAGGTTTTCTGAATTGGCAGAAAACACAGGACATCAGATTTTGGAATTAAGAAGCGAATTCAACGCACGCATTGATTCTCTAACCATCCCTAAGACGGAAGCTCTGGCATCATTTGATCCTGCCTATACCCGTTCGCCTCCAAAATCAGTTGACCCAATGGCTCTTCCTAGTTCATCTACCCCAAACACTAATGACAAGATAAAAAATGTCATTCCACCAGATGGAATTTACAGGTCTGGGTCCAACGACAGGAAAGATGATCCTCAAAGTCAGGAACGCCATTTGGTTCCACCAGCAGACACCTTGGAGCAACATTCGATGGTTCCCATAGCTAATCCTCAGTGTAATAGTCCTCCTGCCTATCAGACTAGTAGTCCTCCTAGCTCTCCAGATTCAACAGGTTCCTTTGCTATGAGGTCCAGACTGTATTCGGATTCGGACTCTGAGGAACATGTCCGTGGACGGCGTCAATCTCGGAATTCAAGTCCTGTAACCCCTAAGATGATGCTGTTTTCGGGAGATGATAAAACATCCTGGGAGTCTTTCTTTGTGCAATTTGAGAGGGTAGGTCATTCGTGTGGTTGGTCTGAGCGAAGACATTTTCAGAGGATGTCCGAATGTCTAAGGGGAAGTGCCTTGGAGGATTTCAATCGTTTAGGTATTAGGAAGTACAGTCAGTTGGTTAAAGAGCTAAGGCGTCGTTTTAGTACTCGAGATGCTCCGGTAACAGAATTACAAACTGTAAGGCAGCAGGAAGGTGAGTCATTTGAGGAATATGCCCAGAGGGTTCAATTTCTAGCTCTTGACGGGTATCCTGACACAAAACGGAGTGTTACGGATCAATTTGCTGTAGATGCCTTTTTGCGTGGCTGTAGGGAGAAGAAAGCAGCAAGGATCACAATGGAGAAGTCTCCTAAAGATGTCAAGCACTACTTATTAGGTAAATCATTTCTCATGCGTACAGATCATCACAGCCTGGTGTGGTTGACACGTTTCAAGCTCGCTAGGTGGCTGGAGGAACCGTCCCAATATAATATGCAAATTGTGCATCGACCTGGTCGAAAACATCTGAACGCTGATGGTTTGTCCAGGATCCCAAATTCCATTGATCAATGTGACTGCTATTTGGCTGGTGTTAAAATTGAGGATCTTCCTTGTGGTGGTTGCAACTATTGTGATACAGTTCACTTTCAGTGGGAACAATTCAATCAGGATGTTGATGTTGTTGTACCATTAGGTGTAAATATGTTCCTGAAATGTAAAGAAAACAGTGCATTAGATACCAATAATGTAATACAGGTCGATCAAAATTTAGATGAACTTTTAGAGAGTACAGTAGAAACTCAAACAAACTGGTGCAACATGTATAATAAAGAAGATATCATTTCTACTCAACACTCAGATAATGATATAAATATAATACTTAGCTGGTTGAGTAATGGTCCACCTTCCGAAGCGGAACTCAAACTTAGTTCACCAGGTGTGCGAACGCTTTGGATGTTTCAAGCTCAATTGGAGGTAATAGACGAGGTTCTGCATTATCGTTGGGAGGGTGTACCCGCTGCTAGATGTTGTCTGGTTGTGCCACATTCATTGAGAACCGAAATTCTGTTCTTCTGTCATGATTCAAAGTCTGGGGGTCATTTTGGAGGAGATAAGACCCTACAGAAGTTGAAACAGTCCTTTTACTGGCCAGGTATGTCCACTGATTGCCAACAACATGTCTCTGGCTGCTCCACTTGCAATATTAATAAGAATGCGAGTAAGCAAGCCAGGGCACCCCTTGGGACGTACCATGCAGGTTTTCCTATGGAACGTGTACATTTGGACATTTTAGGGCCTTTCCGGGAGAGTGAACAGGGGATCAGGTATGTACTGGTGATGGTGGACCAATTCACTAAGTGGATTGAGATGGCAGCGATTCCTGAGCAATCAGCTATACTGGTGACTCAAAACCGAAATCTTCCAATATTAGCAATGTCCATGCATTCTACTGTTAACCACATAACAGGCTTCTCTGCAAATATGCTGATGTTGGGACGAGAGGTATTTCAGCCTGTAGATATATTCTGTATGGAAGCTTCAATACCTCTTCGTCCAAGCACGGCCCTGATGAATGGGTAACATATTTAGCTCCGGCTTTGGCTGAGGTTCATAAACATGCACGTACATATCTAGGTACCAATCAGGGTCGCCAAAAGCATCTAAATAATCGGAATCTTTACTTTAACATTTTTGAGCCGGGAGATGTTGTATATAAAGCTGATCTTTCGACTAAAATCGGGCAAAGCCGGAAACTGCAGTCACCTTGGCAATGTCCATTTTTGGTTGTACGTTCACAATCACCCGTATACTGGATACGAAATGAAAATAAAGAACAAGTGGTCCACCATGATCGTTTGAAATTATGTAGGGACAGGGATCTTCTTTTATGGCTGAAAAAAATGAGACACCATCTTCTCTCCGACATTGAAATAGGATTAGATGAAAGTCTAAGTGAAGATGTTTCCATGGGCAACCATGTTGCCTCCACTTCAGATATATGTGATCCGCCGGATGTTGGTTCAGTATGCTCTTTGGAAACACCAGCTGACACCGGTGAATTAGTATCTGAAGATACTTATATAAACTTGCCTAATGAAGGTGGTCTTTCTTTGCTGTTTCGAGAGAGATCCATCAGTCGTTCTGGTCGTACTATAACTAGGCCTGCTCATCTGAAGGACTATATATAACGGTCCTATTCTTCACAATGGTGGTGGTTCTATATGCTCCTCTGTAAATAAAATAAATTAATCTTTTAACACGAGGAAAAAAACACTCACTTTTAATTGTATATATAAAAATTAATTAATATTTTAATACGAGGTATACAGTAACATTCATTTTTAATTGTATATACAAAAATATTCACGCACCTTTTAACATGAGTGATAAAGCTCAATTCTACAGTTTTTTTTCTCACTTCATTCCGCCTTTTAACCTAGTTAAACGTACCTGGTGCCCCTCTTTTCAATCAGTTTATTTTAAATGGCCGACTCCGATGTTTCTGTGGATGATTATTATTATGGCTCCTTGGAAATGACCGGTCTTATTGATCCCAATGATGCTTTTCGCGTGCTAGAGGGTTCGCGCTTTTTAGCAGCTCTCTTCACGCCAGAACTGTGTTGGGTTTTTTTTTGTTTTTTTTTGTTGTTGTTCCCTCCCTCCTACATTTGTTTTATACACATATTCCATGGTTAAATTTGTTTTTAATGTTCCTTTTCGTGGGGGTTAGTTTGGGTCTACAAGAAGGAGGGGAATGTGGAGGAAACCACCTGTCACGTGACTCACTACACCTCTTCTCATCAACTCGTCACTTTATGTCCAGACTCTTCGTTGTTAGTACCTTTTCTACTTGGTCACTACTACACAACTAACAATGGTCTGGGTTTGTTAAGCTATGTCTAGTTAATATAGACGTCATTGGTATGGACTCAGACTAGTAATTATTTGTCCATTGACTTCAATGTTAAATGGCTGTAACATCACAGGCTGTAGCATTTTGCTCAACATTCCGTTGGTTCCAATCTTTATAGGCACAATGGAGACCACATTTGGCAATCTCCTCATCATAAATTTGTAGGGGGTTGACCATTTAGATTTTTTGCTACGAGGATTTGAAGTTGACTGGGGGAAAAATCTCACTTCCGACACAATGATTGCTCTGCAGAAAGACACTTTACACCCCTATCCCTCCGCTGTAATATCAACAATATTACCCAAAACTGCTATGAAATCTCAAATCTGATCCCTTTTCTCCAATTCTAGACCAAAAAGTCAACCTAAAAATGCAGGAAAAGGGGAGAAAAAAATAAGGGAAAAATTGTCTATTTATAACTCGCACTACATTCGTCCATCATGAAATAAGGGGAAATAATTACTAGTCTTAGTCCTATATACCTCACATGTTGCTGCTATTTGAACAAATCTGCTGTAATCTAATAAACAAAAATATATATGCAATTCCCTGGCCAAAGATTATGAAAATCCATGCATTTTCAGATGAGCAGTGCGGCATTCTGCAAACACTATAATACATCAGAAAATTGCGGAATTTCAGAGAGAAATTAAAAAGCACATGAATTTTGAATTCCACATAACATTTTCATTTTTGAACATAAATGCATTCTGTAAAAAGATAACATAAATTCAATATAAATCAAACAAGAAAATCCTTGAAAACAGAAATTATCATGTAATATTAGATTTTTTTAACATTTTCAATGAAAAGTACACAGTTTTTCTCTGTTAAAGCAGTTTTAAGTGCCAAATTGTGGTCAAATCTAAGATGTTGAAACATGCTGTGCCTATAAATTTTAAAATGTCTTCTACATAGCTGTATTTACATAGCACAATTAAGTTCAGATAATCTGATTATGTAACACTACAACAGTTTTATGATCCCCACCCCCTAGTATGGAATCTGATACATGGCTGACCAAGCACATTTCTCACTGTTCATTCTGACCTGTCAAATGATTTACAATGGTGATGGTACCCACAAGTTTCCTGGCCCAGAGATATGCAAAACAGTCAACATACAAGCTATTTATATTATCTTTCAATATGAGAGGCCATAGTAAATGCAAGGCTGTCTTTTTCAAGCTCGGACATGAAGTCAACACCAAAAAGCAACGTTTACAGGGGTCCTCGACTGGAACCCAAACTGATTACGATTTGCCCTCAACTTCCACGGGTGTCACAGATATTAGGGGTGAAATTAATATGCATCTTTCTACTACAGCCAGTCCTGGAAGTCATCGGGTTTTGAGATGTAGACCTGAAATGTTAAATTTGGATGAGAATGAGAATTCTGAGGCGAATGTTATCCAGGGGAACAGGATCATAGACATCCAGGGGAACAGGATCATAGACATCCAGAAAATGGTCGAAATGTGGAATTCTGTCATTCAGTTACATGCCCAGGGGAGAAGAAAGGCCTGTGCAGTACCAAATTTCAAGCCCGTTAGTGAACAGAAGTGGGGAGCCGGTTAGATGTACTCTGTAAAGTGCACAAAATGTACATTTATCTCACCTGTCTACAAGCTGTATAAAGAGATTCCAACTGGGAAACCTGGAAGAAAGGCAGCCGCTATTAATCTGACCCTACAATCTGGACTGTTAGACATGCCGGTTGGGAACACCAGAGCTCGACTGCTGTTGACAGACTTGGATATTCCACCGCCCTCTCGGAGTGGTATGCAGATTCTTTCTAACCAAGTTAGTGCTAAAATGACAAGGTTGAACACTATCAACATGAGGGAAAAAATCGAAGCAGTTAAATCTTTTAATGAGAAGGGAGAGGCAGTAAACCCAAATATAATAAATGTCGCAGTGGATGGGCGCTACAACAGCATAACCATAGGCCACAGTAAAAAGCCAGGGCAAGCAGCCTCGCAAGCGATTGGAATTGCATGTGAGACAAACACAAAGCACAAATATATCCTGAGTGCAGTGATGCAAAATAAACTGTGCTGGCAAGGTGCCTGGCTTAGAGGAAAAGGTTTTACGGTCAACTGCCCTGGGGGACACGAAGGCTGTACAGCAAATTTATCAGTTCATGTACCATTATCTGAGTATGGTACGGGGAAAAGCATTGGAGCAGAACTAGCTCTCCAAAACGTCCCCATCAAATATGCAACAACAGATGGAGACGGACGATCAGCTGCTGGAATTGAAGATAGTTTGAAAATTTTGCATCCGATGTGGAGTGTTGAGCGACTAGCTGACCCTTCACACCTGGCTGCCACTCAATTTAGGCATTGTTATAATGCAAAATTCAGTGATGAGATGTTTCCTGGTAAAACCAGACTGGATAAGGGCAAGGTCAAGAAAATACTGAGCCAAGATGTAAAAGCACGATGCAGTCTAATCATGACTACATTGTTTGAAAATCACTGTGGTAATACTGAGGAGATGAGAAAACGCCTACCAAAAGTCCTAGAGTCCACTATCAGGTGTTACGATGGTGACTGCTCAAAGTGCCGGTCTCATTCTGTTGTGTGCCGGGGTGGGATAACAAATAACTGGTGGAACCGTTCCATGTATCTGGCCTCAAATAAAGTTGATTCCCTGAACATGAATGAAAATGACAAATCAATTCTAAGTGAAATTCTAAAAATCCGAATAAGTGAAGCAGCTTTAGAAAAAAAAACAAATTTCAAACAAACACTCAGAAATGTGAGGCAATCAACCGCTCGTTGAGTGTTTCACTTCCAAAGAATGTAAATTACGGAAGAAATGCGATGGGGCGACTTTCCTCAACAATATTGAGAAGCAATGATGGAATAAAGAGTGCCACCGAGCAGAAAGCTAAACTTCTTGGGACCCCTCTTTCTCCAAAGACAAGATATTCCCTGCGGCAAATAGAAAGAGAAAGTCTGTACCACAGAGAATACCAAACCAGACCTGAAGTGCAAAGACAAGCACTTCTGCTGCGCGGACGAAAGCTTCACGAATTCCGCGAGTACAAGAATTACTGTGCAGTTGAATCCGGCTACAAAAAAGGCCATTTAGACCAGCCATCAACAGCAGACGACACTTTACAGGATCACAGCTATAGTAAATAAGCAAGGCAGACAAATGCAAGCCATTGTCATACACCCACCTTTTGCCTTGATACTTGTGTTGAGGTCAGTCATTGTACTTCTGAACAGTAACTTAACACCTGAAATGATAGAAAGATGAGAATAAAATTTAAAAAAGTAAGAAAATAATAAAAATAAAAAAAAAATATGTGGTTGAATAAGAAGGGGAACCTCCTCGTGGTTTCAACTGGAAATAGAAATAATATGCCTCTTTATTTCTAGCGAACATTCCTTCAGTGGCCCTCCAACAAGAAATTAGTTAACGATCAATAAAAAAAGTAAACCTCGAGTGTGACTTACATCTAAGCCAGTCTCAAATATAAAAAAACACCTGCTGTAGGCATCATGGCCAAAGTAATTGCCATTGGATTTACAGTGCTGTCTGTTGTTGTTGATGTGGTGCAGCTCAAAACTGGTGTGGCTGGCATTAGTACACAGGCTGTTGTGGCATACATGTGAACAATTCATGTTAGAGGGCAAATCAAAACTTAAGGCCGTGGTCACCATAAAAGACAGTCTGTGGACACCGGTGGATTTCCAAACCCCTGTTAGTGGGCACTTATATGACATTCTCCCATATCTGGCATCTGCCGACTTCAGGCCCTGCCATATCCTGCATTCCCCATTTCCATTCAGTAACGATAAATAATCAATTTTTTCATAAATTCGACGATAAAAATCTGCCATTTTGTAAAAAAACACATGCCACTGGATTACTAGAAACATTGTAATACACTATTCAGTGTTTTGATATGACACCATGCAACAAAATGTAAACATTTACCCCCAACTTCACACTCGACCAACAGATACCCCCAATAATGGCTATTTTGAAATGAAATAGTCACAAAAGTTACTGCTGAGCAATAAAAAACAGTATTCTTACCATTTCTGACACTTTCCATTCAAAACTTCAGGAAATAAGTGGCTGAGAAAATATCCAAATTCAATGCGTGTTGACATATCAGGACCTGTCACGTGACTCACTACACCTCTTCTCATCAACTCGTCACTTTATGTCCAGACTCTTCGTTGTTAGTACCTTTTTCTACTTGGTCACTACTACACAACTAACAATGGTCTGGGTTTGTTAAGCTATGTCTAGTTAATATAGACGTCATTGGTATGGACTCAGACTAGTAATTATTTGTCCATTGACTTCAATGTTAAATGGCTGTAACATCACAGGCTGTAGCATTTTGCTCAACATTCCGTTGGTTCCAATCTTTATAGGCACAATGGAGACCACATTTTGGCAATCTCCTCATCATAAATTTGTAGGGGGTTGACCATTTAGATTTTTTGCTACGAGGATTTGAAGTTGACTTGGGGAAAAATCTCACTTCCGACACAATGATTGCTCTGCAGAAAGACACTTTACACCCCCTATCCCTCCGCTGTAATATCAACAATATTACCCAAAACTGCAATGAAATCTCAAATCTGATCCCTTTTCTCCAATTCTAGACCAAAAAGTCAACCTAAAAATGCAGGAAAAGGGGAGAAAAAAAATAAGGGATAAATTGTCTATTTATAACTCGCACTACATTCGTCCATCATGAATTAAGGGGAAATAATTACTAGTCTTAGTCCGTATGGAGGCAGACCACCATTAATTTCCCCATTGACTTCAATGTTAATTCTGGACTCTTTGCCCACCTCCAACTTTTCCCCAAATTTTCGTTGGGCGAAATGCTTTTCACTACAGACAGGGGAACAAATGGCCATGTTTTTGCACTAAAATTTTTTATGAGGTTGACCACCAAAATTTTGAGATACACGAACTTGAAGAAGCATACTCAAAACATGTCTCTAGTTGTCGTACATAGCACCGTAGCCAACCTCATAATGCTGTTATCCTTCCGCCTCAAAATCATGAATATTTACCAAAACCTGGCAGAAAATATTAATTCAAACCCTCTTAGTCCATTCTAGACCAAAAAATCAACAAAGAGACAGAGAGAGAACTGCTATAAATAGACGAACTACAATTTGTGAGTACCGAGATGGTGAAATTTAATGGTGGTCTGCCTCCGTATTCCCCTTACAGGTCAATTGGAGTTATTCCCCTTACAGTTATTCCCCTTACATGTTGAATGGAGTTATTCCCCCTTAGGAATACAGACCACCATTAAATTTCACAAAATTGTAGTTCGTCTAAAGCAGTTCTCTCTCGACCTCTCGCTCTCTCTCACTCTCTCTCTCGCACCCACTCTCTCTCTCTGCCCCTTTTTTCACCGTTGACTATCCAGTGCGTTATTAGTCTATGGGCTTTGTACACCAAAAATATGGAATAAGCAACCCTCCCCTCCCATCCCCACCCTCCAATATTGTTTTTTTACCGTCTATCCAAATGTTGCAAAAGAAAAACAGTTAAAAATCAAACATCATAGAGGGACTTGGCAACCGGGCTAATAATCTTCAACCCCCAAATATCTTGACTGGATAATCAACCTGCTCGTGCGACCTCTTTTTGTTATTTTAAACCAAAACAATGCCCCGGTTTAAAATCAGTTGTTATAATCAGATACAATTTTAGACCAACCGCCCCCTGCTTATGGTAAATCACTCATAATTTTTGATTTATTACCGTATTTCTCAGATTCCAAGGTATTAATTATTGTACCGTTAAATCCCATTATTGCATAGTTCTGGCTCTAATACACAAACTACACATAAATGACCATCCCCTTTAATTGGTGCCAGCATCTTTATTGCATACTTCAACGCCTGATCATGTTTTTGCTTACATTGGTAATGTGCACTGAAAGAGATGTGCACTACCGAGAAGAATTAATCCCGGCATGACGGTCGATCGCTACCTGTCTCTATATTAGAATAGTGTAGTGACGCAGGAACCAGCCAGGCCTCATTTAGAGCAGGTTATCGAGGCTACCCAAATATCTCGACACCATAACCGGAATGTATATGTATCGTGATTATTCAGGCGTAACACCGTAACATGGTAAGAATTTAATTTAAGAAACGCTCAAGCGTTTATTAATAAAGTAATACTATCGCTAATAAATAATAATCTATCGTGAATGCAAACATCATGGAGATGCTTGACAACCGGTCTAATAATCTTCATCCCGAGTGATACCATAAAAAACTAGTCTTCACGATTTACGGATACAATAATATTTTATTAAACTTTTCAAGCACGACTTCCTTGATAAAACTTTAACCTGGGCTATAACCTACACTTTGAACTGCACCATAACCCAATTCTACATAAAAACAAAATATATGCACAAGACCTCGTACTCAGAGACCACAAACAATTAAAAATAGGTTGCCAGGCAACGAAACATACGCCCACCAGCAGCTAAATCGTCCGGGCATTCAACAAGAGTTGTCGCACATTAAGTAATTATCAAAAATCATTAGAATTTGTTTGTTTTTTTTATAAAGTTCTGGCCCATGTTAATGTCTAGTATACGAAACATTTAATATTTTGGATTTAGCTGCACAATTATCAAAAATTCATTGAAAATCAATATATTTGTTGGTCTCAAGACCTAGACCTTAAACTCTGTTTCAATGAGTTATAGACATGAAGTTCAAGTTTCATCAAATTCGGTTCAAAATTGTGACCCCTACAGTGTTCACAACCTTGACATACCATATTTTTACGCTTTTCGCGTACAAACGGCGGCCATTTTGTCCGTCAATTTTGGTCCGATTTTCACGAAAATCGAACACAACCTTCTTTACGGTGTAACGGTGATATAATCAGACGGTTTTTCAAATCGGATAATAATTTTGGCCTCAAGAATTACCACAAGCTAAAAAAGGCGATTTTTCGTACAATCAGGGGCCATAATTCAGGAAGTTATGATCCAATATTCGCAAATATCGAAAGGAACCAAGATCTTTGAGTTATAAACATGCATTTCAAGTTTCATCAAAATCGAATTAAAATTGTGACCTCTATAGGGTCCTCAACCATGATATACAATTTTTTTAACAATATTCGTGTACAAACGGCGGCCATTTTGTATGGCAATTTTGGTCCGATTTTCACGAAATTCGAACACGACCTTCTTTACGGTGTAACGGTTATATAATCAGACGGTTTTTTAAATCGGATAATAATTTTGGCCTCAAGAAGGACCACAAGCTAAAAAAATAGGTTGCCAGGCAACGAAACATACGCCCACCAGCAGCTAAATCGTCCGGGCATTCAACAAGAGTTGTCGCACATTAAGTAATTATCAAAAATCATTAGAATTTGTTTGTTTTTTTATAAAGTTCTGGCCCATGTTAATGTCTAGTATACGAAACATTTAATATTATGGATTTAGCTGCACAATTATCAAAAATTCATTGAAAATCAATATATTTGTTGGTCTCAAGACCTAGACCTTAAACTCTGTTTCAAGTTTCATCAAAATAAAATTAAAATTGTGACCTCTACAGGTCCATGTGATTTACAATATTGTTACACTATTCGCGTACAAGCAGCGGTGTAACAGTGATATAATCAAATGTTTTTTTTTTTAAATTGGATAATAATTGCGACCTCCAGGGGGACCACAAGCAATAAAAGGCGATTTTTCGGACAATCAGGGGCCATAATTCAGAAAGTTACAATCCGATATGCGCAAATATGTAACCAAGACCTTTAGGTTATAAACATGTATTTTAAGTTTTATCAAATTCGAATTAAAATTGTGACCTCTATAGGGTCCATAACCTTGATATATCATATCTTTACAAACGACGGCCATTTTGTCTGTCAATTTTAGTCTGATTTTCAAGAAATTCGAACTCAACCTTCATTACCAAGCAACGGTGATATCATCAAACGTTTTTTTAAATCGGATAATAATTTTGACCTTCAGAAGGACCACAATCTTAAAAGGGTGATTTTTCGGACAAACAGGAGCCATAATTCAGGAAGTTAAGATCCGATGGGCGCAAATATCAAAAGAACTAAGATCTTTGAGTTATAAACATACATGTCAAGTTTCATCAAAATCGGTTCAAAGTTGTGACCTCTATAATATCCACAAGCTAAAAGCGTGATTTTTCGTACAATCAGGGGCCATAATTCAGGATGTTACGATCCGATATGCGCAAATATAGACATGCATTTCAAGTTTCATCAAATTCGGTTCAAAACTGTGACTCCTACAGTGTTCACAACCTTGACATACCATATTTTTACACTTTTCGTGTACAAACGGCGGCCATTTTGTCCGTCAATTTTGGTCCGATTTTCACGAAATTCGAACACAACCTTCTTTACGGTGCAACGGTGATATAATCAGACGGTTTTTCAAATCGGATAATAATTTTGGCCTCAAGAAGTACCACAAGCTAAAAAAGGCGATTTTTCGTACAATCAGGGGCCATAATTCAGGAAGTTATGATCCGAAATTCAAACACAACCTTCTTAACGGTGTAACGGTGATATAATCAGATGGTTTTTCAAATCGGATAATAATTTTGGCCTCAAGAAGGACCACAAGCTAAAAAAAGGCGATTTTTCGTACAATCAGGGGCCATAATTCAGGAAGTTATGATCCGATATGCGCAAATATCGAAAGGAACCAAGATCTTTGGGTTATAAACATGCATTTCAAGTTTCATCAAAATCGGTTCAATATTGTGACCTCTACAGTGTTCACAACCTTGACATACCATATTTTTACGCTTTTCGCGTACAAACGGCGGCCATTTTGTCCGTCAATTTTGGTCCGATTTTCACGAAAATCGAACACAACCTTCTTTAAGGTGTAACGGTGATATAACAGACGGTTTTTCAAATCAGATAATAATTTTGGCCTCAAGAAGGACCACAAGCTAAAAAAGGCGATTTTTCGTACAATCAGGGGCCATAATTCAGGAAGTTATGATCCGATATGCGCAAATATCGAAAGGAACCAAGATCTTTGGGTTATAAACATGCATTTCAAGTTTCATCAAAATCGGTTCAATATTGTGACCTCTACAGTGTTCACAACCTTGACATACCATATTTTTACGCTTTTCGCGTACAAACGGCGGCCATTTTGTCCGTCAATTTTGGTCCGATTTTCACGAAAATCGAACACAACCTTCTCTACGGTGTAACGGTGATATAATCAGACGGTTTTTCAAATCGGATAATAATTTTGGCCTCAAGAAGTACCACAAGCTAAAAAAAGGCGATTTTTCGTACAATCAGGGGCCATAATTCAGGAAGTTATGATCCAATATGCGCAAATATCGAAAGGAACCAAGATCTTTGAGTTATAAACATGCATTTCAAGTTTCATCAAAATCGGTTTAATATTGTGACCTCTACAGTGTTCACAACCTTGACATACCATATTTTTACACTTTACGCGTACAAACGGCGGCCATTTTGTCCGTCAATTTTGGTCCGATTTTCACGAAATTCGAACACGACCTTCTTTACGGTGTAACGGTTATATAATCAGACGGTTTTTTAAATCGGATAATAATTTTGGCCTCAAGAAGGACCACAAGCTAAAAAAGGCGATTTTTCGTACAATCAGGGGCCATAATTCAGGAAGTTATGATCCGATATGCGCAAATATCGAAAGGAACCAAGATCTTTGGGTTATAAACATGCATGTCAAGTTTCATCAAAATCGGTTCAATATTGTGACCTCTACAGTGTTCACAAGCTAAAAACGTGATTTTTCGTACAACCAGGGGGCATAATCCATGAAGTTACAGTCCGATACATGCCAATATCGAAAGGAACCGAGATCTTGGGGTGATAAACCTATATTTCAAGTTTCATTGAAATCGGATAAAAATTGTGACCTATAGACTGTTCACAAACAATTGTGGACGGACGGACGGACGGGGCGACGACAATATACGTCCACATAAAAATGTGGGCGTATAAAAAGGCGATTTTTCGTACAATCAGGGGCCATAATTCAGGAAGTTATGATCCGATATGCGCAAATATCGAAAGGAACCAAGATCTTTGAGTTATAAACATGCATTTCAAGTTTCATCAAAATCGGTTCAATATTGTGACCTCTACAGTGTTCACAACCTTGACATACCATATTTTTACGCTTTTCGCGTACAAACGGCGGCCATTTTGTCAGACAATTTTGGTCCGATTTTCACGAAAATCGAACACAACCTTCTTTACGGTGTAACGGTGATATAATCAGACGGTTTTTCAAATCAGATAATAATTTTGGCCTCAAGAAGGACCACAAGCTAAAAGATAGGCTGGCACTGCCAGGCAGGATACGCCCACATTTTTGAGAGATAGATAGAGAACAAGCAATATCGAAAGTGATTTTTCCTACATCATTAAGTCCTGTATTTCATACTGTATTGGGAGCAGCCATTTTGTTGGTCAGTTCCAGTCTGATATTCATGAAATTCGAAGCCGACAATGATTATGGTGTGACGGTACACAACCTAGAAATGTGACTTTTCGTCAAAATCGGATAAGAATTGTGACCTGTAGAGAATCCACAACCATGATATACCATATTTTTACACTATTCGCGTACAAACGGTAACCATTTCGTCCGGCAATTTTGGTACGATTTTCACGAAATTCGAACTCAACCTTCCTTACGGTGCAACAGTAATATAATCAGAGTTTTTTTTTTAAATCAGATAATAATTGTTCGAGAGATAGACAGAGAACAAGCAATACCGAAAGTGATTTTTCCTGCAATCAAAGGCCATAATTCATTAAGTTACAATTTGATATGCGCAAATATCGAAAAGAATAAAGATCTTTAGGTTATAAACAAGCATTTCAGGTTTCATCAAAATCGAATTAAAATTGTCACTTCTACAGGGTCCACAACCATGATATACAATTTTTTAACAGTATTCGCGTACAAACGGCGGCCATTTTGTATGGCAATTTTATTCCGATTTTCCCGAAATTCGAACTCAACCTTCCTTACGGTGTAACGGTAATATAATCAACCGTTCTATTAAATCGGATAATAGTTGTGACCACCAGAGAGACCACAAGCTAAAATAAGGCGATTTTGCGTATAATCAGGGGCCATAATTCAGGAAGTTACGTTCCGATATGCGCAAATATCGAAAGGAACCAAGATCTTTGGGTTATAACCATGAATTTCAAGTTTCATCAAAATCGAATAAAAAATGTGACTTCTACAGGGTCCACAACCTTGATATACCATTTTTTAACAGTATTCGCGTACAAACGGCGGCCATTTTGTATGACAATTTTCGTCCGATTTTCCCGAAATTCGAACTCAACCTCCCTTAGGGTGTAACGGTGATATAATCAAACGTTTCTTTAAATCGGATTATAATTGTGACTTCCAGAGGGACCACAAGCTCACAAGGGTGATTTTTCGGACAACCAGGGGCCATAATTCAGGAAATTACATTCCGATAGGCGCAAATATCGAAAGGAACCAAGATCTTTGGGTTATAAACATGCATGTTAAGTTTCATCAAAATCAGTTCATAATTGTGACCTCTATAGGGTCCA
This sequence comes from Patella depressa, assembly GCA_948474765.1. Lineage (NCBI taxonomy): Eukaryota > Metazoa > Mollusca > Gastropoda > Patellidae > Patella > Patella depressa. The sequence continues at coordinate 56,257,861 of OX419716.1, forward strand.
AAAGCTAAAAACGTGATTTTTCGTACAATCAGGGGCCATAATCCATGAAGTTTTCATCCGATACATGCCAATATCGAAAGCAGCCGAGATCTTTTGGGGATAAACCTATATTTCAAGTTTCGTCAAAATCGGATAAGAATTGTGACCTGTAGAGAGTCCACAAACAAATTGTGGACGAACGGACGGACGTCCGGACGGACAGGGGCGACGACAATATACGTCCACATAAAAATGTGGGCGTATAAAAAGGCGATTTTTCGTACAATCAGGGGTCATAATTCAGGAAGTTATGATCCGATATGCGCAAATATCGAAAGGAACCAAGATCTTTGGGTTATAAACATGCATTTCAAGTTTCATCAAAATCGGTTCAATATTGTGACCTCTACAGTGTTCACAACCTTGACATACCATATTTTTACGCTTTTCGCGTACAAACGGCGGCCATTTTGTCCGTCAATTTTGGTCCGATTTTCACGAAAATCGAACACAACCTTCTTTACGGTGTAACGGTGATATAATCAGACGGTTTTTCAAATCGGATAATAATTTTGGCCTCAAGAATTACCACAAGCTAAAAAAAGGCGATTTTTCGTACAATCAGGGGCCATAATTCAGGAAGTTATGATCCAATATGCGCAAATATCGAAAGGAACCAAGATCTTTGAGTTATAAACATGCATTTCAAGTTTCATCAAAATCGGTTCAATATTGTGACCTCTACAGTGTTCACAACCTTGACATACCATATTTTTACACTTTTCGCGTACAAACGGCGGCCATTTTGTCCGTCAATTTTGGTCCGATTTTCACGAAATTCGAACACGACCTTCTTTACGGTGTAACGGTTATATAATCAGACGGTTTTTTAAATCGGATAATAATTTTGGCCTCAAGAAGGACCACAAGCTAAAAAAGGCGATTTTTCGTACAATCAGGGGCCATAATTCAGGAAGTTATGATCCGATATGCGCAAATATCGAAAGGAACCAAGATCTTTGGGTTATAAACATGCATGTCAAGTTTCATCAAAATCGGTTCAATATTGTGACCTCTACAGTGTTCACAAGCTAAAAACGTGATTTTTCGTACAACCAGGGGGCATAATCCATGAAGTTACAGTCCGATACATGCCAATATCGAAAGGAACCGAGATCTTGGGGTGATAAACCTATATTTCAAGTTTCATTGAAATCGGATAAAAATTGTGACCTATAGACTGTTCACAAACAATTGTGGACGGACGGACGGACGGGGGCGACGACAATATACGTCCACATAAAAATGTGGGCGTATAAAAAGGCGATTTTTCGTACAATCAGGGGCCATAATTCAGGAAGTTATGATCCGATATGCGCAAATATCGAAAGGAACCAAGATCTTTGAGTTATAAACATGCATTTCAAGTTTCATCAAAATCGGTTTAATATTGTGACCTCTACAGTGTTCACAAGCTTAAAACGTGATTTTTCGTACAATCAGGGGGCATAATCCATGAAGTTACAGTCCGATACATGCCAATATCGAAAGGAACCGAGATCTCAGGGTGATAAACCTATATTTCAAGTTTCATTGAAATCGGATAAAAATTGTGACCTGTAGACTGTTTACAAACAATTGTGGACGGACGGACGGACGGACAGGGGCGACGACAATATACTTCCACATAAAAATGTGGGCGTATAAAAAAGAGTGAATAATAAAGAAATAATAATAATTACCTTAATCTTACACAATGTATCTTTAAAGGAAAAAACTTACCTTATTTTCCGAATTTGTCCAATAATTGCTATGCGTATACTAAAAGACAAGGTCTTACGAGATATATCCCAGACTGAACGTAGAGATGTTAAACGCCCAGACCTTGATACCTGCTTTGTCAACTAACTAGACGCGAGGCCTTTTAACCCCCAGTCGATGTCTGTAGGGGGTTTGCTAGCTACACATTCACCGCAAGACACCACATAACTTTTCAGAAAATTATTTCGCGTCACTGGCTACGTCCAGCACTTGATAAAACACCACCAGTTTAAAGACCGGTCGTGGTATGGCCTTGTAATTGACCCTTCTTAACAGTCAAAACTGAATGTTGACCTTCATGAATAATATTTTTAAATGGAGATATTTATTTTAAAATTATTCATAACGGAGCATTGTCTAGTTTTAATGTATAATATTTTAAAAGGAATATTTTAGAACAACTCTGCCCTCCCAACAATTTATAGTTGCTCATAAAAGTATTCAACCTCTTTATAAGCAACCAGATTGTCTGTGAAAATTATCATTACCCCTGAAAGAATAAGTATCAACAACTCCCGAAGACTTTGTAAGAAAAAACCAAGACAGAAACAAAGTAGCACCGTCTCAAAATGTAAGTTTATTATTTTTTTCAAAATTATGATTCGAAACCTACTTTAAAAGCAGTCTTTCATGTTAAGTGCTTACTTTCACTCGACCCTCGTAGGTCTGCCTTCGTTGTGAGTAATTAAAGACACCTGCAAATTAGCTAAATCGCTCTCCTAACAATTGAGATTAATATACTACTTTCGCCGTTTTGTTTATTTTTAAACTGTTCATGCCTAAGCAAACATATTCAACAAATATTAACCCCGTTAGGAGCGTAAGACGCTATATTATATTACGATCTAGACAACTGTCACACACTGGGGGGGGGGGTACAACTCGTAGGTATTTCCCCCTTCTCCCTCCCCAACCTTGTATATACGTTGAGTGCCGCGAACTTTATGTTGAAAGCAATGTGTAATAGTAAGGGCAGGAGAACCACACTACGCGTAAAACCAACAAAACATATAAGATTTACCTACGGAAAATATTAAATCAAGTGAAGACGGAATAATTCTCCGATTAATCTGTAAGCAATGTGTAATAGTAAGTGAAGGAGAACCTCACTACGCATAAAACAAACAAAACCTGCGGAAAATGTCAAATCAAGTGAAGACGGAATAATTCTCCGATTAATCTGTAAGGGGAGATAACACCAATTGATCTGTAAGGGGAATAACTCGAATTGTCCTTGGAATCGCACCACCCAACTTTCATCACACTCGAATGTTTCAACTTTTACACCCACACACGCCAAAATTGGCATACATTTATTGGTATTAACCAAGCTATTAATATTTTTTCTGTGAAAATATCTTTAATATAAATTATAATATTATATTTTTTGTCGTTTAAGGTACAGTCTTGTCCAGGATCGCACATATTTACAAAGTATAATTACACTAATGATGTGTACGCTGGCACCCTGCCTTAATTCAATAGGCACACCGGGTTTAGTTCTACAACTGCGAGATATTCTGGCCGACGCTGAGAATTTGTTAGCAACCCACAATCCGTACATAACCCCTATATGACAATCCCCAAGCCAGGAAAAAGAAACATAAGTTTTTTTTTAGTGTTTTTTTTTCTTTAACTACTTGTTTGGTATGCCAGAAGAAAAGGGTTAGTTATAATTTGTCTTACGCCAATCCGTAGGTCCAAAGACCCTGAATGTTGAAGCACATGTCGGGGGCTAACCCGTTACACATTCAAGGGGTTAGGAGGGGGAGGGGCGCTTAGGTCGTGGTGAGGACGGGGTGGGGGTATACTGATTTTCATTAGTTCAGGTATAGCCCGCAACTCTGAGGTGGTTAAATGTTTCACTCCGTTTCATTTCTGCTCATTTGTAGATGTTTGTGTGTACTTGTGTTGGGATATGGTGGGGTTGGGTGGGGGGAGGTAGACAATACAATTCTTTAAATATTAATATTGTTTTATTTTATTGATACCTATCTGTTTTGTTCTTTTCTGTAGATTGTAAGCTTTTACCGATTACATCCTGGTACGTTTGAGAATGGTGGAAGAAACCAACCATGCATTCAAAAAGATGATCACCATTCTTGACACGTATAGGGAGTTGGCAGACTGGAAAATGCCGTCGCATTAATTGTACATAAAATATATCTATATAATCTTATCAATAAATAAAAAATACTATAAAAAAGGCTATTATTGGTTTCTTAGTATTATCACTAATTGAAGAGTGTAGACGGTTGAAATGGGTTTTGGGGTTGGGTTCGGAGGTTTGGGGTGTGTGATATAAACAACCATGGATAAACAATCGCTACACAATCAACTGTCAATCTTAATAGCGGAGGTCATTGCCCCTTAACACGGGTATAACTACACGTGACGTGAACTCAACGCGAACCCTACACACCCGGCTATAAAGGGAAATATCTCCCCCACCCCCATACCAATAAACAATTCGTGGACCCTATACCCTTGTTACAAAAGTCAAACAAGATCAAGGATAAACACCTGCTCACTATAACAATACCTTTTTTATTGTTCAGTCAACAATAACCATATTCAAGCTATAAATAGAACACCTGTGGAATGCCAAAACACTCTGACGTCACACCTTTGGAATGTGACTGACGTCACACCTTTGGAATGTCTGTAATTTCAAAAATGCTCCAGAGTACCGTACATACTACCAATAGCCCCTAAATCTATATATAATCTGTCGTGGTCGTGTGCTTTCACCCTGGGTGTTTCCTACACTATGGCTTCTATTTCTGATGTATTTCCGCGAAGGCGCAGTTACAGAGCGTGGCCAAAATTAATCCTTCCCGCAAAGGCGCAGATATCGACTTGTCGGCTTTCGTTTGAAGAGAGACGTGTTGTTATTAGGACCCAATTAACGGTGTTAAAGATTTTATGAATTTATGTTCACTCGGAATTTTATTCACCAATTGGCAACTTATGATGAATATCATCAAATCACCCAAGTAGTGTTTACCTATTCGTTTACTCTCAATCAGTGTCAGTTTTAAATATGTATAAAATCCCGTTACTCTATCCATGAATTATTCAATAAATCATGGTTAGAGGGAATAGTTCCTACGATAACCCCATTGATTAAACCATCAAAAGACAGAAATGAAACCGGTTCTTACAGGCCTATAAGTTTGACGTCTACGTTGTGCAAAACACTCGAAACTGTGGTAAATAACAGGCTAAGATATTATTGTGAAAGTAATGGATTAATCACTCCAAATCAAAGTGGATATAGACAGTGGCGCTCCACTACTGATCACATTGTAAGGTTACAACATGACATCATGACTTCACTATATAAAAAACCCAAGTATCTATGTGCAGTATTCGTCGATCTGACCAAGGCATTTACCTTAGTTTGGGTGGATGGGCCACTTAAAAAAAGTACATGGGATAGGGGTGACAGGGCGATTGAGGATTCTCTAAACGATAGGCAAATTCAAGTTAATGTAGGTCTCTCAATAAGCAATAAATATGAACTCGAAAATGGCACACCACAGGGTTCCGTTATAAGCCCAACACTTTTCAATATCACGATTAATGATGTTCAATCTAATAACTACATTATGAAACTCATAGACGTAGCTGTCTATGCAGACGACAGCTCAATATGGCATTCCGGGAATACCTACGGCACGGCCAGAACGAGAATGCAAGAAGCTTTAGACAAATTATCGAAATGGTCCAATGATTGGGGATTTCGAATATCTGAAAGTAAAACAGTAGGTATGCTCTTTTGTAGGGATTATAGGGAAGTGTTGTCTATGAAACTGGAACTGAACAACATCCGAATTGAATTCAAAGATCAGGCAAAGCTTCTAGGAGTAACCTTTGATCGCAAAATGACTTTTATTCCACATATTGAAAATATTGTTAAAGGATTAAAAGAGGACAGCAAGTTCTAAATGTAATGAGATGTCCGACTGGCAGGTTCTGGGGCGCAAATAAAACCACCCTGCTAATGGTATATAGGTCCACGATAAGATCAATATGTGACTATGGCTGTGTTGCGTTTGCGAGTGCAAATAAAATGGCTCTTGCCAAACTAGACAGTTTACAATAGCAGGCAATAAAGATAGCCACAAAGGCCTCATTTGGCACGAAAAGGGAAAGTCTGTTGCAAGAAGTAGGTAAAATGTCCCTTGAATTGAGGCGAAACGAACTCATATTGAGATACTGGACTAAGCTGCAATATCTTGGGGACAGCTGTCTTTTATTTAAGTGCACAACAACATTAAGGAAAAAATTCAAAAGAAATGTTAAATCAGAGAAACAACCATTCGGTCACAGAGCAAATGATCTATTAAAAGACCTTAGATTGTTAGATTAGATCACTACCAGATTACTAACAAGGCATATTCGTATCAAGCCCCGTGGACTGTATTAAACCCACTTTATGATATAAGTCTAAGCAATGTTGTTAATAAGAGAGAAAATCCACAACACGCTCAAATGGTATCTAAAGAATTCTTGAACGAAAAATATTCATCCCATGTGAAAATATACACGGTAGCACGGATGGATAGTGCGATCTAAATACAACCAAAGCTGCACTAGGTGTAGTTATTCCTGAATTTAATATCAATTTATCAAAAAGATTACCAGATGGATGTATCGTCCATACCGCAGAATTAAAGGCAATATCCACGGCTCTTGAGTGGCTTATGTCACCCACCGTTGAAAAAGCAGTCCCTTGGCAGCATAAAGTCAATAATACATGATAAAACAACATCTAGACCAGAAATTATTCAGAATATCCGAGCGAGTGTTTGTTCCCTCTGAAAGAAAAATAAACCGTAGAATTTACATTGATACCAGCCCATGTTGGCATAGTAGGCAATGAGTCTGCAGACAATCTGGCTCTCAAAGGACTCAGTCTCTGCGATACCGAAGACTTAAAATATAGCGTTCATGAATTTAACAGCATTGTTAAAACTAAGATTAAATCTGAATGGAAAACTGAGTTGGCCAAGGCAAACACTTTTAGATTCAAATTAAATAACGATCTGGTTGTAAAAGCTGAGGTTAATGACCCATCTCGCAAAATCTGTAGTTTAATCACAAAACTGAGAACAAAAGATTTGATCACGGACCACACATTTAAACCAAAGAAATGCGAATGTGGGCAAAATTTGACTGTTAACCATGTCATAATTGCGCGCAATAAATTGGAAGAGGAAAGACTCCCTATACGAAGTTTAATAAAAGATGCCAAACTTCAATATACCCTTCGAAATGTACCCCCCCCCCCACGGAATATGTCATATAAAATTTATGAAGCTATCTCAAAATTCATATGAGAATCGGGAATTAAATGTTAATTTAGATGTATCAAAAGAGCACTAGTAAAAGAAAAGTAACTGGTTGTGTAGACCAGGTTGGCCCCTAAGCCACCTGGATGCTTTAATAATATCAGAAAAACTAACGTTAAGATAGGGAACTATATATCTAGTTACAAATGAAGGAACTATTGTTGTAGAACAGTATGGCGGTTCAGCCTGCTGCACGATTTAATATAATATACTAGGGAAAATAATGACAAATAAAAGAATAGGGACCTACACAACCATTACTAACAATGGCAGTGCATATCAATCAATTTAAAACCACATATTTTGTCTTCTATAAATGGTTTAATTTGTTTTAATCGTTTTGTTCTGTGTTGCTGCTGGCTCTTCTTTCTCTTTTCAGGTAAGGCTTATCTGGGGAGAGTTCAAGGGCAAGGAAAACCCAAATGGAATACCTTTATTTTTTTAATGAATATCACCCCCGGTGGAAGTGGACGCTAAACTCCAGAAACGAACGAACTACGCCGTGAACCGAATTACAGGACTTTTAACTTTTAACCATGCTGAACGAACAGTTTTTAATATGTAAATAATCAACAGGTCCGGCTATGTGGTTTTTACCGCGAGCACTTCGCTTTTCCACATAACGCAGGCGGATTCTTTTTCCGGTGTATTTCCGCGAAGGCGCAGTTACATTCCGTGTTAAACTAATACCAATTAGTTTACCTACCTCTATGACTATCTTGTCTGTGTCCTCGCCAGGTGATTCTGTGACTCCAGGTATTTTTATGCCCTCTCTTCTTCCGTATTGCTCCGGTTCGTCATTTTTGTCTCTTAGCTCTTGGATTTCTCTAGATAAAATAAGTAACATTATTTTGAAACATTGCACTACGTCATTAAGTCGACCGCTCTCCAAATTTTTCAATTACTTACAAAATATATCTGTATTTCCGGACATATGTAAACAGGCTATAGTAGTTCCAATCTTTTAAGCAAGGTGATATTCATGATCCCCTCAAATTATAGACCTATATCATTATTAAGTTTACAAAAATTTACACAATATTTTATTAACTAATCATCTATTAAGCCCTTTACAATTAGAATAAACGACTGTACCATTTATCAATTAATTGACATATATGATTATATTTCTTCAGGTCTAGATAATGGCAAAGAAGTAAAAGCCATCTTTTGTGATATATGTAAAGCATTCGAACACGTGTGGCATAAAGGTTTGACTCATAAACTGTGTTGTATTGGTATCCGAGGTAAACGGCTAACTCTTATATCAGACTATTTGTCGAACAGAAAACAATCAGTAGTTCTTCAAGGCGAAAGTTTTAATTTAATATAACCTCGGGTGTTCCCTAGGGATCGGTCCTGGCCCCCTCCTTTCCTTAATTATATCGATGATGTTACTGAAAATATAAATTCTAATATACGTTTATTTTCAGACGATACGTCTAACAATTGAAAACCCAGTCAAAATTATAACCCGATTTAAAAAAAAAACGTCTAACTATATCACCATAACACCGTACATGTAGTATGATTGATTGTGGGTGGGGGGGGGTCTTACAAAAGCCTTGGGTTGGACTCGGCAGAAGAAATTATAAATAATTTTTAGTACCTTTTTTTATTATGGTTTCTAAATTGTATTAATGTATTATAGATTACTTTAATAATAAAGATTATGTTTGATGTGCATGTTGTTGTTGTTTGGGGTTGATATTAACATAGAATAGATGCCTACCGGCTTCAAACAAGTTCATTAAATCACTTTGCGCAGCCAGGTTGTCATTCGTTAAACTTAACTTCCGGTATAATTCGGATACTAACAAGAGTTGTCTCCTTGATAAAATAACTGTGGTACTGAGGGGGGCCTAAATTATTTTCCAATATTCCATTTACAGTGTATTTAAATTAAAAACAAATACCTAATTTACCATCTACATGTATTTCAATGCAAAATCAAAACGACAAACATAACATTTCTTTTAATGCAAAATCAAAACGACAAACTTAACATTTCTTTTAATGCAAAATCAAAACGACAAACTAAACATTTATTTTAATGCAAAATCAAAACGACAAACTTAACATTTATTTTAATGTAAAATCAAAACGACACACTTTACATATATTTTAATGCAAACAAAACAACAAACATAACATTTATTCAAAATCAAAACAACAAACATGATATCTATTTTAGTTCAAACTCGTTACATAGTTCCGGCCTACTATGCTTATACATCCATTCTATTCCATAAACGGAAGATCAGGTCCGTCCTTCCTCAATTGTTTGTGAACAAGTCTACAGGTCACAATTTTTATCCGATTTCAATGAAACTTAAAATATAGGTTTATCACCCCAAGATCTCGGTTCCTTTCGATATTGGCATTTATCGGACTGTAACTTCATGGGTTATAGCCCCTGATTGTACGAAAAATCACGTTGCGAACAGTGTAGAGGTCACAATTTTGAACCGATTTTGATGAAACTTGAAATGCATATTTATAACTCAAAGATCTTGGTTCCTTTCGATATTTGAGCATATCGGATCGTAACTTCCTGGATTATGGCCCCTGATTGTACGAAAAATCGCCCTTTTTTTTAGCTTGTGGGCTCTCTAGAGGTCATAATTATCATTCAATTTATAAAAACTTCTGATTATATAACTGTTACACTGTAATGAAGGTTGAGTTAGAATTTCGTGAAAATCAGACCAAAATCGCCAGACAAAATGGCCGCCGCTTGTACGCGAATAGTGTAAAAATATGGTATATCAAGGTTGTAGATCTTGTGGAGATCACAATTTTAATCCGATTTTGATGAAACTTGAAATCCATATTAATAATCCAAAAAAGATAGGTTGCGAGGCAACGAAACATACGCCCACAGCAGCTAAATCGTCCGGGCAGTCAACAAGGGTTGTCGCATATTTTTAATTTTTTTTGGTAATGAAACATTTGTAATACACTAAAATCTGATTAAGAGTAACAACTCATTATGTAATTATCAGAAAATCATTAGAATTATTTGCTTTTTATAAAGTTTTGCTCCACGCTAACAATTAGTATAAAAAACATTTAATATCAAAATTCATTGAAAATCAAACTACTTGTTCGTTTCAACACCTTAAACTATGAAGTTATCAAGGGAGATAACTCTGGCAGTAATTATTTGAAATCGCTGAAAAACAATAGGCCTCTATAGCGTCACAAGATTTTTTTGAAGTTATCAAGGGATATTAACTTTGGCCTCTAGAGCACCCACAAGATTTTTTGAAGTGATTAAGGGCCATAACTCTGGCAGTAATTATTGGAAATCGCTGAAAATCAATAGACGTCTTTGTCTCATAACTGTAAACACTGTGTATAAATTTTAAGTCAATCGGATATTAACGTTGGCCTCTAGAGCAACCACAAGATTTTTTGAAGTGATCAAGGGCCATAACTCTGGCAGTAATTATCAGAAATCGCTGAAAATCAATGGGCTTCTTCGTCTTATGGCCTTGAACAATGTGTGTAAATTTAAGTCAATCGGATATTCACTTTGGCCTCCAGAACGTCCAAAAGCAATTGTGGACGCCGGACCGACGGACGGGGGCGACGACAATATACGACCACATTTCAAGGTGGGCGTATAAAAAGGGGAAGTGGTCCGTCGAATGAATAAAAGCTCTTACTTGGTGCGAACACCCGAAGGAACTTTCATACCTAATCGTCAATTTCTTCGTAGATCTAATGAAACCTCTGATGTATATGTTCCTTACACGCGTAATCGGGAAGAAGGGGGTTTTGCTCATGTCCCTAACCAAGAAGAACCTGATCAACCTCAACCTAATGTACCAATAAGAAGGAATTTTAACTGTAAAACCTTATTTGAAAGACTATGTAACATAATGTATGCTCTATAATGTAACCTAGTAACTGTGTTCTGTTATACACATATGGCTGTGTTTCATTGTTTAGTTTATTTCTAATCTGTCATTTTGAGTATATGATATGTGATCGATTTCTTCTATCTGACTTTTGTTATTCTGCTGTCCACGCCTCAATTGGGCTAACAATCTTTCTGACTACTGCAAAATACATAACGAAAAAGAATCGAGCTAGAGATGACGAGACTTACTGAAAATCAACGGAATGAAGCCTCGGGAATGTCCAGGGCTGGTATATCTACACGTGCTATTGCCAGACACTTCAATTGTCATCAGTCCACTATTGTAAGGTTGGTAGAACGTGTTCGAGTTTCTGGATCAACACGTGACCATCAACGTCCTGGTCCACAACGCGCTACAACCCAGGCTCAGGGAACATCGCCGTCAGCGGCGTTTGATATGGGCTCAAGGACACCAGACATGGAGAAGAGTAGACTGGCAAAGTGTGTGGAGATATCTTGGGGAACGTCTTGCAGACTGCTGCGTCTTCGAAACGGATCGATGGAATGGGGGAAGTGTAATGGTGTGCACTCGGCAATTCTCGACAGATTCCGGAACCTACATCTAGTCTCGGCTGTATGACAGTAAGTGATATGTACCTACGCCCATACATTTGCGATGCGGCTACCGGTTTACTTTAACAGGAAAACGTGACGCTATTACAAACAAACAAAACACCATGGGCGCAGCCATGTTACATCCGGGACCTTTAAAGTATTTCCAAGAAACCATGGGCGCACACTCGGCATGCCTCGACAGATTCCGAAATCTAGACTCAGCTGTATGACGAATTCCGCCATATTGGAACTACTTTAAAGGTCCCGGGTGAAACATGGTTGCGTCCATACCGAACACAAATTAGCGACCTATTCGGCTAGCGACCTATTCGACCGATCCAAATGGCAACTTGTTCGTTGGCAACCTATTCAGAATAAAGACAGCAGTCGCCCAAACTCATCTATTTTATCAACAAATAAAATCCAACGTTACGGCTATCAAATGAAGGTAGAATATATTATTTTTCTATCCATTCCTTTAGCTCAGAATAGAAGTGTAATTTCGCCATATATATTCTGAAAGGTAATTGAATACGTTTTCTAAATATTATTAGTAACACTTGGCACAATCATATCAAAGGGGCGCTCTCTCATCCTAAACGTCGCCATTTTTTCAATATTTTAAAGTGAAAGAACAGTAATATTCCGAGTCAAAAATCGGACCATCGTATAGAATTGTGAGCATCCAGCTATATATAACCGGAAAGGTAATTTTTGGCGACTGTTGTCTTTATTCTAAATAGGTTTCCAACGAACAGGTTACCAGCTGGATCGGTCGAATAGGTCGCTAGCCGAATTGGTCGCCAATTTGTGTTTGGTTGCGCCCAAAGTTTTCCTGTTAAAGTAAACCGGTAGCCGCATCGCAAATGTATGGGCGTAGGTACATACCACTTACTGTCATACAGCCGAGATTAGATGTTGGTTCCGGAACCGGAATCTGTTGAGGATTGCCGAGTGCATGGGCGCAGCCATGTTTCATCCGGGACCTTTAAAGTAGTTCCAATATGGCTTCATCACTGGCTTGATTGGCTTGAAATTGATTGTTCTATCGTTCGTGATTTGTTGCCGTTGTTTATTGTAAAGCGTTTTTAACACTTGACTTACGTGAAATGGCGCTATATAAATTGCAGCTCGACTGATCACGTAATTTCCAGTGGTTATTTGTAGATTTTTTTGATTTTTTTTTTTGTTGTTAAAAACGTATAAATCACTTTTTGATGTTATAACTATTGAATATTTGCCTATATATGATTGGGATTTCTCTGAATCATTATTTTAATTTCGTACGTATTAAAATTTTTACAACTTCACATTTAGCCTATGTGTTTCATCTCTCAAATACAAATACTTTATCATGCAAACCATGTGATCCACATCTGAAAATAACGCTATTTATTCTTAAAATGAATCACCCCATTTCATACAAAGAAAAGAAAGTGGTGATAAACACTCCTTGTAAATTTGGATTCAAACATGCATAATGCATTGCATACTCTACATTTATATTGATATTGTATACACCGTCCCGAACTCTCCGTTCCTCCTCTGATACATTAACTTTATGTCCTAAGCGATCGAGACTCAAAACAATTGGCGATAGGGCTTTTAGTGTACGCGCGCCAATTGAATGGAATAAGCTTCCATTTTCTATTAGAAACTCTATGTCTATTGTTGTTTTTAAACAATCTGTCAAAACTTTTTTATTTAAAGAAGCCTTTAGCTTATAACTGTTTTAAATCTGTCTTAATCTTCTAGTAATTCTATATTTTTACTGTCTTATTTTTACCTCTAGTCATTATATCTTCATTATATGTTGTTTACTTAATAATGTATGATTATATTTTTATTTTATTTTGTCTGTGATACTGTAATGTGATAATTTATAATGTTTTGTAAAGCGCATTTGAGCACCCAGTGAATTGTGCGCTATAAAAATGTTTTTTTATAATAATAATAATAATAATAATTTATAATATAAGTGGCAGTTGTTTTCTCTTTCCACGTGTGGACGGGAATTTTCAATTTTTATAGACTACTGAATTATAAAGATCGTCAATTTGTATTTCTCCTTTTTACTGAAATAAACAAACAGTAGAAACTCGACATCCTCGACTGCTGTCAGTAGTAATACATGTATTATATATTGGTAGATAATAGTAGAACCCGATCTGGCCCTAAGAAAATCGTAGGCGTAATCCTATCACGGGGAGTCAACGCACACTGTGTCTATAACAATGCAAGCTGACTTCTACAATTGCGCATGCACTATACGGTGAACACACACAAGCGACCGTCTCGCACCATAGACATGTCTATGTCTCACACCGGTCTGGGTACGGATTAGTGCGCCATGTGTCTAATGAACCTTGACCTTTTCTCCCGCGAACCTTGACATCTGTCATCTGTTCTATCAAAAATGGCTACACGTACCAAAATTAACCGCCATAATTGTTTTCATCCGGGTAACTTGCTTAGGGACTGAAATTAATTTTTCTGTGAAGAGTCCCACATTTGGCGTGCTTGGCACGGTTCCAAGACCGGTAATGTAAACGGGCACCGATAGAGCATGTCTGGGATGAGATTGGATGCCGTTTGTATCGGAGGCCACAGATGCACACCATTGCTGCTTTAGAAGCTGCTCGATTGTCCAAGAATGGAACAATTTTCCCCAGGCATTCTTTCAAACATTGGTTAATTCCATGCGACGTCGCTGCACAGCGTGCGTAAGAGCCCGTGGAGGACACACGCACTACTCACAATTAACCATCTTTGTCGTACTTTTTGGTTTGACCCCTCTGACTTTGTACCGTTGATTACAGATTAAACATCCATAAGTCTACAAATGTATTCTTATTGATGTGTTCCCATTTGAATATTGTTCACAATAAGAAGCAAAATAAATAAGCTATGTTTGCAGGACCATTTTGTTATACGAAAAACTAAGTGATGCCTTCTCCATGGCGAAAACAAATGAAGGCCAGCGTGAGCCCTGATTGTACCACTCGGCAAATCTCGGCAGATTCCGTAAACTACATCTAGCCTTGGCTGTATGACAGTAAGTTATATGTACTTACGCCCATACATTTGCGATGCGGCTACCGGTTTACTTTAACAGGAAAACTTGACGCTATTACACAAATTGGGAACCTATTCGGCTAGCGACCTATTCGACCGATCGAGCTTCAACCTGTTTATTGGAAACCTATTTAGAATAAAGACAACAGTCTCCTTAACTCATCTATTTATCAACCAATAAAATCCAACGTTATGTCTATCAAATGAAAGTAGATTATATCATTTTTTATCCATTCTTTTAGCTCAGAATAGAAGTGTAATTTCGTCATTATCTTACAGCTGGATCAGTCGAATAGGTCGCTAGCCAAATAGGTCGCCAACTTGTGTTTCATCCGGGACCTTTAAAGTAGTTCCAATATGGCGGAATTCATCATACCGCCGAGGTTAGATTGTCCGAAATCTTCCGAGGTTTGCCGAGTGCTGATTGTACGTATTCAAGTGTGATCTGGAAAGTAGAAACTACTACAACTTCCGAGTCCAAAATAAAAAATTAAGAAATAACGAGGTCGCTAATAGCGCGTGCGTTTATTTCTTAATTTCTACGTTTCGAGTTGCATTATGGCTTGGTTAGCGTGTTGTCGCCGCCGTCTTACTGACATCAATAAATACAAAAATATGACACTGTCGAAAGTCGCCAAGACGGTATACAGTGCTAAAGATAAACATGTACTGTCAATAATAAATGAATATTAAAATTTCACATATATAATACATCGTGAAAAAGTCCGTTTATAAACCCTATAAATTATGTATTTAGATGCATTATGTATGTGAAATATTATTAAAATAAACTTTATAGTAATAAGTCTTTTTCACGATTCTAATTAACATGATATTGTTAATTTTCTTATATGCAGGACGCTCGAACCGGTGTTGTCAAGGAAATTAGAACAGATAAACAGGGCTACATGAATACCAAGATGAATCATTGAAGGACTTCAGTGTTCTCTATAAATTAATTTTTCGACTTATGACTAAGACAGACAAAGACACGACTCCTCCTGATTTTGATGGATATCAAGCGATAGCAGAGGCTATCTCAAATTTTTTATACAGAAATAAAATAAAACAAGTACGAACAATCCAAACCAAAAGAAGTTAAGGATCAACCAATTATTTTTGTTTGACATTTTATTAGACACAAGGAACATGTAAGTCAAAAAGCTTTTAAACACACATTTGGTCAGAATGAGTTCAACATGTCTCAATGTTGAGTCTGTTATGCAAAGCATATGCACTTTTTATACACAACTATTCCGAGGATCTGATGAAAATTCTCTATTTTGAGCATAATGAGGTCCAACAAAACTGCCTCAAATCCGATAACTTTGTTAATAACGAGTAAGCATTCGACACAACGACGAGGCATGCTGTCGATCAGACGTCGAAAAAACATCTGGGCAATGGCCTGGCATTGCACCAATTCTTGAAGATTATCAGGTTGCCTATAATTGTCTCTCACAGGTCAGTCCAACTCATCCCATGCATGCTCAATTGGTGACAAGTCAGGAGAGTATGCAGGCCAATCCATTCGTTCAATACCATTTTGGGTGAGAAAATCATTAACAACTCGTGCATGCGGTCTAGCATTATCATCTTGAAGAACAGAACCTGCTCCAATTTGACGAAGACTTGAAATAACAAAAGGCTGTAAAATTTCGTCTCTGTACCTGATACCCGTCAAATTTCATTGGTCGACGAAAAGATGAGTCCTGTGATGTACATGGCCCACATCCAACTGGCAAAATGCCCCAAAATATGAACCCAATAAATGTCGGCTCAGAATATGACATCTAGTTTCCAGCAGAATTTTCCTGTGTGCTGTGATGTTCTGTATCAGTTTTATAATAACGAATAAAAATTAAAGTCCTAAAATAATATTTTTTTAAATATTTAATATACCGGTACCGTATATAATATGAATCCTTCACCCCACCCTCCCCAAAAAGCCAGTAAAACTAAATCTTCTAAGCAAAGATAGGTTGCCAGGCAACAAAACATACGCCCACAACAGCTAAGTCGTCCGGGCAGTCAACAAGGATTGTCGCATATTGTTTCTTTTGTCAGTAAGGAGAACATTTACAACACATGATAATCTTATTACGAGTAATAGCCCATTAAGTAATTATCAGAAATGATTAGAATGGTTTTGATTGTTTGTCTCAAGGCCTTCGTCCACAAGATATTTCAAAGTGATCAAATGCCATAACTCTGGCAGAAATTATCAGATATCACTGAAAATCAAATAGGATTCTTCGTCTCATGACCCTAAACACTGTGTACAAATTTAAAGTCAATCGGATATCAACTTTAGCCTTTGGAGCGTTCACAGGGTTTTTCAAAGTGATCAAGGGTCATAACTCTGGCAGTAATTATCGGATATCGCTGAAAATAGATACGCTTTTTTGTATCATGACCGTAAACAGTGTGTATAAATTTAAAGTCAATCGGATATTAACTTAAGATTTTTCAAAGTGATCAAGGGTCATAACTCTGGCAGTAATTATCAGTAAAAATCAATAGGCTTCTTCGCATCACGACCTTAAACACTGTGTATAAATCTAAAGTCAATCGGATATTAACTTTGGCCTCTAGAGCGTTCACAAGATTTTTTCAAAGTGATCAATCGTCATAACTCTGGCAGTAATTATCGGACATCGCTGAAAATCAATAGGATTTTTCGTCTCATGACATTAAAACTGTGTATAAATTTAAAGTCAATCCGATATTAACTTTAGCCTCTAGAGCGTTCACAAGAAATTGTGGACGACGGACGGACGGAAAGGGCGACAACAATATACGACCACATTTCCATGTGGGCGTATAAAAATGATAAAATATTCCTGAAAAAATTCAGTGTTTGAGTGTTGGGTATCATGCTACTGTGTTAGTAGCATAGAGTTATATATAGAAAGTTTCTATTATAACTCTATGGTTAGTAGTTAGATTTTAATTACTATAGCAGATTCTGTACTCAGATTATACAATTTGTTGAAGCAAGCAGGTCAACCATGTAAATCTTTCAACAAAGCATAATTAACAGCCCATTTATTATCTTGAAATCTGTTTGGCCATCGACTGATTTTAAATTCTAAAAGTAAGTGTGGAACAACTTAATAGAAATCAGTATTAACAAGAAACTGAAGACATCACAGTGGTACACAACTGCATTATTTTCACAGAACTTAGTTAAAGACAAAAAGATAAGTATATTTTATTACTATCTCTACAATAATATTATATTAGATAAGTTTTTTGTGATTTTATAATTTAAATAAATCATTTAACTATTCTTTTGCCTTGGCAAATAAGAATTATTTACTTAATACTTTGGCACTTGCATTAACAGACCCCTTGGCCATGCTTGATATAAAGAAGGAAAAACATGTTTTTATATGTACATTTATTTGTTTGCATTTATTGCAGGTGTGATCAAACTTCACCACAAGGATGCAATGGAAAATATTTTTAAAAATGTTCGAAAAAAATGGTTGATTGGGGTAAGAACAAAAACAAGGTGAAGAAGACGAAGAGACAGAGGGAGAGAGAGAATGGGGTTTAATGTCTACTCGACACAAACTTCGTCATTGCGGGACTAACAAGGAGATTGCTGCAGAAAAAGGAACAAGGGGAGAATGATATTGACATGGATAATTTGTATGCCTGATAACAACCATTGAATGTTGTGTGTATTAATAAAGTCATTCAAAGGGACTGTTGTTATCCATAGAACTGTGTTATATGGATGAATAAATTTTATAATTGAAGATTTAGCTTGTATGTAGTTTGTGCTGCATGCAAGATATTCTTAATTTCAACTATCTAGAGAAAATCTTGACTGTTTCTTCTGGAGAGACTTTAAGAAGGGCCAATAAGGAGAAAAATGGGTTGTAACTAAAATGTGTTGAACATCCTACTCTTCTGCACCTAACCTATGGGCTAATGGAAGACGGGCATACGTCATACAGTGTGATATTTAGAAAATTTTGCCAGGGCAGCGTCGCTACGACCTACTCTTATATCGAATTCCAAATGCCAAGGGATTTTTTACGTGCACGCCAATGTGTACAAGGGACCTCGGTTTTTCGTCCCATCTGAACGACTAGGCAGCTGTCCTTGTCAGTCCCTCTGTTCTGCATCACTGACAAGGAGAAAACACGCCGGAAAATCGAGATGAACTTTCTAGGCCAATGCAGGGTTCGAACACCCGATCTCCAGGCTAACGAGCCAGCGCCTTACCCAGAAAAATGGGTTGTAACATCCATAGGACACAAACTAGGTCATTTTGGGACAAACATATGGTTCAACCCTATTTCTATAATTCGCTTGTGTGTAGGGTTCTTCTAGCAGTGGGGGGAGGGAGAAAGAGCCTGGAGAAAATTGACGAGGTTGGACAGGTGACCATACTCCTTGTCACGTACAAGCTGGCATTCAAAACCACGCCACTTGACCCAATGACATACCTTATATTTTCAAATGTACGTGTTAAATCACTACACCATCCAACAGGGGTGCATGTATGACGGGGAATAACCATATGGTTGCGGCTTGCCATCTACGGCCCACACCTGGCCATGATGTCGCAGGCCATATCTTTGCCAGCTGTTAGCCAGATCTGGCCCATACAAGGCAGGCGTGTGCATTAGCGAATGTGGGCCAGATCTGGCTGTGGCTGGGCAACATCTGGCCCAAATGTGCCAGGCTTGGTCCAGCTGTGGCATGCCATATCCGGCCCAATCGTTTTGCCGGATGTTGCCAGATATGGGCCATACGACAAGTGGGCGATTCTGAACTGAATTGGTTGCCTGGAAACGCTGCCATAATCTCCCAATCACACTCTGGCTACAACCGATTCTCTGCGCCACATTCCCCTGTGTAAAACCCTGTCGAAGCCATGCAATGGCTCTTCCTCTGTCAAGTTCACTCAGCTGACGTCTGAGAGTAGCACGGTCATGGGAGGTTTTTTATGCCAAAACTGTTCATGGAAAATGCATAGTGCAGGTGCAAGGACATAATCAACTCCAAACGTCGTAACCCGACTGCATTTGGGCGATGCAAAAAGTTTTGTTGAGCCTTGTTTTGAGCTTCAGTTTATGGTTTCTAAACTTTATTAGACCGCTTTGACATTGCTTTATTCACAGACTGAAATCGCAGGAAAATGTGTTTGCAGCCGTCAAATATTCAAAAATTTTCTTTTGAGTGAGTGTGTCCATACAAGATAAGCTCTGCTTCTTCGCCTCTTGAGGAAAACTGGCACTGCTCTCTGTAAACCCGAAAATTTTTCCAGCATTTCAGGTTCTGCCCCCCACCCTCCTAACTGTCATCGAGCCTGTACGCCTATGCTAATTTTGAATTATTACGGACTATGATGAGAAATGATTCCTTTTGCGAAATAAAAACATTCACGGTGAAAAATAGAAGGTAAGGGTTCCAATAAAATTGCCTGAGAACAGAGTGGTATTATACCGTATTTTCATATTGCTGTTATATAGGGCTCGACAGGAACTGTCAATGGACATCGTACGATCAGAGACAGTTCCTAAAGGAATTAGGTGTTAGACCTAGTTAAGAATCTATTCAAGGACAATATCTATGCAAATAAAAAACAAATCTAATTCAAATGACTATGAGATTTCATGCATCTGAATTATTCTGAAGCTAGATACCTAATCAGATGATACCATTATAGTCTATTTTGACCAAGTCTATGGTAATAACTCTGCGATTAATTGGCAAATCCAGTTTATAATCAACATCGTGGATATAGTGAAAAAAAAATTCATTAAAATCTGACGAGACATGACGCCACTACCTCATTTACAATGAAAGAAGATTTCGGTTAACATGAAAACAATTGAGTAGTCTGTTCCACTATATATTTTAAATTTTATTTCAAAACCATCTGTGAACTATCCTCCTACTGTGCTTTGTTTTCTTCTTATAAATGCTACAAACGTTATAATATTGCTTTCACAGAATCATCTAATGCAAAATGTCTCAACATATCTGTTTCTATAGGATGAGTTTTTCCAGGAATAACCAAGGAATGTAAAGGCGCCCCCATATCTACTGATGTTAGCTGTTTTAATGTTGCTGCTATAATATGTTGTTCATCTGAACCAACTCTTGCTACTCCTATACAAACTGTCTCATCTCTTAAACCTATTGAAGAAATATATCATGTATACATTTAACTACTGTAAGAAATTAACTCTAACATTTCCTAACCAGTAAAACAAGCCAAGGGTGAGGCTGATGTCCCCTGCCGCAATCCCAATATAATAGATGACACATATTAATCAATAGCACATTTATTTTTTTTTTCAAAAGTATCATGCCATCAAACTGATTATCAAGTACACACTAAGTTTTATCTCTCTCCATCAGATAGAATCAATGTCATCTTGTCCGAAAGCATCAACCAAGTTTTATCCGATTTTAACGAAACCTGAAATATAGGTCTGTTTCCTAATTTCCCAATTTCCCATTCATTTATAGTGAATAAAATATGTCTTAACAAAACATATTTAGACATTTATTCACATGAGAAGCCTAAAATCAATCACTAGACCATCGGGTGGAAGAGATCTAAACAGATTAATACAAGGGCTTGTCAAAACTTCAACCAGTGATAACTTCGCTCAGAATAAAGTATTTTGAATGAAATTTTCAATATTATTAATTTTGCATTACCAGTGTCTATTTTTGAACTATTTATACAAGAAAGGCGAGCTTTCTTTTATCTATATTTTACATAATGCATCTTTAAAATAGTAAACTGAAGCCTAACGAATATCAGCTAATTGGAGGCAGACCACCATTAATTTTCCCATTGACTTCAATGTTAATTCTGGACTCTTAGCCCACCTCCAACGTTTCCCCAAATTTTCGTTTGGCGAAATGCTTTTCACTACAGACAGAGGAACAAATGGCTATGCCTTTGCTCTAAAATTTGTATGAGGTTGACCACAAAAATTTTGAGATACACCAACTTGCATACTCAAAACATGTATCTAGTTGCATAAACATATCATCCGTAGCCAACCGCATAACACCATTATCCTTCCGCCTCAAAATTCTGAATATTTATCAAAACCTGGCAGAAAATATTAATTCCTCGTCCATTCTAGACAAAAAGGGGAGAAAAGAGACAGAGAGAGAATTGCTATAAATGCCAATATTTCCCCATTTCTTGGAAACCCTGAGGTGAAAGGCATTTATTTCTAGAAACCTTGGCCAGTATACAAGAAGACAAACTGCAAATTGGTTGCATTGAGGTTAACTGTAAGGAACTATAATGAAACTTTTAAGCCCACACCCTGAAAATGTTGCTATGGTAACAAATCCATCTTGTGTCCACGTAAGTCATACTGTTGATGGAATATGGCTAAAAGCCACATTCTTCTATCCCTGGCTTGTATCTATACGTATAAACACAGGTACTCGTAGAAATATGAATCATTTATTAAAATATGAAATGGGGTTTAACGTCCTACTCTTCTGTACCTTACCTGGGCTAATGGAAGACGGGCATACACCATACAGTGTGCTATGAGGGAAAGTTTACCCGGGCAGCGGCGCTACGGCCTACTCTTATATCGTATTCCAACTGCCAAGGGATCTTTTACGTGAACGGCAATGTGTACACGAGACCTCGGTTTTTCGTCCCATCCGAACGACTAGGCAGCTGCCCTTGTCAGGCCCTCCTTCTGCATCACCGACAAGGGGAAACCACGACGGAAAATCGAGATGAACTTTCTCGGCCAATGCAGGGATCGAACCCTCCAGGCTAGTGAGCCAGCGCCTTGCCCACTTAGCCACTATTAAAATATGGATTGATAAATGTAAAATAAATGCTGCATTTAGGTGACAACCAGCCACTCCAATAAAAGGGTCACCAAGCACTATTTTTTTTTTAAATGGGAATATTTCAGTATTTAAAACACTTTAACAATCAGAGGTATCCGTGGAATTACATAGTGTAAATATTTTGTGGAAGCAAGTTTTTCAATCTTTACATCAATTTCCTGACAAAAAGAGGTGGGAAAGGGGAATTATGACATAATTCATAGCATAAAAGGAGTATAAAAAGGCTATTAATCAATATTGTATTGCTCTGTAACAGATAACCACAAATCATAGATTTACATCATCACTACCATAGTTCTGCGTATTTAGAGCTAGCAAATACATGTATTTATTTCTTTACACGAAGAGATCGCCCCGTAAACGAAGGGTGTAACAACTAAATAAAAGTATATCCCAAAATGCTGTAATGAATTTATCTCGGCGAAATCATGTACTTGAAAGTTAGAAATGAAACGAAGCTATTACAGCTAGCTATGTATCGAAATCATCCAAATCGCCAAAATCAAAAATTAAATCAAAGAGTGCAATTGAAATTTTTGCTCACGTTCGTTTTTAAATAAACATGCAAGTCGAAGCCGGTAATGGGTGAATTTTTTATTCGACTTTGTATGACCATACATGTGTGTAAAATATCTCGTATGACGTGTATTTGCTGTGACATCCAAAACCACGTGCGCGGAGCTGACTTTTGTTCACTTCAGAAAATTTCTCGAAGGAGCAACCTGGCAGAAAAGTGGGTCAGTTTTTATAAGTGTCCCTGAACCAAGTATCATTGAGGAGTAATAAAGGATTCATGAATCGAAAGTGACGAACGCCAAGGGAAATCACAAGTTATTCCTCTATATAACTAACTGAAGTGACTAGTGATAACAGATACATGGGCGAATATCACATAAAAGTGTCTTACCTTTCTCTTTTATAAATACATCGGAAGGTATTTTTTTAAAAATATGAATTACATGTTTGATAGTAAATATTATATCATTTAGCATCAAATATGGATAAAATAAGATTAAAAATTTAAAAAATGTTCAGAAAAAAAACAGAAACTCAAAAAATTTGAAAAATCACATAGTTGTCAGGTGTGCCATAGTCTAATAACACAGGGACTTGAAGGGATTGAAATAAAACTTCTTACTACTGCTTGACTATAATAGTATAGTATTAGTATATAATAAAGGGATGTCAGATGCCATCTTTGTTATGACTTTTTTATTATGATATATCGTCTGCTGTCATCTCACAATACTCACTAGTTCTAACACTTCATGTCATTTTTATTGCCAACGAGACTTTATTTGATCATTATTCACATTCCGATGTAATTAAATTGGTCCTTTTACAGCGTTATTAATAACAAATCAAACTTAAAAAGCTATCATTTGTCGATATTCAACTTGGCGAGCCCGGAAGTAACCCGAAATAAGGTCAAAAGAAGTCTGTATCACTCAGTCCCTTTAAAAACCTATCATTACGTGATAGAACCTACGAAGCGAGACCGCTGTTGGGCGAGACTTGGTCACCCAGTTCCTATGCACATATCGAGTTATAAACATACATGTAAAGTTTCATCAAAATCGGTTAAAAATTGTGACCTCTATAGGGTCCACAACCTTGATATACAACATATTTTCACACTATTCGCGTACAAACGGCGCCCGTTTTGTCTGTCAATTTGGTCCAATTTTCAAGAATTTCGAACTCAACCTCCATAACCATCTAACGGTGATATAATAAAATCGATTAACAATTTTGACCTCCAAAGAGACCACAAGCTAAAAGATAGGTTGCCAGGCAACGAAAGATACGCCCACAGCAGCTAAATCGTCCAGGCAGTCAACAAGGCTTGTCGCATATTTTTACTTTTTTTGGTAATGAAACATTTGTAATACACTAAACTCTGATTAAGAGTAACAACTCATTACCTAATAATCTGAAAAGCATTAGAATTTGTTTGCTTTTTATAAAAGTTTTGCCCCAAGCTAACAATTAGTATAGGAAACATTTAATATCATGGATTTAGCTGTTCAGTTATCAAAATTCATTGAAAATCAAAATACTTGTTCGTTTCAACACCTTAAACTCTGTGTATCAATCTGAAGTCAATCAATCGGATGATAAGTTTGGCCTTTATAGCGTCACAAGGTTTTTTGAAGTGATCAAGGGAGACAACTCTGGATGTAATAATTTGAAATCGCTGAAAATCAATAGGCTTCTTCGTCTCATGACCTTAAACAGTGTGTGTGTATTTAAAGTCAATAGGATATTAACTTTGGCCTCTAGAGCGTCCACAGGATTTTTTGATGTGATCAAGGGCCATAACTCTGGCAGTGATTATCAGGAATCGTTGAAAATCAATAGGCTTCTTCATCTTATGACCTTAAACACTGTGTATAAATTTAAAGCCAATCGGATATTAACTTTTGCCTTTAGAGCGTCCACAAGATTTTTTGAAGTGATCAAGGGCCATAACTCTGGCACTAATTATCGGAAATCGCTGAAAATCAACAGGCTTCTTCGTCTTATGACCTTAAACACTGTGTATAAATTTCAAGTCAATCGGATATTAACTTTGGCCTCTAGAGCATCCACAAGATTTTTTGAAGTAATCAAGGGCCACAACTCTGGCACTAATCATTAGAAATCGCTGAAAATCAATAGGATTCATCGTCTCATGACTTCAAATACTGTGTATAAATTTAAAGCCAATCGGTTATTAACTTTGGCCTCTAGAGCGTCCATAAGATTTTTTTGAAGTGATCAAGGGCCATAACTCTGGCACTAATTATCGGAAATCGCTGAAAATCAATAGGCTTCTTCGCCTTATGACCTTAAACACTGTGCATAAATTTAAAGTCAATCGGATATTAACTTTGGCCTTTAGAGCGTCCACAAGATTTTTTGAAGTGATCAAGGGCCATAACTCTGGCACTAATTATCGGAAATCGCTGAAAATCATTAGGCTTCTTCGTCTCATGACCTTAAACACTGTGTATTAACTTTGGCCTCTAGAGGGTCCACAAGATTTTTTAAAGTGATCAAGGGCCATAACTCTGGTAGTTATTATCTGGAATCGCTGAAAAACAATAGGCTTCTTCGTCTCATGACCTTAAACACTGTGTATAAATTTAAAGTCAATCGGATATTAACTTTAGCCTCTAGAGCTTCCACAAAGACGCCGGACCGACGGACGGACGGACGGACGGACGGGGGCGACGACAATATACGACCATATTTCAATGTGGGCGTATAAAAAGGCGATTTTTCGGACAATCAGGGGACATAATTCACGAAGTTACAATCCGATGTACTTTTGCAATAAATCTGGAGTTAACACTTTCACAATATATTGCAATATGTATTGCAATACTACAAATCGTATCGCAATATATCGCAATACGATTTTTTGGGGAATACCCACCCCTGTTTGTTTGTCCAAATAAAATGCCCGGTTACGATCCAAGCACAAAATCCAATTACGGTTAATTTGAAGTCAATATATGTTCAATTGAATATCCAAATATCATATTAAAGAAAATGGTTGGGGTGGAGAGGTTGAGCCAGCAAACACATGGATTTTTTACTTTCTCGAGAAGGGAAATGCAACAATTTCAGGTTTTAAAAGATTGAAATTGTGTTACTGTGGAACACTGCAGCAAAATGCAGTTCACTCATGTTTTGAAAATTCTAACATGCCTAAGCAGTACATAATTAAGACTAAATTGGTTAATTTTTAAATTTCTGACAAAAAATGGATACTTTTTCAATAACAGACAATCACATGGATCGTTTCCAAGTTATTCAACAATGGAAATAAAGACATGCAAGACATTTTGTTACATTTTACAACAGATGAATAATTAAAATTTTGACAGCAATATTGGGGTAATCTGAAGAATTTCAGACAATAATCATGATTTTAAGGCAAAATTATGTGAAATAATTGTACTTTCTTCTCATCTAACCTTTATGATGCAGAAAAATTAAAACTTACACATTTAAATATTTTTCACTAATTTTGAAAAGTAAATAAACACTGAAAATCACAAAATTTGGACGAAAATCAAAAACTCCCCTCACAAATTTGTCAAATATTTTTGAAATTTTACCATTTCACTATTTTCATTATCAAAATGTCATATATCACCTATTCTAACAATTTGGAGATCATATCATCAAATTTAGGCCTCTCACCCGCTGTCAGTTTGTTTTCGTACAGGGGGCAGACCACCATTAATTTCCCCATTGACTTCAATGTTAATTCTGGACTCTTTGTCCACCTCCAACTTTTCCCCAAATTTTTGTTGGACTGCATGCTTTTCACTACAGACAGAGGAACAAATGGCCATGTCTTTGCACTAAAATTTGTATGAGGTTGACCACCAAAATTTTGAGATACACGAACTTGAAGAAGCATACTAAAAACATGTATCTAGTTGCCTTACATATCACCGTAGCCAACCTCATAGGCCAGTAGCTGACATCGAATATAGTTTCACCGTTGCTCCATCGAAAGGAAATGTTTCAACGTTGCTCCACCGAAAGGAAATGTAACATTTCAGAGAAATAATAAGTCAATTGTGGCATTGTTGTTCTAGAAATGTTTTTTTCTAGTAGAATTATCCAGCAGTATTGATAAAAAATCCATTTTTAAATTTCGCGCACTATGTCCGCCCAATCAATCATTCTTTGTTGACAAAAACGGTCATGTGACGTGATTCAAACAATTACACGCTGTTTAAGTTGAAGATGACGACCTCCATGAACAAAGTTAAACATGGACAAAGCCAAAGAAAAAAAAATAATAAGAAGTAGAGAATGTATTATTCACGTCAAATCTATATCAGTGGAAGGGGCACAAGCTTTTACCAAAGTCAGATGGGGCAAATTAAGAAAAAAGCGACGCAGAATGGCTAATATATTGTGACATTAGACAGAGATAAAAATTAGGGCTGAAAGTGAAACTGTGAAACTCAGTCAAGATTTGTTGACATAATGATTTTCAAGATACAATTGATATAACAATATTAACATAAGTTTCCACCTCGGAAATTTACCGATAAAACAAGGCTTCTACTAGCTCAAAGGTGAGTTGAAAAGAAATTTATGAAACCACCATGTAGTAGCTGTAGTGAAGAGGAAAAACAGTGAATGTCACCCCAAAAAGTGGTTCATCATCAACATGTACAAAGCCTGTTCAACAAAAAGTCAGTTTGTTTGTAAGAAGAAGGATAAATATCGAATTGTAGCACATAACAGGCAGAAAGATAAATTAGTACTGACTGAAACTAAGCAGTTAAGTCTATCCTATAGGCCTAGGCTTCCCTAAAAAAACCAAAAAATGTTAAAATATAATAATCAATATTTTTTTTACGTAATTTTTGAAGCAACGGTGGCTCAGTGTGTTATGTGCTGGTTCACTAACCGGACTCATTGGCTTAGAAAGTTCCCAGTCATCTATCAATAACATGTAGTTTCCAAGCAAGATGGGAGAAAAACTGAGTTGCTGTGTACAGTTGGAATTAAATTGCTGTCTAGACATAATTTCCTCTCATAGCACTCTGTTGCCTTCATTTAATGTAGAAAAATTGTGTCAATGAAAGTATTCTTCATTCTATTTTTCATGTCAGTTACGTACAGCTGCAGAAGTCAAAGGTTATAAACAGGCACGTCAAGTTTCATCAAAATCGGTTCAAAATTGTGATCTCTATAGGGTCCACAAGCTAAAAACATGATTTTTCGTACAATCAGGGGCCATAATCCATGAAGTTTCGATCCGATACATGCCAATATCGAAAGCAGTCTAGATTTTATGGGGATAAACCTATATTTGAAGTTTCGTCAAAATCGGATAAGAATTGTGACCTGTAGAGAGTCCAGACAAATTGTGGAAGGACGGACAGGGGCGACGACAAAATACGTCCACATGAAAATGTGGGCGTATAAAAAAGACAGGACTATCAAATCGTTTACATTGGCAGTCAAGCGATGCCATGTGGGGGTCAAAGTAGATGATCTACATACGGGTCATTGTACTACCGTACAGCACGGCTATATAAGTGAAAGCAACACGTGTAGTACATTCTTTGGAAATTTTGCTGACATGTTTAAATATTTATGGCACTACTAATTATTTAAAGAATTAAAGCTTGGGGCATTTTTAAATAAACCTGCTTCCAACTGCTCAATACCTGATGTCAAAAATACGTCTTCTGTCATACTCAAAGTAATGTCATCTGCCAAACTCAAAGTAACGGTGAGACTGATGGAGAAATGAAATGGAAAGAATGAAGAATGAATGAATTGAGTGTGCTATTACACTAATAATTTAGACCAGTGTCACAAAGTCATCCTGTATAAATATTGATCAAATGTGAAAAAATCTGTTAATGAAATTTTTTAGCGTAACCAGGAAATCGTTCGCATGTTTTTATTTTTGTTTGAGCTGGTGCGACCACACGTAACCAGGAACACGGCATTTTTCATTTTTTTGTGCCGCGGTAGAAAATTCTTAATTTCAAGGACTGCATATATGTAATTAATTTTATGAATGGAAGTTCTTTTATATAGCATGATTCTTGTACGAGGACATGCAATTCTGGGTTGAAAGATTAAGAATATTATTTTTCTGCACCAATAGCAAGGAAGGTTCGCTCAGCCGCTCTACAACCTGGCTATATTGTACACCTGTTTCGAATTCCAATTCTCAAAGGTTCTTTCACATGCACACAGATCAATCCGAATGATAAACCAGGCCTTCCATCCTTTACCACTCAAATGTAGGTATGAACATGGAAAATCATAGATAATTTTTTTGCAATGTAGCCAACATAAAAAAAATGCAAGTTTCCTAATCATTGAGCAAGCATAAATGTATTTGTGTGAGAAAAATTTATGGGCTCGAATGTTCATGTAAGATTTACATGTAGAGGGGTGGCCGAAGCTGGGTGTCAGAATAGTTAGCGTATGCTCTATGTATTATAAGGTCTATCGCATTGAGTCAACTGACATGATTTCTAGTGATTTAGAGTTCCCCTCCCCGGTTGTACATGACAATTTGATTATATCCCCAAGGAGAGTTAATAACAGTTTGAATGCCAGTTATAAAGTCCTTGAATATAGATTTATTTGGTCATTCAATCGGACCTTCTTGCCACCAAAATTTGGGGTGGGGGCTAGTGGATTAACGCGTGCACGGATATCATATGGATCAAATGACGCGGTTTGGATACCTCGCTTGAACATGACAAGGAGTAGGGTCACATGTTCAGCTTCGTAGGATTTCTTTTGGCCTCCGGTTTCTTCCCAATCGCCAGAAGTAACAGAATCTGAATGTTTCACAGAGATTTGTACGTCAAATGCAAACGATGACTATAGTCACCTTGAAAATATTGGGTCAAATTTATTTATGAGACGATACCTGCAGCACCCTTATTTTATGATTTAAACTAAAGTTCTACACATACAAATGTACATGAGATAAAATTGGGGCTACTTTAGTTCTTTTTTTTACCTCGGCAGACTGATAGAGCTCGATTTGTGAGGTTTTATTTATCATGAAATGTTCCGATACAGTAAACAATGGTAGAAGTAGAACTAGAAGTGTCGTTACATCTGCACGGATTCGATGTATTGTAAATAAAAACCATGTGTTATTATTTGTTTACATACTAACGATTTGCTAATTAAACACGCGTGACCAATAGCTAAGTCCAAATATGGTTAAAACAGTAGCATTACGCAGCAAATAGTCCAACAGTTTCTGATTGCTACATAAAAATACAGCAAGTTACAGCGCTAGAACTGTCCGCATTTGTATTCAGAATATACATATCTATTAGCCAAAGCAAAGTTCTTTTATATTTCCTGATCCTGGAGCAAGATGGTTTTTTCTGGTGACCTTATTAGGTGTTAGCTACTGGCCTATCATAACGCCAATATCCTTCCACCTCAAAATCCTTACTATTTACCAAAACCTGGCAGAAAATATTAATTCAAACCCTATTAGTCCATTCTAGACCAAAGAATCAGCAAAAATGGGCATGCAAAAGGGGAGAAAAGAGACAGAGAGAGAACTGCTATAAACAGAAAAACTACAATTTGTGGGTACCCGAGATGGTGAAATTTAATGGTGGTTATGGCCCTTGTTTTACTATGTAGTATCTTGTGAATGTTTCAACAACAAATGTTATCTTTGAAGTCACAATGTATTGTTTGTAAATGTACAACAGACTCTACGATTAAACAGTGGAAAAAAAGAGGTTGACAGAAGATAATCAAAGAATTAACTTGCTCTTCGATATATACATATTTGTAAATGGACAACAAGTAACGACAAATACAGTCTTTAAACAGTCCCTTCCTCAATCAAGTTACATGACAAGTAGATCTTCATAAAATACATTTCTATTGCATGAGGTAGTTTTTTCCAATTAAAACGTTTTCAGGGTGATTTGAAGCCAATTTCAGTCTCAATACAACACATATAAATCAAATTTCAGCAAAATCGAATGAGGTACTGTTTAAATCGTTTGGTGATAATTGACATGGAATGACCCAAAACATATATAGATTTTCAAAAAATCGAAAAAATATCAAAATGGCACAGGACAAGAATGGCTTTCACATAATGTTTGAGACATTAGTACAAACTACAATTACACCTAGTTTCAGACTTTTATGTGCTCATCTACAGCATTTTTTCGGCCCCAAAATATAAGGCAATTTTCGACCATTTGTGCCTGAAACCATATTCAAGGCCAATTTTCTGGAAATCATTTGAAAACTGGTGCATTTTCATACGTTTCTTATGTAGTACTGCCATCAGTCTCTGGAAAGACCAATATTTGGGTTTATATCTATTACTTTGTAACTCCTAGATCACTACAAAATCCAGACAAAATACCATTACACCAAATTTTTGTCGGTTTTTATGGCCAAGTAGCATGCCAACCCTACATTTCACCTGTACTTCGATTGCAGATTCGTAATCTACGCAAACAGTTCCTCAAGACTACCAAATTTTAGCTGTATATCTTCACTAAAAAGGTAAAATCAAGATATCTGAAACTCTAATAAATTATTGATACCGGTACATATTTTGTTTCGAAAACTTATTGGTAACTCACGAAACCCAAATGCCTGTATCCCAGTCAATATTTATGCTACAGAGCACAAATTCTCGATTTTACATGTACAATAACATATATTTTTTCCAGATTTTTTCGAGGTAGGTTAGTTTCTGAAAATTGAACCACTTGACATGGAATGACCCTATAGTAGTGGAGAGACTTGCATATTACCATGAAACAACAATTTTAGACTTATATAAAAAAAAAGTTCATACATAAATCTTCTCCCTGTTCTTGTTTCTTTTGAATAATTTCCATTAACTGTTGACAGGCCTGTGCTACAGTCATAAAACGGGGGGGTTCATAGGTTTTTCTACCTCTGTAAGACAAAATTCAATAGAAGAGCTCAAGTAACATTTGGTCAAAAGCAGATGGATATTTGTATATATATATATATATATATATATATATATATATATATGAGACCATACAATGTATGTGTGTTACAAACTATACAAAGAATAAATCAATATAAAAGCAAATCTTACTTCATTAAATTTTCTATTGTTTGTTCCTTCATTTTAATATCTGAGAAAAAAAAAATCAATGTATTTGATCTATTCTAATTTTATGTTAAATGTTATTTAAAGATGAATTATGTAAGAATTAGATAAAGAGCTAACAGTTCTCGCTTGGATTAAACTGTGAATACTTAGATATCACCTGCAAAATGAAAATGACGATCATCTGTAGCTTTAAGGTTTATTTCATATATTGTATTATCAGATAATCTTCATCTTAATAACATATGTAACACCTACTACGCAAAGTGCTATGCTGCCACTAGTTAGATGGGGAAAATGTATGTGGATACAACTCCCCACCAGGCCTGGAAATAACGGTATTAGATGTACCTGACAAAATGTCAGGCACTAATGGAATGGTACCTGACATTTTCAACATAGTGCCGGACATGTGTTGTTAATATTAAAAAAGACAAAACAGTGCCGGACAAAGCCTGAACCTGTGCCTGACATTGTCAGTGACAGGTGCCTTATTTCCAGGCTTGCTCCCCACATCCAACATTTGAGGCATACTCCCTCTTCTCTACTACTTAATTTAGAACAGCCATTAGTCGTCTAATATTTTCACTTGTCTTTGCGTCTCCTTCATGTTGCGTATTTACTTCTTTTTATCTCAATTAAAATGTTTGTCTTCTCAGTATTTACAAAAATGCAACAGTTCATTTTTACATTTTATATATGATAGCCAGATACATAGATACAAGCATAGTATAGATTACAATACTCATTCTCAAATCCAAGCCAGCTTCACTTGCTAGGCGAGTGCTGATGGAAACTGTTACATCTTTTCCCTTCCAGAATCTGTCTGCTGTCTAACGAATTCAGATGGTAATATCTCCGAAATCTAGTGTGATCTTTCGAACAATCAGGGGCCATAATCCAGACAGTCAGTTACGTTCAGATATGCGCGGTTATCGAAGGGAACAAACAAATTTGTTTGTGGACACTCTACAGGTCACAATTCTTATCCTATTTCAACAAAACTAGGTTTATCCCCCTCAGATCTCAGTTCCTTTCGATATTGGTTTGTATCAGAACATAACTTCATGGATTATGGCCCCTGATTGTACAAAACATCGCGTTTTTAGCTTGTGGACATTCTATAGGTCACAATTTTGATCCGATTTTGATTTAAAACGAAATGCATTTTTATAACCCAAAGATCTTAGTTCCTTTCGATATAAGCGCATATCGGATCGTAACTTCCTGAATTATGGTCCCGATTGTATGAAAAATCATGAACAATTTTTGTAAAAATCTATGTAAAACGAAGGGTATGGACCAGGGCTTCCACTTCAACATTTTCACAATCGGTTATTTTTGATAACGCAAGAAAACTTTGCAAAGTAAATTCATATTTCATAGTTTTTTTTATACACGGTAGGGTATTGTGAATTCACGTGTCTATACCAATTTGTCAGAATTTGGTACACAAAAAATTATATATTGGACCTAAAAATGAAATATTAGTAAGGCTTTAAATGATAATTATTTATTTATTAAATATTCCCTTTTTGCTAGTTAAATAATCGACATAGCTGAATTGTTTTCTCGACAAGGGAATATGCTAGAAGCAAATTTTTGACATCAATATGATGGTATTGATCCAATCTAAATGACCATTAGAATCAAACATTATAACGTTAAACAAATAATACATACACAATATGCTAAAAACAACCGAAAATGACCATCGATAGAGAAAGTTTAAGAAAAATCGCTGGAGCATTTTTCGAGATAAAGGCGTCCAAAAACGCTCCAAATTAGAAAATACTTGATTTTCAGCGTGCTATATTTTACTTCCAGGTGATACACCAATTCTCGTGCAACCCAACGATACACTAATCTCTTTATTCCGTTGATATCGGACGAAATAATCACGTTTTTCCTCAAAGCATTTTTTTTCCGAATATCAGAAATTATTTCGACTACTTCCGGTTTACGAATCGTTGTTGAAATGGCTTTATCCAACTGTCTGACCATATGGCTTTATGTTCCAGAGGTTTCAGAAATATCGATTTATCCTTTCCAAAAAATATAAGGGTTTGAAAATGGGTAGAGAATTCGAAAAAATTCGAAAAATAAAGGGAGATAACTCTGAATGAATTTTACATTACTGGAATCGGATGAAGGACTTCAGGAATCCAAAAATGTAGGTAAAGTTTGAAAATTTTGAGAAATAACAAAAATTGTCTCGTAAACAACATGTTTTCAATTTTCGAACAATAAAAATCATAGACGAATGTTCGAAATTGAAAAAAGTGAGATAGCCATTGTCTCAGAAAAAGATTTAGGGATTCCAAAAATGTAATTTGTTTGAAAATGGATAAAGAATTGACGAAACTATGGCCGATTTTCAATTTCAGACCAACGTACAAAGTTCGACCACTTCCGGTATGCACAGACGTTTCAAAAATAGTTTATCAAGTAGCCACCACATGGTATCCCGATAGAAAATTTGGTATCTGATATCTGTTTTCGATCATGGAGAAATAGGCTCCGGCGGTAATAATAATAACTAGACCTGCAAGCAGCAGTGAACCGCCTTTCAGGAATTCGACAGGAAGTTTGTTATACCATAGCCGATCCATTGAGCTACCAAACGATACTTTAGTTGCTTTGCTTCAGTGACGCCCTCTATCATTTGTAAAAGTGATATTTGCTGGCGAAATTACCGGTCAAAATTGTAAATTCTGGCAAAATTAGGTCACTTCCGGTGCCAAAAGAAATCTTTGTGGGTAAAAAATAAGTCGAAAATTCGCAACATGAAAAATACAAACTTTGTTTTATAGATATCGGGCAATAAATAATTAAGCTATAACCCATAAACTGAAATTAAGAAGGTAAAAAACTATTATTCGACTGTCCATTAGAATCAGATACGTTTTTTGCAAAAATGACATTAATTCCGGTGAAATTGAAAATTTTAAATTACATCATAGAATTCATAAATGGCAAAAGGCATCAAATGGTAAAAGAATTATAAAAATCGAATAATAATTGACACTTTTATAGACCAAAACCCTTGAAAAGTGACTTTTAGAAGACTGCCTATTTCTCTGTAAGTTAGAAACCATTTTGTGGTATCTGTATGGTCGTATGGATTCATGCTATTCGTTGAAGGGAATCAAATATTTTAAAAATATTATAAAAAAAGACTCATTGAATAAAATATTTGTTTTTTAGGTTAAAGATACAGTTTTTTCCCACATTACGTAATTTCCGGTCAAAGTGAAAATGTCAAATTGGCTTGACATTGTCCAAATTGGCGTTAGGCATAAAATGGAGAAAAAAATATGGAAAATCGAATAATAATTGACTGTTTTATAGGCACAATAACGTGAAAAGTGATGCATGCAAAATTGCATATTTCTCGGCAACTGCTCATATTACAAACAAATTTTCGCATACATTCTCTTCGTCTGGATTATTGCTATGAGTTTGGGAAAATTACAAATAAATATTTCAAAATATGAAGACCCTGAATGAATTGTAAATAACTGAATCTTACACTTTATTTTACATTTTATTCGAAATTGCCCGAAAATGAAATTGAAATAAAAAAAATCTGATTTAAGATTTTGTGCGCCATTGCAGGGTGCATCCTTTTAGTTATATCAGTTTTGATAAAAATAATATTTGCCTTTAAAAAGTGGTACCGAACTGTTAAAATTGTAGTTTTCCTTAATATTACGTCACTTCCGTTGGCGACAGTAAAATTGGGACCACGGAGCATAAGAAATGGTTTTATACAAATCGAACAATAAATAACCTATTTGGGTACGATAAACTAAATTAGCCAATGGCGGCTAACGCAAATTACCGAGGCAAATTTTTTTCTCATTTCTGCTCAAGTAGGATGATACTTTAACCATGTGTAAAATACCATCAAAAAACATTCATAAATAAAAAAGGTTTTCGTAAAAAAAAACTTTTTTCAAAATATTTTCGCCTACTTCCGGTTTTACGATCATTGTCGTGATAGCGTTACGAAGTTCTTTGGATACTTAATGTTCTGTAACAGAAGTGTCAGAAACATCCATTGAATAGTTTTGGAAAAAGATAAATAAAAGTGCATTTACAAAAATTTAACGGTTTTTCAATTTTTTTCAAAGTTGAGGCCATTTTTGGCCCACCTATATTATTTCCATGCTTTTCATTTTGGATTCACAGCATAGACAACCGATAGGACTTTGAGTAAGAAAGGTTTAAGAAAAATTGTAGGCGTTGTTTTACAGAAAAGGGCGTCTCAGAAAGTTAAAAAAAACGTAAAATACTAGATAATTTATTTCCTTACCACCGAAATCGTATTATTTGGATGCCATATCATGGTCCATTAATAGGGCTATCCAACGGCACTTTAGTTCTTTTGGTCCGCTAATACCTAAGGGAGAAATCAAGTTTTTCGCAAGTGCGACAATTTTTTTAACCTTTTTTTTCATTTTTTGAATACTTCCGGTTTGGGCCCTAAAGTAGCCACTGGACTCTCTAATATTACATAATCTGATCAGATAAAATGCCCCGGAGAAATCCTGTGTTCAAAAGTGCCAAATGCTCTTTTATTTATTTTTGTTTCCAAAACTATTCAATGGATGTTTCTGACACTTCAGAAATCGCTGAAAATCAATAGGTTTCTTCGGCTCATGACCTTAAAAACTGTGTATAAATTTGTAGTCAATCGGATATTAACTTTGGCCTCTTGAGTATCCACAAGATTTTTTGAAGTGATCAACCCTAGCCATAACTCTGGCACTAATTATCGGATATTACTGAAAATCAATAGGCTTCTTTGTCTTATGACCTTAGACACTGTGTATAAATTTAAAGTCAATCGGATATTAACTTTGCCCTCTAGAGCGTCCACAAGATTTTTTTGAAGTGATCAAGGGCCACAACTCTGGAACTAATTATCAGAAATCACTGAAAATCAATAGACTTCTTCGTCTTATGACCTTAAACATTGTGTATAAATTCAAAGTCAATCGGAGCATCCACAAGATTTTTTTAAGTGATCAAGGGCCATAACTCTGTTAGTTATTATCGGAAATCGCTGAAAAACAGTAGGTTTCTTCGTCTCATGACCTTAAACACTGTGTATAAATTTAAAGTCAATCGGATATTAACTTTAGCCTCTAGAGCGTCCACAAGCAATTGTGGACGCCGGACCGACGGACGGACAGGGGCGACGACAATATACGACCACATTTCAATGAGGGCGTATAAAAATGCATTAAATTTAAAATATCGAAAATTAACTTTCAATAACTACATACATATTATACATCGTTAGAATCGTAATTAGGTCAGCTATCTGAATATACAACTTTTTTTTGCATTTTTTTCAAAATATTGCACATTATTTCGACCACTTCCGGTTTGAGGATTATTGTCGAAATTGCTTTATAAGTTGGTATTGGACTATAACTTCATGTTGCGGAAGTTTCAGAAACGTCAATTCTGCCATAAAACGAAACCCGAGCTCACAAAATGGGAAGAAAATTCGAAAAAAATCGAAAAATAAAGGGCGATAACTCTGAATGAAACTTATATTACTGGAATTGACCTCAGGTATCCAAAAATCTAGGTCAAATTTGCAAATTTTGAAAAATAACAAAAATTGTCTCGTAGGCGACGTGTTTTCTATTTTCGACTAAATGTGTAGATTGTAGTCACCCACACGTTTCGCTTCACAATGAAAGGATGCCGTTTTCAATGTTCGATCCTTTTGTTCTTCTACTCCTTATATGTTGGCTTGTTGATCGATGGTTTCACATAAGAGACTACCAATAAGACTCTTTGTAGAAGAAGTTCCCAAAAAATATTAAAGGGCCAATCCCGATAACATTTTGGGGAATAAAACTGCTTAATTTTGTGTTAAAATCCTTTAAAATCCATTACCTAAGGCCCACCAACTAACCCGATATTTGTGATATGCTTGTAAATAACTTAAACCTGACAGTCTTCATCTGGAAATGGAGACCGTTGTATTATACAGTATCTGGATAAAACCAGATTTTTTTCTATAAAAATAATATGTAGGTGAAATTTACCTTTTGTTATCAAGTACAGTGCATGAGTCATTCACTGTATAGACCTCTCAAGAAACGGGAATCGTTTATCAGGTCACCCAATGAAAAAATTGACCCGAAATCTTAAAAGGGTTACGTGTCCAGATAAGCAGTGTTGACGTTCACGTCCAAACGACTCAATATTTGGAGCTGAAATTTTGAGACAAGGTAAATACACCATGCCTCTATATTTTGGTCCATAAATTTCATAAATACTCGGACTCTGTTCTTATCGGGCTTGTCCCTTTAAGTTGACTTTATGAGAAAGACCTCTAAACATGCTCCAAATTGTAAAAATACGACTTTTCGGATTTTCAATCTCTTTTTTTCGCCTATTCCTGATATTTAAAATAAATGATACAATGATTTCACACAACAGGCTAGCTATTGGACTCTCTATTGACAAAAGTTTCACCGCCCTCCCTTCATTATAATCGAAGTTATCGTGCCCTAAAGAATCAACAAATCAGCATGCTTATCTCTGCTTACCCTAGGCAGAAAATGCTCATCTTTGAACTCAATCATGACATTGACCTCGTGAACGTCTACACCAAGTTTGAACATTCTAGCTTAATTAGAAGGAGAGTTATTGTGTTCCAAAGACCCGGCCTTTCATATTGCTTCTATTTTTCATTTTCAATTCAAAATGGTGACCATCACGTGACCGAAATCAAAATTCTGATCCGATAGATTTTTAGGAATTCCTTCAAGGATTCCGAAAATATAACTCCCGAGTCTGTAAGTAAAATAGCAAAAAAGCCTTTTTGATTTTTCACTTTTAAAGATGGTGGCACTTCCGGTTCGATCCACAAACTCCATATTTTGTGTACGAATTAGTAATTGATTGTCTAGTATCAAAAAAAAAAAAATTAGCTCATTCTGACCTATATTTCTTTGATTTTTTTGAAAACTTTGATCCTTAATTTCGTCAAGGGGAGATAATTTAGAAAATATCTAATTATATTTTTGAAGTCACATCGGTAAGATCTATTTATATACTAAATTTCATGAAAATCGTACAACTATTAAAGAAGTTGTCAAATTGGTCTAAACTTCCGGTTCGAAATCACAGCGACGAATTTTCGAAATTCGAAAATGTGAAACTGCAGATGAAAATGATTTTTTTCAAGGTATTCAAAGAAAAAAGAATTAGTTTTTTCGTTCGTAAAATTCGGTGATTTCGGATTCGTAAAACGTTTTGAAAATATATTTAATCAAGGTTCGCACCCCATTTCTGGGGGGGGGGGGGGTCAAAATTTCAGAAAGATCCTATGGATAGATTCTGAGAAATCCGATTTGCAGAAAACATACACAAAAAAAATAATAATAATAACTTTAACTGAAACAATAAGCTTTCATATGTAATACATATGAAAGCTTAATAATCTTTACAGAAACAATAAACTTTCATATGTAATATGAAAGCTTAATAATATTAATCTTAACAGAAATATGTAATATATCATTGCCATATCATTTATATCGGGTTAACAGACGTTTAAGAAGAGAAATAGAAGTAGTTTTCGAGATAAACGAGTCTGAATAGGCTCCAAAAAAAAAAAGAGGAAATACATTTTCAGCATCTCATAATCTATTGCCTAACCATCGAATTTGTATCATTCTGATTTCATATAAAAGTCCAAAAAGGAAAATACTAGATCTTCAGCGTCCCATAATATTTTGCCTTATCAGCGAATATTTACCATTTCACTGTCTAAATATCGTCCATTGTTCGGGTTATCCAGTGACACTTTGTTTTTTTTTCATTCGGTGAAATCTGGCATAGTAATCACTTATTTTCGCAAGATGGGCATTTTTGTACTTTTTTTTTCAAAATATGGAATATTTTTTCGACTATTTCCGGTTTTGGGATCATCGTCGGGATAGCTTTAACATGTTGTTTAGATACTTAACTTCCTGTACCATAAGTGTTAGAAACATTCATGGATTATTTTTCAAAAAAAAAGAGAAGCATTTTCAATAATTTTACCATTT
Source organism: Patella depressa (assembly GCA_948474765.1). Lineage (NCBI taxonomy): Eukaryota > Metazoa > Mollusca > Gastropoda > Patellidae > Patella > Patella depressa. The sequence continues at coordinate 56,298,163 of OX419716.1, forward strand.
TTCACATTTTTTCAAAGTTTGAGGCCATTTTTGGACCCCTTATATTATTTCAAACCTTTTCATTTTGGATTCACGCAACAGACCACCGATAGGACTCTGCGTTAAAAAAGATTCAGAACAATCGTAAGTGTCGTTTTCGAGAAAAAGGCGTCTAAAAAGGCTCCAAAAACGGAAAATACTACATTTTCTGCGTACCGTAATTTATTTTCTAACCATCGAAATCGTACCATTGAGATGCCATATAATAGTCCTTTAATGGGACACTTTATTTCTTTTGGTCCTGTAATATCTGACGGCGAAATCGAGCATTTCAGAAGAGCGCCTATTTTTAAACCTTTTTTAGTTTTAATAACCGGTTTGGGCAATTATATAGCCGCAAGGCTCTGTAATGATATATTACATTATCTGATCAGATAAAATGCCCCTGAGAAATCCTATGTTTAAAAGTGCCAAAAATGCAAAAATGTCAATATATCGAAAATTAAATTTCAATAACTGAATACATATTATGCATTATTAGAATCGGCATTAGATCAGCTATCTAAATATAAAAATATTTTTTGAAAATCTGTAAAAAAAAAAGAAATTAATAGAGCTTTTTTTCAACGTCCAAAAAGGCTCCAAAATCAGAAAATACTTAATTTCCAGAGTGTCATATTTTGCTGCTTGGTCATAGTATCCGTATAAATTGTGCATCATACGACAGTCCATTCCCCAAGCCAGCCAACGAAAGCTTAATTCGCTTAATCCATTGATATTGGACGGAGAAATCGAGTTTTTCCCCAAAAGACCCATTTTGCGTTTCTTTCGAAATATCGGGCATTATTTCGACTACTTCCGGATTCCGGATCGTTGTTGAAATTGCTTTAAAAAAGGGTCTGACTACATTAGGGTTCGGGAAATGGCAGAAAATTCGAAAAAAATCGAAAAATAAAGGGCGATAACTCGGAATGAAACTTATATTTCTGGAATCAAATGGTCTTCAGTTATCCAAAAATGTAGGTCAAATTTGAACATTTGGAAAAAAAAAAAATGTCTCTTTTGTCTCTTTTTTCAGTTTTCGAACGCAAGAAGTCAGCGACGAAGTTTCGAAATTTTCATCGTCCGAGAAAAGATTCAGGGTTTCCGAAAATGTCATTTGTATGAAAATAGGTACAGAATTGACGAATCTACGGCCGTTTTTTAATTTTTTGGTACCGCACGAAATTCGGTCACTTCTGGTCTGCGTAGAAGTTTCAAAAGTGATTTAATGAGTAGCCACCACCTAGTTTCCTGATAGAATATTTGGTTCCAGATCGATATCTGTTTTCGATCATGGAGAAATAGGCTCCCGCGATAAATAATAATAATAACTAGATCTGATAAGCAGATATTAAAGCTTTCATATTCACGGTCAGTTTCTGTCGCATCTCATGAGTTATATATAAAGAATCTTAAAAAGGAAAAAGAATTAAAGAAATCGGCCAAAAACTCACCGAGTTATAACGAGAAACAATTCTACCTTAATTAAAAACAGAGTTGTTATGTTCCAATGTGATCAGTCAAATTGCTTATTGCTCCTAAGTCTACGCAGAAATTCTCAACATCAAACTTAGTCAAGGTTATGACATAATGAATCTATATTTGGAATTTCGTCACTCTCATTTCATTATAAGCAAAGTTATCGTGCACCAAAGTATCAACCAATCAGATTGCTTATCACTGCTTACACTAACCAGACAATGCTCATCTTCGCACTCCATCATGGCATAGACCTAATGAACGCCTTCACCAAGATTGAACATTCTGCCCCAATTAGAAGGAGAGTTATTTTGTTTCAAATTCTCGACCAATCAAATTGCTCATCGTTCTGCTTATCCATGGCAGACAATGCGCATTGTCGAACGTATTCAAGGTATTGATGTAATGAAACTATACACTAAGTTTCATCACTCTGACTTAATTAGAACTGAAGTGAAAGTGTCCGAAATCATCAACCAATCAAATTGCTTATCTCTGCTTACCCTATGCAGGAAATGCTCATCTTCGAACTCCATCAAAGCATTGACCTAATAAAGACCTATGCCAAGTTTGAACATTCTAGCCGAATAACACTGAGAGTTATTGTGTTTCAATGTCTCGACCAATCAATTTGCGTATCGCTCTGCTTATCCTGAGCAGAAAATGCTCATTGTCGAACTTATTCAAGGTAGTGATTTAATGAAACTATACACCAAGTTTCATCACAATCACTTAATCAGAACTAACGTTATTGTGTGTCGAATCATCAACCAATCAAATTCCTCATCTCTGCTTACCCAACGCAGAAAATGCTGATATTCGAACTTCATCAAGACATTGACCTAGTGAATGCCTACAGCAAGTTTGAACATTACCCCAATTAGAAGAAGAGTTATTGTGTTCCAAAGTCATCAAGGTATTGGCCTAATAAACACCTACACCAAGTCTAGCTGAATTAGAAAGAGAGTTATTGTGTCCCAAACTAGATCATTTCGGGACTAACATATAGTTCGATTTTATTCCAATATTTCGCTTGAGCGTAGAGGTCTTTAGCAGTGGAAGGAAACCGGAGGAAATGAAGAAAACCCACCAGGTTGGACAGGCGACCTTACTCCTTGTCAAGTACAACCAGAGATTCGAAAACACGTTAGTTGACTCAATAACAGGCTTTATGATACAGCGCGCGCGTGCCAAAAATTCAGCCACCCAACTCCCCTTTGAAATCAGACACGTGCAATATGTCATATAAGAAGAATAACAAGTCGCTCACATACAAAATGGTAAATTAATGAGTTTAGGTCAAAAGGTTGAGCTACTGTTTTAGAGTATTTAATTGTTTTAAAGAGACGCGTTAAGGGTTGTGCATAGTTAAATGGATGTTTAATTTGAAATAAGACGAACGTCTACAAATAAAATTAGGATTTAATAATGCCAGACTAATATTAATATAAAGTTTTAAATTAAGAATATTTAACTATTGGTCTGATGACAATGAAATTTTTTGATTTGACGGATGAAATGTACGATGGGTGTCCACAATAAGTTGCTAAGGCGTTGGCCTGCTAGCCAGGAGGTCGGGTGTTCGATCCCTGCATTGGCCAAGAAAGTTTATCTCGATTTTCTGGCGTGCCACCCCTCCCCCCGTGTACACATTCGAGTGCACGTAAAAGATCCCTTAGCAGTTGGAATTCGATACTGTTGAATAAGCTCTATAAGATGACTAAATGTGCAGATTGTAGCCACCCACACTGCATGTGTTGCTTAACAATGAAAGGGTGCCGTTTTCAATTTTCGATCCTTTTATTCTTCTAATCCTGATATTTTGGACTGTTGATCTATGGTTTCATATAAAAGACTATCTATAATACTCTTTGTAGAAATATGTTGACTTTAAGAGAAAAGGACCTTTAAAATGCTCCAAATCGTAAAAATACGACTTTTTGGATTTTCGATTTCTTTTTTTCTGCTATCACTGATATTTAAAAAAAATGATACAATGATTTCACACAACAGGCTGGATATTAGACTCTCTATTGACTAGTGTTTCACCGCCCTCCCTTCATTATAACCGAAGTTATCGTGCCCTAAAGAATCAACAAATCAGCATGCTTATCTCTGCTTACCCTAAGCAGAAAATGCCCATCGTTAAACTCAGTCATGACATTGACCTAGTGAACGGCTACACCAAGTTTGAACATTCTAGCTTAATTAGAAGGAGAGTTATTGTGTTCCAAAGTCTCGGCCCTTCAAATTGCTTCTATTTTTCATTTTCTATTCAAAATGGTGACTCCCAGTTGACCTAAATCAAAATTCTAGTCTCGACGTTTTTTAGGCCTTCCTCCAAGGATTCAGAAAATATAACCCCCGAGTCTGTAAGTAAAAAAGCAAAAAAGCCTTAGGGATTTTTCACGTTTCAAGATGGTAGCACTTCCGGTTCGATTGACAAACTCCATATTTTGGGTACGAATCAGTAATTACTTGTCTAGTATCGAGAAAAAAAATTAGGTCATTCTGACTAGTAGGTAATTACTTGTCTAGTATCGAGAAAAAAAATTATGTCATTCTGACCTATATTTCGACGATTTTTTTGAGAACTTGGATCCTTAATTTCACAAAGGGGAGATAATTTAGAAAATTACCAAGGACATCATTGAAGTTGCATTGGCAAAATCTACTAACATTCTAAATCTCACGAAAATCGCACAACTATTAAAGAAGTTGTCAAATTGGTAATAACTTCCGGTTCAAAATGACAGCGACGAATTTTCGAAATTCCAAAATCCGAAAGTGCAGATTTGAAGTAAATGTTTCAAGATACCCAAAGAGAAAAGAATTAGTAAGATAGGTCAAATAGTCACAAAGTTACAGCATTGTAGGTCAAATGTATTCGTTCGTAAAATTTGGTGATTTCGGATTCGTAAAACCTTTTGAAAATATATTTAATCAACAGCCACCACCCATTTTTGGGGGGGGATAGGTAAAAGTTTCAGACAGATCCTATGGTTAGATTCTGAGAAATCCGTTTTGTGGATAAAACACACACAAAAAAAATAATAACAACTTTCATATTCACAGTCATTCCTGTCACATGTCATATAAATAATCCAAAAAAATCATTAAAATCTTTCACAATCTAGTGAAGTTAATGTGATTTTTTCACTCGTAAACACCTTTGTCGGCACGAAAAAGATCAAAGGCAAAATTCAAATTTTTGAAATATTCAAATACCAAAAATTCGACCCGTATCCCATCTATCCTGAAATGTATTTCATATTGAACATACTATGCCCTATTGTGTTTTAAAAGTCGATTTTTCACTATGTTTTATATTCACTTCAAAATAGCGACCATCAATTGACCTAAATCAAAATTCTACTCTGAACGTTTTTTAGCCATTCCTTCAAGGATTCAGAAAATATAACTCCCGTGTCTGTAAGTACAATATCGCAAAAGTTTTATTGCACTTTATGTTTCAAGATGGTGGCACTTCCGGTTCGATCCACAAACTCCATATTTTGTGTACGAATCAGTAATTACTTATCTAGTATCAAAAAAAAATCTGGTCATTCTGACCTATATTTCGACGATTTTTTTGAAAACTTTGATCCTTAATTTTACCAAGGGGAGATAATTTAGAAAATTTCTAATCATATTTATGAAGTCGGATACGTAAGATCTACTTACATATTAAATTTCATGAAAATCGTACAACTATTAAAGAAGTTGTCAAATTGGTCATAACTTCCGGTTCGAAATCACAGCGATGAATTTTCGAAATTCGAAAATCTGATACTGCAGATGAAAATGTTTTTTTACAAGGTACTCAAAGAAAAAAGAATTAGTAAAATAGGTCAATAAATAACAAAGTTACGACTATGCATTGTCAGTTTTTCGTTCGTAAAATTCGGTGATTTCGAATGCTTAAAACCTTTTGAAAATATATTTAAACAATACTCACCACCCGTTTTTTTTTGGGGGGGTAGGTCAAAGTTTCAGAAAGATACTATGGTTAGATTCTGAAAAATCCGATTTGCAGGAACCACACACACACAAAAATAATACTAATCTTAACAGAAACAATAAGCTTTCATATGAAATCTTAATAATAATTTTAGTAAAAACAATAGTCTTTCAGTCTGAAAGCCTAATAATAATAATAATCTTAGTAAAAACAATAGTCTTTCAGACGAAAGTCGTAAAGCCTAATAATGAAGAACAAAATATCTAATGCCTAACGGACAGCTAACTTCACTGTTAGCGACACTAGCGCCCCCTTGACTATCGTTGTGCATAAGAGTTTCCATGCATGTATATACACGACATCTTTGTAGCACGTGGAATTATCAGAACATGTACGCAATAGCACTGGAATACGTAATGTTCTTAATTTTTCGCTAAGCAAGTTAACTAATCTCTAGATTTTATTTCTACAATTCCCAATATCACAATAAAAAAATTACATACGGCTGACGTGGAACCCATGGTATGGACCCTCTAGGTCACAATTTTTATCCATTTTCATGAAATTTAAAATACCGGTATATGTTTATGTCCCAAAGGTCCCACTTGAGACCATACCTATCTGGATTATTGCCCCTGATTGTACCAAAAATCGCTTTTGATCTATCTCTTGCAAAATGTGGGCGTATCCTGCCTGTAAAAATATGCCACTCATTCGCTAATTTGATTTAAATATTTTAAGTACATGTACATATATGTTAATACGTTTGAATTCCACAACTTGCCAAAAACATTAATACAATATAATGACATCGTTAATTTCACAAGCAAAAACTCTAGTACATTTGCTTACCCAATAAACAAAGAGTGTGCATTCCCAGTTTTTTATTTATACATATTTTATCATAAAAACTGTCAGGCTGCCATGTTTCCTCCCAAAAAACTATAGAAACGGTTTCACCAAAGTTATACAACTGAAGAGTAAAATGAAATGCAGCTATTTAACACTTTTAGATATACAGATATAATATTACAACAAGCCAACAGTGAGGCTGATGACCCCTGTCGAAATCCCAAAATAAATAGAGGACACATATTGATTAATTGGACGTTTATATTTTTCAAGAGTGTTGAGGAATTAAACTGATTATCAACTATACACTAAGTTTCATCACTCTCTATCAGATAGAATCAACCTAATGAACATCATGATCAACTTTAAACATTCTACCTCAATTAAAAGCAGAGTTATATTCCAAAGCCTTGACCAATAATTATCGAACTTAGTCAAATTTCATCATTCTCACTTAATTAGAGCTTAAATTATCGTGTCCCAAAGCTGCTAGCTCATTTAGAAGGAGAGTTATTGTGTCCCTAAGTCCCAACCAATCAAATTTCTTATCGCTTTACTTGCCCTCGGCAAGAAAATCTTCATTATCGAACTTAGTCAAGGTATTTATGTAATAAAACTATACACCAAGTTTTATCACTCTTTCACTTAATTAGAACTTAAGTTATCATGTCACAAAGCATCAACCAATCACATTGCTTCTTTCTGCTTACCCTTAACAGAAAATGCCCATCTTCGAACTGCACCAAGGCATCGGCCTAATAAACACCTACACCAATTTTGAACACTACACCAATTTTGAACATTCTAGCTCAAATAGGAGGAGAGTTATTGTGTCCCAAAGACTGTGACGGACAGACAGACAGGCGGACACCCATTTTAATAGTCCCCCAATTCTTCGAACGGCGGGGGACAAAAAAAAAAAACCAAACCCTTAAGGGTCATTCCATGAGAAAACCATTCAGAATCATACAGAAACAAGAAAATGGGGGGGGGGATTTTTTTTGACTACTCCCGACTACTTCACAGCCAGAAGGGCCGATCTCAGAATTTAACAGTTATTGAGATACAGCGTCTGAGTGATTTGGGGTCAATTTTGCCCATTGTTAGGTCATTTTTGGACAATTTTTACCAACCAATTCTGGGGAATTTACAGCTTGGATGAAAATAGGTTGCCAGGCAACGAAACATACGCCCACCAGCAGCTAAATCGTCCGGGCAGTCAACAAGAGTTGTCGCTATTAAGTAATTATCAAAAATCATTAGAATTTATTTATTTTTTTATAAAGTTCTGCCCCATGCTAATGTTTAGTATACGAAACATTTAATATTATGGATTTAGCTGTACAATTTTGACCTCTACAGTGTTCACAACCTTGACATACCATATTTTTACACTCTTCGCGTACAATCGGCAGCCATTTTGTCCGTCAATTTTGGACACAACATTCTTTACTGTGTAACGGTGATATAATCAGACGTTTTTTTTAAATCGGATAATAATTTTGGCCTCAAGAGGGACCACAAGATAAAAGATAGGTTGCCAGGCAACGAAACATACGCCCACAGCAGCTAAATCGTCCGGGCAGTCAACAAGACTTGTCGCATATTCTTACTTCTTTCGACAATGAAACATTTATATTACACTAAAATCTGATTAAGAACAACAACTCATAAAGTAATTATCAGAAAATCATTAGAATTTGTTTGGTTTTTATAAAGTTCTAGCAAATGCTAACATTTAGTACGGTATACAAAACATTTAATATCATGGATTTAGCTGTTCAGTTATCAAAAGTGATTGAAAATCAAAATACTTGTTCGTTTCAACTTGACTCTCAAGACCTTAAACTCTGTGTATCAATTTGAAGTTAAACGGGTATTAATTTTAGCCTCTAGGCCATCCACAAGATTTTTCAAAGTGATCAAGGGTCATAACTCTGGCAGTAATTATCGTAAATCACTGAAAATCAATAGGGTTCTTTGTCTCACGATTTTAAACACTGTGTATAAATTTGAAATCAATCAGGTATTAACTTTAGCCTCTAGAGAGTTCACAAGATTTTTCAAAGTGATCAAGGGTCATGACTCTGGCAATAATTATTGGATATCGTTGAAAATCAATAGGCTTCTTCGTTTCATGACTTTAAACAATGTGTATAAATTTAAAGTTAATCGGATATTAACTTTAGCCTCTAGTGCGTTCACAAGAAATTGTGGATAACGGGCGGACAGACCGACGGACGAACGGACCGACGGACGGGGGCGACGACAATATACGTCCACATTTCCATGTGGGCGTTTAAAAAGGCGATTTTTCGTATAATAAGGGGACATAATTCAGGAAGTTACGATCCGATATGCGCAAATATCGAAAGGAACCAAGATCTTTGAGTTATAAACATGCATTTCAAGTTTCATCAAAATTGGTTCAACATATGTGACCTCTAAAGTGTTCACAAGCTAAAAACGTGATTTTTCGTACAATCAGGGGCATAACCCATGAAGTTACAGTCCGGTACATGCCAATATCGAAAGGAAGCAAGATCTCGGGGTGATAAACCTATATTTCAAGTTTCATTGCAATCGGATAAAAATTGTGACCTGTAGACTGTTCACAAATAATTGTGGACGGACGGAGGGACAGGTGCGACGACAATATACGTTCACATGAAAATGAGGGCGTATAAAAATGGTGGTGGTTGGTGATGTTAGTGGGGTCTTCCTGTGCCCGAATGCGAAGCCCATAAAGTCGCATCTTTTCTCTGGAAGTAATGGTCAGCAAAATTGTAACATAATAATATGGCGAATAAAACAGAAAATATCCACCTTCGAAGATTAGCTCCATGTTCTATGATTCGAGGGTAGAAATATCGAAATGGTTTTAGGCACAGCTCAACATCCTCTATCGATATAAGAAATAAAATCTGTGACCTCTTTTTATTCAATGCAAAATCATAAGTCAAAGTTGGTGAACTTTCCCTTTGTAAATCTCCGATACTCTATGAAATGGTCAACTGCTTTCTTACAGGGTAAGCCAGCTTTCTCCGTTTCTTCACCAAATCATTCACTGCTCGAGCAAGACTGGTCTCTTTGATGAGACGTGGTATCTAATCCAAGATGGCTGCGCCCGAGACCACAGAATATTGAGTTTTTCTTCATTGTTGGCCATAGAATGCGATACAAATCGCGGATATGAGCAAGAAACTGACTTCATACAATTGAAAGAGGGTACTAATGGCATTAATGTCCACTCTTTAGAACATTGCATTGCAATAAGTGATGTGAGATCCAAATGGGCCACAGAAAGATCCCCACTAACATCACCAACCACCACCATTTTCATCCAAACCGTAAACTCGCTAGAATTGGTGGCTGAAAATTGGCCAAAAATGACCTGAAAAAGGGCAAAATTTGCCCAGAATCACCCAAGGACCGTATCTCAATAACGATTCAATTTTTGAGATCGGCCCTTCTGGCTGTGAAGTAGTCTGGAGGAGTCAAAAAAATCCGCCCAAGATTAACTCGATCTACCAACCCCACCTTCTGCATGGTTTTCACGTGGAATGGCTCTTAAGAATATTTTTACAGATAACTATTCTGAAGACAAAAAAAAATTAATATATTTATTTTTTCCATTCTCCTGAATCAAGGTTCAATAGCAGATTAAACAAATATAATATTAGAAGACTATAATGTACCTGTAAACCACAACATCCGATGGCATTCATTATAGATGCATTATGTATAACTTTATATTTGATATTCTTCTCTACAGCTCTGATGATTAAATCAGTGTGTGTTGTTGCACTGAAACATATCAAAATTTGAATAAACATGATGGCTTATTGAGTAACTCTATATAAGTGTATGAACCAGATGATGGGGAGAGGGGGCAGACATGAAATTCGGGGAAGTGTCATAGGAGGCATCCCTAGAAAATGTTCCCGCTTTTCCAACTTTGAAAATTTGTGGGCTAAAACTGCTGGAAAGCGGTCCAATAAGACTTATTCATGTGATTTTGCAATCAAAATCCCACCCCATGCCCATATAAATTCCAGATTTAAGTGTGATGGGTGGATGTAAGAAATGGAATGACTGAAAAAGTTCCCTTTTATTGTCTGCAAAGCCTGTTACCTGTGAGTGCCACAGTGTGACGTTCTCCTGCTTAGTGCTATTCCATGCTATAAAATGAAATGAAATGGGGCATACCCAATACAGTCTCCTATGAGGGAAATTTTGCCTAGGCAGCGGTGCTACATCCTACTTTTATATTGAATTCTAACTGTCAAGGGATCTTTTACATGCACGCCAATGTGTACACAAGACCTCGGTTTTTCATCCCATCCGAATGAGTAGACAGCTTTCCTTGTCGGGCCCTTCGTCCTGCATCACTGACAAGGGGAAATCTGGATGAACTTTCTCGTCCAATACAGGGATCTTACCCACTTAACCACGTGATCCCAATTCCAGGCTATGAGTACAGCTTCTAGAAAGTGGTACCAAAAAGTCTTATTTATGTGATTTTGCAACCCAAATATGCCCACCTATATTTCAATCAGCTTGTTGCAACTGCATTCACAGGGCACTATAAATTCCACTTCCCATAAAATTAATGCAACAAGCCAACAGTGAGTTTGATGTTCCCATATGAATATATGACATATTAATTAAAATTATCATTACTCTCTATCAGATATAATCAAAGTCAAAAAAATTAGTTAGATTTTGAGGGAAATGTTAATAATTGAATTCAGTTAAGAGTCATTCACCTAATGAACATCAACATCAAGTTTAAACAGTTAACATTCCCAAACCCAGTACCATTAACGCCTATGCCCATTGAGGATGTATTTTGTAGATGGCATATGGATTTTCTAGGTCCATTTCCCACAGCCAAGGATGGTAGTAAATACTGCTTATTATTAGTTGACAGTGCTTCGAAATGGCCGGAAAGTTTTGCTTTAAAATCACAATCGGTAAAAGATGTGGCGGACGTTTTATACAAGAATGTGTTTACCAGATATGGGTGTCCACGATCTTTAATATCTGATAGAGGAACACAATTCATGTCTAACCTGGTAAAAGCCCTATGTGAACTATTCGAAGTAAAACGCCGTTATACAAGCCCATATCACCCACAAACTAATAGCACCTGTGAACGAATGTTAATTTAAACGTCCGTATGCTACATACGATACAAAAATACCATTTCCAAATAATCGTCACCCTTTTATCCAAGATGGGAATGGTGAACGCCAAGGCTATTCAAGATATATTCAATTCAACAGTAGACATAATGGAAATGAATATATAGACAGTTCCATTAGTTAAAATAGCATTATGCAAGAGCAAAATCTGATTTTTACAGGTCTTTCTTTAAGCCTGAGATGTTATCTAAATAATCAATTAGACATTAATTAACATATCCAGACCATAATAAACTCTTTATGTCAAGACTAGCCTTCGATGTTAGCAGATTAAAATCGTATATGAGGCTTAATGGCGGTTGATAATTAAATCAATCAAGTGGATAATCGAGACTATGCTGTTTATATTAATGATTTGAGTAATGATGACCGAGGCTATGAATATTTCAAAAGCTTTTTTCTCGGCTAATAGTGAATCAATTTGACTGAAATTTTCAGCAAATTATCTTTACACTATCTAGTTTTTAACTATTGTAGTGAGAACTGCCATCTCTTTATCTTATCTCCCATAATGTAACTTTAAGAAGACAAAAGAAGATACCCCTGATGACGTGGGGCTAAAAAATTCGTCATCCGCAAGCTAAATTGTGAATCGTAAAAGGCGGTTGAAAATTGCTACAGAAACAGATCTATGTTTCCTTTCATTATTATTTAAAATAGCATTATGCAAGAGCAAAATCTGCTTATTACAGGTCTTTCTTTAGGCCTGAGTGTTATCTAAATAATCAATTAGACATTAATTAACATATCCAGACCATAATAAACTCTTAAAGTCAAGGCTAGCCTTCGATGTTGGCGGATTGAATTCCTATATGCCGCTTAATGGCCGTGGATAATCGAGACTATGCTGTTTATATTAATGATTTGAGTAATGATGACCGAGGCTATGTGAATATTTCAAACGCTTTTTTCTCGGCTAATAGTGGACCAATTTGACTGAAATTGTCAACAAATACCTTTACACTATATAGTTTTTAACTATTATAGCGAGAACTGCCATCTCTTTATCTCATCTCCCATAATGTAACTTTAAATAATAATTTGGTATTTCATTGAGATATGGTTAACCCCATGGCCTAGCTAACCATGCAAGTTTACAATATATTATTGCGTATGTTTCATTGGTGACGATCAATGAAATTATGTATTTTTTACAAAATGAATTTAGAAACTAGACCTGCATGCAGGAATGACGGGTTTCACTGGTGCCACGTTACCCGTGAACATGTCACTTCCGGTGCCAACTAACCCTTGAACATATGTCACGTCCGGTACCAACGAAACCACTAAACAGGTTTCCAAATAAACATTGTTCACATCAAATAAAATGGACGCAGAATCAACCAAATCCAGCAATATCAATTCATTTTATACATTGTTACTTGTAAATGATCTTGACAAAATTACATTTCTTCCGGTGTTAATGAAAATGTTCAATTAGTTTTATGAAATCAGAAATGGCATACGATATCATATAGTGAAAATTTTATGTAAATCGAATAATAATTGCCACTTTTAAAGACCCAAAAACTTGAAAAGTGACTTGTAGAAAATCGGCTATTTCTCTGCAACCGTACAAGTTAGAAACCATTTTGTGGTATCTGTATGATCATATGGGTTCATTCTATTTATTGATTGGCATCAAATACCATAATTTGAAAAAGATTTCAAAACAGACTCATTTGAATAAAATATCTGTTTTGAAGGCTAAAAATACAGTTTTTGCCAAAATGACGTTACTTCCGGTGATAATGAAAATTTTAAATTACTTTTATGAAATCCTAAATGGCATTAGGTATAACATGGTGTAACGTTTATGAAAATCGAATAATAATTGACACTTTTATGGCCCCCAAACCTTCAAAAGTGACCTGTAGAAAACCGTCTATTTCTCGGCAACCGAACAAGTTAGAAACAATTTTAGGATATCTATATGACCATATGAGTTGTGTTTATATGTGAATTTAAACCAAAAGTTAAAATTATTAATACATAGTAAGTAATTCTTGGTTGAATAAAACATTGATTTAAAAAGTTTAAAATGCAGTTTTTGACAAAATGACGTCACTTCCGGTGTCAATTTTAAATTTTAATCAACTTGATATGACGCTACATGATTTTTGAATCAAATGATGTCACTTTTATAAAAATCCAATAATAATTGACTATTTTACAGGCAAAATAAGGAAAACAGTGACTTATGCAGAACTGCCCATTTCTTGGCAACTGCTTATATTACAAACTAATTTTAACATACATTTTCTTCGTATGGATTATAGCTACATGTTTATAAAAGTTACGAAGAAATATTTTAAAATCTGAAAAGCCTGAATGGGTTGTAAATAGGTCAATTTTACACCATTTTTAGCCTCTTAATCCAATTTGCTCGAAAATGAAATCGAAATTAAAAAAACTGCTTCCGACATTTTTTGCGCCTTTAAAGGACACACTCTTTGAGTCATATAACTTTTAAAGAAAATAATATTTGTTTTCGAAAAATGGTACCTAACTGTCAAAATTGTAGTTTTTGGTAAAATTATGCCACTTCCGGTGCCGACAGATAACACTTTCGGTAATAAAAAAAATGACAATTGAGACAACGAAGCATATGAACTTTGTTTTATACAAATCGAACAATAAAAATTAATCTAGGACTGAAAAACTGAATTAGCCAATGGCGGCCAAGGAAAATTACTGAGACAAAATGTTTTAACATTTTTGCGCTAGTCAGATGACTCTTTATTTCTGTGCACAACACGACTAAAAAATATTCATAAATAAAAAAGTTTTTTGTAAAATTTTAAATTTTCGAAATTTGGCGCCTAATATCTTTGAAGATTTGACGAAAATCAAAAATCGAAAGTAGCGTAGCTATGTGCTCTGTCTCCGGCTATGCCAAAATGTATCGACAGTTAAAATCCAATGATTATTGTTAAAATTAATGCAATATTTTTAAAAACGATAACTTCGGTGATTTCGGACATTTCGCATTGTCCCAGAACGTTCAAAATAGCTTTATCCTCTAAGTCACACCCACTTTCCCAGTGAAACCGAAGAATTCGTAACGATGCGACAAGCAGTTGCTGAGATCTACTCAAAACAAAAGAAGAACTAGACCTGCATGCAGGAATGACGGGTTTCACTTTTGCCATGTTACCTTTGAACTTGAACTTGTGTCACTTTTGGTGCTACGTTACCCTTGAACATATGTCCTTTCCGGTACCAATGAAACCAATATACAGGTTTCCACATAAGCATTGCACACATCAAATAAAATGGAAACAGAATCAAACAAATCCAGCAATTTTATTTTATACATTTGTTACATGTAATTGATCCTGACAAAATAACAGTACTTCCGGTGATAATGTAAATGTTCCCTTAGTCTTATGAAATCAGAAATGGCATAAGGCATCATATGGTGAAAATTTTATGTAAATCGAATAATAATTTCCACTTTTATAGACCAAAAACCTTGAAAAGTGACGTGTAGAAAATCGTCTATTTCTCGGCAACCGTACAAGTTAGAAACCATTTTTTGGTATTTATATGACCGTATGGGTTTAATCTATTTGTTGATTGGAATCAAATATCATAATTGTATAAACATTACAAATCAGACTCATTTGAATAAAATATCGGTTTTGAAGGCTTAAAATACAGTTTTTGCCAAAATGACGCTACTTCCGGTGATAATGAAAACGTTAAATTAGTTTTATAACATCGTCTATGACATTAGGCTTCAAAGGGTGAAATTTTTATGAAAATCAAATAATAATTGACACTTTTATGGGCCAAAAACCTTCAAAAGTGACTTTCAGAAAATCGCCTATATCTCGACAACCGAACAAGTTAGAAACAATTTTATGATATCTATTTGACCGTATGAGTTTTGTTAATATGTGAATTTAAACCAAAAGTTAATTTTATTATTACATGTGACATAATTCTTGGTTGAAAAAAAGATCGATTTTAAAAGTTAAAAATTGAGTTTTTGACTAAATGACGTCACTTCCGGTGTCAATTTTAAATAGTAATCAACATGATATGACGCACACTTGCTTTTTGAATCAAATGATGTCACTTTTGTGAATATCCATTAATAATTGACTATTTTACAGGCAACATTACGAAAACAGTGACTTATGCAAAACTGCCCATTTCTCGGCAACTGCTTATATTAGAAACTAATTTTAACATACATTCTCTTCGTATGGATTATAGTGACAGGTTTATAAAAGTTAAGTAAAAAAAATTTAAAATCTGAAAAGCCTGAATGGGTTGTAAATAGGTCAATTTTACGCCTTTTTTCACCCCTTAATCCAATTTGCTAGATAACACTTTTGGTAATAAAAAAAATAACAATTGGGACAACGAAGCATATGAACTTTGTTTTATACAAATCGAACAATAAAAAATTAATCTAGGACTGAAAAACTGAATTAGCTAATGGCGGCCAAGGAAAATTACTGAGACAAATTTTTTTAACATTTTTGCGCTAGTCAGATGACTCTTTAATTCTGTGCACAACACGACTAAATAATATTTATAAATAAAAACGTTAAATCGAATAATAATTGCCACTTTTAAAGACCAAAAAACTTGAAAAGTGACTTGTAGAAAATCGGCTATTTCTCGGCAACCGTACAAGTTAGAAACCATTTTGTGGTATCTGTATGATCGTATGGGTTCATTCTATTTGTTGATTGGCATCAAATACCATAATTTGAAAAAGATTTCAAAACAGACTCATTTGAATAAAATATCTGTTTTGGAGGCTAAAAATACAGTTTTTGCCAAAATGACGTTACTTCCGGTGATAATGAAAATCTTAAATTACTTGTATGAAATCCCAAATGGCATTAGGTATAACATGGTGTGACGTTTATGAAAATCGAATAATAATTGACCCTTTTATGGCCCCGAAACCTTCAAAAGTGACCTGTAGAAAACCGTCTATTTCTCGGCAACCGAACAAGTTAGAAACCATTTTATGATATCTATATGACCATATGAGTTTTGTTTATATGTGAATTTAAACCAAAAGTTAAAATTATTAATACATATTAAGTTATTCTTGGTTGAATAAAACATTGATTTAAAAAAGTGTAAAATGCATTTTTTGACCAAATGATGTCACTTCCGGTGTCAATTTTAAATTGTAATCAACTTGATATGACGCTACGTGCTTTTTGAATCAAATGATGTCACTTTTATAAAAATCCAATAATAATTGACTATTTTACAGGCAAAATAACGAAAACAGTGACTTATGCAGAACTGCCCATTTCTTGGCAACTGCTTATATTACAAACGAATTTTAACATACATTTTCTTCGTATGGATTATAGCTACAAGTTTATAAAAGTTACGAAGAAATATTTTAAAATCTGAAAAGCCTGAATAGGTTGTAAATAGGCCAATTTTACACCATTTTTAGCCTCTTAATCGAATTTGCTCGAAAATGAAATCGAAATTAAAAAAACTGCTTCCTACATTTTTTGCGCCTTGAAAGGGCACACTCTTTGAGTCATATAATTTTTCAAAAAAATAATATTTGTTTATGAAGATCGTAAATAACTGTCAAAATTGTAGTTTTTGGTAAAATTATGCCACTTCCGGTGCCGACAGATAACACTTTCGGTAATAAAAAAAACGACAATTGATACAACGAAGCATATGAACTTTGTTTTATACAAATCGAACAATAAAAAATTAATCTAGGACTGAAAAACTGAATTAGCCAATGGCGGCCAAGGTAAATTACTGAGACAAAATTTTTTAACATTTTTGCACTAGTCAGATGACCCTTTAATTCTGTGCACAATACGACTAAAAAATATTCATAAATAAAAAAGTTTTTTGTAAAATTTTAAATTTTCGAAATTTGGCGCCTAATATCTTCGAAGATTTGCCGAAAATCAAAAATCGAAAGTAGTGTAGCTATGTGCCCTGTCTCCGGCTATGCCAAAATGTATCGAAAGTTAAAATTCAATGGTTATTGTTAAAATTACTGCAATATTTTAAAAAACGATAATTTGGTGATTTCGGACATTTCGCATTGTCGCAGAACGTTCAAAATAGCTTTATCCTCTAAGTCACACCCACTTTCCCAGTAAAACCGAAGAAATCGTAACGATGCGACAAGCAGTTGCTGAGATCTACTCAAAACAAAAGAAGAATAATAATAATAAGAATAACTAGACCTGCATGCAGGAATGACGGGTTTCACTGGTGCCACGTTACTCTTAAACATGTCACTTCCGGTGCCAAGTTACCCTTGAACATATGTCACTTCCGGTACCAACGAAACCATTAAACAGGTTTCCAAATTAACATTGCACACAAATAAAATGGATGCAGAATCAACCAAATCCAGCAATATCAATTCATTTTATACATTTGTTACTTGTAAATGATCTTGACAAAATTACATTTCTTCCGGTGTCAATGAAAATGTTCAATTAGTTTTATGAAATCAGAAATGGCATACGATATCATATAGTGAAAATTTTATGTAAATCGAATAATAATTGGCACTTTTAAAGACCAAAAAACTTGAATAGTGACTTGTAGAAAATCGACTATTTCTCTGCAACCGTACAAGTTAGAAACCATTTTGTGGTATCTGTATGATCGTATGGGTTCATTTTATTTGTTGATTGGCATCAAATACCATAATTTGAAAAACATTTCAAAACAGATTCATTTGAATAAAATATCTGTTTTGAAGGCTAAAAATACAGTTTTTGCCAAAATGATGTTACTTCCGGTGAAAATGAAAATCTTAAATTACTTGTATGAAATCCTAAATGGCAATAGGTATAACATGGTGTAACGTTTATGAAAATCGAATAATAATTGACACTTTTATGGCCCAAAAACCTTCAAAAGTGGCCTGTAGAAAACCGTCTATTTCTCGGCAACCGAACAAGTTAGAAACAATTTTATGATATGTATATGACCATATGAGTTGTGTTTATATGTGAATTTAAACCAAAAGTTAAAATTATTAATACATATTAAGTAATTCTTGGTTGAATAAAACATTGATTTAAAAAGTTTAAAATGCAGTTTTTGACCAAATGACGTCACTTCCGGTGTCAATTTTAAATTGTAATCAACTTGATATGACGCTACATGCTTTTTGAATCAAATGATGTCACTTTTATAAAAATCCAATCATAATTGACTATTTTACAGGCAAAATAACGAAAACAGCGACTTGTACAGAACTGTCCATTTCTTGGTAACTGCTTATATTACAAACTAATTTTAACATACATTTTCTTCGTATGGATTATAGCTACAAGTTTATAAAAGTTACGAAGAAATATTTTAAAATCTGAAAAGCCTGAATAGGTTGTAATTGGGTCAATTTTACACCATTTTTAGCCATTTAATCGAATTTGCTCGAAAATGAAATCGAAATTAAAAAAACTGCTTCCGCCATTTTTTGCGCCTTGAAAGGGCACACTCTTTGAGTAAAATAATTTTTCCAAAAAATAATATTTGTTTTCGAAAAATGGTACCTAACTGTCAAAATTGTAGTTTTTAGTAAAATTATGCCACTTTCGGTGCCGACAGATAACACTTCCGGTAATAAAAAAAATTACAATTGAGACAACGAAGCATATGAACTTTGTTTTATACAAATCGAACAATAAAAAATTAATCTAGGACTGAAAAACTGAATTAGCCAATAGCGGCCAAGGAAAATTACTGAGACAAAATTTTTTAACATTTTTGCACTAGGCAGATGACTCTTTAATTCTGTGCACAATACGACTAAAAAATATTCATAAATAAAAAAGTTTTTTGTAAAATTTTAAATTTTCGAAATTTGGCGCCTAATATCTTCGAAGATTTGCCGAAAATCAAAAATCGAAAGTAGCGTAGCTAGGTGCCCTGTCTCAGGCTATGCCAAAATGTATCGAAAGTTAAAATCCAATGATTATTGTTAAAATTACTGCAATAATTTCAAAAACGATAACTTCGGTGATTTCGGACATTTCGCATTGTCGCAGAACGGTCAAAATAGCTTTATCCTCTAAGTCACACCCACTTTCCCAGTAAAACCGAAGAAATCGTAACGATGCGACAAGCAGTTGCTGAGATCTACTCAAAACAAAAGAAGAATAATAATAATAATAAGAATAATAATTTTAACAAAAACAATAGTGTTTCACACAAGCTTCGCAGTGTGAAACCCTAATAATTTTAACAAAAACAATAGTGTTTCACACAAGCTTCGCAGTGTGAAACCCTAATAATAATAATAACTAGACCTGCAGACCTGCAGTGCTGAATCGGCTTTCAGGAATCAGACAAGAAGTGCGTCATACAATAGCCGATCCATCGAACTACCAAACGATACTGTAGTTGTTATGATTCAGTGACACCCTCTATCAGATTTGTAAGTAATATTTGCTTGCGAATACACCGGTCAAAATTGTAAAATCTGGCAAAATTACTTCACTTCCGGTGCCAAAAGAAATCATTATCGGTAACAAATAAGTTGAGAATTCGCAATTGAGAATTGTTTTATACACACCAGGCAATAAATAATAAACTTGGAACCCATAAACTGAAATGAAAAAGGTAAAAAACTTAAAGGGAGACAAACTATATCTCAAATTAACCGGCACTACCGAGATGAGAGAAATGGGGTTTAACGTCGACTAGACACAAACTATGTCATTTCGGGACTAGCATGGTTTAATTTTATATCAATAATTCCTGTGTAAAATAACATCAAATTATTCATAAATAAAAAAGGTTTTCGTAAAAGAATTAATTTTTTTCAAAATATCGGACATTTTTACGACTACTTCCGGTTTTACGATCGTTGTTGTGATAGCTTTACGAAGTTCTTTGGATACTTAACTTTACGTACCAGAAGTATCAGAAACATCCATTGAGTAGTTTTGGAAAAAAAGATAAATTAAAGAGCGTTTCCAAAAATTTAACGATTTTTCAATTTTTTTCAAAGTTTGAGGCCATTTTTGGACCTCTTATATTATTTCAACGCTTTTCATTTTGGATTCACTATATAGACAACCGATAGGACTTTGAGTAAGAAAAATTTAAGAAAAATCTGTGGCGTCGTTTTCGAGAAAAGGGCGTCTCAGAATGTTAAAAAATCGGAAAATACTAGATTTTTGGCATACAATAATTTATTTCCTTACCATCAAAATCGTATTATTTAGATACCATATGGTGGTCCATTAATAGGGCTATCCAGCAACACTTTAGTTCTTTTGGTCCGCTATTACCTAAAGGAGAAATCAAGTTTTTCGCAAGTGCGACAATGTTTTTAACCATTTTTTTTCATTTTTGAATACTTCCGGCATGGTTATTATTGTCGGAATAGTTTTAATAGCCGGTTTGGGCACTAAAATAGCCACAGGGCTTTGTATTGATATATTACATTATCCGATCAGATAAAATCCCCCTGAGAAATCCTATGTTCAAAAGTGCCAAAAATGCAAAAAAATTAAAAAATCGAAAATTAAATTTCAATAACTACATACATATTATACATCGTTAGAATCGTAATTAGGTCAGCTATCTGAATATGCAATCTTTTTTTGAAAATCTCTTAAAATAAAAAAATAGCAGAGCATTTTCCAAAATTTCACGATTTTTCGACTTTTTTCGATATTCAGTCCGTTATTTCACCTATTCCAGATATTTCAAAGTCTTACTTAATGGTTTCATGCAAAATAACTCCGAAAGGACTCTCGATAGAAAAAATTTAAAAAAAATTTGTGGTTAAGTTTTCGAGCTACAGGCATCCAAAAACGCTCCAAATCAGAAAATACTTGATTTTCAGCGTGCCATATTTTGCTGCCTGCTCGTCGTATCCGTACGAATTGGGTATCATACGATAGCACAATCCAATGGTATCCTAATTTATCTAATCCATTGATATCGGAAGGAGAAATCGCGTTTTTCCCCAAAATACCCATTTTTTGCATTTTTTTCAAAATATCGGACATTATTTCGACCACTTCCGGTGTACAGATTATTGTTGAAATTGCTTTATTCCTTGGAATGGTCATTTGGCTTCATGCCTCAGAAGTTTCAGAAACGTCAATTCTGTCATAAAACGAAACCCGAGCTCACAAAATGGGTAGAAAATTCGAAAAAAATCGAAAAATAAAGGGCGATAACTCGGAATGAAACTTATATTTCTGGAATCGGATGGTTTTCAGGTATCCAAAAATGTAGGTCAAATTTGAAAATTTTGAAAAATAACAAAAATTGTCTCTAAAACCACATTTTTCATTTTTCGATCGCAAGAAGTCATCGATGAAGTTTCGAAATTTCGAAATTTTCAACTGCTATCGTCCGAGAAAAGACTCAGGGTTTCCGAAAATGTCATTTGTATGAAAATAGGTACAGAATTGACGAATCTACGGCCATTTTTTAATTTTTTGACACAGCACAAAATTCGACCACTTCCGGTCTGCGCAGAATTTTCAAAAATAGTTTATCAAGTAAACAACACATGGTTTTCCAATAGAGAATTAGGTCCCAGATCGGTATCTGTTACATGCACTGAGAAATAGGCTCCGGCGAAAAAAAAAAATAATAATAATAAATAACTAGACCTGCAAGCAGCACTGAACCGGCTTTCAGGAATCATACAGGAAGTTTATTATACCATAACCGATCCAGTGACCTACCAAACTATACTTCAGTTGTTTTGCTTCAGTGACACCCTCTATCATATGTAAAAGTAATATTTGCTGGCGAAAGGACCGGTCAAAATTGTAAATTATGGCAAAATTACGTCACTTCCGGTGCCGAAAGAAATTTTTATAGGTGAAAAATAAGTCGAAAATTCGCAACATACAAAATACAAACTTTGTTTTATACATATCGGGCAATAAATAATTAATGTATAACCCATAAACTGAAATTAAGAAGGTAAAAAACTTAAAAGTGACACTGGGAAAATTGGCTATTATTCGACAAGGGAACATGCTAAAAGCCTTTTCTTGATATCAATATGATGGTATTGATTCAATCTTACTGCCCATTAGAGTCGGACGTTATAAAGTTAAACGAATGATAAAAATAAATCCCTTCAAAACAATGTTTGTTTTGAAGGCTAAAAATACGTTTTTTGCAAAAATTACATTACTTCCGGTGATATTGAAAATGTTAACTTAGTTCATAGAAGTCATAAATGGCATAAGGCATCAAATGGTAAAAAAACCCATAAAAATCGAATAATAATTGACACTTTTATAGACCAAAAACCTTGAAAAGTGACTTATAGAAGATGGCCTATTTCTCTGTAACCGTACAAGTTAGAAACCATTTTGTGGTATCTGTATGGTCGTATGGCTTCATTCTATTCGTTGATGGGAATCAAATATCATAATTTTAAAAATATTATAAGGCAGACTCATTTGAATAAAATATTTGTTTTTTTAGGTTAAAAATACAGTTTTTGCCTAAATGACGTCATTTCCGGTCACAGTGAAAATGTAAAATTGGCTTGACCTAGTCCAAATTGGCATTAGGCATCAAATGGAAAGAAAATATTGCAAATCGAATAATTCACTCTTTTATAGGCAAAAAAAGGTGAAAAGTGATGCATGCAAAATTGCATATTTCTCGGCAACTGCTCATATTACAAACTAATTTTCGCATACATTCTCTTCGTCTGGATTATTGCTACGGTTTATGAAAATTACAAATAAATATTTCAAAATATGAAGACGCTGTATGAATTGTAAATAACTGAATTTTACACTATATTTTACATTTTATTCGAAATTGCCCGAAAATGAAATTGAAATTAAAAAATATGAGCTAAGGATTTTGTGCACCTTTGCAGGGTGCATCCTTTTAGTTATATCAGTTTTGAAAAAAAATAATATTTGCTTTCAAAAAGTGGTATCGAACTGTCAAAATTGTAGTTTTTGTTAATATTACGTCACTTCCGTTGCCGACAGAAAAATTTCGCCGTAACTAAAAAAATTACAATTGGGACCACGGAGCATATGAACTTTGTTTTATACAAATCGAACAATAAATAATTTTTCAGGATACGAAAAACTAAATTAACCGATGGCGGCTAACGCAAATTACCGAGACAATTTTTTTTCTCATTTCTGCCCAAGTACGATGATATTTTATCCCTGTGTAAAATATCATCAAAAAATATTCATAAATAAAAAAGCTTTTCGTAAAAAAAATTTTTTTTTTTCAAAATATCGGGCATTTTTTCGACTACTTCCGGTTTTACGATCATTGTCGTGATAACTTTACGAAGTTCTTTGGATACTTAACTTTCTGTACCAGAAGTGTCAGAAACATCCACTGAGTAGTTTTGGAAAAAAAGATAAATTAAAGAGCATTTACAAAAATTTAACGATTTTTCAATTTTTTTCAAAGTTTGAGGCCATTTTTGGACCACCTATGTTATTTCAATGCTTTTCATTTTGGATTCACTATATAGACAACCGATAGGACTTTAAGTAAGAAAAGTTTAAGAAAAATCTGCGGTGTCGTTTTCGAGAAAAGGGCGTCTCAGAATGTTAAAAAATCGGAAAATACTAGATTTTTGGCATACAATAATTTATTTCCTTACCATCGAAATCGTATTATTTAGATACCATATGATGGTCCATTAATAGGGCTATCCAACGACACTTTAGTTCTTTTGGTCCGCTATTACCTAAGGGAGAAATCAAGTTTTTCGCAAGTGCGACAATGTTTTTAACCTTTTTTTTCATTTTTTGAATACTTCCGGTATGGTTATTATTGTCGGAATAGTTTTAATGGCCGGTTTGGGCACTAAAATAGCCACAGGGCTCTGTAATGATATATTACATTATCTGATCAGATAAAATGCCCCTGAGATTTCCTATGTTCAAAAGTGCCAAAAATGCAAAAAATTTAAAATATCGAAAATTAAACTTCAATAACTACATACATATTATACATCGTTAGAATCATAATTAGGTCAGCTATCTGAATATACAATCTTTTTTTGAAAATCTCTTAAAATAAAAAAATAGCAGAGCATTTTCCAAAATTTCACGAATTTTCGACTTTTTTCGATTTTCAGTCCGTTATTTTACCTATTCCAGATATTTCAAAGTCTTATTGGACGGGTTCATGCAAAATACCTCCGAAAGGACTCTCGATAGAAAAATTTTTAAAAAAAGTTGCGGTTAAGTTTCCGAGATACAGGCGTCCAAAAATGCTAAAAATCAGAAAATACTTGATTTTCAGCGTGCCATATTTTGCTGCCTGATCATAGTATCCGTATGAATTGGGTATCATACGATAGCACAATACTAGTGCAGTCCAATGGTACCCCAATTCGTCTAATCCATTGATATCGGACGGAGAAATCGCGTTTTTCCCCAAAATACCCATTTTTTGCATTTTTTTCAAAATGTCGGACAATATTTCGACCACTTCCGGTGTACAGATTATTGTTGAAATTACTTTATTCCTTGCAATGGCCATTTGGCTTCATGCCTCAGAAGTTTCAGAAACGTCAATTCGGCCATAAAACGAAACCCGAGCTCACAAAATGGGTAGAAAATTCGAAAAAAATTGAAAAATAAAGGGCGATAACTCTGAACGAATCTTATATTACTGGAATCGGGTGGACTTCAGGTATCCAAAAATGTAGGTCAAATTTCAAAATTTTGAAAAATAACAAAAATTGTCTCCCAAACAACATTTTTCATTTTTCGATCGCAAGAAGTCAGCGATGAAGTTTCGAAATATCCAAATTTTCAACTGCTATCGTTCGAGAAAAGACTCAGGGTTTCCGAAAATGTCATTTGTATGAAAATAGGTACAGAATTGACGAATCTACGGCCGTTTTTTAATTTTTTGACACCGCACGAAATTCGACCACTTCCGGTCTGCGCAGAAGTTTCAAAAATAGTTTATCAAGTAGCCAACACATGGTTTCCCGATAGAGAATTAGGTCCCAGATCGGTATCTGTTACAGGCACTGAGAAATAGGCTCCGGCGAAAAAAAAAATAATAACTAGACCTGCAAGCAGCACTGAACCGGCTCTCAGGAATCATACAGGAAGTTTATTATACCATAGCCGATCCATTGAGCTACCGAACTATACTTTAGTTGTTTTGTTTCAGTGACACCCTCTATAATATGTAAAAGTAATATTTGCTGGCGAAAAGACCGGTCAAAATTATGGCAAAATTACGTCACTTCCGGTGCCGAAAGAAATTTTTATAGGTGAAAAATATGTCGAAAATTTGCAACATACAAAATACAAACTTTGTTTAATACATATCGGGCAATGAATAATTAACCTATAACCCATAAACTGAAATTAAGAAGGTAAAAAAATTTAAAGTGACCCTTGGAAAATTGGCTATTATTCCACAAGGGAACATGCTAGAAGCCTTTTCTTGATATCAATATGATGGTATTGATTCAATCTTACTGCCCATTAGAGTCAGACGTTATAAAGTTTAACAAATAATAAATATAAATCCCTTCAAATAAATGTTTGTTTTGAAGGCTAAAAATACGTTTTTTGCAAAAATTACATTACTTCCGGTGATATTGAAAATGTCAACTTAGTTGATAGAAGTCATAAATGGCATAAGGCATCAAATGGTAAAATAAATATAAAAATCGAATAATAATTGACACTTTTATAGACCAAAAACCTTGAAAAGTGACTTATAGAAGATCGCCTATTTCTCTGTAACCGTACAAGTTAGAAACCATTTTGTGGTATCTGTATGGTCGTATGGTTTCATTCTATTCGTTGATGGGAATCAAATATCATAATTTTAAAAATATTATAAGGCAGTCTCATTTGAATAAAATATTTGTTTTTTAGGTTAAAAATACAGTTTTTGCAGAAATGACGTCATTTCCGGTCACAGTGAAAATGTAAAATTGGCTTGACCTAGTCCACATTGACATTAGGCATCAAATGGGAAAAAATTATTGCAAATCGAATAATAATTCATTCTTTTATAGGCAAAATAACGTTAAAAGTGGTGCATGCAAAATTGCATATTTCTCGGCAACTGCTCATATTACAAACTAATTTTCGCATACATTCTCTTCGTCGGGATTATTGCTACGAGTTTATGAAAATCACAAATAAATATTTCAAAATATGAAGACGCTGAATGAATTGTAAATAACTGAATTTTACACTTTATTTTACATTCTATTCGAAATTGCCCGAAAATGAAATTGAAATTAAAAAATCTGAGCTAAAGATTTTATACACCTTTGCAGGATGCATCCTTTTAGTTATATCAGTTTTGAAAAAAAAATATTTGCTTTCAAAAAGTGGTACCGAACTGTCAAAATTGTAGTTTTTGTTAATATTACGTCACTTCCGTTGCCGACAGAAAAATTTCACCGTAACAAAAAAAATTGCAAATGGGACCACGGAGCATATGAACTTTGTTTTATACAAATCGAACAATAAATAGTTTTTCTGGTTACGAAAAACTAAATTAGCCGATGGCGGCTAACGGAAATTACCGAGACAATTTTTTTAATAATTTCTGCTCAAGTAGGATGATATTTTAACCCTGTGTAAAATACCATCAAAAAATATTCATAAATAAAAAAGGTTTTCGTAAAAAAAAAAAATTTTTTCAAAATATCGGACATTTTTTCGACTACTTCCTGTTTTACGATCATTGTCGTGGCAGCTTTACGACGTTCTTTGGATACTTAACTTTCTGTACCAGAAGTGTCAGAAACATCCATTGAGTAGTTTGGGAAAAAAAAAATAAATTAAAGAGCGTTTCCAAAAATTTAACGATTTTTCAATTTTTTTCAAAGTTTGAGGTCATTTTTGGACCTCTTATATTATTTCAATGCTTTTCATTTTGGATTCACTATATAGACAACCGATAGGACTTTGAGTAAGAAAAGTTTAAGAAAAATCTGCGGCGTTGTTTTCAAGAAAAGGGTGTCTCAGAATGTTAAAAAATCGGAAAATACTAGATTTTTGGCATACAATAATTTATTTCCTTATCATCGAAATCGTATTATTTAGACACCATATGATGGTCCATTAATAGGGCTAACCAGCGACACTTTAGTTCTTTTGGTCCGCTATTACCTAAGGGAGAAATCAAGTTTTTCGCAAGTGCGACAATGTTTTTAACATTTTTTTTTCATTTTTTGAATACTTCCGGTATGGCTATTATTGTCGGAATAGTTTTAATAGCCGGTTTGGGCACTAAATTAGCCACAGGGCTCTGTAATGACATATTACATTATCTGATCAGATAAAATGCCCCTGAGAAATCCTATGTTCAAAAGTGCTAAAAATGCAAAAAAATTAAAATATCGAAAATTAAATTTCAATAACTACATACATATTATACATCGTTAGAATCGTAATTAGGTCAGCTATCTGATTATACAACCTTTTTTTGAAAATCTCTTAAAATAAAAAAATAGTAGAGCATTTTCCAAAATTTCACGATTTTTCGACTTTTTTTCGATTTTCAGTCCGTTATTTCACCTATTCCACATATTTCAAAGTCTTACTGGATGGTTTCATGCAAAATAACTCCGAAAGGACTCTCGATAGAAAAATTTTAAAAAAAAGTTGCGGTTAAGTTTTCGAGCTACAGGCATCCAAAAACGCTCCAAATCAGAAAATACTTGATTTTCAGCGTGCCATATTGTGCTTCCTGCTCATCGTATCCGTACGAATTGGGTATCATATGATAGTACAATCCTAGTGCAATCCAATGCTACCCTAATTTCTCTAATACATTGATATCGGACGGAGAAATCGCGTTTTCCCCAAAATACCCATTTTTTGCATTTTTTTCAAAATATCGGACATTATTTCGACCACTTCCGGTGTACAGATTATTGTTGAAATTGCTTTATTCCTTGCAATGGTCATTTGGCTTCATGCCTCAGAAGTTTCAGAAACGTCAATTCGGCCATAAAACGAAACCCGAGCTCACAAAATGGGTAGAAAATTCGAAAAAAATCGAAAAATAAAGGGCGATAACTCTGAATGAAACTTATATTACTGGAATCGGATGGACTTCAGGTATCCAAAAATGTAGGTCATATTTCAAAATTTTGAAAAATAACAAAAATTGTCTCTCAAACAAGATTTTTCATTTTTCGATCGCAAGAAGTCAGCGATGAAGTTTCGAAATATCGAAATTTTCAACTGCTATCGTCCGAGAAAAGACTCAGGGTTTCCGAAAATGTCATTTGTATGAAAATAGGTACAGAATTGACGAATCTACGGCCGTTTTTTAATTTTTTGACACCGCACGAAATTCGACCACTTCCGGTCTGCGCAGAAGTTTCAAATATAGTTTATCAAGTAGCCAACACATGATTTCCCGATAGAAAATTAGGTCCCAGATCGGTATCTGTTACAGGCACTGAGAAATAGGCTCCGGCGAAAAAAAAAATAATAATAATAAATAATAATTTTAGTAATCACAATAGGCTTTCAGACGAAAGTCTGAAAGCCTAATAATAAATAATAATTTTAGTAATCACAATAGGCTTTCAGACGAAAGTCTGAAAGCCTAACTAGACCTGCAAGCAGCACTGAACCGGCTTTCAGGAATCATACAGGAAGTTTATTATACCATAGCCGATCCATTGAGCTACCAAACTATACTTTAGTTGTTTTGCTTCAGCGACACCCTCTATCATATGTAAAAGTAATATTTGCTGGCGAAAAGACCGGTCAAAATTGTAAATTAAGGCAAAATTACGTCACTTCCGGTACCGAAAGAAATTTTCATAGGTGAAAAATAAGTCGAAAATTCGCAACATACAAAATACAAACTTTGTTTTATACATATCGGGCAATAAATAATTAACCTATAACCCATAAACTGAAATTAAGAAGGTAAAAAACTTAAAACTGACCCTGGGAAAATTGGTTATTATTCGACAAGGGAACATGCTAGAAGCCTTTTCTTGATATCAATATGATGGTATTGATTCAATCTTACTGCCCATTAGAGTCAGAAGTTATAAAGTTAAACGAATAATGAATATAAATCACTTCAAAAAAATGTTTGTTTTGAAGGCTAAAAATACGTTTTTTGCAAAAATTACATTACTTCCGGTGATATTGAAAATGTTAACTTGGTTCATAGAAGTCATAAATGGCATAAGGCATCAAATGGTAAAAAGATTATAAAAATCGAATAATAATTGACATTTTTATAGACCAAAAACCTTGAAAAGTGACTTATAGAAGATGGCCTATTTCTCTGAAACCGTACAAGTTAGAAACCATTTTGTGGTATCTGTATGGTCGTATGGCTTCATTCTATTCGTTGATGGGAATCAAATATCATAATTTTAAAAATATTATAAGGCAGACTCATTTGAATACAATTTTAGTTTTTTAGGTTAAAAATACAGTTTTTGCCCAAATGACGTCATTTCCGGTCACAGTGAAAATGTAAAATTGGCTTGACCTAGTATAAATTGGCATTAGGCATCAAATGGAAAAAAAATATTGCAAATCGAATAATAATTCACTTTTGTATAGGCAAAATAACGTGAAAAGTGATGCATGCAAAATTGCATATTTCTCGGCAACTACTCATATTATAAACTAATTTTCGCATACATTCTCTTCGTCTGGATTATTGCTACGAGTTTATGAAAATTACAAATAAATATTTCAAAATATGAAGACGCTGAAAGAATTGTAAATAACTGAATTTTACACTTTATTTTACATTTTATTCGAAATTGCCCGAAAATGAAATTGAAATTTAAAAATATGAGCTAAGGATTTTGTGCACCTTTGCAGGGTGCATCTTTTTAGTTATATCAGTTTTGGAAAAAAATAATATTTGCTTTCAAAAAGTGGTACCGAACTGTCAAAATTGTAGTTTTTGTTAATATTACGTCACTTCCGTTGCCGACAGAAAAATTTCACCGTAACAAAAAAAATTACAATTGGGACCACGGAGCATATGAACTTTGTTTTATACAAATCGAACAATAAATAATTTTTCTGGGTACGAAAAGCTAAATTAGCCGATGGCGGCTAACGCAAATTACCGAGACAATTTTTTTTCTCATTTCTGCTGAAGTACGATGATATTTTAACCCTGTGTAAAATATCATCAAAAAATATTCATAAATAAAAAAGGTTTTCGTAAAAAAATTATTTTTTTTCAAAATATCGGACATTTTTTCGACTACTTCCGGTTTTACGATCATTGTTGCGATAGCTTTACGAGGTTCTTTGGATACTTAACTTTCTGTACCAGAAGTGTAAGAAACATCCATTGAGCAGTTTTTGAAAAAAAGATAAATTAAAGAGCGTTTACAAAAATTTAAAGATTTTTCAATTTTTTTCAAAGTTTGATGCCATTTTTGGACCACCTATTTCATTTCAATGGTTTTCATTTTGGATTCACTATATAGACAACCGATAGGACTTTGAGTAAGAAAAGTTTAAGAAAAATCGTAGGCGTCGTTTTCGAGAAAAGGGCGTCTCAGAATGTTAAAAAATCGGAAAATACCAGATTTTTGGCATGCAATAATTTATTTCCTTACCATGGAAATCATATTATTGAGATACCATATGATGGTCCATTAATAGTTCTATCCAGCGACACTTTAGTTCTTTTGGTCCGCTATTACCTAAGGGAGAAATCATGTTTTTCGCAAGTGCGACAATATTTTTAACTTTTTTTTTTATTTTTTGAATACTTCCGGTATGGTTATTATTTTCGGAATAGTTTTAATAGCCAGTTTGGGCACTAAAATAGCCACAGGGCTCTGTAATGATATATTACATTATCTGATCAGATAAAATGCCCCTGAGAAATCCTACGTTCAAAAGTGCCAAAAATGCAAAAAATTTAAAATATCGAAAATTAAATTTCAATAATTACATACATATTATACACTGTTAGAATCGTAATTAGGTCAGCTATCTGAATATACAACCTTTTTTTAAAAATCTCTTAAAATAAAAAAATAGTAGAGCATTTTCCAAAATTTCACGATTTTTCGACTTTTTTCGATTTTCAGTCCCTTTTTTATCCTATTCCAGACATTTCAAAGGCTTATTGGATGGCTTCATGCAAAAGACTTCCAAAAGGACTCTCGATAGAAAAAATTTGAAAAAAATTGTAGGTTAAGTTTTCGAGATACAGGCGTCCAAAAACGCTCCAAATCAGAAAATACTTGATTTTCAGCGTGCCATATTTTGCTGCCTGATCATAGAATCCGTATGAATTGGGTATCATACGATAGTACAATCCTAGTGCAGTCCAATGGTACCCTAATTTCTTTAATCCATTGATATCGGGCGGAGAAATCGCGTTTTTCCCCAAAATATCCATTTTTTGCATTTTTTTCAAAATATTGCCCATTATTTCGACCACTTCCGGTTTAAGGATTCTTGTCGAAATTGCTTTATAAGTTGGTATTGGACTATAACTTCATGTTCCAGAAGTTTCAGAAACGTCAATTCTGCCATAAACCGAAACCCGAGCTCACAAAATGGGAAGAAAATTCGAAAAAAATCGAAAAATAAAGGGCGATAACTCTGAATGAAACTTATATTACTGGAATCGGATGGACTTCAGGTATCCAAAAATGTAGGTCAAATTTGAAATTTTTTAAAAATAACAAAAATTGTCTCGTAAACAACATCTTTTCAATTTTCAAACGATAAAAGTCATAGACGAATGTTCGAAATTGAAAAATGTGAGATAGCCATTGTCTCAGAAAAGATTCAGGGATTCCAAAAATGTAATTTGTTTGAAAATGGATAAAGAATTGCTGAAACTATGGCCAATTTTCAATTTTCAGACAACGTACAAAGTTCGGTCACTTCCGGTATGCGCAGAAATTTCGAAAATATTTAATCAAGTAGCCACCACATGGTTTCCCAATAGAAAATCTAATTCCAGATCGATATCTGTTTCGATCATAGAGATCTAGGCCCTCGCGGTAAATAATAATAATAATAACTAGACCTGCAAGCAGCACTGAACCGGCTTTCAGGAATCATACAGGAAGTTTATTATACCATAGCCGATCCATTGAGCTACCGAACTATACTTTAGTTGTTCTGCTTCAGTGACACCCTCTATCATATGTATAAGTAATATTTGCTGGCGAAAAGACCGGTCAAAATTGTAAATTATGGCAAAATTACGTCACTTCCGGTACCGAAAGAAATTTTTATAGGTGAAAAATAAGTCGAAAATTCGCAACATACAAAATACAAACTTTGTTTTATACATATCGGGCAATAAATAATTAACCTATAACCCATAAACTGAAATTAAGAAGGTAAAAAACTTAAAAGTGACCCTGGGAAAATTGGTTATTATTCGACAAGGGAACATGCTAGAAGCCTTTTCTTGATATCAATATGATGGTATTTATTCAATCTTACTGCCCATTAGAGTCAGACGTTATAAAGTTTAACGAATAAAGAATATAAATCACTTCAAAAAAATGTTTGTTTTGAAGGCTAAAAATACGTTTTTTGCAAAAATTACATTACTTCCGGTGATATTGAAAATGTTAACTTGGTTCATAGAAGTTATAAATGGCATAAGGCATCAAATGTTAAAAAAATTATAAAAATCGAATAATAATTGACACTTTTATAGACCAAAAACCTTGAAAAGTGACTTATAAAAGATCGCCTATTTCTCTGTAACCGTACAAGTTAGAAACCATTTTGTGGTATCTGTATGGTCGTATGGCTTCATTCTATTCGTTGATGGGAATCAAATATCATAATTTTAAAAACATTATAAGGCAGACTCATTTCAATAAAATATTAGTTTTTTAGGTTAGAAATACAGTTTTTGCCCAAAAGACGTCATTTCCGGTCACAGTGAAAATGTAAAATTGACTTGACCTAGTCCAAATTGGCATTAGGCATCAAATGGAAAAAAATATTACAAATCGAATAATAATTCACTCTTTTATAGGCAAAATAACGTGAAAAGTGATGCATGCACAATTGCATATTTCTCGGCAACTGCTCATATTACAAACTAATTTTCGCATACATTCTCTTCGTCTGGATTATTGCTACGAGTTTATGAAAATTACAAATAAATATTTCAAAATATGAAGACGCTGAATGAATTGTAAATAACTGAATTTTACACTTTATTTTACATTTTATTCGAAATTGCCCGAAAATGAAATTGAAATAAAAAAATATGAGCTAAGGATTTTGTGCACCTTTGCAGGGTGCATCCTTTTATTTATATCAGTTTTGAAAAAAAATAATATTTGCTTTCAAAATGTGGTACCGAACTGTCAAAATTGTAGTTTTTGTTAATATTACGTCACTTCCGTTGCCGACAGAAAAACTTCACCGTAACAAAAAAATTTACAATTGGGACCACGGTGCATATGAACTTTGTTTTATACAAATCGAACAATAAATAATTTTTCTGGGTACGAAAAACTAAATTAGCCGATGGCGGCTAACGCAAATTACCGAGACAATTTTTTTTCTTATTTCTGCTCAAGTACGATGATATTTTAACCCTGTGTGAAAGATCATCAAAAAATATTCATAAATAAAAAAGGTTTTCGTAAAAAAAATATTTTTTTTCAAAATATCGGACATTTTTTCGACTACTTCCGATTTTACGATCGTTGTTGTGATAGCTTTACGAAGTTCTTTGGATACTTAACTTTCTGTACCAGAAGTGTCAGAAACATCCATTGAGTAGTTTTGGAAAAAAAGATAAATGAAAGAGCGTTTCCAAAAATTTAACGATTTTTCAATTTTTTTCAAAGTTTGAGGCCATTTTTCGACCACTTATATTATTTCAATGCTTTTCATTTTGGATTCCCTATATAGACAACCGATAGGACTTTGAGTAAGAAAAGTTTAAGAAAAATCGTAGGCGTCGTTTTCGAGAAAAAGGCATCTCAGAATGTTAAAAAATTGGGAAATACTACATTTTTGGCATACAATAGTTTATTTCCTTACCATCGAAATAGTATTATTTAGATACCATATGATGGTCCATTAATAGGGCTATCCAGCGACACTTTAGTTCTTTTGGTCCGCTATTACCTAAGAGAGAAATCAAGTTTTTCGCAAGTGCGACAATGTTTTTACTCTTTTTTTTTCATTTTTTGAATACTTCCGGTATGGTTATTATTGTCGAAATAGTTTTAATGGCCGGTTTGGGCACTAAAATAGCCACAGGGCTCTGTAATGATATATTACATTATCTGATCAGATAAAATGCCCCTGAGAAATCCTATGTTCAAAAGTGCCAAAAATGCAAAAAATTTAAAATATCGGAAATTAAATTTTAATAATTACATACATATTATACATCGTTAGAATTGTAATTAGGTCAGCTATCTGAATATACAACGTCTTTTTAAAAATCTCTTAAAATAAAAAAATAGTAGAGCATTTTCCAAAATTTCACTATTTTTCGACTTTTTTCGATTTTCAGTCCCTTTTTTATCCTATTCCAGACATTTCAAAGTCTTATTGGATGGCTTTATGCAAAATACCTCCAAAAGGACTCTCGATAGAAAAAATTAAAAAAAAATTGCAGGTTAAGTTTTCGAGATACAGGCGTCCAAAAACGCTCCAAATCAGAAAATACTTGATTTTCAGCGTGCCATATTTTGCTGTCTGTTCATAGTATCCATATGAATGGGGTATCATATGATAGTCCAGCAATCGTGCCATCAAACGATACATTCATTCGTTTAATCCATTGATATCGGACGGAGAAATAGCGTTTTCCCCAAAAATATCCATTTTTTGCATTTTTTTCAAAATATTGCACATTATTTCGACCACTTCCGGTTTAAGGATTCTTGTCGAAATTGCTTTATAAGTTGGTATTGGACTATAACTTCATGTTCCAGAAGCTTCAGAAACGTCAATTCTGCCATAAAACGAAACCCGAGCTCACAAAATGGGAAGAAAATTCGAAAAAAATCGAAAAATAAAGGGCGATAACTCTGAATGAAACTTATATTACTGGAATCGGATGGACTTCAGGTATCCAAAAATGTAGGCCAAATTTGAGAATTTTGAAAAATAACAAAAATTGTCTCGTAAACAACTTGTTTTCAATTTTCGAACGATAAAAATCACAAACGAATGTTCGAAATTGAAAAATGTGAGATAGCCATTGTCCCAGAAAAGATTCAGGGATTCCAAAAATGTAATTTGTTTGAAAATGGATAAAGAATTGACGAAACTATGACCGATTTTCAATTTTTAGGGAAAGTACAAAGTTCGGTCACTTCCGGTATGCGCAGAAATTTCAAAAATATTTTATCAAGTAGCCACCACATGGTTTCCCGATAGAAAAGCTAATTCCAGATCGATATCTGTTTTCGGTCATGGAGATCTAGGCCCTCGCGGTAAATAATAATAATAATAATAATAATAATAACTAGACCTGCAAGCAGCACTGAACCGGCTTTCAGGAATCATACAGGAAGTTTATTGTACCATAGCCGATCCATTGAGCTACCAAACTATACTTTAGTTGTTTTGCTTCAGCGACACCCTCTATCGTATGTAAAAGTAATATTTGCTGGCGAAAAGACCGGTCAAAATTGTAAATTAAGGCAAAATTACGTCACTTCCGGTACCGAAAGAAATTTTTATAGGTGAAAAATAAGTCGAAAATTCGCAACATACAAAATACAAACTTTGTTTTATACATATCGGGCAATAAATAATTAACCTATAACCCATAAACTGAAATTAAGAAGGTAAAAAACTTAAAAGTGACCCTGGGAAAATTGGTTATTGTTCGACAAGGGAACATGCTAGAAGCCTTTTCTTGATATCAATATGATGGTATTGATTCAATCTTACTGCCCATTAGAGTCAGACGTTATAAAGTTAAACGAATAATGAATATAAATCACTTCAAAAAAATGTTTGTTTTGAAGGCTAAAAATACGTTTTTTGCAAAAATTACATTACTTCCGGTGATATTGAAAATGTTAACTTGGTTCATAGAAGTCATAAATGGCATAAGGCATCAAATGGTAAAAAGATTATAAAAATCGAATAATAATTGACACTTTTATAGACCAAAAACCTTGAAAAATGACTTATAGAAGATCGCCTATTTCTCTGAAACCGTACAAGTTAGAAACCATTTTGTGGTATCTGTATGGTCGTATGGCTTCATTCTATTCGTTGATGGGAATCAAATATCATAATTTTAAAAATATTATAAGGCAGACTCATTTGAATACAATTTTAGTTTTTTAGGTTAAAAATACAGTTTTTGCCCAAATGACGTCATTTCCGGTCACAGTGAAAATGTAAAATTGGCTTGACCTAGTTCAAATTGGCATTAGGCATCAAATGGAAAAAAAAAATTGCAAATCGAATAATAATTCACTTTTGTATAGGCAAAATAACGTGAAAAGTGATGCATGCAAAATTGCATATTTCTCGGCAACTGCTCATATTATAAACTAATTTTCGCATACATTCTCTTCGTCTGGATTATTGCTACAAGTTTATGAAAATTACAAATAAATATTTCAAAATATGAAGACGCTGAATGAATTGTAAATAACTGAATTTTACACTTTATTTTACATTTTATTCGAAATTGCCCGAAAATGAAATTGAAATTTAAAAACATGAGCTAAGGATTTTGTGCACCTTTGCAGGGTGCATCCTTTTAGTTATATCAGTTTTGGAAAAAAATAATATTTGCTTTCAAAAAGTGGTACCGAACTGTCAAAATTGTAGTTTTTGTTAATATTACGTCACTTCCGTTGCCGACAGAAAAATTTCACCGTAACAAAAAAAATTACAATTGGGACCACGGAGCATATGAACTTTGTTTTTTACAAATCGAACAATAAATAATTTTTCTGGGCACGAAAAGCTAAATTGGCCGATGGCGGCTAACGCAAATTACCGAGACAATTTTTTTTCTCATTTCTGCTCAAGTACGATGATATTTTAACCCTGTGTAAAATATCATCAAAAAATATTCATAAATAAAAAAGGTTTTCGTAAAAAAATTATTTTTTTTCAAAATATCGGACATTTTTTCGACTACTTCCGGTTTTACGATCATTGTCGCGATAGCTTTACGAGGTTCTTTGGATACTTAACTTTCTGTACCAGAAGTGTCAGAAACATCCATTGAGCAGTTTTTGAAAAAAAGATAAATTAAAGAGCGTTTACAAAAATTTAACGATTTTTCAATTTTTTTCAAAGTTTGATGCCATTTTTGGACCACCTATTTTATTTCAATGGTTTTCATGTTGGATTCACTATATAGACAACCGATAGGACTTTGAGTAAGAAAAGTTTAAGAAAAATCGTAGGCGTCGTTTTCGAGAAAAGGGCGTCTCAGAATGTTAAAAAATCGGAAAATACTAGATTTTTGGCATGCAATAATGTATTTCCTTACCATGGAAATCATATTATTGAGATACCATATGATGGTCCATTAATAGTTCTATCCAGCGACACTTTAGTTCTTTTGGTCCGCTATTACCTAAGAGAGAAATCAAGTTTTTCGCAAGTGCGACAATGTTTTTACTCTTTTTTTTCATTTTTTGAATACTTCCGGTATGGTTATTATTGTCGAAATAGTTTTAATGGCCGGTTTGGGCACTAAAATAGCCACAGGGCTCTGTAATGATATATTACATTATCTGATCAGATAAAATGCCCCTGAGAAATCCTATGTTGAAAAGTGCCAAAAATGCAAAAAATTTAAAATATCGAAAATTAAATTTTAATAATTACATACATATTATACATCGTTAGAATCGTAATTAGGTCAGCTATCTGAATATACAACGTCTTTTTAAAAATCTCTTAAAATAAAAAAATAGTAGAGCATTTTCCAAAATTTCACGATTTTTCGACTTTTTTCGATTTTCAGTCCCTTTTTTATCCTATTCCAGACATTTCAAAGTCTTATTGGATGGCTTTAGGCAAAATACCTCCACAAGGACTCTCGATAGAAAAAATTAAAAAAAAATTGCAGGTTAAGTTTTCGAGATACAGGCGTCCAAAAACGCTCCAAATCAGAAAATACTTGATTTTCAGCGTGCCATTTTTTGCTGTCTGTTCATAGTATCCATATGAATGGGGTATCATATGATAGTCCAGCAATCGTGCCATCAAACGATACCTTCATTCGTTTAATCCATTGATATCGGACGGAGAAATAGCGTTTTCCCCAAAAATATCCATTTTTTGCATTTTTTTCAAAATATTGCACATTATTTCGACCACTTCCGGTTTAAGGATTCTTGTCGAAATTGCTTTATAAGTTGGTATTGGACTATAACTTCATGTTCCAGAAGTTTCAGAAACGTCAATTCTGCCATAAAACGAAACCCGAGCTCACAAAATGGGAAGAAAATTCGAAAAAAATCGAAAAATAAAAGGCGATAACGCTGAATGAAACTTATATTACTGGAATCGGATGGACTTCAGGTATCCAAAATTGTAGGTCAAATTTGAAAATTTTGAAAAATAACAAAAATTGTCTCGTAAACAACATGTTTTCAATTTTCGAACGATAAAAATCACAGACGAATGTTCGAAATTGAAAAATGTGAGATAGCCATTGTCTCAGAAAAGATTCAGGGATTCCAAAAATGTAATTTGTTTGAAAATGGATAAAGAATTGACGAAACTATGGCCGATTTTCAATTTTTAGGGAAAGTACAAAGTTCGGTCACTTCCGGTATGCGCAGAAATTTCAAAAATATTTTATCAAGTAGCCACCACATGGTTTCCCGATAGAAAAGCTAATTCCAGATCGATATCTGTTTTCGGTCATGGAGATCTAGGCCCTCGCGGTAAATAATAATAATAATAATAATAACTAGACCTGCAAGCAGCACTGAACCGGCTTTCAGGAATCATACAGAAAGTTTATTATACCATAGCCGATCCATTGAGCTACCAAACTATACTTTAGTTGTTTTGCTTCAGTGACACCCTATACCATATGTTAAAGTAATATTTGCTGGCGAAAAGACCGGTCAAAATTGTAAATTATGGCAAAATTACGTCACTTCCGGTGCCGAAAGAAATTTTTATAGGTGAAAAATAAGTCGAAAATTCGCGACATACAAAATACAAACTTTGTTTTATCATATCGGGCAATAAATAATTAAGGTAAAAAACTTAAAAGTGACCCTGGGAAAATTGGCTATTATTCAACAAGGGAACATGCTAGAAGCCTTTTCTTGATATCAATATGATGGTATTGATTCAATCTTACTGCCCATTAGAGTTAGACGTTATAAAGTTAAACGAACGATAAATATAAATCCCTTCAAAAAAATGTTTGTTTTGAAGGCTAAAAATGGGTTTTTTTGCAAAAATTACATTACTTCCGGTTATATTGAAAATGTTAATTTAGTTCACAGAAGTCATAAATGGCATAAGGCATCAAATGGTAAAAAAATTATTAAAATCGTATAATTATTGACACTTTTATGGACGAAAACCCTTGAAAAGTAACTTATAGAAGATCGCCTATTTCTCTGTAACCGTACAAGTTAGAAACCATTTTGTGGTATCTGTATGGCCGTATGGCTTCATTCTATTCGTTGATGGGAATCAAATATCATAATTCTAAAAATATTATAAGGCAGACTCATTTTAATAAAATATTTGTTTTTTAGGTTAAAAATACAGTTTTTGCCCAAATGACGTCATTTCCGGTCACAGTGAAATTGTAAAATTGGCTTGACCTAGTCCAAATTGGCATTAAGCATCAAATGGAAAAAAAAATTGCAAATCGAATAATAATTCCCTCCTTTATAGGCAAAATAACGTGAAAAGTGATGCATGCAAAATTGCATATTTCTCGGCAACTGCTCATATTACAAACTAATTTTCCCATACATTCTCTTCGTCCGGATTAATGCTACGAGTTTATGAAAATAACAAATAAATATTTCAAAATATGAAGACGCTGAATGATTTGTAAATAACTGAATTTTACACTTTATTTTACATTTTATTCGAAATTGCCCGAAAATGAAATTGGAATTAAAAAATCTGAGCTAAAGATTTTGTGCACCTTTGCAGGGTGCATCCTTTTAGTTATATCAGTTTTGAAAAAAATAACATTTGCTTTCAAAAAGTGGTACAGATTGTTCTGGGTACGAAAAACTAAATTAGCCGATGGCGGCTAACGCAAATTACCGAGACAATTTTTTTTCTCATTTCTGTTCAAGTAGGATGATATTTTAACCCTGTGTAAAATACCATCAAACAATATTCATAAATGAAAAAGGTTTTCCTAAAAAAAATTTTTTTTTTCAAAATATCGGACATTTTTTCGACTACTTCCGATTTTACGATCATTGTCGTGATAGCTTTACGAAGTTCTTTGGATACTTAACTTTACGTACCAGAAGTGTCAGAAACATCCATTGAGTAGTCTTGGAAAAAAAGATAAATTAAAGAGCGTTTCCAAAAATTTAACGATTTTTCAATTTTTTTCAAAGTTTGAGGCCATTTTTGGACCACCTACATTATTTCAATGCTTTTCATTTTGGATTCACTATATAGACAACCGATAGGACTTTGAGTAAGGAAAGTTTAAGAAAAATCGTAGGCGTTGTTTTCGAGAAAAGGGCGTCTCGGAATGTTAAAAAATCGGAAAATACTAGATTTTTGGCATACAATAATTTATTTCCTTACCATCGAAATCATATTATTTAGATACCATATGATGGTACATTAATAGGGCTATCCAACGACACTTTAGTTCTTTTGGTCCGCTATTACCTAAGGGAGAAATCAAGTTTTTCGCAAGTGCGACAATTTTTTTTAACCTTTTTTTTCATTTTTTGAATACTTCCGGTGTGATTATTATTGTCGGAATAGTTTTAATAGCCGGTTTGGGCACTAAAATAGCCACAGGGCTCTGTAATGATGTATTACATTATATGATCAGATAAAGTGCCCCTGGGAAATCTGGTGTTCAAAAGTGCCAAAAATGCAAAAAAATTAAAATATCGAAAATTAAATTTCAATAACCACATACATATTATACATCGTTAGAATCGTAATTAGGTCAGCTATCTGAATATACAACCTTTTTTTGAAAATCTCTTAAAATAAAAAAATGGTGGAGCATTTTCCAAAATTTCACGATTTTTCGACTTTTTTCGATTTTCAGTCCCTTTTTTATCCTATTCCAGACATTTCAAAGTCTTATTGGATGGCTTCATGCAAAATACCTCCAAAAGGACTCTCAATAGAAAAAATTAAAAAAAAATTGTAGGTTAAGTTTTCGAGATACAGGCGTCCAAAAATGCTAAAAATCAGAAAATACTTGATTTTCAGCGTGCCATATTTTACTGCCTGATCATAGTATCTGTATGAATTGGGTATCATACGATAGTACAATCCTAGTGCAGTCCAATGGTACCCTAATTTGTTTAATCCATTGATATCGGACGGAGAAATCGCGTTTTCCCCAAAACTATCCATTTTTTTGCATTTTTTCAAAATATTGGACATTATTTCGACTACTTCCGGTCTACGGATCATTGTTGAAATTGCTTTATTCCTTGCAATGGTCATTTGGCTTCATGCC
Source organism: Patella depressa (assembly GCA_948474765.1). Classification (NCBI taxonomy): domain Eukaryota; kingdom Metazoa; phylum Mollusca; class Gastropoda; family Patellidae; genus Patella; species Patella depressa. The sequence goes on from OX419716.1 coordinate 56,340,289, forward strand.
TTAGAAGTTTCAGATTCGCCAATTCGGCCATATAACGAAACCCGAGCTCACAAAATAGGTAGAAAATTCGAAAAAAATCGAAAAATAAAGGGCGATAACTCTGAATGAAACTTATATTACTGGAATCGGATGGACTTAAGGTATCCAAAAATATAAGTCAAATTTGAAAATTTTGAAAAATGAAAAAAATTGTCTCTTAAACAAAATTTTTCAATTTTCGTACGCTAGAAGTCAGCGACGAAGTTTCGAAATTACAAAATCTTAGATTGCTATTGGCTCGAAAAAGATTCAGGGTTTCCGAAAATGTCATTTGTTTGAAAATGGGTAAATAATTGACGAAACTATGGCCAATTTTCCATTTTTTGACAACGTACAAAGATCTGCCACTTCCGGTATGCGCAGAATTTTCGAAAATACTTTATCAAGTAGCCACCACATGGTTTCCCGAAAGAAAAGTTGATTTCAGATCGATATCTGCTTTCGATCATGGAGAACTTGGCCCCCGCGGTAAATAATAATAATAATAATAATTTTAGTAATCTCAATAGGCTTTCAGACGAAAGTCTGAAAGCCTAATAATAATTTTAGTAATCTCAATAGGCTTTCAGACGAAAGTCTGAAAGCCTAACTAGACCTGCAAGCAGCACTGAACCGGCTTTCAGGAATCATACAGAAAGTTTATTATACCATAGCCGATCCATTGAGCTACCAAACTATACTTTAGTTGTTTTGCTTCAGTGACACCCTCTACCATATGTTAAAGTAATATTTGCTGGCGAAAAGACCGGTCAAAATGGTAAATTATGGCAAAATACGTCACTTCCGGTGCCGAAAGACATTTTTATAGGTGAAAAATAAGTCGAAAATTCGCAACATACAAAATACAAACTTTGTTTTATCATATCGGGCAATAAATAATTAACCTATAATCCATAAACTGAAATTAAGAAGGTAAAAAACTTAAAAGTGACCCTGGGAAAATTGGCTATTATTCGACAAGGGAACATGCTAGAAGCCTTTTCTTGATATCAATATGATGGTATTGATTCAATCTTACTGCCTATTGGAATCAAACATTATAAAGTTAAACGAATGATAAATATAAATCCCTTCAAAAAAATGCTTGTTTTGAAGGCTAAAAATACGTTTTTTGCAAAAATTACATTACTTCCGGTGATATTGAAAATGTTAATTTAGTTCATAGAAGTCATAAATGGCATAAGGCATCAAATGGTAAAAAAATTATTAAAATCGTATAATAATTGACACTTTTATAGACGAAAACCCTTGAAAAGTGACTTATAGAAGATCGCCTATTTCTCTGTAACCGTACAAGTTAGAAACCATTTTGTGGTATCTGTATGGTCGTATGGCTTCATTCTATTCGTTGATGGGAATCAAATATCACAATTCTAAAAATATTATAAGGCAGACTCATTTTAATAAAATATTTGTTTTTTAGGTTAAAAATACAGCTTTTGCCCAAAAGACGTCATTTCCGGTCACAGTGAAAATGTAAAATTGGCTCGACCTAGTCCAAAATGGCATTAGGCATCAAATGGAAAAAAAATATTGCAAATCGAATAATAATTCCCTCCTTTATAGGCAAAATAACGTGAAAAGTGATGCATGCAAAATTGCATATTTCTCAGCAACTGCTCATATTACAAACTAATTTTCCCATACATTCTCTTTGTCTGGATTAATGCTACGAGTTTATGAAAATAACAAATAAATATTTCAAAATATGAAGATGCTGAATGAATTGTAAATAACTGAATTTTACACTTTATTTTACATTTTATTCGAAATTGCCCGAAAATAAAATTGGAATTAAAAAATCTGAGCTAAAGATTTTGTGCACCTTTGCAGGGTGCATCCTTTTAGTTATATCAGTTTTGAAAAAAATAACATTTGCTTTCAAAAAGTGGTACAGAACTGTCAAAATTGTAGTTTTTGTTAATATTACGTCACTTCCGTTGCCGACAGAAAAATTTCACCGTAACAAAAAATATTACAATTGGGACCACGGAGCATATGAACTTTGTTTTATACAAATCGAACAATAAATAATTGTTCTCGGTACGAAAAACTAAATTAGCCGATGGCGGCTAACGCAAATTACCGAGACAATTTTTTTTCTCATTTCTGTTCAAGTAGGATGATATTTTAACCCTGTGTAAAATACCATCAAAAAATATTCATAAATGAAAAAGGTTTTCGTAAAAAAAATTTTTTTTTTTTCAAAATATCGGACATTTTTTCGACTACTTCCGGTTTTACGATCATTGTCGTGATAGCTTTACGAAGTTCTTTGGATACTTAACTTTCTGTACCAGAAGTGTCAGAAACATCCATTGAGTAGTTTTGGAAAAAAAGATAAATTAAAGAGCGTTTCCAAAACTTTAACGATTTTTCAATTTTTTTCAAAGTTTGAGGCCATTTTTGGACCACCTATATTATTTCAATGCTTTTCATTTTGGATTCACTATATAGACAACCGATAGGACGTTGAGTAAGAAAAGTTTAAGAAAAATCGTAGGCGTCGTTTTCGAGAAAAGGGCGTCTCGGAATGTTAAAAAAGCGGAAAATACTTGATTTTTGGCATACAATAATTTATTTCCTTACCATTGAAATCGTATTATTTAGATACCATATGATGGTCCATTAATAGGGCTATCCAACGACACTTTAGTTCTTTTGGTCCGCTATTACCTAAGGGAGCAATCAAGTTTTTCTCAAGTGAGACAATGTTTTTAACCTTTTTTTTTCATTTTTTGAATACTTCCGGTATGGTTATCATTGTCGGAATATTTTTAATAGCCGGTTTGGGCACTAAAATAGCCACAGGGCTCTGTAATGATATATTACATTATCTGATCAGATAAAATGCCCCTGAGAAATCCTGTGTTCAAAAGTGCTAAAAATGAAAAAAATTTAAAATATCGAAAATTAAATTTCAATAACTACATACATATTATACATCGTTAGATTCTTAATTAGGTCAGCTATCTGAATATACAACCTTTTTTAAAAAATCTCTTCAAATAAAAAAATAGTAGAGCATTTTCCAAAATTTCACGATTTTTCGACTTTTTTCGATTTTCAGTCCGTTATTTCACCCATTCCAGATATTTCAAAGGCTTATTGGGTGGTTTCATGCAAATTAACTCCGAAAGGACTCTCGATAGAAGAAATTTAAGAAAAAGTTACGGTTAAGTTTTCGAGATATAGGCGTCCAAAAACGCTCCAAATCAGAAAATACTTGATTTTCAGCGTGCCATATTTTTCTGCCTGATCATAATATCCGTATGAATTGGGTATCATACGATAGTACAATCCTAGTGCAGTCCAATGGTACCCTAATTTCTTTAATCCATTGACATCGAACGGAGAAATCGCGTTTTCCCCAAAACTATCCATTTTTTGCATTTTTTCAAAATATTGCACATTATTTCGACTACTTCCGGTCTACGGATCATTGTTGAAATTGCTTTATTCCTTGCAAGGGTCATTTGGCTTCATGCCTTAGAAGTTTCAGATTCGCCAATTCAGCCATATAACGAAACCCGAGCTCACAAAATAGGTAGAAAATTCGAAAAAAATCGAAAAATAAAGGGCGATAACTCTGAATGAAACTTATATTACTGGAATCGGATGGACTTAAGGTATCCAAAAATATAAGTCAAATTTGAGAATGTTGAAAAATGAAAAAAATTGTCACTTAAACAAATTTTTTTAATTTTCGAACGCTAGAAGTCAGCGACGAAGTTTCGAAATTACAAAATCTGAGATTGCTATTGGCTCGGAAAAGATTCAGGGTTTCCGAAAATGTCATTTGTTTGAAAATGGGTAAATAATTGACGAAACTATGGCCAATTTTCAATTTTTTGACAACGTACAAAGATCTGCCACTTCCGGTATGCGCAGAATTTTCGAAAATACTTTATCAAGTAGCCACCACATGGTTTCCCGAAAGAAAAGTTAATTTCAGATCGATATCTGCTTTCTATCATGGAGAACTTGGCCCCCGCGGTAAATAATAATAATAATAATAATTTTAGTAATCTCAATAGGCTTTCAGACGAAAGTCTGAAAGCCTAATAATAATAATTTTAGTAATCTCAATAGGCTTTCAGACGAAAGTCTGAAAGCCTAATAATAATTTTAGTAATCTCAATAGGCTTTCAGACGAAAGTCTGAAAGCCTAATAATAATTTTAGTAATCACAATAGGCTTTCAGACGAAAGTCTGAAAGCCTAATAAGAATAATAATCTTAACAAAAACAATAGTGTTTCACACAAGCTTCGCAGTGTGAAACCCTAATTAACAGACCTTGTTCTGTACCTGCACTAAAGAATTAGTGAAATCATTTAGGCCTAGAAAATGAACTGGAATTGAACAATCTGAACGTTATAAAGGACTGAACATATATAAAATATAATATATTCAGAAATAGATATGAATATAAGTAAAATATAAATTTGAAATGAGATATATGAAGATGTAAATGATCTGAAAATGTTATTATTTTAGAAGGTTTGATCTAAAGGATCAAATTAAGTCGAGGAAGATAATAATAAATGAAACACAGTCAAGTAAAGATATATATAAATAGAAATTCAAAATCTTAACTATGTTAAAATTATATTAACGTGTGTGAAATATAAACGTTAAATTTTAATGATCTATGAGATCGATATTGGTGAAGTTACCAAATAATAAGAATAAACGATATGAATAAATATGAATTAATGATAAAACATGAATTGATGATACCGGTATTATATGAGAATGTATATTCACAAATACATGGCATATGACTTTATCGTAAATATACGAATAAGTACGATAATTTTCACATGATAAAATGTCATGATAAAGAACTATGTAAGATATTACTTACTATATATATTATGAATAAAGAATTAATTAAAAATAATATGAATATGATTTAAATATATCATAACATAATAACACATAACACATTACATTTGATATAGCGCACATAACTGCCATGCATTCTATGGCGCTTTACAATATCTGTCACAAAAATGTCAAATAAATGTTTTTCGAAAAAAATATGTTTTGAGTTTCTTTTTGAAATCAGTGACAGTTTTGCATTGTTTTACACTTTCTGGAAGAGTATTCCATAGTCGCGGTCCCATCACACTAAATGATCTGTCTGCAAATGTTTTATATTCAGTCTTGGGTATTAATAACATGTTTTGTGATGAAGATCTTGTATTGTAAGATGAAGTTTGGAACTGTAATAATATCGTAAAGATATATAAATATTTCGTAATAAATATGATTGAAACACATCGTAAAGATATGTGATTATGAGTATAGATATGTGATTTAAGATAATAAATATAAATAATGTGAATATGATTTAAATATAAAAATATATCGTAAGAAATATGATTAAAACACATCGTAAAGATATGCGATTATGAATACCATTTAACTTCATGTATATCGTAAAGATTTGTTAATGTTATTTAAATACAATTTAACTATATCGTATAGATATGTAAATGTGATTTTAATATATCATAGATATATATGGATATCATATAAACGTATCATAATTGAAAGGATAATGAAGGATGTGTTGAACAAACATCCAGATGACAAATAAGACAAATGTTTCGTGATCTATATCACTGTTTATTATTGAGAAGGCGTGTATATATATATAATATACGAATGTTACATTTATTGATAATAATAATAACTAGACCTGCAAGCAGCACTGAACCGGCTTTCAGGAATCATACAGGAAGTTTATTATGCCATAGCCGATCCATTGAGCTACCAAACTATACTTTAGGTTGTTTTGCTTTAGTGACACCCTCTATCATATGTAAAAGTAATATTTGCTGGCGAAAAGACCAGTCAAAATTGTAAATTATGGCAAAATTAAGTCACTTCCGGTGCCGAAAGAAATTTTTATAGGTGAAAAATAAGTCGAAAATTCGCAACATACAAAATCCAAACGTTGTTTTATACATTTCGGGCATTAAATAATTAACCTATAACCCATAAACTGAAATTAAGAAGGTAAAAAACTTAAAAGTGACCCTGGGAAAATTGGTTATTATTCGACAAGGGAACATGCTAGAAGCCTTTTCTTGATATCAATATGATGGTATTGATTCACTCTTACTGCCCATTAGAGTCAGGCGTTATAAAGTTAAACGAATAATGAATATAAATCACTTCTAAAAAATGTTTGTTTTGAAAGCTAAAAATACGTTTTTTTGCAAAAATTACATTACTTCCGGTGATATTGAAAATGTTAACTTGGTTCATAGAAGTCATAAATTGCATAAGGTATCAAATGGTAAAAAAATTATAAAAATCGAATAATAATTGACACTTTTATATACCAAAAACCTTGAAAAGTGACTTATAGAAGATCGCCTATTTCTCTGTAAACGTACAAGTTAGAAACCATTTTGTGGTATCTGTATGGTCTTATGGCTTCATTCTATTCGTTGATGAGAATCAAATATCATAATTTTAAAAATATTATAAGGGAGACTGATTTGAATAAAATTTTAGTTTTTTAGGTTAAAAATACAGTTTTTGCCCAAATGACGTCATTTCCGGTCACAGTGAAAATTTAAAATTGGCTTGACCTAGTCCAAATTGGCATTAGGCATCAAATGGGAAAAAAATATTACAAATCAAATAATAATTCACTCTTGCATAGGCAAAATAACGTGAAAAGTGATGCATGCAAAATTGCATATGTCTCGGCAACTGCTCATATTACAAACTAATTTTCGCAAACATTCTCTTCGTCTGGATTAGTGCTACGAGTTTATGGAAATTACAAATAAATATTTCAAAATATGAAGACGCTGAATGAATTGTAAATAACTGAATTTTACACTTTATTTTACATTTTATTCGAAATTGCCCGAAAATGGAATTGAAATTTAAAAATATGAGCTAAGGATTTTGTGCACCTTTGCAGGGTGCATCCATTTAGTTATATCAGTTTTGAAAAAAAAATAATATTTGCTTTCAAAAAGTGGTACCGAAGTGTCAAAATTGTAGTTTTTGTTAATATTACGTCACTTCCGTTGCCGACAGAAAAATTTCACCGTAACAAAAAAAATTACAATTGGGACCACGGAGCATATGAACTTTGTTTTATACAAATCGAACAATAAATAATTTTTCTGGGTACGAAAAACTAAATTAGCCGATGGCGGCTAACACAAATTACCGAGACAATTTTTTTTTCTCATTTCTGCTCAAGTAGGATGATAGTTTAACCCCGTGTAAAATATCATCAAAAAATATTCATAAATAAAAAAGATTTTCGTAAAAAAAATATTTTTTTTCAAAATATCGGACATTTTTTCGACTACTTCCGGTTTTACGATCGTTGTTGTGATAGCTTTACGAAGTTCTTTGGATACTTAACTTTCTGTACCAGAAATGTCAGAAACATCCATTGAGCAGTTTTGAAAAAAAAAGATAAACTAAAGAGCGTTTACAAAAATTTAACGATTTTTCAATTTTTTCAAAGTTTGATGCCATTTTTGGACCACCTATATTATTTCAATGCTTTTCATTTTTGATTCACTATATAGACGACCGATAGGACTTTGAGTAAGAAAAGTTTAAGAAAAATCTGCGGCGTCGTTTTCGAGAAAAGGACGTCTCAGAATGTTAAAAAATCGGAAAATACTAGATTTTTGGCACCCAATAATTTATTTCCTTACCATCGATATCGTATTATTTAGATACCATATGATGGTCCATTAATAGGGCTATCCAACGACACTTTAGTTCTTTTGGTCCGCTATTACCTAAGGGAGAAATCAAGTTTTTTGCAAGTGCGACATAGTTTTTAACCTTTTTTTATATTTTTTGAATACTTCCGGTATGGTTATTATTGTCGATATAGTTTTGATAACCGATTTAGGCACTAAAATAGCCACAGGGCTCTGTAATGATATATTACATTATCTGATCAGATAAAATGCCCCTGAGAAATCCTAGGTTCAAAAGTGCCAAAAATGCAAAAAATTTAAAATATCGAAAATTAAATTTCAATAACTACATACATATTATACATCGATAGAATCGTAATTAGGTCAGCTATCTGAATATACAACCTTTTTTAAAAAATCTCTTAAAATAAAAAAATAGCAGAGCATTTTCCAAAATTTCACGATTTTTCGACTTTTTTCGATTTTCAGTCCGTTATTTCACCTTTTCCAGATATTTCAAAGTCGTAATGGAATGTTTCGTACACAAGACTACTGCAAGGTCTCTCGATAGAGAAAGTTTCATAAAAAACTGTGGAGCAGTTTTCGAGATACAGGCATCTAAAAACGCTCCAAATCAGAAAATACTTGATTTTCAGCGAGCCATATTTTGCTTCCTGCTGATCGTGTCCGTACGAATTGGGTATCATTCAGTGGTCCAATTACCGCCCGACCAAATGATACCTTAATTTGTTTAATCCGTTGATATCGGACGGAAAAATCGTGTTTTTACCCAAAAGACCAATTTTTCACGTTTTTTTCAAAATATCGCATAGTATTTCGACTACTTCCGGTTTACGGATTGTTGTTGAAATTGCTTTAAACGGTGATTTGACCATATTACTTCATGTTCCAGGAATTTCAGAAACGTCGATCCGGCCGTAAAACGAAACTTAAGCTCACAAAATGTGAAGAAAATTCGAAAAAAATCAAAAAATAAAGGGCGATGACTCTGAATGAAACTTATATTACTGGAACCGTATTGCCATCAGGTATCCAAAAATGTAAGTCAAATTTGAAAATTTTGAAAAATAACAAAAAATGTGTCTTAAACAACATATTTTCATTTTTCGAATGCTAGAAGTCAGCGACGAAGTTTCTAAATTGCAAAATTTTCAACTGCTATCGTCCGAGAAAAGACTCAGGGTTTCCAAAAATGTAATTTGTATGAAAATAGGTACAGAATTGACGAATCTACGGCCGTTTTTTAATTTTTTGGCACCGCACAAAATTCGGCCACTTCCGGTCTGCGCAGAAGTTTCAAATACAGTGGAAGGGATGGCCACTATATGGTTTCCTGATAGAAAATTACGTCCCGGATCTGTATCTGTTACAGACACTGAGAAATAGGCTCCCCCGAAAAATAAAATAATAATAATAAATAATAATAATTTTAGTAATCACAATAGGCTTTCAGACGAAAGTCTGAAAGCCTAATAATAATAACTAGACCTGCAAGCAGCACTGAACCGGCTTTCAGGAATCATACAGGACGTTTATTATACCATAGCCGATCCATTGAGCTACCAAAGTATACTTTAGTTGTTTTGCTTCAGTGACACCCTCTATCATATGTAAAAGTAATATTTGCTGGCGAAAAGACCGGTCAAAATTGTAAATTATGGCAAAATTACGTCACTTCCGGTACCGAAAGAAATTTTTATAGGTGAAAAATAAGTCGAAAATTCGCAACACACAAAATACAAACTTTGTTTTATACATATCGGGCAATAAATAATTAACCTATAACCCATAAACTGAAATTAAGAAGGTAAAAAACTTAAAAGTGACCCTGGGAAAATTGGTTATTATTCGACAAGGGAACATGCTAGAAGTCTTTTCTTGATATCAATATGATGGTATTGATTCAATCTTACTGCCCATTAGAGCCAGACGTTATAAAGTTAAACGAATAATGAATATAAATCACTTCAAAAAAATGTTTGTTTTGAAGGCTAAAAATACGTTTTTTGCAAAAATTACATTACTTCCGGTGATATTGAAAATGTTAACTTGGTTCATAGAAGTCATAAATGGCATAAGGCATCAAATGGTAAAAAAATTATAAAAATCGAATAATAATTGACACTTTTATAGACCAAAAACCTTGAAAAGTGACTTATAGAAGATCGCCTATTTCTCTGTAACCGTACAAGTTAGAAACCATTTTGTGGTATCTGTATGGTCGTATGGCTTCATTCTATTCGTTGATGGGAATAAAATATCATAATTTTAAAAATATTATAAGGGAGACTGATTTGAATAAAATATTAGTTTTTTAGGTTAAAAATACAGTTTTTGCCCAAATGACGTCATTTCCGGTCACAGTGAAAATGTAAAATTGGCTTGACCTAGTCCAAATTGGCATTAGACATCAAATGGAAAAAAAATATTGCAAATCGAATAATAATTCACTCTTGTATAGGCAAAATAACGTGAAAAGTGATGCATGCAAAATTGCATATTTCTCGACAACTGCTCATATTACAAACTAATTTTCGCATACATTCTCTTCGTCTGGATTATTGCTACGAGTTTATGAAAATTACAAATAAATATTTAAAAATATGAAGACGCTGAATGAATTGTAAATAGCTGAATTTTACACTTTATTTTACATTTTATTCGAAATTGCCCGAAAATGAAATTGAAATTTAAAAATATGAGCTAAGGATTTTGTGCACCTTCGCAGGGTGCATCCTTTTAGTTATATCAGTTTTGAAAAAAAATAATATTTGCTTTCAAAAAGTGGTACCGAACTGTCAAAATTGTAGTTTTTGTTAATATTACGTCACTTCCGTTGCCGACAGAAACATTTCACCGTAACATAAAAAATAACAATTGGGACCACGGAGCATATGAACTTTGTTTTATACAAATCGAACAATAAATAATTTTTCTGGGTACGAAAAACTAAATTCGCCGATGGCGGCTAACGCAAATTACCCAGACAATTTTTTTTCTCATTTCTCCTCAAGTACGATGATATTTTAACCCAGTGTAAAATATCACCAAAAAATATTCATAAATAAAAAAGATTTTCGTAAAAAAGATAATTTTTTTCAAAATATCGGACATTTTTTCGACTACTTCCAGTTTTACGATCGTTGTTGTGATAGCTTTACGAAGTTCTTTGGATACTTAACTTTCTGTACCAGAAGTGTCAGAAACATCCATTGAGCAGTTTTGGAAAAAAAGATAAATAAAAGAGCGTTTACAAAAATTTAACGATTTTTCAATTTTTTTCAAAGTTTGATGCCATTTTTGGACCACCTATATTATTTCAATGCTTTTCATTTTGGATTCACCAAATAGACAACCGATGGTACTTTGAGTTAGAAAAGTTTAAGAAAAATCTGCGGAGTTGTTTTCGAGAAAAGGGCGTCTCAGAATGTTAAAAAATCGGAAAATACTAGATTTTTGGCATACAATAATTTATTTCCTTACCATCGATATCGTATTATTTAGATACCATATGATGGTCCATTAATAGGCTATCCAACGACACTTTAGTTCTTTTGGTCCGCTATTACCTAAGGGAGAAATCAAGTTTTTCGCAAGTGCGACAATGTTTTTAACCTTTTTTTTCATTTTTTGAATACTTCCAGTATGGTTATTATTGTCGGTATAGTTTTAATAACCGGTTTGGGCACTAAAATAGCCACAGTGCTCTGTAATGATATATTACATTATCTGATCAGATAAAATGCCCCTGAGAAATCCTAGGTTCAAAAGTGCCAAAAATGCAAAAAATTTAAAATATCGAAAATTAAATTTCAATAACTACATACATATTATACATCGTTAGAATCGTAATTAGGTCAGCTATCTGAATATACAATCGTTTTTTGGAAATCTTTGAAAATAAAAAAATAGCAGAGCATTTTCCAAAATTTCACGATTTTTCGACTTTTTTCGATTTTCAGTCCGTTATTTCACCTATTCCAGATATTTCAAAGTCTTATTGGATGGCTTCATGCAAAGTACCTCCGAAAGGTCTCTCGATAGAAAAAATTACAAAAAAAGTTGCGGTTAAGTTTTCGAGATACAGGCGTCCAAAAACGCTCCAAATCAGAAAATACTTGATTTTCAGCGTGCCATATTTTGCTGCCTGCTCATCGTATCCGTACGAGTTGGGTATCATACGATAGCACAATCCTAGTGCAGTCCAATGGTACCCTAATTTCTTTAATCCATTGATATCGGGCGGAGAATTCGCGTTTTTCCCCAAAATATCCATTTTTTGCATTTTTTTCAAAATATTGCACATTATTTCGACCACTTCCGGTTTAAGGATTCTTGTCGAAATTGCTTTATACGTTGGTATTGGACTATAACTTCATGTTCTAGAAGTTTCAGAAACGTCAATTCTACCATAAAACGAAACCCGAGCTGACAAAATGGGAAGAAAATTCGAAAAAAATCGAAAAATAAAGGGCGATAACTCTGAATGAAACTTATATTACTGGAATCGGATGGACTTCAGGTATCCAAAAATGTAGGTCAAATTTGAAAATTTTGAAAAATGACAAAAATGGTCTCGTAAACAACATGTGTTCAATTTTCGAACGATAAAAGTCATAGACGAATGTTCGAAATTGAAAAATGTGAGATAGCCATTGTCTCAGAAAAGATTCAGGGATTCCAAAAATGTAATTTGTTTGAAAATGGATAACGAATTGACGAAACTATGGCCGATTTTCAATTTTTAGACAACGTGCAAAGTTCGGTCACTTCCGGTATGCGCAGAAATTTCAAAAATATTTTATCAAGTAGCCACCACATGGTTTCCCAATAGAAAATCTAATTCCAGATCGATATCTGTTTTCGATCATGGAGATCTAGGCCCCCGCGGTAAATAATAATAATAATAATAATAATAATAATAATAATAATAATAATAATTTTAGTAATCTCAATAGGCTTTCAGACGAAAGTCTGAAAGCCTAATAATAATTTAAAAAAATGTCGAGGGTACGTTTTTTTATGATCACCGATCGCTCCTCTCATGTTTAAAAAAAAATACAAATGATTAGGTTTGGTAACAAGCACACTTGTACATTTATAGTTATTTTAAGACTATCTGTCCTAACATAAGATAGTATCATAATATTTTTTAAAATAAAATATTCCCCCCACCCCATCCCACTTTCCATATTGAGAACTAATACACACGTTTCTATAGTTGTTTCTGGAACACGGTGCATTACGTATATATATATGTTTAATCCAAAAAAAAAAAGAAAGTAATATTGCAGATCAAATTGTATGTTGTTGTATCAGATATTTACACATGGACGTTATAAACCAAGCAGCATACTATCAAACCAAGTCCGATAGTCTGAAGTTCGTCTGTGAAACCAGTATAAAGAAGAGCAACTGAAGAATCCGTTTGGTTCACTTGGAAAAACTGGAAATATCACGCCAGCTCATCAGATAATCTTCGTGTATCGACATGCGACATCTGAACAACAACAACCATGTATTATAAAGATATTTCAGAATGAAGGAAGAAAATAAATCAGTAATGTCATGTGTGTGTTTAAAAAACCCCAACAACAACCGAAAACTTATTTCACAAGTGTATTGCTGAATCTGTGCCGTGTGAAAAGCCTATTGTTGAATCTGTGCGGTGTTAAATACTTACATCCCACTTCTACTCGTTGCCAATGGCAACCTTTGATGAAACTGTCCTGTTCATTTCCAATACATGCGTAAAAGTAGCCGTGTATCTGAAATGAACAGTACACTTTCGAATAAGAGTACTGTTCATTTCTGATACACGGATACTTTTGTACCGTTTAAGAAACTTATCAAGCAATAAGAAGCGGACGTTTATTCTGACCCAGATCGCAATGATAACTAGTTTGACCAGGAATGACCCACGTTTCGAATTTCCTTTACACTACATTTAATATCATCGCAGTCCTCCACGCCATAGACAAGTTGTTTTGACGATGTGGTCTAAACAAACACGTGGCTGTTTCACGCTCGGGGTTTCACAACAAGATGCACGTGTAAATACTACCATGAAATGTAACGTGAGGCACAGAAAGGGATAAATAATAGAGCTGAAATTATTTGTCACTTTTCGGTTGAAACGACTCGATAATAAATACTATTTTTTTACATTTTGCTTCACAATACTCGATAGAAATGTGATGTAAGTAACTTATTAGCACCTTTCCTCGGTGTATCGGTGATTACATCCCACTTCTACTCGTTGCCACTGGCAACCTTTGATGAAACTGTCCTGTTCATTTCCAATACATGGATAAAAGTAGCCGTGTATCAGAAATGAACAGTACTCTTTTCCAAAGTGTACTGTTCATTTCTGATACACGGCTACTTTTAAGCGGTCATAGAAACTTACCAAGCAACAAGAAGCGGACGTTTAGTCCGACCCAGATCGCAACGATAACCAGTGTCATACTGCACGAGGCTACTGTACATGAGACAACTAGTCAAAATCATAGTAACAAAACAAACCGGTAGGAACTACATGGCAGTGCAAAAATATATACAATGACATTAAATTAACGTAACAACATATTACAAAAACAGTTATTATACATATCAATTGGCATCTATTCCCTAATTTGGTTTGATTTATATTAATATGCAAAACATATGAATTTTAATACTGAATAATTATTTTAACTACTTGTGGTGATAGAAGGTGGGGTTCTCTTGCTGGACACTTCACAAGCTTTGAATATGAGCAGGATAAAACAAAAACCGCGTAGAAAGTCATAAACTTTATTACAAATAAATTTCAACGGACGAACCATCCACCGATGCATACTTTCACCAGGAATGACCCGCATTTCCTTTACACTACATTTAATATCACCACAGTCCTCTACGCCATAGACAAGTAGTTTTGACGACGTGGTCTAAACAAACACGTGGCTGTATAAAGCTCGGGGTGTCACAACAAGACGCACGTGTAAATTCTACCATGAAATGTAACGTGAGGCACAGAAAGGGATAAATGAAAGAGCAGAAAGTATTTGTCACTTTTCGGTTGAAACGACTCGATAATAAATACTATTTTTCACATTTTGCTTCACAATACTCGATAGAAATGTGATGTAAGTAACTTATTAGCACCTTTCCTCGGTGTATCGGTGAATATCGGGACAGTTTTGGTCGTGGGCCGCCTCGGCTCCGCCTCGGCTGAGCCCCCGACCAAAACTGTCCTGATATTCACCGATACACCTCGGAAAGTGTGCTAATAACTATTACATATCAGGACAGTTTTGGTCGTGGGCCGCCTCGGCTCCGCCTCGGCTGAGCCCCCGACCAAAACTGTCCTGATATTCACCGATACACCTCGGAAAGTGTGCTAATAACTATTACATATTATGTAATTATATCTGAAAAACAATTTACTGAAGTAGTGAATAAAGAGCCAAAACGAAGTGCCTAATATCAAACTGAACTTCCTTTTATTTTACACAAACATTCTTTACAATTATATATAAAATACATGCTTATAGTGAAAGTGTTTTATTAAGATGTGTATATACTTCATTGTTTATGAACTTATTTCAAAGACACACCTTACCTGGGGCCTATTTCACGAAATTTTAACTAAGATAAGATCCCAATTTTAGTAATTTGATTGGATAATATTAGATTGATTTTAGTGCTTAGCCAATCAAAATTGAAGTATCTACTAAAATTGGATTTTATCTTAAGTTAAAATATCGTGAACTAGGGCCCTGGATTATTGTGACCTGAGATGTCAATATGTATATATTCTTATTTTTTTAATATTTCACGAATGAATTCTATACATATTAGTTGTATAAACTAGCAATTTAGCATTATCTTACCAGGAGGTAAGATCTTTTGGGGATCCCGAGGGAAATATGACCGACATATAAGTCATATGAGTTCTATAATAATTATATTAAAAATCAATGTTACATTCCCCATTTTGAGAAACATATCTTTGACAATATTAATGTATTTTAAATCTATCTTATTTACCTAATTATCATATATTTTAAATCTATTTCATTTACCCAATTATTTCTTCAATAAGATACATGTTGAATTAAACAGACACTGTCATGAGTGACATATACTATTCAAAAAAAGTAGGGGATATTCGATTTTGGGGGGATAATACTAAAATATGCAAATGACTACGAAAAAAGTCACTATAGAACCTAACAGAAGAAACATTTCCAGTTACATGTGACCCCCAAACGCACCAATAGCTACCGCATGGAATGCAGGTGATGCTTGGGATCATCATGGGGGTCCAACCCAAGATTTGCACGACTCTGACTTTGAATGTTACAGTCATTGTGGCATTGAATTTCAGGGTGGAAACATCTGTTTAATTGTTTTAGTGACCAGAAAACAAATTTTGATATGCGTCGGCTTACCCAAAATGAAAGGTTACGTGCCCTTGGCATGCTACAGATCGGCACAACACAGGCGGTTGTGGCGCGGACGATGAATGTTTCTCAGTCTGTCATAAGCAGGCTATGGTCCAGATACCGTGATACACAATCTGTACAGGACAGACCACGCTCAGGTCGACCAAGGGCGACAACTCAAGCCCAGGATCGATTTATCCGTACCTTGGCCTTGAGAAATCGTGTCATCACAGCAAATCAGATCAGCGCTCGTCTTCAAACAGACACTGGTGTGAGAGTGAGTGGCCAGACGATTCGGAATCGACTGCATAGGGGTCACCTTCGCACCCAACGTCCTCGCGTGATCCCTTGTTTGAGAGATCATCACATTCAGGCAAGACGTCGTTGGTGTAGGGATCGTCAACACTGGGATAATCGACGCTGGAGCAATGTGATGTTTTCAGATGAGTCAAGGTTCACTGTTGATTTTTTGGACAGACGTAGGAGGGTGTGGCGTCGTCGAAACGAGCGCTTCCAAGACGTTAACGTCATCAGACATGATCGATTTGGGGGTGGTTCTGTTATGGTGTGGGGAGGCATCACTGTTGCTGGAAGAACGGCTTTACATGTTGTTGCAGGGCGTGTTACAGGCCAGTACTACCTGGACAACATCTTGGCAGTCCATGTTGTGCCGTTCGCACGACGTCATGGCCGCCGTTTCATATTCCAGGATGACAACGCAAGATGTCACAGGGCCAGGATCGTTACAGGTTACCTCCAACAACAGAACATCACCACATTACCTTGGCCAGCACTGAGTCCCGACCTCTCCCCCATCGAGCATGTCTGGGACATGCTTGGACAGAGGTTACGTCAACGTCAACAACGTCCTGCCAATGTCCAAGAACTTGCTGCTGCGTTGCAACAGGAATGGGACAATCTGGACCAAAATGACCTTAGACGTCTCATTAGGAGTATGCCACGTCGGATCAATGTTTGTTTGGCAAACAGAGGAGGATTTACCCGTTACTGACTTTGTTGTGATGCTGTGGTAACTTTGCTGTTTGACCCCGGGTATCATTTTACCCTTATAATGGTCAGTCTGTGCCTTACTTAGTCTAACGATCATTTGGAATAAATCGATGAATGTGAACTTCATTTCATTTTGTCATTTGTTTCTTCGTCAGTTTCATTAGGTGACTTTAATAACACTTAAAAATCAAATATCCCCTACTTTTTTTGAATAGTATATTTTCCTTATAAAACAGATAGAGTAAAACTCTTTACAATCCAATGTCTATACTGACCCCTGGGCTATAGAACCTTATTAATCCAGCCAGTGGCTATTAGGTCAGATAAAATTTAGACTAGGCATTGAAGTCTAACAATGGAGGGATTAAGAATTGGTCATTGACCAAACTCTCCACAAAAGAAACTATTGTTTTAGATTTCAACTTAAGAGACCATATTTTATAGTTTAATTGTTAATCTGTCAAAATTGTCTATTATATATTTTGTGAGAACTTTAGTTCAAGCAGACAGAGTGGGCTATAGTTTAGAACGGATCGGATCTCTCTCTTTCTTGTAAATAATTGTTGAATTATCTATGTTTAATAAATCATGTAGAAGTTACTTGGACTCAGTCTTAATTTAATAAGACCAGAAATAACGTGGTCACACAAATGAGACAGTAAGTAAGACATACTATCGGAACACACACTCATCTATTCCACACGATCAAAATGGTGAAATAACATTTTGGGAGCATGCTGATATTTACAAGTGCGACTTCACTTATACAGCGATAATTTCATTCGATGGACAATTTTATTTTCATTTCCGGTAATGAAATACTGTTAAATATCAGGATAAAATATATTTCGGATTATAAATAGGGGGCAATATAAATATTTTCATTGGAGAATGTGATACTGATAGAACCATGAAAAAAATATCCCTGACAAAAACAGTCGGCTCACGGGGTCGACCCAACATCTTTAAAATAAAAAGATGTCGGCCCATCCAGCTATTTATTGGGCAACGGGCCGACGGACCGACGTAAATTTTAAACACTGTTGCATGCGTCTTTTCAATGTACCCTCCTGTGACACAGGAACAGTATAATTTTTCCTGTTCTTAGGACCTCAGACTGTTTTAATCCAGCCCTGGTATGAAAACATAATAATAAAGACGTAGCAGATATGATAAGATCAGTAGGTAACATACCCTAGAGGATCACCAACAACTAAAAGAGCAATATCATCTATTTCGGCATCAGCTAATAACTCATCTAACAAATAAACAATGCAGCATATAAATATTAAAGGTATACTTCAGAATAAAATAAAGCCAAGGAAAGCGTGATATACACCCACACAGCAGCTTTGTCTCCAGTGCAGTTTATCTGAAAGGAAAACATGGATGTTGAGCAAAGAAATCAAATCTCAAGGGCTCATCCTCTTATAACCCCATTGCTTCCAACCAAATCTGAAACCAGAGGTTGCCAGGCAATATACACCCACATTTTGCAAGAGATGGATAAAGAACAAGCTAGAAACAAAATCGATTTTTCAAACATTCAGGGGCCATAATCCAAAAAGTTATGGTCTAAAGTGTGCAGATACAGAAAGGGACTGAGATCAAAATCTGATAACAATTGTGACTTCTAGAGGGTCCACAATCTTGGTAGGACATACTTTACATTATTTGCATACAAGGAACTGCCATTTTGTCACACAGTTTTGGTCCAATTTTTAACTAGTTACTGCCAGGCAGGATACACCAACATTGTGCAAGAGATAGATAGAGAACAAGCTAAAAATAAACGGCGTTTTGTGTACAATCAGGGGCAATAATCCAGAAAGTTACGGTTTGAAATGTGCAAATATCAAATCAACGGTAATCAGTAATCAACGGTACAAAGTCAGAGGGGTCAAAACCCAAAGTACGACACAGATGGTTAATTCCATGCTACGTCTCTGCACAGCGTGCGTAAGAGCCAGTGGAGGACACACGCGCTACTGACATCTGTGTCATACTTTTGGTTTTGGCCCCTCTGACTTTGTACCGTTGTTTACAGATTAAACATCCATAAGTGTACAAATATGTTGTTATTGACGTGTTCCCATTTGAATATTGTTCACGATAAGAAGCAAAATAAATAAAATATGTTTACATGATCATTTTGTTATACGAAAAACTAAGTGATGCTTTTTCTATGGCGCTCGATACATTGCATGCAATGTTGAAATAGTAAAACCATGTACGACGTTAGATCATGGGATATCTCTCAACTTGTGTTGATATTTTTTGATATCAAGAGACTAGTGCTCCTTCGGTTAGGACTTTTTGTTATTCGAATAACCGTAGCTATTAACCGGTTCTGTATCAATTTTGATTACACAGCAGAGCTCGTCAGAAGGTGCGAGTCATTCGATAAAATCAATTTATAAATGTAGGACTAACTTGTTTAATATTCCAAGTTGAGGTCTTGATTAATTTGAACCAGTTTCTATTTCAATATATCCGATAACTATAAGACAATGCAGATTCTGTTTTTAATCACACGTGTTTATAAAATATGTTACTAAAATAGAATAAAACAATGCAGTCGTATAGTTATTATAATTTAACTGAAAACAAAAAATAGACATTTCGCGAGATGCATGAAATTACAAGAAACAGAAATGTGCCGTATTTGATGAATGTCCGAGAAAAGATTTTATTTTGATGGCATCTTCTCGGGTCGATAATATTTTGAAGGGGGGAGAGGGGGTGTTTTAAATAAAGAAATAAACAAGCAAAGATAAGTCTACAAATATTTCGATTGGAATGGTGTAACTTATAGTACATGTCGTGTATTTTTGTTTAAGACTATTAGCGCGTACAGCATCGTGGAGAGACGGTAACTGAAATTTTTTTTGGGGGGGGGGGGAGATGTCAACTGTTTTTTTTCCTTCATCCGTACATTAGTCGGAAAAAAGTATTGACTTTTACCTTGAAAAATACAGTACTCGTGCGCTAGCTATAATCGCGCAAAGATTTCAGGAATTTTTTCATGGAAATGTACAATTCTTTAATGGAAATTTAAACTGTTGCCCTTCGTACATGGCAAATAACGATAATATCAGATTACACACCGAACACAAATTGGCAACCTATTCACAGCATACAGTTTTTCCTAACTCAAATATTTTTCTGGTTTCTATATTATCAATAGTGGTATTTAGAATGGTTTCCCACTGGTTTATGCATTTTGATGTAACAAAAACATTTTGTACTCTTACATTATAGATATCCTTAGATTTTATGTCAAAAAATGTTTTGTCATATATCCTTTAGATTATAGATAATATCTTCTGTTATTTTATTCGTTATTAATCCTGTTATATTTTCATAGTTCAGATTAGATTGCATCTTTGTAGCATGTGCTACTTGTTTTAATGCATCAGTTGTATAATTTTCAAAACTTGTTGCATTCTGTGTATTGTTAATGATATCTGCTACATACATATATTTGTTTTGAATTAAGACTTTATCAACTATATTACTGTTATGTAATTCAAAATATTTATTGTTCCAGACAATTTGTTTTTCAAGTGGAACTTTGCTGTCAATATAATTAGTATATATTTCATACCAATTCGTGAATAATTCTGTGTAGAACGGATTTTGTATTTTTATACCTTTTTCATAGTTACAAGCTGGAAGAATAGTTCCTTCATATTTTTTGCAAAATTAAGTTAAATGGAATAATCCATGACTGTTTGAAATTATTTTTTTTATCCAAAAGATACACTGACACTTCAGAAACTCTTTTATATTTAACATGCATTATTGGGTAATAACTCCTCTTTTAATTTTATCTGGACCATTCCACAAATTTTTATAAACTATTTGATTAAATTTAAATATTATGTTTTTAGGAACTTTTAGTGCCAAGGCTGGATATGAAATCTTTGGTAGACAGAATGTCTTTATTATTTGTATTTTCCCAAGTATACAATATACAATTTCTTCTACATTTCTATCAATACATTCTCTATGTATATTTAGGGTAAATATGTTACTAAGATGCATATTAGAAGTAGGGGTAGGGGTAGTGGTGGGGGAGTGGGGGTGTGTTTTAGATGTTCTTTAGTTATTTATAATCATCTGTTGAAACAAAAGATAATTTTCCACTTGCAGTGGTTCAATACAATATTTAAATCATTTTAATGGTAGGATTTATTTATAAATTATTGGTTCCTGAACATAGTTTTCTATTATTTCTATTAACTAGATTTAACCATACTTCACATGAACAGGAATAATTTTATCTATTTAGAAGGTTGATTTGTGAATACATATCATTTGTACTTTATTTTCATGCAATAGATCTTCTCAACCTATATCTTTTAACGTGATTATGCAAGGGTGGAGATATATTGGCGTTTTGAAATAGATTTCAATATACATGCATAAATGTAACTTACAGTTTGAGTCCTTCAATATAACAGTAATATACAATTAATTTACTTTGTTTAGTTTTATAGCATTCCATTTTTTTCACACAGTGGTCTCATTACTTGTGTCTGTCATGAATTCATCTATTTGTCTAGCTATTTTCGGAGATGCAACGTTTTGGGCCTCTTCAAACAGTTGAACTTTAACTTGTTTCTTTCCTTCCAGCTTCGCATAAACATTGCAGTTATTATACCAAAACGAAACTCCATCTCATGATTTCAGCCTGTTTATCAATCCTCTATTTTTAAAAGTTTATATCATCATATGTCATCAAGTTATTGATAAAGAAAGCTTTTCGTTTGAGCATCACCATCGACTTTGATTCACTATTTAAGAATTTTACTAGAATTGGTTTAGGTTTGTCGCTATATTTTGAAGGCAGTCTGTGTATAGCCAGTCTGTATGATCCTTTACTATTTGACAGAATTTTAGTCTAAGATTTTCATCAGTTTCTTCTCTTATCCCATAAACCTTCACAATCTGTTTTCTTGAGTATTGTTCATTGTAATTTGCGATACTAATTGCTTCCATATTTTTTAGTTTGAG
Organism: Patella depressa; assembly: GCA_948474765.1. Taxonomy (NCBI): domain Eukaryota; kingdom Metazoa; phylum Mollusca; class Gastropoda; family Patellidae; genus Patella; species Patella depressa. The sequence goes on from OX419716.1 coordinate 56,362,509, forward strand.
TACATTTTGATCTTGTTTTATTTCAGCTATTTGTTGCTGTTAATTTTTATTTTCAGCAATAGCTCCTCATTCATAGTTTTTGACTCTAAGTATTTTTCTTTCATGTCATTGGATTCTTCAACCAAGGCTTTAATATCATTTTGAATTTCGGTTTTTACTTGATGAAGGATAGTTGTCCTTAGCAGTTCAATTACGTCTTTTATGTCGTCTTTTGTTAACATGTTAGTAGTTAGAGGGCTTGTACAGCCATGCACGTGCGCGCATGCATGTATGTGCGTGCATGCGCGTGCACGTGACCTTGCACTGGATGACCTTTAGCACGTGCGTGACCGTGACCTTGCACTGGATGACCCCCTGGCACGTGCGTGACCCCTTGCGTGACCTTGCACGTGCGTGACCTTGGGATACGGAGAGAAAGAGGGCGCGCGCGGGAAAAGAGAGAGAGAGAGAGAGAGAAGAAGAAGAAGAAGAAGAAGAAAGGGGAAGAGAGGGAGGGAAGGGGAAACAACTCTTTTACATTGATTAAGTTGGCCCTGAAAAGGGCCGTTGTCCTCTCAATGAGAGGGTTAACAGGAACATCTTGGATGATCCGCCGAGTACCGTGGAACAGGTCGCTTCTCGCATTTTACAGCATGCTTCGACCGCCTTTGGTAGCTGTTCGACACATCTACCCCACACCAGAAGCAGACCAAGTAATCGACCTCCGGACTGTTCCCCTTAGACAAAGGGTAATACCCCCACAAGTGGCGCAATATCTTTTATCGTTTCGATCCATTTTGCTTGTGACTTCTTTGGGCTTTGACACTCCTATTTATAGTTCGAGACGGGACAAGTCTAAGGTGTTGGGACGATACCATTTTCCACCAATCAGAATAGCATGACGTCACATGACGTCACATGATGTCACAAACAACAGACACGTGATATGTTGTCTACATTTGATTGAACATATTTACAAAGCATTTTATTCAACACAAAATGAACACAAATTTAATTGAACTTGAACATATTTACAGAGCAAAAAAGCATCGACATCGTTGTCCCTTCTTCTGGTCTTTTTGCAAGTCGGGAAAATGATCCCTAGCCCATTGTTCGACGAGTATATCGTTCACACGATACACGTGCCCGAACACCGAAAGGGCGTGCGGGGAGGGAACGTGAAACCGATGACACAAATAATACAAACAATAATGGCCGCAGACGACACTCTCGAGTCCCTGAATCCATCGGGGTTGGTAGTGGAGTTGTAGATCTTGGACGAAACGTCGAAAGGCTTCTCCGTAAACATCAGGGGGACACCCGTAGGAATCGAAGAAGGTAATGTGATCTGGTCCTTCGCACACAAACACGGTCCAGTGTCTACCGGGTTGATCTTCGTCGTCCGTGTTGATGACGTAGGCTTTGGGGTACGAGGTCGGGCGCAGTATATCCAGATGATTACGAGCCCACACGCCCCCGAACACGTTAGAGGGGAGGTGTTTTTCTAAAGCCCGTGTCAGTTGTCGATTGGAGAGAGCCTCACCAATCTGTGATGACTTGTCGGTTGGCGTCGATTTCCAAGACATTGTCGTATTCGGCAAACAGAACAAGACTGAGGTGATTGGTCGGGGCCGCACCGAACTTGAGTTCCAAAGACAGGTTACCCGCTGCTTTGGGATGAAAGTAGTTACCGTCGGCTCCGTGGTTGTTGGTCAAATCGAAACAATACAAAGTGTACCCATTGATATAGTCGTTGAAAGGGAGGTCCAGGTCTTCTCGGGTGTTTAAGACGGCCACTCTTTTCATCAAATCCAGGTATGGTGCGATGGCTTGTCGCTGGGGAAAATCGACGTCGTATTCGTCCACAATTTCCCCGTTCTTGGTCAATTTGATGTTCTGCAATTGATTGTGTTCGAATTGGAAGGGATTTCTGTTTTTTCTTCCGTCGTAGGCCGTGTTACGTACCATACCCACGATTAATCTCTTGGGAAGGCTTTCGTTGACAAACAGATTGTCTAGGACGTGACTGGTACGATTGTCGGGAATGACCATGTCGCGGACCACCACGCGTTTCAGGGGATACTTTGCGTTGGACGATTGAAGTTGCGCGGCCACCCGTTAGTAGGTACTGGGAGCTAGAGTGACGAACGGGATATCCAGGTAGGCTTTGGTGAACTCGACTTTGTAGTCTTCGGCATCGTTGCCTTCGCCGTACATCAGAAAAAACTTCGGGGATTGCTTTTCCAATTTCAACCGCAAGTCCACACCGTCCAGCAGATACCGATCTTGTAAACACATGTCCAAGTGTAGACGCGACTGCAATTCAAAGGTGCGACTGGCAGCGATGGTTTTCTGGCGTTGTTCCAATCCTTTGTTATTCGGAGCCTGTCGTCCACCGTCTCCGGCGGTGGCGACGGATTTCGTGGAATTGAACTGCCCGGCGGTATCTTTTTCCCACAGGACTTGTTTCGACAGATGGTCGTTCTTGGCTCCCTTAACGAAACTCAGCAAATTCTCCAAGTAAGCCCGGTAGGGATAGGTGGGCAGAGAGGTGGTGACCAAAGTTTCGGCATCCTTTCCCAGGCGTAATTTGACGTCTTTAAACAACGAATGAAACAAGTTGTTAATGGGTGCGACTTGACTATCCGCATCCAGGTCATCCCCGTTGTTCTTGGTCACCTTCAGGGCCACGTGCAGTGTCATGTTGGCCAGATCGATGAAATCGGTGGTGGCATTGGAAATATAAAATTCGATGGGTCCGTCGTGGTTCAAGTCGGGCGTCAGTGGATATTTTCTGATTTTCGTCACCTTGTTTATGGCCGTCTGCGTGTCGGGTAAACTGAACAAATCCTGCAATTCGTCTCGCGCGCAGGACAGGAATCATTGCGCATTACCTGCGTAGCCATGGTCGAAGATATCTAGTTTACGTCGCTTGTGAGAGGTGACCTGTGTCTTCTTCTTCCTCTTCGGACGATGTGAAGTGGACGGGGTTCGTGAGGGGTCTTTTATAGGTTCCAGGTGGGCGACCACGTTCTTGAGTGTGTCGGACATCGTGTTTGACACCGCGGGGCGAAGCGTGTCCTGGGCGACTTTCTTCCAGTTCCATTTTTCACGACCACTGACGGCGTCGAGCACGCTTTGCCCCACTTTGGGTAACACTTGGGCCACATTCTTTTTCACGGCAGCTTTACCGGCCGACCACAATGTCTTCCCGACCGATTTGACGGCATTCAATAACCCCGACCATCGACCGGCACCCTGTTGTCTCAGAATTCCTCCCCTGTACACCACCAGACCATTGCCAGCCCCTCGCTGTCTGAGCACTCCACCTTTGTACACTCGAATCATCATCGGCGGCGAAAATGAAGTTGGGTCACCACCTTACCGTCGAGAAATGGCACGGCTTTCCCCATTCCGTTCCTTATATAGAGACCAATGGAGCTTAGTCGACTGTACTTCAGAGGTAAGTAGTGAATCCTGGCGGGGCGGTGATACAATCGTCGACTGGGAATCACGTCCAACAAGGTAGCCTTCACGTCGCCCACGGTCTGGGGTTCGATAATGTCCGTGTAGATGTAAAACAGATCGTACTGGATTTGAAGATTTGGGGTGTGGTGGGCGTAGAAATACCGTAGACTTTGGCCATCGGCGCCGGTCATATCGATTGACTGCAGGGAAACCAATAGTTCGTTTCCAGGCCATCCCAACATGGATACGATGGGTCCACACAGACGAAGTTCGATTTTCGGCAACACGTCAAACCAGAAAAGCGACTGCACGTGATTGATCTTCAGATACACTTTGTCGTTGGTGTTGTCTCTCTTGAAAGACACGAAGGGACCTCTTGATACGGCCCCTTGGCGCATCACCTCTCGAGTTTCGTACTCGGTCTGCTCTTGCTTCTCGTGGTCGGTCATTTCCTTGTTATTGGGATCCAAACGAACGGGTTTATGGGCCAAATGATTGTAGATGGGAGGCAGGTTCCACAAATCATTCAGTCTGGTGTTCAGGACAGTCAGGATATGCCTCAGCGAGTCGTAGTCGTCACTCTTGATGTGCGTTTCCATTTCGATGGATCCCTTGATCTCATCACCCTTTACACCTTTGAAACAATTCGACGGGTCGATTCTGTGGCGGTCCCGGCATATCTTCACTTCGGGTTCGTCGCTCGGGGGCGACCATGGATGAATGCGTAAGCCGATCGTGTTGTCTCGTTGATCGATGTTTTGCCATTGGTCAGGTAACGTGATCATGGACAGACCCACTTCCCATTCCCGGTGATCGACGAGAAGTGGCGGGTCCAGATGTGTATGATACGTGGAGACTTTGTTGTCGGGATACCACGACATGGAACTGTCACTAGGGAGCGTGAGGTAAAAGGGCCGGTCGTTGTTCATTATGTTTGGTTTTCAAGGTTGGAGAAGGTAACAGGTAACCCAAGGTACTGGAGAGCAAGGCCGTCCACAACGTGGTCTGCGAACCGTCGGGTTTGAAAGCCAGTTTGGACAAAGAAACTCCCGCCACGACGTACACTAAAATCACTTGACAGAAAAAGACGATTTCCGCTTGGGGCACACGTTTTCCCAAGAGTGACCAATTGTGGGCACTCGCGGACGTAGACGTGGTTTCGTCTTGCATGTTGACTGATGTCGGCGTCTGTCGCTCCTATTTATACGTTTTGGAGACTGGTCCTGTCGATCCACGAATTAAAACTTGCCGGATAGCCCAACCATTTCACCAATACTTTGTCTTTTTTTCTTTCGAGTACTCTTTCGATGGGAGAGATCTCATCGTCATTGACTTGGACCGCTTGCAATTCTTCGGGATAGAAGGTGCCCTGTATGGGTTCGCCTCTTTCGTCCAACAGTTTGTAACCGGGACCGACGTTGGGTGCGACGTTGAACGTTTCCAGAGTCCAGTTGGGCCAGTAACCTTTGTCGAAGGCACCATGTTTCGGCAAAACCAAACGTACGGTCGTACCAATGTCCATTGATTTTTTCTTTTTCGGGGGACGTGGAGGAGGCGTTGTCAACATCCACTCGTGTTCGGGGCGAACGTCTTTGGGCGCCATTCCGATGGTCCGATGTCGTCTAGCATTGTAAGCCCGAACCAGGTCGTCTAGCACGTCGATGTACCGTTGTGTTTGTCGATGAGTAAAGTATCGCCACATGCGTTCTTTCAGGGTCCGTTGAAATCGTTCGACCACACTGGCTTTGGTTTCGACGTTGTGTGTCACGAAAAAATGAATCTTTCTCTTCTTCAGGTACGCCTGCATTTTTCTAGTGAGGAATTCGGTACCTTTGTCCGTTTGAAGTCGCAGGGGTTGTCGACTTTGAAAGATTTGACGAAAGGCATCCACCAAACTGTCCCCCGTCTTGTTTTTGAGGGGCAACACCCAAGCGTACTTGGAAAACACGTCGATGACGCACAGCAAATACCTGTATCCCTCATTCTGTTTGGCCAAGGCCGACATGTCGCTCAAGTCGGCTTGCCACTGATGATCTATGCCGGCCACCACCGTGGGAGACCGCGAGAATTTCTTTTTCAATGGTTTGTGCAAGGTGTACGCCCTTTGTTATTTCAACCATGCCTTGACTTTGTCCAAGGACACACCGGTAGCTTTGTGAAGACCCAGAGCACCACCGAAAGCGGCCGGGTGGTTCGGGTCGTAATACAATTTCTTCAGCTTTCGTTCCATGTTTCAGCAGGTGTCCCTATGAACAGGCTATTTATAGTTTTTGCAAGGAGAGCCATCTTCTGGTAGATGTACTAGGCGTATCCGTGCTGGAGATTTTCTTCTTTCTCGGGCGTCGCGGCGGAGTCCGTGTCGGTGGCGTGGACAATACGTTCCATCGATCTTGATTCCCGATGGCTTCGCGCGGTACGTTCGTGGCCTTCAAACTTTGCATCACGCCAAACCATCCCACGGGAGCCTGGGTATTCTTTCGCCGACGAACCAAATCGTTCACAATGTCAATGGCATTGGTGTTGGGTACGGGTACCCCATTCCGAACCAATTCCAAGTTCTCGTTCCACGACCAAGGTGTCTTCTCTTTCATGTGTTTCAACAAAAGGCGAGCTCGATGTTGATAAGGTCGAGGGACCGACTCCAGGATGGGTGCCTCCGAATTTTCTTCTTCTCTTGGCTCGGGTATGTTTTCGTCCAACAAGGGAACAACCTGTTTTCTTTTCCTTTGCATCGTTTGATAACGATGTAACAACTGTCCGTACCGTTGCATTTTATTTTCGTCGGCTAGGGTGGGATCGTTTAGCACGTGTTGCATGTCTTGGTGGACATTTTCGACGGCCTGCTGCAGTGGATCTCGATCGTACACGGGTTCGACTGGCCTGACTTCGACGGGTTTGACGTCGGGGAGTCCCTCGAAGGGTACCAGTTTCATTTTCTTGGCGAATTTCATCTTTGGGAAAGGACCGAAACAATCGGGTGTAGAAACCCCCTTTCTGTTGCTTCAGAAGTCGCCGACGGGTCTTCCAAGGTGTTTTAGACGTGCCCAAACGTCGTAACAAGGGGGCGTCCTTTTTCAAGCGCTTGACTTCTTTGTCGGTCACAGGAACGTTGCCGCGAATCAGGTTTCCAATACACTCACATACACCGTCGACGATGGGTTGGGTCTCGAGTAAAAGGGGACGGTCTTTCGGTGCAGTGTTCAAGAGATACCGCAGTGTCTCCATGACTGAGCTCGGGGTCGTTCTCCGGTCCCCTTTTTATACCTTTCTGTTCCCTGGGTTATCCACCAAATAGTTTAGATAGCTCGGCAGCCATAGCGTTCGCTCTATCGCGCTGTCTAAGGAAGGGATGTTTACCACCCTGTTGTCCACCCAATAGTTTAGATACCAAGGGGGCCAAAGCTGGGAGGGCCATGGCCAGCAATGCACCGATGGCACCGCCCTGTTGATCGACAAGTCGCCGTTTGACGTCGGGTGGAACATTACTCAGTTTGCGAAGCAACGCTCGATGTTTGTTCAATTCTTCGGTACTCAGTCCCCTTCCGCGCTGTGCGGTCCGTCGTACGAATTGATTTCGTTTCTTGTTTCTTTCCTCTTGCAGCCTTTCCTTCCATCGCAGCAAGACACACCCCCAAAAAATCCACGTCCCCCAGGTTTCATGATCAGGGAGAGTTTTTCGGTCGTCGGCATGTTTCTCTCCGTCAGCTGGGTCAACACTTGTCGATTTCGTTCCACCCATTTCTTGTGTTGAGCGTGCAGTGGCTGAATGTTACCCTTCAGCAAATGGTTGGCCGCCAACTTGAACCACTGCAACAATCCAATACGTGCCCGGCCCGTATTCTTGACCAACTGCCCATAAGCCATATCGGGAGTCAGATGTTGTAACTTGCGAATGAAGGACTTGAGTCCTTTCATAGAACTCTTCTTTTCTCTTCGTGGTCTGCGAAAGATCGGGGAGAGAGACCGAGCAGGGGAAGGTGGTGACGTGGGACGTGGAGGTGTGACCGGTAAAGGAGACATGGGACTCGTGGGTGGTGTCAACGACGGGGGTGACCACTGTGTTCTGGGGGCCCTCATTCTCGGGCGAGTCTGACTTCGTACCGTGGGATCACGAAGGTCCGGTGCCAACGTCGGGAACGTCGCCCTGGGAAGGGTGGGAGGTGGGTGTTTCCTCTGCGTATTCTTCGTACGAGCCATCGTGACAAACAAGAGTCAATTCGAGGTACAGGTCCCCCTTTTATACTTTTTGGACGTAGACGATGGGTGGTTCCTCTTGGGGTAAAATGTTGGATCTCAGTCGCAAAGCTTCGGGTGTGTCGGGCTTCAAATCAACGAGTAAGTAACTGCGAGGGGTACTCGTCGCATCTTCATAAGCTTCTTGCATATACTTGGAACGGGAAGGGTACATCTGACGGGCCAACACACCAATTTGCGAGGCGTCACGGGGATTTTTGAACAAGACCAGGTAATGGGCATTCAGACTGATGGTACGCTGTTGCTTGTCAAACAAGTTTTGCACAATGTAAATGACACTCGTGTCGTGGTGATGACTCTTTTTCGTGAACCACATTTGCAATATCTCCGTGTCTTCTCCCATCAAATCGTCCACGACTAAGACTTGTGGACCTTTGACTTGACCCATCACGTCGTCAATATCCGTCAAACCTTTGACATAAGTGTAGGGAAAGCGATCGTAACTCTCTTGCCATTCGCCATAAGCCCACACGATACGTTGAGGAGGGACGTCGAACAGGGACGCTTGAAGAAACTTCTGCACAAAGACCGTTTTCCCAACACCCGTTGGACCACTGACTAACATGGTAAAGGGATGTTTGAACGTCACATCCATCTTGCACTGTTTTCCCCCATTCCCTTTTCCCCTGCCTTTTATACCTTCGCGCCAGAACAACAGACATGGAGTGAAATTAGAACACAATTTATTTTACTAAAAATACAAAAAGAACATTCAATGCAACAAACATATCATACAAAGGAAAAGAACATTCAATAGAACATATCATACAAAGGAAAAGAAAAAACTGTTAGTTATCGCGTTCTCTCTTCAGGATCTCTTGTCTCACCCAGGGTACATTTCTCAGGACGCGAGGAATCCAATACACATGTCCCAAAAGCTTCTGCATCGTGTCGTGTGGGTGCCAGTCTTCCACTTCAGCAAACGTGACGACGACGGGTATCCATTCACTCATATCGAAACAAGGGGGATACGACAAGACTTCGGTCATATCTCTCGGACCCGCATATTGGATGAGTGCTCGGGAAAAACTTTCTGCTTCCTTCTCTGCCAACAAGAGGACAGCCGTCTTCGGGATTTCACCGTTCGAAGTTTCACCGTTTTCACTGGTAGTCGGGAGAATAGTGGGTGGAATAGAAAGTTTCGTCGGCTGTTTTCTTTTTTTCTTTGTATCGTCTGTAGAGCTCGAACGCTTCTCCGCACCAGTACCAGTATCGCTGACTGCGGGTGTTGTCTCTGGGCATGTCGATGTTGTTGTCGAACATGCGACTGGCAACGGCTTCAAAGTTGTTTTCTGTTTGGATTTCTTCTTGGCACTCGAGCAGGCCGTGTCCGAGCTGTCCACAGTTGAGGCACTTGTGATTTTCGTCGGTGGGTCTCTTGATTCCGTAACACTTTCTTTTGACAGTTTCTTTTCTTTCTTCATCACTCTTCGCTTTTTGGGCTTCTGTTCGTTTTCCACACTGGGGTGCCCAGTGTCCTGGTTCTCCGCAGAGGTAACAACTTCCATAGGAACCATAGGCTGGTCTGTCTTGTCTTGGTTTTCGTTGCTGCTGTTGGGAACGAGTAGGGCAGTCTCTATACCAGTGTCCGACATTGTTACAGGAGAAACAAGCTTGACTAGCCATCGAGAGCAGAATGAAATTTCAGTCTGACACTTCGCTTCTTATAGTCTTGGTCGTGACGTCACTCGCTTTTGATTGGTTCTTTCTTTTCCTTCGTTTTGATTGGTTCGTTGTTTAGTCTATGATTTCCAGGCTTTCCACGTACTTTTTCACTTCGTCCCAATCGATCAAGGCTTCACTCACGTGACAGGCTTCCAACAACGTCATCAGGTCGGCTCGATTACCGTGTTTTTGTCGCCAATGGTTGAACACGGTGAAGATTTGCATGCGCGCGTTGTTGGGATGACTCATCTTGGCTTGACTGATTCGCGCTTCTCTGATCCCCAGATGTCTGCCAATACATTCCCAGCCTTCTCCCATGTTGCCGGACATGACATTGATATCCATTTGATCCAGAGACCATCGTTTCTTTTTCTTCGGCAAGCCGTCCATCCACTGGCGTATGGGGTCTTCTTTCTGTTCGACAAACTCGTCTTTGCGTTTGATCAACGCGGTCTTAAAGCCCGGTACCACCGTCCAGAACTTTTTCAAGGCTTTCTCGACGTCTTCTCGCCATCGTTGTTCGTCCTCCCACGTCTTGACTTGATCTCGTGGATCGTCCATCATACTGCCTAGCACGTTATCGATGTCTTGCAGTTTCGGCTCGTCCACCCAAAGGTAGTGATTGTAATCGTCCACGGGATGCGAGGGTTGACCCGTTATGGAAGAAACGCCTAGTCCCAGACAAGAGTGGTATCTCTGACTGGGATGTTCGTACTTGCAGCCGATACACTCTTCGTGTTGCCTTTCTTCTATAATGGGCAGGAAACATTTCAACACTCGAAAGTTGAGCCATCGTTGTCTAAGTTTCTCGATCAAATTTTCTGCCGGTTCGTCATCTTCTTTGTTTGTTCGCCATCGTCCTGAGACCCGCAAGTCAGTATCCATAGGGGTAAGTGTTGCTCGGTTGGCCATCGTCATTGAATTGAACAAACCGCTTGTCATACACGATTTTATATCGTTTGTTCTCGGGGCGTGTCCAAAGACGGCGGTCACGTGATCTGGTAATCTTGAACGGATTGGCTATGACCAGAGGTTCGTTTTGATGGACGTGCCGTACATTCTCCTTCATGATGGCGTAATTCAGCTGCTGGGAGGCACGGTAATTCAAGGTGAATCCCCGGACTTTACATACAGTTTTACCATCGCTCTGGCGGTACGCGTAATTCTTTGGCCCTCCGCTAACAAATTCTCGAATGGTGACATCTTCGGGCAACTCGTTCTTCCACTGACCCAAACTAGAACCTTCCGGGGGATTCCATGACGTGGCGTGGTATTGGTAGATGACGCTATCGGTGTCAAAATAGCAAACGCGCTCTCCCAACTTTTCCAAGACGGAATAGAGTTTCAAACGAGCTTGAGCCGTGACAAAGGCGGCGATAACCACGTTGGTGATGGGACAGGGTGCCACGTGTTCTTCTTTTTTCAGCGTTTCCATCAAGACCATGTTATCGTTCACTAACTGCACATCTCGTACGGTCTGGGTCACGTCCAACATTTTTTCAAAATAGACGCTGGGCTCCGTGATGTACTCGGTCTTGGGAAAGTTGTCTCTCTGTCCGAATTTACCCCATGCTGTGTTCAATTGTAACTTGCTAAACGCCCGCATCCCTTTGTTGGGTTTTATCGACGCGGGATCCAGACGAATACCTTCGGTGTCGTACACGTCCTTGACGAAGCGGGTCTTGTCTTCTTCGGTGTGGCAGGTGTCGGGATAACCGCTGCTTTCCATCTTCTTCTTGAGGTAGTGATTAATGTACCCCGTAAACAGATCGCCCGTTTTGGCCTCGGGATCGTAAGTGCTGAATTCTTTCCAGTGCCAGACTTCGTAGACTTTTAGTACTTGGTATCCTAGGGTCACCGCTTTCTTGAGTTCCAGGGTGACAAACGTACCCACCCAGGCTCGCTGTTCGTCGGTGTGCTCACACGGTTGGTATTCGGCAATCTCCCCTTGTTGCATGTGTTCGTCGACGCAGCTTCGACACAGGGCAAACACCAATTTCTGTTTGCGCCGAAACGGGAGCACTGGATGGAACAGGCCACGGGGCGGCAAGACGGAACACTGGATCAACCCTTCGTACTGCTGCCACTGGTCTTGATCGGGTTGTGTGACGATCGTGGGTTCCTTGATGGGAAAGGTACCGTACTTGCAGATGTACGGGTACAGGGACACCACGTCGATGTAGCGCATGTCTTCCGCCGACTCGTTCACCAACAGTTGAATGGCATTGGTTCTTCCGCCGAAGAAAGCGTTGCGGGGCATCAGAGGTTCGGGAGCGGGCCATTGCTGATCTTCCAAGCCTTGTAAAAATTCGTCCATCTCGGGATCATGGCGTCGTTCTTCCTCCATCTCACACTCCCACGCGGATGGTCTGCATACCGTACTGTTCCTGGAGTCGACGGTGACGTTCTTGGGTCTTCTGGTACAAGTCCCTCATACTGCGAGATGGATCGTAGGGATGTTTATGCTGAAGGTCTTGGACGGGACCCGGATAACATTTGGGACAACCGTGAAAGGCACACCCGTGAAACTCGTACACCGTACCCGTGGTCGTGTCCATGCCATCTAAGCTATAAGGGCCAACTCGGCATTCACTACCGTTGCGGGCGTGTCGAATGTTGGGTAGTGGGATCTGGTTTCGGAAAGCTGCCATGGTCTGTTGATGTTGTTCCCATTCCAACCATCGAAGGGCTTTGTTGGACTGTTGTCGAGGCTGGAAGCGGTGCCAGTCCATACCAGGTTTCGGCTCTTGCATCAGGGCTCGAGGAATGACGACGAGGGGGTCTTTCTTTAGGTAGTGCGTGCGTAACACGCGACTGCAGGCAGAGGCCAGAGTCAAACTTTTTTCGAAGGGATCGATTCCCGTGTCCATGAGAAATATCTCTCGAAACACACCACAGCATCGGCGGAGGACATCGACGTCACTCTTACAGTAGGCGAGAATTTCCTGGCGAAAATCAAAGACGTGGTGACTGTGTTGTTGGTACCACTCGTGAAATTTTTCTCGTTCCGATACACTCATGCCATCCGGATCGTAATCGGTGTCGGGAGGATAGGTGCCCACGTATTCTTCGTTCTCCGGTCTGTTGAAGTGGTGAGGGAAGTAACCTTTCTTGAGTTCTTGCAGGCCAAAGGTCTTGGGCATGTCCCGTAAAGCCATCGGTAGAAAGTTGAGGGAATCGATGAATTTTACCGTACCGACAGTGATCGTCATCGCTTTACCACCATTCATAATCACTTCGGGTTGCGCCACGGAATGTTTGTGCAGCGTCTGCAAAATCAGTAGGCCGTCGTAACCTTTAAAGTTGTGAGCCACGGCAATCACGGGACTCGATTCGTGACTGTCATGTTTCCGACCATTTACCACCGTACCGTGAGCAGCGAGTTGTAGAAACCATTTTCCCACATCGTCCAGCGTGTCTTGGCCTTTAAACACAATTTCCCGTTGGTGATTCCAGTACGTGTCGCAGTGCTCGCAGGGATCTTGATTGTCGATACAAAAGTGACAGCAGGTTTGCAGGACACATAGGTTGGGAATGTGCTCACCGGTATCTTGCTGGCATTCAAAGTCAAAGAAGACGAAGCGGGTCAACGTTGATTTCTGTAGTTTATCGATTTGTATCTTTCGGTCTTTATTCATGTCGATGGGTGATTTCAGTGGTTGGATGTAACAAAACTGTTTCTCGGCCGTGTGCCACTCTCGGCAGATGGAACACTCGTATTCTCCGCATCGGTGTTCTTCCAAATTTCGCTTAGCCTTGATGACGTCCCACTCTTTTTGACATTTCTCGCATTTCTTCCATCGATAACACACACTGCACTTGGCTCTGGAACGGGTGGCAAGGTGATTGTCGAAACACTGGCGGCTCATAAACACACGATGACAACGATAACACGTCTTTGTATTGGGATCAGGTGGACAGGGTGGACCCATTGTCTTACATCCTTGGCACATCACGTGACACGAATGATTCTCTGCAGCATTGTATCCTACTTGACAGGTCTCGCAAAAATACGACCTTTCCACAAAAGCGGGCATGGAGGTAATGACGTCGTAATGCCTGTCGTGTAAATACAGGTTGAGATGTTTTGGTGTGCCTGTGACGTGTTTTGTTCCCCGATAAATCGCCTTCCCAAAGATGGCTCGAGAGAAAACGTTGAGTTGGTAACCTTGCTCCCCCAAATACTTGGCGTACAATTCCCAGGTTTCCATCCCCGTACAGGCTTGCCTGGCTCCACCGACGGCATCGACGAGGGCTTCCGTTTTTCTGGTCTGCCACGAGTGGGGTCCTGTATTGTTGATAAATCTCTTCCGTTCTCTTTCCCATTCAGGCGTGTCTTGTTTGTTGGCATAATGACGGGCGACGACAATAGCTCGCTGAAAACATAAGTCGTCGGCATTCTTGATGGTGACGAGGCATCGCTTTTTCTTCAAATATTCTTCGAAATTTGCGCAGTGTCTCTTCTTCATGTTTGTTCCACCGTTACCTCGACCATCGGGAGGGGACACGTGACAAATACTCATGGACATTCTTTGATCTAGACGAAATTCTTTGTTACTCTGTAATACGGCAGCCACTTTCTGTAACACGTCTTCGGCCTTTAACAAACGATGTTCACGGAAGGGTAACCAAATAGGTGTTTTGAGTCCCGGGTGACTGATGGCGATTCTAACATAGTCACTTTCTCTGGCGTCCAAGGTTCGACGAATTTCCTCGATGATGGCCTCAAAAGTGTCGTGTAGTTGTTGTGGTACATCATTGGCTGGAACATGGGACCAATCTTCCAAAAAGTCTATCTCCACACACAGTGATTCGGTTCGAAATAATCGGCTGTATCGTCTATCCACGGGTCGTAAAGAATAACTCATCTTGCTTCGCTCGCTGATCGCATATCAATGTTCGAAGCTGTCGCTTCTCGGCCTTTTATGCCCTGTATGTCGTGACGTCATCAAACGTTCGATATCGTACACCCTACGTAGTATAACGTTGCACATGCGCTGTATAACGTTACATCGCGTCTATATGTAGCCTCCAACGTACGCATAACGTTGCATCACGTCTATTTTTAGCCCCCAACGTTAAACCTATGATGCATAACGTTATGCTCAGTACTGTGACGTCACTCCATGAATGGACTCGTCCGTGACGTCATAGGAAATGGACTCGCCCTTACGGTTTTAAAACGACACAACACTCGTCTCTCTATCAGTATGAGAATGGCTGCTCCGGTCGTACGCATCGAAGACAACCGCAGCACGGATACTCTCATGTATCTCAGGGGTCACACGCTTGCCGTGATTACCCCTGACGATATCTTTGTCTTATCTGACGAGGTATTAAAAACACCTCCCAGGAAAAGACCTCCTCCCGAATTAGTGGAGGCCATTAGACGCAACCGACATAAAGTGCGTCGTACCCTCACATTTGAGTGAGGACAACGGCCCTTTTCAGGGCCAACCAACGGCCCTTTTCAGGGCCAACTTAATCAATGTAAAAGAGTTGTTTCCCCTTCCCTCCCTCTCTTCCCCTTTCTTCTTCTTCTTCTTCTTCTTCTTCTTCTTCTTCTTCTTCTTCTTCTTCTTCTCTCTCTCTCTCTCTCTCTCTTTTCCCGCGCGCGCCCTCTTTCTCTCCGTACCCCAAGGTCACGCACGTGCAAGGTCACGCAGGGGGTCACGCACGTGCCAGGGGGTCATCCAGTGCAAGGTCACGGTCACGCACGTGCTAAAGGTCATCCATTGCAAGGTCACGTGCACGCGCATGCACGCACATACATGCACGCGCATGCGCGCACGTGCATGGCTGTACAAGCCCTCTAACTACTATGTTTTTGAAGTTTTGATCTATTTCATCCCCAAGAGATGCTATATTTTCATTTATTTCTGTTGACATATCTAGACTTAAAGCTGAACTCCGGTTACAAAAATACCCAAATAAATTAAATAAAAAAAAGTTTACGCCTCCAGCCGCCATACTTGTTTCCAATATGTGAAATAAATATGGCGGACATGGAGGCTTATGACCTGGGCAGGTTAGTCGATCTCACTTCCAGTTTGTTGCTTATCAGCCACCTGTACACCTCCGGTTTTGTTCTCTACACGCTTCACTAGTGATTGCTCTATTTTTCCCAACAGTACACCAAATTATTGAAGATTGCAAAATGTCTGATCAGGTAAGCCTGTAAATAATTATATGAACTGCGCCTACTACAATATAGCCTAAGCTTTACTCTAAAACAAAAGATGCAAAAAGATGGCTTACCCCGACGTGAAATTTTCAAGGAAAACAAATCATCAACACAAATTATTGTCTTCTTCATATTAGTATTACATTGTATTATTTCCACGTCTTCTTGTGAATATCTTACATATGTAAATCACCAAAAAAGCTATCGCAGCATAATGTCCAGTGTAATTATAACTATGCAATAAACAGATAGTTTATAACTAATACTATGCAATAAACAGATAGTTTAGATTAGATCTTCACAAGTAGCCATGCCATGTCTGTTGTTGATGATCAAGGGGCATAACTACATTTTGGCGGCGGCTCTCATTGGGGAGTATCTGAAATTGAATAACAGTTGCATTGCTATTCCATCTTATATTCAACAATTATAAAAGAAAATATTGGGTAAGACGATTATGTCCAACTTTTGGACCAAACTGACAATAAAGTGCCAAATTTAGAAAAATACAAGTGTTTATTACCTTCTTTGTTGTAGATTTGTTTTTACAAGTAACATTTTTGCAGTCTTTACATGGCTTTTTTGCTTTAGCACAAATGCAGCTTCCACATTTTCCTCTCCTGTCACAAGGACAACAAGGCACCTATAGATGTACCAAATAATTATATAAAAGTAAAAGCTGAAGCAAAACAAAGCATCCAATATTAGGCCCAATCTGATCGACAAAATGGTTATATGACTTTATTGTAACGTCATCTAGTAAAATAATATGTATAACAAAAAAAAGGCATAACATCAATAAATTTAGCACTGTCAAACACTTCCCAGTAAGAGCCGCCCCCAAAATGTAGTTATACCCCCTGATCGTCAATAACGTAAACATCAGACATGGCATGGCGGCTTGTGAAAATCTAATCTAAACTATCTGTTTATAATAATAATACTAATATGAAGAAGACAATAGTTTGTGGTGCTGATTTGTTTTGCTTGAAAATTTCATGACGGGGTAAGCCATCTTTTTGCATCTTTTGTTTTAGAGTTAAGCTTAGGCTATATTGTAGTAGACGCGGTTCATATAATTATTTACAGGCTTACCTGATCAGACATTTTGCAATCTTCAATAATTTGGTATACTGTTGGGAAAAATAAAGCAATCACTAGTGAAGCGTGTAGAGAACAAAACCGAAAGTGTACAGGTGGCTGATAAGCAACAAACTGGAAGTGAGATCGACTAACCTTTCCAGGTCATAAGCCTCCATGTCCGCCATATTTATTTCACATATTGGAAACAAGTATGGCGGCTGGAGGCGTTAACATTTTTTTATTTAATTATTTCGGTATTTTTATAACCAGAGTTCAGCTTTAAGTCACTGATATCAAATTGGGTGGTGGTTGATTTGCTGAGGGTTTTTTTCCTTCTTTAGATGTTATTGTTAGGTCTGTTTTCTGACTATGTTTAATGTTTAGATGAGTAGCTTGTAAACTAAACTCACAGGCCAGGTTTGTTTTCAGGAGTACAGTTCACTATTGGTCTATTTTATCCACTGATTTTCAGCTCACCTTACAAAAGAATTCTATTTCAGACAGTTTTTTTGCTAATAACTTGTTAATTTGTCCTTAGATTTTACCTAGAATTTCACAATTTGTTCTTGGTACCATTACACTTATTATTACCAACTTCCTACATTTATATTACAGTACTATCACAGCTATGAATCTAAATAACCAAGAGCACTTTATCCCACTTTTACCTGGCAGCCTATTCAGCTAGCGACCTATTCGACCGATCCAGCTGGCAATCTGTTCCTTGACAACCAATTCAGAATTAAGACAACAGTCGCCCAAACTCATCTATTTTTATCAACCAATAAAATTCAACGTTACGTCTATCAAATGAAAGTAGAATATATTATTTTTTATCCATTCCTTTAGCTCAGAATAGAGGTGTAATTTTGCATTATCTTACAAAATTCTGGACATCAAACTAAATATATTCCGAAAGGTAATTAAATAGGCTTTCCAAATATTATTAGTAAAAGTTGACACAATCATATTAAAGGGGTGCACTCTCATGCTAAACATGGCCAATTTTTAAAAAGAAATTAAAGGGAAAGACCGTTAATATCCCATGTGAAAATTCGGACCATTGTACAAAAATTTGATGTTACAACTAAATATATTCTAAAAGGTAATTGAATAAGCTTTCCAAATAATATTAGTAAAAGTTGGCAAAATCGTATTAAAGAGACGAGATCTCAACATGAACATAGCCAATTTTTCAATATTATAAATGTAAAAAAAAGACCGGTATTTTTTTCGCCAACTCCAAATTTGGATGATCGTACACAATTCGGAGCATCCAGCTATATATATTCTGAAAGATAATTTAATAAGCTTTCCAAATATTATTTGTAAAAAATGGCACAATCATATTAAAAGGGCGCGCTCTCAACGCGAACATAGCCAATTTTTCAATATTCTAAATTTAAGCATAGACCAGTAATATTCCAAGTCAAAATTCGGACCATCGTACAAAATTCTGAGCATCCAGCTATATACATTCTAAAAGGTAATTGAATTAGCTTTCCAAATATTATTAGTAAAAGTTGGCACAATCATATTAAAGGGGGCGTGCTCTCAACCTTAACATAGCCAATTTTTCAATATTTTAAAGTGAAAGAACGGTAATATTCCTAGTCGAAATTCGGACCATCGTACAAAATTCTGAGCATCCAGCTATATATATTCTGAAAGGTAATTGAATAAGCTTTCCAAATATTATTATATTAGTAAAAGTTGGCGCAATCATATTAAAGTGGCGCGCTCTCAACCTGAACGTAGCCAATTTTTCAATATTCTAAATGTAAAGATAGACCGGTATTTTTTTGAAAGTCCAAATTCGGACCATCGTACAAAATTCTGGGCATCCAGCTATATATATTCTGAAAGGTAGTTTGAATAAGCTTTTATACGATTGTCCGAATTTCGACTCGGAATATTACCGTTCTTTCACATTAAAATATTGAAAAATTGGCTATGTTAAGGTTAAGAGCGCGCCCCTTTAATCATATTCCTGAAGCAATGGCCCGAGAAATCCCTCTCTGACCATTGCTGGAATAGCGTCTGTTTCTTGAACTTATGCGGTAGTGTGTCTATTCTTTCCGTCCAATGAAAGCTATCACTTAAGTACAGCAACATGACAGTCCTTCGTTTAATCTGGGTCTTCCCTAAAACTTTGGACAGTGATTTAAGGTATTCAAAACGGTGAAAGTATGTTCGTTTCCAAACATTATTGTTTACATTTCATTCGACTTGATAGCCTCATTTGTCACGCAATTAGTTTTACTGCAGTATTCTGCTATGCACGGGTTAATTAGGCATAACAAAATCGTGAGTCATGACGTAACGTTATGTAAATATATTTGGTCCAATATTGGCAGCTAGTGATTGGTTGGTAAACGGACTACTGACAAATCAAAATTTAAAACAACAATATCCACTCATAATAGCAGTGTGTAGTTGGATTACCTCTAATCAAACGCAACACTGCGCGGAGTATGCCCTTTAATATGATTGTGTCAACTTTTACTAATAATATTTGGAAAGCTTATTCAATTACCTTTAATATGATTGTGCTAACTTTTACTTATAATATTTAGAAAGCTTATTCAATTACCTTTTAGAATATATATAGCTGGATACTCAGAATTTTGTACAATGGTTCGAATTTGGACTTCCAAAAAATACCGGTCTATCTTTACATTTAGAATATTGAAAAATTGGCTATGTCAACTTGGAATATTACTGTTCTTTCACTTTAAAATATTGAAAAATTGGCTATGTTAAAGGAGCTAAGTCTCTAACTTAATATCATCCAAAATCTTCAACATTGAAAACACGAATTATTGGTCAATTTAAATCAACATTGATGCTGTGATCTTACCGGGAAAAGATGGGCTTCTGATATTCAATATTTAAGATAAAATAAACATTTTCTCATTGGTACACGAATCGTGTACCATAATGCGTTTCAGCCCCAGTTCTAGCAAGAGACTCGAGGAACGAGGCTAGAAACATTGCAGCAAATCAAACAGCGTATGTAGACTGGAATAACCAGACGCTAGTAATAAGCACCCCAATGAGACTGTCGGCTTATTTCGCCGAACATAACTGTTTTGAAATTAGAGTAAAAACGTAAACCATTGAATGTAAATCAGTTCATATATATTCATATTACAGTGTTATATACGTTGCGACTTACTTGTGTCAATTTCTAGATCCCAAATGTTTAAGGTTGAGAGCGAGCCCCTTTAATATGATTGTGCCAACTTTTACTAACAATATTTGGAAAGCTTATGCAATTACCTTTCAGAATATATATAGCTGGATGCTCAGAAGTTTGTATGATGGTCCGAATTCGGACTTCGAAAAAATACCGGTCTATCTTTACATTTAGAATATTGAAAAATTGGCTATGTTCAGGTTGAGAGCGCGCCCCCTTTCAAATGATTGTGCCAAATAAAATACCAATATATCCTTACATTTAGAATATTGAAAAATAGGTTGCCAGGCTACGAAACATACGCCCACACAGCAGCTAAATCGTCCGGGCAGTCAACAAGAGTTGTCGCTTCTTAAGCAATTATCAGAAAATCATTAGAATTTGTTTGGTTTTTATAAAGTTCTGCCCCATGCTAACGTTAAGCATACGAAACATTTAATATTATGGATTTAGCTGTTCAATTATCGATTTTCAAGAAATTCACACTCAACCATCATTAATGTGTAACGGGGATATAGTCAAACGTTTTTTTTATTTGGAATAAAATTGTGACCTCCATAGGGCCCACAAGTTAAAAAAAAATAGGTTGTTAGGCAACGAAACATACGCCCACCAGCAGCTAAATCATCCGGGCAGTCAACAAGAGTTGTCGCCTATTTTTAATTTTTTCGGAAAAGAAACATTTATAATACACTAAAATCAAGGGCCATAACTCTGGCAGTAATTATCTGAAATCGGATAAGAATTGTGACCTGTATAGAGTTCACAAACAAATTGTGGACGGACGGACAGGGGCGATGACATAATTAAACATGAAAATGTGGGCGTGTAAAAAAAAGAAAGGTGTTTTAAATAAATTTATATAATCCACAAACACATTACAGTTACAGTATATATATTTTACAATATGAGAAAAACGAGTAAACAGATGCTGGTTAATCTATCTCAATCTTCTTTACCATAAACGATAAAACCATTAAATACTAATTATGATGACATTAGTAATCTATCTCAATCTTCTTTACCATAAACGATAAAACCATTAAATACTAATTATGATGACATTAGTAATAGCTACAGACACACAAACATATTTTATGCTTGCCCTGAAAATACATACAATAGTTGCCATTATTTTTGTGTATATACTTTAACCACTATTTCTGACAATATTACCTTACATTATTACATATTTATGTCCATAATTATATGTAAAACAAACTAATCTCATACTTTAATCAAAAAATACATGAAATATTTATAAAGTAATTAATTAGCTTACCCATTTGTGGAATTTTGCTACATTTTAATACCTGGTATTAGTAATCTTTCAATATCTTTGTCAAATACATAATAGTATTCAAAGATAATATATTCTACTTTATACACTGTAACCAGTGTATTAGCCTTCATCCTTCCAAATTTCATTTTTCTACACTAATACGTGGTATTAGTTTATCAACAATATCTTTGCCAATATTAAAAGCTGACATCTTCTGCTTTATACACTGTAAACAGTGCATTAGAGCCCCAACTTTCCAAGTTTCATTTTGTTTACACTAATACATATACACAGTGTTAGCTATCTAACACTTCCTTCGTGTGCTGGTAAAAAACCAACATTTTTTTCCTTTCTAGTCTCCAAAGAAAAAATCTAAAGAAATAGATCATCAAACATAATTTCCCCTACACCTGTCATGCTTATGCATTAGCAATCTTACAATATCTTTGCCAATAATACAATAGTATTAATAGCCGACAATAAACAGTGTATATAGAGCTTTCTCTTTCTAAATTGCTTTTTTCTATAACACACCAAGGCCATAGTGATATGGCCAATGGAAGATTTACATTATCTTTTCTTGCATAAAATGGACAGGCTCCCCTGACTCCCCCACACCTGTCATGCTAATACATATCCTGTTTTAGCAATCTTACAATATCATTGCTAATAATACAAGAGCATATTAAAAGCTGGTACTTTCTGCTTTATACACTTTAATCAGTGCATTAGAGCTTTGTATTTCCAATTTGCTTTTGTTCTATACTATTACACACCAAGGCCACAGTGATATGGCTAGTGGAGGATTTACATAGTTGCTACCACAGTATTTCACATCATCATTATTTCCTTCATGTGCTGGCGATATCCAGCAGCGTTTCTCTTTCTGTTCTTCAAAGATAAACCCTGAAGAATATAATCTGCAAACATGCATACATAAACACCACAGTCATAACCATTATCTTGTATAGTTATGTTTCTTTCCATTATCGTTTTCCATGTGTTTGATCGTACTGTCTCAATCTCATTAATAAAACTGAGTAGTGTGTTCAAACATACAGCACCCCTACTAAAACTTCCAAGTGAATCAAAGTACTTGATAGTCTTTGATTTCACATAAACTACCAATAAGCTCCAGTGACTTGCAGTGTACACTGGAAGTAGTATCATTTCATACTGTAGAATATTTCTACTACGGTAGAATTCTACTGCATTTCTTAAATTTCCTTCTATTCAGCCAATATTTGATTGCCTTCATTTCTTTCTCTTTCTTGTAGGTATTACATATACACATTTATTACTTGATCATTGAGCCACTGTCTTGGAGCAAGAGTTGCTAGATCTCTTCTACTTATCTGATATCCATACTTTCTGACTATTACATCATCAACCTGCATTTCATTTTGAATGCCAGTCTTTCTCATTTCTTTAGAAATTCTTTTTGAGGGGAATATTTTTATCCACTAAAGAATCCTTTTTAACTTTAACACTGTGGGATTGCCACATATTTTTTATTTCGAACATTACAGACAACAGGAATGTTGTCAACATTATTCTCATCATTACTAAATTTTTCGTTACTGATCAGCAGATAGATCACTTTGTGGTCTGAGAAGTAATTTTCCTGAACTCCAGACCTTATGTGATCTTTTGGTAGATCAGTGTATATCAAATCTATCACTGTATCTGAATTAGTGGTAGGTTCATCAATCAACTGGTTCATGTCCTTGAACACTTCACCGACACTAGAGGTCTTAAACTTTTCAAATTGAATATTGAAGTCACCAAGAACTACAGTGAAATCAGTTTTATCTGACGTTTTGTTCACATCTCTAACAGTTGAACAAAACTGACTTTCAGACACTTTAGGGGGTTTATTAATCCCAAGTATCTTGCAAGATTTCTTTACATTGCTTATTTCAATATTTAACGTTATAACGTCCGTCTCAATACCATTCATATTGAATGGTTCAACAATCACTTCTTCCAGTTTCATTTGATCACTGATATATACAGCCATGCCATGATGGCTTTTCATTTTTTCTGTACAAGCATCTTTTCTGTACAAGGTATAACCAGGTATGTTGTACATATCTGACTTTACACTTGCTTTTACTCTTGTCTCTGCCAGTATGACAACAGATGCATTTATTTTACAAAGACTTGTTTTTACATCTTCAAAATATTTCTGCAGTGATTTAACATTGTGATAAACCACAATTATTTTATCTGAGCTCACAGAACTCAAATCTCGCGTTCTGCACATGACTTTACTACACATGACTTTACGTGTTGTACGCAATTCATTCATTTCTACTTTGACATCATTACTGACTGATATTTTGTTTTCTTTCAGGTTTATGATGTGTAAACCTTCAATAGTTTTCACTCTGCTTAATCCAACATAATGAATATGTGGAGTTTTTCTACCTTCAAAATCAACGACCACGCTTTCTAAAGTATCCCCTTGTGATCGATTAACAGTTTTAGCAGCAGCTGGTCTCTGCATTCTCATTACTTCTGCATTCATGCATTTTCCAACTCTAAACTGACGTGAAACAGCCAGAACAGGTGTCCACAAGGGATCAATTTCTGCACTGAAATGACTTTTATAATCTTTTCTAGTTAACTTCCCAACATCTGGATTTTCAAACTGGACCCAGACTATGGTGCTACTTGCTGATATGGACGCGCCTGATATGATTATTTTTACCACGCAAGACGCCCCATTTGTCAACCCATCGTCCAATCTAGCATTTAAAGCTATTTCACACTTCAAGCCAATTACCAATCCTAAAGTGGAATGTAATTGCATAGTTTTTCTCGGATCTTCTGTAATATTCACTAGTATAGTTTTGCCCACAGCCTGCGAGGCAGACCCAACTATACTATCTTTTGCTAAAATTACAATTTTTTCACCAACCATGTTATCAAAAACTTTATCATTAAAGTTTTTCATCTTTTCATTACTTAAAAAGAGATGTTGTATGTCAAAAGGATACTCACTCTCTTCATTAACTTCCAACAATCTTGATTTAAGAATGTTGATATCATTACATTTTTCTTCTTCGGATATATAATTGCCTTCTCTTAATCTATTCAATAGTTCAGCAAAGACTTTGCTATCTTTTTGCCTCATAATTTCTGTAAGTTCATACATGCAGAAATTATCTTTCCATATATTACTCGCCAATGGCCCATGGGCACTGTCGAGATTTTCAAATATATAGCCATCAAATACCGGTTTCAACTGAAACAGATCTCCAACACAGATAACATGACATCCACCGAATAACAGTGGGCTGCCTTTGATATCTTTAAATCTTTTATTAACATCTCATCAATAAAGACAACTTTCAAACCTCCAAGGCTACTTCTTAACGTATTTAATCTGCTACTATCTAAGCTTTTATATTTCAAAGACTGACACACAGGGATCTTCAGCGCGCTATGTAAAGTACTACCCATGATGTTATACGCGGCCTTGCTCGTCGGAGCCAACAATATTTGCTTAATAGTTTCAAAATCATCACCTGCTTTAGTTTTGTAATACCTCAACAAACTTTGAAACAAAGCAGTTGTTACAAAACTTTTGCCTACACCAGCTCCGCCACTTAAGAACCTGAAAACCTGATTCCCTGATTCCGTGACAGTTTTATTTCATTCAAGGTATCATATACAAAATATAGCTGTTTCTGATTCAATGACCTCATCAGAGATCTATAATTTTCATCGGGCATTTCATAGAGTGCCACCTGTTCAACACTACTTTCAGTGGGAAGTCCCAAATCCATACCAATATCATACTCGTTTTTGGTAGGCTTACCACTTTCAGAATCTTTCTTTATATTTAACATTTCTTCTATTTCATCTTCCTTTTTAATTTGCTGGGTAACAGGTGCCTGTTCATCCCAGGCATCTTCCGAATTCTGACCTTCAGCAAGAATAGCTGCATCTACAGCATCCCTATTTGCATCATATTGCTTTATTTGCTCAACTATTTGTTCTTCCATTTGTTCATATCTGCTTTGGAAGGAATCAAATTCTCCCAATAAATCAATTTCTTCATCCCTCCAGTTGGAATACAACATGAGGAGTTCTCTGTAATGTTTCTCGGGATCCTTGTCAACATTAAAATTGACATATCTAATGACTCTTGCCACTGCCCTTTTCTTTATCATAGATTTTTTATTTGTTTTCTTTGCTTGAGATGATTTCTCTCTCAAGTCTTCATCGTCCCAATCAGAGTTATGCTCCATTTGGTCTTCAACTAATGTCTGGTCGTTTTCTAGTTGCTTTGATCTTTTAATATAGGTATATTTCCTATCGTACCAAGCAATGAAATCAGCCAGACTTACATTTTCTAACTGCTTTGAACGGTTCTTATACCTTTCAAGATAATTACTTGATTGGATATTTTGGTCTTCATCATCAAGGTTATCTAGTTGATCTTGTGATTTCAACAGATATACCCTTTCACTACGAGGAGATGTGTTAATAAACACAACCTCTCCCGATGCTTTTCTCATAGGGAGTTGCAGTATGATATATGCAGCTTCCTGGGCACTAACTTCTACATTATTCAGAAACGTATTGTCAATTACCTTAACTTGGTCTCTGATGCCATAATTACCGTTTTATACTTCTTGCATTGCTTGCCTTAGCAAATCACTAATACCTCTTTGTGACTTGGCTATATATGAGGCTATATACATAGCACAAGCATATACATCAAGCACAAATTGGATATCAAGATTTGCTCTCCATGCCTTAAGAAGAAGAGGATTATAGGAATTAATCCTCAATTCATTCGGCGTTCTTTTCAAAAAGACAGTTGCTGATCTAATTGATGAACGTAGTGCCATAATATACTTTTCATAAGTGATAGAGACCTTTCCTAAGAAATCTTCAAAAGAAATGTCTTCACCCTCTTTCATTTCATCTAAAACTACCTTCACTTTGTCATAATCACTTTTATGTGAATTGATGACATTCTCACCAACCGTTGCATCCAGCGGTTCTAGAATAACAGTGTTTGGCATTGGTGGTTTTGGGAAACCAAACCTGCAAATCTTTCGGTTCTTCCTTCTACATGTATGAGAATGTTTATGTTTCTGATAATTCACTAGTGGCTGTAAATCATCGTCATCCACAACTCTTCTACATGATATCTTGCTATCAATGTACTCAACAATTTCTTCATTTTCACTGCACTTGTATTTAGGAGCCCCATCAACCCATAACAAAGCATGAATGTGAGGCGAGCCTCTGTGCTGGAACTCAACCCTATTAAAAAATCAGTTATTTTCCCCAAGGGTGAGTTCTCTGCTTTCAGTACATCCCTGAACAACAGATTGACCTGGTAATCAAACTGTCTAACACATGTAACTGGGTCTGACGAAATAAGCTTACACTTTTTCTCCCAGTCCATGTTATCTATTTCCTCATCAGTATATTCCTCATCATCTTGCAACTTGCCTAATATTTTAAGCAAATGCTTCCACTTCGTTTTAGCAGCACTAAAACTACAAAAGTAAGTGGCCTCTCCCAACATTCTTATCCTCCCGAATAGATCGGATTTGGCTTTTTTAAAGTATGGTAGCGAACCTCTCAATGTTTTCAATACCATATAGCCATCATCAAATTGCACTAATTTCTCCAAGTGACCAGGTGTCCGGAGATCACCAGCTGTCAAATGTTTACCAGCAGTTTTATTTTTTCTAACTGCTATATTTGCTTGACCAATCATAGTTTTCATTTGCAGCTTTTTCAACTTAAAAAAGATATCGTCAACACAATTGGCAGCTCTTCTATCGTTCCTTCTTAATTCAGACTTACAAAGCTCACTATAGTAAACTTTTGTTTTCCTTTTCTCTGGATCTACTCTTGCCTTTCCTGCAAATATTTGTGGAAATGCCAGTTCTTCAGAGTATTTGTCCATAAAAATACTTAATGGAATGTTACCCTGCCCTGGAGCAAACGAGTATACCTTCTCCTCTTCATCATCTTCAATGAAGTCAGGGGAGGTCAACATGGTATCCTTAGATCCAGGAGCGTGTTCACCTTCATCCTCACTCCAATCATCAACATTGCCATCTTCAGGTTTCCCCGAAGTAGTGGCTTCTTTTCTTGAGCTGTCATCCACGGCGACATCTCTTTCTCTGCTCCTTTTCTCACCCTCCGATAAAACATTTGTTTCGTCAGAGTTGTCAGCATGATAGACATTTACATCATTCACTTCTGGGTCTACTTCATTACTTTCATCACAGCGGTCAATATGTTTGACGTGTTCATCATCTGCATCATTTGGTATAATTGTTTCATTAAAGTGAACCCCCTCTTTATGGAAGAGATCACCATTTGCTTCCAACCATGCTACAGCTTCCCTTATCTTATAGGGTCTGATATTTTCAGTCATGACAGCGTGGTTGTACTTATGTTGCCGTTTCAATTTAGCAGCTATTGTGAAGTTTTCATCTGGAGCTCTGGGAAGAAAACTGATGGTACTACACACATTAGCAACACACACATTACAACATTTCCTCTGATTTTCTTTTGTCCACCATGAGGGGCTGCATACACCTTCAGGAAAGGAATTCTTGGTGATAACAGTCTCCACTCTAATGGGAACAGTTTCAACTCTTCTGGTAGCTCTGGAAAAGCATTACCATTATAGATAGATAGCGGTGGAATCCTAACTTTTTTGATATACTTTTCACAAGTGCCACATATCCATCCACTACCATCTTCTGTTAAACAGTTAATGGCAGAATCATTCAATTTACAAACTGCGGTGGACCTTTTTACACTGTGTCTGTACCATAATTGGTGACAACTTTCACAAGAGTAGGTTGGCCCATTGCTTACCTTCTGATGGAACAGACGAATTAATTCCTCTGTGTCCAAGGAGTTCAATTTTACCCTTTTCTCACGCCTATTAATGGCTGCTTTTGTATTTTGATTAATTCTATTGACAGATTTCAATCTCTTTAACTTTTTCAATTTCCTCTCTTTCAACTTCTCCGATTCCCTGTACTCAGACACTAAACGTTTCTTTTTCAGGAAATTGGCGTGCTTTTGCTTATCTCTAGAAACATAGTCAGGATCTAACCTCTTAACCTTTCTATTAGAGGTTTCCCTCATCTTTTCAGATTCCTAGTATCCAGGATCTAATCTTTTTACCTTTCTTTTTGAGGTTTCCCTCATCTTTTCAGATTCCTGGTATCCAGGATCTAATCTTTTTACCTTTCTATTAGAGGTTTCCCTCATCTTTTCAGATTCCTGGTATCAAGGATCTAATCTCTTTACCTTTCTACCAGAAGTCTGCTTCATCTTCTCTGATTCCCTGTACTCTGATCTAGACGTTTCCTTTTCATAAAATTAGAGTGCTTTTCCTTGTCTCTAGAACCATAGTCAGGATTCATACTCTTTATTTTTCTATTAGAGGTTTCCCTCATCTTTTCAGATTCCTGGTATCCAGGATCTAATCTTTTTACCTTTCTACCAGAAGTTTCCTTCCTCATTTCTGATTCCCTGAACTCTGGATCTAGACGTTTCCTTTTCAGGAAATTGGAGTGTTTTTCCTTGTCTCTAGAACCATAGTCAGGATTTATCCGCTTTGTCTTTCTATTAGAGGTTTCCCTCATCTTTTCAGATTCCTGGTACACAGGGTCTAATCTCTTCATTTTTCTGAGTTCACTTTCTCGTTGAATCTCATTTGCTTTATATTGAAAATCTTTTCGTTGTAACTGTTTATAGGATTTCCAATATTCACTTCTGCCTACATTGACAGCATGAGCTGTCTTCCTTTTCAACAAGTTCTGCTTTTTTTGAAAATCAAAATACTTGTCAAGCTGTGACAAAGTTAGATTTTTTACTTTATTTTCTGAACCTACACAACTCTGCACTACATGGTTTTCAATAGTAGCACCAGATGAATTAACATTACTTTCAATAACAGAAGGCTTTACCACCTCACTGTCCTTGTTAATTTCAACATTATCATATGTACTTAAAAAACTATGTGCAACATGTTCTGCAACAGTAGCATTAGTTGTATAAGTACTTCTACTTGCATTAAGAGTTTTTATTTCTTTCTTTTCATTACTATCCATACTTGGATCTACACCTCAACTGACAACATATATTCCTTTTTCTCTTTCTTCTTCACATCTGCAGACTTCTTTTTTAGTCTAGGCATCTGAAATATAAATTATAAAGTATGTTGTGACTGGGTGGGCAAGAATGGACAAAGATATGGTCACTTAATTTAATAAACTATAAATTTTGAGGGATAGTGTGGTTAAGAAACCCAAACAGTGAACCCAAATGTAGTTCAGTTATCAATATTACTAGGCCTAGACTTATTCTTAGAGATCTAAATGTAGAAGACACAAACAAGCCAACAGTGAAACCATGCACCAAATTTCATCACTCTCACTTAATTAGAACTAAAGTTATCGTCTCCCAAAGCATCAACCAATCAAATTGCTTATCTCTGTCGAAAATGCTCATCTCCGAACTACATCAAGGCAATGACCTAATATACACCTACAGCACTCACGCTGTCGATCGCCATTTCCGCCAATTGCGATAAAAATATAATTTTGGCGTTAAAATATACAATCTGGCGATTCTTTTTTAACCATGGCTAAAAGAATTTCTTGCCACAAAAGTTTTGATTTCCACGCCGTGCACACGCGTTACAATCAATCACGCTTGGCTAAGTCATTTATCAATCAATCAAGTACTAATCCTTTGTCTCTTGATCAATTAGCGTTGATTAGTATATACAGTAAGAGTAGTAATAAACTAATCAAGAGAAAAACGTTTTAATTGTTTGTCTCCAAATACGAACCGGCGGCTTTTTTTGACGGTTTCTATATATTCAAAATGGCGGACACCATGAATAATACTCGTTCGATTTGTGTGAGATTATTGGACTATGACGTCTGTTTTATCCTTTTCCTACTTCTGTTGCACGTGTCATTAATAAGTAAAGCCATGTTTGTTGTTAAAGTTTATATGGAAGTCAATTAAAGTCATTAAAAACAAATACACTGTGTAGTTACCCCAGATGTTGAAAAAGCTCTGAAAAAATAGGCTTCTGGAAAGCAGTGAAGAATTTTGTAAATTGTAATATTTAATAGAATAGGTATTCGTTCTTTTTCTTTTGGCGGAAAAAATATAGGGCTAATAAATTAAAATCAAAAATTGGCGGAAGAAAAAATGAACCCAGAGTGAGCACTGTACACCTACACCACATTTGGACATTCCAGCTGTATTAGAGGAGGGTTATTGTCGTCCAAATGTGCTGCTCTAAACTTCTCCATTCCCCTCGCTCTGAACGGGTTATGCCCCCGACCATAATTAATATTAAAAATTCACTACTCTTAAGGAATTGACTTTGCGAATAGTAGAATGTCTCACCTCGCCCTATACCTTCCGTTCCAACCATTTCCACTTCCATAAATTTTAAAGTTCTTTGTCTAATAGTTTGGTGTCGACCTACGAACGACCTTGGCCATTGCGTGAAAGAATTGACGATTATTACGTATCATCATAGATACATATATGGTACGATAGAGAAACTCTATGTTACTTATTAAACACAGTGACAGGTGATCTCGTTCAATTATTGAAATGAAATTTTTCTTTTTTTTTTAGTTTAACGCTGTATCTATTTCAGCAATAACTAATGTCAGTTTCTTGATCGTTGAAAACTCAAGTGTAACCAGTGTCCGCGATTTATTCATATTTAATAAATATTTATGTATATCTGTTAGTTTAGTTTAAACAATATTTTATTCAATAAACTGAAATGGATTGAACAACAGGCAAAGATAAGTTCTCTCCAAATATCTGTTGCACAATATCCGAAAAATCAGAAGACTTGGTCATAATAACTAAGTTTAAATTATTAGTGGTGTGCGTCTAAGTTAACGGTTCATTAATTCATTTATTTTTCTTGGCATTTCATTTCATTATGTTTCTCTAATTGGCAGGTAACAAAATGACCTGTTCCAAACTGGTTGATGATTTTTTCTGACATAAATAATTAAAAGCATACCCTTGGATTTTTAAATACAAAATAAAATAAATCATTTGTCTGTCCAAAGAAGTTACTACACACTTGGTCGTTTCTGTAACCGTGATGGAAGATAGTAAAAAGGACATTGGCAATGGCCCATCGGTGAATTGTCTTCAACTTTGAACTCATCGGCACATGGCATCATGAAAATATAATATACTTAATTATTTTATCTATCATAATCAAACTGTTTAAATTTATTTGTATCTTTGTGTCCTTTTGAGACTGTTTATGTAGTGCTGTTGTTAATAAAATACCGTGATCATGTGTCAATCAGTCCGTACCTCATGATCGATGGTGACATTGCTCACGTAAATAAAATAATTTAGCAGGAATTAAAGACACTATATCTTTCTGTTCTGTGTAATTTATTACAAATGACAACTTCCTAATGTGTTTGGATGGAAGATATCACTTCCTGTTTTACTATATTTATTCACATTCAACTCTAGCCTACTTTACTTATCACAGTGTCAGTTTCATCAATAAATCTAAGTGGATTTTAATTCATTAATTCATATTCAATTTTAGTCAGATTCAAAAATTTAAAAAAGCTTTTGCATTGCGAAATTCACCTTAGTTATATGAACATGAAAGTACTGAAAGCTAAACATTCAAGCTGAATTAGAACTAGAAGTAGTAGAAGGAGAGTTATTCAACTGTGTCCAAAAAAGTGTGACAGACATAACCATTTTAATAGTGTTTGTTTTCTTTGAAAGGGTTGGAATACGCCTAGGCCTAATTATAGTACTACTACTAGTACATACATTACATTGCGCAATCTGCATTTACCTAGCGTGTTACTGTTAGCTTTCTGAAATATATCCCTCCAAAGACAAGCCAGCTGGCAACGTATTCAGTTACAGTAAATGGTCTAGACAACTGGCGCTAACACAGGCACTTGAAGGGATTAAAATAAATTAAAATAAAACTTCTTACCACTGCTTAATACAAGAATACAAGGTAAGTCAGACGCCATCTTTGTATTGACTGATTTACCATGTATCGTCTGATATCATCTCACAATACTCACTAGTTCTAACACATCATGTCATTTTTATTGCTAACGAGACTTTCTTGATTATTATTCACCTTCCGATTTAATTAAATTGGTCATTTAACACTGTTATTGATACCAAAGCAAACTTGAACCGCTATCATTTATCGACAATCAACTTCCCGAGTCCGGAAGTAACCCGAAAAAGGTCAAAAGAAGTCTGTATCACCCAGTCCCTTTATAAACCTATCATTACTCGATATGTGCATAGGAACTGGGTGATCAAGTCTCGCTCAACAGCGGCCTCGCTTCGTAGGCTTTATCACGTGATAGAACTGATCATTCATTCATTGACAATTCATTTTTAGACGCACGATTTTTGACCTTTCAACCAAGATTTAAATTCCGAGAATGCGCTTTGAAAGAAGCTTGCAATACGCTAATGGACATATGTATATTTGCAAGAAAATGGTAATTAAAAATAAATACCTTACTATATATAATCTAACCTACAAAACGTAAAATAATCCATGACAGTATTGACAGACAAACCGCAAAGACCAACCGTATGTCATTTGAATATGATTATGGTTTTTCCAAATTTAAGATCCGATAAGACGGAAAACGAAATTATCAATTCCCCCGACTCTACATTCCAGAGCTTTTAAATTCTTATGCATCTATTTTTAAACCAAGAATTATTGGCATAATCAATTAAATGACATAGTAATAATTAATATTTCAATTATCGTTTATAAAATATTTTATTGTCATTTAAATCACCGAGACAGAATATCGAATCAAACCGGCCTATGTTGATGGTGATATAAACATTTTTTTCTGTAGGTCATGTGGCAAATAAATCAAAACTAATTAATTTTCAGACAAAAATCCTTTATTACCCAATAATATACAAACTGATAGACAGTAGAAAAAGAAAAGATTAAAATATGACAAAATCATAATATCACATACTATCACCATCATACTTTTACACTGTTTGACTACTGGAATGGACATTTTGTTGGATAGTTTCGGGTTGATTTTCATGAAATTCAAATTCAACCGTTATGATGGTGTAACATTAATATATTTTCGTTCAGAGGACATAATCCATGCAGTCACAGTCCGATATGCGTCAATATCAAAAGGAACCAACATCTTCGTACAATTAAGGGTAATAATTCATGAAGTTACAGATCAATATGTGCAAATATCGAAAGGAACCAAAATCTTTGTGATATAAAGATAAAACAAAATTCAATATTTGCGTTCTAGGGGCGGCCATTTTGTCTGTCAGTTTTGGTCCGATTTTCACGAAATTCGAACTCGATCGTCATTAATGTGTAACAAGGATATAATCAAACGTTTTTTTAATTCGGAATAAAATTGTGACCTCCATAGGGTCCACAAGCTAAAAAACATGATTTTTCGTACAATCAAGGGCCATAATTCAGGAAGTTATCGTCCAATGTGCACGAATATCGAAAGAAACCGCGATCTTCAGGTTATAAACTTACATTACAAATTTCATCAAAATCATATTTTTATAGTATTCGTGTACAGGCGGCGGCCATTTGGTCTGTCAGTTTTGGTCCGATTTTTACAAAATTCGAACTCAACATTCACTACATTGTAACGGTGATACAATCAAACGTTTTTTTCTTTTTAAATCGGGTAATAATTTTGACTTACAGAGGGACCACAATCTAATAAAGGCGATTTTTCGTACAAACTGGGGCCATAATTCAGGAAGTTATGATCCAATATGCGCAAATATCGAAAAGAACCAAGATCTTTAGGTTATAAACATGTATTTCAAGTTTCATCAAAACTGATTTAAATTTGTGACCTCTACTGGTTACACAACCTTGATATTTCATATTTTTATACTTTTTGGGTACAAGCGGCGGCCATTTTGTCCGTCAATTTTGCTCCGATTTAAACGAAATTCGAACTCACCAATCACTACGGTGTAATGGTGATATAATCACAAGTTTTTTTAAATCGGATAATAATTGTGACCTCCCGAGGGACCCCAAGCTAAAAAGGGTGGTTTTTAAATCGGATAATAATTGTGCCCTCCCGAGGGACCCCAAGCTAAAAAGGGTGGTTTTTAAATCGGATAA
The DNA here is from genome assembly GCA_948474765.1 of Patella depressa. NCBI lineage: Eukaryota > Metazoa > Mollusca > Gastropoda > Patellidae > Patella > Patella depressa. The sequence continues at coordinate 56,396,839 of OX419716.1, forward strand.
TAATTGTGACCTCCCGAGGGACCCCAAGCTAAAAAGGGTGATTTTTTCGTACAATCAGCGGCCATAATTCAGAAAGTTACGATCCGATGGGCGCAAAAATTAAAAGGAACCACGATCTTTGGGTTATAAACATGCATGTCAAGTTTCGTCAAACTTGTGACCTCTATAGGGTCCACAACCTTGAAATAACATATTTTCACACTATTCGCGTACAAACGGCGGCCATTTTTGTCTGGCAATTTTGGTCCGATTTTCAAAAAATTTGAACTCAACCTTCATTACCATGTAACGGTGATATAATCAAACGGTTTTTTAAATCGGATAATAATTTTGTCCTCCAGAGGGACCACAAGCTAAAAAGGGTGATTTTTCGGACAAACAGGGGCCATAATTCAGGAAGTTATGGTCCAATGTGCCTGAATATCGAATTAAAAAAATCGGATTAAAATTGTGACCTCTACAGGGTCCACAACCTTGATATATCATATTTTTACACTATTCATGTGTTAGCGGCAGCCATTATGTCGGACAGTTTTTTAAATCGGATAATAATTGTGACCTCCCGAGGGACCCCAAGCTAAAAAGGGTGGTTTTTAAATCGGATAATAATTGTGCCCTCCCGAGGGACCCCAAGCTAAAAAGGGTGGTTTTTAAATCGGATAATAATTGTGACCTCCCGAGGGACCCCAAGCTAAAAAGGGTGATTTTTTCGTACAATCAGCGGCCATAATTCAGAAAGTTACGATCCGATGGGCGCAAAAATTAAAAGGAACCACGATCTTTGGGTTATAAACATGCATGTCAAGTTTCGTCAAACTTGTGACCTCTATAGGGTCCACAACCTTGAAATAACATATTTTCACACTATTCGCGTACAAACGGCGGCCATTTTTGTCTGGCAATTTTGGTCCGATTTTCAAAAAATTTGAACTCAACCTTCATTACCATGTAACGGTGATATAATCAAACGGTTTTTTAAATCGGATAATAATTTTGTCCTCCAGAGGGACCACAAGCTAAAAAGGGTGATTTTTCGGACAAACAGGGGCCATAATTCAGGAAGTTATGGTCCAATGTGCCTGAATATCGAATTAAAAAAATCGGATTAAAATTGTGACCTCTACAGGGTCCACAACCTTGATATATCATATTTTTACACTATTCATGTGTTAGCGGCAGCCATTATGTCGGACAGTTTGGGTACCATATTTTCGAAATTCGACCTCAACCTTCATTACAGTGAAACAGTGATATAATCAAATGTTTTTACTAATCGGATAATAGTTGTGACCTCCAGAGGGACCACAAGCTAAAAAGGCAATTTTTCGTACGATCAGGGGCCATAATTCAGAAAGTTAAGTTCAGATATGCGCAAATATGCAATGGAACCAAGATCTTTAGGTTATAAACATGTATTTCAAGTTTCATCAAGATAGGTTGCCAAGCAATGAAACATACGCCCACAGCAGCTAAATCGTCCGGGCAGTCAACAAGGGTTGTCGCATTTTTTTTTTTGGTAATGAAACATTTGTAATACACTAAAATCTGATTAAGAGTAACAACTCATTATGTAATTATCTGAAAATCATTAGAATTTGTTTGCTTTTTATAAAAGTTTTGCCCCAAGCTAACAATTAGTATAGGAAACATTTAATATCATGGATTTAGCTGTTCAGTTATCAAAATTCATTGAAAATCAAAATACTTGTTCGTTTCAACACCTTAAACTCTGTGTATCAATCTGAAGTCAATCAATCGGATGATAAGTTTGGCCTCTATAGCGTCACAAGGTTTTTTGAAGTGATCAAGGGAGACAACTCTGGATGTAATTATTTGAAATAGCTGAAAATCAATAGGCTTCTTCGTCTCATGACCTTAAACAGTGTGTATAAATTCAAAGTCAATCTGATTTTTTTGATGTGATCAAGGGCCATAACTCTGGCAGTAGTTACCAGGAATCGTTGAAAATCAATAGGCTTCTTCGTCTTACGACCTTAAACACTGTGTATAAATTTAAAGCCAATCGGATATTAACTTTGGCCTTTAGAGCATCCACAAGATATTTTAAAGTGATCAAGGGCCATAACTCTGGCACTAATTATTGGAAATTGTTGAAATTCAATAGGCTTCTTTGTCTTATGACCTTAAACACTGTGTATAAATTTAAAGCCAATCGGATGTTAACTCTGGCTTCTAGAGCGTCCACAAGATTTTTGAAGTAATCAAGGGCCATAACTCTGGTAGTTATATATAACATATTTTCACACTATTCTCATACAAACGGCGGCCATTTTGTCCGTGAATTTTGGTCCGATTTTCACGAAATTCAAATTCATTCTTCATTACCATGTAACGGTGATATAATCAAACATTTTTTTAAATCGGATAAAAATTTTGACCTCCAGAGGGACCACAAGCTAAAACAGTGAGGCGGATGTCCCCGCCTGAATCCCAAAATAAATAGATGACACATATTAATTAAACGCACGTTTATTTTTTTCAAGTATCGAGCAATCAAACTGTACACGAAGTGTCATCCAAAAGTGTTTTATAAAGAAAAATGCTAAAACCGACGAGAAAAATGAAAATGTACCCTAGTTAGGGGGACCCTAAAGGCAGACCAAAGGGCCCCCACGCTTGACAAAAGGGCTCCTCTGGCCAAGGGAAAGGGCCCTCGTGTCCGAGTCAATCGTTTCGATACACTGTTACTGTCGAATCCATTACTGAATGAGAATGCAGTCATTGTATTGGCATAAAAATCATCAATCAAGATGAACCCAAGATGAAATTGCTTATCTCTGCCTACCCTAAGAAGAAAATGCTCATCTTCGAACTCCATCGAGGCATTGACCTAATAAGCATGCACACCAATTTTGAACATTTTAACTCAATTCGAAGGAGAGTTATTGTGTTCCAAAGTCTCGGCAAATCAAATTGCTTATCGCTCTGCTTACCCTGAGCAGAAAATGCTCATTATCGATCTTAGTCAAGGTATTACTGTAATGAAACTATACATCAAGTTTCATCACTCTCACTTAATTAGAACTAAAGTTATCGTGTCCCAAAGCATCAACCAATCAAATTGCTTATCCCTGCTTACCCTAAGCGGAAAATGCTCATCTTCGAACTCCATCAAGGCATTGACCTAATAAGCATATACACCAAGTTTGAACATTTTAACTCAATTAGAAGGAGAGTTATTGTGTTCCAAAGTCTCGGCCAATAAAATTGCGTATCGCTCTGCTTACCCTGAGCAGAAAATGCTCATTATTGAACTTAGTCAAGGTATTACTGTAATGAAACTATACACCAAGTTTCATCACTCTCACTAAATTAGAACTAAAGCTATCGTGTCCCAAAGCATCAACCAATCAAATCGCTTATCTCTGCTTACCCTAAGCGGAAAATGCTCATCTTCGAGCTCCATAAAGGCATTGACCTAATAAACACATACACCAAGTTTGAACATTCTAGCTCAATTAGGAAGAGAGTTATTGTGTCCCAAAAAGTGTGACGGACAGACGGACAGACAGACAGACAGACAGACAGACAGACGGGCGAACCCATTTTAATGGTCCCCCAACTTTCTTCGAGAGGCGGGGGACAAAAAGCAATTTTTCGCACAATCAGGGGACATAATTCAGGAAGTTACAATCCAATGAGCGCAAATATCGAAAGGAACCAAGACCTTTGTGCTATAAACATACATGTCAAGTTTCATCAAAATCGGTTCAAAATTGTGACAAATATCGAAAGGAACCAAGATCTTTGAGTTATAACCATGCTTTCAAGTTTCATCAAAATCGGTTCAAAATTGCGACAAATATCGAAAGGAACCAAGATCTTTGAGTTATAACCATGCTTTCAAGTTTCATCCAAATCGGTTCAAAATTGTGACCTCTACACTGTTCACAAGCTAAAAACGTGATTTTTCGTACAATCAGGGGCCATAACCCATAAAGTTACAGTCCGATCCATGCCAATATCGAAAGGAACCGAGATCTTAGGGTGATAAACCTATGTTTTAAGTTTCATTGAAATCGGATAAAAATTGTGACCTGTAGACTTTTCACAAACAATTGTGGACGGACCGACGAACAGGGGCGACGACAATATACGTCCACATGAAAATGTGGGCGTATAAAAATTGTCTATGTTCATGTTGAGAGCGCCCCTTTAATATGATTGTGCCAACTTTTACTAATAATATATTTAAAGCTTATACAATTACCTTTCAGAATATATATAGCTGGATGTTCAGAATTTTGTACGATGGTCCGAGTTTTGACTCTGACTATTACCATTCTTTCACTTTAAAATATTGGAAATTGGCGACGTTTAGGATAAGAGCGCACCCCTATAATATGATTGTGCCAACTTTTACTAATAATATTTAGAAAGCTTATTCAATTATCTTTCAGACTATATGTAGCTGGATGCTCCGAATTGTGTATGATGATCCGAATTTGGAGTTTGCGAGAAAAAAAAATACCAGTCTATCTTTACATTTAGAATATTGAAAAATTTGCTATGTTCATGTTGAGAGCGCGCCTCTTTAATATGATTGTGCCAACTTTTACTAATATTATTTCGAAAGCTTATTCAATTACCTTTTGGAATATATTTAGTTGGAACATCAAATTTTTGTACAATGGTTCGAATTTTGACACAGAATATAAACGGTCTTTCCCTTTAATTTAAAAAAAAAAATAGGTTGCCAGGCAACGAAACATACGCCCACACAGCAGCTTAATCGTCCGAGCAGTCAACAAGAGTTGTTGCATTTTAAGTAATCACCAGAAAAACATAATTCAAACTCACCCATAACTACGGTGTAACTGTGATATAATCAAACGTTTTTTTTTTTAAATCAGATAATAATTGTGACCTCCAGGGGGACCACAAGCTAAAAAGGGTGATTTTTCGTACAATCAGGGGCCATAATTCAGGAAGTTACGATCCGATATGCGCAAATATGCAATGGAACCAAGATCTTTAGGTTATAAACATGTATTTCAAGTTACATCAAAATCAGTTCAAAATTGTGACCTCTATAGGGTCGACAACCTTGATATAACATATTTTCACTTTCACACTATTCGCGTACAAACGGCAGCCATTTTATCCGTCAATTGCGGTCCGATTTTCACGAAATTCAAATTCTCTCTTCATTACCATGTAACGATGATAAACGTTTTTTTAAATCAGATAATAATTTTGACCTCCAGAGGGACCACAAGTTAACAAAAGCGATTTTTCGGACAATCAGGGGACATAATTCAGGAAGTTACGATCCGATGGGTGCAAATATCGAAAGGAACCAAGATATTTGGGTTATAAACATACCTGTCAAGTTTCATCAAAATCGGTTCAAAATTGTGACCTCCATAGGGTCCACAACCTTGATATAACATATTTTCACACTATTCGTGTACAAACGGCGCCATTTTGTCCGTCAATTCTGGTCCGATTTTCACGAAATTTAAACTCTCTTTTCATTACCATGTAACGGTGATATAATCAAACGTTTTTTAAAATCGGATACTAATTTTGATCTCCAGAGGGACCACAAGCTAACATACATGTCAAGTTTCATCAAAATTGGTTCAAAATTGTGACCTCTATAAGGTCCACAACCTTGATATAACATATTTTCACACTATTCACGTACAAACGGCGGCCATTTTGTCCGTCAATTTTGGTCCGATTTTCATGACGTTCGAACTCAACCTTCATAACCATGCAACGGTAATATAATCAAACGTTTTTTTAAATCCGATAACAATTTTGACCTCCAGAGGGACAACAAGCTAAAAAGGACAATTTTTCGGACAATCAGGGGCCATAATTCAGAAAGTTACGATCCGATGGGCGCAAATATCGAAAGGAACCAAGATCTGTGGGTTATAAACATACATGTCAAGTTTCATCAAAATTGGTTCAAAATTGTGACCTCTATAAGGTCCACAACCTTTATATAACATATTTTCACACTATTCGCGTACAAACGGCGGCCATTTTGTCCGTCAATTTTGGTCCGATTTTCCCAAAATTCAAACTTAACCTTCATAACCATGGAATCGTGATATAATCAAACGTTTTTTTAAATCGGATAACAATTTTGACCTCCAGAGGGACCACGAGCTAAAAAGGGCGATTTTTTTGACAATCAGGGGCCATAATGGAGGAAGTTACGATCCGATGGGCGCAAATATCGAAAGGAACCAAGATCTTTGGGTTATAAACATACATGTCAAGTTTCATCAAAATTGGTTCAAAATTGTGACCCCTATAAGGTCCACAACCTTGATATAACATATTTTCACACTATTCGCGTACAAACGGCGGCCATTTTGTCCGTCAATTTTGGTCCGATTTTCATGAAATTCGAACTCAACCTTCATAACCATGCAACGGTGATATAATCAAGCGGTTTTTTAAATCCGATAACAATTTTGACATCCAGAGGGACCACAAGCTAAAAAGGACAATTTTTCGGACAATCAGGGGCCATAATTCAGAAAGTTACGATCCGATGGGCGCAAATATCGAAAGGAACCAAGATCTTTGGGTTATAAACATACATGTCAAGTTTCATCAAAATTGGTTCAAAATTGTGACCTCTATAAGGTCCACAACCTTTATATAACATATTTTCACACTATTCGCGTACAAACGGCGGCCATTTTGTCCGTCAATTTTGGTCCGATTTTCCCAAAATTCAAACTTAACCTTCATAACCATGGAATCGTGATATAATCAAACGTTTTTTTAAATCGGATAACAATTTTGACCTCCAGAGGGACCACGAGCTAAAAAGGGCGATTTTTTTGACAATCAGGGGCCATAATGGAGGAAGTTACGATCCGATGGGCGCAAATATCGAAAGGAACCAAGATCTTTGGGTTATAAACATACATGTCAAGTTTCATCAAAATTGGTTCAAAATTGTGACCCCTATAAGGTCCACAACCTTGATATAACATATTTTCACACTATTCGCGTACAAACGGCGGCCATTTTGTCCGTCAATTTTGGTCCGATTTTCATGAAATTCGAACTCAACCTTCATAACCATGCAACGGTGATATAATCAAGCGGTTTTTTAAATCCGATAACAATTTTGACATCCAGAGGGACCACAAGCTAAAAAGGACAATTTTTCAGACAATCAGGGGCCATAATTCAGGAAGTTACGATCCGATGGGCGCAAATATCGAAAGGAACCAAGATCTTTGGGTTATAAACATACATGTCAAGTTTCATCAAAATTGGTTCAAAACTGTGACCTCTATAAGGTCCACAACCTTGATATAACATATTTTCACACTATTCGCGTACAAACGGCGGCCATTTTGTCCGTCAATTTTGGTCTGATTTTCACGAACTATATTCTCAAGCTTCATAACCATGGAACGGTGATATAATCAAACGTTTTTTTAAATCGGATAACAATTTTGAACTCCAGAGGGACCACAAGCTAAAAAGGGCAATTTTTCAGACAATCAGGGGCCATAATTCAGGAAGTTACGATCCGATGGGCGCAAATATCGAAAGGAACCAAGATCTTTGGGTTATAAACATACATGTCAAGTTTCATCCAAATCGGTTCAAAATTGTGACCTCTACACTGTTCACAAGCTAAAAAACATGATTTTTCGTACAATCAGGGGCCATAACCCATGATGTTACAGTCCGATACATGCCAATATCGAAAGGAACCGAGATCTTATGGTGATAAACCTATATTTTAAGTTTCATTGAAATCGGATAAAAATTGTGACCTGTAGACTGTTCACAAAAAAATGTGGACGGACGGACGGACGGACGGACGGACAGACGGACGGACAGGGGCGACGACAATATACGTCCACATAAAAATGTGGGCGTATAAAAACGTGATTTTTCGTACAATCAGGGGCCATAACCCATGAAGTTACAGTCCGATACATGCCAATATCGAAAGGAATCGAGATCTTAGGGTGATAAATCTATATTTTAAGTTTCATTGAAATCGGATAAAAATTGTGACCTGTAGACTGTTCACAAACAATTGTAGACGGACGGACGGACGAACAGGGACGACGAAAATGTGGGCGTATAAAAATGGCCATGTTTAGCATGAGAGTGCACCCCTTTATTGTGATTGAGCCAAATTTTACTAATAATATTTGGAAAGCCTATTTAATTACCTTTTGGAATATATTTAGTTGGATGACCAGAATTTTGTAAGATAATGCGAAATTACACCTCTATTCTGAGCTAAAGGAATGGATAAAGATAGGCTGGCACTGCCAGGCAGGATACGCCCACATTTTCGAGAGATGGACAGAGAACAAGCAATACCGAAAGTAATTTTTCCTACATCTTTAAGTCCTGTATTTCATACTGTATTGGGAGCAGCCATTTAGTTGGTCAGTTCCAGTCTGATATTAATGAAATTCGAAGCCGACAATGATTATGGTGTGACGGTACACAACCTAGAAATGTGACTTTTCATCAAAATCGGATAAGAATTGTGACCTGTAGAGAGTCCACAACCATGGTATACCATATTTTTACACTATTCGCGTACAAACGGCGACCATTTCGTCCGGCAATTTTGGTACAATTTTCACGAAATTAGAACTCAACCTTCCTCATCAAAATCGAATTAAAATTGTGACCTATACAGGGTCCACAACCATGATATATCATTTTTTAACAGTATTCGCGTACAAACGGCGGCCATTTTGTCTGTCAATTTTGGTCCGATTTTCCCGAAATTCAAACTCAACATTCCTTACAATGTAACGGTGATATAATCAAACGTTTTTTTTTTTAAATTGGATAATAATTGTGACCTCCAGAGGGACCACAAGCTAAAGAAAGGGGGATTTTGCGTATAACCAGGGGCCATAATTCAGGAAGTTACGATCCGATATGCGCAAATATCGAAAAGAACCAAGATCTTTGGGTTGTAACCATGAATTTCAAGTTTCATCAAAATCGAATCAAAATTGTGACCTCCACAGGGTCCACAACCTTGATATACCATTTTTTAACAGTATTCGCGTACAAACGGCGGCCATTTTGTATGGTAATTTTGGTCCGATTTTCCCGAAATTCGAACTCAACCTTCCTTCCTTACGGTGTAACGGTGATATAATCAAACGGTTTTTTAAATCGAATAATAATTATACAGGTCACAAATTACAAATGAGCCTACACTAATTCTATGGAATACAATTACTGCTTATTACTGAGCGACGTTTCGACTAGGCTTCTCTAGTCGTTATCAAGCATTGACTAGGCTTCTCTATGCTTGATAACGACTAGAGAAGCCTAGTCGAAACGTCGCTCAGTAATAAGCAGTAATTGTATTCCATAGAATTGTGACCTGTATACCCCAGTTCAATTACTAAATGCCATTGGAACAGTTCGAATAATAATTGTGACCTCCAGAGGGACCACAAGCTAAAAAGGGTGATTTTTCGGACAATAAGGGGCCATAATTCAGGAAATTACATTCCGATAGCCGCAAATATCGAAAGGAACCAAGATCTTTGGGTTACAAACATGCATGTCAAGTTTCATCAAAATCGGTTCAAAATTGTGACCTCTATAGGGTCCACAAGCTAAAAACGTGATTTTTCGAACAATCAGGGGCCATAATCCATGAAGTTTTGATCCGATACATGCCAATATCGAAAGCAGCCGAGATCTTTTGGGATAAACCTATATTTCAAGTTTCGTCAAAATCGGATAAGAATTGTGACCTGTAGAGAGTCCACAACATAATACGTCCACATGAAAATGTGGGCGTATAAAAAATAATATATGCTACTTTCATTTGATAGACGTAACGTTGGATTTTATTGGTTGATAAAAATAGATGGGTCTGTTGTCTTAATTCTGAATAGGTTGCCAACGAACAGGTTGCAGCTGGATCGGTCGAATAGGTCTCTAGCCGAATAGGTCACCAATTTGTGTTCGGTAGATTACACAGTGTTACTAAGAATGGAATATGGAAGGCGTCGTTTGATTGGACAATAATAAAGAAATAATTCCGGGCTTGAAAGTAGAATTTTTCTGATTGGCTAATTTCACTAAAGATAGGTTGCAGGGCAACGAACCATACGCCCACAGCAGCTAAATCGTCCGGGCCGTCAACAAGGGTTGTAGCATATTTTTACTTTTTTCGGTAATGAAACATTTGTAATACACTAAAAACTGATTAAGAGTAACAACTCATTATGCAATTATCAGAAAATCATTAGAATTTGATTGCTTTTTATAAAGTTTTACCCCACGCTAACGATTAGTATATACATGAAACATTTAATATCATGGATTTAGCTATTCAGTTATCAAAATTCATTGAAAATCAAAATACTTGTTCGTTTCAACACCTTAAACTCTGTGTATCAATCTAAAGTTAATCGGATGATAAGTTTGGCCTCTATAGCGTCACAAGATTTTTTGAAGTTATCAAGGAAGATAACTCTGGCAGTAATTATTGAAAATCACTGAAAATCGATAGACATCTTGGTCTCATGACTGTAAACACTATGTATACATTTGAAGTCAATCGGATATTAACTTTGGCCTCAAAAGGATTCTTCATCTCATGACCTTAGACACTGTGTATAAATTTAAAGTCAATCGGATATTAACTTTGGCCCCTAGGGCGTCCACGAGATTATTTGAAGTGATCAAGGGCCATAACTCTAGCACTAATTATCGGAAATCGCTGAAAATCAATAGGCTTCTTCGTCTCATGACCTTAAACACTGTGTATCAATTTGAAGTCAATCGGATATTAACTTTGGCCTCTAGAGCGTCCACAGGATTTTTTGAAGTGATCAAGGGCCATAACTCTGGCAGTAATTATCGGAAATCTCTGAAAATCAAAAGGATTCTTCATCTCAATAGACACTGTGTATAAATTTAAAGTCAATCGGATATTAACTTTGGCCTCTACAGCGTCCACAGGATTTTTTGAAGTGATCAATGGCCATAACTCTGGCACTAATTATCGGAAATCGCTGAAAATCAATAGAATTCTTCGTCTCACGACCTCAAACACTGTGTATAAATTTAAAATAAATCGGATATTAACTTTGGCCCCTAGGGCGTCCACAAGATTATTTGAAGTGATCAAGGGCCATAACTCTAGCACTAATTATCGGAAATCGCTGAAAATCAATAGGCTTCTTCGTCTCATGACCTTAAACACTGTGTATAAATTTGAAGTCAATCGGATATTACCCCACGCTAACGATTAGTATATACATGAAACATTTAATATCATGGATTTAGCTATTCAGTTATCAAAATTCATTGAAAATCAAAATACTTGTTCGTTTCAACACCTTAAACTCTGTGTATCAATCTAAAGTTAATCGGGTGATAAGTTTGGCCTCTAGAGCGTTCACAAGATTTTTTTTAAGTGATCAAGGAACATGTGATCAAGGAACACTGTGTATAAATTTAAAGTCAATCGGATATTAACTTTGGCCTCTAGAGCGTCCACAAGATTTTTTAAAGTGATCAAGGGCCATAACTCTGGTAGTTATTATCGGAAATCGCTGAAAAACAATAGGCTCATGACCTTAAACACTGTGTATAAATTTAAAGTCAATCGGATATTAACTTTAGCCTCTAGAGCGTCCACAAGCAATTGTGGACGCCGGACCGACGGACGGACCGACGGACGGACCGACGGACGGACGGACGGACGGACGGGGGCGACGACAATATACGACCACATTTCAATGTGGGCATATAAAAACCCAAAGTCGCATTCTCGCGAGAATTTACAAGATATGAAACGTGTTGAATGTTGCAACGAATCGACCAAAATGTCATTTTTTAGCCCTTTTGATTATATTTTGAATGGTGGTTAAATTTCTAAATAAATATTAAACAAGGTAGAATATAGTTAGAAATACCGAAAAGTATTTAGATTAGATTAACAATACATGTAGCTAAAGTCAGAACCAAGTCCATTTCGCCATATGACAACGACGAGTGTTATTAATAGATATATTTTTTTTAGCCGTTGACTTCGCACTCGCAGGACAACTGTTACATTCTAATATTTTCAAACATCAAATATAAAAGGACAGTGGACAAGTTTTGTTATAAAAGAGGAATATAATGGGACACAACTCGATGTAATGGGGGACATCTCCGAATAACCGTGCCCTTGAATTCGAACCGTTTAACCGCCCAGTTCTAACCATTTACGGCTATCCGACTAGCCGTAGGAGCACTACAAAAGACTCGTAGAAGATTCTCTATTTATATTTATAACTACTATAGCTGAATAGCATTTGGGGCCCGTGTTTATATAGACGCCAGGGAGCAGTTTTATTAAGTGACCATAAAGTCTCGGTTTGTCTGCAAGTTGAGGACGGGATTCAAATAAACACTTTCTGTTGCGGTCTAGGCCAGGTCTGTGACAGGCATCACTGTGGCATTTTTTGAAATCCTCAACATATTGGGAGAAAATTGCATTCAAATTTTTAAACCAAAAAACACATATTCCATTAATGTTATTTTATAGTAATAATCCAATATTGATAATTAACGTATGTAGCAATATTGATAATTCAGGTGTCACTTAAATATTGTGCATATTTTTCTTTTGTTATGCACTAAATATTCTAGGGGGTGCTGGTGTCGTTTGCTGTGAAATTAGTCTGATACTAGGTATTAGTTATTCTATGATTTGCGTCACAATTATATGTCCCGATTTAGGTGGGGACCCTTTTTAGGCTTCAATTTACATCATTTTTGATGAATTGGTATGACTGTCACATAATAATTTTGTGCATGAGCTAGAGACATAAGGATATACTCTAGAAAGCACCAGTCATCAGTGGCAGGTTCAGTTGTATCAGGTTATTTATGAATATATATGAGGAATAAATAAACAGATCAGTGGGTATTGTGAACTTACTAGATAAATACATCAATACAATTTTCAAACATATTACCTGAACATTGTTCAACCATATCTCTGTCAGCTAAGATAAGTTTTCTTCCATAGAAGGTTTCCTTAAATAATTAAATTTGTGATATTACACCTATGTGTATCGGTATAATAAACTTGAACCCTTAATGGCATTGGCCAAGTCGTCTAGCAGACGGAGACGTATTTTTTAACAGCGTGTTGTGTCTGTCATACTGCTTCTAGCTAGGTAAGCAAGGTCTTATTTTCTCACTAAGATGTTCATTTACATTGTTCAGGCGTTCAAAGGGACTGACACACGACCATTTAGCAGTGAAAAGTTGCCCAGTAAAATTGAATGGGACAGTTTACTCCTGGCGAGTGTAACGAGACCTACGTTCAGAGCAGGGGCCTGTTTCACGAAATTTTAACTTAAGCTAAAATCCAATTTTAGTAGATACTTCAATTCTTCTTGGCTAAACACTAAAATCAATCTAATATTATCCAATCAAATTACTAAAATTGGGATCTTATCTTAGTTAATATTTCGTGAAATAGGCCCCTGAACTACCACAAGAATAGTAATCTTAGGCTAAACGTTACTGTCATAGTTTTACAGCGTATTTTTGAGGATATAAGTACGAACAGAAATTGTTTGAACAAAAAGTAGCTACAACATTGTGATAACAGTCTGCAAATAAAAAAAATAACAGCTGAAAACTTACATGAAACTCCTGAAGCGAAATGGCCACAGATCACTAATTATTTCCCCATTGACTTTTATGTTGATTCTCATCTCTTTTTTTTCTGACACTATTTATTCAATAAATATTTTACATACTATAAAAGTACAATATATGATTGTGGGATCTGAAACAAGCCGGGGCTTATATAAATTCATCTCTTAGAGAGGTTGTAACTTTTTCCCAAATATTCGTTGGGTAAAATGCTTTCTGCCACAGATGGAGCAACATGTGGCAAACTCTTGCCCACCAAAAGCATGTATGAGGTTCTTCATGAAAAACTTGAGATACACAAGCTGGAACCAAGTAGAGACAGCTAGCCATGCAATTTTCGGCCCTCCCTTTCAACGTAACCAACCTCACAACTCTTGTATTCTTCTGTCTCAAAATCATGAATATTCACCAAAACCTGGCAGAAAATGTATTTTCAAACCCTTTTCTTCGATTCTACACCAAAAAGTCAACAAAAATCGCCATGCAAAAGGGGGGGGGGAGGGAAAGACTAAAGATAACTTTCGCCCTTGTTTCGTGGGTGACGGCCCACGAATATTTGGTGATCTGTGCCCTATATAGGGGTGAAACTTCGGATATCACCAAAAGGCCTTTTGTATTTCCTTCCCATATGTTCTGTCAACATGCTGGGTAAGGGAAATCAAAACCAAAGAATAACTGCAAAAATGATGGCCCTTTAAGTATACATGCTGCTTTAAGTACAGCAGTGCATCTCAGGTCCATGGGCCTTTTGTGATAGAATTTAAAAAATCATTTTTAATAGAGGCAGTATTTGAGTTCTGTGAAAAAATTAGACAAGTTGCAAACAAACTACATAGAAAACACTCACAATTTGGATCTTTTTTAAAAAAATATATTTTTTTATTGCCATGTCATGAAAAATGTACGAAATTTACATGTTGCATCTTTCAAAAAAAAAACAATAATTTGCCACTATTTTTTAGAATTAGATAGCCAGACTGGCAAGTAATATATATTTTGGAAACCCTGGACAATAAGCAAACAGGGAAATCACACATCAGTTGCATTGATTGTAATCATAGAGGTCTGTACTGAAACATGTAACTCCACCCCCCAGGGGCGGATTACCCTATAGGCAGTGTAGGCAGTTGCCTGGGGCCCAAGAAAAAATAGGGCCCATAAAATTTTCGGCGACCTGTTTAAATTCTGTCTAACAGCTATGTTTTACCATCCCTGGCTTACGTAAACACTAAAATATGTGCAACAAATATGAATTTTGGTTAAAAATAGGCCTTGATGAAAGCAAAAAATAGGTTGCCAGGCAACGAAACATACGCCAACACAGCAGCTAAATCGTCCGGGCAGTCAACAAGAGTTGTCGCATATTAAGTAATTGTCAGAAAATCATTAGAATTTGTTTGTTTTTTATAAAATTCTGTCCCATGCTAACATTTAGTATACGAAACATTTAATATCATTTCTAAAATTGGATAATAATTGAGACCTCTAGAGGGACCACAAGCTAAAAAGTCAATTTTGCGTACAATCAGGGGCTATAATTCAGGAAGTTACAATCCGATATTATCCGTTGAATATCAAAAGAAATCAAAATCTTTGGGTTATAACCATGCATTTCAAGTTTCATCAACATCAGATTAAAATTGTGACCTCTACAGGGTCCACAACCTTGATATACCATATTTTTTATAGTATTCGTTTACAAGCGGCGGCCATTTCGTCTGTCAGTTTTGGTCCGATTCTCACGAAATTCGAATTCAACATTCATTACATTGTAGCGGTGATATAATCAAACGTTTTTTTAAATCGGGTAATAATTTTGACTTCCAGAGGGACCACAATCTAATGAAGGCGATTTTTTGTATACAATCAGGGGCCATAATTCAGGAAATTATGATCCGATATGTACAAATATCGAAAGGAACCAAGATCTTTAGGTTATAAACATGTATTTCAAGTTTCATCAAAATCAGTTCAAAATTGTGACCTCTACAGGTTCCACAACCTATACTATTCAAAAAGATAGGTTGCCAGGCAACGAAACATACGCCCACAGCAGCTAAATCGTCCGGGCAGTCAACAAGGGTTGTCGCATATTTTTACTTTTTTCGGTAATGAAACATTTGTAATACTCTAAAAACTGATTAAGAGTAACAACTCATTATGTAATTATCAGAAAATCATTAGAATTTGATTGCTTTTTATAAAGTTTTACCCCACGCTAACAATTGAATTAGTATATATACATGAAACATTTAAAATCAAGGATTTAGCTGTTCAGTTATCAAAATTCATTGAAAATCAATATACTTGTTCGTTTCAACACCTTAAACTCTGTGTATCAATCTGAAGTCAATCAGATGATAAGTTTGGCCTTTAAAGCGTCCACAAGATTTTTTGAAGTGATCAAGGGCCATAACTCTGGCACTAATTATCGGAAATCGCTGAAAATCAATAGGATTCTTCGTCTCATGACCTTAAACACTGTGTATAAATTTAAAGCCAATCGGATATCAACTTTGGCCTCTATAGCGTCCACAAGATTTTTTGAAGTGATCAAGGGCCATAACTCTGGCACTAATTATCGGAAATCACTGAAAATCAATAGACTTCTTCGTCTCATGACCTTAAACACTGTGTATAAATTTAAAGCCAATCGGATATTAACTTTGGCCTCTATAGCGTCCACAAGATTTTTTGAAGTGATCAAGGGCCATAACTCTGGCACTAATTATCGGAAATCGCTGAAAATCAATAGGCTTCTTCGTCTTATGACCTTAAACACTGTGTATAAATTTAAAGCCAATCGGATATTAACTTTGGCCTCTATAGCGTCCACAAGATTTTTTGAAGTGATCAAGGGCCATAACTCTGGCACTAATTATCGGAAATCGCTGAAAATCAATAGGCTTCTTCGTCTCATGACCTTAAACACTGTGTATAAATTTAAAGCCAATCGGATATAAACTTTGGCCTCTAGAGCGTCCACAAGATTTTTTGAAGTGATCAAGGGCTATAACTCTGGTAGTTATTATCGGAAATCGCTGAAAAACAATAGGCTTCTTCGTCTCATGACCTTAAACACTGTGTATAAATTTAAAGTCAATCGGATATTAACTTTAGCCTCTAGAGCGTCCACAAGCAATTGTGGACGCCGGACCGACGGACGGACCGACGGACGGACGGACGGACGGACGGGGGCGACGACAATATACGACCACATTTCAATGTGGGCGTATAAAAAGTAGGGGATATTTGATTTTTAAGTGTTATTAAAGTCACCTAATGAAACTGACGAAGAAACAAATGACAAAATGAAATGAATTTCACATTCATTGATTTATTCCAAATGATCGTTAGACTAAGTAAGGCACAGACTGACCAGTATAAGGGTAAAATGATACCCGGGGTCAAACAGCAAAGTTACCACAGCATCACAACAAAGTCAGTAACAGGTAAATCTTCCTCTGTTTGCCAAACAAGCATTGATCCGACGTGGCATACTCCTAATGAGACGTCTAAGGTCATTTTGGTCCAGATTGTCCCATTCCTGTTGCAACGCAGCAGCAAGTTCTTGGACATTGGCAGGACGTTGTTGACGTTGACGTAACCTCTGTCCAAGCATGTCCCAGACATGCTCGATGGGGGAGAGGTCGGGACTCAGTGCTGGCCAAGGTAAGGTGGTGATGTTCTGTTGTTGGAGGTAACCTGTAACGATCCTGGCCCTGTGACATCTTACGTTGTCATCCTGGAAGATGAAACGGCGGCCATGACGTCGTGCGAACGGCACAACATGAACTGCCAAGATGTTGTCCCGGTAGTACTGGCCTGTAACACGCCCTGCAACAACATGTAAAGCCATTCTTTCAGCAACAGTGATGCCTTCCCACACCATAACAGAACCACCCCCAAATCGATCATGTCTGATGACGTTAACGTCTTGGAAGAGCTCGTTTCGACGACGCCATACCCTCCTACGTCTGTCCAAAAAATCAACAGTGACCTTGACTCATCTGAAAACATCACATTGCTCCAGCGTCGATTATCCCAGTGTTGACGATCCCTACACCAACGTTGTCTTGCCTGAATGTGATGATCTCTCAACAAGGGATCAGGCGAGGACGTCGGGCGCGAAGGTGACCCCTATGCAGTCGATTCCGAATCGTCTGGCCACTTACTCTCACACCAGTGTCTGTTTGAAGACGAGCGCTGATCTGATTTGCTGTGATGACACGATTTCTCAAGGCCAACGTACGGATAAATCGATCCTGGGCTTGAGCTGTCGCCCTTGGTCGACCTGAGCGTGGTCTGTCCTGTACAGATTGTGTATCACGGTATCTGGACCATAGCCTGCTTATGACAGACTGAGAAACATTCATCGTCCGCGCCACAACCGCCTGTGTTGTGCCGATCTGTAGCATGCCAAGGGCACGTAACCTTTCAAAATTTGTTTTCTGGTCACTAAAACAATTAAACTGATTTTCAATTTTCTTTCACTGTCTGTTGCCCATTGTCACAGTCGACTATTCCAAACCATTTTAATACTTTCACTGTTACCGGAAATGACGTCATTTAGGCAATAACTGAATTTGTAGCCTTAAAAATACATTTTTCATTCAAATGAGTATTATTTGTAATATTTTTAGAGTTATGAAATTTGGTTCCCATCAACAAATAGAATGAACCCATACGATCATATAGATACCACAAAATGGTTTCTAACTTGTATGGTTGCAGAGAAATGGACGATTTTCCACAAGTCACTTTTTACTTCATTTTGGCTCTAAAAGAATCAGTTGTTATTCGATTTTCATAAAATTTTCACTGAATTTTTAGCCTGCAAAACAGATATTTTATTCAAATGCGTCTGATTTGTAATGTTTTCAAAATTATATTTGATTCCATTCAACAAATAGATTGATCCCATGCGATCATACAGACACCACAAAATGGTTTCTAACTTGTGCGGTTGCAGAGAAATAGTCGATTGTCTACAAGTCACTTTTCAAGGTTTTTGGTCTATAAAAGTGGCAATTATTATTCTATTTACATAAAATTTTCACTATATGATGTCATATGCCATTTCCGATTTCATAAAACTAATTGAATATTTTCATTATCACCGGAAGTAATGTAATTTTGTCAGGATCACTTACAGAGAATTGATATTTGCTGGATTTGGTTGATTCTGCGTCCAATTTATTTGATATGTGCAATGCTTATGGGGAAACCTGTGTAATGGTTTCATTGGTACCGGAAGTGACATATGTTCAAAGGTAACGTGGCACCGGAAGTGACATGTTAAAGGGTAACGTGGCACCAGTGAAACCCGTCATTCCTGCATGCAGGTCTAGTTATTCTTATTATTATAACCTTTTTTTCCAATTTGCTTATATCTCAGGAACTACTTGTCGGATCGATGCAATGTCTTAAGTTTTACTGCGAAAGTGGGTGTGACTTAGAGATTAAAGCTAATTTTGGCATACTGCGACAATGCGAAATGTCCGAAATCACCAAAGTTGTCGTTTTTTGAAATATTGCCGTAATATTAACAACAATTGTTGGATTTTATCGTTTGATAGTTTTTGACATAGCCAGAGACATGGCACATAGCTACGGGCCTTTAGATTTTTAAATTTTGCCGAATCTTCGGAAAAATAAGGCGCCAAATTTTGAAAATTTATTAATGAATATTTTTTAACGACCTTTTACCAAGGGCAAAAATGTGAACATTTTTTTTTCTCGATAATTTTCCTTGGTCGCTATTGGCTAATTCAGTTTAGCAGTTCTCTATAAATTATTTATTGTCCGATTTGTATAAAACAAAGTTTATATGCTCCATTGTCAAAAATGTCATTTTTTGTTAGTGGCAAAGTTTCCTGTCGGCACCGTAAGTGACGTAAATTTAGCAAAAACTACAATTTTAACAGTTCGGTACCACTTTCTGAAAGCAAAAATTATTTTTGTCAAATCTAATATGACTGAAAAGATGTGCCATATAAAGGCGCACAAAACATCGGGCTCAGTTTTTTTTTAATTTCGATTTCGTTTTCGGGCAATTTGGATTAAAGGGTGAAAAAAGGTGTCAAAATAAGCTATTTACAACCCATCCAGTGTCTTCATATTAAAAAATATATCTTCGTAACATTCATAATCTCGTAGCAATAACCCATACGAAGAGAATGTATGCGAAAATTAATTTGTAATATGCGCAGTTGCCGAGAAAAAGTCAATTTTGCATGAGTCACTTTTCACGTTATTTTGGCTGTAAAAGAATCAATTATTATGTGATTTTCAATTTTCTTTCACCATTGGATGCCTAATGCCGTAGTGGACAAGGTCAAACCATTCTACCTCATACGCTGTCATCAGAAATGACGTCATTTGCTCAAAACTTAATTTTTAGCATTAAAAATCAATATTCTATTCAAATGGGTCGTACTTGTTATTTTTCTCAAATTATGATATTTGATTCTATTCATCAAATAGAATGAACCCATACGATCATACAGATATCACAACCTGTTTCTAACTTGTACGGTTGCAGAGAAATTGGCGATTTTCCACATGTTACTTTTCGAGGATTTTGGTCTATAAAAGTGTCGGTTATTATTCGATTTTCATAAAATTTTCACCATATGATATCTTATGTCATTTAAGATTTCATAGAACTAAGTGGCAATTCTTATTCGATTTACATAAAATTTTCACCATGTGATTATTATTTCTGATTTTACGAAACTAATTTAATATTTTCATTATCGCTGGAAGTACTGTGATATGGTCAGGATCACTTACATGTAACACATGTATAAAATGGATTGGTTCCTGTGGTAATTAGCACATATCGGATTGTAACTTCGTGAATTATATATGATTGTATGAAAAATCGCCTTTTGTTTAGCTTGTTCACTATCCATCGCTTGCAAATTGTGTTTGTTAATTTTTTGGAAAGATTTATAAAAAAAAACTCAGAACCATTTGTGGGCTATGATCTAGTATCTTAATGTTATTTATTACCCGTCGGCGTCAGTGATTATGTACATGTCGTGTATCCCTTAGTACGTTTTTCACATTTGGCCAAAATGGGGGAAAGAATGAAAGAAGGGATATTATATTGGTTTCATGTATTAATCAATGCAGACTTTTGAAGGGGCAGATTAACGTGTTTGTCTTTATTCAAATGGTGAGTGTAATTTGTTGATGCCGAGTCCACAATATTATGGACACTGTGCGCTTTGGTCATGTATGGTGGCCCATGGTCGCAATAGCGTTTTTTTGTATTTCATTTAAAAAAATGAAAAATATTAGAAAAAAAAAGAATTTTTTTTTTGGTTTTCCAAAATAAATAAAAAACTTTTAAAATTTAAAATAATTAATAATAAATACAAAATAAATAAAAAAAAAATCTTTTTAAAAATTAAAATCAAAAAATCTTTTTGAAAATTTAAAATAAAAAAAAAATCTTTTTGAAAATTTAAAATAAAAAAAAATCTATACCGTCGTGGCCCATCGTCGCGATAGAGTCTAGACAAGCGAGACTAGAAACATTGTGGCCCATCGTTGCAGTAGTATCTCGATTATCATGTGTGGGATCTATGAAGAAGGTATAGTCTCGAACGACAAGAAACGAGCCTGTGGTTATCTTACATCAACATGTGAGTGACCGAACTTTGGCATGTTTATGTTCACCTGTCCACCAAGGCTATTATGCTCTATTTTATCTTTGAAATTGATATTGTGTGCCATTGCACTTTCGCACCTCTAACGACGACCTCAGGGTGAGCAGGGATTTCACAAAACTAAAGTTAAAATCACTAAACATTGACTTTTACTAAAAAGAAGTGGAATTTTAAATTTTATAGTTTCACGAAGATCGATTTTAACTAAGATTTAAATTTAATTGTAATCGATAATCTGAACAACAGACCCATCCTTCATGCAGTGCCTTATATTATATAGTAGACATGAGGCCCATAGGCGAACGAGCCAGGGGCGGAGGGGGGGGGCAGCTGCCCCCTAACTTTCGGGCAAGCTCACTTTTCGGGCAGACGGGTAAAGTAAAAAGAAATTATTTCATAAACTTGGCAAATTGAAGTGCCCTACACTAATTTTACCAACTGGAAGAGCAGTAAGACGCGTTTACGGTCGTCAAATATTCCAAATTTTTGTTGGGGTCCATAGAAATTCAGCCCCACTTCTTCGCCTCTCGAAGAGAATCGGCGCCGCTGTCTGTAAACCTTAATTTCTTTTCGGGTATTTCTAGTTTTGCTTCCTTAACTGTCACCGAACCCTAATAAAACGCTACTTTTTCTTTTCTTTTAATTGAATACCACGAATTTGTACTGAGTTGACTGGATTAAAACATTTTGACTGGATCCACACTACTTTGTGCGACACTTCTTCTGACGTCGATTATTATTTGTGAATGCAGCTGCAACAGTCTATTGGATGATTGGAAGTCTATAGTTACCTTGCATCAAGGCACAAGTAATTTTAAATAAAATATATGAAAACTGAATTTTAAGTTAGAATCGATCTTCGTGATCAAAACTTATAAAATTAATAAAATTTCACTTTGTTGTGAGGTAATAACTATAGACTTGTTCGTTGTCGCTGAGTCTATGTCTATCATAGATCCCACACAAGATAATCGACAATCTGAACGACAGGCCCGCCCAATATGCAGAGCCTTATGTAGATTGTAGATATAAGGCCATGCCTACGGAGAAGTGACACAGGTCAGAGGTCATGAGGTCAACAAACTTCATATTGTACTGGAACAGCTTATAAACAAACAAACGAACATAAAATATTGCTTCAATGAACAGAACATCTGTGCCGTATCAAAGCTGTCACTGTCAGTGTGATAACACTCATTGAGTAATAAATCCCCGGATACAAATGGGATTTTAAAAGAATTATCGAGGAACGCTAGGCCTGTCTGTCGCAATTTGAATTATGCCGTCGAAGGAAAAAACAGCGTTTCACCAATATTCTTGTCGAATAACAACAACACGAGGATTTTCTCTATTTAAATATTATATATAAACCAAGAGATTATTGGTGTAAACGCAGGTTTTTTCTTTCACGCGGCATAATTGTGATCGACAGATATAAGATAGGCCTAGCGTTCTTCGCGTGCCAAATGTCCTGTACAACTTGCTAATTCTGTTAAAATCACATTTTCATCGGGGGATATATTATATATCGGGGGATATATTACTGAATGGGTGTTATCCCACAGACAGTGACAGCCTTGATCAATCTGTTTCACAGAGAATTACTTACGAAATATCTCTGTAACAGACGACAGTTCACAACAGGTGCGTTGACTGCAATGTTTACTTCACACCAACTGCTTCGGGCAAAATGATGCATTTTATTCGTTTTAATACCCATTTACACTAAATAGGAAATATTTTTTAACTCCAAATACTTCAAACGTCTTTATTTATTTTTCTTTTACCTCGAAAAAATGTTTGAGAATTTAATTTGTCGGAGTTAAAAAGTTAATATGCCGTACTCATTAAGCCTCGTCGATGTCATGCTTATCAGTGATTGTAGCGGCCAAGCGAATATTCACTGCGGGATCAGTTTGAGCCTTTGATACGACGCAGGTTTTCTGTTCGTTGAAGCCATATTTTACGTTCGTTTGTTTGTTTACAAGCTGTTTCCAGTACCGTACAAAATGTAGTGGGTTGACCTCATTACCTGTGTAACTTCTCCACATGTTGCAGGTACATGTAGGCAGGGCCTCATAACTATATATAAGGCTCTGCATGTAAGATGTGTCTGTTGTTCAGATTATCGATTAAAATTAAATTTAAATTTTAGTTAAAATCGATCTTCGTGAAACTTATAAAATTTAAAATTTCACTTCTTTTTAGTAAAAGTCAATGTTTAGTGATTTTAGCTTTAGTTTTGTGAAATCCCTGCTCACCCTGGGGTCCGAAAGTGCAATGGCACACAATATCAATTTCAAAGATAAAATAATAGCCTTGGTGGACATCGTCAGGTGAACATAAACATGCCAAAGTTCCGTCACTCACAGTTTGATGCAAGATAACTACAGGCTCGTTTCTTGTCGTTCGAGTCTAGATCTTCATAGATCCCACACATGATAATCGAGATACTACTGCAACAATGGGCCACAATGTTTCTAGTCTCGCTTGTCTAATGACAGTTGTATACTGGGTCTGGATACTCTAGACCCTATTGCGACGATGGGCCACGACGGTATAGATTTTTTTTTATTTTAAATTTTTAAAAAGATTTTTTTTTATTTTAAATTTTCAAAAAGATTTTTTTTATTTTAATTTTTAAAAAAAAATTTTAATTCAAATTTAAAAAAAAATATTTTTAATTTTAATAAAAAACAAATTATTTTAAATTTAAATTTAAAAAATTTAATTTTAAATTTAAAAAATTTTTTTATTATTATTTTGAATTTAAAAAATATCTTTTTTTATTATCTTAAATTTAAAAAAAAAAAGCATTTTAAATTTTTTTAAAAAAAAAGCATTTAAAATTTAAAAAAAAAAAAAATTATTTTAAATTTTAAAAGTTTTTTATTTATTTTGTAAAACAAAAAAAAAGTTTCTTTTTTTTTCTAATAGTTTTCATTTTTTTAAATGAAATACAAAAAAAACGCTATTGCGACCATGGGCCACCATAGTCGTGCGCATCGATCTCCCAAGCAGAGTTGTCTTCGCTTGCAGTTCACACCTTGTCTCAATTGTCATTTATTTTGTTACCAATAGTTTTATCTGTCGGAACCAGAAATGGCATAATTTTACCAAAAACTACCAAAATCTACAATTTTGACAGTTAGGTACCATTATGGCGGCCTACAGTCTGAATAGCATTTTTTTTCTAAATAGGCTAAAAAAAATAAAAATAAAAAATTAAACAACATTTACCTAGCGTCTCAATAGTGTCTTGATCAACGAGGCGCTCAAACTTTAGTTGTCATTACTATGAAATGTCAATATCATATTGTAAAGCATCAGAATAATATGACAATAATGTATGATAAATTATGATAGTACGCATTCGCTGCTGGAACAGTTGTTTTCGTAGATGTTATTACAAAAATCAATTTCAATAGATTTCAATTGGAGTTTTTGAAAAGTGGTAATGTTAATGTTATGATGGATATTGTAAACTGTATTATTTTAAATATGTATAACGATAGAAACAACATATTAGTAATACGCAAAGACCGTTTGCTTTTTAGTTGAACTGTACAAATCATTTCAGTGTTGATTAATGAAATCTATCATTAAATTTGGGAAATTCATAGAAATTGTGTCAGTTCCTACACTTTAGAATTCAACGGGCCTGGCGTTGACGGTACATTGTCCATATTTCTACACGAATAAATATTACTGATTAAAATTAAATATGTAAATTATTGGTGGCAAGCTTG
Source organism: Patella depressa (assembly GCA_948474765.1). Lineage (NCBI taxonomy): Eukaryota > Metazoa > Mollusca > Gastropoda > Patellidae > Patella > Patella depressa. The sequence continues at coordinate 56,421,941 of OX419716.1, forward strand.
GGTGAGCAATCGACGGCAATCGTCATGATAAATTACCAGAAAAAAACATTGACCATGTTGGTGGTAGTAACTTCATACACTATTATGGCACTACAGTCAAAATAGTCCGATTGGTGCATAAAATTAGGAAAATTAATTGAAATGGGGTTTAACGTCCTACTGTTCTGTCAGGGGTCTTTTACATGCACACCAATATGTTCATAATGAGTAAAGTTTTTGTCCTATCCAAAGGACTAGATGTCACCCCTTGTCGGGCCCTCTATCCTACACCCCTGTCAAAGAGGAATCCTGAAGGGCAACATCTTGACATCACGACGTGATAACAATCAGCCACCATATCAAAGCTGATGATAAAAAAATGTTTGAGGCCAACTACGCTCGGCGACATTGTCTGTGTTTTGATCTCAATCCGCTAAATTTTAAAATCGCCATAAGCGGCCTGCTACTACACTGTGTACTGTGATTAAAAGAAGTCATTATAATCTCGCTTAACTTTAAGATACCTCCCATAGGTCACTTAAAGTTAAGTGAATTTTTCTCACTTAAATTAGCCTTTGAATCCCGCTAAAAGGATAGACACTTAAAAGTTAAGGCAGCTTAACTTAAAGGTAAAATTTGATGCTTAACATTGCCTTTGAATAACACTTACCCTTAACTCACAGGAAGTTATGTATATTTAAGTGAAATCTAGTAGTTGAGTGGCTATCTTAGACTTAAGTTATCCTTTGAATACGGACCCTATATTAGTTCTCGGGGTTGTAAAGGCTTAAAATTTGCAGGGTATGTTCAGGTGGACTAGCGATTACATCACACCAAATTCCAGCCAAATCAGTATATAACTTTTCATTTTACCGACCTTTAGCTTCTCCAAGGAGACATAGATTTATCCGTTCGTCGTCATTTGCGTTTGTTGACTATTTACACTCGAATAACAAGACACTCAGACGGACTTCGACACTCTGTGCTACATGCTTTACGCTCGCAGTTTATAATAATAATTTTCGTATATTTTAATTTTTGCGCTAAGCTACGGAAGCCCATACGGGTCAATCAAATGGAAAAAAATAGGTTGCCAGGCAACGAAACATACGCCCACACAGCAGCCAAATCGTCCGGGCAGTCAACAAGAGTTGTTGCATTTTAAGTAATCATCAGAAAATCATAATTCAAACTCACCCATAACTACGGTGTAACTGTGATATAATCAAACATTTTTTTAAATCAGATAATAATTGTGACCTCCAGAGGGACCACAAGCTAAAAAGGGTGATTTTTCGTACAATCAGGGGACATAATTCAGGAAGTAATGATCCGATGGGGCAAATATCGAAAGGAACCAAGATCTTTGGGTTATAAACATACATGTCAAGTTTCATCAAAATCGATTCAAAATTGTGACCGCTATAAGGTCCACAACCTTTATATAACATATTTTCACACTATTCGCGTACAAACGGCAGCCATTTTGTCCGTCAATTTTGGTCCGATTTTCACAATATTCAAATTTAACCTTCATAACCATGGAATGGTGATATAATCAAACGGTTTTTTAAATCGGATAACAATTTTTACCTCCACAGGGACCACAAGCTAAATAGGGCGCTTTTTCGGACAATCAGGGGCCATAATTCAGGAAGTTACGATCCAATGGGCGCAAATATCGAAAGGAACCAAGATTTTTGGGTTATAAACATACATGTCAAGTTTCATAAAATCGGTTCAAAATTGTGACCTCTATAGGGTCCACAAGCTAAAAACGTGATTTTTCGGACAACCAGGGGCCATAATTCAGTAAGTTACGGTACGATTGGCGCAAATATCGAAAGGAACCAAGATCTTTGTGTTATAAACATGCATTTCAAGTTTCATCCAAATCGGTTCAAAATTGTGACCTCTACACTGTTAACAAGCTAAAAGATAGGCTGGCACTGCCAGGCAGGATACGACCACATTTTCGAGAGATGGACAGAGAACAAGCAATACCGAAAGTGATTTTTCCTACATCTTTAAGTCCTGTATTTCATACTGTATTGGGAGCAGCCATTTAGTTGGTCAGTTCCAGTCTGATATTAATGAAATTCGAAACCGACAATGATTATGGTGTGACGGTACACAACCTAGAAATGTGACTTTTCATCAAAATCGGATAAGAATTGTGACCTGTAGAGAGTCCACAACCATGATATACCATATTTTTACACTATTCGTGTACAAACAGCGACCATTTCGTCCGACAATTTTGGTACGATTTTCACGAAATTAGAACTCAACCTTCCTCATCAAAATCGAATTAAAATTGTGACCTATACAGGGTCCACAACCATGATATATCATTTTTTTAACAGTATTCAAGTACAAACGACGGCCATTTTGTCTGTCAATTTTGGTCCGATTTTCCCGAAATTCAATCTCAACCTTCCTTACAGTGTAACGGGGATATAATCAAACGTTTTTTTAAATTGGATAATAATTGTGACCTCCAGAGGGACCACAAGCTAAAGAAAGGGGGATTTTGCGTATAACCAGGGGCCATAATTCAGGAAGTTACGTTCCGATATGTACAAATATCGAAAAGAACCAAGATCTTTGGGTTATAACCATGAATTTCAAGTTTCATCAAAATCGAATTAAAATTGTGACCTTTACAGGGTCTACAACCTTGATATACCATTTTTTAACAGTATTCGCGTACAAACGGCGGCCATTTTGTATGGCAATTTTGGTCCGATTTTCCCGAAATTCGAACTCAACCTTCCTTACGGTGTAACGGTAATATAATCAAACGTTTTTTTAAATCGGATAATAATTGTGACCTCCAAGCTAAAAATAAGGCGATTTTGCGTATAATCAGGGGCCATAATTCAGGAAGTTACGATCCGATATGCGCAAATATCGAAAGGAAGCAAGATCTATGGGTTATAACCATGAATTTCAAGTTTTATCAAAATCAAATCAAAATTGTGACCTCCACAGGGTCCACAACCTTGATATACCATTTTTTAACAGTATTCGCGTACAAACGGCGGCCATTTTATATGGCAATTTTCGTTCGATTTTCCCGAAATTCGAACTCAACCTTCCTTAGGGTGTAACGGTGATATAATCAAACAATTTTTTAAATCGAATAATAATTGTGACCTCCAGAGGGACCACAAGCTAAAAAGGGTGATTTTTCGGACAATCAGGGGCCATAATTCAGGAAATTACATTCCGATAGCGGCAAATATCGAAAGGAACCAAGATCTTTGGGTTACAAACATGCATGTCAAGTTTCATACAATCAGGGGCCATAATCCATGAAGTTTTGATCCGATACATGCCAATATCGAAAGCAGCCCAGATCTTTTGGGGATAAACCTATATTTCAAGTTTCGTCAAAATCGGATAAGAATTGTGACCTGTAGAGAGTCCACAAACAAATTGTGGACGGATGGACGTCCAGACGGAGAAAATGAAATCAATATATCAATAATAAATGATGTCAATGAGGAACTGAAGTGAATGAGAGTTTGAACTCAATGGATAGTTTTAATGAGGACACGATCGTGTAACATACAAAAGTACTTCGATGACCATGGAGCTTGGATGGTCGATTGGTTAGCAAGTGTCATTGAGTCCACTGGCGTGGTTTTCGAATCCCTGTTTGTACGTGACAAAGAGAAGGGTCGCTTGTCCAACCTTGTGGGTTTCCTCCCACTTCTAAAAAGAGAGAGAAATGTGGGTTAACGTCCACTTGACACAAACTAGGTCATTTCGGAACTAACATATGGGTTGATTTAATTTCAATAATTCGCTTTGACCGTTTTCTGAATCACCAGTGTGTGACAGGACCAAGGTCAAGGTCGGTGGTTCAAGACCATATTGTAGCCTTTAAAATATAGTATGTGGTGAAGGTCGTATTCCAAGGTCAAAGTTCCAAAAACTGACTTTGAAAAGTTTTAGTTCAGTTTTCTGTAACATGACCTTGACCTACGACTTTGATCCGGTTATCATTTTTGAAGGGCATCGTCTCTGCTTTCACCCCGAACATTGAATTTGATAATACAGCAAGAAATAGGCCGAGGGTAAGCGTAAACGCAAAGACCCCGAGATTGGTGGAAAATTTCAAGTCTGGGTCAGCATCGTTATTTACACATAAACGCTAATCAAATTGGTCATCACCAAATAGTCGTTTACAGAAAATGATGGCTTAACGCAAAAATTAAAATATACGAAAATTATTATTATTATTATGAACTGCGAGCGTTAGGCGTGTAGCGCAGAGTGTCGGAGTCCGTCTGGGTGTCTTGTTATTCGAGTCTAAATAGTCAACAAATGCAAATGGCGTCGAACAGATAAATATATCCCCTTGGAGAAGATAAAGGTCGATAAAATGAAAACTGGTACACTTTACAACGATTATTACTTTCGGAAGAGAGATAACTCACACTGAGCGTCTGGTTAATCAAGACACTATTAAGACGCTAGGCAAATGGTAGTTTAATTTTTTATTTTTTTTCTGACAATTTAAAAAAAATTATATTTTTTTTTTAGCCTATTTAGAAAAAGATAGGTTGCCAGGCAACGAAACATACGCCCACAGCAGCTAAATCGTCCGGGCAGTCAACAAGGGTTGTCGCATATTTTTACTTTTTTTTGGTAATAAAACATTTGTAATACACTAAAATCTGAGTAACAACTCATTATGTAATTATCTGAAAATCATTAGAATTTGTTTGCTTTTTATGAAGTTTTGCCCCAAGCTAACAATTAGTATAGGAAACATTTAACATCATGGATTTAGCTGTTCAGTTATCAAAATTCATTGAAAATCAAAATACTTGTTCGTTTCAACACCTTAAACTCTGTGTATCAATCTGAAGTCCATCGGATGATTTACAAGTTTGGCATCTACAGCGCCACAAGGTTTTTCGAAGTGATCAAGGGAGATAACTCTGGAAGTAATTATTTGAAATCGATGAAAATCAGTAGGCTTTTTCGTCTCAGGACCTTAAACAGTGTGTGTAAATTTAAAGTCAATCGGATATTAACTTTGGCCTCTAGAGCATCCACAGGATTTTTTGATCTGATCAAGGGCCATAACTCTGGCACTAATTATCGGAAATTGATGCAAATCAATAGGCTTCTTCGTCTTATGACCTTAAACAATGTGTAAAAATTAAAAGTCAATCGGATATTAACTTTGGCTTTTAGAGCGTCCACAAGATTTTTTGAAGTGATCAAGGGAGATAACTTTGGCACTAATTATCGGAAATCGCTGAAAATCAATAGGCTTCTTCGTCTTATGACCTTAAACACTGTGTATAAATTTAAAGTCAATCGGATATTAACTTTGGCTTTTAGGGCGTTCACAAGATTTTTTGAAGTGATCAAGGGCCATAACTCTGGCACTAATTATCGGAAATCGCTGAAAATCGATAGGCTTCTTTGTCTTATGACCTTAAACACTGTGTATAAATTTAAAGCCAATCGGATATTAACTTTGGTCTCTAGAGCGTCAACAAGATTTTTTGAAGTCGTCAAGGGCCATAACTCTGGTAGTTATTATCGGAAATCGCTGAAAAACAATAAGCTTCTTCGTCTTATGACCTTAAACACTGTGTATAAATTTAAAGTCAATCGGATATTAACTTTAGCCTCTAGAGCGTCCACAAGCAATTGTGGACGCCCGACCGACGGACGGACCGACGGACAGACGGACGGGGGCGACGACAATATACGACCACATTTCAATGTGGGCGTATAAAAATTCTATTCAAACTGTAGGCCACCATATACCATTTTTCAAAAGAAAATATTATTTTTTTAAAAACTTGATATAACAAAGAGAGTGTGCCCTTTAAAGGCGCAAAAAAGTGCGAGCTCAGTTTTTTTAATTTCGATTTCATTTTCGAGCAAATTCGATTAGGAGTTGAAAAAAGGTGTAAAATTGACCTATTTACAACCCATTCAGGCTTTTCAGATTTTAAAATATTTCTACGTAACTTTTATAAACTTGTAGCTTTAATCCATATGCAGAAAATGTATGTTAAAATTAGTTTTGAATATAAGCAGTTGCCGAGAAATGGGCAGTTTTGCATAAGTCACTGTTTTCGTAATTTTGCCTGTAAAATAGTCAATTATTAATGGATATTCACAAAAGTAACATCATTTGATTCAAAAAACAAGTGTGCTTCATATCTTGTTGATTACTATTTAAAATTGACACCAGAAGTGACGTCATTTAGTCAAAAACTCTATTTTTAACTTTTAAGATCGATATTTTTTTTCAACCAAGAATTATGTCATATGTAATAATAAAATTAACTTTTGGTTTAAATTCACATATTAACAAAACTCATACGGTCATACAGTTATCATAAAATTGTTTCTAACTTGTTTTCTACAAGTCACTTTTGAAGGCTTTTGGCCGGTAAATGTGTCAATTATTATTCGATTTTCATAAAATTTTCATCATTTGATGCCTAATGTCATTCATTATTCGATTTTCATAAAATTTTCATCATAATTCATTTGATGCCTAATGTCATAGACGATATTATAAACTTAATTTAACATTTTAGTAACACTGGAAGTAATGTCATTTTGGCCAAAAACTGTATTTTTAGCCTTCAAAACAGATATTTTATTCAAATGAGTCTGTTTTGAAATCTTTTTCAAATTATGATATTTGATGCCAATCAACAAATAGAATGAACCCATACGATCATACAGATACCACAAAATGGTTTCTAACTTGTACGGTTGCAGAGAAATGGCCGATTTTCTACAAGTCACTTTTCAAGTTTTTTGGTCAATAAAAGTGGCAATTATTATTCGATTTACATAAAATTTTCACTATATGATATCTTATGCCATTTCTGATTTCATGAAACTAATTGAACATTTTCATTATCACCAGAGTTACTGTAATTTTATCAGGATCAATTACATGTTACAAATGTATAAAATGAATTGATGTTGCTGGATTTTTGTTGATTCTGTTTCCCTTTTATTTGATGTGTGCAATGTTTATGTGGAAATCTGTTTATCGGTGCTATTGGTTCAAGGGCAACATGGGAGCGAAAGTGACATAAGTTTAAAGTTAACGTGGCACCAGTGAAACCCGTCATTCCTGCACGCAGGTCTAGTTTCAGTTTTAAAATTGGTACTAGCGATTCTGAAGGGAAAATACCCATTAAGACGTCACTCAGATATGACTGAAAAGCACTTATTTTGGTGCCATTCCACGCATTGACTGGTATAGAGCGTTTAGTAGATTACATTTTTGACCTTGATTTTGATCTCGGATTTTAAAAATAAAATTCCATAACTTCGGATCTAATTGGAATATTTTGATGAAATAAAAAATTTGGGTAGCATTTTATGTATATTTTCACAAGATATTTTTTAAAAAAAATTTTGTGTCATTTGAAACTTTGACCTGAAGCTCCTATATCTCAGGGTTTTTTTCTAACTGTATGGTATGCAAAGTTTTAGGTCCTTAGCTAAAAAAATGAATTTTGGTTGGCGTATGCTACCAAATGGTCGCGTGTGAATCGTGTGAACGCCTCAACAATGTACATGAACATCTTAGTTAAAAAATAAGACCTTGCTTTGTACTGGGAAGTGACATTTTTTCGACAAGGATTCAATTAGACGGCTCCTAAACGAACAGGGCAAGTGAAGTGTAGCCTAGTAATGAGACCTACGTTCAGAGCTAAATTTTTCTAATATAGTAATATTTCTAATTTTTTTTACCAAAGCTTCTTTTCCAACGGTTAAAATGGATGTATACGCTTCTAAATAAACTCGTTTCGACTTCTTGACAATATCTAAGCCTTTAACAGTTATATCTGAAGCGTCGCCTAACCCTAAACCAACAAGATAAAACATTTTGGTGTAAAATAAGATCCCCGCCGGGATTGAGCTGAAGTGAGCGCACGTTACGTTCTCAGTGGATGTTTTACGACCTTGACCCTCATCGTCGAAAGCTGCGCACTCGGCAAATCTCGGAACCTACATCCACTCGGCTAATCTCGACAGATTCCGTAAACTACCAACCTATTTGGCTAGTGACCTATTCGACCGATCGAGCTGCAACCTGTTCGTTGGAAACCTATTTAGAGTAAAGACAACAGTCTCTTTTTATCAACCAATAAAATCCAACGTTATGTCTATCAAATGAAAGTAGAATATATTATTTTTTACCCATTCCTTCAGCTCAGAATAGAAGTGTAATTTCGTCATTATCTTTCAGCTGGATCGGTCGAATAGGTCGCTAGACAAATAGGTCGCCAACTTGTGTTTGGAATGGGCGCAGCCATGTTTCATCCGGGACCTTTAAAGTAGTTCCAATATGGCGGAATTCATCATACAGTAGTCTCTATCATCCATACAAATATTCTACGAATATTAGTCTGGATGGGTCCTCACAATTTGACGGAAAAAAGGTCATTGTCTGGATTATCCAGTATTTTAAGTTACCACGTACTGAATCTATCAAAACAGCTCGCTTGTCATCGATGACACTCTTTAAAATTTTGTTGTGTAAAGGTTTCAATTGAATTGGTAATTTTCTCTCGTCATGAATCAGACGCATGGCTTCTCACAATCTTCTTAATTCTTCATCGCGATGCATGCTTATTCCTCGTCTCTATTTTGTTTCTAATAATAGATGTGCCAAGTGAATTGTGGGATATATTTCAACCACGCTTAATAGAATCTAGCAAAATCGGCCCGGCTTCATAAGATCTAGCACTTACCGTTATTTTCATTGGATACTTTAGCCAAAAGGTTCCATTGCCCATGCGTAACCAAATGTTTGTTTTTTTATGTGGTAGATTATCCAGTAATTTTCGTCAAAAACTGAGAACCGACCCAGACCCTCCGTGCGTTGAAGACTAGGTGGTTCTGGGTGACAGAGACTAATCCAAACTGATCCCGCAGTGAATATTCGCTTGGCCGCTACAATCACTGATAAGCATGACATCGACGAGGCTTAATGAGTACGGCATATTAACTTTTTTATTCCGACAAATTAAATTCTCAAACATTTTTTTGAAGTATAAGAAAAATAAATAAAGAGGTTTGAAGCATTTGTAATTAAAAAATATTTCCTATTTAGTGTAAATGGGTATTAAAATGAGTAAAACGCACCATTTTGCCCGAAGCAGTTAGGTGTTATGTAAACAATGCACGAGCCGTTTAGCCAATGACTGACGGCACGTGAAGTCAATGCACATGTTGTAGACAGTAATGTGTGACAGAGATAATTCGTAAGTAATTCTCTGTGAAACAGATTGAGACTAATCATACAGCCGAGTTTAGATTGTCCCAAATCCCCCGAGGTTTGTCGAGTGAACCTACATCTAGTCTCGGATATATGGAGGCAGACCACTGATCTATATAATAACGGCAGACCACCATTGACTCCAATGTTAATTCGGGACTCTTTGCCCACCTCCAACTAGTCTCCATCATCCACACAAATATTCTACGAATATTAGTCTGGATGGGTCCTCAAATTTTGACGGAAAATAGGTCATTGTCTGGATTATGCAGTCTTTTAAGTTACCACGCACTGAATCTATCAAAACAGCTCGCTTGTCAACAATGACACTCTTTAAAATTTTGTTTGTAAAGGTTTCAATTGAAATGGTAATTATCTCTCGTCATGAATCAGACGTATGGCTTCTCACAATCTTCTTAATTCTTCATCGCAATTCGTGCTTATTCCTCGTCTCTATTTTGTTTCTAATAATAGATGTGCCAAGTGAATTGTGGGATATATTTCAACCACGCTTTATAGAATCTAGCAAAATAGGCCTAGTCTCGGTCACCCAGACCCCCCTAGTCTTCAACGCACGGAGGGTCTGGGTCGGTTCTCAATTATTGACGAAAATTACTGGATAATCTACCACATAAAAAACCAAACTCCCGGTTACGCATGGGCAATGGAACCCTTTGGCTAAAGTCTCGGTAAGTGATAGATATTATGAAGCCGGGCCGATTTTGATAGATTCTATAAGGCGAGGGTAAAATATATCCCACAATTCACTTGGCACATCTATTATTAGAAACAAAATAGAGACGATACAACAGCATGAATCGTGATTAAGGAGATTGTGAGAAGCCATACGTTTGATTCATGACGAGAGAAAATTACCATTTCAATTAAAAACTTTAGAACACAATTTTAGAGAGTGTCATTGTTGACAAGCGAGATGTTTTGATAGATTCAGCACGTGGTAACTTAAAAGACTGGATAATCCAGACAGTGACCGACTTTCTGTCAAATTTTGAGGACCCATCCAGACTAATATTCGTAGAATATTTGTTTGGATGATAAGAGACTAAATAGGCCCGGCTTCATAAGATCTAGCACTTACCGAGACTTTAGCCAAAAGGTTCAATTGCCCATGCGTAACCAAAAGTTTGGTTTTTTATGTGGTAGATTATCCAGTAATTTTCGTCAAAAATTGAGAACCGACCCAGGGAAAATGCTAAATCTTATAAAGCGAGTAAGATATAGAGCGAGGAACATGTCAGTCAATTTGATTGACAGTTCGATGTACGGCCTTGACATTATGTATAGTAGAAGCTAAAATCAGATGTTGGATCTACGGTCTTGTAAATATATGTTCACCCTCGCTGTAATTGCGTCTGTTTAAATTAAAAGATTTTGTAATATATTTTCAAGTAATTTCCAAAAATAAAATCACGAAATTTGTGTGATTTTTTTAAATTAAGAATATTATCGTATATGTCCTAGAAATAGAGAAAATCATCGCATTATACGACACATAGAATTAGAACCCATCGGTTTCGCTTTATATATTGAGTCTTTTTCTTACATTTGAAAGAAATTTTGAGTATTTATTTCTAATAATTTCCATAAAATAAAGATATTAGAGTGATTTTATTATATAGTCATAGATTAAGAATATTATCCTGTATAGGCTATCCTATGACCACATATACAACCCAAACGGTCTCTCTTTATAGTGAGGCTTTTTCTTATGTTTAAAAGATTTTGATATGTCTTTCAATTAATCTCCATAAAATAATTATATTAGAGTAATTCTTTTTATTATAAATTAAGAATATTATCCTAGAAATAGAGAGAGAGAGAGAGGGAGAGAGAGAGAGAGAAATGGGGTCTAACGTCCACTCAACACAAACTAGGTCATTTCGGGACTACCATATGGTTCAATTTTATTTCAATAATTCGCTTGCTCGTAGTGCCCGGAGGAAACCGACGAGGTTGAGAAGGCGCACCTATCTCCATGCCACATACGCTCACACCAGGGCTCGAAACCACAGCCGCAAGCCAGAGGTGACCGGCCAGCTAGAGGTCGAAGCGCGGCACTTTAGACCACTAGGCACCCCCCCCCCCCTTTAGAAATAGAGAAAATCACCACACTATTACATCGGATCCAATCGAACTCGATTCTTACTGATATTTGAAAGATTTGGGGTATTTTTTTTCAATTAACTTCCATAAAATAATGGCATTAGCGTGATTTTATTACATAAATTAAGAATATTATCCTGCATATCTTAGAAACAGAGAAAATCATTGATTAACAGTTCATTAGAGGCTAAATCAGATATTTCATCTTCCTGTAAATTTCTTCGGCCCGCTGTATAGTGTGTCTGTTTAAAGGATTTTGGAGTAATTTCCATAAATAAAACGATGTAACTCTGATTTGATTTTATAAATTAAGAATATCATCCTATATATCGTAGATATAGGGAAAATCGTTGCCTTATACCACACATTGAACCCAATCGTGCTCGCTTTATAGTGAGTTTTTTTCTGGTGTTTAAAAGATGTTGCAGCATTTTTTTTTTTTCGATTAATTTCCATAAAAAACGATATTAGGGTGATTTTATTATATAAATTAAGAATATTATCCTATATATCCTAGATAAAGAGGAAATCGTTGCCTTATATGACACATTGAACCCAATGATCCTCGCTTTATAGTGAGTCTTTTTCTTATGTTTAAAAGATGTTGGAGTATTTTTTTTCAATTAATATCCATTCAAAAAACGATATTAGGGTGATTTTATTATATAAATGAGGAATATTACCCTATAAATCCTCGAAATAGAGGATTTTATCTTATGTATAAAGGATCGTGGAGTATTTTTTCAATTAATTTCCCACCCCCACCCCCGATATTAGGGCGATATGAGTATATAAATTAAGAATATTATCCTATGTATCCTAGATATAGAGAAAATGGTTGCCATTTACCACATAATATAGAACCCAATCAGCCTCGTTTTATAGTGAGTCTTTTTCTAATGTTTTTCAATTAATTTCTTTAGAAAAAAAAAACGATATTACGGTGGTTTTATAACATAAATTAGGAATACCATCCTATATATCCCAGATGTTGGAGTAGTTTTTTCAATTAATATCCATTCAAAAAACAATATTAGGGTGATTTTATTATATAAATGAGGAATATTACCCTATAAATCCTCGAAATAGAGAAAATCGTTGCCTTATACCATACATTGAACCCAATCGTTCTCGCTTTATAGCGAGTTTTTATCTTATGTATAAAGGATCGTGGGGTATTTTTTTTAATTAATTTCCATAAAAAAAACCCCGATATTAGGGCGATATGAGTATATAAATTAAGAATATTATCCTATGTATCCTAGATATAGAGAAAATGGTTGCCTTTTACCACATAATATAGAACCCAATCGGCCTCGCTTTATAGTGAGTCTTTTTCTAATGTTTCTCAATTAATTTCCATTAAGAAAAACGATTTTACGATGGTCTAATAACATAAATTAAGAATATCATCCTACGTGTATATATCCCAGATATAAAGAAAATTGTCGCCTTATACCTTATATTGAACCCATTCGGCCTCGCCCTTATAGTGAGGTTTTTTTTATGTTTAAAGGATCGTGGAGTATTTTTTTTCAATTAATTTTCATAAAAAAAACCTGATATTAGGGCGATTTTATTATATGAATTAAGGGTATCATCCTATATATCCTAGATATAGAGAAGATGATTGCCTTATACCACATATTACGGTGATGTTTATGAATTAAGAGTATTATCCTATACATCCTAGAGAAAGTCGTTGCCTTATATCACACACTGAACCCGATCGTCCTCGCTTTATAGTGAGTGTTTTTCTTATATTTGAAAGATGTTGCAGTATTTTTTTCAATTAATTTCCAGTCAAAAAACAAAAACGATATTAAGGTGATTTGAACTTTATTACAGGCGAAGCAAAATGTATTGCTGTAGCCAAAACATGTATACAAATATACAAAAAAAAAAAAAAATAAACATTAATAGTTAATAAAAGTATGAATAACAATAGAGTGTAAATACCCCCACCTCCCTAGGTGTAAATTCATATCACTACCCTAAATACTTCGAAAATTTATGTACATATATATAACTGAATATATAAATTAACAATATTATCCTATATATCCTAAATATAGAGAAAATCGTTGCCTTATATCACCCATTGAACCCAATCGTCCTCGCTTTATAGTGGGTCTTTTTTCTTATGTATAAAAGATGTTGCAGTATTTTTTTCAATTAATTTCCATTAAAAAGCGATATTACGATGATTTTATAACATAATTTAAGAATATCAACCTATATAGGCTGTTCTAGATATAGAGAAAATCGTTGCCTTATACCACACATTGAACCCAATCGTCCTCGCTTTACTGTGAGTCTTTTTTTGATGTTTAAAAGATGTTGGAGGAATTTTTTTCAATTAATTTCCATTTAAAAACGATATTATGGTGATTTGATTATATAAATTAAGAATATTATCCTATATATCCTAGATATAGACAAAATGGTTGCCTTTTACCATATATAGAACCCAATCGTTCTCGCTTTATAGTGAGTCTTTTCTTGATGTTTAAAAGATGTTGGAGCATTTTTTTTTTCAATTAATTTCCATTCAAAAAACGATATTACGGTGATTTGAATATATAAATTAAGAATATTATCCTTTATATCCTAGATATAGAGAAAATGGTTGTCTTTTACCACATATAGAACCCAATCGTCCTCGCTTTATAGTGAGTCTTTTTCTCTGATGTTCAAAAGATGTTGGAGTATTTTTTTCAATTAATTTCCATTAAAAAAAACACGATATTATGGTGATGTTATAACATATATTAAGAATATCATAATATATATCCTAGATATAGAGAAAATCGTTGCCTTATACCACTCATTGATCCCAATCGTCCTAGCTTTATAGTGAGTCTTTCTCTGATGTTTAAATAATGTTGGAGCATTTGTTTTCAATTAATTTTCATAAAAAACGATATTAGGGTGATTTTATTATATAAATGAGGAATATTACCCTATAAATCCTCGATATAGAGCAAATGGTTGCCTTTTACCACATACAGAACCCAATCGTCCTCGCTTTATAGTGAGACCTTTTCTGATGTTTAAAAGGTGTTGGCGCATAGATTTTTTCAATTAACTTCCATCAAAAAAACCCAAACGATATTAGGGTGATATGATTATATAAATCAAGAATATTATCCTATATATCCTAGATATAGAGAAAAAAAGGGTTGCCTTTTACCACATATAGAACCCAACCGGTCTGGCTTTATAGTGAGTCTTTTTCTTATGTTTTTTTGACCTAATTTCCATAAAAAAATATATTTTAATGATTTCATTATATAAACTAAGAATATTATGCTAGAAATATGGGAATTATCATCCTATACCACATATCTAACCGGGGTTGTATGGAATGTTCCTAGTCTTTTTATAAGAGACACATTTTTATTATAAATTTTAATTGTATATAATGTAACTTGTATTTTTCATTTTAACTATTTATATACATAGAGGAGTTATTTATTTGTATATTTTACTATCTGTGATTTTTGTTTTTATTTATATATGTTAAATGTAGTAGTAGTATTGTGATTATATTTAGTTTGCCGTCACCATATGTTGACGTCACCATATGTTTCGCGCAATATATCCCGGTTGGTGCTGACGTGCCATTAAACACCACGTCATTTCATTTATACCACATTATTAGGTTAAATGCTCGTTTCCAATTTAATAAAAAATTCTCATAATAAAATTCTTAAGTCAATCTATTTTAAACGAAAGAGGGAGTACAAAAGGGTACCAAAGTACAAAAATAGAAGTGCCAAAAGTGAAATTTTAACTAAAGCTTGACAATTTAGATTTAAATATTCTACGTGAGTACCGGAACGGGGTTGATTCTTTAATTGAAACTGACAAGAACGTAACTGACAACATTCCGTTAAACCATTGGCGTGTTCATTTTTCTAAAATGATTGACCAATAGCTTAAAAAAAACTTTTTAATTTGATTCTCGAATCTGCATTTATTCCAGAGTCTTATTTGTCACAGTCTTTCCTTGTCGAAATTCACGATAAAAGCTGAAATCAAGATCCAAATAACTACAGGGGTACTGTTCTGGCCAACTGTTTGTCCAAATTAATGCTTTTTGTCCATTCTTGATAAGAGAAGTTAAACTTATTTAGAAGTCAATGGCATTATTGATTATGCCTAATGTGGATATAGATCAAAGCATAGAACCACGGATAACATTTTTATTTTAAAAACAATCATTAATGAATATTAAATATAAAAAAACAGCCTTTGTACATTTTTTTCATAGATTTTACCAAACCATTTGATACTCTCTGGAGAAGGGGGGTGATTTTCAAACTACTAAAACATAATTTTAATGGAATTATTCTTAATTTAATTTTTATATAAGACAGCAACCTATAAATTTAAAACAAATTCCGGTGTAAGTGATACCATAAGGTCCATGGTGATACTAGCATACAACCATAACCTTAAAAAATGTGGGAAGGGCCTAAACAACAAAAGGGCAGGGCTTAAATTATACTCGCTTTATAGAATTTATCAAAATCGGCCCGGCTTCATACTATTTAGCACTTACCCCGACCCAGACCCACTGATCTATATAATAACCATACTGCACGCAGCGATGTATCTACGTCATTTCGAGATCAGCCGTAGACAGGCCATAGAGTTATATATATAGAAACTAGAGTCCGCACTGATCACGTGACAGCGTGCCGACATGGAGCCTTGTCCGCCATGTTAGTTCCGGGGAGCATGAACGTAAATACCCGGATGTTCACTATGTTATTGCTTCAATCAATCGGTGTCGAACTGTTTTAAAACGTGCACAAATATTACATTTTTAAATTTTCTCACCCAAATACTTATTGTTTAATAAAAAATAATAATAAAGATCCATGGACCGACTTATCTCCGGGCCCCTCTTTCCACGTAAAGGTTATAGAATAATTTATTTTGACATGTCAGCGATCTCGACAACAACAGTGTCTCTGCGTCTACTTACTTTACCTTTTTTACTAATATAATAATAATACTCTATGACATAGGCCTCAAAAAGTTAGCAAACTTTATGACAGTAAGGTAAGATTTCAATTTATAAATTTATTAGTCACATTTACTATAGAATACACATTCGGGACATAATTTAAAGTATCAAATAATAAACTGGAAATTAAAGTGAAAGTAGAGTAAGCCTACGGGATCGCTGACACTGACATACCACTTTTCATTACATAATTTTCTAAAACAAATTAACAAATAAATAATTAAAAATAAAACATTTTCGGCAGGCTGTTTTTAGTTTCTCTTCCCTTTTCAGTTCCATATATTTCTAAAAATAATTAACAAATATTGAAATAAATCAATACCGGGCGGTAAATAGAAATAGGCCTACAACATGTCATTATACGTAGGCTATTAATTTTTCTTCACTTTGCATTCCCAAATTTCCTGAAATAAAATAATTAATAAATAATAAAAATACCAGTACATAATAATATTATTTACTATAGAATACACATTCGAGACATATTTTAAAGTATCAAATATTATACTGGAAATTAAATTGAAAGTGAAAGAAGAATACGGGATCGCTGACAATGACATGTGTCACTTTTCATTCCATAATTTTCTAAAACAAATTAACAAATAAATAAATAAATAAAAATACAACATTTTCTGCAGGCTGTTCTTAGTTCCTCTTCCCTTTTCAGTTCCATATATTTCTAAAAATAATTAACAAATAAATAAATACCGGGCGGTAAATAGAAATACAACATTTTTGTAGACTAGTAATTTTTCTTCACTTTCCATTCCCAAATTTCCTGAAATAAAATAATTAACAAATAAATAAAAATACCAGTACATATAATTCTGCGGGCTATTGTTTTCTGTTAACTTTTAGTGCTTAAATTAAAAAAACCCAAAAACATTCATTTCTCTACACTCTTTATTAATTAGTTCCATAAATTTTTAAAACAAATTTACTGTATAAGAATACATATTGTGGACATTGCACCAATTCAAAAGATCAATATTTTAATAAAAATTAAAAGAGAAAGCGAAGGTAAAGTAAATAGTAGCGTATAGTATAGATAGAGACACTGCGGTCGAGATCGCTGATATGTCAAAATAAATTATTCTATAACCTTTACGTGAAAAGAGGGGCCCGGAGACTCGGTCCATGGACCTTTATTATTATTTTTTATCAAACAATAAATATTTGGGTGAGAAAATTTAAAAATGTAATATTTGTGCACGATTTAAAACAGTTCGACACGGATTGATTGATGCGATAACATAGTGAACATCCGGGTATTTACGTGCATACTCCCCGGAACTAACATGGCGGCCGTCGCTTCATTCCGGCACAAACCTTTAACGTTGTAGTCATAGAAATATATAAATAGACTAGAATGGCCACGGCCAATCAAAAGCCGCTTTCACGACATGCGCAGAGGTCGGCCATCTTTGTACATTTATCCTGCGCAACAAAATGGCGTCTTCGGATTGTGCGAAGGATAACAGAACTTTCACGTTTTCCGTATCAACCAAAGGGACGCAGTGTTTTGTCATAAACTGCTCAAATTATCAAAACCCCACATCAAAATTAAATGGAATAACCTTCCACAGGTAAGAAATTCAATTGTGATTATATTTTTAAAAGACAAAATGTTCATTCAAGATTTCAAGCGTTCAGCGACAGCGTGGACTTGCACTTTTTGCAGTCCCGTGAGAGACGACAAGCAGTGTTGTCGTACACTGTGTTTATCTTTAGTTGCCGGCCTATTATTATGTGACACTCAGACTGCATGACTAGCACTGATTTGTGTTGACCTAGCCCACCGCTTACTATTCGTAGCCTATTTTAGACGTTAAACAACCTGAGAGTTTATTTATTAGATAGGCCTACACTAACTACTCACTAGGCCTAGTCTTTAGTAGTACCGTAGTAATACCAGTAAATTACACTACCATGGACCGTACTTGCATGACTAGAGCACTGATTCATGTTGACCTAGCCCACTGCTTACTATTCATTCGTAGCCTATTACTATTTTTAGACGTTAAACAACCTGAGAGTTATACTTTTATAAAAGTATTTATTTATTAGATAGGCCTACAATAACTACTCACTAGGCCTAGTCTTTAGTAGTACCGTAGTAATACTAGTAAAATACACTACCATGGACCGTACTTGTAGTATGTACTAAAGTCCACTGGCACCCGTAGATCTACTAGGCCTAGTTCAAATTCACGATAAGATAGGCTTTCCTGCACTGACGACGAAGCTTCCTTTGTTTGGAATTTCACTGAGACTGAGGGAGTGATGACTGATTGATTGGCTGTTGTCAACGAACCTACTTTGTAAATTTATTAGAGACTTCCTTAAATTTTAAATGTTCAAACATACTAATAATAAATTAATATATGTATTTTTTTTTTCAGCCCACCAATATAGCAGCCACTGTATTGACTTCTACTAAAAGTTCTACATCTATGAAGAATTTTCATTTGATGACCACAGGAATTTTTAAACCGATAAATTAATTAAATTTCTAACATGATGGAAGGACAATGTGAATAATGCTTAAATAACCATCGTCACTGCTCAATAATTCATTCATAAATCCTAATTTTAAAACAGTTTTCATTGAACGATAAGCAGGCTTTTTATGTGAGTGCCTGAATGACTTTGAAATGCATATTTCTTGTAAAGAATTTGAATACATTTAAATCTCAACTGTAAATTAATTACATATTTCTTTGTTTTCAAAAAAAAATCAATAAATATATTAAATGAGATCATTGGATTATTGTGAAATATTTCTTTCTGACTGAATATTGGGAGAATGTACTTGGTATAGAGACTATTTATCTACTCATGAAATTATGAATTTTCCTCAATCAATGAAATAAACCTGATATTTGTGTGAAAGTCAATTTCTATTACACATATAGCTCTCATGTGTACATGTATTCAGTAAACTGCAAAGATTTTCACTTTTGAATTGAATTTGACTTGCACCCCCTTTATGATGGCATAAAATCATTTATTTTAACTTTTATACCCAGATCACAATTTTCAAAATATTTTTGGGACACTAGAGTTTTATTCATATAAGGTATTTTCACATTTGGCCACATTTACCATGAAATATTAAATTCGAATTTCATAAATAGGTTACATAGCCCCTTTCAAATGGCAAAATATATTGAGCTGAAATTCTCTGACAAGTTACGTGGGGTGGGGTATTTCTTTAATTTGTCTATCAGAATTTTCCTTTAATTGAAATAACATTTCTTTTTGCCTTTAAATATATGAAAGACTTGCATGTGCGTACATGTAAATCGAACATTTTACAATGAAACTCTATTGAATTTATGTGTACATGTATGTGCCTTTTAATTTTAAACATACACCAACAAATGTATGGTATTATTACTACCGTACTGGGCTACATAAATGCATTGATAAGTTAAATTTATCCAACCATTGGCAATGAAAACTAAACATGTACACAGTGAGTGAATGGAAATGTCATACTTTACTTTTGCCATGTATTTGGTAAAGTTTCTCTTTGATCATGTAAATTACCAAATGTGTGAAACATTTCTTCCTGCACCACTGACAAAAGATGAAGCCAGGAAATTTTCTCGAACACCGGATTCAAACTCAAAATTTCTTTGTTAGTAAGCGAAATGAAATAGTTTTACATCCGAATTTGGCTAATGAAGTGTGCTATGAGGGACATTTTGCCCGGGCAGCAGCACTACGGCCTACTCTTATATCGAATTCCATCTGTCAAGGGATCTTTTACGTGCACGCCAATGTGTATACAGGACCTCGGTTTATCGTCCCATCCAGGCGACTAGACAGCTGTCCTTGTCAGGCCGTCCGTCCTGCATCACTGACAAGGGAAAAACATGCCGGAAAATCTGAATCAATATTCTCAGCCAATGAAGGGATCGAATACCCAACCTCCAGGCTAGCGACCCAGTGTCTTACCCACTTAGCCACCGTGTAACCCCTGTTAGTGAAGACTACCAGCTTACGCCAAACATTGTGCTATGAGGGAAATTTTGCTATAGCCTACTCTAATATAAAATTCTAACTGCCAAATCAATCTTTTACGTAAACGCCAATACTTACACTGGACGTCGGTTTTCCGTCCCATCCAAACGACTAGACAGAGACAGCTATCCTACTCAGGCCCTCCGTCCTGTACCACTGACAAGGGAAAATCACAACAGAAAATGGCGAACTTTCTTGGCCAACAAGATCTAACCTGTGACCTATCGGCTAGCAAGACAGCATCTTACTCACTTAGCCAGGTTCCCCAATCATGTTGAGAGAGAGAAATGGGGTTTAACGTCCACTCGACACAACTAGGTCATTTCGGGACTAACATGTTTTTTTAAAAATTTTATTTCAATAATCCGCTTGAGCGTAGGGGTCTTTAGCAGTGGGAGGAAACTGGAGTGCCCGGAGGGAACCCACGAGGTTGAGAAGGCACCCCTATCTCCATGCCACATACGCTCACACCTGGGCTCGAAACCACAGCCGCAAGCCAGAGGTGACCCCCAATCATGTTAGATAATTACATGATAGCACTGTAAAATAAATACAGGGAAAGGAATCATGTTAGTTAGAGGTATAACAGTGTCATGATGTAATTACTGCTAAGGTAAGTGGTCAAGTGGGTTTTGCTAAGTATGGCTAACTTGTGTTAGAATTCTGACACAAATAGAACCATATCAATCTTTAACAGAAAACCAAGTTCTATTTAATTAACATTATGGTATAACCTGTCACAATGGTTTTTCCCTTTTCATTCACCCCAGGAAGAAAATGTAATAAATATCAGACAAATGTGCTGCCAAACAATTTAAATACTTTTTTTTGATAGTTTATCACTGTTTTTTTTTTAGAAATAGGTTGGCCTATATCATGATGAGTAGTACTGTCTTAATTTCACAAACTGCTGTGAGATATCCTGCCTGCACATTGTGAAATGCTCACCTTTTCCTTTATATCACAAGGCCTAGTATTTTTTTAGATTTAGTTTTCAAATCTTCATAAAATACTGTGAGTATTCTGCCTGCATATTGTGGCTTTTTTGTTTTTGACAGCTGCTCACGGTTTTCAGAAATAGGTAGGCCTATTTCATGAGGCCTAGTGGGCCTATATTATTTTAACTTTACAAATCCTCACAAAATGCAGGGGGATATTTAGCCTGCTTATCGAGACTTTTGAGATAGCTGGTCATTTTTTAAAAATATTTATGGTAGGCCTACATTTAAACTTTACAAATCTTCACAAAATGCAAAATCTTCATGGGCCCATGGCCCCTAGTATTATTTTATTTTTATAAATCTTCGGAAAATGCCGTGAGATAGGTATGTCAAGTAAAACCATCAAATGCAAACAGGTACTAAATTATACTGAATATAGGCCTAAGTAAAATTAAATATTTTAATATTCGCCCATATTCATTATTTGACAAATTACCTACACTAGTAGTACTACTTGAATCAGAACACCTTCCACGTTACGGACATTTTTAGCCCATCCTCGACTCTGCGCTAAAAACTTGAAACTCCTCACCATCATATTATAATTCATCAATCTGCTGAAATAAAACACTTACATGACATGTAGTAACTTGTCGAAAAATTCAAGGGAGATCGCGATAGTTTTTTTAGAATTTTTTTTTTCTTTTATTTTAAAACACATGTAGGCTTACTATAAATTTTTGCATTTTACCGGTACTATTGTTTTAGCTTTATATAACAACCAAGACATTAAAATTTAAATTTCTCGAAGCACTAAATGTACAGGCGGAGGAATAATGTACTGGTAATGGGGTTTGTTTGTAAACAAATCTAACTTAGACCGCTACCTATCGCAAAAAAACTACTGTGAAACCAAGGCTTAGTTATTATAGAGCCTACTATTTCGAGATTAATGTGAAATATTTTATTAGGATATGTTTAAATAATGGATTTACATACCTTAATAAACAAACCAAAATATCTGTTATTTTTCTTTTGCAAAACACGTCATTGATTCATGTTCAATGCCTTGCAAGGCATCGTATTTTTCGCCATTGCTCAATTGCTGGGTGCATACTGCATGTCACCCCTAGAGTAGATTACGCGAGACTTAGCGGCCTTATTATTGTTGCTTGTCGATCATCGAGATTACATAATTTCAAAAAAAAAAAAAAATTCATAGCCCATCCATCCAGTGTCTTTAATTTGTAGGCCTAGGTGGAAAATAGGTTCATTTTGACATGGCATCTATAATCTATGTAGGTACCGGTACTAATGTAGGCCTAGCCTAGTTGCTATGTTATGGACTGCCTCGCGAGTCATTCCATTATGGCATTAAATTAGAGAATGAAGATATTAAATTTTACAAACTGGTACTGCAAAATCCGTGAATATGTATGGCAATGGGTTGTTTTTCGACCTTTCTTTCTTCCAAGCGTAACGAGAAACGAAGCTGGATTCATTGAGTTCATCGCACGCGACGTCAATAATCAATGCACAAAAATGGCGGACCTATTTACATGTCGCGGGTCACGTGACGGCCATTCTAGTCTATTTATATATTTCTATGGTTGTAGTCATGGGAGTCACGTGATCAGTGCGGACTCTAGTTTCTATATATAACTCTATGAGACAGGCAGCCTAAGTTTGGGATGTATAATAACTGGATAGCTCATGACGCAATCAACAAATGACGTTGCTTGAAGCCACCGGCCGGCATCTTGCTCCTCCCAGAAGCACTCGTTGTCCTTTGTCTCCAATATAAGTACGCGCTTTGTTTACTAGTAAATTCGACGAAAACATTAACAACAGAACATTATATTTTGTTGACGACATTGTTGGTACTTTATATAAAATAAATTCACAACATTGATTTTATTTTTAAAAGTGCACATTCTCATTATAAAATGTTTTGAAGCGAACCACACATTTGCCGTAAATCAGATTATAACTTTAACATATACCGTTGAATTTATCAATTTCTATAGGCCTACACAATTGAAAATAATAAATGATAGAGTAAGACTAAGAAAAAAAAATTTAAGATGCCACCCCTTGTTTTTTTTTTAAATTATTGTTTTGATTATGGAAATCAGCCAGTTGCATTCATCCAGAATTTTCTACTATTACTATACTATATTTTAAATATTTATGAATACCAAGATTGTATCATGTCCTTTGGTAAAAAAAAGGGCATAATATCTATACTATATTTTAAATATTTATGAATACCAAGATTGTATCATGTCCTTTGGTAAAAAAAAAGGGCATAATATCTATTGACATGTAAGTATGAGCCGTATTTACACTACCGTTGTCTTTGCAATGGCGCATTACAATATTCAAATTTAAATACTGTTCAGCTATTTTTTTTGTGTGTGTGCACATCTCTATCCTTATGTAATTTTGATATTTTATAGCTTTTTTCTACATATATCTAAACCTCTATTCTACTTTCTTTTTTACCTTTTAGGATCTTTGTATAATAAAGAACAAGTTTTCTATGTTGTATTATATAATATTATTACAATATAGAGGATCTAGAATTACAGACTATATCATAGTCCTTAAAAACACCGGGGGGGGGGGTGGCCTAGTGGTCTAGAGAGCCGCGCTTCGACCTCTAGCTGGCCGGTCACCTCGGGCTTGCGGCTGTGGTTTCGAGCCCTGGTGTGAGCATATGTGGCATGGAGATAGGGGCGCTTGCTCAGCCTTATGGGTTTCCTCTGGGCACTCCGGTTTCCTCCCACTGCTAAAGAACCCTACGCGCAAGTGAATTATTGAAATAAAAATGAAACCATATGTTAGTCCCAAAATGACCTAGTTTGTGTCAATGGACGTTAAACCCCATTTCTCTCTCCTTAAAAACACTACTTATATTATAGGCCTATATCCCGTTTTCTCCTTTACAATTTACAATTCTGTGTTTTCAGTGTTAATTCCAAAGAGAATAGCACAAATTCGTCTTTTTTTTAAATATAGGATTACATTACATAACTTTATTTTACAAGCCTGTATCCCATATTCTTCTACACAATTTAAAATTCTGTATTTCAATGTTAATTAAATACAAAACAGTCCAAATTTGTTCTTTAGAAATAGATAAAATCCTAATAGGGCATTTAGTAACTGAAAATATGATAAATAACACAAATTAATATGGATAACAGTCAGTGAGTAATGACCGTATAATGACAAGAAATCAAATTAACAAGGTAACAAAAACAATAACTGATATGGACCATCAAAGGGCTAATAAAACGAACAATCATAACCTTACATAGTGGACACCAAAGATGTAGATTAATTAAGTTATGAATCCATCTAAGGACTTAGAAATACATATATAGGGCTTACACCATTTTTTCTTTTACTTTTCTGTAATTTCACAGTTAATTTTGGAGGGAAAAAAACTAATGTATTGTCCAGTTATTTTTTTTTCTTTCGTTTTGTGGTCAGTATAATCTGTAATTTTAGAGTCTTTATTTTTAAAAAAAAAACAAAAAAACCTGGGCTATTCACATATAGGCCTATATTTGCGTCTGATTTCTAGTAATTTTAGAAACGTTCAAAGATATAATATAGGCCTGTAATAAGTTATTTTTCTTTATTTGGTCTATATATGAATAAACACCATCTTTTTTCTTTAAAAATAAATTACTTATATTATAGGCCTATGTCATTTTTTTAAAAAAATTACTTATATTATAAATTATAGGCCTATATCATTTTTTTTGAAAAAATACTTAAGAGTTTTGACCTATATCCTATTTTTAAAACAAATAAATACTTATATTATAGGCCTATATCACATTCACATTCTCGCCTTTACTATTTATAATGTTGTTTTTCAATGGTAATTTCAGAGAGAATAAAAGCACAAATTTATTTGCAATAAACAATAGGATTACATTATATCACTATATTTTTTGGACCTACGTGTATATCAAAATTTTAAATTCAATATTTTTACTGTTTATTAAAAAAAAAAAAATATTCAAAATTTATATTTTTATCAATATACAGGCCCACATTATATACCATTTTCGTCTTTACTTTTCTGTAATTTCACAGATAATTTTAGAGGGGGTAAAACTAAGATTTGACGTTAGTTAGTTATTTCATTGGCATTTTGGACAGAATAATTTGTAATTTTAAAGTCTTTATTTTAAAAATTATAGGCTAGTAGTATAGTAGTTGAGCGAGAGGTCAGCACCTACTTGCTCTACAGATATTTGATGTTATATGTGAGAAATTTGCTCTTCGGATTGCTGAAAATTGGCACAACTGTTCATAAGAGGTATACTAAGACGTGTTGAAATTTTTTGAAGGAACTGTTTTTAGTTTTTGTGTAATTTGTGCATAAACATTTGTAACATTTAATTTTTATTAACTATTTTTTGTGAAATTTAAATAATGACCAGTCAACCATAAATGAGTTATTTGGATTATAATGTGTCAAGGATCAATGAGTCCATTAGATTATGTCACAAGTGTGTTTGTGATTAGTGTAATTAGTGTTATGACAATTAGGACTATACCTAATAACTCCAGTCTAATCTACAGGAGTCAAGAACTTTTACAACTTAGAAATAATGTGACTAAATATGACAGTAATAACATTTATAATGAAATTAAAGTAATAGCCAGTTCTATATTAAAACATAAACCAACCAGAAGAAAACCCAAGTATCACATACCCACCCTAATTACTTCAAGAGTAGACACCCAGTTAAAAGACTCATGCAACAAATCTAATTCCGAAAACCTGATTCATATTGAATTACTGGAAAGTCCAGATTTTAAACAAAATACAATTACAACTGTCGTAGATGTTTTTCAACGACATGATCAGTTTTTGGAAACAATTAGGCAACCTACTTATACCAGCGTGAAACTAACTTCTTCATATGATATTTCCAAATGCCTAAATTTTACTTTGTGGAATGCTCGTTCCTTGGGCTGTAAAATTGATTCTTTGTGTGCTTCTATTATTTCAAATCAAACTGATGTCTGTCTAATCTCTGAGTCATGGATTACTGATAAAAATGGGACTTTTGTCGATGCCTGTTTTAAATCCTCCATCTCTGGTTTCTCAGTGTATCATGTACCCAGATGTCGACGAAAAGGCGGTGGGCTAGCTATGCTGAGCAGATCAAATCTGAGGGTTAAGAAAAATAAACCTGACACCTACACATCAATGGAAGTGATGGACTATAATATCTACAGTGGAAACGATCTTTTACATATTGTTCTAATCTATCGACCACCATATTCCAAAGCTCATAAAATAACCGTGAAAACATTCTTGTGTGAATTTGGCTCTCTAATGGAATCTGCCATGACTTCAGCCGGTCGCTTAATTGTAGCTGGGGATATGAATATTCATGTAGATGACACGAATAATACAGATTATAGACAATTCATAGACCTTTTTACGTCATTAGGCCTTGTACAGCATGTTGTTGGACCTACCCATACCATAGGTCATACATTAGACCTTGTTTTAACCAGAGCAGAAGACGTGTGTGTAACCAATTTTGTGATAGATCGTTCATTACCATCTGATCATGCCGGTGTACATTTCACATCAACTGTTCATCGGCCTCCCTTGACAAAGATTTTTAAGGAACACCGTTCCCTCGCAGATCTCGACATTACGTCACTGAAGGACACAATTGAATCCACACTGTCCGATCAAAATGACAATTTAGACGTAAATGTGATAACCAAACAGTATAATGTAGCACTCAACTCGGCCATTGATGACCGTGCTCCAATGAGAAAGAAGTCGGTTGTAGTTAAACCTCGAGCTCGCTGGCTGACAATGGATCTTATTGAGGAACGGAGGCTTCTGAGAAAACATGAAAGAAAAATGATATCATCTGGATTAATAATACATTCAGAAATCTTTAAAGCGACTAGTCGAGTCTACAACAAAAAACTAAATAACGTTAAAACTATCTTCCACCAAAATCAAATCGCAGAGGCTGATTCAAAACAACTGTTTGCTATAATAGACGATATATCAGGTAACAAGAAATCCACAGCATCGGTAATACCAGATACCGACCCAACTCTGTTACCGGACGTATTTGCCGACTTCTTTACCAACAAAATAAAGATCATCAGAACAAATCTCTCTTCAGTTCCTGACACCACCACATTTTCCAATTCCAGTCAGACACGGTCACTTTCATCAAATTTCAATTCTTTTAATCCATTATGTGTTAACGAAATCGTAACCCTTGTTCGTAAATTGCCATCCAAAACGTGCTCAATTGACCCTATGCCAACAAATCTAGTGAAAGAATGCATTGAGGTCTTAGCACCCACATTGTTACGAATCGTTAACACCTCCTTTCAAATCGGCGTATTTCCTGAAAGTTGTAAACGGGCCATTGTCCGGCCGCTGATCAAGAAACTGGGCCTAGACAAAGAAATTTTAAAGAACTATAGGCCTGTTTCCAACTGCACATTCCTGGATAAATTTCTTGAGAAAGCTGCACTAGCACAGTTGCATCATTATTTTAAGGAAAATCACCTGTACGGCAAATTCCAATCTGCCTATCGTGAGGGTCATAGTACCGAAACTGCTCTACTGAGAGTGGCTAACGACACACTGCGTGCTCTTGATAAAAAGCAGGACCTTATCTTAATACTTCTGGACTTATCTGCCGCTTTCGACACGATAGACCACACCATATTACTAAGAAGGCTACAGTTTTATTTTGGAATAACCGACTCTGCTTTGGATTGGCTGTCCTCTTATCTCACAGGCCGAACACAACAGGTAGCTGTTGGTTCGTATTTATCAGAAGAGCACACACTCCAGTATGGAGTTCCACAAGGATCAGTTTTAGGACCTGTACTTTTTTCATTATATATGGCTCCTCTAGAAGACATCATCACGAAACATGGATTAAATTCGGTCATTTACGCTGACGACACCCAACTGTATATTGCTTGCGATTCACGGACAGATCATTCTGTGTTGAACCGTATTGAAAGCTGCGTAGATGAAATACGCAGTTGGATGCGTACTAACATGCTGGCACTCAATGACAGTAAAACTGAAGTAATCTGCTTTTCACCAAAATCCAAGAATACTAGCAGAGATTCGTCTAATTGCTCTGTGCGGATTGGCGATGACAATTGTTACTGCAGTGAACTCTGTCAGGAATCTAGGAATAACAATGGACTCTTCCGGAACAATGGACACTCATATTACTAATGTATGTAAGTCAGCTTCGCACTCATTGTGGCGTATCGGCAAACTTTGTAAGTTCTTAAACCAAAGTAACACAGAGAAACTGATACACGCATTTGTGTCATCCAGATTGGACTATTGTAATAGCCTCTTCTACGGAAGTTACAAATACCAATTCAATAAGTTGCAGCACATTCAGAATGCAGCTGCACGTATTGTACTAAGAAGGCCACTTCCTCGTGGGACTGACATGACAACAATTTTAAAGGAACTACACTGGTTACCAATTGAGGCTCGTATTGAATTTAAAGTCCTGTGTTTAATTTTTAAAGTGATCCATTACCCTAAAACCGCGCCGTTCTATCTACTTGAACTCATTGATATCTATAAACCCACTCGTACACTCAGAAAACTTAACTACCCTACTATCCGTCCCCAACCTTCTCGTGCTTATGGTGATCGAGCATTTAGTGTTTTTGCGCCTAGAATATGGAACAGCATGCCATATTCACTGAGAGCAATTGACAAGTTTAATTCGTTTAAATCAGATCTTAAAACATATCTTTTTAGAAAATACTTACTATGAATTTAAATCAGATATTAACCATAAAACTTACTATTTACAACCATATTTACATATAGCTCTTAATATCTTTTTATTATTTTCACTGTGAATTTGTATTAATTATTAGTTATATTTTACTAGTTACAATTTACACTTTAAATTTTTACTGTGAATTAGTTTTAGTTATCGGTTTTATTTTAGTTCTATTTTACTATTATTGATTGCAATGTCCTACTTGTTAACTTCATTCTACTATTTATAGTTTGTAACAGTATTAGTTGATCTTCATTTTTATATATTCAATTATCTTTTACTTATTCATTACTGTTAATCGTGTGAAATTGCCATGTATGTACAGCGGTTTGAGATTTTGTTCAAAATGTAAATCGCTATATTAAAAATAAATTATTATTATTATTATTATTCACATAATAAAAGAATTATAGGCCCATGTTTTTATGATATGTGTCTATCTTCTTTTATTACTTCTTTTTTTCGCTGATGTTTAAAGAAACAAAAAGGGAAAAAAATAAAAATGAACGAAATATAATCAATATACATACATATAACAAGAAAGAATTTTTTTTTCTATTTTGTATTCTCTAATATTTTTTAAATTTTAAGGATATCCTACATGAGGTAATTGTATGATAAAAAAAACTTCAATAGCTTTAGCAGGCCTACATCCTATTTTCTTCTTAAAAAAGAATCTTACTTATTTCATAGTCCTACCTATATCACATTTTCTTTTCTACACTTTACAATTTTGTATTTTCACTTTTTATTCACTAATCACTGTCCAAATTTATTCTTTAAAAATACAAATAGGCCTATATTATTATAGACTATTCTGTAATTTCACAGTTAATTCTAGAGGAAAAAATCACAGCCCGGATGTAGTGATTATTATTTTTTTTAAAAAAAGGCTATTCATATATAGGCATAAATATGTATCCAATTTCTTTTTTGCTCTCACTCTTTAAATCAAAGTTAATAGCAAATGAATAAATATAAAAAGGATAAAATATATATAACAAAAAAAAAGAAAAAGAAAAGAAAACTTGAAGAACTAGACTGTATTAAAATACATAAATATGATTATGACTCTTGTAGTTAGCCTTATGATAGGCCTATAAATAGCTGCATGTGTTTGCTTAATCTATAAATCCAATCTGTATTTATTTGCTTTTCTTTTCAACCGTGAATTCACCACATCCCTTCCTTTATAATGTGAAAGGTTTCATTAAAATAATATGCCTGATTTACGTCTATTTACCATGCAACCATGATTATGATGAATGTAAAAAGAAAGACCAAGGTATGCCCACGTTAAACAGTAATTTCATGTTATACATTATTTTATTTTCATAAACTGTCGGCAGATTTCATTCATGACAACTTGTTATTAATTTTGAAAAGTTAGGATTATTTCAAAAGCTTATAACGGTATTAATATTATCGAAGTTTACTTGAGGTAAATAACATTACGTCAACGGTAGAAACATAGAAGTAGAAACAAATGTTTTGCGAGGTTAAACATGGCGGAATTGGTACTTCCGGTGACTTCACACTTCTCAGCCAATGAGCTATCCAGTTATTATATAGATCAGTGCCCAGACCCCCCGTGCGTTGTTGGGTAAGTGCTAGATATTATGAAGCCGGGACGATTTTGCTAAATTCTATAAAGCGAGTATAATTTAACCCTTTAGAGCCTAAACCACGAAGGAGGTCTTCAAAAATTCACAAATTGTGTTTTTCATGACGCCTGGGGTGTGAATAAACCTAATCCACAAAAAAAAAATTCATCAGAAATCATTTCCAAAATTTTGGACAGGTATCGATTTTGATACCATAGGCTTTAGACAAAGATGACTAGTGGGAAAGGCGCTGGTTCGCTAGCCTGGAGGTCGGGTGTTCGATCCCTGCATTGGCCGAGAAAGTTCATCTCGATTGTCCGACGTGATTTCCCCCTTGTCAGTGATGCAGAAGGAGGGCCTGACAAGGACAGCTGTCTAGTCATTCGGATGGGACGAAAATCGAGGTCCTGTGTACACATTGGCGTGCACGTAAAAGATCCCTTGGCAGTTGGAATTCAATATGAGTAGGCCGTAGCGCCGCTGCCCGGGCAAAATTTCCTCATAGCACACTGTATGTCGTATGCCCGTCTTCCGCCCAGGTTAGGTGCAAAAGAGTAGGACGTTAAACCCCATTTCATTTCATTTCATTTCTCAACTGAGAAATATATCGGAAAATTCAGGTTTGATATCATATTTATTTGTGATAAGCTAAAAAAAAACAAATTTCTGTCTTTGTTCAGACATAAATTTACATTACATTGACAGTTGGGATGGAAATTTTGGAATTTATTTTTGGAGAAGATCGGGTATATTTGACAGATAATGCCTGTGGTAGCAAATTTAATACCACATGTTTTCACCACACACCGAGCGATTAAGTTTGCAATTGAATATACTGTGAACTGTTATTAAGTTTCTCTGTATTCTTATATATATGAATAATATATTAATTTTGGGTAAACTTAACTATTTTGTTGAATAATACTCCAATTTCCCTGGTCAAAAAACATAAATTTCTCAATCGTGGGAGCTGCCATCTTTGAAAGTACAAGTGAACCTCATGTACTCAATATAGCAGCACTGTATGGTACTATATTAGATACCATAGGCGTTCTCGTCATGAAAAACCGGGTGATAGATTATTTGTTCAAAATTTAGTTTATTAATTAGTTAAGTTAATTAGTGGTATCAATCTGATACCGACGGCGCTAAAGGGTTAAGCCCCGCCCTTTTGTTGTTTAGGCCCTTCCCACTCTTTTGAAGGTTATGGTTGTATGCTAGTATCACTTACACCGGAATTTGTTTTAAATTTATAGGTTGCTGTCTTATATAGTAATTAGATTAAGAATACTTCCATTAAAATTATGTTTTACTAGTTTAAAAATCACCCCTTCTCCAGACAGTATCAAATGCTTTGGTAAAATCTATGAAAAAAATGTACAAAGGCTGTTTTTTATATTTAATATTCATTAATGATTGTTTTTAAAGGGACAGTCCCGATAAGAACAGAGTATTTATGAAATTTATGGACCAAAATATAGAGGCATGGTGTATTTACCTTGTCTCAAAATTTCAACTCAAAATATTGAGTCGTTTGGACGTGAACGTCAAAACTGCTTATCCGGACACGTAACCCTTTTAAGATTTCGGGTCAATTTTTTCATTGGGTGACCTGATAATCGATTACCGTTCCTTGAGAGGTCTATACAGTGAATGACCCATGTACTGTACTTGATAACAAAAGGTAAATTTCACCTACATATTATTTTTATAGAAAAAAGGCTGGTTTTATCCAGATACTGTATAATACAATGGTCTCCACTTCCAGATGAAGACTGTCGAGTTAAAATTATTTACAAGCGTATCACAAATATCGGGTTAGTTGGTCGGCCTTAGGTATTGGGTTTTAAGGGATTTTAACACAAAATTAAGCAGTTGTATTCCTCATAAAGTTATCAGGATTAGCCCTTTAATTTTAAAATAAAAATGTTATCCGTGGTTCTATGCTTTGATCTATATCCACATTAGGCATGATCAATAATGCCATTGTCTTCTAAATAAGTTTAACTTCTCTTATTAAGAATGGACAAAAAGCATTTGGACAAACAATTGGCCAGAACAGTACCCAGGGGCGGATTGGGCCATCGGATGATCGCTCGAAGGGCCGGTCGGACAAAAAAATAAAAATATAACTTTGTCCAATTCGTCTAACAAAAACCCTCTTTCTGCTGAATATCATATGGGGGAGGGGGTATTGGACCGGCTATGGAGCGATGATGATCACGTTGTATGGGGTCGGTGGCTTTAACGGGCCGCCACGCCATCACTGGAGTCTGGAATGGGCTGATATAATAGACTTTCTGGGCTGGGTGTGCTTGGTGTAGGCCAGAATTCGTAATCCTGCAATAGGCATTCCGAATTTCATCCGAAAATTTCACCGGATTCACCCGATACTGTCGCCCGCACCTGCACCCTGTTTGTGGGGATAACCAGAATCCAAAATTCCAAAAAACAGCTTGTATGAATTTCTCTTTCGTCACTCTGTCCAATGTGTCTCGTGGCCTTCCATCACAGGAGGAATCAACTAGCACCCCCGGCAACAAAAATGGGACATTTTTCAATGAAATATTCGTACTTATTCAATATTCCTAACTGGTTAATCAAATGGTCAACATTTGGGGTTCATTTTTCAAACATTTCCAGGGGAGAGACGACGAAGCCCCCCCCCCCCCCCCGAGTACGGTGCTCCGCGGTCAGTAAAAGGGGCCGCTCCGACACGGGAGTACCCCTGACAGTACCCCTGTAATTATTTGGATCTTGATTTCAGCTATTCTCGTGAATTCCGACAAGGAAAGACTGTGACCATGACTCTGGAATAAATACGAGAATCAATTAAAAAGTTTTAAATATTGGTCAATCATTATATTCGTAGAAACAATGAGCATTTCATTTAAAATTAAATCTGGACCAGGGGACTTATTTGTCTTTAACGATTCAAAGCAGAGATATTTTCATTTGGAATTTTGTTGTCTTCAGATGTTCAGAATAATACTTACCGATTTTTTTTTATTAATTTTAGTGTCATCTTGTTTAGTTTCAGAATTGGAAAATAATTTAGAAAAATGAACACGCCAATGGTTTAACGGAATGTTGCCAGTCACGTTCTTGTCAGTTTGAATTAAAGAATTAACCCGGTTCCGGTACTCACTTAGAATATTTAAATCTAAATTGTCTAGCTTAGTTAAAATTTGACTTTTGGCGCACTTCTATTTTTGTACTTTGTCACCCTTTTGTACTCCCTCTTTCGTTTAAAATAGATTGATTTAAGAATTTTATTATGAGAATTTTTTATTGAATTGAAAACGAGCATTTAAGTGTATAAATAAAATGAAATGGTGTTTAATGGCACGTCAGCACCAACCGGGCTATATTGCGCGAAACATATGGTGACGTCAACGAGACAAACTAAATATAATCACAATACTACTACTACATTACATACATAAATAAAAACAAGAATCACAAATAGTAAAATATAAAATTAAAAATAAATAACTCATCTATGTATATAAATAGTTAAAATGAAAAAAACAAGTTACATTACATACAATTAAAATTTATAATAAAAATGTGTTTCTTTTTAAAAGACTAGCAACTTTCCATTTAACCCCGTTTAGATATGTGGTATAGGATGATAATTTTTCATATTTCTAGGATAATATTCTTAGTTTATGTAATGAAATCATTCAAATATATATTTTTTTATGGAAATTAATTGAAAAAAAATTACTCATTTAAACATAAGAAAAGGACTCAGTATAAAGCCAGACCGATTGGGTTCTGTATGTGGTAAAAGGCAACCATTTTGACTATATCTAGGATATATAGAATAATATTCTTCATTTATATAATCATATCTCCCTAATATCGTTTTTTTTATGGAAATTAATTGAAAAAAATGCTCCAACATCTTTTAAACATCAGAAAAGGACTCACTATAAAGCGAGGACGATTGGGTTCAATGAGTGGTATAAGGCAACGATTTTCTCTATATGTGGGATATATAGGATGATATTTTTAATTTATGTTATAATATCACCGTAATATCGTTTTATTAATGAAAATTAATTGAAAAAAAATAGTCCAACATCTTTTAAACATATGAAAAAGACTCACTATAAAGCGAGAACGATTGGGTTCAATGTGTGGTATAAGGCAACGGTTATCTCTATATCTAGAATATATAGGATTATATTCTTAATTTTTGTTATAAAATCACCGTAATATCGCTTTTTTAATGAAAATTAATTGAAAAAAATACTGCAACATCTTTTAAACATAAGAAATAGACTCACTATAAAGCGAGGATCATTGGGTTCAATGTGTGATATAAGGTAACGGATTTCTATATATATATATATCTAGGATATATAGGATAATATTCTTTATTTATGTATTCAAATCACCGTAATATCGTTTTTTGAATGGAAATTAATTGAAAAAAATGCTCCATCATCTTTTAAACATCAAGAAAACACTCACTATAAAGCGAGGATGATTGGGTTCTATATATGGTAAAAGGCAACCATTTTGACTATATCTAGGATATATAGGATAATAATCAAATCACCATAATATCGTTTTTAAATGAAAATTAATTGAAAAAAATAAATGCTCCAACATCTTTTAAACATCAAACAAAGACTCACTGTAAAGCGAAGAATATATAGGATTATATTCTTAATTTTTGTTATAAAATCACCGTAATATCGCTTTTTTTTTAATGAAAATTAATTGAAAAAAATACTGCAACATCTTTCAAACATAAGAAAAAGACTCACTATAAAGCGAGGATCATTGGGTTCAATGTGTGATATAAGGTAACGGATTTCTATATATATATATATCTAGGATATATAGGATAATATTCTTTATTTATATATTCAAATCACCGTAATATCGTTTTTTGAATGGAAATTAATTGAAAAAAATGCTCCATCATCTTTTAAACATCAAGAAAACACTCACTATAAAGCGAGGATGATTGGGTTCTATATATGGTAAAAGGCAACCATTTTGACTTTATCTAGGATATATAGGATAATAATCAAATCACCATAATATCGTTGTTAAATGAAAATTAATTGAAAAAAATAAATGCTCCAACATCTTTTAAAGTGTCAATCCCGATAACTTTTTGGGGAATAAAACTGCTTAATTTTGTGTTAAAATCCTTTAAAATCCATAACCTAAGGCCCACCTACTAACCCGATATTTGTGATACGCTTGTAAATAACTTAAACCTGACAGTCTTCATCTGGAGATGGAGAACGTTTTATTATACAGTATCTGGATAAAACCAGACTTTTTTCTATAAAAATAATATGTAGGTGAAATTTACCTTTTGTTATCAAGTACAGTGCATGGGTCATTCACTGTATAGACCTCTCAAGAAACATTAATCGATTATCAGGTCACCCAATGAAAAAATTGACCTGAAATCTTAAAAGGGTTACGTGTCCGGATAAGCAATGTTGACGTTCACGTCCAAACGACTCAATATTTTGGGTTGAAATTTTGAGACAAGGTAAATACACCATGCCACTATAATTAGGTCCATAAATTTCATAAACACTCGGACTTTAATTTTTGAGACTCTGTTCTTATCGGGATTGTCCCTTTAAACATCAAAAAAAGACTCACTGTAAAGCGAAGACGATTGGGTTCAATGTGTGATATATGGTAACGATTTTCTATATATATATCTAGGATATACAGGATAATATTCTTAATTTATATAATAAAATCACCCTATTATCGTTTTTTTATGGAAATTAATCGAAAAAAAAAATGTTGCAACATCTTTTAAACACAAGAAAAGACTCACTATAAAGCGAGCACGATTAGGTTCAATGTGTGATATAAGGCAACGATTTTCTCTATATCTAGGATATATAGGATAATATTCTTAATTTATATAATCAAATCACCTTAATGTCGTTTTTTGAATGGAAATTAATTGAAAAAATGCTGCAACATCTTTTAAACATAAGAAAAAGACTCACTATAAAGCGAGGACGATCGGGTTCACTGTGTTGTATAAGGCAACGATTTTCCCTATATCTACGATATACAGGATGATATTTTTAATTTATAAAATCAAATCACCGTAACATCGTTTCTTTTATGGAAATTACTCCAAAATCCTTTAAACAGACACTATACAGACACACTATACTATACAGAAAAAAATTTACAGGAAGATGCAATATCTGATTTTAGCCTCTACTGAACTGCTAATCAATGATTTTCTCTGTTTCTAGGATATGTAGGATAATATTCTTAATTTATATAACAAAATCACGCTAATGCCATTATTTTATGGAAATTAATTGATGAAAAATACCCCCAAGTCTTTCAAATATCAGTAAATATCGAGGACGATTGGATTCTATGTAATAGTGTGGTGATTTTCTCTATTTCTAGGATAATATTCTTAATTAATAATAAAAAGAATTTCATTAATATAATTATTTTATGGAGATTAACTGAAAGGAATATCAAAATCTTTTAAACATAAGAAAAAGACTCACTATAAAGAGAGGTCGATTGGGTTGTTTTTATGTGGTCATAGGATAGCATATACATGTATAGGATAATATTCTTAATCTATATAATAAAATCACTCTAATATCTTTATTTTATGGAAATTAATTGAAAGAAATACTCCAAATTTCTTTCAAATATAAGAAAAAGACTCACGATATAAAGCGAAACCGATGGATTCTAATTCTATGTGTCGTATAATGCGATGATTTACTCTATTTCTAGGTCTTAATATACTATACGATAATATTCTTAATTTGAAATAATAAAATCACTCAAATTTCGTGATTTTATTTATGGAAATTATTTGAAAAAATATTCCAAAATCTTTTAATTAAAACGGACGCACTTACAGCGAGGCCGAACAAATATTTACAAGTAGATCCAACATCTGATTTTAGCTTCAACTATACATAATGTCAAGGCCGTACATCGAACTGTCAATCAAATTGACTGACATGTTCCTCGCTCTATATCGTACTCGCTTTATAAGATTTAGCATTTTCCGCGTTGAAGACTAGGGGGTTCTGGGTGACCGAAACTAACCTCCAACTTTTCCCCAAATTTTTGTTGGGCGAAATGCTTTCCACTACAGACAGAGGAACAAATGGCCATGTCTTTGCACTAAAATTTTTATGAGGTTGGCCACCAAAATTTTTAGATATACGAACTTGAAGAAGCATACTCAAAACATGTATCTAGTTGCCGTACATATCACCGTAGCCAACCTCATAACGCCGTTATCTTTCCGCCTCAAAATCATGAATATTTACCAAAACCTGGCAGAAAATATTAATTCAAACCCTTTTAGTCCATGCTAGACCAAAAAATCTACAAAAATGGGCATGCAAAAGGGGAGAAAAGAGACAGAGAGAGAACTGCTAATATGTAACAGGCCTTGCCCGAGTAGAGCGAAGCTGGTGTGATTGTTGTCAAATATAAAACCTTCACAATAAAGTTTCCCCAGTTGAAAAAAGAACAAAAATGTGTGAGAATTTTCATTGACGTCAAAAATATGTGACGTCATTCATTCGACGCGTCATAGAAATATTTCTGGTGCAGTCCCCCTCACTGATCTATATAATAACGTTATTATAATAGATCAGTGGTCTCCCTGCACTTACTATTAGAGTAGAGTTTTTAACCCTTCGTACTGCAGAATGTTCTCGTTGTCGGGTTTTGCTCCTGTTTGCTCACTGCACATTTTTCCATCTTTATTAATTTATTTTTTTACATACATCCGATTTCAAATAAATGGTTTTAACAAAAATAAATGTAAGCACCGGTGGGCAGCCCCCACCTGGTTTAGCCTGCCATAGGGCTAGCAACCCTATGAGAAATTAGGTCCCTCTACACGGAACACCTTGCGTGACTCCGCATGTTAATTTCACCAATAAGAATCAAGCAGGTAGTTCTGATGAATTGGCTGCAGAGGGAGGAATTTCGAATAATACAACAAATAATCTTACCCATAAGGGTAATAATAATAGTCAAACTAGTAACTCTATATGTTCAAATATAAATTGTGAATTTTGTAGTCTGTCTTTCGGTGCTTGTAACTATAGACAGTGTAAATTAAGTACTGTTTGCAATGAAGCCCACGCATTTAGTAGCTCCGTTACTGGTAGATGCTACCATATTTCTACAGATCAAAACCTTAATTGTAATACACAAAATATAGTATATTTATTAACCTGCAATTACTGCAAATTACAGTATGTTGGGGGAAACAAGTAAATCATGTAAAACTAGATTTAATAATCATAGATCTGCAGGAAATTCTGAAAATACACAGAAATTATTATATCAACATTTTAAACAAAATCCCTGTAAAGAATTTGGATGCAAATAATTGAAAAACTTCCCGGTTATTGGCACCTCACTAATGGCAAAATTGATCCTGCTGTTATACAAAAAAGAACTCACGCAGAAGAAAATTGGATTATCAAACTACAAACCATTTTCCCTTATGGCCTTAATGATAAGATTTAAAAATAACGATTACAACAACCGTAATGAAAACGCTTTAATCACCAGAAATTGTTACAAAAAACTTGACCATAATTTTCAAAATAAAAAACGTTCTATAAAATAATCGAAATTTCAAAAAGATCCGGAAAGTATTCTGAACGATTTGTATTCTGTATGCCAATGTCATACTCCTGACATATTGTCTTGTGCATCTTGTGTACTTAATCTTGCCCGACAAATTGTACATACTTTGAAAAAATCAACAGCTAAGAAACTTGGTGTCCTCATACAGGATATTATATATTGTAATCAACTTAATGAAAGCTTTCTTCCTCAATATTACCGATTTGATAAATAGTAAATTTTCACCTAAACATTCAGCGCAACCTCGTAAAGTACATAAGAAAAAACCCGAGGTATTATGCAAAATACTTTTTACAGATAAACATATACAAGACATAGGATTGAATAGAATCTTTCGAGATAGATAAGTAATAAAATCCATACCAGATACTATCCCAAAAATTTCACCTACAGTCATATACAAATTTTTACCTCCAATTCGTAATAAAATTTTTAACTACCATGAAACTATTGCAAACCTTAACGTTCAAGAATTTATTGACAGTTACGATAACACCACTTGTCAATGCAATAACTCTCCTTTTAAAGATAAGTTTCATGACCATATATTGACAGGAAACTTCGATATTGTTGAAGACAAAAATCTTAGAAAACTATTTCGCTTTGGGCCACAATTTCGAGAACAACCAAGTAAAACTAACTTAAAAAAATTACATAATACTCTAAAATCTCAAATCCGGAAATGCATTGTAGCTTGGTCTGATAAATTTCGTGCACCGTCAGAATCTTTTGGAGAATGGAGAAACACTGTTTTTGACCTCTTGTCAAAGAGAATCAAATATATAAAACTTAACCCAAGACACCCACCACCCGAAGTCCTAAAAAACGCATCGGCAACTGAATGTCTTTCTGCTCTTCAAGAGAGATTTGTTCTAACACCTGTTGATAAAGCTAATACTAACATTGCCTTTATCTGTAAAAAGTACTATATTAAAAATATCCTTACCGAAGTCGGACTTTGGCCTAACACCAATAATGATACTTATAAATGTATTACGGAATTATCTAAAATAGATATTTTGCATAACCAATATTCGTTTAACAGGAGTAATGATATCAGAGACAATGTGAAAATAGATGCACTACCTTATATTTATTCTATACCGAAATTTCATAAAAATCCAGTAAAATTCAGATATATAATTTCCTCCAGCATCTGCCAGACAAAACCTCTAAAAGTGACTATAACGAAAGGACTTAAATTATGTCAGGCCCAACATGCCATTTGGTGCAAAACACTTCGAAATTATACTGGAATTAACAGTTTTTTCATAATTGATAAAAATAAACCTATAGTAGACACTTTAGATAAAATTAACAAAAAAGGCAATGCTAAATCAATAGAAACTTTCGACTTTTCCACTTTATATACTATGCTACAACATACAGATCTTAAAAATAATTTGGATCGGTTCGTTGATAAAGCCTTTAATGGAGCTTTCGGAAAGGGCAGAAACCTGATGGCCATCTACTCACAAGATGCAAGATGGATAATAAAACGGCGCAATGCTAATACTGTAGTTTTCGATAAAGAAAAATTTCAAAATATCATACATTTTCTCATTGACAATGCCATATTTGAGGTTGGGGATCAGATAATACAACAAACTATTGGTTTGCCAATGGGAACTGACCCCGCCCCATTTATGGCAAATGCACATTTATACAAATACGAATTCGACTTTCAAGACCACAAAAGAAAAACAGATTACAAGGTAGCTAAAAGTCTAAATTATACCTTCCGTTACATTGATGACATAACACCAATCAATGATAATGGTAATTTCAATAAATATAAAGATGAAATATATCCTCCCGAACTTATATTAAACAAAGAAAATTCGGGCACTATTAATGCATCTGTTCTTGACCTGGACATCAATATAATTTACGATAAATTTAATGTCGGTATATTCGATAAAACGGACAAATTTGGTTTTGAAGTAGTAAAATACCTGTCAGCTTACAGTAACATTCCAGATACTACACTATATAATGTTTTCTATTCACAGGCATTACGATTTTTAAAAATATGCAACAAGAAAGAACTGTTTCTCTCACGAATAAAAACTCTTAATTTTAAGTGCACGGCCAAATGGGGATCAAAATTACGCATTTTTAAAGAAATTTCTAAACTTCCATTTCTTCAACATAATAGA
The DNA here is from genome assembly GCA_948474765.1 of Patella depressa. NCBI lineage: Eukaryota > Metazoa > Mollusca > Gastropoda > Patellidae > Patella > Patella depressa. Next base: position 56,463,615 of record OX419716.1, read on the forward strand.
TTTGACATTTCTTATAAATATATTACTGACAACATATTGGATAATGATTCAATATAATTTTTTATCTTCTATAAATGTCTAGCCCTGTTTGGATTATCGCCCTTATAATCCGGAATCTGGCTATGGTTCTGTAGGAAAGTTTGAGTAGGGAGAATTTTTTTGTAGAAATGATTAGTAGGGGACTAAGTAAGTATTTTTGACTTGGGTGGACACTCACCACGTGGTAGGTTATCCAGCTATGACGTCATCAAAGATGGCCGCCGACGTTATATCAATTTTATCCTATATGCTCTAGTTTTCTGTCAATTTCTATGAGATAAAAGCCAGAATGAAGCTGTTTATGTTAACTAAAGTCAAAAAAATATTTATTAATAAACCCTTACTAATTTTTAAGAAAACATACTACAAAAAGAAATATTTTCATAACATTCAAAAGGGAATTTGGTCATTTTTATAGACATACCTGTGCATAAAGCACCAATGTGACTAATTTATGATGTGATGTCATAATACATAGTTACCATAAGCTGTGATGTCATAGTTACCACAAGCTATGATGTCATAATACATAGTTACCACAAAATATGATGTCATACATAGTTACCACAGGATATGACCTCATCAAACTGATCCGAAATTACTAGGTGTTTGAATCGACAAAGTATGGATTTTATTGCATTAACTAGGTCTGCATCAAACACGAGTGAGTCTACTTTTTATCCTGAACATAGATCTTGTATTATATGTAATGAAAGTGATGATTGTGTTTTAACCACACCAAACGGAAGAGAAAAAATTCAAGAAGCTGCAAAGGTACGAAATGATATTGTTAGTGACCGTTTGAGCTCATTGGATGATGACAGGTTATTTTACTATCATATGACCAATTCATGTTATAAACAATATTGTCACAAGAAATCCCTTTTAAAACTTCAACGGGATGCAGAGAGATCTGAAGAGGAAGACCTGGTGGATATATCACCAGACAATGAACAAGTTAGAAAGTCGACTCGAAAACGTGGTCGTTACAGTAATCCCCATACCCCCACAAGCCCAATCTCAAGCACAAATCAGTTATGTATTGTTTGTGATAAAAAATCTCATAAGGGCATATATAAGAAGTACAGAATTTGTGAATACTCGAGAGCTAATGAATTCTTAAAAGCCACACTGTATCTAAAAGATGATGTTTTTACTCGAACATGTGATCTTCAAGATGAATCAAGTGTTTTTGGTGCTGATATTTTATGTCATGATAACTGTATTTCAGGCTATTTTCTTAAATATAAACGGAAACTCAAATTAGATAACATAGATGGAATTGGAATATCTACAAAGTTACTTATTTTTTCTGACATAGCTCATGATATAGGATGTGGGTTGGAGCAAGGTCGGGGATACACCCTTAGCTACATCAGAGATCAGTTTAACATTCAGAATGACGAAATTAAGGTAACTAATAAGGAACTTAAATTGATGTTGTGCGATTACTTTGGGGATCAGATCAAATTTTCCAAGCCCTTAGAAGCGAACAAACCATTGATGTTTTTTTCCTCTGCTCTACAATCAGAAGATGTCGCAGATGTTATAAGAAGTTGTAATCCAGTGACTGAATGTGCAAGTATATTAAGGGAATCATTGCAAAATCTAGAATTTGGTCTCATTGATAAATTCTGTGATGCTCAAGATCTCAGAAAGTCGTGGAACGGGATCAAAATACCCCAGGTGTTTGTGACTTTCTTTAGTACCCTATTCAATGTTGACCCTAACTGTATAGAAGACGAGCCTACTGTTACTGAAGATTATGAAGAATTGGATGACACAGCATGCAAAAAGCCAACAAATTGGAACTTAAAATCACAAACTTTATTACAAATAATGTATTACAATATGTTACGCGGAACTAAGAAGACTCCTTTACATTTGATGGTAGCCGAATCAATACACGATAAATGTAAGAGCAAGACATTAATTACAAGTTTTAATCATGTTGGTTTATGTGTTAGCTACCCTGAAGTTATTCGTCATCACCATAATCTTGCCCAGTTCTCTATTTTACAGTCCAAAGGCGAAGTTCCTATTCCCAGCCATTTTAAGACTGATTCATATACAATTGGAGCATTTGACAATTTTGATCACGAAGAAGCTACCTTATCTGGTATTGGTGGTTCTCATGACACAGTATGTGTTCTCTTTCAAGACAAGCCCATAAACATTCCAGCTAAACCTACCATATCAGACACTGAAGTTGTGCATGGTGCGAAACCTATCCAAGAAGTTCTTCCATGTCAAAAACTACAAGTGTATTTTAAACCAGCTAAGAGACCAGATATCCCAAGTGATTATGAAGTTGATCCAAATCTTTTTACAGAAGGAAACAATGAAAAGAAAGACGCAGAAGCATTGGACTTGATATGGTGCTTTTCAAGAATCGCACATACAATCTTTAATAACTGTGAAGCCCCTAACATTGAACAGCCCGTGCCTTCCTGGAGTGCATTTAATGCTTTATGCTCAAATGAGAGCCTATTAACCAAACAAGTTGGATTTCTACCAGTAGTTCCATACCCAGTCACTCAACATGCAGCTGTATATACATCATTGCTGAACTTCAACAGCATACTTAGTCAATTGGATCAACATTATTTACCGGTAGCTTGTGATGAAGGGGTATATGCGATCGCTCGTGAAGTACAGCTATGTAATCCTGATAAGTTTAAAAACATTGTTCTTGTATTGGGAGCATTTCACATGGCCAAAATCTTGCTTCGGTGTATAGGAAGATATGTCAAGGGAACTGGAATATCTAATGTTTTGATTGAATGTTCTATATTTGGAGTGAACGTAGTAGAATCTGTTTTACAAGGGAAGAATTATGCAAGAGGTCTGAAGGGGATGTTGATGTTGGGAGAAGTTTTCTTTAGGCTAGAAGTAGCATCATTCCTGAATAGCCAATCTGCTGTTCCCTTCAAGTCAGAATTTGAAAATCTGTGTCAAATGCAACAGAAAATTTCTTCAGCAGTAGAGAATAAAGTGGATCATCTGGATCTGGACGTTAATGCCGAAAATTTATTCAAATGTTTCAGAGAATTTGTGGATCATGGAAGGAAAATATCAGAGCAATTTCTGTATTGGGATAATTTCTTGATACTTGTACAGATTCTTAGGAATTTGATACGATCTGATAGACAAGGTTTGTGGCAATTGCACCTAGATACTGTACAGAAGCTTCAACCAATATTTGCCATGTTTGATTGTATTAACTATCAGAGGTGGTCATCCTTATATCTCGAAGACATGAGAAGATTACCAAAGACTGCACCAGAGGTTCATGAGATGTTTTTAAAGGGAAAACATGTAGTAAAACGGAATCAACATAAATTTACTGCCGTGGCTGCTGACATGGCTTTGGAGCAGACAATTAATAGATCCCAGAAGAGCTCAGCTGGCATCATAGGACGAACAAAACAGAAAGATTTTGTAGCAGAGTGGGAGATTACCCACCATGAGCGACTAATGATTTCCAATTTCTTTCGAGAAGTGACAATGTCCATTCCCTTGGTTGGTGAGTTAAATATTCATCACGAGCTGTCCAAAACACAAACCCAGTGTTCGGAAGAAAAGGTCAACAAAATGTTAACATATGTATTAGCAAAAGGAAACCCATTTGATGTTACTCCTAATCCACTACATAATCTAATAACTAATGTACTTGTTCCCCAAGCAGTCAAGGAGAAGGTTTTGAAATTATTTGAAACCGGGGATAGTTTATATTCTGAATTTCGTAAAACCAGATTTGAAGATAAAACAATAAAAATATCTGATACAATTCATAAAGTTATGTTACCAACATTCGACAGCGTAAACAATTTAACTACAGCCGCTGCTGGTAAATCTACAAAGAAAATGTCGAATACTGCAGCACACCGTATGATACAAATAGCTCAAGCTCGTGGTTATGATATGGAGAAACTCTTCTCTTATGAGCTGTCCGAAGATTGTAAACTGTTTGATGAAAATGGATTATTGACCAAATCACAAAAAAGTCTTCTTGTTAAAGAAATAGAAAAGTTTAACACCAACACAGAAATAGATGCCCCTTTCATTTCAAATAAGACATCTTGCTTTATTGTTGATGTGATGAGTTGTTTACGCAAGGTAGTAACAAATGATAAGAAAACATTTGATGGGGCAGTTTCTGCTTTCTCTGCGTACATAAAAAATATCACCAAGAACAGTGGAGAGGTCGATTTTGTCTTTGATAGCTATCACAAACTTTCACCCAAACAACCAGAGAGATCACAAAGACAGATTGGTAATGTTGTCATTGATATCAGTCATATCTCGAAAGATGCTGAACTGCCTGTTCAAATGAATAGTTTTTGGGGGTCATCAAGAAACAAACTTCTCTTTCAAGAGTTCATAGCTAGTACAATAATAACGTCTTTGATTCACACACCATCCACTACTAGATACAAATTCAGTGCTTTTTCTGGAGACGAAGAGGATGGGATATCATTAAACTGTTCCTCGGTACAAAATGGTAGACAGGAAAATCACTCTGAGCTAAATGTGTTTTCAGTTGAGGAAGCTGATTTAAGAATGATGATTCACGCTAAATGTGCATCAATGCAAGGATTTACCAAAATTGCTCTAGTTAGTGCTGATACAGATATTATAGTTTTGGCATTATTTCATTGGGAAAATTTTGCTCGTCTCGGTTTAGAAGAATTGTGGGTGCGCACTGGAGTTGGAAATACCACACGTTTATTACCTATCCACAGAATATATCATAATATGGGCCAAAATCTGTGTTCCTTGTTGCCAGCAATACATGCGTTGTCGGGTACAGACTACACTAGTAAGTTTGGTACTAAGAAAGGAGCTCTCAACATGGCATCTGATATTTATTTGTCGAACTTTGGAGTATCTAGTGACTGTGAAGAAGTACGGAAATGCCTTCAACCTGCAGAAGAATACCTAGTTCAACTTCTACGAAAAGGATCTGCATGTAAATCTTTAGATGAACTACGCCTGTGGTTGTATCATCACGGTAAAAACATAGATGTCGACGATTTGCCGCCTACAAGCAACAGTAGCAAAGGACATTTATTAAGATCATATTTTTATACATACTACCTACATCATTGTCTTGATGACGTAATCGTTGATTTAGATCCATGTCAATTTGGCTTTGAAATATCCGAAAATGGGTTGGTTCCAGAATCTAATGTACACAAGTATCCTAATGACTTTATTGGTGCTTGCTCCTGTGTAAAATGTGCCAAGTCGTCCTGTATTTGCAGAGCCAATGAGTTACCCTGCTGTTCATTTTGTAAATGTATGAGTGTCAAAGAATCTGCTGGAACTTGTAAAAATCCTTTTTGAGTGTACCAAAGAAATTTTTATTGTTATAACACTCTAATTAATGTGTAAGTGTTAAATACTTTATATTTTTGAGCTTTTTTTTAATGTTTTCGCTTAAATATTAGGTAAAACCCTTAATTGTTTTCGTGAAAAATTAATAAGAGTTTAATAATAAATATATTTTTCGCTTAAGTTAACATAAACAGCTTCATTCTGGCTTTTATTTCATAGAAATTGACAGAAAACTAGAGCATATAGAATGATATGGATATAACGTCGGCGGCCATCTTTGATGACGTCATAGCTGGATAACCTACCACGTGGTGATTGTCCACCCAAGTCAAAAATACTTACTTAGTCCCCTACTAATCATTTCTACAAAAAAATTCTCCCTACTCAAACTTTCCTACAGAACCATAGCCTGATCCAGGACTATTATTATTATGCCTTTGTGAATACACTTACAATCTACGATTTCTTCAGCATTCCTGTTTTGCGTTTCTTACGTGGGTTATATGATATTTATGCTATGGTTTGTACAATTACATGGTCTCAAAAACATATTTTTTTTTAAAGTTTTTAACGTTATTTCATCTGGATTATCGCACTTTTTTATCGGGAAATTGCACCTTCTAAGCGACGACGTCATGACAGCTATAACGACAGATTCACGTCTCGACCATATAATTATTGACAGGAAACTTCGATATTGTTGAAGACAAAAATAGTAGAAAACTATTTCGGTTTGGGCCACAATTTCGAGAACAACCAAGTAAAACTAACTTCAAAAAATTACATAATAATCTAAAATCTCAAATCCGGAAATGCAATGTAGCTTGGTCTGATAAATTTCGTGCACCGTTAGAATCTTTTGGAGAATGGAGAAACACTGTTTTTGACCTCTTGTCAAAGAGAATCAAATATATAAAACTTAACCCAAGACACCCACCACCCGAAGTCCTAAAAAACGCATCTGCAACTGAGTGTCTTGCTGCTCTTCAAGAGAGAGTTGTTCTAACACCTGTTGATAAAGCTAATAATAACATTGCCTTTATCTGTAAAAAGTACTATTATATTAAAAATATCCTTACCGAAGTCGGACTTTGACCTAACACCAATAATGATACTTATAAATGTATTACGGAATTATCTAAAATAGATATTTTGCATACTCAATATTCGTTTAACAGGAGTAATGATATCAGAGACAATGTGAAAATAGATGCACTACCTTATATTTATTCTATACCGAAATTTCATAAAAATCCAGTAAAATTCAGATAATTTCCTCCAGCATCTGCCAGACAAAACCTCTAGCAGTGACTATAACGAAAGGACTTAAATTATGTCAGGCCCAACATGCCATTTGGTGCAAAACACTTCGAAATTATACTGGAATTAACAGTTTTTTCATAATTGATAAAAATAAACCTATAGTAGACACTTTAGATAAAATTAACAAAAAAGGCAATGCTAAATCAATAGAAACTTTCGACTTTATATACTATGCTACAACATACAGATCTTAAAAATAATTTGGATTGGTTCGTTGATAAAGCCTTTAATGGAGCTTTCGGAAAGACAAGATGCAAGATGGATAATAAAACGGCGCAATGCGAATACTGTAGTTTTCGATAAAGAAAAATTTCAAAATAGGCCTATCATATATTTTCTCATTGACAATGCCATATTTGAGGTTGGGGATCAGATAATACAACAAACTATTGGTTTGCCAATGGGAACTGACCCCGCCCCATTTATGGCAAATGCTCATTTATACAAATACGAATTCGACTTTCAAAACTACAAAAGAAAAACAGATTACAAGGTAGCTAAAAGTCTAAATTATACCTTCCGTTACATTGATGACATAATACCAATCAATGATAATGGTAATTTCAATTTAATATAAAGATGAAATATATCCTCCTGAACTTATATTAAACAAAGAAAATTCGGGCACTATTAAATGCATCTGTTCTTGACCTGGACATCAATATAATTTACGATAAATTTAATGTCGGTATATTCGATAAAACGGACAAATTTGGTTTTGAAGTAGTAAAATACCTGTCAGCTTACAGTAACATTCCAGATACTACACTATATAATGTTTTCTATTCACAGGCATTACGATTTTTAAAAATATGCAACAAGAAGGAACTGTTTCTCTCAGGAATAAAAACTCTTAATTTTAAGTGCACGGCCAAATGGGGATCAAAATTACGCATTTTTAAAGAAATTTCTAAACTTCCATTTCTTCAACATAATAGATTTGACATTTCTTATAAATATATTACTGACTACATATTGGATAATGATTCAATATAATTTTTTATCTTCTAGTCCTGTTTGGATTATCGCCCTTATTATTATGCCTTTGTGAATACACTTATAATCTACGATTTCTTCAGCATTCCTGCTTTGCGTTTCTTACGTGGGTTATTATATGATATTTATGCTATGGTTTGTACAATTACATGGTCTCAAAAACTTATAGTTTTTTTAGTTTTTAACGTTATTTCATCTGGATTATCGCACTTTTTTATCGGGAAATTGCACCTTCTAAGCGGCGACGTCACAACAGCTATAACGGCTGATTCACGTCACGACAATATATTGACTGGAAACTTCGATATTGTTGAAGACAAAAATCTTAGAAAACTATTTCGCTTTGGGCCACAATTTCGAGAACAACCAAGTAAAACTAACTTCAAAAAATTACATAATAATCTAAAATCTCAAATCCGGAAATGCATTGTAGCTTGGTCTGATAAATTTCGTGCACCGTCAGAATCTTTTGGAGAATGGAGAAACACTGTTTTTGACCTCTTGTCATAGAGAATCAAATATATAAAACTTAACCCAAGACACCCAGACCCACCACCCGAAGTCCTAAAAAACGCATCTGCAACTGAATGTCTTGCTGCTCTTCAAGAGAGATTTGTTCTAACACCTGTTGATAAAGCTAATAATAACATTGCCTATATCTGTAAAAAGTACTATATTAAAAATATCCTTACCGAAGTCGGACTTTGGCCTAACACCAATAATGATACTTACACATGTATTACGGAATTATCTAAAATAGATATTTTGCATAACCAATATTCGTTCAACAGGAGTAATGATATCAGAGACAATGTGAAAATAGATGCACTACCTTACATTTATTCTATACCGAAATTTCATAAAAATCCAGTAAAATTCAGATATATAATTTCCTCCAGCATCTGCCAGACAAAACCTCTAGAAGTGACTATAACGAAAGGACTTTAATCATGTCAGGCCCAACATGCCATTTGGTGCAAAACACTTCGAAATTATACTGGAATTAACAGTTTTTTCATAATTGATAAAAATAAACCTATATAGACACTTTAGATAAAATTAACAAAAAAGGCAATGCTAAATCAATAGAAACTTTCGACTTTTCCACTTTATATACTATGCTACAACATACAGACCTTAAAAATAATTTGGATTGGTTCGTTGATAAAGCCTTTAATGGAGCTTTCGGAAAGGGCAGAAACCTGATGGCCATCTACTCACAAGATGCAAGATGGATAATAAAACGGCGCAATGCTAATACTGTAGTTTTCGATAACGAAAAATTTCAAAATATCATACATTTTCTCATTGACAATGCCATATTTGAGGTTGGGGATCAGATAATACAACAAACTATTGGTTTGCCAATGGGAACTGACCCCGCCCCATTTATGGCAAATGCACATTTATACAAATACGAATTCGACTTTCAAGACCACAAAAGAAAAACAGATTACAAGGTAGCTAAAAGTCTAAATTATACCTTCCGTTACATTGATGACATAACACCAATCAATGATAATTGTAATTTCAATAAATATAAAGATGAAATATATCCTCCTGAACTTATATTAAACAAAGAAAATTCGGGCACTATCAATGCATCTGTTCTTGACCTGGACATCAATATAATTTACGATAAATTTAATGTCGGTATATTCGATAAAACGGACAAATTTGGTTTTGAAGTAGTAAAATACCTGTCAGCTTACAGTAACATTCCATATACTACACTATATAATGGTTTCTATTCACAGGCATTACGATTTTTAAAAATATGCAACAAGAATAAAAACTCTTAATTTTAAGTGCACGGCCAAATGGGGATCAAAATTACGCATTTTTAAAGAAATTTCTAAACTTCCATTTCTTCAACATAATAGATTTGACATTTCTTATAAATATATTACTGACTACAAATTGGACAATGATTCAATATAATTTTTTATCTTCTATAAATGTCTAGTCCTGTTTGGATTATCGCCCTTATTATTATGCCTTTGTGGATACACTTATAATCTACGATTTCTTCAGCATTCCTGTTTTGCATTTCTTACGTGGGTTACTATATGATATTTATGCTATGGTTTGTACAATTACATGGTCTCAAAAACTTATAGTTTTTTTAGTTTGTAACGTTATTTCATCTGGATTATCGCACTTTTTTATCGGGAAATTGCACCTTCTAAGCGACGACGTCATAACAGCTATAACGACAGATTCACGTCACGCCATACAGTTAGCAGACGACCATAGAGCTGTATATATTGACTAGAGTGTATTGTGGTCACGTGATCCCCATTGACGTAACGTTAACGCCGTGGGCCGACACTGGAGACCGGTCGCCATGTTTCAACCGGGAAAGAATGACGGAAGTGCCCGGATGAACGCTATGTTAACAAAGGGAAATAGAATGACGAAGTGTTGGTAAGGCCATTAAAAAGCAGTTCTAATTCAACAATATCAACCAAAAAAAAAAAAAAAAAATGATGATTGAAAGGTCTTACCTTACAGTCCTAAAAGCAAAATCGCTTTGGTCAACTGGCATATTTTGGGGGCTTTATTATTAAGAGTCACCGTGGCAATGTGTAAATTGTGCGCAGAACTACGAAATCATGTTTATTTTATTAATTGAGCTAAGTGAACGTCCTCGAATGTCCAGATATCTATAGAGTATTCAGCAAAATTTTGAACATTGCTACCCGCAGTTCACATTAAACTTTATTTTGGATAGATCTAAATAATTTGTTGGACGATTTGAAATGAATGTTCTGCGTGATTGGCAGAGATAACTGACTATACTTAGGGAGGACAATGAAGCCGCTGACGCACAGACCAAAATGACGTCGTCATACTTGCGACCTACGTCATAGCTATCCACCGGGTCGCGTCTCGGTACCCCCCAGCATTTTTGGCGATGCTAAAAACTACATGTGACACAAAGCAGCTATGTTCGTCCAATCAGAAGCCGGATCCTAGCTCTACAGCCTCTCTTTCGATTCGTGTCTGCGTGTATTTTGGTTACGAAGTTACGTCAATTTTTTACAAGTCCATTGAAAAACTTCAAAAAAAATCTGTACCGAAAACCCGAAGGTAAGTTTTTTGTTACTTTTAACTATTATCTAAGTAAAATCTATGTATTGAACTACATCATTTCCAAAAATCAAGGAGATAGAACCCCGAGAAGTAACTTTATTTCGACGCGGGTTTCGATCGGTCTTTCCGGCCGGTTCCCGCCATGATGGATTTTGATACTTCACGTGCAGCGAATCGGCATAGGAAACTAATTAAATTTCATATGATATATCGCTGATAAGGACAAGTATGTACCCCCTATGGTAAAATAAGATATTCTATTTTAATCTTGTTCAGATATTTTACCGTAAGCAGTGGTGGGAAGCTGGTTGGAAGCAGACGTTTGCAGACGATTTTGTTGCAAAATCTTGATAAAACGGGTCACGTGATCAAATGGGCGCCTCTGATTGGATAGTCATCAAAGTTTGTAAACAAACAACATCCAAGGCCTAATTGACTTTGATTTCTCCATGATTTTTGCTAGATTCCCTTAGGTGTGTTTCATCAATTGATAATAATGATATACAGCTTATTTAATTGTGAGGCTTGATAAGGGAATTTGGTTGGAACCATATTGAAATAAATTTAAATTCTACCTCATATGATTAGGCCTACTCTAGTCAAGGTCTAGAGAAGTTGGATTTGAATTGATTTTCAAGCTCATTTAGTCTGCCCGTTGAAGTTCTTATCTTTGTTGTCTATTTTTCAGGATTTTGTTGCCCCAGGTGTAGTAAATTGTCAAAGAAAACTAATTATAGATATCTCTGATATTGACAGCAGGTATGTAGCCCCTATGGTAAAATAAGATATATCGTATATCCTATTTTAATTTGGAGGGATGGATGGCCAAATGCCATAATGGTTAGCATGTGCACTGTATCATAAGGTTTGTCATTGTCATTCCCCTGTTGTACATGACAAGGAGTGGGGTCGCCTCTCCAGCCTTCGTGGGTTTTCTCTGGGTCCCCTGGTTTCATCACACCGCTAGAGAAGTAGGATTTGAATTGATTTGAATTATTGAAATAAAATTGAACCATATGTTAGACTGAGATGATGTAGTTTGTGTTGCGTGGATGTTAATCTCCATTTCTCTCTTTCTGTAATTTAATCTTGAGCATATATTTTACCGTTAGCGCAATCAAAGTTTATATAAAACAAACTACACATGCTTTTATTTTCCAATTGACTTTCCAATTTCTCCATGATTTTTGCTAGATTTCTTTGATTGTGTTGCAATTGATAATAATTATATACAGCTTATTTAATTGAGGCTTATTGAAGTACTTATATTTATTGTTCTTTTTCAGGTCAAGCGAGAATGCCTGCTAAGAAACGACGTTGTCGACTGTTCAATAGTCAACCAACTAGTCCTGGGAAAGCAGCACTTCATGTCAGTGACTACTACAGCTCACTGCCATCAGCTATCCAGGATTTTAAGAAGGGACACATCTCCCATCTCTTGATCAGTAATCATCGACATATTGGTTCGGTTCAGAAGATACTAGAAACACTATCTGGTATTCCTGTTTCTTTTTAGTGTATATCCAAAGTCTTAGAATCATTAAAAAAATACCGGAAGCTTACAGATCAGGTGGAGTTTGAGACATTTGAGAAAGATTGTAAAGAGGATTTTGTTTATGGAACCTTGAAGCCTAAATCCTGTGTTGTCACACGCCCATCGAACTCGTATGTGCCTCATTCTTTTCAAACAAGTCAACATGCTGTGTCTCATCCTTTAACATCTCCTGTACCATCTCCAGTAAAAACAAGGCGGTCATGCGGTAACTGCAATATACTTAAGAAGAGTCTTCGGAAGTGTATTGCTGAAAAACTAGCATTGAAGAGCAAGCGTAAAAAGTGTAGGCCGGTTGTGAGAATAACTGAACCACTTCCAACTGCTGACATAGGCCCTAGGAGGAAACGGATTAATTACCAACATCTCCCCCCAAAAAGACTCCGGGAATACCTTCATCGACGAGATGAGACAATCAGAAGACTCAAAAAAAGAAGGTTGTTTTTTCACCTGATGACAATGACATTCAGTTACTTCAAGACAAGATCAGGAAGCTTGAAAAGACGAAGACAAGATATCAAGAGAAATTAATCAAGTTAGAAAATGATTTGAAAAACAGCAAGAAAGTTAGTAGCGAGGATTTTAAAGAACTTGAAAGATTTTACCAGAATAGATATTTAGAATTACAGGAAGAGTTGGACAGTCACCCAGAAGCCGTAGTAGAATCAGATTTTAGAAAAGACGGCAAATGTTACAACTTCAAAATGAGAATTTTAGTCTACGAGTGCCTCATGGCGAATGTACCAACAGACCAAATCCCAGCCTTGATAGAAGCCTTTGCCCATAGATTTGGCGTCAATTTAACATCAAAGGACATTCCTGTAAAGAGTGCAGTGGAAAACATGGTTGTGGAGTTAGGATTATTAAGTGACCTGAAGGTGGCGGAAATCCTGTATGAGACTGCAAACACCACTATAAGCATGGATGCTACAACACAAGAAGGATGTCATGTGAACGAGATCCACACGACCACAGAAGATCAATGTTTGGTAGTCGCACTTGATGAACTTCCTGGAGGTACAGCTAAAGACTATGCACACCATGTGATCAAGTCGGTAGAGCATCTAGCTTCTGTTTACTGTATCTTCAACAAAAATTCTGAAGAAACCATGCCAATCAAAGACGTCTACAAAACTATATCATCACATATTTCATGTTCTTTAACAGACAGGGCTGCAGCTAACCATGCAGCAATTCGCATAGTCAACGAGGAATTTGGAGCCAACCTTGTAGAAGTAAACTGTCATCTACATCCCCTGGATAGCATTGCCAGCAAGTGTAAGAGCACCCTAAAATCACTTGAAACTTCCAAGAGCAAGTTGTTCAGTTCCGGATGTCGTGCTGAGAAAGTCATTCTAGCAATGAACAAAATGCGGTTTAAAGATTCCAAGGGAGATCCCCACGGATTCAGAGTATTTCTCAATGATAAGAATTTGTCACAGTCCCTGATTGTGAGATACAGAGGGAACAGACTCCACGTTCTTTTCAAGTTGGCTGTCACATACATCACTCACTACGCTGATATGAAGACATATCTCACTACAAGATGTCTGCACAATTCTGAATTGAAGACGAGTCTAATCAAGGAGTACATAGATGATCCTACCACCAAGCTCCAACTGAGAGTATTGGCAATCATTGGAAAGATCCTGTCTGGACCATGGTTTAAACGCTTCTATCGCAGCCAAGACAAACAAGTTCATCACCTGGACGCCTTCACAGCAATCAAGGAATGTTATTCTCGCATGGAGGAAATGGCGACAAAGGACCTGATCCTGTTGGAGAACATAACTAATGACTTCTTTGGAGACCCCCTTGATCGCAGTGATACGATCCTTTGGACATTGGATCCTGACTCTACATTTGAATTCTCAAATATGCTGAAAGCTGTCCTAGCTGCTATCATGACCGTTGTTCAAAGACAATATAAGAACTATTATTCAATGGAGATAACAGATGACCTCCGTTCCAAGCTTGCTAGTGCCCGTACGCACAACATGGATTCCGAAGAAGTGATGGGCATGTTCAGCGCGTCACAAGCCCGAGCTCCCCGTGCAACACTTCTCTTCATATCTTCAAACATTAGGGCTAAGAAAAACAAGACTCTTGACTACATTCTATCGCACCGAGATGCTGAAAGGGTAGTTAACACTAGTATTGCAGCCGCAGCAAAGTTGAAGCGCAGGGCACATGTATCAGCTACAGAACTAAAAAAAGAACTCTCGAGACGGATCGCAGATAAAATGCAAAAAAAGAAAGATGCAGATAGAAGAAAGATGGAATCGAAGATTAAAGAACTTATAAGAAAGGGTGAAACAGACTATGCAACAGCATTTCCATCACTGGAAGGTTCAACTTGCGATGGTCTCTCAGACATAGTCAGCGGGGCTGTAGTTAAACGTAACATCCTACACATCTGGGCTCAGGAGGGATCCTTCGAAGACATCGCCTACAATGGCAAGGTTGAAAAGCTCAAAGCAACTACCTACACGATCTGCTACTGGGGACAGGGCAAAGATTATGAACAGGATGGTGAAGACTTCAAGGTGCACCTCCATGAACTGGCCGTGGATTTTATTTGTGGAGATGTTGTCTTTTTCTAGTTCAATAAACTTTGGTACAGCCTTTAGCATTCTATAAATTCTACTCGTGTCCTTTTTTTCGTCCGATGTCAAGGTTAGGTGCATAATGACCCCTAGTGAGCCATAGGTAAAAAGTGTGTCTGAAACTCTTTTGCCTGAAAGTAAAGTGTTTTGAAAGGATATTAAAATACTCTTTAAGTCCTGAAAATATGGTGATGATAGCATGAAAAATAAGAAAGTTATGGCAGTTTATGTCGCGATTTCCACGAAAACGCCTGAAACAGGTCTTACTTTTTAACGATTGTCTTAGCTGAAGTCAACAATACGGCTTAAAAGGGTGTCTGACATTCTTTTGCTTTACAGTAAATTGTTTTAAAGGGACATTAACAGAACCTAGAAGTCCTGAAAATATGGTGGTTATAGCATGAAAAATAAGAAAGTTATGGCAGTTTATGTCGCGATTTCCATAAAAAACGCCTGAAACGGGTCTCACTTTTTAGGCATTGTCTTAGCTTAAGTCAATTAACGAAATGCTGCTTAATTAGAGCAGTCATTTTGCCATAACTCCCTTGTTAATTGTGCTATGTTAATGATCCAGGTGTTTTTGGAAAGGTATTGGAATCCTCTTTCCATTGTTATATAAATCATTAGCATCCAAAGAGTTTGAAATTTTCATTGTCCTCCCTACTATACTATAAAATAAATAGCGTCATCCAGATGATGAATAAAGAAATAAAATAGATTTTAAAAATAATCTAGGACTTCTATCATTTACCAGTAGAATAATATCTGATGCCGATGGGATTTTTTTTTTTTTTTTTTTAAAAGAAAATATAACAGGACTAGCAAGGCCTTAGTAGGCCTATATGGTTTTCAATTTCCATGAACTGGTGTCTGATTTTTCTTTGCTTGAAAAATACGGCGGTATATTAAATTTTACAAAAAAAAAGACAAACCTCTTGATGAGATTTTCGTAGTAGCAGCAGCGATTAAAAAAAAAAATATTAGGCCTAATTAAAAATTTATTTTTTACCAAATTTGTTCGGGGAATGAAGTTTTCAAGACTTTCACTTATTTGTCCTTAATATAATTAACCTTCCTTTTTAAAAAATTAGTTCGGGGGTTGAAAGCGGGTTTTCTGAAGAAAATAAAAGAAGCATAAACTGATATTGCAAGAAACTTTCGCTTTATATTCATTCTGTACATCTGTGAACACAATGTCGTCCTAATTAATTAAATCCGAGGGAGTGAAACTAAAAGATAACAAAGCAACTACTGGCCAGTGAGTGCATGTCTGTGACTAAACACTCCACTCCAATAAACAGACTTACTCCCCGCGATATTTTTCGTATAAAGCCGCATGTGTGTATAATTTATAATTTGCACAATTTTCGAATAATTAAATAAAACATTAATTTGGAGGTTTGCTTAACAGACGGACCTTGTAATCATTACATAATAAAAGTATCAGTACTAATAAATTAAGTGAATGGACCCACCGGGTTTTCGGCCTCAAGCTTCGTTCGAGTGTTCGACGTCTTCTCGCCGTGTTTATTTAATTATTTTACACAATTATCATGATTTTACCGTATCTATTAATTCACTATTTCACTTATAACTTATCATGCCTACTTATGAAATGATAACCCACTCCCTTTTCGTCTGACATTGAATTTACCAAAAACATAACAACTTTCCGACATATTAGTATATGCCAACGCAGGCTAAATCTTCCCGGTTGTAAAATGGCTGCCAACCTCCATAGTCGGCACGCGATCACGTGACCACCATACACTCTAGTCAATATATACACCTCCATGCAGACGACCGTCTCCCTAGACGGTCTTACATTCCTTTGCTTCCATGTACACTGTATTCAGTTGTGTTTTGTGTCTGTGACGGTTGTAATGTGTGTCCTAATGCATTCAATATACTTCAATCCTCTTCTTTATTGATTTAATGCATCTAGTTTTTTAGAACTAGGACTACTTCTTTGATACATTTAACGGTGTGGTTATTTGTATATCGGAATTTATACAACAATATGCTTGCATTCGTAATTCTTGCAACATATGACAGATCATGACTCATGCTGACATTATATGATTGTTTCCTTGGGTTTTACTCCCAACTTGTTTTCAAATATGAGTGAAGTCTGTGTCACCACAGGCCCGGGACTGTACAGCGCAGTGGACGCTTACGGCTAGCCCCCGGATCCATTCACTCTTTTTGATTTGTTTTTGTTTGTGGTCTCTTAGTATGATGTCTTATCTGTATTTGATTTTGTGTGGTGCAGTCTCCCTGCACTTACTAATAGATCAGTGATACTAGACCGATGACGCCAATCTGTTTACTAATCATAGAAATATATAAATAGACTAGAATGGCCACGGCCAATCAAATGCCGCTTTCACGACATACGCAGAGGTCAGCCATACTAGTACATTGATCATGCACAACAAAATGGCGTCGTTTGATTACGCGAAGGAAAACAAAACTTTTACGTTTTCAGTATCCACCAAAGGGACACAGTGTTTTGCCATTAACTGTACAAATAACCAAAACCCCACATCAAAATTAAATGGAATAACCTTCCACAGGTAAGAAATTCAATAGTGATATATATTTTTAAAAGACAAAATGTTCATTCAAGCGTTCAGCAACAGCGTGGACTTGCACTTTTTGCAGTCCCGTGACAGACGACCAGCAGTATTGTCGTACACTGTGTAAGTTTATCTTTAGTTGCCGGCCTATTATTATGTAACACTCACACTGAATGACTAGCACTGATTCATGTTGACCTAGCCCACCGCTTACTATTCGTAGCCTATTTTTAGACGTTTAACAACCTGAGAGTTATACTTTTATAAAAGTATTTATTCATTACTAAAAAAATTAGATAGGCCTACACTAACTACTCACTAGACCTAGTCTTTAGTAGTACCGTAGTAATACTAGTAAAATCTACTAGGCCTAGTTCAAATTCACGATAGGATAGGCTTTCCTGGACTGACGACGAAGCTTCCTTTGTTTGTAATTTCACTGAGACCGAGGGAGTCAACGAGCTTACTTTGTAAATTTATTCCAGACTTCCTTAAATTTTAAATGTTCAAACATACTAATAATAATTAATTAATATGTATTTTTTTTTTCAGCCCACCAATATAGCAGCCACTGTATTTACTTCTACTTCTATGAGGAATTTTCATTTGATGACCACAGGGATTTTTAAACCGATCAATTTCTAACATGATAGAAGGACAATGTGAATAATGCTTAAATAACCATCGTCACTGCTCAATTAATTCATTCATAAATCTTAATTTTAAAAGTTTTCATTGAACGATAAGCAGGCTTTTTATGTGAGTGCCTGAATGACTTTGAAATGCATATTTCTAGTAAAGAATTTGAATACATTTAAATCTCAACTGTAAATTAATTACATATTTCTTTGTTTTGAAAAAAAATTCAATAAATATACTAAATGAAATCATTGGATTATTGTGAAATATTTCTTTCTGACTGAATATTGGGAGAATGTACTTGGTATAGAGACTATTTATCTACTCATGAAATTATAAATTTTCCTCACGCAATGAAATGAATCTGATATTAGTGTAAAAGTCAATTTCTATTACACATATAGCTCTCATGTGTACATGTATTCAGTAAATTGCAAAAAATTTTCACTTTTGAATTGAATTTGACTTGCACCCCCCCTTTATGATGGCATAAAACCATTTATTTTAACTTTTATACACAGATCACAATTTTCAAAATATTTTTGGGACACTAGAGTTTTATTCATATAAGGTATTTTCACATTTGGCCACATTTACCATGAAATATTAAATTCGAATTTCATAAATAGGTTACATAGCCCCTTTCAAATGGCAAAATATATTGAGCTGAAATTCTCCGACAAGTTATGTGGGGTATTTCTTTAATTTGTCTATCAGAATTTTCCTTTAATTGAAATAACATTTCTTTTTGCCTTTAAATGTATGTAAGACTTGCA